>FR990091.1:7253081-9874496 GCA_905404285.2 Erannis defoliaria | reverse complement strand
AATTATCATAGACTCGTGCCATGTCATTCCTTCGTAGGCGATTTGTAATAGCCACGTCGATGCTTTACCTTTTAGCGCCTTGCTGACCGCCAGAACAAGACGACTGCCGCTTGGTGGATTTTTGGCGAAACACAAATCTGCCGTCACGTACAATGATCTTGCGTCGGTATCTTTTTTTCAGGATCGAATGCAGGTAGTTCTTCACGGTAGGCTGGTTTTGGTAATTGCAGCGCCTCAATCAATGCTCGCGTGTTCTTATCTTGTTTGTTCAAACATGGCTCGCCAGATGTCTGTCTCCTTGTTCTGATCCAACACTGATCCCACTTCTGATGACGGAGGAGGAGGGTCCTTTCACCATCATCATCAGCACTCATCGCTGATCCTCTTAGCAGTGGGCGTCGTCGGTGGGTAGTGTCGGATGAAGAAAACAAGCTCGTACAATCAATCAAATTATAATCTTCACAGAAGTTAACAGTACAGTAATCAGGTAGGCACAGATCAGTTGTAGGTAGGTACGTATCACAGAACGCGCGATGGTTCAGTCCACCGCACGCGCCGCTCGCCAATGGGAAAGTGAAGTCACCGATCGACGGCGCGCACGTCACCGACTCCATCGAGTGCCACCAGGTGGCGCTGGCGTCCCGGATACGACTCGATCGCGACATATATCGACGTCGTGGCTATGCTCTTAAATTAGACAGGGATCAGAGAGATGAAAGGAAATAATATATTTGGGAGTACGGAACCCTTGACTAGTATTACTCACGGTTTGCTGTTTTTTATTGTGTACTTGCCTTTGATTATATACCCAGCCAGCTAGATTCTCCAAGGTACCTGCTTAACAGTTCTTTTGTTGATCTATTCACATGTTAAGTGGTCTTGTTCTATTATTTCGATCGTTAAACTCATATTCGCACTGTAATCAATTTTTTTTTTCGTCTTGCTGAGACGTTGGTCTTCACATTTTATTCCAACATTGTAGTAGACGGTAACTTTTAAGACTGAGTCTCGTGGCTTGAGCCACAGTAAAAAGTGTGTTAAAAAGGTGGTGATGATCACGACAAAATGTAGCCAAAATTATTTCGCGTAGTTTAAGGGGTTCCTTGCGCTCGCCTCTCCACAAAGGGTCTCTGGTAAACTTCCTTCTATACATGGCGATGGTTTTGTAGAACGTCGCCTTTCAGGGCATGCTTAAGCACTACATTTTGAGCGATATATTAGTTCGTTTCCGAGTTAAAAAGCAAAGTGAATATAGCCCAGCGGTGGGGAAGGTATTTGGGGGAGGGGTTAATTTCTTCCATACGAGGAAGGAGTTGCGGTGCGGCCTTTTGTTTATAATAAACGAAATCAACCTGTCTAATGTTACGATCCGGTCTTCGATACGCCACATAAAAGTTTTCTTATTTGGATAAAGCCTCTAGAGCAATTTTTTTAAATATATTGTCTAGGTCTACTGTAGACATGACTCTGTCAAATTATTTTTTCAGCAAGTATGGTAAGGGTGTATGTACTATGTAGGCTGATGCCCGGATGTAAATAAATAAAATCCACTCACAGTTCAAGCAGGGTATATTGTCCAAGCAGATACAGTACACACCTTACACACGTAAAAAGTCAGAAGGCACAATAGGGAAAGCACAAGCACAGGCACAGATGTGATAGAACAGTAGATAGCAGAGAAGAGACACGTAGTAAATAAGAAATATCGAAGTATATAAGCGAAGTTGTTTACACCAAGAAATTATAGCAAGGAGCGTGCGCTCTGCGTCGCAAGGGTATGACGACTGGTTTGACATTCAATTCACCGCTGCGCAGGCGACGAAGTACATAGCGGAGGCTTTTGTCTAGCGCGCGGAATAGGGATGGAGTAAAGTCGATGAGTGTCCACGTAACCGACATCGACAAGCTGGTAGGCTTTTAAATAGATAATTTATATATTTATAATATTATATTGTTATGTCATAGATAGATAAATGTGTAGATAGTATTTATATGTGTATAATGTAAATTATTGTGTTTATTTATATGAAATGTAATTTATTGTATATAATTAATATGTTTAGTATATTTGTATAATATCAATACTAAATTGTGTATTGTGTAGGATAGTAGCCTACACCACCCCCTTCCAGAGACCGTCAAGGTCGATAAAAATCAGGAAACCTAACATGCCGACCAGAACGCGTCACATAATTTTGTAGCAGTCCTGACGACGGTTCTTCATTTTGAACTGACAGTATGAAAGCCGGTTTTAGTCGGTCAATCGAAACTGTCATTTCTTTATTTTTAAAAATAATTTTGAAAACTTTGTCCCCTCTGCTAAGAACTTTATGTGGCCCAGAATATGCCGGTTGGAGAGAACCTCGCGTTGCACCTTCACGAAGAAACACGTGATCGCAGGTTTCGAGCTCCTTATAAACAAATATTCTGGGTTTACAGTGACGGGAAGTTGGTACGGGGCGTAACTTCTCGGCGAAACTTCTGAGCCTAGCGGAAAATTCAGAAATGTCTGTGGTACCACTAATGGTGGGCTCCAAGAATTCACCGGGGAGTCTTAACGACTCACCATAAACTAATTCGGCAGAGGAGGCTTGCAAGTCTTCCTTAACGGAAGATCTTATGCCCAACAACACCCATGGCAACGACTCTGTCCACCTATCATTGGCGTGGCAAACTATTGCGGCTTTGAGTTGACGGTGAAATCTTTCAACTAGCCCGTTGCAAGCCGGATGATACGCTGTCGTCCGTTTGTGTTCAAAACCGGCCAGTTCCGATAGACACTGGAACAAAGCTGATTCGAACTGACGGCCGCGGTCAGTTGTGATGACCGTCGGGCAGCCAAACCGAGCTATCCATGTTGACAACAAGGTTTTAGCAACGGTTTCCGCTGTCATGTTTTCGATGGGTGTTGCTTCTGGCCATCGAGTGTAGCGGTCTACAGCCGTTAAACAATAGCGGTAACCTTCAGATAGTGGAAGTGGACCGACCAGGTCAATATGAATTTGTTGAAAGCGGGCACGTGGTAAGTTGTAGGTGCCGAGCGGCGCAGTCACGTGACGATTGACTTTCACCCGCTGGCATGAAATACAAGAACGTGACCAATCCCTACAGTCCTTTCTCACGCCTGGCCAGACGAATCGCTCTGCTACTAACTTGGCGGAAGCATTAGCGCCAGGGTGACTAAGGGAATGTAGGCTTTCGAAGATCTGCTTGCGAAAGTATTTTGGGACAAAGGGCCTGGAAACTGAGGTACTGGTGTCACAGTACAAAGGGACTCGACTTCCAGGGACATGTAACTTCTGGAGCTGCAATGAGGAACCATCACTTAGCAGCTTTTCGAGCTCAGAGTCAGAAGTTTGACCTTGGGCTAATGTCTCGAGGCTTACTGGCGCTGCCAGTTCTTCAATTCGCGACAAGGTATCCGCCACAACGTTATCCTTACCCGATATGTGTCGGATATCTGTGGTGAACTGGGCAATGAAGTCAAGATGCCTATACTGCCTAGGCGAACAGTTGTTCTTCCTTTCGTGGAATGCAAAACTGATCGGCTTATGGTCAGTATAAATAATAAAATGTCTTGCCTCGACCATATGCCGGAAGTACTTAATAGCCTCGTACACAGCTAATAACTCCCTATCATATGGCGAATACTTGGTCTGCGCCGGGCTTAGTTTACGGGAGAAGAAGGCTAATGGTTCCCAAGCTTCGTCTTTATACTGCTGCAAAACCGCACCAATAGCTTTATCCGACGCATCACTTACAACAGCAAGTTTGGCTGTACACTCGGGATGGGCTAGCAAAGCTGCGTTAGATAAGCTCTCCTTACATGCCTGGAACGCTGCTAAAGCTTCTCCGGTGAGTTGAACTGGCTGTAACTTTTTAACTGACCCTGTCAACAACGCATGGAGAGGAGCCTGGATCTGAGCAGCTTGTGGAAGAAATCTCCTATAAAAGTTCAGCATACCTAGGAAGCCTCTGAGTTGACGCACGTTGGTGGGTACCGGAAAGTCTTGTACCGCCTGCACTTTCGCGTCTAAAGGTTTCGTACCGCTCTCAGAAATCGAGTAACCTAAGAAAGTTACCTCACTGGCACCAAGGACGCATTTAGAAGTGTTCAGCAACATACCGTACTGCTTCAGCCGACTAAAAACTTCACGGAGGTGTACGCGATGTTCTGATTCGCTTTTTGAATAAATACAAAAATCATCCAAATAGGCATAGACAAAATCCAGTCCCCTGGTCATTTCATCCACAAACCGTTGGAATGTTTGACCTGCGTTCCGAAGACCAAAAGTCATGTACGGAAATTCAAACATTCCAAATGGTGTGGTGATACTGGTTTTAGGAATGTCTGCGGGGTTGATAGGTATCTGATTATAGGCCTTTTCAAGATCTAGAGTACTGAAAATTTTACAGCCTGAAATGCTATGTGCAAAATCTTGAATATGCTTGATCGGGTACCTATCTGGGATTGTGCGAGCGTTTAATTTGCGATAATCGCCGCATGGACGCCAGCCGTTGTTTTTCTTCGGCGCTAAATGCAAAGGCGCCGACCATGGGCTTTCTGAAGGTCTAGCTGTACCACTGGCCAGCATAGACTGAAACTCTTTTTGGGCGATTTTTAGTTTATCTGGGGCCAAACGACGTGGAGGTGATGATACTGGCGGGCCAGGTGTGGTGCGTATGTGGTGGACAGTGTTGTGTGGTGCAGTGTGATTCCTACCAGCTGGTCGTGTAATCTCCGGGAACTCGTCAAGTATCTTGTGATACTGCGTCTCACCAGTCACGACCTTTACAGACGATACATTTTTACAATTGGCCAATGTTGCCGTTGCTGTAACAGAAGTAAGATTATCAATTAAGCGCTTATTGCGACAATCTACTACTAGGCTATAATAATTTAGGAAATCTACGCCTATTATTGGCTTTGTAACATCGGCAACAACAAACCGCCACACAAAAGTTCTACGTAGGCCAAAATCTAATTCTAAATTTACATAACCGTAAGTTGCTATATTAGAACCATTTGCTGCACACAAGTTATATTCAGTCCGAGAACGACGATCACGTAACGCCGACCGCGGAAAGACACAAAGGTCGCTGCCTGTGTCGACCAGGAATTGTGTCTTTGACGACCGGTCGGTGACGAATAGGCGACCAGTAGTTGTTGAGGGGCAATCGTTTGTCGCCATTATCGACCGCCCATTGAGTTTTCCGACTTGAAGTCACAGGGCCGAACACATGTGTTAGCTTTCTCTCCAAACTTGCCGTGATACCAACACACAGGGAATTTCCGGTAGTTGGATTGGGATCGCTGCCTCGGAGAATTCCGATTGCCTTGAGGTGTGCGGGAGCGTGGTCTGCTGTTCCTCCCGGTTGCCAGCTGCTGAACTTGCCTTCGGAGCTCTGCTACTTCCTTAGTGAGGTCGCTGAGCAGAGAGCTAGGTACTTCAGCCACGGAAGCTACTTTAGGCGTTGATGAAGCGAGATCATTCACTCTATCTGCCAGGTCAGCCAAGTCATCAAGTGTAGCTACCGCTGGTTGACCTGCGAGCACCGTCTGGATACCATGTGGGAGGCGGCTAATCCAAATAGTTTTCAGGAAGTCATCTGGAACGCTGGCGCCTACTAAACCCTTGAGGTGACGAAAAAATTGCGAAGGTTTGCGGTCGCCAAGTTCTTCGTGCATCAACAATTGCTTGATCTTCTTCTCATTGGAAGCACTCAGTCTCCTTATAAGCTCACTCTTGAGTTTTTCGTACTTGTTGGTGGCGGGCGGCGAAACTATTATGTCTTTAATTTCCTTAGAATGCTGATTGTCGAGATGGCCAATCACATAGTTGAATTTTGTGGCATCGTTAGTGATTCCAGAAATGGCGAATTGACCTTCTACTTGAGCAAACCAGATATCTGGCTCTTCAGGCCAGAATGGTGGCACTCGTACTCCGACTTTGAAAACATCGCTACGAGATATCGACATGTTCCCATCACTAGTGCCGGTCAACGCAGATGACGTCGACGTGCCGTGTGCATCTTTAGGTACTCCCTTTTCCATGCTCAATTAGGAGTCACCAGTATGGTAAGGGTGTATGTACTATGTAGGCTGATGCCCGGATGTAAATAAATAAAATCCACTCACAGTTCAAGCAGGGTATATTGTCCAAGCAGATACAGTACACACCTTACACACGTAAAAAGTCAGAAGGCACAATAGGGAAAGCACAAGCACAGGCACAGATGTGATAGAACAGTAGATAGCAGAGAAGAGACACGTAGTAAATAAGAAATATCGAAGTATATAAGCGAAGTTGTTTACACCAAGAAATTATAGCAAGGAGCGTGCGCTCTGCGTCGCAAGGGTATGACGACTGGTTTGACATTCAATTCACCGCTGCGCAGGCGACGAAGTACATAGCGGAGGCTTTTGTCTAGCGCGCGGAATAGGGATGGAGTAAAGTCGATGAGTGTCCACGTAACCGACATCGACAAGCTGGTAGGCTTTTAAATAGATAATTTATATATTTATAATATTATATTGTTATGTCATAGATAGATAAATGTGTAGATAGTATTTATATGTGTATAATGTAAATTATTGTGTTTATTTATATGAAATGTAATTTATTGTATATAATTAATATGTTTAGTATATTTGTATAATATCAATACTAAATTGTGTATTGTGTAGGATAGTAGCCTACAGCAAGTAATTGTGAAAGAAAATATAACCCTCCTAAAATTCCGCATCTCCGCATATCCGCGTATCTCCGCATTCGACCTCCGCGTGGAACGTTTTGGAACTAAAAACACGATTTTGTTACGTACTGTGTATGTGTGTATGTGGATGATTCAAGGTTATAGGATACCTCTGTGATTGACGATATCTTTAAATCCCATTATTATTTTTCTTTGATAAATACCACATTAGGAAGCCACTGAAACAGAGATCTTTTTAATATATTTTCCAGGAAGAAAAATAATTAGACAATTCAAAAAAGCCGCTTATTTTTCCGGGTTGGCAAATCGCAAAAAAAAATTATGGTACAGTATTTAAAAACTGTCTTTAATTATGATCAAGCTTGTTTGTTAATCAAGGCATTAAGGTTCCAGGGGCCGTACCATGAAAGCTTATTCCGGGACCGAATACGCTCAGCTACCGACGCTGTGTGACTGAATTTTATCGCCTCGCAACAAGGTTCGTGCTCGCGCAGTGTCAGCAGCTGAACCTATTCGGCCCCGCTATAAGCGGTTCACGGTACGGCCTCTGTTATGCTATAATATTTAAAAACTGGTTCCGAGAGAGCTGTATTTTCAGAAATCAGGTGTTTACAGTACAAATCGGGGATATTAAAAAAATCATAAAAAAAATTATAGCTCGAAAACCATTAAAATTTGGTTAACCACCGTTAACCAAAAGGACGCTACTGCCCATCCTCCGGTGGGTATGGTTGCCCAGGTTCAGAAATAATATATCACTTAAAATATAGTCCAAAACCTGCTTATGCATCCTTTGAAAGGATACGGTCTACAAAACCATCATCACCTCAGCTATGGTGATTATGGAATGGACGGGCCCAGCGCTTGCAAATCGATCAAAATTAACAAGACAACACAATCAAGCATACCTAGCTAAAAGTATGTATATTTGATGTGTACCTACGCTCCACCCACTGTTTCGCGGATAGCGTATGAAAACTGGTTCAGTAATAAACGAGCGTTCAACGAGTTCTAGTGTATTATTTGCTTCCCGCGACATACATATCAATATTACATTTGCCGGAAAATAGAGATAGCGAATCTAATTAATGCATAACCAAAAGAACACATGTACATGTATTAGAAGTTTGTATTGTCGTATCGTACGGCCCGAATGTCGCAAAGGCAGAGTATGACGTGAAGCGACTAAGATAAGCGATTTCTTTAGAGACAGGTTTATTCAGGTTAGTAAGTACTCATTGGTATTAGTGGCTAATTCAAACGCGATTGGGCCAAGAGAAGACCATTGAAGAGAAAAACGTGTTGTTTTCAGTGCGAGTCTCAATCTTGTTAAAATAATCAAATTAGTTTTCATACATTTGATATGGGAGATATATATTTTTGGAGGCAGGTGAGTAGAACTGAACCTAATTATGCTTTACTTTAAAAATACACAAATCATTTCAATTGTCATTTCGTGTCTGCTCAGACGAAATGATTCAAGTTAAGGCTCGCAAAATCTAATTTATTTAGTCAAATTACTATACACCACTACTTTATTTAAGTTAGCTTAATTTTAACACGCGATTTATACCTATACATACATCGTAAATACGCTGTCAGTACACCTCTATATGCCATAGAGCTTCAGTTATAACAAGTTTATAATTACAAATATCCTGCCACAAATTATGAACACCATATTATGATAGTACAATCAAAATACTACGCCTATTCACCCCACATCGATTGATGTGTCAAATCATAATGGAGTAGCGTAGCTTGAGTGGGTAGCTTTGTAGGCATTTTATTACAAATGCCGCGAAATCACTATCAGGTATTGATAATAACGATGAACCGACCTTATTGTGTTCCAGAAATCACTATTTTCCACGCACAGTACTGGCTGATGCCAAACTGGCGAGCAGCGTCGTTGGTGCTTCTCCGAGGGTCTTCCTCGAATTAAATTGAAAAAAATAATTAAATTGTATTTATTGAGATTAAAAACGGTCAGGCCAATTACATTAGAATCTCACAAAACTTATAATAAACAAAAAAGATAAATAATAATAATAAGGGAATACAATACAAAAACAGTTAAATTACTACAGTTCAATAAATAAAATTAAAAAAAAAGTAAGAAATTCAAATTAAAAAATAACATGTCAAAAATTCATTTAAATGTCAGAAACACACAGCAAGCTAAAAGTCATCAGAGTCAGAGTTAATCTTATTACATCGATCCCACTGGTCAGTTAAACTTTCACAATATGTCTGGAAGGCTACAACAAGGGTCTTCCAGTTGTCAAATACAATGTCAAGTTCAGTGTTGGCGGCAAGGAGTGCATTGAGGTGGCGGCGGGCGCGAATTAAAGGCGACATAGAGCGAAGTACGCTAGCACGTCGTCGTAAACATTTTGGGACAATGCGGGTCTCCCCCGTCCCCAGGCATGAGACGGGGTCTGAAAAGACCCGTGGTCCAGCAACCGCTGATACGCACTCACAATCGTTATTCGGGTCGGTTGACGAGAGTCCGGGTACAGCTCACGATACATTTGCACGGCTGCAGTGGCATTTTCGTTACACATAAAATATGCACATAACATTACAGTGTATTCACGAGCACTGTATTGATACGCCATTATCAAAATAGCGCATCGACGACGCGGCGCGAAAGGTCGCTGCAACCGGTGTTACCTTGACCGCAATTAGCACGCGACTAACGACAATACGCTGGTGTCGCGGTGGCTTCCTTTGAATCGCTCGCCTTGCGGCGCGGCGCCTTTGATTACAGCCGCCCGCGCGTCGGCGCAGAATTGAGCGAAGAGAGGGACGCACTGCTTTATGAATGACTTCAATCAGCTGACGCACATAGTAGAAGAGTAAATTGCGTAAATGGTTGTGTTGCATATTTAGTGTCCAATAATTACCAAATTTTCGAGAAATTTTTTTTTACCTCATATTTTCAGTTTTTTTCTTCAGGAATGTGTTAAGTATCGGCAATAGTTAACGCTGTTAAAATTAAGCTAACTTAAAAAAAGTAGTGGTGTATTTAAAGCCCAAAAATACAAAATGTTACAGAAGAATATCCGTCTTAGTAATTTTTGTGGTTGAAAACACGATTGGTTATACTTTCCTCGATAGAAAAAAATAACGACACAGTGTCTATTTTTAAACCATTTTCAGTTTTATGTCCTAATTACAGCACATAGTCACATTAAAAAAATATGTATTATAAGTTTTAGTATTTTGGAGAGCATTCTGTGGTTCAAAGGTTATTAATTTCTATACTTTTCAAGTAATCTGAGAAAATCTTTTAAAATCGTAGTTTGACACGCACGAATATGCGTAACCGCCATATTTTTGCTCCGCTATATGTGACCCTACCTGATACAGCTTTAGACTAATGATTGATCTCATGAAAAAATGTTCTTGAAACGTGGAATACCTGGCCTTAAGGTGAAAGGTAAGGCAAAATGAAATTGCGCATTTAGCAGCCGGCACGCCATCTACCCAGTAATTAGTGCATTAGTTTGATTCCATAAGCCATCACCCGCGCGCCATCTAGCCGCAAAGCAGTTTAACAGTTCGACAGTACACACGGCACACTGCGGTGCACTGCACTGCAGTGTGTGTGTGCTGCGTTTGATTTCATAATGCCACAAACGATACCGTCAGTGTACGATAGGGATGACCAATATGAATATCGATGGTCACATCTCCGGTCATCCTCGCACCCCAGTCGAACTGTCTCAGTGAAGTAGTACCTATATTACTGCCAGAGATGTCATCGTTATTTGTAGAGGTTTGTATGAGATCTTAGTAGTAGCAAATTGATGTTTTTTTAAGAGTTAATATAAATAAACACCATTATTTTCAACTAATTTATCAGTAGCCAGAAACCATACAATGTAGAGAATTGAATAATGAACAACTTTAGCCCCCATGATCTTTCACGAAAAGTTAAATGTTAGGTAAAGGTGGCCTGCGGCTCACAAATTTGTTTCAATCTCCGCTCTATCTTGGGTCACCGGTGGCTTTTGCGACACATAACTTATAACTCGGGAAAAATTCATCGTACGAAAAAAAAACAAAAGATAAAACGTATAGAATTTAATAATGAACAACTTTAGTCCTATGATCTTTCTCGAAAAGTTGAAGATGGTCGAGATATTGCAGATCCCACATAAAATAAAGATGGCGGCAAAAGCAGGGCTCGAATTTGGTCGCGATTTTGAATTTACTTTTTTCTCGAGTAGCACACGGCCGTTGGTTTTATTGTGAAAGTATCAGCGAGTCGCAAGACTTACCTCAAGGTCATAACAGCGAGCTGATTAACTAAGCTAAATAATGATACTAGTTCATGTTTCCAAATCTGACAGTTTTGTACCTACTTATTTAGGAAAGACGACATAACATAGACCATTTCGTTACGGTGCACATTTTTGACCAGCGACCACGATATTGTTTGGAATAATTTTCACAATATTCATATTCATATTCATCATATCGTCGATGACGTAGGCTTGTGTCACCCATGGTATAATAATATACTCCGCCAGGTATGACACTGCCGAGAAACAAAGGTCACGTGGGTGACACAAGCCTACGTCATCAACGTGAAATGGCCAGTAGCGTGAAATCATAACTCCCCGTTCTCCGTATATTACCTGTGGGAATCCCATAACACTATGAGATTTTGGTAGAAACTATGTTAATTCGTGTTTAACTTGAATCATTTCGCTTGAGCGGACACGAAATGACAATTGAAATGATTTCTGTATTTTATAATGAATAAATTATTAACAGATTTGATTCCCAATTTTCCAATTTTGTTGCCATAAAGTGGCAACTGGAGTGACGTAAGCAAGTGTCACTCCCGGAGTAGCAGACCTTGTTTTATTGGATCATGGTGTCACCCACGTGACCTTCGTCACTCGGGAGTGTCATACCTGGCGGAGTATACATTATTATACCATGGTTGCATCATAAGTCTGCCTAGTCTTTGTCAATGTCATCGTTATATCGCCGCTGTTGTCAAGTCAGCTACTTTATAGCTAGATCTAGCTATTTTTGCACCCCCGTCAGCTGGTTTTTCAATAAAGTTATAGCTCAATTATTTAGCTACTTTTTAATACTACGCTCGTCCCGTCACATTGCATGCATTGTATTGCATATTGCATAAAAAGTTCTAACAAATCTTCATTGTATTTCAGTTCTTCGTCATATCCCCATGTCTTCTTTTCTCCGTGACGATCGGCTTCATGGTCGCGTTCCCATCTGTCCTGAACCCTGCTATTACCTCACCCAACAGCACTGATATCTTTACCACGTCTGATCACGCCTCTTGGATCAGTAAGTACTTAGCACTTTACTAAATCATTCCCAAAGTATTGCCAAAGTAGTCCTGAGTATGTCCTAAAACTGCATCCAGAACGGAGGACGGGCAGCAGCGTCCTTTCGATTTACAGTGGTGAACATTTTGCGATACCGTTGGGGATTATGGCAACTCTTTATCAAGGGGAGGCCTTCATCCCGACGACTTCTGGCTGATTAGAATGTCAATAAAATAACTAATTTATATGGGCCCTGGATAAGCAACGCGAGCCTTCGCGGCGAATCATGCTATTATACTGTCTACGTGTTGTTCAAGTCATGTTGGCCAATCGTACACCTCGACAATTATTTAGACACCGCTAGCGGAGTGCAGGCCTCTAATTTGTTATGAAAAATCAACTGGTCCGAAGTAAAAGTAGGTGAAAAGAGGCGTACCGGCTGGCGTAACCAAAGGCTGGCAAGGATAATTAAAAGACTCCACGTTTACGCTAGCCTACACATGACCAGCCAGCCGACCAACGACTAGCAAGCAATGGCGAGTCAAGGCAATTATGGTATTCAATGATTTCTATGTCTAGATAGGCCTGAGATAAAAAAATCTAAGACTAATTTCTCTTTGACAAAAAGTCAACGCCAACTCTCGGATTTCGCGGTCACTACGTGCAGCGCCAGTAAGGCGTGGTAGAAGAAGCGCAAACTGTACGAAACTAGAAACGACTTACCTATTACCAAAAAAAAATGTTTTTGGATGTAAAAGCAAGTTTATTTTAACTTTAAATGTTGACTTACTGGCCATAGCAACGCCACCTATTTTTTACTGCACTTTAAAATGTAATTCGTACAACCCTTCACCACACAGTTTGCAATTTGCACTCAAGTAATCACGTCAGACGTACGTCGCAGACTGTGCCGGCATCGGTGTCAGTGCGTTTCTTTGACACCGATGAATAGACGCGAGATAGATAAGCGACATTCCAAAATGGCGTCCAACCTGGCCCAGTAGGGACGGGTTGGACGTAGATAACATAGTAATATTAGGTCTTTACCTATGAAATTGCCGTTTTGTATGGAATAAGTGAAAGTACTTATTTTTTTTAAACTTTTTTATTTCTGTTATTCAAAGTAATCACCCTTGCAATCGACGCATCTTTGCCAATGAATTGGCAGTTTATTGATGCCCTTCTTGTAAAAAAATTCTGGACGAGGAGTCAACAAACTCTTCAAAGGCATTTTGTACTGCCTCTCGGGAATAGAATTTTTTACCCACTAAAAAGTTGTCTAAATTTTGGAAAAAGTAATAGTCGGCAGGTGCAAGGTCTGGTGAGTATGGCGGATGAGGGAGAGCTTCCAACCCCAGCTCTTGCAGCTTGAAGACTGCCTGTAGCTGCAGCGCGAGGCAGGTCTCGACGCGTACGTTGCGCTGGCGATCGTTCAAGTTCGTGGGGCACCCATCTATCAAGTTTTTTTACCTTGGCTATTTGTCGCAAATGGATCAAAATTGTTTTGATGCAAACATCAAAAGCTGCTGCTAGCTCAGCTGTAGATTGAGTTTCGTCAGCTTCCACAATCGCCTTTAATTCATCATTGCAGACCAAAGTCTCCGGACGACCACGAGCTTCATTTTTCAAGTCAAAATTTCCAGAACGGAACCGGGAAAACTAATAACGGGTTGTGAATTCGTTTGTACAGTGCTCTCCGTAAACGTTTTTGATGTTACGTGCCGTTTATGTCGCGTTGGTGCCACGACGGAACTCATATTCCATAATTACACGAATTTTTAAAGTATCCATTATGACGAAAAATGTTCAAATGTAATGAAAATACAACGCTAATCAATAAACAAAAGACTGAGTTTGTAAAAAGAATGTCATGTTTTTAAGACAAAATTAATTTGAATTCAGAATTCAAAGCTATTCCAAACTTTTTTTCTATTTGAAATGACCAGTACAGAAGAACGGCAATTTCATAGGTAAAGACCTATTATATATCTATGATGGTATGGCAGCAATCATAATAAATACCGCCAAACAAGTCACAGTCATAGCCAAGCGAAGCCAATTACGGCCACGTACAAGTTATACCCCATAACATGGAGACCTCAAAAGATAATATTATTATATGGAGTCCTGAAAGAAACTGAAAAATCTACACCGTGTGGACGTCATAGAATAGTTTCCATCGCCATTAAAAATATCAATAATGATAAAATTAAATTAAGAAATAAATGCAATACATATGATTTAAAAAAATCATGTTTTCATCGAAACTTTTTTTTCAGCTGCTATCAACGGCCTGGGAGGAGTATTCGGCTCATTCATGATGTCTCCGATACTGCAAATCCTGGGCAGAAAAGCATGTCATTGCACTTTGAACGTGTGCGTCCTCATTGGCTGGATCATATTCGTCTTTGCGAAGGATGTTACAGCTTTATACGCAGCCAGGTTCATCCAAGGCATCGTCGTTGGAGGTATCTATATAAACGGCTTCATCGTCAGCGAATACGTTCACCCCTGCCGTAGAGGATACTTCAGTACCTTAAAAAAAGTCATGAGTGCTGTAGGGGTTCTATGCTGTCATGCCATGGGCTCCTTCTGGACATGGAGACAAATAGCAATATTTGCCGGAATCTATCCATTTTTAGCTGTCATACTGACGTGCTTTTGGCCGGAAAGTCCTTCTCATTTGGCGCTGAAAGCCAAGTTTGCAGAGTGTGAGAAATCTTTCAAATGGTTGAACGGAAACTCTGAGGAAAGCCAGAAGCAATTGATGTCTCTTATGGAAGCGCAGCGAGATAGACTTATGAACAAGACAATGGATAACAGCTTTGTTGAAATGGCGAAGAAGTTTTTGAAGAAAGACTTTCAAAAGGCGTTTTTAATAACTTCAGTGCTGACTTTGGCCGTAGATGTTTGTGGCAGATACTATTACTCGGCATATATAATACAAATAATGACTGAACTAATGGACAACAAGTCTACAGCCTTATACTTCACCCTAGGAGCAGATACGTTAACGCTTATAGCAATGTCTACGTCTGCTGTAGTTATAAGATATGTCAAGCGTCGTACTATATTACTTTCTTGCGGGATTATTTCTGTTTTCCTTATGTTCCTAATAAGTTTTTTAGTATATTTGAAAAGTATTTATACGTATCCAACGTCTGCCTTGTGGTTTACTGCTTTGATTATCATTATGCAATCGTTTATTGTCAACATAGGTGTTGTGCCATTGGCTTTTGCGATTATTGGCGAAATATTTCCATTAGAACACAAAGGGTTCGGAAGCTTTACATCGTGTTTAGTATTCACATGTCTATATGCCGCAATTTTGAAGATAACCCCAGTTTTGATGGAACACACCAAGCTTTATGGTACTTATGGTATATTCGGGATAATCTTAGCTATGTGTATAATGATTTTATATAAAACTGTACCAGAAACAAAAGATAAAACGTTACAAGAAATAGAAGATGAGTTAAACGGCGTACAAAGTAGGGAAATGGTTGTTTCGGAAAGCGAGAAATTGATGCATTGATTTGTGACGGCACTTTTGCCTGATGAGTTTGATTATCGTTTTCCGATTTAACTTTACATACTTATATATACATGGTACTTGTGAGCAGAGTACAAACCGGTAAAGGAGTGATAGCAAATCGCCATTGCATTTTGAGCTTTGTATCCTAAGAGGCGTTTATTCGAGCCTCTTTGGGAAACCACTAAGCAATGAGGATCACCGATACAGGAAAATATTTCTTCGTGCTCTTCTTCTTATTATCTATAAATTACCTTAATGGCCTATATAACAGCTTAATTAACACATATCTACCAAGTATTGAGGGTTCCGATCGTAATATATTATTATACTGGATTAAGCTGGTGAAAATGATTGTGAACAAAAATCTGAAATACTGTGAACTAATTTCCATTTTTTATTCACTGAAATTACAAGAGTCAAAAATATTATAATATTTTAAGAATATATAATAGCCAGCCATTTTAGGACATAAAATGTTCTATATTGTATATTGTATAGGTTAGTTACGTTAGGCCAAGCGTGGGGATTATGGCAACACTATAAAGGGGGAGCCTTCGTCCAGCAGTGGACGTCTTATGGCTGACGACGAGGTTAGTTTTATTTTGTTTTATACTCGACGTTAATGAGTAATCCTGTACAATAATAATAAAATATAAATAAGAGAAATAAATAGGTATATGATCACCTATCTAGCAATTGAGCGTAGTTAAGCAGAAAGCGACCAACCCCGGTTTTTGCGAAAATGAGTTGTACTTAATGGCTACGACATAAAGTTTACTCTAATCTACATAATTCGAGGACACGTTTATTCATACCTTACTGTTATGTCAAGATATAAAATTGTCAAATAAGACCACTTACCATTATCACCCATTTTTTGTGGTTATTTCGACCATTTTAGGCGTTGGTCTAGCAAAATATCTAGAAAAGTGGAATTTGTGGTAAGCAGAATCCGACTATCGAAGTTGGTTT
The DNA here is from genome assembly GCA_905404285.2 of Erannis defoliaria. Classification (NCBI taxonomy): domain Eukaryota; kingdom Metazoa; phylum Arthropoda; class Insecta; order Lepidoptera; family Geometridae; genus Erannis; species Erannis defoliaria. Next base: position 9,857,957 of record FR990091.1, on the reverse strand, counting down.
GGCTTCTGTAAATTTCGTTTATGATGGAATGCTTAGCATTTCTTATTTGCAGAAGCCGTCCACCGCAATGGTCTAGGTCTGCATAATTGTGTTTGGAGAATTATGCTATTTTTGCGCGATACGACTAAAAACCACTTGCAATGGTCTACTTTTCCCATACAAATGCAACTTATCTATCTACCATTTCTTATTTTAAAGAAAGAAACCATCCATCCATTAACATGATTAACGTGTTTAGTATTCTCTTTATATTATGTATATCTCGACCAAAACCATTCGTCAAATTAAGATTATTTTGTAGTTTTATGTTTAAGATTTCTATTTTTGCAACAGCTATTATACTTATTCGAACTAAATGTAGATAAGTGCATTTTCTCTAATTATTTATATTCATATCTCATCTTTTGAGGCTCTTTTGTAGTGTCATTTTGCAGAATAAAACCATACAATTGGCTGACCATTATCTTTTATTTTAACCCAAACATTAATAAGCTGAGAGAGACCATCTCAATAGAAGCTATCTGCAAAAATCAAAATAATGAATTGTTGTAAAAAGCAGAAAACGACTAAGTACGTGTTTAACTTATAAATTCGTTAGGAAAAAGAATTAATTTAACAGTTTTAAATGGCTAATTTTATAGCCCTTGAAGTATTCTTTAATATGGGCAAAACATTTAAGTAATTATGAACTGTAGAAAAAATAGCATCGATTACCCCTTTAAACGGCCGTATCTCAAAACGCGTTTTTCGTGGTCGCTTTCTGTTTAACTACGCAATTAATCACTTGTACAAGACATATAAGTAAGTAATAAAGTAAAAGTAATTAAGCTAATATTTTTATCTAAAATCTAAGTATAAATTGAGGTAAAGCTTATAAAAAACGCATTACAGCAAAGCGGTAACAAAAAAATTGCTATCAACCTTATGTCTTATAACGTAGAGTAGAATATTATAACGGGTGATCCTGAGTTGAGGCCGCGTTTGTGGTAAAAAAAGGTTAATTACATTTTTACTTTTCCGTGTCCAATATTATTGTTATTTTGTTTATATTTTTTGCCACAAATAAACTATTGTGTATAGGCATTTGTTTAGATTCTGGTTATGGCTCAGGGACGGATTAGAAAATTTGCGAGAGCATTACATCAGGTATTGCAAAGTCAACGTTTTTTTATTGTTCAATATTCATTTATATTCATTATACATATTACATATATATTATATGTGTACGTATATATTATTATATGTGTTACATTATACACATATAATATTATTAATATTCATTTTGTGGTAGCTGTAATACAGGGTTACCTAGTACAGCTGCCAACGAAATTCCTAACATATCTATGTAACTTTATTGTGTTTTAACTTTTACTTAATTACTTGAGATATATTGTGTTATGGAAAAAAAAGTGTTAGGTAGTTACGTTTTTTTTGGTAATAAATAAAGAAAAATAAAGTATATATTTAGAAGTCAAATCAAATACCCTGTTGTATACAAATATGTATACAATGTATACAGACTTACAGACAAAAAGAGCTACTTTCGCATTATTTTATAATATTAGTGGGAAGTATTGATCCATTTTGATAGATGCTCGATAAGGCACACACAAGTGTAGGTACCCTAATATACATAATAGGTGTGTATGTGATTATAACATCTGATATAAATAAAATAATACTTTTCTTGAGAAACAGGTTTTATGCAGGTAAGCTGGTATTAACACAGTAGAACAATTATATAAGTTTAAGCAGTAGTTTGACTTCAACCAAACGCGCGAATCTAGTGATCAAACGAACGTCCTTCCCCCGCCCGCTACGATACTTCACGGCAGGGGTGTCACTCCGCAGTTTAGGTATGTTCGGCCGGCGCTCCGTCCGGGTGGACAATGCAAGGCAGAAGTCAGTCGCCGCCCGCACACTAGCCTCGTCGCACGTAACTAAGCATACGTGATAGAAAGAGAGCCGTATATCTAGGTGAATATAGCGAGCGGTATCCAGCGCTGTGTGAGTTGAATTGCTACTCTGTTGTCTAGTAGATAAAGCCCTTATTTATTTCAATTCCTTTGCGGAGTTAACTTTCTGTATGTAGTACTATTATTTATTCTGTGTTCATGGTACGCTTAGCGCGATAGTCTCGCGCGCCGGATCATTGAGATTCGCTACGTGCTTGTGTCGTCAGCGTAGAATGCTTCAAAACTTTGAAACACAGACTACAACAGAATAATGTAAATTTTAGCAACCCTACAGTAGACACACAGAAACCTCTTATCGACAGTAGGCATTGAATTCAAAGACACGTCCAAGTCAAGCTACTGATTTAGCTTAAGTATATAATTATCTACTGTAGTACCTAGTGTCATATTTCAAATTCGATTGGACCAAGAAAATACTATTCAAGAGAAAAAGTGTCATATTGAGTGCGAGTCTCATTCTTGTTCATCTTAAATAATTTAAAATAAACAAATTCGTTTTTATATATTTAACATGGGAGATATATATTTTTGGAGGCAGGTGAGTTGATATTAACCAAATTATCCTTTAATTTTATCTGTTTAAAAGTTAAGATCTTTATTGATAATAATACAGAAGCTCTACATTTATAAGTAACTAGCGGCCCGTTCTGGCTTCGCACGGGTGGACTATTATTTTTTAAACATCTTTAAGCAGGACTTTGAAAATAACTTTTGATGAATACTTACCATACAAAAACTGTGAGAATACTATATAAATTAAACAGTAAAAGTTTAGTAAAATAATTTATAAGTAGTTCTGAAAAGGACTTTTTAACTGGACCAAAAAATGTTCTATGAAAAAAGTCAAAAAATTCAATGTCCGACCGCGCGTTCAGGCCTACCTATTTCATGGTTTTTTACAGGGTTTCTTACCCGTGGTCCACATAAAAGGTTCACCTAGGTGTTCCACGGATACCTTTTTGTATCCGTGTTCCACGAGTACACTGAATTAAAAGTGTACTCGTGGAACACCCAGGTATACAATGCGTAATTCAATGTACCCGTAGAATACCCATTGTCTACTCGTTCACTCCCATGTCCTTTCTTGTTTTTGTAGTTTAAAAGTTAAGATCTTTATTAATAATAATACAGAAGCTCTACATATATAGTGCTCTCTATACTCGTAGTCGCATAATATAAAATAAATATTAATTGAATTTACAAGTTTTAAAGATCTAAGGTAATAGCATAATAAAAGAGAACAGTAAAGTAAAATGTACTAAATATTTTGGCAAACGAGACAAAATCAGCCTTTTTAAGATGCTGTAAAAATAAATGTATGTTCCAAAACAGCCGATTTCCATGATGTCCTCAGAATCAAACTTGTCTGTCGCCGAGATTGAATTTTATAGAATGGGTAATAAGTCAACTAATTCAAACGAAACAGGTTAATTCGATAGTAAGTCTGAATATGGTAGATGACTGATGTTTATATCGTTGAAACCAATAGCTTTGATGAAGAATTTAAGTAAATATAGTATGTTTATTGAAAAAATAATTTAAATCGGTTAATAATGTTCTGATATATAGACAACTCTGTCCTTTTCCCACAAAACAAAAAATGACGTCGCGCCTTACTTGTTAGAATAGAATTTATATGGCGTACAGAGAAGTGACGTCACGATTTGCTGTTTCTTCTCTCTGTCTAGCATGATATTAAAATGCTTATAAGTTGCTAATTTTGGATCATATTTTCATGAACTTTTCATATATTTTTTTGTAGATTTAAGTATTTATTCATTATTTACATATGTACAAAACTTAAAATAAATATTTAAACTATATACTAAAAACTACTTATTTACAATAAAATATATAAATAAAAATAAAAATAAAATTTAAAAACCTTAGTTCCTATAAAAACAAAAACGCCGTCTAGATCGCCACCATGCGGTAAGGTTCCCAGGATGCTGGCTGCATTACCCCGTTGAATGGCAATACTTAAAAAACTGGGCAAAGTATGCGCCAGCTCTGAGATCCCCTGAGGCGAGGACCAATCTCTTGGCCAAATCTTTACAATTTTTTTTTTTTGATGACTGTAAAATGCAGAATAACTTGGTGCGCCTCATGCCCAGGTGTCAGCACTCCCACCGAAATGAAGATACAGAGTAAATGGGACCTTCCGCTCACCAAAATTACATTTACAGCCCTGTTGGACCAAGCTTCTGACGATGCTGACCGAGCGCGTCTCTTAGCCGTTGCAGAGGCGGAGTCAGGTCACTGGCTCCATGCGCTTCCCTCTGACAACTTGGCTACAGTCCTCGACCCCAGTTGTTTGCGCATAGCGGTGGGTCTGCGTCTGGGGGCTAAGTTGTGTGAGCCTCATCGTTGCCATTGCGGACGAGACGTGGACCAATCCGGACGACACGGACTGTCCTGCGTGAAGAGTGCCGGCCGACTATTTCGTCATTGGGCGCTCAATGATTTAGTCCGGCGGGCACTCTCCACGGCGGCCGTGCCCTCGACACTGGAACCGAGCGGAATGTCGAGGGATGATGGTAAGCGACCGGATGGTGCTACGCTGGTACCTTGGTGTCTCGGCCGAGCTTTGGTTTGGGACGCCACTTGCGTTGATACCCTGGCACCGTCCCATGTCGGCAGCTCCGCTCGCAGTGTCGGGGCCGCGGCCGAACAGGCCCAACTACTCAAACATCGAAAGTATTCACAGCTAAGCCCACTTTTCATTAATAAGCTATATTTATGGGACACATTTTAATAGGACAAAAAAACACCAGTCATCCCAGTCATCTATTACGGGCTGAAAATGATGATGATTAATGTTGCTACACTTATCACAAACTAAACATAACAGCTGAGCCAGAAGGAAGGAATAATTAAATGTAAGTAAGTAAGTTCGTATAGGCTGAGTGGTGTCAGAGTTTATGTGCCGCCCGAAAGCCTCTGACATGGCTGACGGTTGTTGTTGTAGAAACTAGAACAAACAACCGGGACCAACAATAGAGTAGATGACTGATGTTTAAATCGTTGAAACCAATAGCTTTGATGAAGAATTTAAGTAAATATAGTATGTTTATTGAAAAAATAATTTAAATCGGTTAATAATGTTCTGATATATGAGCGTTTAAAGTTTTTGTTAGAGACAACTCTGTCCCTTTCCCACAAAACAAAAAATGACGTCATGCCTTACTTGTCAGAATAGAATTTATATGGCGTACTGAGAAGTGACGTCACGATTTGCTGTTTCGCCTCTCTGTCTAGCGTGATATTAAAATGCTTATAAGTAGCTTATTTTTGATCTGATTTTCGTTTTCTTTTCATTAATCAGCTATATTTATGGGCCACATTTTAATAGGATAATTAAAAAAAACCAGTCATCTAGCCTATTGAACGTGTCATCCGACACACGGAAAAAAAACAATTAAATCAGAAATAAATGCTAGTCACGGTCACCCATCCGAAGACTGACCGTCCGTTGCTTAACATTGGTGATCGTTTAGAATCACCTAGAAAAGCTACGCTACGAGCGCTACGCTCATAATTTAAAAATCATTACGTTAGTTCACTTTTTGGCCTCGATAGTTATCTTTCTGCATACTGGACAAACTGTATTACTTTACTACTAGGTATATTTTCTTAACCCCTCTTTAAAACAAATAAAGTTCGGTTTGATGCACAATGTTACCAGAGAAATTACCGGACATGGAGAGATTTGACAGTGCGGCACAGGATTTTGTTAATTTTTCATTCTAGAGCAATTGTAAGGGGCCATCCATAAAGTACGTCACATGTAAAGGGGGGGGAGGGGGTCGACGAAATGTGACATGGTGTGACAAGGGGTGGGGGGGGGGTTTCCTATTTTTGTGACATCACATTTCAAATTTAATAAATTGAATCGCGAAATTTGAAATATTAAATTATTAAGCTAGACATGCCAGAGAAATTCTTTGTTTGGGTGATATAAATGATGATGCCATATGGTTGGATGAAGAAGATGTAGACACCACAAATGTTGCTGACGTTAACAACTCCAATGAGAACGAACTGACTTCTATGCCAATTATAAATAATTTAAAGGAATGGATTCAGAGTCTATGGACTGAAGACAACTAAGTTCCTTTCTTTTTCTTCAATTAATAGTTTATTAATTTGTTATTTGTTCAAATATTTGATCTTGATTTCACAAAAAAAAAGTAATTTGAATGGAAATGAAACTGATTGTGGAACTGCTGTTTTAATTAAATTTTTAGGGGGGGGGTCTCACAAATGTGACCACCTGTGACAAGGAGGGGGGAGGGGTCTAAAAATCATGAAATTCGTGTGACGTACTTTATGGATGGCCCCTAATGGGCAGGCGTCATACTTAACACCAGGCGAACGTCTCTAGTCGCTAGTCTCATCAGTCGTCACTCTATTGCATAACAAGCAATAATAATAAAAAAAATACAAAAAAACGCGACTACCCTGCAAAAAATTTTTTATTTGCAATGTTATATTTTTGTTGAGATCTGTTAAGGCATTTAGAAGTTAAATCGGTTACTCCGACTATAGTTTAAATCACATCCGGTGTCCTAACCAATCCGATATCCGATTTAATTAAACGTGAGTATTCCCGTATAAATAAAACAAAATTCTTCATTGTATTTCAGTTCCTCGTCTTATCCGCGTGTCTTCTATCCTCCGTGGCGACCGGCTTCATGGTCGCGTTCCCGTCTGTCCTGAACCCTGCCATCACCTCTCCCAACAGCACTGATATCTTTACCACGTCTGATCATGCCTCTTGGATCAGTAAGTACTTAAAACTTTGTTCCCTTAATCATACAGACTACTTTGTTTTGCCAAAGTAGACTTGAGTATCCAATACTGTATCCAGAACCGCCGGAGGACAAGTAAGAAGTTCGTTCTCGGCAATACATGTCTGCCCTAACCAACGCGAGCACGGCAAAATCTGGCGAATAGGGAATATTGCCCGTGACTGCGCCGAAATATCGGGAGCTCATTTCACAACATAAGCACGGTAAATATCCCGTAAATAATAATAGAACTATATAACTATAGGCATCATTATAGCGTAGTCGGGGCTATGCTCTTAAATTAGACAGGGATCAGAGAGATGAAAGGAAATAATATATTTGGGAGTACGGAACCCTTGACTAGTATTACTCACGGTTTGCTGTTTTTTATTGTGTACTTGCCTTTGATTATATACCCAGCCAGCTAGATTCTCCAAGGTACCTGCTTAACAGTTCTTCTGTTGATCTATTCACATGTTAAGTGGTCTTGTTCTATTATTTCGATCGTTAAACTCATATTCGCACTGTAGTCAATTTTTTTTTTCGTCTTGCTGAGACGTTGGTCTTCACATTTTATTCCAACATTGTAGTAGACGGTAACTTTTAAGACTTGAGGCTTGTGGCTTGAGCCACTGTAAAAAGTGTGTTGAAAAGGTGGTGATGATCACGACAAAATGTAGCCAAAATTATTTCGCGTAGTTTAAGGGGGTCCTTGCGCTCGCCTCTCCACAAAATCTCTGGTAAACTTCCGTCTATACAGGGCGACGGTTTTGTAGAACGTCGCCTTTCAGGGCATGCTTAAGCACTACATTTTGAGCGATATATTAGTTCGTTTCCGAGTTAAAAAGCAAAGTGAATATAGCCCAGCGGTAGGGAAGGTATTTGGGGGAGGGGTTAATTTCTTCCATACGAGGAAGGAGTTGCGGTGCGGCCTTTTGTTTATAATAAACGAAATCAACCTGTTTAATGTTATAAGAGGGAATCCGGTCTTCGATACTCCATATAAAAGTTATCTTATTTGGATAAAGCCTCTAGAGCAATTTTTTTAAATATATTGTCTAGGTCTACTGTAGACATGACTGTCAAATTATTTTTTCAGCAAGTAATTGTGAAAGAAAATATAACCCTCCTAAAATTCCGCATCTCCGCATATCCGCGTATCTCCGCATTCGACCTCCGCGTGGAACGTTTTGGAACTAAAAACACGATTTTGATACGTACTGTGTATGTGTGTATGTGGATGATTCAAGGTTATAGGATACCTCTGTGATTGACGATATCTTTAAATCCCATTATTATTTTTCTTTGATAAATACCACATTAGGAAGCCACTGAAACAGAGATCTTTTTAATATATTTTCCAGGAAGAAAAATAATTAGACAATTCAAAAAAGCCGCTTATTTTTCCGGGTTGGCAAATCGCAAAAAAAAATTATGGTACAGTATTTAAAAACTGTCTTTAATTATGATCAAGCTTGTTTGTTAATCAAGGCATTAAGGTTCCAGGGGCCGTACCATGAAAGCTTATTCCGGGACCGAATACGCTCAGCTACCGACGCTGTGTGACTGAATTTTATCGCCTCGCAACAAGGTTCGTACTCGCGCAGTGTCAGCAGCTGAACCTATTCGGCCCCGCTATAAGCGGTTCACGGTACGGCCTCTGTTATGCTATAATATTTAAAAACTGGTTCCGAGAGAGCTGTATTTTCAGAAATCAGGTGTTTACAGTACAAATCGGGGATATTAAAAAAATCATAAAAAAAATTATAGCTCGAAATCCATTAAAATTTGGTTAACCACCGTTAACCAAAAGGACGCTGCTGCCCGTCCTCCGGTGGGTATGGTTGCCCAGGTTCAGAAATAATATATCACTTAAAATATAGTCCAAAACCTGCTTATGCATCCTCTGAAAGGATACGGTCTACAAAACCATCATCACCTCAGCTATGGTGATTATGGAATGGACGGGCCCAGCGCTTGCAAATCGATCAAAATTAACAAGACAACACAATCAAGCATACCTAGCTAAAAGTATGTATATTTGATGTGTACCTACGCTCCACCCACTGTTTCGCGGATAGCGTATGAAAACTGGTTCAGTAATAAACGAGCGTTCAACGAGTTCTAGTGTATTATTTGCTTCCCGCGACATACATATCAATATTACATTTGCCGGAAAATAGAGATAGCGAATCTAATTAATGCATAACCAAAAGAACACATGTACATGTATTAGAAGTTTGTATTGTCGTATCGTACGGCCCGAATGTCGCAAAGGCAGAGTATGACGTGAAGCGACTAAGATAAGCGATTTCTTTAGAGACAGGTTTATTCAGGTTAGTAAGTACTCATTGGTATTAGTGGCTAATTCAAACGCGATTGGGCCAAGAGAAGACCATTGAAGAGAAAAACGTGTTGTTTTCAGTGCGAGTCTCAATCTTGTTAAAATAATCAAATTAGTTTTCATACATTTGATATGGGAGATATATATTTTTGGAGGCAGGTGAGTGGAACTGAACCTAATTATGCTTTACTTTAAAAATACACAAATCTTTTCAATTGTCATTTCGTGTCCGCTCAGACGAAATGATTCAAGTTAAGGCTCGCAAAATCTAATTTATTTAGTCAAATTACTATACACCACTACTTTATTTAAGTTAGCTTAATTTTAACACGCGATTTATACTTATACATACATCGTAAATACGCTGTCAGTACACCTCTATATGCCATAGAGCTTCAGTTATAACAAGTTTATAATTACAAATATCCTGCCACAAATTATGAACACCACATTATGATAGTACAATCAAAGTACTACGCCTATTCACCCCGCATCGATTGATGTGTCAAATCATAATGGAGTAGCGTAGCTTGAGTGGGTAGCTTTGTAGGCATTTTATTACAAATGCCGCGAAATCACTATCAGGTATTGATAATAACGATGAACCGACCTTATTGTGTTCCAGAAATCACTATTTTCCACGCACAGTACTGGCTGATGCCAAACTGGCGAGCAGCGTCGTTGGTGCTTCTCCGAGGGTCTTCCTCGAATTAAATTGAAAAAAAATATTTTTTTTTTTTTTTTTGTCATTATATAAGTTTATTTACAAATAAAATACAATTATACACTAAAATTAAATTATAACTAACTAACAACTAAATAAAACCTACCTAGTAAAAACAAACCCTACATAATAAAAATACAAAACTTAAAATTTAAACTAAAAGCCCCGTAGATGATGGAAAGGTGGCCAGAATGCTGGCGGCATTGCCACGTTGGATGGCAATGCTAAGTTTTTGACCAAAATATACGCCAGCATTCCGGTCACCTGACACCTCGACTAAACGTTTCGCCAGGTCCCTATATAAGACATGTGCGGCCGGCCCCCAAGGTCCCAAAGTCTCTACCCCAAACGGCACAAACATGTACAATCTGTCTAAATACCCATATTTGTGCCGTTTGAGGTTTTCAGCATTAGAGGCGGCAGCGCCAGCGTGACCATTTGTCCTAGGAAGATGGGACGGCGCTAGTGTGTCGACACATGTAGCGTCCCAAACCAAAGGCCGTCCCATCTTCCATGGGATAAGGGTCATTCCGTCGGGTCTCTTGCCGTCATCCCGCATCAGACCGTTGGGTTCTAAAATCGAGGGGATGCCAGCACTGACAAAGGCCCGACGGATGATATCATTCAAGCTGGCGTGCCGCGGAATGCGCCCTGCACTTTTTACACAAGAAAGTGCGTGGTGGCCGAACCTATCCGCTATATCACTGCAAGAGCAGCGGTGAGGGACCTGGCACGGGGCACCTATTCGAAGGGATACAGCTATACGAAAGGTCTGATTATCCAAAAGATTGCCAACATTTTTAGACGGTAACGCATGCAACCAAAGCCCCGACTCCCAACGAGTGACCGCAAGTAGGCGAGCACGCTCTGTGGAAGAAGATGATGAATCTATTAAATTTTTACATTCTAACTCACAGAGCGGCTCGTCCCACTGCCTCTGAGAAGTAGGGGCCTTGGGCAGGGTTTGATTTGGACAAGCTAATTTCCAACTTTCCATAGCTTCAGACAAGAAACTTATTTCAAAATTTTGTAGTGATGGCGATAAAATAGTGTTTACCAAATGAGTTGAACTGAAAACCGATGATAGGAAAGCTGGCAATGATACACTAGAAATTTTGCGAATACCGAGACCTCCAAACCTTACTGGCAGTGAGGCCTGCCGCCAAGTTCGATCGTCAAAAGGTGTGTTGAGAATGGTGGTGAGTGTATCCCGCTGAATGCTGTCAAGCTGTTGTAAAACTGCAGGATGATTCCAAAGCTGACAGCATCTAAGGGAATACATAAATTTTGGAACAAAAAGACAATATCGTATTAAAAAATAGGCCATGTGAGAATTTAATTTTTGAAGGCGGTCGGAAACTGAAACGAAATTTTGAATTTTATCGTCAACATAATCTTGAATTGACTCATCTAGGATGGGAGACCCTAACAGGCGAAGTGACCGATTTTCTAAAACTTTTATATTAGGAGCAATTTTTCCAAATAGTGTTATTATGTCTTGTTTCGGGGTTGTAGAATAATTTGGAATAAAAAGTTCGCATTTTGAAAAATTAAGAACGAGGCCAATGTCACTAAAATCTTTGATTAAATTTTGAAGGTCTTTAAAAACAGTGTTTACATCGCCTCCAAGGGTCCCATCGTCTAGGTACCATACGTTAAATTTTGATTCTAATTTTTTGATGATAGGGTGAATCGCTAGACTAAAAATAGCTGGTCCAAGCGGATCACCTTGTTGGCATCCCACTTCTGAGGATACCACGTTATTTTTGTATAATAATTTTGAAGGGTTACCATAACATTGCCAAATAAAATTAAATATAAAGGGAATTTTATCTTTTACTTGAGCCAAAAGTGTGTTTCTATCGACAGAGTTGAAAGCATTTTGGACGTCCACCTTCAGCAGCACTTCACCTCCTTGGTGGTTTAAAAACGTCCTTAGGGCATATACCGCCGCTTCACAGCCACCACGTGAACCAAAACCCAACTGCAAGGGTTGAAACTCCTCGCAGAGGGTTTCTTTTATATATTTGGTACAAATTTTAGCTGTAAGGCGACGGTACACTGTGCCAACAGCAATTGGCCGTATTCCGCCGTCTTTTTTTAAAAGGGCACATAAATTTGCTCCGTATAATATGTCAACTATTTCATCATTCACTTTACCTGCTAGCATCAAATTAACTAGTAAAGTGATCTCTTTGAGTAAAGAGTCCCCGACTTCGCCGCAAGTTGCACTAGTTAGGTCTTTTAAGTGTTGCGGCGTAAGCGAGTCGAGTCCTCCAGCTGAGCCACTAGGGAAGGATGCTACCGCAAGCAATACGTCGTCTATAGTTGCGGTAAGTACGTCCTCCTCAGGGACACTAGCAGGTAAAGGAAGAGGTTCTGCTGCTGATGGTGGATGCTTGTCCTTCAGTGCCAACAAAGTGCCTGGTGTGTTTGGTGCTAATGTGTCGTTAGAAAATAAAATTCTAGCCGCACCTCTGATATCTCCTTCACTCAGCTTATTCTCTACTAGATGGTAGGATGTGGAAGGAGAAGCATTCCGATCTTCATTGCGAGCAGGAAAAGAGAAATCAGGACAAGAGTTTGAATGTTGTTTACAGTTTTGTTTAATTTTGTAAGTAAGAGAATTTTGATCAGAAAGGTTTTTCGAAACATGAAGTATTCTATATGGAAAAGTCATCAAGTGCTCCCAGGCTTGAAGAGAATTACAAGAAATTACTCTTTTAATATCATTTATCAAACATTGGGCGACGCTGATACGTGCACCACGCGGAATTCTTTTTAATATTGGTAGATTGGTTTTTAAATTGCCTAATAGTTCCCCAAAATGTTGAAAGTTATTATTTTGAATATTGTTACGTACTTCATTTGGACAATTTTGAGCCAAACGGTGGGATTTACTTATATGAATTTTGAGTCCACGAATACCTTTAAAAAAACGAGACTGTGAGCACTGGTTGCACTTTACAAGATTTTCCGACGACACATTGGCATTGTTTTTTGAATTTTGACTGTCAGACTGAACAGCCGTATCCCTTTGTGATAATAAAGATAAAACTGGGGCTTCTGGTGATGTTCTAAGGCATCCAGGATCAAGGTCTTCAGGAAGGGGGGCAGTTGTCGCCTACAACGCCTACCCTGTAGAGGCGGCGGAGGCGACAGAGCTCTGGCGTCTTCGACGGGGGTATGAAATTGGTCATCAGTAGGAGACAACGCCGATTTTGCAGCGGACATATACGCAATAAAATATATTAGCAAAAAAGTGTAAATATTTATACGTCAATGTTGACATTGTCCAATCGAAAATGTCGAAAATCACAAAACATATTTATACATGCGATGAGATACACCACGGCTCGGAGCCATCTGTGAAATATTATAGTATCTCAAATATTAAAAGTTATGGGACACAGAACTAGAGGACGTTACACAAATTTGCGAATTTAATAAATAAAATTTATCTCAAGCGACTATTCGACGTCAAGATCGCCGCCATTTTTGAAAATAATTAAATTTTATTTATTGAGATTAAACACGGTCAGGCCAATTACATTAGAATCTCACAAAACTTATAATAAACAAAAAAGATAAATAATAAAATAAAAAATAATAAGGGAATACATTACAAAAACAGTTAAATTACTAAAATTCAATAAAAAAAAAAAAAAGTAAGAAATTCAAATTAAGAAATAACATGTCAAAAATTCATTTAAATGTCAGAAACACAAAGCAAGCTAAAAGTCATCAGAAAAGAATAACGAAACAGTGTCTATTTTTAAACCATTTTCAGTTTTATGTCCTAATTACAGCACATAGTCACATTAAAAAAATATGTATTATAAGTTTTAGTATTTTGGAGAGCATTCTGTGGTTCAAAGGTTATTAATTTCTATACTTTTCAAGTAATCTGAGAAAATCTTTTAAAATCGTAGTTTGACACGCACGAATATGCGTAACCGCCATATTTTTGCTCCGCTAAATGTGACCCTACCTGATACAGCTTTAGACTAATGATTGATCTCATTAAAAAATGTTCTTGAAACGTGGAATACCTGGCCTTAAGGTGAAAGGTAAGGCAAAATGAAATTGCGCATTTAGCAGCCGGCACGCCATCTATCCAGTAATTAGTGCATTAGTTTGATTCCATAAGCCATCACCCGCGCGCCATCTAGCCGCAAAGCAGTTTAACAGTTCGACAGTACACACGGCACACTGCGGTGCACTGCACTGTAGTGTGTGTGTGCTGCGTTTGATTTCATAATGCCACAAACGATACCGTCAGTGTACGATAGGGATGACCAATATGAATATCGATGGTCACACCTCCGGTCATCCTCGCACCCCAGTCGAACTGTCTCGGTGAAGTAGTAACTATATTACTGCCAGAGATGTCATCGTTATTTGTAGAGGTTTGTATGAGATCTTAGTAGTAGCAAATTTATGTTTTTTTAAGAGTTAATATAAATAAACACCATTATTTTCAACTAATTTATCAGTAGCCAGAAACCATACAATGTAGAGAATTGAATAATGAACAACTTTAGCCCCCATGATCTTTCTCGAAAAGTTAAATGTTAGGTAAAGGTGGCCTGCGGCTCACAAATTTGTTTCAATCTCCGCTCTATCTTGGGTCACCGGTGGCTTTTGCGACACATAACTTATAACTCGGGAAAAATTCATCGTACGAAAAAAAAACAAAAGATAAAACGTAGAGAATTTAATAATGAACAACTTTAGTCCTATTATCTTTCTCGAAAAGTTGAAGATGGTCGAGATATTGCAGATCCCACATAAAATAAAGATGGCGGCAAAAGCAGGGCTCGAATTTGGTCGCGATTTTGAATTTACTTTTTTCTCGAGTAGCACACGGCCGTTGGTTTTATTGTGAAAGTATCAGCGAGTCGCAAGACTTACCTCAAGGTCATAACAGCGAGCTGATTAACTAAGCTAAATAATGATACTAGTTCATGTTTCCAAATCTAACAGTTTTGTACCTACTTATTTAGGAAAGACGACATAACATAGACCATTTCGTTACGGTGCACATTTTTGACCAGCGACCACGATATTGTTTGGAATAATTTTCACAATATCGTATTCAATAATCGGAATAAGGTTCAATATCGTAATTCAGTAATATAAGTACTACTTCACTACTATTGACCATCCTCATGTGGTGTGGTGTTGGTACGTGTGGGTTGACTAACTGGTGACGTGATACATTTTATGAAAGCTTATTATAATGTAGGTACTACGATTGTTTCTATGACACTTATTATCTAAGTGTTAGTAGTTTTGAAAACTTTTACCCAAATCAAAATGTTTTTTTTTTACCTAATAACATTGAATGACAAGGTTTGTTCAATAAAAAAATGCACCCGCGCTAAGCCAGGACGGGCCACTAGTTATTGAATGCAGCTAGCTACCGATTCCCGATTCCGCAATTAATATAACGCCTCGCTGAACGAAAAATCTGACAACGTCGCAAGAGAGACAGAGCGAGTTATCGGTGTCCTTTTCACGGGGCGTTGCCAGACCGCTTGCAAAAGTGCCAATGGTAGGGCCTGTTCTTATTTTACGAGCAAAACACGTTCGTGAAATGTTACGTTTTCGTAGGCGCAAATCGGTTTTACGTTCACAATCCTTTTTTTAAATTACTGATCGAAACAAGTGATCCTTATTATGAAAAGTACAAACTATGAGAATAACTGTGCTGAGTTTGGTACTAAACCGATTTGGAAAACAGAAAACAACAGCATCTAAAATATTGGTACTTCGAAGTAATTCCAAGTGCTTAGAGTGCTAACTATAACTAATTTTAAACATTTGGATCTCGTAGTCGGGGTCTACATAAAACTTCATGATATGTGTTACACTATATATTAATTTCAAAGCTTCACATGTTCTATTTTTGCCATAAAACATTCCCAAAAACACCTTGTTTATGCATTTTCTCCTTCCCATACACCTTAAACACGAATTAACATAGTTTCAACCATTCTACCTCTATGGTTTCAACCAAAATCACATAGTTTTATGGGAGTCCCACAGGTAATATACGGTGAACGGGGAGTTATTCAAATTCAAATTCAAATTCAAATTTCATTTATTTCGACATAGAGGTCATATCACATAGTTACAAACAATAATCATTAAAAATAAAAAATAAAATTAAAATACAATTTACTATAACACTAAAATTAAAATATAATTACTAATTAAATCTATTTGTTTGCTTATTAGTCAGTATATGAACCCTGTAACAGTGGTTCATGTACTGACAGTCAAACCTATTCGCAAATACGTTTAGGATACTGTTGGAGCTGACCCGCACCCTGCGCACCAGGGATGTGCACCGTTTCCGCATGGTTGTGATTTCACGCTTCTGGTCATTTCACGTCGATGACGTAGGCTTGTGTCACCCATGGTATAATAATATACTCCGCCAGGTATGACACTGCCGAGAAACAAAGGTCACGTGGGTGACACAAGCCTACGTCATCAACGTGAAATGGCCAGTAGCGTGAAATCATAACTCCCCGTTCTCCGTATATTACCTGTGGGAATCCCATAACACTATGAGATTTTGGTAGAAACTATGTTAATTCGTGTTTAACTTGAATCATTTCGCTTGAGCGGACACGAAATGACAATTGAAATGATTTCTGTATTTTATAATGAATAAATTATTAATAGATTTGATTCCCAGTTTTCCAATTTTGTTGCCATAAAGTGGCAACTGGAGTGACGTAAGCAAGTGTCACTCCCGGAGTAGCAGACCTTGTTTTATTGGATCATGGTGTCACCCACGTGACCTTCGTCACTCGGGAGTGTCATACCTGGCGGAGTATATTATTATACCATGGTTGCATCATAAGTCTGCCTAGTCTTTGTCAATGTCATCGTTATATCGCCGCTGTTGTCAAGTCAGCTACTTTATAGCTAGATCTAGCTATTTTTGCACCCCCGTCAGCTGGTTTTTCAATAAAGTTATAGCTCAATTATTTAGCTACTTTTTAATACTACGCTCGTCCCGTCACATTGCATGCATTGTATTGCATATTGCATAAAAAGTTCTAACAAATCTTCATTGTATTTCAGTTCTTCGTCATATCCCCATGTCTTCTTTTCTCCGTGACGATCGGCTTCATGGTCGCGTTCCCATCTGTCCTGAACCCTGCTATTACCTCAGCCAACAGCACTGATATCTTTACCACGTCTGATCACGCCTCTTGGATCAGTAAGTACTTAGCACTTTACTAAATCATTCCCAAAGTATTGCCAAAGATGTCCTAAAACTGCATCCAGAACGGAGGACGGGCAGCAGCGTCCTCTCGATTTACAGTGGTGAACATTTTGCGATACCGTTGGGGATTATGGCTACTCTTTATCAAGGGGAGGCCTTCATCCCGACGACTTCTGGCTGATTAGAATGTCAATAAAATAACTAATTTATATGGGCCCTGGATAAGCAACGCGAGCCTTCGCGGCGAATCATGCTATTATACTGTCTACGTGTTTTTCAAGTCATGTTGGCCAATCGTAGATCTCGACAATTATTTAGACACCGCTAGCGGAGTGCAGGCCTCTAATTTGTTATGAAAAATCAACTGGTCCGAAGTAAAAGTAGGTGAAAAGAGGCGTACCGGCTGGCGTAACCAAAGGCTGGCAAGGATAATTAAAAGACTCCACGTTTACGCTAGCCTACACATGACCAGTCAGCCGAGCAACGACTAGCAAGCAATGGCGAGTCTAGGCAATTATGGTAGTCAATGATTTCTATGTCTAGATAGGCCTGAGATAAAAAAATCTAAGACTAATTTCTCTTTGACAAAAAGTCAACGCCAACTCTCGGATTTCGCGGTCACTACGTGCAGCGCCAGTAAGGCGTGGTAGAAGAAGCGCAAACTGTACGAAACTAGAAACGACTTACCTATTACCAAAAAAAAATGTTTTTGGATGTAAAAGCAAGTTTATTTTAACTTTAGATGTTGACTTACTGGCCATAGCAACGCCACCTATTTTTTACTGCACTTTAAAATGTAATTCGTACAACCCTTCACCACACAGTTTACAATTTGCACTCAAGTAATCACGTCAGACGTACGTCGCAGACTGTGCCGGCATCGGTGTCAGTGCGTTTCTTTGACACCGATGAATAGACGCGAGATAGATAAGCGACATTCCAAAATGGCGTCCAACCTGGCCCAGTAGGGACGGGTTGGACGTAGATAACATAGTAATATTAGGTCTTTACCTATGAAATTGCCGTTTTGTATGGAATAAGTGAAAGTACTTATTTTTTTTAAACTTTTTTATTTCTGTTATTCAAAGTAATCACCCTTGCAATCGACGCATCTTTGCCAATGAATTGGCAGTTTATTGATGCCCTTCTTGTAAAAATTTTCTGGACGAGGAGTCAACAAACTCTTCAAAGGCATTTTGTACTGCCTCTCGGGAATAGAATTTTTTACCCACTAAAAAGTTGTCTAAATTTTGGAAAAAGTAATAGTCGGTAGGTGCAAGGTCTGGTGAGTATGGCGGATGAGGGAGAGCTTCCAACCCCAGCTCTTGCAGCTTGAAGACTGCCTGTAGCTGCAGCGCGAGGCAGGTCTCGACGCGTACGTTGCGCTGGCGATCGTTCAAGTTCGTGGGGCACCCATCTATCAAGTTTTTTTACCTTGCCTATTTGTCGCAAATGGATCAAAATTGTTTTGATGCAAACATCAAAAGCTGCTGCTAGCTCAGCTGTAGATTGAGTTTCGTCAGCTTCCACAATCGCCTTTAATTCATCATTGTAGACCAAAGTCTCCGGACGACCACGAGCTTCTTTTTTCAAGTCAAAATTTCCAGAACGGAACCGGGAAAACTAATAACGGGTTGTGAATTCGTTTGTACAGTGCTCTCCGTAAACGTTTTTGATGTTACGTGCCGTTTATGTCGCGTTGGTGCCACGACGGAACTCATATTCCATAATTACACGAATTTTTAAAGTATCCATTATGACGAAAAATGTTCAAATGTAATGAAAATACAACGCTAATCAATAAACAAAGACCGAGTTTGTAAAAATAATGTCATGTTTTTAAGACAAAACTAAATTTGAATTCAGAATTCAAAGCCATTCCAAACTTTTTTTCTATTTGAAATGACCAGTACAGAAGAACGGCAATTTCATAGGTAAAGACCTATTATATATCTATGATGGTATGGCAGCAATCATAATAAATACCGCCAAACAAGTCACAGTCATAGCCAAGCGAAGCCAATTACGGCCACGTACAAGTTATACCCCATAACATGGAGACCTCAAAAGATAATATTATTATATGGAGTCCTGAAAGAAACTGAAAAATCTACACCGTGTGGACGTCATAGAATAGTTTCCATCGCCATTAAAAATATCAATAATGATAAAATTTTACAGAAGTGCTTATGTAATAGTTATGTAGTATAAGTTATTAAGTGTACAATTTAGTAAAAATTAAATAAAATTAAATTAAGAAATAAAATTAAATTAAGAAATAAATGCAATACATATGATTAAAAAAAATCATGTTTTCATCGAAACTTTTTTTTCAGCTGCTATCAACGGCCTGGGAGGAGTATTCGGCTCATTCATGATGTCTCCGATACTGCAAATCCTGGGCAGAAAAGCATGTCAGTGCACTTTGAACGTGTGCGTCCTCATTGGCTGGATCATATTCGTCTTTGCGAAGGATGTTACAGCTTTATACGCAGCCAGGTTCATCCAAGGCATCGTCGTTGGAGGTATCTATATAAACGGCTTCATCGTCAGCGAATACGTTCACCCCTGCCGTAGAGGATACTTCAGTACCTTAAAAAAAGTCATGAGTGCTGTAGGGGTTCTATGCTGTCATGCCATGGGCTCCTTCTGGACATGGAGACAAATAGCAATATTTGCCGGAATCTATCCATTTTTAGCTGTCATACTGACGTGCTTTTGGCCGGAAAGTCCTTCTCATTTGGCGCTGAAAGCCAAGTTTGCAGAGTGTGAGAAATCTTTCAAATGGTTGAACGGAAATTCTGAGGAAAGCCAGAAGCAATTGATGTCTCTAATGGAAGCGCAGCGAGATAGACTTATGAACAAGACAATAGATAACAGCTTTGTTGAAATGGCGAAGAAGTTTTTGAAGAAAGACTTTCAAAAGGCGTTTTTAATAACTTCAGTGCTGACTTTGGCCGTAGATGTTTGTGGCAGATACTATTACTCGGCATATATAATACAAATAATGACTGAACTAATGGACAACAAGTCTACAGCCTTATACTTCACCCTAGGAGCAGATACGTTAACGCTTATAGCAATGTCTACGTCTGCTGTAGTTATAAGATATGTCAAGCGTCGTACTATATTACCTTCTTGCGGGATTATTTCTGTTTTCCTTATGTTCCTAATAAGTTTTTTAGTATATTTGAAAAGTATTTATACGTATCCAACGTCTGCCTTGTGGTTTACTGCTTTGATTATCATTATGCAATCGTTTATTGTCAACATAGGTGTTGTGCCATTGGCTTTTGCGATTATTGGCGAAATATTTCCATTAGAACACAAAGGGTTCGGAAGCTTTACATCGTGTTTAGTATTCACATGTCTATATGCCGCAATTTTGAAGATAACCCCAGTTTTGATGGAACACACCAAGCTTTATGGTACTTATGGTATATTCGGGATAATCTTAGCTATGTGTATAATGATTTTATATAAAACTGTACCAGAAACAAAAGATAAAACGTTACAAGAAATAGAAGATGAGTTAAACGGCGTACAATGTAGGGAAATGGTTGTTTCGGAAAGCGAGAAATTGATGCATTGATTTGTGACGACACTTTTGTCTGATGAGTTTGATTATCGTTTTCCGATTTAACTTTACATACTTATATATACATGGTACTTGTGAGCAGAGTACAAACCGGTAAAGGAGTCACCATTGCATTTTGAGCTTTGTATCCTAAGAGGCGTTTATTCGAGCCTCTTTGGGAAACCACTAAGCAATGAGGATCACCGATACAAGAAAATATTTTTTCGTGCTCTTCTTCTTATTATCTATAAATTACCTTAATGGCCTATATAACAGCTTAATTAACACATATCTAGCCAATATTGAGGGTTCCGATCGTAATATATTATTATACTGGATTAAGCTGGTGAAAATGATTGTGAACAAAAATCAGATATACTGTGAACTAATTTCCATTTATTCACTGAAATTACAAGAGTCAAAAATATTATAATATTTTAAGAATATATAATAGCCATTTTAGTACATAAAATGTTCTATATTTTATATTGTATAGGTTAGTTACGTTAGGCCAAGCGTGGGGATTATGGCAACACCCCTCTATAAAGGGGGAGGCCTTCGTCCAGCAGTGGACGTTTTATGGCTGACGACGAGGTTAGTTTTATTTTGTTTTATACTCGACGTTAATGAGTAATCCTGTACAATAATAATAAAATATAAATAAGAGAAATAAATAGGTATATGATCACCTATCAACCATAGCAATTGAGTGTAGTTAAGCAGAAAGCGACCAACCCCGGTTTCTGCGAAAATGAGTTGTACTTAATGCCTACGACATAAAGTTTACTCTAATCTACATAATTCGAAGACACGTTTATTCATACCTTACTGTTATGTCAAGATATAAAATTGTCAAATAAGACCACTTACCATTATCACCCATTTTTTGTGTTAATTGCGACCATTTTAGGCGTTGGTCTAGCAAAATATCCAGAAAAGTGGAATTTGTGGTAAGCAGAAAAAGACTGTCGAAGTTGGTCTGGCTTCTGCAAATTTCGTTTATGATGGAATACTTCGCATTTCTTATTTGCAGAAGTCGACCACCGCAATGGTCTAGGTCTGCATAATTGTGTTTGGAGAATTATGCTATTTTTACGCGATACGACTAAAAGCCACTTGCAATGGTCTACTTTTCCCATACAAATGCAACTTATCTATCTACCATTTCTTATTTTAAAGAAAGAAACCATCCATCCATTAACATGATTAACGTGTTTAGTATTCTCTTTATATTATGTATATCTCGACCAAAACCATTCGTCAAATTAAGATTATTTTGTAGTTTTATGTTTAAGATTTCTATTTTTGCAACAGCTATTATACTTATTCGAACTAAATGTAGATAAGTGCATTTTCTCTAATTATTTATATTCATATCTCATCTTTTGAGGCTCTTTTGTAGTGTCATTTTGCAGAATAAAACCATACAATTGGCTGACCATTATCTTTTATTTTAACCCAAACATTAATAAGCTGAGAGAGACCATCTCAATAGAAGCTATCTGCAAAAATCAAAATAATGAATTGTTGTAAAAAGCAGAAAACGACTAAGTACGTGTTTAACTTATAAATTCGTTAGGAAAAAGAATTAATTTAACAGTTTTAAATGGCTAATTTTATAGCCCTTGAAGTATTCTTTAATATGGGCAAAACATTTAAGTCAATTATGAACTGTAGAAAAAATAGCATCGATTACCCCTTTAAACGGCCGTATCTCAAAACGCGTTTTTCGTGGTCGCTTTCTGTTTAACTACGCAATTAATCACTTGTCAGATCGTCAGAAGTCAAATCAAATACCCTGTTGTATACAAATATGTATACAATGTATACAGACTTACAGACAAAAAGAGCTACTTTCGCATTATTTTATAATATTAGTGGGAAGTATTGATCGATTTTGATAGATGCTCGATAAGGCACACACAAGTGTAGGTACCCTAATATACATAATAGGTGTGTATGTGATTATAACATCTGATATAAATAAAATAATACTTTTCTTGAGAAACAGGTTTTATGCAGGTAAGCTGGTATTAACACAGTAGAACAATTATATAAGTTTAAGCAGTAGTTTGACTTCAACCAAACGCGCGAATCTAGTGATCAAACGAACGTCCTTCCCCCGCCCGCTACGATACTTCACGGCAGGGGGGTGTCACTCCGCAGTTTAGGTATGTTCGGCCGGCGCTCCGTCCGGGTGGACAATGCAAGGCAGAAGTCAGTCGCCGCCCGCACGCTAGCCTCGTCGCACGTAACTAAACATACGTGATAGAAAGAGAGCGGTATATCTAGGTGAATATAGCGAGCGGTATCCAGCGCTGTGCGAGTTGAATTGCTACTTTATTGCCTACTAGATAGAGTCCTTATTTATTTCAATTCCTTTGCGGAGTTAACTTTCTGTACGTAGTACTATTATTTATTCTGTGTTCATGGTACGCTTAGCGCGATAGTCTCGCGCGCCGGATCATTGAGATTCGCTACGTGCTTGTGTCGTCAGCGTAGAATGCTTCAAAACTTTGAAGCTACAACACAATAATGTAAATTTTAGCAACCCTACAGTACATACACAGAACCATCTTATGGACAGTAGACATTGAATTCAAAGACACGTCCAAGTCAAGCTACTGATTTAGCTTAAGTATATAATTATCTACTGTAGTACCTAGTGTCATATTTTAAATTCGATTGGACCAAGAAAATACTATTCAAGAGAAAAACGTGTCATATTGAGTGCGAGTCTCATTCTTGTTCGTCTTCAGTAATTTAAAATAAACAAATTCGTTTTTATACATTTAACATGGGAGATATATATTTTAGGAGGCAGGTGAGTTGATATTAACAAAATTATCCTTTAATTTTATCTGTTTAAAAGTTAAGATCTTTATTGATAATAATACAGAAGCTCTACATTTATAAGTAACTAGCGGCCCGTTCTGGCTTCGCACGGGTGGACTATTATTTTTTAAACATCTTTAAGCAGGACTTTGAAAATAACTTTTGATGAATACTTACCATACAAAAACTGTGAGAATACTATATAAATTAAACAGTAAAAGTTTAGTAAAATAATTTACTTTTAATACTTGGACTTTTTAACTGGAACAAAAAATGTTCTATGAAAAAAGTAAAAAAATTCAATGTCCGACCGCGCGTTCAGGCCTACCTATTTCATGGTTTTTTACAGGGTTTCTTACCCGTGGTCCACATAAAAGGTTCACCTAGGTTTTCCACGGATACCTTTTTGTATCCGTGTTCCACGAGTACACTGAATTAAAAGTGTACTCGTGGAACACCCAGGTATACAATGCGTAATTCAATGTACCCGTAGAATACCCACTGTCTACTCGTTCACTCCCATGTCCTTTCTTGTTTTTGAAGTTTAAAAGTTAAGATCTTTATTGATAATAATACAGAAGCTCTACATATATAGTGCTCTCTATACTTGTAGTCGTATAATATAAAATAAATATTAATTGAATTTACAAGTTTTAAAGATTTAAGGTAATAGCATAATAAAAGAGAACAGTAAAGTAAAATGTACTAAATATTTTGGCAAACGAGACAAAATCAGCCTTTTTAAGATGCTGTAAAAATAAATGTATGTTCCAAAAGAGCTGATTTCCATGATGTCCTTAGAATCAAACTTGTCTGTCGCCGAGATTGAATTTTATAGAATGGGTAATAAGTCAACTAATTCAAACGAAACAGGTTAATTCGATAGTAAGTGTGAATATGGTAGATGACTGATGTTTATATCGTTGAAACCAATAGCTTTGATGAAGAATTTAAGTAAACATACTATGTTTATTGAAAAAATAATTTAAATCGGTTAATAATGTTCTGATATATAGACAAATCTGCCCCTTTCCCACAAAACAAAAAATTACATCACGCCTTACTTGTTAGAATAGAATTTATATGGCGTACATAGAAGTGACGTCACGATTTGCTGTTTCTTCTCTCTGTCTAGCATGATATTAAAATGCTTATAAGTTGCTAATTTTGGATCATATTTTCATGAACTTTTCATTAATAAACTATATTTATGGGACACATTTTAATAGGACAAAAAAAAACAGTCATCTATTACGGGCTGAAAATGATGATGATTAATGTTGCTGCACTTATCACAAACTAAACATAACAGCTGAGCCAGAAGGAAGGAATAATTAAAAGTAAGTAAGTAAGTTCGTATAGGCTGAGTGGTGTCAGAGTTTATGTGCCGCCCGAAGGCCTCTGACATGGCTGACGGTTGTTGTTGTAGAAACTAGAACAAACAACCGGGACCAACAATTTAACGTGTCATCCGACACACGGAAAAAAAACAATTAAATCAGAAATAAATGCTAGTCACGGTCACCCATCCGAAGACTGACCGTCCGTTGCTTAACATTGGTGATCGTTTAGAATCACCTAGAAAAGCTACGCTACGAGCGCTACGCTCATAATTAAAAAATCATAACGTTAGTTATCTTTCTGCATACTGGACAAACTGTATTACGTTACTACTAGGTATACTTTTTTAACCGCCTTTAAAACAAATAAAGTTCGGTTTGATGCACAATGTTACCAGAGAAATTACCGGACATGGAGAGATTTGACAGTGCGGCACAGGATTTTGTTTATTTTTCATTCTAGAGCAATTGTAATGGACAGGCGTCATACTTAACACCAGGCGAACGTCTCTAGTCGCTAGTCTCGTCAGTCGTCACTCTATTGCATAACAAGCAATAATAATAAAAAAATACAAAAAAACGCGACTACCCTGCAAATAATTTTTTTATTTGCAATGTTATATTTTTGTTGAGATCTGTTAAGGCATTTAGAAGTTAAATCGGATACTCCGACTATAGTTTCAATCACATCCGGTGTCCTAACCAATCCGATATCCGATTTAATTAAACGTGAGTATTCCCGTATAAATAAAACAAAATTCTTCATTGTATTTCAGTTCCTCGTCTTATCCGCGTGTCTTCTATCCTCCGTGGCGACCGGCTTCATGGTCGCGTTCCCGTCTGTCCTGAACCCTGCCATCACCTCTCCCAACAGCACTGATATCTTTACCACGTCTGATCACGCCTCTTGGATCAGTAAGTACTTAAAACTTTATTCCCTTAATCATACAGACTACTTTGTTTTGCCAAAGTAGACTTGAGTATCCAATACTGTATCCAGAACCGCCGGAGGACAAGCAACAGAGTCCTCTCGGTTAAACGGTAAGCATTTTGCGATCACCAAGCCACCTGCGAAGCTTGGGTATTATGGAAACCCGAGGGGGTTGGCATAATCAAGAAGGCGGTCTCAGTGGACGTCTTCTGGCTGATGATGATTTTGGTTTGCCAAGAAAATAACTGCTTCGATTTCGGCAATACATACATGTCTGCCCTAACCAACGCGAGCACGGCAAAATCCGGCGAATAGGGAATATGCATGTTGTTTTTTTAATGACTCACAAAAAGCTCCCTAACAAGAAAATAAATCATCGAAAGTAAAATTATAATATGTACACAAATAACGAAGTTATACTCGTAAACATTTTAGTTTCATGTGAGACAGTAAAGGTACTAAGTATACTAGGTTTATGACGTCAAAGTTCACTATTCTAAACAAATACTATACTACGTGTTTTGCTAAAAAGGGAGAGATGACTCCCAAATACTTTGAACGCTTATATTTCAGAACTTTACCAGCCGATGTAAATTTATTTTTTTAATGTTATTTTTGATAAACACATGCATATTCCCTATTATTCTACTGTCTACGTGTTGGCCAAGCGTATTATCTTGACAATCATTTGGACACCGCTAGCGGAGCACAGGTGAGTGCCGCTGAAAAATCAACTGCTCCGAAGTGGAGGTGAAAAGAGACGTAACGAGCGATCCCAAGGGTTAGCGGAGATAACCAAATGACCCCACGTTTGCTCTAGCATACACATGGCCAGCTAGGCGAGCAACGATGAGCTAGCAATGGTGAGTCTAGGCAAAAACTGACCAGTCTTTCCTCCAGAGAGGATTATGGCATCGCACATTGTACATTTGATGATCAATCAAGTTAGTTACAGTTATAGTTAAGCCAAGCCAATTACGACCAAGTACAAGTCATACCCCGTAAACTGGTGGAAACTGTACAAACTATTCTATGGTGTCTTGGAACAACCTGAAAACGCGTTTCAGAAAACGTGAGTACACCTATACATGAGATGAAAACGCGTTTTGTCTCCCGAGGCGAAGCCGAAGCCACAACAATGGGTACATGAGATCTGATACATTCTTTACTTTTGCTCCCTAGGTGAGTAATCTACTATTTTACACTTTAGCGTCAAAATTCTTACGCGAATGTTTTCTGATTTTTTTCAGCTGCTATCAACGGCCTAGGGGGTGTATTTGGCTCATTCATGATGTCACCGATACTGCAGATCCTAGGCAGAAAAGCATGCCATTGCATTTTGAACGTGTGTGTTCTCATTGGATGGATCATATGCGTCTTTGCAACGGATATTACAGCTTTATATGCAGCCAGGTTCATCCAAGGCATCGTCGTTGGAGGTATATATATAAACGGCTTCATCATCAGCGAATACGTCCACCCCTGTCGAAGAGGATACTTCATTACTTTAAAAAAAGTCATGACTGCTGTAGGGGTTCTATGCTGTCATGCCATGGGCTCCTTCTGGACATGGAGACAAATAGCAATATTTGCCGGAGTCTCTCCATTTTTAGCTGTCGTACTGACGTGCTTTTGGCCGGAAAGTCCTTCGCATTTGGCGCTAAAAGGCAAGTTTGCAGAGTGTGAGAAATCTTTCAACTGGTTGAACGGAAACTCTGAGGAAAGCCAGAAGCAATTGATGTCTCTTATCGAAACGCAGCGAGATAGACTTAAGAACAAGACAATGGATAACAGTTTCGTAGAAATGGCGAAGAAGTTTCTGAAGAAAGACTTTCAAAAGGCGTTTTTAATAACTTCAGTGCTGACTTTGGCCGTAGATGTTTGTGGCAGATACTATTACTCGGCATATATAATACAAATAATGACTGAACTAATGGGCAACAAGTCTTCGGCCTTATACTTCACCCTAGGAGCAGATACGTTAACGCTTATAGCAATATCTACGTCTGCTGTAGTTATAAGATATGTCAAGCGTCGTACTATATTACTTTCTTGCGGGATTATTTCTGTCTTCCTTATGTTTCTAGTAAGTTTTTTAGTATATTTGAAAAGTATTTATACGTATCCAACGTCTGCCTTGTGGTTTACTGCTTTGATTATCATTATGCAATCGTTTATTGTCAACATAGGTGTTGTACCACTGGCTTTTGCGATTATTGGCGAAATATTTCCATTAGAACACAAAGGGTTCGGAAGCTTTACATCGTGTTTTGTATTCACATGTCTATATGCCGCAATTTTGAAGATAACCCCAGTCTTGATGGAACACACTAAGCTCTATGGTACTTATGGTATATTCGGGATAATCCTAGCTATTTGTATAATGATTTTATATAAAACTGTACCAGAAACTAAAGATAAAACGTTACAAGAAATAGAAGATGAGTTAAACGGCGTACAAAATAAGGAAATTATTGTTACGGAAAGAGAGAAATTGATGCAATGATTTGTTACGACACTTTTGCTTGATTCTCGTTTTCCGATATTTTTATTATATTATATTTAGAGTCCTAAGAATTGATATTCTGATTTTTGTCCCATTGTTATTAGTCATACGCATCTAATTATAATCTCCTGTAGTCATAATGATGAATTCATTAATTTCAATTATTTTTTTGAAGGTACAACATTTATGTGCCCCCACCCCCACACCTAGGCAACGATACATGGACATCATAATTTTGAACTGGTAATTTGTTTATAAATATATTTTGTCCTTGCGTTTGTCGATCCTTGTGTGGCATAATGGCACACCCTAATATTTGTTATTGTAAATAGTTATGTTACTAATATCTTTGTTCATAAATGTATTAGACCTAAGAACGACTAGTCTTATTAGCTTATTGGTCTAGCTGTTTTTTTGTCTATTAGCCCAGTAAGTTGTGGAATGAACAACGTTCAGTAGTTATGTAAGTTATAGTAGGTTGTTGGTTATAGGTAACAGATCCGACTCGGATAGGTTAGGTAATAAGGCTAAGGCGGGAGCGAAACGAAGCGAAGCTCCTGCCTTAGCTTTCTTGTTAGGTATTTTTTTTATTCCAACCCAGAAATCATCACCATTTTTATGCAACACTGTTGGTACGTGGGTCAATCAATACAAATTACAATTAAATTATTTTATTAAATTTAAGCTCGGTGACAGATGTCTGGTAGTATAAGGATAGCAAAGATAGCAATGATTTTTACGAATTAATTGCTATCTATGTAGTAGAAGAATGTAGAGTAGAAATGAGGCGAATTTAAAATTACTGTCCAGTCCACTGCTGAACGAAGGCCTCCCCCTTAGACCGCCACACTGTACGACAGCCTGCCATTTGTATCCACCGGTTGCCCGCGACTTTTACAATGTCGTCGGTCCACCTAGTGGGAGGCCTTCCTACGCTGCGTCTTCCGGTTCGCGGTCACCCCTCAAGAACCTTTCTTCCCCATCGGTTGTCAGTTCTTCAAGCGATGTGGCCTGCTCATTGCCACTTTAACTTGCAAACCTTGCGAGCTATGTCAGTAACTTTGGTTCTTTGGCGAATATCCTCGTTCCGGATTCTATCGCGCAAAGATCGATTTTATATATAAGGATGAGTAAATGTGATGTTCTTTTACTGTAGGATTGGTTACTGTTAATATATTGAATCGCATGGCTTTTAAATACTATATCTAATTAATTAACATTAGTAGTAGTACTTTTAGTAATGGTATGTATAGTAATGTTATGTATACCATTAGGATGACTGATTATTAGGAAATAAAACAGTATGAAATAAACAATAGGGAATATGCATGAATTTGAATGTTGAAAAATAATAGGATATATGAAGAGTTTAACTGAATCTGATGCCTACGTCGAAAAAATAAATGAAATTGGCTGAAATATAAGTGTTCAAGGTATTTGGGAGGGAGTCATCTGTCCCTTTCTATCAAAACTCGCGCTAGTATAGAATTTGTTTGGAATCGTGGACTTTGACGTCATAAACCTAGTATAGTGCCCTCCCTGTCTAACGTGAAACTTAAATGTTTATAACTTCGTTATTTGTGCACATATTAAAATTTTACTTTCGATGATTTGTTTTGTTACCAGTCAATTGATAAAAAAAACACATGCATATATATTCCCTATTAAATAAAACGATTTATTCCTTCTTTGTCTCAATTTTGTGTCCAATCCAAAATTCCCTATTAGGGCGCCAATTATTATGACATTTATTAGAGAGCCATAATACTTATACCTAGACCTGAGTATCTTCTAAAACTGGGTTCACTACGCCTTTCCGAAACACATTTAAACTTATTACATTTCACCTTAAACTTGTGGACCCATCCAACAGGGTAGATGACTGATGTTTATATCGTTGAAACCAATAGCTTTGATGAAGAATTTAAGTAAATATAGTATGTTTATCGTACAAATAATTCAAATCGGTTAATAATGTTCTGATATATTAGCGTTTAAAGTTTTTGTTAGAGACAACTCTGTCCCTTTCCCACAAAACAAAAAATGACGTCACGCCTTACTTGTCAGAATATAATTTATATGGCGTACTGAGAAGTGACGTCACGATTTGCTGTTTCGCCTCTCTGTCTAGCATGATATTAAAATGCTTATAAGTTGCTTATTTTTGATCAGATTTACATTTTCTTTTCATTAATCAGCTATATTTATGGGCCACATTTTAATAGGACAATAAAAAAAAACCAGTCATCTAGCCTACTGTGAGTGTCCATGGTTCAGCGCCGTAGGTCATAACGGGTAGAACGCACTGATTACAGTTGTATCGGTCCACAAGCTTAAAGTCGCTCAGCGAGCTATGGAATGAGCTATGCTTGGTGTTTCTCTGAGGGATCGTATCCGGAACGAAGTAATTCGCCAGAGAACTAAGGTTACCGACATAGCTCATCGTATTAGTAAACTGAAATGGCAGTGGGCTGGTCATATCTGTCGCAGAACCGATAACCGCTGGGGTAGACGTGTTCTAGAGTGGAGGCCACGTATCGGCAAACGTAGGGTAGGACGTCCTGAGACTCGATGGAGTGACGATATACTTAAGACAGCTGGCAGTGGTTGGAAGCGGATAGCTGAAGATCAGGCCGAGTGGCGTGCCTTGGGAGAGGCCTGAGTCCAGCAGTGGACTATGACAGGCTGATTATGATGATGATGATGACATTTCACCTCTGACGATTCATCGAACATTCAGTACATATACAATTTTCAATTAATACAACTGCATCCAGAACCACGGAAGGACAGGCAGCATCGTCCTCTCGGCTAATGGTGGTGAGCATTCTGCAATCCGCAAACAGCCTGCCCGGCGTGGGGATTATGGCAACCCCTCCCTATTAAGGGGGAGGCCTTCGCCAGCAGTGGACGTCTTCTGGCTGTTGATGGAGGCAAAGTCATTACACAAACAGGTGCGGAAAATTATTACAGTTTTCCTGGGTCACACAAGGGTCTTACAAGTCACCTACTAATGTTGGAATTAAGAGTGCGCCTAATGCCAGAAAAGTATATGATTTCGCCCGCGCGTCTTGCATTAGCTTTGAGTCGAAAATCGCACGACAAAATTGATGATGATGATTTCTTTGAGCAATTTCTTTTTTTCTTATTTTTAAAAAATAAGAAAAAAGTACGTAAAACCATTTTTTTTTTGTTAGTATTTAGTTTTTTTTTTTTAATAAACTGGATTATTTTTCAAATTTCTATTCGGTTACTCGTTTTTTTAGGTTTATCCCTACCTCTGGTATTTTTTTTAATTGAATATGTACGTTCTTTATCATTAAACTATGTGTTTATAAATACACATTTTTCTTACTTCTGGCATTGGTCGCCCCTTTAAATGTGAAGGCAAAAGTCTCAGTGAGACAAACAAGTTTTTAAAGTTCACTTCAAAGCGACTATTATACATAACTCTAACACAAAAAATATGAACACTAACACTAAAAATGTTAGAACAACTATATTTAGTAAAGGTACAATATTTAACAGCAAACCGTGAGTAAAAACGGTCAAGGGTTCCGTACTCCGAAGTTTTTTTTCAACTGTCTGATATATATTCCACCTGTCTGATTTCAAAGCACAGCCCATGTTCACCTGATTACGATGTTCCTTTTTACGCGAGTAGAAAATATTCTAAGAACCAGCATTTTTTTCTTAATTTTTGTTAACACACTTTGTGCATTCTGCCAGTGTTAAGTAGGTACCAACTTAATAGGTTTTCCAAGTTTTTGATAGTATTAGAACAAAGTCATAAAATCACAGCCAGTCAAAATCAGTCACGGTCAAGTGCATGTCGTGCCCCTAGTAAGATTGTGGCGTCTTTACTAGAAGCTTTTACGCAGTTTTGAAAACAACAAGAAAAGAGACATTATATCACTTGCCCACACACTCGGCCGTATGAACTAAAACACCACATTTTTTTTAACAATTTTTGGAAAGTATACAATGCAGCGATATTTCCACGTTCCCTCCCGCCAAAACACTTTTCTTGAGGTTGTTAGCTAAGTACCAATGACTCTGTATACGTCCAAGATCATTTTCAAACGCCTTCAAAAAATGAGGTTCTCAATTCAACGGTGTTTTTTTAAATGTATGTTACTCATGTTACGCGATTACTCCGCCAATAATGAACTGATTTTGATGATTCTTTTTTTGTTTGGTAGGTAATACTTCAGAGGTGGTCCCATATATTTTATCGATATCGGTTCAGCAGTTTGGTTTTTAAATCAAATTACTAGAAAATATGAAGATGTCATCCAGGTAGTCAAAGTTGAAGTCGGTTGTTTTTTTTTAAAGCGTATTATATAAGTAAGGGCTTTGTAACATGCTCACCATATATACAGACAGACAGAGTCACTATCGCATTTATAATATTAATTTGAAGTGATTAAAATCGCGCATTTTGACTTAATGCTCGGAGGTGATATATCTTATATCTAATACTATAAAAGGCTCTATCCTGACTGACTGACTGACTGACAGACAACGCACAGCCCAAACCGCTGGTCGTACAGACTTGAAATTTGGAGGTTGTATTCATCTCGATGCGGAGGGGTGTACTAAGAAAGGATTTTTCGAAATTTGACCCCCAAGGGGTTGTATGAAAGTCCTTTGTTTTTGGACTTTTAGTCACAAAAATTTGGATTTGGATAGTTCAAATAAAATAAAAAATACTGTTTTCAAAAATTTTTTGACAGGGACGATTTAAGTGGGGGGAAAGGAAAAGGGGAATGTTGTATGGAAAGTTCTTTGTTTTTGAAGTTATAGTGATGAAAATTGATATTTGGGTAATTCATCCAAAGGGTCGGGGTTGGGGGCTGGGGGAGGGGGGAGTTGGTAGAGTCGGTAGAGTCGGTATAGTTGGTCGAGTCGGTAGAGTCGGTAGAGTTGGTAGAGTTCGGGGAGTTGGGAAGGGCTAAAAAATAATTGCTCGGGATGATTTAAAGCGGTGAATTTTGGGAGCGGGCCCAATTTCATCCGCACGCGGACGAAGTCGCGGGCGACTTCTAGTAGGTAATAAATAAAAGAATATACAATTTTTGAGAAACAGGTTTTATTCAGGGGAACAGGTTCTTATATGGTAGGTACTATTGCCTAATTCAAATGTAACTTCACCAAGAGAAGACCATTCAAGCGAAAAACGTGTTATTTTGAGTGCAAGTCTCAATTATTGATAAAATAAACCAACTAGTTTTTATAAATTCAACATGGGTGATATATATTTTTGGAGGCAGGTGAGTGTATCTAAACCTAAATATCCCATACTTTTATATTTTTTGAAGTTAAGATAAAGATAAAAATAAATGTACTGCGAATAAGACATGTAATTATAAAAATTACTCTATGTCTCTACCATGAGTTTTTAACAATTTACTCGCCAGCGAAGGCGTAAAATATTTCTATGGCAAATTATACAGCGCCACTAGCGGTCACCTTAAGAACTAAAAATCGGTAGTAAGAGTCACTACGTAAAAAACCTATCGAATCTAGTCTCGCTGGCGTCTAACGTTTTGTATCCGTTGCTTTAATTCGGTACCATGAGACACAAATTTGACAGATGCTATCGATAAATACCGTTTCGATAATAGTTAAGTCATTCACTAGCAAAATAAACCTTGAAATCATTTCGATAGCTTATTTTATTGTGAAAGTTTATTTAATTTTGAATGTTATTTTTGCGAAAAAAGTAATTTACCACGGAATACGTTAGAGGCGGCTAAATATAACTTATTTAAAATCACTTTATTTAAAATTATTATTATTTTATTATTTTTTATAAAGTAAAAACAAAACTTTCCATATGCTCCACCATTAACTGAAATTGTAAAGAACTGGTTCGCATTTTAGGTACTTAGCTAAAATAAGTTAGTTTGCAGAAATAAAATAAACTTGAAGCCAATTAAACAACCAAAGTAAACAACGAACGTGTTGACCCTACATAATACATTTTTCAACACACTTGCTCGTAAAGTTGATCTTATTGCATCGGTTTTAGGCTCATAATCCAAGCTATTACGCACACGTGCTTTTTACTTTACATTACGGCACATAGTGCTATAATAGGTATTACCCGGTAAAGTCAAGTTTGTACGTGACTGCAATTAGTCGTACGTATAATAGCCGGGTAATACTTACAGTTTTTTTTGTAATACCAACAAAGAGTTCTTATGCCGCTGAAGTAAATGTCAACCTGCGCGCGCATTGCTGATTTGGGCGCCATTTTCCGCAAATGTTTGTTGACGTTTTCGCTGTGTGGTTGATAATTATCAAAAAAAAATGTTTTTCCTCGCAAGTGTGACGAAAACAGTCGTATGAAACTCTTGTGCTATGATTTAATACACTCTCGGCTTCCTTATCGCGCTCACCTGAGGCTCGCGCGCATAATACCGCCTCTAGTGTAATGACCAACATAGCACACTTGTATCATAATGTACTAATATGAGCCCTGAAAACATTACACTACTTTTTTTGGGCAATCGTGTAAAAATATGTACTGAAGATCAATTAACATTATAGCTATAAAATCGTATTATTATGATACTTTAATTGACAAAAAAATATTATTTTTTTTGTATGTAAATTATCACTGCAACATTCGTCAAATATTACATAGTCAAAACAATAGCTAATAATCTGATTTATATTAACATTAATTAACAAGTTTTATTTATAAAGTATTTTTATAAAGTTAGGTTTGAAGGGCAATGTTGCCAAAGAAATTACTGGGCATGGAGAGATTTGACATCTAATATCTCAGGGTGACGAGCGCAGTGCAGTGCGGCGCAGGATTTGTTGGCAAGTTCACAATTCTGGAACAACTACTGTTATTAGCAGGCGTCATACTTAACACCAGGCGAAAGGCTCACGCATCCCGTCACTCTATTTCATAAAAGAGGTACCGAAGTTAAAACAAATCATCATTTTGTTTCAGTTGTTCGTCCTATCCGCGTGTCTTCTGTCCTCCGTGTCAACCGGCTTCGTGATCGCGTTCCCATCTGTCCTGAACCCTGCCATTACTTCGCCCAACAGCACTGATATCTTTACCACGTCCGATCACGCCTCTTGGATCAGTAAGTACTCATCACTTTATTCCCTTAATCATACAGACTACTTTGTTTTGACAAAGTGGACCTGAGTATGCCCTAAAACTTCATCCAGAACCACCGGACGACGAGCAGCTCTCGGTTTACAATGGTGAGCATTTTGCGATACTGGTGGGGATTAAGGCAACTCATCAAAGGGAGGCCTTTGTCCAACACAGGACATATAACTGGCTGATAACAACTTTAGAATGCCAAGAAAAGATCTGTTTCATTCTCGGGAATACATTTATTTTTTTGTTTTTAGTAGGGCAAATTAACAATGTCGCAATAAATGTTACTTAAAGGTTCTTAACTAAATCTATCTTAAATAATTGTGACACCAGCACCATTTACCACAGATTACTAATCAAGTTATTCATTTTATGGGTAAGCAAAGTATCTCTAAGTATACAATTGAGAAGTAGGTAGTAAATTAGTACTAAGATAATAGTTCAAGCACTTTCGTCTTGAAAATACTAGGTCGCACTGCCGCAATATCTATAGAATTAAAGTATGTATTGTATGAATTAACTAGCCGGTACAGCGGAGAACGCATACCGCCTATACGTATACATGATCGCCCTGGCTAAAAACACGAGCATTCACGGCGGATCATGCTACTGTCTATGTGTTGGTCAAGTCATGTTGGCCAAGCGTAGACCTCGACAATCATTTTGACACTGCTAGCGGCGTGCAGGCGAGTGCCTCTGTTTTAAGCTAAACACTCAACTGGTCCGAAATTAGACGTAATTAGCGATCCCAAAGGATGGCAAGGATAACTAAACGAACCCAAGTTTGCGCTAGACACATGGCCAGCTATAATAGGCGAGCAACGAAGGCAAAGGCAAAGACTAGGCAAATAGAATTAGGGCATCACACATTGTGCATTTGTTCTTAAAATTAGCAAGTCATAATAAATACCGTCAAAAAGTTACATTCATAGTTAAGCAAAGCCAGTTACGACCATGTTCAAGTCGTATCGTCACGGTCAAGTACAAGTCATACATAAAGTGGTGGACAAATACAAAATATATTATTGTTCGATGGAGTCCTAGAACAACCTGAAAACGCGTCTACACTTGTGCGCGTTTCCACCAGCATTATAATTATCATCATCTTCACCATCAGCCCGGAGACGTCCACTGCTTAAAGAAGGCCTCCCCTACACCTACCACCACCACCACCATTACAAATATCAATAATCAAAGAGACAAGCATTTTTTTTTCACGTTATCGTCAAAAAAGTTTTGATGCATTATGTTTTTTTTTTCAGCTGCTATCAATGGTTTGGGAGGAGTATTCGGCTCATTCATGATGTCTCCGATACTGCAAATCCTGGGCAGAAAAGCATGTCATTGCACTTTGAACATGTGCTTTCTCATTGGCTGGATCATATTCGCTTTTGCAAAAGATGTTACAGCTTTATATGCAGCCAGGTTCATCCAAGGCATCGTCGCTGGAGGTGTCTACATAAACGGCTTCATCGTCAGCGAATACGTTCACCCCTGCCGTAGAGGATACTTCATTACTTTAAAAAAAGTCATGGCTGCTATTGGGGTTCTATGCTGTCATGCCATGGGCTCCTTCTGGACATGGAGACAAATAGCAATATTTGCCAGTATCTTTCCATTTTTAGCTGTCATACTGACGTGCTTTTGGCCGGAAAGTCCTTCGCATTTGGCGCTAAAAGGCAAGTTTGCAGAGTGTGAGAAATCTTTCAAATGGTTGAACGGAAACTCTGAGGAAAGCCAGAAGCAATTGAAGTCTCTTGTACAAGCGCAGCGAGATAGACTTATTAAGAACAAGACAATGGATAACAGTTTCGTAGAAATGGTGAAGAAGTTTCTGAAGAAAGACTTTCAAAAGGCGTTTTTAATAACTTCAGTGCTGACTTTGGCCGTAGATGTTTGTGGCAGATACTATTACTCGGCATATATAATACAAATAATGAGTGAACTAATGGGCGACAAGTCTACAGCCTTATACTTCACCCTAGGAGCAGATTTGTTAACGATTATAGCAATATCTACGTCTGCTGTAGTTATAAGATATGCCAAGCGTCGTACTATATTACTTTCTTGCGGGATTATTTCTGTTTTCCTTATGTTCCTAGTAAGTTTTTTAGTATATTTGAAAAGTGTTTATACGTATCCAACGTCTGCCTTGTGGTTTACTGCTTTAATTATCATTATGCAATCTTTTATTGTCAACATAGGTGTTGTGCCACTGGCTTTTGCGATTATTGGCGAAATATTTCCATTAGAACACAAAGGGTTCGGAAGCTTTACATCGTGTTTAGTATTCACATTTCTATATGCCGCAATTTTGAAGTTAACCCCGGTTTTGATGGAACATACTAAGCTCTATGGTACTTATGGTATATTCGGACTAGTCCTAGCTACGTGTATGGTGATTTTATATAAATCTGTACCAGAAACAAAAGATAAAACGTTACAAGAAATAGAAGATGAGTTAAACGGCGTAAAAAGTAGAGAAATTATTGTTACGGAAAGAGAGTATTTGATGCATTGATTTGTGACGGCTCTTTTGCCTCATGATTTTGATTCTCGGTTACAGTAGTACTTAATAGGAGAGTATAAAGCGGTAAAGGAGTCAGAGCAAACAATCACCATTGCATTTTGAGCTATGAATCTAAAAAGGCGTTTTTATCCGAGTCTATTTGGGAAAACACTAAGCAATGGAGATCACTGAAACAAGAAAAAATATCTTCGTTCGCTTCTTCTGCACATCAGCAGCCAGAAGCCGTCCATTACTGGACGAAGATACCTTAATAGGATAGGGGTTGCCATAATCCCCACGCTTGGCACGCGGCTTGGGGATCACAGAATACTCACCACCGTTAACCGAGAGGATGCTGCTGCCCATGCTCTTGCATCATCCCATGCTCCTGGTGGTTCTGGGTTCAGTTTTATAACATACCAAATTTATCTTCCAATTATCTATAAATTTTCTTAATGTCCTTTATAACAGCTATGTACCAAATATTCTAGGTTCCGAAAGTTCCGTTGGTTAACAACCAACAGAAAAATCTAGTTCTAGCCGGTGAAAATTGTTGTGAAGGAAAAACAGAATTACTGTGAAGTATTTGAAATTTTTATTTATATATCACTTGAATTATAAGAGTCAAAATTACTATAATATTATAAGAATAAGACAAACTATCATAATAATATATATAAGAGAAATAAATATGTGACCACCTATCTAGTAAAGAATCACTTGTACAAGACATATAATTAAGTGTAAGTTAATTAATAAAACTAATAATTATTATCTAAAATAGAGTATAAATTAAGATAAAGCTTATAAAAAACGCATTACAGCATCGCGGTAATAAAAAAATACTGTGAACCTGTAATGTCTTATAACGTAGAGTAGATTATTATTATTATTGGTAAAAACAACTTTGGCGCCAGGTTTTAAATTTAATCAGTAAAGTACACATTTCTGTTTCTAGCGGCGCCGCATTCGTAACATTTTGCGTTGCTTCAGTTTTTACTTATTTAGTTTGTTTGTATTTCTGTTGTGTTTGGTCGTGTTTTTTTGTTGTGTTGTGTTTTTAGTTTGTTTGTTGTTTTGTTGTTTGTTTGTTGTTGTGTGTCCGCCTAGCTGCAGATCCACCCGACAATAATATAGAATCAATCTGCTTTAACTCTCTACACCTCGAAGGAATATAATTACCTTCTAAAGACACATTGATCAATCCATTCGGTCTTCTATTTAGATCTTTCTGCTTCAACAAGATTGAAAGTATTTTTTTAACTGTTAAATATCCTACATTATTATAAGATATGTTTATGTATGCCATACGATTGTTCCCATAACAATATGTGAGTCCATCGTTTTCGTAAACATGTTCCGCTGAAAATGGTTCTGAAAATTGGCCCATTCTTTCACTGGCTACCAATTTTGCCTTCTCAAACCATACCGGATCTATTGCCTCAAGATCTGTAATGCTCCTGTCGCCTGCAGTTTTTAAATGATCTTTCTCATTACTTTTTTTAGTTGGAACGCTCGATAATACGTTCGTCTGTTTTACAAGCTTCTTTTTCGAATTCTTTTTCTCAAAGTCTATGCATTTTAGCTCTTGTGCTATATAGTTTATCAAACAGTTTCTATCTCTGATATATTCTACTTTTCGTTGCCGAAATGACATGATTTCTTCGTTTGTTACAAGAAAAACTGTTAAGGCGTCAAAAATTTTCCCAGCTCCTTGATCTGTTATTTTATTATCTGCTAGATTTAAATAAACTAGTTTTCTGTTAGTTCTTAATGCATTCGCTAGATGTTGTGCCCCTGTATCACTTATTAAATTTGAGGTTAAATTTAGTGCTAATAAAGTTTTTGAGGCTGGTTGGGGGTGTCTTAGATGTATTGCCATGTTTTTGACTATGGAGTCATCGATCTTACATCGTGCCATAGACAAATGTTTCAATGTGTTTCCTTCTTCCAAGATTAAGTCGTAACTAAGAAGTGATGTATTATCTAAACATACATCTGTAATGTTTGCCAACACTAACAGGTTCTTCAACTCATATAAACATCCATTGTCAATACCACTGTTGATTACGATATTCGTCATAAATTTGTGGTAATGTATAAAAAGTCCTATAAGCTTCAGAAGTTGCATTGGTATTTTCTTGTTTTTTTCAAATTTAAGTTGAATCAGATTGCCCATAATATCATATACAGTAGAGATAGTTACTGTATTCTCTGGATGGGCAAAAAATTTTAAACCATCCAGGCTTTTGGTACTGTCTGAATCGTCAGTTTCATGTTTGGATTTGACATCATGTCTCGATCTGTCTTTCTTGAATTTAGCGTTTGCAAGGTTTGATTTGTCTTGACCTGCAAAATGCGTATACATAAATACATTGAAAAATTAAAAAAGAAATGTAATTATCTTTATTATAACATAAACTTATTAAAATAACAACAAAAAAAGGAATTCTGTGTGTTTAATTATCTAGATTATGTACACGTTTACCACAAAAAAGCGAAAGCCCTACTTTTACTTCTCTCTTCAGTGACGTTTACGCAGATTTTATTTTAATCATAATGATATAATTATCTGATGTTCCTCACACTAGGTTAAGCCTGTATCGTGAGGATCTGGATACGATTAAAAACAGTATATTCGTTACTCAATTTTATATATTGAGCATTGCTAAGTTAAATTTATTAAGATCTGAGCAAAAGCAACGGGCAAAGGAGAGACCTATGCTTGGAGTTACTTGACGCGATAAAATCCGGAAGGAGGTTTTGGCCAAAGAACCAAAGTCATCGACATAGCTCGCAAGGTTTGCAAGTTGAAGTGGCAATGGGCAGGCCACATCGCTCGAAAAACTGACAACCGATGAGGAAGAAAGGTTCTTGAGTGGCGACCACGAACCGGAAGACGCAGCGTAGGTCTCCCACTATGTGGACCGACGACATTGTAAAAGGCGTGGGCAACCGCTAAATGCAAATGGCATTTTGTCGTTCAGTGTGGCGGTCTAAGGGGGAGGCCTTCGTTCAGCAGTGGACGTCTCCGGGTTGATGATGATGATGATGTTAAGCAAAAGTAGCAAAGTAGCTGCTAGTGATACCACAGCGAACTTAATGTACACGTTATGTATTCTCTAAGCACAGCGACTAGTCACTGTGACTGTCTGTCTAGTGACGGACTTAGAAAAGTGTGGTGATACCGCCACAGATAAAAAGTATATTAAGGATACAAAAGAATTTGGCTGAGCTAGGCAGCATTTGGCAAACTTCGTCACGTCTTCTCGTCTACATTCCACAATGGCTGAAGACAAAAGTCTTCGATCAGTGTGTTCTACGTAATAACATACGGAACTAAAATGTGGACACTGTGAGTGAAGCTCCATCGTTTTAAAGTTGATCAGCGAGCTATGGAGCGTTCAATCTCTGCTCTCTATATTATCTTAATGGACTTACTCTGGACCTTAACGATTGCTAACGTGACATCCATCCGTAACTCTGCACATGCCCACGGCAAATACTCGTCAAAATCATCAGGAGTTGGCACCTCGGCGGGTGTTTTATCTTCGTCACTCTTATCCATTACAGAACTAATGTAAAATTCTTAAGAAAATATTTTTAAATCTTTTGCACTCAAAATATTTTAAGCAAGAACTTAATGTCCTAAGTTAATGTCAGTGGCGTCCATAGACATAGAGTAAGTAAATACTGGTTTGACTTTGATGTCAATGTTGATTTTATTTGGTACTTGGTACTCTTTGGTCTTTGGTTAAGCGAAGTCTTCTTCAAACAACAGAAATTCCAAATATATTTTTTTACCTTTGTTGTTCCGCTGCTGGGCAAAGGTCTCCCCCAATTTCTTCCATTAATTCAATTACAAATAAATAAAGCACATAAATTAAATAATAAAGATTCCGCGTTTCAATACACTGAGTTAGACAGTGTTTTTTTTTGCCATTTTAAAAAAGGTCTCTCGTTGTATTGGCGGGAACGCGGAAAAATCATGTCACTGCATTGTAATATTTACCGAAGATTGAGTTTTACCGCGTGAAAATGTTAAAAAAAAACGTGTTTCATTAATGTGCCGAGTTACGTGCACGCGTATGAGCAAGTGATTCATCGTCATCAGCCCGGAGACGTCCACTGCTGAACGAAGGCCTCCCCCTTAGACCGCCACACTGTACGACAACCTGCCATTTGCTTCCACCGGTTGCCCGCGACTTTTACAATGTCGTCGGTCCACCTAGTGGGAGACCTTCCTACGCTGCGTCTTCCGGTTCGCGGTCGCCACTCAAGAAACTTTCTTCCCCATCGGTTGTCAGTTCTTCGAGTGATGTGGCCTGCCCATTGCCACTTCAACTTGCAAACCTTGCAAGCTATGTCGATAACTTTGGTTCTTTGGCGAATATCCTCGTTCCGGATTCTATCGCGCAAAGTAACTCCGAGAATAGCTCTCTCCATTGCCCGTTGCGTGACTCTGAGTTTCTCCAAAAGCCCAGCAGTTAAAGACCAAGTGATTATAATGTAAAAAACAACAATAGAAACAAGGCCCGAACTAGTGCTACAAGTGGCGGCCTTATCGCTAACAGCGATCTCTTCCAGGCAACCATAATACTGTTACGCGTAGCCCTGTCTACGCATTGGGTCCCACTTCACGGCGCGTAAAGTTCAAGACAAACGCCATCGCAGCGGTGATACATTTGCCATGATTTACACTAACACAACTTCACACGGATATTTTTGTTAAATTCTGGATATGGCTCTGTGATGGCTTATAAATGCTAAGAAAAAACAGATGTTCCATACAATGATAGTATATATATATGATATCGTAATCTTTGGTTCCATAGAACAAGTTTCACACATCAACACTAAACAGCCAGCAAGACGTCCATTTCTGGACGAAGGTCTCCCCTATAATGGGGACGGGGCAATCCCCACGCTTTCAGGCTTGGGGATCGCATAATGCTCGCCACCTTTAATCGAGAAATCGCTGCTGCCCGTCCTCCGGTGTTTCTGGATGCAGTTTTTGAGTTTTGAAAGGCTTATATTTTCTTTAGCAATTAGTACCTGAAAGCAAAAAATACACATACCTACATAATATATGTCTACAGTAGACCCAGATTATATAAAAAAAAATTTGCTATTAATACATTTGTATGGATTATTGCTGACCAGATTCCTTTTAAGAAGCATTTTTTTTTCATCACTCTTGCTCGTAAAGTGGATCTCGGTTACATCGGTTTCTCATAATCCAAGCTATTACACACGGGTGCTTTTTACTTTACATTACGGCACTCGTACTATAATAGGTATAACCCGGTAAAGTCAAGTTTGTACGTGACTGCAATTAGACGTATGTATACGAAGCACTCTTAATATAGCCGGGTAATACTTACAGTTTTTTTGTAATACCAACAAAGAGTTCTTATGCCACTGAAGTAAAAGTCAACCTGCGCGCGCATTGCTGGTATGGACGCCATTTTCCGCAAAAGTTTGTTGACGTTTTCGCAGTGTGGTTGATTATTATCAAAAAAAGTTTGTTTTTTCCTCGCAAGTGTGATGAAAACAGTCGTATGGAACTCTTGTGCTATGTTAGTCATTACGCTCTCGGCTTCCTTATAGCGCTCGCCTGCGGCTCGCGCGCATAATACCGCCTCTAGTGTAATGACCAACATAGCACACTTGTATCATAATGTACTATTACGTATTAGATCAGGTTGTCTTTGATAGGAGTGAAACTGCTTTGTATCTTAATGTTGTGTTTTTTCTAATTTATTCTGCATGGTGGTAAAGTTGTCGTTTCCAGCCCACATAACTCCGCGACAGATATATACGGCTTGAGACCTCTCCGCGTATTTATATGTTAATTCACATGATGGAGTGTTGGCCTATGACTCCGCCATTATAACATGCATTACGTCTGTGGACACGTTATTTACGAAGCTGGCGTGTGTTGCTGGCTTTAGCAGGTTGTTTACATCGATAGAGGAGCTAAATCCTCTAAGCTTACACCGCAGCAGGGGTCACTCCGCAGTTTAGGTATGTTCGGCTGGCGCTCCGTCCGGGAGG
Source organism: Erannis defoliaria (assembly GCA_905404285.2). NCBI lineage: Eukaryota > Metazoa > Arthropoda > Insecta > Lepidoptera > Geometridae > Erannis > Erannis defoliaria. The sequence continues at coordinate 9,813,990 of FR990091.1, read as the reverse complement.
ACAATGCAAGGCAAGTCATTGGCCGCCCGCACGCTAGCCTCGTCGCACGTAACTAAGCATACGTGATAGAAAGAGAGCGGTATATCTAGGTGAATATAGCGAGCGGTATCCAGCGCTGTGCGAGTTGAATTGCTACTTTATTGCCTAGTAGATAGAGTCCTTATTTATTTCAATTCCATTGCGTAGTGAACTTTCTGTACTATTACTACTAGTACTATTATTTATTCTGTGACCACGGGCACAGGGTTATAACACAGCGAAATAAGTTAGGAAGATTCGTATATATATAAATGCTCAGTATGCCTACGTTTCTGTGTGCTAAATGTATGCCTTATTTTATACAAATAAATATTAGAATAAAATTTATAAGATATAAGATTATTTATAAGATTAGTTCGGCGCCTACGGGGTTACGCGATACTAATAAACCGAAAGGAGTTGGCGCGGAATGAAATCGCGGGTCACATGTCACTCACAGCTAGTCAAATAAAGATCTTTCTGATTACTCCTCCTGTTACCTGATGAATCCTACACGTACACTAGGGCTGGCACCTAACAAAAACAAGAATGGTACAAGCTTAAAAATACTTCCTTACAACCACTACTAGAGTTTAACACCTCGCAAATTGACTATAACTCTTTGCTATCTGTTTGAGAGCATATTTCCCTCAGACTCGCCCCTTAGCGGGGTTGCCATACATTTTACAATTTTAGGACAAAGAACAACGTCATAGGTAAGTATCGTATAGTAAGTAGTATAGTATAGTAAGTAGTATAGTATAGTATAGTAAGTATAGTAAGTAGGGTTTGTAGCGGTCGTGGCGTACTTAGCTTGTCTAGGTGATTCTAAACGATCACCGATGTTAACGCAACGGACGGTCCAGTCAGTGTTCAGATGGGTGACTGTGAGTGGCATTTATTTCTGTGCGCTACCGTGGGTCGGATGACACGTTAAATTGTTGGTCCCGGTTGTTTGGTCTAGTTTCTATAACAACAACCGTCAGCCATGTCAGAGGCCTTCGGGCGGCACATTAACTCTGACACTAGGGCTGGCCACTCAGCCTATACCACCTTACTTACTTTTTTTATAGGATTTGTGATGACCGGGAGTTTTAAAACTCCCCAAATCTCCTCCTCAAATAGGGATTTAGCTGGAACGTGTAATGTAATATCATGTCGAGTCTCCATGGAGAATGAAAAAAATTAAGGTACAGGTCAGCCGAAAGTTGTCAAGAGATGGCGCCAAAATATTTTTTTGTGAATGGTTTCTATAGTGATTGTACTCGTAAATAGCCCTTTTTTGGGTTCCGTAATTCTAAAGGAAAAAGGGAACCCTTATTGGATCACTCCGTTGTCCGCCTGTCTGTCTATCTGTCTGTCTGTCGAGACCCTTTTTTTCAATGTGTAACGAACATTTTTGTTTTATTTATACGGGAATACTCACGTTTAATTAAATCGGATACTCCGACTATAGTTTCGATCACATCCGGTGACCTTTTTAAAGAGTGAAAACAGAGCCCGACGCGCGTGCAGCTGCGTCCTGCTTAGCGCTAAAGCTACTGCTAAAGCTACTGCTTAGCACTAAGTGCTAAGCATGCTTGTAACGAAACAAAACGTTACATATTTATTTAAACATTAAAATTACAAAATATAAAAATAAAATAAAATAAAAAAACATTACAATTATAATTTAAATTATTTACAAAAACACAAAACAAATGAAATACATTTAGCTAAATTAAATCCGGACGCGTCATTCAAAGAATTCTAATTCCTGAGACGGTTGAGCCTTGTTTAGCGTATTAGCGGACAAGGGATTTAAAGTTAATTCGCAATAATACAGACCAGCGATCTAGCTGATTTTATTGTGTGCGCCTCAGAGAAAGTGATTTCCCGTTATAGGGTAAGTTTTGAATGGCACATAAAAATAAATCATGTCTTGCTTTTATTCATATCTGTACTGTGTATAATTGTGTTAAAATATTCTATTTCAGTTTTCCTCTGCACTGTACTTAATTTCACAAATGTAGTTCGCTTATTTCTTGGAAATTTCCATTCAAATCACTTCGTTTTATTTTTATAATCTATCTTGTTTTTTTTTCAAATTTACTAATTTTACACATTTAGAAAGCTTTCACATTTCCAAGTATGTCTTATTGTTCATTTTATTTATCCCTTAGCCTTCAGCTTATTATAGCTATTAAAATGCAACTCCGTTCTGATATTAATTACCACCACGACAAAATAACTATGCATGTAACTACCCACATTATTTTTGTGATGCCGTGGCGGGCCCTCAGAACGGAAATTAGATGAGCCAAATTGTAATTATTTGGTTTATCGATTTCAGGAAACAATTTCACGGAAGGACATCTTCCCACTTTGCGTAGTCGAGTTGGGGGGCTACCACCGGTGCGACCCGTGTGCGGCCAAATTTTACACACCTCACATTTACGACCTCGCTGCGCGTCCTAGTGCCGTGGCCACTCCACTGCAGACCCTGAGGCCACCTACCATCTACGACCGGACTCACAAAATAGGGTAGTACTGCGCTACGGAAGTGGAAACAGAGCGAATCTTCAGGTCGAACAACCACGACCCTATAAATTGTATGTGCCTCCTTCTGAGCTAAATCCTGGTAAATTCACTATTCTAAATTTTGACCTATTCTTTTGTTTATAACTTAACTTCATCAATTTATTAAATTTATTCTTTTGAGTACCTATATCTTAGTTTCATTTTCTTATCGCCATATTAGGTAAGTAGAAGCTAAGGAAGGGTATAGCGGTACATGCTTAGCACCTGCTTAGCACTAAAGCTACTGCTAAAACTACTGCTTAGCACTAAGTGCTAAGCAGGACGCAGCTGCACGGGTGTCGGGCTCTGTTTTCACTCTTTGAAAAAGGTCACCGGATGTGATCGAAACTATTGTCGGAGTACCCGATTTAATTAAACGTGAGTATTCCCGTATAAATAAAACAAAAATGTGTCAAAACCACGTCAGTTTTCATAATAAAATTGTAACAAACATGTTAGCGATGGACGTTTGACAGCGCCATCTAGCCCCGAACTAAGCAATCCATGAATGGCACCCTTACTTTTCTCAAAATCGGGTACCTCCTAATTTAGTCTCGGCGAGAATTTCCAGCTGTTTTTAACTTCCTGGTCACCCTCATCCCTTACCGCTCACCTGAAACCTGTTTTTCTCCGACTCCAGTAATTAATGGCTACCCATTCTCTCCGACATTATTCGCGCAGTTCTTCCGAAGATCGTTATTATCCTTCTAACGCTACGTTTTAAATGTTTTATCGGCCGTGGCTTTTACCAAATTTAACTAAGCCGAAAAAAGGTAATTATTTTTCATAATCCCTGTATTCAGAACAAAATCAGCTGTTCCATACATTTTGTCGAGGGCATTTTTTTTCTACTTGAGTGACGAGGCGAGCGAGACGTTCGCCTGGTGGTAAGCGTCACGCCTGTCCATAACAGCAGCGCCAGGATCAAACAAACTCCTGCGCCGCACTGCACTGCGCTCGTCATCCTGAGATAGGTATTATATGTCAAATCTCTTTATGCCCAGTAATTTCTCTGGTAACATTTCCCTTTAAACCGAAACACAGTAATGGTGGCACACTACTGCTTGGCGCTTGAATAACTGGCAAAGGTGTGGTACTTCCCCAGGCGGACTCTGCAATAGAGTCGTACCACTACAATTTAACCATTGCAAATTACTTATTTTTATAGACCAGCAGATATTTTTGGTACCTTAATAACAGGATATATTCCTTTCTAATACCAAAAACTAATACTAGGTATTCGTTTATTATCGTAATTCATTGTCTATTCCCAACTTGAAGGATCTAGCTCTGGGTATATAATCAAAGATTACTAACGAATATACCAAATTTTATATATTTAAATGAAGTACAAAATCTATTCCCAACGAACACCAAAATATATTTTTGGTACAGTCACAAAAACAATTTATTTTGCTTTGTAATAATTTAATATTTCACACTTCACAATGATGTTTAACGTTACCTCCTGTTGGCTTAGGGCCGGTTTCTTGATCCGTGGTCAAAATCGACAAAACCATTTATTAAACTGACTATAGATAACTAGCTAACAATTAGTTACATTTTTGACCACTGGTCATGCTAACTATGAATCAAAAAACCGAATTATTGGGATTTTAACAATTTGTTACCGTTTTTAACTATTAGTTGGCTTAACTACGGATCAAAAAACCGGCCCTTAGTGATACCAACGAAGATATTAATACTGATAGACGCAACTCAGTACAATAACTTATCCCGGGAAAAAAAACACCGATTTTTTACAGCTTTAAGGAACCATAAACCCACGAATCTGATATATTTATTATTGTGTTAGACAATATAATTATCTCCCTGCCGTCCTGAGAAAAAAGTTTTGAAATACCGACAGATAGACAAGCAGACAGAAGAAAAACGAAGTGATCCTATAAGGGTTCCTGTTTTCCTTTTAAGATACGGAACCCTAAAATTGCAACGGATTATTTATGAAAACATAGCACTGGATTTATATGAACACCTTGCCTGGGCCAATATTCGGTTGGCTACATAAAAAAAGAAAACTTTTTTCAAGTTCTGTGAAGCGAAAGGAATGTTATGGATAAGCAATGTTAAGCAAAGAAATGTTACCCATATCTTCCAAACCCCTCGACCAATTTGACTCATATTTGAGCTTGATAATTTTATTTGGTCGAACTACTTGCTTAGAATATTTGAGTGTGACCGGAGCAACGGTTCACAAGTTATCGTCGAATAAATATTGATGTGTACTACAAAACGCCGACTGACCGACACAAACGCAACCCAACAGTAAATATTATGCGGAAGATATTGATAAATTCAAATTGAAATTCTAATAATTTATTTTCAGACTTATTCCATAATAAGATTCACATTAAAACATTATATAAAAAGCATCACTAAATTCAAGAAAAATAACTAAATAAAAAATACTCTAATGAATATTAAATAAAATAATAATAATATCGATACAAATGTCAGCGACAAAAAATAAACTCACACTTTTTTTTTACGGAATTATCATGAGAAATGAAGCGTTTCTTTCTTTTGATACCACAAACAATATTTTCCTATTTTAGAAGCACGTCACAGATAAACTGGGTATGTCCATATATTTCTCAACACAATGACGCGTTAATTCACCCAACTGATTTATATGTCTCGGGAAAGTATTTATAATAACGTTAATCTATAACTCTTTTGGTTTTATTTGTCTTTGTCTTTCTTTTTTGTATTTACTTATATAAAAAGAATAATACAATAATTTTCATAATCATCATCGTCATCATCAGCCCGGAGCCGTCCACTGCTGAACGAAGGCCTCCCCCTTAGACCGCCACGCTGTACGACAACCTGCCACTTGCATCCACCGGTTGCCCGCGACTTTTACAATGTCGTCGGTCCACCTAGTGGGAGGCCTTCCTACGCTGCGTCTTCCGGTTCGCGGTCACCACTCAAGAACCTTTCTTCCCCATCGGTTGTCAGTTCTTCGAGCGATTGAAACTTATAAGTGCCTAACTAAAGTCCCTTTATACCACCTTTTCAGTAAAAGCAAACATCTTGAGGAAAAGTGCATACATACGTCCGGAGAAGACATTCAATGTCGTATGTGAATCCACCGACCGTCAACTGGGCCAGCAACGTGGTGAAAATGGCCCATTGCGCGAAAAGTTATGTAACTATATATATTTTTTAATACAATCAAGTGATGAGACTAGGCTAGACGTTCGCCTGGTGGTAAGCGTCACGCCTGCCACAAACAGTAGCAGTGCTAGAATTGTAAACTTGCGAACACAATCCTGCGCCGCAAGTACTGCGCTCGTCACCCTGAGATATTAGATGTTAAATCTCTTCATACCCAGTAATTTTTGTTTTATTTATACGGGAATACTCACGTTTAATTAAATCGGATACTCTGACTATAGTTTCGATCACATCCGGTGACCGTTTTCAAAGAGTGAAAACAGAGCCCGACGCGCGTGCAGCTGCGTGCTTAGCACTGCGGGCCGCTGCGCGTCGCGCGCGCGATGACAGCGGTTGCTCTGCGGGCAACCGGTAACCCAGTAATTTCTCTGATAACATTTCCCTTCAAACCGGAACACAGTATTGCTTGCACACTACGGCTTGGCGGTTGAATAACTGGCAAAGGTGTGGTACTTCCCCAGGCGGACTCTGCAGAAGAGTCCTACCACTACAAAATGTATTCTTCTTATATATATATTTATTGCTCTGATATTTCCTCTAACACAATCCAATTTTCATTGCCCAATAAATAAATATTAAATTTTAAATTTCCGCAAATGTTTCTGTTAGCGATAAAAAATGCAGAGAAATATTTGCACAAGGAAATTAAACATCCTGCGATCCATCTGTCGTTATATCGGCTCATATTTGAATGACAGATTCAATCAATATCTAGTCCACGCGGTTTTATCCTGGACTATCAACATTTTCCTTTTTTTTCCCTTTGTTTTTGTTTACGCTTTGACGGCGAAACTATTCTCAATAAAAAATGATCCAAAATAAAAAATAATTTATGAATATTGTGATGCGTTTCTTCTTTAGAAAATCTAATCAAAAACAGTGCCTCTAGCTAAAAAAAACTATCGAAAATTCAGAGAGCGAAAATTACGTAATACTAGAACTACTACATATTCGATAAAAAATAGAAAATTAAATAAAAATGCGACAAGGTCAATACTTACCAGTATCAGTTTCAGGCATTTTGGTATCAGGCATAGATATTAGAAAACGCAGAAAACACAATAGAAACAGAACTACGTTATATTTTCTGTGGTAAAAGCATAGACGTTTAGAGAATCTATAACTATAAAAGGCTATGTCCTGACTGACTGACTGACTGACATATAGACAACGTACAGCCCAAACCGCTAAACGTAGAGACTTGAAATTTGGAGGGTATGTTTTTGGAGAGGTGTAAACGCCCACTAAGAAAGGATTTTTCGAAAATCAACCCCGAAGGGGGTTAAATGGGGTGTTAAAGTTTGTATGAAACTTTTTATTCTCTGGTTCGATTGATACAAAACTTGGTATACATATTCTACTATAAAAATAAGAAGATACGGGTGTCACAGTTTTTTCAAAATCAGCTCCCGTTAGTATAAAAAAAAAAACTAAGTTTTAGTGATAGTACGTTTGTTTCTCCTTAACTTTGTAACGGCTGTACATATTAAAATGAAATTTGGTATAGGGATGGGGATAGATGTGGGGATGGGGGTGGGGGTGGGGATGATACTGGGAACGGAGACGGGACGGAGATCGGCATGTTAATATTAAGATTACAATTGGTATCGGGATGGGGATGGGGATGGGGTGGGGATGGGGATGGGATGGGGATGGGGTGGGGATGGGTGGGGATTTGGTGGGGACAGGTGGGGATGGGATGCGGATGTGGATGAGGCTGGGAACGGGGATGGCCGTGTCCATATTAAGATGAAAGTTGAAATCGGGATGGGGGTGGGGATGGGATGGGTTTCGGGATGGGGATGAGAGAGGGAACGGGGATGTGGACGGGGATGGGCGTGTTCATATTAAAATGACATTTGGTATCGGGATGGGGATGGGGAAGGGGGCGCTTATAGGGATGAGGCTGGGAATGGGGACGGGGCTGGGCGTATTTATTGGTCGGCTGAACAGATGGAGCTGCATTTTTGGATAGGTAGTTATAGCATAAGGTTCGGAAACGGACATAGGCTATGTTTTTGTAGGTCCACGCAGACGACTGTTTGACGGACATAATTATTATAGATACTATTATATAGATAATATTAAATTAACTTACTTTTAAATGCCTAAACTAAATTTTGAGTGGTGTAAACTTACACTCAGCTCAAGCTGTGGTAGCTTCAGTGAGATCAAGCTCGACTCACATTTTTGGGGTCGCGGGTTCGAACCCGGGCGAGCCCGTTCCAATTAGTTCTTTGAAACTTACGCATGGATAATACCACTGGCTTTTCGGTGAAGGAAAACATCATGAGGAAACCTTCATATTTCAGGAGAAGAAATACGATAGTGTATGTAAATCCGCCAACCTGCACTGGGCCAGCGTAGTGAATATGGCCCAATCAGGGTAGGCCGATATACCATTAGTGTTAAGGGCTGATGCAGAGAAACGCACACTCAGCAACGATTTTGAAAAATTCGCAAGGGGTTCAATGTATCATTAAAATACCATTTTGCCGAAACCATTCATTTAAGGCTGTTAAGTTTTTTGACTTAAGAGATAAGATAAAATAAACATAAACATGTTTCAGAATTTTCAAACAATTTCAAAACTGGAAGGCCACGGGACAGTTTTTCATTTGAAAAAAAATGTTATATTTATAGATTAGCTAATCGAGTGTTTATGCGTAAGAAGATAAATATTTTAAACACATGTACTTGATCCGGTGCACGCACCAAGCACAGCGCTTTCGAAACGTCCATCCCGCGTCGGCTCAGATACGTTAAAACCCGAGTATGACGCGCTGTACCTCGAGCGCGCCCCACTCCAACCCACACCGAGTCTACCTAAGCGATCAGTGCAGCACTGTATTTTATCGAAGTTTCGTAATTCTTGCGATATTTTGGTAATCTTTTTACGTTCTTTGTTATCATACTTTTTCTGCTTAAGCTTATTTCATTTCATTGACTCTGTTGATACGGTATGCAATAATGATGATGTTGTAAACTATCCAGTTGAGTTTTTAAATTCATTAAGACCAGCGGGGCTACCATATCAGAGGCTTATCCTGAAGAAAGGTACACCCGTCATGCTCCTTCGGAATTTAAGACCACCCAAATTGTGTAATGGAACCAGGTTACAAGTAAAAATGCTGCATCGTAATCTGGTTGAGGCCATCATTTTGACTGGGTGTGCCCATGGCGAAACAGTGTTTGTGCCGCGTATTCCCATGATTCCCAGTGACTTACCTTATGACTCCAAAAGGCTTCAATTTCCTCTAAAAGTTTGTTTTGCCATGACCATCAATAAGGCTCAGGGTCAAACTTTAAAATACGCTGGTATTGATTTAAGGCAGGACTGTTTTTCGCATGGTCAGTTCTATGTGGCTTGCTCGCGAGTTAGCTCCCCTGAAAGCCTGGCTATTTTAGCACCTTCCAACAAAAAAATCAAAAACGTTGTCTACAAAGAAATATTGTAATCTTTCGGGTCAAAGGCCCCGGCAACTATAGCGTCATTAGCAGACATTTTTAGGGTTCCGTAGTACTACGAGGAATTCTTATAAGTTTGTCATGTCCATCTGTCTGTCTGTTTAAAATTCAACAAGACGGCTTTGTTTTGAAGTAAGTATTGCAAAAGCGACATGCCAAATTTGGTCATCCTCAAGAAAACTTAAAGACTTGCAAGCGGCTTGGAAAAAATGCAATAATATACGTATTTTAGTGATTCAATTGAGTTGGGCCCCGATTTAACCGAATTCCAGTATTCAACATTACTACGCGGGCAAAGCCGCGGGCAAAAGCTAGTCATTGAATAAAAGGAAAGTATAACGGCGTAACTATAGACCGACATAGCTCGCAGGGTTTGCAAGTTGAAGTGGCGCAGGGCAGGCCACATCGCTCGAAGAACTGACAACCGATGGGGAAGAAAGGTTCTTGAGTGGCGACCGCGAGCCGGAAGACGCAGCGCAGGCGCGGCCTCCCACTAGGTAGACCGACGACATTGTAAAAGTCGCGGGCAACCGGCGGATGCAAATGGCAGGTTGTCGTACAGTGTGGCGGTCTAAGGAAGAGATTAGTAGTAAGTATATTTTTTTATTTTTTTTTATCAGCATCAGAATTCCGTTTCTTTTCGTCATCTGCGATCTTTGATCAAAGAAATAGAATCAATGCCTGCGAAGCAAATAATTCTAAAGGTAGAATAGGTACCTACTAACACCGACGGTGGTAATGGAATGGACGGGCCCAGCGCTTGCAAATTGATCAAAATTAACAACACAATAAAATAAATAAATAAATATTGGGCGACATTTTACACACAGCCTTACATGCTCCATACTAAGTAAAGCTTGTATTATGGAAACCAGATAGCTGATAGAATACTTATATACTATTTTTTTTCGTATATACATACTTATATTACATACTACACCCAGACACAGAACAAACACCTATGTTCATCACATAAATTTTTGAATTTTTGCCCTGGGTGGGTATCGAACCCACGCCCTACAACTCTGAAGGCAGACATGCTATACCAACTGAGCTATAAAGCTACAATCAAGCATATCTGAGCTGCAATCAAGCTGGTCCCTGCCCTTGGTCCACCTACATTAGTACACCTGGCTGTACCAGAGGTATTTTTTCCCCCTTGGTCCCACCTCATTAAAACTGGGTGTATCAGGGGGTTTTATTTCTTCCCATTGGCCACCTATGTCGTTATTAATTTCTGGTATTTAGAATATATTGCCTGTTGTCCACTTAGAAAGAACGAAGTATGGTAAGTACCTAATGTTGACTGTTTTTTTGGGTTATTCACCAAGTGGACATAAGGGGCTGGGCACGCTTGTATCCAGTTGGTGAAACTCAAAATAGGTACTTACCACTTGTTATTTCGTCATCAGAGGCCTTATTTTTGAACCGTACGCAAGAGTAGCGCATGCGAACGATGTTGTTTGAAATAAGGTTCAATGTTGTTCGAAAGTCGGCTCCTTTCACATGCGCTACTTTGCGTACGATTCAAAAATAAGGCCCCTGGACACGCTACAATTTTCACGCGTGTCCACATAGTGAAATTTGCAATAAATTACATTTTTGTTATCGTCAACTGGACACACTCGTTTACAGTTAAAAAAACCCACACACTTAACAGTTTTTTTACATTTATACATTTTTTATGTCGATAAATAAAAGAAAGACGAAAAACAAAAGAAAGTCGAAAACAAAAGAAAGTCGAAAAAGAGTAATTTTATAATTACAAGTAAAACATCGGGTTTACGCAATTTACGACCTTATTGATATTCATCCGAAAACCTTCATTTAGACTCCGTAGAGGCCACTGACTAAAAATATAACAAAATACAAGTAAAATACGTAATATATGTCAATAAGGCCGAAAATCGCATTTGTAAACCGGTTTTTTGGACTTGTAATCGTTAAAGGACTCTTTTTAAATTTTCTTTTGTTTAACGAATGTCAACTGTTTTTTCTAAGACTGAAAACAGGGAAAATCGCCACTTTAGAAGAATCAATAACGCACGACGAAATGTTTGGAGCAGCAGTATTTTTTTCATGAATTCAATAACACCAACCTGTATATCCAAATATAACAACCTGTATATCCATAATACAGGTGGTCCACGAGAAGAAAATATTACCCCTGGTAGTGCCAGGTGAACTGTGTAGATGGACCACGGGCAGGGACCGAATCAAGCATACCTAGCTATATTATTTATTTAATTCTTTATTGCACACATAAATACATTAATGTACAAAAGGAGGACTTAAGCTATAAGTATGCATATTACGTTTGCCGGAAAATAGAGATAGCGAATCTAATTACTGCATGACAAAAAGAGAACACATGTACCATTGTTCATTGTTGCGCTCCGTCCGGGACGACAATGCAGAAGTCAGTCGCCGCCCGCACGCTAGGCTCGTCGCACGTAACCTCCTAGTAAAATTATTCTTTGCACGTAACTAAGCATACGTGATAGAAAGAGAGCGGTATATCTTGGTGAATATAGCGAGCGGTATCCAGCGCTGTGCGAGTTGAATTGCTACTTTTTTGCCTAGTAGATAGAGTCCTTATTTATTTCAATTCCTTTGCGGAGTTAACTTTCTGTACGCAGTACTATTATTTATTCTGTGGTATGACTGAAGCGAGTGGAGAGCTGGCGCTCAACATAAATAGTCTACAAAATCCGTGCGCTTATTTCATCTTATCATTGTCGCTGCCTACTAAGATGTTTTTATTTTAACTCACTGGGTAGGTACTTATCTACATTCGAATAACCCGCGAAATGTTGCATTTACCTTTCAAGAGCACTGTTTCAATGTGGTCAAATTTGAAAGCTTTAGTTGACAGTTCTAAACTAATTAAAATAATGCTGTCACTTTTTTACTAGGCATGTTAGCTAAGGACAGCAATTCTTTAGTTCAGCGACATGTTATCTGGCCCTTTTAAAAATAATTTATCAAAGACCTAGCCTTTAGTCAGTTTAGTTCTGTCAACCTTCAAAATCGACCACAATATTTTTCTAATTTTATTTTGCACAAGGCTAAATCCACAAAAATAAAACCTGTTTGTAGTATGAAAACAACCTCTGTAATCCAAACACAAGCATTATTCCCGCCTCGTTAGAGATAAGGCACTTTTCCCGCGAATTGTGTGTTCAAACAAAATCAGATAATCAAATTCATTGCAAACAAGCTACGGTGTGCAATTAGGCCGGGAAAAATTATTTGAAAATTGAATTATTTCGCCATTGCTTTACGTGGGTTTTTGAACGCTATGGCAATTTGTTTTACTTTTAAATTGGTTAAAAATTAAATACTTATGTATGTTAGGTATATAGGTATATCCTCAGTACCGTATTTACCATAAGGGCACACGTGGCCCGTGCCCAGGGCCCCGCATCCTCAGGGAGCCCCCAAAGGACCGACAATTTCTCTCACATTCATTTATCCTTAAAACATTTTTGTCGGGCACTTTATCAGTGAGCACTCGGTACGAAAATAAAACTTTTGACTTAAAATTATTGTCAAAATTTTGACGATTTTAACCAAATTTAGACAAAATCAAGTAAAACTTTGCCTTTTTTCTTTTAGAAGTATAATATTTCCATAACATTTGACTTATTTGGCTTAGTCTTAGTTAGGATCGATTTAAGACAAAAAATCCAGTAGAAAAATGTTAGCATAATTTCACTTTCCTTACTTTCCAAAAGGGCCCCAAATTCTTGTGTGCCCAGGGGCCCCAGCATAGTTTAAGACGGCCTTGTATATCCTATATGCTTGTACAGCGGCCGCGGAATTGAGGGGCAGAGAGGGCCAAATGCCCCCCCCCCCTAATATCAAACGGGGCCAATTTAACTACCTGGTGAAGAAAGTTTCTCTGTGCTGTCCTTCACACTGCAGCTTTGTTATATTTTTCTTATATGAAATGCGCATGTAAGTAAGAATAATGGTCGAAAAAAAGAGATATTTGACTGATAATTTGATAGACCTAGTCATTTCTGTTTCCTCGTATAACTGCAGTTATTTTATCGGAAGATGCCGCCGTAGCCGGAGAAAGGAAGGGGGTGACCAAAAAAGTTCGCCCCCCGTCATAGAGTACTTCCGCGGTCCCTGTGCTTGTAGTGGTAGGACTCTACTGCAGTGTCCGCCTGGGGAAGTACCACACCTTTGCCAGTTATTCAACCGCCAAGCAATAGAGTGCAAGCATTACTGTGTTCGAAGGACAATGTTACCAGAGAAATATCTTACTGAGTATGAAGAGATTTAACATCTAATATCTCAGGGTGACGATCGCAATGCAGTGCAGCGCAGGATTGTGTTCGCAAGTTCACAATACTAGCACTGTTAGTGGCAGGCGCGACGCTTACCACCAGGCGAACGTCTTGCTCGTCTCGTCACTTGACAGTATAACAAAAAACTCCGTTATAATATCGTTATAAGTTTTTTTTTAATCTTCGGATAAAACTAGTAACGGAAAGATTGTTGTCTTCTCGCAATACCTACAGTCGAAAATCATGGCATCATCAGCCGGAAGACATCCAATGCTAGACGAAGGCCTCCCAATTTAGGGAGGGATTGCCGTAATCCCCACGCTTGGCAGTTGGCTTGGGAATCGCAGAATGCTTACCACTTAACTGAGACGCTGCTGCCCGTCCTCCGGTGGTTCTGGATGCAGTTTTAGGACATACCCAGGTCCAGAGAATCATGGCAATGAGCGATATTAATTCACTCAACCATCCGTATGACAGGAAATCAAAGCTTTTCATCATAATAATTTATTGGTAACAATTTCGTTACAGGCCATCATAATTTAGAGTAATAAAACATAATTAAAATTGCTAAATGTCAAAAAAGTTCAATAAAAAAAATAAAAAAAATACGTCTGATTATAATTACATATGTCAATAATATTACATAATATGTCAAATAACAAGATATTATTACACCATAGTACATTATGATACGAGTGTGCTATGTTGGTCATTACACTAGAGGCGGTATTATGCGCGCGAGCCGCAGGCGAGCGCGATAAGGAAGCCGAGAGCGTAATTACTAATAGCACAAGAGTTCCATACGACTGTTTTCGTCACACTTGCAAGGAAAAAACAATATTTTTTTGATAATAATCAACCACACAGCGAAAACGTCAACAAACATTTGCGGAAAATGGCGCCTAAATCAGTAATGCGCGCGCAGGTTGACATTTACTACAGCGGCATAAGAACTCTTTGTTGGTATTACAAAAAAACTGTAAGTATTACCCGGCTATTTTAAGAGTGCTTCGTATACGTACGTCTAATTGCAGTAACGTACAAACTTGACTTTACCGGGTTATACCTATTATAGTACAAGTGCCGTAATGTAAAGTAAAAAGCACGCGTGTGTAATAGCTTGGATTATGAGCCTAAAAGCGATGTAATAAGATCTACTTTACGAGCAAGTGTGATGAAAAGGTAGTTATTAAAAATATTGTATAATGAAATAAATTCGTTGTAGCTGTAGAACGTCTGCTCGATAAGCCAGCGTTTCAGTCGTGATTTGAAGCTATCCGTAGTTGGCGCCGCGGTAATGTGTTCAGCCAACTTATTACACACTGTCGGACCCATAACATGCGTCGACTTGGCCGACCTCTCCAGTGCGCGAGGCTCCTCTGCGAGACATCAGACGCATCAGTTACCAGACGTGGAATAGATTTGCTAATGTTGCTAGTATATAGAACTGTTTGCGATAGTAGCGCCCTTATAAACCGCTGCACTGTACGACAACCTGCCATTTGCTTCCGTTGCCCGCGACTTTTACAATATCATCGGTCCACCTAATAGGCTAGATGACTGTTTTTTTTTAAGGTCCTTTTAAAATGTGGCCCATAAATATAGCCGATTAATGAGAAGAAAACAAAAATCTGATCAAAAATAAGCTACTTATAAGCATTTTAATATCACGCTAGACAGAGGCGAAACAGCAAATTGTGACGTCACTTCTCAGTACGCCATATAAATTATATTCTGACAAGTAAGGCGTGACGTCATTTTTTGTTTTGTGGGAAAGTGACAGAGTTGTCTCTAACAAAAACTTTAAACGCTCATATATCAGAACATTATTAACCGATTTAAATTATTTTTTCAATAAACATACTATATTTACTTAAATTCTTCATCAAAGCTATTGGTTTCAACGATTTAAACATCAGTCATCTACCCTATTGGCGGCCTTCTATCGACACAGCGCCTTCCGGTTTGTGGTCGCCACTCTAAAACCTATTCCCCATCGGTTTTTAGTTAAAACGAACATAAAAAAGTCATAAGCATGCGAATTGAACGATCGGCCAGCAGCTCGCCTGATGATGTGGCCGAACACGGGAGTATACGTCGATCTATTAATTGTCCAAAGACAAAATAGTAGTTCACAAGAAATAATAAAGATGTCGCAGCGAGCGAGTCTTTTGCAAACATGGAGGTTGTAAAGGTACGGTGCTTAAAATAATTATTTGCATTATATCATTTTATTTTTATTTCATGCCAAAAACCATGCAACCAAGTTAAATACAAACATTTACAAAAACCAAAGGCCGGCCGTCGGCGTGGAGCGAGTAAAAAATTCAGACTCGGTCTGGCATTTCAATTAAAAAGTATTTTAGAGTTGTCCGCGATCACGTTAAAAAGTTTGTATATCGTGTGCTAAATAATTAGCTTGCAACTGTGAAATGTAAAAATAACAGCTATTCTATATAAGATAAGTTATAATGTTGCAATCAGCATTTATTGGATTTCTGTAACAACACGCTTTAATTTCCTTCCCTTTTCATTTGTATGCGTGTTGGTGAAATGAAATTGGCAAGTTAATAAAAAATTGCTAGAAAAAGCTGAAAAAAATATTGATAATTTTTATTTCGTCAAACTGTTAAGTTTTAGCTATCAAAACTGAAATAAAGAAAATATTTTTTTGGAGTGGTAGGACTCTATTGCAGAATCCGCCTGGGGAAGTACCACACACTTGCCAGTTATTCAACCGCCAAGCAGTAGTAGTGTTCCGGTTTGAAGGGCAATGTTACCAGAGAAATTACTGGGTAAGAAGAGATTTAACATCTAATATCTCAGGGTGACGAGCGCAGTGCAGTGCGGCGCAGGATTATGTTCGCAAGTTCACAATTCTGGCACTGTTACTGTAAGTAACAGGCGTGACGCTTTATGTAAAGCGAATATCGCTTTATTTGTAGTATAAAGCAAAGCGCTATCCCTTTCCATCATCAACAGCCGGAAGACGTCCACTGCTGGACGAAGGCCTCTCCCTTAAAGGGAGGTGTTGCCATAATCCCCACGCTTGGTAGGCGGCTTGGGTTTCGCAGATGGTTACCACCGTTAACTGAGAGGACGCTGCTGCCCGTCCTCCGGTGGTTCTGGATGCAGTTTTAGGACATACCCAGGTCTCTTTCTATGTCTTTGAAGAAAAATTTACTAACACAAATAGTACACAGATAAAATGTACTATACAAATCATATTTTTATTACCTCTACATAATAATTTAGACGAAATATAAAGTTATAGATTAGAAGCAAGTTTACGCCTGCCATTTTCATTATAGCAACACGTAGAAATGTTTTATCAGGAGAAATATATTTGAAAAGATTTTGCGTGAAACGTAAGAGAACAGATTGCAGCTATAAAAATTCACATTATTAAAATCGACATATTGGAACTTAGTTAGATTAGAACCTCATCTCTATTATTAGGCACGAAAACACCTACTAGAATACAAGATGAATGCGGCATCGTTGATATCCTGGGCGGCATAATTATTATATTAGCTGGATTTAGCTCAATATTATCTATGACATAATGGCTGGCCACAGCGTATACGAACTTAAACATCCTTACCAAGTACCAACTGAAATCCCGATTCTATCAGATTACTTTCAAGATACTTTAATACGACAGGCCCAATTTAAACTTTTTCCGGCCCCGACGGGACCTGACAGAAAAATTTATTAACTCCACCTTGTTAAAACTTCGCCTGTGATCCTTTTTGCGTTTTAGGTAAATATATTGTGATACTGATATTAATCTTGCGTGAAATAAAAGCTTTGATATTAACTTCATTCCTATCGATTTCAAACAACAGCAAAAAAAAATATTTTATTAACAATATTTTCTGGGGTCCTGTTTCCAACTTCCAACGGGCTAAGGGATTAGCTGATCTTGCGTCTTGTCTGTGCTTCCGTCCGATCTTTATGTCTTCTTGAAATGTATCTTTTGAGCAAGTTTTGAACATTATATACCTAATACTATAGTGATAATGATAAATCTGGACCTGAGTACATCCTAAAACTGAATCCAGAACCACTGGAGGATAGCAGGAAGCAGCGTCCTCTCGGCTAACGGCCGCATGCCAAGCGTGGGGATTACAGCAAACCCCGTCTATTTAAGAGGGATAAAATAATCCGTACTGCAAAGGTTTGGAACTCTCTACCAGCAACAATATTTCCAAGCTTATATAATTCAGAGATCTTCAAACGATGAGTGAATAGGTATCTTCTGGGCAAGCGTGCTCCAACTTAGACCTTGTCTACGCCTCGGCGGGGCAAGGTCAAACGCGAACCCATTAATATATTTTTTTTAAATAAAAAAATGCCTTAGTCCAACACTCCAACAGAGAAACGTTTTCTGGATGATGATGAAAAGGTAGCCCATATGTATTTCAGAGGTTTGGTGTGTGTGTTTAGGTATGTTGTTACTCCTTCACGCCAAAACAGATAAACGGATTTGGATGAAACTCTGGATGGAGATAATTAGTTTATTTCGAGGAATAATATACTTTTATCGTCATTATCATCATAAAGCGGGTGAAACCATAGGGCGCATCTAGTAAATAAATAAATATGTAAGAAAGGGATAGTATTTAAAAATGTGACAATTGAGGTCTTCCAATTCTCACATTTTTTTAATCTGTTTTACTATCTAAGATTGTTTACTTTTTTGGACACTGGTAATGACAAAATCCTCGTAGGAGTTTTGGCGGGAACACGGAAAAATCATGTCGTTGCATTCTATTATTTTCTTAAACTTGTGTATTTTCGCGAATTAATGATTAAAAATGGTGGTGTTTTATTCATTGAGTGTTGAATTACATGCACGAGTGTGGGCAAGTGATATAATGTGGTGAAACATGTCTTTTTGTGTTGTTTTCAAAACTCCGTAGAAGCTCATAGTAAAGTCGCCACAAGTTTACTAGGGCATGACTTGGACTCGACTATGACTAATTTCGTGTGACTGACTGTGATATCATTACATATTTGACTTGATTTTCATAGAAATACTTGAAAAAAATCATAAACTTGACACTGGCAGAATGCACAACGTGCGATGCCAAGAACTAAGAAATAAAAAATAAAAAAACCTCGTAGTCTCATACAATTCCGTTCCGAATACCCTACCCTAGGGGTTAACACTTCGGGAACTGGTTTGGCAAGTCCATTTCAGTTTTAATGCTATTTTCCAATTGCATCGCTGTGAGCGGTAACTTGTTATTGGTTTTCAAACTTTGTCGTCAAGTTTTGCTATATTAGCGAAAGCGGAGCGTTGAATGGAACGTTTGTTTTGTTTCGAAATTCGAAACCCAATTCCCGCGCCATCCGCGCTCTCAAAAGAAAATAAAAAATTTGGAACGGAGCGCATGAGCCAGGGGCCCATTAACGATAGATATTTTTTTCTACATATATGAATGATGATATTAATACAAATCATTTATTAGTAAAATAAAAGATAACATACGAACAATAATTACAATACTTTTTCACGTTCCCGCCAAAACTAGTCTAACAGTAAGGTACGCTGCTGTGGCCTGTGTTGTCCGTCTTGAAACTCAATATTCTACTAAGTAATTCGTTTTCTTATTATTGCAGTAACTACAAAATTATCTCTTTTATATTAACGATATTTCGACATTCATTACTAAAACTATGGAAACAGCCATAATGTATAAAACGAAAGTATCAGTAGGTAATCAAATCGAAATAAAACTTATATAAAATGGATTTAAATAGTTATAGTTTGATGATTATTATAAAAGTTGCGCTAAAAAGTCAGAAAGTTGAACTTAATAATATGTATTTAACTTTTATTAGGCACTGTTAAAAAATGTACCACAAAATTTAATACTTTATATTTATAGTCTAGGTGTTTGTCCACAGTTCACCGAGTTGGGTGAGGATGTAGTCGAAGATAGTAATCACACCTAGCGCCTGATATAGTAACTGGCTCTCGAGTGAGGCTACCTGACGGAACACACTGTTAAGAACATAATAAGAACACATAATCTTGAAAATGAGTGTTTTGTAAATGAAATTGACGCAAATAATAATTAACTAAATAACTTAAATAATTAAGATATTAAATAAATATATGTGCATAATAATAATAAAGTACACAATGTCAGCCCAAAACTAATAATTAGATGAGTATGTCCAAAATAATATTAATTCAATTCACACTAACTTAAGATTAAATAAATAAATAAAAATAAAATTACCTATTTTATCGTCCATCAAAATCTTATTTTTAAAAGGGTCATAGTATATGTGCAGCTGCACGGCATGTGTGATAGGGAAGTCGAGTCGGGCAGCCACGACACGCAGGAAGCTGTTAGTGCTGCCCCCGACTCGGCAGAGCATCGAGGCCAAGCACACAATAGTGTTACTTAAACTTTTGTCTTTAATTAATACTTATATTTATCCTAAATCGTCCAAACTGAAACAATCTGTGGTCATATCATATCGATGGTCAAACGTGGACTTTTACCCGTTTATAAATGAAGCTATGATGCATTTTTTTTTGCGCAGTATTCACAGTAGCGATCGTTAAGGCCGACGACAAAGATGCTATAATATTTCATGTTAAAATAAAATATCACTCGCCTTACATTTTTAAAATAGATAATGGAGTACATTTTAAAGGCTTTAGTTGACAGATCTAAACTAATTAAAATATCGCTGTCGTCGCAAAACCCCCCATGCTTCAAAATTATGCTCTGATAGATAGATTTCCATCTCATTTTTTCGTCACTCTCAATGATCAAAAACTGGATAGATGACGACTTATTTAACTAAAAGTAATATAATAATAATTATATCAATACAATTTTAAGGAATTTATACAAAAATATAAGATAGGAACATTGATTACGAAATAACGACTCCGTGGTATTAAACACATCATCAGATGCATAATACAAATCGGTATAAATATTTATAGAATTTTATTGTAATCTGAATGTTATTATATGCGAACTCGAGACTGTAAAAACAAAAACTCCCAAAATGGTAAGTTTTGTAATCATATAGCCACCCTAAAGCCCTCCTCAGTGCTGCCATAAACAATACAAAATTATGTTAATAAAAATTTGGCTTAATCCAATAATAAGTATTTCAAAAAAATTATTACACTTTGCAGGACATAGTGTTGTTTTGTTTTACAAACAGACTTTTATAAATTATTTGAATTTTTTGCTTTGATGAACGGTGCATTGTAAAAAATACGTGTACTACCGCCCTCTAGCGCGTTTAACCTCAAACTTCGCGTTGGCGGAAGATGGCCGTCGCGTGCCGAACGAAGCTCCGGTTGTTTACTACGATTATTAAAGTTTTTACGGTATAAAACTAAACTTTTGACAGAAAACTAAGTGAATAAGTTATTTGTGATAGGTTATTGTAAGTGTTCAGTGTAATTTAACGGTGTTCCAAGTTAAACTTCATATAAAAAGTGCGGCTAAGCTAGTGGTGTGTGTAATGTAACTAGTTTTCAAGTCAGTGTTTTTGGAATGTTGTGAATATCTTTAGTGAGTGAATAGTGCGTTTGTAACCGGAGTTGGACTTGGGACTGCTGCATCACACTCTCAAGGTTGGTTTTGTTTGGTTTGACAAAGTTTTCAAACTAAGTTTTGTTTATTTACATCATACCGCGCATGATCAAGAGGAACCTACTTTCAAAGTTCAGTCAGTCCGATGCGGAATTTCTTCAAAGCTTTTGAATACTTGCATTGAGGATCACGTTTCTTTTCAATTCCTCTGTTTTTCTGATAACTCTTAGGTCATTAGAACTAGGTTTACAAGTACTTAAACAAATCAAGTTCTCATCTAACCGAAACTTAATAGAAATCTCAGAAATTATTATAATAAATGTAGTTACGTAGTATTCTAAAGTCAAAACAAATGAATAGTGATGGGAAGTAGGTACCTATAATAAGTATTGATGGGTATCAATACATCGCAATCATATCGACTATGCTGTCCGTCTATTGTCGCAAGACAAGTTTAATTTTTCCATTTATTGAACGTCCGTTGAACCCTATCGCGCAATGAGTATCGTACAATCTTGAGTTATTAAAAAAACTAATTGACTATAGAATAAAGATATCATAAACCTATTCAGCGCTGTAATTATTATGAAACTTTTCAACCTACAGATTGTTTAATTAGGTACTTGCTATTATTTTTCAAACAAAATCGTAAATTAGTGTTTCTAGCCATTAGATCCAGTAGATTTTGTAAGTATCCCAAATTTATCGATTAGTTTCAATGCTACCTGTATCGATTATTACAATCGCTATTTCCGCGTAAAATACCTAGGTAGTGTAAACCATCTCTTTGAAGCTACTTTTTTATCTAATTCCTAAAAAAACTGAAAATACCTACTTCTTTTTTTTAAGATCTATTTAAAATGTAGTGTTCTAAAAATTGTTTTATTGTATTTTTAGTAATTACCTACTCTAATATTTTTTAACCTAATGAAATAAATCAATTGTAATATTTACTAAGTTATCAAGTAGCTATACACTCAATCTTATAGCCTCAGCAAAATAATCACTGATCTGTATATTAACCATGGAGGATAGGTAATTAACAAATAAAGATTGACATATCAGTCGTTCAAGCTGTGTTGAGCAATCAAGCTCCAAATTGGTAAATTCAATATTCACCTATCTAGGCACCTACTTAAAAACTAACTTTATGTTATCTTCAAACAAATATTAATATTCATAACTTTATTGTATTAATTCATAACTTTATTGTCATCATCATCAGCCCGGAGACGTCCACTGCTGAACGAAGGCCTCCCCCTTAGACTGGCACACAACTACAACTTTATTGTACTAATTCATAAATTTATTGTATACTAGCTGACCTGACCGACGTTATCCTGTCCAAATTCCAATAAATGTTCTAGAAAACTTATCCAATTTTTCTTCTGCTTTCCTAAACCTAATTTGGACTACACAAACATTTTAAAGCAAAAATAATCAAATCAGTCCTGTCATTCTTCAGATATGATTTGATTTTATATGCTGTTTATAATAAGGCAGGTGCATACAGTACAGTTGTTTTTTTAAGTAATATTAGGTGTTTAAAACTAATTTTACAAAATAGGTATATGCTGAAATCAATTTTACTATTCCAGACTCCCTGATTCCTGTTGGTTATCCAGTCCTGACCTATCCTGATTACTTCCTGAAAAAAGCAGAAACACTCGCTATCCAATATACCTATTTAAATATTTATACAATGTAACATGGCTTACGGATAATTCTATTCCTTTGATAACTTTAAATGCAAATTTAAAAAGAAGAGAAGAAATAATTATGGCAGATATTTTGCATTGCTATTTAGTGGACTTATTATTAAATGTGAGGAGCTTCAGAATAGTTAGCGTTCATCCATCTTCTCTTCTTATTTACCGAGTTTACTTTTCCTGATGTAGATACCAAAATTCTCAAACCGTTTACAACTAAAGCGTTGATGTAAGGCAGAGACTTCTGTAGCTTAATAGGGAATATGCATGTGTTTTTTTTATTTACTCACAAAAAAGCTTACTGGCAACGAAACAAATCATCGAAAGTATAATTTTAATATGTGCACTAATAACAAAGTTAAAAATTTTAGTTTCATGTTAGACAGGGAGGGCACTATACTAGATTTATTACATCAAAGTTCACGATTCCAAACAAATTTTAGACTATGCTCGTGTTTTGCTAGAAAGGGACAGATCCCTCCCAAATACTTTGGACACATATTTCAGAACTTTACCAGCCGATTGCAATAATTTTTTTCAACGAAAGCATCAGATTCTGATACTGTCAATTTATCCTATTAATTTTAATAATAATTAAAACACATGCATATTCCCTATTGGCAAAGCAGTTGGAACGGAAACCCATTGATTGCACATATGCCGGTTCAAGTCCTACCAGAGGTCATAATTTTTCTCACTGTTTAAACTTTAAAAACAGAAATAACCCAAAGTGTGGAAAACATCATATAAAAATACTCAATAGATACCTAAACACAAAAGATGGATTAACCTTTCCTAGCTACTGAACAGTTATTAATAAGGCCCCTAGGTGTTAAAGAGAGATAAAGTAGTAACTTGTCCGCACTCTTAGGCACTTCCAAAGCCATATTGCATTGTGCTACATCTTCCTCCATGATGCTACACATTTCCTGATTACCTAATAAACTGCCTCTTCTATGTTTGTTTTACTTCAAATTAAAATAATATTAATAGTATTACCTATTAATAATATTTGTTTTTACCTTAATTCGTGATCCATGGTTATAATTTTTTTGTCTCTAACTGTGCAAACAACAATTTTGGTATGCAGGGCAAATATTATCATGAGGTACAAACAAAATACTTTTTAATCCAAGTACGTACGTACGTTCGTATAGGCTGAGTGGCCAGCCTTAGTGTCAGAGTTAATGTACCGCCCGAAGGCATCTGACATGGCTGACGGTTGTTGTTTTAGAAACTAGAACAAACAACCGGGACCAACAATTTAACGTGTCATCCGACCCACGGTAGCGCTCAGAAATAAACGCCAGTCACGGTCACCCATCCGAAGACTGACCGGACTGTCCGTTGCTTAACATCGGTGATCGTTTAGAATCACCGAGACAAGCTACGCCACGAGCGCTACACGTTAATCCACGTTACAAGCGTTGCTTAGTTTGGGGCTAGATGGCGCTGTGTGAAAAATTTCCACCGATAGGAAAAAGGGCATTTGACATTTTGGGCTAGTGATTTTTTGTATGGTTTTTTTTTTCGCGGCGGAAGATGAACCCTATAAAATCGATAGAGCATAAAAATGCTATCTCTAAATGTTCTAGCACTAACCCTGTAACCGTTTCCGTTTCCGAAATATTGTCGAATAAAAATACACTATTTGTTCGAAATTATATTTTTGCTCGCAGCGGAAGATTAAACCTTTATCTAACCTTTAACCTTTACAAATCGATAGAACATAAAAATGCAATGCCTAAATGTTATAGCACTAACCCTGTATCCGTTTCCGAGTTAGTGGTGTCGATTCTATTGCACCACTCACTCAACTAAACTAATCCGACAGGACTAAAATTATACGCGTCTCTTTTCATTTCAATATGTTAGAAAAGGATTTCAATAGGTTTCGTCCTGTCAAGTTAAGTTTAGTTTAGTGAGCGGTGCAACAGAATCGACACCCTTGTCGAATAAAAATGCACTATTTGTTCGAAATTATTTTTATATAAGCACTGTGTTTTTTTTCTTTCGCCCTCTGAACGGAATATTTCAATGGGCGATTTTCTGACAGGCAATAAAAAAAAAGATCCGCTCATTGTAGATAGCTCTGAGTTTGCGCAGACCTAACGTGCCAGTCATTGTCAAGTTTTTTATTTATTTCATGTGCCACCTATCAAAAATGCTTTCAATTTCGAACAAATAGTGTGACAGTAACTCGGAAACTGAAATGGTAACCGGGTGAGTGCTAGAACATTTAGGCATCGCATTTTTATGCTCTATCGATATGTAAAGGTTTTATCTTCCGCCGCGAGTATAAATATAATTCTAACAAATAGTTCATTTTTAATCGACAATAACTCGGAAAAGGAAACGGATGCAGAGCTCTCTCCATTGCCCGTTGCGTGACTGAGTTTCTCCAAAAGGCCAGCAGTTAAAGACCACTTTTCAGTTCCATATGTCATCACTGGCAATACACACTGGTCGTATACCCTTGTCTTCAGACACTGCGGGATTTTGGACGAGAAGATATTTACGCAATTTCCCGAAATTTCCGAATTCCCATAGCTCTTAATAACATGCAAATAGGGTTGATAGTTCAGACGATAGGTATAAGCTGTGGATAATGTTGACAGAAAGTGGAGCTAACTTTGGCCAGTCTTTCAAGTTACTTTTAGGATACAAAATCAGTAATTTTTTAAGGATTTTATACCTATGCTTGATTAATAATAATTCGTGTATACTTCGCGTTCATGTCATAAAAGCATCAACTTTTCCTACTTTTTTTGGTTGTGGCAACAAATTTTCTACGAAACGTGGCCAAAGTTGGAGGATTTCACGGTAGGTACCTACGGCCTTACTTAAAAAAACTTTTCAACCGTTAGTCACTGCTTAAGATGCTCTGCCATCTTCTCTCTGACGTGAAGTTGCACGTGCTAGAAAAGGACAGAGAAGCTTAAGCAGTGACTAAGAGAATCGAGATTATTTTAGGTAAGGCCGATTATGTGACGTGATTAAATACCGACACGCAGTCGGATTGAGTTGCCATATAAAAACTTAAATGTTAATATTTTTTTTGCTAGAAAACCAGGACTATTTTCTTGTCGCGCAAACTCATCATATCACATAATTTAACACCGATTACAACTAGCCAATAAACATTCAGATCACATGCCGTTTACCATTTTTACAACAAAGACGATTGTCCTAACGCAGTTCTGCATAAATATTAACCAATCACCGTCTGTGCCACGGTAAAAATATTGGAACGCTTCGGTGAATATCAATAGGCTAGATGACTGGTTTTTTAATTGTCATAATAAAATGTGGCCCATAAATGTAGCTGATTAATGAAAAGAAAATGAAAATCTGATCAAAAATAAGCAACTTATAAGCATTTTAATATCATGCTAGACAGAAAGAAGAAACAGCAAACCGTGACGTCACTTCTCTGTACGCCATATAAATTCTATTCTGACAAGTAAGGCGTGACGTCATTTTTGTTTTGTGGGAAAAGGACAGAGCTGTCTCTAACAAAAACTTTAAACGCTCATATATCAGAACATTATTAACCGATTCAAATTATTTTTTCAATAAACATACTATATTTACTTAAATTCTTCGTCAAAGCTATTGGTTTCAACGATTTAAACATCAGTCATCTACCCTATTTATCAATGGAATAGGCGTCGGCGGCCGACTCTGTGACTCTGATTTCCATTGAAGGTTTTCAATAATTTATTATTGACAGTAGTATAAATTGATCACTATACGGTTACGTAGGTATATTTAGGTCTTCTGAAAGCCACTTGTTTAATCGGGCAAGTCGAAAAAAGGTAGGGCCAGATACGAACTTACGACCCAGGTAACATTGATATGTTTGTAAGTAAGTATCTACCAAAAAGTCTGTAAATGGGGTAACAGTCCGATTTTTTTCCCGCTAGGTAGAGTTTTGGCGGGAACACGAGAAAATCATGTCGCTGCATTGTATTATTTTCCAAAACTTGTGTTTTTTCAAGTGTTAATGCATAAAAATGGTGGCGTTTTATTCATTAAGTGCTGATTTACGAGCAAGAGTGGGCAAGTGATATAATGTAGTGAAACGTGTCTTTTCGTGTTGTTTCCAAAACTCCGAAGAAGCTTGTAGTAAAGTTGCCACGACTTACTGTGTGTGACTTGGACTGTGACTACGACTCATTTAACTGCAGAAAGAAGGATCGATGAAGAAAAATGTATTCGGCTGAAGGACTAGTATCCATGGCCAGGAGCTATTAAAAACTAAACTTCCCGCTAGGTGGCGCATCATCGATGCGGTCATAATCAACTGACTGTCAGTCTCATACGTCTTGTTTTTTTCTACAATTTAATGGTTTTACTCTTATTAGACTCGGATAACCAGGGAGAATCTGCATATATACTGGTTTGTACAGCAATCCTTTGCCTTGCCAATTAAAGCCTTGTAACATAAAAACATATACTGTAAACCACTAGGTATCTAACCTACCTACAAATCTATTTTCAGGCCGTCAACAGTTGCATAGATTGTTATAACAAGGCACCGTACCCAGTATTTTTCCTTGGACTAGATTATCGACAACGTCCTCATCAATATATAAATAAGCAAAAAGATTATACAAGAAAACTTGATTTTTTCATACGGACGTTTTGCAAAGGAACCTCATTACATGGTATCAACACTACCTATCTAAAAATCGTTACAGCATAAGTAATTAGGTAAGTATTCTATAGAAAATGTATGAAAAATGGAGCTGATGTAAGTAAAAGAAAATAGATTTTTTTTTTAAAAACTGAGCCGAATTTTTCGGAATCTTTTGTGCTAGAGGTACAATTATCTAAGCCGGAACCACGAGGACTTGCTAACCGGCCTAATCGAAGTTCGATTCATGCATTAAACGCTAACTAATTGTTTAATCACCGGTTAATCGACGTTCGGGCGCGCCGATCAAGCCGATGAAAAAAGCCATCAAAAAGTTAGTTTGGAAGATTGGCGTTCAGTGATTTTGTTAAACATGTTAACGAAGAAGGAATGCAAGTGTGTTTATAACTCTATCTTTGTTACCAGTGATGACTTTCATCGGTCTGGATACAATCGTTTTGTTTTTTGTGTAGTACGCTAAGTAGGTACCTTATAGTGGTTGTAGTTAGGCTTATGTGATTTTGGCCTAGTTAATAGGGATGGGAAATTTGTACCACTAGGCCACCTGCGAATTGGAAAACGTCTTTAGCCTTTGTTTAAATGTTAGCAGTCTGTAGGTGCTGTGCTGACTGCGTTTTGTTTTGTGCCTTGTGCCTCTAAAGAGGAAGTTAGCGGGCGGGTGATTCGAACGTAGTGTTTGCAGCGTTTTGACAGCTTCATAGTTGAAAATAAAAAATCACATAGGTATTTGAGTTTTGGTTTTTGCGGGAACGTGGAAAGATCATGTCGCTGCATTCTATTATTTTCTTAAACTCGTGTTTTTACGAGTGTTAATGCATAAAAATATATGTCCTGGTATGGTGATCCTGGGTATGTCCTAAAACTGCATCCAGAACCACCGGAGGACGGGCAGCAGCGTCCTCTCAGTTAACGGTGGTAACCATTCTGCGATCCCCAAGCCGCCTGCCAAGCGTGGGGATTATGGCAACACCTCCCTATAAGGGAGAGGCCTTCGTCCAGCATTGGACGTCTTCCGGCTGTTGATGAATGCATATAAATGGTGGCGTTTTATTCATTAAGTGTTGATTTATACAAGTTTGGGCAAGTGATATAATGTGGTAAACATGTCTTTTCGAGTTGTTGCCAAAACTCCGAAGAAGCTTGTAGTAAAGTTGCCACGACTTTACTAGAGCATGACTAGACTTGACTAACTAAGTGTGACTAAGACTCATTCTTGACTTGAAATTCATCAAAAACTTGATAGAAATATTATAAATACTTGACTCTGGCACATAAATGCACAGAGTGCGACGCCATAATCCTCGAAGAAGGAAAGAAGAAAAAGCATATTTCATGTAAATATGGCGATAGTAACGAAACCGCGACATGATCACGCCAAATCTGAAAGGGAAGGTCCTTCATAAAATAAGCAGCACATCAGCTCCGTGACTGGACGACGAAATCCGCACTGAATAATTTAGGACAGTGGCGCTTAAACTTTTTGCGTACCACTTTCTTGCTAGATGTACCAGTTTGACTATAATTATTTTACCATTCCATTCCAACCAAAGAAAAAGGATGAACATTTCTATGCCCTCGTAATTTTTTATGATCGAATGAAATCTTAAACATCGTGTTTTGATCAGATACATAATCATAAATGTTTCTTTAACTACAATATTATATTTATATCTGATTAAAAAAAATATCTTTTGGATGTTTACAATAGAATGAAAAACCCACTGATTTCAAATATATAGCAGCCTTAATATAGAGAAATGAGTTTCCACTGGTATCACACTTCACTTTCAGTAACCAAGATAAGTCCAAAAATCAAAGCCGTTCACACAAAAACAGTCACGGTCAAGTCCAAGTCATGCCTTAGTGAAGTTGTGGCGGCTTTGTTTAAGAGCTTTTACGGATTATACGGGAATACTCACGTTTAATTAAATCGGATACTCCGACTATAGTTTCGATCACATCCGGTGACCTTTTTCAAAGAGTGAAAACAGAGCCCGACGCGCGTGCAGCTGCGTCCTGCTTAGCACCCAAAACCACGTCAGTTTTCATAATAAAATAGCCTTTACGGAGTTTTGAAAACAACAAGAAAAGATATGTCTGAGTTATCACCACATTTTTTTTTTTTTTCGCAGTTGGCTTATCGAACGAAACTGGAAAACTGGAAGTTTCGTACCCAAAGTGAATCCAACTGTACCCTATTATTAAGCCGCCTCCGTGTATGTATCTCTGTCCATCTGTCTTTCCGATCTTTAATTTAATGAACTATAATCTCGTGAATCGTAATAGATAGCCGTTGAAATATTCACTGAATATTCGTTACTATCGCGGATTACCTAGTACTTGTAGTGATACGGAACCCTCCTTGTACGAGTCAGACTTCATGACTTTATTTTAAATCATACTAGTTAGCAAAACAGAGCTATTGGCATAAATCAGTAGGTATTGAATATATTGGGAAAGTGCTAGTGCAGGGCTAGTGTAGTGGGTTTTTAAGTAAGTACTTTATGTAGGCCAACTATAAGGTAATTGTATTTAATTTCGAAACTTGTGCTGCAATAAAAAAAAAAGTTATTTCAGAGCTAGTATTTATACCGCCCGAATGCCGCTAACTGAGCTCGTCGTCGAGTCGCGGATGGCAGATTAAAATCACCTGTTTCAAAATCAACAGAAGTGGGTGGTATCAGTACCTATTGTAAGTACCAGTATTTAGGTAGGTGCTATAGTTTGGGAAACTCTGTCTAAAGAGATTTTCTTTTGGTTGAAATTCGTTATAGTATTCTGCTGACAGGGCCAGTGTCCCGCTGGGCCTTGATCTAGAAATATTGTTGTTTATGAGGATGACATAGCAGGGATCACTGTGTCAGTGTATTTTTATTTATCAAGATTTCAGCAAGATAACGGAGAAAAATATTTTAGCGAGATCGTCTGCTAACGCAAAAAAGCAACAAATCCTTACTCATCTTAAACAATATTACGCACGTTTTTTTCTTAATTTTTGAGTTTATATAAAACTTGACCTGGGTATATCCTAAAACTGCATCCAGAACCACAGGAGGACGGGCAGCAACGTCCTCTCAGTTAACGGTGGTAACCACTCTGCGATCCCCAAGCCGCCTGCCAAGCGTGAGGAATATGGCAACACCTCCCTTTAAGGGAGAGGCCTTCGTCCAGCAGTGGACGTCTTCCGGCTGTTGATGTGTGATGTGATAAAACTTAAAGACTAGGGTGCAGTGGGGTCACGCTGCCTATGGTCAAGGCTGCAGAGTGAGGAACCTCCTGACAAAACATTCTGTGTCAAGGATTTGCGTGCTTTTGGATCTGTTCCTTGACCCAATCGCCTAGCGAGAGCCTCATATAAGATGTTTATATTTTAGTTGTCCTATATCTAGCGATTTTTTAACCGTCCTGTCATTTTTGTCGTAGAACCGATGACTGCTCAAATTTACATATAAAAATAACTTGAGCTTACTGTGATACATAAATTATAGGCCGTACATTATTGCTTTCCACATAACCTACCCTTAGATTTCAGTAATTCTACAAAAATAAACCGACAAGAGACAAAAGCGCAAATGCTAGAAAGCTCTCGAAATAGTAACCATATCATGTACGTGCACAAACTTTTAGTTTGCGCGCAGTTACCACGAGTTCCTTCGTTACAACTTCACCCGTGCTGGGAACATCTGTTTTGTGTCAACCCTAGTTAGTGGTGCTTTAATCTTTGCTGCAATATCTGTTGTAAGTTTCTTGTTATTAGAAAAATCTAACATTTTTTTATTGCTTCCTTTGATAAAGCATGAAATGCAATGCAAGTTAACTACACCTGCATTGCATTGCGTGTGCACTTACGATAGCAATTTTAAATGTTTAAATGTTTGTTCTAATAACAACTAAATCTACATACCTAGGTAGCTGTAAATAAGTGGATAACAATATTACAATATTTACTATATATCAGAGATCAGGCCAATAATCCGTGTACATTTCTCAAATTGACATTTTAAGAAAATACCTGATCCTACTGTCATATAATTCGGAGAACAAAGTCATGTACACGGATTATTGGCTATACATTATTGAACTGTAGTCCCGTAGATGGACGCATACAGACGAATCTTTTGACGAAACCGGAGTTTTGGCAGGAACATGGAAAAATCATGTCGCTGCATTCTATTATTTTCTTAAACTTGAGTTTTTTCGCGAATTAATGATTAAAAATGGTGGTGTTTTATCAATGTGGTGAAACATGTCTTTTCGTGTTGTTTTCAAAACTCAGTAGAAGCTCATAGTAAACTCGCCACGACTTTACTAGGGCAGGACTCTACAATGACTAATTTCGTGTGACCGACTGTGATTTCGTGACATATTTGACGTGATTTTAATGAAAAAAACTTGACAATCGCAGAATGCACAACGTGCGATGCCAATAATTAAAAAAAAAAATTTTGACACTTGTACCCTACCACAAAGTAGAAAATCTATGCACTCTATGTTTTTATAGCTTAAACAGGAAGAAAAATTATGACCTCCACCTATCACCCCCACCAACCCACTAAGCACTCTACCTATCGATGATTTCTATAGAGAACTTTGGTAGAGAAGTTAAATCGTTATGTACCTACCTATCTCCAAAGAAATTTTACTTTTCGCTGGTTATATCGTTATCGATCAGCTCGTATAGAAACCAGTAAACTTTTTCAAGTGTAAATATATAGGTTACCGTTTTATTGCCAGCTTTTCAAATGTTTGAAAATGTTATTACATTTTTACTCCGTTGTTTGTTAAGTTGTTCTACGACTTAACGTATTATATATTATTTTCTTCAGCTTTCAAAGACAAAATAATAAAACTTACCTACATCTATTGTCTAGAAAGTTGATAAGGTTTTTCTGAGGGCGCCTTTGAGAGATAATGTTATATACCTTGTACACATTCTAGAATTTTCGTTTCATACTACATATTATAATGGCGTTTGTCTATCTTGGTTTTATACATACCTAAACAAAATTACTTTGCTAGTAAATTAGCTTTTGTAGTTTAAAAATAAATAACTCATACCTAAGCTATAAATTGTCTACTTTGGTTACTTTTACGGAGACAACCAAAGAGGATGTAAAATACCTACTACGTATGAGACAACTTGCAACAAAGTATTTTTTTTCTTACCTGTCCTATTTGGTAATAAATATGGGCAAATTGACAACCCAAGATAATATTAGTGATGGGCCACTCATCGAATGCACTACGAACCGCACTGAACTAGAATGTGAATGAATGAATGAGATGTTTTTGTTACATTTACATTACTTAACTGTTCCTCCATCTCCTTCTGGGTCGTCCGGGAGGTCGTCTGGCTTTCGGTGGCAAGTACTGTGCTGCGATTTTGGCCCAACGATCCTCCGACATACGGCTAACATGGCCGGCCCGGAGGAGATGGAGGGACGTACTTGACTCTTACCTAAGGTTGGACCCAAGTTGCGCAAAACAGAGAGGAATGGAAGGAAGGAAGGGAGACCTTTGCCCTGCAGTAGGACGGTATAGGACAATATAATAATAATAACAGCCTTTACGGGGGGCCATTTTAGCCTCAATTTGGGACTCATTTAGTGCATGGTCATACCTGCCATGGTAGTCATCACCTGCCTAAATATTTTGATGTAATGAGGCAAAATTGGCAGGCGCCGTTTCTGATTCCATAGACCAGTCCAATGCTCCATCAAAAGTTCACAAAAATACTTAGTCCAAATTTCTTCGTATAGGTAAGTATATATAATTATATATCTTGCAGTGGTGATATTAACAACATATCAACCTTTGGTGACACAGGAGCCATAAATAAGAAAAATATTCATAATCTCCCAACCCCAAATGTTACGACTCTTGCAATAAATATTGCATACAATTGCTCTACAACATGTTATTTGCTAACTCAAAATCCCCCGCTACCAGGGGCTGTTTCACGTAATACTACCATAATCTTTTCTGCTACCATCCTTTGTAAATTCAACCTTAAAACAAGGATGAAAAAGTAACATTTAGCAGTTTTAGTGAACCCATGCTATGGCAACCCTAGATTTATGTTGCTTATTACATTTTATACGCGTGAAATGAACACGCAAAGAAAATGCAATTTTCTGCCTTATTTATTGCAACGTAAAAACTATTTGGCGCCGAATCGAACCCTTTTGCCGTTTTAAATCGTAAATTATGTGCTTAGGCTTTTGGTTCGCGATGAATTGGTTTTTGTTTCTCTAGTGAAAGAGTTGTTGACAGTAGAATTGAAATTTGGTGAAATATTGCGTGAATTGCTATCTGTAGCAGTTACGCATTACATTCTAAAAATTGTAACGACATGCTGTATTTGTGTGATAAATTGATGTTTTTTGAGAGAGCTTTGTATAAATGTATTACTTGTTAAGGCTCTTGTTCCAAGAGCTATTTCTTTGCAGATTTTTTGTTCATACCCCTGGCAAAGCGCTAAAGGTAAGGTGGTGACCACTGACCACGTACCTACTACGCAAAATGAAATATCAAAATCAAAATCAAAATCTCACGCACAAGAAAATTAAAAAAAAACTGAATATGTTGGAGACAAAAGAGAAAGAAACATTTTTTACTATTGTTTTAATTTAAATTGTTTTCTATGTCCGTCTACTGGTAACCGTTGGTAGTTTATGTAACCGAATGCCGTTCTGTAATTTTACTTATTCTGTTTAAGTTTGAGAGTGTTGCAAGAACTACCGATTGAGTCCCATGAAGTTATTAGGGCCCCTATCTCCGCTATCGACGTGCAGATGTTGGTTTAGCGCTAGTGATGAGATAACACTACCGATTTTTTATTTTAATAATCGATAATCTGGACCTTATAACTAAATATAATATCATTGTTTTAGGATTAAATAATATTCTACAAATAAAGATTATTCGTAAAGATTATTATTTGAATTAAGATTATTCATGTTATTATTATACTAATGTGAAGTCATACATACGTAAGTGCCAAGCTTATCTATGCCCTAAGCGAGTAGGTATTAACTGAGGGTAAAAACCCAAATAGACCACTAAATAATGACAAAGATATTAACATATCGTTTGTTATTTTAGTTTATTTTTATCAGCGTAAACTTCACTACAAACCTAATATTTAAAGTACATCTCATTAGGAAATATCTTAAATTACTGTTATCGAAATCGATAACGTCGAATTGTCCATAACATCACTACTGACATGCCTAATCTGTTCTGCTCTATCTCTGGGTCATAGGCCAACAGATACTGTAAGCTCTCCCGTCAAACAAAATTGAAATCTATCCATCAATGAATTAGATTTATATTCCCCCGTCAGCACGTTTAAAAGAACTTCATGTAACTCGACCCATATCCAGTGATGGATGGATTCAACCCCTAGTTATCGGAGATTCGATGATTAATTTTATACCATATCACGTTCCAACACGGTTTAAAATTTCACGTGAAATCGTAAAGGTATCATGGTTTTATTAAACTTGCTTCTAGTTTTTTTTTCTTTTTTACATGTTACTAGCACAAGAGCTTTTCGCCATTCAAGCTAGTGCGGTACGCTGTTTGATTGCATTTCACGTATTTTTTTTAATTTATTTGAGGACTGTATGGGTGTAGTCGGGAAGTTTTAAGTGCTACTTTGGGTGTGTAAATGTGGAATACTATTTACTTAATTCACGATGCTTGACTTTAAAGGAAGTTTGTATCACTAGGCCACCTGCCCATGGGAAATGTCCACACGGGCTTCGTCCTTCTCATTAGTCATTTGTCGCTTAGTAAATAGAATCGGGTTTTTTTTTAAGACGATTACAGGGAGCTTCGTAGCTATATAATGCTTCGTACTAATACCTCTTGTAAACGTACAAATTAGTGCTTGAAAGTGAATGGAATCCGATCCTATTTACGAAGCGACAAGCGTCATAATTAGTATTAATAGTATCGATTGTCGATTAGTATTAATATATTAATAAGAAGTACGATGCTGGTGTAATCTAGGCATTAATAACTTTTTTTTTTTTTTAATAGTTTTTACATAACATTTATTTAAGTCAATAAATGATGCAAGTGAAAGGTCCTAAGGAAAGTTATAAGTTGCTAAGTAGGTAGTTCAGTTAGGTAGGGCCAACTTCGACAGACAAGTCGCCCGAAGAATCCAACTCGGATGGGCAGCGTTCGGGAAATTGCGTAATATCTTCTCGTCCAAAATCCCGCAGTGTCTGAAGACAAGAGTATACGACCAGTGTGTGTTGCCAGTGATGACATATGGAACTGAAACGTGGTCTATAACTGCTGGCCTTTTGGAGAAACTCAGAGTCACGCAACGGGCCATGGAGAGAGCTATGCTCAAAGTTACTTTGCGCGATAAAATCCTATCCATAGCTCGCAGGGCTTGCATGTTGGGAAAAACTGACAACCGATGAGGAAGAAAGGTTCTTGAGTGGCGATCGCGAACCGGAAGACGCAGCGTAGGCCTCCCACTAGGTGGACCGACGACATTGTAAAAGTTGCGAGCAACCGGTGGATGCAAATGGCAGATTGTCGTACAGTGTGGCGGTCTAAGGCCTCCCCTTCGTTCAGCAGTGGACGTCTCCGGGCTGATGATGAAGTCGCTAAGTAATAATAATAATTATATTCCCAGTTCTGACAGTCGACTTATCAGAATTGCTTACAAGTATTGGTAGAATAATTCGTGCGTCAAACCTTCATCCGGCTTCCGTCGAACTGTCGGGTGTTTCCTTACATTTTTCCGGTTTTTCCGGCCCGTCGCGTTCGGTCAGCCGGACAATTAGTCCGTTTTCCACTCCCTTTTGCATAACAACGTCCTTAACGACTTAATTTAAGAGGAGTATTGTTTTTGAGATAAATTGTGGGAGGACATTTTCTTTTTTGTTGTCCTTTTGCGAAATGGAGTGTAAATGTAACGGGCACGAGGGAATGATTAGGATTTGAGTTGTTTTGTATGAATTCATTATCTTAATAGTATATTTTTTTTGAGCCTAATAATATTCATTTGGTCTGTTAGTTTGATGTAGGTAACCTCAGATAAACCAAGCGCCCTTAACTTTCGTACAATGTACTTACATGCTGCTTACATGTACACAGGGACCGCGGAAGTACTCCATGACGGGGGCAAACATAGACATAGATACCTTCTTTACAAGGTATTAAAATTGGAGGGGGCGCAGCTGCCCCTTAGATTTTGTTTTTAGGGGGGCATTTGGCCCAAGGGTGGATCCAGGGGGGTCATGGGGTTCATGACCCCCTCCTCCCCTGGGATTGGTGTAGGTCAACTACTGATATAGCTTTTCTAGTTGTAATGGAATTGGAGCCAGACTGCTAACTAGACCTCGACTCGACTATATGATACACAAGCCCCACCCCGAATTAAAAGCTGGATCCGCCCTTGATTTGGCCCCCCATTGCCGCGGCGCCTGCATGTACAAGGCTTTTTGGGTTGTTTTGGGGTAAGTACAAAATGAGACAGCAAAAATATGTTTTAATAAAATAGGTAATTTATCAATTAAAAAAGATTATGTTTCGCATCTGTTTGGCATATTGCAAGATTGCAATACTGCTCCGATGCCAAAAAAACGTCGACGCACCATAGACTGAGCCATAGACATACCCAGACCAATGCCGACTCATTGATTTCCTGCCTAGGCCGAGAAAAAATAAACCACCACTCCACTATAATGTAGACTTATTCTGATACTTACAATACGTAATAGATTTTTGAAAAAAGAATCTCGTGTTAAATGTTTTATGCCAGTTTGTGGGACTTAGTAATATCATAGGTCCACATTTATAACTTTCTCCTGACATTTTAACACAACTTACTGTAATAATCTCTCACTTTTTCACCCAAAAATGTAGAGTTCTACAAAAAGCTGCCACAAATAAACATTTAGCTGTCAAAGCAGACTGTTTACTTATATTTAGAAGCTTAAGGGCGTTAGTAGACGTTTTAATGGACTGCATTCAAACGGCCAAGACGGATGCGGCTTAAAAAGATAGATTAAAAAAAAACATTTAAAAAGTAGAAATGTGGCGGGAGATAAACTATGCTTACTGAACTTGGAAAAGAGTCTTGCTCGATCATTACATTTTTTTTTCTTTGTTCTTTGGCCGAAGCACGTTTGTGCATTGTGCCAGTTCTCAAGTTTTCGATCATACCTATTGGGTTTCTTTTTTCTTGGTCAGCCCTGATGGTAAAACGAGTTACTTACCCGAATATATTAGGTTTTGTAGTGGTAGGACTCTACTGCGGAGTCCACCTGGGGAAGTAGCACACCTTTACCAGTTATTCAATCGCCAAGCAGTAGTGTTACCAGAGAAATTACTGGGTATGAAGATATTTAACTTCTAATATCTCAGGGTGACGAGCGCAGTGCAGTGCGGCGCAGGATTGTGTTTGCAAGTTCACTGCTACTGTTAGTGGTAGGCGTGACGCTCACCACCAGGCGAACGTCTTGCTTGTCTCGTCTCTAGTAAGTTTTTTTTTTTAAATAGCAAAAATGCAGCAACATGATTTTTCCGTGTTCCCGCCTACACTCCTCACAACTGCTCTTTCTCCTAACTCGACTCGACCGACTACTGGCGTAAAATAAGCAAACCTGTGTGTTAGTCATAATAATGTAACGAAAGGGCTATCTTTGTCCAACGAGAGTTATCTTTGTTTGTTTTAAAGCATTCTTCCACTTATGGTTGACATACCTTGCGTGAGTGTGCTTTACTATGTGTCTGAGAGAATAACAAAATAAAGATAGCTATTATTAGGTAACTAACGTACTTAAAATGTATGAAATATGGTAGCACAAAAAAACCTGTACGGCTATACGAAGCCAAAACGTTATAGTTTTTAATAGTTCTTGGCCATGGATACTAGTCCTTCAGCCGAATACATTTTTCTTCATCGATCCATCTTTCTGCAGTTAAATGAGTCGTAGTCACAGTCCAAGCCACACACAGTAAGTCACAGTCAAGTCCAAACATGCCCTAGTAAAGTCGTGGCAACTTTAATACAAGCTTCTTCGGAGTTTTGGTAACAACACGAAAAGACACGTTTCACTACATTATATCACTTGTCCGCACTCTTGCTCGTAAATCAGCACTTAATGAATAAAACGCCACCATTTTTATGCATTAACACTCGAAAAAACACAAATTTTGGAAAATAATACAATGCAGCGACATGATTTTCTCGCGTTCCCGCCAAAACTCCCCAAAACGTTATAAAAATGGTAGTGTTGCCATTTGTTAAACTTAATGTTCAACATTACCTACAGACAAAAGACGTTCAAGTACTGTAAATTTAACCTCTTTTCAAACCTCAATCAATGGTTGTTCAAGAATGAATTGTTGCTCCGTTGTACGTAATGTTGGTAGTAAATCCGTCCTCGGAATATTGCTCTCTGGTTGGATATTGAAATAAACAAGAGTAGATAATATTTTTATGGTAATCGGGACAATAAATTGAACAGACCTATAAAGGTAAGTAAGTAACTTTTATATTACAAAATAACTTCAGACCGCCATTATGTTTAATTTAAAAAGTCCTCATTGTTTAAAAAGTGTGGCTTACAAAACACATCATACGAAAAACGGCGTCACCATACGCTCAGGAATTTCATATCCTCTTTTGACATGCAAATTCTTTTTCTAACATTAAATTTAATACACTCTCTGCTATACAGGATGTTGCGTAAAATGCGAGAGCTCATAAATGCCTGCCAGGCTTTTAAGTCATGGTTGTTTTTCGCCTAAGTATCTACGGTTATGTATGGTGCTTAAAGTGAATGGCTTTTCTTATTAAAATGTCATGTTTGTTTCGTTCAGAAATTTATTATAGATGTGGTAATTCAGTGAGTTGTATAGCACCTAAAATAAACAGGTAAGTACGTGTAGTTACGTAAGTACGTTTACTTGTGGTTAAGCCACAAGTAAAGGTAGTGATTATCTTATTTATAAAAAGTTTGTTTCCTTAAAGCTAAAAAAACAAGTCTAGACTTTTGCCCTAAATATGTTGCTAAAATTGGCTAGTTTATTGCTGGCAACATTTTTAAGGCAAAAATCTTGCGACGGAAACTTTATGCCTGGAAACTTTATACTTTATAACTGGGCCCTGTTTTGTAAATCTACATGTCTTGTACTAGCAATGAAAAACTGGCACCACCGCAAAAAAATTGAGTACGGCGTTTTCTAAAGCTACAAGACAACCATAATGTACAAACTACAAGTACAAGCACTTGCATAAGGGATAAAGACAAAGTACCTGTAACTGGTAGCTTGTAGTTACTGGTACAAGCAAGTAGGATTGTAAGCTTGTACTTGTAGCTTTATAAAACAGAGCCCTGGCAGTATTGTGGCACACATTACACGTCCAGTGGATGGAAATCATTCAATGATCTTCATCTGACGTTTTACGGGGTTAGGTAATAGTATTTAGAACAATTTGCGATAGTGGCGTCACTATTTATTTCTGTTCATTTTGTGCATTTTTCAGATGCAATCCGAAGTTCGTTATTTATCGCTTTCTTTCCGAGCATCCTGTAAACAGGTATTTACCTCGAAGGGTGATTCTGGTTTCAATGAAAAAGGTGCAAGAACGTGTCCGTAAATCCATATTGGATTTTACATATTTAAATGGCGTAATAAATATGTTATGAAGTTATTACCGGCAAGCCCTTATGTTACATTTTTGCTGGAATGATTATACCCGTGCGAGGAGGGTTAGGAAAATATTTTATGACTCTGAGATTAAAATCGTGTTACATACTGACTTAAGTTGCTGGCAACACCTGAATCCCGTTTCTCAAAAATCGCAATGAAATAATCTGAAATCTGAAGCGGAGTCTAATTATCTAATCTAAGCTCGGGCAGGACATTATCACAAAACAGATAGGTACAGAAGTCAATCACATGTATGTACTTCACTTTTCATACCTACGCTCTGCGGTCGCATTATGGTTGTCAACTTTGGCTTATGCACAAAAAACTGTCGCGGTAGTGGCACTCGTATGGATTTGTTTGATTTATTGTTGAGAATGAAACAGGAAGGACGGAAATAAAAACCAATAAGTATAAGTAAAATACGATACGATACTGATAAATTATATGTCTAGATAGACTGATGGATCCTAAACGCGTCGAAAAAAATAGCGGTTAACAGTTAGCCCTATCGTTGCTATAGTGTGCGTGCATAAGATGCACGCACACTATAACAACGATAGTGGTGCAACGCGAGTGTAAGACATGGCTGTCACGCACACTAGTATAATAATGTTGGCCTGTCATTTTTCGTTCATAAACAGTACGAGACTCTATCTAGACGTATTATTTATCAAAGGTAAAATATTTCAATTTTAATGTTATTGTTATATTACAAATTTGTCTCAAGTGGATGGCACTCGCGCTCGGACTGATCCCAGCGGCACTGAGATATCGTGTCAGTGAGCGGTGTCTATGTGTGCGTTGCTCGTGCGCACTTTCTATGGAGATTGACTTCTGTACCTATCTGTTTTGTGGCATTATTGTCTGGTGCATTGTTATATAATCAGCCTTTTTTTTAATAGTCCACTGCTGGACTTGGCCTACCCTCGAAGGGCGAATGGGATATATTAACCACGCTGGCCCAGTTGCGGGTTGGTGAATTCACAAACGCCATTGAAATTCTTCTCCGGACGTACGCAGGTTGCCTCACGATGTTTTCCTTCACGTAAAAGCCAGTTGTATGAGTATCCGTACATAAACTCCAAAGACCTCATTGGTGCGGGCCTGGGTTTGAACCCGCGACCTCGCGATTACAAGTCAAGCGGTCTCCCGATTAGGCTACCACGGCTTCCTAGTGCATATTGGGTACAGATAATATGTATGTATGTAAAAGTTTCACTGATATGCCGGGTATGCATTTCTTTACAAAGCCGTGGATTAATATTGATACGTCATTGGGTGAATTAATTCCACATGAGTTCATATTCAGATCCATCCGACCGTCTTTCTCGGATAATTGTTTTTTTCCCTCACTGAAGTACTACATTTTTGTTGTTGTTTTTAATAGTTCCTGGATACTAGTCCTTCAGCCGAATACATATTTCTTTATCGATCCTTCTTTCTGCAGTTAAATGAGTCGTAGTCACAGTCCAAGTCACAAACAGTAAGTCACAGTCAAGTCCAATCATGCCCTAGTGAAGTCGTGGCAACTTTACTACAAGCTTCTTCGGAGTTTTGGAAACAACACGAAAAGACACGTTTCACTACATTATATCACTTGCCCACACTCTTGCTCGTAAATCAGCACTTAATGAATAAAACGCCACCATTTTAATGCATTAACACTCGAAAAAACACAAGTTTCGGAAAATAATACAATGCAGCGACAAGATTTTCTCGCGTTCCCGCCAAAACTCTGAAGTACTACAGGGTTGTCAGTATTGCTAGTATTTAGAACTATTTGCGATAGTGACGCATATTATACTCCTTTTGCCAAGTTATACTATTAGTTGGCTAAATACGCAAGTAGCGTGAAGCCAAAATCAAAAAGAATAAATAATTAACTGGTGTTTTGTTGGGATCACGGAAAAATCACGTCGTTGCATTGTATTATTTTCTTTAACTTGTGTATTTCCCGAATTAATAATAAAAAATTATGCTTTATTCATTAAGTGTTGAATTACACGAATGCTTTTTTTAATTTTATTTATTCGCCCATTTTGGGCAGGCTTGGGCAGTGACATAACTTGGTGAACATATATCTTTT
Organism: Erannis defoliaria; assembly: GCA_905404285.2. Classification (NCBI taxonomy): domain Eukaryota; kingdom Metazoa; phylum Arthropoda; class Insecta; order Lepidoptera; family Geometridae; genus Erannis; species Erannis defoliaria. The sequence continues at coordinate 9,771,721 of FR990091.1, read as the reverse complement.
CGTGTTGTTTTCAAAACTCAGTAAAAGCATAATAGTAAAATGTCGGCACAACTTTACTTGGGCATGACTTGAACTTGGCTTTGACAAATTTTGTGTGACTGACTAATTTTATGACTTATTTGACTTGATACTATAAAAACTTGAAAAACAAAATAGTATACTTGGCACTGGCAGAATGCACAAAGTGCGATGCCAAAAAACATGAAAAGAAAAAAAAACTGCTAGTACGAGTTTTTTTTCCTTTGTGGAATACGCTCCGAGTAGCTAGTGTCAAGTTTATAAGGCCAGTACACACACCACTTGTAGCGTAAGGCCATGCAGCCAGCGCACTAACTAAATCAGACTGCGCATCTTGAGCTGTCTCTGGGGCTCTGGACATCTAGTGTGGAATAATTGGAGGACGCCGCTACGGTGCAAGAAGGCACTACGTACTGGCAGACAGTATACTAACTTCTTCCAATGGGCGGTTATCTGACAAATAAAAAAACCATAAAAATCTGTTAGTCGGCGACGTCGGCGTTGACGAGACTTGCATCTGAATAGTACTAATCTGTGGTTCTGAAGATTTTGAATGAACGAATCAAGGTCAAAAAGTCAAAAAATAAAAAATACTTATTTAACTTCAGGAGGGTTATTCCCAACTCGATCGGTAAGGTTTCCGTTCGGATCTACATTCTACGTCTCTGTCATCCGGAATGTAGAGGACTGGGACGGATAATATGGATTAACCGCAACGGAAAGGTTTCTGTTCGGATCCACACTCATCTACGTTCAGGATGACAAAGACGGAGGATGCGAAATTCGAATCCAAAGTTTCCGACGCCATTCTGATTAAGGGTGCTGAACGGAAACCTTTCCGAAGTTGTGAATACCCCTGCTGTATTGTGGTTATTATTTGTGTAACAAAGTACTTTTGTTCTTCCACAACACAAATTATTAGTGTTTCGTTTTTCATTAAACAAAAGTGAAAAAAAAATTATGTCTCGTCAAGCGCCATATATCCTTTGGCTGTAGACCTGAGTTTTGCTAACTGTCAAAAAACTTCCTAAGTTATTTTATTTTACTTTATCTCTGATCTGGCATTTTGATACATGAACGAAAAGTATCACTCTCTTGGTATAGGATCATCGCCTGAGTGTGTGAAATACCTATGTTATCAACCGGGATCCACGCTGCGATTTTCCGCTAGGTGGCGCATCGTCGATGCGGCCATAGTCAACTGACAATCTCATACATTTTTTTGTTGTTTAGTCTATAATTTCATGGTTTGCTCTTATTCGACTCGGATTACCAGGGAGAATCTGCATTATACTGGTTTGTACAGCAATCCTTTGCCTTGCTAATTAAAGCTCTGTCGAACATAAAATTTAAACAACTACCTAACCTACAAAATCTATTTTCAGGACGTCAACAGCTGCATAGATTCTTAACTTAAAACAAGGCAAAGTAGAGTAGGTACCCAGTATTTTACCTTGGACTAGATTATCGACAACGCCCTCAAGAGCAGATAGATTTAAGCAATGATTAACAAAAAAACTTGATTTTGCCACATCCGTACCCCTGACAAACACCCTGACGCTGGTCAAAAAGTTTTGCCTGAGGTACCTCATTAAAAACTAGGTAAGTAAGTAAGTTCGTATAGGCTGAGTGGCCAGCCCTAGTGTCAGAGTTAATGTGCCGCCCGAAGGCCTCTGACATGGCTGACGGTTGTTGTTATAGAAACTAGAACAAACAACCGGGACCAACAATTTAACGTGTCATCCGACCCACGGTAGCGCTCAGAAATAAATGCCACTCACGGTCACCCATCCGAAGACTGACCGGACCGTCCTTTGCTTTACCCTTTGTTTGTCCTTTGGTGATCGTTTAGAATCACCTAGACAAGCTACGCCACGAGCGCTACATTTAGGTACTACGCTAAAAACTAGGTGATTTTGTAGGTACCTAGCTCAGCTACTGACTGTAGTGACTATATTCAGGTAAAGCTGGGATGGCCCACTTATGTTGACAACTACTTGCGCTTTGGGACACTACGTGTGTTAGGCACAAGGGTGTTTAATGAAACATCTCACTAGGTTACGTAGAATTTTGTGTAAAAAGCTGATAACGTGAAGATCGAAAATCGTGAGAAGAAAGAGTAAAAAACTAAAATAAATCACAGTAGGCAATCGCATGTGTCAGGGTCATGCAAATAATTTTGTGGAACTCACTCTAGGTCAAGCTAAAAAGCTTAGGTGGCAACTTACCCACAATAAATTTCACCAATTGCAAAAGCGAGTTGCCTACTTTAAAAAAAAAAGAGATGAAAATTAAAGCACTGTTCACTGTATTGCTATGAATTACTTAGTTAGTCCTTATAAAAGACCGAATGAAACGCAAGCCCAAGAATTGGTACAAAAAAGAATTCTCTGACTAGCAACACTGTTATGTCAAACAGAATATTTTCTTACCGCAAAATGTCACTCGACATGTCACGCACGATGTTTGCCTCCGCTGAAAGCTCATTTGGTCCCACTTTGATGTTAGCATGATGAAGCCATTATGCATCATGTCGCCAAACGAAGTCATCAAATTAACTCATCTTGAAAGCATCAAGAAAATTAGGAAGATTAGAATTCTAATTCGTAATTAGAAATTAAGCATTCGACGAGAAGTCGAGTTGAAACGCAACTCGCAGTCACGTCTGGTCCGCGGGATTGCAAGCCACTAATATAGAGGGGAAAAAGGTAGCCCTTTTTACACAAATGGTCCAAAGAATGTGATTGATATTATTTTAATGGTCGTTTGATTTTTAAGTTCATTTCATTTGTATGTTGAACGTCTTGACCGAGAGTTGACATCGGAATCCTTGCGTTATACGAAGTGTTATAGGCTAGTCTTTATTTATCATAGTTACCACCCTTTAGTTCAAATCTGCCGTCAAGGACCAAAAGATGTGTTCCGGCATCAACGGATATTGTGCTTTTAATCGTCAAAGCAAAACTAACGTTTTGTTTGGGAAGGATGTTTTTTTTTATTTAACTTTTTTCTTGGCAACGCATTATGTGTATTCTACCAGTTACAATGTTATTTTATTTTTCAAAGTTCGAAGTTTTCCCGCGCTTTTTGAATACGGTTTTGAAAACGGTTTCCGTGAAGTTGTGTGGCCGTCTTTGGCAACCAAAATCGCTTATCGCCAATCCCGTGGCCTGACATATCCTGCGATTATGCAAACCACTCATAATTGCGTTAAACGTCGGGGGAGCCATTTCGCTCAAAATGTGTTTGACGTGTAATTTCATTATTTTATTGCGGTACAATTGAATTACTTGACACTCCGGCGAGTTTTCGCGCTAAATTGATTATGAGAACTTTTTGTGCCAGCTTTTTTAATTCGATCCCGCGAATTTCAGGTTAGGTTGTGTGGGTACTAATCTGGTTAAAACGGGCAACACTGACGTTACATTTGCATCGTTTTCTTTTTGTTTAAAAATTTCGCGTAAAAATTGCCAGCATTTTTTGTCCGTCCTTAATTACCTTAGTGTATTTACTAAAAGTCTTGTTTGGATGTAGGTACCTCATATTTAACTAGATGCTTGATTTTTTATACAACTCGCTTGTCAGAATTTTGTAAATTTCATCCACCCTGAGTTTGTTAGTTCAAACATTGCTTTTTCTACCTCAATGATTCCGTGATTCGTTACAAAATTAGTTTAAAGACAAGTATTGTATTATTAAAAGAATTTTTGACACTTGAGTGAATGCACAAATTGCGCAAAGCCAACTAAATCAGTCTACAAAAATTTCATTCAAGCGTAGCATTTTGTAATACCTCGATGGTTCATTCATTTGGTTCAAAGCCAACTGAAGCAAAGCAAGTAAAGTTTTCAATAAGCACAAAGTTTGTTTTAATCCGTTTTTGAACGGACCCGTTTAAGGAAGCGGTTAGTTTTTAGTACGCTGTAAAACTAACTTGGCAACACTAAAATGTTCTACAGTCTACAGGTTCTACACTGTTGTTTTAATACATCGTAATCGAACATGGGCGTTTTAAAAGCTTTTATTGTAGTTTAAAACCTTTTACTTAATGAGGTTACTTTCTAACATTACTCGCCGTTAAAAATATAGACCAGCCCGTTTATAAGACGCGTAGTAAATAGGACCACCTTTAGTTTCCAACATCTACCATGCCTTGGCATAATTAGAAGCCACTACAACCTGACATCATGAAAAAATACATTTTAAGTAGGTGGGTTCCAAGTTCCATAACTTGCATTTAGCGCCTCTCTCTCGTATGGAAATATGAGTGAGTGTGTAAAGGCCTTTAATGTCAAATTATATATCTTTCGATTGACATGTCAAACATGACGTTAGACTTTTTTTATTTTTGCTTAGTTATTGGCATCGCACGTTGTGCATTCTGCCAGTGTCAAGTTTATGAATTTTCAAGTTTTTTAAATTAAAATCATGTCAAATATGTCATGAAATCACAGTTAGTCACACGAAACTAGTCATAGTCAAGTCCAAGTCATGCCCTAGTAAAGTTGTGGCGACTTTACTATGAGCTTCTACGGAGATTTGAAAACAACACGAAAAGACATGTTTCACCACATTATATTACTTGCCCATACTCGTGCATGTAATTCAACACTCAATGAATAAAACACCACTATTTTTAATCATTAATTCCGTGTTCCCGCCAAAACTCGACGCTCGACTTGATATCGATAAAATTAATTTGGTTGTGGGTTGTATTTTTAAATCAAAATCGATCAGAAAAACCGTACCTGCTTGTTAGCTCTGCTAAATCGACATAAGTGCAGGAGATGGTGAAAATTCAAAATATTTACGCGTCCCCATAGTTTTCATAAAAGCTAAGTACCTACCTAGAGCAATTTATACAATTCAAAATTCGGATGGAATGGAATTCCACTTTTTCATAAAGGTTATTTCTACACCTTATCCTGCGGCAATTCTAAATTCAAACTGAAAACAAGAAACCAAACAAAAATAAAAAGAAAACTTCAAAACTGTCCCGCCATCAAATCAACACCAAATTAAACATGAAATCTTAACTCTTCCACATAATTAAGGCTCACCTCGCCTATTTGTGTCTAATTTGATCCCGTGAAGGAGAGAATTATTTCTGTCATAATACGGCCGACATATTTACACTTTACAGCTGACGAGGCGAGCTAATGAGGCGAAAGAGGGGCGGGGGAGGGGACCCGATTAAATAAAGAAGAGCCGAGTTTTTCTTTTTCATTTTTGGCATCACACTTTGTGCATTCTGCCAGTGTCAAGTGCACAAGCATTGTTCAAGTTTTCGATAATAACAGATTAAATAAGTCGTAACAACATCACAAACAAGTCCAATTTATGTCCTAGTAAAGTTGTTGCGGCTTTACTGGTAGCTTTAACGGAGTTTTGAAAACAACAGAAAAATATTTCTCGTGCACGTAATTTTTATACATTACACCTTTTATATACATTTGTACTGCCCTGCCGATGTATGTACCATGATTAGTTTTAAGATCTTTTACTGTATTTTTTTTACTTTTTAATTTATCTTTGTCTGATCAAAATGCTGGCGTTTATTTGGTCCAACAGATAAGCATAATAAGCATTGCCATTCAACTTGGCAATGCCGCCAGCATGCTAGGGGTACGCTGCCGACTGGTAGTAGGTTTAAGCATTTTGATTGTCTCTAGATTGTCTCTTTGGTAGTGGTTGGACTCTACTGCAGAGTCCGCCTGGAGAAGTACCACACCTGTGCCAGTTACTCAACCGCCAAGCAGTAGTGTGCAAGCATTACTGTGTTCCGGTTTGAAGGGCAATGTTACCAGAGAAATTACTGGGTATGAAGAGATTAACATCTAATATCTAATGGTGACGAGCGCAGTGCAGTGCGGCGCGGGACTGTGTTCGTCAGTTCACAATTCTGGCACTGCTACTGTTAGTGGCAGGCGTGACGCTTACAACCAGGCGAACGTCTTCCTCGTCTCGTCACTTGATTGTAGAAAAAAAAGGCTTTCATCAGTCTGGATAGAATCTATTTGTTTTTTGGGGAATAGGCTAAGTAAGTATGAGGAGTATTTGTAGTTTGTTGTAGTTTTTACTATTGGTGTACAATTAAGATGTAGGTAGGTGTTTATTGCATTTTTCCGCGTTCCCGCCAAAACTCAACTGCTGAGTTTGACATTTGCCATAAGGAAGGGATATTTTGTTTTATTTATACGGGAATACTCACGTTGAATGCGACAAAAATGTGTCAAAGCCACGTCAGTTTGTCAGTTTTCATAATAAAAGGGGGAAGGAATAGGTCGCTATGAAAAGATTAGAACGTTATTTCGTATTTTTGCTCACGAATGTTATTTTTTAAACACTAGTGCAACACACGCTTTGAAAAAAACAGACAACTCTTGAACACAGAAGTTCAGAGCAGACAAATTAGCACATGAAATCCTAGGCGCATTAGGGTTGGCGCACACATGCAAGCAATGGCTGTCACGTGACACGTCGTCGAGTCACGCCGGTCACGCGCCATCGCGTGCCGCGTCGCAGGGCTGCCAGGCTGCCACCTAACGAGATTATTAACGCTTGCATTTGTTAAGTAAATTGCGCAGTGAAATGGTGTTACAAAGTTTCCAATCGGTTGATAAGTTAATAAGCGTGGCGTGAGTGTCAACATGAGGGAAATTGTTATGGCACGTTGTTTTGCTTGTTACATTTTACAGCTTAACTTCTTGTCATAAAGGAACTAAAAGCGAGTAATATAAATAGGAAATGTTTTAACTATCGATAGTATTTGTTCCCTGGGGCTATGTAGTGTATATATATATACTTTGTGCAATTTACAGTAATTTATTACAATATTCTTAAAATACCAAGAGCTTACTTTCCATTCCGTATTTAGACGTGTCTAAATTGCGGCCTTCCACTCGAACCTCTCATTTTACCGCAAACTGAAAAGCATCATTGGAATGTGATGAGGATTTGACAGTTATATCTAGTACAGCTGATTATAAGAATTAATTTACAGGTAAGTATATCCCGTTCAAAATTTTTGCCTCCTCGCTGAAATGCGACACCACGAAACAGGAGTCTTACGTCCTTCTGCTCCCCGCGCTCATCTAGTTTATCACTTATTAATTCAATCATTATATAAAATAAAAAACAAATAAGTACCTATTTAGTTAGGAAACTTGAATCCAATTTTAAAATTTTTAGATCCCAGGTGCATATTTGACCGGGTTGTACCTTATTTTACTCTGTGTTGTACATAGACAAACTGCATATAAAACCAACTGAACTTAATTTTGAATAAAAATTTAAGGCGTTTATTTAACGTTTTCATTGAACAAAAAGGAAAAAAAGAGCCTATCAAAGAGCTAATCAATCAATCAAAACGTGTAATAAAAGCATTGATATTTTGTCCTATTAGGTATAACGTATAAGTATTTATTACTACAATATAATAATTTATTGATAACACCGAAGTTACACGTCAAATTTCATAAAGTACCTATGCCACAAAAATAAAACACTTAACTTTTATTTTCATATGTTACTAGACCACGTTATACTAGCGAAACGTCTTAAGCTTTTCCATAAAATCTTAAATCATACTGCCAACCCTAACTGAAGTGCGTCGATCTCGAAACGGAGATCGCTCATTTGCGCTTCCAAATTGATCCTGGCGACCGCAGCCGCGGGCGGCAGGCTAGCTAATTGACCGCACGCGCCGTGGTGGCAACCCTGACGGCAGATGATTGTACCATTTGTTTTGTGACAAATATTTCATATCTATGTAAGTACAGACTATGTGTCGTATACTTACTTAGACCGTGGTGTATTATGTGTTAATGAGTCGTATTTTAAACTGTTTACACTTTTATATTATTATATGATATTTTTCGCTGGTAAGAAGTTATTATAGAACACAAGAAAAACAATTTCCCGCGCTTCTTCTTCTTTTTTTAAAACGTCGTCTGGTAGTCGGGCAGGCTAAAACCATTAAGCCATTCTGCCAAGGTAGGTACATATATAGATATCCATTATCCATGGCACAAAGACTGCAGATTTTCGTAGTGTTGCCAACATAGGTATGTACCTTCTTATTGTCTTTTGTTAGGCTCTGAAAAGAAAACTTAGCAAATTTGCTACATACTTATAGCGCTGATAGCTTAGTGGTTAGCCCGTCAGAGTCGTACGCCAGTGTTAAACAACAGCCAGAAGACATCCACTGCTGGGCGCAGGCCTCCCCCTCAATGTAATGGTAAATTATTGTTTCAATAAGCAAATAAGCACTACACTACAATTGACAACGAAGTGTAGCCGAAGCACATTTATCGAGTCCATGCATATTATACTCCTAAAGTTTGTTTATTAATTTACAATAATATTCTCGAAAAAACTGCGATAATAATGAACGAACATTCGAGCATGTTTAAGATAAAATATGAATTGTCCAATGAGACGCCGACGTGTGACGAATTCCACAATCAACAGCGCGCGTCGTCTGGTCACAGAGTATATATTAGTTATTTAGTTACAAACTGTCAAAACAGTGTCACTATTTTGACACATGGTATTTATGCTCGCATTAGTCATCCTAAAAAGCAAACGAGTTTTAAAACTGGAGAGTGACAACCATGTAACGAGCTCTCATCATAATTAACAGAAAACAGATGTTTGAAATCAAATAAGTTAAGTAATTAGGTATTCAAAATTAGTTCAAGTGAGTTTTAGTCATCTCGACCGCGAAATATTCGCAACTTTAATTTTATATAGTTTTATCGTAGTTAACGCCGCTTATACAAAGTACAGTCGTAGGAAAAAGTGGTGTAAACCTAAATAGTACTTATTATTTCTATTAGATATTGAAGCAATTATGTAAACACTAAAAACTCTCCGACCTTTTTACCACCGCTTATCCACAGGCTTTCCACCACTGTAGTGCTTTTGTTTGTCTGTGCTTTCCACATATATCTCCGTCTTCTCAATCTGAATTGTATATAAATAAAGAAGATGAAGTTTTAAGTTTGAGGCTGAGAAAAACTGATTGTTTATTTATTACAACAACAAAAAGTATCATGACAGTTCTAGACCAAGCCGATACTTTTGTTATAAAATTTATAATTATAATATGCTTATTGGTTTAAACTTAATACGTAGTACTATTACTTATTCCGTGACTTAATATTCACAAAGCTATAATATCATAATGGCAGAATGCACTGAGTAACATGCCAAGACTGAAATAAAGAGTTTTGATGGTTTTGCTCGTAGGCATTTTGGCGCGAACGTAAAAACATTATGACCTAGTATTTTTGGGAGGCAATAATGCACAGACAGTAAATGCCAATAATCCACGTACCAACATGACTGTTCGAGGGAATTGTATTACGTACAGTAATTTAAAGTGACGAGACTATCGATACTTTATTATAACATTCGATTGTCTAAGCAAGACAAGTCACAGTGGTAGTCAACAAAATTAGTCACCGTCAAGTCCAAGTCATGTCTCAGTAAAGCGACGGAAAACTTTCCAAAGCGGTTGAAAACGGGCTTAAACAAATAACTAAGCCCTCAGAGAGCATAGATCGAAAATGTCTACGACTGTTATCCTAAGTTTTCTGACGAGTAAAGCCAATGTCTCTCCTATATACTCCTATTTGCTATTTTGTAGCTGAATATATAACGTGATAGGTACTCACGATAGTAGAGACAAAAGGCGACAGCGTCTCGCGTGATCACTCTACTGAAATGTCTGTAACTAATGGACAGAGGCTTCCAAACTTTTGGGTGTCTTCTAGAGTAAACCGGTTCTTTCTAGAAAAGCTTGCTCTATCGCTATATCAGACTGATTAAAACTTAACGGCGGCTGTGAAGTGCGCTGCAAGCGAGGCTTTGCGATTGTACGCACACCGCACGCGTACAATCGCAAATTTTTGCTTCTGCGCAGCGTCTCGCGCCTAACTTCACAGCCGTATAAGTTTGAACCAGTCTGTACCACATCACTGTTCGGCTTTAGACAGGATGCAACACAATGCAACGATTTCCAGGACGCAAATCTATTGTGAATAAAATAATAAAAAAGCTTGTGAGTTTGTGCTAAGTACCTAGACAATTTTACGAAACAGTCAGGTAATAGAGGAAATACGTACTTTTACGAGCCTATAATATGCCCGTAAAAAACGTTTTTTGTTTGTTTATTTAAGTTAAGCGTTCTTATAGGCTGAGTGGCTTGCCCTAGAGTCACAGTTAATATGCCGCCTGAATTTCCAGTTCGACGATATTTGTCTTATAAGTATAGAACAAACTGCCGGGACTGACGAGTTATCGCGATTTGAGCGCACGGTAGCGCTCATTTGTTAATACCATTCACGGTCACTCATTCCCGATCGTCTTGGTGATCTTTGTTTTTTTTATGCAATCAAGTGATGAGACGAGCAAGACGTCCGCCTGGTGGAAAGCGTCACGCCTGCCACTAACAGTAGCAGTTCCAGAATTGTGAAATTGGGAACACAATCCTGCGCTGCACTGCACTGCGCTCGCCACCCTGAGATATTAGATGTTAAATCTCTTCATACTCAGTAAGTTATTTCTCTGGTAACATTGCCCTTTGAACACAGTAATGCTTGCACTCTATTGCTTGGCGGTTGAATAACTGGCAAAGGTGTGGTACTTCCCCAGGCGGAAACTGCAGTAGAGTCCTACCACTACAGATCGTCAGTTTTCAGATTCAGATTGTCAGTTCTTCGAGCGATGTTGCCTGCCCAATGCCCACAGCCACTTCAACTTGCAAACCCTGCGAGCTATGTCGGTGCAGTGAATTTAATGCGTGTCGCGAATTCTGAATCGTCTACTTTTTTTCTCATTCTGTTATTTTATTTAGCTATCCCTTCCAACTTTTTTTTCGTTAACAGCGTTTTTCATCATCATCAGCGAAACCGCGCGGCTTAGCTAGTATAAAATAAATGTAATATTATCAACTTAAAAGTAAGTAACTGCGTGAGCATATTCGCAAAGAAAACATAATGACTATTCAAATGCAAATAAAAGCGTGCTATAAACTCGGCTAAGTGTAAAGTAACTTTGAGAACCACTGTACCAGTATCGTGTAATTAACCCTCAAGAGCGAACACTCATGATAGTGTCTCGCAATGTCAAACTGTCACTATATGATAAGGTGACACCAGCCAGAGGCGACGTAGGTGTTCATTAAACAAAGGTTTATTTATTTAGTTTATTGGTACACAAAATAGAATACATTCAATAATTTAGGAAATTTACACATTATACAATTTCGAGCCAAACTATATTCCTAAAAATGTATACACAGCCTATAACCTCACAACATGCAATAGATAATCGGTTAAAGAATAATACGCTTTAAAAAAACTACCGATTTCAACTTCGAATACCTGGATGACATCTTCATATTTTCTAGTAATTTTGATTTAAAAATCTACTTCGATTTCGATAAAATGTATATAGGACCACCTCTGAAACATTACGTAAAAAAAAATACAGCCGAATTTAGAACCTCTTGTGTTGAAGTCTGTTGAAAAGAAAAATATAGTTGACCGTAGAGAGTTGTTGATAACAAAGTTAGTCTTATTCGTTCACGGAAACCACGCGAACTGTTAAAAAAGAAAGCAGTGGAAGAGACTGGCTCTGCAGCAGAAAAGATTGGACGCTGAAGCTGGAGACCAGGGGTGGAAAAGGGGGAATCTGGTGAGCGCTTCTCCATACAAACGTAACCCCCTATTTTATTCCTGGAAAAATATAATCCTTATAAGCTAAAAGCGCTTCATAGTAACTTCTGGTGGGTTATATTTTCCTTAGCAATTCGTTTCTAATTAAAAAGGAAATGCCAGAGACACGTCTACAGTTGACCTAGAGTTAATAAAAAAAATGCTCTAGAGGCATTATCCATGAAGAAAATAGAAAGGATTACATTTTGTTAAGGCTTGTATTTACCAAATTTGCCCCTCGCAAAATCAAATTTATTTAGTCAAATTACTATATTTAAAGCCCAAAAATACAAAATGTTACAGAAGAACATCCGCCTTAGTAACTTCTGTGGATGAAAACACGATTGATAAACTTTCCTCGATAGAAAAAAATACCGAATCAGTGTCTATTTTTAAACCATTTTCAGTTTTATGTCCAGCACATAGTCACATTAAAAAAATATGTATTATAAGTTAATAGTATTTTGGAGAGCATGCTGTGGTTCAAAAGTTATTAATTTCTATACTTTTCAAGTAATCTGAGAAAATCTTCAAACATCGAAGTTTGACACGCACGAATCTGCGTAACCGCCATATTTTTGCTCCGCTAAATGTGACTCTACCTGATACAGCTTTGGACTAATGATTGATCTCATTAAAAAATGTGCTTGAAACGTGGAATAATTAATACTTACCGGCCTTAATAGGGTTTGTTTTTGTATGTAGAATCGCTTCAGATTCCCTTCTTATAAATACGAAAATAACTGACTCTTTTCTCTTTTAGTCGGAAGCGTAGCAACGATATCTCGATAGTTTATGCTAAGGGTACGATTGTCTATTCATTAATTGTGGTAAAACTAAGAATCCGTGGAAATAGCGACTTATATATATAGGGGAAATATCAACTGGATAATCTTAATCCATTCTAACAACAGCTTGTCTTATCAGCGTGATATTTCAGCGACGACCTATTTCAACAGAAATCAATCTATCCAAAACATACAGATATTGGAGGATGGATCCAATTTAATTTAATCTGAACACTATTATTATAGGTATCCTACTACGATTCCATGTATTGAAGGATTGAAATTTGAGTGAACGCTACATTAAGAGTAAACAAGCCGGTCACTTCTCCATAGAAACGGGGAAGTAATATTACTCCACTATGTAATGTTTTACGTCCAAGACTAAGTATTATATCGATTAGTCTCTTCATTATCTAGGATTGTAAATTAATAAGAAAGTAAAAAGTTAACAAACATGAAAGTTATGAGCCAGGAAACATTTTGTATTTTAGCTCAATAAATAACATAAGGAGTACGAATACTCTAAAATAATGTATTAAGCGGCATAGCGCGCGTTTTAGCGGCTTAGTCCATCAAGATTTCATAATTCATGAATTGTTTATTGCGTATATGGTACACAGTATAGATAGAAAAAATACAGTAAAAAGCGCTCCATATCCAACCTTTCGGCATGCAACCATTTCAAATAACTTTCGTTGGAATAAATTAGTTTATTCAGTACATTCCATTCATCACAATCCTGCAGCCAAAGGTCGACATGAAAAAAATTGCGCGCTCATTTCTCTTTCTTTCTCCCTTTCCCACACTTTGTTTGATGAAGAGAGCATGCTTTTTAGCCACGCCCACCGACGAGTTCGAGCCGTCGCGTCGTCGGGTGGTGCTTAAATAAATGTTATTAGACAATAGACAATACTAACAGTAAACAAAGTGATAACTCCAGTACAGTTTATGGCCCCTACCAGTTCACAAAATGTCTTTATCAAGCTCTTTAATTTAATTATTTTTACTAGAATTCAAAACAAAGAGGTTCCAAACGGAACAAGCCATACTTTAAAAAAATCACGGCTGCCCTGCAAAAAAGTTATTTTTTTTGATGATGTAAGGATTCTAACGATACTACAATTTGTTTAGGCATCTAGAAGTTATCGTGGAGCAAAGAAACTCACATACATACATATAAACATACATGAACCCTAAAAGCATTGCACTCCTTTTTTGGCCAGTCGTTTAATATAATCAAACGCTTTACCTATTTTTTCTATAACAACAACCGTCAGCCATGTCAGAGGCCTTCGGGCGGCATATTAACTCTGACACTAGGGCTGGCCACTCAGCCTATACGAACTTACTTACTTACTTACCTATTTTTCACCGACTTCAAAAAAGGAGGAGGTTCTCAATTCGACTGGATGTTTTTTAGGAATAGGTAGGCACTTAACCAAAACTACATCCCTTTCACATCTTTGAAATTTGAAGTTCCTCTTTATTTTTTTATTCTCAGATAGATTTATTACAGTGTAGGTCAAAATTAAAAAAAAACAAAACCACTTTATTCCGTACACATATCAAATGCACTTAGAAACGTCTGTTTCTGTCGTAGGTTTTGGTAACTAGCACCTACTAAACCTCGCTGAGGTGTCTTAGGGCTAGGTCCTCTGCTACCAAACATAAGGAATATAAATTCAATTCATTAAAAAAAAAAAAAAAATCATGCAAACATAAAAAAACCATGTTAATAAAATCATGCATCACCCATAGCGCAAGAGCAATTCCACTTGATTTTATAGCAAAAATAAAATCCCCAGGATTCGAATAAATAAAAAGAACCCGAGCAATCATCGCGGGAATCGACGAAATTGGGTATAAGGTGCAATTACACCAAGTGGTAGTAAAAAGAGCTTACAGCCAAGTTTTGCAACCTTGTGGATACTACGCGCTAAGAAAAGCATAGGGATACCAGTTAATAGAATACAAAATTACGCCTCCTTCGAATGGGCGCATTTCTGAAAGGCAATAAAAAAAAGCTCATTGTAGATGGCTCTGACTTTGCGCGACCAGACGTGCCAGTTATTGTCAAGTTTTTTATTTTATTTCTTATGCCACCTATCAAAAATAGTATGCTGGTTTTGACAGGCGTATTTAGTCTGCGCTATCTGTCGAGTTTTAGGAAACGACCTTTTTTTTCATCACACTTGCTCGTAAAGTGGATCTTATTACATCGGTTTAAGGCTCATAATCTAAGCTATTACGCACGGGTGCTTTTTACTTTACATTACGGCACTAGTGCTATAATAGGTATAACCCGGTAAAGTCAAGTTTGTACGTGACTGCAATTAGAGGTATAGAGGTATGTATACGAAGCACTCTTAATATAGCCGGGTAATACTTACAGTTTTTTTGTAATACCAACAAAGAGTTTTTATGCCGCTGAAGTAAATGTCAACCTGCGCGCGCATTGCTGGTTTGAGCGCCATTTTCCGCAAACGTTTGTTGACGTTTTCGCTGTGTGGTTGATTATTATAAAAAAAGTTTGTTTTTTCCTCGCAAGTGTGATGAAAACAGTCGTATGAAACTCTTGTGCTATGTTACTCATTACATTCTCGGCTTCCTTATCGCGCTCGCCTGCGGCTCGCGCGCATAATACCGCCTCTAGTGCAATGACCAACATAGCACACTTGTGTCATAATGTACTTGTACGGGCTCACCGTACATTTCCTTAGTACCAATAAAGCAGTTAACGTGAACGCACGGTTTTATCATTGTTCCCGGACACGGTACTCACTAACAATAATCATATCAATTTATGTAGGGTATCAGCCCTTACATAATGGTCCTTCGAGCCTCCGAAGGTGGGATCATCAGCGCGAGTGACTTTTAAGTGATTTGTGCGAGTGGTTTCATTTCGGATTAACCAGCAGCATATCATTCTTAGTCCTTGGCTGGTTTTAGCCGCCAGGACAGTACGAAGCAGTAGAACACCTCTAGGCTGGTATTGGCCGCCAGGGGATTAAGCAACATCAGTCCTCAGCCCAGGAGTAATCAGCTCAGGTGCCAGGGCACCATTTATCATCATAATTATCAAGTAAGATCGTTGCCATTATTTCTTACATTTAAACATGGAAGCGATTCACGAAACTCAGCAAGATATATTTACAGCTATAGAAAAGCTAGCCATAAATATAAAAAAGGATACAGCAGATCGTAAGTCTGCAGATTACTTCAAAAGACGCCTACAGAATTTAGAGTCGTATTGGTCTGAATACCAACACAACCATGATAGGCTCCAACAAGAAGAAAGCAGAACTCATCCTTATTTCACCAGCAATAAGTATGATCAGGCGTTCAAATTATATAAATCAACATATACCATCATCAACGAACAATACCAAACCTACGTAAAGAAACCGATGGAGGAACAATCAGCCCCGGATATACCGGTGCACGGTTCACAATATGATTATACTAGCCAAGCAGGTCCATCGAAGCAGGTTGAATCAGAAATTAGGCAAGAACAACATTCTTCGACCAAGGAGCAATCCCGAGGTACATACAGCAAGCTAGATGATCAGATCAAAAAGCAGATGAGCAACTTCAGAGCATTTTCCAGAACAGTTCAGAATATCAATGTAGAAGTTATTAACGAAAAATGGGAACTCGAAGATAATCTTACAACGTTGGAATCAAGGTGGTCAGTTATTGATAAAATTCACTGGGAACTGGACAGTGAATTGGAAGGGAACGACAAGCATTATGAAGATACCTTTTCAAAACATGAGATGACGTACATAGCATTGAAAAGGTCTCTCAACAGAAAAGTATTTTCCATGAGCCACAGGGAACTGACTACACCAAAAATTGAAGTCCCGACTTTTCACGGGTCTCATCAGCAGTGGGTCCCCTTTAAAGACCTCTTTGCGGAGACCATACATAACAACACTTTCCTGTCAAACGCACAAAAAATGCAATTTTTAAAATCAAAAGTAAAAGGTGAAGCAGAACGCCTTATCCAGCATCTCACTATCAGTTCTGACAATTACACAGCTTGCTGGGATATTCTCAACCAACGCTATAATAACAAGAAATTAATATTTTCATCCCACATTAATGTTTTTTTGAACCTTCCGACAATGCAGCAGCCATCCATTAATCATATCAAGCGGTTACATGATACGACGTTGGAGATCCTGAACGGTATCAAAAACCTAGGAGTAGACGTCTCAACTTGGGATCCGTTACTAGTGCATATTCTGTGTCACAAACTGGACAGTGAGACGCACGCTGAATATGTAACATCAATTAAAAAACCACGAGATTTACCCATCTTGGCAGATTTTTTGTCATTTTTGGAACTTAAGTTTACCAGCATAGAGTCTAGCCGAAGGAAGCAAGATAATAATCAGAAATCAAATCAACTGGTAGCAAAACCTTCCACAATTTATAGCAATCAAAAGCCACTTCATTACAAACAGACATATTCAAGTAACAAGATATCCAATGACACGGATATTGCGAAACCAACATCGAACAATAAATTCCATGCCAGCAAAAGTTGCCCAGTTTGCAAAAGAGAACATGGCGTATTTCACTGCAAACAATTCTTGGAAATGTCGCCGACTTGCAAGAAAGAGTGCATTTCTAAGTTTAATTTATGTCAAAACTGCCTTTACGATCATAAAGGCAATGAATGTTTTTCAACTAAACGATGCCAAGAAAAAGGTTGCTATGGGTGTCATAATACAATTTTACATGATTTGTTCAAACAAAATTATCAGCAAAATACCAACACCCATGTGACACAGCAAAACGAAATGCCGGAAATTTTGTTATCAACAGCGATGATCAAGGTTGAAAAAGCTGACGGCAGTTATCAAATTCTGAGGGCACTGGTAGATTCCGCCAGTCAGACTTCTCTGATCACGGAGAACGCTGCCCAACAGTTAGCATTATCACGACAGAAGTGTAAGGGAGTCATCAGCGGTATAGGAGCAAGAGATAACAATTGTAAAGGTGTTATCAATATCGCCTGCACATCTATGAGCTGCAATTATCAATTTAACACAGATGCGTACATCATGAAAAGCCTTACCAAGCACCTACCAACCTACACGTTCTCTAAACCGTCGTGGGATTATTTGGAAAATATTCAACTGGCGGATTCGGATTTCAACATCAGCCGCCCGGTTGACATTTTGCTAGGTGCCGACGTATACCCAAACATCATTCTGGAAGGTATATGCAGATCAGATCAATCATCAATGATAGCACAGCAGACCCGCTTAGGTTGGATCTTCTGCGGAAACATCAAACAAACATCAGTACAATGTAACGTCGTTCAAGTCAACACCGACGAAATACAGAAACTCTGGGAAGTGGAAGATATCAACGAGGAAACACCTTATTCATCAGAAGACTTGGAATGTGTACAATTTTATCAATCAACAACGGAACGACTGGAAGATGGAAGATACCAAGTTAGGCTTCCTCTCAATCCTAACTATGAAGAAAAGTTAGGTCAGTCAAAAGCAAAAGCAATCGCTCAGTTTCATCACTTGGAGAAAAAATTATCAAAAAACTTACGTATTTCGAACGAATATAAATCATTCATAAATGAGTATCAAACGCTAGGACATATGCAACTTTCGCAATCGTCGAGTAATGAGACACCAGAATGTTACCTGCCGCATCATTGTGTATTGCGTGACCAGTCGTCAAGTACAGCTTTACGTGTCGTATTCAATGCATCGGCAAAGAATAGCCACGGAATAACCTTGAATGAATTAATGAAAAAAGGACCTAATTTACAACAGGACCTTCAAACACTTATACTGAAATGGAGGCAGTACAAGATCGCTCTTACTGCAGATATTGAGAAAATGTTTCGGCAGATATGGGTACACCCCGATGACCAGCAGTTACAGAAAATAATATGGAGGGATAGTCATGATCAGATGCTGCGGGAGTATCAGCTTACCACGGTTACCTATGGGACCAAAGCTGCCCCGTGGCTGGCTATGATGACACTAAAGCAACTAGCAAATGATGAACGTAAAACGTATCCTGAGGCATCCAAGGTCTTAGAAGAAGCATTCTATATGGACGATTTAGTCCATGGCTGCCATTCTATTACTGAAGCAAAGAAACTACAACAAGATTTGATCAAGTTACTAAAACGAGGAGGCTTCAATTTGCGGAAGTGGTCATCGAACGACACCCGATTATTACAACAGCAAGAAAATCATGGTCTAGAAATTAAAAGTTTTAAGCAAGCAGAAATAACAAAAACTCTAGGCCTTCACTGGAATCCTATGGAAGACAAATTCACATTTTCATCAACGATCGACACTTTAGACGACAAAGGTGACAAGGTCACCAAGAGAATGCTACTCTCCGAAATATCAAAGATTTTTGACCCTTTAGGGTGGATACTGCCCCTGACAACCAAGCTAAAAATCATATTTAAAGAAGTCTGGATGTCAAATATACAGTGGGCTGACGAAGTTCCTGAAAACATTAACAAAAATTGGTCAAAAATCAAAGCCGACCTAGAAAAAGTTAATCAATTACACATACCACGTTGGCTGGGCACAACACCATCAAGCAGTTTCGAATTACACGGATTCTGTGACGCATCAATTAACGCCTATGCGTCCGTGATCTACTGCAAAATCAATAATGGCAAAAATCAAACCAAGATCACTCTTGTTGCAGCAAAATCAAGATTGGTCCCATCAAGCAAGAGCATCTCTTTACCCCGTCTTGAGCTCTGCGGCGCACTCTTATTATCAAAACTCATGGCCAAGGTCATTGAGTGCTTACCAGGATATAGTATCAAGATATATGGATGGTGCGATTCCACGGCGGTGTTGGGCTGGCTACAAGGTGACCCCGGCCGATGGAAGTCTTTCATAGCAAATAGAACATGCCAAATAAAAGAGATAATGCCTGCAAGCTGCTGGGCGTATGTCAAATCCCAGGAAAATCCTGTGGATAGCGCAAGCAGAGGCTTGTCAGTGCCACAGTTAATCACTGACTCGTTGTGGTGGCAAGGACCTACATGGTTGCCTACCTACAACCCTGAAAAAGACGAAAAACAAAGACATTTTGTCACGGAAGAAGAAGTGAAAAACCAAAAGCAAGTTCACGACCAGAAACAAAACGATCAAAAGCAATCTACTTCAGCAACAAATCGATCATCATCAAAGCCAGCATTACAGAAGTCTCGTATCAAATTATTATCTCTGTTCGCATCTATTATTTTATTTTTGGGCATCGTAACAAACTCTCAATGTGAGTTGAACGTAACGAGCTTCAGAAACAACCAGCATCTTTATTTTGATAAGATATCAAACATGAACATCATCCGCGACGAATGGAAACTAATCATTTACTACAAAATGGAACCTTACTGGGAAGGCATAAGAGCACTCAACAAATCAGCAATCACACTCCAACGAGCATGTAATTCATTGTCAAACAAAACATACTGCAATATAATATTGTTTCAATTACAGCACGAGCTAAGTGAGATAGATTACAACAATCAACTGCTCCTTAGTCAGCAAGACGGCACGACAGTAGTGAGGAGAGAGCGTAGCCGACGTGGGCTTGTCGACGGTGTCGGTTACCTGGCGAGCGCACTGTTCGGCGTACTTGACAGTAGATTCGCAGAAAAGTACGAGAAGGACATTGCGTTACTACGCACTAATCAACAGCATACTTTGTCTTTGTGGAAAAATCAAACATCCATAATAGAGGCCGAGTTCAATCTTATAAAACGAGTAGAAAATGTAATGTCGCACCAACATAAAATCATTCAGCAGCAACTATTTGAGATAAAGAAAGCTGTGGAATTAGCGAAAACAGAACTACAGATAGCAAGTGAGTTCACAATGGGAGCGTTAATTACGAGCAATTTACTGCAGAATCTGAAACATTTACAAGGAATATTAATAGACACAATAACGGACGTCTATCATGGCCGATTTAATCCTTATTTAATACCACCAAAACAACTACAAGATCAGCTGAGCACCATATCGAGTCAACTTTCAAGTGACGTCACGCTGCCGATTAATAACATTCACGTCGGAATATCACGAATATACAAACTCATTACAACAAAAGCAAGAATGATATCAGATTATCTTCTCTTCGAACTGAGAATTCCATTAATCAGTCGAGATTCATTTGAGATGTTCAAGATCATACCAATCCCTGTCGCAAAACAAGATATAATGATAAACATCAAACCAATATCAGACTACGTAGCAATCAACCTGAAAAAGGATACCTACCTGACTTTGTCGGAAAATAGCATTAGCTCATGTTTATTATCTGAATCATATTTGTGTCACATCACTAAACCTATCTATCGAATGGGTGGAGATAACGAGCTATGTGTGAAACGAGAAGGAGTATGTGAAACTGTTATAAGTCCTTGCAACAATATTTGGTTGGAAACCAATGCACTAAACAGCTATATTTACTTTTGCTGCAATCAGTGCAACCTGCGAACAATGTGCGGAGATAAAATTACCGCGCATCAGCTTTATCGTGCCGGCATAATAACCGTACAAAGTGCATGTTTAGTTAAAACAGAGTCGTTCGAAGTAGCAACACAAGAAAACTTATCAACAAAAATCAATATCAGATCAGACATCTACGCCCCTTTAATAGCACCTATAAACAACATTATAAATATATCAATTATTATTCCAGAAGACATCTTGAACAATTCTGATTCTGAAATAAATAATAACGAGTTCCGAGATATAAAACAAAAGATTGAGGTCTTAAAACAAAACGAACCAAGCATCCTGACTGATCATGACATTCATCACTACGCAGCAATCTACGTCATGATGGGGGTGTTGCTAATGGGAGGCGCCATATTATGGTGGAAACGAGCCCGCGGCACGTGGAGACTCTGGGCGCCACCAGCATCGACCGCGCTGGGCTCGGTGCCCTCCCCTGCGATAGACGCGCCGGGCCCGGCGCGGACTCCGGCTACTACCACGCGTGATCAGTGCACCGACTAT
This sequence comes from Erannis defoliaria, assembly GCA_905404285.2. Taxonomy (NCBI): domain Eukaryota; kingdom Metazoa; phylum Arthropoda; class Insecta; order Lepidoptera; family Geometridae; genus Erannis; species Erannis defoliaria. The sequence continues at coordinate 9,750,154 of FR990091.1, read as the reverse complement.
AGTGTAGTGTATAATCGTGTCAATGAAAGCGCGCGAGTACATAGAGCCTCATCACCAATAAACATCCGAAGTGACAAGTTCACGGTTTAGATTACATCTACATTTTATTTTTATCTACAAGTGATCAGTGCACAGTTTATTATTTTGATTATCAATCACATATACAATGTAATATTTAGTTTTTTTTCTCGTGGGGAGTATGTACGGGCTCACCGTACATTTCCTTAGTACCAATAAAGCAGTTAACGTGAACGCACGGTTTTATCATTGTTCCCGGACACGGTACTCACTAACAATAATCATATCAATTTATGTAGGGTATCAGCCCTTACAGTACTATTATATTAATGTTTGGAAAAACAATCATTAGATACTTGGATTATTTGTCATTTTGTGGTAAAGGTGAAAAGTGTGTGGGAAGACGTATGGTTAGGGGCTACAAATTAAGAATAACATTAAAAAACTGGTTTTCGATTACCTGGATGTCATCTTTTTACCAGTTATATTGATTTAAAAACCAATCTACTGAACCGATTTCGATAAAATGTATATGGGACAACATTGAATATTGCACAAAGCTCGTCCTCTGAGTTTTGACGCGAAAAAACATGTAACCGCTATCAGCGACGGTGTCTTATCATTGACGCTGACCGCTATGTATTATTTTTTCATAACTTGTTTTTTTTTCTAAGAACGATATTATAAGATAGAACAGTAAGAAACAGATTAAACCCAGTATAAGTAATGAAGACTGATGATAATAATAAAGAAAGTATCTAGAGCATCGACGTAGGGTTGCTTGCTTGTCAGTTTTCAGGATACATTTCGGAGAGTGTGCCCTGGAGTTGCATAACCTGATTCCACCCACCCCTTTTTATTACCGGACAGCCAGACAAACGTGACCTAAGCGCCATCCGTTCATGGTGGAAATTCCCCACGTTCGCACTAAGCGCTTCGATTCCACATTTTTTATTTGCACAGCGAGGTTGTGGAATTTTCTGCCAGAGTTTGTGTTTCCCTTAAAGTACAATACGGGTGTCTTCAAAACCAGAGTAAACAGGTTCCTTCTAGATAAGCGTGCTACATCTTAGACTGCATCGTTGCTTAACATCAGGCAGGATGTAGTCAAACGCCTATCACGAGTAAAAAATACAAAATAAGGTACCATGCCATGGATCGTGGAAAACCTACAACCCCCTACTCCCCACACCAAAATGGCACAACGTTCGTGAATTTACTTAACACTCTGCTAGACAGTAAAGGGCGCATAAAATCGGGTATAAAACTGTCATTGAGCTGTTTTTATAGCGGCAGGCGAGCACGTACCGCGAAGGTGGATATGAAAACGACGTGGATTTTAGGGTTAAGGATTTAACCGGCTTGTTCTCACTGTAGTGACGGAACTGGCGGTTATTTTTTGCACATGCAACATTTGTGGCGTATGTCAAATGCCCACGCAACAACAATTACAAAAAAAGGGAGTTTGGCGGGAAATAAACATGGCGCTACATTGTAGTATTTTGCAGAACAAGTAGATTTTTAAGTATTCATGTTTGAAATACCTAGTTGCTTTTTAATTAATGGACATGATGGTGCATAACATTAACTGGTACTTAAAAACTTGAAAATAATGTAAATACATACAACACTGACAGAATGCACAACTTGCAATGCCAAAAACGAGAAGAAGAAAAATACAATACGATGGCCGATGGCGCTAAAACTCGAATAACGACGTGAAGATTTCTTTTTTGAAACGATATGCTAAAACCTTTTTATTATATATAGCCATTCGTGACTCGTAGAAACAACGAAACGCTATGCTATAGGACTATAGGTACAACTACATTATATTTATATACTCGTATTAAGCTTAAAAGCTTATAAAAAAAACATGGTAAAATTTACCGAGACGGTTGATGTCAAAGCAAACGTTAGTTTTATAGATTTATGATGTCTACAAAATCGATGTAGACTGGCATCAAAGAAGAGCACTTGCTGATAAGCATTTTTACATAGAAAACTTACTTAACCATAGTAATATCACTACTAAACTGTCAATACATAGTATCTATAAACAGCATAAAAGGTTGAAGTTTTTCTTGGCATCGTTTCAAACTATCGACTGTTTGTCGGGATTTAGAATTTTTCCAAGATTAGGTAAACAGTAAGTGGTACAATTTTTATAGATACAGCGACAATGATAAGATGAATGGACGGGAAATAAGCGCACGGATTTTGAAGACTATCGGCCTTACTCAAAAAAACTATTCAACCGTTAGTCACTGCTTAAGATGCTCTGCCATCTTCGCTCTGACGTGAAGTTGCACGTGCTAGAAAAGGACAGAGAAGTTTAAGCAGTGACTAAGAGAATCGAGATTATTTTAGGTAAGGCCGTATATGTTTAGCGCCGGCTCTCCACTCGCTTCAGTCTTATTCTGCCTTTGCGACATGCTTCTAATACATGTGTTCTCTTTTTGTCATGTAGTAATTAGATTCGCTATCTCTATTTTCCGGCAAATGTAATTTGCATACTGTTAGCTAGGTATGCTTGATTGTGTTGTCTTGTTAATTTGGATCGATTTGCAAGCGCTGGGCCATTCCATTAGCACCGTCGCTGCACTCGGGCATGTAATTCAACACTCAATGAATAAAACACCACCATTTTTTATCATTTATTCGCGAAAAAACAGAATAATAGAATGCAGCGACATGATTTTTCCGTGTTCCAGCCAAAACTCCTCCAGCGCACTTTTTTTTTTCTTATTTATTGGCATCGCATGTTGTGCATTCTGCCAGTGTCAAGTTTATGAATTATCAAATTTTATTATTAAAATCAAGTCAAATATGTCATGAAATCACAGTTAGTCACACGAAACTAGTCATAGTCGAGTCCAAGTCATGCCCTAGTAAAGTTGTGGCGACTTTACTATGAGCTTCTACGGAGTTTTGAAAACAACACGAAAAGACATGTTTTACCACATTATATCACTTGCCCACACTCGTGCATGTAATCCAACACTCAATGAATAAAATACCACCATTTTTAATCATTCAATCGCGAAAAAACGCAAGTTTAAGAAAATAATAGAATGCAACGACCTGATTTTTCCATGTTCCCGCCAAAACTGTATTTTCTTTTTTTCAGCAACCATTCATTTCAGCAAAATTCCTAGTTTTTTTTTCTTAGTTATTGGCATCGTACAAATAAAATATAACCCTCCAAAGATTACTATGAAAGTGTTTAAAGGGTTACATTTTATTATGAAAACTGACGTGGTTTTGACACATTTTTTGTTTTATTTATACGAGAATACTCACGTTTAACGTACTTACGTTTAGGGTTATGTTTCTTTTAGCAATTAGCTGAAAAAAGGAAATGACAGACATGTCTATAGTAGACCTAGAATTAATAAAAAATAACCTCTACAGGCATTATCCAGGAAGGTAATAGGGAATACGTTTGTATGGATAATCGCTCACCAGATTCCCTCAAAAGTCTAGCAGTGGACATATTTAAATCGTTAACATTTTCTTGAAACAAATTGCAAGTAGAACCAAATATCGCAGCGAGCTTATAATTTTACGGTCCACAGATACTGAATCGTAGATGCGATAGTCGTTTTATTTTCTTCGCATATGTTAATGTTTTCACTACTTTTATGCTTTGCGTTTACGAGGGAATAAAGATCGGAGCTCACAAAGTTTCAAGAGTCGTTTGCACTAAGTTGAACATGGAAAGCAAAGGTTATACCTATTGTAAAGAATGTCAGACTTTTGCCGTTTGCTGGCTTTTTATTCTTCTTAGTTTTTGGCTTCGGACTTTGTGCATTCAGCCAGTGTCAAGTATTATGCATTTTTAAGTTTTTATTGTATTATTTAGTCAAATATATATGTTTTAAAATCACAGTCGGTCACGAAATTAGTCACAGACGAATCTCACATCTAAGTCATGCACTATAAAGTTGTGGCGATTTTACTGTGGGCTTTTACGGAGTTATGAAAACAACACGGAAAGACATGTTTCACCACATTATATCACTTGCCTACACTCGTGCATGTAATTCAACACTCCATGAATAAAACATCACCATTTTAAATCATTAATACGCGATAAAACACAAGTTCAAGAAAATTATAGAATGCAGCAGCGACTTGATTTTTCCATGTTCCCGCCAAAACTCCATATTGGATCTGGTTGCAACAAAAAAACTAACAAATGAAATAGGCAAAGTACGAAATGGACTCGCGCACAAAGGGTTCCGTACCACTACGCCATATTGCGTTTACCACAGAGTTGTGTTTTCGTTGATTATTCTCGGCAAGTCGGAATACATGGTGAGAGAACAACTTGCGCTTGGCCGTTTTTTCATATATCTACTCTAGTATATGTTTTTGCTCTATAATCACACAAGGGTTGACGCTTCTCCGTATAATCATTGTTACATTACATTATTATCAGCTGTAAGACGTCCACTGATAGACGAATGCCTCCCCCTTATTAGGGAAGGATTGCCATAATCCCCACGCTTGGCAGGCGGCTTGGGGATCGCAGAATGCTTACCACCGTTAACCGAGAGGACGCTGCTGCCCGTCCTCCGGTGGTTCTGTATAAATTACATAATAAAATAATACCCAGGTCCAGGTAACTATTGTTACGATGCCAAAAAACAAAAACATCTTAAGCTGTTCGTCCATTTCCGTTCTATTTTTCATATTTAATTTTCCATAGTAACGCTTATATTCTGTAAGCATTTCATCGGGTTTCATTATTACGCTTCTGGAGATAGAGGTCATAATAGATCGAACAGACAAACATACGATGCAAGCATAATACAATACTACGTGCACAAGTGTGCTACGTAATTACCTATATCAACACCTCGCACGCACGCACACCCCACACATACACGCACACACACACACCTACACGCGACACCACAAAATTACTCTCATAACAACTTAATATATATATATGTATATATATATATTTTATAATATACGTTTAAAATTGTTTAGTGGCACATTATAATGTAATATTTATAAGTTCTTATTAATATAATGTAAATCCGTTATTGGCCATAAGCTACTTTATAAGATACTGTTATTATTGTTACAATTCTGTTCGCAAGTTCACAATTCTTCTGGCACTGCTACTGTTATAGACTGGCTTGATGTTTACCACCAGGCGAACGTCTCGCTCGTCTGACGTAAAAATCACATCGCCATTGCGTAAAAATGCGTTGCATTCCTCGACACCTATTTCAATATATTTCTAGTTTATGTATAAACAAAATAAATGACTCTGGATTACAAAATCGTCATTAGAAGCATTAAAGACTTCAATCTCAGTCACAAAAACTTTATATTCTAAGAATTAAACAAATCTATCAATGTCACTTCTTTGTTACTCCAACTCCTATAAATATCTAATTGCCGAGCAAAAAACGACCTTATACCCTTGTTTTTAAAGATTTTGAGGAAGCAGGAAGAATAGTGGTTTAAAAAATGGGGTCGAATTGTGGGAAACAGTGGTGTTCAAATAATTATGTAGTTTCGTGGTTTTGTGAATAAGTTATTTTGTTTGAAGAGGCTACCGTGAAAAATGTTTAAGTACGCCTTTGGACTGCAATATGCAAAAAGGCACAAGTCAGAAATAGATTTTTACTAACAACAAAGTTGCCAGCTATTTCCTATTCTTCTGCAATGACTCCCTTACAGCGCAATTGGTAGTTTATAGCTCTGGTTTGAAAACTGGAGAGCGGGTTCGATTTCCACCCAGAACAATGTGATGAACATAACCGGTTGTTCTATTTCTGTTTTATTTTCTAATTCATTTTTGCCGTCGCACTTTGTGCATTCTGCCAGTGTCAAGTACATATGCATTATTCAAGTTTTATACCACAAGTCAAATAATAAGTCATAAAAAGTCACAGTTGGTCACACAATTTCATTCACGTCAAAGTCATGCCCTAGTAAAGTTGTGGCGAAATAACTAGAAACTTTTACGGAGTTTTGAGAACAACACGAAAAGACATCACCACATTATATCACTTGCCTACTCGATACTAAAAGACCACATTTTTATAAGTACCTACAGACATTTTCGGAAAATAATACAATGCAGTGACATGATTCTTTCGTGTTCCCGCCAAAACTCAGGTTGTAGTTGTTTCTTAGTTTTTGGCTTCGCACTTTGTGCATTCAGCCAGTGTCAAGTATTATGCATTTTTAGTTTTATAAAAATGTGTTATAAGTCTCAGGTTGTTGTATGCCTTTGATCGTTGTATGCTGGATTTTATTTTGGCTCCGCTCGATTTGTTCATTTAACCATCGTAAACAAAACTAAAAACATGACCGCCGTGACCCTACTAGTTAAAAGCTGTGAACACTTCAATTTTTATTAGATCAAACATCTTGCACCTTGAACTTTATTCACAAGTCAATAAGGGACAAATCTCAAAAGACGACTTTATAGAAATAAAACACTTATATCTCTTAATGTCAGTTAGGTAGCCCCCAGCTTGTCACTCAACTGTCAGCTTAATTTTGGTCAGTTATCAAGACTTCTAATAAATAAGTGTCCAACTATATTATTACTTGAAAAGCAATAATGACTTCATGTATTTTTTGCTTGGGATTAAATGTTTATGAGATTTACGAGTTTTATTCATAAACTTGGGGTCATAGACTAAACCAAGTTCCCACTTCCTACACTTTAATGCACTTTTATAAACTTTTTTTTATGAGACGGGCGAGACGTTCGTCTGTAGGTAAGTATCGCGCCTGCCCATAACAGCAACAGTGCCAGAATAGGCTACATGACTGGTTTTTTTTATTGTCCTTTTAAAATGTGGCCCATAAATATAGCTGATTAATGAAAAGAAAATTAAAATCAGATCAAAAATAAGCAACTATAAGCATTTTAATATCATGCTAGACAGAGAGGCGAAACAGCAAATCGTGACGTCATTTTTTGTTTTGTGGGAAAGGGACAGAATTGTCTCTAACAAAAACTTTAAACGCTCATATATCAGAATATTATTAAACGATTCAAATATTTTTATCAATAAACATACTGTATTTACTTAAATTCTTCATCAAAGCTATTGGTTTCAACGATATAAACATCAGTCATCTACCCTATTGTGAACTTGCGAACAACATCCTGCGCCGCACTGCACTAGCTCGTCGCTTTAAAATATTAGATGTTAAATCTCTTCATGCCTAGTATTTTAAACCGAAACACAGTAATGCTTGGCGGTTGAATAACTGGCAAAGTATCAGACGGTTAGCCAACCGGTGAGGGAGGGTAAAACAAAATGCTAGTGGACATGCAACTTTAGCGATATTTTCGACGCGTTTGAGGGCTGGATCCGCGCCTCCCTGTGGAGTTATCTATTTATTTATTAACAGGATTATCAGAACGCTAGTAAATTAAAGTACTATGCCGAAAGATTATTGTACTCATCACTGTGAACAACTTTCCTTATTGAGACAACTACACTTGCGTGCAGCTAAATCGACTCACCCCTACAAAATGTACAAAATGTGTATTTTCTTAAAAATTACTAAATAAAATTATACATTATTTGAAAAAGTTAAGTAAAGCTTAAACATTAGCGGTCTTACTTAAAAAAACTTTTGAACCGTCAGTCACTGCTTAAGATTCTCTGCCATCTTCTCTCTGACGTGAAGTTGCACGTGCTAGAAAAGGACAGAGAAGTTTAAGCAGTGACTAAGAGAATCGAGATTATTTTAGGTAAGGCCGTAGGTTTACAAAAAATATACGATATTATGTACATTACATACCCTTTTAAATAAAATGATAAAATCCGGAACGAAGTATTCGCCAAAGAACCAAAGTCACCGACATAGCTCGGAGGATTTGCAAGTTGAAGTGGCAATGGGCAGGCCACATCGCTCGAAGAACTGATAACCGATGGGGAAGAAAGGTTCTTGAGTGGCGACCGCGAACCGAAAAACGCAGCGTAGGAAGGCCTCCCACTAGGTGGACCGACGACATTGTAAAAGTCGCGGGCAACCGGTGGATGCATATGGCAGGTTGTCGTTCAGCAGTGGACGTCTCCGGACTGATGCTGATGATGATACCCTTTTTGAAAAAAAAATACATTTTTTTACATTTTGTCAGGGTGAGTCGATTTAGCTGCACACGAGTGTAGAATATCAAGTAAAACCTGTTAAAAGTGAGATTTGTACTTTTCTGTGTAACAGCCGATTTTATTCGCAATTTAAGAGCTGGCCCCATAGTAAAATTACACAATACTCGGTACAAAAACGTTATTTCGGGTTAATACTGTCGTTCCGTCTATCCCCGTAAATCATTCTAATTAATTCTGTATACCAAACTAATTATTAATTATATTATCTCAGTATAGATAGAGAGAGAATACCTCAAACCGCCATCACCCCTAATTTACGTGTATAATTTAATTCCTGCCTCTCTATTGCATTATTCCTAATGCGCGACCATAGAGGTCGTAATTATGACCGCTAGCTCCGCGACTAATGCTTGATGATGCTATTAGTACAGGAGCTAATGACGAGTTTTTTAACAAGTCGAGATTTGAATGTTATTAGACGGAAATGAGTAATCTGTGCTGCAAAGGTGGTATAAGTTCGTTATATATTATTTTGTTTGACTTTGATATTCTTAGATTTAGTTACCATTATTTTTTATCTGAGCGCTACCGTGCGTCGTATGATACGTTAGATTGTTGTTCCCAAATACTCTGCAACTCTAATACTCTGACACTAGGGCTGGCCACTCAGCCTATACGAACTTACTTACTTACTTAATAAAAATATTAGAACAATGTAGTTGTTTCTGAATCTTATATTGTACAACTTTATTTATTAGGGTTCAGTGGCATCAAACCTGAATGAAAAATAGCATGGGCGTGTCCGTCTCGGAATAAACGGCGTCCCATCACACCAAGAATCAAAATTACTGTACACTTTACCGGTAATATCGATTTTATCTATTCACAATTTTTAGGGTTCCGGAAAAGTCAGAAGAAACGGAATTTTGTACAATCAGAGAGATATTGCTTTTTGTGGGAATTCTATTATTGCAAGTTGTAATGTTAAGTATTATTAAGGGCATATTAGCCCAGTATTATAGGTATTGATCAAGAACAAGAGCAATGTTTCCGCTTGATTTTGTTGGATTTGGGTTCATATGTCTGTTATGCCACTGACTATCTTTTTCTTTTTTACTGAAATTTTTGCTTTCTTCAAATAAAAAATTCAAGTAAATACACTTCATACTTGATAGAGTGACGATATACGTAATTACTTAGGTCAGGTAGGTTTTTGGAGGCGGAAAGCCGGAAATCGAATCAATTAAGTGGCGTCCTAAAGAGAGGCATAGGTTAAGCAGTTGACGATGATAGGCGGATTATGATAATGATTCATCATTATCATAATCCGCCCGGAGACGTCCACTGCTGAACTAAGGCCTCCCCCTTAGACCGCCACACTGTACGACAACCTGCCATTTCCATCCACCGGTTGCCTGCGACTTTTACAATGTCGTCGGTCCACCTAGTGCCGCCTTCCTACGCTGCGTCTTCCGGTTTGCGGTCGCCACTCAAGAACCTTTCTTCCCCATCGGTTGTCAGTTCTTCGAGCGATGTGGCCTGCCCTGCGCCACTTCAACTTGCAAACCTTGCGAAATACACATAGGTAGTGATTGTTCTATGTAATCATTACTCAATTTTTCTTATTCGTTAACTGAAGCATTACTTATAATTTAGACGGAACCCTAAAGATTAAACGTAGTTCGCGCTTGCTATAAAAATTCGAGTTGAAAACTGCGCTATCTTAAGAATCCATCTTTTGTTAATAAGCTTTGCCGTAATCTATATGTAATGGGTTCATATGTGCCGTAATTATGCCCGGGATACAGTTTTTGACCATATCTCATGGTACAGTGAGTTCTGTGTGGGATAAGGTAAGAATTGTAGCGTTTAAAAGATAATTATCAGACCAAACGACTTCCACAAGGAAGTTTCGATTATAAATAATTAATTTCGAGTGTACATCGTTTATTATTTCACGAATTACGATGTTTTCAGGGTACCTACATCTACGTTTCTTTTAGATTAAATATGCTCATATTCTGAACGCCCGATCGGAATGATAATATGATATCCCTATTAATTTTTAGCTTTTTGAAACAGCCCAGTAAAGCCTCAATTCAGTGCATTGTTTGCAGCTTTAAAAGAACACTGTAAATAAGTTTAACAATCTTGTACCGTGGTGTTTTTTCAACATAGAATTAAAAGATTTCCAGACAACGCCCAAAAATGGCTGTAGACTAAAACTGTGGTATCACTTTTAATTAGTAATCCGCATACAAGTCATAGTCAAGTCATATTTGTTTCATAAGCTTGTCCATAATTATATCTACAGGTACCATATCAATTATTGTGTGACGAAAGAGGCGAGCCGTTTGCCTAGTGGTAAACACCACGCCTGCCCATAACAGTGGCAATGCCATATAAAATACCACATCTAAGTTAATGTACGTTAAATCAGCGTCTAATGTTGTAATCTACAACAGTCACAATAAAATTTTAGATACGACTGTGACATTGGTTTATAAATAAATTAAATATAAATAAATTAAACTAATTAAATTAATTAAATTAAATATTATTATTAAAGCAAGCTTTAATCTGCAGGTGGCCCTAACAGCAGCCTCAGGTCCAACTCACCATAATATAGCATAGGCTAGATGACTGATCCCCCCCGTGGGTACCCGCCTTGTCGGGGCGGGGGGGCTTAGTAGCCTTGGGTTGGTCGCCATGGTGAAGCTAAGAGGTACCCGAGGTGGGGCTGCTTCTCCGGGCCATCCGGGGGGATTGTACCCGGGGAAGTCTGGTTGAAGCGGCCAAAGTAGGTTGCGGTACTGTATGGGCGGTACCACAACTGAGGCGGGCTGCGGTGTCGTATGGGAGATACCGCAGCTGAAGGCTGGAGGCCGTGGCGGGAGAGGACTGCCGGTGGTGAGGTTCGCCGCTTTCCCTGCCTTCCGCGGCCTCGACGGGGCTGCCACCGTGAGATGGTGGACGCGGTGGGGTCGCAGGGGAAGAGGAGTGCCGGTATCACGGTGCGCCGCTCTTCCTGTCCTCTGCGACCGAAATGGCGGGCGACGGGGCCACTTGCCTGACCCGTCGCATGGGGACTTCTGGCGTCAGATATAGGGTCGTCTGACGCCAATACTGGTTTTGTTCTCGAGGTGGGTCGCGACATGTCATTTAAGGCGTGTCGTGACGGATGGAGGCAGGTACCCGGCTCTCCGCGTGTCCCTCTGATTAGCAGAGGGCACAGTGGAGAGTGAGGAGGGACAACCGGGTGGTGGCCTCATCAAGGGCTTTCCTTGAGGGGGCACCCACCGGGTGTGTTGTGGTGGGGCTGCGGGATGGGGACAGGCCAGAGGGGCCAGAGCTCCCCATCCCCAACAGCCGAAGTGGCAGGCGGCGGGACCACTCACCTGACCCGCCGCATGGAGGCCAGGGCGTTGGACGTGGGGCCGTCCGGCGCCCATCTCGCTGGCATGGTCTCCGAGGTGGATGCACGATGTGTCTGGGTGTTCCGACACATCGTCATCGGTGCGGGAGGAGCTTTGGCTTCCCGTGGTGGGCCCGAAAGGGCAGCGCTGTCGAGGTCGCGGACGAATGCGAGAGCGTACCCGTGGCCTCGGCGCAAAGCGCAGTGATGGAACACCGTTGGGTTTTTAGTCGGTAGTGGTGCCACTCTGGTGCCGAGCCCGACATAACCCTCCTGCCGCCCCGGCGGGAGGGTATGCGTAAATGCATTTCCCAACGTTAAAAAAAAAAAAAAAGGCTAGATGACTGATCCCCTCCGGGGGTACCCGCCTTGTCGGGGCGGGGGGGCTTAGTAGCCGTGGGCGGGGACCACGGTGAAGCGAAGAGGTACCCGATGTGGGGCCGCGAAAGCGGCCACAGTGGTGGGGGCTAGGCCATTGCACGAGCCTGAGGGATGGAGACAGGCCAGAGGGGCCAGAGCTCCCCATTCCCAGCGGCCGAAGTGGCAGGCGGCGGGGCCACTCACCTGACCCGCCGCATGGAGGCCAGGGCGTTGGACGTGGGGCCGTCCGGCGCCCATCTAGCTGGCATGGCCTCCGAGGTGGATGCACGATGTGTCTGGTGTTCCGACACATCGTCATCGGTGCGGGAGGAGCTTCGGCTCCCCGTGGTGGGCCCGAAAGGGCAGCGCTGTCGAGGTCGCGGACGAATGCGAGAGCGTACCCGTAGTCTCGGCGCAAGGCGCAGTGATGGAACACCGTTGGGTTTTTAGTCGGTAGTGGTGCCACTCTGGTGCCGAGCCCGACATAACCCTCCTGCCGCCCCGGCGGGAGGGTAAGCGTAAATGCATATCCCAACATAAAAAAAAAAAAAAAAAAAAAGGCTAGATGACTGATGTTTAAATCGTTGAAACCAATAGCTTTGATGAAAAATTTAAGTGAATATAGTATGGTAATTGAAAACATTATTTAAATCGGTTAATAATGTTCTGATATATGAGCGTTTAAAGTTTTTGTCAGAGACAACTCTGTCCCTTTCCCACAAAACAAAAAATGACGTCACGCCTTACTTGTCAGAATAGAATTTATATGGCGTCCTGACAAGTGACGTCACGATTTGCTGTTTCGCCTCTCTGTCTAGCATGATATTAAAATGGTTATAAGTTGCTTATTTTTGTTCAGATTTTAATTTTCTTTTCATTAATCAGCTATATTTATGGGGCACATTTGAATAGGATAATAAAAAAAAACCAGTCATCTAGCCTATTTTCATCAGGGTATAAAAAAAGTAAGTTCGTATAGGCCGAGTGGCCAGCCCTAGTGTCAGAGTTAATGTGCCGGCCGAAGGCCTCTGACATGGCTGACGGTTGTTATAGAAACTAGAACAAACAACCGATATGTCATATATCAGGGTATGCATGATTACCATATTTCAGTCTATGCGGGCTACGAGAAGTGGTTCAAAATTTAGTTGCAAACTATGACAAACATACTCTTACTCGTACATGCAAGTTGAATAAAAACTCTTTTTTTACTGGCATAAGTCTTTATTAACTACAACAAACTACTTTGTAGACTAATCTTAGCATACTACTAAAAAAAACAAAATAAGGACTGTATTTATACCGATGAAAGTCTAGAGACAATCCAAATGTTCAAATCCACTACCAGTCGGCAGCGTACCCAGCATGTTGGGGGCATTGCTACGCTGACTGGCAATGCTTATGCGTTGGGCCAAATAAACACCAGCATTTTGATCACGCAAAAGATGACGGAAAAAAAACATTAATAAAATATATATCACATCTTCTCACTTGTATAAAATCGCTTCCGCTCGTAACTTAACTTCTACAAAAGGCGGAGTCCAAATATCCAGTGGGCGTTATTCTAATACCGGTCAGATTAGATTTCTACAAATTAGTTTTTATCTAATTGTATTTTTAACTTATAAATTCCGTTTTGGAATTCATACCTTAATTGTGTCCGTCATTTCGTTTTTTAATTGAAATTAAAGATTTTTTATGTAAAACTTTATGAATAAAAACTTTATGAGAGATTAACACCTGTCCCTTAATTATATTGAAGATGTTTTAGGAGATTAGGAAGGATTTATAATTAAAAGTCTTCAATATCGCAGAAGTTTTCTATAAATTACAAAATTTGTTATATACTAACCACTACTATTGTACGTACTACTATTTTACTTAACTAAATTAAAAAAATTGTGTAAAAAAAGTGGGCAAAGCCCACAACTCACAACACAGTGGGCTCCAAAGACCGGTAGACGGACCAGCAGGCCCAGGCGGAGATGGCGGGATGAACTGGACTCCTATTGCAACAACTGGGCTCATAAAGCTTTAAACCGAGAAGAGTGGAAGGAGGATAGAGAGGCCTTTGCCCAGCAGTGGGACGGATTAGGCTGGTTATAATATAATAATAATTAACAAAATGACACAGCTCGATTTTGCGACTCAGTGGTGATGGGATATGTAATGGGCGAGTCCTTTGATCATATGAATACTAGATCCTCCAAGGGCGAATCCAATGACAGAGTAGTGGTATGACTCTACTGCAGAGTCTGCCAGGGGAAAAACACTTTTACCAGTTATTCAACCGCCAAGCAGTAGTGTGCGAACATTACTGTGTTCCAGTTTGAAGGGCAATGTTACCAGTGAAATTACTGGGTATGAAGAGATTTAACATCTAATATCTCAGGGTGACGAGCGCAGTGCAGTGCGGCGCAGGATTGTGTTCGCATGTTCACAATTCTGCCACTGCTACTGTTTGTGGTAGGCGTGACGCTTACCACCAGGCGAACGTTTTGCTACTCTAACTCTAACTCTTGATTGTATAAAGAAAAAATTACTTACTTACGTAATTAACAAAATGACACAGCTCGCCTTTGCAGCTCAGTGGTGATGGTATATGTACTGGGCGAAACCAATGACAAGCTTCGGGTCACTATATTGTACAGCAAATAATCCGCGTACGCTACTCAAATTGTCATGAAAAAACGAACCTCCTGTCATGCCAATTCGGGAAACTAAATCGTACACACATTATTGGCTATACCACAGAGTAATAGAAGCAGAGATGTTATCAAAGGATTTTTCCTTAGTAAGACGCGTGGCTGTGCGGGGAGGTGTAGGTTCGCGGGAGGAGTGGCAAATTGTACTGCCATCTAGCGGTTTTCAGGAAAAGTTTTAGAGAATCCAACTAGTGAACTTAGTTGAATTAACACTTAATTTCTTAATATGCGCTAGATGTCGCGGTTTTCTAATGTTATAGACCGGATCACTAAATATAGAAATAAAAATACTTACGAATGAAATTAGATGCCAATCATGTCATCTGAATTTTTCCCTCGGTAATTTTTACGTAAAGAAACAGCAACTTATTTCATTTTTATTGTTACTGGGTAAAAACATTAAAAATCGTACGTTTAATATGTAAGTTTGAATGACCGTTACGCGTGGCGGGCGTTAGCAGACTGAGCAAATAAGTATGATGTCACACACTCCGTCTGCAAAATAGGATCTGCGGCTGCAAGTCGCTCATCGCAACTCCTTATCCTCCAGGGGCTATACATTACTAGCTGCATTATTGCTTCCCGAAAATTCATCATCATGACGTTCATTTTAACGTCCACTGAACGAAGGCCTCCCCCTTAGACTATCACACTGTACAACCGGCCATTTGCATCCACCGGCTGCCCGCGACTTTTACAATGTCGTCGGTCTACCTAGTGGGAGGCCTACCTACGCTGCGCCTACGGTTCGTGGTGGCCAGTTCATCATCAGTTGCTCAGTTCATCAGTTTTTCGAGCAGAAATCTTCAATCAAACAAAACTAAATCATGTACATCAGCAGTTATTCAGTACAATACATCTAACTAATTCACGAATTGTCTTCATTTCAGGTAAACGATCAAAGGAGAGGCCACACACAAGGATGGTTAAATAAAAATCATTTGACCGCAGTTACGGGATGAGTAGATAATTTGCCAGAGGAACAGATTCAACCGGAATTACCCTCACTACATAGGTAGGGTACGCAGTGATCGCTGCGCATATCGTTGTAGTGAAGACTGAAGTTTGCTGCACGCACACGTCGTTGTTTCCTTGCTTGCAGTGTACGAGTGTGCTTCTACGCTTCCGTAACTACAGTAAATAGTTTTTTAAATAAACGTGTCGAAGATTTCAAATTGCCCTCTGGATCAAATTGTTTTTTTTTTGTTAGGTATAATGATGTTTGTTCGACTGAAACTTAAGTAAATGGCAAATAATTGATTTCAACTTTTCCGAAGATTTTTTAATAATCACAATTAGGAAAATTTATAATGACGATGGAACAACTACTTATTTATTAGCTTACAAACTACGTTTTAATTGAAATATTTTTTATGTCTTCGAAAGAAATGGTATTATTTTTGTATCTTCCAAACATTGAGCTAATATCTATAGTCAAAAAACGTGCAAAAAAAATGTCAGCGCTAAAACTCGGCGCACGCTATGCAGTGGGCCGACTTTTTGAACGACTTGAACTACAATAAGACAAGCGCTCAAGCATACATTGAACAATATGCAAGCGACATAACGTCTAAATTCGAAAAATTGTGAACTATATAATGCACGTATAGGTAAGCAGGTAGGCAACGGCACTCGGACGTTTTTGACTGTTTTCACTTAGAGATTGTGACTCTTTAGATATTAGCTCAATGCTTTCAAATAATAAAAATAAATAAATAATTGATATCTTTATTTTCATGTTAATTTTTGCCTCTTTTCCCTCATTCCTGCTAATCTTTTGACCTTAAAACTGTCACCCGCAATTGTTTAGGAGTTGTTTCTTTACACATTTTGTACTCGGTGCAAAAGGCCGGGTCTCCTAATGGCACATCAAGGTAATAAGGGTCCGGATCTTAGTTCACGCTGTGATCGCTTCGGCTGTCCAGACTTCTCTGTTATGAAGATAGTTCCACTTGTACTTTGGTAGGTACAAAGAAAAAGATGTAGCGACGCGACGTCGCGAGCGTTATGAGTCCACGTCAGCAGTTTATTTTGTGCAAATACAAATAGTTTATTGATAACACCAAAGTTACAAGTCAAATTTCATTAGTGTGTCACAAAAAAATAATCAATCACTTACTAAAATGAAATAATAATTACCAAAATACGTTAATAATCTCTTATTTTAAAATAAGCTTCAATGTCATAAACAAATTCTCTTGTAACCACGCTCTGAGCTTGGTTCCTGGAGCGGGTCATAGTAGCGAGGCCGAAGGCCGAGCTCTACGCGTACGAAGTAGCGTGTATCAACTAGTTATATATACATATTTATTCATTATATTTTATTCATTATTGATTGAAATCGTTATTTCGAAAGCGTATGACTTATACCATTCTCCATCCGAATAGAGAAGGCGGTTTTGCGGCAGCGGGCCAGTTTATTGGACCGTAAGTCCAACATTGGGACTTCACGGGAATCCATTGATCCGACCTGTTGAGTATCGGACCGCTGAGACTTGAGACTTGGTGAAAGGACCACTAAAGGTTTGACCGCATGAGGGCAGTACGGAATGGGACACGACCAAGTCTACTGACCAGTTTAAGTTGAGCTTTTGTGTTTTTGACGCTATTTCCAAAGAAAACGTAATAGTAGGGACAGAAGAGTTATTCCTATAGAAAACGCGTCTAAACTTATTTGAAAGAAGACAATCCCACTAATAGTAGACCTGGGTATGTCCTTAAACTGCATCCAGTACCACCGGAGGACGGGCTCAGCGTCCTCTTGGTTAACGGTGGTGAGCATTCTGCGATCCCCAAGCCGCCTGCCAAGCGTGGGGATTATGGCAACACCCCTCTTTTAAGGGGGAGGCCTTCGTCCAGCAGTGGACGTTTTATCGCTGATTACGAATCCCACTAATATTATAAACTAGAGGTCGCCCGCGACTTCGTCCGCGTACGGAAGAAATTCAGCCCGCTCCAAAATTCACCACTTTAAATCATCCCGAGCAATTTTTCACGCTCCCCCTTCCCCAGCTCCCCCAACTCTACCGTCTCTATGGACTCTACCGACTCTACCAACTCTACCTACTCTCTACCTCTCTCTACTACTCTGCCAACTAAATTCCCCCCCCCCCCCCCCCCAACTTCCCCCCCCCCTTAAATCGTACATGTAAAAAAAAAATTTAAACAGTATTTTTTATTTTAAATGAACTATCCAAATCCAAATTATCGTCCAAAAACAAAGGACCTTCATACAAACTTTTCACCCCCACTTAATTAACAGTAAAAAAAAATGTTATAATGTCAATTCATTCTTTGAATTTAGTTCTAAGTCAACTTACCGGGCGATTGCGCCACTAGTGCAACTTTGAAAGTGTATATCTTGGAAACGTAACGCCGAAGGAAATATTGTCTCATACAAACCTTGTTCGTACGTATTAATGTCAGCTAACTACTCGCATAGGTTTTATGAGTAGCCGCTAATTTGAAGAAAAAACACGATGGCGGACAGTAGTTTTGCCAAAATCTGCAAAGCCCTTTGTGTTATTCTTTTGCGAGTCGCATATTGTGATGGTATGGTACAGTATGCCCAACGTAGGCGATTTTTCGCTATTTAGGTTACTCAGCACGAGAATCGGCGATGAAAAAATCTGAGAGGCCACTTGTCTAAAAGGCGCCTATTAGGCTTTTAGGCGTAATGTTATGTAAGGTTACAAATAAATAAGCTGATCTGCACAATTTTTAATTTATTTATAGCGATGTTTTGGCAGGCTACTTTTGGTATATGTGGAAATTCGGCTAGTTTAGGCTACTTATGCTATGAAAAAGGGCGACATCAGGCCCTACGCTGTTGGCAACAATGAGGTACGTCCGATCGCCTTTTGGCCGTGTCATAAGTTTTTTATTTTTTAGTTATTGGCATCGCACGTTGTGCATTCTACCAGTGTCAAGTTTATGAGTTTTCAAGTTTCTTTTATTAAAATAAAGTCAAATATGTCATTAAAACACAGTCAGTCACACGAAACCAGTCATAATCGAGTCCAAGTCATGCCCTAGTAAAGTTGTGAGATGTAAAAACAACACGAAAAGACATGTTTCACCACATTATATCACTTGCCCACACTCGTGCATGTAATTCAACACTCAATGAATAAAACACCGCCATTTTTTATCATTAATTTGTGAAAAAACACAAGTTTAAGAAAATAATAGAATGCAACGACATGATTTTTCCGTGTTCCCGCCAAAACTCGTGTCATAAGTTTCGGCCAAAAGGATCAGAATCCAGGCCACTGAACCATAAAAAAACCGATTGTCTTGATATTTTTCAGCGTATATTCAAAGTTCAAATCCCCTTGACATTTTTAGACAGTGGACGTCTCTGGTCTCAGATTCAGGGTCATTTTCTGATCGTATGTCAAATTAGTTTGGTTTTGAACCTTCCTTTGAAGTTGGAAGGATGTGGACCCTTAGATCCCAAGCATTTTGCATTTAAAGTCAATTTATTAGTTATTAGATTGAATTTAAGACGTTGAGGTATAGAAGATAAAAATGTGCGGTTTCACCCGCAATGGAAAATGGTGATGATGATGAAACAACTTACACTTCGTCATCATCATCATCTATATTCTCTTTATTTTCTAGAGCTCCATATATCTCAGTTCCAAACATCAAGATAGGCCAAGCCGATTAATCATGAACAGGTCTAGAGGACAGAGTTACTTTTTAACCGCCTTAAAAGGAGAAGGTATGTATGTTTTTTTTTATGTATGTTCTTCGATTTCTCCGTCAATTGTGGACCTATTTCGAAAATGATTTTTTCTTTGGTTGGTGATACGTCAGAGGTGGTCCCATATAAATTTTATCGATATCGGTTCAGTAGTTTGATTTTAAATCAAATTTACTTGATTTAAGTCGAAAAATATGAAGATGTCACCCACGTAGTCGAAATTGAAGTCGGTTTTTTTTTTTATATATACATTGAAAATTTAGCAAGTATGATTATATTTATATAATACTAGCTAAGCCAAAAACGCTGAAAAACGAAAAAAAAAGTTGGAAGGGATAGCAAAATAAAATAATAGAACGAGAAAAAAGAAGACGATTCATAATTCGCGACACGCATTACACTGAATGCACCGACATAGCTCTCAGGGTTTGCAAGTTGAAGTGGCGCAGGGCAGGCCACATCGCTCGAAGAATTGACAACCGATGGGGAAGAAAGGTTCTTGAGTGGCGACCGCGAACCGGGAGACGCAGCGTAGGAAGGCCTCTAAGGCCCACTAGGTGGACCGACGACATTGTAAAAGTCGCGGGCAACCGGTGGGTGCATTGGCAAATTATCGTACAGTGTGGCGGTCTAAGGGGAGGCCTTCGCTCAGAAGTGGACATCTCCGGGCTGATGATGTTGATTAAATTGACTGCAGTTCAGTGGCTAGAAAGAAAGCAATGCAGGTATTGCACTAATATTTGAATTACGTATCTATAACAATAAAATGATAAAACAAAAAGCGTTAACTTTGCGTTATACTTAATTATTGTTCTTTTTTATGTCTAGTATATATTTCTTTATGTATATATATATATTTTTTTTGGCAATAAAGTTATTTTTATCTTTATCTTTAACTCTTCAATAATAATAAAATTAGTCTCAAACAACAAATTTACCATAATTTTAACACGTTCACACCCATCGCCCCACTTTCGCGATAAACGATTGGTCCGCGTCCACTAGTCCCGATTTTTATTAACGCCGTATTTGCCGACGTAGAGTGCAATTCGCATTCCGATATGTTTACCGACTGCCGGCCCGTGTTGAGTTTTTCCTTGTATAAACATTAACCGGATATATAGTCAAGGGTTAAGTTATAAACTTATGTTTCCGTTACAAATGGGGCCTACATTTAAGCTTAAATTACGTTACGTCTGTAACCATAAAATGTTTGGAATAGATATAGAAGAGCCAGGTCACAATCTACTGTAAGGATCAACCCACACGTACCACAACCACCCACAACGCAGCGGCTAAATGTGGTGATGCTGTGGCTACGTGTGAATAGTGTCGCTGCAGCTATTTGCAGTTGCGTTATGGTACCGACAAAATGTCGATGTGGTTGCGTTGTCGCTAGCAGTTGTGATGTGGTTGCGTCTTGCGCATACACAGTTCGACTCTGGCTTTCATAGAGCACGCACTGTCGTTGCGTGTCGACGCAACGTTGTATCTGCGATGTGGCCGGCGGCTATTTCACTTTGTATATAGCTGGTGGTTGCGTTGTGGTTGCGATGTGGTTGCGATGTGGTCGGTATCAACCACGCGGTAGATAACGACGGCAAAATGTGGTACGTGTAAATTATACTATTCATTTTCAATACAAAATATGCGCCCGACCACGTGTTGTGGTTGTGGTACGTGTGGGTTGACCCTTAGTTAAGCGAAATAAAACATTTATCATTGTCATTGGAAAAAAATTAGAGAATGATAGAATTATCAAGTATTTTTTAACATTTAACCTGATATGACCGCCATGCACGAAGTATACATTTATTAGCATACTAAACACTAGTTGAATGAAAAACCATTGTCTGAAATGGCAATAGGCTGGTCGTATCTGTCGCTGAACTGATAACCGCTGGGATAGACGTATTCTAGAGTGGAGACAAATCGGTAAACGTAATATAGGATACCCTGATACTTGATAGTGTGAGATACTTGGTGGTGTGTGTGTTGTATACTGAGCACAGCTTCTGGCTGTAGTTGGAAGCGGAAAATCGTAGATCGGGCTGAGTGGCATGCCATGGAAGAGGTCTATGCCAGTAGTAGACTATGATAAGCTGATGTTGATGAAGATTTATTTATGCCATGATGTGATAAGACAAGACAGAGCAAGCATCATGCCTGCCCATAACAGTAGCATTGCCAGAATTGTTATAATCTGGATGTCTTCAAGTCGCGAGTGAATCGGTTTCTTCTAGGCAAGCGTGCTCCATCGTAGACTGCATCTTCGTTTATCATCAGACGAGATGGCAGTCAAACGCAAGCCTATAATCATTTTAAAAAAAAAGTTTTGCTAATGATCCTACTAGCCCGCAGAACTGAACGCGCCCTAAACGTGTTAAAATAGTAACTTTACCTTTACATTCTTATTTATTTATTTATGATGTACAAAACAGATAACAATCGCTTTCTTATTATCTAAATGGATACGAAACTGTGAACTGGATTGTAACCCAAACTGTGTATACAGAATAATAAATTTTAATGAAAAATAAATACATTAAAATTAGAAAATTAGATCAATTCGCTTAACCTTGTTACTTGAGCCCAGAAATCAACTCCGCATTAGAAACGGAGAGGAGAGGAACATAAAAAACCGGAAACGGAGCAATGGCGCAGGAATACAAACGAACTTTCAGAGATTTTTCCCTACTACCCTCTTTAGTTAAAATGTGAAACTTTTCAGTAGAACTCTAGAATCCATAATAAAAGATGTGGACAAATCTGATGAAACCAGATAGGATGAAACGTTTTAAAAAAAAAACTTATGTTTTGTCATCGCACTTTGAACTTTGTGCCAGTATCTAGTTATTTTTAACTTTTTTATGTTTGCATTTGACCTGCTCTCCTGTTGGTAAGCGACCATATGGTCGAGGATGAGAAAAATATATATAATAATAATAATAATGTTTATTACCAGAAAGAAACAAGTACATACAATTTTTGTTTTATTCATACGGGAATACTCACGTTTAATTAAATCGGATACTCCGACTATAGTTTCGATCACATCCGGTGACCTTTTTCAAAGAGTGAAAACAGAGCCCGACGCGCGTGCAGCTGCGTCCTGCTTAGCACTGCGGGCCGCTGCGCGTCGCGCGCGCGATGACAGCGGTTGCTCTGCGGGTGAGGGGGTGGGGGCGGGTAGAGTGTCGTGCTGCGCCGGCGCTCTCTGGAGCTCTTCATCACTGGAATCTTCTCGTGCGGTGTCGGGAATATTCCAGCACGCGGAGCTCACCACGTCGCCTTCAGATACGCGTCCACCCTCGCGGGCCCCATGAAGACAGGGTCTCCAAGTCGGTGGCAGATTCCATCCCCCGTCTCTATTGAAGTTAGGGCGCTTGCTAATCTCTATGGCCTCCCTAACTTTACGAGGCACATAAAACTTTTCGCGTGCCAACACTTTTGCCTTGTCAAACTGGATATAGTGCTGCGCGTCTGACCCGAGAGAATGTTCCGCCACCGCGGACCCGTCGCTGTCCAGGTTCTTCATGGAGCGTATGTGTTCTGCGAGTCTAGTGGACACGTTCCTTCTTGTTTCGCCCACGTAACACTGGCCGCAATCGCATGGGATCATGTAGACACCGGGGACACCCAAAGGGTCTTTATCCTTGGGAGAGCGAAGCAGCTGTCGGAGTTTGCCGTATGAATAAAACAAAAATGTGTCAAAACCACGTCAGTTTTCATAATAAGTACATACAAGTTAAGTAACTTTAATGGGTAAAAAAATATATTTAAATTAAGTAACACTATTATATCCTGGATGTAGGTACTAAAATTATTAGCACTATTATAAATATTTATTGTATAAATATAATATTTATTGAGAGTTTAACTATTTGGAGAGCTTTAGTTGTTGAATCAATCAAGTAAGTTTCACTATAGAAGTCACAATCGCAGTCAAAGTCAAACAAAATGAGTCATAGTTAAATCCCAGTCATGCATCAGCAAAGCAGAGGTGACTTTACTGAAAGCCTCTGTCTGTGGACTATTAAAGGCAACACGAAAAGCCATGTTCAGCCACTTGGCAACACTTTTTAATATACATAATTCATTAATTAATAAAATACAACCAGTCTCAAACATTATTTTTTGATATAACACATGTTTTTTTACTTTTTTACATGTGTAGAAGCGTGCTCCATCGTAGACTGCATTCCGTTTAACATCAGACGAAATAGCAGTCAAACGCAAGCCTATATCCAATGTGTAACAAAAAGGTTCGACAATACTGAAGGATATGTATGTACTCATCATTATGAACAACTTTTACTATGGGATTAACCTTGAAATACTGAAAAATATAAGCTGTTCCATACAAAAAGTTCACTGTCTTGGACTAAATGTATGGAACAGCTGTTTTATTTTGCGATTTCAGAATTGGCGCTATAGTAAAAGTTGTTCAAAATGATGAGTACATACACCATCAGTATTGTTAAACCAAGTCATATTACACATTGTATAATAAAAAAATAAAAACTGTCATTTTGTTTTAAAACGAATACAACAGTTGCCGGTTACCATGATCCAATAAAACAAGGTCTGCTACTCCGGGAGTGACACTTGCCGTCTTGACGTCAATCCAGTTGCCACTTTATGCCAACAAAATTGGAAAATTGGGAATTAAATCTGTTAATAATGTATTAATTATAAAATACACAAATCATTTCAATTGTTATTTCGTGTCCGCTCAAGCGAAATGATTGAAGTCAAACATGAATAAACATAGTTTCAACCAAAATCACATAGTTTTTCGGGTTCCCACAGGTTATATACGGAGAACGGGGAGTTATGATTTCACGCTACTGGTCATTTCACGTCGATGACGTAGGCTTGTGTCACCCACGTGACCCTTTGTCATTCGGAATGCTATACCCACAGATCCCACACAGTAATAGACGCAGAGATGTGATCAAAGGATTTTTCCTAAGAAAGACGCGTGACTGTGCGGGGGGGGTGTAGGTTCGCGGGAGGAGTGGCAAATTGTACTGCCATCTAGCGGTTTTCAGGAAAAGTTTTTGAGAATCGAACTAGTGTACTAACACTTAGCTGAATTAACACTTAATTTCTTAATATCACGCTAGATGTCGCTTTTTTAAATGTTATAGAACGGATCACTAAATATAGAAATAAAATTACTACGAATGAAATTAGATGCCAATCATGTCATCCGATTTTTTCCCTCGGTCATTTTTGAATAACAAAGCAGAGCAACTTAATTCATTTTTACTGTTACTGGGTTAAAAATCGTACGTCTAATATGTAAGTTTGAATGACCGTTACGCGTGGCGGACGTTAGCAGACTGAGAAAATAAGTGTGACGTCACACACTCCGTCCGCAAAATAGGATCTGCGGCTGCAAGTCGCTCATCGCAACTCCTTATCCTCCATGGCCACACCTGGCGGGGTATATTTTTATAACATGCCGGTTACCAAGACTACCCACGTACCTTTTGGACACTACAATCAATGTTATTATACTTCAATGGTACTTGCATGGCTCCCGAATAGGCTTATTTATATACTTTAATTTATTTTTATATTAGCCATGAGCGCAGATTTACTTTGGACGCTACTTAAATCTTCTCTTGTAGATGGAAACTTCTTGTAGTGGTAGGACTCTACTGTAGAGGCCGCCTGGGGAAGTAGCTCACCTTTGTCAGTTATTCAACCGCCAAGCAGTAGTGTGCGAGCATTATTGTGTTTCAGTTGGAAGGGCAATGTTACCAGAGAAATTACTGGGTATGAAATATAACATCTAATATCTCAGGGTGACGAGCGCAGTACAGTGCGGCGTAGGATTATATTCGCTACACAATTCTGGCAATGCTACTGAAGGCAGGCGTGACGCTTACTACCAGGCGAACGTCTTGATCGTCTTAGAGACATAACATGCCTTTTAACAATTTTAGATGTGTTTTTGCCCTTTCACCTTGTTTTGGTAGGCTTACAGGCTTACGCAAACTGCAAAATAATTCCATCTAGTCGTTCGTCTAGCAAGCCAGACGTATTTGGTAGATTTTATAACTTTGTTTTTACGCTCTTTCAGTCATCACCATAATGCTACGTTGTTACTGATATCGACTGAATAATCTTTTAGTTTTTATACGAAAAGTGAGTTAGATTGATTGAGTTCTCATGTCGTTTGTTGCTATAGAAATGGTATTAAACTTATGCGGTTAGTAATAGGACGAAACATTCTCGTACCTACAAAGATATTTCGATACTAAGCATACACTCAAAGTTAACTAACGTTTTTTTTATGCAAGTACATTTTATTATGAAAACTGACGTGGTTTTGACACATTTTTGTTTTATTTATTCAATATGTAACAAAAAGGTTTAACAATACGGAATGTCATGTATGTACTCGTCATTATGAACAACTTTTACTTTGAGACCAACCCTGAAATCGCGAAAAAAGATGTTCTATACAAAAAGTTCATTGACCTTGGTCACAATGTCTGGAACAGCTGATTTTTTTCACTGTTTCATGGTTGGCCCCGTTGTTCTTAATGATCAGTACATACATACCCTTCCGTATCGTTGAACCTTTTTGTTACACATTGTATAAAACAAAAATAAAAAATGGAGTATCCGATTTAATAAAACAAAAGTACATTTTAGTTCGATAGAGAGTGGTAGTGTGGAGGCCAGAAGAAATCGTTTAACAACCATATTCATGACTACGACTATCTATATGATTCGTTTCGGTACTTTATCCACATTGGTATACAAAACGTACGCCTGGATTTAACTAAGCGATATGAACACGTAAGGTATGGACGACCGTTGAATTACAATAGAATATAAATAACATAATAGTACATTTTGATACAAGTGTGCTATGTTGGTCATTACACTAGAGGCGGTATTATGCGCGCGAGCCGCAGGCGAGCGCGATAAGGAAGCCGAGAGTGTAATGACTAACATAGCACAAGAGTTTCATACGACTGTTTTCATCACACTTGCGAGGAAAAAACAAACTTTTTTTGATAATAATCAACCACACAGCGAAAACGTCAACAAACATTTACTGAAAATAGCGCCCAAACCAGCAATGCGCGCGCAGGTTGACATTTACTTCAGCGGCATAAGAACTCATTGTTGGTATTACAAAAAAACTGAAAGTATTACCCGGCTATATTAAGAGTGCTTCGTATACATACGTCTAATTGCAGTCACGTACAAACTTGACTTTACCGGGTTATACCTATTATAGGACTAGTGCCGTAATATAAAGTAAAAAACACGCGTGCGTAATAGCTTGGATTATGAGCCTAAAACCGATGTAATAAGATCCACTTTACGAGCAAGTGTGATGAAAAAAGCTATGTGATTGATTCAGGCGTCACTTGCAAAAATATTTGGCAGTCAGTAGTGAGGTAAAGGTACGTAAATGTGTAACTTTATCAGCGCTGATAATGTGTAATTTCACCTGTCAAATCTCTGGGTGCCCAAGATACAGGCTTGCCTAGTTTGGTGCCCACCGCGATATCACCACAGTGCCCGTTAAACCATCTGTAATTATGTACTTATCTTAAGCAATACTGTACTTTTAAAATGTTCCAGAAATAAATATTTATTATATTATTATTACTTTGCGGAAGTCCATTGTTACCAAAATTAAGTAAAGTAAGTAGTAGTAGTAGTTAAGTTTATTAATTGTTGTGTTTTTTTTTTGTTTTTTTGTTAATTAAGGCGGAAAAATACTAGAAATTAAAACAAATTTTGGTTTACATAAAAAGCTGTTTAATTATTTCATATTATACCTTTTTTTTGAATATAATTATTCTTATTTTGACGAGCACAGTGCCATCTATCTGACATTTGTGCGCCTAATCGGCACAACATGACATCTCTGTAAGACACTATTATATTTGACATCTTTTGTGCACAAATTGTATTAAACCAATCATGTTGTATGCAAATACATGATCTTTATCTTTAACGCAAGGCTACTACTTGGAGAATATGGTTTCCGTCTTTGGGGTTACTTGGAAGGCTAGTACTACGCCGAAAGGAGGTTATTGTACGTTAGTTGTGAACAACTTTAACTATGGGGTCAACCTTGAAATTAAAACAAAAAATTTGCTGTTCCACATATACATTTCATTCAGTCACCCTCGACACAATGTATGAAGCAGTTGTTAATTTCTCGTGATTTTAGGTTTATCGCATTGTAAAAGCTGTTCATAATAATTGAGTGGAATAACGTCTTTTCGGTTTAGACTTTAGACAGACAATCGTTTATTTTACGACAAAAACATAACACCCAAAGAAAATAAATTCGGAAACAAAAACAATACCATACAAAAAATGTTTATTCGAGCCAAAAAAAATTGATACCCAATTTTTTTTTATCTATTATTTTATTATTTAAAATTTAAATAGTACTCTGATCGTTTTTTGACAAAACGTTTAACAATACCGTTACGCGCAACCCCTTATAAATGCAGCGCCATCTAGTGGCAATAGTGCTGCTCTTATTTCATAAAAATCTATTTTTATTTTTATTTATAGAAAATAGCGTTTTGCAGTCTGTTCTTTTTGCATATCTGCAATTTACGATCCAAGGTGAGCTGTCAAGATAAATCCTAACCCCTTTTACGTTACGTACTATCTCCACTTAGCTAACCGCCCCGCGCCGCTGGCAGATAAGGTCGGTTATGTCCAAGTTAAGGCGCGTTGTAGCAATTTTAAACTTCTTTTTTAAATGTAGGAAAAATCAAAAATGCTCTATATTGAATCAAATAAAAATATAATATTAAAATAGACCATATATTTTAGCTTTTTGACTATTAGAAAATGCGACTACGAATGTTTGACTCGATAAAAGAAAAAAAAAAGTAGACACTAAATTGGCATTTCGATTAGCTAGAACTATGAAAATACTACTATAATACTACCTTGGACAGATTGTTCAGTTAGGTAGGTCCAACTTCGACAAAGAGGTCGCCCGAAGAATCCAACTCGGATGGGCAGCGTTCGGGAATTTGCGTAATATCTTCTCGTCCAAAATCCCTCAGTGTCTGAAGACAAGGGTATACGACCAGTGTGTGTTGCCAGTGATGACATATGGAACTGAAACGTGGTCTTTAACTGCTGGCCTTTTGGAGAAACTCAGAGTCACGCAACGGGCAATGGAGAGAGCTATGCTCGGAGTTACTTTGCGTGATAGAATCCGGAACGAGGATATTCGCCAAAGAACCAAAGTTACCGACATAGCTCGCAAGGTGTGCAAGTTGAAGTGGCAATGGGCAGGCCACATCGCTCGAAGCACTGACAACCGATGGGGAAGAAAGGTTCTTGAGTGGCGACCGCGAACCGGAAGACGCAGCGTAAGAAGGCCTCTTACTAGGTGGACCGACGACATTGTTAAAGTCGCGGGCAACCGGTGGATGCAAATGGCAGGTTGTCGTACAGTGTGGCGGTCTAAGGGGGACGCCTTCGTTCAGCAGTGGACGTCTCCGGGCTGATGATGATGATGAAAATACATTATGAAACCACGTAAAATATATACTAATAGATAGAATATAGTATTATTTAGTTTTTAGTTCATTTTTAATATTAACGTGTGGTAAATTTTGAAGGCTATAGTTGACAGTTCTAAACTAACTAGTAGTGTCAACTAAAACCTTCAAAATCGACCACACTATTTGTTTGTTATATTTTCAAAACAAAAAAAACTTACAAAATTTAATTTATATTTCGCTTCTCCTCTCTCTCGCTCGCGCCTACCGTTTAGTGCCTATCGTTTACCCACCTAGACGTACCTCACTACAAGCGGGCCTTAATACCACTTAGGAATAAAGACGTTTTCGTGATATCAGTGAAATACACTCGCTCGTCTCCATTCAAGACTAGGTCTTCCATATGCGATCTTCGTGACAAACGTAATTTAACAGCAGTTTACAATAATGTCATCTTCATCATCATCATCGGCCCGGAGACCTCCCTCTTAGACCGCCACACTATACGACAACCTGCCATTTGCATCCACGGGTTGCCCGGGACAATAATGTCTGAGAGTTTTTTTTTTTTAAAATCAAGCCTAAGTAGGGCTTTCGCTTTTCTGTGCAATCAAGTGACGAGACTAGCAAGACGTTCGCCTGGTGGTAAGCGTCACGCCTGCCACTAACAGTAGCAGTGCCAGAATTGTGAACTTGCGAACACAATCCTGCGCCGCACTACACTGCGCTCGTCACCCTGAGATATTAGATCTTATATCTCTTCATACCTAGTAACTTCTCTGGTAACTTTGCCCTTCAAACCGGAACATAGTAATGCTTGCACACTACTGCTTGGCGGTTGAATAACTGTCAAAAGTAAGTACCTTAGCGGCCCCTGCAGTAGAGTCCTACCTGTACATGAGTATAATAACGTACTGAGTCGTAAATATAAGTGTTGAGTCTTAGAGCCTCTCTGTGTAATATAATCCATGGTTTAGACGGACTAACTTCCTAGGCGCAAAGGCCGGTAATATAGGTTTACCGGCCACCGTAGGTATATGCTTGCAACTGCGCTAGTGAACTCAGCTACAAAATAAAAGAGTTGAGAATTGGCACAATGCACAAACGTGCTGAGCCAAACAACAAAGGGGAAAAAATACAAAGAAAACTCATTGACAGTCCGTGTAAAGAAAAAAAAACAAGAACAGGAAAAAAAAGAAAACATTTTCATTTTCCCCATAAACATGGCGAAAATATGACGCATTAATAATTCGGGAAATCCTCAAAAAGTCATTAAAAATAACACTTAGAAGTTATAATCGGTCGCGCGGGCCATCCGGCCAAGTTTAAATTAAAGTTGTCACCCTACACTGAGGGTTACTTGCTGTTTCTTAGAAAAATATATGGTATGGTTCCGTAGGAAATCTAATATTCCCGTTAATGAGGAGCCTACCTGTAGGTGTGGCAGCAAAAATTTCGGACAGACTTAAGTAAAATAGATTTACTACTACACTACACTATCAGCCAGATGACGTCCACTGCTGGACAAAGGCCTCCCCCTTAATAGATTCCTTTACAATGTTATAAAGCGACCAATATTGGGCGGCGGACATTTATTACACACAGCGCCATCTAGCCCCATACTAAGCAAAGCTTGTATTACATGACATATTATTATTATATAGATTTACGATTTGACATTTCTTTAATTTTCTTTGACATTACAATTTTATTTTTCATTTGACATCATTATCAATTTCTTTGTTAATATTTGTACGCCACACCGTGTGGCGTGGTAAGTATATACACATGAACATATGTACTTCTCACATTAATGCCACCCTGTATGCTTCTCTGTATGTTGCTGCCATGTTCTGACAAAATAAATATTATGATTATGATTATGAATATTATCCAAACAACAATGCTTGATAAAGCGATTTATTGAATTAGGTAGGTTTTTACCGTTGATAATATGTCCGCGTTTTACTACCGATTTGCTTGATAGTAAGTGACGCCGACGATGTGGTAGAAGATGAAGCACACGAGTGAATAGTTATCTTAGAAGATTCACACTCACCTTAAAAAGACCTATATTATACTTATACTCAGGAAGCAGGTAGTCTTGATCCACTCCCTGGCCGTACGAATGAGGAACGTTATTGGGTAAGTTAGTGTTTAGTCTAGTTTTCCCGTTTTTAAGATTCGGTAAGTACCTGACATAATACGGTCCTACTCACCGACCAAAACAATAATTCAAAATTATGAAACAAAGCATTCAATAAAATAAAAAAACAGCAAAATAAAAATCGCTGAATATAACCTCACATTTCATTTAAAAACCTAATAAACCTTTTTATAAGAGAAGAAACCTTTTGCGAAACTGATTCTTAAATTGTTAGTATATTACCGCTTCTCTTTTGTGTCAAATACAGTTAAAGAATTTAAAAAAATGGATGTTTCATAAAAACTATTATTTTCTCAAGGCAAAATTCCGTTATAAATAAGTTTTCACGTCACGGACCCCTAAATTCTTCTTGAATATTCTCAGCGTCCGCGACAGAACTGATGCATACGAAATTAGGAGTTTTGAGGGTAATTCCATTTTGAGGGTCCCATTTCCCCTACGGATCCCCAATTTAATTGTGACCGGAAATCGACTTTTGATTGATGCGTTCCGGCTGCTGATTTTTGATTCAATTGGTATCTCATATCTTGGAATATTTACCTCTTTGATATGTAGTTTTATTTTTATTTTCAGTGGCTTTTTATTATTTGAAAATACATTTCACTATAGTCACCGCGTTACCAACTGAGTCGTGTGGCCATAAATCATTCACTATCTCGCTCGCACTTGTGGGTCTTGCTTGTGGTCGCACTTGTGGGTCTTGCTTGCACTTGTGGGTCGTGCGGCCATGATTTATGGTCGCACAACTCAGTTGGTAACGCGGTGAATATAGTTGATTCCGGGCAAAATTTATCAACAGCCTAAAAACATCCATGTTGGACGAATGCCTCCCCCTTAGTAGGTGGTTGTGTTTGCCATAATCCCCACGCTTGGCAGTCGGTTCGGGGATCGCAGAATGCTCACCTCTGTTAATCGTGAGAATGCTGCTGCCCGTCCTCCGGTGGGTCTGGATGCAGTTTTAGGACATACCCAGGTCCATATCAAAGTATCATATCAACTTAATCAATGTCAGTCGTCATGATTAAGCCAAAGAAAAGTCTTAAAAGGTCAGTAAAGTTTGTGGTGTCAGCTTTTAAGTCAGGGGGGGGGTCATATAGACGAGTCGAGGACTATTTAGACCAGGCTTCATTTCGATACAACTAGAAAAAAAAATAGTAGTCGACCTACACCCACCCCTGCATCCGCCCTTGGGTGGTGTTGCAGAGATAAAGGTCGCCTCCAGCGTTGGCTTATTGAGCAAGCATTATAAACCTATGGCGATTATTACAATAAAAAAAATAATGTTTAATTATAATACACTGTTTTAAACTATCACGGTTGTTCACTACAGTTCTATTATTATTTACGGGATATTTACCGTGATTATGTTGTGAAATGGGATTCCGATATTTCGGCGCAGTTGCATGCACCATGTTCACGGGCAGACTATCGGGGGCTCATTTCGCAACAAAATCACGGTAAATATCCCGAAAAGAATAATAAAACTGTGAATTACAAAAAAAATATGTGTAAATTTGTGTTTTTTTTAAATACGATAATTATTATGTTTTTTTGATATTTTGCAGTTATAAGTTTGACATGTAAATTAGCTTTACTTATAAATGACTATGATATCCATATGCGACAGTGATTTCTTACTACAAAACGATCCGCCCGCTTATTTACCACGTACGGCATAAAAAAATACAATTTTATGCTCTCCTTTGCATAATTTTGTCAGTTAATTAAATTAAAGCATCAAATCCAATGACGAAACAAAATTCGCACCTTAGATACCCATCGCCCCTCGAAACTAGCGCCTGTATAATTAATAACCATTATTAAATAGCATCAAATTATTATCTATCATTAACTTTAGACTGCTATTAAGTTTTATTAGTTGTAAAAAGGGGCCTAAAAGGTGCTCTCAGAAAATAAAACCTAGTAGTAACTGACAAGAAGGTGTGGTTATGTTATGGATATCTGAATGAACCGGAAGTCAGTTGAATTCCCGTGTTATTAATTTAATAAGTAGTTGTTAAATTGCTTGCTATTACTGGTGGTGTAGGTAGAAAAAAGCTCTACACGAACTTAAATACAACCAAATGGCTTTGCATTGCATTTATGTATTTTTTTAAATTAACATGTACAGGCTGGCAGATTTCTTTGTGTTCATAAAGGCTTGGATCAATTCTCATGCATATGGCCTAGTGATATAACTTTTCCATAACTCTTTGTACCAAGTACCAACAAGCTAAAATGTAACGTGTATCTTGGAGCAGTCAACTTTTAAGTCAGCTACTTTAATGAAAGGCCTTTATTCAATCAAAATTATACTAACGATGTAAATATAAAATGTTATTATTAAAATATATATTGATTTTTAATACTACCTACGCATTGCCATTTCAAATTACAAACCATGAGAGCTATGTCGGCGGCTTTGGTTCTTTGGCGAATATCCTTGTTCTGGATTCTATAGATTCTACAAACCTGAAGTAGGTTTTTAGACAATAGATAAAAAAAAAAAATAGATTTTAAAGTTTCGATAAATATAAAAAAGTATCGAGCAAAGTAACTCCGAGCATAGCTCCCATCGCCCGTTGTGTGAGTCTGAGTTTCTAAAAACGGCTAGCAGTTAAATAAAACATAATAAAACAGGGAATTCAGTGTATTCATTCATCATATTCCAAACTCCCAATCAATTCCAAAAACTCAGTTAACAACGCGGTAACAACGCGACTTCAATAACATATTTACCCCAAGAATTGAAAAGACCCGTTATTGTTTCCGATCCCCCCAAGATCCCGTTAGGGTCATATCCCAGTGAGAGTAATGCGATGCAAAACTAGGCTACGTGTGTTTACCGTCTTTGACCACACACCGATGCTTAACGTCAAGTGAGTTGTGGTGAAACGTCTGTATTAAAAAAGTAAGCCAGGCTCTGTTTTCCCTCCTTGAAAAATATCAGCGTATGTGATCGAAATTATTCTGAGCATCTGACATATCATCATCATCAGCCTGAAGATGACCACTAATGGATGAAGGCGACCCCCTTAATGGTTTTCGTGGACCCCACGCTTGGCAGGCGGCGATGCTGCTCGCCTTCCGGGAGGTTCTAGAAGCAGTTTTAGGACAAATCCAGGTCTGACATAATGGTCCCTTATAAACAAGGCCGGATTTACGGGAGGGCAAACGGGGCACCTGCCTGGGGCTTACACAAAAGAGGGGCCTCCACATTAATTGGGCTTTAAAAAAAGTTGTTTTTTAAATGATCTCCAAGCCGCCTGCCAAGCGTGGGGACTATGGCAACAGCCCTCTATTGGGAGGCCTTGGTCCAGCAGTGGACATTTTATGGCTGACGACGACGAGCACTCATTTTATCAACGGACTTCAAAAAAGGACGTCTGTATGTTTTTCTTTTTTTGCGTGTTTGTTACGGGATTACTCCGCCAATTATGAACTGATTTTGATGATTATTTTTTGTTTGGAAGGTAATACTTCAGAGGTCCCATATACATTTTATTGAAATCGGTTCAGTGGTTTGGTTTTTAAATCAAAATTACTAGAAAATACGAAGATGTCGTCCAGGTATTCGAAGTTGAAGTCGATTGTATTTAAAAAAAAAGTGTATTATAATAATAATTTATTTATTCACTTGAATAAATAGTTATTTTGGCGCTATTACATTTTCAATCAATCGATTTAGAAGTATTTTTAATTTGTTCAGTATCCATATATTTTTAAAACAATTTGTTTTTATAGCCTTTATACATGCAGTAATTTCATAAACGATTGAATGCGTCAATATTGGAAAGAATTTTAGTCGATTTTTAGGCTATAAATAAAAAAAGGGTATAATATAAATTATAAATAAAACAAAAATGTTTCAAAACCACGTAAATTTTCATATTAAAATACATAGCTTCGACGTGCAACAGCACCCTTAATTTTATCTGGTTTCCGATCCCCCAAAAGATATGGTTATATTCTATTAATGACTTATTTACCCTTGCTCATTTTGCCCTCGCATTGATGTTATCGCTATCGACCCTAAAAAAATTATTTGAAGCATTTGCCGATGATTGTTTGATGTATGATTACATTTCTGATAAGATCTCTATATTGAATGGGTATTGATAATGTTATAAGGGGTTTTTTTTTCCTAAATATTGGCATCGCACTTCGCATTCTGTCAGTGTTAAGTATGGTAGATGACTGTTGTTTATATCGTTGATACCAAAAATCGGTCATAATTTAAATCGGTTATTTATGTTCGGATATATGAGCGTTTAAAGTTTTTATATATATATATATATTGGGGGGACATTTATTACACACAGCGCCATCTAGCCCCATACTAAGCAAAGCTTGTATTATGGAAACCAGATAGCTGAGAGAGACAACTCTCTCTTTCCCACAAAACAAAACAACGTCATGCCTTACTTGTCAGAATAGAATTTATTTGGAGAAGTGACGTCACGATTTGCTGTTTCTTCTCTCTGTCTAGCGTGATATTTTAAAATGCTTATAAGTTGCTTATTTTTGATCAGATTTTCATTTTCTTTTCATTAATCAGCTATATTTATGGGCCACGTTTTAATAGTACAATAAAAAAACCAGTCATCTAGCCTATTATGAGTTTTCAAGTTTATAAAGTATCAAGTCAAATATGTCATGAAATCACAGTTAGTCACAGTCGAGTCCAAGTCATGCCTTAGTAAAGTTGTGGCGACTTTACTATTCGTTTCGACGGAGTTTTTAAAACAACACGAAAATACATGTTTCACCACATTATATCCCTTAGCCACACTCGTGCATGTAATTCAACACTCAATTATTCAATCACCACACCACCACTATTTTTAATCATTAATTCGCGAAAAAACACAGGTGTAAGAAAATAAAGCCGCTAAGTACGAATCGGACTTTACGACTCGGACAACGAGGGTTCCGTACCACCAAAAGTAATCCGCGGTAGTAACGAATATGATGTGAACATTTCAACCGGCTAGGTTGACACGCACGAATCTGCGAAACTGCCATATTTTTGGCCTAATGATTGATTGATCGCAATAAAAAATGTGGTTAAAACACGGAAAAGCGTGGCCTCAACGTCAACTCCACGAAAAAATCAAGTAACACATATCAAATCCAAGCTACGATTGCACATCGTAGTAAAATTCTTTTCATGTCAAGTTCGACAATAAAATTCAATGCGTCCATACTAACAACTTTCATATGTATGTGGAAACGATTTACTTATCAAAACTGTATGTAATTCAATCAGAGACGTTATCTAAACTGTTTTTAAATCTCTGCTTAACATGAAAGTTCATATTTAACATCTAATCCTGCATTAATCCGAAGTTATTAACACTTAACGCCTACGTCAATGAATTCGATAAAATTTGCATATCAGGTCATATGAGTTGTTATTAATGAAGATAAGTATATTTTTGGTATGTGCCTAGTATATTTCTCTGGTCTGTGGTTAGCCAAAGCAAATTGACTTCCATAGAAAAAGCGTCCAAACATAGATGACTCCCAAAATACCTGATTAGAAATTGGTAAAAGTAAACAGGGTTAGTTCTAATCAGTTAGCATCCTTTTAAGGGCATATTCTGTACATTAAAACAAACAACTTTTACTATGGGGCCAACATTGAAATCGCAAAAAAACCGCTGATCCATACATTTTGCCCAAGGTCGATTAACTTTTTGTATGGAACAGCTGATAAATTTATCGCGATTTCAATATAGGGGCAAAAGGATGCAAACTGATTAGAACTAACCCTGTATAAGTATCAAGAATTTCGACGATTTTCGTTTATTGCTCTTTGCTTTGAAGTAATTTAAATATTATTTTCAAATTTTTAGTTTCAAGTTTTCAGTAGTAGCTGTGGAATGAGAGTCGTCGTAAAATAGAAATAAAATTCTGATGAAGTTTCAAGTTTGTACATAATATAGGAAAAGAAAAAAAAGAAGAAGTCGGTTCTTTTATTTATTTTTTAAATTATTTTATCTTAAATAAACCCGAGTTCTTTATCGAGTGTAACATATAGGTAGGTACTTCTATGGTACGAGTACCTACATTAAATTTCCTATTATCTTTGAAGCAATCAAGTCACGAGTTTATTTTTGCATTTCCTCATACTTTGCCAAAGATAAGATATAAAAGACTTTCCTCTTATGCCAACCTCCCGGTCTTACCCCCATTGTTAAGCCACTTGTCCACTAGAGCGAAGCTGTGTATCTCTTTAATATCTCTACGAATAACTGATAGTCAATTTAAGTTTTAATATTGAAACAATCGTCAGATTATTCATTACTATTGTGTATTAGGTTAGTTAAAGTAGATAGTTGGATTATGGGCGAAGAATAATAATAATACGCTTTAAAAAAAACGACTTTAACTTCAAATACCTGGATGACATCTTCATAATTTCTAGTAATTTTGATTTAAAGCCCAAACTACTGAACTGATTTCGATAAAATGTATATCGGACCACCTCTGAAATATTACCTGCCAAAGTAAAAAATACATCAAAATCAGTTCATAATTGGCGGAGTAATCGCTTATGTATTATGTATGTATGTATGTTACATACAAAAAATAAAATAAAAAAAACATAGATTCGAATTGAGAACCTCCTTTTTAAAAGTCGGTTGTAAAGGAGTGTAATGTTTTCAGGGTTCATGTACCTACTTATGTATGTATATTGTATTTTAATGATAATGGCAATAATTACTTTTAAAAAAAGTGTTTCGCACGGCTGGCTTTTACAAATACAAATACAAATAGTTTATTGATAACACCAAAGTTACACGTCAAATTTCATTAAGTATCTCACAATAAAATGAAATAATAATTATAAAAATACGTTAATAATCTCTTATTTTAAAATAATCTTCAATGTTATAAAACAAATTCTCTTGTAACCACGCTCTGAGCTTGGTTTTGAAGCACCCGGTGGAAGGAGCATCCCGAATGGAAGCTGGTATACGGTTGTAGATCGCGTAGATTTATGGCAGTTAATAAGCCCCAAAAATGATCACTTTGTTGTTCGCATTATAATTTTTAAACAGATTACAAAAAGGAGGTTCTCAATTCGCCTGTTTTTATTTTTGTATTTTAGTTTTTTTTGTTTGGTAGGTCTTCATAGTTGGTTTCATATAAATTTTAACGAAATCGGTTGACTAGTTTTGGTTTTTAAATTAAAATTTATGGAATAAATCAAAATTACTGGAAAATATGAAAATGTCATCCGGACGAAATTGAAGTGGGTTTTTTTAAAGCATTTATTATACGGTTTTATTTAGCTTGCCCTGTTTGTTGTTTTTTGGGTCTATTTAGTAATTAAAATGTTACCCCCTTCCTGTTAACAGATTGATCTGATATTTGGTACACACCTTTAGTTATTCTTCTTTCTTCCTAGGAGGATTATGGCGTCGCACTGTGTGCATTTGCCAGTGTCAAGTATCTGAATTATATATCAAGTTTTTGATGAATTTCAAGTCAAGTTAGTCACAGTCTAAGTCACAATCAAGTCCAGTCGTGCCCTATTAAAAGTCGTGGCAACGTTACTACAAGTTTTTTCGGAGCTTTGGAAATAACGCGAAAAGACACGTTTCCCTTCATTATATCACAAGCCCACACTCGTGCGCGTAAATCAGCACTTAATGAATTAACGCCAACATTTTAATGCATTAACACTTGAAAAAACACAAGTTTTAGGATATAATACAATGCAGCGACATGGTTTTTTCGTGTTCCCGCCAAAACTCTCGCACCTTTAGTTCTGATGACAAAACCGTTTACTTATTTTTTTTAAGTGTTAACATTTAATTTATTCTTACTTAATTTTTACTTTATCTTGTTGTTTTTTCTTCGCAAATAAATAATTGCTTATTGTAATCGCTTCGCTTCGCATCGCCCTAGTCCAGTGGAGATGCACCCTTATCCCTGCTACCCCGAGGTTGTGTTTGACGTAGAGAATCAGTAACAATATCAAAGAGACGAGCTGGTAATTAAACATCCCTCGTAGATGCTACACAAGGACGCGCGAGTTTGATAGCTTGTCCGTGAAAGTCTTTGTTGTTTTTTTTATCATATATATATACGATCCCACGAAGGTTTCTCCCATTTCCTTCCAATTGTCACAGTTCATAGCCAGCTATTTTTTCTTGTTTTTTTTTAAATCGCTTAAAATAATAAGAAATAAGACACTAAAATTAAAAATCGCCAAAGAAAACACAATTAGAACAAAAATATTAGTCCCAGTAACAATGTTAGCATTGATTAATGATCGAAACTTGACGCATATTTCGACCCAAAAGAATAAAGAAGATAAATCAAGCACGCCTTCCTAAAAAAAACTATTAAAAAAAAAGGTGTTTTCTTGAAGCTAATCTTATCTAACTAACAATCCTACTAATGTTATAAATTAATGCTATCGTTTGTCGTCGTGTGTGTGTGCATATGTGCGTTTGCATGTATGTTTGTTACTCTTTTACGCTGAAACGGCTGAAAGGATTTGGATGAAATTTGGTATAGTTTTTTTTTTTATACTTTCAAGTGACGGGACGATCAAGACTTTCACCTGATGGTAAGCGGCACGCCTGCCACTAACAGTAGCAGTGCCAGAATTGTGAACATGCGAACACAATCCTGCACCGTGTCATATAATCTTTAAATTATATTATTACTTTATTTTATTAGCTCCCATTTTGCAAATTGGCGCACAGGATGGCTTGTGCTTTGCTCCATAAAATATATCAGAAACCAACATAAAATGTTGGTGTGAAATTAATTATCAAAATTGTATTTAAATAACAAATTAGGATTTTTTAAGCATTTATTTTGGAATTGTAAACTAGTAATAAAATTAGTTTCAAATTTAGAATCTATCGGATAGCTTTATACAAAATATTTGGTTATCTGTTGGAAGCCGTATTACGACATGACGTCATATACGCTGACTCGCTCGCACTCGAAGAATTCTTCCATAAGCGAGAAAGAGAAGCTAGATCGAGGAGACCATTTTGAAAAATAGACATTCACGTCGGAGCCGCCGTTGCGCGTGTTACGGGGCGAATCACCTTTTGGATTTTTTTACATCTTTTTGAGAAGAGAATGACCTGAGGGAGCCAACGCCGATCCCGCAGGGGACACCAGGTCCATATTTCCGTCTGAGATGACGTAAAACTCCAACTTTCAAGAATTATTTTGTGACGCGCCATGCGGTCACCAAACTAAGGAACTCGAGCGAAATTCTCATTTGAAGCTTTGAAGACAAGGCAATGTCATTTCACTGGAGGAGCTCCATGAAGCGTTCGAGAATCGGATGATCCTGCAGAAGACACCATCAGCAAAGGATCCATCAGATAACCTCCTTTCATTTATTTTATTTTACCAAGTTTTCTCGTCATTATCTTCCATCGAAACAATAGCAATCAGCTTATTTAAATATTATTCCAACATATTGTAACTTTGCAAAAAATTTATTTCTCTTCTCCAAAAATTTAATTTTCTTATGACAAATGGCGCCCGAACAATTATTTACTTAGAATTTAACTTAAAAACAAAACAATTTTATCTTGTGCAAAGGTGTATGTTGGAATTTATAAACAAAAGATTACAATTTAATCTACTGTAGAAGTAGGTATTTTCACAATTGTGTTATTGAATTTGTGTGTAACAATTTTTCTTGTAAAGATGTATAGTACACCGTCTGTTGACCGTAAGTTAACAGCGGAGCAAACGTCAGATTCACCTCAACCAGAACTCCAAAATTCACAGAGCTTAATAGATATACCTGTTTCAGATTCAGAAGAAATGAATTATGTCAATACCGATGTGAGGATGGCTCAAGGAACAATCCAGTCGCCATTATGCAAAAATATCCACACAAATCCTAGCACTAGTGTTATAGATCCAGCCACAGACGGTGACAAGTATATTCCATTTATAAAACAAAGGCACTCGACACAAAACAGTCATGTACCAGTCACCCAGGTAACATATGCAATTAATAACAGTTACAACTCCAATTTGAAGTCCTGGGGACTGAAGTATAGTGGTGATACGTGTGTTGTTGAATTTTTGAATCGAGTGAACGAAATTAAGTTAGCAAGAGATGTGTGTGAAAGTGTACTGTTGAGAGGTTTTTCAGAGCTGTTAGAAGGCACTGCTCTGAAATTTTACAGATCAGTTCGCCATTCGTTACCCACTCTCTTCTCAAACTTTTTATTAAAGTATTTTGTTTACTACCCATAGTAGACGCTAACAGAAGTCAATATATACTTTTATTGCAAAATTCAGATCAATAGTTTTTGAAATATAAACAAAAACAATATTTATTTATTCAAAGCAATGCAGTATGTAAACACACATATGGCGGCGCTTATAACTTTTTCAAAATTGTAGTTACAGACAATTATTTTTGATTTATCGTACCTACGCATATCTAGCTACCTATAGATACACAATTTTGGCTATCGGTTCAGTATTATTCAAATTAAAATGAAAACCGTATGTTCACAACCAAAATTCTCAAAAGTAAAAAAGAAACACATAAGTTTTAAGTTTGCGTTTTTACCCACATTATTATTTCTACGGATACTTTAGGATACTGTAAATCCATAACAAATACTGATAAAATCATAAAATCAATAATTATTTCTTTACAAACAAGTTTAGAATTTAAACATTGCAATTTTCCTTGTAAACCAACAAGTTCATGTAGGTAAAATGACATACTATATGGTCTATACTCAGACTAAGTATGACTTCTATTCAGACATTGAACTACTTAAGCGTTATTTATACAAGAATTTACTTATTTTGATTTCCAATTTGTATAGAAAAGACGATTCTTTTTCTGTCTCAAAGACAAGTTTCAAGTATTAACAAAGTGTTGACCTACATTCAGGGAAAGACTTAAATACTTACTTTGAATTAACTTAATAACAGTATTCAAAGCTATTGTTTTGTTTTGGACAAGTATCCATTGCTATATAAAGCAAAAGCAGTATATTTAATACCATTTTTTTTGTGTTTTGAGACTTGGTAATTTTTGTTAAAACCAAGTCTGTGAAGCAATTTTTTAAGGTTAATACCATTTTTTTGTGTTTTGAGACTTGGTAATTTTTGTTAAAACCAAGTCTGTGATGCAATAATTTTAAGGTTAAGTATGAGTAATTATTTTTACATTACCAACTATAAACCAAACGTTCAATAATGCATATTTTCGTGTGCTTATTAGTTCTTAGCCTACATATTGGGCAATTTTCTGGAGGATCCTATTTAAAGGCAACCTACCATTAACTATAGCTTATTAGCTAATTATTTGGGAACGATTGAGTTCTAGTCTTTTTGTTACATGCTAACATACATACCGGATTTGACTAACGACAAGTTTATACCTAGTATGACTTAAAATGTTTTCTTATGGCTGAGTTAAAACACTCGGACATGCTAGCAATATTTAGTAGATCTACATACATACATAACGACAAGTTTATACCTAGTATGACTTAAAATGTTTTCTTATGGCTGAGTTAAAACACTCGGACATGCTAGCAATATTTAGTAGATCTACATACATACATACATACCAAACTTACCTTTTTGTCTTGTAGATACCAAAGGTTGTCTGCGAACCTTCTAAGATTAACAATTAGTCTTTAATTATAGTTAGCAGCATCTAGTGCACGGATTCACTGCGTAGATTTAATTTAGGTTTAAATAATTAAGATTTACCTGTACTTAATTAAAGCTTATACTTAGTTTATCTAATGTTTACAACGATAGATATTTACTTTAAACATTAGAAGTTTTCACTTCATACTATTAGACAATAGTGAGACTTTATTCTCATAGAATTAGGTCATTACTAGAAAACCCAAACTGTAGGGTATAGATTATTATAAGAATTACAAACATACTAACACATATTTACTTACCGTTTAAAACCATTTAGATATCATTGTTTTTCAGATAAGTTTTGTCCGCACCTACATAAGAGTGAATGGATATTTATATTAACAGTTACCTTTTAAGCTACTTGCTATATACTACTTTTGTTTTATTACACAATGTGTTATTTCTATAGGTATATCCTATACCATCATGTTATGTATGGAGTCATGAGGATTATGAAAAGTGAAGCAAGTATGTCAGAATAGCTCAATTTAACTATGAGATGCAAGGAGATTTATGAAGTTCGATGTAAGTTTAAAGGTGTGAGTGGTGATTTTGTAAGAACTAGGCAGTGTGAATATTATTTGAATTCCTTATAGGTACCTATGTATGAAAGAATGTGAGTGATTTATTTTATGAAAGTGGAATAACAGTTTATTTTGCTAGATGGAATGTAAGAAGCTTGCTGAAGTATCAACCTCACTATATTTCAGGATTCCAACCTATAACAAAAAGTTTCTTTTCATGCCTACCCCGTCTGTTCAGACAGTAAACTGTCTTTTGTTTCAAAAGGGGGATATTGTCATATAATCTTTAAATTATATTATTACTTTATTTTATTAGCTCCCATTTTGCAAATTGGCGCACAGGATGGCTTGTGCTTTGCTCCATAAAATATATCAGAAACCAACATAAAATGTTGGTGTGAAATTAATTATCAAAATTGTATTTAAATAACAAATTAGGATTTTTTAAGCATTTATTTTGGAATTGTAAACTAGTAATAAAATTAGTTTCAAATTTAGAATCTATCGGATAGCTTTATACAAAATATTTGGTTATCTGTTGGAAGCCGTATTACGACATGACGTCATATACGCTGACTCGCTCGCACTCGAAGAATTCTTCCATAAGCGAGAAAGAGAAGCTAGATCGAGGAGACCATTTTGAAAAATAGACATTCACGTCGGAGCCGCCGTTGCGCGTGTTACGGGGCGAATCACCTTTTGGATTTTTTTACATCTTTTTGAGAAGAGAATGACCTGAGGGAGCCAACGCCGATCCCGCAGGGGACACCAGGTCCATATTTCCGTCTGAGATGACGTAAAACTCCAACTTTCAAGAATTATTTTGTGACGCGCCATGCGGTCACCAAACTAAGGAACTCGAGCGAAATTCTCATTTGAAGCTTTGAAGACAAGGCAATGTCATTTCACTGGAGGAGCTCCATGAAGCGTTCGAGAATCGGATGATCCTGCAGAAGACACCATCAGCAAAGGATCCATCAGATAACCTCCTTTCATTTATTTTATTTTCCCAATTTTTCTCGTTGCCGTCATCCATTGGACTATCGCCATCAGCGTTTTAATATTAATATTGTATTAGGACTTATCAAAATAGTAAACGCATTGTAACCTCAAATAATCTTTTGTTCTTTTTTTCTCCCATATAACTTTAGCACAAGATAGATAGGTAAATTATAAATCATCAATTTCATTTTCAACAAGAGGCCCCCTGTACTCCAGAGGTCTGATGTTTCGTGACTGATACGTATCCAGGAACCCTAACTTTTTGTTTTATTTTTTTTGTTATTTGTTTTGTCTTTCTT
Organism: Erannis defoliaria; assembly: GCA_905404285.2. Taxonomy (NCBI): domain Eukaryota; kingdom Metazoa; phylum Arthropoda; class Insecta; order Lepidoptera; family Geometridae; genus Erannis; species Erannis defoliaria. The sequence goes on along the minus strand of FR990091.1, from coordinate 9,705,648 downwards.
TGTCAAATCACAATTTTCTTATGACAACCGCAAGTACTGCGCTCGTCACCCTGAGATATTAGATGTTAAATCTCTTCATTAGTAATTTCTCTGGTAACATTGCCCTTCAAACCGGGACACAGTAATGCTTGCACACTACAGCTTGGCGATTGAATAACTAGCAAAGGTGTGGTACTTCCCCAGGTGGACTCTGCAGTAGAGTCCTACCACTACAAAAGTAACTTATACCTTGGAATAACACATAGGTTTACATAGTTTTTACCCCAACAATGTCGTGGATAAAACAGCGGGGCGCAGCTAATAATTAATAATTTCAAAAGAAATTATGTCTCTCTGTGTGTTTGTTACCTTTACGCGTCTAAACAGCTCGGCTGACCTTGATGAGATTTGGCAGAGAGATAGCTGAAACGCATCATTACATTTTTACAACGCAGGTGAAACTGAAAACTATTAAAACAGTTCTTAAATATATGTTTTTTAAAGAATGAAAAAATATCTCGCGTCTTTAGAGTCTGTGTGTCACGCGCAACGCCATCCCAGACTCAAAGTGCGCTCACTGAATTATGTATCAAAGCGTGATCGAACGGCTTTTGTTGCTAATTGTGTCTCTTCCAGCTTTCGCGTTTTAAATCCGTGGCATTTGGAATGATGATGCGTGTTCTGCACACTCCATTTTGAGCTTTAGTGTTCAGAAAATAGAAGATATTTTAAGATGCAGAAATTAAAGAGGAAGGAATTAAGGCATTGTAAACTTTGGGTTGATTATTGAAGGAAGACAATATTATTATTTTCATTCATCATCATCATCAGCCCGGGGACGTCCACTGCTGAACGAAGGCCTCCTCCTTAGACCGCCACACTGTACGACAACCTGCCATTTGCATCCACCGGTTGCCCGCGACTTTTACAATGTCGTCGGACCACCTAGTGGAAGGCCTTCCTACGCTGCGTCTTCCGGTTCGCGGTCGCCACTCGAGAACCTTTCTTCCCCATCGGTTGTCAGTTCTTCGAGCGATGTGGCCTGCCCTGCGCCACTTCAACTTGCAAACCTTGCGAGCTATGTCGGTAACTTTGGTTCTTTGGCGAATATCCTCGTTTCGGATTCTATCGCGCAAAGTAACTCCGAGCATAGCTCTCTCCATTGCCCGTTGTGTGACTCTGAGTTTCTCCAAAAGGCCAGCAGTTAAAGACCACGTTTCACTTTTATTCAGTGCAAGCTATTATTATACCTATTATAGTCTCGCTTGGTTCGTGAATGGCCAGCCACGCGCATGGTCGTTGGTATAAATGTAAACTAGCGGTCTCATCTCAACCTACCGATTATTCGGTATTTCTACCGATTTTGGGTCTGTCCTACTGATATACCGAAATGGTACGATTTTCCAAAAAATAATTCAAATACATTAAAGTACGGTTTTTTGTTGTAAAATGTACAAGTCTATCGATTTTAGAAGGCAAATCTACTGATTTTAGTGGCCAAATCTACATATTTTAGTGGGCAAATCTACAAATTTTAGAGGGTAAATCTACTACTTTTAGGGGGCAAATCTACTAAAATTAGAGGGTAAATCTACTAATTTTAGAGGGTAAATCTACTAATTTTAGAAGGCAAATCTACTAATTTTAGTGAGCTAGTCTACTAATTTTAGAGGGCAAATCTACTAATTTTAGAGGGCAAATCTACTAATTTTAGAGGGCATATCCACTGATTTTGCCTTTTCTCGTTCGTGAACACCGCTACACAGTACGCCTGGTCTGATAGCAGCTAGAAACTTGAATTTAATAAGCTTTTCCTGACAAATGAAAATAATAATAGCCTTTAAACGTCTTCATAATACTAATTGAAATATTAAATTTACTAAAGACAGCGTCTACATTTTGAGGCAAAGCGCCACCATACATTTCTAAGGAGCCATTCCCACGAGCAATTCTGTATCCATCGTACTCAAGAAACCAGTGAAAATTACCCAAAAAGTAATTTTCTCGAACAGGATTAGTCGTTCTCTGTTGGGATATTTCGTGAATAACCTTGCAAAGATTAAGAAAAATATATATAAAAAGGCAGAAAATATTTGATTTAACAATTTGTGTTATCTGATCTACGATAGCAGTCAGTTGTAAATGCCACTCACGGTCACCCATCCAAAGACCGGAGCGCCCGTAGCTTGACAGCGGTGATCTTTTAGTACCATCTATCCAAGCTTCGCCACGAGCGCTACAACCTACAGACGCAGAAATGGATGAGCATCGCTCGTGGAGACGAACCCTCATTTAAATGCACCTTCTGAATTATAAGGCGACGGGCGCTAGGAATCCAATTCTTAAGACATTTACTTTAAGGAACACTACTTTGACAAATTACTAATTTCAAACTCTACCTAATACCCAACAATGGGCAAAGATTAATGTCCTGTGCAGAAGTCACTGATGTTTTGTTCCTAAAATGCCTACGTTTTCAAATATTTGTGGAGACATGAACCTATCCAATGAACCTCCACGAATCTACACAACTCATGAAATCTGGCTGAAAACATACATATAAAAACCCATAACATATACATACTTCCTTTTTACATTAAAGTAAAAAGTAAGTTTGTGTAGGCTGAGTGGCCAGCCCTATTGTCTAAGTTGTTATAATAGAAATAAAGAAGAAACAGCCGGGAACAACACAATTTAACATGTCACTGAAGTGAATACCACTCCACCCATCAGCCAGTTAACGTCCACTGCTGGACGAAGGCTTCCCTTAATAGGGAGGTGTTGCCATAATCCCCACGCTTGGCAGGCGGCTTGGGGATCGCAGAATGTTCACCACCGTTAACGGAGAGGACGCTGCTGCCCGTCCTCCGGTGGTTCTGGTTGCAGTTTTAGGACATACCCAGGTCCTGAATGCCACTCATGGTCACCCAACCGGAGACTGACCGGATTGTCTTGAGCTTAACATCGGTGATCTTTTAGAAGTACCTAGTCAAGTTATTCCACGAGCGCTACCTTTTTTTCATTAATAGGTTTGACCACAATCCGTTAGGTGTGTGAAGATGGTAAACTCACCTAGTCTGGAATGCAGTGTGGATCCCCCACACTGCAATTTATTCCCGCTAGGTGGCGCATCGTCGATGCGGCCATAGACAACTGTCAATCTCATACATTTTGTTTTTGACATAACATTTTAAAGACCTAAATATCAAAACCGTACCCAATCTCTTCGCTTGACGGTCTATCTTTCTACGTGACATTGGCAGAATTGTGAAACACCCTCACAAAGGCCATTAAACAAGAGTTGAACATTTTGAAGACTCGGATTACCAGGAATAACCTGCATATATACTGGTTAGTACAGCAATCCTTTGGCTTGCCAATTAAAGCTCTGTCCAACATAAAATTTAAACAACTAACCTACCAATCTATTTTCAGGCCGTCAATAGCTGCGTAGATTCTTAAAACAAGGCACAGTGCCCAGTATTTTTCCTTGGACTAGATTATCGACAACGCCTTCATCAAGAGCAGATAGATTTAAGTAACGATTAACAAGAAAACTTGATTTTGCCACATCCGGACTGCCGCTGGCGCCATCTACGAAAAGTTTTGCATTGCAGTTACTCATTGGAACTGGTTTTCAAGTGGTGCTGCAGGACTCACACAGAGGGCGGCAGAATTTAAACTTGAGGGCGGTGGCTAGCCAACCGAGTTACCACGACGAGCCACCATCCTATGCTTTCTTGACTAATCTTTTGTTTATTTTTTTTATTTATTCTTAGTTTTTGTCTTTGCACTTTGTGCATTCAGCCAGTGTCAAGTATTATGCATTTTCAAGTTTATTTATAAAATATAAATTTAAATATTTAGGTCATCCAATCACAATCAGTCACATGAAATTAGTCACAGTCGAGTCTAAGTCATGCCCTAGTAAAGTTGTGGCGACTTTAATAATGGCGTTTACGGAGGTTTGAAAACAACACGAAAAGACATGATCCACCACGTTATACCACTTGTCCACACTTGTGCATGTAATTCGGCGCTTAATGAATAAAACACCACAATTTTTAATCATCAATTCGGGAAAAAAGACCACTTGTTTAAGAAAATAAAACAATACAGCGAAATGTTTTTTTCGGGTTCCCGCCAAAACTCCGCTTGGAAGATTTACCTTCTCTCTGAAGTTATTATCGCTACTACATTATGTCCCTCCTTTCTAAGATATAGAGTCTTCGTTTAAACTGAACATCAAGTGGAGCCAAAATTTAAGAAAAATAAAATTTTGACCTTATAATGATTATAATGTCACTGTAACACTCGTTATTAAATATTTTTTTGATGATTTATATTTTTGATATGTTTCACGCATATTTTTCAAAATAATGTTTGTAACAAATTAATATTTACAGCAGAAATGGCAAATATAGATTACTATGATCGTTGGCTTGCGCTTAAAAAACAAATCAATTCGATACTATTAGAAGATGCACGTATTCATGATTACGCGACAAATTATGTCGGTCTCAAACCACAATCCAATGCTGTAGAAGTTGTTTCCAGAATATATGCCAAGTATTGTGTCATATACAACCAGATGTGTGATATATACGATCAAATGGAACAAGTACAGAGAAGACCCTTTATAAAAAAAATTTTAGATGCAATAACATGTCGAATACTTGATCTCAAAGCATCTCTTGAAGAAATAGAAGTTTTTGAATACACGTACTCTGACAACGGCTTACAACAGATGCTCATGTCGCCTGTTAATATACAAATAATTTGTCCTTTCTTTTATCCATTCGAAATTAGGCAAAAAGAAATGCAATACATTATTGATCAAATTTTTGCTGGAAAGCGCCTCGGCGACCCTGAGCCGACACCGTCTGAATTAGAAAGAGCTGAAGAAGAACGTTTAGAAGCAGAAAGAATAAAGAACGAAGAAAAACAAGCGGAGATAATGAGAAAGCTAGCTATGGGTGAAGAAATTGTTGAATCTATTGAGGAAAAAGAACTGAATCCCGTAGCAATTGAATTGAGAAGAAAACACCAAGAATACTTGACAAATATTCATAACATTCAACGTATGGAAAGATGTCGAGTGCGAACAAGAGAAATTATTCATAAAAATAACAAAGATGAAATGCTATATTTGGAATTAGCAGGTCTGAAAAAGCCGCCAAACAAAGATGAACTTCGAAAAAAAGCTGGGGACCTTATTGAAGCAGTCTATAGAAGGTACATGCAAATAAAACGGAGGCATTTTAGAGAGAATACGGTTAGAACTAAACTCGGTATGGTAATCCCAGCATGGCAAGCGCCATCAGCTAAAGACGAACTGGAAAGAGTGCAAAAAGTAAGACGAGAATTCAGACGTAGATATTATGAAGAATGGTTAGAAGAAAACGTCAAAGAGAAAGCTAAAGTATTCAGACTACGTGAAGGTAAAATAATGGAAGACATAGGTGATGAATTAAGACAATGGCTTGAAGAATGGTACGGAGAACTCAAATGTTTCGACGAATTCCCTTGGCCTCTTGAAGGAGGGTCAATACTAATTGTCGAAGGCAAAACATTCTCTATAGAAGAGTACCTTGAATGGAAAGAGGCCGAAGAAAAGAGACTAAAAAAGGAAGCTGGTAATCCCAAAACTAAAGAACAAATAAAGCAAGAAAAAGCAGCTGCTAAAGCAGAAAAAAAGAAATTAGAAATGCAAGCTAAAATGGTGGAAAAGAAACGCATAGTAGATTATAAAAAACAGCGCCTTAATCCAGATGGTGATCCTGGAGCGTACGTACTGCCCGACCAAACTTATGAACCCATTGTGGAGGCTTGGGAAGCATATGAAAACCAGTGGAGAATAATAGACCGTGGTGATGCAGACATGGACGTCAAAAGAAGGTACATTATGCAGTTAATAACGGAAAATGTTTATAGAGATATCCAGCTGGAGCTACGACCAATTGTTGACGACATGATGAGATTAGAGCTGAAGCTGTTGCAAAAATCTCTGAAACTTGACTTATTGCGTCAAGAAGAGAATCCGCCTTTGGTCAAAAAGCGAAAAAAACCGAAAAAACCTAAAGCTCCCAAAAAAGAAAAAATATCTCCAGAGGTAATGTTTCAAGTGCTGGTCGACGGTGGCATAGTGAGAAAGTATCCAAAATGTACACTGGATGATTTCTGGGGTGATCGAAATTTTGCAGCTGCGGAACTGAGAGGAATACCATGGGCGCCATCATTTCCACCGCCTTGTGTGGGTGATGTGAAAGAACAAATTAGAATCAAATGCCTCCTAGCTCTAGGATCTAACTGTCGCAACGCTGTCAGAACGCAGTTGCTTGTAGGCCACAGGCATTGCGGTAAAAGAACCTTAATTTACGGCGTCGCTACAGAAACCAATGCTATAGTAATCGACCTGTCGCCCAAAAACACGTTCAACAAATTTCTTGGACCCAGAAACCAAAAGATGATGTTTACTTACGCCAGCAAAATAGCTAGAATAATGCAGCCGACCATAATTTTAGTGAAACGCGCTGAGAGATTATTCTACAAAAAACCTCCTAAGGAGGAGAAGTTATTTGACCCGACGAGGTTACAGAAAGACTTCTACAAGGAAATCATCAAGCCGATAGGAGCTGAAGATAGAATTTTGGTTCTGGGAACTGCTAACGAACCATGGCTTGCTAAAGGAGCAGCGATGCACAAAATATTCCCAAACGTAATTTTAATTCCTAGAACAGACTACGGGAGCATATCATTTATTCTGAACCGTCTACTGATGAAGTATCATGGTATTCCTCGCGAGTTTAACCTTCACAGCGTGGCTCAGGTTTTGAAGGGATACGACATCCAGTCCATAAAGAAAGCTGTCAAAACTGTGTTGTCAGCGGATCGAGTTGGAACGCTGTACCATAAACCTTTACACCCCCAAGAGTTGATCAATTGTATTTTGGACATGCCAGATGCTATTTGTGTCGATGCTTTTGATAACCAAATGTATGTAGACTGGTACCGTACTTATACCCCATGGGGAGAGAAGTATCTGGAATTCATGATAGTGTTGGAGTCTCAATATCAGTATATGTTAAAGAAGAACAAGAAAAAGAAGAAGAAACAATAACTTATACGTGTTTTGTATTGCATCTATTCAAAAAATGTTTGAGGGATTATATTTTTGGGTGCTCAAGAGTTGAAGATAAATTGTTTGTAAGAAGAATAAATGTCAGAGTAAATTTAATTGTTTTGGAGCCCAATATATAATAACATATTAGGTATTTAAATTTATAAGTTTTGACGACTGAAGTTATAAAATGGCAGGAAATCTTATGTGTACGTGTGCTATGCATACCAAGCTGCTTACGAGTTGCATTTATGACAATTAACGCAGTCCCTTGATTTGGCTTATATTTGAACTTGATAATTGTATTTGCACGAACTACTTACTTAACTTAACAAAATTTCATGACTACTACTTACTTAACAAAATTTCATTAACGCCGAATCAACGGTTCGCAAGTTATCGTCGAACAAAATAATATACATACAAACGCCTGTCCCCTTAGACACAGACGCTCGCTTCGCTTTAGTCAAAGATTACGAAAGATGCGCTATCGCGTAATAAAACAACGTTTGAAAATGACCCCCGTGCCGTCACGTTTACGAGTTGCACCGGAGTGCGAAAGAAGATAGCACTTTTTTGGGAGCAAAAGGGATAGCGCGCGTCTCACTTAGTGATCGCAGACAGGCGAGACAGTCCCCCTGGGGTCGTTTTCACGGGGCTATTTGAGGGCGCGGTATGACACATTTCCCTCCTTATTTATATAATATTATTGGCTTATGGCACTGCGCACCATCGTGCTTGCTGTACAGCCCGCCAAGGTCATGCACGATGCACGATGCAAAACGACAGTGAATAGTCTTGACGTACAGCAAATTGAATGAATGACGCTTACTGGACTTGTTGGACGCGTTTTGCATCCAGCGAGTGCCCCCACCACCGCTGACGAACATGACGATTGGCGGGCAGCGGGAACGCACTGGCAGAATTCACAAAGTGCGTTACCAATAACTAAGAAAAAGGGGGAAAAAGACACGCTTTTAAGAGAAGGAAATCCTTCCTCCAAGCTCCGAGCTTACGAGTGATTTCTAGAAGTAGGGCTTCGCTTTTCTGTTAGTGATTATATCGCGTTCCCGCCAAAACTCTAAAAGTATTAACACGTCAAATCATAAAATTAAATTAAAAACATTTAGCAATAACTGTTACCGTTCCCGGCCATAACATAACGTACAAATCAAGTCAGTAGCGCGTCGGGTGCCAAAGGGAACGCAAGTTATTTATGTTGCAGTCTTTAATAGAATCCGACACGCGAGCTTTCATTTTAGATTTAAGTGGGAATAAACTTTTTTCTGTGAAGGAAATATATTGGACAGCTTGTTCGCGTTTCTTATAAATTATGTTTGTTCTTTAATTTTTGTTCCAAACAGAAAATAGTAAGATCGGCGTTTATTGAAATTAGCATCGCTCCGCGGTTTTACACGCTATACCACGGTAACCGTATATTTTTCGGCAAAAAAGTTTATGTTTTAGTCCAGGTTATAAGCTACCTATGCTACCTACCTTACCTATCTGTTACTTTGCGATAAAATCCGGAACGAGGATACTTATTCACCAAAGAACCAAAGCCACCGACATAGCTCGCAGGGTTTGCAAGTTGGAAGTGGCAATGGGCACTGGGCAGGCCACATCGCTCGAAGCACTGACAACCGATGGGGAAGAAAGGTTCTTGAGTGTATTATGCGATAAGGAAGCCGAGAGTGTAATGACTAACATAGCACAAGAGTTTCAAACGACTGTTTTCATCACACTTGCGAGGAAAAAACAAACTTTTTTTGATAGTAATCACACAGCGAAAACTTCAACAAACATTTGCGGAAAATGGCGCCCAAACCAACAATGCGCGCGCAGGTTGACATTTACTTCAGCGGTATCAGAACTCTTTGTTGGTATTACAAAAAAACTGTAAGTATTACCCGGCTATATTAAGAGTGCTTCGTATACATGCGTCTAATTGCAGTCACGTACAAACGTGACTTTACCGGGTTATACCTATTATAGCACTAGTGCCGTAATGTAAAGTAAAAAGCAAGTGTGCGTAATAGCTTGGATTATGAGCCTAAAACCGATGTAATAAGATCCACTTTACGAGCAAGTGTGATGAAATGTTAGTTTCTAAATTGACCCCGTGTTTCACCATACTGCTACCAGACACTACCGAACCAGCAGCGCGAGTACCGTTCTATGTCGCTAAATTTGACGTGTCGGTAGCAGATTTACTTAGACGAATTTGAGAATATACCGAATTTTATCGAATCATACCGATTAAAATGACAAATAGAACGATCGTCAAGAACGATACTCGTGCTGCTGTATTAAATATAATAATCTAGATGGCGCTGTACACGCATTCGTTTCGTTTGCTGTTTTTGGCCTTTTTCAGCAGAGGCGATTTGCGTGCGATTCCTAGGTGGACCGACGATATTGTGAAACTCGCGGGCAACCGGTGGATGCAAATGGTAGGTTTCAGACCTTCATTCAGCAGTGGACGTCTCCCTGTTGTTAATGATGGTGAACATTGCTCTTCAAACCGAAACAGTAATGCTTGCACACTACTGCTTCACGGTTAAATAACTGAAAAAGGTGTGGTCCCCAGGACTACGAAATCTCAAATAAATAGGTTTTTTTTTGTATGAAGTTATTAAATCGTAAATAAAGCTTAGATATTCTAAATTCTAACGAAAGCATAATATTTTAAAATATTCCGCGGCGCGCCAATACGTCGGGACTCGGGACTGAGTGCGGCTGCGGATCCCTGAATTAATGTGGACTTTTGAACATAAAATAATGGGATTCGAGGTTCGGTTGCAGTTCTAGCGATGAGCATGATGACGTACATTTTCAGGTATTAGATTCAGATTCAGATATTTATTGCTTCCATAGTGTACACAGATATTGTCAAAAAGAAGTTTCATATGGACCCTGTCAGGCGCAGCAATAGTAGAAGAGATGAGGACGACTTCATTTAACAATAAGATGCCTATTACATAGATTAGTCAGCTTCGTCTTAGGCAAGCTTGCATTTTCTGGTTATTTCTGTTGTATATTTGTTTAAGTCACGATGGGACTGACATGCAAGTCCGTAATAAATTATGCTGGGGCCCTGGGCACACAAGAATTAGCCCTTTGGGGCCCTTTTGGAAACTAAAGAAAGCTAATTACATTATCATTTTTCTACAGCTAAATAAGTCAAAATCAAGTCAAATGTTATGGAAATTTTATACTTCTAAAAGAAAAAACGTAAAGTTTGACTTGATTTTGTCTTAATTTGGTTAAATAAAATCTACATAATCACTCACTCAATAGAATAAATTAAAACATGCCTTAAAGGCTCGTTAGGTTTTTATTATTCATAAAACCCCACTGCTGAACTTGCCGACCCTCGAAGGGGATTCGGCCTGTTCCACCACTTTCTCCAGACTTATATTTTATTCAATCTCTCTGTAGTTTGGAGGATCTATCTCTAAGAAACATGACATAGCTATCTACACCCTTAGATTTATATTCTACACCCTGATTAAAAAATATCTTATACGCTTGTTCAATAAATCAAGTATAATGTATTTATGCACAGCGACAATGATAAAATGTATCAACGTCGCTGTTTATGCAGGCAATACTAACAGAAATTAAAAAAATAATGTAGATTGTATCATAAATACGCAACGTAAGGATAACGTAATAAGCATAACGTAAGGAGCAAAATAATAGTTTTACGGCGAGGGCGCTTTTTTGAATCCAGAGCGAAGTGAAGGATTCTTTAGTAGAATCCAGAACGTAGCGAGGAATTCAAAGTACGTCGCCCGATTCAAAAATATATTTTGATACACTCTACAATTTTTATCCAAATCAATTTGGAGCTAGGTATGTCCTAAAACTGCATCCAGAACCACCGGAGGATGGGCAGCAGCGTCCTCTTAGTTAACGGTGGTAACACTCTGCGATTATTAGATGCAAAAATTAGACGTAAACCCCCATCCATTCTAATTCTTAAATCTCTAACCCTATGCATAGCTTTAACTCACTGAAGTACAAAAATAACCCTTAATTACCAGAATCATATATCGCCGTCAGTGTGGACACGCCCTTCGACAACTTTATTATGAAACAAGGCCCACACCCCACAACACAGCTTGCAAAGCTGATAATGCAGTAAGGGATCTCTAAGGAATATCAGTATCACACAAGCTAATAAATATTGGTCGGACAGGTCTGTCTTGAGGTAGGTGGTACTTGGTGAGCAGGCCTTTTCCGCACTAGAAGTCAGTGAGCCCTTGTTTTTTTTATTGCCGGCGGCGCAGCTAGTTCGGCCACACGGCAGCGTCTCCGAGGGCAACAGCTCGCTGACGCCGGCGCAGGCCTCTCGGAGCAGGGACTGTAATATCGATATTTCTATGGTCGTCGTCGTCGTCAGCCATAAAACATCCACTGCTGGACAAAGGCCTCCCCCTTAATAGAGGGGAATTTCTATGGTATCGATATCGTAATATCGATATAAATACTGATAATTGGGAAACTGTTTATCGGTATTGATACTGATACTGTATTACAATACATTAATGATACCGATACTTTATTTCAATACATTGATTTAAATTTGTTTTTATTAATTTCAAATCAAATCAAAATGTCTATAAACGTGGTTTTGTCTTTTGCGCCCTACTTTTTTTTAAATATTTTATTATTTAGACGGACAAACAAAACATCGAAGTTTCAGGATTTTGAATAAGAATAAATTTACCAGCTCTTTTACTTTTAACATTAATAAGTAACGTCAAACAAAACGTCGAAGCTTGAGGGACAAGCCGCGCTCGAATAAAGGGAATCCGCGCGCTGCGAGTGCTGTTGCTTCTCCGCACCGCAGAGCCGAGAAATCTGGCAATGTCGCCGCCACGCATATCTGTATAGAGTATCGATAAAATTATCGATACCTTTATACTTTCGCTTGGGGATTTCAGAATGCTCGGATGGCCGTCCTCCGGTAGTTCTGAATGCAGTTTTTTAGGTCCAATTTATCTGGCAACATTGCCTTTCAAAGTTTCAAACCAAAAGCACTTCCGCACTTCCCTTACTGCACTTGCGTGTATTGCAGCTACTTACCCGCTCATTAACGGAATGGTCCCTTGTAGAAATGAAATATTTTATTTGGCTGTATCGCAGCCAATGATCCGTTACTTTTTTATGGCAGGGAGGTATTTAGGAGGCGCTGTTGTTCCAAATTTAATGGTCGGACAGTTTTTATGCCAAAGGTTATGGACTAGCAATGGTGTGGAGGTTAACTTGTGATATTTCACATAATTATTTCGCATTTGCGTCAAAGCAAAAAAAATACTAAAACAAACTCCTACTCTATCACTTTTTCACATCCCACTGGGTCTCAAAATTATACAGGATGTCATTGAACTCATGAGCATTATTTTAGTGGGTCATTTAACTCATCAAAAATAAACAACTTTAACTACGAAATCAACGCGGAAATCGTGAAAAAATATCAGCTGCTCCATACATTAAATCGTGCGAAATTGCATTTTTGCATGAGTCAGCCGTTTTTTTCGCCCTGTCAGGGTTGGTTTCATGGTACAAGTTGTCTATTATGATGAGTTTAATGACGCCTAAGATATTGCTCAAAGGAACAATACATTTTCATCAAAACCCCGAAAAAAAAACTGGACCTGGGTATGACCTAAAACTGCATCCAGAACCACCGGAAGACGGGCAGCAGCGTCCTCTTAGTTAACGGTGGTAACACTCTGCGATCCCCAAGCCGCCTGTCAAGCGTGGGGATTATGGCAACCCCTCCCTATTAAGGGGGAGGCCTTCGTCCAGCAGTGGACGTCTTCTGGCTGAGCTTTGACCAGTGATCCCACTACTTTACCGACTGGCAGGTCAGCGGGCATTTTCCCACGGGGACTATTTTTTTCTTATTTAAACGACAGTTAAAATTACCGTGGACTCGGGTAATTTCAATTCTCCATCCTAGAGAGCACCGATGCTTATCATCAGGCTGGGTGTGGTCAATTGCAAAACTATTTTGAATAAGAATAAATTTACCAGCTCTTTTACCTGTGGACTGTGGACCCAATAATACAGTAATTTTAATAGGAAAAATGCAGCCATGTCAGAGGCCTTCGGGCGGCACATTAACTCTGCCACTCAGCCTATACGAACTCACTCAATAGGAACAAAATTGTTTTGCGATTCTTGTTGAAATAAGCTCCAGTATCACAGCATCACATTGCCAAGCGGCTTGGAGATCGCAGAATGCTCACCCACCGTTAACCAAGAGTACGGTGCTGCCCGTCTTCCGGTGGTTCTGGACGCAGTTTTAGGACATACCCAGGTCCAGTATATTTAAACACACTACGGGCAATGGAGCTATCCTTATCCTCGGAATTACTTTGCGCGATAAAATCCGGAACGAAGATTTTCGCCAAAGAACCAAGGTCACCGACATAGCTCGCAGAGTTTGCAAGTTAAAGTGGCAATGGGCAGGCCACATCGCTCGAAGAACTGATAACCGATGGGGAAAAAAGGTTCTTGAGTGGCGACCGCGAACCGGAAGACGCAGCGTGGGAAGGCCTCCCACTAGGCGGACCGACGATATTGTGTAAGTCGCGGGCTACCGGTGGATGCAAATGGCAGGTTGTCGTGCAGTGTGGCGGCCTTCGTTCAGCAGTGGACGTCTCCGGGCTGATGATGATATTAAAACAATATAGCCATTTGATTGTTCATTACCATTAGAGGTGTGAATCGAGTGCACTAGATCATCGATTACAGCTCGGGTCATCGTTACGACTTATCGATGTTTCATCGCCAGCCATTAAATCGATGCAGTGCCGGCCAAATAAAGTGGCGCGTAACTAAAAGTACTATTTTTTACAACTCAAACGTTATTTTATGTTTGATGACTTCGCAAATTAAACATAGCACGTTTACTATTAAAAGATTGCTGAACAGATTATTAAACAAAAAAGGTGAACGAAAATGTTTTAGCCAAATTAAAAACAACAATAGTTAATTATCTAGTATAAAAAACCTGGTGCAAAACAAAACTTCCAACATTGGAAATCTCGATGGGAATTTAGTCGTTGAGTCCCACAGCTGTGCAAGCTGTGGGACTCAACGACTAAAAACTTCAACTAATAATTAGTCTGGTATACTTAGAAACAATTATTGCAATCCACTGAGAAGAGAAGTAAAAGTAGGGCCTTCGCTTTTCTGTGATTGCAACCCCACCTTTTAAGAGTAGACAAGTTAGTCACTTCTCCATAGAAACGCGGTAGTATTACTACTCCACTATGTAATTATGTAGGTCCAAGAATAAGTATTATATCGATTAATCTCTTCATTATCTAGGATCGTAAATTATTACGAAAGTAAAAAGTTAATAAACATGAAAGTTATGAGCCAGGAAACATCTTGTATTTTAGCTCAATTTTAACGCCACATTGGACGTAAATAAATAACATAAGGAATACGAAAACTCTAAAATATTTTTTTAGCGGCATAGTTTAGTCCATAAACATTTCAAATAACTTAAGTTGGAATAAATTAACTCAGAGTTTATTCAACCACATTACTGCAGCCAAAGGTCGACAAAAAAAATTTGCGCGCTCATTTATCTTTCTTTCTCCCTTTCCCACAGTTTGTTTGATGAAGAGAGCATGCTTTTTAGCCGCGCCCACCGATGAGTTCGAGCCGTCAACTTGTCGATCCTTAAGGGGCAGGGCTTCGTGCCGCAGTGGACGTCTTCAGACTAATTATGACTTGAAAGCAATTGAACATTGGTAGTCTACTAAAAAACAAAAAGTTACAGATATCAAAGAAAACTTAAGCTTATCTCTCTCTCAGAAAAAAATGTGTTAGTTAAGTTTATACTTATATATTAAGACTAAAAAGAAACTTAACTTACTTAACTTTAACTTAAGACCTTAAAGACTAACTTAAGGTATTTATAATATGGGCGCGTGTTTTTTTAAGTAATTCCTGTAAATAAACGTTTATTATTATTAAAAATGCGAAAGTTTGTTAGTTTGTATATATATTATAATACTTGTTCTTCCTCACGCTACAACGGCTCAACAGATTCGACTGAAAGAAATGGAGGCAGCTTAATCTATGCTAAATTATTTTTTCCGGAAAATAGACGGATCCTGTATTGAAAGTAGAAACCACAGAGCACTGTTAGAATTAGTTAATATTTCTGCTTACTGCAGTAGTGACTGATCATCCAACTGTAAACGTTACCGTGTAGGCCACTAACATTGTCCTGCATTATAAAAGTCGAGTTATAAAATATTCACCGTCGACAGCTGCGTTCGTTTTGTAGGCAATGTACATTACAGCGCTACTAACTTATTATTTCTGTTGGCCAAATGGGAGAACTAAAAAACTCAACAGGCAGTTGTCAGTTTTGTTGAAAAATTACGTTGGTGGCTCCCTTGCTCGTCTGTAGAAATAAGTTAGTTGGACTATACTGCGTCGATAGTTAAATCCCACTCCGGCCTATATTCCTATCGTTAAGCTGGGCTATCTCTTAAACCCAGTTCATAGGCCATTCTTAAAGTTCTTACCCATTTTATTTCATTTGATTTTAGGCTTGCGTTTGACCGGCATCTCGTCTGATGTTAACCGTATGCAGTCTACGATAAAGCACTCTTGCTTAGAAGAAGCCGATTCACTCGAGACTTGGAAGACACACAGATTGTTTTTTTTATATAAAATCAGGTGTCGAGACGAGCAAGACATTTGCCTGGTGGTAAGCGTCACGCCTGCCAATAACAGTAGCAGTGTCAGAATTGTGAACTTGTGAATACAATCCTGCGTCGCACTGCACTGCGCTGAGATATTAGATGTTAAATCTCATCATACCCAGTAATTTCTCTGGTAACATTGCCTTTCAAACCGGAAAACAGTAATGCTTGCATACTACTGCTTGGCGGTAGAATAACTGGCAAAGGTGTAGTACTGCCCCAGGCGGACTCTGCAGTCAAAACCAAGACTACAAAAAAATTTTGCAGTAGAGTCCTACCGCACTACAAAAATCTAGCTGGAAAGACCCCACAAAACACATTCCACTGTTAAGCAGTTCTATTATGAAAACTGACGTGGTTTTGACACACTTTTGTTTTATTACGGGAATACTCACGTTTAATTAAATCGGATACTCCGACTATAGTTTCGATCATATCCGGTGACCTTTTCAAAGAGTGAAAACTATTGTCTATTGTCTATTGAAAACAGACCCGCTAAAGGCGGCCGCGTCCTGCTTCGCATTGAAAAAAGCTCTTTTGCTCTTTGTAAAAGGTCAAGGTGCGACCGAAACTATAGTCGGAGTATCTGATTTAATTAAACGTGAGTATTCCCGAGTAATATATTACTGTATAAATAAAACAAAAATGTTTAGCAGTTCGCATAATAAAATCAAGCTGTTTGGTTCATGTTTTGGACATCAATTATGTAACGATCCCTTCATCCTCATTCGTAACTAAAAGCACAGAATAAATACTAGTACTAAGTACAGAAAGTTCACTCCGCAAAGGAATTTAAATAAATAAGGACTCTATCTACTAGGCAATAAAGTAGCAATTCAACTCGCACAGCGCTGGATACCGCTCGTTATATTCACCTAGCTATACCGCTCTCTTTCTATCGCGTATGCTTAGTTACGTGCGACGAGGCTAGCGTGCGGGCGGCCACTGACTTCTTATTTATTTATATTTAGTTTATTGGCACACAAAGATATAGACATATAGACAGAATACAGTCAATAATAAATTTAGAAAATGTACACATTATACAATTTCGATCCATACTATATTCCTAAAAATGTATACACAGCTTATTACTTGACAACATGCAGTAGATAGTCAGTTTCAAGTGGGAAAAGAGGAAGGGGTAATTAAGTTAAATTTTATCTTATCTTGTTACAGTTACAGTCTTTTTTAAATTTATACAACTTTTGGTTGAAGATATCAATGGAGCTATAATGATCTTTAGATATTTCATTGTATTTAATTGTATTGGCTACACATTCTTCTGCCTTGCATTGTCGGACGGAGCGCCGCCCGAACATACCTAAACTGCGGAGTGACACCCCCTTCTAAAAGTTCATAACTAGCTACAAAAAATAAATTTTCTTCGCCGTTTCATAACTAGTAAAAAACAAAACTCATTTTTTCCGTTTTAATAATTACGAATAATGTCGCTTTTGCGAGCTTCTGACCTTTCGATAGGAGAATGGCAGGGGACCAGATTTTGGAGATCCGAAGCAACCTCCACACCTTTTTACTTGAATGCAAAAAAAGGGTTTAAAACAATTTACGTACATTCGCACGTATATCCTGAATTACCTACCTTTAAGAGGATTGTGCACCAAACACTTTTTTAGCGTTGTAAGCAATAAAATATTTATCTATCTCAGCGTTACCTGCAGCTGCCCTATGTGTCAGATAGAGAGAGCTGCTGTTCGTGAGATTTATAGGTAGTTTTTGATAGAATTTACGTTCTGAAGCAAACCTCTTCTCACTCCCTAAATTGTAACAAAATGTTTAGTTATCGGCGTCAAACGCTCGAATAAGATGTAATAGGCTTTGATAAATGATATGTCTAGATAGACTGATGGATCCTAAACGCGTCGAAAAAAATAGCGGTTAACTGTTAGCCTCTTATGCACGCACATTATAACAACGACAATGGTGCAACGCGAGGGTAAGACATGGCTGTCACGCACACTGACAGCCTGATAGCTCAGTTGGTAGCATGTCTGCCTTCAGAGCTGTAGGGCGTGGGTTCGATCCCCACCCAGGACAAACATTTTTGTGACGTACATCGATGTTTGTTCTGTGTCTGGGTGTAGTATGTATTATAAGCATGTATTTACGAGAAAAAAATATGTATATAAGTATTCTATCAGCTATCTGGTTTCCATAATAGTTCATAGTTCATAGTATTTATTTATAACAATTAGTTACATGTCAATCTACCTATTCAGGTATGTACAATTATTAAAAACAAAAAAAAAAAAAAAAAAAACGCTATGTAATACAAATTACATGTACAAAAACTGTCAGAGCATGCACTGTATCACAACTTATTTCATAAAAATAATAATACAAGCTTTGCTTAGTATGGGGCTAGATGGCGCTGTGTGTAATAAATGTCCCCCTAATACAATACAATATAATACTAGTATAATAATGTTGGCCTGTCATTTTTCGTTCATAAACAGTACGAGACTCTATCTAGACATTATTTATCAAAGGTACGTTTTATTATTCTTAAAAAAAAGTTTATGTTAAATAATGACTTTTAACAGTTGTAGTTTCAGCAAAAATGACTGGTTAAGATGCTTGTTACTAAAGTAAAGTTATTTCAATTTGTAATTTATCGCCTAAACAGTTGTTTACCAAATTCACAACAAAAAATGCAAGCTACCCCCGCATTATTCAAAACGTCAAGGGTGGATTTTTAGTAATAATTCACTGGAAATCCGAGGGATTTAATTAACGATTATAAGTCCAAAAACTTTGGGGTTGTAATGTTGTTTTCCTTGGCCAGGGGGTGATTTATGAAGAGGGGTGTAAGTGTTGTTTTTTTATAGAAATAAGTTAACTTTTCCGGAATATTGTTAAAGTTTGTTGAAAACACAGACCTTTGTTAAAGCAGCGACGATGATAAAATGAATGGACACGGAAAAATCATGTCGTTGCTATCTATTATTTTCTTAAACTTGTGTTTTTTCGCGAATTAATGATTAAAAATGGTGGTGTTTTATTAATTGAGTGTTGAATTACATGCACGAGTGTGGGCAAGTGATATAATGTGGTGAAACATGTCTTTTCGTGTTGTTTTCAAAACTCCGTAGAAGCTCATAGTAAAGTCGCCACATCTTTACTAGGGTATGACTTGGACTCGACTATGACTAATTTCGTGTGACTTACTGTGATTTCATGACTTATTTAATGTACTTTTTTATGACTTATTTGACTTGATGATAACAAATAAATGTGAAAATTCATAAACTTGACACTGGCAGAACGAAAAACGTGCGATGCCAGTCAAAAAAAAAAAGTTAATATTTTTGATCTGTGGCACATAAAATAAAATAAAAAACTGGCCCCGTCCATTCCATTATCACCGTCGCTGTGTTAAAGTACAAAATCGATTGTAACTGGATGAAAACTAGCATTAAAGAGAGCAGAGAAGAGTTTTAATGATTCACTGCTGGATGCAGCCCTACCAACCGACAGCTTGTCGCAAACGCCCCATGCTCATAACGTCCCATAAACACTACACCTCTAAGAAACCAGTAACTTTAAAAAAACCGACTTCAAATTAATATGGGCCACCTCGAGAGTGTAACCATACAAATATATATTTTTTTTAATTCGGTCCACAATTGACGGAGAAATCGGTGAACATATATAAAAAAAACAACATACATACAGTTGAACATAGAACCTCTTCCTTTTTGAAGTCGGTTAAAATAGGTAGATATCTGATTTCGATCTGGGGCCTTATTTTAGAATCGTGCGCAAAATTGCGGATACGAGCGGAGCCAACGTTTAAGCGATATTGAACCTTATTCCAAACAATATCGTTCGAAGGTCGGCTCGTTTCGCATGCGCAACTCTTGTGTACGACTCAAAAATAAGGCCCCTGGCTTACAAAGTTTTCATTAGAACTTTTTTCCTTTCTTTGTATGCAATGGGGTGACGTGACGAGCCAGACGTACATCCCAGAAGGTAAGCATCACGGCTGCCCATAACTAGCTTAGCGTAGCTTAGCAGTGTCAGGGGCCTTATCTTTACGCATGCGAGCGGAGCTGACCTTCAAACGATATTGTTTGAAAAAAGGTTCAATTAGGAATGCAAAATTCAAAACACTTGAATTCAAAAATAAGGCCCCAATCGTAAACTTGCGAACAAAATCCTGCGCTGCACTGGACTGCGCTTGTCACCCTGAGATATTAGATAACAAATCTTCATGGCGAGTAATTTCTCTAGTAACATTCCCTACGAACGGAAACACAGTAATGCTTGCACACTACTGCTTGGCGGTAGAATAACTGGCAAAGGTGTAGTTCCCCAGGCGGACTCTGCAATAGCGCCTTACCACTGCAACATGAACAAGTAACTTATTCAAAAAAAAAACAACCGTCTTCAAATTAATATGGGACCACCTCGGGAGTATACCCTTTCAAAAAAAAGAAGATTTTTTTAAATCGGTCTACAATTGACGGAGGAATCGATGAACATACATAAAAAAAAACAAAAAATACATACATACCGTCGAACATAGAACCTCCTCCTTTTTTTAAGTCGGTTAAAAAGGTAAATCCTGGTAGAGAGCTATAAGAGCCTGAACATGTGAACAGTTAATTTAATTTTATATTTATAGAAGGAAATGTCCGTCTTCAGGCATGACATAGGTTATCTTTAATACAACATTTCCTTCGCAAAACGATAAACTAGGCGACATGTAACTCTATACTGAACGTCCGGCGATCAAAGCAGGTACAATCTGCATCTGAAATAGACTGAAACTACAGCAAACATACTACAGCTTACAGATGACTCACTCCCATTGAAAACGCATCTAAATAAAGTTGAACCAAATATTATATATATACTAAATATACATATACAGTAGGATATAAGTTCGGATATAACGACTTCGCTTATAACGTCTAACCGCTTTTGGTTTCTTATTTAGTTACTATGGTAACATATCCGTTTAGTACGAATCCGGTTTAAACGACCAACTGCTTATATAGCGACCTATTTTTGACAGATTTTTGATAATTCGTCACAGTCAGTGTTTATCACCTGTCACAATGAGTTCCCTGTAGGTACATATATTATATCTCTTTGTATATATTACAACATAAATGTGCAATGCTTAAGTAGGTACCATTAAAGTTATATGTAATTTCTATTCATTGTTGTATTTACCTAAATACAAACTAATCCAGCTATACTATTACAAATGTACATATTAAAAAACAAGCTTAAATTATCCATCCGTTTTGTGCGTCGTGGTCGGTTAGGGCGACGTAGTTTCGCCGGTCCCTTGAGGGTCGTTATATCCGGATATTCCAGATTCTACTGTATACATATAAAAGGTGTAACAAAAAGGTGTAAAAATAATGAACGGTATGTATATGTACTTATCAATATGAACAACTCTAACTATGGAGCCAACCCTGAAATAACGGAAAAACATGGCTGTTCCATACAAAATCGTCCAATTTCAACTTTAACTTTTTACTATGGAAAACTGAAACGGATTTGGATGAAATTTGGTATAGAAGTAGCTTATCATCATCATCATCAGCCCGGAGACGTCCACTGCTGAACGAAGGCCTCCCCCTTAGACCGCCACACTGTACGACAACCTGCCATTTGCATCCACCGGTTGCCAGCGACTTTTAAATAATCGCAGGTAAAACTGCGGGACGCAGCTAGTAATAAATAAAACACCAGTATACCTTTAAAAAGCACGCGTGCTTCAAATCTTGGATAATGAGCCTAAAACCGATGTAATAAGATTCACGTCACGAGCAAGTGAGATGAAATAGTTGCTTATCAAAATATTTATTAAAAAACATTTATTGCACATAATACATTATGATACAAGTGTGCTATGTTGGTCATTACACTTGAGGCGGTATTAAGCTATAAGGGAGCCGAGAGTGTAATTACCAAAAGCACACGCGTTCCATACGACGATTCTCATCACACTTGCGAAGAAAAAAATCTAACTTGTATTGATAAACAACCACACAGCGAAAACATCAACAAATATTTGCGGAAAATGGCGCGCAAGCCAGCGATGCGCGTGCATATGACATTTTCATGCATAAAACTCTTTGTTGGTATTACAAAAAAATATATACCCGGCTATATTAAGGATGTTTCGTATAAGTACATATAACTTGCAGTGAGGTACATACTTAACTTAACCAATTTATTATACCTAATATAACAGTCCTGTAATATTAAAAAAAGCGCGTGTTGGTAAAAAGCACGCGTGTGTAATATCTTGGATTATGACCCTAAAACCGATGTAATAAGATCCACTTTACGAGTTAGTGTGATGAAAAACAAGTTATCTGTCTTCCCAGTCTTTCCCTGTTATTACTATAAGATATTCTGAGGCGAAGGTCTTCAGGATCTTTGTTAAGGCTCTGACCGGTTCTCTTTGTGTAAAGTTATAATGACATTATTAAGGGTATTGTGAGACTCTCAATGAAACACGGGTTACTGTGTTGTGAGGTTGTGACTCATGTCGACATAATAACTGAAGTGCGAGTCGTGCTGCCACACCGAGGGTTCCGTACCATTAATCACACTAATATTTTAAGTGCGAAAGTTTTCGATATGTGTACGTATGTATGTTACCTCTTCACGCTCAAACGACTGAAGGGGTTTGGATGAAACTCTGAATGGAGATAGATTATTTCCCAGAATAACATAATTAGGATACTTTTATCACCATGTCAACGCCGATTTTCATCATCACGCGGATGTAACCGCGGGACGGAACTAGTATTATAAATATTCAGCCAAAAATAGTTTTTTTCGTACCGTTTGGAGTCACTCACAGTTGGACGGTTTTTGTAACTTCTTCTACCTACCTATATATTGTAAACACGATGTTGTAGGAGTCTTAATTTTTAATACACACATAGGTACACATAATTATTTATAATTATTTCATTTTTTATGTTATTATTTTTTGTAACATACTTAATGAAATTTGACGTTTCACTTTGGTGTTATCAATAAACTATTGTATTGTATTTGCAATTTCAGTTGGATACCTATTAAGGTTCAAAAGATACGTTTATGATAAAGTGGCTTGGTATTAATAATAATAATAATAATTTATTTAAAACAAAAGCTTAATATTTGGACACTAATAACGAAAAATCTAAACATAAGTTGTTAATAAACGCGGAATATCATCCAGATCGGATGCGAAGATACACCCGTCTCTTGTCAATAAGCAACAAGTTACAAATTTGAAAGAAAGGAAACGACAACAGACAGTTAAGCCGCACCGAGGACAATCCACGTTCAAACAAGGGGGTAAGTTATTATCTAAGTGAGCATTTAAATTTTAAAACATTTAAAGTTACTACAAAATAAAGTCTAAACAATTGAAAAGAAGTTTGTCTATTGGTTTCCTCACTAGGCAAGACTGTATCGAGGAAACCGGGTTATCCGGAAACAATAATATTTAATAAAGCCTCATTGACAAAACAGTAAACAAAAAGAGATAAATTATTCTAATGAAACAAAATTGATTCGGTTAGCATAAACCTTAAAATAATTAATTACAAAAAGAATCAAAAAGGTAATATTTTAACTAATAATATTTTGGTCTAAGATATAATTTTTATAATATTCTCTGTTTTTTCATATGTTAACGTTTTAATGAATTTATTTATTTTATTGAAACTTATTAATAAGGTTTGGCAATTGACAACAGTGTACGGAACCCTAAAAATTATAAAAGTAAGAATCTTGCAAAAGTATCCCTCAATCCCATATCTCAGAATGTTTTGTCCAATACAATGTTGTACAATGTACAGCCTTTTGAAAAATCATAATAAATGTTGTACGTTTATGGTTTGAAAGGAATGATCACACCTTTGGGCGAGGCGACCTTAGAGGGAACAAGGGAAGAGTTTGTTATGTGGATGAATCACCAGACCATCTCTGAAATTGGACTTAGGTCCTATAATAGGTAAATTTTTTTTAAGAACTGTTATTTTAAACAGAAATGGTTATTTAATTTAACGGATATACTTTCAAATATCTATGGGACCAATACCCATAGATATTTTAGCTAAATCGGTTCATACTTTTGTTTTTTAAGCAATATAACTGCAAAAAAACATCCAAGTTAGGAAAACGCGTATTCGGCTTTGAAGTCGGTTTTTTTTAAATATCTTGTGAAAGCAGTTCATCAAATCAAATAAAGGCTTTAAACACCGCGACCCAATTGGCAGCAGTCCACACATATTGGCGATTACAAGCGATCAGTTTAACCCCGCACTAAAACTGGCCCAAATAGTTCCATTAGCCGCTGTTATGGGCCAAATCTGGCACCGGGGCCAAGCCCCTCGGGCTCTGGCGAGCGCCAAGCGGGGCATTCGTACAGGGGTCGTATGATCACATGAAAGTAGTTAATTAGGTAATGTCCAAAAATGGGTCATGTTTTGAAAAGGTCTATACGGACGGGTTCATCAGTCAATAGGAAATATGCATGTGTTTTAATTATTAAAAATAATAGGATAAGTGGTTAGTTTAACTGAATCTGATGCTCATCATCATCATCATTATCAGCCCGGAGTCCACTGCTGAACGATGGCCTCCCCCTTAGACCGCCACACTGTACGACAACCTGCCATTTGCATCCACCGGTTGCCCGCGACTTTTACAATGTCGTCGGTCCACCTAGTGGGAGGCCTTCCTACGCTGCGTCTTCCGGTTCGCGGTCGCCACTCAAGAACCTTTCTTCCCCATCGGTGAATCTGATGCCCACATCAAAAAAAATATTGAAATTGGCTGGTAAAGTCCTGAAATATAAGGGTACAAAGTAATTGGGAGGGAGTCATCTGTCCCTTTCTAGTAAAACACGTGCTTGTATAGAATTTGTTTGGATTCGTGGACTTTGGCGTCATTTGCTAGTATAGTGCCCTCCCTCCCTGTCTAACATGAAACTAAAATGCACAATGCAATGCAATGCTTCGGTATTTGTGCACATATAAAAAAATAAAATTCAATGTGTTGTTTTGTTGCGAGTTAGCTCTTTTGTGAGTCATAAAAAAAACCCTGCATATTCCCTATTGTTTTTGTGGGACCTGGACAACAACAATTGAGTTATAAATTAACAATCTATTTATATATATAAAAGGCTCTGTCCGGTCTGATTGACTGACTGACTGACTGACTGACTGACAGACAACGCACAGCCCAGACCGCTGGTCGTACAGACTTGAAATTTGGAGGGTGTATTCGTCTCGATGCGTAGAGGTCTTATTCTTATTCTATTTCGATGTGGGGCGATAAGTCCTGCACTGACGTCCCGCTTGGGGTGTATTGTGCATTTCCCGCCAGCGTCTACCCGAGCCAACCCAGCTCCTTGAAGTACCGGAGCGAGGCTCTGGGCCGCTGGCACAGTAGCTCCAGTGGGTTATATGGAAGTGTACATGATAATGAGAACCTCGCCATGCGTAGGGTACTAAAAAGGATTTTTTGTATGAAAAATTGTTTTTTAATCGACAAATCCTTTTTTTGTATTAAAATAACGTTTGTATGAAAGTCCTTTGTTTTTGTACTTGTAGTCACAAAAATTTGGATTGGATAGTTTATTTAAAATAAAAAATGCTGTATTCAATTTTTTTTTTGACAGGGACGATTTAAGGGGGGGGGGGGGAAAGGGGGGGTGGAATTTTGTATGGAAAGTTCTTTGTTTTTGAAGTTATAGTGATTTATATTTGGGTAGTTCATTCAAGGGAGTTGGGGGATTGTGGTAAAAAACGTGGTGTGGAATTTATTCCGTACGCGGACGAAGTCGCGGGCGAGCTCTAGTCTTAAAATAAGATCGCCTTTGATTGATTGATTATTGATTAACTCTTTATTCTTTGCAAGTGGCGGCCTTATTGTTACAAGCAATCATTTCTAAGCAAATTTACCCTTTAGTCTGTGACTGGACCTTTTTCAATAAAATAAAAATTATAATAAAATTTAACTTGTTTTTTTTTGTTTTCAGGTAATCCAGGTTCCACTGGCAACAAGATATATCTTCTGGAGAAGTATGACATCTTACATCACTCATAATTCGGGCATTTATAGCACAGAATAAATAATAGTACTCCGTACAGAAAGTTCACTCCGCAAAGGAAATAAATAAGGACTCTATCTACTTGGAAATAAAGTAGCAATTCATCTCGCACAGCGCTGGATACCGCGATATACCGCTCTCTTTCTATCACGTATGCTTAGTTACGTGCGACGAGGCTAGCGTGCGGGCGGCGACTGACTTCTGCCTTGCATTGTCCACCCGGACGGAGCGCCGGCCGAATATACCTAAACTGCGGAGTGACACCCTCCTGTTTATAGTACATCTATACATACCCAGTATGGAGTATTGCACTGATTTCAAAATATTTTGTATTTCTTATAGAACTAATAAGTAATAACATGGGGAAGAAAGGTTCTTGAGTGGTGACCACGATTCGGAAGGCGAAGGTTCAGCAGTGAACGTCTCCAGGCTGATGATGATAATGATATCTTATATTTTAAAGTTTGGAGAAAGAAGAAGAGAGATCATCAAATGAGCCTTGTGACGTGCCTTAATAAATAAATAAATATAAATATCGGTGGACATTTCACGAAGCGCCATTTAGCTCCAAACTAAGCAAAGGAAACCAGATATCTGACAGAATATTTATATACTTACACTAGAAGCCGCCCGCGACTTCGTCCGCGTACGGAAGAAATTCAGCCCGCTCCCAAAATTCATCCCGAGCAATTTTTAGCAAAACTCCCCCCAACTCTATCGACTCTACCAACTCTACCAACTCCCCCCCAACTTACCCCCTTTGAATGAACTATCCAAATATCAATTTTAATCACCATAACTTCAAAAACAAAGAATTTTCCATGCAATATTCCAACCCCCCCCCCCCCCTTAAATCATCCCTTTCTTTTTAAAAAAGCATTTTTTTATATAAATGCACTAAATAAATAAATAAATATTGGGGGACATTTTACACACAGCGCCATCTAGCCCCATACTAAGCAAAGCTTGTATTATGGAAACCAGATTGGCTGATAGAATACTTATATACATTTTTTTTTTCGTAAATACATACTTATAATACATAATACACCCAGACACAGAACAAAATATTTTTTTGTCCTGGGTGGGGATTGAACCCACGCCCTACAGCTCTGAAAGCAGACATGCTACCAACTGAGCTACAAGGCTGTCAAAACTAAGTATCCAAATCCAAACATTCGTGACTAAAAGTACAAAAACAAAGGACTTTTATACAAACGTTTTCCTCCCCTTAGGGGTCGAATTTCGAAAAATCCTTTCTTAGTACACCCCTCCGCGTCGAGGCGAATACACCCTCCAAATTTCAAGTCTGTACGACCAGCGGTTTGGGCTGTGCGTTGTCTGTCAGTCATTCAGTCAGTCAGGACAAAGCCTTTTATATATATTGGTTTTTTTAAATACTTATAATACATACCTACTACACAACAAACATCTACGTTCGTCACATAAATGTTTGCCCTGGCTGGGGATCAAACCCATGCCCAGCTCTGAAGGCAGACATGCTACCAACTGAGCTATAAGGTTTTATCCAACTGTCAACTCCGGCAATTAAATATCTCCCAGATTAAACTTAATGATCCGTTCGCCCGTAAATTCGTAACTGTTCGCAACTCGAGGAACTCATAATTTGACACTTAAAAACTTTCTTAAAGGTTGTGACAGAGATTGTACTGCGTAACTTCGAAGTTCTCAGTATCAAATAGGGAAATATAAATAACTACGTACTCTAAGAACTATCTGTATCTGTATCTGTACTTCCTTTAACAGACCAGCAGGGCTAACATGCGCACCGCGAGAAAATTTTGTCGTGTCTTTATGTCGTGCGAAAACGAGACAAACTTATACAGATTCGTAGCCTTGTCCTGTTTTGTAGAATCGAGAAAATTTTTCGCGGTGCGTATCTTAGGCCTGCAGGAGCCTTATTTTTAAATCGTACGCAAAGTGTCGCATGCGAAAGGAGCCGACTTTCGAACAATATTGAACCTTATTTCAGACAACGTAGCGCTCGTGGCGTAGCTTGTCTAGGTTATTCTAAACGATCACCGATGTTAAGCAACGGACGGCCCGGTCAGTCTTCGGATGGGTGACCGTGAGTGGCGTTTATTTCTGAGCGCTACCGTGGGTCGGATGACACGTCAAATTGTTGGTCCCGGTTGTTTGTTCTAGTTTCTATAACAACAACCGTCAGCCATGTCAGAGGCCTTCGGGCGGCACATTAACTCTGACACTAGGGCTGGCCACTCAGCCTATACGAACTTACTTACTGGCATGTATAGTCAGCGTCATCTATCGAGTTGATGAGAACTACTTTTTTAAATCATGTTAGGAACTCAATACAACGATGTCTTCAGTGCCAGCGACGGTGATAATGAAATGGACGGGCCCAACGCTTGCACATCGTACAAAATTAACAAGTCAACACAATCAAGCATACCTAGCTAAAAGTATGCATATTACATTTGCCGGAAAATAGAGATAGCGAATCTAATTACTGCATGACAAAAAGAGAACACATGTACATTATTAGAAGTTTGTATTGTCGTATCGTACGGCTCGCATGTCGCAAAGACAGAGTATGACTGACGCGAGAGGAGAGCCGGCGCTCAATATATAGTCTTACAAAACCTGTGCGCTTATTTCCCGTCCATTCATTTTATCATTGTCGCTGTTCAGTGCAAGCTAATTTGTACTCTACACACATAACTACCGACAAGGAGTTTTGGCGGGAACACGGAAAAATCATGTCGTTGCATTCTATTATTTTCTTAAACTTGTGTTTTTTCGCGAATTAATGATTAAAAATGGTGGTGTTTTATTCATTGAGTGTTGAATTACATGCACGAGTGTGAGCAAGTGATATAATGTGGTGAAACATGTCTTTTGGTGTTGTTTTCAAAACTCCGTACTCGTTTATGACTGGTTTCGTGTGACTGACTGTGTTTTAATGACATATTTGACTTTATTTTAATAAAAGAAACTTGACACTGGCAGAGTGCACATCGTGCGATGCCAATAACTAAGAAGAAAAAAAAATTAACGACAAAATTTCGCAGGTTATAATACACCCAGTTCCACCCGCTTGATGATGAAAAATTGAGAAAATGGTGATAAAAGGTAGCCTATATTTATTTTATTCCGTATTCCGTGGTATTTTATTCCATTCCGAGTTTCATTCAAATTCTTTCAGCCGTTTTTGCGTGAAGAAGTAACAAACAAACACACACATACCGACAAACTGTCGCATTTATAAATATTTGTGTGATTCAGTGCTTGTATGTACTAATTTACACCTCCCCTAGATACTAATTGGAAATACACGCTTGTAAGCAAACGATCTCATTTGCATTGACATGACGCCTTGTTACATGCTGATTGCTGATCTTATCGCCTGAGATGACTAATTGAAGGAATACTAGACAGTTGCCGTGGTAGCCTAGTATAGTAAAGTGGTAGCCTAGTATATTAGCCGTGGTAGCCTAGTATAGTAGCCGTGATGGAGTAGTATAGTAGCCATGGTAGCCTAGTATCTAGGCATGGTAGCCTAGTATAGTAGTTGTGGTAGCCTAGCATAGTAGTACAGAAAATCACACCAGAAAAGTTCAGCTGTTCCATTTAATTTGTCAAAACTCCAAACTTAATGAACTTTTTCTATGGAAAAACTGTTTTTATCTCGATTTTAGGCACAGAATATGTCAAAAATATGTTTATAATATGTATGTTTAAATTTGTTATGAGTTTCTACAGTCTTGTCTTGTGTACAAAATGTGTTTTTTTTTTCTACAAATAAAATATTGTCTATTGCGTATAGAATAAATAAAAAAAAAAAAATAAAAAAAATGGATTTATTGCAGGCATGACCGCCCAGAGATTAAAACATAGTGTAGTAGTATATAAAGCAGCACACCTGTATAGGGGGTATGTCAAAAATATTAATAATAGAAAATTAAAATAGAATGCAGCACAATGGTGCATAGTCATTTTTTTTTTTTTGTTCTTGTCCACATGAACAGAAACCCAATGCCTGAAGATCGGACTCCTCAAATCGTCAGAGACAGCTACAAGTATTTTGTTGTCGGAACGACGCAAGCGATGCCAAAACGAAGCCACACGAGATCTTATAATCCCAAAGAAGTCGGGGACCCCCGCCTCAGCGAACATGCTCGACGCACTACAGTAACGCAGTAGCCTTTCTGTAAATAATAGTACTATTTACAGAAAGTTTTCTCCGCAAAGGAATTGAAATAAATAAGGACTCTATCTACTAGGTAATAAAGTAGAAATTCAACACGCACAGCGCTGGATACCGCTCACTATATTCACCTAGATATACCGCTCTCTTTCTATCACGTATGCTTAGTTACGTGCGACGAGGCTTGCGTGCGGGCGGCCACTGACTTCTGCCTTGCAATGTCCTCCCGGACGGAGCGCCGGCCGAACATACCTAAACTGCGGAGTGACACCCCCCTGATACAGGATGACTGGATAGAAGGATGAGTGCAAACATATACATTTCAATATATCACATCGCTTTATTACACGTTGTAAAAATACCACTACGACGCGACGGTAGCAGTTATACAGTGTGCTCCAGCTGTAACGAGCTGTACAAATACAAATACAAATACAAATACAAATAATTTATTGATAACACCAAAGTTACACGTCAAATTTCATTAAGTAAGTCAAAAATAATAATTACTTAGGTAATAAAATGAAATAATAATTATAAAAATACGTCAATAATCTCTTATTTTAAAATAAGCTTCAATGTCATAAAACAAATTCTCTTGTAACCACGCTCTGAGCTTAGATTTGAAGCACCCGGTGGAAGGAGCATCCCGAATGGAAGCTGGTATACGGTTGTAGATCGCGGGCCCCAGAATATACACTGACCTCTCCGACTTGACGAGACGGTGCGACGGGGTGATCAGTTGGTCTTTCTTTTTATTACTTCGTAAATCTAAAGTGCTGTGAACGCCCCTACGTTGGAACGTTTCTAGGTTTACATGGGTGAATAGGGCTATCTGGTAAATAAACTCACACGGCAAGGGCAGTATCTGAAGTTCCCTAAATAGCTCTACGCATGAGACGTCGTTTTGAACCCCGCATATAGCACGTATGGCTCGTTTCTGCATTACAAAGACTCTGTTCCGATCGGCAGCGCGGCCCCACAGCTCCAACCCGTACGTGATGTTACTGTGGACGGTCGCGAAGTAGCAGGAGCGCACCACGCTGCGGGTGGCGGTGCTCGCAAGCCGCCGGAGCGCGAAGCACGAGCGGCTCAGCTTCCCGCAAAGCTCGCCTATGTGCGTCTCCCACGTCAACGCACCGTCGATGTGGAAACCCAGAAGTTTCGTACTATGTACCTGTTGGAGCGCGGTATTGCCGACTGCTACCGAATAAGTCTTTGTTGAGTGACCATTGAGGTTGAATGCAAGGAAGCAGGTCTTGTCCTTATTAAGAGCTAATCCGTTAGAACGGAACCAGCTGTCGAGCTCGTTTGCTACCGTGTTCAGTTTCAACTCCAGCTGACTATGCGTCGGCGCGGTAATCACCGCAGCGACGTCATCGGCGTACATGTAAATCTCGGCGCCAGTGATGGCACCGGGTAGGTCGTTGAGGAGGAGACTGAATGAGGTGTTAGACAAGCAGGAGCCCTGTGGGACGCCCATCCCGTTCTCCATCTCAGACGATACGACGTGGCCTCTGTCACCCACCACGACCTGCGTTCGCTTAGACATGAAGGACGACATCACACACAGAGCCGGACCGCGGATCCCGTAAAACTGCAGCTTATTAGCAACGAGATCGTGATCGGCAGTATCGAACGCGCTCGATAGGTCGCAACAAAGAACGGCAACCTGTGTGTATGTATATAGGATGCTCTAGACAGCTTCTCAATGTATACAGGGTGCTCGAAGCATCTGTTATACAGCGCGGTTTGCTGCAATTATTGCGCAGTCTTAGCAGGTGTTCTGGAAGTGGCGTAATTTGAAACAGAAGTGCGTTTTTGTTAACTATTAAGTTTCAAAAACGAATTCTTCCTTTGCCTTGTATACCTAATCCTCAGGTGTATAATTATTATGTTAAATACTTCTATTATTAATGCAGCTAGGCATACATAGTTTTAGAATGTAGTACAGATCTTTAAAATGTTACTTATGAGATAGCTTTAAATTATTGCATTCTGTTTTGTATTTTATTTAAAAAAAATAAAAAAAAAGTTATTTATAGTAAAGTAAATTAAATATTTATTTTCCAATATTTTGTACATTCTGGGTTATAGATATGCTATACGTGTGTCGCCAATTATCTACCAATGGGCCCCAAACTCGGCTAGTCCGGTCTCTTGGTGGCCCTGCTACGGTATGCCTGAAATGACATTTGATTTAATAATATACAAGCTATACTATATATATTTTTTAAGCATTAACATCCTGCAATGTGATGATCTCTAGCTAGAATTATGTCTGGGGTAGGCAAATCTGCTTTTTAACCGACTTCAAAAATGAAGCAGGTTCTATGTTCGACTGTATGTATTTTTTTAAGCACCTATCACCGATTATCTTTTTTTATTTGAGAAGGTCGACTACTCTACCTACTCTCGAGGTCGCGGAAGTTGGCTGTTTTTTTAAAAACAATTGTGGATCGGATCCTCCTCTACGCCTGATTAAAAAAACATACTTATTATTATATTCTCTGTATAATATTGTCCAACGAATCCCATAAGGAAGGAATTGGTAATATTGGAAAGAGGAGGAGACGTTCGCGTCGTGGTAAGCATCACGCTTGCCTATAATGTAGCAGTGTCAGAATTGTGAATTTGCGAACACAAACCTGCGCCGCACTGCACTGCGCTCGTCTCCCTGAGATATTAGATGTTAATTCTCTTCATGTCCAGTAATTTATCTGGTCTTTCCCTTCAAGTCACCTTAAAATGTTAACCCGTCCAACCACACCGCTCGTCGCTTGCACCAAGCCCGAGGTATAACGAGTCCTCTGAAAATTATACTAATTAGATACATTAGCGAGCAGAAACGACAGGCAAACAATGTCTGCCGAGGTATTCTTGCTAAAAATATACTTTTTCACCTCACAAGCTCGGAAAGGTTCTGTTTATAATTCGAAATCTGAGTGCTTAAGTGCATTTTATCCGCTAGCGTGGAAAGAGTTTTTAAAATTCGAACCTTTCTATTCAATAGTTTTCTATACCGCCAGTCCACTGACAATGCATAAGTAATAGTTATTTCAAGCCAGTGCGCCAACATCATTTTTATAATAACCGCACTGGCCTAGCACGAAGAGAGCATGAAATAAACTGGCATATTCCTCGCTGTAGTGAGTTATGAGTTTTGAAAAAAGTACTTGTATTGAATCTTGAGCGTAGCGATGGTTTCAAAGGTACGAGACGTAGAATAACGTTGCTGTCGCGCGAAACACACCGTTTTTCACCTCTTTACAGCGAGGAAAATGCTAGAGTTATTTTTCCTGCTGTCGTCGTGCTGGCCAGTGCGATTATATGAGGTTGGCGTACTGACATGAAATAATCAAACACAACACACTCACCCTTCACAATGCCAAACCTGTAAATCATTTACAAATTTGGGGACAAAAATAGTTTCGTGTGTGACTTTTTGTATTTAAACTTACTTTAAAGTAAACACAAGTTGATGATATTTTAATAGACATGTAGGTAATTAAGTTTTTACAACGTTTTTACGATATTTTAACCAGTTTTCTCTGGTTTTAAATACACTTAAATTACTTCACGAAAATCACAGACTCTGGCAGAGAGTTCACAGTGTTGAATTACATGCACGAGTGTGGGCAAGTGATATAATGTGGTGAAACATGTCTTTTCGTGTTGTTTTCAAAACTCCGTAGAAGCTCATAGTAAAGTCGCCACAACTTTACTAGGGCATGACTTGGACTCGACTATGACTAATTTCGTGTGACTAACTGTGATTCCATTACATATTTGACTTGATGATACTATAAAAGCTTGCAAATTCATAAACTTGACACTGGTAGAAAGCACAACGTGCGATGCCAATAAATAAAAAATAAATAAAACTATTTTAGTATTTCATCTCTAATCGACAGAGCTGTAGCGGTCAGTTCGCGGCATTAGTGGTAAGCTGTTAATTCGGCTTATGTTCTTGTTTCTCACGCAAGACGTGCAACGGGTTAATAGGGAAAATGGAAATAGTATGGGAACTTTGTTTAACTGAATTAGTAGGTAAAGTCTTTCACTAGGTAACAATACTAAGGTGTTAATGGATTATTTTGGAAGGGCGCAGAAAAGATATCTTTCGAGAAATTGTATAGGGTAGACTGATGTTTATATAATAAATCAGTTCAGTAGTTTGATTTTTAAATTACTAGAAAATTTCTAGAATATGAAGATGTCATCCAGGTATTCGAAGTTGAAGTCGGTTGTATATATTTTTTTTAAGTGTATTATTAGATGGCTCTTTGTCTACACTCTACAGTAACAAAATTACGAAAAGGACAACTACGGAAATGACGCAGTTGGTTTCAGACTTTCAGATAATTTGTTCGTACGTTTTTCCACCAGATAGTAAAGTTGAGAGATGGAAGGTTAAAAGCGTTCGTGTGTTTCCTGTACGGGAGAAGAATAATTGGCTCGGTTGGAGCCAGAGTGGCTGGGTACGGACCACAGAGCCAATATTAAATGGAGATGGCATTATTATGTTCTTGTTTAATATTAAGAAACTTAAAAAAAAAACGACTTTAAATTAATATGGGACCACCTCGGGAGTATACCCTTCCAAATTTTTTTTTTAATTCAAAATTGATCCAAAACGGGCGGTACACAAACTTACATAAAAAAAAAATTATACCGTCGAACATAGAACCTCCTCCTTTTTGAAGTCGGTTAGAAATAAGAATATATTTAAAAACATGAGAAACTACAATAAAATAAAACAACAATTTAATATATAATTAAAACGATATAATTTTATACGAAAAGTGGCGAATTCAATAGAGACGGACGATAGAATCTGCTATCGATTTGGAGACCCTGTCTTTATGGGGCTCGTGAGAATTCCCGGCACAACACGGGACGATACGGAGCTCCAGAGTGCGCCGGCGCAGCACGACACTACTACACTATCATCCTATTATCCTACTAATATTATAATAGCCAAATTCTGTATGTTAGGACGTTTGTTACTGAGCGGAAAAACGGACGGATTTTAATAAAATTTGGTGAAATGATAGCCTACCTTGAAATAATATTTTTATCACAGGAAATGCCGGTGAAACCTCGCGGCAATGCTTGTAAAGAATATGTCCAATCGTATCACCCATTATGTCACGTCCACTTTATATCTATTTCGTGGTACAGATAATGTTTAGATGGCTCTAATTGGCACATGAATTGATTTCATATGCACTGGAAATTAAGATACAAGCAAAGGTTTAGTTTGAATTTAAGTTTGATCTGTTTATGGGATTATTGTGAAAACAACACGACTCGAAGTTGGCTCGATTTAGATGCCAGAATCTGTGTTTCCCTTAAAGTACAATATCGCCATCAGCCCAGAAACGTTCAATGCTGAACGAAGGCCTCCCCCTTAAACCGTCACACTCTACGACAACCTGCCATTTGCATCCACCGGTTGGCCGTGACTTTCACAATGTCGTCGGTCCACCTACTGGGAGACCTACCTACGCTGCGTCTTCCGGTTCGCGGTCGCTACTGAAGAAACTTTCTTCCCCATTGGTTTTAGTTCTTCGAGCGATGTGACCTGCCCATTGCCACTTCAACTTGCAAAACCTGCGAGCTATGTCGGTGACTTTGATTCTTTGGCGAATATCCTCGTTTCGGATTTTATCGCGCAAAGTAACACCGAGCATAGCTCTCTCCATTGCCCGTTGCGTGACTCTGAGTTTCTCCAAAGGCCAGCAGTTAAAGACCACGTTTCAGTTCTATGTCATCACTGGCAACACACACTGATTTAAAGATCCTTGTCTTCAGACACTGAGGGATTTTGGACGAGAAGATATTACGAAAGTACAATATACTGCCTTCAAATCCAGAGTAAACAGGTTTCTTCTAGGTAAGCGCGCTCCATCCTAAACCGCATCGTCGGGATATGGTCAAACCACAGAGTAATAGAAGTAGAGATGTGATCAAAGGATTTTTCCTTCAAACCGTCACACACGATGAAGCATCTTCGTCGTCTGTGACGGCATTTAGAAAGACGCATGACCGTGCGGGGAGGTGTAGGTTTGCGGGTGGAGTGGCAAATTCCGCACATTGTACTGCCATCTAGTGGTATTCAGGAAAAGTTTTTGATAACTGTACTAATTCAATAGACAATTGTATATAATATTGTCTATTGTCTACTAATTCTTAGCTGAATTAACACTCAAAATCTCAGTATCACGCTAGATGTCGCGTTTTTAAATTCCATAGTACAGATCACAAAATATACAAATAAAATTACTTACGAATGAATTATGACGCCAATAATGGTTTCGAATTTTTTTTCTCAGTAATTTGTACATAAAAAACAGAGCAACTCAAATATTTTTTACTTTTACCGGGTAAAACCACAAAAAATCGTGTAATATGTAAGTTTAAATGACTGTTACGCGTGGCGGTCGTTAGCAGACTGAGCAAATAAGTGTGATGTCACACTCCGTCCGCAAAATAGGAGCCACGGTCGCAAGTCGCTCATCACAACTCCTTTATCCTCCATGGGTCAAACGCAAGCCTATAACGAATAACCATCATCCATTCAACCAGCGACAATGATAATGGAATAGACGGGCCTAGCGCTTGCAAATCGTTCAAAATTAACAAGTCAACATAATAAAGCATACCTATATGCATATAGGTATGCATATTACATTTTCCTAAAATAGAGATAGCAAACCTAATTACTGCATGACAAAAAGAGAACACATGTATTTGTCTATTGCTCTCGAATCTCGAACATTCACGAGCATTGACGAAGGATTCTCGAAGTCTCTCTGTCTCGTAACATTACGATCGTTTCAAAATGGCGATTTCCTTAGCATTTTTTATTGAAATTAATTGCAGTAGTGACAAATTACAGTGATTATTGTGTACTTACTTGTGGAATGTGATCCCCAAACTTTTATTGTGTGTTTTGGTAGGTTCTTACACTTGAAGAATGCACACGAAGGCATATTTTTGATTTGTTTGAATTGTTGTATCGTACGGCTCGCATGTCGCAAAGACAGTCTTCGGATGGGTGACCGTGAGTGGCATTTATTTCTGAGCGCTACCGTGGGTCGGATGACACGTTAAATTGTTGGTCCCGGTTGTTTGTTCTAATTTCTATAACAACAACCGTCAGCCATGTTAGAGGCCTTCGGGCGGCACATTAACTCCGACACTAGGGCTGGCCACTCAGCCTTTACGAACTTACTTACTTTTTTATCACTGAAAAGCCAGTGGTAAGTAAATCAATACAAGCTTAGCTACAATGTATTTACAGTGTCCTCAAAATTCATTAATGCACTGCACTGAAAGCCCACTATTCGCTAATGTTATTTCCGAACGCTAGTTACGAAGCAACGCTTAATTTTAACGTGCTTTATGCATATAGATTGCACTTTAGAAGCGTAATGGGTTATCAGAGCAAATTTGGAACGCGACACAAGTGTGAGCAATTTTGTTTTGACTGTCATCTATTCATCATCATCACAATCAGCCAATCACAGTCCACTGCTGAAACAAAAAAAACACGAAAATTTGAGCGTTCTCTTCCAGGCAAGCTTAAGATAGAGAAAAACGATGAACACTAAAAGAAGTGGCAATGGGCAGGCCACATCGCTCGAAGAACTGACAACCGATGGGGAAGAAAGGTTCTTGAGTATCGACCACATACTGGAAGACGCAGCGTAGGAAGGCCTCCCACTAGGTGGAACGACGACATTGTAAAAGTCGCGGGCAACCAGTGGATGCAAATGGCAGGCTGTCGTACAGTGTGGCGGTCTAAGGGGGAGGCCTTCGTTCAGCTGTGCACGTCTCTGAGCTGATGATGATGAAAAACACGACTGCCCGGCAAAAACTGTTTTTTTTTTAAAAAAAATAGTGTAGCCTGTGTCACTCGGGATGATGTATGGATTTTAACGATACAGACATTCAAATATGTTCAAGTATTTATAAGTTATGGTGGAATAAAGAAACTCACATATATGAAAACATTACTCCTTTTTTCGGGCAGTCGGGGAAATAAGCTTATTGTAAGTATCCGCATTTCAGTCTTCCATACGCAATTACTGAAATTAATTAATTTCGAAAGGAACACTCCTGTCTGTTGCGTTAAGGTTGTCAAAATTGAAAATAAATTTAACAAATTAAATTAGATTAATTTATATTTAAGATTTTTATTTTCTTATAAATAAAGGTA
This sequence comes from Erannis defoliaria, assembly GCA_905404285.2. Classification (NCBI taxonomy): domain Eukaryota; kingdom Metazoa; phylum Arthropoda; class Insecta; order Lepidoptera; family Geometridae; genus Erannis; species Erannis defoliaria. The sequence goes on along the minus strand of FR990091.1, from coordinate 9,667,281 downwards.
TTTGATCAAATGATAAATTATTTAATCGTATATTAGTAATAGTAGTTGTAATAAAATTAACAATACTGTTCGGGGTCGCGCAGCATGGGCACCTGAGCCTATTTGGTCCAAGAGTTGCTGTGGTTCAGATGCGGCCCCTGCAGGGCTAACATGCGCACCGCGAGAAAATTTTGTCGTGTCTTTATGTCGTGCGAAAACGAGACAAACTTATACAGATTCGTAGCCTTGTCCTGTTTTGTAGAATCGAGAAAATTTTCTCGCGGTGCGCATGTTAGGCGCTCTGGTGATAGTTTTAACGAGTGTTATGATGACTACAATCTATCTATCTATATATATTAAAAACTCTCCTGACTGACTGAATGATTGGTGCCTGACTGACTGACTGACTGACTGACAGACAACGCACAGCCCAAACCGCTGGTCGTACGACTTGAAATTTGGAGGGTGTATTCGTCTCGATGCGTAGGGGTGTACTAAGAAAGGATTTTTCTAAACTCGACCCCCGGGTATGAGTTTGTATGAGTTTGTATGAAAGTCCTTTGTTTTTGTACTTTTAGTCACGAAAATATGGATTTGAATAGTTCATTTAAAATAAAAAAGGGGGGGGGGGGGAATGTTGTATGGAAAGTTCTTTGTTTTGAAGTTAGTGATGAAAATTGATATTTGGGTAGTACATTCAAAGGGGGGAAGTTGGGGGGAGTTGGTAGAGTCGGTAGAGTTGAGTAGGCTAACGACGCTTCCGTACGCGGACGAAGTCGCGGGCGACCTCTAGTTTCAGAATGTTTTCGTAATTCCATTTTTGACAACCCTTACGCTTCCACCCGGCTGGACGGGCCGAGTCACGGGTAATTACCTCGCATCATCACATGAGAGTGATATGACCCCGACATATATTTTAAACGTGTCGAATGCAGTTGATTGATCAATTCATTTTCAACCTTGATTGTTTCGGTCGAAAATTCGGTTAACACGCCTTTTGCGATGTAGGTCACAACTTTTTAATTATTTATTGGAAAGTTGTTGTGTGAAAATTAAAATTGTTTGATGCCAGTTTCGGGAACCAGTTCGAATTTTGAAATTAAATTAAATTGATATCATTTTTCAAAACTAAGTGTAATAATCACTTCTGAATAGTTGTAATAAAAATTTCAACGAATCAGCCATTTAATACTTAACTGGTCTTAGGCCGTCCTTCGAAGGGAGATTACGCCATATTCACCACGGTGGCCCAGTTGACCGATTCACGTACGTTTTTAATTAAGTTTCTGGACATAAGCAGGTTTCCTCACATTTTTCCTTCACCGAGAAGCCACAGGTATTCTTAAAATATCGGTTGCTACGTGTCCGATATCAAAATCTAGCCTAAGAATGCGAAGCGTGTTTATCCTGGCTGACACAAGGGGACATTTTAGGAATGGGTAATTTTTTTAATATTTTTTTTATTAGACAATAGACAATAGTTTATTCGTGGCAAAAGTATAAACAAAAAATCAGTTACACAGAACACGGAAAAGTAAAACATAAATAAATAAATAATTGTTTACCTTTTGCCACAAACCGGCCCCAACTCAGCAAGAGCCGGTTGCGAGCAACCGGCGCTGGTCTTCCGTTGGGCCCGGCAGGTGACGTCACGCACGCGAAAATCGCAAGATACACATACAAGGCAAATGAAAGATTAATTACATACACAAAACTAATATCACATCACACAAACAGGTACACGACACAAAACAGATAATATAAAATATACTTACAACATAAACTTAAAAATCATTATCCAATCCGACGAAATTCAACTAATAAAAGGATAAAAGGATAAAAACCCATCGCTACGACTCTTAACTGGCAGCACTTATTATTATACACTTTTTTTATTACTTATTACATAGGCTTGCGTTTGACTGACATCTCGTCTGATATTAAATAGTACTATTTTTTATTATGTGGTCAAACGAAGATGCAGTCTACTACGATGGAGCACGCTTGCCTACGCGATTCACTCTCGACTTGAAGACACCCAGATTATCCACTCGGGCAGTGCATGCCACTGTATAGCAGTTCGAATAAAAAAAAGGGTCATTATTGCGAATGAGTTTTTCGACTTTTTTTGTGTTAGCAGTGACGAGCGTGACGTTCACCTGTAAGCATCACGCCTGCCCATAGTAGCAGCAGTGGCGGAATTGTGAACTTGCGAACAAAATCCTGTGCTCTGTCTTCGGTCAGCTGGACCCGCTCGCCAGTGGACCCGCGGGTCCACTTGACCACTTTTTTTTCTGTATTATTGCACTGCGCTCGTCACCATGAATATTAGATGTCAAATCTCTTCTTCTAGTAACATCATCATCAGCCCGGAGACGTCCACTGCTGAACGAAGCCCTCCCACAACACCTCGGCTTCTCCGGTAACGTTGCCCTACCATTACTGCTTGGCGGTTAATTAACTGGCAAAGGTGTGGTACTTCCCCAGGCGGAATACGATACAGGCCCAAGGCCGTAGGCAGTGGGGGGGTCCAACACCCCGAAATGCCTTCGCCAACCCACCGAATAGGCGAGTGGCCTAATGTTTAATTTATGAAAATTAACAGGCTTAGTGATGAATATAACTAAATACATTACACATACTGAAAAAATAAATTGTATTGGCTGATAAATCTCTGAGATATGAGCGTTTAAAGTTTTAGGTGGGGATAGAGAGGGGATGCTCTATCCCTTTCTCGCAAAGCACGTGTTAGTATAGCATTTGTATGCCGCGCCTGAGGCTTGACGTCATAGCTCAGTATAGCGCGCTCTCTGTCTAGCTTGAAATTAAAATACTCAGAACTTATTTATTTTTGAATTATTTTAAATTTTGTTTTCGTTGATAGGCTCTATTGATGATCAGCTTTTTAACGAGGTAATAAAAAATTAGTAGTCATCATGCCTATTATACATACCTACTTACGTATAGATCGTCGTCGTTTTAAAGTTGTTACTTATTGTCACTGGATCAGAGCTCGACCCCACGAAATGAGCTCGACCCCCCTCGAAATGAGCTCGACCCCCCTCGAAATGAGCTCGACCCTCCCCCGAAATGAATTCCTGGCTACGGCCTTGTACAGTCCTACCCTACACTAATGGAACATTCTGAAAAACGTTTTGTTTCGTGTGCGTGAGACAATTTGCGAATGCGATATAATGTGACTATTCCCTTTCTACGAGCCCCTTTATTATATAAAAGCGTCGTAAATATCAGCGGTTACTTGTGTCCCTCGGACACGGAATTAGAAGCAAAGTGCTGTTGGTGCATTAAAGGTGCTAGCATACTCTGTGTAGCAAAGTGGCCCGAATATTGTAGAGCCGGTAATAACTTTTAGATAGCCTCCGATACAGGACATGCGGTTAATAAAGCTGCGAGCTTATGAAACTATAACTAACTACTATACTATACTAATCGTGTTTTTGGTAATAAATATATTCTTATTTCTTTTTTATAAAGTCGAGTGACGAGACGAGCAAGACCTTTACCTGATGGTAAGCGTCACGCTTGCCACTTACCGTATCAGTGCCTAGATATACCGCTCTCTTTCTATCACGTATGCTTAGTTACGTGCAACGAAGGTAGCGTGCGGGCGGCCACTGACCTCAGCCTTGCATTGTCCTCTTGGAGCGGAGCGCCGGCCGAACATACTTAAACTGCGGAGTGACACCCCCCTGGTATAGAGTTTGTTTAGAATCGTAAACTTTGAGGTCATAAACCTAGTATAGTGCCCTCTCTGTCTAACAAGAATCTAAAATGTTTATAACTTCGTTATTTGTGCACAAATATTAAAATTTTACTTTCGATGACGACTTTCGTCTTTCTTTTACTTTTTGTTGCCAGTCAGGTTTTTTGTAAGTTAATAAAAAAACACATGCATATTCCCTATTCCAGATAAGAACCATATAAGGCTGAATTTGAGAACGTGACCATAAGTGTAGTGGTAGGACTCTACTGCAGAGTCCGCCTGGGGAACTACCACACCTTTGCCAGTTATTCAACCGCCAAGCAGTAGTGTGCAAGCATTACTGTGTTCCGGTTTGAAGGGCAATGTTACCAGAGAAATTACTGGGTATGAAGATATTTAACATCTAATTTCTCAGGGTGACGAGCGCAGTGCAGTGCGGCGCAGGATTGTATTCGCAAGTTCACAATTCTAGCACTGCTACTGTTATAGGCAGATGTAACGCTTACCACTAGGCGAACGTCTCGCTAGTCTCGTCACTTGATTGAGAAAAAATAATTGTCTGGGCACAGAAAATTTCGCTCAAAAAAAACAACGGGCTCAAGATTTGAACCCACGACTTCACGATGGCTACCACGGTCGTCGTCAGCCATATATCGTCCACTGCTGGACGAAGGCCTCCCGCTTGGCAGGCGGCTTGGGGATCGCAGAATGCTCACCACCGTTAACCAAGAGGACGCTGCTACCCGTCCTCCGGTGGGTCTGGATGCAGTTTAAGGACATACCCAGGTCCCTACCAGGCTACCACGGTATCATAGCATAAATACAAGCTACATCTTAAATTTCAATACTTACCCGTAAATCTAAGCTAACACCGGTAGCTCTCCCATTAGTCGTATGTCCAGTAACCACGCCTGGGTTTCACGCCCGCAAGCTTTCAATTTGCATTAACGGTTTATCAGTTTTAATGTACAGTGTATATTAACCCCTTTATTAATAAACATGGGGTAGGTTTAGAATAGCAATTTTCGTCCTTGTTTTACTCTCTATAACGTTCTAAATTAAAACAAAGAGAAAAATAGCAATTGCAACAAACATGCGGTAGGTTTAGAATAAAGATTTTCTTTTTAGCGTCTGTTCTCTTTTTAAAGTTTAAAAAGTGTAGATGACAAAATAAACATGGTGTTTATTTATAGTTAGCCTTTTTTGTCTGTTGTTTTTTTTTCTCTCGCTATAAAGTTCTTAATTTAAAACGAGAAAAATAGTTACCTTATCCTAATATACCTACATGGGATAGATTTAGAATAGCCATTTTTGTCTTTGAGAAAAAGACAAATGACGAGGAGTTTCGGCGGGAAAACGAAAAAATCATGTCGCTGCATCCTATTTTTTTCTTAAACTAGTTTTTTTTCGAATTAATGATAAAAAATGGTGGTGTTTTATTCATTGCGGATTGAATTAAATGCACGAGTGTGGGCAAGTGATATAATACACTGTTTTAAACTATCACGGTTGTTTACTAAAGTTCTATTATTATTATTAACGGGATATTTACCGTGATTATGTTGTGAAATGAGCTCATGTTTTTCTTTAAGTGATATAATGTGGTGAAACATGTCTTTTCGCTTTTCGTGTTGTTTTCAAAGCTCCGTAGAAGTTCATAGTAAAGCAGTGGCGAAGCGAAAGAACAATTCGATTCCCATCGGCTTTACTAAGCTTTTACTTACAAAATACAAAAAAATGACTTGGACTCGACTATGACAAATTTCGTGTGACTAACTGCTATTTCATGACATATTTGACTTGATTTTAATTAGTAATTTGTCGTTGCGGTTTTTTCAAATAACGCAACGAAACCGTTGTTCGTTGGCCAACAACGTTTAAATAACTATCTGTTTCTAGCAACTATCTATTTCCAAATTTTTAAATGCGATACGTTACGTTTTAACACAAATGCGTTTACCAAACGATGATCATCCTAAACATATTGGGAATAAGTCATATTTTCGCAATCTCTAAATTCTACTCAGCCCAACGTGTATAGCTATCCTACTCGCACGCATGGTAACGCTCCATCTGGCTTATTCGCTCCAACCCGCTATGTCGATAACTTCATATACGCTATAGTTTGCGCGAATTTAGAGCGTTGTGAAAATATCGTTGGTTTCGTTTTATACTTAACAAGCGATGTTTGTGAAACAACTCGTTATTGAAATAACTAGTTTTGCTATGGTTGGACAACGAGTGATCGTTGTGTAGCGCGATAGATAGTTGTACAACTATCTACGTTGGACAACGCTCACCACTAATTTTAATATAAAAACTTTAGAATTCATATACTTGACTCTGGCAGAATGCACAACGTGCGATGCCAATAACTAAGAAAAAAATAGAACCGCATTTTCCTAATCTCGTTTTTGAAATGTTTATTTTATTTTGAGAAAAAACTAGTTAAATCATAATTTCAAGTCTCATTTACACAAGCTACACAGTTGTTATAAAAACATACTCAAATTAAAACTAAGAATAATTCAACGATTCTAGTTGAAGTGTAATTGCAGTTCCCGCCACTCTTTAATGCCAGTTTTTGCCCGGGCAATTACTGCACGTAAGTGTACGTAGAGTAGCAAACTGCAGAAGGACAACTCGGTCTGATAAATTATTAACGTACTTATACCACTAATATCTCAGATTCGTACAATAATTTATTATACTTAGTTCGCGTAGGCTACGGTAGACACGAAATTATTTTTTAGTGGCAAATCTAAACGAAACAGACAGACAAATGTGAGATATGAAACGCTAATCTGAAAGTGGCCTAAGGTACAAATTTCCAATACCGCCTTGTGTAAACTAGGGCATGCCTGAACCAAAACTTCTTGCTTGCTCTATCTCACTACCTGGATATAAAAAAAGAACACATACCTACAGGCGAACATAGAACCTCCTCCTTTTTTTATTTATCGGTAAAAAAATAAACCGTAGCGAACTAAAACATTGAGACTGCCTTTTTACACATTTTCCTAGTAAACGAATACGTAGTATTTTTCAGTACTTTCTGCGCTGGAGGACCGGTGCCATAGTAATGTAGGTAATCTGTAATCTTTGATGTAGAGACTAAGAGATATTTTTCTTTAATTTCGGCATCGCACTTTGTGCAGTTTTTCAAGCATCTGATATTGTCAGGACAAATAACTCATAAAATTAAACTACGAAATTAGTCAGGTCAAGTCAAAGTCATGCCCTAGTAAAGTTGCGGTAAACTCGTAGGTACTAGAAGCTTTTAACGAGTTTTGAAAACAACACAAAGCACCACCATTTTTATACATTAACATAAAATAACACGAGTAAATGACATACGACATTTCCCTTAGGCAGGTGGCCTAGTAGTACATATGTCCCATACTTCTTTGTAGGCCAAAATTTGTAGGCCACATGCCTCTTTACCCGATTTAGAAAATAATACAATGTAACGGTTTTTTATCCGCGCATGAACTCCGGCTTCGTTGTTGTGCTTCTGTTATATTCTTAATCTGTGACACTGGTATGAGAGGTTGGGTGTTTGTTGCTGCATTTCAGTTGGGTTCTAGTGCTTAAATTTAAAGCGAGGTTTTTAACCTGTGTTTAATTATAGCTTTTGTTAAGTTCGTGAAGTTGATGTGGTTGTAAAGTATTATTGTATTCTTGTTATCATTGTTTAGATTGACTAGATGGTTTTGAAAGAATACCGATGCTAAGGAACGGACGGTCCGGTCAGTCTTCGGATGGGTGACCGTGAGTGGCATTTATTTCTGAGCGCTACCGTGGTTCGGATGACACGTTAAATAGTTGGTCCCGGTTGTTTGTACTAGTTTCTATAACAACAACCGTCAGCCATGTCAGAGGCCTTCGGGCGGCACATTAACTCCGACACTAGGGCTGGCCACTCAGCCTGTACGAACTTACTTACTTAAAGAACGGACTATCCAGTCAATCTTTGGATGGGTGACCGTGAGTGGCATTTCTATCTGAGCTCTTCCGTGGGTCGGACGACATGTTAATTTGTTGGTCGCGGTTGGTTCTATATTTCTTTAAGAACAACAAACAAGCCATGTCAGAGGCCTTTGAGCGGGGGCTACTAGGGCTGGCCACTCAACCTAATTCATGTTGTAAAATGTATATACGAAATTAGCTCTCTCTCTCTTTATTCTTTGAGGTACTTTTATTAGACTTGGAGTACGCCGCGAATACATCCCGAGGCGAAGCCGAGGGTGACAAACACTGAAGAGAGACTAAGAGTAGGGCCTTCGCTTTTCTGTGATGACAAACATGAGATCTGAGGCTTCTTTACTTGCTCCCGTCGTGTGTATACGGTTTTACGTGCCGCTGCGGGGAGGAAGTGGTTCCTTTCGCTCCGCGTAGCGGGGCTAAAGTAGCCACGTAAAATATTTTGAACACAAAGAAATCTAGTGTAAGGCCTACGTACGCCGCGTCTTCCGGTTCGCGGTCGCCACTCGATAACCTTTTTTCCCCATCGGTTGTCAGTTCTTGAGTGATGTGACCTGCCCTGCGCCACTTCAACTTGCAAACCCTGCGAGCTATGTCGATGACTTTGGTTTTTTGGAGAAAATCCTCGTTCCGGATTTTATCGCGCATGGTAACTCCAAGCATAGCTCTTTCCATTGCCCGTTGTATGACTCTGAGTTTCTCCAAAAGGCCAACAGTTAAAGACCACGTCTCAGATCTATATGCTAGTTAGTTATAGTACGTACTACATAGTTACGTTAGTTAGTGGCTGGTGCCTAGTATATGCAATGATTTGCCAGAAATTGATGAGAACCATTTTATAAACAAATCTACATATAAATTAGCCTTGAAAAAACTACGGTTAAATAGAATATCTATGTAAATAATCTGTGTACTTATAAGTTAACATATTATATCGAGTTATAAGCTTACTTAAATATCGGTAAAATGTCAATACCTACTCCTACATACTCGTAGTAAATAGTAATGAATATGAGAGTCGATGTCTGCCTACAAACTGCTATGCAGTTTGGCAGAATTATAAATTGAGCTATGTAATTAGTTTTGTAAGATAAAAAATATATATTATACCTGCAATTTCATGCGCTCTATTCTGTAATTCAGAGTTCGAGAATGTAACTCCAAGTTCTTGCAGTGTTACATAATTAATGTATATCAATACTAACAGGCATTACGAAGAGCTCTTTAGCTTAACGGGAGAAGGGAGGCGGCTTAGTGGAGGGGAGGAGCGGGCATTATGTGACGTACAAAAAAAACAGCGTTTCCATACATTTTGTCCAAGGTCAATGAAAGAAAGATAGAAAGAAAATAATTTATTCTGTAATATCATTATACAATAAAAAAAATAGCGATGAGTAATTAACAGAAAAAAAACAATGAAATTTTCAATGTTTTTTTTATGGGACAGCTGTTTTTTTCCCCCTATTTCAGGGTTGGCCCCAAAAAGTTGTTCAAAACAATGAGTAGGTATATCTACCTTTGTAAATTTGGCGGGAATGCAAAACAAAAGCTTGTAGAAATATAAATATAAATTTATGTTATAAGCTAGCTGCGCCCCGCGGAATCACCCGCGATTCCTGAAATAAAAAGTATCCTATGTGCTATTCCAATGAATTAGCTACCTTTATACCAAATTTCGTACAAATCCGTTCACCCGTTTCTGCATGAACGAGTAACAAATAAACGGTCCGCCGCCATTTTAGAGGAGACCGCTCACAAGTCAAAATGGCGGCGGTCCGTGCCTAGGGTTACCATATCTCAGGATTCGACCGGAGATTTTAGGATTTTTCGACTCTTCTCAGGATTCCGGCCGGATTTAGCAAATCTAATGATAGCTCAGGATTTTCAATAAAACACAGGTTACATTTTAAAGATCTCTCTTATTAAACTACTAAAAATAGTTTTCTTTTGGTAACGATTGAACAGTTCAAATCAATACTTATTTATCAAAGTAAAACAAACTAAAAACAATCTTTTTTGGGTAACAATTGCAGTTAAAATCAATACTTATGTATTAATTTAAAACAAACTTAAAATAATCTTCTTTTGGTAACAATTGCAGTTAAAATCAATACTTATTTATCGAAGTAAAACGAACTAAAAATAATCTTCTTTTGGTAACAATTGCAGTTAAAATAAATACTTATTTATCAAAGTGAAACAAACTAAAAATAATCTTCTTTTGGTAACAATTGCAGTTGCAGTTAAAATCAATACTTATTTATCAAAGTAAAACAAACTAAAAATAATCATCTTCTGGTAACAATTGCAGGTAAAATCAATACTTATTTATCCAAATAGGTACTTAATTAGTTTTGTCGTATTTAATATTTGAAGAAACTTTTTTAAGTAAGTTCTTTTCTTTGATTATTGATTTATAAAATGCCTCACAAGTTAAACTCTTCAAGTTATATTGGACTAAAAGTAGAGCTCGAACTGAAGACACGTTTAGTCGGTTTCTTTCTTTCGACCATTGAGCTCCCATGATAGAAAAAACTCTTTCTACGTTTGCATTCTGAGCTGTAATTGCAAATATATATTGACAAATACGCAGTATCTCTGGCAATCGTGAAATACCTATTGTCTTGAAAATGTTTGCCCACAACTCATGAAGCATTACGTCAAAAAATGCTTCTTCCTGTTTTGTCAAAAAACTATTCAGGGATGCAATTTCATCGAATAACTTCACATCATCGATGTGTATTCCTTTTCCATTTAGATAATGAATTGATAAAGCAATCTGATCAAAGTCGATCATTTGGCCCTTTTTCAGCATCAACCAATTAAAGACTTTGAAATCATCTAAAGGCGTCATCCACTTGATCAGATATTCTACGCAAATCTTATACATATTTTTAAGGTCGTGCTTGAAAACTTCTTGGTTTTCCGCAGTGCACTTAGCCAGCAACTCTCGCACTTTAAGTGGCATGAAGTTTGCGTTCGCTCGTGCAACTAAAATTTCATGTGTGGATTCGAGGATTCTTTTTATATCTAAAACAGAATTCTTTTCTTTTTCGATGTCCTCAATTTTCGTCTGAAATATTGACATTAATGAGTGAGCAATAAATAAATAAATTTCGCTGAGTTCATTTTCAAAAAAGTTCTTCAAAGTAATTGGTACACCAGGAGTAGATAAAAAGTACTGCTTCAACGGCTCATACATCTTCAATATTCTTTCGATCGCTGGAAACAGACTAAGCCATCGGGTCTTGCTATGAAACAAAAGTTTTTGATAATTGACGTCTATATATTCGCTGATATCCTTCAACGCCTCCGTGCGTACGGTGTATACGGAAAAATAATTAAACAGCTTCATTACTACAGATTCTATATCAATATGCAGATTATCAGTGCCATGTTGAATACAATTGTGTAGTATGTGCGCTGGGCACCCAACTCCTACGATATCTTTGTCCAGAAAGTTTTTTAAATTAGTCCAAACATTTTGTCCCGGTTGCCGATTAACTCCGCCAAAATTAACATTAGCGTTGTCTGCTGTAAATGATACACATTTCATCAACAAGTCGTACTTTTGCAAGCTTGTTTTAATTATCTCTGTTATAGTGTCAGCAGTTTCATTGGGTGTGCTCAGCACATCCAGCAGTTTTGTTTTAATGCCTTCTTGCCAGTCGAAGAATTGTATCATAATAGGAAATATTTTTTCAGCACCGTGATTACTTGCATCTGTGGAAACGCCCAAGTAGTTGACATTTTGTAATGAGACTTGTACCTGTTCAATTACCCACGGAGATATCACGCCCGTTACAATGGCCTCAGTCTTCGTTCGTGCACAAGAAATACTCTTCGCAGTGTTGGAATCGGCAAATATAGCCTTAACCAGTTGGCTGGTGCAATCCATAGATTTAAATGACTGGTGATGTTTCACTGTGTGAAAAGCTAAAGTGGCTTCAGCGGCGGATATTTTGTCTGTCAGTCCAGAACTTTGTGGTTGAAATAAAGAGTCGATTTTGGTGTTACTTGAAACAGTCAAACTATTTTTTTTATGTTTTTCCGTTAGGATATGTTTTTCAATATCAGCACCTCCCTTGAACTTAATAGAAAAATGATTGTTACATATTGAACAAAACACTTCGGTAGGTTCTCTACCATCTTGCATAATCGGAAATCTTTGTTTTAAAGTATCTGTGAATGTACACACGTATCGTGGTCGTTTGGTACTTGAAGACATTTTAACTCGTATCCATCCAACAGCTCCGATTCTCGCTCGCTCGCCCGTCCCGTGGTGGAAGCGTAGTCCAACCTTCGCAATGGCGCAAGACGGACTGAGTGAGCGAGCGAGCGGCAACCGCGCTGCGGGGCGACGGGCGCCCCCCTCCTCCACCCCGCTGTTTTGAGTGCGATGTACATACAAGCTTGCAACGCGTCGCGTAAAACGCGTGCGCGAGATAATAATACGTTTTTGAGAGAAAATTCTCAAGCTGTAGAAAATCTCAGGACTTTTCCATGGAAATCAGGCCTTTTCTCCGGACTTTTGATTTTTTCATCTGGTAACCCTATCCGTGCCAAAACTATTGCATTGCAATAAATCTCCTGCATCACCAACCAATTCTGCGGGCCGCACCGTTCTTTTACCTTTAGTAACGCACTGTCCTGCGGCCCGCTGCGGCTTTAGTATTCACATGTTCTGTTCTGGGCGCGCTTTATCCAATGGGGTCCACACTGCGATTTTCCGCTAGATGGCGCATCGTCGATGCGGCCATAGTCAACTGTCAATCTCATACATTTCTTTGGTTTTTTTTCTACAAATTAATGCTTTTACTCTTATTAGACTCGGATTACCAGGGAGAATCTGCATATACTGTTTTGTACAGTAAATTTTTAATTAGCAAGGTAGGCACCTTGCTAATTAAAAATCTGTCCAACATAAAATGTAAACAACTATCTAACCTACAATTCTATTTTCTATTTTGATTCTTAAATCAAGGCACAGTACCCAGTATTTTCCTTGGACTAGATTATCGACAACACCCTCATCAATACCAGATAGTTATAACTTATAAGTAACGAAAACTTGATTTTGACATCCGGACCGCCTCTGGCGTCATCTGCGATTTTTTTTTGTCTGTGGAACCTCTTTCCCGCTTCCTCCTGTCACGCAGCCACCTACCCCATTTCCCCCACGCTCCGCCGATAAATAATCCCGCTACACGTCGATATTTCACACCGGGGTCGGCTGTTCCCTTAATATGCTGCCGAGATGTGACTTCACGTGGCCTAGCTTACATACGTTCATGAAACTAGACAATCGGTGAACTACTACGACAATAATCCAAATGCAAAAATAAATAAATGGTAACAGGTTGGGAAATTTGGCATCGAAGGCAGAGACTTCTGTAGCTTAATTGGCAAAGCAGTTGGGACGGAAACCTATAGAGACTGCAGGTTCGAGTCCTGCGGTCATGATTTTTCTTCCTGTTTAAGCTTTAAAAACATAAATAAATGGTGTTCTAAAATAATGTTTATCATAATCTAGCTAATTTATACTGGACGTTTTCCAAAACAAGGAGAAAGAGAAAAAAATAATTAAGGCAAAAACGCATATTTACATAGCACATCTTTTTTTCAATTATTTTAATTAAAAAACCAAACTACTGAACCATAATCTGAAAGTATTATATATTTATATATATTTTTTTGTGTTAATAATTACGGTGTTATGAGGTAACAATCCGAAAAAAATACATTGGTATAGCTGAATTAAGAACCTCTTCCTTTTAGAAAAGTCGGTTAAAAAGAAAATTAAAGCATGAACAACAAATAAATTCGATGCTCAAATCCACTACCAGTTAGCAGCGGAACCAGCATGCTGGCGGCATTGCCACGTTCAATGGCAATGCTTATGTTTTGGGACAAATAAGCATAAGTGCTTACTTACCGTCTTATGCATAAAATAAAACCTCTTTTAGACCTATTTTAGTAAAAAATTGTTTTGTCTTCACAAACCTCGTACGAAACGGTTTGATTCCACTTTCTTTATTCGAACTGCTGAACAGTGGGTAGCGCTGCCCGAGTGGGTGTTTCCCGATAATTATAATCTGGGTGTATTCAAGTCGCGAGTGAATCGGTTTTTTCTAGGCAAGCGTGCTCCATCGTAGACTGCATCTTCGTTTAACATCAGACGAGATGGCAGTCAAACCTATAAATTAATTAAAAAAAACCGAAAGACATTAACAAAACAAAAGTGTGTTATGCATAGGACGGTTAGTATTTTAAAATAAACGAGATTAATCATTTATGCTAATGTAAAAAACGTCAAAATATAAAGTGCATTTTAAGCATGTTTTTTAACTAAATGGAACTATCTATCAGTTATCTATTGGGTTTCAAAGCTTCACTGCAAGATTATAATACTCTTTTAAATATGATGACGTAGCTATATTTGAACTACGTCATTAGGTAGATTAAGGTCTACATTATTCGAAGCGATAAAACTTTTAGAGAGGTCATTAGGAGGCGCTTTACCGAACTTTTGCAAGGTTTTTCAATGTAAAATTAGAAACAATAACGTTTGGGATGGAAGTATAATATTTCATTTTATCTATTATGTCATCATCATCAGCCCGGAGACGTCCACTGCTGAATGAAGGCCTCTCCTTTAGACCGCCACATTGTACGACAATCTGCCATTTGCATCCACCGGTAGCCCGCGACTTTCACAAAGTCGACGGTCACCTAGAGGCCTTCCTACGCTGCGTCTTCCGGTACGTGGTCGCCACTCAAGAACCTTTCTTCCTCATCGGTTATTAGTTCTTCGAGCGATGTGGCCTGCCCATTGCCACTTCAACTTGCAAACCCTGCGAGCTATGTGGGTGACTTTGAATCTTTGGCGAATATCCTCGTTCCGGATTTTATCGCGCAAAGTAACTCCGAGCATAGCTCTCTCCATTGCCCGTTGCCTATCTATTAGGTAGTATGATTTATCTTTGTTATTTAAGGCACAATTATTGTACAATGTATAGTATACAGTTTTTTTTATTGTTGTGTTTATTAATTCTTGTACAATGTATACATATATATACAATATAAATAATTATAATAAAAATTCAACCGACTACTTCTGTACGCTGTGTTAGGACATATAATTATGTTCTTCGAACGTAATTAAAAAAACGCCTTTCCATCGTAAGATTGCCTAGAAGAGACCACTTTAAGCGATAAGGCTGCCTGTTACACTAGTTCTCATTTTTAACCGACTTCAGAAAAGGAGGAGGTTCTTTCATGCGATTGTATTTTTTTATGTTTCTTATCACAGAATTTCAAGTAAACGAAATTACGTATTCTATTTTGAAGTTGTTTAAAAAAAATTGCTTGTTTATGTTGAGGTAATCATTTCTTTGGATGTGCTTAATAAAGAGTTTTCATCACACTTGCTCGTAAAGTGGGTTTTAGGCTCATAATCCAAGATATTACATACGCGTGCTTTTTACTTTACATACAAGTATACAGTAGACAATAGACAATCGTTTGTGTCAAAAATATAAACGAAATCAATTACATTGAACACAGTAAAGTAAAAAATAAATTGTTTTATCTGACAGTGGCAATTTTGTTATAATTGTTCTATATACAGTGTATATAGTACTCGTAGGTATATCCTGGTTAAGTTGGTACCTCACTGCAAGTTATATGTGTATTGTATGTAAGTATATGAAGCATTCTTAATATAGCCGGGTAATACAGTTTTTTTTGGTAATTAATACTAACAAAGAGTTTATATGCGGCTAAAGAAAATGTCACCAGTGCGCGCATCACAGGCTTGCATTTAAAATTTTCCGCATTTCCACCATTTTCCGCAAATGCCGTTGACGTTTTCGCTGTGTGGTAGATTATTATCTAAAAGTTAATAACGATACAACTTTGTTGTTTCCTCGCAAGTGTGATGTAAAACGTCGTATGGAACGCGTGTGCTTTTTGGTAAATACGCTCTCGGCTCCCTAATAGCGTAATACCGCCTCGAGTGTATGACCAACATAGCACACTTGTATCATAATTTACTATTATCTAACGTTGCATAGCTATGCGTAGGTTAGGTACTTATACAAGTAATCTGCTCCTAAAGATATCATGTGAATATCTACGAAGAATTCGAGGTACACAAACCTTAGACCCTATTTGAATGTAAAATGAGTATGTGTCCGGTCCCAACGGGTTTACTGAACGACTCCCATAAGGTGCCGTCTCCACTAACGTTTAACTATAACGTTTTTTCAAAACTCTGTTTCATAATATCTTCATCTTCATTGTTTTACACTTAAAAAAACAGAAGGAATTGAAAATAAGTTTCCGTTTTAAGACTATTTTGTCAAACTATATTTAGCTAAATCGGAGACATGGTAAAGACTAAATTATCTACGGGAGTTTACTTGTGCTGCTCCGCCGAAGTTGCCGCTGCACCAGCCCTACTCTGTGTCTCAGGTAGATGAGACGGTGCCAAAGTATCGACGGAAGTAGCGTCCCATATAAGTGACCGTCCCAACTTCCAAGGCACAGTCATACCGTCAGGTCTTTTGCCATCGTCACGCGCAAGGCCGCTCGGTTCGAGAACAGCTGCAACATTGGCGGTGGAAAAAGCCCGACGTATGATCATTCTTTATTCGAAGTGCTGAACAGTGGAATGCGCTGCCCGGTGGGTGTGTCCCGATAATTATAATCTGGGTGTCTTCAAGTCGCGAGTGAATCGGTTTCTTCTAGGCAAGCGTGCTCCATCGTAGGCTGCATCTTCGTTTAACATCAGACGAGATGGCAGACAAACGCAAGCCTATAATGTACTTAGCAAAAAATATAATAAAAAACAGAAAATTATGAACAACTTTTACTAAGTGTGCTTATTGTTTCAGACGTCCATCAAGAAAGCGTCTTGTTCGTTTCGTTGCTTGTTCTGGTCATTACCAAAATCCTAGATTGTGTTGTACCGCTCGCCATTAAGTGCGAGCAGCTCGTGGAAACATCTCCTAACAGCCCGCCGCGTGAGTGATTCCCAAGCCGTTATTAGTAATGCTTAGAGGCATTCATTAGGATTAAGATTATAAGATAAGAGGATTTGTTCTAATATTACGGTAGCTATTGCCGCTCTGCTACCTAATTCTTAAACTAAGTCTGTGTAGATACGTATCACTATGAAGTTTGGACGTAAGAATGATTTCGATTAGATTTTTTTCATCACACTTGTTCGTAAAGTGGATCTTATTGCATCGGTTTTAGGCTCATAATCCAAGCTATTACGCACGGGTGCTTTTTACTTTACATTGCGGCACTTGTGCTATAATAGGTATAACCCGGTAAAGTCAAGTTTGTACGTGACTGCAATTAAACGTATGTATACGAAGCACTCTTAATATAGCCGGGTAATACTTACAGTTTTTTTGTAATACCATGCCTGCTATCTGCCCTATTTAAATTTGCCTAATGCAAATTCATTGCTCAACTAAAAAAAGAAAAGATAAGAAAATAGGTTGGTACTTGAAGAGCCACAACCGACTTACAATTCAGATAACTTTCTGGGCATGAAGAGATTTGACATGTAATATCTCAGGGTGACGAGCGCAGCGCAGTGCGGCGCAGGGTTTTGTTCGCAAGTTCACAATTCTGGCACTGCTACTGTTATGGGCAGGCGTGATGTTTACCACCAGGCGAACTTCTCGCTCGTGTCATCACTCCATAAAATTAATAAAAAAATATATTACATGTATGAATGCCTGCGTTATGAATATGTTAAAAACATCTACGAAGAATAAGATCAATTTCAAACTATATCACAAGCCATGAACGGCCATTCAAGGCTAATTCAACAATTTAACATTTAATCAACACGCCCCGTTCCCTGTCAGGAAGCTATTACATTCCTACACAAGATCTATTGAAAAAATCAACAATTGTACATTATCATATATCATAACACACACACAAATGTTGGTTGTATGTAGGGGTTAGTATGTGTAACCGGTTTGGGAAACTTGCTTCGGGGACGTCTGCCGGGCATAAGGAAGCAATTTGGTAGATAAGCGGTGGCGATTAATTAATAGATACACGCTTTTCCATTTTTTCCAGTGAGTACGCCCATTACTGGGTATTTTAGAGGTGCGAACTAAACGTTATATAATAACAAATAATAAAATATCTTGTTAAATTAAACTATATAATAACATTAAAAATATTGAGCCAATTGTTAACGCCTAACAAAAAACTAAGTATGAATTTAAAATTATAACAGTTATTTTTTGAACTTTTTGTACGAATACAACATGAAGTATTTATTTTTAACTTTTAGTTTCTAGCAGTTTTTTAACGTTTAGTCTAGCTAGCTACTGGGTATAATAGGCTATACACAGTCTCTCGTTACACCCATTTTTCCGGTTTTGTGCATGCCTCATCCAATGCTTTCCGACATGCTTCACAATATCGTTTGACTATCGGTCTGATGAGTTGCGTGTACATACGTCGTCCCTCGTTTCGATTACTGCCTTAGTCCACCAGCTAACACCTGTTGACTTAAGTCATCATCATCAGCCAGAAGACGTCCACTACTGGACTAAAGCCTCCGCTTAATATTTTTTTAATTGCTATAATCCCCACGCTTGGTAGGCGACTGCCGAAAAGGGTTTGGTGTGGCGTCGAATTTCTACGTTTCGAACAAGATTAGCTAGCGGATGCCTAGCAAGGATAAAGAGCTGCCTCCTCCAAGCTTAATTTATATTGTAGTGTGGTGTGTGTGTTGCTACCTTACCGGGTCACCGGTGTGGTGAACGGCTAGCTCGAGGGGTAGTGGGTTCTGTGTGCGCTCTGCGGGCCTGCCTCTGGCGGGTGAGATGGGGTTAGACCTACCTATCCGAGATAACTAATTCTAACAAGGGCGCCACCAGCACGATAATGCTGGAAAATGAGACAAGGAATTAGCGTCCAAATCTTATGTATTGTAAAATATGTTCTTCAATTTCTTACCATTGTACATCAATGACGGTTCTGTTAGTTATAGGTACATTCTTTAAGATATTTCTATTATGTTAGTACATTTGTTAAACAATGTAAAATTAAGTACTTAGTTACTAGGTTAAGTATAGATAAGTTAAACCTTTAACATTGTAGTTCTAAGTTTTAAAGTTACACCAAAGGATTGAGACAGAAGGGCCAGTTCTGCTCGTTGAAGTTAAATTTACAATTCTTGATCACATAATTTCTAGTTAAAGTCCAAAAACATTCTAGGTTCTTTCTTCGTTGTAGACACTTGACTGACGTGAGAAAATTAAGAGAAAATTGACATACCAAATGCGCGTGGCATTAATATTGATTAATTGAGCTTCACCAAGACATATTTCTGCTTCTAAATGTTATTGCGACGTATTCACGTCGAAATCAAAATGGTAGGCTACGAGTCATTTCGCAGACATGGACGCTTTACAAGCACAAACACTAAACCAAAACAAAAGAGCGGCGGAATCTGCAACAATGAAACAACGACGTTACTTCTAATTCTACTATAATTTAGGTACGTGGATTTGGGAACAAGACGAGATGGGTTTCTTACCAATCCACCGCTTTGGACCTCATGGAATTGTTGGCCGCCATGCGATCATCATCTGCACTGCAACCATCCCAAGTACTGTGGAAATCAGTGAAAATGATAATCCTCGCTTCAATCTCCAGCGGGCAACGAATCAGGTTGAAAACCAAGTAAAATAACTTACTATTCTGCGGTGTGGTATTTAATTCACAGGAGCGGATTATTCGCCCGCTTACTCCATCAAAAACCAAAGTTAAAAAAGGATGTTGCCAGGACTTGCCGGCGTAAAAACAAACAAAACTTTTCTTTCTGAATCGATAAATCAATAAAGGGCTGTTTACACGCTGTCCGCGTTGGCAACGTGTGGAAAGACACTAATGAATTCTGTTCTCAATGAAAAAAATACAGGAATCTACGAAATGTCAATGTCAACGTTATTACGTTACTTACTCTATGGTCAACATCTCAAACGTCATACTGTCAAGCGATATGTAAACAAAATCATAAGGGTTTCTAAAACGAAAGTTTTATAAAAAGATGTGTAAAATATTGTGATATCCCACACAAAATGATAAGCCACATCATATTTAACAAGTTATTATGTTCCACCGGCGTTCTTCAGTGAGGAAGGACTCCTGAAGATACGAAGCAAATGACAACAAAAATGTTTCTAGATTCTCTTACTTCTTTGCCTGAAGGACCCCTTCGACTGATGGGAGAAAACCCACAGGATACGTCTGAGCGTCGAAGAACACAAAACAAAGGTTTGCAACAAAAAACATGATAAGGTTTTTGCAATGCAACAGTGTATGTAACAGTATGTATGCGTTTGTGTGTGTGTCTATATTTGTAACTCTTATATTTTTATTGCACCGATGTATATTATGCTTTAGTTGTAAATATTTTTGTTTACCCAAACAATAAACAATCTTAAAACACCGAAATTGCCGAAGGAAACAATTTTAATCGTAGTACTTCACAGTGTACAATGTTGTGATTCAACCCGCTATCGCTTGCGCTTATGCCACCTCATCTCACCTTTACAGGCGAGTCAGTGACACCGGCGCCCGCGCAGCCTTCAAACGAACTTCCACTAGATCACGCGCCCTTTCTTAGTGGAATGCTTTTTCTACATAATTAGTTTGAATAAAGAAATACAAAAACTTTAGCTTTAAAATATATGAATTAAATAACAGGTATTTCGTCGTAGTGGTCGTGATAGCCTAATCGGAAGATTGAAATCGTTAGGTCGCTGGTTCAAACCCCGTAACAATCAAGTCTTTGGAGTTTATTATGGATTACCATACCACTGGCTTGTCGGTGAAAGAAAAGGGTGTCTATAATGTACAACATGATATTTTCCGACACGATAATGTACGGCATAATAATGCACAGCATGATAATTGGTGTACATGTACTTCGAATATCATGCTGTAAAATCCATGTCGTACAATACTGGCCGTCCATTATCGGCTCGTGTCTATAAAGTACGGCCCTATATTGTACAGCCAATAATCCGAGTACATTTCTCAAATTGACATTTAAAAAAAATTACCTGAACCTAACTGGTATACAAATAAGGAATTCTGGTACTTGTACATCAAATATCAGTGTGTACAAAATCGGGGGGTGCATTATTGAGCTGAACCGATAATGTACGGCATAATATTGCACGGCACGATATTGCACAGCATGATATTCGATGTACATGTACACCAATTATCATGCTGTGCATTATTATGCCGTACAATATCATGTCGTACATTATTGCCTCCCAAGGAAAACATCCTGAAGACATACGTCCGGACAAGAAATTCAATGACGTATTTATTCGCCCTTTGACGGTAGTCCTGAGTCCAGCCGTGGACTATTAAAAAGGCTAATTTAGTATCCGTCAAAGACCAAGGTCCAAAGTATGCGATTACTTACGAGTATTAATATTTTGTAGTGGTAGGACTCTACTGCAGAGTCCGCCTAGGGAAGTACCACACCTTCGCCAGTTATTCAACCGCCAAGCAGTAGTGTGCAAGCATTATTGTGTTGCGGTTGAAGGGCAATGTTACCAGAGAAATTACTGGGTATGAAGAGATTTAACATCTAATATCTCAGGGTGACGAGCGCAGTGCAGTGCGGCGCAGGATTGTGTTCGCAAGTTCCCAATTCTAGCACTGTTACGGGCAGGTGTGACGCTTACCACCAGGCGAACGTTCAGCTCGTTTCGTCACTCCACTGTATAAGAAAAAAACATTATACATGTATAGGATAATGAAACTTTTAAACTTTCGCGATTTGAACACATAATTATGTTTATAACCGGGACTTAATCGCGCACAAATAAATTTATTTTTATTTACAATAAAATATATATATATATATATATTTTTTTTTTTTTTTTTTTTTTTTTGTGCGCGATTAAGTCCCGGTTATTATATATTATATGTATAGGTATAAAATATCCTCTCAATGATAAAATGAAATCCCAGTTTATATTCGGCCTCTGGGTGTACTAAAAGGGTCGCAAATTAATATTAAACAATGTGTACTTACAGCTCACATGAAGTACATCCTAGGGATATTTCTCTGTTAGGCCGGGTCCACACGTCCCGGTGTTGGTACCAACCAACCTTGATTGGCACCAAAGACTATAATCCTGTTGACTGCTCGTCCAACTTCCCCTCATACGAAAATTAGTTACTGCTAGCCACTGCGAATACGTCAGAATCTTATTGTATTTCATAACTCAGATTGCGTCATTTGCGTCCCAGTGATTGGCCAATGGCAAGCATACAACCTCGCCCCCTGCCCGCAATGGTGAGTCGTGTTTGTAGGAGAAATTATGTTCACGAGCCATCAACAGGCTATAATAATATGAGCTGTGTTTGGCACATTGGCTGTGCTTGGCGTCCAATGTCCACACCAATCCTTTCAACGTTCACTCCCATCGAAAACGCGACTAAAAGTGTATAATATATCCCGCAGAGTAATAGAAGCAGATGTGATCAAAGGATTTTTCCATAGAAGGACGCGTGATCGTGCGGCGAGGTGTAGGGTTGGCGGGAGGTGTGGTAAATTCCGCACATGGTGCTGCCATCTAGCAGAATTCAGGATAAGTTTTTTGAGAGTGCTTTATCGACAAAATGGAAAACTCTATAAACGCTAGATTTACTACTAGTGGCGCCATCTCTGGAGCTAGTTAAAAACATCAAGAAACGTTACTATTTCATAAACAAACCACAAAAAACACAAATAAAATGACTTATAGATGAAATGAGACGCCAATCATGTCATCGGAATGTTTGCCTCGATAATAAGTGCAAAAAAATGTAGCCACTAATTTTCTGTTCACTTTTACTGCGTAAAAACACTAAAAGTCGCACATCTGTTTTGAAATCCTGAATGACTGGTACGTGAGGCGGTCGCTCGCAGACTGAGCAAATAAGTGTGACGTCACACACTCCGTCCGCAAATTCTGTTCTACGGCCGTAAGTTCCTCATCGCAACTCCCTATTCTCCATGATATATCCCTATTTTAATTTCTGGATTATTTTTTCTTACATTTAGTATCTGAAAAAGGACATGACAGAGACATCTGTACAGTAGACCTAGGTTTTACGTGCAGTAAAGGCTGGGGGAACCGTCGTCGGTAGTGCAGCTGCAGGGCCTGGAGTCGACTGTTCGGACGACGTACTTAGTCCTACTTCCCTGCTTGCTCCGGGGGCCTGCGAAGTACAGGGTCGCATTCCACTCGCCAGATTTCTGGTCTAACGGGCTGGTTTTCCGACGCTACTGGGACGCTATACCAACTATATATTATTTATTCTGTGGCTACACTGCCAGGAAAATCTATGCCCAAATTGGATTATTTTTACATGTATGTTAGTCTGTAAGATATCGCGCTCGTGGCGTAGCTTGTCTAGGTGATTCTAAACGATCACCGATGTTAAGCAACGGACGGCCCGGTCAGTCTTCGGATGGGTGACCGTGAGTGGCATTTATTTCTGAGCGCTACCGTGGGTCAGATGACACGTTAAATTGTTGGTCCCGGTTGTTTGTTCTAGTTTCTATAATAACAACCGTCAGCCATGTCAGAGGCCTTCGGGCGGCACATTAACTCTGACACTAGGGCTGGCCACTCAGCCTATACGAACTTACTTACTTACTGTAAGAAATCTATTATATTGGTCCGTGTTTTGTTAGCAATACCTGGTGCCTGAAATAAACGATTATAATTAGTATTTTTATTTTAAAAAAAAGTGCTCTAGGCATTATGTGGGATCGATCCCCAGTCAAAGGGCAAACCTTTATGTGACGATCATAGATGTTTGTTCTGTGTATGGGTGTAATATGTATTATAAAAATGTATATACAAAAAAAAAGTATTCTATCAACTATATAGTTTCCATATTACAAGCTTTGCTTAGTAATGGGGCTAGATGGCGCTGTGTGAAAAATGTCCACCGATATTTAATTATTTATTTACTTATTTTATTTAGAGGTTACGTGTTTGTGCCGTTTGGGGTAGAGACACTTGGGCCGTGGGGGCCAGATGCTTTGCGTATCTTTAAGGATTTGTCGGGAAAACTTAAAGAATCCACACGTGACCAAAATGCTGGCCTTTATTTGGGCCAGAAAATTAGCCTCGCAATCCAGCGGGGCAACGTGGCCAGCATTTTGGGCACATTACCCGAAATTAGAGACCGTTTAAACTATCTATAGGTTTGCTACCTATAAATACTTTAAACAGTCTCTTATATAGTTTTTTTTTAAATTTTAGTTTAGTTTTAATTTTTATATTTCGTTGTTAGTTCAATAAATACATATTTATTATCCAGGAAGAAAATAGGGGAATATATCCTAAATCCGCCGATGTCCAATATAGTAACAAACGTACTTGGTTCGTGAAATAATCTCGCTTTGAGCGAACAGCGTAGGGTCATCTTGTGGAGCCTACAGTGTGGTCCCCATAAATGCCGGTGAGTACTGATGTAGTGGCTAGCAGAGAACAAAGCCAGCCGCGGCAAGGAAGCGGAGATCGTGACTGCGTTATCTGCCGCATACCACGCGATACCATCGCCTAACGGTCCTGGGATATCGTAAGGCTCTCCGTATTCACAGTATGGGCAAAATCATTAAACTCATAAGCAAAAACGAGCAAAATTCTTCTATCGGACGGCCAGGACCTCGAAAAAGCGACACCGTCTTATGGTTGATATACCAAGAACTCGTACGAAACGGTTTGATTCCACTTTCTTGTTTCTGTTCTTTCTGTTTTTGCTAAACAGTGGGTAGCGCTGCCCGAGTGGGTGTTTCCCGATAATTATAATCTGGGTGTCTTCAAGTCGCGAGTGAATCGGTTTATCCTAGGCAAGCGTGCTCCATCGTAGGCTGCATCTTCGTTTATCATCAGACGAGATGGCAGTAAAACGCAAGCATATATCATATAATACAAAAAAAAACGGCATCCGTGCCTCGGCCATATTGCAATGTCAAATCAGGCGATTTTTATCAGTGGGTGATACAATAGTTTTATTTTATTTATACGGGATTCTTCATCAACAGCCAGAAAACGTCCACTGCTGGACGAAGGTCTCCCTCTTAAATACAGGGTTTGCCATGATCCCCATGCTTGGCAGGCGGCTTGGGGATTGCAGTGCTCACCGCCGTTAACCGAGAGGACGCTGCTGCCCGTCCTCCGGTGGTTCTGGATGCAGTTTTAGGACATACCCTTATCTAAAATACTGTCATATTCATTGCAAGCCAAATTGTACTTTATTTGTATTAGACGGTGTGTCAATGTTCCGCTTGGCGCCTTGACATCACGAAGCCGCAGGTTCCGTGCGCTTCAGCACTACAGTGGAATATTAACTCTACCATATACATATAGAGCGCAAATTAGCTTGCACTAAAATGACATGATTATATATGTACAATATTGAAGTTCAACTATGCATATGGGAGTGAGTCATTCGTAAGTCACTTTTATGTTTTCGGTGTATTTTGGCTACGTATCGTATCTTCTATTTCTTTGAGAGTTCCCATACTGTTACTCTTTTATAGAAGTTTGAATTTGAACTTGAGTTTAATGTTAGGCAGGTGTTCTTTACGGGCAGATCAGCTCAAACGGATAAAGTATAAATATAGGGTTACACAGAAATGATGTCCTTTACCGATAGGGGTTATTTTCGTGAGTGAGACAAGATAAACAATCTGCTCATCATTATGAACTACTTTAATTAAAGATTAATAAATTATGGCTTAATAAAAATATAGAGAACCTGGTTGCCTGGAAGAGATCGCTTTTAGCGATAAGGCCGCCAATTGTGGCACTAGCTCATAAGGTTCTTCTATCTTTTTCTATTGTTTTTTGGTGTGCACAATAAAGAGTTTCTATCTCTCTATCTATCGTTAGATAGATCAATAAATAAATATATAAACATCAGTCATCTATCCTATTCACCAACCCGTAACTAGGCCAGCGTGGTGGATATGGTTCATTCGCCCTTCGAGGGTAGGCCTAAGTCCAGCAGTGGACAATTAAAAAGGCGGAATATGCTTAATGCTTAATATAGTTCTGCATAACCCTGTCGAAATTGTGTAATGAGCGTACACAATACCTGAACTTAGTAATCCTGTGAAACGAGTAATTACAATCTCTTTTCCTCACATAGCATAATAGTACATTATGATACGAGTGTGCTATGTTGGTCATTACACTAGAGGCGGTATTATGCGCGCGAGCCGCAGGCGAGCGCGATAAGAAAGCCGAGAGCGTAATGACTAATAGCACAAGAGTTCCATACGACTGTTTTCGTCACACTTGCGAGGAAAAAACCATTTTTTTTAATAATAATCAACCACACAGCGAAAACGTCAACAAACATTTGCGGAAAATGGCGCCCAAATCAGTAATGCGCGCGCAGGTTGACATTTACCTACTTCAGCGGCATAAGAACTCTTTGTTGGTATTACAAAAAAACTGTAAGTATTACCCGGCTATATTAAGAGTGCTTCGTACACGTACGTCTAATTGCAGTCACGTACAAACTTGACTTTACCGGGTTATACCTATTATAGTACAAGTGCCGTTATGTAAAGTAAAAAGCACGCGTGTATAATAGCTTGGATTATGAGCCTAAAAGCGATGTAATAAGATCTACTTTACGAGCAAGTGTGATGAAAAATAAATTAATTAATCCATTACCAAATTGTGAGCGAACCCCTTTTATAAACTATTTAATCTAAACAGCAGTCGACGCTCCTCCCTTAATGGATGTGTTGGGGCATTCCTAGGGAGAATATTACCCAGTGTATATCCCTTAAAATTAAAAATAATGAAAGCTTAAACAAACTTAAAAAATACAAGTATTCATTCAAAAGAAAGACTTTTCAAAGTCAGTCCGCAAAACGTACAGACAAACATAGAACCTCTTTTTTGGAGGTCAGAATTGATAATAGAGTTATGGATTCTAGAAAAAAGTTGTAAAAAACTTCACAGTTTTCATCTTTTTTTGTCTCCTAACAAAAAGATTACATCAGACAGGGTTTGGCCTTTTTTATTGATAGAATACAAAATATCACAGACTATCTATACTAGTAGAGTAAGTATATGCAAAATATAGATATCATCATCATCATCATCAGCCCGGAGACGTCCACTGCTGAACGAAGGCCTCCCCTTAGACCGCCACACTGTACGACAACCTGCCATTTGCATCCACCGGTTGCCCGCGACTTTTACAATATAACTTGCAATATACAATATAACTATATACTTTAATATAATATAGATATAACTTGGCCAAAAAAAGAAAGTCACATTGTGAAAATCTATGATAGCGTCATTATCACATAAAGTTCTAAATACTAGCAACCCTCTAGTATAGCTGTACAAGAAAGAGTAGAAAAAAAGGGCCCTACTTTCTATGCATACTCTTCAAAATTTCGTATAACTTGGCAACACTGAATAATTGTTGTATTGAATTAATTGGTATTTTGTATTGAAAACTTTTAGTTCCATTTTATTTAATTTCTACTCTTTCTGGTACAGCTATAAGTCTAATGAACATAATCGGAGTGTTTGTGAAAGCTGACGAATCGTAGTTCACCAGGCAAAGAAAGATGGCGCTGAGGAGACATGATTCTCTTTTTTTCGCATTTGTTTAGTGAAAAAGCAAAAACACTACTTATTGCTAATCCGCACCTACTAATTTGTCTTATAGAAAAACAAAAGCATAGGAAATACCATAGGCAAGTAGTTTGTTAGACAAACAATAACCACAAAAAAGCATGACACTTTTTGACCTTGCTTCATTTGTTCAAAATCTTCAGAACCAGAACTGGGTAGTGGTACAATTCATTACCATGTTTCGTCAACGCCATCTAACGGATTTTTAAGAACTATATTTTTATTGCCTCTCAGAAAACCTATTAGATAAAATCGTTATTGCCAGAAGAGAAAAAGATTCTATATCAAGTATTTATTCCATGTTATTATTATAACAGATGTTATAATAAAGTAATATAATTAAAATAGTAGAAACCAAAAAACAGTTATATTTCAGCTTATCGGATTTCAATGATGTGTTGAAAAACAAAATTCACCTATTTTTCGGATTTTTAATTAATATTGACGTACATTAACCCCCAAAATCCCAACTTCTCAATATAACAATTCTTCCCCTATACGTAAGGGCGCGACCCCCTGTCGCGGCTGACTGCTGACCTCTAGTGACAAACTGACAAACATCTTAACTCGATTGAACTACCCCATTTCATAATTGACTTTCACAATTCACCCCCTGACACACCCCTGAGGGGATGGACATACCCCTCTGGGGCGGACATATGTCTAAGGAATATCAGTTTTACGACGTTTCCGCCGTAGACATATTTTATGGTCAGTGGTAGAGGTACAACTCATAAAAGCTAAGATTAGCCGACAGTATTAAAAGTGACAGGATTATTTGACTTTCTTCTCTGACTAGGGCTAGGGTTGCCAACTCGATTACACGGAATGCTACAAGCCTAAAGATTTCTTTTACACAATTTTTGAAAATAGCTATCTAGCAATTTTTAAGGTTTCTGCCCACTATGCCGTACCACACCATGGCCGTGCTAGGAACGTGTAAACAAAAAAACTTTGTATTGAAAAGTATGACACTACTCCCATTAAACTGTTTCGTCACCGTCTAACACCGTCGCGTACCATGCACGTTCCGTCAACAAATTGTCGACGAGAATCTGTCGATCCATTTCAGTGGGCATAGTAGAGCGTATCGTGTTGTTTTCGGTGCTTGCTACGTTCCTATCCTAGTACGTTCATTAGTCATCTTGTCCAGATGCTTTCACAGAACGTCGGCTTCCTTTACCTAACAGTGGTGTGCAACCATTACTGTTTCGGTTTGAAGGGCAACAGCCTTATAGCTCAGTTGGTAACATATCAGCCATCAGAGCTGTAGGGCGTGGGTTCGATCCCCAACCAGGGCAAACATTTTTGTGACGAACATAGATGTTTGTTCTGTGTCTGGGTGTAGTATGTATTTACAAAACAAAAAGTATTCTATCAGCTATTAGTTTCCATATTACAAGCTTTGCTTAGTTTGGGACTAGATGGCGATGTGTGAAATTAATGTCCAACGATATTTATTTATTTAATGTTACAAGATAAATTACTGGGCTTGAAGAGATTTGACATAGATCTGACGGTTCTAATTTTTTTTTTTTTTTAATTATTTATTAGCTCCACGGACTGTGGGTCCGTGCCTTTTGTCAACTTTTTTTTTTTTATAAACTACATTTTACACTTAATAACTTAAAGGCTTTACAAAAAGAATATACCAAAGGAACCTAACTAAGTATTACTAATTATTGCTAGAATTGCGTGTATACTCCGAGCAGTCCAGCTCCCGCAAGCAGTATCCGTTCACGAGTTGACGCATGTGCCAGCCATCGCTCTCCTCAACCATGTTGGAGGGAAGAGGGCGCCCGACACACGACGCCGCCGCAAGAAGAAGCTTTTTAGTGAGCGTGAGTGCTCCGGGTATACACGCAATGCCTACAACAGTACGATTACTTACTACATTATGGATGTGATATTATGGGTGTGATATTATGGGTGTGAAATTATGGATGTGATATTATGGGTGTGATATTATGGAGGTGATATTATGGATGTGATATTATGGGTGTGATATGGATGTGATATTATGGATGTGATATGGGTGTGATATTATGGGTGTGATATTATGGATGTGATATTATGGATGTGATATTATGGGTGTGATATTATAGATGTGATATTATGGATGTGATATTATGGATGTGATATGGGTGTGATATTATGGGTGTGATATTATGGATGTGATATTATGGGTGTGATATTATGGATGTGATATTACGGATGTGATATTATGGATGTGATATTATGGGTGTGATATTATGGATGTGATATTATGGATGTGATATTATGGGTGTGATATTATGGATGTGATATTATGGATGTGATATGGATGTGATATTATGGATGTGATATGGGTGTGATATTATGGGTGTGATATTATGGATGTGATATTATGGATGTGATATTATGGACGTGATATCATGGATGTGATATTATGGATGTGATATTATGGATGTGATATTATGGATGTGATATTATGGGTGTGATATTATGGGTGTGATATTATGGACGTGATATCATGGATGTGATATTATGGATGTGATGTTATGGATGTGATATTATGGATGTGATATTATGGGGGTGATATTATGGATGTGATATTATGGATGTGATATTATGGGTGTGATATCATAATATTATGGGTGTGATATCATGAATGTGATATTATGGACGTGATATTATGGATGTGATATTATGGATGTGATATCATGGATGTGATATTATGGATGTGATATTATGGATGTGATATTATGGATGTGATATTATGGATGTGATATTATGGATGTGATATTATGGATGTGATATTATGGGTGTGATATCATGAATGTGATATTATGGATGTGATATCATGAATGTGATATCATAATATTATGGGTGTGATATCATGAATGTGATATTATGGATGTGATATTATGGACGTGATATCATGGATGTGATATTATGGATGTGATATTATGGATGTGATATCATGAATGTGATATCATGAATGTGATATTATGGACGTGATATTATGGATGTGATATTATGGATGTGATATTATGGATGTGATATGGATGTTATATTATGGATGTAATATGGGTGTGATATTATGGGTGTGATATTATGGATGTGATATTATGGATGTGATATTATGGATGTGATATCATGGATGTGATATCATGGATGTGATATTATGGATGTGATATCATGAATGTGATATTATGGACGTGATATTATGGATGTGATATTATGGATGTGATATTATGGATGTGATATTTTATGGGTGTGATATTATGGATGTGATATTATGGGTGTGATATCATGAATGTGATATTATGGACGTGATATTATGGATGTGATATGGATGTGATATTATGGATGTAATATGGGTGTGATATTATGGGTGTGATATTATTATGGATGTGATATTATGGATGTGATATTATGGGTGTGATATTATGGATGTGATATTATGGATGTGATATTATGGATGTGATATCATGAATGTGATATCATGAATGTGATATTATGGACGTGATATTATGGACGTGATATTATGGATGTGATATTATGGATGTGATATCATGAATGTGATATCATGAATGTGATATTATGGACGTGATATTATGGATGTGATATTATGGATGTGATATTATGGATGTGATATTATGGGTGTGATATTATAGATGTGATATTATGGGTGTGATCTTATGGATGTGATATTATGGATGTGATATCATGAATGTGATATTATGGACGTGATATTATGGATGTGATATTATGGATGTGATATTATGAATGTGATATTTTATGAGTTTGATATTATGGATGTGATATTATGGGTGTGATATTATGGGTGTGATATTATGGACGTGATATCATGGATGTGATATTATGGATGTGATATTATGGGTGTGATATTATGGATGTGATTTCATGATATTATGGGTGTGATATCATGATATTATGGATGTGATATTATGGATGTGATATTATGGATGAGATATTATGGATGTGATATTATGGATGTGATATTATGGGTGTGCTATTATGGATGTGATATTGTGGATGTGATATCATGATATTATGGGTGTGATATCATGAATGTGATATTATGGACGTAATATTATGGATGTGATATTATGGATGTGATATTATGGGTGTGCTATTATGGATGTGATATTATGGATGTGATATTTTTTCCTACTCAACGGCTTTCATTCAATTTGTTTCTTGGAGGTAGGCAACTAATTCGTGTGGACGTAACGTAAATTGAATATAAGCTAAGTTTAATCAAACATAAATTGGTATCTATTACGCCAATGTCCTTGATGCCCCCAGGATTTACCATAGTACCGATGCACTAATTCAAAATGACCAATTACCAATTAATAAGACAAATAAATATTAACTGAATTATGTATTTATGACCAATCACAAAATACTAATTACCTACTTTTGAAACGACTGTTTATTTTATTTATTTATTTATCTATATAAATGAATTTGATACTTATTGTTATTATTATTCTATTTTTTAAATTTTTATTTTATTTTGACATTTCATTTGCAATTTATTTATTGTACTGTTTCTGGACATTTTAATTGTATTTCTGGAGATTTTATATGTATTTTGCTAATTTGATGGGTCTTGTTACCTGCATTAAATCTTTTTTTTTTAATGGTTTGTATTTTTTTTTTATTAGTCTGATCGAGAAACATTTTTTTTAAAGTCGATTGATAAAATAAAGAGAATTGGTCAAAATAGCCTAAGCGCTTCTTTTTCTTTACAAAAGCTCCCAGAATCCCATGTCTACGCAAGATTCCAAACAAACAAAATACATCTATACGATCTAATATTTTAGGGTGACGAGCGCAGCGCAGTGCGGCGTGCGGCGCAGTTTGTATGCAAGTTCACAATTCTGGAACTGCTACTGTTATGGGCAGACGTGATGCTGCGATGCTGACCACCAGGCTAACACCTGGAGGAAATGTATTTTTTTCGAGTAATTATCAAAGAAATTATATTCTTACCGACTTATGCATACGAGTAAAACACTAAAAAGTATTTCAAACCTATTTTAGTTAAAAAGTTTTGTCACAACACTTTTTAACTGAAATAGGTTTGAAATACGTTTTAGCGTTTTATGCATATGGACCTATACATTTCTTTGCATATGACCAATGAGCGAATATCTAGAGTCACAATCTCTAAGTGCAAACAGTCAAAAAACCTATACGTGCATTATATAGTTCACAATTGTTCGAATTTAGACGTTATGTCGCTTATATAGTGTTCAATGTATGCTTGAGCGCTTGTGTCTTATCGTAGTTCAAGTCGGTAAAAAACTCGGCGCACTACATAGCGTGCGCCGAGTTTAAGCTCGGACATTTTTTTTGCTCGATTGTGACTATAGATATTAGCTCAATGCATATGATGGATAGTCTGGTAGGTATAGAAGATACTTGAAGGCCAATGCAAATCGTGCGACGACATAATCCTATCAGGGGGAAAAAAAAGAATAGCGATAACGACTTTATGTCATTATCGGACAAGCAAGCTTTGAAAATGCAAATCACTGCAGCATCCCAATCAATACGGAGTTAATAGATTCTGCTGCAAAGGGCTTCACAAGGACTCATTAAGACAACTCCTGTACATTTAAGTTTAGTAGCGATGGCAAAAAAAACTAATCCTATAATTATTAAAAATATTTTGACACACACACAAACACATTGGCGTTATCTTATTAATCACACTAGTATTATAAATGCGAAAGTTTGTCAGTGCGTGTGTATGTTTCTTACCCCTACGCGCTAAAACGGCTCAACGGATATATATGAAATTCAATGTACATGTAGCTTATACCTTGGAATAAAACATGGCTACTTTTTATTCTAGGAATCGCGGGTGTAACCGCAGCTAGTATTAATATTAATGTCCAAGTTTGTATGTTAGACTGTTTATATATTTGAATGTTTGTTAACCCAATCACGCAAAAATGGCTGAAAGGATTTGGATGTAATTTGGTATAGAGGTAGCTTAAACCTTGGAATAGCACACAGGCTTCCTAATATGACGTTGTTATAAGCTATGTTTATTATCACACTGCCGGTAGCTCTTATGAGAAAAGCTTATAAATATAAAAATAATAAACTATATGAACAAGTTTTTATTTTTATTTCAATCACTTGCCTGAATAAAAAGTAGAATATTAAACCTAAGAAATTAACCTAAACTAAGCTATAAACAAAAAAAATTAAATTTAAAATACGGCAAAAATATAAAATGAATATAGCTTGAAGCTATATATATGTTTTTTTTGTTAAAAAACCGGTATAATATAGAACCTTGGTGCGCAAATCCGACTTATTACACTGTTTCTGTTTATAAGTTGATATATACAAAGAGTTAAAAAAATATGTTCTCTTCAACTCGATAGATGGCTCTGCTCATACGTGGCAATCAAAAACAGCATTATATTTTTGATCTGAGGCACATAAAATAAATAAAAAATCTTGACAATGACAGACACGCCTGGTCATCGCAGTCAGCCCCATCTACAATAAGCTCCTTGAGAGTTTTTGGCGGGAACGCGAAAATATCATGTCGCTCCATTGTATCTTTTTCCAAGAGTTGTGTTTTATCGTGTGCATAAAAATGGTGGCTCTTTATTCATTAAGTGCTGATTTAAGTGCACGAGTGTAGGCAAGTGATATAATGTGGTAAAACAAGTTTCCAAAACTCCGGTGAAGCTTGTAGTAAAGTTGCCACAACTTTACTACGGCATAACTGGACTTGACTGTGACTTACTAAGTGTGACCTTGACTGTGACTAAGACCAATTCGCCTTGAAATTTGTCAAAAACTTGATGTACATTTATAAATACTTGACACTGGCAAATGCACAGTGCGACGCCATAATCCTCCCAAGGAGGAAATAAGAAAAAAATATAAGCACTTTTTATTAACTTGTGCCGGAAAATCTCCCATTAGCAAACAACATCGACTAGAACTAGTACGGCCTCTTCAACCGACTTAAAAAAGGGAGGAGGTTCTATGTTCGACGGTATGTATTTTTTCTTTTGTTTTGTGTTTCTTAACCGATTTCTCCGTGAATTATTATTGTGGACCGATTTTGAATTTTTTTATTTATGTTGAAAGGGTATACTCCTGAGGTGGTGCCGTATTAATTTGAAGTCGGTTTGTTCTTGTTAGCGAATAGCAAAGAGTTTTGTATGCTTACCGTACTCAGGTATTTTACAACGAAATGAATTTCTGAACTACGGTCTCTGTTTCGTCAAGTGCTTCATTACGTCGCGTCGTTGAGTTGTTTGCTCAACCTTTGAATAGCTAGACGCTTTGACTACTTACTGCACTTTTACACGACTACCTAAGTATACCTAAAGTAGTTTCAGTGAGTATCCCCACTATTTAAGAGTAGACAAGTTGGTCACTTCTCCATAGAAACGCGGTAGTATTACTACTCCACTATGTAATTATGTAGGTCCAAGACTAAGTATTATATCGATTAATCTCTTCATTATCTAGGATTGTAAATTATTACGAAAGTAAAAAGTTAATAAACATGAAAGTTATGAGCCAGGAAACATCTTGTATTTTAGCTCAATTTTAACGCCACATTTGACGTAAATGTATGGAACAGCTGTTTTTTTTTGCGATTTCAATGTTAGCCCCATAGTGAAAGTTGTTTGTTTTGATGTACAGAATATACCCTTAAAAGGATGCTAACAGATTAGAACTAACCCTGTATAGCTGATTAATGAAAAGAAAATGAAAATCTAATCAAAAATAAACAACTTATAAGCATTTTAATATCATGCTAGACAGAGAGGCGAAACAGCAAATCGTGACGTCACTTCTCTGTACGCCACATAAATGCTATTCTGACAAGCAAGGCGTGACGTAATTTTTTGTTTTGTGGGAAAGGGACAGAGTTATCTCTAACAAAACCTTTAAACGCTCATATATCGGAACATTATTAACCGATTTAAACTATTTTTTCATTTAACATACTATATTTACTTAAATTCTTCATCAAAGCCGCAACGCCGTTTCAACGATATAAACATCTACCCTCCAGTTAGCATCCTTTTTAAATCTATTCATACCCAGTAATTTCTCTGGTAACATTGCCCTTCAAACCAGAACACAGTAAATCTTGCACACTACTGCTTGTAGCACAGAATAAATAATAGTACTACGTACAGAAAGTTCACTCCGCAAAGGAATAGGCTAGATGACTGATGTTTAAATCGTTGAAACCAATAGCTTTGATGAAGAATTTAAGTAAATATAGTATGGTAATTGAAAACATTATTTAAATCGGTTAATAATGTTCTGATATATGAGCGTTTAAAGTTTTTGTTAGAGACAACTCTGTCCCTTTCCCACAAAACAAAAAATGACGTCACGCCTTACTTGTCAGCATAGAATTTATATGGCGTACAGAGAAGTGACGTCACGATTTGCTGTTTCGCCTCTCTGTCTAGCATGATATTAAAATGCTTATAAGTTGCTTATTTTTGATCAGATTTTAATTTTCTTTTCATTAATCAGCTATATTTATGGGCCACATTTGAATAGAACAATAAAAAAAAACCAGTCATCTAGCCTATTGAAATAAATAAGGACTCTTATCTACTAGGCAATAAAGTAGCAATTCAACTCGCACAGCGCTGGATACCGCTCGCTATATTCACCTAGATATACCGCTCTCTTTCTATCACGTATGCTTAGTTACGTGCGACGAGGCGAGCGTGCGGGCGGCGACTGACTTCTGCCTTGCATTGTCCACCTGGACGGAGCGCCGGCCGAACATACCTAAACTGCGGAGTGACACTCAGTAAAGTGCTTGTAGGTTGAATAACTAGCAAAGGTGTGGTACTTCCTGAGGCGGCCTCTGCAGTAAACTCCTACCTCTACAAAAATCATACATATTTATTTTTTAACTTTTTTGTTACATTGTACATAAATAACCTACCCTCGACGGCCTACAAACAAACCAAACAAGATATCATATATACATCTATAGATAACTTGTTTCAGTCTCGCGTGAGTCCATCCGTCAATATGAGCTGCGGATTACACCCGGATCCTGAATTACTGTGGCTGACACCGATCCGGGGTCGATTGGACCCTGGCGGGGTCAGGGGGACTGGCAGTAGAGTCAGTGCTGTCAGGGTCAAGGTCAACTGAGGAATAGAGCCTTATTAAGTTGAACTGCAACGTGACCTGGCCTAGTTGGGTTGAATAGAGCCGTGGTATGTTGTTGGGATACTGCTCGACTTGAAAACGTGAGGTTGCGGGTACCAATCCCGAGCCCGTACCAATGAGCTCTTTGGAGTTTATGTACGGATTTTAGTATCACTGGCTTTTGATGTTCAGGAAAATTCTGATTATGATTATTTTTCATATTATTTGAAATAAAAAACATTCAAGTGCCGAGACGAGCAAAACGTTCGTCTGGTGGTAAGCGTCACGCCTGCCATTAACAGTAGCAGGGTAAGAATTGTGAACTTGCGAACACAATCCTGCGCCGCACTGCACTGCGCTCGTCACCCTGAGATATTAGATGTTAAATCTCTTCATTTACAGAAATTTCTCTGGTAACATTGCCCTTCAAACCGGAACACAGTAATGCTTGCACACTACTGCTTGGCGGTTGAATAACTGGAGTAGAGTCCTACCACTACAAATATTGTTTTGCGTTTGACCACAACCTGCTTGGTGTTAAGTAACGATGCGGTCTAGGACGGAGCACGCTTCTAGAAGGAACCGGTTCACTCGAGATTTGATATTGTTGTAGTTTTGCTTAATCTTAGTTGAAAGTTTTTTTTAAATTAAAACTAAATCTTCGTCTCTTAACTCGCCAGATGGTAAGCGACGGTGTGGTCGAGGATGAAGCACGTCTATCTAGTAGAAATCTATTAACTCTAGCCAAGGCTAGATAAGGCCAATTATTGTAGTTCTTAGCAAACTGTGAAGTTCTATTCTTGGAAATTGCGAAACTATCCGACTGATGGAACCACGTGGCCATAGCGGAATTGAGTGAGTGTGTGGGGTGGTATGGTAGTAGTTACTTAAATATTATATATGCGTAAATGTGTTTGTTTGTCCTTCTTCTGCATGAAATTGTGTAAATAAATGTTCAGTGTTATTAGCAATGATTTTTAACTATAACCCAGAAAATGTACGGTTTCGAAGGATTTTACGCGGGTAAAATTACGAAGCATACCTAATACGAGTATATTCTAAGTAGGAAAAAAAGAAGTTTCGCCTTCGTTTTCAAGTCCCAAATCCCAAAAGGAATTTTGTATAACGACAGAAACAGTTACAAAGATGCGTGAACGAATAAACTAGCGATGTGAAACAACAAGTTGTGGCTGCTCTAAGATTGAGACTAATTTAGATTACATAGATATAGATAGATAAACTCTTTATTGTACACGCCAAAAAAATAAATAAAGGTCATGAAACAAAAAAAAAATACAGAAAAATGACCTTAGCACTAGTGTAGCAATTGGCGGCCTTATCGCTAAAAGCGATCTCTTCCAGGCAACCTTGGGATGGAAAGGATTCGAAAAAACATAAATAGACCGGATGTGCAATATATATAACTTCAAAAAAAAATGCATAGAACATAAAACTTAAAACTTTAAGATAAGTACCTAATACAAATACATAAATTACCTACATTTATAACAATACACTAATATATATAATGATATATACAATAAATAATTATATCTGATAAATTAAATAAAAACAACAGCATTCATGAAATGGAATTTTCGTAAGATAATATTTTTTAACATTTTCTTTAAAAACAGCGAGCGACGGAGCAAGTCTTATGCGCACAGGCAAAGCATTACACAGCTGAACTGCTGCTAGATTAAGATAGACACGCAGCGTCCTCTGTGATTGGTGGTCCGCGGCGAAATGATTACTTCTGTATTTCTGTAATCTTAGATTCTAATCGTACTACAACGGAACCTTTGTATAGGACGAAGGGGCTGGACTTGATATAATGTTACATTTTGCAAAGAAATATGAAGCATTTATGTTTTCTTTGATGGATGTGTGGGCTCACCATCAATAGTACATTGTTGTCCTAGGGGTGAAAGTAAATAAGTCTTTAACCCCGAGGTAAACACTGTGCTTTTCATTACGAATACAAGGAAACTAAAACTAAATGCACGAGAAGCGCGGGACCATAATCATCTGAGGAAAAAAAAATTTGGAAAATGGTTTAATACAAATTTATGTGAAAATATAACTCGTTTTTTTTTAATAATTTGAGTGTCTGTCATTTGTCAACTGTCACTGTCAGTAACAGTGTCGGTGGTGAGCATTCTGTGATCCCCAAGCCGCCTGCCAAGCGTGGGGATTAAGGCAACACCCCTCTATTGGGAGGCCTTCGTCCAGCAGTGGACGTCTTATGGCTGACGACGACCGTTAGTTGAAAGTGATTCTCCCTAGGGCTGAAATGTATTACTTTCAACCCGCTCCTCAGGCAACTTCAGACCTAGTTTCCGAGTATGAGTAATGAAAATAACTTTTACAAGCCTGCCTGGGTACTTTCAGGTACCACTTCCTCCCCGCAGCGGCACGTAAAATCGTATACACACCACGGGAGCAAGTAAAGAAGCCTCATAGTTCATGTTTGTCACCTTCGGCTTTGCCTCGGAAGACAATATACATCTGTCAATAGAGATCTGAGACATTCTTTTCTTTGCTCCCTAGATGAGTAATCTGCTATTGTACGATCAATTATGAAATTATAGATCGTGTCTGGAGGAGATGGATTTACCAAGTTCAAATGCAAGTACTGACTTTGATACATAGATTACAATACTAATTCGCTACTCAGTTTTTTCGTTGAATTTTGTAAACTGTCTTAGAATTAAATTTTGTAAGCTGTAAGTTTCCCAAGTTGGATTAAAGAAAAATATTAAATTTAAATATTCAAAACTGAAATCTGTAATTCATCATCATCATCATCATCAGCCTGGAGACGTCCACAGCTGAACGAAGGCCTCCCCCTTAGACCGCCACACTGTACGACAACCTGCCATTTGCATGCACCGGTTGCCCGCGACTTTTACAATGTCGTCGGTTCACCTAGTGGGAGGCCTTCCTACGCTACGTCTTCCGGTTCACGATCGCCACTCAAGAACCTTTCTTCCCCATTCGTTGTCGGTTCTTCGAGCGATGTGGCCTGCCCATTGCCACTTCAACTTGCAAACCTTGCGAGCTATGTCGGTAACTTTGGTTCTTTGGCGAATATCCTCGTTCCGGATTCTATCGCGCAAAGTAATGTAATTACCCTGTAATTACCCGGAATGAAATCTTCTATACGTGTACGAGTCTGTGATAAGTGTACCTATACTCGTATTCATAATCAAATGGACTAAACTGA
Source organism: Erannis defoliaria (assembly GCA_905404285.2). Lineage (NCBI taxonomy): Eukaryota > Metazoa > Arthropoda > Insecta > Lepidoptera > Geometridae > Erannis > Erannis defoliaria. Next base: position 9,627,437 of record FR990091.1, on the reverse strand, counting down.
CAGATTGAAATGTCACTTTTCAAAATAATGCTGCCTACTAAAAAACCGTAGTGATGGATATTGTTAAGTTCATATCATCGTATATTCGTTCAAAAGAATTATTGAATAATTATTAAGTGCCGTTCAATAATAATAATTTAAAATGCTGCCAGTGGAAGTGCAGGTAGAAAAGGGAAAACATATTGTGTTAAAAAGTTATTCTGTAAATTGCTACACGCGGAAATGTAACATTATTTTCATGATTATAACCTTGGAAAGATTGAAATCGCACAAAAGTAAGGAACTTCACCTTTTACAAAGACTCATATAAATATATCGAAGTAGTTCATATGTTAGCATAACTTCATAAGTTAATAAAAATATTAAGTTTCTTAACATATGTTAATAAACTTAATATTTTTATCACAGCACTATTTAAAATTTTGCCAAAAAGTAGCAACACTCGAAATGTCAGTTTAGCCCGTTTAATTAAGAATCCGAGTTTATAGCGTGTGACCTTACCGCTGTTTCGTGTCCGCATGTCTAATCGTCTAAGTAAAGGTGTTATTTTTACCAAGATTACCTTAACCCCGGTGCTATCGGAATCGAATTGAGATTGTTTCGGCAGTCAAACCTTTATCAAGCTTCGTATCAAGGACGTTACGTTAGTGAGCGTTACCACAAGCTTCAAGGGTGGTCTGTGAAACTAAAAACCATCATCATCATCATATAAGAGTGAATAGGTATTGTAGTGGTAAGGCTTATAGAGCCCGATATATATCACACCTTTGCCAATTATTCAATTTCCAAGCAATTACTGTGATTCGGTTTGAAGGGTGTACCAGACGTATTTTTTTATTTTTTTGTTTTTTTATACATTCAAGTGACGAGACGAGCTAGACTTTCACCTGGTGGTAAGCGTCACGCCTGCCACTAACAGTAGCAGTGGCAGAATTGTGAACTTGCTAATACAATCCTGCGCCGCACTGTACTGCGCTCGTCACCCTGGCCATGAAGAGGTTTGACATCTAGTATCCTATTACTAGTATATTACCTACTATATTTTACTGACACCAAAATTTGTTTTAATTTCTAGTGTTTTTCCGCTGTAATATTGTTTCGAGTACTTATAGGATGAAGGGACACACTAAAATCTACTGTAACTATCAACGTTAATTGAAACTGAACCTAACCTGAAACAAAAATTAATTAAACCTGAAACAAAAAGTCAATTAAACCTGAAAGCAATTTATTATTAATAATTTTTTTATTATTATTATTTATATATATATTTTTTTAAATTTTTTTTTAGACACTAGAAATTAAAACAAATTTTGGTAATGGACTTCCGCAAAGTAACGCCAGAATGAATCACATATATATTTTACTGATTTTAACATTCAATATGTACTACTTTTAAATTACTATTTATTTTCTATGCATTTTCGTTTAAGGTCATCAATAGCCCAATCTGGATAGCCATGACGACAACTATGTTCCAAGCACTGCTACACTTTGACGGTCTTACTTTAAAATGCCGCTTAAAGTTAAGTGACGTTAGTTAGTACTGCGGAATTATTTTTGTATTGCGCAGAAGTTAAGCAGAGCAAGGCGGCGAAGGATTTTGTTCGCAAGTTGCAAGTATTTTTTTGGTTTTTGTTGTTGTTTTTGTGTTTCTATGTTTTCTGTTTCTTTTTTCTTACTGTCTATGCATTTAAAAACTTAAGAATATTAAAATTATTAAATTAAATCTTATGCAAATACTAACTTAGACAATAATATATGAGATAACTCAGGGGTATAGACATGGTGAGGCGTCAGATACCCAGATCAAGAAGGTTACTCTCATATATCATACTCCAGACGTTTGGCGGATACGGTGTGATTGAGGTCCGAATTTAATAACTTGAATCCAAGATTTTGTAGTGGTAGGACTCTACTGCAGACTCCGCCTGGGGAAGTACCACACCTTTTCCAGTTATTCAATCACCAAGCAGTAGTCTGAAAGCATTACTGTGTTCCGGTTTGAAGGGCAATGTTACTAGATAAATTACTGGGTATGAAGAGATTTAACATCTAATATCTCAAGGTGACGACCGCAATGCAGTGCGGCGCAGGATTGTGTTCGCAAGTTCACAATTCTTCACAATTCTCGCACTGCTACTGATAGTGGCAGGCGTGGCGCTTACCACAAGGTGAACGTCTTGCTAGTCTCGTCACTAGAACGTACAAAAACAAAATAACCTGGTGTCATTCCTATTGGGCTCAAGTGGCCGGTTTAGTGGTCTTAAACTTAGCGCTACTTGAACCAATTTCAGATTTTCCTCGACTAAGCAAAAAGAGGGTAATGATTTTGTGTGGTCGTAAGATTCCATTCCAGATTCCGCCGGGGGAAGTACCACGTGTTAGCCAGTTGTACAACCGCCAATCAGTTAAGCAAGCAATACTAGTGTTCCGGTTAGAAGGGCAATGTTACCAGATAAATTATTGGGCATGAAGAGATTAGACATCTAATATCTCAGGATGACGAGCGCAGTGCAGTGCCGCGGATTTATTTGTTTGCAAGTTCACAATTCTGGCACTGCTACTGTTATGGGCAGGCGTGATGCTTACCACCAGGCGAACGGCTCGCTCGTCTCGTCACCCAGTGCTTAAGGGGCCGGCTTATCATATAGTGGTCTCAACATCACATATATCATAGAAGACATCCACTGCTGGACGAAGGCCTCCCCTTAATAGGGAGGGGTTGCTTGGCAGGCGGCTTGGGGATCGCAGAACGCTCACCACCATTAACCGAGATGACGCTGCTGCCCGTCCTCCGGTGGTACTGGATGCAGTTTTAGGGCATACCCAGGTCCAATCAAAAATGTATATCATCGTCTGATCATACTAAGCGATCCACTACTACGAGTAGGTATTTTATAGACTGTTAGGTTGTCTCAGAGAAGGTATAATAAAAGCTTTACATACGTTACTATTTATTTATTTTGATTATTGTACTGAGGACGGGCAGCGTCCTCCGGTGGGTCTGGATGCAGTTTTAGGACATAATTTCATTATTTACAACTAATCGTTATTTACCCAGATAGTCATTCTGATACAGAGCCAATATAAGCACTTTAAATCTCATTAAAATCACTAGGAGATCGTAAAGTCGAGTTCTTAGCGTAGAAACGGCAAGTAAATTTTTAACCGGATCACGCGGACAAGCTGTAACAATTTTAATTACATTTTTACGATGCAGGTGAAGGGTTTTTTTGAGTTATTGTTCTGCATTCTTTTTGGCCTCAAATAACATTACAAGCTGTGGAATTTTATAGGATTAATAATACTTGCTCGTTCGATAAAACATCTTTTTATTCTAAGTAAGTAGTTCGGTGCGACCGTGCGAAGTAGGACATTGCGACCCTCATATCTTCCAAGGCCCTTGACCAATTTGTCTCATATACGAATTTGATAATTGTATTTGCATGATCTACTTGCTTACGAAATTTCATAAAGATCGGATCAACGGTTCGCAAGCTATCGTCGAACAAAATTAAATATACATACAAATGCCGACGCCGGCCTTTAGAGACATTCGCTTCGCTTGGTCAAAAACTAGACCATAACAGTTTCTAGAACCAATACCGATGATAGCTTAGTGGGTTAGGTTTATACACCGCCGGGTGTGGATTCAAATCCCAACAATGAATTTGAGCTGTCCGTGAAGGAAAATATGGCATAGTTGTTCCGGGAGCTTCGCTTAGGAGCCAGTTCCAAATCCAGGCTAGACACCTTCGACTGCACCGTCGGTTAACATCAGCCGAGTTGTGGCCACACCTAGCTTGTTCATTATAGAAAAAACTCAATTGAATAAGTAAAAATAATCAACTCTTTGCATAAAATTATACAAAAAGACTTCTAAGATATTTTATGTAAAAAACATAAAAAATCTAAGTTTACGAATATTTGCACGAATGCCAAACATCTAGATATTTTTAGATATCTTTTTCTTTCTACATCAACATTCTAATTTTACCTAAAGTACATCATGTCCTGAGTGAACGAGTCTCCTCTCATGCATTCAGATAATCCTATCTTACAAAATCACTTACCATCATCCCCTGATAAAAGAACACAGCTCGACCTGAGCTCGAATGCAGCGCCATTTTGTAAAATATCAGTCTCTTGTAGTGAGCATTACTTATGCAGTTGCATAATATTTGGTTGTACAGAAGATCGGTGGTTGGGCTAAGTTGAAAGCTGCAGCGTGCCCGAGTCTTAAATTTAAATAACGACTTCCTATCCTACACGTGTGATGTGAAGGCAGTGTGAAGGATAATAATTTCTTTCTCAACTGTCACACCAATATTTTCTTTTTTTCTTTGTTGGTATCGCACGTTGTGGCATTCTGCCAGTGTCAAATTAATGATTTTTCAAGTTTCTTTTATTAAAATCAAGTCAAATATGTCATGAAATCACAGTCAGTCACACGAAACCAGTCATAGTCGAGTCCAAGTCATGCCCTAGTAAAGTTGTGGCGACTTTACTATGAGCTTCTACGGAGTTGTGAAAACAACACGAAAAGGCATGTTTCACCACATTATATCACTTGCCCACACTCGTGCATGTAATTCGACACTCAATTAATAAAACACCACTATTTTTAATCATTCGTTCGTGATAAAACACAAGTTTAAGAAAATAATAGAATGCAACGCTGGCTGTAGTATGTATTATAATAATGTATTTACGAAAAAAAATGTATATAAGTATTCTATCAGCTACCTGGTTTCCATAATACAAGCTTTGCTTAGTAGGCTAGATGGCGCTGTGTGTAAAATGTCCCCCAAATTTTTTTTTAACGACATGATTTTTCCCTGTTCCCGCCAAAACCCTCACACCAATATAACAAAGTGGAGTCACGGAATATTTTAGAATTGACATTGACATTTTGACTCCCTCGTGAGCTCGTGAGCCCGAGGGCCTGGCGGGGAACTCGGATAAATCATGTCGCTGCAGTTTAAAAACTTTTTTTTGTTTTAAATTATTTTTTATACATTCAAATGACGAGACGAGCAAAACGTTCGCCTGGTGGTAAGCGTCACGCCTGCCACTAACAGTAGCAGTGCCAGAACTTGCGGACTTGTTTATTTTTATATGGTATTAATGTATAAAAACAGTGACGTTTTATTTAATAAGTACCGATTTATGTGCAAGAGTAGACAAGTGATTAAACGTGGTAACATGTCTTTTCGTGTTGTCTTCAAAACTCCAAAAAACCGTGTAGTAAGTTGCCTCTACTTTACTAGGGCTTAGGCGTATATATTAGACGTAGGGTATTCAAGATGAAAATGTAACGTATGACCAGTATTGACTATGGTTTGAGCCTAAAAAAAACTAAACGAAAATATGTTAATTTAATTAGTAATTAGTAATTTCTCTGGGTATGAAGAGATTTAATATCTAATATCTCAGGGTGACGAGAGCAGTTCAGTGCAGCGCAGGATTGTGTTCGCAAGTTCACAATTCTGGCACTGCTACTGTTAGTGGCAGGCGTGACGCTTACCAGTAAAAAAAAAGTAAAAAATAAATAAATTGCAAACTATCTTGTGACTTGCCCCACACAGACATCGTTTCCCAGTAAAGTGGCTTAGTCAAATAGCTGATGCATAGATCCAGCGAGTTGCCATGTGCTGTCTGCTCTCGAATGTTTTTATATTGCAGTTTTATGGCAATACTACGAGAGACTGGCATACTAATCGCTCGTTTGTCCTTTACCGCTTGTATTCTTTGGTTCGGAGTTAAATGGGTGTTTCGATGAGGCAGAGGTAGAAAAAACAGTAAGACTTTATAGGTTAAAAAATAAATGAAAATAGAGACATATCTCGGCCATTTTCAACTTTTCAAGAAAAATCATCACAACAAAAGTTGTTCATTATTCAATTATCTACATTTTATTAATGAACATTTTTTCCTACGTTGCGTTGGATATTTTTTGAGAGTTAAGGGGGAAATGTAATCATTGAATTATCTCATGTGATGACTTTAGGGCCCTTATAGACAGGAATAAAGTTATATGGAATTAAATTGTCTATTATTCACGGTCACGTTCAGGGTTCACGGTCTCTTTCTAAAGGCTAGTAAAATATCATTTTGGGCTAGTTTTTTCGGGGTTCAATACTAACCCGACTGGGCTAAGTAAGTAAGTACCTACTCTAAGTTAGTACTGGGTTCTAAGTTAGAATTTTCGGGGTTAAACGCTAACCGGATTGGGCTAAGTACCAACTCTAAGTTAGTACTGGGTTCTAAGTCAGATTTTTCGGGGTTCAAAGCTAACCGGATTAGGCTAAGTACCTACTCTAAGTTAGTACGGGGTTCTAAGTTCAATTTTTCGGGGTTCAACGCTAACCCCATTGGGCCAAGTACCTACTCTGAGTTAGTAGTGAGTTCTAAGTGAGATTTTTCGGGGTTCAAAGCTAAGCGGATTGGGCTAAGTACCTATTTTAACTTAGTACTGGGTTCTAAGTTAGATTTTTCGGGGTTCAACGCTAACCGGATTGGGCTAAGTACCTATTCTAAGTTAGTACTGGGTTCTAAGTTCAATTTTTCGGGGTTCAACCCTAACCTGATTGGGTTAAGTACGTACTCTAAGTTAGTACTGGTTTCTAAGTTAGATTTATCGGGGTTCAACCCTAACCCGATTGGGTTAAGTACGTACTCTAAGTTAGTACTGGTTTCTAAGTTAGATTTATCGTGGTTCAACCCTAACCCGATTGGGTTAAGTACGTACTCTAAGTTAGTACTGGGTAGTAAGTTCTGGGAACCGCCACAGAAGAAATAATAAAACTACGTAGTACCGCTGCGATGGTCATAACAGAGGTGATCTCTTACCATTACAAAAGCGTCTGTTTCGTCTCCATGTTTGATACTACGACAAAAACATAACGCAAAATTAAATTATTTTCTTTTAAAACGATTGCAACAATTTAATAACATAGATACAAGAAAATACATCTTTTTAAAAAAAGCTCACTTATTTTCTTTAGCTACGTCCATCATTACCAACAAAGATAGTTTCTTTTACCTTTATTCTTTGTAGAATGTTGAAGGTACGTTTCATTGAACACCGGTGTGAAGTTGGCAGCCAAAACTTAGCTGCCTATAATACAACCAAATTAAGATGACTTTTTTTGTGAAGTTAGCAGCCAACCTGATTATGACCTGAAATCGCCTGAAAACGTCAACATAAGTATTGCAGGGGGCTTCAGAAACGTGTAAACTATCATATTAACCTATAAAATCAGACAGATAAAGCAATGAAAAAACATAAGAGCAGGAGAATATTACAAGAATATGACGCTATGCCTGGTCAAACCTGCTGAAAAGGCATTAACAATGTAAGCTTTCAGACAGTTTCAGTTTTCAGTCCTGTTAAGTAGGTATGTAGCCTTGAAAATGTAGTCACAAGAATTTGCGAAAGGTGTTTTGATCAGGCGCACGTGGTACGGTGGATTACGACTTTTAAACCTCTGAAGTGCTGAAAAGTTACTACGGCATAGCATTAACAAATGCATCAGCTAACGGATAAAATCAAAGACAATGCGGATTCTTTAGTTTCAGGCTTTAAAATTAATCGGTGAAATGTGCTGTTTTTCTTTCTGATTTTTATCTCTAAAAATAATTATAAAAACACCACACCGCCCCTAAAATAACTGAATTTCTCTGATGATTATAGAAGCCTATGTACAGAGCTTTAATACTAGATGCAAGCCAAGCCGGCTAAATGACTACACCATACTGTAATAATCAGCTGAAAATTCAAACCTTGCGAAAATTTTCTATGGAAAATGGGCTGCTGGTGATTTTCGACCTTTGATCCCCTAAAATGTGCACCAAAACTTACTGGACTAATAATAATAATGTACAGGCTAACGAAATACAACTATTCCAACTCGGATTCCTACATGGTTGATCCTTAAATAGTCACTTGAAAATTGCAATTGTATATTTTGCTCTAGCGCACTTGGTACGGTGGATTAAGACCTTTAAACCTCTGAAACGCTGAAAAGTTACTACGGCATAGCATTAACAAATGCATCAGCTATCGGATAAAATCAAAGACAATGCGGATTCTTTAGTTTCAGGCTTTAAAATTAATTGGTGAAATGTGCTGTTTTTCTTTCAGATTTTTATCTCTAAAAATAATTATAAAAACACCACACCGCCCCTAAAATAACTGAATTTCTCTGATGATTATAGAAGCCTATGAACAGATCTTTAATACTAGATGCAAGCCAAGCCGGTTAAATGACTACACCATACTGTAATAATCAGCTGAAAATTCTACCTTGCGAAAATTTTCTATGGAAAATGGGCTGCTGGTGATTTTCGACCTTTGATCCCCTAAAATGTGCACCAAAACTTACTGGACTAATAATAATAATGTACAGGCTAACGAATTCCAACTATTCCAACTCGGATTCCTACATGGTTGATCCTTAAATAGTCACTTGAAAATTGAAATTGTATATTTTGCTCTAGCGCACTTGGTACGGTGGATTAAGACCTTTAAACCTCTGAAGTGCTGAAAAGTTACTACGGGATAGCATTAACAAATGCATCAGCTAACGGATAAAATCAAAGACAATGCGGATTCTTTAGTTTCAGGCTTTAAAATTAATTGGTGAAATGTGCTGTTTTTCTTTCAGATTTTTATCTCTAAAAATAATTATAAAAACACCACACCGCCCCTAAAATAACTGAATTTCTCTGATGATTATAGAAGCCTATGAACAGAGCTTTAATATTAGATGCAAGCCAAGCCGGCTAAATGACTACACCATACTGTAATAATCAGCTGAAAATTCAAACCTTGCGAAAATTTTCTATGGAAAATGGGCTGCTGGTGATTTTCGACCTTTGATCCCCTAAAATGTGCACCAAAACTTACTGGACTAATAATAATAATGTACAGGCTAACGAATTCCAACTATTCCGACTCGGATTCCTACATGGTTGATCCTTAAATAGTCACTTGAAAATTGCAATTGTATATTTTGCTCTAGCGCACTTGGTACGGTGGATTAAGACCTTTAAACCTCTGAAGTGCTGAAAAGTTACTACGGCATAGCATTAACAAATGCATCAGCTAACGGATAAAATCAAATACAATGCGGATTATTTAGTTTCAGGCTTTAAAATTAATTGGTGAAATGTGCTGTTTTTATTTCTGATTTTTATCTCTAAAAATAATTATAAAAACACCACACCGCCCCTAAAATAACTTAATTTCCCTGATGACTATAGAAGTCTATGAACAGAGCTTTAATACTAGATGCAAGTCAAGCCGGCTAAATGACTACACCATACTGTAATAATCAGCTGAAAATTCAAACCTTGCGAAAATTTTCTATGGAAAATGGGCTGCTGGTGATTTTCGACCTTTGATCCCCTAAAATGTGCACCAAAACTTACTGGACTAATAATAATAATGTACAGGCTAACGAATTCCAACTATTCCAACTCGGATTCCTACATGGTTGATCCTTAAATAGTCACTTGAAAATTGAAATTGTATATTTTGCTCTAGCGCACTTGGTACGGTGGATTAAGACCTTTAAACCTCTGAAGTGCTGAAAAGTTACTACGGCATAGCATTAACAAATGCATCAGCTAACGGATAGAATTAAAGACAATGCGGATTCTTTAGTTTCAGGCTTTAAAATTAATTGGTGAAATGTGCTGTTTTTCTTTGAGATTTTTATCTCTAAAAATAATTATAAAAACACCACACCGCCCCTAAAATAACTGAATTTCTCTGATGATTATAGAAGCCTATGGACAGATCTTTAATACTAGATGCAAGCCAAGCCGGCTAAATGACTACACCATACTGTAATAATCAGCTGAAAATTCAAACCTTGCGAAAATTTTCTATGGAAAATGGGCTGCTGGTGATTTTCGACCTTTGATCCCCTAAAATGTGCACCAAAACTTACTGGACTAATAATAATAATGTACAGGCTAACGAAATACAACTATTCCAACTCGGATTCCTACATGGTTGATCCTTAAATAGTCACTTGAAAATTGCAATTGTATATGTTGCTCTAGCGCACTTGGTACGGTGGATTAAGACCTTTAAACCTCTGAAGTGCTGAAAAGTTACTACGGCATAGCATTAACAAATGCATCAGCTAACGGATAAATTCAAAGACAATGCGGATTCTTTAGTTTCAGGCTTTAAAATTAATTGGTGAAATGTGCTGTTTTTCTTTCTCAAAGGATCAAAGGTCGAAAATCACCAGCAGCCCGGTGATTTTCGACCTTTGATTCCCTAAAATGTGCACCAAAACGTACTGGACTAATAATAATAATGTACAGGCTAACGAAATACAACTATTCCAACTCGGATTCCTACATGGTTGATCCTTAAATAGTCACTTGAAAATTGCAATTGTATATTTTGCTCTAGCGCACTTGGTACGGTGGATTAAGACCTTTAAACCTCTGAAGTGCTGAAAAGTTACTACGGCATAGCATTAACAAATGCATCAGCTAACGGATAAAATCAAAGACAATGCGGATTCTTTAGTTTCAGGCTTTAAAATTAATTGGTGAAATGTGCTGTTTTTCTTTCTGATTTTTATCTCTAAAAATAATTATAAAAACACCACACCGCCCCTAAAATAACTGAATTTCTCTGATGATTATAGAAGCCTATGAACAGAGCTTTAATACTTGATGCAAGCCAAGCCGGCTAAATGACTACACCATACTGTAATAATCAGCTGAAAATTCAAACCTTGCGAAAATTTTCTATGGAAAATGGGCTGCTGGTGATTTTCGACCTTTGATTCCCTAAAATGTGCACCAAAACGTACTGGACTAATAATAATAATGTACAGGCTAACGAAATACAACTATTCCAACTCGGATTCCTACATGGTTGATCCTTAAATAGTCACTTGAAAATTGCAATTGTATATGTTGCTCTAGCGCACTTGGTACGGTGGATTAAGACCTTTAAACCTCTGAAGTGCTGAAAAGTTACTACGGCATAGCATTAACAAATGCATCAGCTAACGGATAAAATCAAAGACAATGCGGATTCTTTAGTTTCAGGCTTTAAAATTAATTGGTGAAATGTGCTGTTTTTATTTCTGATTTTTATCTCTAAAAATAATTATAAAAACACCACACCGCCCCTAAAATAACTGAATTTCTCTGATGATTATAGAAGCCTATGAACAGAGCTTTAATACTAGATGCAAGCCAAGCCGGCTAAATGACTACACCATACTGTAATAATCAGCTGAAAATTCAAACCTTGCGAAAATTTTCTATGGAAAATGGGCTGCTGGTGATTTTCGACCTTTGATCCCCTAAAATGTGCACCAAAACTTACTGGACTAATAATAATAATGTACAGGCTAACGAAATACAACTATTCCAACTCGGATTCCTACATGGTTGATCCTTAAATAGTCACTTGAAAATTGCAATTGTATATGTTGCTCTAGCGCACTTGGTACGGTGGATTAAGACCTTTAAACCTCTGAAGTGCTGAAAAGTTACTACGGCATAGCATTAACAAATGCATCAGCTAACGGATAGAATTAAAGACAATGCGGATTCTTTAGTTTCAGGCTTTAAAATTAATTGGTGAAATGTGCTGTTTTTCTTTGAGATTTTTATCTCTAAAAATAATTATAAAAACACCACACCGCCCCTAAAATAACTGAATTTCTCTGATGATTATAGAAGCCTATGGACAGATCTTTAATACTAGATGCAAGCCAAGCCGGCTAAATGACTACACCATACTGTAATAATCAGCTGAAAATTCAAACCTTGCGAAAATTTTCTATGGAAAATGGGCTGCTGGTGATTTTCGACCTTTGATCCCCTAAAATGTGCACCAAAACTTACTGGACTAATAATAATAATGTACAGGCTAACGAAATACAACTATTCCAACTCGGATTCCTACATGGTTGATCCTTAAATAGTCACTTGAAAATTGCAATTGTATATGTTGCTCTAGCGCACTTGGTACGGTGGATTAAGACCTTTAAACCTCTGAAGTGCTGAAAAGTTACTACGGCATAGCATTAACAAATGCATCAGCTAACGGATAAATTCAAAGACAATGCGGATTCTTTAGTTTCAGGCTTTAAAATTAATTGGTGAAATGTGCTGTTTTTCTTTCTCAAAGGATCAAAGGTCGAAAATCACCAGCAGCCCGGTGATTTTCGACCTTTGATTCCCTAAAATGTGCACCAAAACGTACTGGACTAATAATAATAATGTACAGGCTAACGAAATACAACTATTCCAACTCGGATTCCTACATGGTTGATCCTTAAATAGTCACTTGAAAATTGCAATTGTATATTTTGCTCTAGCGCACTTGGTACGGTGGATTAAGACCTTTAAACCTCTGAAGTGCTGAAAAGTTACTACGGCATAGCATTAACAAATGCATCAGCTAACGGATAAAATCAAAGACAATGCGGATTCTTTAGTTTCAGGCTTTAAAATTAATTGGTGAAATGTGCTGTTTTTCTTTCTGATTTTTATCTCTAAAAATAATTATAAAAACACCACACCGCCCCTAAAATAACTGAATTTCTCTGATGATTATAGAAGCCTATGAACAGAGCTTTAATACTTGATGCAAGCCAAGCCGGCTAAATGACTACACCATACTGTAATAATCAGCTGAAAATTCAAACCTTGCGAAAATTTTCTATGGAAAATGGGCTGCTGGTGATTTTCGACCTTTGATTCCCTAAAATGTGCACCAAAACGTACTGGACTAATAATAATAATGTACAGGCTAACGAAATACAACTATTCCAACTCGGATTCCTACATGGTTGATCCTTAAATAGTCACTTGAAAATTGCAATTGTATATGTTGCTCTAGCGCACTTGGTACGGTGGATTAAGACCTTTAAACCTCTGAAGTGCTGAAAAGTTACTACGGCATAGCATTAACAAATGCATCAGCTAACGGATAAAATCAAAGACAATGCGGATTCTTTAGTTTCAGGCTTTAAAATTAATTGGTGAAATGTGCTGTTTTTATTTCTGATTTTTATCTCTAAAAATAATTATAAAAACACCACACCGCCCCTAAAATAACTGAATTTCTCTGATGATTATAGAAGCCTATGAACAGAGCTTTAATACTAGATGCAAGCCAAGCCGGCTAAATGACTACACCATACTGTAATAATCAGCTGAAAATTCAAACCTTGCGAAAATTTTCTATGGAAAATGGGCTGCTGGTGATTTTCGACCTTTGATCCCCTAAAATGTGCACCAAAACTTACTGGACTAATAATAATAATGTACAGGCTAACGAAATACAACTATTCCAACTCGGATTCCTACATGGTTGATCCTTAAATAGTCACTTGAAAATTGCAATTGTATATGTTGCTCTAGCGCACTTGGTACGGTGGATTAAGACCTTTAAACCTCTGAAGTGCTGAAAAGTTACTAAGGCATAGCATTAACAAATGCATCAGCTAACGGAAAGAATCAAAGACAATGCGGATTCTTTAGTTTCAGGCTTTAAAATTAATTGGTGAAATGTGCTGTTTTTATTTCTGATTTTTATCTCTAAAAATAATTATAAAAACACCACACCGCCCCTAAAATAACTGAATTTCTCTGATGATTATAGAAGCCTATGAACAGAGCTTTAATACTAGATGCAAGCCAAGCCGGCTAAACGACTACACCATACTGTAATAATCAGCTGAAAATTCAAACCTTGCGAAAATTTTCTATGGAAAATGGGCTGCTGGTGATTTTCGACCTTTGATCCCCTAAAATGTGCACCAAAACTTACTGGACTAATAATAATAATGTACAGGCTAACGAAATACAACTATTCCAACTCGGATTCCTACATGGTTGATCCTTAAATAGTCACTTGAAAATTGCAATTGTATATTTTGCTCTAGCGCACTTGGTACGGTGGATTAAGACCTTTAAACCTCTGAAGTGCTGAAAAGTTACTACGGCATAGCATTAACAAATGCATCAGCTAACGGATAAATTCAAAGACAATGCGGATTCTTTAGTTTCAGGCTTTAAAATTAATTGGTGAAATGTGCTGTTTTTCTTTCTGATTTTTATCTCTAAAAATAATTATAAAAACACCACACCGCCCCTAAAATAACTGAATTTCTCTGATGATTATAGAAGCCTATGAACAGATCTTTAATACTAGATGCAAGCCAAGCCGGCTAAATGACTACACCATACTGTAATAATCAGCTGAAAATTCAAACCTTGCGAAAAATTTCTATGGAAAATGGGCTGCTGGTGATTTTTGACCTTTGATCCCCTAAAATGTGCACCAAAACTTACTGGAATAATAATAATAATGTACACGCTAACGAATTACAACTATTCCAACTCGGATTCCTACATGGTTGATCCTTAAATAGTCACTTGAAAATTGCAATTGTATATTTTGCTCTAGCGCACTTGGCACAGTGGATTACGACCTTCAAACCTCTGAAGTGCTGAAAAATTACTACGGCATAACATTAACCAATGCATCAGCTAACGGATAAAATTAAAGAAAAACTGGATTCTGTAGTTTCAGGCTTTAAAATTAATTGGTGAAATGTGCTGTTTTTCTTTGTGATTTTTTCTCTAAAGATAATTATAAAAACACCACACCGCCCCTAAAATAACTGAATTTCTCTGATAATAATAGAAGCCTATGAACAGAGCTTCAATACTTGATGCAAGCCAAGCCGGCTAAATGACTACACCATACTGTAATAATCAGCTGAAAATTCAAACCATGCGAAAATTTTATATGGAAAATGGGCTGCTGGTGACCTTTGATCCCCTATAATGCGCATCAAAACTTATTCAAATAATAATAATAATGTACAGGCTAACGAATTAAAACTATTCCAGGTCGGATTCCGATTTGATTATCAAACCATCTGGCTAAATCATACCATCATCCGAAAATCAACACCTGAAATCACCTAAGTGGACTAGTTTTTTGTTCTGAAATTTGGGTGTATCAAAATTGGCTAAAAAGTCATTTCAAAACATGAATCAAAGTCTGTATACTTAGCTACAATATGAGTTGAAACGGAATCTGGCTAAGTCATACCATCGTACGAAAATCAGCAGCTGAAATCACCTACTTTATAATTTTTCCGAAATTTGTTTTTTTTTTAATCGGTCTAAATGGCCTTTCATAATACGAATCATCCTAAAATTGGTAAGCAGCTTGAAAGTCTGTATACTTAGCTACAATATGAGTTGAAACGGAATCTGGCTAAATCATACCATCATACGAAAACCAGCAGCTGAAATCACCTTTTTGATAATTATTCCGAAATTTGTTTTTTTAAATCGGTTTTAATGGCCTTTCATAATACGAATCATCCTAAAATTGGTAAACAGCTTGAAAGTCTGTATACTTAGCTACAATATGAGTTGAAACGGAATGTGGCTAAATCATACCATCATACGAAAACCAGCAGCTGAAATCACCTACTTGATAATTATTCCGAAATTTGTTTTTTTTTGTAATCGGTCTAAATGGCCTTTCATAATATGAATCATCCTAAAATTGGTAAGCAGCTTGAAAGTCTGTATACTTAGCTACAATATGAGTTGAAACGGAATCTGGTTAAATCATAGCATCATACGAAAACCAGCAGCTGAAATCACCTACTTAATAATTATTCCGAAATTTTTTTTTTTAAATCGGTCTAAATGGCCTTTCATAATACGAATCATCCTAAAATTAGTAAACAGCTTGAAAGTCTGTATACTTAGCTACAATATAAGTTGAAACGGAATCTGGCTAAATCATAGCATCATACGAAAACCAGCAGCTGAAATCACCTACTTAATAATTTTTCCGAAATTTGTATTTTTAAATCGGTCTAAATGGCCTTTCATAATACGAATCATCCTAAAATTGGTAAACAGCTTGAAAGTCTGTATACTTAGCTACAATATGAGTTGAAACGGAATGTGGCTTAATCATACCATCATACGAAAACCAGCAGCTGAAATCACCTACTTAATAATTATTCCGAAATTATTTTTTTTAAATCGGTCTAAATGGCCTTTCATAATACGAATCATCCTAAAATTAGTAAACAGCTTAAAAGTCTGTATACTTAGCTACAATATGAGTTGAAACGGAATGTGGCTAAATCATACCATCATACGAAAACCAGCAGCTGAAATCACCTACTTAATAATTTTTCCGAAATTTGTTTTTTTAAATCGGTCTAAATGGCCTTTCATAATACGAATCATCCTAAAATTGGTAAACAGCTTGAAAGTCTGTATACTTAGCTACAATATGAGTTAAAACGGAATGTGGCTAAATCATACCATCATACGAAAACCAGCAGCTGAAATCACCTACTTGATAATTATTCCGAAATTTGTTTTTTTTTTAAATCGGTCTATATGGCCTTTCATAATACGAATCATCCTAAAATTGGTAAGCAGCTTGAAAGTCTGTATACCTAGCTACAATATGAATTGAAATGGAATCTGGCTAAGTCATACAATCATACGAAAATCAGCAGCTGAAATCACCTACTTGATAAAATTTTCGTTGTTTTTTTTTAAATCGGTCTAAATAACGTTTCATAATACGAATCATCCTAAAATTAGTAAGCAGCTTTAAAGTCTGTATACTTAGCTACAATATGAGTTGAAATGAAGTCTGACTAAATCATACTATCATACGAAAATCAGCAGCTGAAATCACCTAAGTGGACTAGATTTTTTTTCTGAAATTTGGGTTTTTCAAAATTGGCTAAAAAGGCATATCATTACATGAATCATGCTAAAATTGGTAAGCAGCTTGAAAGTCTGTATACTTAGCTACAATATGAGTTGAAACGGAATCTGGCTAAATCATACCATCATACGAAAACCAGCAGCTAAAATCACCTACTTGATAATTTTTCCGAAATTTGTTTTTTTAAATCGGTCTAAATGGCCTTTCATAATACGAATCATCCTAAAATTGGTAAACAGCTTGAAAGTCTGTATACTTAGCTACAATATGAGTTGAAATGGAATGTGGCTAAATCATACCATCATACGAAAACCAGCAGCTGAAATCACCTACTTGATAATTATTCCGAAATTGGTTTTTTTGTAATCGGTCTAAATGGCCTTTCATAATATGAATCATCCTAAAATTGGTAAGCAGCTTGAAAGTCTGTATACTTAGCTACAATATCAATTGAAACGGAATCTGGCTAAATCATAGCATCATACGAAAACCAGCAGCTGAAATCACCTACTTAATAATTTTTCCGTTTTTTTTTTTTTAATCGGTCTAAATGGCCCTTCATAATAGGAATCATCCTAAAATTGGTAAACAGCTTAAAAGTCTGTATACTTAGCTACAATATGAGTTGAAACGGAATCTGGCTAAATCATACCATCATACGAAAACCAGCAGCTGAAATCACCTACTTGATAATTATTCCGAAATTTGTTTTTTTTTAAGTCGTTCTAAATGGCCTTTCATAATATGAATCATCCTAAAATTGGTAAGCAGCTTGAAAGTCTGTATACTTAGCTACAATATGAGTTGAAACGGAATCTGGCTAAATCATACCATCATACGAAAACCAGCAGCTGAAATCACCTACTTGATAATTATTCCGAAATTTGTTTTTTTTTGTAATCGGTCTAAATGGCCTTTCATAATATGAATCATCCTAAAATTGGTAAGCAGCTTGAAAGTCTGTATACTTAGCTACAATATGAGTTGAAACGGAATCTGGCTAAATCATAGCATCATACGAAAACCAGCAGCTGAAATCACCTACTTAATAATTTTTCCGAAATTTGTATTTTTAAATCGGTCTAAATGGCCTTTCATAATACGAATCATCCTAAAATTGGTAAACAGCTTGAAAGTCTGTATACTTAGCTACAATATGAGTTGAAACGGAATGTGGCTTAATCATACCATCATACGAAAACCAGCAGCTGAAATCACCTACTTAATAATTATTCCGAAATTTGTTTTTTTTTAAATCGGTCTAAATGGCCTTTCATAATACGAATCATCCTAAAATTGGTAAGCAGCTTGAAAGTCTGTATACTTAGCTACAATATGAGTTGAAACGGAATCTGGCTAAATCATACCATCATACGAAAACCAGCAGCTGAAATCACCTACTTGATAATTTTTCAGAAATTTGTATTTTTTTTTGAATCGGTCGAAATGGCCTTTCATAACACGAATCATGCTAAAATTGGTAAGCAGCTTGAAAGTCTGTATACCTAGCTACAATACGAGTTGAAACAGAATTTAGCCTAATTATACGATCATACGAAAATCAGCAGCTGAAACCACCTAAGTAGACTCTTGATATTTTTTCCGAAATTTTATTGGGAGGTCTTCGTTCAGCAGTGGACGTCTCCGGACTGATGATGATGATGATGATGATGTTGCTGATGCTGATGATGGTGATGCTGATGATGGTGGTGATAATGATGGTGATGATGATGATGGTGGTGATGATGATGAGGGTGATATGTTGATCCACTTCAATGTGAACTTAAACCTATTGGAGTAATAAGAATAATGTACAGGTTGACGAATGAACACTATTCTAGACCAGATTTGAATCTAATTAACCCTTAAAATAATAATCATTCAATCATTTTGATTTAGTGCACGTGGAAAGATGGATTACGACCTTTAAACCTCTGAAATGCTAAAAAGTTACTACGGCATAGCATTAATAGATGCATAAATGGATAAAAAACAGTGATAATGTTTTTTTTTATTCCTGGTATCTATCCCGACGTGACTCAATTTCAGTGAAGATTTTGTAATTATATACACACAGTTTTAATACGAGAGGCAATCCTGATGAATATTTTAGGTTTATTGCTAATGAAGTTGATGATGTCGTTTCTTTGATATATTTAACGTTGCATAGTGTTTGCATAAGTAACAGTTGTCTTTTTTCATGGCGGCAGATAGAGTCAATTTGTTTCGTTTGAGCTGCTTAGGGGTTAACATACAAGCTTTATGTATCAATCTTTGACAACTGCTGCATTTGTAAGCGCTTTTTCCCTGAACGTCAGCCCCGCAAGACAAACATATTTCTTTCATATTTTCACTGTTTGTTATGAGCATTTTTTTCATTTGCAGGCGATAGATGTCGAAGTTTGTCTTAACGTTTAAATCTTCCTGTTGAATTATTGCCTGAAATATGCGTACTATTACGGCGCCACAGTTATAGCTGTCCTTTTGGTACGCATGGTTTGGTACAACAATCTTTTCGATTTTTTCTGTCATCTGTTTTTCTTGCAGCATTTGCATTAATTTAGTGTAATACAATTGCTTTCTACATTCTGCCTTGCCAAATGGGTCAATGATTGTTAGTGTTTTTGACTGGAAACAAACAATCGCCATGGTGTAATGGGAGTTCAAGCAAATCGGGAATACGTTCTGTTTGCCGATATCTAATTTTACCATATTGTAGTCATTAAGATCCTTGGCCCCAAATATTAATGAAGATAATTCCACGTTAAATATGTTATATTCGTTATTGACATCTAATAAATACAGGCAGTGGTCAATCACGAAACTTGATATATATTGACTCTTTTCAAGAGTAGAGAAGTCATCAATCAAAAGTTGTCGGACAGCATAGGGGACGTTTGTTATACTTACAACGTACCCTCTTTCATCATCGTATTTTTTGTAATATTCAATGTCGGCGACCAAACCATTTGACAATATTTCAAGGTCAGTTTTACCTTTTATCTTTTTTTCGGTTAACATTAAATCATCGTTAGCCAAAGAGGTCTCGACATTGGTCGCCAGCACCTGACACACCCGGCATTCAAATATACCATCCAAGATATTATCTCCCGGAGCACATGCGTTGTGCACCCATCTATCACAAGCATCGCACTGCACCCAATCTGTTAAAATTTGAACTTGTGACGATCCATGGCCACAATAGGCACACTGGATAAAATTTTCATTCGCTTCTTTATCATAACAAATTTTTTGTCTTTTTAAATACCTGCCGTCGAAATGACTGAACGTTTTTTTTGTTTTTTTACTCCACTGTTCTTCATCTTGTGATTCTAATTTAAATTGTTTTGTGAGTCTGCTCTTTGGGATTTTATTTACGCTCTCTTTGGAGATAGCCAAGACTTCAGATCTAACTTTTCTTATGAATTGGGTGCATTTAAGGTTTTTTTGTCCATTTAGTGTTAAAGTTTTAAGTTGCCCGAAATAATTTTCAATAAGTGCATTGCTAGTTCTCTTTTCTTTCATCAGGTTTGTCCAAAGCGGTGCTAGCCACAAATACTTTTTCAATATGGTATTCCACAGCTCGGGGCTGTAAAATTCATTCCTTTCTGTGTCAGGATCATAAATGACAACAGAATCGCAAATCTTTTTTGAGCGTCCATAGAATGGGCTGCTTTGATATAACGTTGCACTTTCAAAATCGCTTAGTTCAATCTCGTCTTCCTCTAAAGGATTTTGATTAAATTTACTATTTACTTTGGCCAGCGACAGATTTTGTAATGCACTGGCAACTTGGTCATCCATAGTTTTGGAGTTGGTCAATATAAATAAATTTTTGACGAAATTATCAAACTCTATCATATTCGCGCATAATGTAAATTGTGCCAGAATATCTTTCAATTCACACTTCTTTGTTGTGCAATTCTTCTCGACATCGTTTGTCATCATTTTTATGAAGTGTGCACAACAAAGAAAAATAGGAATATTATTTTTCATTGCCTTAAAATCATTCGTGTTTGTTAGGATATCATAGCTCTTTTTCAAATAATCTTGCAAATCACACCGATTAAAGGCTCGTGAAATAGCATGAATTGATGCTAACGCCATATCCGTTACTACTCCACTAAATGCTGGCCAGTGTCCATTGATTTCGCAAAAGTTGCGGAAATCATTTAACAGTTTTGCAATACTGTTGCTGTCGTGTTTTTCTGACAGCATGGTGAAAACCGGAAAAATTCGGCCAGTTGGTAGTAACACTACACCTGCGTAGTACAAAATTCTTTTTATTTTCAAAGTCGTATCATTCAAAGGCCTCACCACACTCCCTGTGGCATCAAAATGAAGTAAAATGGGACCTACACGTTTGAGGATCTCCACTTGCTCCATGCTAAATATTTTTATAGAGAATGGGAAACTTACTTCTTTTACATACTCTTTGTGGTCTTCATAATACATTATTACATCAACCACGTCATTTTTTGATCTGTCATTTTTGCACAAAATCTCTGACCGAATTTTTCTAACAGTCGCATCAGACTTAATGCCTTCTAAATTTTTTGTATTATCTAATTTGTTGTCCTTGATTTTTAAAAGTTGTGTGTTTTTGTACATTTTGGGTTTTTGGATTAGAAGATTTTGTTTAACAATGTCTCTTTCCACTTTGGACACCGGCAGTGTTAAATGTTGGCTGTGGCAGAAATTTTTGTTATTACTATAGACTGATACACTATTTCCTTTAATTATTATTCTAAACTTTTTACAGTTTATATGCTTGCATCGGGCTGCAATCGAGATATAGTCTTTATTTTGTTTCGCATACTTAAAAATCAATAAGCAAGTGTTATTTACTTCAGAATTGATTTTTTTTCTCAAAACGTAAGGATAAGTGTAACTATTCAGCTTTGTACCCTTAAATATTTGTCGTAATACTTTATTATCTAGTAGGAAACTACCTTCGGTGTAGTTTATTCCTCGCAAAGTATCCAATTTATCTACATTTTCTGTTCCAAGAGGTAAAACGATTGATGAATTCTCAGCACTAGAAATATTTAAAATACATTTGGGAACGTCAGGTTTTTCTGGTGTCATGTCAATGGTGTTTATCAAGTATTTGTCTGGTGATGCAGCCTTGTCTTGAAGAACTTCAAACGACACTGTGCTTGCAGCGTCTTGAGATATAGCAACATCTGAAACTTTGACATTAAACTCGTTTGTATCACATTTTGCATTATTTTGATTGTCTATCGTATTTTCACTATTGAAAATGCATTCTGGCAAGTCGATTATTTCATCAGTTTGCCAAACACGTTCAGTATCAATATACACAACATCAGCCTTTTTTTGATCAGTTATAATATCAAATCCAATGTCCAGTGATTTTATTATCTCTGTGTCAGATTTTGTAATATCCATGTTTTGATCAATATGAATATCAGTTCCACCATTTTCGTGATTTCTAATGTCCAGTGGTTTTATTATCTTTGTGTCAGATTTTGTAATACCCATGTTTTGATTAACATGGATATCAGTTCCACCATTTTCGTGATTTTTTTGTTTAATTTGTTCACTTTTGTTCTCTTGAATACGAAATACACACTCTGGTAGGTCATTGATTTCGTCGTTAAGATAATATTCAGTGCTTACATTTGTTGTTTTTTTCTCTTTTGTCTCACATTCAGTGATATTGTTTTCGTTAATGTAAACATCAGATAAAGTGATATTTTTCCAATGATTATAGAATTTTTTTCTTGTTTTTGAGCAATTTTTTACTTTAAGTTCCTTTGTTATATCGTCATATGCAAAGCTATTTCTCCAGCTTGGTGCTACTAATGGAATTTTTCCGATTTCAATCAATTTCCTGAGGTATTCTTTACGGTCAAGCGAAATTGTCTTCATTGTGCTAACCTAAATTATTATTAATATAATTTGTAATACACTAACAAAATTGTTGTAACACAATTCAAAACGTAATTATAATATTAAATGCAGATAGTTATCAGCAATACAGTCATAGATGCAATAAATGTATAACGAACAAAATTTAAAGTATTTTCACACACCGGTTAAGTTTAAATAAAAACAAACATCAAAAAATAAATATTATAAAATAACAAACAAAAACAGAAGGATGACACAAAATAAGTAACAGTTTTTTTTCTGTAAAAATTATCTTTACATAGAAGTAACAATGAAAAAAATTGCAGTATATTCACACACTGTATACCGGTTAAATTTAAATAAAAATAGACATCCCACAATTAAACTACACAACTAGAAGCAAAAGTAAGATACACTTTTAATTTAACACTTAAAAGATTAATACAACAAAAAAATATTATTAATACTAGATTTTACAAATAAAAGATGTAGTGTAATACTAGATTGTAGCTGATATCGTGATCCCAAATCAATAAACATATATAAGCGTATTAATAAGATGTACACATTCCAAGCAATGATTAGGGTAAGTTAAATACACGAAACGAAATAAAACGAAATTTCCTTTATTTTTACTAATTAGCATACGTTGAAAAATTAACAAAATTACAATAAGTAATATATTTATAAATGCAATAAAATTATAATAACAAGTTTTTTTTAAAGTATTTTCTTATACCGCGTAATGGTTGACAAACTTCAAATTATCAGTAAAAACAGTTTACAATAAAAAACAGAAGAGATACACCCAGTAAAACAAATTTACTTATACAAATAATAAATAAAAGATTTAAATGAAATTGTGGCATAACGGCTGAAAATATAAAAAATTACACAGCCCAAGCAAATGTTAGGTTAGGTTAACATTAATGCAATGACAAACGTAGTTACGGTTGTTTTTTGTTAACACTACACAATTAGTACAATATAATGTAATAACAAAACTATTTAAATAAAATCAATAATAATATAATTATCAAATAAAATATTTTACACAACAAAAACAGAAGAGTGATTCACAATATAATTATAATAAATGTATACAAATAATACATTGATAAGTATTAGATTACAGTTTAGGGGTAATTTTTTTTTTATATTATACCTACCGAAAATTGTTTTTGTATTAACGTGTGCTTTTTAAGTTTCAAATTTACAAAGGGGACGCTGAGAAGAGTTCAACAACGTGCCGCACTCAGGAATCGGGCAACTTACGCGATGTCAAAAATATGTAATGTATGGGTGACATGCACCGCTTAGGTAAACTCTCGGTTGGTACGGTAAAAAATATATTTATAATTAGGGGTTTTAAAGGATGAGGCGCGATGCGCACACAACTACTGATGCCGGTAAAAATATATTATATAAAAAAAACAAACGGGCGAATAATTTAATTTAAAAAAAAAAAGTTTATAATAATTTTACCGAAAAATTATTATTTTAGGTATTCAAGTTTGCTTTTTAAGTTTCAAATATCCAAGGGAGACGCTGAGACGAGTTCAACAACGTGCCGCACTCTGGGATCGGGCAACTTTCGTGATGTCAAAAAATATGTAATGTATGGGTGACTTGCACCGCTTAGGTAAACTCTCGGTTGGTACGGCGAAAAAAATTGTATAATTCGGGGTTTTAAACGATGAGGCGCGATGCGCGCACACCTACTGATGACGGTAAAAATATTTTATATGAAAAAAAAAACAAGGGAGTGAGTAATTTAATTTTGAAAAAAATAAGTTTTTAATATTAAGGCCGTTTTTTTATTTATTTAACTTTTCCTTTTTGGTTTCAAATATCCAAGGGGGACAGTGAGACGAGTACAAACACAACACGACGAGTACAAGCACTTGCCGCACTCTGAGAACAAGCAGATTTTCCTGATGTCTAAAAATATGACTGTAATGTTTGGGTGACTTGCACCGCTTAGGTAAACTCTCGGTTGGTACGGCGAAAAAAATTGTATAATTCGGGGTTTTAAACGATGAGGCGCGATGCGCGCACACCTACTGATGACGGTAAAAATATTTTAAATGAAAAAAAAACAAGGGAGTGAGTAATTTAATTTTGAAAAAAATAAGTTTTTAATATTAAGGCCGTTTTTTTATTTATTTAACTTTTCCTTTTTGGTTTCAAATATCCAAGGGGGACAGTGAGACGAGTACAAACACGTGCCGCACTCTGAGAACAAGCAGATTTTCCTGATGTCTAAAAATATGACTGTAATGTTTGGGTGACTTGCACCGCTTAGGTAAACTCCGTTGGTACGGTGAAAACAATTTGGTATAATTTGGGTTTTTTAAGGATGAAGCGCGATGCGCGAACACCTCCTGATGCCAGTAAAAATATTTTAAATTTTTAAAGAAATTTCAATAAAAAACAATTACGCCGAATTTTTTTTTTGTATTAACGTTTGCTCTTTAAGGTTAAAATATCCAAAGGGGATGGATCGGGCAAGTTTTCGCGATATTTAAAATATGTAATGTATGGTTGACGTTAACGGTGGTAACCATTCTGCGATCCCCAAGGCGCCTGCCAAGCGTGGGGATTATGGCAACCCCTCCTTATTAGGTGGAGGCCTTCGTCCAGCAGTGGACGTCTTCCGGCTGTTGATGATGATTTGATGGGTGACGTGCACCACTTAGGTAAACTGAGTTCGTACGATGAAAAGAATTTGGTATAATTCGGGGTTTTAAAGGATGAGGCGCGATGCATGCACACCTCCTGATGCTAGTAAAAATATTTTAAACTAGCTGCAACTGCGGCTTCACTCGCGTGGACCAAATAGTTTTACGCGCATGACCTTATTTTACTTTAAATAACAAAGTAACGTTTAAGAGGGTTTAAATTCGGCTGATCATTTTGTAACGATATCTTCGTGCATAATAACAATGTTGTATCTCGCACCATCTTACACTTGCGCCTCAGCTCTCTAAAGATTATGAGGGAATGCAGTCTTATGTTGTATTTTCTAGATAATCATTATTCTAGGTCGGGTAGATGGGATATTCGTGTTGGTTCCGTGGCGACAAATGGCCCGCGCACGCAACCAAGAGGTATCACGATTTGCAATTCATCAATGTGACCGCAGCAGAGCCTAATAAGCCAAGTAGCCTTATTCGAGACCGCTGAACTTCAAATCGTGAGGTCGGGAGTTCAAAACCCGGGCCCGTACTAAATGATCTCTTTGGCGTTAATGTTAATGTACATTGTGTGAATCCACTAATCCGCAACTGGGTCTGCGTAGTGGCTTATTCGCCTTTCAAGACCTATGTAAGTCCAGCAATGGACACCAAACCAATATAAGATTAAAAAAAAAAAACTTTCTCCAATAAAATATTTAACAGCAATTCGGAAAACTCTTGCGCATCCTGACTCTGCCTTCCTTGGGGCCTCATATTAACCGTGAGATTGCATCTAATTTGGTAATAACGGGCAACGACTTTTTGACTTATTAGGCAGGCATTTATTTCATAACTTCTTCTGCCTTGTGATGCAATAGGTAATGCGATCATCATCATAGCCCGTAGACATCCACTGGTGAACGAAGGCCTCCCCCTTAGACCGCCACTCTGTATTACAACCTGCCATTTGCATCCACCGGTTGCCCGCGACTACCATCATCATCAGCCCGTATACATCCAATGGTGAACGAAGGCCTCCCCTTTAGACCGCCACTCTGTACGACAGCCTGCCATTTGCATCCACCGGCTACCCGCGACTACCATCATAATCAACCCGTAGACAGCCACTGGTGAACGAAGGCCTCCCCCTTAGACCGCCACTCTGTACGACAACCTGCCATTTGCATCCACCCGTTGCCCGCGACTACCATCATCATCATCATCAGCCCGTATACATCCACTGGTGAACGAAGGCCTCTCCTTTAGACCGCCACTCTGTACGACAACCTGCCATTTGCATCCACCGGCTACCCGCGACTACGATCATCATCATCAACCCGTAGACAGCCACTGGTGAACGAAGGCCTCCCCCTTAGACCGCCACTCTGTACGAAAACCTGCCCTTTGCATCCACCGGTTGGTCACGACTTTTACAATGTCGTCGGTCCACCTAGGAGGAGGCCTACCTACTGTGCTGTATGGTGTTAAGTAGCTTATGACAACACAGAACATTTTTTAGAAAATCGCATGTTAATCCATTCATCTTCCTTACTCGCAAACTCTCAAGATAAACTTTAACCAGTATAAGCTAATCCTCGGACCTTACGGGCTCGGTATATTCGGGGGTTCAAGTTATATTGGAAATTATATTTTTTCATAAATAGCGTCATAACTTCTATATTCCTGGGCCGATTTTGATAAAACATAGCCTATGTGAAGAACCGGACTTCATAGATCATATTTCAAGAAATTGCATTCAAATTCGCGCCGTAGTTTCTGAGTTTATCCCAGACAGACAGACAGACAGACAGACAAAAAAAGTAAAACTGTATTTTTGGGTTCTGTTGCTCTCATACATTCCTAAAAAAAATGATTTTTAAATATGTCTTCAATTTACAGTAATCGCCTCGTTACAGTTTTATTATATGTATAGATAAAAAAATGTTGTAGGTAGTAATTTCGCCAGCTTGGCATGCATCCATTAATTAATTTAATGAATTAATTTTAAGGCATGTAACTAAAGAATCCGCATTAACTTTGATTTAATCCGTCAGCAGATGCATCTGTTAATGCTATGCCGTAGTATCTTTTCAGCATTTCAGAGGTTTAAAGTTCTTAAATCCACCGTACCACGTGCACTAGAGCAAAATATAGAATTGATATTTTCAAGTGACTATTTAAGGATCAACCAGGTAGGAATCCGAAATGGAATAGTTGTAATTCGTTAGCCTGTACATTATTATTATTAGTCCAGTAAGTTTTGGTGCACATTTTAGGGGATCAAAGGTCGAAAATCACCAGCAGCCCATTTTCCATAGAAAATTTTCGCAAGGTTTGAATTTTCAGCTGATTATTACAGTATGGTGTAGTCATTTAGCCGGCTTGGCTTGCATCTAGTATTAAAGCTCTGTTCATAGACTTCTATAATCATCAGGGAAATTAAGTTATTTTAGGGGCGGTGTGGTGTTTTTATAATTATTTTTAGAGATAAAAAACACAAAGAAAAAC
The DNA here is from genome assembly GCA_905404285.2 of Erannis defoliaria. Classification (NCBI taxonomy): domain Eukaryota; kingdom Metazoa; phylum Arthropoda; class Insecta; order Lepidoptera; family Geometridae; genus Erannis; species Erannis defoliaria. The sequence continues at coordinate 9,599,591 of FR990091.1, read as the reverse complement.
AGCACATTTCACCAATTAATTTTAAAGCCTGAAACTAAAGAATCCGCATTGTCTTTGATTTTATCCGTTAGCTGATGCATTTGTTAATGCTATGCCGTAGTAACTTTTCAGCACTTCAGAGGTTTAAAGGACTTAATCCACCGTACCAAGTGCGCTAGAGCAAAATATACAATTGCAATTTTCAAGTGACTATTTAAGGATCAACCATGTAGGAATCCGAGTTGGAATAGTTGTATTTCGTTAGCCTGTACATTATTATTATTAGTCCAGTAAGTTTTGATGCACATTTTAGGGGATCAAAGGTCGAAAATCACCAGCAGCCCATTTTCCATAGAAATTTTTCGCAAGGTTTGAATTTTCAGCTGATTATTACAGTATGGTGTAGTCATTTAGCCGGCTTGGCTTGCATCTAGTATTAAAGCTCTGTTCATAGGCTTCTATAATCATCAGAGAAATTCAGTTATTTTAGGGGCGGTGTGGTGTTTTTATAATTATTTTTAGAGATAAAAATCTGAAAGAAAAACAGCACATTTCACCAATTAATTTTAAAGCCTGAAACTAAAGAATCCGCATTGTCTTTGATTCTATCCGTTAGCTGATGCATTTGTTAATGCTATGCCGTAGTAACTTTTCAGCACTTCAGAGGTTTAAAGGTCTTAATCCACCGTACCAAGTGCGCTAGAGCAAAATATACAATTGCAATTTTCAAGTGACTATTTAAGGATCAACCATGTAGGAATCCGAGTTGGAATAGTTGTATTTCGTTAGCTTGTACATTATTATTATCAGTCCAGTAAGTTTTGGTGCACATTTTAGGGGATCAAAGGTCGAAAATCACCAGCAGCCCATTTTCCATAGAAAATTTTCGCAAGGTTTGAATTTTCAGCTGATTATTACAGTATGGTGTAGTCATTTAGCCGGCTTGGCTTGCATCTAGTATTAAAGCTCTGTTCATAGGCTTCTATAATCATCAGAGAAATTCAGTTATTTTAGGGGCGGTGTGGTGTTTTTATAATTATTTTTAGAGATAAAAATCAGAAAGAAAAACAGCACATTTCACCAATTAACTTTTAAAGCCTGAAACTAAAGAATCCGCATTGTCTTTGATTTTATCCGTTAGCTGATGCATTTGTTAATGCTATGCCGTAGTAACTTTTCAGCACTTCAGAGGTTTAAAGGACTTAATCCACCGTACCAAGTGCGCTAGAGCAAAATATACAATTGCAATTTTCAAGTGACTATTTAAGGATCAACCATGTAGGAATCCGAGTTGGAATAGTTGTATTTCGTTAGCCTGTACATTATTATTATTAGTTCAGTAAGTTTTGATGCACATTTTAGGGGATCAAAGGTCGAAAATCACCAGCAGCCCATTTTCCATAGAAATTTTTCGCAAGGTTTGAATTTTCAGCTGATTATTACAGTATGGTGTAGTCATTTAGCCGGCTTGGCTTGCATCTAGTATTAAAGCTCTGTTCATAGGCTTCTATAATCATCAGAGAAATTCAGTTATTTTAGGGGCGGTGTGGTGTTTTTATAATTATTTTTAGAGATAAAAATCTGAAAGAAAAACAGCACATTTCACCAATTAATTTTAAAGCCTGAAACTAAAGAATCCGCATTGTCTTTGATTCTATCCGTTAGCTGATGCATTTTTTAATGCTATGCCGTAGTAACTTTTCAGCACTTCAGAGGTTTAAAGGTCTTAATCCACCGTACCAAGTGCGCTAGAGCAAAATATACAATTGCAATTTTCAAGTGACTATTTAAGGATCAACCATGTAGGAATCCGAGTTGGAATAGTTGTATTTCGTTAGCTTGTACATTATTATTATCAGTCCAGTAAGTTTTGGTGCACATTTTAGGGGATCAAAGGTCGAAAATCACCAGCAGCCCATTTTCCATAGAAAATTTTCGCAAGGTTTGAATTTTCAGCTGATTATTACAGTATGGTGTAGTCATTTAGCCGGCTTGGCTTGCATCTAGTATTAAAGCTCTGTTCATAGGCTTCTATAATCATCAGAGAAATTCAGTTATTTTAGGGGCGGTGTGGTGTTTTTATAATTATTTTTAGAGATAAAAATCAGAAAGAAAAACAGCACATTTCACCAATTAACTTTTAAAGCCTGAAACTAAAGAATCCGCATTGTCTTTGATTTTATCCGTTAGCTGATGCATTTGTTAATGCTATGCCGTAGTAACTTTTCAGCACTTCAGAGGTTTAAAGGTCTTAATCCACCGTACCAAGTGCGCTAGAGCAACATATACAATTGCAATTTTCAAGTGACTATTTAAGGATCAACCATGTAGGAATCCGAGTTGGAATAGTTGTATTTCGTTAGCCTGTACATTATTATTATTAGTCCAGTACGTTTTGGTGCACATTTTAGGGGATCAAAGGTCGAAAATCACCAGCAGCCCATTTTCCATAGAAAATTTTCGCAAGGTTTGAATTTTCAGCTGATTATTACAGTATGGTGTAGTCATTTAGCCGGCTTGGCTTGCATCTAGTATTAAAGCTCTGTTCATAGGCTTCTATAATCATCAGAGAAATTCAGTTATTTTAGGGGCGGTGTGGTGTTTTTATAATTATTTTTAGAGATAAAAATCAGAAAGAAAAACAGCACATTTCACCGATTAATTTTAAAGCCTGAAACTAAAGAATCCGCATTGTCTTTGATTTTATCCGTTAGCTGATGCATTTGTTAATGCTATGCCGTAGTAACTTTTCAGCACTTCAGAGGGTTAAAGGTCTTAATCCACCGTACCAAGTGCGCTAGAGCAAAATATACAATTGCAATTTTCAAGTGACTATTTAAGGATCAACCATGTAGGAATCCGAGTTGGAATAGTTGTATTTCGTTAGCCTGTACATTATTATTATTAGTCCAGTAAGTTTTGGTGCACATTTTAGGGGATCAAAGGTCGAAAATCACCAGCAGCCCATTTTCCATAGAAAATTTTCGCAAGGTTTGAATTTTCAGCTGATTATTACAGTATGGTGTAGTCATTTAGCCGGCTTGGCTTGCATCTAGTATTAAAGCTCTGTTCATAGGCTTCTATAATCATCAGAGAAATTCAGTTATTTTAGGGGCGGTGTGGTGTTTTTATAATTATTTTTAGAGATAAAAAACACAAAGAAAAACAGCACATTTCACCAATTAATTTTAAAGCCTGAAACTAAAGAATCCGCATTGTCTTTGATTTTATCCGTTAGCTGATGCATTTGTTAATGCTATGCCGTAGTAACTTTTCAGCACTTCAGAGGTTTAAAGGTCTTAATCCACCGTACCAAGTGCGCTAGAGCAAAATATACAATTTCAATTTTCAAGTGACTATTTAAGGATCAACCATGTAGGAATCCGAGTTGGAATAGTTGTATTTCGTTAGCCTGTACATTATTATTATTAGTCCAGTAAGTTTTGGTGCACATTTTAGGGGATCAAAGGTCGAAAATCACCAGCAGCCCATTTTCCATAGAAAATTTTCGCAAGGTTTGAATTTTCAGCTGATTATTACAGTATGGTGTAGTCATTTAGCCGGCTTGGCTTGCATCTAGTATTAAAGATCTGTCCATAGGCTTCTATAATCATCAGAGAAATTCAGTTATTTTAGGGGCGGTGTGGTGTTTTTATAATTATTTTTAGAGATAAAAATCTCAAAGAAAAACAGCACATTTCACCAATTAATTTTAAAGCCTGAAACTAAAGAATCCGCATTGTCTTTAATTCTATCCGTTAGCTGATGCATTTGTTAATGCTATGCCGTAGTAACTTTTCAGCACTTCAGAGGTTTAAAGGTCTTAATCCACCGTACCAAGTGCGCTAGAGCAAAATATACAATTTCAATTTTCAAGTGACTATTTAAGGATCAACCATGTAGGAATCCGAGTTGGAATAGTTGTATTTCGTTAGCCTGTACATTATTATTATTAGTCCAGTAAGTTTTGGTGCACATTTTAGGGGATCAAAGGTCGAAAATCACCAGCAGCCCATTTTCCATAGAAAATTTTCGCAAGGTTTGAATTTTCAGCTGATTATTACAGTATGGTGTAGTCATTTAGCCGGCTTGACTTGCATCTAGTATTAAAGCTCTGTTCATAGACTTCTATAGTCATCAGGGAAATTAAGTTATTTTAGGGGCGGTGTGGTGTTTTTATAATTATTTTTAGAGATAAAAATCAGAAATAAAAACAGCACATTTCACCAATTAATTTTAAAGCCTGAAACTAAATAATCCGCATTGTCTTTGATTTTATCCGTTAGCTGATGCATTTGTTAATGCTATGCCGTAGTAACTTTTCAGCACTTCAGAGGTTTAAAGGTCTTAATCCACCGTACCAAGTGCGCTAGAGCAAAATATACAATTGCAATTTTCAAGTGACTATTTAAGGATCAACCATGTAGGAATCCGAGTCGGAATAGTTGGAATTCGTTAGCCTGTACATTATTATTATTAGTCCAGTAAGTTTTGGTGCACATTTTAGGGGATCAAAGGTCGAAAATCACCAGCAGCCCATTTTCCATAGAAAATTTTCGCAAGGTTTGAATTTTCAGCTGATTATTACAGTATGGTGTAGTCATTTAGCCGGCTTGGCTTGCATCTAATATTAAAGCTCTGTTCATAGGCTTCTATAATCATCAGAGAAATTCAGTTATTTTAGGGGCGGTGTGGTGTTTTTATAATTATTTTTAGAGATAAAAATCTGAAAGAAAAACAGCACATTTCACCAATTAATTTTAAAGCCTGAAACTAAAGAATCCGCATTGTCTTTGATTTTATCCGTTAGCTGATGCATTTGTTAATGCTATGCCGTAGTAACTTTTCAGCACTTCAGAGGTTTAAAGGTCTTAATCCACCGTACCAAGTGCGCTAGAGCAAAATATACAATTGCAATTTTCAAGTGACTATTTAAGGATCAACCATGTAGGAATCCGAGTTGGAATAGTTGTATTTCGTTAGCCTGTACATTATTATTATTAGTCCAGTAAGTTTTGGTGCACATTTTAGGGGATCAAAGGTCGAAAATCACCAGCAGCCCATTTTCCATAGAAATTTTTCGCAAGGTTTGAATTTTCAGCTGATTATTACAGTATGGTGTAGTCATTTAGCCGGCTTGGCTTGCATCTAGTATTAAAGTTCTGTTCATAGACTTCTATAATCATCAGGGAAATTAAGTTATTTTAGGGGCGGTGTGGTGTTTTTATAATTATTTTTAGAGATAAAAAACACAAAGAAAAACAGCACATTTCACCAATTAATTTTAAAGCCTGAAACTAAAGAATCCGCATTGTCTTTGATTCTATCCGTTAGCTGATGCATTTGTTAATGCTATGCCGTAGTAACTTTTCAGCACTTCAGAGGTTTAAAGGTCTTAATCCACCGTACCAAGTGCGCTAGAGCAACATATACAATTGCAATTTTCAAGTGACTATTTAAGGATCAACCATGTAGGAATCCGAGTTGGAATAGTTGTATTTCGTTAGCCTGTACATTATTATTATTAGTCCAGTAAGTTTTGGTGCACATTTTAGGGGATCAAAGGTCGAAAATCACCAGCAGCCCATTTTCCATAGAAAATTTTCGCAAGGTTTGAATTTTCAGCTGATTATTACAGTATGGTGTAGTCATTTAGCCGGCTTGGCTTGCATCTAGTATTAAAGCTCTGTTCATAGGCTTCTATAATCATCAGAGAAATTCAGTTATTTTAGGGGCGGTGTGGTGTTTTTATAATTATTTTTAGAGATAAAAATCAGAAAGAAAAACAGCACATTTCACCAATTAATTTTAAAGCCTGAAACTAAAGAATCCGCATTGTCTTTGATTTTATCCGTTAGCTGATGCATTTGTTAATGCTATGCCGTAGTAACTTTTCAGCACTTCAGAGGTTTAAAGGTCTTAATCCACCGTACCAAGTGCGCTAGAGCAAAATATACAATTGCAATTTTCAAGTGTCTATTTAAGGATCAACCATGTAAGAATCCGAGTTGGAATAGTTGTATTTCTTTAGCCTGTACATTATTATTATTAGTCCAGTAAGTTTTGGTGCACATTTTAGGGGATCAAAGGTCGAAAATCACCAGCAGCCCATTTTCCATAGAAAATTTTCGCAAGGTTTGAATTTTCAGCTGATTATTACAGTATGGTGTAGTCATTTAGCCGGCTTGGCTTGCATCTAGTATTAAAGATCTGTTCATAGGCTTCTATAATCATCAGAGAAATTCAGTTATTTTAGGGGCGGTGTGGTGTTTTTATAATTATTTTTAGAGATAAAAATCTCAAAGAAAAACAGCACATTTCACCAATTAATTTTAAAGCCTGAAACTAAAGAATCCGCATTGTCTTTGATTTTATCCGTTAGCTGATGCATTTGTTAATGCTATGCCGTAGTAACTTTTCAGCACTTCAGAGGGTTAAAGGTCTTAATCCACCGTACCAAGTGCGCTAGAGCAAAATATACAATTTCAATTTTCAAGTGACTATTTAAGGATCAACCATGTAGGAATCCGAGTTGGAATAGTTGTATTTCGTTAGCCTGTACATTATTATTATTAGTCCAGTAAGTTTTGGTGCACATTTTAGGGGATCAAAGGTCGAAAATCACCAGCAGCCCATTTTCCATAGAAATTTTTCGCAAGGTTTGAATTTTCAGCTGATTATTACAGTATGGTGTAGTCATTTAGCCGGCTTGGCTTGCATCTAGTATTAAAGTTCTGTTCATAGACTTCTATAATCATCAGGGAAATTAAGTTATTTTAGGGGCGGTGTGGTGTTTTTATAATTATTTTTAGAGATAAAAAACACAAAGAAAAACAGCACATTTCACCAATTAATTTTAAAGCCTGAAACTAAAGAATCCGCATTGTCTTTGATTCTATCCGTTAGCTGATGCATTTGTTAATGCTATGCCGTAGTAACTTTTCAGCACTTCAGAGGTTTAAAGGTCTTAATCCACCGTACCAAGTGCGCTAGAGCAACATATACAATTGCAATTTTCAAGTGACTATTTAAGGATCAACCATGTAGGAATCCGAGTTGGAATAGTTGTATTTCGTTAGCCTGTACATTATTATTATTAGTCCAGTAAGTTTTGGTGCACATTTTAGGGGATCAAAGGTCGAAAATCACCAGCAGCCCATTTTCCATAGAAAATTTTCGCAAGGTTTGAATTTTCAGCTGATTATTACAGTATGGTGTAGTCATTTAGCCGGCTTGGCTTGCATCTAGTATTAAAGCTCTGTTCATAGGCTTCTATAATCATCAGAGAAATTCAGTTATTTTAGGGGCGGTGTGGTGTTTTTATAATTATTTTTAGAGATAAAAATCAGAAAGAAAAACAGCACATTTCACCAATTAATTTTAAAGCCTGAAACTAAAGAATCCGCATTGTCTTTGATTTTATCCGTTAGCTGATGCATTTGTTAATGCTATGCCGTAGTAACTTTTCAGCACTTCAGAGGTTTAAAGGTCTTAATCCACCGTACCAAGTGCGCTAGAGCAAAATATACAATTGCAATTTTCAAGTGTCTATTTAAGGATCAACCATGTAGGAATCCGAGTTGGAATAGTTGTATTTCTTTAGCCTGTACATTATTATTATTAGTCCAGTAAGTTTTGGTGCACATTTTAGGGGATCAAAGGTCGAAAATCACCAGCAGCCCATTTTCCATAGAAAATTTTCGCAAGGTTTGAATTTTCAGCTGATTATTACAGTATGGTGTAGTCATTTAGCCGGCTTGGCTTGCATCTAGTATTAAAGATCTGTTCATAGGCTTCTATAATCATCAGAGAAATTCAGTTATTTTAGGGGCGGTGTGGTGTTTTTATAATTATTTTTAGAGATAAAAATCTCAAAGAAAAACAGCACATTTCACCAATTAATTTTAAAGCCTGAAACTAAAGAATCCGCATTGTCTTTGATTTTATCCGTTAGCTGATGCATTTGTTAATGCTATGCCGTAGTAACTTTTCAGCACTTCAGAGGGTTAAAGGTCTTAATCCACCGTACCAAGTGCGCTAGAGCAAAATATACAATTTCAATTTTCAAGTGACTATTTAAGGATCAACCATGTAGGAATCCGAGTTGGAATAGTTGTATTTCGTTAGCCTGTACATTATTATTATTAGTCCAGTAAGTTTTGGTGCACATTTTAGGGGATCAAAGGTCGAAAATCACCAGCAGCCCATTTTCCATAGAAATTTTTCGCAAGGTTTGAATTTTCAGCTGATTATTACAGTATGGTGTAGTCATTTAGCCGGCTTGGCTTGCATCTAGTATTAAAGTTCTGTTCATAGACTTCTATAATCATCAGGGAAATTAAGTTATTTTAGGGGCGGTGTGGTGTTTTTATAATTATTTTTAGAGATAAAAAACACAAAGAAAAACAGCACATTTCACCAATTAATTTTAAAGCCTGAAACTAAAGAATCCGCATTGTCTTTGATTCTATCCGTTAGCTGATGCATTTGTTAATGCTATGCCGTAGTAACTTTTCAGCACTTCAGAGGTTTAAAGGTCTTAATCCACCGTACCAAGTGCGCTAGAGCAAAATATACAATTGCAATTTTCAAGTGTCTATTTAAGGATCAACCATGTAGGAATCCGAGTTGGAATAGTTGTATTTCTTTAGCCTGTACATTATTATTATTAGTCCAGTAAGTTTTGGTGCACATTTTAGGGGATCAAAGGTCGAAAATCACCAGCAGCCCATTTTCCATAGAAAATTTTCGCAAGGTTTGAATTTTCAGCTGATTATTACAGTATGGTGTAGTCATTTAGCCGGCTTGGCTTGCATCTAGTATTAAAGATCTGTTCATAGGCTTCTATAATCATCAGAGAAATTCAGTTATTTTAGGGGCGGTGTGGTGTTTTTATAATTATTTTTAGAGATAAAAATCTCAAAGAAAAACAGCACATTTCACCAATTAATTTTAAAGCCTGAAACTAAAGAATCCGCATTGTCTTTGATTTTATCCGTTAGCTGATGCATTTGTTAATGCTATGCCGTAGTAACTTTTCAGCACTTCAGAGGGTTAAAGGTCTTAATCCACCGTACCAAGTGCGCTAGAGCAAAATATACAATTGCAATTTTCAAGTGACTATTTAAGGATCAACCATGTAGGAATCCGAGTTGGAATAGTTGTATTTCGTTAGCCTGTACATTATTATTATTAGTCCAGTACGTTTTGGTGCACATTTTAGGGGATCAAAGGTCGAAAATCACCAGCAGCCCATTTTCCATAGAAAATTTTCGCAAGGTTTGAATTTTCAGCTGATTATTACAGTATGGTGTAGTCATTTAGCCGGCTTGGCTTGCATCTAGTATTAAAGCTCTGTTCATAGGCTTCTATAATCATCAGAGAAATTCAGTTATTTTAGGGGCGGTGTGGTGTTTTTATAATTATTTTTAGAGATAAAAATCAGAAAGAAAAACAGCACATTTCACCGATTAATTTTAAAGCCTGAAACTAAAGAATCCGCATTGTCTTTGATTTTATCCGTTAGCTGATGCATTTGTTAATGCTATGCCGTAGTAACTTTTCAGCACTTCAGAGGTTTAAAAGTCGTAATCCACCGTACCACGTGCGCCTGATCAAAACACCTTTCGCAAATTCTTGTGACTACATTTTCAAGGCTACATACCTACTTAACAGGACTGAAAACTGAAACTGTCTGAAAGCTTACATTGTTAATGCCTTTTCAGCAGGTTTGACCAGGCATAGCGTCATATTCTTGTAATATTCTCCTGCTCTTATGTTTTTTCATTGCTTTATCTGTCTGATTTTATAGGTTAATATGATAGTTTACACGTTTCTGAAGCCCCCTGCAATACTTATGTTGACGTTTTCACGCGATTTCAGGTCATAATCAGGTTGGCTGCTAACTTCACAAAAAAAGTCATCTTAATTTGGTCGTATTATAGGCAGCTAAGTTTTGGCTGCCAACTTCACACCGGTTCATTGAACCGAGGTCTTCTTTAAACAAGGTTTCATTATTATATTGTACTTTTTAATATTGTAGCTTTTTAATATTATTTAATATGGAAAGAGTGTGAAAATAATAAAGACACGTTTAATAATAATAATATAAGCCTTTTATTCAGATCATCTTAGTATTCTATTACAATTAGACCCGATTTTCTTTTTTTGAACTTATTTTAAGAACATACTTATTCTAGTCTAGGGCTGCCACCTTTTTTTTAAGCAAATAGAGTATATTTAATTTTCTAGGCTTAAAAAAAGTACAACATCTGAAAATAAAGTACTATTTATTTACCAGACTATTTCTCTTCCATATTTTTTTTTTTAGCTTCTAACAATGTCCAACAAATATTTGTTACTCTATATTAACAGCATCTTTACAATCAATCCCTAAATTAAAAAAAGCAGTACGGTCCGTTCCGTTACACGTAAAAAATAGAAGTCCATTTAAAATAAGCTTCACAGGTTAAAAATAAAGTATTTTCACGTACTTTACTGCCCTCATAAAGTATAAAGTACGTTTGGCCAAAATAGAGTACAATACTTTATTATAAAGTATGGGTGGCAACCCTATTCTAATCTAGTATTTGTGTCTTGTTTACTTTCTGTTGATCTGTTTGCCAGTCGGCAAAAGCCTCCTCCAACCTTATCCATCATGCCGTTCTTGTGCTACTCTGTTCCACATTACTCCTGCCACTTGTCTGATATCGTCATCCCACCTTTTCTGTGGTCTACCTCTTTTCCTTTTACCTTCTCTCTTATCTTTTTTCTCTCACTCTAAACACACGTTTACACACACGTTTTTCGGTGAAGGAATACATCTTGACGAAACCTATATACGTCCGGAGAAGTTAATGGCGTATGTGAACACACTAACCCGAAACTGGGACAGAGTGATACATATGGCCCAATCGCCTTTCGAGGGTAGCCCAGCGAGGCTTATTATGCTTATGCAAGTTCAGAAGATACGATCAATCGAGAAACGTACCAAGATAATCATTGGCAACGACCCTGGCTTGGACCAAGCTACAAAGTCTTGGTCATCGACGAAAAGTAGTTAGCCTTTCGGTATTTTATCGGATACATTTCGGAGAGTGTGCTTCGGATTTGCATGATCTTATTCCCCCCAGCCCATTCTTCTATCGAACGGCCAGGACCTCGAAAAAATGCCAAAATCATAGCTCTCCTTTTTGCATAGTCTTCAAATTTTACTTCTAAAAGTCTAATTGCTGCTAAAATTCTTTAGTTGTAGCTTGTAGGTAAGCCACGTGAAATCTCTTCCATGAGTAACTTAGCCCAAGAAAGAACCACGTGTCTGAAGTTAGGTAAAAACTTAATGTTTTCAAGTGAGCTAAGTTAGGTATTGTTTCGTCTATCTTTTCTCGTCGAGACTTAGGTGAAGGGAGCAAAGAGTGCTACTATTAAGTCTGCGCTTGACTTGTTAGACTACACTACTGTTGGTTACTCGAATGTTACTCGAATAGTCAAAACCAAATCTGGAGATATGTTGGCCATTTTCTAGACATTTTTGGCGTCTAAGAGGAAAAATGACAATATTGACTAGGCACATTGAATGACAATAGTGCTTAGTAAGTATATATAAGTGTGTAAGTGTGTTATAGTGTGTAGTATGTAAGCACTATTTTACTTATTTATTTATTTTCTCTATTTATTCTTATAAATACGGATTCTTATTTTACTTACTATTTATAGCAATAGATTTATTTCAAGTTTAGGACATTTTGGCTTAGTTCTTACAAGGAGGTATGGGAAATTTGTCCCTGCGTATGGAAAATAAATAAATGTACCTACTTACTAAACTTTCAACGAAGTTATTATTCATTAGTAAATTAGTTAACTTTGTTAATAAAACTTTTTCAAGTAATTAAACTTTTACTAAAAAGAATGACTACATTGAAAATTACTTCTCTATTTACTAAACTTAGAATTTAGTTATTGTTTTCTTAATTTATGTTTTATAGTTTTATGTTTATTTCTTGTCAACGTGCATTTATTGCAGTTTCGTCTCCATGGAAACACAATGTGAATTAACTTTAGCTTTTAAACTGTTATCTAATTTTTACTGTTAATTTTAGACTATTTATACATGTACCCATTTGGTACATTTCCAAACTAATTGACTGCACCGATGTGGACATAACGAACATTGCGAGGGCAGATAGTTTTAACCTGCAAAATCTTGAACAACTTAGTATCAAAAAGTTATTCCCGCAACTGAATGAATGAATTAACTTTCTTCTATTTTCGTAAATACCATGGAAGATGCAATGAAAAATTAATAAAAGTCTTGATAAAAGAAATTAAAAACTAGAACAGTTTAATCAGCAGAAATTGTAAGTAGCGTTGTTTTCAGAAACAATGTATTTGAAAGTCTAAATCAAATTAAATGAAAAATAGATTGCACAACTAGTTCGAGTACTCATAGTAGGAACTTTGAGTGAAATAATTATGATCTTCCCCCGCAAAGTGAAGGCTACTTAATGGGATTGCCTGAATATTACGTAACAATCCCCCCGGGAGCTGAGAATAAACCTCGCTTCGAATGGAAGAAAATATTAGTATTACCAAACACATATTTAATATTTCTTTATAGCACACAGGTTATTTTAATGCAATAGAGACGAAACGAGCGAGACGTTTGCCTAGCGGCATCACGCCTGCCCATAACAGTAGCAGTGCCAGAATTGTAAACAGTGCACTGCGCTCGTCGCCCTGAAATATTAGATGTCAAATCTTCATGTCCAGTAATTTATCTGGTAGCATTGCCCTTAAACCGAAACACAGTAATGCTTGCGTGCACACTACTGTTTGGCGGTTGAATAACTGGCAAAGTAAAACTTTTTTTCTGGATATCTTGTCTGTTCTTATTTATTAAATCAGGTCATTGGTACTCCAGTTATCGCAAAATATACCTAGAAGCCGATCTATTTCCGTAGGCTCTAAATCTTCGGTTCGGTCACTTACAATAAACAAGTAGAATAACATTAATTGATGATGATGATGATGATAGCCTTGTATAATTTTGCCATCGTCTATACTGTAGCGAAGATCAATGAAATGGTCTTGCCTTATCATCAGTTGCGGTGGCAAAAAGGTCAATACATTGGCCATTAACAAGCGCCCAACTGTTAAGAAACTTGATTAGTAAGATTTAAAAATTCAGTTCGAGTTTATACTTTCATCTTATAACTTTCATTCCGCTACGATCCGCACAGCTGATAAAGAAAATAATTAAAATTAACTCACATTCCTTAAATGGCGAGCTAAAGTTAGTTAATAAAAAGCTCAACATATCGATGTAACCCAACTCCTCGAGTAACTCGATACACAATCTCGTTTCGATCGAAAATCGATTTCAAAAATAAAATTAGCATCGTCTCGAAAATTACTCGATGGTCAGAGAATTTATTACTTTGACCGTCGAATAATTTTTGCCGCGTAAAATGATTGGATCTTTGAAATTAGTCCCTGATGAGTTGATCCGAGTTTTTAATAATTATACGCTGTTTTTGTAATTGTATGTAGACGTTTTTTTTATGGTGATGGTTTGTGATTGAATTTGATAGCGTAACAAAATTGGTCAAGATTACACAGGATGGCGTTACGGTAAAGAACTTTATTGGCGCGTATTATGAATTATAGAACGTTATTAATTAATTCATTAATTTAATAAATAAACAGGTACACAGTTGAAAAATCTCAGGAAGACAAATAAATCAATGCAAGTGCATTTTAATACAGTCCCGAGAAAAAATATTGATCAAACCATTATTAGTTTTAAATCATGACAGCTTTGATTACCACTCCACCAATAAAAAGGTAATAAAACAGAATTGTAATTTTTTTCATATAGATAGACAATAAAATGTCTGGGTATTCTTAATTATAAACTATATTATTAAAAACATAATACAATAAACTGTTCATAATATTTATTGCCCTCATACTTAAAGTTAGGTATTTATGGTCCAGATTAAAACCGGGTTCCCATAATTTTTGTACATCCAGTTTTATTCTCATCTCGACGAGATATCGACATTTTCGCGAAGTATTTTGCATATCTATCGAACGGATCCCAATTATGGGAAACTTTCCGTATGGGCGTTTTACCTTCCGATGGCAGATACGTGGATCATGATTCACCTTTGAAGTTGAAAATATCGGATTCAGAGAACCTGTGACGAATTTTGCAGGTTCTCTTTTGTTTTGTGAAAAATATTTGGTAGATTACGTTTCGTTTCGCAGTGTTGATGTAGGTAGGTACTTTATGAATCAGAGCGGAATCACTACGCTGAGGAATGGACATTTTATGTTAGGACTTTTTTTATCTTGGACATTTTTATTTGGATCAGTCTTTCAAGAGCTTTGAGTTTTCATTAGAGAAATTTCTTTGAGAAAATCCGTATGTACACGTTTATCCCATTTATTTAAGTAAAGCAATAAGGATAATACAATAGTTATTATATAATTATAATACAATATAATATATTATATATCAGAGGCCTTCGGGCGGCACATTAACTCTGACATGCATGTAATTTAAATTTGAAGTCGGTTGTTTTTTTAAACTACTCGTTACATTACTCGTCGTGGATAAGAATTAATCGAAAAAAAAACGATGTATAAAATAACTAATAAGTAAATTTGTTTGTTTCAGGTACAAAATAGCAGCTAAGAAGATGAATTTCCTATTTAGAACCAAACATGACGCTTACCATCAAAGAAACGACAAGCAGACGAATTCAGCTCCATAAAAAACAAATAAATTAAATCATTTTACCATAAATACGAAATGAAATTTCAAAAGTCGAAACTAAACTTCAAACTAAACCACTCGCTCTGCAGCGTATTTACGTTTTATACAAGGCTAGTACGCATCCATAGGAAACTGCTCGCGTATATTTTGTATTGCTATTGTTCAAATTTTAGGATTACAAAACATACAAATTACTTTTGCGTACTGTTCGAGTAGAGTTTGTAATGGGTGTAAGCGAAAGTTCTAGTTCCAAACTATACAGTATTAGTTACATGATCAAGGGTTCAATTGTTGTGTTGTCGCAGTTCCAACCTAGCCTAACCTGCGTTACAATTTTTTTAGCGCTTCGCTGGCCGCTGCCGCGGTACGCTCGCTACGCTCGCTCGTCTTGCGCGTTGTGTTGACGTATTTCCAACCTACCCTAACCTAGTGATCTGCGTTACATACCCACTTTTAGCACTTCCAGTGCGCTGCGGCGCTTATTAAACCCCGATTAAACACGATTGCTTTGAATTGCGTACTGGCACAGTATATTCCGGAACCACCTCGTTGCATATATCACTCCAAATATACGAGATTATTGCGCAATGGTGGTGAATGGTTTGTGAATCTACAGTGAGACATTTGTATTTCAAAGTATACTTGATTATTGCGTACTAGCCTTGTATACAATGTAAGCACGCCGCTCTGCAGCGGGCACCTGCCTTCTAGAAGTTTCGGAAGCGTTTTTTAAACACCATAAGCTTTCAGAATAAACGCCCAAAGAGCAGCTTTAGAATAGAAAGCACTAAATAGCGCGAAACTTTGTTATTTCGTTTTGAAAAGTGAGGGAACTGCACTCGGAGACGCGGGAAGTTCGGGAGAACGTTTTCATTTTGAAAACAAACGGACACGTATTTACAAAGCGATTGTCGGCATTTTGTATTCTATTTAGGTACTTAATCTGACAGTAGCTGTACTTGTAATTATGATAACTAACCTTGGAAGTAGTGTTAAACCTATTTCTGATATTCTGTTTCAAAACTACTGTAATATTCTTTATACACTCACTTATCCAGTATTAGAATCGGCCATCTTGCTCGCCTATCTCGTTGGGATGGCCCGCCCAAGCACGGTGATCGCACTAGCGCGGGACCAGCTGGTTATCGACTCACCGTGGATATTGCAAATATCCAGGCCCCGTAGCACGCGCCGAGGACTAATTGGTATTTCCCCGCGCGGGAAAGTGATAAAGCTAGAATATGGATACGTCTGTCTCGTTTTCGCGGGGAAAAAAGTGTGGATAGACGTTTATCACGGCTCGCGTGCTAGGCGGGCAGGAAACAGTAAATGGGACAAAACATGAAAATAATATTGAATAAATATTAAACATGTTTTTGAGCCGAAACTGGCATATCAAGAGGGCCGACAGCAGAATTTTTGATGCGGGCTGAAACTACGTGGTAGGGTCACACAAACAAGTGTGGTAAGCACAAATAAACTAATATTTATTTGAGTTTTGAGTAATAACTGAGTGGAACAATTACTTTGGTACAGCCAAGCCAACACAGCGTAAGGTGAAAAACGTAATGCATTATGTACAGTGCTGGCATTATGAATCTCGACAGCCTGAAGACGTCCACTGCTGTACGAAAGCCTCCCCCTTAATAGGGAGGGGTTGCCATAATCCCCACGCTTGGCAGGCGGCTTGGGGATCGCAGAATGTTCACCACGGTTAACCGAGAGGACGCTGCTTCCCGTCCTCCGGTGGTTCTGAGTGCAGTTTTAGGACATACTCAGGGTCCCAGGTCATGCATCGAGTTATGTATAAAGTTGCGTTCGAGTCCCAAATACAGTCCCGTATGTTTCCATAACTTCAGATAGAATACTAATTACTTAAACTCTAAAGTATGCAGCTGGGAGTGTATTGCGTCGAAATGTGAAGGTTGCAATTTCATTTTAATTTCAATATGAAACTTACTGTTGGCCTCAGAAGATGACGTTCTGTTTCTTGGCGTGCTGTTACTGCTATGTTTTTGTTTGTTTTACACGTGTTACTTTTTGTCTATCAAACAAAAGAAACATGGCAGGATTCGCCTTGCCAATGACACCGTGCTTACCTGTATATCGTCATCAGCCAGAAGCCGTCCACTGCTGGACGAAGGCCTCCCGTTTTTAGGGCTCGGGTGTTGCCATAATCCCCACGCTGTGGCAGGCGCACAGAATAAATAATAGTACCTACTACGTACAGAAAGTTAACTCCGCAAAGGAATTGAAATAAATAAGGACTCTATCTACTACGCAATAAAGTAGCAATTCAACTCGCACAGCGCTGGATACCGCTCTCTTTCTATCACGTATGGTTGGTTATGTACGACGAGGCTAGCGTGCGGGCGGCGACTGACTTCTGCTTTACATTGTCCACCCGGACGGAGCGCCGGCCGAACATACGTAAACTGCGGAGTGACACCCTCCTGGCAGGCGGTTTGGGGTTTGCGGCATCATGCTCACCACCGTAAACCGAGAGGACGCTGCGGCCCGTCCACTCCGGTGGTTCTGAATGCATTTTTAGGACATACCCAGGCTTACCTGTATATTTGTTGATGTTAATGTGGATAATAATATTACTATAAGATCTTTCTATAAGTGCCCTCTCAAAATGATTTTGTAATTATTTTGGAAAGATCCAAAATGTAGATAGATCTTACCCCATTTACAACTCAATAAATGTCACTAAACCCAGGAGCCTCTAAATAACTAGCTCACAATAAAGTGTGTCAAGCATCGGAATCCGGATATATGTGGCAGCACTGAAATATGACGTCATAAATACGGCGCGAATTTAAACTTTAAAGTGAAGCTTTACCACAGAATAAATAATAGGAGCAACTTTACTTAGTTCCTTCTTTCCTCCTAGGAGGATTATGACGTTGCACTTTGTGCTTTTGCCAGTGTCAAGAATTTGAATATATCAAGTTTATGATGAATTTCACCGAATGAGTGCTAGTCACAGTCAAGGTGACTGGACTTGACCGTGACTTACCAAGTGTGATGTCACGGTCATGTCCCGGTCACGGTTATTTCTGTGTGAAATTATAAATGTAAATATATATATAATAAATAGGTGTTATTCTATGAAACACGGTTGAAAGGAAGTGCCAATAGCCACGGTTGGGGTTAGCTATTCAACAAATTTAGATCTTTTTGCTACCGCCTTCATTTGTTTAACCCCCCCCAAACTAGTCTACCTTTGTATATACATTTTTGGACCCTCGGACCGCTATATAGAAAGTAGTCAATCTAATTTCGACCCCAACGCTACTTTATATGTACAAAATTCCTCAAAGCACTGGAAGGTATCAAAGCATTAGAATGTGATGTGTGTACCTTACGTATTCCCTATGGGGCGGAACTGAGCTTATCCCGGGATCAACTCGCCGGGGTTATGAGAGCGGCTTCAGTGACAGCGGAAAGCGGGATAACCATGTCGCTGCTTAAGGCGCATAGCCCGCGGCCAGAGACGAAGATGGATCTTACCCCATTAACAAGTCAATAAATTCACTAAACCTAGAAGCCTCTGAATAACTAGCTCACAATAAAGCGAGTCAAGCATGGGAAAACCGATCCGGATATATGTGGCAGCACTGAAATATGACGTCATAAATACGGCGTGACTTTAAACTTGATTTGGAGCTTTACCACAAAATAAATAATAGAAGAAGCTTTACTTAATTTTAAATTTAATTGGTTGAATAAAGCAAGTAGTGTGGCATCTTGCACACTATGAACATGGCAACAGGTTGCATCGAGAAAGATGTAAATCCTTCCGCCATGGGTTGCATCACATGGTGAATGATTCCGTCACTTTTTTTTGTTATTTGCTCCAAAGAGGATTATGGCTTCGCACTTTGAGCATTCGCCAGTGTCAAGCATTAAGCGGAGTCGAGGCGCAGTCGAGGTGATGGCGTGGTAGAAGAGTCAAGGCGGAGGCGCCTAGCATAGCCTATGCTCGAAAACGGAAGGCAAAATAGCGGCGAGACACATCAGCTGGCGCCGCACCGCCATTTCGACCCCGCCCCTACCGCCGCCGCCGCTTCTCTAGCAGTGTGCGCTGTCCAATTCCATTGTATAGAAAAGCTAGAACAGACACGCTCTCACCTCGACACCGCCTCGACTCTTCTATCTATGCGCTATGCGCAATATATTATTTTAGATTTGTGGTTTTTCTATTGATGTTTCAAAACGTATGAATTACCATCATTTGTGTGTTGGCAATTAATACCTATAACGTGGTTTATGGCAACCCTTGCCTATTAAGGGAGAGGTTTTCGTTGAGCAGTGGACGTATTCTGGCTGATGATGATGAAGTTTTGTACCCGCTAACAGTACGGGCACGCCCTCTCCCTGTATCGCACAGGCAGCGGTCGTGCGTTATAAGCTCATTGCGACGTACACTTGTTAACAGGTAGAACCGCTTGTGTTGTCGCCTGTATTGCTGTTTTGGGTAAAAACGTAGAAACAACAATAATTTTCATATTTTTACTTAGGACGAAAAAAGATTTGTTGTGTTTTTGGTGTTAGGTATTCTTTGTAAAACATCCCCTGTTTTGTTTAAGTAATATGACTGTCTGAGGCTATAATCTCTTACCACCAACAGAGCCCCTTGCTCGTCTCATTGTCTGACAAAAAAATGTGTAGCTTGGACACATATATACCACAAGTAATGAGACGAGCAAGGCGCTCTCCTGACAGTAAGAGATATAGCCTGCCGATTACCATTGCAAGTCCAGGGCATCAACAATGCCTTGTTTTTTTCCAACAGTACCAACCATTTAGCCTTCCTATGTTGCTGCAGTTGGCACTATTGTAAAAACTTGACGAGTCAACGCGTTTTGGCTGCCTTATTAATCATTATGTTATTCTTAATTTTAGCTTAATGCTAGGGCTGGCTTCACCTGCGTGTAATGCTATTATTTAGCGCAGTATTTTATACTGTACGCAGATATGGCCGGGTGTTAGCACGCTAATATGCTAGTGGCATTATTAACGTCGTCAGACGTTAGTCGATATTCAAAGTCAAATGATAGTGTGTGGGCCACCCATGTAGCGCGTTGTTTAGTGCATCATTTATTGCACGTTAATTATTTCGATAACTGGACGTAACGCGTCACGCAGGTGAAGCCCTAGCATAACAGGAAACAGTTAAAATTAAAAATGCTGGCCTTTATTTAGGCCAGAAAATTAGCCTCGCAATCCAGCGGGGCAACGTGGCCAGCATTTTGGGAACATTACCCGAAATCAGTACCCGTTTAAAGTATCTATAGGTAGAAAACCTATAGATAGTTTAAACGGTCTCTTATATCGTTTGATTAATGTTTTAATAATAGTTTAATTTATGTTGTAACTTATTAGGTTAAAATTAAACATTAATAATACGCTATTTAAAAAAAAAATACAACTGACTTCAACTTCGAATACCTGGATGACATCTTCAAATTTTCTAGTAATTTTGATTTAAAAACCAAACTACTGGACTGATTTTGATAAAATTTATATGGGACCACCTCTAAAGTATTACCTAGCAAACAAAAATTTTTATTTAACTTTTAACAATAAAATAACAATATAATTTTTAACAATTATCATCGAAATCAGTTCATAATTGGTGGAGTAATCGCGTAACATACATACAAAAAAAACATATGTATGTTTTTGTAAAAGCCTCCTTTTAAAAAAACATACATATGTTATTTTTTTGTATGTAATTCTATTTGAATTGAGAACCTTCTTTTTTGAAGTCGGTTGAAAAAACTAGAAACCATAACAGTTATGTTTACATACTACTTAGTATTAGCTTAGGTGGAGAATCACATAGAACGTCTAATGGTGAATGCGGTGATACCTATCTAGCCACCAACCTTAGGGTAATGTTCGTCCCATTGTTAGCACTTGATAATCATAAAAAATGGTGTTCAAAAACCACGAAATCCTAGGGAAATAAACTAAAATAATCAACAGTACGACGCCTGCATAATAAAGCCATCAAAAGATAAACTGACGAGCAAAACAGCGTCCTGTAAGCCGCGATTACCATCTGTCCGACCGAACAACACCCAAATATCGAGGAGTATTTCCAGATAAGGTCCTTCGCATACTCGCTCGTTCCATACATTTTGTCCAAGATCGATGAACCTTTTTGTATGGAACAGCTGTTTATTTTTCCGTGCTCCACCACTAGGTGGACCGACGACTTGTGAAAGTCGCGGGCAACCGGTGGATGCAAATGGCAGGTTGTCGTGCTGTGTGGCGGTCTAAGGGGGAGGCCTTCGTTCAGCAGTGGACGTCTCCGGGCTGATGATGATGATGACGATGACTTGCAAAATAATTACTCGCATAGAAAACACGTAAATACTAAGGCACTTATCGAAATCCTGAATCGTGAAAATACTACAATCGAAAGAAAATCCCAATAACATCGTTGAAAGGCGTATCGCCTGTAAAATAATGGAGGTAGAAATGTTGTGGTTACCCCCTAAACAACTTTCTTAGCCTACGAAGATCTACGAAGTATCAAGTGTGCGTTGTTCCTTATTTCTAAGCTGCCCTAAACCCGAAACAATAATCTCGTCGATTCTATCGATCATAACTCGATAATACTTTATTCGGGTTCGGGGATTACTATGCGAATGTATCGGTAATGCTTAGATTTCCATACTAAAGGGGGCTACTAAAGATTCTCGAAGCATTTTTTTATTATTTTTTATACATTCAACTGACGAGACGAGCAAGACGTTCGCCTGGTGGTAAGCGTCACGCCTGCCACTAACAGTAACAGTGCCAGAATTGTGAACTTGCGAACACAATCCTGCGCCGCTCTGCACTGCGCTCGTCACCCTGAGATATTAGATGTTAAATCTATTCATATCCAAAGGTGTGGTACTTCCCCAGGCAGACTCTGCAATAGAGTCCTACCACTACAAAAATTGCGAAAGTTGGAATATTTACATGCGATCCTGTGGTCGTAGGTTCAATTTTTCAAAATAAATGGACGGAATAAATAAAATCATACCACACTGGGTTTTCGCCAAGAAAATATCGTGAAGTGACCTGCATAAAACGTCCGGGAAAAAAACAAGCGCTTTTCCTTGTATCATTCATCTATCCCAGTCAGTTAGTCTCTTTTATACAAACGGTGTTTAAAAGTGGCGGTATTCACGGCTGTCAACATCGAGTGCCGCATTTGGTTCGGATTCAATAATTAACTTAAAAAAATATTATAACTAAAACAAGTTGAAGAATAAACCCTAGCTTGTAGTACAATTTTAAATGGAGTATCGTAATTTTATTTCAACAAAATTCAAAAGGGTGAAAACGAAATTAATTAAACGAAACAGTGATATGAATAAACTTCACAAAACGACTCCCTCATTGATATTCTCAATTAAATGTGCCGTTGGGTAAAAAATATACGTAAAAAAGTTGTTTTTCCCGACAAAACTTTTGTACATAACTGTACACAGAACACAAGATGAGAGTGTAATGCAGGCTGTCACAACTTTTTCCTAATAGGCTTTCACAACTTTTTGTCGATAAAGTTGTGGTAGCCCTACCACAAATTTTTACAAAAGACTACCTTAACTTTTTGTCAATGGGCTACCACAACTTTTTACAATGCTTTTGCTGATCTAAATAATTATATTTGTTATTTTATCTAATACATATTCAATATCAAAGTGAACTATTATGATTGTATAATTTGACGTTTCTAAATGCATGTAATAATGTTTACAGAGTAAAATGAATTTGAATTGAATTTGAATTGAATTGAATACAAAAGACTACCTTAACTTTTTGTCAATGGGCTACTACAACTTTTTACAAAAGACTACCTTAACTTTTTGTCAATAGGCTACCACAACTTTTTTCAATGGGCTATCACAACTTTTTACAGAAGACTACCATAGCTTTTCTCAATGGGCTTGCATAACTTTTTACATAAGGCTAACACAGCTTTTTTTCAATAGGCTACCATAACTTTTTACAATATGCTACCACAACTTTTTACAATAGGCTACCACAACTTTTTTGAACTGATAGGTTATCCAGCGACAATTGACAATAGGGCTAGCCACTCAGCATATACTTAAAAGTGTTTACTCACTTCACAGCTGTTATAGAGGTTATGTTTAATATCAAAGGAAATAACTCCGGCGACCTCAACATAACTCGGCTAAGTCGCCATCTCCACATAACCGAAGTTACAAGTAACGAGAAACGAGCAAATCCTGTGAGCCGACCTAGTATGATGACATACGCGCAACGCGTGTGGGGTGCGAGTGAGTTCACGAGCGGGAGCGGGAGCGGGTCATACCGGAGTCGTGACTTAATAATTTACGAATGATTAATTATAATCTGGGCCGCCGGCAGCACATAGGGACCTAGCCAAACGTTTGGTCAAGATGTCAGGTGACCGGAATGTTGGCGTATATTTTGGGCATAAACTTACCATTGCCATCCAACGTGCCAATGCCGTCCGTGACTTTTCTTATAAAGCTTTTATTTTAAGTTTTGTATTTATTATATTTTCGGGTTTGTTTTCTGTATATAATTTAAAAAAAGTTGTTTACATATTGTATTACCACAATGTATCTACGAGTATATCTAACTGATTATAATTCAATTGATTTAAAAGTATGTCTGACTTGTGCATCTTGTATATACTATAGCTTGTATCGACCCGCTGCTGGGTAGTAACCTTCCTTGTGCTTTGTAGCGATTTTACGGACACTCGAATTCAATCGCTCCCGCTCCGCTCATCACCAGCTTCCCACCCTACAGACTCCTCTATTGCACATTCCCACCCCTAGCACGCGCCATCCTAAGCGGGCACCTTATTACTCGCGCGATTTGCAACTCAAGTGACAACCCTGTATCACATGCTGTTTAGTAACACGTGGCAACCCTAGCGGTAGTACAAGTAGATATATAATAAACTATCTGGGTCTCGTAGGTTCACTTGTGATGTAAAATGGCGATGATGATGATGACGATAAAATGTAACATCAACGATGCGTTTTTATGGGATTTAATCTTTTCTTTTCTGCTGGGCTATCATTATGTTTTAATGTGGCGCGGTGTCAAGTTACTTCAATAATAAAATAAAATAAAAATAAATAATGTCAAGACGCCATCGATGTAAGACTTACAATAAATTATTGAACACCGTCGTATGTTGTGTCGGTTTTCGTTTAGTTAAATTTAATTTAACTTGGGAGCCATCTACACCGGCGTGAAAATCGCTGTTACTTCACGAATCGACGAAAGAGGTTTTTACCTAAAAGATCTTGTTCAGGACTCTGTTGCAGAGTCCGCCTGGGACTGTTGCCAGTTATTCAACCGCCAAGCAGTAGCGAGCAAACATTACAGCGTTTCGGTTTGAAGGACAATGTTATTCACGCACGAAGAGATTTAAAGAGATTTTTATCTAATATCTCGGGGTGACGAAGTTGGGCCTCGTTTGTGTTTTTTTTTTTGCGTTCCTATCTAAGGTAGGTACAGCATTATGTTTGTCGGAATCGAATTATTGCGGGTGGAATCGCAAGACTTGAAGATTGCATGAAGAGATTTGACATCTAATATGTAATATGTAGGTAACGAGGGCAGTGCAGTGCAGCGCAGTATTTTGTTCGCTAGTTCACAATTCTGGCACTGCTACTGTTTGGGCAGGCGTGATTCTTACCACCAGGCGTACATCCCGTTCTTCTCGTCACTCCATAGCATTAAAAAAATATTACACACGGGGCACAGCTGTAATTTGATTGACAATATTCACAAGGACATATATAATTTATCATTTTTTTTTTTACAATATTTGACAAATGCACAATGTGCGATGCCATAACCCAATCAGGCAGGAAAAGAAAACAAAAAAATAAAGACACTATTGTCGCATTCATTACCGAGATTCTGAGTAAAAATTGCGCGTGGTGATCGCGCTTAAAGGCAAATAATTTCGGGAATTTAAATTAAAAAGAAGAGGCGTGGGTCACGAACAGAGGCCGTATTAGTTTAAAGAGGTATTTTTAATTGTGTTTCACCAAATAAGAGCAGTATTACGGCGTGATAGTCATCGCTACATGCGATGTCGCGTTTTTGGTTCACTTTAGTGTTTTTTCCTGTTCAGATTTACAATAAAGTCCATTTTGTTTAACTTTAAGATAAAGCTTAATTCATATACATCAGCCCAGTTTTAGGGTTCCGCTTCCAAGTAATAATGCTTTATACATACTGTATTATTTCGCCTTACTGTATATATCACGGGTTTCTTTCATCATCATCATCATCATCATCAGCCTACCTTAGATTTTTTTTTATAAAACACCAGTAGTGTCACGAAAAATGACACACAAAAATAATAATCTATAACTATAAAAGGCTTTGTCCTGACTGACTGACTGACTGACTGACTGACTGACATATAGACAACGTACAGCCCAAACCCCTAAACGTAGAGACTTGAAATTTGGAGGGTATGTTTTTGGAGAGGTGTAAACGCCCACTAAGAAAGGATTTTTCGAAAATCAACCCCGAAGGGGGTTAAATGGGGTGTTAAAGTTTGTATGAAACTTTTTATTCTCTGGTTCGATTGATACAAAACTTGGTATACGTATTCTACTATAAAAATAAGAAGATACGGGTGTCACAGTTTTTTTCAAAATCAGCTCCCGTTAGTATAAAAAAAAAAACTAAGTTTTAGTGATAGTACGTTTGTTTCTCCTTAACTTTGTAACGGCTGTACATATTAAAATGAAATATGGTATAGGGATGGGGATAGATGTGGGGATGGGGGTGGGGGTGGGGGTGGCGATGATACTGGGAACGGAGACGGGACGGAGATAGGCATGTTAATATTAAGATTACAATTGGTATCGGGATGGGGATGGGGATGGGGTGGGGATGGGTGGGGATGGGGTGGGGATGGGGTAGGGATTTGGTGGGGACAGGTGGGGATGGGATGTGGATGTGGATGGGCTGGGAACGGGGATGGGCGTGTCCATATTAAGATGAAAGTTGAAATCGGGATGGGGGTGGGGATGGGATGGGGTTCGGGATGGGCATGAGGGAGGGAACGGGGATGTGGACGGGGATGGGCGTGTTTATATTAATTAATCTATAACTATAAAAGGCTATGTCCTGACTGACTGACTGACTGACTGACATATAGACAACGTACAGCCCAAACCGCTAAACGTAGAGACTTGAAATTTGGAGGGTATGTTTTTGGAGAGGTGTAAACGCCCACTAAGAAAGGATTTTTCGAAAATCAACCCCGAAGGGGGTTAAATGGGGTGTTAAAGTTTGTATGAAACTTTTTATTCTCTGGTTCGATTGATACAAAACTTGGTATACATATTCTACTATAAAAACAAGAAGATACGGGTGTCACAGTTTTTTCAAAATCAGCTCCCGTTAGTTTAAAAAAAAAAACTAAGTTTTAGTGATAGTACGTTTGTTTCTCCTTAACTTTGTAACGGCTGTACATATTAAAATGAAATATGGTATAGGGATGGGGATAGATGTGGGGATGGGGGTGGGGGTGGGAGTGGCGATGATACTGGGAACGGAGACGGGACGGAGATCGGCATGTTAATATTAAGATTACAATTGGTATCGGGATGGGGATGGGGATGGGGTGGGGATGGGGTGGGGATCTGGTGGGGACAGGAGGGGATGGAATGCGGATGTGGATGAGGCTGGGAACGGGGATGGCCGTGTCCATATTAAGATGAAAGTTGAAATCGGGATGGGGGTGGGGATGGGATGGGGTTCAGGATGGGGATGAGAGAGGGAACGGGGATGTGGACGGGGATGGGCGTGTTCATATTAAAATGACATTTGGTATCGGGATGGGGATGGGGAAGGGGGCGCTTATAGGGATGAGGCTGGGAATGGGGACGGGGATGGGCGTATTTATTGGTCGGCTGAACAGATGGAGCTGCATTTTTGGATAGGTAGTTATAGCATAAGGTTCGGAAACGGACATAGGCAATTTTTTTGTAGGTCCACGCAGACGACTGTTTGACGGACATAATTATTATAGATACTGTACAGCCTAAGCTGCTAAATTAATTTTTAATATTAAATTAACTTACTTTTAAATGCCTAAACTAAATTTTGAGTGGTCTAAACTTACACTCAGCTCAAGCTGTGGTAGCTTCAGTGAGATCAAGCTCGACTCACATTCTTGGGGTCGCGGGTTCGAACCCGGGCGAGCCCGTTCCAATTAGTTCTTTGAAACTTACGCATGGATAATACCACTGGCTTTTCGGTGAAGGAAAACATCATGAGGAAACCTTCATATTTCAGGAGAAGAAATACGATAGTGTATGTGAATCCGCCAACCTGCACTGGGCCAGCGTAGTGAATATGGCCCAATCAGGGTAGGCCGATATACCATTAGTGTTAAGGGTTGATGCAGAGAAACGCATACTCAGCAACGATTTTGAAAAATTCGCAAGGGGTTCAATGTATCATTAAAATACCATTTTGCCGAAACCATTCATTTAAGGCTGTTAAGTTTTTTGACTTAAGAGATAAGATAAAATAAACATAAACATGTTTCAGAATTTTCAAACAATTTCAAAACTGGAAGGCCACGGGTCAGTTTTTCATTTGAATAAAAATGTTATATTTATAGTTTAGCTAATCGAGTGTTTATGCGTAAGAAGATAAATATTTTAAACACATGTACTTGATCCGGTGCACGCACCAAGCACAGCGCTTTCGAAACGTCCATCCCGCGCCCTTTTTTTTTTTTTTTTTTTTTTTTTTTAACGTTGGGAAATGCATTTACGCATACCCTCCCACCGGGGTGGCAGGAGGGTTATGTCGGGCTCGGCACCAGAGTGGCACCACTACCGACTAAAAACCCAACGGTGTTCCATCACTGCGCCTTGCGCCGAGGCCACGGGTACGCTCTCGCATTCGTCCGCGACCTCGACAGCGCTGCCCTTTCGGGCCCACCACGGGGAGCCAAAGCTCCTCCCGCACCGATGACGATGTGTCGGAACACCCAGACACATCGTGCATCCACCTCGGAGGCCACGCCAGCTAGATGGGCGCCGGACGGCCCCACGTCCAACGCCCTGGCCTCCATGCGGCGGGTCAGGTGAGTGGCCCCGCCGCCTGCCACTTCGGCCGTTGGGGATGGGGAGCTTAGGTCCCTCTGGCCTGTCCCCATCCCGCAGCCCCACCACAACACACCCGGTGGGTGCCCCCTCAAGGCAAGCCCTTGATGAGGCCACCACCCGGTTGTCCCTCCTCACTCTCCACTGTGCCCTCTGCTAATCAGAGGGACACGTGGAGAGCCCTCATTTCCGGACCAGGTCCGGACTCACGGGCCCAGGCCCCGCCTCAGTTGCGGTACCGCCCATACAGTACCGCAACCTACTTTGGCCGCTTCAACCAGACTTCCCCGGGTATGGCCCCCCCGGATGGCCTGGAGAAGCGGCCCCTCCTCGGGTACCTCTTAGCTTCACCGTGGGGACACTTCCCACGGCTACTAAGCCCCCCCGCCCCGACAAGGCGGGTACCCACGGGGGGGACCTCGAGCGCGCCCCATTCCAACCCACACCGAGTCTACCTAAGCGATCAGTGCAGCACTGTATTTTATCGAAGTTTCGTAATTCTTGCGATATTTTGGTAATCTTTTTACGTTCTTTGTTATCATACTTTTTCTGCTTAAGCTTATTTCATTTCATTGACTCTGTTGATACGGTATGCAATAATGATGATGCTGTAAACTATCCAGTTGAGTTTTTAAATTCATTAAGACCAGCGGGGCTACCATATCAGAGGCTTATCCTGAAGAAAGGTACACCCGTCATGCTCCTTCGGAATTTAAGACCACCCAAATTGTGTAATGGAACCAGGTTACAAGTAAAAATGCTGCATCGTAATCTGGTTGAGGCCATCATTTTGACTGGGTGTGCTCATGGCGAAACAGTGTTTGTGCCGCGTATTCCCATGATTCCCAGTGACTTACCTTATGACTCCAAAAGGCTTCAATTTTCTCTAAAAGTTTGTTTTGCCATGACCATCAATAAGGCTCAGGGTCAAACTTTAAAATACGCTGGTATTGATTTAAGGCAGGACTGTTTTTCGCATGGTCAGTTCTATGTGGCTTGCTCGCGAGTTAGCTCCCCTGAAAGCCTGGCTATTTTAGCACCTTCCAACAAAAAAATCAAAAACGTTGTCTACAAAGAAATATTGTAATCTTTCGGGTCAAAGGCCCCGGCAACTATAGCGTCATTAGCAGACATTTTTAGGGTTCCGTAGTACTACGAGGAATTCTTATAAGTTTGTCATGTCCATCTGTCTGTCTGTTTAAAATTCAACAAGACGGCTTTGTTTTGAAGTAAGTATTGCAAACGCGACATGCCAAAATTGGTCATCCTCAATAATCTTAAAGACTTGCAAGCGGCTTGGAAAAAATGCAATAATATACGTATTTTAGTGATTCAATTGAGTTGGGCCCCGATTTAACCGAATTCCAGTATTCAACATTACTACGCGGGCAAAGCCGCGGGCAAAAGCTAGTAGTTAAATAAAGTAATTAGATTAGATTAATTTTTTAATTAATTAATTAGTCCAGAGGCTAAGTAAGTATTGCCATTCAACGGGGAAATGCAGCCAGCATCTTGGGAACCCTACCGCATGGTGGCGTTCTAGACGGCGTTTTTGTTTTATAGGTACATACTAGGGTTTAAAATATATATTTATATATATCGTCGTCAGCCATAAAACGTCCACTGCTGGACGAAGGCCTCCCCCTTTATAGAGAGGTGTTGCCATAATCCCCACGCTTGGCAGGCGGCTTGGGAATCGATTTATATTATTATATTATACATTATATTATTATTATATATTTATATATATATATATTATTGTAAATAAGTAGTTTTTAGTGTATAGTTTAAATATGTATGTACCTATAATGTATTTGTAAATAAAAACCACACTTGGTTCGAAAAATAAAAAATTTGATAAATCTATAATTATCTATAATATTATCCTAGATATTATCGTCAAAAGAAAACGTAAAATTTCACGCATTCAGCGAATTTAACTTTCCACGAACTGGGCACTTTGTGACCGCTGGACATTTCGCGAATCGGACATTCTGCGGCAAAATGAAATATTTCTGTCAATGTTATTGATCTATCAAATCTATAAAAATGGCGATGAAATACTGCTTTAAATTATAACAGTCGTTATAGTTCTAGGACTATTTACGGGATATTTACCGTGATTATGTTATGAATAACGGGAACTCATTTCACAACATAATCTCGGTAAATATCCCTTGAACAAACATAGCGTGGAAATGGCACTAGTTTTTCAACCACATCTGTTAAAAAATTGAATATCAAATACTAACTAATACCGTATTTAAAACCGACATAATTAATAATTAAAACTTGTATTAACTGGACTCAAATTTCAATACAATCAATACGTATAGAATTTTGCTTTGTATTTGTAAAACGTGCTCATTGAATTTTGGATTTTATCCTTAAGACTTTAGAATTTTAAATTGTGTGGTTAATTTTTAACCACATAATCAATACCCTTATTTGTAGAACGTAGTTCATTTAATTTTGGATTTTATTTTTGAACAGCTTAGAGTTTGAAATGGTGTGGTTATTTTTTAACCACGTAAGTAAACTTTGTAGAGCGGGTATAGTTTAGGGCTGTCATAAAAATATGATGTTCAAAATGCTTCAATACAAGTTTGGGGTGTATTGTTTGGTTAGCGATGAAATTCGAGCATCGTACAATAGCTGCATTATTATTATTAAATCTATGGTATTATTATTTAATAATTATTGTTTGCCATTGTGAGGGTTAAAACTTGAACAGGATGTGTTTTTATTGGATAGCAATTTCGTCTACTTTTTAGTAATAGATTTCCACTTACGGTATTCGAATATAGCAGGTTTTACCTAGCGAAGGACGCCCTTAGATTAAATGGAGTGACGATATACGTAGGACTGCTGAAAACGGTTGAAAATGGGACGCTAGACTGATAACGATAATTATATTACACGGTGTTGTCTTTCTCCGTAAAGCCAGATGAATGAGTTTTAAATCTTAACATTAAAAAAAAAAGAAAAAAAAGAAAGATAAGTAACCTTTGACAATGGTCAAAGGCTTCTTTTCCGGGCTCCCGCAGTGTCACACTGTTTGAGAGGTTGAATATCTGTACCTCTAGCACAGAAATTATCGAAGAATACACAGTATATATAAACTATAGAAACGCATGTGTATTTGTTGATTAGGAAACTGATACAATATAATACGCTTTTAAAAAAAAAAATACTTTAATGTCGACTACCAGGATGACATCTTCATATTTTCCAGTAACTTTGATTTAAAAACCAAACTACTGAACCGATTTCAATAAAATGTATATGGGACCACCTCTGAAGTATCACCTACCAAACAAAAAATAATCATCAAAATCAATTCATCATTGGCGGAGTAATCGCGTAACGTACATACAAAAAAACATACAGTCGAATTGAGAACCTCCTTTTATGAACTCGGTTGAAAACGGAAGCTATTATATTTTCAAAAAAATACCTACAGACAATACAAATTTTCTACCTTACCTACAGATAGTTTTAACGTTATCTTATATCGATTATTTAATTTTAGTTTAGTTTAAGTAGTTTAGTTAGTTAGTTAATAATTATTATTTCTTTTATTTATTTAAGTTTATATTTTGTTGATCGAAAATGAGTTCATAAAATTATGTTGATTTTGTTCGATAGTTATAGACTAGGTAAAGTACCTATACTAAATATTGGACATTATGGCCTAGTTGGTACAAGAAGTTATCGTGATTTCTTAACTACTAGCAGGGAGGTGTCACTCCGCAGTTTAGGTATGTTCGGCTGGCGCTCCGTCCACGTGGACAATGCAAGGCAGAAGTAAGTCGCTGTTAATAAAATCGATATCGATAAAATCGAATCGTGTCGATAAAATATCGTATAGACTGATTCAAACTTAATGGCGGCTGTGAAGTTCGCTGCAAGCGAGACTGCGATTGTACTCACCCCGCACCCCTAATTTTTGCCACTGCGCAGCGTCTCGCACCTATGTTCACAGCCGCCATTAAGTTTGAATCAGCCTGTACGACCATATGACCTACCAATCATCAAAGAATCATCAAAATCAATCGCTTAACAACGATTGAAAAGGAACTCTATGCATCAGTATATTCTGCTATAATTATCTCATTACCAGTGGTCATTTAAAAACGCTTTAAAGTCGTCACAGTAAAGTTTAGTGTGAGTGCATGCAAATAACTAATTATGCTGCACGACAATGAGGCCTATTCAGAAGTGTCGTGCACACGCGACCGCTAGGGACGTGACGTTTATCGACTTATCGATACTTTTGGTCTAATACGTATAAATGTTTTTTTAAGTTATTGTGATAGCTAATTCTGTTACGTTACTTCAAATAATGTTTTACACAATTAACAATTACAATATTTCAAGTTAAATCTTATTAGCATGAAAGCCGACTCTGAACATATTCCCTTAGAAAACTTAAGACAATAACCAAGTTTATAAAATCGTTTAGAAACTTGATTATTGTTGATATTCTAAATTTTTGTGGAATTTTTGCTTTTTCTATTAAAGTGTGCCTTACCAGCTCAATCAAATACAATACAATAAATACATCTTTATTGTACACCAATATATATATACAACCGACTTCGAATATCTGGATGTCATCTTCATATGTTCTAGTAATTTTGATTTAAAAACCAAACTACTGAACCAATTTCGATAAAATTTGTATGGGACCAACTCTGAAGTATTACCTACCAATCAAAAAAAGAATCATCAAAATAAGTTCATAATTGGCGTAGTAATCGCGTAACATACATACAAAAAAAAAAACATACAGTCGAATTGAGAACCTCCTTTATTGAAGTCGGTTGAAAAATAATAATGGTACATCGGCAGTGTAAGGGCGGCCGTATCACCTTAAGCAATTTCTTCCAGGCAACCTATAATCCGGGGTTGTTCAAGAAAAACGTGAATAGTCCTTTCTTAGGCAAGCATGCTTTATCTTCGATCACAGCCTCGGTGCCCAAAGGTGAGATTGCGATCAAACGCATCCCTAGTTCGACGTTAAAAACTAAAAGAAAATTGTGATGTTCCATTATTTTTTGTATCTTTGAGTTCAAATTAACACCAATCCCATGTTTATAACTAAAAAGGTTAAAAATTTATAAAAACA
The DNA here is from genome assembly GCA_905404285.2 of Erannis defoliaria. Classification (NCBI taxonomy): domain Eukaryota; kingdom Metazoa; phylum Arthropoda; class Insecta; order Lepidoptera; family Geometridae; genus Erannis; species Erannis defoliaria. The sequence continues at coordinate 9,566,536 of FR990091.1, read as the reverse complement.
TCATGATTATAACTCTATCCTTGCATGTAACTGCAGAAATAGATCAGGCGCGATTTTAAATAAATTAAACTAATATAGTACAATAATCAAAATAACCTGGTATGGACCTGGGTATGTCCTTAAACTGCAACCAGAACCACCGGAGGACGGGCAGCAGCGTCCTCTTGGTTAACGGTGGATCCAAGCCGCCTGCCAAGCGTGGGGATTATGGCAACACCCCTCTATTAATGGGGAGGCCTTCGTCCAGCAGTGGGCGCTTTATGGCTGATGATGAATCAAAATAAATAAATAGTAACGTATGTAAAGCTTTTATTATACCTTCTCTGAGACAACCAAACCGTTTATAAAATACCTACTCGTAGTCGTGGATCGGTTAGTATGATTAGACGATGCTATACATTTTTGATTGGACCTGGGTATGTCCTGAAATTGCATCCAGAACCACCGAAAGACGGCAGTGGCGTCCTCTCGATTAACGGTTGTAAGCATTGACATTCTGCGATCCCTAGCCGCCTGTCAAGCGTGGGGATTATGACATCAAGGGCTAGGCTTTCGTCCAACAGCGGACGTCTTCTGGCTCATTATATGAAGACGATACAATATTTTCCTGCTCCCTAGTTTCCCAAAATTATAAGTACCTAGTTATGCTTTCCCATCTAGCCTGTCTCTAGACTAGAGCCTGCTTATTCAGCATCCAATGCAATTCGTTGGAAGCCCAAGTGTTGGACTGCTGAATAAGCATCATCGGTGGTCGCGCCACCCGCAAGTAGATGTAAGCTAGCATTAAGATTGTATTCATTATAGATCAGTAATAATAAAGCCTCCAAATCGGCAACATCTTATTATTATTTTAGTATGTAAGTGCTCCCGAAATTTGATTGCCAACCTCATCATCGACACATCCCCATTATTTCCTATTCTGAACTGACATTCCTAATAAACGACACTAATCATCGATTCTTATCACTCAATACACATAAATTGTTACTTACCTTTATAAACTACAGGGCGACGTCGTGGGCACGCTTCAAACGATGCAATAGTGACGTGCATTCAAATTATCGATTATGGGAAGGTAGACAAAGGATCTTGGACGTCATGAACACTGAACAGTGCACGGTACGTTGATGTTTTGGTTAGTGAAGCGACAGTATCGATAGAAACTTTAAATGAAAAGGACGCTATTTATTTATTTTTATTTATATTCACCTGTATTTATTTAGAAACGGTTACTACAGGACTGCAAATACTAAATAATCTTTTTTTTAAAGCAGTTTAGATCCAAAGGTAAGGATCACGATATGTACAAGCATTAGATATCCGTTTTTCTTACGGCCTTATCTAAAATAATCTCGATTCTCTTAGTCACTGCTTAAACTTCTCTGTCCTTTTCTAGCACGTGCAACTTCACGTCAGAGAGAAGATGGCAGAGCATCTTAAGCAGTGACTAACGGTTGAAAAGTTTTTTTAAGTAAGGCCGTTAATGCTCAGTTCATTGCTATATAAAACACTGGTCGCCCGCGCCTTCGTCCGGGTACGGAAGAAATTCGCCCTGCTCCCAAATAATCATATCTTCCATACCGCTGGGCCAGTTACTAATTTCTTCTTTGTTTTTTTTTTGTTTCAATCATAATGTCCAGACATCCTGGTAGCACAATGTAAATGGAGAGCATTTAAAAAGCAATAGTGTTGTGCGCAATGCTATGACTATAATATCGTTATATCTTTCACAAATTCATCGACATCGTCCCATCCCTTCCTTCTTCCCTGTCTTCACAGCAAAAATAAGAACACGCTGCAACAGGCTGTCCCGTTTTTCTCTATTTTCCGGACGAACGAGTTAAGCACGATCTTCATAGCTTTGTGCGGTATTATGTGGGATTTAGTATTTAAATAACGCCCTCTAAAGGTGCAGGGAACGGGAGTGGGATTTATAAAAGGGTTTTGTTGCTGTTTTTGTGTCAACGTCATCCACAACCTTTTTGCCCAATGGTTGTAGATCAAAAAAAAAATATTTAAAAAAAAACTATTTAAATTATGCCAAAAAGTTGCAACACTCGAAATATCAGTGTGGCCGTCTGAATATGACTATAGGACTATAATTAGTAATTGCCTAGATTGATCTAGTATTCTTAGATCTAGTATACGTAATAACTAACTAAACTTTTGTCTAAATAATAGCTATCGTTTAATTACTGTTTTGAATATGAAATGTTTAAGATGATTGTTATTTATATACTGGCAACAATTTTTTGGAGGCTAGAAAAGGCGAGGGTAAGCACGAGGAGGACTCTTTATGATTGAGATTTCTAGTAAAATGAACAATTAAAAGGATATATCCTTGTTGCTATATCACCATCTAAACCTACTTTGCAACTAGGCTAATCACTCAATCTACTCAAGTCACTTTCTGAAAATGAAATTTGGCGAAGTCTGAAGTAGTTTCCTTTAGCAAAAACCTTAATTTAGTTCAATTAAGAAAGAAACAATACGGAAAAGAAAGCGCCTTCTTATCTTCTGTGCTAACTTATAAATCACCTCGCGGTGCCAGAACGGCTCGTGTAATTAAATCTATGTAGAGATAGGAAAGTGATAGAAATGGAAGACATTTTAAAACTTGATTCACATTACGCTGAGCTGTGTCGTGCCGTAGTGTGGATATCTGTCATCCGTAACCATTTTTTTTATGCATAGAAGTGACGGAAGACGAGCGTGACGTTCGCCTGGTGGTAAGCGTCATGTCTGGTTATAACAGTAGTATTTTTTTAATAGCAATGTAATCAAATGATGTATCCTTAAGCCACAGTTTGTAATTAATAAACAGATATACGGGTAGCGAAGCATAAACTTTTTGTCATTTTCCAGTTTTTTTATTGGAGCGCCTCCAACAGGTGCTGCTCAATGAAAACTGCCGCCACGGGCAAACCGGAAGTTTTAAACCCTTATTATTTACGTAAACTTATTTAGGCCGCAGTATTCATGGTGGGCGAGCTTTAAAGCGCATATATTTTCTTCCAACTTCCCTGTAGCGTATAGGTGAAAGTATTGGGTCTTCAAAAGGCGTGTTGACAGAGTCATAAAATGTCGGCAACTTATTTGTGGTGTCTGGTATAGCAGTTATCCGACGGTGATCGCTTATCATCAGGCAACACGACGGTTCAAAAAGTTCAAAGTTGTCGAGCTAGATAGCACTTTTGTATATTTTTTGTTATAATTCCACCACTTCATCATTCTCACGGATGGACGTGCAGCAACGTCCTCCTGGTTGACAGTAGTGAGCATTCTGCGCCCCTGTGATCCCCAAGCCGCCTGCCAAGCGTGGGGATTATGACAACAAACAGCGGTCAAACAGTGATATTTTTTTATTCCGAAATCAGGTTTTCCGTTTCGAAATCATCGGGTAAACAGAATATGGCATCGGGTCAGCAATCCACGCTACGACACTGTTCCTGGTCAGCTCAGCTCTGCGCAATGCGAATCAAACTTTATAATTTCACATTAATATCACTTTCGTATGTGAAATAATTAGGCACACTACTACTTGTCAATTGTATTAAATTGTTGCCACTTCTATGCCATCTCAACTCAACGCCTCCTTTTACACAGCTCCCATTTCTGAAGCGTCCTTAGGAATGTTTCCATAATTATTTAGGCTCGAGTTAATTTCACGCCTCGCTTGTATCAATTAAAACTTATTTTAATTAGCGATTGTTGCCAAAATATATATCAGAATGTTTTGTTTCTAAAACATATAAAACAAATAACATAGAGTATGGATATAAGTAAAGATAGAACATCAAATTCCGTTACAAAGTCAAGAAATACCTTCAGTGTTCATGTTTTACCTTCAATTCATCACCAGCCCGGAGACGTCCACTGCTGAACGAAGGCCTCCCCCTTGGACCGCCACTGTACGACAACCTGCCATTTGCATCCACCGGTTGCCCGCGACTTTTATAATGTCGTAGGTCCACCTAGTAGCGTAGGCTCCCACGCTGCGTCTACCGGTTCGCGGTCGCCACTCAAGACCTTTCTTCCCCATCAGTTATCAGTTCTTCGAGTGGTGTGGCCTGCCCATTGCCACTTCAACTTGCAAACTCTGCGAGCTATGTCGGTGACTTTGGTTCTTTGGCGAATATCTTCGTTCCGGTTTTTATCGCGCAAAGTAATTCTGAGCATAGCTCTCTCTATTGCCCGTTGCGTGACTCTGAGTTTGTCCATAAGGCCAGCTCTTAAAGATCACGTTTCAGTTCCATATGTCATCACTGACACACACTGGTTGAAGACTCTCCCTTCAAGTAATTGTGTTGTATTACAAATTTGTGTTCAATTTCTGCACCATCTAACAACGATGGCATAGCCCATACATCACATCACATCGTCAGCCGAAGACGTCCAATGCGGACGAAGGTCACTCCCTAAAAAGGGAGGGTTTGCCACAATTTGCTAGGCAGATGGGTTGGAGATCGCAGAATGCTCACCACCGTTAACCGAGAGGACGCTGCTGCCCGTCCTCCGGTGGTTCTGTCTGCTGTTTTAGGACATACCCAGGTCCCTAGCATAGCATAGTCAGCCTTTAAATAATGCACTGATGGACGTAAGCCAAACCTCCAAGGACGACTGGGCCATATCTGCTGGCCCAGTTGCAAGTTGGTGGATTCACGTACGCCATATAATTTCTTCTCCGAACGCACGCCAGTTTCCCTCGCGATATTTTCCTTCACCGAAAAGCTAGTGGTATGAATATCCGTACATAAACTCCAAAAAGCTCATTGGTACGGGCCTGGGTTTGAACCCGCGACCTCACGATTACAAGTCGTGCGGTCTCCCGATTAGGCTACCACGGCTACAAACATAGGTAACAAAGATCGACAAACCCTAAATATAAATTAATTATTGCGAAACATGAACTAATTTCACAAAGCTTGCAACATGACGTTTATACAAATTTAATTAATTTACGTTTATACCAATGACGCAAAACAAGGATTTTCATATAAATAGGTTTATTATGTATTGGAAACTCAGCTTAATTTCATCATTAACAGTCGAAATCTAGGTGGAGTTAACCTACCTGCCGAATTTCTCCGGACAAAGTCCGAAATAGTCCGGATCTTAGGCTTTCTGTCCGACTTTGTAAGGCCTTCTTAATCCGTTTATTTTAAAGCTTTTAAAAAAACGTCTACAAACAATTTTGGGACCACTTCCAAAGAACATCAAAGATCCGAAAAGTCACAGGAAAGGAAAATACACAATTTCGTTTGTTTACTTGTTTATTTTTCCAATTAATCTTACATCATCATCATCACCATCACGCGGGTGAAACCGCGTGGCACAGCTTGTACTTATTTGTACTATGTCGAATGTGGCGAATTTACAATGAGCCCCTGTATGAGTAGCGATAAGATAAGTTTACCTTATCCCCCGCGAAAAGTATCATAACCATGTAGGCAGTTCATATAAGGGGCGGCCCACCCTACCTACCCGACGAAAGTAAAAAAATGGGTGTTATTCTATGAACGGTGGGGACGACGCGACGTGTTATAGCCAGCGACAATGATAAAATGAATGGACGGGAAAAAAACGCACGGATTTTGAAGACTATATGTTGAGCGCCGGCTCAGTATGACTTAGTACAGCTTAGTATGACTAAAGCGAGGGGTTTTAGTCATACTCTGTATTTGCTTGGTACTTATTTGCGACATGCGAGCCGTACGATACGACAATACAAACTTCTAATACATGTACATGTGTTCTCTTTTTGTCATGCAGTAATTAGATTCGCTATCTCTATTTTCTAGCAAATGTAATATGCATACTTTTAGCTAGGTATGCTTGATTGTGTTGTCTTGTTAATTTTGATCGATTTGCAAGCGCTGGGCCCGTCCATTCCATTATCACCGTCGCTGGCCATAGCTATTCGACAAATACGTATATAATTAAACTAGATTAAACCCCCTGCAAAACTAGTCTACCTTTGTAAATTTTTGGACTATCTGACCTCCCCAATTGTAGAAGCTATAGCTACACCCGTGGGCAGATTATCGCCATTAGCATCTCCAATGGTATAAGCTCCAAGTTTATCCACATACACTGGGCTCTAAATAAAAAAAAAACTATGATATATTAAAAACGATACCAAATCCTTTCACACTGACCCTATCGGTCAGCAAATACGGCCAATTAGCTAGCAGCTAAAATACCTATTCACATGGAACCAGCACAAATTAATTCCGATTTACTAATTGAAGACTGGTCTAATTCACTGGGATTATTTTGGATTATAATCCTCTGCATTTATAATCCAACTATCGAGTAATCCGGAAGTTCATTAAAATGATTGCAGAAATTGCAGAAAAAAGAAACTAATTCCGATTTACTAATTGAAGTCTGGATTGGAGTTGGGTATGTCCTAAAACTGCAGCCAGAACCACCGGAGGACGGGCAGCAGCGTCCTCTCGGTTAACGGTGGTGAGCATTCTGCGATCCCCAAGCCGCCTGCCAAGCGTGGGGATTATGGCAACCACTCCCTATTAAGGGGGAGGCCTTCGTCCAGTAGACGTCTTCGGGCAGAACATGATGATGATCAATTGAAGTCTGTTCTAATTCGCTAGGATCATTTTGGATTATGCATCGATAATCCGAGTATCGATATCGATAAATCCGGAAATTCACTATAATGATAACAGAAATTGCAGAAAAAATATAAGAAAGCAAATTTACTACCACTGACAAATTCGGCAGGCAAATGAAGCTTTTAATCTTTTGAAGACCATGGCATAATTGCATACACCCCCTAAAACCTCTCGCTAGTCACCGTGAGACATTACCATGTCGAATCTCTTCATGCCAGTAATTTCTCTGGTAACTTTGCCCTTCAAATTGAAACACAGTAATGCTTACACACTACTGCTTGGCGGTGTAATAATTGGGAAAGGTGCGGTAGTTCTCCAGACGGATTCTGCAATATAGTCCTACTACTACAAAAGAGAAGATGATTTAACTTTGATAATACGATGTTTAAAGTTACTGTTTCAACTCTATTCCAATTCTAACTAGTTCCATTCGTTCTGGCCACCAGTTGAAAAACTATCAAGGAACAGGACGAACCAATTAAAGCGCTGCGTCCGCTTTGTTTTGCTCACTTCGCTTCCGAGCGAAAAGCGCTTTTTTTAGGGATGGGATAGATATCGATAGAATTTTAAAAACCTGCGGCGATTCAAATTAAACGAACAATTAAGTTCGTTTGTTCAAAAATCTAGACTTTAAACAATCAGGGATCACCTCGAAAGTATACGCTTTCAAACAATATAATAATAATTCAATATCGGTCCCTAACTGTCGAAGAAATCGGTGAACATTTAAAGAAAACACATACAGTCGAACATATCGGCGGCGTCAGTGCATGACCTTGTATCTACACAATATTTGGCGAAATCCATTTTTTCATCGTAATTGATAAATTTAGTAGCGTGCCATTTAGCGACAAAATATTGAGGTAGCTACATGGCTATTATTCTGTGGGTAGCTAGTAAGCTCGCACGTTCGGTAAAACAGGAGTTTTTTTTACCTTCCATGCAAACACGCATGTTGGGAGATATTTAAGATGGTTTTTAGTGACTCCTGTAAAAAATGGTGTTGTGCATTTACAAGGTCCTGCACTGACACCGACGATATAGCCTCCTTCTTTTTTGAAGTCGACTGTATAAGAGAAATGGTTCCGGATTTGAGTGCGCTGGTGTGCTTAAATCCTGTTTATTTTCATGTAGGAAGTACTTTAAACTAACACAGTAGTCTAACAATGTCACCATTGAGCCGAGTTAAAAAAGGTAGAGAAGAAAAAGGTAAATCGCGCTTACAAAATCGTAAAGCTGATTGGTTAACATTTTAGCCACCCCGCCAGTTCACATTGCGTAGAGCGTAGACTCTAACGTCAGAGAAAATTAAATCAAGCCTGAATCATCCAAGCTCTAGAAGTTTTTTTTATCTCTTTGTTAAATATTTTTTAAAATATATATTTACCGACTAAATCAAAATGCATACAATTTAACTATATATTCTACTTATCCTATATTTAAACAAAAATAATAGGGTGCTAGAAAGGAAGAAGGTTTAGAGACAATCCAAACGCCTACTACTAGCCGACAGCGTACGTATACGTACGTTAAATTGAATTTAATATCGATCCCATATCGATATCAGTTCCATCCCTAATAAAGTGGTGAGGGGTCAGTTATATTGGCAATCTAGCGGCTTTAGTGACGTTTGGCGTTATCCTTTTTGGGCACAAAATAAAATAATTCCATTGGTCGTTTGCCGGTTTTGAACGAATCGCTTGGGCGTTATTGAACGAATTATACGCACATACCACAGAGTAACAGGTACAGTACAAATTCAAATAAAAGGCAGTGCGAAATATAAATATGTTCAAATGCTGGCTTCTATTTCGGACAGAAATTGAGCATTGCCATTCAACGTGGCAATGCTGCCAGCATTCTGGGGACCTTTCCATTCACTAATGGTCTTTAAGTTCAAGTTTGTATGTAGGTATTTTAAGTTTTAGTTTTTATAACCAGCGGTACAAACTGATTATTCACATTTAATAAAATTCATCATCATCATCAGCCCGGAGAACCTTCCTCCTTCTTGTACTCGGTTCAAATAAAGCCAGTACACTCACAATTAATTAATATGAAAACTTATAATGATTGAGAAGTGCTCAAAGCAAGATTGATGGTTATTCAAGTGGATTTAAACTGAACTGATTTATTCGACTGGAAATTGTGTGAAGTTCTTTAAGTTGTCGATATTTCGAGTAAGTTTTAATTAATCGCTTTCAAAACGTGCGGCTTACTGAACAGAGCCAGTTGGATAATTGTGGAATACTTAGTAATGTCACCAACAAACTTACTAGCCAGTTTTACTTTGAAAACAGACAGCCAAGCAAAATGCTTAATAGCCGGTGTTTTAAGTGTTTTTTTTATTTTTCTTCATTCCTCGAGCATTGTGGCGATGAACTTCGTGCATTTGCTATTGTCAAGTATTTTAATTTAACTTTATTAACTACAATAAACTACAAAGACTTCTTAGCCTACTACACAAATAAAGTACAAAAGGATTGAAGAATGACATATTTTTCCGGGTATTTTGATTTAAAACCTACTGTATTCGATTTTGATAAAGTTTCTATGAGACCAATCTGAAAGTAGGAATATCTTTTCAAATAAAAAAAATATGATTTGAACCGATTTATAAATGACGGGGTTCTGAGGTAACAAACATGCAAAAAAAAATACAACTGAATTGAGAACCTTCTCCTTTTTTGTAGTCGGTTCAAATACAACTTTCGTAAAATTATACAACGTGGCGACCAGATTATTTCCAATTTAATTTAAATTTCCAATATTTCCTGCATAAGCCTTCAGTTAACTGTTTCTTCTGTCAATCAACAGTTCCACATCTCAGATTCATACATACTAGACTCGCAGAATGCACAACGTGCGATGCCAATAACAAAGGGAAAAAAAGCATCAAAGTATTTAAAATCAAAACAACATTTTACCTCGAAAAATCCTACGGGGATTACAAAATCACAATACAAACAGATTAGATCTCTCATAAACATTTTACATCTCGATGTTCAGTGTTACGCCACAAATCGACCTAGTTTCTGAATTAAACCACGAATCCGTTCCATCAAATTTACAAGTCAGAATCTACAAGAGGAATTTACAAGAGATCCTTTTTTTTCTTTGTTATTGGCATCGCACATTGTGCATACTGCCAGAGTCAAGTACATATGAATGTTCAAGTTTATGTAGTATTATCAAGTCAAATATGTCATGACATCACAGTTAGTCACACGAAATTAGTCATGCCCTAGTAAAGTTGTGGCGACTTTACTATGAGCTTTTACGGAGTTTTGAAAACAACATGAAAATACATGTTTCACCACATTATATCACTTGCCCACACTCGTGCATGTACACACACAACACAACACTCAATGAATAAAACACCACCATTTTAAATCATCAATTCGCGGAAAAACACAGTTTAATAATAGTACATTATGATACGAGTGTGCTATGTTGGTCATTACACTAGAGGCGGTATTATGCGCGCGAGCCGCAGGCGAGCGCGATAAGGAAGCCGAGAGCGTAATGACTAATAGCACAAGAGTTCCATACGACTGTTTTCGTCACACTTGCGAGGAAAAAACAATTTTTTTTTTGATAATAATCAACCACACAGCGAAAACGTCAACAAACATTTGCGGAAAATGGCGACCAAATCAGTATTGCGCGCGCAGGTTGACATTTACTTCAGCGGCATAAGAACTCTTTGTTGGTATTACAAAAAAACTGTAAGTATTACCCGGCTATATTAAGAGTGCTTCGTATACGTACGTCTAATTGCAGTCACGTACAAACTTGACTTTACCGGGTTATACCTATTATAGTACAAGTGCCGTAATGTAAAGTAAAAAGCACGTGTGTGTAATAGCTTGGATTATGAGCCTAAAAGCGATGTAATAAGATCTACTTTACGAGCAAGTGTGATGAAAAATAATAGAATGCAGCGACATGATTTTTCCGTGTTCCCGCCAGAACTCCCAAAAGAGAAGAGATCCTTTTTCACTTGGCCTTTACATACAGGTGCGAGTGGACGACGACGGTTTTTTTTCTTTCGTAATTATTGGCATCGCACTTTGTGCATTCTGCCAGTGTCAACTATAATGATTTTTCAAGTTGTAATGTAATGTTGTCGAAGTACAAAAACAAATATTTTTGCAGAAATATGTCATAAAATCTGTTAGTCACACGAAATGAGTCGAGTTCTAGACATTCCCTAGTAAAGTTGTGCGACTTTACTACAAGCTTTTCGGAGTTTCGAAAACAGCACGAAAACATTATCCACCACATTATATCACTTTCCCCCACTCTACACAGACGCCACCATATTTAATCATTTAAAAAAACACTATTTTAAGATAATAATAGAATGCAGCGACATGATTTTTCAGTGTTCCCGCCAAAACTCCGACGATGACGTTGTGTGGCCCACGTTGTAGGCATCAGATGCGCTTTTCGGGTCAGTACGCCGCTGTCTTGGGAGGATCCGAAACGCAGTGTGAAGGCTACGGTTCGGTCCACTGGATATCCCGGAGCCCTCCAAAAGCACCTAGGAAGCGCCTAGGTTCTTGGTGAGAGGGCAGTTTTTTTTTTTGGCCTTTGCATTTGGCTCATTGTTTTTTGGACTTGACAGAAAGAAAGAAAGAAAGAAAATTATTTATTTCATACTATACATAATTGTACGAAACTATGGATGGCGCATTGTTCGGTTTCTACCGGATACATTTCGGAGAGTGCTTCGGATCTGCATGTCCAGGAGCTCGAGAAAGTCACATCGTTTCATGGTCGATGTTCCTAAAACAGGAACGTAACGGTTCGATTCCACTTTCATTGTGCGAACTGCTAAACAGTGAATGCGCTGCCCGCTCGAGTGTGCTCCATCGAAAACCTCACACATCAAATGATCAGTCAGAAGACGTCACTACAGGACGTAGGCCTCCCCATTAAAAAGGGGGGAAAGATTGCCATAATCCCCACGTTTGGTTTGCGAAGCTTGGGCGGCTTGCTTGGCTGTTTGAGATCGAAGACCTCATCTTCACTCAATATTAGTTATTCAACCGCCAAGCAGTAGTGTGCAAGCATTATATTTCGGTTAGAAGGAATTACTGGGAATTAAAAGATTTCACATCTAATATTTCGGTGTGACGAGTGCAGTGCAGTGCGGCGCAGGATTTTGTTCGCAAGTTCATAATTCTGCTACTGTTATGGGCAGGCGTGACGCTTACCACCAGGCGATCATTTCGCTAATCTCGCTGCTCCATTGCATTAAAAAATGGTAAGATAAGTAATTGTGAAACGAAAGCCTACAAAAAAAAATACGATAGGTAATGTTAATTATTTGTGAAACAGGTCTTTATTAACCAGTGTTCCAGTAGTTTTTCCATCGGGACCGCGGTTTAACGAGCACACAAATATTTACAGTACAGCCAGTAAATTAGGTTAATCGACCTTTTATAGAATAGTGTTTTGGCACGAACTTGCGTACTTCAGTTAATTTTTAGTTTACCTTACTTACTGACTATAAAATGATTCATCATCATCAGCCTGGAGACGTCCACTGCTGAACGAAGGCTTCCCACTTAGACCGCCACACTGTACGACAACCTGCCATTTGCATCCACCGGTTGCCCGCGACTTTTACAATGTCGTCGGTCCACCTAGTTGTTCACTGTTTGACTTCACAGTTCGTGTTCGTTGGTGAAGTGCCTTTCCAAGTTCTCTTGTATCATTTTGTAGAAATTCTGATAAATTGTTATTGTTACGTTACGTTATTGTTATGTATATTTTTTTGTTGATAGTTGTTGTTATTTTTATTGATATAAATTAATTAATTGGAAAGCGCACTCACTAATTTGCGTGGAATAACGACAGCTTATGAAATACTATGGGCAAGTACTTTGTAAGACAAACAATAACCACAAAAACGCATGACAGATCTGATATAAATGAAACAAAGATACATTAAATTTTTTGACCTTTTTATTTTGCTTCATTCGTTCATAATGTTCAGAACCACAGACTAGATAGTGAAACTGTTCAAGGCCATGTCTTTTCATCGCTGTCTAACGGATTTTTATTAACTATATTTTTTTAAATTGTCTGTCAGAAAATCGCCCATTACAATGTTACCAGTAATTTGGTAACACTGCCCTTCAAGCTGAAACACAGTAATGCTTGCACACTATTACTTGGCGGTTTAATAGCTGGTAAAGGCGTGGTACTTCCCCAGGCAGACTCTGCAATAGAGCTCCACCACTACTTTTTTGCGTAAAACAGCGTCGGGAAAAAAGATATAAACGGAAATCGGCTTTATGCACATACTGTAAAGCCAAAAATAGCTACACTCGCGCTGTCAACACACGCCGTTTCAAACGTCACTATATTTTAATTTATTTTCTCTATGACTTGTGAGTGTTATAAGTTATCTCATTAAAATGTATACCCTATTCCTGAAGCAATAAGTCTCGAATTATCATAAATCTGTCGACGAGGTTAATCAGGCAAGGCTTCATAATCCCACATGCTCGGTTTACTTCACTCAGACCGAATGATTTTATACATACATTTCACAGAGTAAGAATAATACATTTGATACGTTGGAAACACGTGACAAATAATTATCTATAGTTGACAGTCTAAGACGTCCAATATTTAGAGATCCGTAATCTGAAAAAACGCTTCTTAAGTATATTATAACATCATTGGTCTTACTCAGGATTTTACAAATATATCACGTGCGTGGGTAAGGGTATATAACGTCACAGCAATTACTAATATGGCGGTGTCCTTCACACACTTTGATTATATTAGGTCTTTACCTATGAAATTGCCGTTTTGTATGGAATGAGTGAAATTACTTTTTTTTTTTATTTCTGTTATTCAAAGTAATCACCAATGCAATCGACGCATCTTTGCCACGAATTGGCAGTTTATTGATGCCCTTCTTGTAAAAATTAGCTGGACGGGGAGGCAACAAACTTCTCAAAGGCATTTTGTACTGCCTCTCGGGAATTGAATTTTTTACCCACTAAAAAGTTGTCTAATTTTGGAAAAAGTAATAGTCGGTAGGTGCAAGGTCTGGTGAGTATGGCGGACGAGGGAGAGCTTCCAACCCCAGCTCTTGCAGCTTAAAGAATGTCTGTAGCTGCAGCGCGACGCAGGTCTCGACGCGTACGTTGCGCTGGCGATCGTTAAGTTCGTGGGGCACCCATCTATCAAGTTTTTTTACCTTGCCTATTTGTCGCAAATGGATCAAAATTGTTTTGATGCTAACATCAAAAGCTGCTGCTAGCTCAGCTGTAGATTGAGTTTCGTCAGCTTCCACAATCGCCTTTAATTCATCATTGTTGACCAAAGTCTCCAGACGACCACGAGCTTCATTTTTCAAGTCAACATTTCCAGAACGGAACCGGGAAAACCAATAACGGGTTGTGCGTTCTTTTGTACAGTTCTCTCCGTAAACATTTTTGATGTTACGTGCCGTTTATGTCGCGTTGGTGCCACGACGGAACTCATATTCCAAAATTACACGAATTTTTAAAGTATCCATTATGACGAAAAATGTTCAAATGTAATGAAAATACAACGCTAATTAATAAACAAAAGACTGAGTTTGTAAAAAGAATGTCATGTTTTTAAGACAAAATTAATTTGATATCAGAATACAAAGCCATTCCAAATTTTTTTTCTATTTGAAATGACCAGTACTGAAGAACGGTAATTTCATAGGTAAAGACCTATTATATGAGAAAGAGAGAACCTCCAAGTTCACACATCAATAAAACAATTTATAGTGACAAAAAATAACAAAAATGTATTCCAAATATATATTACATTTGTTTATAACTGATTCAGTTGTTTGAACAATTTAACTAAATCGGTTAATAATATGTAATTATTTATGTACTTTAACAGATAATAAATATTATGTAATATAATTCGTCTTATCAAACATAATAGCGTGGCGTAAGTTACAATCTAAAATATAGCGTGCGAGTAAGGAAATATGTAGGTACGTTTTAGTTTTGAGACTTATTCATAAATTATAACTCCGACGGTGATAATGGAATGGACGGGCCCAGCGCTTGCAAATCGATCAAAATTAACAAGACAACACACAATCAAGCATACCTAGCTAAAAGTATGTACCTATATTACATTTGCAGGAAAATAGAGACAGCGAATCTAATTACTGCATGATAAAAAGAGAACACATGTACATGTATTTTGAAGTTTGTATTGTCATATCGTACGGCTCGCATGACGAAAAGGCAGAGTATGACTGAAGCGAGTGAAGAGCCGGCGCTCAACATATAGTCTTCAAAATCCGTGCGCTTATTTCCCGTTCATTCATCTTATCATTGTCGCTGAATTTTACCATGAAAAAATTCTGTTAGAACAGGCAGAGAGTAAACTTATATCTAATATCTAACTTATATCTACCTAAATAAGACAAACAATGGTATATCTGTTTTAATACCACTCGTGTAAATAACCACTCACCCATTTTACTTATCACAAACCTATTAAAACGTCCACTAAAAGTAAACACCATCACAGAAACCCATCTCCAGAAATAACCGGTTAAAAGCAGTTATAACCGATTCTAACTAGAATTCATTGGACGTTTTGAAATTCTTTTTAATGTGGACGCATAAAAATATTGAAATCATACTAAATGGACTGATGCGAGCGTAATTTTAGTCGTAAAATGTCATGGTAATAGGTTGACCATAGCTCTCTGCGACGCTTTTCAGGATAAATTGAGTATTAATATCACACGTTTTATTTATGTAGGTATAATAATATATTTGTTGCACAATTATTAACAAAATAAAATAACGTAATGCTCGTTCTAAAGCTCATGTGGCTGCATGAAACCTAGCAATAAAAATATTAATGAATAGAATTACACGTATCATCGTAGCTTCAATCTTTGGTCTAAAGTTTTAAACCAGCCTGCGAGCATTGTACCACTAGGCTATTACGAACACTGGTGATTGTACATTTCTGTGTTTTCCATTGTTAATAAAGAATATTAGAAAAATGTCCACCGATATTTATTAATTTATTTTTGAGATGTGATTAGAGTGTTGCAGGAAGTTGTCCTATTAATTGCCGGACCCCATGGTCACCCAAGTCTGCAGTGACCATACACCGTGCAGCGTTGGTCGCGTGTGGTCGACTATTACCATCGCTCCACGATAAAATAAACCGATGTTTCAAGTGTTGAATACAGTACAGAATAGCTGCCATTTCTTCTTCAATATTGGTCTCCAACTGGGCAGTCGTGGTTGGATTATTGTGGTAAACTGTACTGTTCATGTCCCCACAAAAAAAGTATGATGGTGTCAAATCATCAGGGTGGCCACGCAATATCACCTCGGCCCGATATGAGTTTTCCCCCTAACCTCTCGTCATTTGAGGTAATTTGGCTTCAAATCCTGCACTGATTGAAACTTATAAGAGTGAAGCTTAAGATCTTTCGTTAAAATGCGTCGCAAAGTTGTACCGGGTACAGCAAGCTCAGCTGAACGCTTGCGAGTTGATACCAGTATTACCTTGCGCGGAAGCTCTAACTTCGTTCATTGATTCTTCTGTTCTTGTTGACCTTGGGCGTCCCAAAGGTTTCTGATTGAGAGTTGACCCAGTAGACTCGAACTTTCTGACCCAAGACCTAATCACACTTTCACTGGGACGTTGATTTAGGTCGTGTAATCTGTACTCAGAACGGTATACACGTGGATCTAAACTGCACGAATCGTTATTTTTGTAATATTTTTTTACGCAGCACGCACGCTGTGCACCTGTGAAGCGTTCCATGCCAACAAAACTTCCGCGAATCGAGCTACTTATTCCTACCTCCCGCGCCCCGCCACCGCAAACCACTCCAACGTAATAGTTATTCAAAAATCGTACGCCTTTATGGCCCATCCTGTATATGCCTAAAATCATGGTTTCTATAGTTCATGGTACGGTCCTTGATAGTTTATAACAGTGAGAAACTTATCTTTAACACATCACCTCACATTCCCCTTTAAACGTTATTTGTACAAATTCCATGGAACTAAGCGCGCATTAACGCTCACTAATTACGTAGTTACGTTACGTACAAAGTAACGTAACGTAACCAGTTGATTTATTTAGTTGATTCTGCGAGGGAATTCATTTCCTCACCTCTTGTTACGTGAAAGTGCGGCGCTATCCCCCTAGTGTCAATTAGATCGTAGAGATGGGATTGATGGGAACGATATCCGTAACTATCCGGAATAAAATTAACGGAGAGTGACGGATAGTTGTCAATAGTTGAAGAGTTACGGATGGTTACCAAGTGGCGAATATAATTACGAACTAAGTTTGTATTTCTGTGTTATTCCCTGTCTCTTTGACCATCTATCGCTCTCTCTCTCTCTCTCTCTACGATGTTGCACCAGTTGCTGGTTGGTTACACATAAGCCATTGAATATCTCCGTACGTAAGTACGCAGGTTAGAGTTTTGGCGGGAACGCGAAAAAATCGTGTCGCTGCATTGTATTATTTTCTTAAACAAGAGTTTTTTCGCGAATTAATGATTAATAATGGTGGTGTTTTATTCATTGAGTATTAAATTACATGCACGAGTGTGGGCAAGTGATATAATGTGGTGAAACATGTATTTTTGGGTTGATTTCAAAACTCCGTAAAAGCTCATAGTAAAGTCGCCACAATTTTACTAGGGCATGACTTGGACTCAACTTTGACTAATTTCGTGTGACTAACTGTGATTTCATGACATATTTTATTTGATAATACATAAACAAAAAAATAAACTTGAACATTTATATACTTGTCTCTGGCAGAATGCATAACGTGCGATGCTAACAACAACCAAAAAAAAAGAACGCAGGTTTCTTCACGATGTTTTCCTTTGCCGAAAAGCCAGTGGTATGAATTTACCTCATCCCTATTGAATGTTGGCACAGCTAATAACTTACTCTGCAGATGTTTGCCGAGCAAACTACGTCCTTGTGAGTCAAACCACTCATTTTCATAGGTTAATACCAGCTATCAGGTTGGGGGCTTATTAGAAAACGTGGTTTCTTTGTTTTCTATTCGTTGGGTAACCTACCTATCTTTGTATAAACAGAATGAAAAATTTACTCGTATGTTAAAACACATTATGACTCTAGACTATCTTTACTTTACAACGGCAACCTAACCATATTAAATTGTACATTATTTTCATTTTATTCTTAAAAGCAATAAGTATTTACCTGGGTATGTCCTTAAACTGCAACCAGACCCACAGGAGGACGGGCAGCAGCGTCCTCTCTGTTAACGGTGGTGAGCATTCTGCGATCCCCAAGCCGACTGCCAAGCGTGGGGATTATGGCAACACCCCTCTATAAAGGGGAGGCCTTAGTCCAGCAGTAGACGTGTTATGGCTGACGACGAAGTATTTTTTCATCACACTTCTGTTATAAATATTTGTTGACGTTTCCGCAGTATGGTTGATTATTATCAAAAAGTTAATTAGAAAGAATACAAGTCTGTTTTTCCTCGCAAGTGTGATGAAAAACGTCGTATGAGTCGCGTGTGCATTTGGTAATTACACTCTCGGCTATCTTATTTCGGCTCGCGCGCATAATACCGCCTTGAGTGTAATGACCAACAGAGCACACCTTGTTGTATCATAAAGTACTATTAACAAACACAAAGGTCACAAAAATAAAAACCTTGGAACGAGAATGAATGACATTTCCTTCGAAATCGGAATTAAGACTTACATCACACATCAACAGCCAGAAGACGTCCATTGCTGGATGAAGACCTGAAAACCTTATGAGGCCTTATGAAGGTTGCCATAACCACGCTCGGCAGGCTGCTTGGGGATCGCAGAATGCTCACCACTGCTAACTGAGAGGACGCTGCTGCCCGTCCTCCGGTGGTTATGGATGCAGTTCTAGGACATACCCAAATACCCAGGTCTCACGTATTAACAATTACCCATATATAAATAGGACACTATACATTTTTAGTTTAAATTTTAAGTTTTGTATTTTTATTATGTAGGGTTTGTTTTTACTAGGTAGGTTTTATTTAGTTGTTAGTTAGTTATAATTTAATTTTAGTGTATAATTGTATTTTATTTGTAAATAAACTTATCCTCTATGGACTCTATATATATCTTAAATTAAATAACTTCACATGTCTCATGGTGGTTCAATTGCATTTTACAGATAAATAAAAAGTTTTTTTTTTTCGCTTTGAGACTTAATTTAATATGTAAAAGAAAACGCCATACAAATTAATGCAAAAATAATATGCAATTTGAATTTGAATTTTGAATTTGAATGTGCGTCCAGCAGTATTCAAATTGTTTTTTAGAACACAGTAAAATCAGCGAGGCAAGTGCCGCCAAATAAATAAGTATAAGTGGCGCCATATAGCCGCAAACTAAGCGGAGCATGAGTACAATGGTACAATGGTAATGGTACAAATAACTGATAGAATAGTACTTTTTTCTTTTTTTGTAAAATACTTAAATTAGTTTGTTCTGGATGGGAATCGAACACACGCCTCGCCAAGAAGACATAATGTTACCAACTGAGCTATAAGGTAGTTAATATATTTATGAATGTATGAAGTTCTACTAATAGGGATTTATGAATCAAACTAAGACTTTTCAACCGACTTAAAAAAAGGAGGTTCTCAATTCGCCTGTATGTTTTTTTTTGTATCGATTACTCCGCCAATTATGAACTTATTTTGTTGATATTTTTTTTGTTTGGTAGGTAATACTTTAGTGGTGGTCCCATATAAATTTTATCGAAATCGGTTCATTTCAGGTTATTAAATCAAAATGAATAAACAGTTGTCGTCCAGATATTCGAAGTTGAAGTCGGTTGTATTAAAAAAAAATTGCGTATTATTACATAAAACATACAGTCGAATTGAGAACCTTATTTTTGGAAGTCGATTGAAAAAAATTAAATATATTATTAAACATGTAAAAACAAATTGTATTCAATTTTATGGTTGAGTTTACCTTCTACATTAATTTTAACACGACCATTTCGTATCCAAGCATTGAATTATTTTGCTGTCAGCATAATTGACAGTACCTTTGTCTGCGCGGGCGCTTTCAAGATGGCTGCCGGTGAAATGCGTTCGAAATTCAAAAACGAAATGTTTTTAATTTAATTGCACCTCTTTCGTTATCAGATTCAAATTGTTTTTGTTCAAAAAATATTTTGCAACACATAAAAGTAAATAGTTATCCGTGGAAATGTTTTTAATCCTGGATTTAAAAGTAAAGAGAAAGTTTAAATAATGTCCTTTGAAAATGTAAAACCGCTACTTGAGGTTCAAAAAATTTTTTTTTTAAATCTTTATTTCGGACAAATTATCGATAAGTACAGTGTTAGTAGTAGTGTTTTAAACCTATGATATTATTTTAGTAGTAGTAAGTAAAATTATAGATAATATTTTTTCCAGCAAGAGATTGGATACACATTCAAAATATATCGCCTATTTAAATTGGTCGGACCCACAGACAGACAGACCACATAGTTAGTAATAGTTTTGTTGGGCAACCCTAAAATATTTTAATGGAGCGGAGAGCGATAGCCTCATAGAGACAAAGAGAAGAGAAATCACTAAACACGGTAACATAATCACGGTAAATATCCCGTAAATAATCATTGAACTGTAACAAACATCTTTGATAGTTTAAAACAGTGTTTTAGAAATCACTAAGTTCTAACAAACTATCTATCCTTAGAGAGAGCCTTCTGATGGGAATTTTGGCGGGAACACGGAAAAATCATGTCGTTGCATTCTATTATTTTCTTAAACTTGTGTTTTTTGGCGTATTTATGATTAAAAATGGTGGTGTTTTATTCATTGAGTGTTGAATTATATGCACAAGTGAGGGCAAGTGATATAATGTGGTGAAACATGTCTTTTCGTGTTGTTTGATTTTAATAAAAAAACTGGAAAATTCATAAACTTGACACTGGCAAAATGCACAACGTGCGATGCCAAAAACTAAGAAAAAAAAAGCCTTTTGATTATTTTGATTTTGATAAGCAAACGTAATAAAACACATTTTGTTGCGCGTTCAATATTTTTGTTGAGAGTTAATAATTGTTTGTTTCTTTTTTTGGTTTTTGGCTTGGCACTCTTTATGCATATACCCAGTATCCACCGCTGCGCGCGTCAATGTGTTGAACGATGAAAATTTGTTGAAATGTTGACAAGCCCTGAATAAGGCGGCGGTCTTTGTAATTGGTTTAATTTTCTGCTTTTTATTTCAATTAACTGTTTTCTTTCTGTGAATGATTTTATTTTACGGGGCTTTAAGCAAGCGCCTTTTTATTTAATCATTCAGAACTCAATTTTTTTTTAAAGTTTTAACATTATTCAGTTAAAAACAAAGTAAAATAAAAACAATACAAATTAAGTACTACTGGCTCATCAGGAAATTCAGTTGTCATTCCTTCTGACGCATCAAAAGCGAGGTCAGTTTTTGTGGCTGTATCCTCAAATTCTTTATTGCCTCTGTCAATATTTTCGGAAATGCATTCTTACGTTAGTTGTAACCTATTTGTACTAAATATTATAATTTTTTTTTCCAGGTAAATAACACATCAAGAGGGCAACACAAAGAAACGAAAGGTTTTTTTTTGCATAAACTGTAAGAAAAATTATGACCTGTGGCAGGACTCGAACCTGCATAACAGCAATCTCTGGGTTTCCGTCCCAAGTTCCCAACTGCTTCGCCAATTAAGCTACAGAAGTCTCTGCTTTGCCCGTCATAATTCTCAAACTGTCTATGCTGTTAACTAAAGCGTTTAGGACATAAAAATACCCGAAGTATGGAAACACTTCATACAAAACGCAATTTTTTATCGCTTTAGTACTTATACAAAATTTGTTAGTAAGTGTTGGTACTCATATAGACAAAGTATCTTGCGTCTTTACTAAATACCCATTCATAACTCCACAAAACATGAATCATCCATAAATTGTAACCTTAATTACTATGAAAAAGCCCCCTGGGGTTTTGTCACGAAGTGAAGCCACAGAGACATAACAGTAAAAAAAAACTGGGCATTTAAAATTTAGAAACACAGAGTTAGCGGTGAGCCTTCATTTTGCCTGAGACATAATATATTATATGAGACTTATATAAGACTTAATTAACCCAATGACATCTAAAGCTTGGCAATATTTAAATACTTGATAGTGGCAGAATGCGCAAAGTGCGATGCTAAAACTAAAGAAAAAACAAAGAAGATAACTATGAAGTTTTTTTTGCCAAATTTGAAGAATGTGAAATAAAAAAGTTGTTCTTAATTTCTTTTATTGGTTTATTATGGAAGTTAGAAGCATTTTATTTTCATGCTAGATAAAAAGCAATCCGTAGCGAAAATGTGACGTCACTTCTTTCCCAAACCAAAGTGTCAAAATGTTTGACACTTTGGTTTGGTTTGTTTCTACGCAGAACTGATAGTCATTTACCATTCTTCTTCTTGTTCTTTTTTTGAGCGCTACCGCGAGTCAGATGACACGTTAAGTTAAAAAAATGTGCAGGCTAGGCGTTTGTCGACAACGGACCTGATGTTAAAATTTCTCGGTCACGGTTATTGTTGTCAAGCCAACGATCTTAGTGTAACATATAAGATCGTTGTGTCAAGCTATGTCAGAGAGGTATTCAGTCAGCATGTTAAATCTGACTCTGACACTTTCTGTCTGAGTTCTGACATGAGCAAAGGCTAGCCACACTTACTTAATTTTTTTACTTTTTTGTAAGAGTTGTGAATCTGTCCTTCCATACTCTTTACCGTAGCCTTGTAATAAGTAGTTAGTACCGCGTTACTCATGTTTATTACTTTAAATACAAATTATAGCGATGATAAAATGTTACACGCCCCTGACTTGAAGTTTTGCGTGTTGGCTAATTGTTTATTTTTTGTTTGTAATAATAAAACTAGTCTTGTCCCGTGGTTTTGCACGCAGTTGTCTTATTTTGGGGCTACTTTATTATTATGGATATCTAGTTGGCGTGTACAGACAGATATTAAGGCCGGGGAAAAAGCTTCTTCGTATGTTATAAACAAATTCAAGACTTATTTTGTGTCATATTTTAATGGTATCAAAACCAGCCAGATTAAAACAGTACAACTGAAGAGATTTTACTACAACTTCATACATACAAACACCGAAAAGACTTTTCCCCGAAGATGTGTTCAGTCAGCCTTATTTGAGTCAATTTTCGTTCCCAGCTGAGAAAGAAGCTACCTTTAGCGTTTGATTGTGAGTTTGTGATAAGTTAATAACAAGACTGTCGAAGATGATATGACACTTCAAATCTCTTGTTACTTACTGTCTCCGGAGCTGGGGTCAAACGTCTACTCAGTCAGTAAAAGAATGACAATACTGTCATAAAAGGCAGTTAAAGTAACTCCGTCTCTCAATCTTAAGACTCCCAGTTAAACAGATGAAATGATTTTGATGAAATTTGAAATGTTTGCTCGGCAGTATTTTTTTTTTATATATGTTTTTGTTGTCACAAAACATGAAATTGTTGATACTTGTTGTATCTTTTTTTATTTCTGTGACGACAAGCCAAGTCAGAAGGCTTTCAGGCGGCACATTGACTCTGACACCAGGACCAGCCTATACGAACTTTAATCGCGAAAAAGGCGAGAAAACTTGAAAACCAAACGGAAATCTTAATTCTATACCAATTTTATCTCCCATCCTTGTAATTTCGAGACCCGATCATTTTTCTCTTCAATATTTTTCCCCAATATCTAACTTTAACTGATTATTAAGATTATGCAAACGACCTTTATCCAATACCTATTCGGAACTGTTATTTCTCCACGGAACCCAGCTTCGGTAGGCGATAACATCTTAATAGGGTTCCTTGCGCAGACTTAGTAGACGAAACGTTAGTTTGAGACATCGTATGACGTGATTATCATAGAATTCCTTCGAAGGGAGATTGGGGCAAATCCACCACGCTGGCCAAGTTGCGGGTTGGTGGTTTCACATACGCCATAAAACTAGTTCTCCGGACGTACGCAGGTTTCCTCACTATGTTTTCCTTATCCCAGGCCCGTACCAATGATATCTGCGACCTCGTGATTTCTCGTCGAGCAGTCTCCCAATTAGGTTATCACGGCTTTGTTTATCTTATACAACGACAGAACGGTTACTACGGTGAGGTCGGGTCGGGGATTCAAATTCTGGACCCGTATACAGGGTCAGTACTAATCGGTTAGCATCCTTATGTCATATTCTGTACATCTAAACAAACAACTTTTACTATGGGGCCAACATTGAAATCGCGAAAAATATATCAGCTGTTCCATACAAAAACTTCATCGACCTTGGACAAAATGTATGGACAGTCAACAGTCAAAAAGTTAGTGGAAGTAACAATCTTTGTCGATGTGACTTCTTAACTATGATTGTATGCTTTCGCACGCGTGTTCACTTTGGACCTGCGTGTGTCCTAAAACTGCAACTAGACCCACCGGAGGACGGGCAGCAGCGTTCTCTCGGTTAACGGTGATGAGCATTCTGCGATCCCCAAGCTGCCTGCCAAGCGGGATTATGGCAACCCCTCCCTATTAAGGGGGAGGCCTTCGTCCAGTAGTGGACGTCTCCTGGCTGATGATGTGATTTATCATGCTAAATATAGACGAAAACTTAGGAAACCTAAATCGCACCCGGCCCCAGCAAGGAAAGTATGAAAATTTTATATTAATATAATAATTATCAAAATCACAGATAATATAATACTGTACTAGTAGTCATATCAAAGCAAAAACACAGAAATTTATATCAAACAAAGCAAAATATATCACACTTAAAAAAAAATACAACCGACTTCAACTTCGAATACCTGGACGACATCTTCATATTTTCTAGTAATTTTGATTTAAAAACCAAATTACTGAACCGATATCGATATAAAAATTATGGGACCACCTCTGAAGTAGTACCTACCAAACAAAAAAAGAATGATCAAAATCAGTTTATAATTGGCGGAGTAATCGCGTAACATAAATACAAAAAAAAACATACATTTGAATTGAGAACCTCCAGTTTTGAAGTCGGTTAAAAATATACATAATAATATACAGTTGGTCCCCTACACACACACACACACTGGTGGTGTTGGTACACTGTATTTTTCATTACAGTAGACTGTGATAAATTCAAAATTACAGTAAATCTACTGTAATTACAGTGCGTTTGGAAGCACTGCCCGGCAGATTCAAATATTTATCCGAGGGTTGCCTGTTAGAGATCAGTAGACGTCTTCTGACTGTTAATGGTTTGCCAACTAGCAACTTCGACCACTTCATCAGCGGCGTCCTGCAGAAGAGAAGACGGCTGGAAAGGCGCCAGCCAATTACAGATTATGTTCAGTGTTTTGTTAATGGCGGAATGAGTTCTCAACGCGATTCGGGATTAGAAGCGTCTCGAAAGTTTAATAAAGTAATTAGATTGATTATTTAATTAGGAATTCATTCGTGTAGCTCTAGCTGTCTCTCTCTCTCGTTCGACTGATAATACAGGGTATTTTGCAGATGGTTAGACTGAAAGAAAGGGTGTTCCAAATCATTTGGAAAATACAGTTTGGTCAAAAAAATACCCAGACGCTTTAATTTTTTCATAGGGTTTTTTTTGTGATTTTCTCTACTCTATGTCTATGTATTCTATGTCCAGTTGTGGACTATCATAACATAATTATGATAGGATTTCTTTTATTTTACATGTATTGGAAAATATACAGGCTAATAACACATAACCTAAAACACAAAATAGTTTTATGACTGGACCAATTAAATGTTTGTGTTATTTCTATACAGTAAGTAAGACAGTGAAGTAAGAGATTAGAATTTAAAACTACGTAGCAACGTTATGCTTACATAAATAACGAAACTGAAACTGAACGAGAAGTTAGGTATATTAAAAATTAAGTTTGATAATAACAATGACATTGAAATAGTTCACCAGGCGAATGAACAACTTGCCTGGCGAATGAACAACAACCTACAAAAACATATTAAAAAAAATTAAACCTCATTCCTTGGCTGTTTTTTTTTGTGTTCCAGACGAGAGCCGTTTGCCTGGTGGTAAGTATTACGCCTGCCCATAACAGTAGCAGTGCCAGAATTGTGAACTTGCAAACAAAATCCTGCGCCGCACTGCACTGCGCTCGTCACCCTGACACATCTCTTCATGCCCAGTTAATGGATTTGTGTCCCAAGTAAAGGATGTGTCTCAAGCTACCACAAATTTGGCGCCGTTCCAGACACGTGGGATAGTGACGTCACTCTAATGCTAAGCTAAATCTAGCTTTACATTTTAATCTAAGCTGCGGTAAGGTAAACAACAAAGGCATTAAGGCAGCGTTCTCAAGATTGTTGTGTTTAGCCGACTACGGAAAGAGATAATGTTTTTTGTGTGTATACAGGACGCGGATCGGTAGTACTATACGTGATGATGATAAAAAATTGTCTATATAGTCTATATGTTATTCCGGGCAATAAGCTATCTCCATTCCGAGTTTCATCCAAATCTGTTCAGTCGTTTTGGGGTGAAGCGGTAACAAACACACGCACCCCTTACATACCGAGACAATGTGGTCAATTCTGAAGGTTTAAGTTGACAGAACTAAACTAACTAAAGTATTGCTGTCTTTAGCTAACATGCCTAATAAAAAAGTGACAGCAATATTTTAATTAGTTTAGAACTGTCAACTAAAACCGTCAGAATCGACCACTGTGTCTAATACGACTGTGAGCAGTGTCAAACGAGACAAAGTAAAATCGGATTTGCCCTCTATTTGCTCTCTAAAATCGATAGATTTGTACTTTTTCCAAAAATAAATCGGTATTATATCTAAAAAAATATACCATATCTCATCCAATCCTTGACCTGATGACGGGTGCGAGAGAGAACTTGAACGAAAAAATGCAAATACAGAAATACAGTAGTTTTGATTGAATTTTCCAACAAAAAAAACCGCTACTTTTAAAATCGGTAAATAATCGGTCTATGGGTAAAACACGCTATAATCGATAGAAATACCAAAAAATCGGAAGGTTCGAGACCACTGATTGTGAGCCAGCCACGCGCATGGCCGGTTATAGCTGGTATTAAATAACTTTACCCAAATATCAAAATGTACATAAGTCCAAAAATCACAAATTCGCGTCGAAACCAATGCAAATGATTCCCGGTGAAGTGAATTCATTAGTTGCCGCCGATGTTCGCGTTTGACCAGTTATTCGTTATTCGCCATTCAATATAGGGGTATGCAGCTGGAATTTTAATTATTAAAACTGAATTCAACATACAGTAATATGGAACTGCAATGCTAAAAGAACTTAAAAGTAGAGTGATTTTATTTCTGACGTACGTTTCGTAACTTTACCTTGTATTATATTGCACGTGGAGAATGTTAGCCATATCACCATTTATCTATAGTACGGATTGGTCGCGTCAGTCGGGGTCAAGCTGTGCTCTTCTTGCAATCGAAACATGACACTTGATCAAGATGTTACTCCATCAATCCCTTGGCGAGTTTCTCGATCGACTTTAGTCCGAAACCGAGCTTTAGTTAGTAGGTACTTGGCAAAATAATCCAAAAAGTAAGGGCAGTAAGTATTCGAGTAAACGATATACGAGTAAATAAGTATATCATCATTATCAGCTAGGTGACGTCCACTGCTGGACGAAGGCCCTTAATAGGTTGCCATAATCCCCACTCTTAGTAGGCGGCTTTGGGATCGCAGAATGTTCACAACCGCGACGACGCTGCTGCCCGTCCGCCGGTTGCACTGGATGCAGTTTTAGGATATACCCAGGTCCATATATAAGTACATTAAATCGATGTCTTCTTCGTAACAGGTTTTCGTTCTGGTACTCTTTATTGATCTCTGCTGCTTCGGGAAGTAAGGTTTGCACTAAAATATTTAAAAAACCATTCAATGTATTTTAAATAATATTTAATAAAAACAGTAATAGCTAGGATAAAATAATCTAATTCCCTCAAATTTCGACTCAAAACTCCCATTTCAATCCAATCTTAACTCATACGTGCATCCAGCATAATGTAAACAGTAATTTGCGTATTCTCCGTGCCAAATGCACTTGGCACGCCGCCAATCCGGCCAGCGTCGGACCCGATTTGGGCCCTAAGTCCGACCGCCGAACGAGTGAGAAATCTACAGAGAGACATATTTTAAAAGGGCTTACTATAGGTTACTCTACTGCAGCTGAAGTTGGGTAGTAGGTAGTAGCTTGTAGTGGTAGGACTCTATTGCAGTGTACGCCTGGGAAAGTACCACAACTTTGCCAGCAATTCAACTTCCAAGCATTATTGTTTCGGTTTGAAGTGCAATGCTACCAGAGAAATTACTGGGCATGAAAAAAATTTACATGTAATATCTCAGGGTGACGAGCGCAGTGCAGAGTGGTGAAGGATTTTGTTTGCAAGTTCACAATTCTGGCACTGCTTCTGTTATGGGCACGCGTAATGCTTACCACCAGGCGAATGTATCGCTAGTCTTGTCACTCAAGTGTATGTATGTTTATAAGTTCTCTCTAAAAAAACAGAAAAGCAAGCGGTTAATACTCGCCGTTTTCGATCAATTTATTGTACTAACTGAATAATATTCCAGTACTCTTTTTAAAGTCTAGTAAATAATTAATTAAATCACGGTAAACAAAGCTGTCCAAGCTTTGTAAAAAGGAAGTGTGCAAACCTCTGTGGATTTTAAATTCCTTGGTTGGGTCCTCGTACAAACTTAATAACCGAAAAATTTAAAAATTTGCGGCTGCGAGTCTCGCTTGCACAAAAACGATATTAATTATGGTCATTCATATGCTTGTGATATGAGTTGTTTTAGTTTTTAGTGCTACGTAGACTGTATATCTATCTATATTATATAAAAGGCTCTGTCCTGACTGACTGAATGATTGGTGACATTGGTAAAAAAATGCTCGGGATGATTTAAAGTGGTGAGTTTTGGGAGCGGGCCGAATTTCTTCACTACGTGGACGAAGTCGCGGGCGGTCTCTAGTTATGTTATATTTTTAAACATTCTAACAGTCACAGTCACAGCCTAGTAGCCGCTTTTCTGGTAGCACTTAACTTTTCAATTCAATTCAAATCATTTATTTCAGATCCTATAAAAAGATCCATAAAGAACATACAGTCATTATTACATAAAATTATTGAAAAAAAAATTACGATTAAAACTATGTCAATTGAAATTAATTAATTAGTTACATTACTTTTTTGTCAATTGAAATTAATTAATTAGTTACGTTACTTTACATTTATAAATTCGTTCTAATTCTAATTCTATTCGAGATTGAATCCAAATCACGACGCCTACACACAAATCTTTGTATTACTATACTGTGTTCGTGTGATGTGATCGAAGATGACAACATGACTGACCATTATTTTAATTTCAAATAATGTCCATGCAATTTATAGGTTTGGTTGAACATTATGCAAATTCTGAAATCGTGTCACTTGTGAAAAATTTATCTAATTTTGCTGGTCATTTATTAACTTCCAAATACAGAACAGTACACGAAAGACTGATAGCTTACGCCCAAAAAGGTCAAGAGAGTAATATTAACAAAAAACAATATATCTTACAAAAACCTGCGATCACACCCACCGTGACGAAACCAAAGTAAATACCTCTTTCAATAAAAGTAAATACAATTAATAATACCTGTACAGAGTTACAGTTTGATCGAGAGGAGAGCAGACCACGAGAGACATTGATGGATCACCTTTAAGACCTTACCTTATATTTACACTAACTTATTTTACGCTCTCAAAACTACCGCTTCGGAAACATGAACTCTATTTTGTGAAAAATAGAGTTGTGCGGTTTTTTCTTCAGAGTCAAGATAGGTGATTATTAATTTGGTAAAAGTTAGGTGCAATCATTTTTGTTAAATACCGTATTCCTTTTTCATTTACGCATGTTAAAAAGTTAATTTCTTTTGTTTTTTGGGCCGGTTTTCTTTTGTTTTGGAGAGTAATTGTTTTACACGTATAATAGTGGGTTGTCTTATGACATTAATTTATTTATTTTTCATCACACTTGCTCGTAAAGCGGATCTTATTACATCGGTTTTAGGCTCAAAATCCAAGCTTTTACGCACGTGTGCTTTTTACTTTACATTACGGCACTTGTGCTATAATAGGTATAACCCGTAAAGTCAAGTTTGTATGTGACTGCAATTAGACGTATGTATACGAAGCACTCTTATTATAGCCGGGTAATACTTACAGTTTTTTTGTTATACCAACAAAGAATTCTTATGCCGCTGAAGTAAATGTCAACCTGCGCGCGCATTGCTGGTTTGGGCGTCATTTTCCGCAAATGGTTGTTGACGTTTTCGCTGTGTGATGAAAACAGTCGTATGGAACTCTTGTGCTATGTTAGTCATTACGCTCTCGGCTTCGTTTTCGCGCTCGCCTGCAGCTCGCGCGCATAATACCGCCTCTAGTGTAATGACCAACATAGCACACTTGTATCATAATGTAGTATTAAAAATATATAATTGATTTAATAGCTAAAGTCAATTGCCTGATGGTAGCTATGCTATCATGGATCTGGGTATGTCCTTAACTGCATCCAGAACCACCGGAGGACGGGCAGCAGTTCTCTATTAACGGTGGTGAGCATTCTGCGATCCCCAAGCCGCGGAGGCCTTCGTCCAGCAGTCCAGCAGGGCGTATTCTGGCTGATTATGAAGCTATGCATCAGAGACATCAGACATCCTATTGCAACAGACTTTGATATGTCTACCCTTCCTTTCTTTTTCTTACGATTAGGCGATACTCTACCACGCTAGCCCGGTGGGTTGGCGTTTTAACATACGCCTTTACTCCGATAATATAGATTTTATAGTTGAAAATAGCTTAAAGCAAAATAGGCTAATATCTAAAACTTTACTATTAAAACTTCTCAGCATTTTCAAAACATTACCTACGCGATATCATAGTTTCAAGTTCATTAACTTTGAAACATTTAGAAGCTGTACTTAATACTCTAGATGACTTAGTGAAGCCGTTAACTTTGGGAGTTTCCATAGTCAAACAAATAATTATTATCTTTACTAAGCCATGTCAGAAGCCTTCGGGCGGTACGTTAACTCTGACACTAGGTCTGGCCACTAAGCCTATACGAACTTACTTTTTTACTAGGCTTGCCGTTATGAAGCATTGGTGGACTTAGGGAGACCGCTTGACTTCAATTCTTGAGGTGGCGAGTTCAAATCCTGGGCAACCTGGGCTTACAAGAAAACGAATAAAAAATCTACTAACACAAAAAAGTCCATTAAATTCCAGTCTCCACCTGTTCTTTAAAATCTCTCCTAAAGATGCTGTAAGCGCCAGCATTACTTAGATCCAACTTAACCGCTAACTTAAACCGTGGTTAAAGTAGAGTCAAAGTTTAGAACTCGCAACCACGCACCTGCACTTAGTCTGCGCACTTTTGCATGGGACTTAGTGAATTCAACCAGTTTAAACCGCTCCGAACTGGTCTGAACTGGTTTGAGGTGGTCGAGCCGGTCCGCGGCGGTTCTTAACGCTGATTTCAGTTGCTGGAATGGAGTTGCAAAGTTAAATAGTTCGAAACAAAGAGTTTTTCACGCGTTTTATTTTGTAGTTTATCTACCTCGTTACTTTAAGATGTACGGCGTGGCACTAACACTTAGACCTACATTACAGAGACTTACTTACTTAGACAGACACATTTGCCTCCTTTAGTCCAGTCCATCCAAAGGTTGCCTGGAATAAATCGCTTAAGGTGATAAGGCTGCCCCTTGTACTGCCAAAAAATGTACCTACCCTGATTATTTGTAAGTTGTTCTATATTTCTGGTGTGCTATAAAGTTATATTGTATTGTATTAGTTCTAGAGTTCCGTACCAAAATGAAACCATTGTTGAACTGTAAAATGTCTTTGCGTGTCTTTATTGTAAAAAAACAGTTGGGTGAAGTGAAACTCAAAACTGAATGCGGGAAATGTTTCCTTGAAATTGAGAATGGATAAAATAGAAAATATAGGGTCCTGGGTATACCCTAAAACTGCACCCAGATCCGTCGGAGGACGGGCAGCAGCATCCTCTCAGTTAACGGTGGTGAACATTCTGCGATCCTCAAGCCGCCTGCCAAGCGTGGGGATTATGGCAACCCCTCCCATATAAGGAGGCCTTCGTCCAGCATTGGATGTCTTCTGTTCTCGCTGATGATGATGAAAATATAAAATTTCAATTTAAGCATCATCATCATAATCAGTCTATCATAGCCAGCTGTCCTATGTACATAGTCACTCCATGTAGTCCTAGGGCGTCATGCGTTACGTTTGCCGATTCTTGGTCTCTCTCTCCACTCAAGAACTTAAGTAATCCAATACTATTAATTTTCCAAAGGTTGTCATAAGCGGTTGATCTTTACGACATTATAAACGGATTCTACACGATACAAATCGCTATAGTCAGAATAAGTAAGTGCCTAAGTATAATAAAACGATCGAATATAATCAGCTTATTTCTAAAACATCAGGAATCTAAATTCGGTCTATTATTAACATAATATCGGACTACCCGCAATATCGAAATTCGTGGCCGGATATCCGGCCGGACCCGGTCCGGATTGTGCCGGCCGTGTCTGCTGAATATTTATCGGTCGCAGATGGCAGCAGATGGCTGAAGTGTGACTGATTTTGTTGTGTGACATGTCAAGGGTATTTTGGCTTTAGCTAAATAGGAAATTAGTGCGAAGCCAAAAAAAAATTACGGCGTCCGTATTTACAGGATCCCATTAAAACAAACTCCGAGTGAGTTTTGGCGGGAACACGGAAAAATCATGTCGTTGCATTTTATTATTTTGTGTTTTTTCGCGAATTAATGATTATAAATAGTGGTGTTTTATTTATCGAGTGTTGAATTACATGCACGAGTGTGGGCAAGTGATATAATGTGGTGAAACATGTCTTTTCGTGTTGTTTTCAAAACTCCGTAGAAGCTCATAATAAAGTCGCCATAACTTTACTAGGGCATGACTTGGACTCGACTATGACTAATTTCCTGTGACTGACTGTTATTTCATGACATATTAGACTTGATTTTAATTAAAAAAACTAGAAAATTGATAAACTTGACACTGGCAGAATGCACAACGTGCGATGCCAATAACTAAGAAAAAACAAAACTCCGAGTGAACATGTTGTTTATCAGAGTGAAATAGTTTTTTTTTATACTTCATATTGACCCGTAGAACAGAAAATATCGAAATATACGTACTATGTAAACGATAGACAAATGCATGACAAAAAAAATTGTTTCCACTTGCATTTGATACTCAGTTTTCATACATTCTTCTGTAGTTTCTAAACTTTCTGTACTACTTATCTATAGCTTCTGAACTGAACTGACTGTCATCATCATCATCATCAGCCTGGAGACGTCCACTGCTGAACGAAGGCCTCTCTACCTTAGACGGTCACACTGTACGACCTGCCATTTGCATCCAACGGTTGCCTGCGACACACAATGTCGTCGGTTCACCTAGTGGGAGGCTTTACACGCTCTCACACTGACATACAATATCGCCACTGTAACTGTTTGTCACTGTGAAAGTGTGTAGTACTAATTGTATGAAACTAGTACACCGACGATATCGCCCATGCACTGCGTCTTCCGGTACGTGGTCGCTACTCAAGAACCTTTCTGCCCCATCGAACTGACTGTACTTGCCAACAATCCCAACCTTCTATATAGCCTCCTTCCCACTATCGTTCTCTACCTGTCGTCAAGTCATTTCGGCGGCCATATTAATCAATTGACTATCCGTAAAGGTTAACAGGAAATAATTAATTTAAAACATAACAATTAAAATCATAACACGTTTGAATAATCTAAGTCTTCAAGTCGCGAGTGAATCGGTTTCTTCTAGGCAAGCATGCTCCATCGTAGACTGCATCTTCGTTTAACATCAGACGAGATGGCAGTCAAACGCAAGCATATAAATAAATTTAAAAAAACGGATCTTTTCATGGGATCGGACCCGATACACCGAAATAAAAACACTTGAAAAATATATCGTTTTTGTGTGTAGATATTTTATTATCTAAGAACGAATAAAGATTTACTTCACCGTTACCTCAATTCCAAAGTGTCGATAGAATAATAAGTTACATAAACAAACTAGGCAATCAAATTCCATTTAAATTCACCTTGTAATTGGGTCCATAATTATAAACGAGCCTATTCGAGATAATTTTCCAAATGCTTTCTCAAAATTAGTAACATTAACCATTCGAGGCATGTACAAACTCAAATAACGCCTGCATTTCGTGATTCCATTAGGGTGACCAGAAAAGTATTTTTAACCGGACTGAACTGGGACAATTAGCTGAGAAACATCTAAAAATAAACACAAAAATTTTAAGAGAGCTACTTAAATTTAGAGCCTAATAATGCACGGCGATGTAATAATCTCTTTGTAGTTAGCGTTTCGCGAACCGGAAGACGCAGCGTAGGCCTCCCTCTAGGTGGACCGACGACATTGTAAAAGTCGCGGGCAACCGGTGGATGCAAAAGGCAGGTTGTCATACAGTGTAGCGGTCTAAGGGGAGGCCTTCGTTCAGCAATAGACGTCTCCGGACTGGTGATGATGTAGTTAGGGTAAAAGATTTGAGACGCTGAGACAATGCGGTTTCACTCTGCAGTTTAGGTTCGTTCGGTCGGCGCTCCGCTCGGGTAGGTGTATGGTAGGGCTGAAGTCAGCGGCCGCCCACACGCTAGCCACTTTTTTTTTAATACTGTCAAGTGACGAGACGAGCAAGACTTTCGCCTGGTAGTAAGCGTTACGCCTGTCACTAACAGTAGCAGTGCCAGAATTGTGAACTTCCGAACACAATCCTGCGCCGCACTGCACTCGTCACCCTGAGAGATATCAGGTGTTAGATCTCTTCATACCCAGTAATTTCTCTGGTAACATTGCCCTTCAAACCGGAACACAGTAATGCTTGCACACTACTGCTTGGCAATTGAATAACTGGCAAAGGTGCGGTTCTTTACTGGTACGGACTCCGCAGTAGTGTCCTACCACTACAAACGTTCGCGCGTTTAAGCTTATTTTCTGTGGTTTTGCAACAATCAATGACTTCTAAACGATCTAATCCGTATAAAAGATACTGTTGTGCTTACGGGTGTGAGAAGAATGAACCTTTTTTTAAATTCCGGTAGATATTGACAGGTAAGCTATTTTGTTCTATTTAAACCTAAACATAAACCAAAACATAAATACTCTGTAACTGTAGTAGGTGCATAATGAGAACGAGATTGTTATACATAGGCAGGCATACGTAAGCATTTTAAGGTGTCTAAAAGAATTTATAGTTATTAATGCGTAATAGACAATAGACAATAGACAATAGTTTATTAGTTTATAGTTTATTCGTGGCAAAAGTAATACTAAGTAATACTATTATTAATTCTGTGGCTGAGACAACTAAAATCGGATGGTTAGTCATATATCAATATAATAAATACATTACAATAACACTTTATCTATATTTATATATGGTGTCAACCATATAAAATATATTGCAAACATAATACACTACAGTTAGGCACAATGGGTATATCCTGGTTGTTTTGTAGAACCTTCAAGTAAAAAATGTTGTTACATGCCGCAGTTTACCATCAATAAAAGTAGCGCTCGTGGCGTAGCTTGACAAGATTTTCAAGATTGTTTTCGAATGGGTGACCGAGAGTGGCGTTTACATCTGAAATTTACGCGCAAACGTGTATAAAAATGTAGATGATTTCCGCAGTTTTATCTGTGATAACAATTATTTATAACCATGAACTGTTTACTTGCGATGACCTTGACTTTATACGAAGATGCCTACCTCCTACTACCTACTCGACTGGATGGGAAAACCTGAAAAGAAGTGGAAATAATGAAAGGAAAGCTGTGAAGCTTTTGGACTACGTGTTTGACGTGACGTCATATATCCTACAGTTTCCGCAAATGACGGTGTCACTACACTCCATTGAAATAGTAATTGAATTTTGGTGTTAGATGCAAATTAACTTGAGCTCAACGGATCGTCAGTACTATGTTATAAGTCTGAGACGTTCTTACCCTCTTGTCATATACTTAATGCGTATATAAGTACATACATAAGTATATAAATTATCATATTTAGGAAATTTAGATTCTTATGAACCTTTAGGTAGGCAAACATTATCTTGAGATATTTTTTATTTTTATGCCTTTTCGCTCGATCACCAGATAACTATAATGTTAACGTGCAGCTATATAGTTTTGCATGTTTTTTCAACTGTTATAAGTTTTTTTGTCATATATATTACTTAAGTACCTACCTAATTTCCTTATAACTCCAAAAAGGAAGATCTTGGAGCCCATGACACAGGTCACCCTAGTGTGGGATCCAGTCATGGAGGATAAGGAGTTGCGATGAGCGGCTTGCAGCCGCAGATCCTATTTTGCGGACGGAGTGTGTGACGTCACACTTATTTGCTCAGTCTGCTAACGCCAGCCACGCGTAACGGTCATTCAAACTTACATATTAGACGTACGATTTTTAATGTTTTCACCCAGTAACAGTAAAAATGAAATAAGTTGTTCGTTTCTTTATGTAAAAATGACCGAGGGAAAAATTCAGATGAAATGATTGGCATCTAATTTCATTCGTAAGAAATTTTATTTCTATATTTAGTGATCTGTTATATAATAGTACATTATGATACGAGTGTGCTATGTTGGTCATTACACTAGAGGCGGTATTATACGCGCGAGCCGCAGGCGAGCGCGATAAGGAAGCCGAGAGCTTAATGACTAATAGCACAAGAGTTCCATGAGACTGTTTTCATCACACTTGCGAGGAAATAACAAACTTTTTTTGATAATAATCAACCACACAGCGAAAACGTCATCAAACATTTGCGGAAAATGGCGCCCAAACCAGCAATGCGCGCGGAGGTTGACATTTACTTCAGCGTCATAAGAACTCTTTGTTGGTATTACAAAAAAAACTGTAAGTATTACCCGGCTATATTATGAGTGCTTCGTATACATACGTCTAATTGCAGTCACGTACAAACTTGACTTTACTAGGTTATACCTATTATAGTACAAGTGCCGTAATGTAAAGTAAAAAGCACCCGTGCGTAATAGCTTGGATTATGAGCCTAAAACCGATGCAATAAGATCCACTTTACGAGCAAGTGTGATGAAACATTTTAAAACGCGATAGCGTACAATCGCGTAGTGAATTTACCAATTAATAGCAACTGAAAACTGATATGTGATTCGGGAATATAGGCCAGCGTGGTGGATGAGGGTCGATCGCTTTTCGAGGGTAGACATATGTCCAACAGTGGACTATTAACAAGTACCTACCTACTTTAAAAACCATCCGACTTAAATTTGTTTACGAAGACATCTTTTTTCCAGTTTTTTGATATAAAAACTAAACTACTTAATCGATTTCGGTAATTTATGGGAACACCTCTGAAGTATGACCTACCAAACAAAAAAGTATCATTAAAATCAATCGTGTAACAAACACAAAAAAACATACAGTCGAATTGGGAACCTTCTTTTTGTGAAGTCGGTTGAAAATTCCCGACCACTTTACCATATTTTGCTCACAACAATTTCCTTTACTGCTTAACCTCATTGCTGAGGCTTAAACCCACGCCCTACCCCGCGTGATACGAACCCGCTAACTAGCATAGCTGCTCCTCGTTAAAAACATCGCATTAAAAATATTTAAGACCGGGTATTCCACGTTTCAAGGCCATTTTTTAATGAGGTCAATAATTAGTCTAAAGCTGTATCAGGTAGGGTCACATTTAGCGGAGCAAAAATATGGCGGTTATGCAGATTCGTGCGTGTCAAACTTCGATTTTTGAAGATTTTCTCAGATTACTTGAAAAGTATAGAAATTAATAACTTTTGAACCACAGCATGCTCTCCAAAATACTATTATCTTATAATACATTTTTTTTTATGTGACTTGTGCTGTAATTAGGACATAAAACTGAAAATGGTTTTTTAAATAGACACTGTTTCCGGTATTTTATTCTATCGAGGAAAGCAGAATCAATCGTGTTTTCATTCACAGAAGTTACTAAGACGGATGTTCTTCTGTAACATTTTGTATTTTTGGGCTTTAAATATAGTAATTTGATTTTGCGAGGGGCAAATTTGGTAAATACAAGCCTTAAGCTCTTTATTGTCAGTCAAAAAAGAATGATAAAGCGTCTAATCATCCAGTCGGTTAATTCTACACAACATTCTGCAGTATCCAAGGTAATATTCTGTGCAACAGCTCCAGTAGTTAATGCAGATGGCTGCCGGACAAATTCGTTATTCACTTAACACTAGTTTCATCAGAACAGACTAAAAGTTTGGTGACGTGGATTTAGTGGCAATGGAAGAAACACTGAAGATAAAACAAAAAAATTACATAGAAAATTTGAATTTGAATACCTGTTTCACTGAACAGTATTGCTTTCGCAAAAGTAAAAATAGTGCTACAAAGTTTAATCTAAAAAAATGTCCTTTTCTCCTTTGTTTTGTAGTAAGACAGTTGTGATTGCACGTAACAATAATTTTGAGGCTGTGGCACGGATATAAAAAATTACGCGACAATCCACAAGCATGAAGTTAACTCAATTCGGTTTATTTCTTTAAAAACCCTCAAGTTCAGTTGCTAAGTTCATTTTTCTGTTGTAATTATCATGACTGTTATTATTATTTTTTTTGGTGTGTAATAATAAAGAGTTTATATATCTATCTATCTATCTAAGTTCATTAATTGAAGTTTTTTTTAAATAAGTACGTAGTGTTTGATTACCAACTTGTCTATGAAAATCTTGAAAAACTAAGCATTTCAATTCAACCTAGCCTAGCTCTGTTTGGACAACTGTCTTCTTGACACTTGGCGCCGGAGATTGAAAACGGCCATTGTTTTTTTAGTTTTTTTTTAATGCAAGAGCGTTGCAAAATGATCGAGACGTTCTCCTGGTGGTATGCATCACGCCTCCGCATAGCGTATAAAATAAAGTTATGCTTGCACACTACTGCTTGGCGATTGAATAAAGCAAAGGTGTGGTGCCTGGGGAAGCAGGCGGACTATGCAACAGAGTACTACCACTACTAAATACACCAGTTAAATGATAATGCCACATCCAGGTTATCTAGGTCGATGTTTAAATCTATCCAATTTGTCTGGTCCAGGCAAGGTGGGGCGAAGTTTAGGCTACAAATTAAGTTCATGTTTTGCAGTACACTAATTTATTGAAGGAAGTTGGTGGTTACCGGCGGAACTATTGTTAATGTTGGAGACGTTGAGCGGTGGCGGAAATCTGTTAGACGAGAGACACCATATCACAACTCACAAGTGAATGTATGGAGTCGAAGATGGGAGGGAAATATTGGAGGGAAAACTTACGTGGTTATGACACTTTTTCTAATGTTTTTCTTGTTTTCAATGGACTTCAAATTAAGAGGTTCTTAATTCGACTGTACATTTTTTTTGTATGTTACGCGATTAGTCTGCCAATTATTAACTGATTTTGATGATTATTTTTTGTTTGGTATGTGGTCCTATATACATTTTATCGAAATCAGTTCAGTTGTTTGGTTTTTAAATCAAAATTTGTGGAATAAATCAAAATAACTGGAAATATGAAGGAGCCCTAATGCTATGCCCTAAATGCAAGTATTATGTCCTCGGCTTAAGTACCCCACTTCTAACTAATCGTTTATCAAGGATAAGTTAACCAACGTTGACTTACATCTTCAGTCTATCCGCCTACCACCCTATCAGCCTCTTATCATAACCAAATACATAGCATTTCCATTATAAGCCCCTCTTATGCCAGAGGTACCTCTCGACGACAGAAGACAGTATACAATGTGCTAACAAAGGAGAAAGAGTTGGAATTATTTATCCAGACGCGTAGCTCCGGATAAATAAACCCATTTAAATGCCATTTGTTGCCCGTGGTCCAACCGCGTGGTTCTACTAGTAGGACCACGGGTGTTTTTTTCTGGTGGTCCTATTTGAAGGACCACGAGCAATTCGTATCTCCGTAGTCCAACCGCGTGGCTCTACTAGTAGGACTACAGGTTTTTTTTCCCGGTCGTCCTATTGGTAAGACCACGGGCAAGTCGTGTTTCCTTAGTCCAACCACGTCGTTCTACTAGTAGAACCACAGGTTTTTTTCCCTGGTGGTCTTATTGGTAAGACCACGGGCAAGTCGTATTTCCGATAATCTAAACAAAATGCTAGCTCACCTGCGACGTGGTTTTTTCATGTTGTTTCCAAAACTCCGAAGAAGCTTATAGTAAAGTTGCCACGACTTTACTAGAGCATGACTAGACTAGACTGTGACTTACTAAGTGTGACATCACTTTGACTGTGACTTAGACTCATTCGACGTGAAAATTATCAAAAACTTGATACAAATAAATACTTGACACTGGCAAATGCACAAAGTGCGACGCCATAATCCTAGGAGGAAAAATGAAATGGCGCGAATTAACAAATTGCGCTACGTGCGCGTAGAGAAAATTTGAAAAAAAAAGAAATTAGTGGTGGGAATTTCTTTCGTCACATTTTCTGTTTAGTATTAAAGTAAGACTGAGTATTGAGTATTGAGCAAAAGCGCTTCCAAGGAGGTTCGATCATTCAGCTTATTTATTCTCGTAATGTGAAACTCTTTAGTGGAGTTCTTATTATTATTATTATGGAAATTAAAATAAAACCGTAAAAAAAAAAGAAAGTTTTACGCACGGCGCTATACATGGGAGTGTGCGGTAAAATAGGTACTTAGCTGAGAGTACCTATTTTACCGCACGCTCAGTTGTATGGTGCGTAATGTTCAACTTTCGAACGATGTATACAGGCTTCGTAAATGCATTTTTCGAGCAAATGTGTTGTAATAAACATTTTTTAACAATAAGCACAAAATGCAACATGCTTCTCTGTACCCGCGTCTACCGCCGCCAAAATTTGACAGTCAAATACAATGTTCAGTACATTTGCATTCGCGCGCGCTGTTTGCACTAAACTCGAAAAAGCAACTTCTTAATCCTACACTCTTGTACGGAACCTCTGTCACACCGTTGCGTAACGTTTTCTTAAATTGGTAGATAATTCGGCCTAGTACACCTATCCTTACCAAGCTATCCCTACCGGTAAGGATAGGTGGAAAAAAAACCACTTAGATCTACCGGTAGCAATAAGTGGAAAGCTTGTTAATCCACTTATCCCTACTAAATAAAAATAAATCCAATGAATATAACACCACCATGGGACAACACAACACAGGTTAAATAAAAAACAATTTGTGTTTTACACTTTTTTGCCAATCATACCTAGTTTGAATTTGTTTTGAATTCTTTATAAAACCTAGTTCATATCTATAGGCGTCCAAACCTTACTGTGCTAACGGGACTCGCCACAACCTGAGGCTGGTTGTGAGTTGAGTTGTAGTCGTAGGTTCGATCCCGGATCCGTACCAATGAGTTCGGTTTTCGATGAAGGAATCATCGTGAGGAAACCTGCTTAAAATGTCTGGTAAAATTTAAGGCAGTATGTGACCGGGCACCGAGCCAGAGTGATGGATGTGGCCGTATCATCCTTTGATGTTCCCTTGCCCCTTTGCCCTGTAGTGGCATATAGGCTTACATGCTTATCATCATCAGGCGGGAGACGTCCACTGCTGTACGAAGGCCTTCCCCTTTGGCCGTCAGCGCTACCCTTTACGACAACCAGCCATTTGCCACCGGTTGTCCGCGACTTTCACAATGTCGTCAGTTCAATCAATGGAGGCCTGCCTACGCTGCGCCTTCTTGAGTAGCGACCATCCTAGTAAACATAACTTCGTAAAATTTTGGTACGAACCCCCTCTAATTTAATTCAGTCCATTGCTAGACATAGTCTTCTCCCCCCCTCTCTCTCTCTCTCTCTCTCTCTCTCTCTCTCTCTCTCTCTCTCTCTCTCTCTCTCTCTCTCTCTCATCTCTCCTCCTATCCTCTCCTCTCCTATAAGTCACACTCTTTCCTAATTCCACTTTCCACTTTTAGCCACTGATAGCTAAATGTCTTCCCTGAGTAAGACTTGGTTCAAAGAGTGATATTCGTTAAAAAAAATGTCACGCTAAGCCACATTTCGGTGTAACACTAGCCAACCCAAGCAAATGTACCAACACAACAAACCAAACGTTTCAGTGTTGCCAACCGTCTACCGGCTAGCCTGAATTATGGGTGTATTAACTGCTACGTATGAATACTCGAGACCTGAATAGGACGTGAGGAATTATTTCTTCTGTTCAACATGTGTTCAACCTATTCTTGGATAGTTGCTATGGAAATGCGGATCTCGTATACAAAAGATTTGTATTATTGGAATAGATACTCTATAGAGTTCTTTGGATATGATAGAAAAATAAAGGTTTTAGGGTTCCCCACTTAAACGATTTCTTACGGAACCTTATTACAAAGTCTGTATGTATTTCCTACCCTTAACGGATTATT
Source organism: Erannis defoliaria (assembly GCA_905404285.2). Classification (NCBI taxonomy): domain Eukaryota; kingdom Metazoa; phylum Arthropoda; class Insecta; order Lepidoptera; family Geometridae; genus Erannis; species Erannis defoliaria. Next base: position 9,524,264 of record FR990091.1, on the reverse strand, counting down.
TTTTGTACTATTTTAGGTAAGTACTGCTGTACACTACTGTACTGTTGCTACTGTTATGGGTGAGCATGATACCACCAGACGAACGTCCCGCTCGTCTCGTCATTCCATTGCATTAAAAAAAAGTAGTCGTTGGAGAAGACGATTTCAAAATAAGTATCAAAATATTAACAAGGGGATCCATACAATAAACTTATTTTTAACCGACTTCAAATAGGAGGAGGTTCTCAATTCGGTTGTATTTTTTGTATGCTTTTTACCTCAGTACTCCGTCATTTATAATCCGATTTGTAAATTTATTTTTGTTTGTTTGTAAGGATTATAGTTTCAAATTGGTTCCTTAGAAATTTTGTCACAATCAGTTAAGTGGTTTGGTTTTTAAATCATAATAACAGGTTTTTTTTTCAAATTATTGTCGAAATTGTGTATTTTGCTTTCTTGTGTCTTTTAAGTCGTGTTCACGCAGGTGGTCCCGTAACTATTTGAAGTCGGTTGTTTTTTTTATACAATGGAGTGACGAGACGAGCGAGACTTTCGCCTGGTGGTGCATCACCCTGTTTTTTTTTTGTTAATATTAATTGATGAAAAGAAAGAAAGAAAGAAAGAAGAAATGTAATTTATTTTGTAACATCATTGTAAGTAGTTTAACTTTAATATAATCGATGATTAATTATGATGTTTTTTTTATTTGATTGGGTCGTTTTCTATCTATTTTAAAACGGCAAAACAATTAGAAGCATCTAACTTCTAACCATCTCGGTATCGTAATAGTACTAAAATAACAACCGATGTATAAAAACGAACAATAAAACCAGCCAAGTTCGTGTCACGCCTCACTAACCTTTCCAAAACTGACCCAAATAAAACACTTTTATTGGTGAACACAAACACAAATATATTTAATGGTACGGAACCCTCGTTGCGCGAATTCGACTCACAATCAACAGCTTTTTTTTTAGCAAATAACAAGAAGGCAGGTAAAAAGCCTAAAAAAAAGAATTTAATATTTTCAACAATTTTGCAGTTAAAAATAAAGCTGCAAAGTATTTTAACCAATAAATTGTAGTCCGTTGTTAACCCATATCGCGGTCGTACATTGTTGAAAAGTTACGCGGTGTTGTATGAACACACACTATAATTGCAGCATGGACACTTACTAATGTGTAACAACAAGGTTCAACAATACTGAAGGCTGTGTATGTACTCATCATTATAAACAACTTTTACTAAGGGACCAACGCTGAAATCGCGAAAAAAAACAGCTGTTCCATTCATTTTGTCCAAGGTCAATAAACTTTTTGTATAATATGTATTTTTTTCGCGAATTCTGGTGTGGCCCCACAGTAAAAGTTGTTCATAATGATAAGTACACACATATCCTTCAGTATTGTTGAACTTTTTTGTTACATGTTGTAGTATATTTACGGTCATGAATCAAATTCATTGAAAACTAATTTGTAATTTGTTGGTCGTGGGTATGTCCTAAAACTTCATCCAGAACCACCGGAGGACGGGCAGCAGAATCCTCTCGGTTACCGGTGGTGTGCATTCTGCGATACCCAAGCCAACTGCCAAGATTGGGGATTATGGCAACTACTCCCTATTAAGGGGGGCCTTCGTCCAGGAGTGAACGTCTTCAGACTGATGATGATCCACTTAATACTGTTTAAGTCCTTTTAGTAGTGGTAGGACTCTATTGCAGAGTCCGCCTGGGGAAGTACCACACCTTTGCCAGTTATTCAACCGCCAAGCAGTAGTGTGCAAGCATTACTGTGTTTTGGTATAAAGGGCAATGTTACCAGAGAAAAAATGGGTATGAAGAGATTTAACATCGTATATGTCAGGTTGGCGAGCGCAGTGCAGTGCGGCGCAGGATTGTATTCGCAACACAATTCTGGCACTGATACTGTTAGTGGCAGGCGTGACGCTTACCACTAGGCGAACGTCTTGCATGTCTCGTCACTTGAAAGTATAAAAAAATACTTATTTTGTCAGCCTTTAACTATTAACCTCAAATACAGAAAATGCCCATACTGCATTTCGCGCACGTCAACGCGATCAACTAGCGGGTCGCAGGCTAAGTTTAATAGACTATCAACTAATCTGGCTTGCGAACCGAAACAACGCGCGGCTGCAATTTTGTACGTGCGCGCATTGAGACCTGATACTGCTTAGTTACCTATAGTTGGGCTTGTTATAGAATTTAGATTAGCAACCATGACGTAGGTAAGACAGTATCTGTCCTGGATGTCGTAAACTGCATCCAGAACCACTGGAGGACGGGAAGCAGCGTCTTCTCGGTTAACGATGTTGAATAATCCGCGACCCCCAAGCCGCCTGCCAAGCGTGGGGATTATGGCAGTCCAGCAGTCGATGAAAAGGTGAAAGTTAGACAGATACTCAGTACCTAGATACTACCTAGATACTACTGTAGATACTAAAGCTTTTGTTTTTTTTAGTTACATTCAAAGTCACACACTAAGTCAAGGTCAAGACTCATTTCACTGAAGAAAGAGAGATCGATAAAGAAATATGTAGGTATGCGGCTAAAGAACTTGTATCCATCGCCAGCAACAATTTAAAAACAAAATCTGTTTTTTTTTGACCGAGATAGAGAAGCGAGCTTCTCTGCAAGGAATCATTGTTTTCACTATATTTTTCCTAAAAATAAACAACTAGAAAGCAAGGAGATTATAGTGGTATCCTATAACTGTATTGATCGATTCTAAAACTGCATTAAAAAAACTGGGCGTTTGCAATCATTGACCAAGTTACAGTTACTGTTAATTGTTATTCGTGTTGACGAAATTAGACTGTAACACGTTGTTATAAGAGTTAAGATGCAGTTTTTGAAATCTTAGAGTCCTTCCCACATGGCCGTAGAAAAAAGGGACAGGACGCAGGTAGAAAATGAATACAAAAGATAAGTGCGTTCCGTTTCTTCGACATCTCTTCTTGCTATCAATAAAACAGATTTTTCTTCTGTGCAAGTTAAAATAGAGTTTAAATTCGTATGTGTTTCCGTTTTATAGCTGTGAATGATGGAAACTAAGTCCAAGTTCCTTTGAAATGAGTATCGACGGTCAAATTTTTATGTTCCGTCGACGGGACGTAAACGCGTTAGTAATTTTTAGGTTAGTTGCTTTCGTTTCGCGCTTTCGGGATGATGTTGGGCTGACGTTCATTTGTTTTAGTTTATAATCAATGAAGTCGTGTTCTATTTTTGAATTTCTGTTATTTTGACGTTATTTCCGTGTTCTGTTTTCGAATTCCTGTCATTCGGGCTTGTCATTTGTGTTGTGGCCTTTTTAGTTAAACTATTTATGTGTTGTGTGGTGTGTCAACAGATGTGTTGTGTGTAGTGAATCGTTCTTTTGGATTGCTTATGTTTTGGACGTCTTGTTGCTTCTGTCAAGGTAATTTCTGGCAACTTTTAGATCAGTTTGAAGATAACAACTTAACTCTACCATAGGGTTGGTAGAGCTCGGTTAAAATGGTAGAGTATGGCAAATAGTAAGTAATCTCCTCTTGAAGCTTTTTTCTAGAGCTGGTTATTGATTAATCCAAGTGTAACATTTCCGAAGCTTAGCTTCAAACAGAGTATTTTGTAGTGGTAGGACTCTGTAGTGGCGGACAGAGTCCGCCTGGGTAAAAACCAACCCTTTGCCAATTCAACCGCCAAGCAGTAGTGTGCAAGCATTACTGTGTTTCGGTTTGAAGGGCAATGTTACCAGAGAAATTACTGGGTATGAAGAGATTTAACATCTTATATCTCAGGGTCACGAGCGCAGTATATAGCGGCGCAGGATTGTGTTCGCAAGTTCACAATTCTGGAACTGCTACTGATATGGGCAGACATGACGCCAGGCGAACATCCCGCTCGTCTCGTCACTTGAATGTTTATTTTAAATTATTTAAATGCTTGTGTTTGACTGCCATCTCGTCTGATGATAAACGAAGATGCAGCCACGATGGAGCACGCTTGCCTAAAAGAAACCGATTCACTCGCGACTTGAAGACACCCAGATTATAATTATCGGGAAACACCCACTCGGGCAGCGCACCCACTGTTTAGCAGCTCGAATAAAATTAGTGGAATAAAAACCGTTTCGTACGAGTTTTTGGTTGATATACTGAAACGATTGCATAAATAAAACTCAGTCTGAAAAATCTCTGTATTTTGTAGATAACAAAAATGCGACCGTGACAGCACTGCAAAATTACCCACGGATAAAAACCTAGCCTGTGTGAAAAAATAATTTACAAATCGTAAAACATTCGAGACACCGATCAAAGCCCTCGGGGTAGCGAAAAAATCGAGTTCCGAACAAATATCATCTCACTTCCATAAAAATAATGATCCCCGACCCGTACAATGTCGGTTCTTATTCCATCCTGTCCGACGCAGCTAATCCCTGACCTCTTTTAAAGGGGGAGAATATCTATCTGGGACGTAATCAGGAGGACCCGTGGCGAGATCTTGAGGCCCCGTATTATAAGTTACAGATTTACAAAGCTCTTTGTAAATCGTGACGAAACGGAAAATTAGAGGCGTATGAAATGGTATTTCCTTACCTTTTGGTTGGACCTGGGTATGTCCTTAAGGCTGGCTTATTCCACGTTTCAAGCACATTTTTTAATGAGATCAATCATTAGTCTAAAGCTGTATCAGGTAGGGTCACATTTAGCGGAGCAAAAATATGGCGGTTACGCAGATTCGTGCGTGTCAAACTACGATTTGAAGATTTTCTCAGATTACTTGAAAAGTATAGAAATTAATAACTTTTGAACCACAGAATGCTCTCCAAAATACTATTAACTTATAATACATTTTTTTTTTATGTGACTATGTGCTGTAATTAGGACATAAAACTGAAAATGGTTTAAAAATAGACACTGTTTCGGTATTTTTTTCTATCGAGGAAAGTATAATCAACCGTGTTTTCATCCACAAAAGTTACTAAGACGGATGTTCTTCTGTAACATCTTGTATTTTTGCGCTTTAAATATAGTAATTTGACTAAATCAATTTGATTTTGCGAGGGGCAAATTTGGGAAATACAAGCCTTAAACTGCAACCAGCCAGACCCACCGGAGGACGAGTAGCAGTGTCCTCTAGGTTAACGGTGGTGACCATTCTGCGATCCCCAAGCTGCCTGCCGAGTTTGGAGATTATGGCAACACCCCTCTGTTAAGGGGGAGGCCTACGTCCAGCAGTGGACATTTTATGGCCGAGGACGACGGAATGGTATTTTCAATGATCATAGAAACTATATAAAAATGAAAACCGAGAACGCTATTGCAACAACTGTTGGTCTTATGAACAGTACTCTATCGTCTTCTCTTCCTCATCATCAGCCCGGAGACGCCTCCCCCTTAAGACCGCCACGCTGTAAGACAACCTGCCATTTGCATCCACCGGTTGCCCGCGACTTTTACAATGTCGTCGGTCCACCTAGTGGGAGGCCTTCCTACGCTGCGTCTTCCGTTTCGCGGTCGCCACTCAAGAACCTTTCTTCCCCATCGGTTGTCAGTTCTTCGAGCGATGTGGCCTGCCCATTGCCACTTCAACTTGCAAACCTTGCGAGCTATGTCGGTAACTTTGGTTCTTTGGCGAATATCCTCGTTCCGGATTCTATCGCGCAAAGTAACTCCGAGCATAGCTCTCTTCATTGCCCGTTGCGTGACTCTGAGTTTCTCCAAAAGGCAAGCAGTTAAAGACCACGTTTCAGTTCCATATGTCATCACTGGCAACACACACTGGTCGTAGACCCTTGTCTTCAGACACTGAGGGATTTTGGACGAAAAGACTTCTCTTCCTATCTTTTTAATAATGTTTTTATAATGATGCCTTTGTATGTTAGTTTACTGTAAGCACAGAAGAAAAGTACTACGTACTGTAAGGATATCTAATAAAAGTAGAACTTAATACCTGTCTAGCTACTTCATAAAGAATGAAATACACTGTTTCTGCAATGTGCATAGCTACCTTGTAGGACACAAGGTATACAGGGTTACTGGTAACTCGACGTATTCCCAGCAGGACCAGATAACGGGGGCTAGGGAGCTAACATAAATCAAATTTAAGCCCACCAATGTATGGGCGAAAGTTAATAGTTTTCGAGATATTTAAAATTAAACTTACTTTGTTGTAGGGTTTTTTTTACAGAAAAAATAAGTTTTTTGGCATCATTCGTAAATATTTACTAAAAAAAAAAAAAAAAATTGTCACACTTATCACATTCTAAATATTTTTAAATATATTTGTAAAGAATTTTCTCGTATTTTCTTTATTCTTGTTTTAAATTTTTTTTTAAACTGTTTTGTTATCTCCCCTAGCTGATCCCGTCGGGAATACGTCGAGTTACAAGTAACCCTAAAAAAGAAAAACTTGTCATCTGTTCCATACAAAAAGTTCATCGACCCTGGGCAAAATGTATGGAACAGCTGGGTTTTTTTCGCGATTTCAATGTTGGCCCCATAGTAAAAGTTGTTTGTTTTGATGTACAGAATATGCACTTAAAAGGATGCTAACTGATTAGAACTAACTCTGTTATACAAGTTGTATCGCGTCACCAAACATCAAACAGACTTACAATTACAACTAAACTAAACAGTACAAACTTACCTACTTACTAACTCAAAATAGAGAAAAAGCGCAAAAATAGAGAGGCCCTTATTTTTTGGTCACGTTTACCTTACTCCACCTCTGCATTTAAAAGGCAAGAGGAAAAAGATATCTTAGCAAAGAAAAGAGGCCGCAACAATCTTGATGTGTGAAAAGTTGCGAAGTTCCCCCGACTTTGAGCTCGAGATTGTGAACTTGGCAGAACTTGGCTAAATTTATAATGTTGAGGATTTGTGATATAAAATTCGTGAGGAGGTTAAAGAGCTTATTTCTTAACATTCGGAGAAGTTGTCTGAATTTTTGGCCAGGACGGGAGCGGATGTTGGTATGGATTTAAATATTAATAATGCTTGTTTGATTAAAGAGTTTGTCTGTTATGGGAGTTTGGAAACGCATGTTTGTATGTAAGACGTGTAGAAGTAGGTATATTTTTTAATAAAACAATAAAAAAGAAATATAGGGCATATTATTTAAATGAGAAGTCCATACACTAATGCTAGGGCTTCACCTGCGTGACGCTTTACGTCCAGTTATCGAAATAATTAACTTGCAATAAATGATGCACTAAACAATGCGCTTCATGGGTGGCCACACTATCATTTGACTTTGAAATATCGCCTAACGTTTAACGACGTTAATCATGCCACTAGCCTATTAGCGTGCTAGCACCCGGCCATATCTGCGTACTGTATCAAATACCGCGCTAAATAATGGCATTACACGCAGGTGAAGCCCTAGCATTAGAAATACTAGAAAACATAATATTGGTTTATTGGTATATATCCTAAAACTGCTTCCAAAACCACCGGAGGACGGGCAGCAAGTAAATCTAACGCCGAATAACACAGAACAAAAAAAAATAGATTTATGTAGGTACATATATTGGTGGAGGCCTTCGTTCAGCAGTGGACGTCTCCGGGCTGATGATGATGGTGATGATGACGATGACATATTTTCTGACTTTACATAACACTCAATAGATTTTGAATCGAATAATTACAATTTCAATTCGAATATTTTCTTTACACAAATTAACATAAATCGCATTCATCGAAATGAAACCTCGATTAAAAATCATCAAAGACCGTTCTAATATCCATTTAAAAAGATGTTTGCCCAAGGAAAAACGTAGAACATTAATAGAGATGTGACGTATACTGATTTATAATTATCGATAAATTAACTATTACGATTAACTAATCGTCATACTTTTGTTTTATTATGGTAATAAATAGCAGTTTTATGTCATAGCTTTGCATAATGATAATAAAGGCGGCATAATATAACGCATCTACTTGCCTGTATAATATTAGAATAATTACGTATTATATCAATCAAAATAACGAATCCTCACGTATTGAATCTATATTTTTAATAACAAGTGTTATTTTACTGGCTCAATCCTGAAGCAGACTTAAGAGGAATTTTAATATTGATGCACAATAGATAGTTTCGAGAAATGTATATTTGATATATTTTAAAATAACATTAATGCTTTTATTTTGTAACACAAGTACGAAATGTATTACACTCACAAGTTTTAATAATATTCGTTTATAGGAGGGAATTGAACAGTTTTAACTAAAATACTGAAAATTCTGTCTCCTACACTACACTACACAACACTGTCTATCAGTCAACTTCATTCAGTTAGTGAATGTTCATCTGTGTACGGTACGAGATATAAGACGGATAGCGAAAAAAAATTAAAATTAAAATCAAGTCTTAATAAATGTTAAGTTATGATATTAAGCAAAGAACAAAACAGAGAGAACATTTTAATTGAAATTTACGTATTACTTAAATAGTCTACAAATACTTATCGCTCGCTGGTGATTATTTTATTGTAATGTATCGACTATCGATAGTGCCAACCGTTACCGTCGCATCCCTACACATTAGAATTAATCGTGATTCCTCGTAATTAGGGAAAGTAGAGGTTTATGAGAATAGTTTATTTACTTAAGTAATTGTTTATGTTTAACTGTGACTTGCGACTGCCCTGAAGCGGTTCGTACTACGGTTATAATGTGACTTAGTTATTTATAGTAATTGGAAATAAAACGAAGCGAATAGTTTTGTATTATTTATTTTTCCGAGACGTTCTTGTTCTAGTTTCAAAGACCTTCAAAGTTTTTTTTACGGGTTACGGGAAAGTAAATTGTGATATAGTGTTTAACCGCCTCCGTTACCGATATCGATAAAATAATGTGTCAACATTTTCAGAAACGGTTACCGGGTATCAACCTAATAGGCTAGATGACTGTTTTTTTTTTATTGTCCTATTCAAATTTGGCCCATAATTATAGCTGATTAATGAAAATAAAATTAAAATCTGATCAAAAATAAGCAACTTATAAGCATTTTAATATCATGCTAGACAGAGAGGCAAAACAGCAAATCGTGACGTCACTTCGCTGTACGCCATATAGATTCTATTCTGACAAGTAAGGCGTGACGTCATTTTTTGTTTTGTGGGAAAGGGACAGAGTTGTCTCTAACAAAACTTTAAACGCTCATATATCAGAACATTATTAACAGATTTAAATAATGTTTTCAATTACCATACTATATTTACTTAAATTCTTCATCAATGCTATTGGTTTCAACGATTTAAACATCAGTCATCTAGCCTATTGAAAACTAGCAAATAGCGTTTGTTGCCCGTGGTCCTACCGCGTAGTCCTATTAGTAAGACCACGGGGTTTTTTTTCGGTGGTCCTATTTGTAGAAGAGTGTATATCAAGGGAGGAAATATAATACATTCTCCTGAAAAATGTAGGGAAGTTGGACAACCACAGGAAGCATTACAATAGGGTAGATGACTGATGTTTATATCCTTGAAACCAATAGCTTTGATGAAGAAGTTAAGTAAATATAGTATGTTTATTGAAAAAATATTTAAATCGGTTAATAACGTTCTGATATAAGATAGCCTTTAGTCTGTAACTGTACCTTATTAAATAAATAAATAAATAAATATATGAGCGTTTAAAGTTTTTGTTAGAGACATCTCTGTCCCTTTCCCACAAAACAAAAAATGACGTCACGCCTCACTTGTCAGAATATAATTTATATGGCGTACAGAGAAGTGATGTCACGATTTGCAGTTTCGCCTCTCTGTCTGGCATGATATTAAAATGTTTATAAGTTGCTTATTTTTGATTTTCATTTTCTTTTCATTAAACAGCTATATTTATGGGCCACATTTTAATAGGACAATAAAAAATAACCAGTCATCTAGCCTATTATAACTACATATAGTTTTGTAAGGAAATTGGAATGTATTTATAAATTTTAACTGTTTTATAAAATTAAAATAAATATCGGTGGTAATTTTCCACACAGCGCCATCTAGCCCCAAACTAAGCAAAGCTTGTAATATGGAAACCAGATAGCTGATAAAATACTTCTATACTATTAGAGTATATAAGTATTATATCTTATGTCAGAGGCCTTCGGGCGGCACATTAACTCTGACAAGACTAGGGCTAGCCTATACGAACTTTTCTAACACACATTTTTTATGCATATATTTTTTATTTGAATCTGGGCCGTGTGGTGAGTGTGGCACTTTTATTATGTCCAGCTGTGGGCTACTCACAGGCTGATTATGAACTAAAAAACTAACGTCCCCTTTCCTTGTTCCAGATGTCTCTACCTTCTAAAATGTAGAGGTAGTCTAAGATGGGAGCGGGCACTATCTCGCGCTGCCTCTTGGTGGCAATGCTCGCGGCATTGCTGCCCCACGCTGCCGGCAAGCAGATGAGCGAGACGCTGCAGAGGGCGCTGTCGGCGGGCCGGGGACCCAGTCCTGGAGCGAAGAAGCTGCTTAACATTCCGGAAGATGGAGGTAGGGCGCTTTGCTTTGATGCTTTACAGGATTTTTACTTTCCAGGATTGTACGATACACGTACAGTCTCGGGTGTATTTAATTTTAAAGTGGACTGTATGAGGTGCATAGAGACACTGGTGAGGAACAGATGTAACTACCCCTGCAAGCTTACGAAGGTATTTTGGAAACTCCACCAACCTTTAGTCCACGACCGCCCAAACAGCTTCAGCATCCGTCGCGAACCAGGGAACAATCTAGCACGGCCAAACTGCTAGTGATATAAAGTCCAAATCTTCAGTAAGCACACAGCACAACGTCACGGACACTGTGGTTCCAATGGAGTCTTCTATGGTAGGATGAACTCACGCGCGGCGAGGGATACGAGCGCGGCGTGCGTCTCATCCGAGTCGCTAAGAGTAAGAGCTTCTAGTAGAAATAATAATAATTATTGATGGCGCAAAATTTCCACCTACCCTAATTTGCTTGCTGGGATCGAACAAGGATTATTACCTTGGTGTATTCGCATTGCCCTTTACAGACTATTACTCTGGCGTTTTCCAGTTTATTACCTTTGTGTATTACAAGACTTGTTATGCAATGGAGAGACGAGACAAGCAAGACGTTTACCTGGTGGTAAACATCACGCCTGCCCATAACAGTAGCAGTGCCAGAATTGTAAACTTGCGCAAAACCCTGCGCCGCACTGCACTGCGCTGGTCACTCTGAGATATTAGATGACAGATCTTTTCATCAATCAATTTCTCTGGAAGCATTGCCCTGCATACTTAAACACAGCAATGCTTCCATACTACTGCGTGGCGGTTTAATAACTGGCAAAGATGTGGTACTTCCCCAGGTGGTCTCTGCAATGGAGTCCTACCACTACGATGCTGATCCACCATCCCAAACTCAAACTCAAGATTTGAACTCGTTCCTAAACTGTGCACAAAAGCATAAGCAGCCTTTTTAATTTGTTCACTGCTAGACTCGGCCAGGGGGTGTCACTCCGCAGTTTAGGTATGTTCAGCCGGCGCACCGTCCTGGAGGACATTGCAAGGCTAAACTCAGTGGCCGCCCGCACGCTAGCCTCGTCGCACGTAACTAAGCATACGTGATAGAAAGAGAGCGGTATATCTAGGTGAATATAGTGAGCGGTATCCAGCGCTGTGCAAGTTTAATTGCTACTTTATTGCGTAGTAGATAGAGTCCTTATTTATTTCAATTCCTTTGCGGAGTGAACTTTCTGTATATAGTACTATTGTTTGTTCTGTGACTCGGGCTACCCTCAAAAGGCGAATGGGCAATATTCACCATAGACATAGACAATCATTTATTTATGGCAAAGAATAAATAAACACTGGTAACAATAATACAACAGTAAAAGTAAATAAAAATGTTAAGTGGTTCATTTACTTCTGCCACAAATCGGACCCAACTCAGCATGGTACCGGTTGCAAGCAACCAGCGCTGGTCTTCCGTTAGGCCCGGCAGGTGACGTCACGCACGCTTGTATTTACGGTCGGCACACTATGTAATTGACGTACGGCAGTATGCCAATTAAGGAAACATCAGACGTACAATAACACTGCACCACGCTGCACTGGCCTAGTTGCGGGTTGGTGAATACATATATACACCATTGAATTTCTTCTCCGGACGTAAGCAGGTTACCTCACCATATTTTCCTTCACCGAAAAGCCAGTTGTATGATCCGTACATAAACTCCAAAGAGCTCATTGGTACGGGCTTGGGTTTGAACCATGGAGGATAAGGAGTTGCGATGAGCGACTTGCAGCCGCAGCTCCCTATTTTGCGGACGGAGTGTGTGACGTCATACTTATTTGCTCAGTCTGCTAACGCCCGCCACGCGTAACGGTCATTCAAACTTACATATTAGACGTACGATTTATTATGTTTAATGAAGGAAAAATTCAGATGACATGATTGGCATCTTATTTCATTCGTAAGTAATTTTATTTGTATATTTAGTTATCTGTTCTATAAAATTTAAAAACGCGACATCTAGCGTGAAATTAAGAAATTAAGTGTTAATTCAGCTAAGTGTTAGTTCACTAGGTCGATTCTCAAAAACTTTTCCTAAATACCGCTAGATAGCAGTACAATTCGCCACTCCTCCTGCGAACCTCCACCTCCCCGCACAGTCACGCGTCTTCCTAAGGAAAAATCCTTTGATCACATCTTTGCTTCTATTACTCTGGGGTTTGAACCCGTGACCTCACGCTTATAAGCCTAGCGGTCTCCCGATTAGGCTACACGCTGTACACATTGCATCAAGCAATCGTTGGACATTATTGTCACACGATACACGACTTAACAAAAACGCCAAGTCCACCTGTACCCAAAGAGAAAAAGTTGATCATGTCCAGTGACCGAGAAAAACGTCTCGCAGCCAAGTTTTCCCGTTTATAAAGACGGCCAGATGTACGTGCCCTGCCGTCCCGTGGGAGCAGGATGGATACTCAGGAAGTTTGCCGCTTCATGCGCGGCAGAGAGAGACAGTGACTGTGTTACTGAACATATCAAGTCATAGTAGCGCTCGTGGCGTAGCTTGTCTAAGTGATTGTAAACGATCACCGATGTTCAGCAACGGACGGTCCGGTCAGTCTTCGGATGGATGATCGTGACTGGCAATTATTTCTGAGCGCTACCGTGGATCGGATGACACGTTAAATTGTTGGTCCCGGTTGTTTGTTCTAGTTTCTATAATAACAACCGTCAGCCATGTCAGAGGCCTTGGGGCGACACATTAACTCTGACACTAGGGCTGGCCACTCAGCCTATACGAACTTACTGACTAACTTTTTTTTAACATATCACTTTACTCATTCTGTAACGGCCTATTGAAGAAACGCCGTGGTAGCCTGATTGGAAGACTTCTCGCCTCGGCAATTTCTTTTAATTTTGATTCTTGAATTTCTTTGGAGTTTGTGCTTGGATTTTGGTATCACTGGCCTTTTGGGAAAGGACAACATTGTGAGCAGACCTGCATACGTACGGAGAAGAAATTCAATGGCTAATGTGAATTCACCAATCCGTAACTGGGTCAGCGTGGTGGATAATTATATCTCCCGATAGGCCTTCGAGGGTAGCCCAAGTGTGTCAAGCAGTGAACTAAAGACTACTTATGCTAACAGTTTCTTTATGATGATAACTGAGGTGGTTTTAACACATTTTGTTTGTTTATACGGGACACCAGAGGACGGGCAGCATCGTCCTCTTGGCTAACGGTGGTGAGCATTCTGCGATCCCCAAGCCGCCTGCCAAGCGTGGGGATTATGGCAACACCCCTCTATTGGGAGGCCTTCGTCCAGCAGTGGACGTCTTATGGCGACGATACGGGAATACTCATGTTTAACTAAATCGGATACTCCTACTATAGTTTTTATTTTATTTAATTTTTTTATACCATTAAGTGACGAGACGAACAAGACCTGCCTGCCTGCCTGCCTGGTGGTAAGCATCACGCCTGCCCATAACAGTAGCAATGCAAGAATTGGGAACTTGCGAATACAATCTTGCCCCGCACTGCATTGCGCTCGTCACCCTGAGAAATTATATGTTAAATCTCATCATACCCAGTAATTTCACTGGTAACGTTGCCCTTCAAGCCGGAACACAGTAATGCTTGCACAATACTGCTTGGCGTTTGAATAACTGGCAAAGGTGTGGTGCTTTGTCTCTTTAACTTCACGCGGTCGTATAAAGCGCTATACATTTCTCAAGGTAGCCCCTTTGTCCTGTAGCTAAGCTACTGACTCTACTTCCACGGCGTCCAAACTTCTCCTATATTAATTAACGAACTCCCACAATTACTGGGCTTGCTCTTTTCTCAAGAAACTTGGCGTATCGCGGATTTTGGGCTATTCCCGGATATTGTTGGGCTGTATTATGAGCTTTTATTAAGAGAGGCTATGGATTAAATACAGAAGTTTTAATCAGTTTTTTGATAACCCACATATACAATACCTTTTTTTATACGTTCAAGTGACGGGACTAGCGGGACGTTTATCTAGTGGTAAGCGTCACGCCTGCCACTAACAGTAGCAGTGCTAGAATTGTGAACTTGCGATCACAAACCTGCGCCGCACTGTACTGCGCTCGTCACCCTGAGATATTAGATGTTAAATCTCTTCATACCCAGTAATTTGTATAATAAAATAAAAAGATCGACTTCTTCGTTGAACATTCATTTACATTTTGTCCAAGATCGATAAACCTTTTTTTATAGAACAGCTGTTTTTTTCATGTTTTTAGATAAGTTGGCCCCATAGTAAAAGTTGTTCATAATAGTACAATGATATCCTAGAAGGATAACGGTGTTCAAACTAACACTCTGTATATAAAAGGCTCTGTCCAGACTGACTGATTCAATGACTGACTGACAGACAACGCACACCCCAAACCGCTGGTCGGTCGTACAGACTTGAAATTTGGAGAGTGTATTCGTCTCGATGCGTATGGGTGTACTAAGAAAGGCATTTCAAAATTCGACCCCCAAGGGGGGGGGAATAGGGGGGAAGTTTTTACAGTTTGTATGAGTCTTTTGTTTTTGTACTTTTAGTCACAAAAAAAAATACAGGGAGGATTTAAGGGGGGTGGAATGTTGAATGGAAAGTTCTTTGTTTTTGAAGTTATAGTGATGAAAATTGATATTTGGGTAGTTCATTAAAAGGGGGGGAGTTGGTAGAGACGTAGAGATGGGGGGGCGGGGGACTAAAAATTTGCTCGGGATGATTTATAGTGGTGAATTTTGGAAGCGGGCCGAATTTCTTCCGTACGCGGACGAAGTCCCGGGCGACCTCTAGTAATCCTTAAAATAAAACATACTCGAATGGGAACAAATGTTAAATAAGTAGATTACTCACCTTGGGAGCAAAAGTAAATAATGTCTCAGAATGTATTTATGTGTATGAGATCTGAGGCTTCTTTACTTGCTCCCGCGGTGTGTATACGATTTTAAAAGCCTAAAAAAAGGCTAAAGTAGCCACTTTAGCCCCCACAGGCACGTAAACACATGAACTTTAGCATTTATAATAGTAGAGTTAGAAATAAAACCACTTATACGCTTTAATTACCCATCAAAAAAATTAATACGTAACTTTATATTAATTTACTTGTCGAAGCCGTTTAAGTTAGAAACGTTAAGCTAAGTTCATGCACTTCACTTGATTGGCTTCTAAGCATAATGTATCGCTTGAGAACTTAACTTGGTAAGCTTATTAGAAAATCAATAGATTATTATACAGGGATTAAGCTTGGGGTGTGCTTAGCTGAAAGGAGGTACTCATATTGGTACTCATCCTTGTAAAAAACTTTACGATGGGACCAACCCTAAAATTTCGGAAAAAATATCAGCTGTTCCATATACAGGGTAAGTTTTAATCAGTTAGCATCCTTTTAAGGGCATATTCTGTAAGTCAAAAAAAAACTACTTTTACTTTCGGGTCAACATTGAAAACGCAAAAAAACAGCTGTTCCCTAAGATGTTTTTACCTGTAGATGAGTTGTCCCCCCCGCCATATTTACTAGACGAAATCAAGGTAATTGCCGTGATCGCTACCAGTCTTTCACTTCCGAATGTCCGGTAATACGCTGCCGCTAATCGTATGTTTTCTAGCAAAAAGATGGTGATATAATGCCTTTCTGTAAATTTAGACACTGCACAATCGACACAGGCACTGTGAGAGACAAAAAAAAAATTCATTTCACGCGTAAGTACTGTATTATTATTGCAATGGGAAAAAATGAAATTTATTTTATCTAAGGCGACTGTTGTCACTTTGAAATGGATGGCCGAGATAGATAGATCGTCTTGTGTGAGAGAGTGAAAGAGAGCCACACCGGCGCGGCGAGGGCGCTCGCTCTGGCCAATCAACTTGTGTAGCTTATTACGCCGTAAGAGAAATTAGATATTTGTCTCTTTCTAACAACAGGTGTGGAGAATAAACTATTCTTTCCTTTTCTTCACAAAGTGCACAGTAACATGCGTAAGTATATTTATATAGGCATCTTCTAGTCAGTTTTTAAAGCAGTTTTGTTCGACTATAACTACTCTATTTATTTCAACTCACTGGCTGTTCCATATATTTTGCCCAAGGTCAATTAACTTTTTGGTGGAACAGCTGGTTTTTTTTTTCGCGATTTCAATGTTGACGTAAAGAATATGCCCTTAAAAGGATGCTAACTGATTACAACTAACCCTGTATATTTCGACGGTGAATGAAATTTTGCAATTTTATTTTATGTTGAAAATAATTAGTACAAAGACCAGACCCCCTTTTAGCTTAGTACTAGGATTCGATTCGAAAACCACTCTCGCCATCTCTGTCTTCTGCATTAAGAATGACAGAGACAGATAGTGTAGTTTCTGAGTCCTTTCCGAATGGGGTTACAATACTGCAGCTGGTCACTTAAGTAAAAGCTTGTCTTTGAGATTAACTTATTAGGTTTTGTCAATCTGTTATTCTGTCCTATCCTGAAGATGGACACAAGAACTACCTGATAGTATAGGGCATATTTGACTCGTTCTAACAAAATGTCATTCGTTTATCAAAACTCTACCTTAAGAATTAAAATAACAAAATACTTTATTGACACCTCAAAAGTTATTAGAAAAAGGCGACGATATCACTAAGAGTGATCTCTCGCAGCATCGATCCTTAATATTTGAATCTGCCGGTGCGATTTAATTTTGCTAAGTTTTCGTTTATATTTAGCACGTAAATCACACCATCAGCCAAGACGTCCACTGCTAAACGAATGCTTAATAGAGAGGGGTATATAATCCCCATACTTGGCAGACGGCTTGGGGGTCGCAGAAGCTCACCACCGTTAATCCACAGAACACTGCTTCCCGTCCTCCGGTGGTTTGGATGCAGTTTTAGGACACACCCAGGTCCCACGTGCAGGCATACGACATTGTGGCCTAGTTCATACAAGGAGTATGGGCGTAATATGAGGAATTTATCACTAAGTAACGTAAATGTCCGAATCCTTTGGCACGTTTTATATATCACACGAAAATGTACATAGGGACGACATAATGTTAAAGTATTTTCTGCCAGTCCTCCTCGGTTAAATTATTCAAACATCTTTATTGACTTTGCCACCTCTACGCCGAAATCCTTAGGCTGATAAAAAGCTCTTTTTCTAATCATATCATTCTCCAAAAGACAATCCTTTATCGCTATCGGGGATTTAATTTTATGTGTCTTAGGTATTAAGTCGAAATATGATGCCTTCACCTGTTTAAATATAACATCCAGAAGTGTAGCGTTTAATTTACTCGTCGTGAATAAAGCTGTATTATAAGTACGATCAGATTCGTCTTCATCTTTCCCCTTCGGAGTTTCAACTACTGCCACCACAAGCAAAAGTTTAAGATGCTCATCCATTTCGTACACATTTCTCACAACAGGTTTAACTATTACGAAAAAGGGTGTTTTATCAGCGCAGCATCCCCCCGTGACTGCGTTCTTGAATTCCGGGTCTTTCACTGTTGAGGCGACGCCTTGGAATATGGTAAGGTTTTGCGCTACTCCACTTTGTGCTATGAATTCGATGTAGCTGTATTCTGTTCCGCTTGGCATGAAGTAGCAGTAACCGTCCCACGATTCACCGGCGTCCGCTTTGTTTACTTTGAAGTGAACGCAGCGATCCCACGACTGTCCTGGCTTCGGGCGCTTTCGGACATCAGCATTGTCTGTTGCCACCACGAGCCATGTGTTGTTTGGATCGATTAGGATGTTCATGATACTCTCTGGATCTTGAAAGTATTTGTCGTTATATCCCAATCCGTCTTGAGCCATGAGCAGTATGGTTAAAATTTTAAACATTTCAATAAATATAACGTTTGTAAAGCAAATTTGGGAACGAATGTTTTATGTTGTTAAAGGTGTGGGTTTTATAGTCTATTAGATAATCGCCTATTGTTTTTTTTTTGTTTTGAAAATAATTCTTTATTTGAATTTTTTGTATTTGGTTTTGTATGATTTTCAGTACATTCATTGAATCGAATGAGTAATTCCGTTTTTGTTTTGACTGTTGATTGTGATTTGAAAAAATTTGAGATGGACGTTTGAGGCCCTAAAAAACTACTATAAATGAAACTTAATGTAAAATAATTGGGCTTAAATATTTGAAAAACGAGACGCGGTATAAAAAGTATTTGAGAAATTCGCGTACACCGTTCGGCTTTTTTTTAAACATTAATCTTGGATTCTTAGTTGCTACTGGTACAGCTAAAATTATTTTATACATTACCTATTTTCCCTGCTCTATAATTGTACGCATAACCAGCTCAAGGTATACCCTAAAATGCCTTATAAACTGTTCCAACTTTCATTCTATTTAAGTAGGGTTAAGAAATTACGATGTCTACATCACTCTTAAACTTTTCAGTAATTAACCCTTGACTACGCCACGCTACCCTTTTTTAAGCTCTGAAAGTATCAAATCGCCTAACCTCGAATTTGTCAAAAACTTTGACGTGATTATGTCAAAATGGAACCAGTTAGACAGTGATTCATTTGTTGACATTATTCATCTGCGAAAAGAACATTTTAAAAAAGCTCTTTTGTTATTCGCATTTAAAATAACTCTAGAACGAAATTAATGTGTCTGAACTTGATGACTATAACATTGAGGCGTTCCGGCCGCCTAGCACGCGAATCGTGGTAAAAGTCTATCCCCTCTTTATTCCGCGAAAATAATATTATCCATATTCTAGCATTATCACGTTCCCGCGCGGGAAAATAGCAATTAGTCCTCAGCGCGTGGGGTCTAGCTAGACTATCTTTCCTAACCCAATCATTACGTAAGATTAGTATTAACATGATCATCATCAGCCCGGAGACGTCCACTGCTGAACGAAGGGCTCCCCCTTAGACCGCTACACACGACAACTTGCCATTTGCATCCACCGGTTGTATGCGACGCGTTTGTTGAAATTAAAATGATAATCATTAATAATTTCAGAACCACACAAATCTGTCAAAACTTTGTTATCGGATATGGAGTCAACTTAAAGCCAACACTTTTTATTTTGAAAAACTAGGTAACAGCGACGCTTAAATTGAATCTACAATAAAATTCGTATTTTTAGATGTTCCCTTTTATTGGCAAAGTAAGGGTTAAAAACAACTTAAAAAACATAACTAAATTAAATAAAGGCTTGGCTAAATTGGCAATTTTTTTTCCCAAAACAATTTAATAGTATTTTCGGTCAATCATGCTCTTCTTCCAAGATGTAGGTCACAATATCGATGACTGTACAGAAAAAAAGTCAAAGTGAACCTTCGCAAATTGTGGACCAAATGCTACCAAATTCGTAGCAGCCGGTGATAGATAAATAGAAGAGATAGGGCAGCCAATACATCATAGAGAGTTCGTTGACATCCGTCACTTTATCAAATTATTTAATCCGTTCATTCTTTGTGTAATGATAATTATTGAAATTCCGCTATCGTAGCTGACTACGAAACTCAGCTACCAAAACGGCAACAAAATTCTTGTTTCATTATTGATTACGAAACAATGAAAAATAATTCTTCTTTCGTAGTTGACTACGAAAATCAATTACCAAAACGGACCAAACCCAATAAAAAAAAATAGAAAAACAAAACTCTTTAATACGGTTTGTTTAAAATAACAATCGACTTCAATTTTGACTACCTGGGTGACATCTTCATATTTTCCAGTCATTTTGATTTATTTCAGTAATTTTGATTTAAAACCAAACTACTGAACCGATTTCAATAAAATGTATATGGGACTACCTCTGAAGTATTATTACCTACCAAACACAAAAAGAATCATCAGAATCAATTCATAATTGGCGGAGTAATCGCGTGACAAACATACAGTCGAATTTGGAAACTCCTTTTTTGAAGTCGGTTGAAAACTATAACTATATATAATTATGACTTTTATTGAATATAATTTTGGATTTTCTGAAACACCATCATATCGCCTATCCCTTGGTATAAGGTAATCTATTCATTATTTACCGTTATAGTAAATCTATGTATCAATGGCAAGAGAGTAGTTCCAATGCGTCAGATGCAAAGACGGTCAAGAGGCAAATCACAACTTTTTATGGCATCAAGTAATGACTTGAACAAGTCACTCTCGTGATGGTAGTAGATTACGTCTGAACGTCTTAGCATTGGCGCATACTTTGAGACCAATGGGGAAGAAAGGTTCTTGAGTGGCGACCACGTACCGGAAGACGCAGCGTAGGCGCGGCCTCCCACTAGGTGGACCGGCGATATTGTGAATGTCGCGGGCAACCGGTGGATGCAAATGGCAGGCTGTCGTACAGTGTGGCGGTCTAAGGGGGAGGCCTTCGTCCAGTAGTGGATGTCTCCGGGCTGATGATGATGATACTTTGAGACATTACGTGATGATTTTCATACTGTTCCCTACTCGCATATCTCCTTATATTTGATCATCCAAGTCGCTACCAAATTCGTAGTAAACTAATTATGGGCAAGTCACGACCCAAGACGCCCTGAAAGGGCTTTTTATCTCGGAGACTGATTGCTGAACATTAGTCAGCTGGTTTTTTGTCTCGCGTCTCCTCGATTTACTGGCAGTAAGTTCCTTTTAATGTTGGGTGCCTGAGGCAATTGATGACCCCCTGAGGAAGGAGTTTAGTTTAAGTTGAGTTATGAAATATTATCGCAAAATTAAGGCTAGTTTAGAACCAGGGAAGAGCTCTCTCTAGAAAAATGTAGTACAAAGAGCTCCAGATGTTAATGATCTAGGTGAGGTTGATTTTTAAGCGGTGACCTCTCATCATCACCATTATAGAACTATCATAACTATTTCTTTGCTTGACATTTGCCTATACTAAGGCCAGCTACTTACCCCGACATTACCTTTTCAGTTCCAGCCACTGACACTGCCAGTTGGTTGCCTATACTACTTTTTCCGATTCGTGGTCTCCACTATTGAACCAACCCGTTTCGTTATCGTTTCTGCGACAGCCATGACCAGCGACTACCACCACTTCAGCTGAGCATTAGCAAGCTGAAATGGCAATCGTCACGTCGCTGAGCTATGTCGGTGCACCCGACGATACCTCTTCACCCACTGTCTGCATAGGTGTAGGTTTCTTGTTCACACCATTCATGACGAATACCTTGATCACTGCCAACACAGAGAGAAAAAACACATTAGTTACCCTGATTAAAACGCCTATGGTATCACCGTGTAGCACTTAATTTAGTCTTCTGGTAATCAAATACGACGGAAATAGGTAGATGACATCAACAGAGTAGATTGGACTGAGCTACCAGCATCTAAAAGACCCAGCACGGGATTGTAACAAGTTTTGCTTGACTGAACTGACTTCCAAACAAATGTCAAATGTCAAATTTCAATGTCATGTGTGGATCAAATGTCACTGTCAGACACCTGTTTTCCGTCAGTCTTTTGCCACGATATATAAAATAAAATCGCCGTCGTTTATTTGTTTATATATTATTACCTTGTATTGTTTTTGTTTGTTTCTGGTTATATTTGTTTGTTTAAGCGTAGGCCGTGTGGTATGCGTGGGGGACGTCACCAACGGTTCCAACGGAAGACCAGCGCTGGCTGTTCGCAGCCAGCATTATGCTGAGTTGGAACCGGTTTGTGGCGAAAAACTATTTTGTACTGTTTAAATTTGTTATGAGTTTCTACTGTCTTGTCTTGTGTACAAAATGTGTTTTTTTTTTCTACAAATTAAATATTGTCTATTGTCTATTGTCAAACTTTATTATGAAGATGGCACGATCACAATAAAGATGATGATGATAATAAAATATATAAAACACGATGGACTAGTTCGTTCATTGAACTAGAATAAGAGATCGTCTAGTCGTCTAGATCTTACGATATTCAAACCACATGATAAAATTTCTATTGCCCGTCGTTTTCCTTAACGATATATGCAAGTACCATAACCGCTGGTTCTAAAAAATGTTTTAAACAATTTTCATTTCAACGCCGCCGTGAAATTGGCTCGCTCGTAACGTTTTAAAGAGGCAGAAAGGTGCTCGAACAATGCGTAGAGAGGGACAGAATAATTTGCAAGTTATTCAAATTTGTGGGACGGTAACTATTCAGACGGTGCAGATTTTCGACGTGACATACGAGCGGAAACTTTAGGATTTTGGAATAAGGCTGGAAATTCTCCCGTTTTTTTGTTGTCGTCGTTTATAAGAGTATGATAATAATTTGCCAAAGAGTTTAAAATTTGTAGGGATCAAAACTTGTGATTGGTAAAACGCTTTTAAAAAAAATACTACTGACTTCAACTTCGAATACCTGGATGACATCTTCATATTTTCTAGTAATTTTGATTTAAAAACCAAACTACTAAACTTGTTTCAGTGTTTATTCATCAAGATTTCATACAAGATTTTTTAAAAGTCAATAAAAAAACAAACATCTATAATATTTACATATGTACAAAACTTAAAATAAATATTTAAACTATATACTAAAAACTACTTATTTACAATAAAATATATAATCATAAATATATAACTACTAAACCGATTTCGATACAATTTATATGGGACCACCTACCAAAAAAAAGAATCATCAAAATCAGTTCATAATTGGCGGAGTAATCGGGTAAAATACATTTAAATAAACAAAAAAACATACAGTCGAATTGAGAACCTCTTTTATTTAAGTCGCTTGAAAACGCCTGGCTTGCCTCAAATTATAGCTTCTCTCTTGTATCAAAGGAAATTCTTGCTAACACAATCTTGCTGGTTTTCAATAAGCATTTGTCATTAGCAGGGTTTTGAACTGATTGAATTCAAAAGTTTACATGCAAATAGCAAATGCAAATGTAATTTACTACCAGCCGGAGTCTAGCTCTCAATAAAGCTGCTGTAACACGATTTAATAGCGACACATTTTTGGCTTTGAAAATAGTAGGTTGGTTTCCTTACAACATTTTTCTCCACCAAATGCTTGAGTATTTCCAGCTTCATAGGGTTTAAACAACAGATCGTTTAAACTGAAGTCATGTCTCTCAAATTTTAATCGGAAGTCATGATAGCGCATTTGGGCAAAGAAGTGCCTCTTCTCTTATGCCTCTTATCTCTTGTGGCTATGGGCCTGATTCTAGGTCCACGCCAATAGGTTCTTTGTACTTTACGTTTGGATCTTCAAAATCATAACACTGCCTTACCTGTGAAGAAAGTATCGTAAAAACCTGCATACGTTCGGCAATGAAATTTATCGGCAAAATCGGCATACGAGAATATGCCAACACGCATCGAGCCAGCAGCGTGGTGGAATATAATTAGCTTAGCTTAGCTTTGTATTGTCCACCACGGGACAGAGGTTTCTTCCAAGCACGCCACTTAGCCCGAACTTGAGGTTTTATTTACGGCATCTGACAGGTGACTTATGCATATTTTTTCTCCGTTGAATTTCTTTCATTAGTTTTTCGTTGAATGGACCTGGATATTTCCTAAAACTGCATCCAGAACTAACGGAGGACGGGCAGCAGCGTCCTCTCGGTTTACGGTGGTGAGCATTTTGCGATCCCCAACTGCCTGCCAAGCGTGGGGCATATGGCAATCTTTCCCTAATAAGGGAGAGGCTTTCGTCCAGCAGTCGAAGTTTTCTGGGTGATGATGTGAGTTTTAAAACGACCTCCGCTTCGTTAGCCGATTCATGGTTTTTATACCAGACGTAATTTTATCAAATGGTCCGTGTGTCCAACTAACAGACCACCTGCTCGGGCAGACAAAATCCCAATTTATACATTACCGTCTCGACGCCATCCCTCTAACGATACCAGCCCATAATCCCCGCAATGTAAACGCAACGGTTACTCTGGCCAAATTTACATGTAAAATGGTACAGTCAAAGTTATGCAGATTCTCAGGAAGTCTCATGGAAATGAAATCGTCTGAGTTACGTTTACTTGCGAAGTTTAGAAGCAAGACAACTTGCAGAAGTAGATTGCTATTAGAGAGCTCTTATAGTTCTGGTAGACCTGACAGGCACGTAACATTTTTACAGGCTCTTATGTAACTTTTGTAAGTATGGCTCTGGATATTGGAAGCCACGTTGTGGTGTGCCACGAAAGTGCCGGTGTAGGTTGGCCAATTTCTGATCGTAACGGTAACAGAACAAGATACACAAAGCAGAATATGTATAGATAGCAGGAAACGTTAAATATAGCAAGATGTACAAAGTAGAATATACATACACCACATCATCAACCGAAGACGTCCACTGTTGGACGAAGGTCTCCCCTTAATAGGGAGGGGTTGCTATAAACCCCACGCTTTGTAGGCGGCTTGGGATCGCAGAATGCTCACCACCGTTAACCGAGAGGACGCTGCTGCCCGTCCTTCGGTGGTTCTGGATGCAGTTTTAGGACATACCCAGGTTCGAATATGTATAGATAGCAGAAAACATAAACCCGATGAAAAAAAAGGCCTCTTTGTATAATGTCTGTATCTAAAATGGCAGACATGTTTTGGAGTAGACTACAAAAACATTACAAACTGTATCAAAACCAAGCTTAGACTCTCTATAAGTCTAAGAAACCTTTAAAATTTTGCGTGCCTACCGAGTCCTACCGAGCCCTACCGAGCTCAAATTTTACAGACCTGCGTGATTGCGTTGGCTATGTGTAAATGACAATAAATGACCGCCAATAGTCTTCCGGCCTTCAGCGATATTATTATTATTTCAACATTCAAGTAAGGATTTTTAATCCGATCCGCACTATTTGTAGCGTCCCGCAAGGTAGCACAACGTCACCTATCTTTCTTATCTAGCATGTGATTGTTCATAATATATACAACTAGAAGTCGGTCGAAGAAATTCGGCCCGCTCCCAAAATACACCACTTTTTTGACCCAAACCTAGAATGAACTACCCAAATATCAATTTCCATCACCATAACTTCAAAAACAAATTTAGAACTTTCCATACAACATTCCACCCCCCCCTTCCCCCCTTAAATAGTCCCTGTCAAAAGAATATTGAAAACAGCTTTTTTTATTTTAAATTAACTATCCAAATCCAAATTTTCGAGACTAAAAGTACAAAAACAAAGGACTTATATACAAACGTTTAAAATATAGAAAGTGACTTTTCTTTTCTCCCCTTAGGGGTCAAATATAGAAAAATCCTTTCTTAGTCCTTTTCCCAAACGTCTTCAGATGAGACTGAAACATTTTCATTAAACATAACTTCCTGCGATCCATTAATTACACTCATTACACAACATCACGATCTAGATTCCGAAAAGCCCGTTAAAACAGTAAACCAACAGTTTATAGCAGTACAATTATCGCACCACGATAAATCCGGCTCGAAGGACCAATAAAATGGCGGCGAAAAGCGCGGGAAAGCCCAACTGTGTTATGGCGGAAGAAATTAGTGTCCACCGTATACTCGGCGATCTTTGTTTTTGGAACTTAGATAATAATTTGATTTGTATACATTATTACTCATGTTTCAACACTCGAACTCATGTAATTTATTTTCATGATTATATAGTTGGATAAAACCTTATAGCTCAGTTGGTAGCATGTCTGCCTTCAGAGCTGTAGGGCGTGGGTTCGATCCCCATCCAGGACAAAAATGTATGTGACAAACATCGATGTTTGTTCTGTGTCTTGGTGTAGTATGTATCTTAAGTATATATTGACAATAAAAAATATATATTATAAGTATTCTATCTGGTTTCCATAGTATAAGCTTTGCTTAGTTTGGGGCTAGATGGCGCTGTGTGAAATGTCCATCGATATTTATTTATTGTTTTTTTTTGCGAATTCAGGGTTGAGCTTTTAGTAAAATTTGTTCATAATGACGAATACAATGACTCTCTCTCGGCTTAGTACACCCTAAGCCTATAACCCAGTAGAATCTTTGTGGTGAAAAAGTATAAGTTGCAAGTGTGCGGGCGCCCTACAAGCAGTATAACTTGTAGTTTTGCTGGAAACACGTTTTATTGTACAGTTTAATTAATGATCAAGTTTTGTTGGCTTTTCGTACTAATCCTTAAGTTAAGCTGGAGCTTACCAGAGTGCTTACAGCAGATTTTAGTGCAGATTCTTTTATGCATCTACAATAGAGTATGCAAACCGGTTTCACCGAATTCAGAATAACCGGGTTATCGGTTGTTTCAAGCTAACAGAAAAACCCACACACTTCACCGGTTTTTCGATATGTCGGTAAATTTCGTTTTCTCGTTCTAAACTACTGTTCAGTAAGCAACTGAGAATAATAAAGACTGCTAGAATAGGCTAGATGACTGGTTTTTTTATTGTCCTATTAAAATGTGGCCCATAAATATAGCTGATTAATGAAAAGAAAATGAAAATCTGATTAAAAATAAGCAACCTATAAGCATTTTAATATCATGTTAGAAAGAGAGGCGAAACAGCAAATCGTGACGTCACTTCTCTCTACGCCATATAAATTCTATTCTGACAAGTAAGGCGTGACGTCATTTTTTGTTTTGTGGGAAAGGGACAGAGTTGTCTCTAACAAAAACTTTAAACGCTTATATATCAGAACATTATTAACCGATTGAATATTTTTTTCAAGTAACATATTATATTTACTTAAATTCTTCATCAAAGATATTGGTTTCAACGATATAAACATCAGTCATCTGGCCTATTATTTATGTTCTTCCTTATTTACGTACCTACACCCTTACACTCAGTAGCCACTTTTCCAGTACCAAGCAAATCTAACATAGATATTTTTACAGATTCATCTCTTTCTAAAATTATGACACAGATGCAAATTTGAAGCCAAGACATAAAAATAATAACTTTTACTGAACTTGATATTCTGAACTGTGTAATTTTATAGAAAAAATCGTATACTTTCGCTCTGGTATTTTTAGTTTTTTCTAAATCGAAAACCCGGTTTCAAAATCGGTTTTATCATAAAACCATAAAATAAAAAGGTTTTCATTTCCCACCGGTTTTGCATTCTCTAATCTAGAATCGGTGAATGGTGATGAAGATCTCATAGTGTTAAATAATCTGTGTGTAGTGTGGCTAGAGTTTGTGATTACAATACTATATACGTTTATTACCTACAGCAAAGATTACGAAAGATGCGCCATTGCGTAATAAAACAACGTTTGAAAATGACCCCCGTGCCGTCATGCTTACGAGTTACGTCGGAGTGCGAAAGAAGAAAGAAGCGACTTTTATGAGAGCAAAAGGGATAGCACGCGTCTCGCTTAGTGAGCGCAGACAGGCGAGACAGTCCTTAGGGCCGTCTTCACGGGGCCATTTTAAGGCGCGATATGACATATCTCCTCCTTATATATATAATATCATTGACCTACAGTCATTTACTGTAATAGAAAAATACATATTATTAGGTTGGAATATACAGTCTAAGACGACTGTCTTACTGTTCTTGTAATTGCTAAGAGCGATCTCTTCCAGGCTTGGTGCTTACTTATTATATCCACAGCGACGCGATACCTTCACTTTGGATCACCAAACTGTCACAATTTTTACACTTTTTTTGTTAAGAATACTTATTTAGGACGTGTTGAGATAAAAAAAAAAAGGATGAGTTGACCAAGGTTCAGTACCTAAGTAACAACCCGTTTTTTTGTAATGTGTCAGTGTCATGTCGTATTGAAAGTGACTCCGTTTAATCAAAATGAAATATTTATAAAAAAATATTTACGTGTAATATGATCAAGTTGGTAACTATCAAAAAATATAACGAATATTTTAAATTATACTATAATAATAGAAGACTAAATTCGTACAAATCCCAAATCATTCCTTATTCACATTTTAATTGATATTGTTCTAAGTACTCAATATATAACTAGATTGTATGATGGCAGTAAGTAAGACAAGAGCTCCAAAATCCGAAAATTATAACCCCGACGAGAAAGGGACCAGCGTTAAACAAACACTGAAATTTATATTCGCATCTCATCTTAAAATAACCGATTAACCCTTTAATCATGACCCTACAGGCCTTAAACAAACCTTTAATACACCTAAACCATAATAATTTCAACATTTTCAACTCCCGACTTCATCTGATCCTTAAAGGGCATAATTGCTTACATTATTAACCAAGGGTAGAAAGCAAAATTCTCGTATTACAAAGATAGCCCTACAGAGGCCCCTTTGAACAACAACTGTGATACAACTTTTTGGTAAATTAGAGAGTCGGGTCAAAAGTTTTTTCTTACCTTTAAGGTGGAGTTGGCGAGGGCTGGTGTCCACTAGGTCAGGTCAAGTTGTTCGAGCTTCTAACTTCTAAGAGGCCCGGTTACGGCCAACTCCGTATCTATTGGGCGGTTGCCATTAACCTGACCTCAAGTGGAAACTTATCCTGGACATAAGACTTTTTATACAGACGTTATCATATATGTGGTTGATTCAGGCGTTACATTGCGAAAGTCCATTGTTACCAAAATTGTTTTTTCTGTCTAGTGTTTTTCCGTTTCGTGTACTCATAGGATGAAGGGACAAACTAAAATCTACTGTAATTATCAACGTAAATTGAAATTGAACCTAACGTGAAACAAAAAAATAATTAAACCTGAAACAAAAAGTCAGTTAAACCTGAAAGCAATTATTAATAAATTCTGAAATCAAATAATTATTTTAAGCTGTTTCAGTGTACTGTTCTGAAACAAAATAATGTTGATTAAGCTGTAAATTGATAATAATTATTAACATACAAAAATAATATGAACAATAAGTAATAACACAAAAAAATATTATATCACCCTTAATCCTTTAGAAGTATTCAGTTGCCGACACGTGTTTCACCTCTGCAAGGCAAGGCGAGGCATCCTCAGGACGTGTTGATTCCTCAAGCGCTCGGCCGGGAACGAGTTACGTACGTAGACGTTATCATAATTTTTTTTTTCTATCAACACACTTATCTTCGCCCCGCTGTTTCACCCGCGTGATGATGAAAAACAGTTATAAAATATGTTATTCCGGGAAATAAGCTATCTCCGTTCTGAGTTTCATCCAAATCCGTTTAGCCGTCTTGACGTGAAAAGCTTTTTTAAAACTATTTGTACGCGTGCGTTTGACTGCCATCTCGTCTGACGTCAAACGAAGATGAATTCAACGATGTACGAGGTAGAATAATACGCTTTTTTTTAAATACAAACGACTTCAATTTTGACTACCTGGATGAAATCTTCATATAATTACAGTTAATTTGATTTATTCCAGTATTTTGATTTAAAAATTGAACTACTGAACCGATTCCAATAAAATTTCTATGGGACCACCATTAAAGTATCACTTACCAAACAAAAAAAGAATCATCAAAATAATTGGCGGAGTAAACGCGTAACGACATACAAAAACATAGAGTCGAAATTGAGAACCTCCTTTTTTGAAGTCGGTTGAAAATATAAACACACCATCACACTTGCCGACAAACGTTTTTGCATTAATAATATTAGTATATTCATAATATTAGTATGTTAATAATATTAGTATATTAATAATATTAGTATATTAATAATATTAGTATATTAATATATTAATAATATTAATATACTAATATTATTCGTATATTAATAATATTAGTATATTAATAATATTACACCAATGTCTTTCTTAAAATCATAGAACGTTTAGGTTCTCGATATATATATTTATTTGAGCAAAGTATATTTTTCTCTCTAAACCCAGTTTATATCTACGATAGAATGTGTTGTTTTTTTTTATAAAAGGTAAACCCCTTGAGTTTGGTGAATTTCGACCTCGAAGAGTAGAATGCTTGAAATAATTTCTGGGGGTTGGTTCTGGCAGTCAAGGATTGTAATATAGGGGTTTTTGTACTTTAAAGGGTATGATAATAAGGGTTTAATAGATCATCTTCCCAGGTTTTCGTATTTGAGGCTTTGTAATACCGTACTTATGTTAAAAGGATCCTTGACCTTTTCTACTTGAGATTTTTACAGATTTCTAAGGTGGAAATCTGGTTGTTATTTGACCGTGTCATTTGAGACTTATAAGAAGTGACATCGAAAAATTTACTTGTATTTGTACAAACAAAAGTTCTAGTGTGGAGAACACGAATTGGCAGAGCGTAGGACGCCCTGAGATTCAATGGAGTGACGATATACGTAAAGCTGGCAGTGGCTGGAAGCGGAAAGGCGAAGATAGGGCTAAAGCGTGTCTTGGGAGTTGGGAGATGACTTTTTGGACTTGGTTTGAAGATTTTACTACTAACTACTTAAACTACTTAGCCTACTACTCAAAAACAAAAGAATTGTTTTTTTTTGTAAGAGACTAGAGAGACGTTCGCCTGGTGGTAAGCGTCACGCCTGCCCATAACAGTAGCAGTGCCAGAATGGTGAACTTGCGAATACAATCCTACGCTGCACTTTACTACGCTCGTCACCCTAAGATATTAGATATTTAATTTCTTCATACCCAGTAATTTCTCTGGTAACATTACCCTTCAAACCGGAACACAGTAATGCTTTTACACTACTGCTTGGCGCTTGAACAACTGGCAAAGGTGTGGTACTTCCCCAGGCGGACTCTGCAGTAGAGTCCTACCACTACAAACCGATGAAAGTCTAGAGACGATCCAAATGCTCAAACCCACTAAGTACCAGTCGGCAGCTTCCCCGGCATGCTGGCGGCATTGCCACGTTGAATGGCAATGCTTATGCGTACGGCCAAATAAACGCCAGCGTTCTGATCCCGCGCATATACTATACTTCATAAGCAGATTAGGAATGGCAAACGTTTCAAGAGATAAAAACATATTTTCTCAGTTGCCAATATTCCTTGTAAAACATTGTATTCGATAGAATCCAATATAATCCAACGTATACCGTCTGTGTGAATGGATGGCTGACATGCCTCCATGTCAAAGGGCTCTGGAGAGCAGGGTCAGTGTCCGCATTACGTGTCGTCATAGAGATATATTGCTATGGCACCTTTGGATGACAGCTAGTGCATAAACTTGCTAATAGTTTAGTATCTACTTTGATACAGGGTGAAGGCTTGGGAAGTGGTAAGCTTTCGACAAAAAAAAATCTGTCAACATTGCTGTGTGATGCATATAATGGGGGTGTTCAAAATAAATTGTTCTCATCAACTCGATAGATGGCGCTGACTATACTTGCAGTCAAAAACAGCATGATGTTTATCTGTTGCACATAAAACGCACTAAAAAACTTGACAACGACAGACAAGTCTGCAGCAGCAGTGCTGTCAGCATTGGGTCAGCGCCATCTACAATGAGCTTATTTTTTTAAGGGTGCCGGAAAATCCCCCATTCTAAAAATACTGGCCATTAAATGTTACCCTAAAACGTCTAATTATTTCCGCAAAAGTTAATTCTCAAGCAAATCAAAGGGTTTATCATCATCATCCGCCCGGAGACGTCCACTGCTGAACGAAGGCCACACTGTACGACAACTGCACCAAAAAGTTATTAAGGGCAAGGACGATATACACAAGGGCTAATGAAATATTTTTAAAATGTTTTAAAGTTATGAACGCTAGTAAAGTGAAGCAGTGAGCTTCTTCCACTTAGTAGAGTTGCCATAATCTCCACGCTTGGCAGGCGGCTTGGGAACTACTTAAGTACTTAATATTCATTGTTTTTTTAAAGCTATAGAAATATGTCACACGTAATACCGCCCCAAATCTATTGTCCAGTATTGAAAAGAAATGTCCACTCGTACTCATATATCGGCCGATTGGTCCGCCGACTCGTCCGCGACGTGGATTTACGAGTTGATACTTTATTTCGGTCCCCGAAGGAGGGAAATGCCGTTACGGTGATAGGTGACTGAGAGAAGCTATTAATTTGTTTTTACCTATATTTCACCTTGGGATTGTAGTGGTAGGACTCTATTGCAGAGTCCGCCTGCAAGTTTTTCAACCACCAAGAGTAGTGTGCAAACATTACTGTGTTCAGGGTTGAAGGGAAATGTTACCAGAGAAATTACTAGGCATGAAGAGATTTGACATACTTATTATCTCAGGGTGACGAGCGCAGCGCGGCGCAGGATTTTTTAATAAATATTGGGGGGACATTTATTACACACAGCACCATCTAGCCCCATACTAAGCAAAGCTTGTATTATGGAAACCAGATAGCTGATAGAATACTTATATACAATATTTTTTTCGTAAATACATACTTATAATACATACTACACCCAGACACAGAACAAACATTGATGTACGTCACAAACATTTTTGTCCTGGGTGGGGATCGAACCCACGCCCTACAGCTCTGAAGGCAGACATACTACCCACTGAGCTATCAGGCTGTCCATTTTGTTCGCACACAATAGGCTAGACAACTGTTTTTTTTTAATTGTCCAATTAAAATGTGGCCCATAAATATAGCTGATTAATGAAATGCATTTTAATATCATGCTAGACAGAGAGGCGAAACAGCAAATCGTGACGTCACTTCTCTCTACGCCATATAAATTCTATTCTGACAAGGCCACGTAAGGCGTGACGTAATTTTTTGTTTTGTGGGAAAGATACAGAGTTGTCTCTAACAAAAACTTTAAACGCTCATATGTCAGAACATTACTAACCGATTTAGATGTTTTTAAAAAAAAAAAAACTATATTTACTTAAATTCTTCATCAAAGCTATTGGTTTCAACGAAATAAACATCAGTCATCTACCCTATTCTCCTATTGTTATGGGCAGGCGTGATGCTTACCACCAGGCGAACGTCTCGCTCGTCGCGTTACTCTATACTCTATAGCATATAAAAATAATAAAGATATAGGAGCGGATCGGGTATTTAGGAACACAAAACAAATGATCCAATAATAATAAAATAGCTATCGGATGAGTTAAGAAAAAAACACAAGACGAAGGATGAGATGTCATAGAATGAGTGAGGAACAACTCTTATTTTTGTAAGTTTGCTTTCTCTTTCGCTCTTATGATGTGACGTCATTCTCAGTCGTCATTAGATAGTTTAACTAAGTTTTTGGGATTTTTATGTAAAGATATCATCATAGATAAAAAAAAACAGATTTTCGATAACGTGCAGTTTGATTTTTAACTTCCTTCCCAGTGCTTAGTTAAGGTGGTGCTAGTAGAGGCGTTCTGTGTACGGGTCGGGCCTTATGACCTATTCACTAACAAGTTCATTTAAAAATAGGAAACCTTTACTACCCATTTCCTGGTAGTATAAGTTTAAAGTTCCCAACACTTATTACCATACACTCGTATAACGAGCCGGTTGTAAAACAAATATTTAGATCAAAAGAAGTTGATAGTAAACACGCGGCGGGTGTAAACAAAGTTAATACTGGGACGGATTGGATGTTTACCACATCCGACCACACTGGTAGGTACTGAGTTCAGATGAGTTGCTAAGTTAAACTTGTCAACCATAAAATAACTGTTACATTTAAAAACTTTAATAGTCGAGTCACGTGGGAAAGGGGGGCGGCGCGGTACGGGCCATACAAAAACCAGGGATCGCGCTCGATTTTTTTTTAACCTTTGGAAATGGTGCAGTACATTGACGGAAATTGATATTACAAAACGAAACGAAATTCTAACGATACCTAAACGATACCTAATTCATAGGTATCGTTAGAATCCTTGCATCATCCCGAGTGACCAAGGATTAATATTTTGTAATATCAATTTCCGTCAATGTACTGCACCATTTTCAAAGGTTAAAAAAAAATCTAACTGTTCAGACATTTAAAAATTATGTTGGAACAAAGTATAGGGACAGCCTCAGAAGTGCTAAATTAAAACAGCTGAACTCCGATAACTTCATATATTCTTCACAATTTTACAATCTGTCCTGTCTTTTATCCGATACACCATAACACGACTAGTCTCCAAAGTCCAAACACCGTACTCCCTTCACAAAATGGCCGCTTTTATATCTATCACTATTAGCGTCAATACATTGTTTACTTATATTTATACCAACTATTTAACCAACCATGTTTAATTACTGAATATAAGAATATTTAATATAAATCGAAACATAAATAATTAGGTTATCAAATGGTTATAGGCTTACTGCTATAAATAATTAGGTTATCAAATGATCAAGGCTTACAGCTCGGCCTTCCTGTTTAAAGCGGGTCCTCTCGCGCTTTGGGGAATAAAAGATTAAAATGAGAATTTTGAATGAATAATGCCGCATTTTAAAATCATGCTTTCAAATATTATAGAAAGGGGTGCTTCCTTATTAAAACTAATAATCATTATGATTTTACTATTAGAGTGATAGGTATTGTAAAATTAGCTTATTCATACATTCCTAATTAATACATGTATATTTTAAGTTGATCTAATTTTAATCATTCGTTTAAAACAAAGTTTTTTTTTTTTTTTTTTTTTTGTTTAGCTTATCCTCGTATAACAATTACAAATATTAAATGTATAAATCAATTCTAGCATATTCTAACTATTGTAAATTACAGATGTGATTCCAGACGCAATATTAGATTAGGAATAATTTACACGACGATTTATTTGTTTACACTATTACAATTCTAATGATCTCAGTACATTTCACAATTGGAAGTTTGTATATTGTTTGTAATTTACATAACATAAATCAATCTTTGTCATTATCAGAACAATCATCTTCCCCACTACTTTCAAGATCTCTAGTAAAATTTAACCACGGCTGTATCTTGTCCACTGCTACTACGGCTTCGTATCGGCGATTATTTTTACGTGTTAGTGGAGTGTCTTCAATCACGTACCTGTCGTTTGGGAGTGCTTTTGCGACACGATACGGGCCCTGATATTTAACGACTAGTTTTTGTGACTGCCCATCGTGTGGCATCTGTCTTTCTACGCGCACTAAATCTCCTTCTGAATAACATTTGGCTGTTTTCCTGTGGCTATTAAATCTATCTCTGTCCTTGGTTTGTTGTTCCTTAATTTTTTTACCAGCTTCTTCCCTGATGTCTACCAGTTCGTCTGTAGGTGTTACATTAACGGTGTCATCTAAGACATCACTTAGAATGCCTTCACTTTTACTCTTGATATTAAACCCAAAAAGAAGTTCAGATGGTGTCTTTTGGGTTATCTTGTGGGTTGTAGTGTTTAAGCCTAGCTGGATGTCTGGAACTTGTTCATCCCAGCACTTCTCATCTTTACCGTGCGTCGAAGTAGAAAGTGCATCAAGGATGGTTCTATTAAACCTCTCTACTTGACCGTTTGCTCGAGGGGTGGCTACGGCGTTGATTATGTGCTTGATGCCGTAAGTCGTCGTGAACTCCTTAAAGGCTCCGCTAGTGAAGCTCGTACCTTTGTCCGTTATGAGGCGTGTAGGAACACCAAAGCAGCTAATGTGATCTTTAAGAACTTTAATTGTAGTTGCTGATTTGGTGTCCCTCACGGGTTTCACATTTACAAATTTCGTAAAGCCGTCTACGAGGACCAGTACATAGCAGTTGCACTTTTTGCTCTTTATAAATGGGCCCAGGTGGTCTGCGTGGAGTGTATGGAATGGCACGCTTGGTTTGTCAATGGGGTGTAATCCACCTTCTCTCTTTCCACCAGGTGCTTTGTGATGTGCACATTCTAAGCACGACGTAACGTATTTTTTTACGAATTTGCGCATCTTGGGGAACCAGTAATTCTTACGAATTCGTTGTAAGGTTTTATCATAACCACAATGACCGACATCGTCATGGTTCATTTTTAAAACCTGCCAACGTACACCCTTTGGCACCAGCCATTTTATTTCGTCGCCTTCGATTCTATAAACTCGATTGTTTTTGAGTTTATAGTTCTTGTGTACGTCTATAACGTATTCCGATGCAGGATCAGCTAAAATTTCTTTTATTCTTTTAACCTCTTCGTCGGCTGATTGAACAGTAGCAATCCAGTCTTGCTCACAACTTTCGGCAGCGAAGACATCGAAACATTTTTCGGCTTCGATCGCACACGTATCAACTGGGTTGCGGCTTAGCGCGTCAACATGAGTCATACGCGATCCTGGTCTGTATTCGATAGTACAGTTGAATTCTTGCAACTGTATCCACCACCGTGCAACTCGAGGGATCAGATCGCGCTTAACCAGCGTTGACCGCAACGCGTTGCAATCCGTAAATATTTTGAATTCGATGCCCATGAGATACACTCTGAATCGGTTGAGGGATGCCACTACTGCCAACGTCTCGAGGTCGTAAGAATGGAGTTTTTGCTCCTCCGCATTCGTTTTACGACTAAAATATGAGACGGGTTGGAATACGCCGTTGGAGTTGGCTTGTAGTAAGATGCCTGCTAGACCGTCTTTGCTGGCGTCCGTGTGAACTTGGGTTTCAGCGTTGTGATCGTAGAGTGCTAAAACCGGTCTGTCAATCAACATTTCTTTAATTTTATTGAAAGCGCGCTCCTGGGCCTCACCCCAGATCCACTTTGCGTCCTTTCTCAGCAAATCCGTCATCGGTGCGGCTATCAATGCATAGCCTTTGATAAACCGTCGGAAATACCCCGACAGGCCAAGAAATTGTCTTAACTCGTGCTGGTTTGTCGGTTCATGAAATTTTGAAACAGCTTCGGTTTTCTTTTGCCCCGGCCGGATCCCATTGGAGTTAACTTCATAACCAAGGAAGTCAATCGTGTCGAGGAAGAAGTGGCATTTGTTTAATTTGAGCGTCAGGCCACCTTTCTCTAGCAGCTGTAAGACTTCCTCCAGGCGCTGTATCCCTTTCGCAACGTCCCTTGCAGGGATTAAGACATCGTCCATGTAAACTGTCGCGTATTTAATCTTTGCTTCATGAAGTATCTTATTGATGGTACGTTGGAACACCGATGGTGCATTTACTAACCCGAAAGGCATCCGGTTGTACTCATATTGGCCGTCTGGAGTCACGAAGGCAGTTTTCTGTCGTGACTCTTCGGCCATTGGGATCTGGTAGTAGCCAGATGCCAAATCAAGTGACGTAAATACCTTATTTCCCGCTAATTGATCCAACTGATCTTCGATCCTAGGTAGAGGATAATGTTCCTTCTTGGTTTTGCGATTCAAGGCTCTATAGTCCACGCATAACCGTTTTTCCCCAGTTTTCTTCTGTACTAAGACAATAGGACTCGCGTACGGAGACGTTGACTCTCTAACTATACCGTGATCAGCCATTTCCTGTACCATATTCCTTACTAAAGCACGATCTGCATACGACATGCGGTAAGGCCGATAGACCACTGGCTCATTGTCTTCAAGCTCAATTACCATCTCTGTTAAGTCTGTGAAACCCAAATTATGTAGCCCGCTCGAAAAGCAATTGCCGTATTTTTCAATCAGCTGTCGCAGTTTTAATCGTTCTTCATTGCTTAATTTGTCGCTACAATTTAGACCGTCATTACTTTGTGTTTCACAAAATGTATAATTACACGAGTTCACTTCATATTTAGCCTTCTCTGTATCATTATGGTGAACTATTGTCAGTAAAGTTCCATTTTCAAACGTGATTGAAGAGGGCGTAGCATTATAAATCAATAACGCGGTGGTGCCGGCCTTCATTTCATATTCGCCTGGGAGGAGATAATGCTCGTTCCCATCACTACCCCGTATTGAACCGTTAACGTAAACTCGTGCGTTTATAATAGAGCTGGAAACTACTGGGATGGCGCGTAGTGCATTCGAAGGTATCTCTACTCTTTTATCAGTCACAAGGTGTAATTTATCACCACAAATTCTCTGAAATATCACAGCAGTTGGGGTCTTTGTAATAATAATATCGGGTCGCTCCGTAAAGGAATGACCTAATAAAACTGACTGATTAATGACGTAGTCTTCTACTACGTATAGGTTAATGACCTCTCTAATTCCCTGGACTTCCACAGATGCCGTTGTCATACCTAACGGAGGGACAATATTTGCGCCTATACCCTTAAGGACTGGCAGATCGTCTGGCGTCGCGACATCTAAACCGAGTTCTCTGGCTTTCGTGACTTTTATAAGAGAGCATTGGCTACCTAGATCTAAGTGGCAGTCGGTGGTATGCCCATTCACTTTGATATCGATCATATATTTAGCCGTTAAGTCTTTAGTCGTACATAATTGAGCAACCTGTTTCTCGTTTTTATTTTTATCCTTACTTGTGTTTGTATCGCGGTCTTTAATTGCACCTTTATTCCTAAAGCAATGAATCGTCAAATGACCTGACTTATTACACGTACTGCAATTTGCCGGAGGCTTCTCGCATTTAAAACTCGGGTGTCCGGTTTGGTCGCAGTTATAACATATCATTTTAAAGTTACCAAATTTTGCGGTAGTATTAGCACTCTTGCGATCGTTTCGGGATTTAATATTGTCATTGTTTTCGCGACTTTGCCCAACTTTGACAGTCCTAAAATACTTTAACACCTGTTCGGGTTCGGAGAACTGCGCAGCTTGTGCACCTACTTTAATCGCCCTGTCTTCGACACCGTATAGTAGACAGTCTACGGCCTGTCGCCCATATATTCTACACCGATTCAACATATTGATTTTGGCATAATAATAATGTTCTAATGATTCCCCATACTTGACCCTTTTGGCTAGCATTTCAGTCAAGAGCTCAGCATAGTCTTCGCGAACCGGAAATGACCCTATCAGTTTCTTTTTCCACTCTGCCCAAGTGAACATCATCGACGGTAAACTTTGATACCAGGATTTGGCTACGCCGCTCAACTTGGGCAAAGCGTAGTGAATAATTTCTCTATCTTCCCAATGATAAATTTCGGCACATTCTTCTACTTTCGTCAGCCACGTCAAGACAGACTGTTCTTTCGACATAGGGTCAAACTCGGGAACAATGTTAGTGTTAAAAGTTAGCTTGGGTCTATCTGAACTCTTGACCGATTGCAAAATTGACAAAACCTTATCCAATACGCCATCATTAGAATCATTAGGCTTATATCGCTTAGGACTAGGTTCATCACCATAATCTCTTGACCGGCTGCGACTTCGCTCCCTCTCACGTCTGGATCTTGGTCTGGTCCCGTGCCGACTCGTACTTCTTTCGGATTCGTAGCGCGAGCGTGAACGTGAGCGGCTGCGCCTCTCCCTCGCCGGCGTGCGGAGTGACCTCTCTCTACTAGTGCGTGATCTAAGTGTTCTTCGACCCTGATGCTCTCCATCAGGCCTGCTATATAAATCAACCTCAGCATCGCGCACCCGCGATACCCCTGGTTGCTCCGAGTAATGTATACGTGTTTTCGCCTGACCCTCAGACCTGGGTCGCCCTGGCCACGTCATATTACTCGCCTCACGTTGCCGAAAGTCTCGACCCTGACCCTCAAACCTGGGTCCTCCTGGGTCAGAATTAACCATCGCATCACTTGGTTCACCACTTTCCGGCCGGCTCATATTGAGACCTGAAACTGACAAGCGACCGCTTAGTACGCTGTCATAAACAGTGGTAATCCACTATACGATAATCACATTCATTAACGCTTTTTTTTAAAGTAAATATTGAATCTGTTCCACAACAATATCCCTGTCCTTTAATATTGAGTTGGTTTCGATACTTGTATCGGTATACCAAGATGCAAATTACCCCGCATTAATTTAGCATGACTTTACTACGTTCGAGAAAAAGCGAGAGAACAACACACAAGTAAAATGGATGTAAACAAACTCATTAGTGATCTCCGGCTTCTCGGCATATCACTTTGATGATTCGTCAGATTATTTTAAATACCGCACCATATTGACGATCACACGAAACGAGAGAGACAAGAAGAAAAAAAAAATATAGATAGCAAGACAAAACAATCGGTAGGCAGTCACAAACCCCCTCTTTCGTTTTCGCTTCTTACCGCATAAAGATGGTGAAACGTTACATGCCCGTTTTTAGCTTTATGACATGACAGACTTTAGAATAATCCCACTAGATTTGATGTAAGACGGATGAGAAAATAGGAAATCAGACGGAATTTCTCAGTTCCAGCATGTAATCAGGACAAAAAAACACCATTTCGCCATTTATAAAGACACTAAAGACGTTTGTTGGGATAATGCAACAATTTTACTTACGTTTTTCTTTTCTTTTTTTTTGCAGGCGTAGATCGAAAAAAAAAGTGTTATTTTTCGACGATCCCACTTCTGAGACTATAGGGACAGCCTCAGAAGTGCTAAATTAAAACAGCTGAACTCCGATAACTTCATATATTCTTCACAATTTTACAATCTGTCCTGTCTTTTATCCGATACACCATAACACGACTAGTCTCCAAAGTCCAAACACCGTACTCCCTTCACAAAATGGCCGCTTTTATATCTATCACTATTAGCGTCAATACATTGTTTACTTATATTTATACCAACTATTTAACCAACCATGTTTAATTACTGAATATAAGAATATTTAATATAAATCGAAACATAAATAATTAGGTTATCAAATGGTTATAGGCTTACTGCTATAAATAATTAGGTTATCAAATGATCAAGGCTTACAAAAGAAACTCACATACATACTCATACATATACCCTGAAAACATTGCACTCCTTTTGTTTTGTCACAACATTGTCATGTAAAAGCCGCATAACGTCTTTGTAACCTTGATGCGTATTCAAGTGATCATTCATTACCCTATCAGTCAGGTAATCATCATATTCCGGATTCAATACAGCATTAAAGCTGTCACACACGATGAAGATGCTATAATATTTCATGTTATCTTAGAACATATTTATTTCATTATCGCATATACAAAACAAAGGACGAAGTTAATATATATATCATATATTTTTTAATTTGTAATTCATAGTAGTTTTACAAGCAGAAAACCAGTGATCTTTGTGTTACAGTTAAATGTAATTTGCCAGACGTTATTACAAAGTTATGCCGTGAAATTCCGTCAGCTGTCATTTTAAGCAAGCTACATTTAATAGACGATAGTGGTTGGTTTAGTATATATTCCTTAAGTCCTAGATACAGGCCTTCATGAGTAGGCCGATACTCAGTAGTCAACTAAAATATTAATACGCTGATTTATACGCCCTACGCACTGTAAAGTTACTTACATTAATATAATTTAGAGAGCCTAGTCTAGAAAGTAAAACAAACTACATCGTTTCTCAGCCGCTTTAGCGCTTTTTCATTCCACAACGAAAATAAATAGACACTCTTCACTCCTCAACTAAAAAAAATCGTCCACTTAATCGAAGGAGGTGACTAATTCACCCGTTTTATCACGGGCGCAGTCCTTAAGGTCATTTCGCAGTCATAATTCAGTGTGGAAATCGCGCTAAAATCGCGGGTAGTCTGAAAAATGCTCGAGAGATGTCGGGCCGCATTAGGTGTCGCAAACTCGTATTTAAATGAGACGAATGACGCCCGCTCAGCTTTAAGGGTGAGGGTAGGGTGACATTTTTAGACGTATTCTTCATATTATTAGAAACAATAATTTTTAAACCGCGTTAGAAATTATATGAAAAAGTCGACGTGTTGTATTATAAAGGAGGTTCTCAAATTCGACTGTATGTTTTTTTGTTTACTCGATTACTCCGCCAATTATGAACTGATTTTGATGATTCTTTTTTTTTTTTTGGTAGGTAATACTTCAGAGGTGGTCCCGTAGAAATTTTATCATCAGTAGTAGTTTGGTTTTTAAATATAAATTACTAGA
Organism: Erannis defoliaria; assembly: GCA_905404285.2. Taxonomy (NCBI): domain Eukaryota; kingdom Metazoa; phylum Arthropoda; class Insecta; order Lepidoptera; family Geometridae; genus Erannis; species Erannis defoliaria. The sequence continues at coordinate 9,482,179 of FR990091.1, read as the reverse complement.
AAATATGAAGATGTCATCCAGGTATTCGAAGTTGAAGTCGGTTTTTTTTTAAAGCGTATTATATTCATTAAGTAGTTTGGGCAGGGGATATACAAAACGTGTATTTTCGAGATGTTTTTAAAACTTTGCATAAAGCTTCTATGTTTGTAGTAAGGTCGCCACACCTTTACTCGGGCATGATTTTGACTTGACTGTGACTGCTTTGTGTGACGGACTGAGGTTTTATGATTTATTTGATTTTATGCTATCGAAACTTTGGAAAAATGCATGATATACTTGAGAGTGGCTGCACAAAGTGCGATGCTAAAAATTAAAAAAGAAAAAACAGAGTATTAAAAAAAGAACCCTACTTGTTTGTCTCACCAAACTTAGTTGAGCTATACTTACACAAGGTTGTGTTTCCATAGGTAACAAGCAGGCGGGTGATTGATGGTAAGCAATTATCGACGCCTACCTGAAACACGTCAACAACTTTTATACGCTGCTCTATATAGGTCCTCTTTAAAGAATCGGGTCAGCTCTAGGGCGTGATGGTACTTGTCCAGAAGCGATGTTCTTTTTAAATAATTATACTTCGGACCTCCAGGGAGGGCCGAGGCAGCTCGGCTCCAGGGCCAGTTGCCCCCCTAGGTACACCCATGTCATTGTTCTATGTAAAAATCAAGAGTATAATAAATAGTTAACTATTTATGCTTTTTTATTATATAGTATAATGTAGTGTTACATAATTATGTGATGTTATTTTTTTAGATATAGTTATCATAATCAAATTTTGATTAGTAGTATATTAGATGTTACATATTTACTTTTAGTTTCAAGCAAACATATTTATTGTGCTCGCTTCGCTCGTAGGTTATCCGCTCCCTTACCGCCAGAAGCTGAAACATTGTTTGTACGGCGGGCGCGAGTCCGTTTGTGTTTTTGGTGTAACATATACAATGCTAGTAGGCGCATCTGTCAGTAACGTAACAGCTTTGTAACGGATTCGACGAGGCGGTACATGTTAGCAGGGCCGTAACTAGGCTTGGTGTAGGGTTAACCAAAGTATTAGGGTAGGTTACATTTTTCACACAACTTCTTATTTTTCCGTCTAATTGTAGTGGCAGGACTCTATTGCAGAGTCCGCATGGGGAAGTACTACACCTTTGTCTGTTATTCAACCACCAAGCAGTAGTATGCAAGCATTACTTCGCATTATGTTAACAGAGAAATTACTGGGTATGACGAAAAGTGACATCTAATATCTCAAGGTGACGAGGGCAGTTCAGTGCGGCGCAGGATTTTGTTCGCAAGTTTATCATTCTGGCGCTACTACTGTTATGGTTAGGCGTGATGCTTACCACCAGGCGAACCTCTCGCTCGTTTCGATTACATTGCATAAAAAAAACCTAAGAAGATAATTTCATTTCCCTCTTGTTTCGCCGATGATTTTTTCCTTATTTTAATAAGACTTTAAATTAAAATATTATGTACTGTCCATTTTATTGATATACACGACATGGTAATGTTATTGTAGAGTACTGCGAGTTAAATTACAGCTTACTATTATTGTAACAACCAGCTCCTCTTGGTTTCAATATATTATTTACAGGAACCGTTTCCGAAAAAATTACAGTATTTTGACGTTATTTATGCAGTCATGCATGTAAATAAAACAAAGTTAATAACCATATTTTTGGTTCAAACGTCAGGGGAATGTACCCCCAGTTCCTCTTCCCTTGATTACGCCCACGTGCGTTAGCTTTTGTTAAATAAGCGACGGATTAGATACAGAGTTCATTTATAAACGCTTTGCGTAACCGCGGAAGTGGAAAATATTGTTGCTGAGGTAATATTGTTCGCGTAATTTTCAGGATTTGTATTTGAACTTGATTTGTGAAAATTAACCTTTAGATGTTTCAATAGATTCACTGAGTTAGCATTAGGACGGGTCATTATCATACCAAACAAAAATCATAACATCAAAATCAATTCCTAATTGGCTTAGTAATCGCGTAACAAACAAAAAAAAAATACAGTGATAAAAGACTAACTATTATGCTACGCTGATCAAAACACGAAATTCGAGATTTTGCGCTTATGATCATTGCGCTATAATCCCCCACAGAGACACAAACAGGCTGATAAAATGTCCGAGATAAAAGCCTTCGCACGAGTCTTCTTGCGCTGTCATTGCGTGGCGTAGGCGTGTCGTCACGTGAACTACGATGGCATAGCGGGCAATAGACATTAAGCACTGTTGCAGGGATATTGTTGTATTGTACTTGCGGAGGCGAACAATATGCCAAAAAGTTTTACTATCGAGATAAAAAAAGTTTACTTTATACAAAAAGAGATGGATATGAATGATCATGAAGTGAAAGAATACTACAATATAACGTCTAAATTTGATTAACGTGACTTATTGCTAACTATATATGTACATTGATACGTAGAGGTTAGAGGTCCCCGCGACTTCGTCCGCGTACAGAAGATATTCGGCCCGCTCCCAAAATTCACCACTTCAAATCATCCCGAGCAAATTTTTTTACCCCTAAAAGTACAAAAACAAAGAACTTTCATACAAAAGTTTCCCCTTTTCCCAACCCAATCAGGGGTCGAATTTCGAAAAATCCTTTCTTAGTACACCCCTACGCATCAAGACGAATACACACTCCAAATTTCAAGTCTGTACGACCAGCGGTTTAGGCTGTACGTTGTCTGGCAGTCATTAAATCAGTCAGTCAGACAAAGATTCTTATAGTATTAGATTGTGTCTCTGTAGGATTATAGCTCGATGCTTACGATACATAACGTAGAAGCTATCGATATAATCTGAAGGTCCCAGTCCAGCACCCAAGTCACGCTCGAGATTTATACGGGAAGTTTTCGTGTGCGCTCGCCCTTAGATGGTTCCTATTTCATGTCAATCCATTTCGCGGTCCAATGCTTTTAAAGATTTGCCCTCTTATTCCTATAATCTATTCCATTTTATGAAATAACCACTTTTACTGTGGAACCAACCCTACAAGGACAAACCAGTAGGTAATATTACGTAGATAAGATATCCCAAGCGTCTAAAAGGAGATAAACCACATTATATATATAACTACAACATTCAGTGCAAGTTAATTTGTACTCTATTTGTAAATGACAGTGTGTCGATATTCCACTGTACCGCTGAGACGTAGGCACAGCCGACCGCGTGACGTCAGTAAGACCAGTCGCGATTCAATTGGTTTCTTCTAGATAACCGTGCTCCATCGTACACTGCATCTTCGCTTAAATGATGGCACCACACATCGCCAATGTTGGACCAATAAAAAAGGACGCATCTATGTAGCCTGCATACATGCGTCCCTTTTTATTCGGCAAACATAGATGTGTGGTGCCAGCATAACACCAGGCGAGATATTAATCCAACTCAAGCCTGTTTTTCACAAAAATTATAATAGATAGATAGATAGAAACTCTTTATTGTGCACACCAAAAAAATACAATACAGAAATTTCCTCCTTATGAGCTAGTGCCACAATTGGCGGCCTTATCGCTAAAAGCGATCTCTTCCAGGCAACCATAAGGAAGAATATACACATAAATAAAGACGGGCGATGCTACAAACACTTTTAAATTATTAAAATATAAATATAATCTACATATTTATATATACATATATACATAATACTTACTGTACTTAGTTACTTCCTTCACTTATATGGTTCATATTTTTTAACCATATAACATATTTTGATATTTTTCTGATATTTTGGAACGGAAAGCCTAAATTCAAACGCAATAAAACACGTTTTAAGGGGGCGAACAATGCCAAAAGTAAGTAAAAGGTGTATTTTTAAACGCATCGCTTAATGATTAAGAACGTAAAATATTCAGATTTAAAAAAATACTACAGGTAAGGGAAAACCCTATAGAAGCCGAGTAACCGAATAGAATTTTGAAAAATAATCTGAATTGTTTAAAAGAAAATTACAAATTACTCAACAAAAAAAAAGTTTTAATTCAAATGCTCTAAATTATCAGCGACAACACCACATTATTATTTACGAATTACACAGCCAGACTAATGTTTTAGCAGAGTAACCGTTTTTTTTAAATTTCATGCCTATACTTTGAATAATTAAATTAAATCCCACCTACTCGTAAATAGCTTAAAGTCACTATCATCATCAAAAAGTTAATTACCAATAAAATTAAATTAAAAGTGATGTCACAAAAATGGCTCAAATATATCATGCGATTTTCGACTCTTAAACTAATGCAAGACGTGCTTGTGAAATTTAATATTTTTCTGGCATTACTCTTAACCAGAGAAATTTACTTGCTATAAATTATATAATAAATTCCAAGCGGTCCGCAATACGCGCCATTTCAGTTTCAGCTTCAGCGGTGTCAATGACACAACAATATAGTCAAGTCGGTTAGTCATACCGAAATAAGTATTGCCCTAGTTTTTAGTTATAAAAACACAGGACTGAGGTGGCGTTTTTCATGTTCATTTACGATGGATTAAAAGATTAGTCCAACTTCTACAGCATTAAGGTGATCCGATTTCCATACTAAAGTATTTTCCCATTTATTCGCCAAGAAAGTATATTTTTACGCTTAAATAAGTGTCGTTGGCTTTATACCTGTTGTGATTTGCGGTAAATCGTATTTATTTATCTGTTCTTACCACTAAATCGGTATCATTGTGTTTTATTAGCCCTCAATAATAGCCCGGAGACGTCCACTGCTGAACGAAGGCCTCCCCCTTAGACCGCCACACTGTACGACAACCTGCCATTTGCATCCACCGGTTGCCCGCGACTTTTACAATGTCGTCGGTCCACCTAGTGGGAGGCCTTCCTACGCTGCGTCTTCCGGTTTGCGGTCGCCACTCAAGAACCTTTCTTCCCCATCGGTTGTCAGTTCTTCGAGCGATGTGGCCTGCCCTGCGCCACTTCAACTTGCAAACCTTGAGATAGATAGACAGGGATATAGATAAACCTAGACTTTTCATAACGTCGGAAATGTAGTCTATTCACATAAGGCGCACTGGGAGCTAGCCAAGACGTAGTGAGTCTAAATCTAGGATTATTGCCATTAGTATGAGCTATGGCTAGTGTTGGACTAGAGAGCTTCTTTTGAAAACTGTATTTGACTTCCGGAACATCTAAGAGGGTCAACTGTGATTTTTCAACCGACTTCAAAGAAGGACTTTCTCAATTTTATGTTTGTTACGCGATTACTCCGCCAATTGTGAATTTATACTTCAGAGGTGGTCCAATATGAATTTTATCGATTTCGGTTAGTAGTTTGGTTTTTAAATCAAAATAACAGGAAAAAGATGTCATCCAGGTAAGCAAAAAAGTCGGTTGTTTTCTATTTATTGGTGAGAATGCTTATTTTTAAATTTTTAATGAGCCTTCAGTATTTTTTCACGCTTTTTTCATACGCGCATCGTACGCCTCTTTTATGCTTTGTAGCACCATCGAGCAAATACCACTACAGATGCCATTGGTCATAATCTGCCTATGCATAAGTTTCTACCACTTTTTGAGGGGACGAGATAGCACGCGTGGACAGGTTTTTTTTTTTGATAGGTACAATCAATTGACGTGACGAGCAAGACCCCCAAGCCGCCTGCCGAGCGTGGGTATTATGGCAACCCCTCCTTATTAAGGGGGAGGTCTGCGTTCAGCAGTGGACGTCTTCTGGCTATATTGCTGGCTGTATTATTGAGGGCTAATAAAACACAATGATACCGATTTAGTGATAAGAACAGTTTTAGTATATCACCACATCAGAGTAGCGCGGGGACAGTCAGATGATACTTTGTTGGCAAACGTTATTCGACATAGTTGACGTATTTACTTAGTAGAGTTTTTTAACAGACTTCTAAAAAGGAGAGATTTTCAATTCAAGTGTATTTTTTATGTATGTTACCACAGAACTCCGTCATAAACAGATTTTGAAAAAAAAAAAATATTTTATAGAATTTAGAAATTTCCTCAAAATTAGTTCAGTAGTTTGGTTTTTTAATCAAAAATATGTTCAAGCAAAAGTACATGTTTTGCTTTTGAAGACGGTTTTTTTAAATAGATTGTAGCAGTTTAGTATACTATCTAGTAACGAGACTAGCAAGACGTTCGCCTGGTGGTAAGCGTTACGCCTGCCACTAACAGTAGCAGCGGCAGAATTGTGAACTTGCGAACACACGTCCTGCGCCGCACTGCACTGCACTGCGCACTATTAGATATTTTAAATCTCTCATACCCATTCATTTCTCTGGTAACATTGCCCTTCAAACCGGAACACAGTAATGCTTGAACAGTACTGCTTGGCGGTTGAATAACTGGTTGATTTGATATATTGATTATGTTATGGTACTATGTTCGAAAACTAATAACGCGGTATGAAACGCCCACTGAAGAGAAGTGAATAGAACGAGCCAGCATTAAGTGCAAATGAGCTTAATGACAATTCTACCAATATACATGTTTTTAGACTGAGAATACTCAAAAAGACAATTTAAATAGACGCGTAGGAAATCAAACCACATTGCATCGTAATTAGATCAATTTTAATCTGTTGCAAAATAGCATTTCGAGCGTTTTACTTCAAATGTGCGGCCAATGATTGGCATTTTTTCGTCGTATTGACTACAGTTTTCTGTGAAACTGGCGACAGCGGTTATCCATACAACTGCTTTACAACATTGTTTTTACAGCCGTTCTACCTAAGAAGTTGGGAAACGCCCCAGTACCCGATAGAAACACACGGATGGTTATATCACATATCCTCCTTACATTTCAGTTCTTCAAGTGTGACACACTGTTGCAAAGCACAGCAAGCTTTAGTTCCAACTTTACTGTCTTCAAGTAGTTCTCTCTGATGGATTCCATTCACTCGCCTGCAAATGTAGTTTTATAGCCACCGTCACAATCTTTTACAGGTTTTCTATGGTGTTCAGGCCATAGAAAGTTTTACTGTGAATAAGATACTTGCAACAGAAACAAAAGATATAGTCTGCTTAAGCCGTTAATATCTCACCGCTGCGGGCGCGGTGCAGAGTTTTGGCGGCAACACGGAATCATGTCGCCGCATAATTTTTTTTAACGGGTGTTTTATCGCGAATTAATGATTAAAAATTGTAGTGTTTTATTCATTGAGTGTTAAATTACATGCACGAGTGTGGGCAAGTGATATGATATGGTGAAACATGTTTTTACGTGTTGTTATCAAAACTCCTTAAAAGCTCATAGTAAAGTCGCCACAACTTTACAAGGTTAGACTTAGACTCGACTGTGACAAATTTCGTGTGACTAAATGTGATTTCATGACATATTTGACTTGATAATAATACTTTATAAACTTAAACATTCATATACTTGACACTGGCAGAATGCACAACGTGCGATGCCAATAACAGAGAAAGGTTAAAATACCCGCACCGGGTTACTGTTGTGTTAGTTGGTTGCTGTTATTACTGTTGGGGAAGCTCGACGAGCGAGACGTTCGCCTGGTGGTAAGCATCACGCCTGCCCACAACTTAGTGCCAAGTGTGAACTTGCGAACACAATCCTGCGCCGCACTGCACTGCGCTCGTCACCCTGAGATGTTAGATGTCAAATCTCTTCATGGCCAGTAATTTCTCTAGTAAAATAGTTCTTGAAACGGAAACACTATTGCTTGAACACTACTGCTTGGCGATTGCATAACTGGTAAATTGGTGCGGCATTTTATCATCTCTAATCCTGTTACTTGTACCAGCTCACGCAACGGGCAATGGAGAGAGATATGCTCGGAATTACTTTGCGCGATAAAATCCGGAGCGAGGATATTCGCTAACGAACCAAAGTCCCCGACATAGCTCGCAGGGTTTGCAAGTTGAAGTGACAATGGGCAAGCCACAACGCTCGAAGAACTGTCAACCGATGGGGAAGAAAGGTTGAGTGGCGACCGCGAACCGGGAGACGCAGCGTAGGAAGGCCTCCCACTAGGTGGACCGACGACATTGTAAAAGTCGCGGAACCAGTGGATGTAAAAGGCAGGTTGTCGTATAGTGTGGTGGTCTAAGGGGGAGGCCTTCGTTGATGATGAAACTTGTTCCTATAAAAAAACCTTCTTGTACTCGTAACTCAAAAAATCGTGCGTACAACAGAAGTACCAGGGTATCATATCTCCAAGGTAGTTGGTTTGAGCAAGACACCAATTTCAATATAATGAACAACAAAGCAAGTTAGGCGGCAACACAAACGCCTTCAGAATAAGACAAATATTAATTTCAGTATGAGTTAATACCGACCAGGAGTAAATTATTTCCTAGATATGGCGACGTGAGATGATATATGGCTCTTGTACGCGCGTGATATATTGCCCTTGTCTGTTGTGTGTATGTCTATTTTACTATCATTGGTTATGATATGGCTGAGCTAGCAGTTATTACGATGTTAGGGTAAGCCCTGGTAGCCCCTTGGAGACGATACGCCTTATAATCGTAAGATATGGGTTCGGTTCCTGTATCATCCACTGTTGAACGAAGGCCTCCCCCTTGAACCGCCACACTGTACCACAACTAGCCATTTGCATCCACCGGTTGCCCGCAACTTTCATAACGTCGTCAGCTTACCTTTGCTGCGTCTTCATGGTCGTTGGTCGCCAATCAAGAACCTGTCTTCCCCGTCAGTTCTTCGAGCGATGTGGCCTGCCCATGCCACTTCAACTTGCAAACCCTGATAGCTATGTCGGTGACTTTGGTAGAATTTAGGTAGGTACTTTACGAAGCACTTCAACAGCCAGAAGACGTCCAAATCTGGACGAAGGCCTCTCCTTTATAAGAGGGGTTGCCATAATCTCCACGCTTGGCAGGCGGATCGTAGATTGCCCACCATTAACCGAAAGGACGCTGTTGCCCATCGTCCGTTGATTCTTGATGCAGTTTTAGGACATACCCACGTCCAAGTTAGTGTTACGGAATGTTGTTTTTAGGATTCTAAAATTGAACTATATAGGCGTAACTATATACTGTTCTAACTTAAGCTATCATATTTCTATCAATATTTTTTTCTTGTTATCTATAGTTTTTTTAAGCCTTTCGTATCCTCACTGAATCGGCCTCAACGGAAGATCAGCGCTGTTTCATTTAAGCTGTATTAAGCTGAGTTATAGTCATTTTTGAGACTTCACTCAAGAACTTTTGATCAGTTATAGCCAGCGACATTGATAATGGAATGAACGGGCCCAGCGCTTGCAAATCGTTCAAAATTAACAAATCAACATAATCAAGCATACCCAGCTAAAAGTATGCATATTACATATGCCAGAAAATAGAGATAGCGAATCTAATTACTGCATGACAAAAAGAGAACACATGTACATGTATTAGAAGTTTGTATTGTCGTATCTTACGGCTCGCATGTCGCAAAGACAGAGTATGACTGACGTGAGAGGAGAGCTGGCGGTCATCATACAGTTTTCAACATCTGTGCGCTTATTACCCGTCGATTCATTTTATCATTGTCGCAGGTTATAGCTATGTTACCATATTGACACAACTGGACCAGATTAGCACAGGATTGGGTTGAGGGCATAGCAAAAGAAAGGCATAGGTACCTAGCAGTGAGAAGACGAAGGCTGCGGCTGATCATTATATGTTAACGCACAGAATACAATAATTTTACAAGCACGTAGGATTATTTTTTATTCTGTGGTACAAGTACAGAAGATTCACTCCGCAAAATCATTTAAATAAGTAGCGACTCATGCTACGTCACAATAAAGTGCAATTCAGGACGTGCGAGCGCTAACTACCTACAGCTATATTAACCTAGAAGTTGCCTCTCTGTCTAGCGCGTAACTCTTATCTCTTCTAACTGAATTCTTCCCACTGAATTGGCCCGTGTAGACGGGCCCGCCACGTACTTGTAGCTTCATACCTATAGCACAAAATAAATAAATAGTATGCCTAAAGTACAGATTGCGCAAGGCCTGGTTAAAGTCCAGTGTATGAAACGACTTCCTAATTTTTTTTTATCTGTCAAGTGACGAGACGAGCAAGACGTTTGCCTGGTGGTAAGCGACACACTGCTAACAGTAGCAGTGCCAGAATTGTGAACTTACGAACACAATCCTGCGCCGCAGTGCACTGCGCTCGTCACCCTTAGATATTAGATGTAAAATCTCCTCATACCCAGTAATTTCTCTGTTAACATTGCCCTTCAAACCGGAACACAGTAATGCTTGCACACTACTGCTTGGCGTTGAATAACTGGCAAAGGTGTGGTATTTCCCCAGGCGGACTCTGCAGTAGAGTCCTACCACTACACCTAAATAAAGATCCTAAAAATCTCGCACCAATTTTCCAAAGCATAGACTTCCTAATCGAAACGTTTACAACCCAAGAACAAAGACTTGTTCAAAACATTTACAACGTAAGACGAAGTTCCAAAGTTGCCCGTTTAATAGCCAATAGCCGATAGCTGTACCGCTCACAACAGATGTGTACTGAGTTCTAAACTTACGAAACGAAAAACTGCGCTTCGGAGTTAACGCAAGTGATTTTGAACGGACGTTGTTGTGAAGTTCTATACAAGTATCAACTACATTGTATTAGCCTACACAAGCCTATTACACACGTACGGCCTTACTTAAAAACGCCGCTCAAAACTTTGTCACTGCTTGAACTTCCCTGTCTTGTTCTTGCACGTGACACTTCACGTCAGAGAGAAGTTGACAGAGCATCTTAAGCAGTGATTAACGGTTGAGAAGTTTTTTAAAGTAAGACTGGTAGTTTCCAGGACACAGTTTCCAAGGTGAGCTTTGCTATTAATTTTTTACCTCTCTTTCTCTCATTACACATCGTGATTGGGGTTTCTCACTTTTATCTGTATATTTAAATACAACCTTAGAATAAAATATATAATACAAATTTTATTAAATTCAGTCTAATGTAATAAATGCTTTTGTAGTGGTAGGACTCTATGCAGAGTCCGCCTGGAGAAGTGCCACACCTTTGCCAGTTATTCAACCGTCAAGCAGTAGTGTGCAAGAATTACTGTGTTCTGGTTTGAAGGGCAATGTTACCAGATAAATTATAGTATGAAGATATTTTACATCTGATATCTCAGGGTGACGAGCGCAATGCTGTGCCGCGCAGGATTGTGTTCGCAAGTTCACAGTTCTGGCACTGCTTCTGTTAGTGGCAGGCGTGACGCTTACCACCAGCTGAAAGTCTTGCTCGTCTCGTCACTTGACCGTATAGTAAATAAAATGCGAAAGTTTGTCGGTATACGTGTGTGTGTGTGTGTTTGTGTTTGTCTCTTCAATGCTGAACGGATTTGGATAAAACACGGAATGGACATATTTGTAACGTATTTCCTGGAATAACAGACAATATACATTACTTTATTTGTGTCAAAAAACATAACATGATAAAATAAAATTAAAAAAAAGCAATTAAACATACAACAGAAATTAAGAAAACATAAACATAAACTAGACGTATCACTAGTTTTTTGCCTCAAAACGGCCACAGCTAAACATGATGCCGGCTACTTCTTATCATCATCATCATCTTCACCGATTTCATCATAAAGCAGGTAAAACCGCGGGGCGCAGCTATTAAATAAATAAATACCCATCAATACGCTCGACAAACGCAAAGGGCAACCTGGAGGTACGGTCCTTCGATCATTTTTCAGACGTTAAACTTACCGCAGACCAAATCATATTCTACCCTTTACCCTATCTATATTCAATAGTCACGTGCGCTCCCATAGTTGATACGCGATGAACCATGTCTTGTCCGTGAATACCCATTTTAGTTTCTTTTACAAAAACCACTCCTTGAATCCCTTTTCTCTCATTGAAGGCGAGAAAATTTCTATAGGGGAAAATAATTTCTATTTGGCAAGAGCCTTTGTGGCTACATGAATGGAACACTTTAGGGGTCGAAGTGTTGAAGGTATTTCGGAACGATGGACGTGAATTGATTGATATTTTTCGGCTAGTTTTGTTAATTTGAGCTGGCGAGTTCGATTTAGTGTGTCGAGTTTTTTGTTGAGTATGATGTGGTAAGTTTTATTTCATCACACTTGCTCGTAAAGTGGATCTTATTACATCGGTTTTAGGCTCATAATCTAAGCTATTACGCCCGCGTGTTTTTTACTTTACATTACGGCACTAGTGCTATAATAGGTATAACCCGGTAAAGTCAAGTTTGTACGTGACTGCAATTAGACGTATGTATACGAAGCACTCTTAATATAGCCGGGTAATACTTACAGTTTTTTTGTAATTCCAACAAAGAGTTCTTATGCCGCTGAAGTAAATGTCAACCTCCGCGCGCATTGCTGGTTTGGGCGCCATGTTCCGCAAATGTTTGTTGACGTTTTCGCTGTGTGGTTGATTATTATCAAAAAAAGTTTGTTTTTTCCTCGCAAGTGTGATGAAAACAGTCGTATGAAACTCTTGTGCTATGTTTCAATACACTATCGGCTTCCTTATCGCGCTCGCCTGCGGCTCGCGCGCATAATACCGCTTCTAGTGTAATGACCAACATAGCACACTTGTATCATAATGTACTATTATGCAATGAAATGGCGAAGACGTTCGCCTGGTGGTACGCATCACGTCTGCCCATAACAGTAGCAGTGTTATAATAGGCTAGATGACTGGTTTTTTTTTTATTGTCCTATTAAAATGTGGCCCATAAATATAGCTAATTAATGAAAAAAAAATGAAATTCTGATCAAAAATAAGAAACTTATAAGCATTTTAATATCACGCTAAACAGAGAGAGGAAACAGCTAATCGTGACGTCACTTGTCAGTACGCCATATAAATTATATTCAGACAAGTAAGGCGTGACGTCATTTTTTGTTTTGTGGGAAAGGGACAGAGTTGACTCTAACAAAAACTTTAAACGCTTATATATCAGAACATTATTAACCGATTTAACTTATTTTTTCAATAAACATACTATATTTACTTAAATTCTTCATCAAAGCTATTGGTTTCAACTTTTTAAACATCAGTCATCTACCCTATTGTGAACTTACATACCCACACACATACATGTGTCACGTACGTGTACATGATACATACATACCCTTCAGTATTGTTAAACTTTTTTGATACATGTTGTAAAACTCAAAAGATCGATTTACCTATATCAGTATTGTTACGTTTTATTTTGTATCAGTTTACAGTCGAGTCGATTTGAATATGAATACCTCTAAACCTTAAGCCCCTAAGGAGAGCCTCGGGAGAATTACCCTGATGTGCACAGGGTCTTTTATAAAGGAGCCAGAGATATACTGTGTGATAAAATTGTCTTAATTTTAGATCTTAATTGTAGGATACAAATACATTATAGGTACATATGTACAACACTTGAAATAAATATTTAAACTATATACTAAAAACTACTTATTTACAATAAAAAATATATATAAATATATAAAAAAATTTAAACCCTAGTACCTATAAAACAAAAACGCCGTCTAGATTGCCACTATGTGGGCTTCATTTCCCCGTTGAATGGCAATACTTAGCCTCTGGGCAAAGTATGCGCCAGCTCCCCCGAGGCGAGGACCAAACTCTTGGCCAAATCTTTACAAAAAAAATTAGTGTCGGACGACGGGCCCAAAGTTTCCACAGCCAGCACCACAAAGTTATAATATGCGCTTATCTGTGAATACTTTCGATGTTTGAGTAGTTGGGCCTGTTTGGCTGTAGAGATAGAGTTTAAAGTGAAAAGATTGTTCTTTTTACCAAGTACTTACACACATACAGCTATAGGAAGCCAGAAAGAGTAGAAATTAAATAAAATGGAACTAAAAGTTTTCAATACAAAATATTATTCAGTGTTGCCAAGTTATACGTCATTTTGAAGAGTTTGTATAGAAAATAGCGCCCCCATTTTTTTTCTACTCTTTCTGGTACAGCTATTACTATTTTACTACTACCTTACCTATCTATTTTCTTGTTATATTTTCACAGGATTTATCAAGGTTCCTCGTCAATATCCATAGTACCTATGTCTTTTTATTGCCCGGGCGCAGCGAAGGTCTCTGAGTCTACTGAGGCAGATCGGCTGTTGTATGTATATTTTTTTGACGATAACTTGCAAACCGTTGATCCGATTTTTATAGATTTTTGTATACAAGTAGTTCGAGTAAATTCGATCAAGTTCGAATATGAGCTATATTAGTCAAGGGGTTTAGAAGATGTGGGGAGTCGCGAGGTCACAGTTCACTGGGAAGGGGAACTAATAGTTGTTATGGGGTTGCGTCGTTTTATTACACAGTTCCCATGGCCACCTTCCAGCTCCATCATCAGATCAGCTGTATGGCGCATGTACTGTGGCATTGTAAAGCTACAGAAGAAACGAGAATCGCTACCAGATTGCATGATGCACCTTCATCGCCAACCATGTCACCGCAACAGCTTGACTGCTTTTCATCATCATCATCATATACTTACACACCTCCATCTAACCCACTGGAGTTACTATGCCAACGGCCCAGAGCCTCGCTCTGTTACTTCAAGGTGCTGGGTTGGGTCGGATAGACGCTGGCGGGGGAAATGCTTGGGGTGTATTGTACACCCCAAGCGGGACGTCATTGCAGGACTTATCGCCCCCACATTGAATAAGAATAAGAAATCCTTAAAGATACGCAAAGCACCTGGCCCCCACGGCCCAAGTGTCTCTACCCCCAAACGGCACAAAGATGTAACTCTATCGAGGCTAGTTTTTTTTCTTTTTACTTCAAATTAATACGGGACCACATCGGGGGTATTCTTTTTTTATTTGAAAGGGTATACACCCTTTCTAATAAAAAAAAATATTTTCCTAATTCGGTCTACAATTGACTGAGAAATCGGTGAACATACACAAAAAATCATACATATCGTCGAACATAGAACCTCCTCCTTTTTTGAAGTCAGTTAAAAAGAGTATAACGGGTGTAATTTTTTTTTCTTGGGCTTTCAGACCCAATCTAAATAATATTCCGTTTACTCCAAACCTCTTTCAAATTCAAAATACCTAACATCATAGAGGTAAGAGTAAAAAATCTAGAGGGAGTTTCTATAAAGGCGTCAGTTGGAAGCGAACCTCCCAGAGGGAAAACTACGCTAGAAATGTCTGAATTTTCAATAAAAATTGCGCAGCGGAATATCGTCCCCGGGGCGTTCACATACACACGAATTTACTTAATATCTATCTGTGTTACTTGAAATTATTATTATAAAAGTTGAATACAATATATTTCAAAGGATTATTAAATAATTATTTTACTTGAAAAATAGCATATTTCAATAACGTGTCGACGAGTATAACGTCAACGTCAAGTGGTATCGTCAAAAGACATTCAGTTATATTTTCTTATAATAGGGTAGATGACTGATGTTTATATCGTTGAAACCAATAGCTTTGATGAAGAATTTAAGTAAATATAATATGTTTATTGAAAAAATTATTTAAATCGTTTATTAATGTTCTGATATATAAGCGGTTAAAGTTTTTGTAGAGAAAACTCTGTCCCTTTCCCACAATATAAAAAATTACGTCACGCCTCTGTGCGCCATACTTGTCAGAATATAATTTATATGGCGTACAGAGAAGTGACGTCATAATCTCCTCACTGTCTAGCATGATATTAAAATGCTTAATTTTGATCACATTTTCATTTTGTTTTCATTAATCAGCCACGTAAAAAAAACAAAAAAACCGTAAATCGTATTTATGGGCCACGTTTTAATAGGACATTAAAAAAACCAGTCATCTAGTCTATTTGTAAAAAATATCGTATATGCCTTTCGTAGTTCTATTAAGCTGAAGTGCACGAACAAATGTGTGTGTTGGTAGTAAACATTTCCCGTAGCGTTATTTTAACTCAGAAGTAAATTGAAATACAGGCTGTTAAAAAACATCGATTCTGCACAATTAACTACTATTACCTTTACAGAACAGCACAGGCTGTTCTGTAAAGGTCCCGTCAAAGCCCTCGTGTCGAACAAAGCACCTGCATTCGCTAATGAAGGTGTGTCGGGTTACCGCGTAACAGGTTGAGATTGGGACAAAAAATAGAACAAAACACATTTAACATTTTCAAACTCACATTGCGAACATTTTCCTTTTCAACCGACTTCAAAAAAGGAGGTTCTTCATTCGACTGTATGTTTTTGTATGTATGTTTCGCGATTACTCCGCCATTTATGAACTGATTTTGATGATTCTTTTTTTGTTCGGTATGTAATACTTCAGAGGTGGTCCCTTATAATTTTTATCGAAATCGGTTCAGTAGTTTGGTTTTTAAAATTACTAGAAAATATAAAGGTGTCATCCAGGTATTCGAAGTTGAAGTCGATTGTATTTTTATTTAAAAAGCGTATTATCAATTATACATTAAAAAAATATAATAATAATAAATTATAATTAAAAAAAATAAAAATAAAAATTATATAACTTTTTTTTTTAATGTATTATAAATTTTACATTATTTCTGACTTATGACAATGAAGACAGGTTTTTTCAGGCATAAGGCTTTATTAATTACAACAAACTAAAAAGGCTACATTATAACTACATACACAAAAAACAAAAGGCTTGTATCCAGATCACAGATCATATAGCCTGGCTCGTGAACATAATGTCTTCTACAAAAACGACTCACCGTAGCGGGCACGAGGTAACGTTATATGCTTGAGATTGGCCAATCACTGGGATGACGCAATCTGAGTCACGAAATTCAATGAAATTCTGACGTACTTTCAGTGGTTTTCAAACAATGAGTTAATATCTATAGAGTCACAAACGTGCAAAAAAAACGTCCGCGCCAAAACTCGGCACACAGCATAGCGTGCGCCGACTTTTTGAACGACTTGATAACTACCATAAGACACAAGCGCTCAAGCATACATTGGACAAGCGACATAACGTCTAAATTCGAACAATTGTGAACTATAATAATGCTTTTTTGTTTTATTCATACGGGAATACTCACGTTTAATTAAATCGGATACTCCGACTATAGTTTCGATCACATCCGGTGACCTTTTTCAAAGAGTGAAAACAGAGCGGATGTGATCGAAACTATAGTCGGAGTATCCGATTTAATTAAACGTGAGTATTCCCGTATGAATAAAACAAAAATGGGTCAAAACCACGTCAGTTTTCATAATATAATAATGCTTTTTTGTTTTATTTATACGGGAATACTCACGTTTAATTAAATCGGATACTCCGACTATAGCTTCGATCACATCCGGTTACCTATTTCAAAGTGTGAAAACAGAGCGCGACTCGCGTGCAGCTACGTCCTGCTTAGCACACCAAACACACGCTAGTCGGAGTATCCGATGTAATTAAACGTGAGTATTCCCGTATAAATAAAATAAAACTGTGTCAAACCCACGTCAGTTTTAATTATAATAATGCTCGTATAGGTATGTACAACGGCACTCGGTCATTTTTTGTCGGTTTTCACTTAGAGATTGTGACTCTTTAGATAATAGCTCAATGTTTTAAAACTACTAATTTTCGTATGAGGGGAAGTCAGACGATCAGTCAACAGGATTTATAGTCTTTGATCCAGACCGATGAAAGTCTAGAGACAATCCAAACGCCGAAACCCACTAACAGTTAGCAGCAGATCTAGACGTAGCATTCGGTATAATATAAAAACATAGATGTGGCCGATTCTTATTCGCATAATTGTGTTTTTGTTTAGCTTCCAACGTTAATATCAGTGAATATTGTTCTTTGAAGTAACTGGCTATTCAATCACTTTCGAGTTTAAACGTTAAAATGTTACTTATTGTGTGTGGTTTGGGTGAAAATTACGTCTTCTTTTTCATAAACCGTTAGTCGCAGGCCACGCAGAAATGGTGTCGAGAGCGGACTTGGCACGGGTTTCGTTCAAATTTCATACTAAACAATGAAATAGGGCACAATTACTGACCAGAGCTCCAGAGCTCTGGTCAGTTCAGATTAGGTCAGAGCTCTCTGGGCACCAGAGAAATTACTGGGTATGAAGAGATTTAACATCTAATATCTCTGGGTGACGAGCGCAGTGCAGTGCGGCGCAGGATTGTGTTCGCAAGTTCACAATTCTGTCACTGCTACTACTGTTAGTGGCAGGCGTGGCGCTTACCACCAGGTGAACGTCTTGCTCGTCTCGTCACTTGAAAGTATAAAAAAAAATTAGGACACACCGAACGACGTCGATCGGGCGTGCATGGGGCGCGGACGCGCCAATTCGTATAATTCGGTGTGTCCCTTATTTCAATCTAATTAGTACGAAATTGAATGGAAATACCCGTGCCAAGTCCGCGCCCGACGTCGTTTCTATGTGGCCTGCGCCTTAGGTTAAACTTGAAATTATTTTTCTAGCAAGTATAGCGGAATATAAAATATTTTCTTTCCGCAAACTGATGGTCACCAAAACTTGCAGTCTCAGTTCATTTTACACCGAGCTGTCACTATGCCGCGAGTACAGGGTGTTAGTTTTCGTCGGAATGTTTCCAATTTGCCGAACTATTTCCTGACACGGTGGGGGACGGGGGATGTATCGTACGAAGGGTCGAGTTCAAAAGTTTTTTGATAGTTTAAACGATGCTTGTCATCCGGTACTAGTAGGTTTCCTTTCGAAATAGTTTGGGAAACTAATAGCACATGTTATTTGAAACACGCTTTTTTTTTGTTTGTTTGTTAATCTACTAAAGGACGATTATTATCATGCAGGACAAATAAATACTGTTTAATGTCGTGGGCCAAAAACTCGGGTCGAATATGGCTTAGATAGATTATTCTGTGTTTTTTTTATATGGATACATACAATACATATCCATATTTACAGAGGTATATAAACGAATCGTTATGAACAACTTTTACTATGGGGCCAGCACAGAAATCGAGAAAAACAATATCCATCCATACATTTACTCCAAGGTAATGAGTAGCGCTCGTGGCGTAGCTTGTCTAAGTGATTCTAAACGATCACCGATGCTCAGCAACGGACGGTCCGGTCAATCTTTGGATGGGTAACCGTGAGTGGCATTTATTTCTGAGCGCTACCGTGGATCGGATGACACGTTAAATTGTTGGTCCCGGTTGTTTGTTCTAGTTTCTATAACAACAACCGTCAGCTATGTCAGAGGCCTTCGGGCGGCACATTAACTCTAACACTAGGGTTGGCCACTCAGCCTATACGAACTTACTTTTCGAAGGTCATCATACATTGTCATTGTCTATGAACTTTTTGTATGGTACAGCAGGTTAATTTCTTCGCGATTTCATAGTTGTCCCCATAATAAAAGTCGTTCATAACGATGAGCTTATAGACCTCTGTAAATATGGCGAAGATGCACCACAACAGCTTGTATTGGTAGCTAAAAGTTAAGCGGATAAAAAGACAAACAGACAGATAGGCTAGTAAGAGTACAACCTTTGAGCACATAGTACTATAGATACGTAACCAGCGGCTGCGGAAGTGGGGGGGGGGGGGGGGGGGCAGAGGGGCCACATGCAAAAATCAATAAAAACCCAATTTTAATACCTGATAATGAAGGTTTCTCTGTTTGCAACCATGGAGTACTTCCACGGTCCCTGTACGTGTGTACGTAACCCCTAAAAAGACTCATCAAACAAGCTCACCTCGACAGTTAAACTGTTGCAAAGTAATGATTAAGTCTAAGTTTTAATAGAAACATCTTGGAATGCAATACAAATATTCTGTTCTAATGAACTTCTGAAACCGAAATGTAATTCTCATCGCGTTGAATCTTTACCTAGCTACGCGTCAGTGGACTCGAATCGCAGAGAGATGCGACGTCAGTCAGTAACTTAGTAGACAGTGACTGAGCTTCTGGATTTTAGAATTCTCTATCTAAATGGGATGGGAGAGGGTTGCGTTATGAAAAAGCTATGTTGCAAGACTGTTGACTGTTGCAAGGCCAAATGCCATCCGAAGCACAAACGGAAAAATTTAATAGCCAAAGATGTCTGGGAACTTGAACTTGCCTGTCAAATGAGTGAGCACTCAGTAAGATTTATGCCAAACTCAAGTGTTTAGAGTTCAAGAGAGCTTGTAACTTAAAAACTGCAGACATACTTCCGTATCTGTATGTACATGTACATGCTTTTACTACTACATTTTTATTTTTTGTACAGTCAACTGACGAGAGTAAGGGGACGTTCGCCTGGTGGTAATCATCACGCCTGCCCGTAACAGTAGCAGTGCCAGAATTGTGAACTTGCGAATACAACCCATCGCCGCACTGTACTGCGCTCGTCACCCTGAGATATCAGATGTTAAATCTCTTCATAATTCTTCAACATTCTCCCAGTAATTTCTCTGGTAACATTGCCCTTCAAACCGGAACACAGTAATGCTTGCACATACTGCTTGGCGATTGAATAACTGGCTGGTACTTCTCCAGGCGGACTCTGCAGTAGAGTCCTACCACTACAAAAGTTATTGTCATGGAAATTTTTATTTTAGTAATGAGTGTCGCCAATGTACTGCATTCCACTGCGTTAAAGACAAACAGTAGGCCTTTTCGCCACTAATGGAGCTTTTTATTTGTTCTTGGACGCCTTGGCAATGATTTAACTGACAAGTTTGTTAGCAGTTCTCCAAGATATAAGTGGATGGAACTTAATTAAGTATTGTTGTCAAAGAATATTGTGATTTACTCTTAGTAAAACTAGAGTAGTACTAACAACTAGCTTGATTAGTGGTAGAACATTTTCTAGAGCTTGCCTTATAATGTCTTCTTAATCAGTGCATACAATATTTTAATTTGAGGGCCAATTATCATTCGGACCTGGTTATGTCCTAAAACTGCATCTAGAACCACCGGAGGACGGGCAGAAGCGTCCTCTCGGTGCTGAGCATTCTGCGATCCCCAAGCTGCCTGCCGAGCGTGGGGATTACGGCAACTCCTTCCTATTAATTGGGAGACCTTCGTCCAGCAGTGGACGTCTTCTGGCTGATGAGTGAGTGAGTATCATTCTAAAGATTTACCTAGAATTAAGACAGTACAACGTTGGTGATGACATTTTACGGAAACACCTGGAAAATAGGAAACACGTTGAATAGGGAAGATTGGCATTAAAGCTAATGACAATCTTCCTTCTCCTAAGCATGAAATTCTTTTAGGTAAGTAAACTTCGTGTTGTTGCTGGTTATCGTCCTCTCCTATCACTATAAATACTTACATGTTTTTTGTATCTATTAATATTATTTATTAAGTCGTCACATCTAATAAATTATATAAAAACAGGGTCAGCATATTATATAAATAATTGTCAGTCTCAATCAAATAACCCACTCCGCGCTGGATTGCTATGGCTAACCTTTGCACCAAGTACGAGCGGGAGCGGGAGTCCCTGGTTGTTTCTCTTAATCTACGCCCTAACTCACCGACCAGAGTTTTGGCCTCACTGCCCCAGCAGCCCATCGTTTCAACCGCGATGGGAACAAAAAAGCAATGCGGCTCCATTGCTGCGTACTTCTGCCGTTTTATGAGAGCGGTATCCTCGGCTGCAGCTGCTGGCGAGTGGACGGTGCGACTCAGCTGGCAGGCGGCGACGGTGCTGACGCAAGTCGCGTCCCATACTAGGCACCGGCCGTTCTTCCATGGCACCAGAGTTAGCCCGTCTGGTCCCTTACCGTCGGACCTGCTAAGTCCGGGCGGGTCAAGAACGCAGGGAACGTTCGCTGATATTAGGGCCCTGCGGACAATGTCGTTGAGAGCATGGTGACGTGGAAACTTCCCTGTGCAACGACGACAACTCAGGGCGTGGCGTCACCATGGAACCACAGGTCCATATATGAGGTTCCCACACCTTGCAGCCTAGGCTGAGAGCGACCGCCACACACAGAGAGTCATCATCGAGCAAAGTTCCCAGGTGAGGTGAGGGAAGCGCGTGCAACCATGCCCCCGACTCCGACCTCGACACAGCGCGCAGTCTATCCAAATCAGCTCTCGAAGACTCCACCAGCAAGTGCTCATGAACCCGCTTAGCCGTGTGACCTCGTCCCAGGCACGCTGGACTTGGGACTGGACTGGACTCGATGCTCCCGTGTTGAGAACAAACCAAACTGACAGCGCATCGACACGAAAGGTATGCTTGCCTCGCCACCATTGTACCGAAGGATGGTAGTGACGAGGTCCGCTACCCCATGCGCCGATGCTAAGAAAGCCGGCAAACCCACAACACGTGCGCAACGCACCCCAAGACCACCGTACCGGATTGGAAGAACCGCTTGTGTCCACTGAGTCTCCTCTAGGGAGATATTCAAGACCGACTCAATCTTTACTTTAAGGCCCTATCAAATGAGGCAACTTCCTCCGGACAAAGCCTGGTAGGAGTGGTCCGCAATAGGTATGTCAACTTGGGAAGGGCAAAGCACATACGCAGTAGGACAATCCGATGCGACGTGCGCGGAAAGTTTCTTAAAACGTTCTTGAGCGGCAAGGAGAAGCTGCTGACGATAAGAAATAGCGTCAGGAACAGCATTGAGAAAAATTGGAGATCCTAAAAGGTTGAAATCGGAAGTAGAAAGTTTTTGTATTAGAATTATTCTTTTGCCATAAACTCGCATATTATTTAGGGATAGCGGAGTCGAAGAAAAAGCACGTCGATCTAGAATACGAAACTATTTATATTTGTATAATCCTGTCTTGTCCGCCTTGTTTTTGTCATATTATAAGTAAGAAAATCTACGAAATCGATGTCTGGGTTTCAATAAAGCATGGCAATTATCTCCGGGAGATGTATAATAACTCATGGAAAGAAAACATACGAGTAACCTGACAGGCGTGACGCTTACCACCAGGTGAAAGTCTTGCTCGTCTCGTCACTTTACCGTGTAAAATAATGCTCTAGTTAAATAATAATAATAAGTCTGGTATTCTTGTGAAATAGAGCCATTTTTGAGTTGCTTGGATTTGAAAATTGCACATATCGATAAAAACATGCTTTGGAATTGTTAAGTCAATTCTGTTTTGTTTCCATCAAACAATCATTTCTTCGCCAATTCTCGTTAGATTCAGAAATCTTGTTCAATTAACGAATCTGCTCAGAAATTCACTTCGAAAGTTGCGAAGTTTGCCCTCTGAGGAAGGGACTTCATCTGGTTAAAATATACCGGTATTAGGAAACGCGTCTGCAATACTCATAGCATTGCATAAATTGTTAACAATAATGCAAAGAGTAAACCTTTGGATAGACGTGAGTATTTTACTAGTTGAATTACAGTATTTTTTATGTAAGTTGAAAAAAATGTACCAAAGGTTCGGTTTAAAAAAACACAGACCTAGAGCCTTGATTTATATTAGATGTAGTTTAAAATAGGCTGATATACCTAAAAAATTCAGAAAACTATAAATAACTTTTGAAGTAGAGCACAGGCAAGGAGGCTAGTTTTATAGTTGAGGTCTTCTATCTCTTCATCATCAGCCAGAAGACATATACTGCTGGACGAAGGCCTCAATAGGGGATTGCGATTACCATATCGCAGAATGTTCACCACCTTTAACCGAGAGGACGCTGCTGCCCGTCCTTCGGTAAACGCAGCTTGTTAGGAAATTTCCAGCTCCCTAGATCCTACTAATCGAAATAAAAGCTTATACAAATCATGTTGTTATTGAGTAAATACCGGTTATCGATATAATTTAGCCGGTATTCGGTCTTCGTTTCCAGACAATTTCCCGGGTAAACTTCCGTGTATTTGGCACTTGGTCGGTGACAGCATTAATTGAAGCCCGATACGTTATCGGAGGCCTACGCCCTTCGTCTAAAGCTTTCGGCAGACAATTTACGATGTGGTCGGTTAGAATAATTTATTTCTTGTGTTTTTCTTAGATCTTTCTAGTAAAGTAGGTATTGTTTTAATCTTTGCTCTAGGTAGACATTACGGGACTTTGAATAATTACAAAGTGGTTTCTTTAAAAATCACACAGTCGAATGAAAAAAATCAAATAGTGTATTGAATGAATGATTTAATAGTAAAATATAAAATTCCAGAACTTTTTTAAACCGGCGTTACGGGAAGCGTTTACGCCATAACTAAAAAAAAACAATCTGTCCGCGTCCAGCTTTCGTTCAAATAGAAAAAGCGTCGGTGGTTAATTATTCCAAACCACGGTTCAAAATAAACCGTGGATCAAAATAACCGCGGCGGTGCAGTTGATTGCGAAACTTTTCATATAAAAGCCTAAAAACTCGGCACTGTTTCCCTTTTTTATGGAAGGGTTCTGTATAAAATTGGTTAGGGTTTTAAGTTACGACCAACGAAAATAAGTGAAAATGCTATCAGTTTTTTAACAAAAAAAACTGATAGCATTTCAAAAAAGGAGGAGGTTCCTTATTCGACTGTTTTTTTTAAATAGCCTATCGGTCTTGGTCTGATGACCGACTAGTCTGATCGTCAACGACTATATCTATCGTTTAAAAATGAATTCGCACTAGTTATCGTTTAAAAGTCAGTTGTCGTGCGCAAAGTCATGCGATAGATTAAAAAATGAAGCCCAGGCAAGATGACCCGACCGCAAAAGTAAAATATTCACTCATACCTTGAAGAGTTAGACGTAACGTAGGCTTTTAATGTTAAGATCCAGTTCCATGAATGACGAGCCTTTTTACTCTGATATGATTATCTGTTTAATTTAACGTGACTTTTTAAGGATCCATGATCGATATTTGAATTTGGAAAGTTTTCGCATGGCGTTATCGTTCAAGAGTCTGCCATATTTTTGTGCGATTATCAATTCGAATGATCCGAAAGTCGAATCATTCTGTTGAGGCGTACTTCAACCTCGTAGAGATTTTTTTAGCTCTCTTTCTGTTCTCTCTTACACTATCTACACTTCAGTAGGCAGAGCTATAAAAATAGAAAGAAAAATAAAATGTGAACATCAAATAAGAATGATAAGAATGCATTTGGAAGACCACCAGTCGTTTTACTTTTTCGTGGCGTACGAACCCCTAAACCGTCCCGGAACCACAATATTTTGCCGCCAAAGAGGCTCGCGTATGTGGAAACTACACACAACGTGTTTTTTTACGTTTTTCTGCGCGTTTTGCCGGATATGACTGTTCTAAATATTCTGGACAGTATGGACTTTTGAAAACCGTGGAATTTTGAACAGTAGGTATATAAGCGCTGCGATAGTACATCATCAACCGGAAGCCGTCCACTGCTGGACCAAGGCCTCCCCCTTATTAACGAGGGGTTGACATAAACGAAAAAGTATACACCGTGGTCAGTTTGAAATTATTTTTTAATATTTCTTGTTGCTACGGATACCGTGATCAGCGGATAAAATATTAATTTGTTTCTTTGAGGAAACGAATCACGGTATTAGTGGAGAAAACGCTCCGGGATCCGTGGCTAATTCATCATGGTCTGATCATGGGATCCGGGGAGACAAACCCGGCTTTCCACCACCAATGCTATATCCTCGAACGAATATCCTTACTGTCTCTACAATACCGACTTCCTTTCCGCGAAATATATTGGGGCAGCTTCCATTAAATACCCCTTCGATCTCTATCGCAGTTTATTAAAAAAATATCCAACGGTGACATTTTGTTTTATCGTCCGTGTGAAAAATGTTTTTGAACGAAACACAAGGGAAATGGCCGAAAACTGTTTCTGTTTTTGGTCTAAAAACTGGCGATAGATAGTTTTTGTAGTTTTAGGTGTTTGTTGTATTGAAAAATATGCTACTACCAGAGGTCCCCCGCGACTTCGTCCGCGTACGGAAGAAATTCGGCCCGCTCCCAAAATTCACAGCTTTAAATCACCCCGAGTAATTTTTACCAATATTTTTTTATAATTTTTATCTTAATAATCTTTCAAATCGTGATTCAGGTCAACAAATCTAACAAATCGTCGTTATAAAAACATTAATTCTTCATATTAAATGAATGACGCACCAAAAATGTTTATTTATTTTTAGAAGGAGAGTAATTACTGGATATAAATTACTAGAGAAATTACTGGGTACGAAGAGATTTAACATTTGCGGCCTTACTTAAAAAACTTCTCAACCGTTAGTCACTGCTTAAGATGCTCTGCCATCTTCTCTCTGACGTGAAGTTGCACGTGCTAGAAAAGGACAGAGAAGTTTAATCAGTGACTAACGGTTGAGAAGTTTTTTTAAGTAAGACTGCTAATATCTCAGGGTGACGAGCGCAGTGCAGGGCGGCGCAGAATTGTGTTCGCAAGTTCACAATTCTAGCACTGATACTGTTAGTGACAGGCGTGAAGCCCACCATCAGGTGAAAGTCTTGCTCGTCTCGTCACTTGACAGTATAAAAAAAAATACTATTCTATAAAATGATCAGCTTAATAGCTGAAGTGGCAATGGATTGGTCATATCTATCGCAGAACCGATAACCGCTGGGCTAGACGTATTCTAGAGTGGAGATAGACGTAACGCAGGACGCTCGGAAAATCGATAGAGTGACGATACACGTAAGACAGCTGACAATTACTGGAAGCTAAAAAAGAAGATTTGGATATTACCATTGAGCTATATTACATACAGAAACATAAACATTGCGCGATAGAATCCGGAACGAGGATATTCGCCAAAGAACCAAAGTTCCCGACATAGCTCGCAAGGTTTGCAAGTTGAAGTGGCAATGGGCAGGCCACATCGCTCGAAGAACTGACAACCGATGGGGAAGAAACGTTCTTGAGTGGCGACCGCAAACCGGAAGACGCAGCGTAGGAAGGCCTCCCACTAGGTGGACAACCGGTGGATGCAAATGGCAGGTTGTCGTACAGTATGGCGGTCTAAGGGGGAGGCCTTCGTTCAGCAGTGGACGTCTCCGGGTTGATGATGACATACAGAAAACAGGACGACGCGGGCTTAGTAATATGAACCCGTTTTGTTCAACGCCTTTGAGTGCCTTTGAGTAAGGAACCCTAAAAAAGTTTCTTCCTCGGGACTTGGGAAACGTGTACGTCCAGTAGTTGACTATGACTGTGGTATGATTATGATGGTAATAATAATATAATAATTAAAAAAAAACGACATTAATTTATTTTACCTGGATGACATCCAATTCCAATTTTTCAAGTTTTTTTTCACTCGAGTGACGAGACCAGCGTGACATTCGCCTGGTGATAAGCGTCACGTCTGCCTGTAACAGTAGGAGTGCAAGAATTGTGAACTTGCGAATACAATCCTGCGCCGCACTGCACTGCGCTCGTCATCCTGACATATTAGATGTTAAATCTCTTCATACTCAGTAATTTCACATAGTAATCTGCTTGGCGGTTGAATAACTGGCAAAGGTGTGCTACTTCTCCAAGCGGACTCTGCAGTAGAGTCCTACCACTACAATTTTTTTTTAAACCAAACTGCTATAATGGGCCTCATTTTTTGGTTGGTAGGTCATACGACCTACCAACCAAAAAAATATCATCAAAATCAATTCGTAATTGGCGGAGTAATCGCGTAACAAACATACAAAATAATTGGCTTTAAAAAAAATATACAACCGACTTCAACTTCGAATACCTGGATAACATCTTCATATTTTCTAGTAATTTTGATTTAAAAACAAACTACCTACATAAAGGACATTTTATTTTATTCTGTACTTCTGTAGTTATCTCAGTAAACCTGTTCTCTAGTATTTAGCCATTATCCCCGAACAATGGAAGTTTTCACAACAATGCTCGAATATAGAGGGATATGTCCCTTCAAATTGTTCTAGATACATCTATAACTGCAGTTCAGTTCACAGTTTCTCAATATTGGGTCCCCTAATGGGCTATTAGGGGACCGCTAATATGGGAGGAAAGTGGTATGACTGTTGCACAGTTGGTATAGGTACTTTTCAACCGACTTCAAAAAAGGAGGTTCTCAATTCGACTGTATGGTTTTTTGTTGTTTGTATGTTACGTGATTACTCTGGCAATTATGAACTGAATTTGAGCATTATTTTTTTGTTTAGTAGGTAATACTTCAGAGGTTATATAAATTTCCATATAAATTTTATCGAAATCAGTTTAGTAGTTTGGTTTTTAAATCAAAATTACTAGAAAATATGAAGATGTCATCCAGGTATTCGAAGTAGAAGTGTTTTTTTTTTAAAGCGCATTATTGAATGAGAAGTATAAACTAGCTAATAACCTATATGGAAAACAACAAAAAACATTATACAATAACTAACCTGGATATTGGACCTTAATAAGTCCTAAAACATTCTGCGATCCCCAAACCGCCTGCCAGCGTGGGGATTATGGCACCCCCTCCCTATTAAGGGTGAGACCTTCGTCCAGCAGTGTGCAGTGTTTTGGCTGAATGATGATGAAGAATTTAACTAGTTATTTACTACCACTACTAAATTAAAACTAACTTTAGAACTAGTCCGTTAATATTATATAGATAGTTCCACAGAAAAGCGAAAGCCCTACTTCTTACGAAAAACGGCTGTCAAAACAATGTTGTAAAGCAGTTGTATGGAAAACCGCTGTCGCCAGTTTCACACAAAATTGTATAGAAACTACGACGAAAAAATGCCAATCATTGGTCGCGCATTGGAAGTAAAACGCACGACATGCCATTTTGCAACAGATTAAAATTGATCTAATTACGATGCAATGTGTTTTGGTTTCCTACGCGTCTATTTAAATTGTCTTTTTGAGTATTCTCAGTTTTAAAACATGTATGGTAGAATTGACATTAAGCGCATTTGCACTTAATGCTAGCGCGGCCCGTCATTTTTCCGTTCTATTCAAAGTTGTCTCTTCAGTGATGGTAAGCCCCTTCGTCTCGGGCTTACATTCGTCTACTCGATTGCAAAAACCAACTTACCGCACTAGTATTATAAATAACGATTCCACCTACCCGTCACGTAACATATGGGAAGTTGTGGTTACCTAGCATTGTCAACCATTATTTTTTTAAAGTTGGTTGATTAGTCGCTATATGCTAACAGTAATTATGCTGGACTAGTGTTACGCGCAAAAAGAGACGACGCAAGTCTATTTTTCCATGCTTGACAAGCTAGGTTTTTGACGACAGCTAACCTGATTAAACTGACAGTGTTCTTGAAGATGGTAAAGTTAACTAGGCAATTTTATTATTCCCTAAAAAAAACTTTGAGAACATCTGATCTTGTCCCCCGCCCCGTCTAAGCCAGACGTGTCGCACAATGGTTGCAAGGGGTTGTCTTACAATTTGGTTACCCCTAGACTGAGGGGAGGGCGCTTATAGGTATTTATGGGTAGATATAAAAATTACCATCGAGGTGTACTGTCTGCAAAACTGCATTTCAAGTACTGGATCAGAAAGTTATTTACGTTGGTGAACTAGGTTTAAAAAAATATCTCTGTGTAGTTCAAAATTTTCAACATTGTTTTTTTACAAGACGGTGTGGTCGCAAAGCGACAAAGAACAATAAATTAAAAAAAAAACGATAAAAACAATTTGAAGTATTACTCGATTTGGTCAATCTATCTATGAAATCAGCGCGTGTCCTGTTGGGTATAGGTCTCACCTCCTTCACGCTTTTCTTCCCGGTCCCGTGAGCCTTATCCGTGCCAGCCTTATCAGTTACTTTCCAATAATATACTTTTTTAAACAAGAAATATGTTTTTAAAGCTTTAAACAGTAAGAAACATTATGACTTCTGGCAGGACTCGAACCTGCATACAAGCAATCTAAAAAAAAACTGCTTAATTGGCAAAGCAGTTGGGACGGAAACCCTGTCGCATGCAGGTTTGATTCCTGCCAGAGGTCATAAATTCTTACTGTTTAAACCCAAAGTGTGGACTTCATATATTAAATATTCATTAAATTCAAATACTAAAATTTTGGTATCTGGAGCTACTGGGATAAAACAACCAAAGACGTAATAATTGTATAGACAACTTAACTAAGACATAAACCGAGGCAAGTTTACGATGACCATAACTAACACATGCCAGGCATCCGTCAACGGCGACAGCTATCGATGTGTACGCCGTTGATAAGTGTTTATGTCTGTCTGTCTTTACCCACGCGTTCGCGGAAATGGAAGCGGACACAGTATCCAAGGTCCTGTTAAAATACTATACAGAGTTACGCGACACTGTAGTAAGTACTAAGTTCTAAGGAAGATATTGTACTTCATTATTTTCAAATAATTTAGGTAGGTGCCGTAGGGCATCACCGAAATCGCGAAAAAATGGCTGTTCCATACATTTTGTTGCGGGGAAATCTGATCTGATGTTTTGGCGGTTTCAGAGTTGGGCTCATAAAATATATTGGGGGGAAATTTATTACACACAGCGTCATCTAGCCCCATACTAAGCAAAGCTTGTATTATGGAAACCAGATAGCTGATAGAATACTTATATACAATTTTTTTTCGTTAATACATACTTATAATACATACTACACCCTAACTACTCTACTACTACACATAATAAAAGTTGTTTACGATGTACACAAGTTGGAAATGTTAACACAGTAATTATTACACACTACTGCTTCGCAGAATATCTGATACTGCATTAATAAATAAATAAATAAATAAATATCGGTGGACATTAATTTCACACAGCGCCATCTAGCCCCAAACTAAGCAAAGCTTGTAATATGGAAACTAGATAGCTGATATAATACTTATATACTTTTTGTTTTGTAAATACATACTTATAATACATACTACATCCAGACACGGAACAAACATCTATGTTCGCCACATAAATGTTTGCCCTTGGTGGGGATCGAACCCACGCCCTACAGATCTGAAGGCAGGCATGCTACCAACTGAGCTATAAGGTTGTCATTGGTACCTAACTCTATGATACTATCAATCACTAGGCTATCTTCCTATGACTTCCTATTTTAAACCCATGTAGTCTTCCCTATAATTGTGATGACGTTTAGCTTAACTACTCTGTGTCCGTTGTTGTGCAATAACGTACATCATGTTGGTGGTCTTAATAAATAAATAAATAATACCTTATCTTGTAGAACCGAATTCTATTGATGTTGTCACACTTACAGCGACGTCAAGGCCGATTTAATAAGCTACAGTTAAAATAAGTACGTAATTAACTAGTTTCTGGAAGACGTATAGACTGTTTGAGCTTCTATACTGTTCTTGTCGTATACTGTGCCAGTAGACCGTTCTAGATGCAAATACCAACAGCTGTCTCTAGAGTTATCTGTCAACCGATCTGTAGAGCGTTTCGTTACTGAGGACAATGTCGTATGTTTATTATTGTTTTGAAGGAACCGGCTTATGAACTACGCTTGTTGCAATTTCGACCACATCACTGTCATTGGTTCACAAAAAACGACAGCAACCCGCTTTTTAAAATTTGATTCTATGTTGACTTTTTCAGGTTCTCTACGCGAAGGAAGTTCAAATGTATCCTATTGTCTAGTATATTAAATAATCTGTGCTATTACTTAACCTATATCGACCTAATAACACTTGGTCTAATACGTATTTCGTCCAACTCGCAGTTGGTAAACACGCTTTTCGTCAAATACGCAGATAGTCCAAGTACATATCGCGACAGCCAGACTTTGACGCAATTTTTTTGTAGTGGTGGACCCAGGCGGACTCTACTGCAGAGTCCGCCTGGGGAAGTACCACACCTTTGCCAGTTATTCAAACGCCAAGTTGTAGTGTGCAAGCATTACTGTGTTCCGGTTTGAAGGGCAATGTTACCAGAGAAATTACTAGGTATGAAGAGATTTAACATCTATTTTTCTCAGGGTGACGAGCGCAGTGCAGTGCGGCGCAGGTTTGTGTTCGCAAGTTCATAATTCTGGCACTGCCACTGTTAGTGGCAGGTGTGACGCTTACCACCAGGCGAACGCCTTGCTCGTCTCGTCACTTGATCGTATAAAAAAAAACACTGTTTGCTGTATTCTTATTTTTTATTTCTTTTGTTTCAGGTATGTACACAATCTTGACTACGTGGTAACGGTTCTCAGCCACAGAACGGGTGTATAAGAATCGAAATGTGCGCGGATTTTGAAGACTCTCTAATGAGCGCTGGCTCTTAACGCGCATCAGTCAAACTCTGTCTTTGCGACGTGTAAAGTTTTTATATTTTTATTTTTTTTCTGGGATTTTAGGTTTTGCCCAGTTTTATGAATGAAAACTTGCTTGAAAACAAATTTTATTTGTTCTAAACCTTTAGAATATTATTCTCAGTAATTTCACCGCTTGCGATTTTTCACAAGAATATTCAGTGATCTTTAAAATTGTTAAAATGCGCGAGAGAGGTAGCGCGCAGTATTAAGGATCTTAAGACTACGTAATATGCTGTTAACTATAAACTAGATACGCAAGTACGTATGAACAAACTGTCTAGTAAAGCAATAAACAATACATTCAGTTCCGTTACAAGCGCGTCTGTAAGCGGGGACAGGATGCGGTTACTGCTAGAGATATATGAATATTAACTGTTATTATGACAACGTTATTGCGTAATAACTGCGTTCCGTTTCGGCCGCGTTCTTCTAGCCTTGCGCGTATTCCCAATAGCAAAAAAATACTAGCTGAAGGCATTGTAGATGGCTCGATGGCGTGGCCGCGCTTGAGGCAGCTACATTACTCGAAATAAGCCTTTTACGCAACACCATCGTCAACTTTAGATAAACGTATGCTAAAACTGCACTGCACTGCACTCTTAAAATAATTTTCAAACCTTATAAAGTAAGTAAGTTCGTATAGGCTGAGTGGCCAGCCCTAGTGTCAGAGTTAATTTGCCGCCCGAAGGCCTCTGACATGGCTGACGGTTATTGTTATAGAAACTAGAACAAACAACCGGGACTAACAATTTAACGTGTTATCCGATCCACGGTAGCGCTCAGAAATAAATGCCACTCACGGTCACCCATCCGAAGGCTGACCGGACCGTCCGTAAAAAAAAACGTATAAATAACGATTTTCTTGAAAATGCTCCGATCGCATTGTGACAAACGCCGTCAAACGGCATGCAAATGAAATGTGACAAACGACACGGCGACTGGGACAAAAAATAAGTCGTGTCTCTCACTTTGTTATCAAAGTTCGTGATCTTCTGATCCCGCTCGCTTTTACGAACACGAAATGATGGAGAAGCCAATATAAGTGTGTATCTAAACAGGTAATAAAAAAAAACAACCGATTTCAATTTTCAATTTCTGTAGTGGTAGGACTCTACTGCAGAGTCCGCCTGGGGAAGTATGGTACTTACCACACTTTTGCCAGTTATTCAACCGCCAAGCAGTAGTGTGCAAGCATTACTGTGTTCCGGTTTGAAGGGCAATGTTACCAGAGAAATTACTAGGTATGAAGAGATTTAACATCTATTTTTCTCAGGGTGACGAGTGCAGTGCGGCACAGGTTTGTGTTCGCAAGTTCACAATTCTCGCACTGCCACTGTTAGTGGCAGGTGTGACGCTTACCATCAGGTGAAAGTCTTGCTCGTCTCGTCAATTCAATGTATTAAAAAAAACTATTACCTGGATGACATCTTTTTTTCTGTTTTTTAGATTTAACAACCACTGAACTGTTTTATATGGGACCACCTCTAAAGAAAAAAGAAGACCCTTTTTAAAGGATAGGCCTTCGTCCAGCAGTGGACTTTTCTGGCTGATGATGAGACCACCTCTGAAGTATGACCTACCAAACAACAGAATCATCAAAATCAATCCTAATTGGCGGAGTAGTCACGTAACAAACATACCAAAAAAAACATACAGTCTCATTGAGAACCTCTTTTTTTGAGGTCGGTTGAAAATACGAGTGGCTTTCTATTAAGAGCTTTCTTTATTAACCAGTGCACTGTACCTATATAATATAGATAACCAGCGTGCGTGTCTGTCTGGGCGTCACAATAGCAGAGTCACTTCCAGGTGGGAGATGGCTGAATACTTAACGACCCTTGCTGTGAAGGATGCGGAGCACAAAGTAAGAGAGGAAGCGGGAATTTCCGACCAAATAATTATATAATACGCTTTTTTTTAAAACCGACTTCAATGTCAACTATTATGACTATAGATGACATTATCTTCATTTTCCAGTTTTTTTAAATTCCATTAATTATGATTTAAAAACAAACTACTTTTATGTTTTTAAAGCTTAAACAGGAAGAAAAATTATGACCTCCGGCAGGACTCGAACAAAAATATTCAAAACTACTTTTAATCGATTTCGATAAAAGTTCGATAAAACTCATATGGTACCTACCACCTCTGATAACCTACCAAACAACAAAAGAATCATCAAAATCCTTTCATAATTGGCGGAGAACTCGCGTAACATACATACAGTCGAATTGAGAACCAACTTTTTTGAAGTCGGTAGAAAAAGTGCAAACGTTTTGACTCTACGTTTCTAATCCGTATAAAGTATATGGTTATAATATGGACCTGGGTATGTCCAAAAATTGAATCCAGAACCACCGGAGGGCGGGTAACAGCGTCCTCTCGGTTAACGGTGGTGCATTCTGCGAGCCCCAAGCCGAATTCCAAGCGTGGAGATTATGGCAACCCTATGGAGGTAGGCTTCTAATACGAACAGCCACGGAATGGAACAAGCCGGTTTCCCTCTCTCCTGAGAGATATAATCTGGATCTTTTCAAGGTCAGAGTGAATAGGTATCTTCTAAGTCTGCCTGCTTCATCTTCGACAGCATCGTCGATTACCTACAGGTGGCGGTCATACGCAGACATACCTGCGTTAAAAAAGCGAGGAGATGAAAATATGCAGTTCTTTAAATGTAGAGCCAAATAATCCAGTTCCGTTTCTTATGGGCAAGTGTCGTAGACCGCATGACAGTGGTCAATAGCAAGCACGTTGATACCGTAAAACACGATTGTTCTTTGTTTTCTCTAAAATATTTTGGAATATAAAGCTTTTTTAATATGGTATCTCCAAAAAAGATGTACTTATTTCTCTCATTTCAATTCCCGCGCGGCGACTTCGTAAAATCCTCCCAATACAATTTTTTTTGTTATTCTTTTTTTTAATATTTTTTATTTTATTTCGCTATAATCTTATATCTTATACCACGCAACAGAAGTCCCCCACACACTCGCGCCTGAAAGGAGTTGTCGGCTGAAAGATTAATCTCACATGAAAATTGTTTTCAGTATTTTTTCAGTGTACACGTCACTTACACTCATTGGCATTTAAACAGGTTTTGTTTATGAGATTTCCACAGGGTTTCAGTCGGGAATTTCTTTGTAAAAATTGTTTCTTGCATTTTTGTACTTAGAGCAAAGAGGGCGCAAGTAATAAGCTAACTAATCTTACTAACTAACTAAACTTAACTAACTAATAAACTATTCTTATTGTCCTATCTCTATACAAGCTGTTGTTTTGCATCCTTGCCATATTTATACTATATTCATGTATACTTATCGTTGTGTTTTATTTTTACTTTGGCATCAAGCCTGAAATACCAAAAAAAATCAGCTGTTCCGTACAAAAGGTCATTGACTTTCGGCAAAATGTAAGGAAAAGCTGTTTTTTTTTCAATTTCTGTTTTGATGTCCTGGTAAAAGTTGTTTATAACGATGAGTAGGTATATCTACCTCTGAAAATATGGTTGTAAGTACCTACTGAGTTTTTTTTTTTAATATCAAGTTTATTTTATATTTATTTTAGTATTCAGTTTATTTTCCTAAGTACGAGTGTTAAAGAATTCACAAATATGCTAACTTTAGCAAAGTCACCGCCATATTTCGGTCTTCAATCAATTAAAACATCCAACTGAATTAGCGACTTTCCAAGCGCTTGGGAGTTTTGTTTTGATTTGATCTGGCAATAAAGTTACTAAGTAGATTAGGGAGTTGAAAGCTGAAAGTTTTATAATAATTAAAAAAGAAACAATGGCAGAATTCCAAACTATTTAGAAAGGCGGAAAACATACATAGGCAGATCACATCGCACGTGAGCCCAAGATACAGGGCTCGCGCGCTGGGGCTCACCGTTAATTATCTTGTATTAAAACTGGATTTTTAAGTCTTAACTATTTTAAGTAAAAAATTTACTACTCTATTTGGGAATAAACTATTTCTATTTCTATCCCTGTGATACTCTTCTGTCATAGAATTACTCACAAGGTTTCGAGGAAAGTACTAAGCCGAAGAGGTAATTGCTTTCATCCTTGTGACCAACTTTTACCGTGGCACCAACCCTTAACTAATAAGTGCCAATATGCAAAAAAAATATGTCATAAATCTCTTCTCTTTTTTATGCAATGGTGTGATGCGACGAGCGAGACGTTCGCCTGGTGGTAAAACCTCACGCCTGCCCATAACAGTAGCAGTGCCAGAATTGTGAACTTGCAAACAAAATCCTGCGCTGCACCAGGGGGGTGTCACTCCGCAGTTTAGGTATGTTCGGCCGGCGCCCCGTCCGGGAGGACAATGCAAGGCAGAAGTCAGTGGCCGCCCGCACGCTAGCCTTGTCGCACGTAACTAAGCATACGTGATAGAAAGAGAGCGGTATATCTAGGTGAATATAGCGAGCGGAATCCAGCGCTGTGCGAGTTGAATTGCTACTTTATTGCCTAGTAGATAGAGTCCTTATTTATTTCAATTCCTTTGCGGAGTGACCTTTCTGTACGTAGTACTATTATTTATTCTGTGCCTGCACTGAAAAATATTAGATGTCAAAATCTCTACATGCGCAGCAAATGCGCCGTAATTTCTCTGCATCATTTTTGAGACTATCATAACGTAATGCCTGCGTAATGGCCATACCACTGCACCGGTACCCAGATCGGAAAACGAAACGGGGTAATTTTACTAATAAATAAATATTGGCGGTCATTTCACACACACACATTTTATTTTTATTTAATAATAAACGCAAAAAGTTCGTCGGTATGTTTGTTACCCCTTCACGCCAAAACGGCCGTTCAGCCGGGACAGGTGTGCAGGGTTTGGATGAAACTCGGAATGGAGATACCTAGCTTAAGTATGTCCTGAAATAAAATTTAAGCCAATTTTTTTTAACCGACTTCAAAAAAGGAGGAGGTTCTATGTTGGACGATATGTAAGTTTTTTTTTTTTTTTTTTTTTTTCATGTACTCGTTTTTTTTATTATCCTATTAAAACGTGGCCCATAAATATAGCTGATTAATGAAAAGAAAATGAAAATCTGATCAAAAATAAGCAACTTACAAGCATTTGAATATCACGCTAGACAGAGAGGCGAAACAGCAAATCGTGACGTCACTTCTCTGTACGCCATATAAATTCTATTCTGACAAGTAAGGCGTGACGTCAATATTTGTTTTGTGCGAAAGGGACAGATTTGGCTCTACCAAAAACTTTAAACGCTTATATATCAGTACATTAATAACCGATTAAAATTATTTTTTTCAATAAACATATTATATTTACTTAAATTCTTTATCAAAGCTATTGGTTTCAACGATGTAAACATCAGTCATCTACCCTATTGTGGCCCGATTTTGAAAATTCTCAAAAGGGTATACTCCCGAGGTGGTCCCATATTAATTTGAAGTCGGTTGTTTTTTTTTAAACTTACTTGTGTCATCATCAACCCGCGGGTGAAATCCCTAAACACAGCTAGTAACCACATAAATTCAAAAGTCCCCTCATGATTCATCCTCTGCCAATGTTATTATTCAAAACACAAAGCAATAAATTTAACATCGGCCTGTTGTTCTAATTTGCCGGTTGGCGGCGCATTGTATGATGTGGCTGGATTCACGCGCGAGCTGGTCCACTGGACCTCTCGAGATGGATGCTTCATATCTACCCTGCGAGTATTTACGTTGACAATGTTACTATGATAAAAAGCTTTAAAATAAACGACTACCTTGATGACATCTTCATATTTTCCAGTTATTTTGATTTATTTCAGTAATTTTGATTTAATAACCAAACTACTGAACCGTTATCGATAAAGTGTATATGGGGACACCTCTAAACTATCGCCAATCAAAAAAGAGTCATCAAAATCAATTCATAATTGGCGGAGTAGTCGCGTAATATACATTTTAAAAAACATACAGTCGAATTGAGAACCTTCTTTTTGGAAGTCGGTTGAAAACACATTTTGAGTAGCGCCTTTAGTGCAACTGACGCATGCATAGACAATAAGTAAGTAAGTTGGTATAGGCTGAGTGGCCAGCCCTAGTGTCAGAGTTAATGTGCCGCCTGAAGGCCTCTGATATGGCTTTAAGTATTCTATCAGCTATCTGGTTTCCATATTACAAGCTTTGCTTAGTTTGGGGCTAGATGGCGCTGTGTGAAAAAATGTCCTGCGATATTTATTTATTTAATTATTTTATTTTATGGCTAACGGTATACAGACAATAGACAATAGACATACATATATAGAAATCATTGGACGCATGTCAAACTCTTTTTGGGTGAGTATGTTTGCTGCGATAATATCTCTACCAATACTCTGTTTTCTTAGAATGTCTAATAGGGAAAATCCACTTTTTTTTTTGAAATTTCGTAGTTAGCGTTTTGAACAAAAGTAGAATTTTTTTTAAGGGTTCCGTACCCAAAGAGAAACCAATTGTACCCTATTATTAAGCCGCCTACAGTGTCTGTCTGTCTGTCCATCTGTCTTTCCGTTCTTTACTGACCTATAATCTCGTGAACCGTAATAGATAGGCGGTTCAAATGTTCACTTAACATTCTTTACTATCGCGGGTTACCTAGTACTTGTGGTGGTTCGGGACCCTCGTTGTCCGAGTCGCAAGAACGAGTCAGACTTGACGGCTTTATTTTATTTAAATCTCAAAAATCGAAGTCTGACGCACGAAATGTCGTAACCGTCACATTTTTGCTCCGCTAAATGCCACCAAATCGACTACAGTAACAAACGTGCTTGAAACGTGGGAAAACATCGCCTAAACAAATAAAGCTTCGCTTTGCTTATCAATCACTACTTTAAAAGCTTTAATACTGTAATTAAATTCTGCAAAGCCTAGTAATTACTCGATAGTATCAGCACTAGCCCTTCATAACCTTTTCAAACCGCGACCAGCATAACTACAGACTCGAGCGAGGGCGCCACTATAGAATCTCTGAGAAAACCTGACTATTATCATTGGGAAATATTTAGTTCATCATTTTGGGCACCTGTTTAAGATGGTTGTATTGTATAAAGATGATAGTGAATTATTAAATGAACAAACTTTGCTATTGATATTTAATGAACAATTTTGATCATTTATTCAGATAGGTTTGAATTGAATTTGCTTTTCATAATACAGGGTTAAGCTGACTTAAGCCCTTGGAGGCCATAGGAGCTTTTGGAAGTCATTGTACACATTTCGAACAAGTTTTACTACCAACCCTGAAATCGGGAAATAGTAGATTACTCACCTAGGGAGCAAAAGTAAAGAATGTCTCAATCTCATGTATATTGTCTCCCGAGGGGAAGCCGAGGCTTCTTTACTTGCTCCCGTGGTGTGTATACGATTTTACGTGCCGCTGTGGGGAGGAAGTGGTTTCTTTCGACCTAGTAATGCCGGTCTGCTTAATCCTATATATTGCAGTTAATAGTTACATTATAAATTAAACCATTTAAAAATACAAGAAGCATAGACAAATAGCTGTAAAAGTTATTGAAACTGACATCACTGTTAACACCAGAGAAATTTGTTAACACTCAACTGCCTAGACCGCATAGATCAAAGAGGTCATACGGGAATCTATTAAAAATAGGTTCCATCACGGTAGGACGATGGCGCGGTATACTCTATAGTCTATAGAGATATGAGACCCCATTTGAGAATGTTATCGTCATTTGAGAAATTGTTCCTGTAGCGCCTGCAGATGGGGGCGAGCAAAAATCATAAATAAATTAAAAAAGTCGGTTAAAAATAGAAAGAATACAAACTAAAATTCAAATAACGTATAAATAAGTATCGTCGGCATCAATACCATCTTATTTTTCCAGTAGGATTGCTCACGTAGATCCAGAGCGCTGCATCTGAGCAGAATGTGGCTTCCATTCCATCACGGGGACGCGTTACGAGCAAACGCGTGTAAAATTGAACTGGGATTACGACGAACGGTGCTGGTGACGCGGCTGTCTGTCACACCTTACTGTAGCGACTAGCGACGTTTTTAAAATGAATGGCCGGGGTTACGAAGCGGAATTGGAAACAATGTAATAATCACCCTAGTAGGTAGGTTCGTATAGGCTGAGTGGCCAGCCCTAGTGTCAGGGTTAATGTGCCGCCCGAAGGCCTCTGACGTTGCTGACGGTTGTTGTTATAGAAACTAGAACAAACAACCGGGACCAACAATTTAACGTGTCATCCGCCCACGGTAGCGCTCAGAAATAAATACCACTCACGGTTACCCATCCGAAGACTGACCGGACCGTCCGTTGCTTAACATCGGTGACCGCTTAGAATCACCTAGACAAGCTACGCCACGAGCGCTGGGACCTGGATATGTTCTAAAACTGCATCCAAAATCACCGGAGGGCGGGCAGTAGCGTCCTCTCGTTTACCGGTGGTGAGCATTCTACGATCCCCAAGCCCGCCAAGCGTGGGGTTTATGGCAATCCCTATTAAGAGGAGGTCTTTTTCCTGTAGTGGACGTCTTCTGGCTAATGATGATGATGATTACCGTGGATCGGAGGACACGTAAAGTTATCGGGCTCGATTATTTGTTGTATATTTAAGTAACAAGAACCTTAAGCCATGACAGACGCCATCGGGCGGTACACTAACACTAAGGCTGGCTATTCAGATTTTAGCCTATTGTTGGGATTTGAACCCACGCCCTTCGGCATGCGGTCCAATTACGCTAGCCACTGAGTTGTCGTCGCTACAAAACACATCTTTTTACCGCTCTTTTTATACAAAAGCTATAGTCAAAAGTCGATTGAATTCGCATCGGTGTGCACTTAGGACACGTAATGCGTTTTATTATGTGTGAGCGTAAATTCGAGGTCCCGTCTCACGGACCCCTAAACGTAGCAAAGTGGGTTCTGATGAAACCTCTGATTTAAGGTCTAATAGCCAATTCCGTTTTTCAATTGCGTTTCGCGTTTTATGATTGATGTTGGTTATCTTCTTCGACAAAACGAGGATGTAAAAATAGCGAAAGGGTGTAGAAGGTATTTAATGATGGCAGAGAAAAGGTTAAACTAAACTATAAGTGTAGCAGATTACTTAACCTAATAAATAAAAAATTTAAAAATATGTCATCGTCAGCTTGGAGACGTTCGCTGCTGAACGAAGGCATACCCTTTAGACCACCACACTGTACGACAAACTGCAATTTAAAAAAATTAAACATATAAATAAAATGTTTTATATGAAGTGCTTCCACACTTTGGGTTTTTTAAATGTTTTCAAAGCTTAAACAGTAAGAAAAGTTATGACCTCTGACAGAACTAAACCACAGACTTCTGTAGCTTAATTGGCAATGATTAAATGACAAATGCCTAATGGACCTGGCTATGTCAACCAGACCCACCGGAGGACGGGCAGCAGCGTCCTCTTGGTTAACGGTGGTGACCATTCTGCGATCCCCAAGCCGCCTGCCAAGCGTGGGGATTATGGCTACACCCCTCTATTGGGAGGCCTTCGTCCAGCAGTGGACGTCTTATGGCTGACGACGACGACGAAATGACCAATGGTTAAATGATTAAACATTTTTGTAAGTAAGTATCTATTTAAAAGAACGGCATAAACACAAATCTCAGCAAAGAAACACCATACTTTCCTCAAAACCTCCCAAAAATGTAAATAAAAAAGCCATCGAAATAAAAATTTAAACCCCCATTTGAGCCTTGAAGTGTTCCTGCCCTACAAATAGAAAAGGCGATAAAGAAAATAAAGAAAAAAACTTTGACCGCAATTCAGTGGCGGGAGGAAAATACACTTTCCCTAAGTATTTTCCCATTGAACAGCCAATGGGGTGAATTCACCCTTCATTTTGTGATGTTTCACAATGAGTTGGAGGTTTTGTGCCCGGCGGGGTGAAATGGAGATTCCGAGTTTTTGACTCTTCTATTTATAAGTTACGCTGCGCTGGCTAGAATGATAAAGTTGTTGTGGATTTTCGAACGGATAATGGGCGAGAGTGTCCTATATTTTTGATGAAAGGGTTTTTCTCACATTTTTGCATAGAGAAGCACATTTATAGTATGCTCCAATATTTGTTATGAATTTGATATTATAAACTTAAAATAAAACGTTAATATACATACATACTATTTACGAATGTAAGATGAAATAAATAAATATGTTACAAAATAAAATTAAAATATTGAAATGTACTAAATTGCCCAGTAGTGTGTGCCACTACTACACAAATTAAACTAAAAAAATTATTATAAAGTAGGTACTAAGTACCTAAAAATTTATCGAATTCATTTTTAATACAATAATTTCTATGAATTTAGACGCCAAATAGACTGTCAGGTTAAACATGTACCGTCTTACCACAAAAGATTTAGACAAGCCTTAGACACGTGTTGAACAGATGTTTAACAAATCCGCGCCTAGCACTCGTCTAATGATAGACATGCCTTAGCCACACGTTTTAATTTAAACAGTGCCTAACCTTGGTTTAAGACGTGTCTAACTCAGTTTTGTCATTTTACGTCAATCAGTTTTGCTTGTGAAATTAATTTAACAACACATGCTAAACATGGTTCTGTGGTAAGAGAAATATAACATCTGTTTAAACGGTATCTAACTTTTAGACACAGTATAGCTAAACAGATGTCTTGATTTAAATTATTTTTGTGGTAAGACGGTCTATAACACCATACCTACTTAACATTAGAATTGAATGCTACAAAACTTTTGTAGTGGTAGGAGTAGGACTCTACTGCAGAGGCCGCCTGAAGTACCACACCTTTGCCATTTATTCAATCGCCAAGCAGTAGTGTGCAAGCATTACTGTGTTTCGATTTGAAGGGCAATGTTACCAGATAAATTACTGGGTATGAAGAGATTTAACATCTAATATCTCAGGGCGACGAGCGCAGTGCAGTGCGGCGCAGGATTGTGTTCGCAAGTTCACAATTATGTACCGTTAGTGGCAAATCACGGCAAATGTGACGCTTACCACCAAGCGAACGTCTTGCTCGTCTCGACACTTGATTGCATAAAAGATAAACTTGCAGAACTCGTGGGTATTTAGTAATAAATAAATAAAAGACATCAAATAAAACAGTTCAAAGCTACATAAACATTTTAATAAATTACGACCATGACAGCGCGCTTTACTAAACGGAGTGACAGTATCTAGCGAGCTGTCAGTTGAAGAAGTCCAAATGTCCATCATTGGCGACAAAAAACCAAGTCATTGACAATTATTGTGTAACTGTCCAACGGGACAGTCACGCATGTTGTTCTTTAATCACGAAGGCAGGGATGGCTTAAATGTCCCAGTGCCCCAAGGCAAGCATGCATCACCCCCCCCCCCCTATAATTACTTATTCTAATAATATTATACTGCCGGTATGTCTATAACTGCATCCAGAGCCACCGGAGGACGGGCAGCAGCATTCTCTTAGTTAACGCTGGGATCTGCGATCCCCAAGCCGCCTGCCAAGCGTGGGGATTATGGCAACCCCTCCCTATTAAAAGAGAGGCTTTCGTCCAGAAGTGG
The DNA here is from genome assembly GCA_905404285.2 of Erannis defoliaria. Taxonomy (NCBI): domain Eukaryota; kingdom Metazoa; phylum Arthropoda; class Insecta; order Lepidoptera; family Geometridae; genus Erannis; species Erannis defoliaria. The sequence continues at coordinate 9,438,587 of FR990091.1, read as the reverse complement.
ACGTCTTCTGCCTGATAATTAATCTATATATATATAAAAGCGAAAATCACTAACTCACTCACTCACTCACTGACTACGGATTTTGCGACAGGGCTGAATTAAGGGGATAAAATGGGGGATGAAACTTTGTATGGAAGTTCTTTGTTTTTGAAGTTATATTGATGAAAATTGGTGTTTGGATATTCCATTCAAAATATGTTATTAATATTTTTTGATAGGGATGGTTTAGGGGTGTACTTCCACAGGCGGACTCTGCAATAGAGTCCTACCTCTACAAAAACCATGATTTAGCAAGAACAAGTGTCTCATAAAGATCTATTTTTATTAGCGGATGCATCCATTTTATCGGGAGATTTTTCGTTTGAAAATTCCGTAATACTTGCCGAGCTTTTTTTAAAGAAAGTCATGGACACAGTAGCTACTATCGTGTCGATAGCATCGCTACTGTCAGCCCGAGTTACGATGGCGCTGTCATCGCACCAATAAAGCGTTATTTATTGCCCTCCCAGTACAAAGCACGAATTATTTCATTTTGGGTAGTGCCTTTAAAAGCCAATTTTCAGTAAACAGCCAATTCCGGTTATAAAGACTCACTTTTAACGAACAAATATGTATAACTTTATGGTACATTTCTCAAATTGACATTTATAAAAAAAGCTGAACCTACTGTCATAGAAATCGGGGAACACGAATTATTTGATGCACATTATTACAGAAAAGCGAAGGTCCTACTCTTAGGTCACATTATTGCCTCTTCTTCATCAGCCTGTTAGACGTCCACTACTCGACGAAAGCCTCTCCAATAATAGGGAGGGGATGCCATAATCCCCACGATTGGCAGGCGGCTTGGGGATCGCAGAGTGTTACCACCGTTAACTAAGAGGACGCTGCTGCCCGTCCTCCGGTGGTTCTGGATGCAGTTTTAGGACATACCTAGGTCCCAGGTCAGGAGGTATTGCCTCTAATTAATTAATATTGATGGAAATTTCACACAGCGCCATTGTAGCCCGAAACTAAGCAAAGCGGGTACTATGAAAACCAGATAGCTGATAGATTAAATAGCATTTTTTTTTGTAAATACTATACAACACCCAGACACAGACCAAACGTCTATGTTCGTCGTCCAAAAGGAAAATCCTTCCTCCGAGATGTTCCCTGTTCGTCACCAAATTTTTATAGATCGAGTTTTTTTTATTGGCTATTAAATCAGTCGCCACACTAAGCCACAGAGGTAATAACACACAAATTACCATCAAAACCACAACAATTAATTCCAAAAACATTTCCTAAACGGGTCAACCGAGCTTGAAAACGGTCAATAAAATCGGACTATTTAATTTGAACCAACAAAATGCAGCCATAATTACGTACTTAAAATTAATAAACCCAACAATATGGGTCTGCTTCGGTTTAATTAATTTATATTCTAAAATTCATGGACCAGAAATTCATGATTTTAGGGTGGCGTGCAGTGTTATTGCTATGCTATACTATTCAGAGCTGTTAATTATCTCATAATCATCATCAGCCACTGCTGAACGAAGGCCTCCCCCTTAGACCGCCACACTGTACGACAACCTGCCATTTGCATCCACCGGTTGCCCGCGACTTTTACAATGTCGTCGGTCCACCTAGTGGGAGGCCTTCCTACGCTGCGTCTTCCGGTTCGCGGTCGCCACTCAAGAACCTTTCTTCCCCATCGGTTATCAGTTCTTCGAGCGATGTGGCCTGCCCTGCGCCACTTTTACTTGCAAACCCTGCGAACTATGTCGGTGACCTTGGTTCTTTGGCGAATATCCTCGTTCCGAATAGTAAGTATCTGCCTAGGTACAATCATTCATTATTTTGCCTTATATTCACTCATCAGCCAGAAGACGTCCACTGCTGGACGAAGGCCTCCCCCTTAATAGAGGGGTGTTGCCATAATCCCCACGCTTGGCAGGCGGCTTGGGGATCGCAGTGTGTTACCACTGTTAACTAGAGGACGCTGCTGCCCGTTCTCCGGTGGTTCTGGATGCAGTTTTAGGACATACCCAGGTCCATTGCCTTATATTACCTAGGACAGATGTATGGAACATGGTCAGTCACACTTCTAATAATATTTTATTTTGTATGAATTACCCAAATAGGTACCAATTTTCATCACTATAACTTCAAAAACAAAGAACTTTCCATGTAAAGTTATATCCCCCGTTCCACCCCCTTAATTCAGCCCTGCAAAAATGCAAAGCCCTTGAAACTCCTTTTTAGGGTTCCAAAGGGTATTCAACATATCTATGACTAAGCAATCCGCGTCTGTTTGTCTAAAAATATGTTAGTTCGCCTGTTTTTGTTGTATAACGACGCGATGTATATAGTAGCCGTAATAGATAGCCGGTTGTTTTCATAGAATATTCGTTAGATACTGTCGCGGATTTCCTTTGTGCTTGTGGTGATACGGAACCCTCGTTATCCGAGTCGCAAGTACTCGTATTGACGTCTTTATATTTATAGGCACGCGTTTGACTGCCATCTCGTCTGACGTTAAACGAAGATGCAGTCTACGATGGAGCACGCTTTCCTAGAAGAAACCGATTCACTCGCGACTTGAATACACCCAGATAACAGAAAACAAAAAAAAACTCTCCAAATTTTGGTTAGACTTTCTCCAAATTCTGTTAGATTATCTTCAAATAATCAACCAGATCGACCTACTAGGGCCCCAGGGCATACCCCTTCTGGGGTGCCAAGTCTGACCCCAATCCCGGCGACGGCCAAGCCGAGGTTCGTACCGTCTGAGGTGCCCTTGAGCTAGTCGCCTTTAACCTAAAGTAGGCCGAGCGCCATTTGCACTTGCCTAAAGTCCGGTGACGCTGTAGAGGCCATCTGAGGCCAACAGCATCATTAATACATTAAAAAAAACCGAGTAACGTACTTATAATACATTGGTACTACACCCAGACAAGGAACAAATATCTATGTTCGTCACATAAATGTTTGCCCCGGGGTGGGGATCGAACCCACGCCCTGAGCTCTGAATGCAGACATGCTACCAACTGAGCTATAAGCAATCTGAAAAAGGGTCCTGAGGTGTCAGTCTGCAAAGTCTACTTTTCGCAGATCTATTATACAGTCAGACGTGATTGTATTTTAAAGCGGTTCATGTCCAGTAGCTTTCTCGTCCAAGAACACAGGCTTGGATTGTTGACTCTACAGAAATCCGATATTAAAAAAACAATTCGTTTGAAAACTAAAATCATATAGAGATCCCTTTTACCGAATGTTTCGTTCGTGACTTTGCATATTCTGTGGTATGTATAAACTGGTATAAACTTTCGTTTAGAAACATTTTTTGGTAGAAAAATATGCACGGGTTTTCTTTGTCGTTAGTTGAAAATTTCTGTTTTTTTTTGCCAAAACCTTTAAATGGAAATAATACATTAATATTCGTTTATAGTTTTACATTCTTGTGTTCAGTTCAGTCTTTAATTTAAACTAGTATTATTCTTCTTTTCGGTCCTCTTTCATTAACTCTTCCCTCACTGTTCCTGGCAAACTTGATCCTAACGAAAAGAGGTAGAAGCCATTAAAAAATAAATAAATAAAACGAAATAACTCTACTTTTGGACAGAATACTCAGTATATCTACTTTTGAGGATTTAGTCTTTATTTAGATTTAGTAATTTTTTTTAATTGTCTTGTTTGCGTAACCGGTTTTTGCTGCTCTAAATTTGATCCCTATCGTCTGAGCATAAGACCGATAATCGACTATAATAACAAACGTGATTAAAAAGTGGAATAACCTTACCTTCAAAAGCAAGTGTAGATCGCGTTTTTGTATTTCCTTCCATGAGAAAGGTCTCCGATGACCTTCAAAATGTCATTCCAAGATGTGGTATAGTAAAAGCTAATAAAATAGTGGTGTTAATAGATACAAGTGTGCTATGTTGGGCGTTACACTCGAGGCGGTATTATGCGACGAGGCGATAAGGGAGCCGAGAGTGTAATTAACAATAGCACATGCGTTCCATACGACAACTTTCATCACAGTCGAGAAGAAAACACAAACTGTTTTTGATAATAATCACACAGCGGAAATGTCAACAAATATTTGTGGAAAATGGCGCGCATACCAGCGATGCATGCGCAGGTGACATTTTCTTTAGCCGCATAAAAACTCTTTGTTGGTATTATAAAAAAACTGTATCACCCGGCTATATTAAGAATGCTTCTTACACATACATTATAACTTGCAGTCAGGTACAAACTTAACTTAACCGGGTTTTACCTATTACACTAGTGCTGTAAAGTAAAAAGCACGCGTGTGTAATATTTTGGATTATGAGCCTAAAACCAATGTGGTAAGTTCCACTTTATGAGCAAGTGTGATGAAAATATCTACATAAAACTTAGATAATTTAGATAGATATAAGCAATCAATTTTGAAAACAGCACCTGTATCCCTTCACCTACAAATCTCCCGGATCAGTGATAAGAAACTCATGTCACTTCCGGTATAAATCACTCCCCTCCACGTTCATCAATCTCGCTTCCGTATCCGGTTCGCAGCTTACGGCAAATAAATAGGTATTGGATTAAAATTTAACATGTGTATGTGATTTATGGTGTGCCAGAAAAATAAATAGGAGTTAGATTTCTTCTAGAACGACGTGTTCCATCCTCGGTTACACCGTCGCGTTGCTAACCACTGGTCATGATGGCGGACAAACGATAAAAAAAACGAGTAAGTGACGCAAATATAGCCCTTCGGCCGTCTACGAAACTATAGTTCCGTAACCAGTTACGGATGAGAAAAAAAGAAACCAGTTCCGTACAAATTATATTTATTTAAACGAAACCTACGGAAGACTAAAGATACAAGGGAGGAACTATTTTTCTTTATACGAAAACGATATACTAACTCTTGATTCGTAAAATACTGGTCATTATTTAAGTACGTCTACTTGCTTAAAAAAACAAAGATCAGATTAACGATCCGTAAGTTAACGTCAAACAAATATACCGACGCCGACTTGCCCCCTGACTGAGAGAGCTTCGCTTTGGTAATTTTTTTAGCTCCACGGACTGCAGGGTCCATACCTATTGTCAAAAGTTTACTACCAGCAAGAAGAAGTCCACCCCTGGACAAAGGCCTCCCCTTAAAAGGAGGGCGTTGCCGTAATTCCCACGCTTGACAGGCGCCTTGGGGATCGCAGAATGCTCACCGCCATTAACCGAGAGGACGCTGCTGCCCGTCCTCCGGTCGTTCTGGATGATGTACTAGGACATAACCAGGTCCAAAAGTTTACAATTTTTATCAACGATAACACTTAGTTATCAGGTAAAGACTAATGGCCATTAATATCAAAGCAAATCTCTAATATGCGCATACCAAACCTGCGTAACACAACAAGTAACTTACAGAACTGACAATGAAAACATCATGAGTAATTGCGGACGTACAGACAGACGTACGGACAGAAACACGCGTGATTAACGATGCGGCTACCGAGGCTTGATGCTGGCTTGATGCGGAGTGGGCCAGGACCGGTTTGGGTTTGGTCATACAATTTTATCAATGCTTTATAAAATATAATCGGTAAAGCTCTGAAATATAACGCTAATTCTAATCTTCTAAGTGCTAAGCAGGACGCATCTGAACGCGGGTCGGGCTCTGTTTTCACTCTTTGAAAAAGGTCACCGGATGTGATCGAAACTATAGTATCCGATTTAATTAAACGTGAGTATTCCCGTATTTGCACGATAGAATCCGGAACGAGGATATTCGCGAAAGAACCAAAGTTTCCGACATAGCTCGCAAGGTTTGCAAGTTGAACTGGCAATGGGCAAGCCGCATCGCTCGAAGAACTGACAACCGATGGGGAAGAAAGGTTCTTAAGTGGCGACCGCGAACCGGAAAACGCAGCGTAGGAAGGCCTCCCACTAGGTGGACCGACGACATTGTAAAAGTCGCGGGCAACCGGTGGATGCAAATGGCAGGTTGTCGTACAGTGTGGCGGTCTAAGTGGGACGCCTTCGTTCAGCAGTGGACGTCTCCGGGCTGATGATGATTCCCGTATAAATAAAACAAAAATGGGTCAAAACCACGTCAGTTTTCATAATATAATTCTAATCTCTTTCTAGCAAAACACGTGCTAGTATACAATTTGTTTGGAGTCGTCAAAGATTACGAAAGATGCGCCATCGTGTATAAAACAACGTTTTAAAATGACTCCCGTGCCGTCATGTTTACGAGTTGCGCTGGAGTGTGAAAGAAGATAGCACTTTTATTAGAGCAAAAGGGATAGCGCGCGTCTCGCTTAGTGAGCGCACACAGGCGAGACAGTCCCTAGGGCCGATTTCACGGGGCCATTTCAGGGCGCGATATGACATATATCCCTCCTATATATAAAATCATTGGGAATCGTGTCCTTTGACGTCATTAGCCACTATAGAGCCCTCCCTGTCTAACATGAAACTAAAATGTTTATAACTTAACTTCGTCATTTATGCACATATTAAAATTTTATTTTCTTTTATTGTTTTGTTGCGAGTCGAGTTTTTTGGGAGGCGATAAAAAAAACTTGCATATTAGTCAATGAAAAGAGTTCCGCGAGAGCTAAACTTTTCTTTTTTCCCGGTTTTTATTGTCTTCTCCATTAAGTAGAATTAAAGAGATACACATAACAATACCGTGTTGAATTCTAAAATGCAAACCTGCTTTTGTCTTTACAAATAATATTTGTAAGTTCACGGAGCACGCCCTAACTTCAGCGGGACGTGTGAGCTGCATTCGAGTCTGAGAGCTACAGTCCAAATAGAAAGTAATGCTTGAATGTGATTGATTAAAAAAAAAACAACTTTAGAATGAAGTTTTAGTCGATGATTTATTTCTAGGCCGATGCCTGATACTACGTTACGTATTACGTTATCCATTTTTAAATATATTCAAAGTATTATTATCAGCCTTTTTAAAAGTCCCCTGTTGGACTTAAGCATATATTCTCCGGATGTATAAAGTTTTTCTCACGATGTTTTCTTTCATCGAAAAGCCAGTGGTATTAAAACATAGCTACAGACATTGGTACGGGCCCGGGTTTGAACCAGCGGCCTCACGAATTCAAGTCGAGGGCTCTCCCGATTAGACTACCAGTGTCATCTTTTTTATTTCGAAAAATTTAATAGTTAGGGTCAAGGCATTCGCGATAATGGCTATTGATGTATTTTTAGAAGCCTCGTTATCAGCAAAAGACGTCCACTGTTGGACGTAGGCCTCCCCCTTAATAGGGAGGTGTTGACATATCCATATCCCCACGCCTGGCAGGCGGCTTGGGGATCGCAGAAAACTCACCACCGTTAACCGATAGGACGCTGCTGCCCGTCCTCCGGTGGGTCTGGATAAAGTTTTAGGATATACCCAGGTCCTGTTTAGAAGCCTAGAAGCAAGAAAACTTGGTTATTTACCCTGTATGAGAAAAGCTTTAGAGGGATCAGTGTTTTAAATTCTAACGCCAAGTTTAAATTCTAACGGATTTAATAATTATTTGGATACCTACCATTCAATCAATGGTATATAGGTATCCAAACAATCAAAATAACTGGCATGCATACCCTAAATACATTACACTCCTTTTTTGGGCAGTCCTTTGTCCACCACCACCGTGTGTCAAAACCAGTGTCCATTATTAACCAGTAATTTACTATTGTGATATCATGTAATCATTTCTTTTGGTGTGTACTTACTACTTCAGTAAAGAGTTTATCTATCGGTCATGAGTAAGTTTTTCTATCAGCTCTTAAACTACAAAAGCGTGGGATGTTTGTCATATTGTCAGCGAACGCTCACCTGGTTGCGCAACTTTCGTCCATGGATACTTTAGTTGCGCAACTGTCGCCGGCGATAGCTTTAGATGCAGCTGTTTGCACCTGGGTTCAGTTTGTAACGTCTGATTCTTTATGGCCACTGATTGTCAAGCTTAGAACGGAATGTTGGAATGTTTGAATTCGACAAATGGTATTTGTTTCGTTTTATGTTATAAATGTATATCGCTTGGTGTAATGGTAGGACTCTACTGCAGAGTCCGCTTGGGGAAGTACCACATCTTTGCCAGTCATTGAACCGTCAAGCAGTAGTGTGCAAGGCAGTAAAAAAGTATTTCAAACCCAATTTTGTTAATCAAAATTGTTTTGTCTTATTTTTTCAAACTCAAATCGTAATTCAAAAGAAATTTGACAAAACACTTTTTAGTTTTCGCGTTATATGCATATGACGGTTACATAGAAATTAGGTTTATCTAGGTAGAGTCAGGTCAAACCCCAACCCTACCAATAAAACAAGTTAGTAATAAAACAGCATATTTCTAATTTATATTCACAATACAATCAATAACAACCGAATAAAAACTGTTCAAAACAATTTTCTATGCCCAAAACACGAACAAAACGGAACAAACCTAATCTAACAAAGTAAAGCCCGGCTCACACTGAACCGAGATAAGGCACGAAGCACACTCAAACTTTAATTAATTGGCCCATATTCCTGAATGTGGAAAAAACGCCGAACGTGCTTACCCCTATGTCCCCTATGTGTACAGGGAACTTGTTTGCTTTGCCTGTAAGGGATTTTCGTCTATGAAGATTTGTTACGTTTATTTTGTGTAGTGGGTGTTGTTTGAGTGCTACCGTGATTCGGGGACATATAAGGAGGTAGTGTAAGCTGTAGTCATGGGCGACTGCACGACTTAAAGCATTACTGTGTTCCGGCTTGCAGGGCAATGTTACCAGAGAAATTACTGGGTATGAAGAGATTTAACATCTAATATCTCAGGGTGACGAGCGCAGCGCAGTGCGGCAGGATTTCTTTTTTTTTTTCCTTTTATTAGGGCAATTTAACAATGATACAATAAATTATACATATAAGATATAATATCTTAAATAGATAAGATCATATCATATAATATCTTAAACAGACAAGATCATAAAATCACATATAAGATCTTAAATCAAATCTATCTTAAATAATTGTGACACCAGTACCGTTTACCACAGATTACTAATTAAGTTATTTATTTTATGGGTAAGCAAAGTATCTAAGTATACAATTGAGATGTAGGTAGTAAATTAGTACTAAGATAATAGTTCAAGCACTTTCGTTTTGAAAATACTAGGTCGCGTTGCTGCAATATCTATAGAATTAAAGTTCGCAAGTTCACAATTCTTGCAATGCTCGTCTCGTCACTCCATTGCAAAAAACCTGCTAGTGAAGCCGTAAAAATCATACTCTATCAAATTACCTACACATTACACTGACTCACGTACCTCGTAGTCATAACTTTCTAGAATTCTCAAAACTCATTTATAGGTACTGTTTCTAGTAAGTAGAAAATTCATTTAAGCATGGGTGATTCACTACATTTTGTTTGAGGTAAATAAAGGTGATATTCTTGGTTAGTCGCAGAAGGAAAACAATGTGAAGAAACTGCATGTGGAGAAGAATTTCAATGGCGTGTGTGAAAACGCCAACCTGCACCAGGCTAGCGTATTCACCCACAGAAAAGCGAAAGCCCTACTTCTTAGGTAGAACGGCTGTCAAAACAATGTTGTAAAGCAATTGTATGGAAAACCGCTGTCGCCAGTTTCACATATAATTGTATAGAAATTACGACGAAAAAGTGCCAATCATTGGTCGCGCATTTGAAGTAAAACGCTCGAAATGCCATATAGCAACAGATTAAAATTGATCTAATTACGATGCAATGTGGTTTGGTTTCCTACGCGTCTATTTAAATTGTCTTTTTAAGTATTCTTAGTTTAAAAACGTGTATACTGGCAGAATTGTCATTAAGCGCATTTACACTTAATGCCTGCTAGCGCGGCCCGTCCCATTTCCGTTCACTCACCGTACCGTTCGTGTTTCGTTCTATTCACTTCTCTCTTCAGTGTATTCAGCACTGTGTGTCAGTACGATTGGACCATATCGACCACGCTGGCCTAGTAGCGGGTTGATGGATACACATAAAAAAAAAAAAAAAAAAAAAAAAGACATACGCCATTGCATTTACTTTCCGGACGTATGTGGGTTTCCTCTCACGATTTCGTATTTTCAGCGAAAAGCTACTAGTATAAAAATTCATACATAAACTCCAAGGAAGTCAATGATACGAGTCTGTTATCACGATTTCGAGTGGAGTCGTATCCCTCTCCCGCTAAACTACCAAGCCATCCTATCTCCCCTTTAAACTAGTCCTGTGTCGATCGTGATTGAACGAATCAAAACGACCGAATCGCGCTCTCTTAAATCGTTAAAAAACCCGGGTCGTGAATGATCGACGCGCGGCCCAAGATCCGCGGCACTTGCCTTCCCATTCATAACGATCTGCCGATCTGCGACCGACCGAGGGACCAAGACCGAATGAATGACTGGCGATTGATACAGCACCAACCGTTTTCGTCTCGGTTTTCTTCGATCAATCTCGGTAAAATTGCGTAGCTAAACGACTCGACTCTATGTTTATAGCCTTAAGCCTTATTTTTATTTCGATGTTTATTTTATCGAATCTTTTTGCTCGGTCACTTGGCTCGTCGGTTACGAAAGACCGAGATCTCCGAAAATGACCGACCGTCACAGGACTACTTTAAACCAAAATACTCCACCGAAACGTTTTGATTATTGACTCACAGACCCTTGCTTCGCTCAGTCAACAGTATATGTGAGTAAGAACTAAGAACATGAAACGCTTGCGGTATTTACCAGAACATATTTAAAGTAAATTCCGTCTGCATAGTAAATGAACATAATAAATTATGCAGAATTATGCCACGGCCACGCTCGCGGAATCGTAATGATTATGCAGTGTTTTGCGTCGTAAGCCTAAAGGCCTGGCTTTTTAGGCTGGCCGCAAATTATGAGACACGTTTTCTCGCGCGCGCCGGACCAAACACACTACCACATAATAAATAATAGTACTACGTAAAGAAAGTTAACTCCGCAAAGGAATTTAAATAAATAAGGACTCTATCTACTAGGCAATAAAGTAGCAATTCAACTAGCACAGCGCTGGATACCGCTCGCTATATTCACCTAGATATACCGCTCTCTTTCCATCACGTATGCTTAGTTACGTGCGACGAGGCTAGCGTGCGGGCGGCGACTGGCTTCTGCCTTGCATTGTCCACCCGGACGGAGCGCCGCCCGAACATACCTAAACTGCGGAGTGACACCCCCCTGACACTACGTACATTAACAGGTGCGAGCGAGATGGTCGTCACGAGAAATTTCTTACGGTGTGCGGGAAATATCAAAAGTATGCACGGAGCGCCTTCGTGCGCGAACGTCGGTTTTTTTTTATCGGTTTTTAACATAACTATCTTTAATTATAATGGCAACAATGAATGAGATTAAAGATATACTCTCCTTATACCATATCGGCATCAGCGCGAAGTTTTTTTTTTTGGTAAAGTTTTTAATCAATCATGATATCTAAACCTTTGATAAATAATATGTCTAGATAGAGTCTCGTACTGTTTATGAACGAAAAATGACAGGCCAACATTATTATACTAGTGTGCGTGACAGCCATGTCTTACACTCGCGTTGCACCATTGTCGTTGTTATAGTGTACATGCATAAGAGGCTAACAGTTAACCGCTATTTTTTTCGACGCATTTCGGATCCATCAGTCTATCTAGACATATAATTTATCAAATCTAAACATATTTATAAACTAAAGCAACTGCAGTATCAGATATGGTTTTTATTCTACGCCGTAGTTGGGAAGCGGATGCAACAGATACCCTATGTGTTTATTTTATTTCTAACAAGGCGACTGTTCTTTTTTCAACCGACTTCAAAAAAGGAGGTTCTCAACTCGACTGTACTTACTTAACTTTTTGTATGTTTGTTACGCGATTACTCCGGCAATTATGAACTGATTTTGATGATTATAAGATATATACATTTTATCGAAATCGGTTCAGTAGTTTGGTTTTTTAATCAAAATTACTAGAAAATATGAAGATGTCATCCAGGTATACGAAGTTGAAGTCGTATTTTTTTAAAGCTTATTATTGTAGCTTTAAGTCCTGGTCGTGGTCCGATGATCACGGGCAAACGTTATCTCTTACCATCACTATAGCGTCTTGTTCGTTTCAGTGTCACAGTTCAAAAACTTCAAGATATAAACACACTTTTAGTTAAAACCGATTTCATTCATCCAGGCTAACTGTTGATGAAAATAATTAACTCAAAGACGCCTTGCCTAGAATTTATCCAAGAAAAAGACACAATTTCCAGTAAACAGAAAACGGATCGAGAAACGATAAATTATTGTTTAATTTTTGAGTCTTCCGAGCGTTAAATTGAACGTCGCGTTCTATGCGAGGCGAGACGCCAACTTTATGGCCGGTTGGTGCCAAACTTATAAAAGTGAGTTTTTAGGGTTCCGTCATTGAGCTAGTATCTAAAGAGTCACAATCTCTAAGTGAAAACAGCCAAAAAACGTCCGATTGCATTATAAGTTCACAATTGTTCGAATTTAGACGCTATATCGCTTGTATAGTGTTCAATGTATTCTTGGGCGCTTGTGTGTTATCGTAGTTCAAGTCGTTCAAAAGGCCGGCGTGAATAGCATGCGCCGAGTTTTGGCGTAGACATTTTTTTTGCACGTTTGTGACTCCATAGATATTTAGCTCAATGGGTTCCGTACATTAAGTGTCCAACGGGACCCTGTTACTAAAGTCGCCGATACACGAGGCTAGTTTTTCAAGCCAGGTTAGCAAAATAGTGATAGAAAGCTAACAAGCTAGCAGCTTTGGCTTCGTAGTAATAAGTCTAGTTCTGTTTACACATAGCCAAATCTGCTAGTTTATTTTTCTTAGTTGTTGGCATCGCACGTTGCGCATTCTGCCAGTGTCAAGTTTATGAATTTTCAAGTTTTTTTACTATAATCAAATCAAATATGTCATGAAATCACAGTCAGTTACACGAAATTAGTCATAGTCGAGTCCAAGTCGTGCCCTAGTAAAGTTGTGGCGACTTTACTATGAGCTGCTACGGAGTTTTGTAAACAACACGAAAAGACATGTTTCCCCACATTATATCACTTGCCCACACTCGTGCTTGTAATTCAACACTCAATGAATAAAACACCACCATTTTTAATCAATAATTCCCGAAAAAACACAAGTTTAAGAAAATAATAGAATGCAACGACATGATTTTTCCGTGTTCCCGCCAAAACTCTAGCTGCTAGCTTGCTAGCTTAATAACACTCTTGCTATCCTGATTTGAAAAACTAGGTTCGTGTGTCCCGGGCATAGCCGACATACACTGTCTGTCTGTTTGTCCTACATTTGCTTGTATTGCTAGTAAGGCGTGTTGGCTCACTAGCATAGGCTCACGATTGACTGCCATGCCACCTCGATTCTCGCCTGATGTTAAACGAAGATGCAGTTTACGATGGAGCTCGCTTGATTAGAAGAAACCGATGCACTCGCGACTTGAAATCTAGTCTGAATCCTTTCTATATTTAACAACACAACCAACATTTTTGTTTTATTTATACGGAAATACTCACGTTTAATTCAATCGGATACTCCGACTATAGTTTCGATCACATCCGGTGACCTTTTTCAAAGAGTGAAAACAGGCACAGCAGCGGCAACAGACAGTGTCTGCTAAGCAGGATGCAGCTGCACGCGCGTCGGGCTCTGTTTTCACTCTTTGAAAAAGGTCACCGTCGACTATAGTCGTAATATCCGATTTAATTAAACGTGAATATTCCCGTATAAATAAAACAAAAATGTGTCAAAACCACGTCAGTTTTCATAATAACAACCAGAATTTTTTAGTGATGCATACTAACATTTCGTAAGTTAACCAGCTTTCTCCACATTTGCCACTAAATTCACTATAAAAATTCTGCAGCCCAACTTAGGACATACTCGTAAAACAAGTCTGAACGTGCCTACACTGTGGCACTGATAAGAAAAGTACAGAAACGCAATTCGACCTTCAACTAGATAGTGTTTATTAAATACAACAACAAATTATTACATATAACCTAACTACCCAGTACTTAATTGAAACTAACTTATAATTATATAATAGATATAAGTGACCGTTTATAATAAACCTATAAATAGTTCAAATGATCACTAATAAATGAACACTCGATAGTGTCCAAAGACAAGGATTTTCATTCAAATAGACAGTTGCGTGGTTTGCTTTGAATTTCAAAAACCTGAGGTAATTTCTAATTCATAGAGGACCTATTTGTTTACGCCTACGCTATTTCAATTATCAAATACGCACGCTCGCGTTATCTAGTTTTTAAGAGTGATATTATTTGTAAGGCACCCTCAGTGCACTATAAACTACGACAAGAACAACATCTGTTCCCGCACCTCATCCAAGATATTTGTACGAGAAGACAATATACGCTGTCAAGGAATTTGGAATTTCATTTGTCCACCTGGATACATACATAATTTGGCGACCGTGACATTACATCAAGAAATCGAACAGTGCAGCTTCAACAAAGTCGGTGACGAACAAACTCAAATCCGAACCCAGCCGCTGTCCATTTGAAAAGACAATAACCACGGGAACATTGAAGCCTCGTCCATTGCAGCCACCGCCGGTCGATCAGCTATAGCGTCGTGCCGCAGCACAGGCCAATGCAGATAAGTTTCCTTCCTAATTTGTTCCGTGCATCCATAAACCTATCTTCCTACCATATATTTCCATCAATTTTTCTCCAAATTTTCGGCGTTTATTGTTCTATTACTTGTGCAAATTATCCAGATATAGCTTTTCTTTAGGTAAATCAAACATTTCTAATGGTTATAATCCATAATTTACACTAAAATATCGAATAAACACTTTTTATTTTCTACCCACATTTTAATATTGAAAAAATAAATACTTTATTTATGTTCTATTTTGCATGAATAAGTATTATTTTGTTATTTCCTATCAATTATCGTCATAATAGTGCCCAAAATTACGTAATATTGTCATAACAAACATAAAGAATTATCTTTCATCGTTTATTTTGCAATAAACTCACGCCCATTTGCCGAACATTCCAGCGACGTGTCACTTACGATATCATCCTGTGGACATCCAGACCTGCCAGCATCCTGGAACAGCGAGTCCAGTAGTGCAGCCAGGGCCGGATTAAGGTGACACCTAAATGAGGAGCGTGAGCGATTTTTAATTATTATTTTCTCAACGAATATTTATATTCAGATTTTTTTGTTCGTGGTTTCCCATCCCATTTACTTTAAATATTGTGTACACCAATATATACACTTAAAAACATGATGGGAGGTGAAACTACTACAAAGGAATCACAATTATTACTCGATCTTTTCGTCAAGCGAAGCTCAATAAAGGGCCAAATAACTAAGTTTAAGAATTACTTAAATATCATACGAGCTAAGGAATTGATAAGTTCAACTGAGTTGGCCGAATTAACACTTAAACTTGGTAAATTTGAGTCTCTGTCCAATCGTTATGACGACTTGCAAAATCAGATCGACGTTTTGAATTCAAGTAATCTTACAAACGAAGTTGATGAGCGAGATGATATTGAGCAATTATTTATATCTAACATTGCCTCTGCTCAGAAGGTAATTCAGAAATATAATTCTAGTAAGCAGGACGAAAGTATTTACAAAGATTTGAACGCATCTCATTCTTCAACTGCTCAATGTAATGTCGATCATCATAATCCATTGGGATTTAAATTGCCTCAGATACAGATTGCAAAGTTCGACGGATCTTACTTCCGTTGGCTCGAATTCCGCGATACGTTTGTGTCTTTAATACACAAAAACGAGCGTATAGCTCCTATACATAAGTTTCATTATTTAATATCATATTTAACGGGTGACGCAGCACGCATTATTACTAACTTTGAAGTCTCCGATTCCAATTATTTAGATGCATGGAAAATTTTATGCGATCGTTTCGATAATAAGCGACAATTGATTATTCACCATTTAAATTCTTTATTAAACATCCAACAAGCGAACCGCGAGTCTCATGGAGCCTTAAGATTCATAGTAGATCATATCACTAAAAATCTGCGCGCTTTGTCTAGCCTTGGGCTTCCCACAGACAAATGGGATGTTTTAATAATTCATATTATGACTTCCAAGTTGGACTCCCACACTCTGTTAAAATGGGAAGAATGTCGTGGCGCGTCGGATGATATACCTACTTTGAAATTATTTTATAAATTTTTAATCGATCGTGCTGATATACTCGAATCAATAAACCGAAACCAACAAAAATCCGCTAACCAATCAACCGCCAGGGCCGCATCTAGTACCAACACCAACAGGGTAAATACAAAATCATTTGCTTGCGCCAGCGATGCTAGTGCGTCTTCTTCTTCACCTCCAGTGACTTGTGTTGTGTGTTATGAAGGACACCGAATTTATAGCTGTCCCACTTTCATTGCCAAGTCTATAGATGAGCGCATAGCTGAAGTTCGTAGATTGAAACTTTGTCCAAACTGTTTACGGGTTGGTCATAACCTACAAACCTGTCGTCTAGGTCCCTGTTTAAAATGCAAAGGGAGACATAATGGTCTCATCCACAAAACATCCAATACAAACAATAATTCTTCTTCTTCCAGTGTTGCCACCACTAAATCTGACAACACTGACGATACTATAGCGAATTTTTCTAAACAAAATTCGAAACAAGTTCTTCTGTCAACTGCTTTCATTGAGGTGTTTAATCCTTCAACGAACCAGACCGAAAAGGCTCGTTGCTTACTCGATTGTGGTAGTCAGAATTCCTATATAAGCAAGTCTCTCCAGAACAAGTTGTCGTTACAATCCAGAGCCAATTGCAATATCAATGTCATGGGTATAGGCAATAATCAGATCGGTAAGGTCACCGAATCATGCGTAGCGCGATTGAAATCCTTAGTTAACTCTTTTAGCGTTAACTCTGGTTTTCTGGTTCTCCCGCAATTGACCGGTCATATCCCGACTTGTCCCATTGATCCCAAATTACTAAAGTTGTCTAATGATTTGAAACTTGCAGACCCTATGTTTCACCAGCCAGCGCCGACTGATGTTCTCATCGGTGCCGATTTATTCTGGGATATTATTGGCCCCGAGCAGCGCTCTCTCGGTCCTAACAATCCAAAACTAATAAGCTCCCAGTTTGGTTGGATTATTTCTGGTCCTATAATGGCAAGTTTGGCAAGCAATAGCATACAATGCAACCATTCCATCACTTCGAATCAATCGAATGATGACGATATCCAAATTCATCAAGAACTCACTAAGTTTTGGGAGCTGGAAGAAGTTCCCCTAAAATCGAAACATAGTGAGAGCGAGAAGGCATGCGAATCAAACTTTTTATCCCGCACCTTTCGCCTAGATTCAGGTAGGTTCTCTGTAGGTCTACCTCTAAGAGATTCATCCGATTGTCTTGGTGACTCTTATCCATTAGCGAAGAATAGATTACTCGGCTTAGAAAAGCGATTCAGAAAACAACCTATAGTCAAACAACAATATGTTGAATTCATGCGCGAGTACGCCGACCTAGGTCACCTGTCGGAGTCTCCTACACCTATACCGCATAATTCATACTTTCTATGTCATCACGCTGTCTTTAAAAACAGCAGCGAATCTACTAAAATTAGAGTAGTTTTTGATGGCTCCGCTCCATCAACATCTGGGCATTCTGTCAATGACATTCTCTTAGTAGGCCCCAGTATGCAGGATTCACTTTTCTCTATCCTCATTCGAGCTAGACAATACAAGTACTTACTGAACGGCGATGTCGAGAAAATGTACCGTCAGATCCAGATTCACGATGAGGATAGAAATCTTCAACTAGTATTATGGAGAGAAGACGAATCCAGTCCTATTCAAACGCTACGATTAAATACTATTACTTACGGTATGGCAAGTTCTAGTTATTTGAGTACGCGTTGCCTCTGGCAGCTTGGAGAAGAATGCTCAGACCCCGCAATCCGGGAAATAATACAACACGATTTTTTTGTCGATGATTTGATTACAGGAGCCGATAATGAGAATGCTCTACATGACATTCAACAAGCGGTATCTGCCGCTCTCTTAAAAGGCTGCTTCAACCTAAGAAAGTTTAAATCAAATTCATCTTCTCTACTAAAGTCCGCGGCTACTAATTCAAACGACGAATTGATAGTCAGCGAATCCACATCCACGTTAGGCATGGGCTGGAATCCATCCAATGATCAGCTTCATTTTCCTTTCAAGATTCCACCCCAGACTAATAATAGTGTCTTAACTAAACGATCCATTCTGTCATCTTTGTTTAAAATTTTCGATCCTTTGGGATTGTTGAGTCCGTGTGTGATAAAAGCCAAAATGTTGCTGCAACAGTTATGGTTGCACAAGCTATCATGGGACGAACCTATTCCCGATGACATTGAAAAGGAATGGAATAAATTTATTACAGTCGTTCCTTCTCTTCTCAGTCTCGAAGTACCCCGACGTGTACTTTGCGACTCACCTGTATCTGTGTCTCTACATTCATATAGCGACGCGAGTCAGAAGGCCATGGGCGCCTGTGTCTATCTGCGCTCTGTAAATTCTAATAACGAAGTCACTGTTAGGTTACTTTGCTCTAAATCCAAAGTAGCTCCAATTAAGGCTACTACGATTCCCCGCCTAGAGCTTTGTGCCGCTCTATTGGCAGCAAAATTATGTAAAGCTGTGAGGGAATCATTACGATACAATATAAAAGAGGAAGTACATTGGTGTGACTCTACCATTGTATTAGCCTGGCTGCATAGCAGTTTCCAAAATTTAAAGACGTTTGTCGCGAACCGAATTCTAGAGATTAGTGAGCTAACTGACTCTACATCATGGCGCTACGTGCCAACAGCTGTTAACCCTGCTGACCTAGTCTCTCGAGGCATTAGCCCAGATCAACTAAGCAAGACAGATCTGTGGTGGTCAGGCCCACCATACCTATCAAAACAAGAAGGTACTTGGCCTATACTAAATGGTAAAATGGAAACTAATAATTTACCTGAAACTAAAACTACAACTATTACTAACTTAACGACTAATAACCAACCTATATTACAATTCACCAATTACTCTAGCCTAACTAAATTAAAACGAACATTTGCTTATTTGTTGCGATTTTTGTATAACACAAGAAACCCTAAATCTCGACATACTGGTCCTTTGTCAGTTGGTGAATTAAACGATTCATTTCTACATTTATGTCGCTTATCACAGCGAGAGTCATTTATGGTAGAGTACGAATTGCTTGCCACTAATAAACATTTAAGTCCTAAATCTCAACTCTTATCTCTGAGTCCATTTTACAGCGATGAAAGGGTTATTCGAGTAGGTGGTCGTTTAGACTCCTCCGATTTTAACTTTGACAAAAAACATCCGGTTCTATTGCATGCTAATCATCATTTTACCAAAATAATATTTGAATACGAACACAAACATAACCTACATGCTGGGCCACAATTGTTACTAGCGACGATACGTGAGTTTGTGTGGCCTATCAACGGAAGAATGTTAGCCCGACGCACCTTTCGTAATTGTTTTAAATGTAGACGTCTTCAAGGAAGGACTATGAAACCAAAGATGGGTAACTTACCCTCCGCGCGCGTCACGCCTAACTTCCCATTTCAGTCGACAGGTCTAGATTTTTCCGGAGCATTTTATATTTTAAATAGAAAGGGTCGAGGCGCAAGGCTAGAAAAATGTTACCTATGCATATTCGTATGTCTTCGCTATAAATGCGTGCATCTCGAAGCAGTATCCGATCTATCAAAGAACGCTTTTGTCATGACGTTTCGCAGATTCGTATCGCGCCGCGGTCGACCCACGGAAGTATTCTCTGACAATGGCAGCAATATAGTATGTGGCTCTAAAGAGATAAGTAATTTTTTCAAGAACAATGCTAATTCTATATCTGATTTTGCAAATGAAGACGGGATTAAATTTAACTTTTCTCCCGTAAGCGCTGCTCATTTCGGAGGAATTTTTGAAAGTGCCGTTAAAAGTGCCAAATTTCATATTAAACGCGTTATGGGAAATTCTCATTTAACGTACGAAGAACTTTCAACCCTTTTCGCACAAGTAGAGTCAATATTAAACAGCCGTCCGCTGTGTCCGCTATCCTCTTCCCCTGACGATTTCCTTTGCCTAACTCCTGGAAATTTTCTCATTGGTCGTGCTCTCACCGCTCTACCTTCACCGATATTGGAAGACTGCAACTCCAACAATCTTCAACGCTACGAGAGAGTCCAGCAAATTTATCAACATTTCTGGAAGAGATGGCAACGCGAATATATAGCGGAATTGCAGCACCGTCACAAATGGAAGACCAACTCTACCGACCCAAACGTAGGAGACTTGGTCCTGATACAAGAAGACAACATTCCGCCTCTCTGCTGGAGACTTGGCCGCATTTCCAAATTATTCTACGGACCCAAAGATGGAATAGCGCGAGTTGCTGACGTGAACACCTCCAGAGGATGCATTCGTCGCCCTTTGGTCCGCCTGTGTGCCCTGCCTACTTCAGAAGAATTGGAGAGTTGAAAATCGAAGATTTCCAACGGGGGCAGGATGTTTACGCCTACGCTATTTCAATTATCAAATACGCACGCTCGCGTTATCTAGTTTTTAAGAGTGATATTATTTGTAAGGCACCCTCAGTGCACTATAAACTACGACAAGAACAACATCTGTTCCCGCACCTCATCCAAGATATTTGTACGAGAAGACAATATACGCTGTCAAGGAATTTGGAATTTCATTTGTCCACCTGGATACATACAAGGTACAAGGTAGAGGTAGGTACGAATTTATCATACAGACTGATTCAAACTTAATGTGCGCTGCAGGCGAGACTGCGATTGTACGCAGACCGCACGCCAAATTGTTGCTACTACGCAGCGTCTCGCGCCTAAGTTCACAGCCGCCATTAAGTTTGAATCAGCCTGTACCTGTTTGGACTAACTGTGCTAGGCCAAAATGTCTTAAGCCTTTACTCATTTTTATTGTAGGTATTATACTAAGTATCAACAATATTAACAAAAGTAATCATTTTGTTACCCTAGAAGTACTAATTAATAAATAATAAATGATTTGATTTTGATTTAATTTCGCATACACCAAAACCTAGCCAATAACGCTTGATTAGTTTTTTTTTATGCTGCCATGTGACGAGACGAGCAAGACTTTCACCTTATGGTAAGCGTCACGCCTGCCACTAACAGTAGCAGTGCCAGAATTGTGAACTTGCGAACACAATCCTACGCCGCACTGCACTGCGCTCGTCACCCTGAGATATTAGATGTTAAATCTCTTCATATCCAGTAATTTATCTGGTAACATTGCCCTTCAAATCGGAACACAGTAATGCTTGCATACTACTGCTTAGCGGTTGAATAACTGGCAAAGGTGTGGTACTTCCCCAGGCGGAGTCTGCAGTAGAGTCCTACCACTACAAAAATTTGGTTTGCAATTCATATTTTTGGTGGAATATTTAGAATGTAGTTTTTTGTTAAGTACTTAAAATAAAATTTATGATGTACCTACCGAATTTCTGTTATATTGCATTTAGTGCAGGCTTTTTTTAATAGTTCGAAATTGTTTTTTTTTGCGATTTTCATGCCTTTTTTCAGTGAAGAAGTTTCTGCTAAGTTGACCATCTGTAAGTAATCTGTGTAAGCTACTAGTGTGGAGATGCATACATGAAGTGTTACGGTCCCATTATGGATCGGACGTGACAAAACCGACTGTTATACTTTAGTAGTAAGTTTTTAGGCGTGACGAAACGTAACGTTGTATGTTTTAGTTGCTTTATCTTGTTAAATGTGTGACATACTTTTGTTACCGTATTTTTTATTATTATTGAAACAAGTTAAGGACGAGCAAAACGAGCGTCTGATAGATAGAGACAACGCCTGCCCACAACACACAGTACACACACATAGTTACACACAGTTTACACAGTGGAAAAAAATACGATTAAAAAAAAACTTTAATTTTGACTACCGTGGCATCTATGAAGATGCCACGGTAGTCAAAATATATATTTTCCAGTAATTTTGATTAAAAAACAAACTGCTGAACCGATTTCGATAAAATGTATTTAGGACCACCTTAGAAATCACCAACCAAACAAAAACAAAACCATCAAAATCGGAGTATTATTATTATTATCATTATTGGCGAAGTAAAATAAGAAAAAAAACATACAGTCGCAGCGGTGCTTTTTGCTTTGTGTTAAGCAGGACGCAGCTGCACGCGCGTCGGGCTCTGTTTTCACTCTTTGAAAAAGGTCACCGGATGTGATCGAAACTATAGTCGGAGTATCCGATTTAATTAAACGTGAGTATTCCCGTATAAATAAAACAAAAATGTACTAAATACCTACTTACTGTCTATACTTGTAGACAGTACTTGTACAGATGGTTTGTCTTTAATTTATATACAAGTGCCTGTACTTGTACTTTGTTCACTGGTTGTCTTTTAGCTTTAGAAAACGCCGTACTCGTTTATTTTTTTGCGATGTTGCCAGTTTTCCCTTCAAGTACAAGACTTGTAGCTTAAGTAGTAAGCTTTATAAAACAGGGCCCAGGTGGTCTCTGCAACATAGTCCTAACATTACATTACAGGTACATAATTATGAGGTAATCATTTAATAAACAATGTAATTATCTTCCCATAGGCTCCCCACAGCTTCGCGGGTACAACGACATGCTTTCTACGATACTATCTGGCCCCGATCCAGCACGGCCATTAAAAGGTCGGATGCAATAACTGTTGTTACAGAGACTTTGGACTTGAGCTATAAAGCAAGTTGGCTATCAACAAATGTTGACTTATTCGTGATAAGAAAAAACTTTTTTGTAAGCGATGCTTGACGTTGGTATGTATGCTTTTAATGCGTTCCATTTTCAATTAACTGATTTCTAAACTGGAGGAGGTTCTATGTTCCATTTTGAGTTTTTTTTCATTTATTTTCATTTGGCATCGCACTTTGTGCATTCTGCCAGTGTCAAGTATATATTATGCTTTTTTATTTTTTGTTGTAATTTATAAAGTATCAAGTCAAATATGTCATAAAATCATAGTTAGTCACACGAAATTAACCGCAGTCGAGTCCAAGTCATGCCCTAGTAAAGTTGTGGCGATTTTACTATAAGCTTTTACGGAGGTTTGAAAACAACGCGAAAAAGACAAATATTTCACCAGGATTTCAAGAGCATGTAATTCGACACTCAATGAATATACACCATCATTTTAAATCATAATGATTAAAAATTATGTTGTTTAATTTACGCGAAAACAACACAAGTATAGAATGCAGCGATATTTTTTATGTGTTCTATCAAAAACTCCGACATTTTCTTTAAGTTCATTGTTTTTTTTTTGTGTACTTGTTATGTTTTTATTATCTTTTACCATGAAAAAAACCATGACATGATGGTTTTCGTGATAACCGATGGGGAAGATGGGTTTTAAGAGTGAAGATCAAATTGCTGGAAATAAAAAGACGAATATAGAATTGAGTGGCGTCCTTGAAAATATGTGCAGGAAACATAACTTTTTCAACATTAATTTTTTTTTATTAATTAATTTGTTTGTGACGAACATAGGTGTTTGTTCTGTGTCTGGGTGTAGTATGTATTTACGAAAAAAATAATGTATATAAGTATTCCATCAGCTATCTGGTTCCCATAATACAAGCTTTGCTTAGTATGGGGCTAGATGGCGCTGTGTGTAATAAATGTCCCCCCAATATTTATTATTATTAATTATGTAATTTTGTATCGTGAATGACTTAAAATTACTGAATTTACCAATACATGTACAGATAAGAATCATTTTTACTTACAATTGATATTTTCGAATACTTACTTACTTTATCTTGAAAATAGTACCTATAGTGAATAAGTGACCTATCACCTCAATTTCCAAGTCCATATATTTTGTGGTTCAAATCTTACGAAACGAATTTACAATCTCAAAACAATGCAAATTGATTGTTTAAAAGCACACAAGTGAAATCACAAGGCCGTGCCACAGCATAGGTCATAGTGCAACGCCTATACTAGCCCATTGTTCTGGCATAACATTTACATAATTAATATTAGTCATACGTTATAATATTTGTTTGACATAACTAGCGAAATCATGTCGGCTTTTTATTAGTTAGAATTCGCTGAATCTGTTGATTTTTATGAATAATACAATGCCATATTATTTTCTCGCGTTCCACTAAAGCTCCGGTTTTTGTTGATTTAATAGTTCTTGGCCATGGATACTAGTCCTTCAGCCGAATACATATTTCTTCATCGATCTTTCTTTCTGCAGTTAAATAAGTCGTAGTCACAGTCCAAGTCACACACAGTAAGTACTAGTAAAGTCGTGGCAACTTTACTACAAGCTTCTTCTTAGTTTTGGAAACAACACGAAACACACGTTTCACTACATTATATCACTTGCACACACTCTTGCTCGTAAATCGGCACTTAATGAATAAAACGCCACCATTTTTATGCATTAACACTCGAAAAAACACAAGTTTTGGAAAATAACACAGTGCAGCGACATGATTTTCTCGCGTTCCCGCCAAAACTCCCTAAAACTCCGGCTTAAGGAGGGTTTGCCATATGATAGTCCCCCTCCCCATGCTTGGCAGGTTTGAGGCTTTGAGGATCGCAGAATGCTTACCACCGTTTACTGAGAGGCCGCTGCTGCCCGTCCTCCGGCGGTTCTGGATGCAGTCTAGGACACATTCAGGTACCAAGTCTGGGTTTTAAACATTAATACGAAAAAAACACATGTTTTGTCAGAGACAATGATAAGATGAATGGACGGGAAATAAGCGCACTGATTTTGAAGACTATATGTTGAGCGCCGTCTCTCCACTCGCTTCAATCATACTCTGCCTTTGCGACATGCGAGCCGTACGATACGACAATACAAACTTCTAATACATGTACATGTGTTCTCTTTTTGTCATGTAGTAATTAGATTCGCTATCTCTATTTTCCGGCAAATGTAATATGCACACTTTTAGCTAGAGATGCTTGATTGTGTTGTCTTGTTAATTTTGATCGATTTGCAAGCGCTGGGTCCGTCCATTCCATTATCACCGTCGCTGTGTTTTGTCCATTCCTGACCTACAGTCCAAATCTCAGTTAAACTAGTAGGTCCGTGGGGAATTTAAAAAATACCTGAAAATTTTTACAAGCCTGCGGAACGAAAGTGGTTACTACTTCCGCATTGTATTATTTAAATTAAAAGGCAGATGGTCATAAAATAGTAGTTTACACACCACGGGTGTAAGTAAAGAAGCCTCAGATCTCATGTTTGTCATCCTCGGCTTCGCCCCGGGAGACAGACAGCTCTGAGACATTCTTTACTTTTGCTCCCTAGGTGTGTAATCTATTAATATTATGACCACCTGCCTTTTTATTCATATAATACAATGCGGTGACATGATTTCTCCGCGTTCCTGCCAAAATTCCAGTCTATAACTTTAAAACTATTAAGTAATACTTATCACTGATAAAATGCTCAAAGAGCGATGCCAAAAAAGAATAAAAAGATGTAGATATAAATAGCAGATTTCTAGAGTCGCATGGCACATCGATTAGAGAAAAATAGTATCTTTCCCGCCAAAAATATCATATTCACGCGCGAGCAATAAATCATGGCAGGCAAGAATCGAAGTTCACATTTCGAAAAAAGAACGTTTCGGTGATGCGTTCCAAATGCCGGCTCCGATTTTAGGATCTGCACGTGTTCGGAATTTATTTGAGTTTGCGTGTGTAGTAAATATTACTTAATCTGTGCTTGCGTTTCGATTCTGCTACTCGATTATGATGAGACAGAAAGAAATTTATGGCGTCTCAGTTTGAGCAAAATGATAATGTCCCAAAATGTTATTTAATGCCCTAACTTAATATACGGTATCTACTAATGTTTATACTCTACTATTGAAATTTCAGAAATCCATGGAATAGAGAAACAATCTATGGGTTAAATAAATTTAAAAAAAAACGGACCACTTTTCAATATTTTTTTGTTTTTATGCACAGCAACCCATCTTTTCGGTGTACGAAATCATCGTTAGGAATCATGATATGACCGGACTAGGACTACCCGCACAAAGCAGAGTGGTGGCCAGCACTATTTTTATTGTTTCCTCCTAACAGGACTATGGCGTTGCACTTTGTGCATTTGCCAGTGTCAAGTGTATTATTAGTTATTTTTTCTGAATTGCAGTCAAATGAGACTTAGTTACTGTCAAAGACACAAACAGTGCAAGTCACAGTCAAGTAACTAATATATCACTTGCCCACACTCATGCGCGTAAATCGGAACTTAATGAGTAAAACGCATTTTTTTGCATTGACAATAAACATTTATAAGTATTTGGAAAAATAATACAATGCAACAACATGATTTTTTCGCTTCCCTCCAAAACTAGCCAGCGCCCTTGGAGAGTAGACCTATGTACAGCAATAGGATGTTAAAGACTGATATAAGATCTAATACGAAACCAACTTCTCCCAGTCTGGCAACCCAGGTGAACAAAAGGTCATCCCAACATAGCCATCATGCATTTAACCTCCAGCTAATGCACATGTCAGTCTAGCGGCGAGACAATGGCTCTAAGTTGCGTCAAAACGAGCTATTTTAAGCTATATTGTGTCATATAGTACTGTATTGTACTGGCAAGAAATTTAATATCGACGATGACAAAGGCACATGCATTGCCAGCCTTTAGAAGAGGATTGGTATGGAGGTGGTAAAGTCTGAGAATGGTTCGGATCGATGTGGTATTTGAGGTTGACATCTTTGAACTTACTTAAAAAACTAACTATATTCAAAAAAACACAGTCGAGTTGAGAACCTCCTTTTTTGAAGTCGCTTGAAAAATACGACCTACACGCGAGTACCGACACCTACATCCAAAATCCAAACATTCGGACGATGGGAGCAAATTTGCCATGGAAGCAAATTTTGCCATGAAAGCAAATGGCAGATGTTGCAAAAATTTTGCTCGCTTGGCTAAAAAACGCGAGTTACGCCTTGATGTCATTTTCAAACTTTTCCTATTCTTGGTTTTTATTGTTTGTTATGTGGCCACAGCACGTTTGTGCATTGTGCCAATTCTCAAGTTTTCCTATTCTTGTCGGTGTCTCTGTCGGTGTTTTTCAACCGAGTGAGTTATTGCCACATCTACCTACTGTCATTGTGTACATCTTTCGTGGCTGAATGTACATTCTATACTGCAATGCCTTCGCCAATCTCAGAGCAATACGTGTCTTTTGTAATTAAAGGTAGGTGTGACATTTTAGCCTAGTTCATATAAGGAAGTATGGAAGATTTGTACCACCTGCGTAAGGAAATGTCCTAAGCATTTAATGTTTCATATTCATAGCATTTACTATAGTAACCGCGTTACCAACTGAGTCGTGCAGCCATAAATCATGGCCGCACGACCCACAAGTGCAAGCAAGACCACAAGCAAGACCCACAAGTGCGAGCGAGATAGACATAGTGAATGATTTATGGCCGTTCGACTCAGTTGGTAACGCGGTGACTATAGTGCTATGAAGACTCATCCTTTAACCTGAGTCTTCATGGAATACATTTATTTTCAGACACAAATATTCATAGTAGAAGTCATATTAATTATTTAAATTACTTTGATATAAAATATCGGTTAGTACCGGAAGACGCAGCGTAGGTAGGCCTAGCTAGGTCGACCGACGAGAAGTCGCTGGCAACCGGTGAATGCAAATGGCTGGTTGTCGTACAGTGTAGCGGTCGAAGGGAAAGCGTTTGTTCAGCAGTGGACAAATGATGATGATGATGATGGTGATGATCATCCAACAAACTTTTTAGTGAATTCTGATGATACTTTCTTATGTAATAATTCGTCTCACCAATCAGTTGCATAAAAGTTTAAGGGGTTGTTCTAAGATGACCGTAACGAAAAGTTTTGTCATTGACAGATACAAAAATCATCAAATTTCGCAATAATGAAAAGCTTCAATTCTCATGCATGCCTCAAGCTTATTTATGTATGATGCCTCATCAATACCTCATTGTGTTGATATCTCGGACACGTACTATGATGTCATCGAGCAATTGAAAACCGTGTTTATGCTAACGATTCCATGTAATCGTGCGTTATAGATGATGTACGTGGACTAATAATTCCCTGGACATGCCACTTTGGTTTTACCGGTGATTTTTTCCAAGGAGTGAAAACGGAGCCCGAAACGACAAGTCTCGCGCAATGGGAAGTTTTCAGATCGTAGTTCTACAGCCAAAGGATAGGCCACGCTGGCGAGATATGGTCCACTAATTTTCGCATTTTTCTTGTGAAAAAGCAGTTCACTCACCTTCACTGCTTCTTTTCACAGTTCGAGTTCTTTGGTGAAGTGCCTTTCCAAGTTTTCTTGTATCATTTTATTGAAACTCTGATAAGTTGTTATTGTTACGTTACGTTATTGTTATTATTTTTGTTGATAGTTATTGTTATTTTTATTGATAGTAATTAACTAATTATTTGGCAACGCGCACTTACTAATTTGCGTGGAATAACGAAAACTTAAGAAATACTATGGGCAAATATTTTGCTAAACAAACAATAACCAAGAACAACGCATGACAGATCTTATATAAATGAAATAAGGTTACTTTATTTATTTTTTCCTTTTTACTTTGCTTCATTCGTTCAAAATCTTCAGAACCACAGACTAGATAGTGAAACTGTTCAGGGCCATGTCTTTTCGTCGCTGTCTATCGAATTTTTAGGAATATTTTTTTATTATTGGCTGTCAGAAAATCTCCCATTGACTTGTCAACTTGTCATATAATTCTGACGTGAATATAGGCAGTAGAAATAACTTAATGGAGTTGGGGAGGAAACGTGGTAGGCGATAAGATGAGGTAAAACAGTGGTAGAGTAGTGGCTGAATACATTAGACAGGGTAAAGCGAACGTTGGTCATCAACAAGCCGTAGCTTGTTCAGACGACGTTATTATTAATAATAAAAACGGATATAGACACAATTAGCGTGTGATCGAGGCAGATAGCGTCGCAAAAGAGATAATTACCAGCATTGACATGAACAAGGCTATGGATGATAATGATTTTAACTGAAAATATAAAACAAAATACATAAAATCCAAGTATTATTATAATCTAGCAATACTGAACTAAACAAAATTATTGGATCATCTAACTAAATGATCCATAAAAGTCAAGAGATAATTCAAATTCTAATGTGTCAGGATACCTAGAATACTTGCGACATAGCGTATGAGTGGGACAGAAGACTGCTATGTCATATCTTTTACAGCAATCCTAAAGAAAATTTGTGAGCTCAGATAGTGACAGCTATGCAAGTACCTACGAAGAGAAAAGTGAAACAGCGAAAAATTGCAAACCAGAAAGTTCACTCCGCAAAGGAATTGAAATAAATAAGAACTCTATCTACTAGGCGAAAAAGTAGCAATTCAACTCGCACAGCGCTGGATACCGTTCGCTATATTCATCTAGATATACCGCTCTCTTTCCATCACGTATGCTTAGGTACGTGCGACGCGGCCACTGACCTCAGCGTTGCATTGTCCTCTCAGAGCGGAACGCCAGCCGAACATACCTAAACTGTGGAGTGACACCCCCCCCCCCCCCTGCCCTTACTTACTTGATGATGATTTTATTATTTTAACATTTCTTGTCCCATGCTAAACTCGTTCAAGATTACGAAGCTACATTGTGAATATCTTGAATAGTAAACTGAATGGTAATAGGTCTTTAGCGCCTGGTTGGCAAGAAGCAAGGTAACTTTGAATTGTAAAATCCTAAGAGCCCGGGTTTATGGTATTTTGAGCTAGCTAACTAGAAGTACTGTACCTAGTGCTAGGACTCTACTACAGAGTCCGCCTGGGGAAGTACCACCACCTTTGCCAGTTATTCAACCGCCAAGCAGTAGTGTGCAAGCATTACTGTGTTCCGGTTTGAAGAGCAATTTTACCAGAGAAATTACTGGGTATGAAGAGATTTAACATCTAATATCTCAGGGTGATGAGCGCAGTGCAGTGCGGCGCAGGATTGTGTTTGTTTCAATTCTGGCACTGCTACTGTTAGTGGCAGGCGTGACGCTTACCACCAGGCGAACGTCTTGCTCATCTCGTTACTTGAAAGTATAAAAAATTAGTAAAAAAGCTTTTTGGAGTTTTGAAAACTTATATTAGTTATAGCTCCATCGACAAGGCGTTCGCAATTTCTTCTCTCTACTAGTCTCCGCCTCAAATAAAACGTACCTTTACTATCTTGCGGTGGTCTCTCCGATAATGTGCAGACGGGATTATAATATAAGCTCCATTATAAAACAGCCCGTGGTTATAAGTAGGGTTGTCACCTTTTTAAATAAAAAAACATTAAATTACAACATCTGAAAATAAAATATTTTTGAGATAAAATACAACCCGCTAAACCTTTTTATGTATTCTTCAAAACAATATTTTTAAAAAAACTAAAGTAAAATAAGGTACCTATACCGCAGCATTCCATCATTCTCTTCGCCTGTAATTTTTTTTTTAGAATAGATTCTCGTGTTAGTTTTTTTTTTCATGGAGTAGTTTGACAACGTTTCTTGCAGTACTTCGGAAATAACCCCCCTATTTTTATTTTTATTAGTTCAATAATTTATGTTGGAAAATTTAAATGATGTAAGTAGATATTAAATATTTGCAAGAACATATAATTACAATCACGTTAAGTTACGTAAGTTTATAGCCTTCAAAAATAAAATAAAGTTTACCAGAAACAACGTACAATACTTACTTTTTTTTGTTATGTTTTGGAATCGCACGTTGTGCATTCTGCCAGTGTCAAGTCTATGCATTTTCAAGTTTATAAAGAATCAAGTTATATATGTCATAAAATCACAGTTAGTCACACGAAATTAGTCATAGTCGAGTCCAAGTCATGCCTTAGTAAAGTTGTGGCGACTTTACTATAAGCTATGAAAACAACACAAAAATACATGTTTCACCACACTATATATCACTTTCCCATACTCGTGCGTATAATTAAACAGTCAATGAATAAAACACCACTATTTTTACACACTAATTCGCGAAAAAACACAAGCTTAAGACATTTATAGAATGCAATGACATGGTTTTTCCGTGTCCGTGTTTCCCGCCAAAAATCAATACTTTATTATAAACTGCGAGTATTAATCTGGCAACCCTGGTTACAAAACACGAACCGGCCCCACTGCGGGTCTTGACCCCCTGACACCATCCTTTCGCCATTACGTAACCAATGAAACCAACTATTGATTTAGATACTTATTTAATGCATTGAAATTACTAGCGAACGCCTTTTTATTGCTTCTAATTCGTTGTTATCATT
Source organism: Erannis defoliaria (assembly GCA_905404285.2). Taxonomy (NCBI): domain Eukaryota; kingdom Metazoa; phylum Arthropoda; class Insecta; order Lepidoptera; family Geometridae; genus Erannis; species Erannis defoliaria. The sequence continues at coordinate 9,407,158 of FR990091.1, read as the reverse complement.
GTAATGAGGTATGGCTGGTTATTGAATGAAAAAGCTCGTGATCTATATCTGTCTATCTGTTTTATAGACAAGTTATAGGTATCTATAATATTGTGATGAATCGTGCCTTTTCGTTTAGTTTCCATAGTCCATAGATTCATAATTTATCCGAGGCATGTCTTTACATTTACCCTAGGTCCACTAAAATCCATTGTAAAGATCCATTGATGGATCTTTTTGTTCCTTGTTTTGGCTTACTACACTTATCTATGACTGACTGTGAATGTAATTTAAATATGTTCGAAAATATTTTCTTAATAAAACATGGTGCCTAAATTTAAAAAAATACACTTTTTTTAAGTTTTTAAGTATGTAGTGGACTTTTATTAGCTAAATACAATACTCAAAAATTTAACTATTCTTACTTTTTGCTTGTTGAAACTAATCGGTAAGCAACAACGATTAGTTAGTTTTTGCATTATAGTAGACCTTAGATCATCATTACTATTATTATTATAGACAATTACTATTATTATAGACTATTATTAGAGACAATCCCACTACCAGTCGGCAGCGCTCCCACTGCCTGTCGGCTGTGTACTGTACCTATGTGTGTCATTGGCAAATCCACTATGTTCGACGCCATAATCATCTAAGGAAAAAAAAGTTCACGCTTCTGTAAAAAAAAACTTAAAACATGACACCGTAACAAAACATTTCGTTCTAAATCTCTCAAAAGCTTCAAACAACGAATGACATCATCTTATCAGAATGAAACCATTACAAAGTCCAGTCTCGAAGTTGGCTGCAGATAAGGAACAGGTTGATAGTAGCTACCGGTGTTAGATGGACAGATTGCACTGACCTGGAGCGTGAAGGAATCTGTTTTGCAAGCAGCTGTAAAAATGTCGCGTGAGTTTTTTGGCAAATGCAAAAGTGCGATGCCAAAACTGGATGAGATTTTTTTACTTGATAAAGTATAATTTTATTATGCGTGATAGTGGAACTGAGTTCTTGGATTGTTCCCAGACTTTCATCGGCCTAACCTGCATTTCCTTCATCCTAATGTTGGGGATAAGAACAAACTTTCATTACAAAATTTCATTTAAATCGGTTCACAAGCTATCGTCGATCAAAATATATACATGTCGCAGCCGAATTGCAAAATACGCCATATTACGTAATTACTAGCCATTTTAAAAAACGGAACTGTTTTACAAAGCGGCGTATATTGTAATACGGCTGATAGAAAGTCTGCTCTTTGCTTTTTTTTGCCTGCTTCTAACTTACCAAGTTACTTTACGTTTTAAACATACAATTTAATTTATTACTGCACTAACAAAATAATTATGCTAAATTATGTTGTTAGTATGGCAACCAGATTGCATTTTAGGCAACTCGATTACAATGTGGCTAAGCATCGGCCACCGCATTGAAAGAACTAATCGCAATGAAAATCCGGCTTAAAGTTGATCCGCCGTATTACAAAACGGCTCGACTTTGTAAAATGGCTAGCCTTTATGTAATAAGTACAGCTAATTCTACAATTCGGCTGCGACATACAAACATACATACAAACACCGACTTGCCCCCTTAGACTAAAGGTGAGCATTTACGATGCAAACTTGGACGCCGTTTTAAAAATGGATGCCGTTTTCTACGTCCATGAAAAGATTTTGGAATGCAGCCACGCCGTTTGGAAGGATGGACGTATCGTCATTGGGGCCTAGAGAGTCTAGAGACCTTTAATCAGCTTCGGTCAGTTATAGTTTGAATCCTATGTGATCGAATATCACCGCGTAGACATTAGTGAGAATTACATTACAACTGAGATAAGAAAAGGCGTGTCTAGTGATGCAACAAGACAGATGATATCGATAATATATGAATCGAGAATCGCATGGCCACTCGCAATTCTCACGAATCGATTGCAACACTCGGGTTCGCAGGGTCAGCAAGCGGACTGTAAGTCTATAGATGTGTTTTGTTTTAATTACTTGTGATCAGTTGGAATTATTTGCAGCTTTCGCTTTGCTAAATATTTTATAGACACCAAAGTTACAAACATTAATACGACGATAAAATACTTTCAAAAATCCTGTTATATTACTTCCCATAGGTACTTATACCTATTGCTATTATTTAAAGGCATAAAATATTACGTTTATAGAGTCGAATTTTTTATTTGATTGAAAAAAACATACTAAAATTAAAACATAGCAGCACCTCGCGGTTTTACCCGCTATTCTACAGGATTCCAGAATAGTGTAGCTCAGGTATAAAATTTTGTTTCTAAGGTATCATCATCATCATCATCAGCCCACTGCTGAACGAAGGCCTCCCCTTAGACCGCCACACTGTACGACAACCTGCCATTTGCATCCACCGGTTGCCCGCGACTTTTACAATGTCGTCGGTCCACCTAGTGGGAGGCCTTCCTACGCTGCGTTTTCCGGTTCGCGGTCGCCACTCAAGAACCTTTCTTCCCCATCGGTTGCCAGTTCTTCGAGCGATGTGGCCTGCCCATTGCCACTTCAACTTGCAAACCTTGCGAGCTATGTCGGTAACTTTGGTTCTTTGGCGAATATCCTCGTTCCGGATTCTATCGCGCAGAAGTAAGTTCTAAGGTATAAGTTACTTGTATTCGGAATTTCACCCAAATTCGTGGAGTGTATAAGTACAAGAGAAAAGATTGTAATCTTTTCCAGTGTTTGGATGTGTTGTTAGATATTAGCTTAATGGTACTGTGCAAAAAAGTGTGCAACACATACGTTTTAAAAACTTTTAATTTGCAGTTTTATGTAAGGCATACTGTTACTATGGGCTCTACCAAAATATCGTTATAATGTAGTCAATAATGGCATTGTTATTAAAGTGGTACCTATATCCAATTTAATTCATAAATCACAATCGATTTATCTCGCAATCGCAGCTCATAATCGATTGCAAGCCGACTCGATTGATGCATCGAATCATTAGGGGGCATTAGAAAGGTCATCTCGATTATGAGATCTATTCGAATGCTTTTAAATGTTCGAGGTCGCATCGTTTAAATTAGGTGTAATAATTGCTGATACAGGCTGACAAGGATTGTATTTCCGATTCGACTTGCGTTTTACTAAACCCTGCCTTGCAGTCAAGGATGAAACATGCTAACCTAAACCACAGAATAATAACTGTTTAATTTGAAGGCATTTTTATCATACTTTTCGGGAATTATAAATTTATATACTTCGGCAGAGAGATATTCTTTTCTTTATTTTTGACATTGAACTCTGTGTATTTTGCCAGTGTCGAGTATAATTATGCGTTTTTTTCAAGTTTGTATATTATCAATATCACACTAAATTAGTCACAGTCAAGTTCAAGTCATGCAACAGTAAAGTTGTGCCGACTTTACTATAAACTTTTACTGAGTTTTGAAAGCAACAAGAAATACATTTTATCACCAGATTAGATCACTTGCCCACACTCGTGCAAGTAATTCGCACCTTAATGAATAAAACACTACAACTATTACAGTAAGTTCGTATAGGCTGAGTAGCCAGCCCTAGTGTCAGAGTTAATGTGCCGCTTGAAGGCCTCTGACTTGGCTGACGGTTGTTGTTATAGAAACTAGAACAAACAACCGGGACCAACAATTTAACGTGTCATCCGACCCACGCTAGTGCTCAGAAATAAATGCCACTCACGGTCACCCATCCGAAGACTGACCGGACCGTCCGTTTCTTAACATCGGTGATCGTTTAGAATCACCTAGACAAGCTACGCCACGAGCGCTACCTTACCTTAAGGCAGTGGGTTAGAGGATGACGATGACGACATAAAACGCTTTGGATGGATCTATTTTCGAAACATGTTCAGCTAAATTTTCTTCTTCCTCGAATTTCATGATCTGAAATGTTCATAATAATATTTTTTCGTATGCATATTAAATAAACAATCAGGCAAAAACATGAAAACACAGTTAGGCCTGAAAGCTCTACGAATAACTGCGTAATGGTGTTATTTTACGTGACAGACAGACAGAATGCTAGACAGCACTGTCTATGTTTTTTCAGTCATAATATGGTCATACTAATGCAATAAATTTGAAATTTGTTCACTTTGTGACTTTTGGGATTCAACGGAGCTGGAAGAATTTTCTTAAAAGAAGCTATATGTATTTTTGTTCATTTTTCTGGCTATATTCAAACATATATTACTCTAAATTATTAATAATGAAATCACTTAAATAAAATAAAAATAAAAATATTATTTATTAATAATAATAATTAGGGAGGGGTTGCCATTATAGGTACCTCCCTAATAAAGGGGGGCTTCGCCCAGCAGTGGGTCTTCCGGCTGATAATGTGATGTGATATTATTTTTTATGATTTTGTTACTTATAAATAAATGATAACAAAAAAAAATATATCTGTGGTAATTTTTCACACAGCGCCATCTAGCCCCAAACAAGCAAAGCTTGTACAGTGGAAACCAGATAGCTGATGGAAAACAAATGTTTTTTTTGTAAATACATACTACACCCAGACACAACAAACAACAAACATCTAAATTCTTCACATAATTTTTTGTCCTGGGTGGGGATCGAACCCACGCCCTACAGCTCTGAAGGCAGACATGCTACCAACTAGCTTTCCTTATCCTTGCTATTACGGCTTAATGGATTTGAGTGCGGTGTAAAATAAGAAGATAGCTGATACTTCGTTTTTCATCAGACGAGTTGGTGCATGGTCAAACGTAAACCTATACTATATTAAATTTTAAAAAAGTACCTTGGATTAGCACGTATGCTACTGTTTATCCCGAAAAAGTATGTAGGTACTTAGTACGGAGCTCACTTTTATAATATAACTAGCTGCACCGCGCGGATTCACTCGCGTGATGATGAAAAACGGCGATGCCTCTTATAAAAAGTAGCCCATAACCTATTACGCGAAATAAGCCAGCTCCATTCCCAGGTTCAACCAAATCCGTTTAGCCGTTTTGGCGTGAAGACAGTAACAAACATGCAAACACAGAGACAATCTTTCACATTTATAACATTAGTTACATTATTTATTACATTACATAGTAAATTTATTCGTTATTACATATACATTACACCCATGCGAAGCCAGGTCGGGTAGCTAGTTGAAATACTAAAACTAGAATATGGCATAGCTTACTAAATACTATTTTATTTTATTTATACGGGAATACTCACGTTTAATTAAATCGGATACTCCGACTATAGTTTCGATCACACCCGGTGACCTTTTTCAAAGAGTGAAAACAGAGCCCGACGCGCGTGCAGCTGCGTCCTGCTTAGCTTTACTAAATACTCTTAAATAGCAATTTCAACTTAATATTCCACGTGGTTTATGTAGCCATTATCGTAATTTAGTTCCAGAACTTGAGTCATTCTGAACCTGAAATTAAAGTAAGTTCGTATAGGCTGAGTAGCCAGCCCAAGTGTCAGAGTTAATGTGCCGCTTGAAGGCCTCTGACTTGGCTGACGGTTGTTGTTATAGAAACTAGAACAAACAACCGGGACCAACAATTTAACGTGTCATCCGACCCACGGTAGCGCTCAGAAATAAATGCCAATCACGGTCACCCATCCGAAGACTGACCGGACCGTCCGTTACTTAACATCGGTGATCGTTTAGAATCACCTAGACAAGCTACGCCACGAGCGCTACCTTACCTTAAGGCAGTGGGTTAGAGGATGACGATGACGTCATAAAATGCTTTGGATGGATCTATTTTCGAAACATGTTCAGCTAAATTCTTCTTCCTCGAATTTCATGTTCTGAAAATTTCATAATAATATTTTCTCGTATGCATATTAAATAAACAATCAGGCAAAAACATGAAAACACAGTTAGGCCTGAAAGCTCTACGAATAACTGCGTAATGGTGTTATTTTACGCGACAGACAGACAGAATGCTAGACAGCACTGTCTATGTTTTTTCAGTCATAATATGATCATACTAATGCAATAAATTTGAAATTTGTTAACTTTGTGACTTTTGGGATTCAACGGAGCTGGAAGAATTTTCTTAAAAGAAGCTATATGTATTTTTGTTCATTTTTCTGGCTATATTCAAACATATATACTCTAAATTATTTATAATTAAATCACTTAAATAAATAAAAAATATATATATTATTTATTAATAATAATAATAATTAGGGAGGGGTTGCCATTATAGGTACCTCCCTAATAAAGGGGGGCTTCGCCCAGCAGTGGGTGTCTTCCGGCTGATGATAATGTGATGTGATATTAATTTTTATGATTTTGTTACTTATAAATAAATGATAACAAAAAAATAAATATCTGTGGTCATTTTTCACACAGCGCCATCTAGCCCCAAACAAGCAAAGCTTGTTGTACAATGGAAACCAGATAGCTGATAGAAAACAAATGTTTTTTTTGTAAATACATACTACACCCAGACACACAACAAACATCTAAATTCTTCAAACACATACATTTTTGTCCTGGGTGGGGATCGAACCCACGCCCTACAACTCTGAAGGCAGACATGCTACCAACTAGCTTTCCTTATCCTTGCTATTACGGCTTAATGGATTTGAGTGCGGTGTAAAATAAGATATAAGAGATAGCTGATACTTCGTTTTTCATCAGACGAGTTGGTGCATGGTCAAACGTAAACCTATACTATACAATGTGTAACAAAAAGGTTCAACAATACTGAAGGGTATGTGTGTACTCATCATTATGAATAACTTTTACAATGGGCCAACATCGAACGAAAAAAAAACAGCTGTTTCATACAAAAGTTCAATGACCTTGGACAAAATGTATGGAACAGCTGATTTTTTCGTGATTTCAGGGTTGGCCTCATAGTAAAAGTTGTTCATAATGATGAGTACACACATACCCTTCAGTATTGTTGAACCTTTTTGTTACACATTGTACATTTAAAAAGTACCTTGGATTGGCACGTATGCTACTGTTTATCCTTATACTTAGTACGGAGGTCACTTTTATAATATAACTAGCTGCACCGCGCGGTTTCACTCGCGTGATGATGAAAAACGGCGATGCCTCTTATAAAAAGTAGCCCATAACGTGTTACGCGAAATAAGCTATCTCCATTCCCAGGTTCAACCAAATCCGTTTAGCCGTTTTGGCGTGGAGACAGTAACAAACATCAGACATACAGACAAACTTTCGCATTTACAATAATAGCGTGATAATACATGTACATTGTACATTACACCCATGCGAAGCCAGGTCGGGTAACTAGTTGAAGTACTAAAACTATACTCGGATTCTTCTTAATTAAACCAATTGAGTACTTAAAACAATATCCATCACTACGGTTTTTTAGTAGGCAGCATTATTTTGAAAAGTGACTTTTCTATCTGTCAGTTTAGTCCGTTTGGTTATGAATACGAGTATAGAATATGGCTAGTAAATTTCTCTGGAATATGGCATAGCTTACTAAATACTCTTAACTAGCAATTTCAACTTAATATTCCACGTGGTTTATGTAGCCATTATCGTAATTTAGTTCCAGAACTTGAGTCATTCTGAACCAGGTCAAATTTCAGTCCAAATAGCCAAACATTCGCCTAATTTAGTCTAGAATACTAAACTTGCATACTAATTACCTAACGCTTTCTAAGTTGTCTTCTAATTGTTTTATATTTCGAAGGAATATTTAATTATTCTCCGATGAAAATTAAATAGGCTAGATGACTGGTTTTTTTTTATTGTCCTATTATAATGTGGCCCATAAATATAGCTGATTAATGAAAAAAAAAAAACTGATAAAAATAAGCAACTTATAAGCATTTTAATATCATGCTAGACAGAGAGGCGAAACAGCAAACCGTGACGTCACTTGTCAGTACGCCATATAAATTCTATTCTGACAAGTAAGGCGTGACGTCATTTTTTGTTTTGTGGGAAAGGGACAGAGTTGTCTCTAACAAAATCTTTAAACGCTTATATATCAGAACATAAATATCCGATTTAAATTATTTTTTCAATAAACATACTATATTTACTTAAATTCTTCATGAAAGCTATTGGTTTCAACGATATTTACTTACATCAGTCATCTACCCTATTCTAGACGATTCTCCGTTTGCCATTGTCACGCAACATTTTTGCTTGTAGCTTGAGCTCACAAGCTTCAATCAAAGGAACTGTAAAAATATCCATCATCTCTTCTGTCTGAAACGAGAAAAGGCTAGATGACTGTTTTTTTTTTAATTGTCCTATTAAAATGTGGCCCATAAATATAGCTGATTAATGAAAAGAAAATGAAAATCTGATCAAAAATAATAACACAGTTTTTACTACTTTATGGGCCTTTAAATAAATAAATAAATATAAATAAATATCGGTCGAAATTTTTCACACAGCGCCACTTAGCCCCAAACTAAGCAAAGCTTGTAATATGGAAACCAGATAGCTGATAGAATACTTATATACTTAATTTTTTTGTAAATACATACTTGTAATACATACTACACCCAGACACAGAACAAACATCTATGTTCGTCTTTAGGTTCATTTTGTACTGATCACTGATTTATACGCAAAATAAACCATTTGTTATTAATCATTATTTAGCGCTCGTGGTGTGTCTTGTCTGTTGTCTTGTCTAGGTGATTCTAAACGATCATCGATGTTAAGCAACGGACGGCCCGGTCAGTCTTCGGATGGGTGACCGTGAGTGGCATTTATTTCTGAACGCTACCGTGGGTCGGAAGACACGTTAAATTGTTGGTCCCGGTTGTTTGTTCTAGTTTCTATAACAACAACCGTCAGCCATGTCGGAGGCCTTTGGGCGGCATATTAACTCTGACACTAGGGCTGGCCACTCAGCCTATACGAACTTACTTTTTCTTAATTATTATTTTTATTATTTGTCATCATAATATATATATTTCTTACTAGTGACAGGCTTGTGTTTGACCACATCCCGCCTGATGTTAAGCAACGAGGTGGTTTAAGATCGAGCACGCTTACCTAGAGGAACCTGTTTACTCTGGACTTAAAGACAACATATTGTACTTTAAGAGAAACACACTCTGGCACAGAATTCCACATAAGTATGGAAAATCGAATTTACCCGCCTTCCTAGTCCTTTTAGGCTAAAATAGAAACAGAACGTGACCACAGAAAATAAGCTGTCACTAAAATCTCTTCTCATAATTGGAATTTCCCGAAAATGTTTGCGAATTCGGAATAATTAAGAGCAATTCCTTGTAAATGTATTTATTCGACGTCACCAAAGCTCCTCCAAATGCTTCCGAAGTCACCAATTAGTAACCGGAGCCGGTCATAATTTGTGAAATTCTCCAATTATACTTAGACCTTACAGCGCCTCGCTGTTTCCAGCGGCTGCGGAAGGGGCCCAAATGCCCCCCTAAAATAAAACAGGGGGCTGCCCCTCCTATTTTAATACCTGGTAAAGAAGATTTGAAGTGATTGGTTTGAAGTTGAAGTGGCAAGAGGCAGGCCACATCGGTCGACGAACTGATAACCGATGGGGAAGAAAGGTTCTTGAGTGGCGACCGCGAACCGGAAGACGCAGCGTAGGCGCGGCCTCCCACTAGGTGGACCGACGACATTGTAAAAGTCGCGGGCAACCGGTGGATGCAAATGGCAGGTTGTCGTACAGTGTGGCGGTCTAAGGGGGAGGCCTTCGTTCAGCAGTGAACGTCTCCGGGCTGATGATGATGAAGAAAGAAGATTTCGCTGTTTGCCTCCCGCGTCACGGAGTACTTCCGCGGTCCCTGGCTGTTTCATCTGCTGTTGTACTGGAATCGTTCATGAATTTGACTGCCGTAGCTGAATCTAGACAGCTAATAAAATTAATAATTAAAGCTAATCTGTCCAAATTAAAACACTGATTAAAATTATCACGGTTGTTAATCACAGTTATATCATTATTTACATTTTGTAATTGTAGGACTCTACTGCAGAGTCCGCCTGGGGAAGTACCACACCTTTGCCAGTTAGTCAATCGCCAAGCAGTAGTGTGCAAGCATTACTGTGTTCCGGTTTGAAGGGCAATGTTACCAGAGAAATTACTGGGTATGAAGAGATTTAACATCTCATATCTCAGGGTGACGAGCGCAGTGCAGTGCGGCGCAGGATTGTGTTCGTCAGTTCACAATAGGGTAGATGACTGATGTTTATATCGTTGAAACCAATAGCTTTGATGAAGAATATAAGTAAATATAGTATGTTTCTTGAAAAAACAATGTCCTTAAACTGCCACCAGACCCACCGGAGGACGGGCAGCAGCGTCCTCTTGGTTAACGGTGGTGACCATTCTGCGATCCCCAAGCCGCCTGCCAAGCGTGAGGATTATGGCAACACCCCTCTATAAAGGGCACCCTTCGTCCAGCAGTGGACGTTTCATGGCTGACGACGATATGAGCGTTTAAAGTTTTTGTTAGAGACAACTCTGTCCCTTTCCCACAAAACAAAAAATGACATCACGCCTTACTTGTCAGAATAGAATTTATATGGCGTACAGAGAAGTGACGTCACGATTTGGCTATATTTATGGGCCACATTTTAATAGGACAATAAAAAAAACCAGTAATCTAGCCTATTCTGGCACTGCTACTGTTAGTGGCAGGCGTGACGCTTACCACCAGGCGAACGTCTGGCTCATCTCGTCACCTGATTGTATAAAAAAATAACGTGATTATGTTGTGAAACGAGCTCCAAGTATTTCGGCGCATTTGCATGCGGTCTTGTCTTTTCACATCTTGGAGGATTGTTTGACGTGTAACTTTGGTTTTATTAATAAACTATTGTATTGTATTGGTTTTAGCTCTCTCACTTTTCACATTCATTCAAATCCAAAACTATCCGACCTATCTACCATATAACAACTTTTGACAAATAAAACGACCGATTTAGAAATATTGGTGCGGTTCCGTACGTATGAATAAAGATTGACCTCATATCTCATTCCTTTAAGACGTTTTACTTATGGCGGTAGTTGTAAATTTTCTGCTCTACGACCTTTATCCTTACATACCGCTTTCAACCTTATAATTTGCGCTGTAAGATTGAAAATGGTTTGTGTTAGATAGCAATAAATTTAGATTAATACATAAGCTTATGGGTAAAGTATCTCCAATTTAGCTGAAAAACGTTTTAATGATTTCAGTGACAGTGTAAACGTTTTAGTGTTTCTGGCTGATTGAGTTTGCTTGCCAGGTTTTCTTTGATTTACTATCTTTTTTTATTAATTTTTAATAGGTTTGCTCAACCCAGAGGCTCAACCGCTTTTTATCTTCAAGTGTCATGTCGACTATGACATTTACCGCGATATCGAATGCATTCTTCTTTCAAAAGCGTTCCGTTGTTTTTTTGTTCGTTTTTGGCTTCGCTCTTTGTGCATTCAGCCAGTGTCAAGTATTATGCATTTTCAAGTTTATAAAGTACCAAGTCAAATATACAATGTGTAACAAAAAGGTTCAACAATACGAAAGGGAAAGAAAGAAAGAAAGAAAGAAATTATTTATTTTTATCACACAAGACACTGCAACAACAAAAACCAATTACACAGAAATACAATATAACAAATGAGTAGGTATAAAAACATAATAATATGTAACAGTTGTCGCTGCAGTGTCCAGTGCGACAAAAAAAGGTTAGAGCTCAGCATGATGCTGCTAATTTCTTAGCAGCGCTGGTTTTCAGCACTAACCTTCTTAAGACGCACGGGACTACTAGAAAAAACATAGAGTGTAAGATAATAAGAGAGTAGTAAAAAAATATAATAAACATAGGTACGCGTATATAGTATGTATATATGTATAAGGGCATGTATATACTTATCATTCTAAACAACTTTTACTATGGAGCCAACTCTGCAATCGCGAAAATAAAATCAGCTGTTCCATACAAAATGTTCATTGTCCTTGGACAAAATGTATGGAACAAATGTTATTTTTTTCCTGGTTTCAGGGTTGGCTCCATAGTAAAAGTTCTTCATAACGACGAGTACATACATGCTCTTCCGTATTGTTGAACCTTTTTGTTACACATTGTATAAGTCATACAATCACAGTTAGTCACACGAAAATAGTCAGTCGAGTCTAAGTCATGCCCTAGTAAAGTTTTGAGGACTTTACTTGAGCTTTACCGGAGTTTAGAAAACAACACAAAAATACATGTTTCACCACATTACATCACGTGCCCACACTTGTGCATGTAATTCAACACTCAATTAATTTTAACCACCATTTTTAATCATTAATTCGCGAAAAAACTCTAGTTTAAGAAAATAATTGTGTTCCCTCCAAAAAAACACCGCGATATCGAATGCATTCTTCTTTCAAAAGAGTTCCGAGTTTAGAATTTCACGGTAACGGCTATATATTTGTTTTTAAATTGCCGCGCAATTCGTATATTAATTTGAATTAAGTAAGTACATACCTACCTAGATATTATATAAAAGACATTATCACTGTTTTTTTTCCTAGTGAAGAGCAGAGTGAACTCGTGCTTAAAGCCCATTTTGTTCTAGACTTAATTTTTTCTCGGGCTAAAGCCTTTATTAACTACAACAAACTACTACATTATCTTAAATATCCTAGACTAAGGTTGATAAATGTCACGGCTAAAATGACTTGTTTTAGGTGTACAGTCTCCGACTAGTAGGCAAGTTCTCTTCTTTTGAACATGAATGAGAAGGCAAAGAATAATTATCCACCGCTTAAGTCCAGCTCCGGTGTGGATCCGCACCAAACACCTAAAACACGAATTTTATGATCTGTAAAATCAAATTAATAATTAATTACTCGGGACAAGCATTAAATTAATGAAGGAGGAAAAGTACAAGGCCAGATATTAGAATTTATTGTTCTGTGCCGGTTTCCTTTGAACCGCGTCTGTTGGGGACAGTTCTAATTTGATGGAAACCGTTGTAATTTCGGCAATTTTTTTGCTCAAACAAAAGGAGTTTTAATAAGAGAGATTGTTATAACTTAATGTAAGGATCTTAGCGAGTTTTTCTTTCATTCTTTCACATTTTAAAAGTGAATGCCCTTGTTATTCTGGATTTGCTTTTTTTTTATTGTTATTGGCATCGCACGTTGTGCATTCTGTCAGAGTCAAATTATATGAATGTTCAAGTTTATTTAATATTATCAAGTCAAATATGTCATGAAATCACAGTCACACGGAATTAGTCAAAGTCGAGTCCAAGTCATGCCCTAGTAAAGTGGTGGCGACTTTACTATGAGTTTTGGAAACAACACAAAAATACAAATTTCACCACATTATATCACTTGCCCACAGTCGTGCATGTTCGTAACGTAACTAAATGTAACGCTCAATGAATAAAACACCACCATTAATTATTAATTTTAATTATTAATTCGCGATAAAACACTAGTTTAAGAAAATAATAGAATGCAGCGACATGATTTTCCATGTTCCCGCCAAAACTCCTGAATTGGCTTGCATTTCGTTACATTATTTTGACAAATTTGCTGTTTGACCATACTTTTTTTTCTTCATTTTCGGCAACGCACCTTGTGCATTATGCCAGTGTTTTTTTTTCTTTCTGCCTAAGACGATTATGGCGTCACACTCTGTGCATTTGCCAGTGTCAAGTATTTAATAAAATACAAGTTTTTGATGAATTCAAGTCTAATGAGTCAGTATTACGTACGCATTTTTTTAAAGTATATTATTCCAGTATTTTCTTCTTCCTGCCCATTTCTTTGGTAATATTGTCCTTCTAACCGAAACACAGTGACGCAAACTGGCAAAAGTGTGGTACTTCGCCAGAACAGCGACGGTGTTATTGGAATGGACGGGCCCAGCGCTTGCATATCGTTCAAAATTAACAAGTTAACACAATCAAGCATACCTAGCTATAAGTAAGCATTTTATAAGATAGCGAATCTAATTACTGCATGACAAAAAGAGAACACATGTACATTGTACATGTATTAGAAGTTTGTATTGTCGTATCGTACGGCTCGCATGTCGCAAAGACAGAGTATGACTGACGCGAGTGGAGAGCTAGCGGTCAACATATAGTCTTCAATATCCGTGCGCATTTCCCGTCCATTCATTTTATCATTGTCTCTGTCCCTAACGGACTCTGCAAAGTTCTACAACTACTACATGATTTCTATATCGTAAATTTTTTCAAAGAAAAAATATTCGAAAAGCAAATTCGCGCGACGTACTTATAGCTAATAAGCGTTCTCTACCGCTAGATAGCAGAATATCCAATATAAGTATCGAAACCTCCGTAATTCGTATGCCGAGACGATATTCGAACTCTGGAAACCCTAGAACCTTAGGATATTGGATTAGGGAATATACTTAGGTACGAATTTGTGACAGGTGATCCGTCGGGCATTGATATATTTAAAAAAAAAAATTTTTTTTGGTCTGAGGGCTTGCACTACAGTTTCTTTCCGTTTTTTGGCAACGACACTACCAGCCGCACAACCAGTAGTGACGTCTACAATTAACGACACTACCAAGCCACACATGTACACAATACACATAGCCCAGTCAATTTACGAGACTTAGTATGACGGTATTTGCAAATAAAAATAAAAATATTCAGCTATAATTGGTATCATTTGCTGACGTACAATCAGTAATAAATGAAATTATACAGATATGATCTTGGAATATTGAAACGAAGTAGTAGGGAATCACGGTCGAGGGTAGTAGTTCTAATATTTATTCTGTGGTAGAACTGTATACGGCCGGCGTGTTCGACAAAACGTGCGATCTGTACGATGACGTCACACGCGGCCAGGGCTGGCCTGGGCAAATAAGTGTCAGGCGCTATTTTTTTAAATGATGAATATCTCAGAAACTGGACACCCCAAAATTAGATACGCCTATGATTAGTAGATAGGTCTAATTGGCGCGCATGGCGATAGAAATATGCCGTGGTCCAAAGGATAACTCTGTCATTACCGGACTGGCCCGTCTATAAGAACTCCTTCTTTTCACGCTATTCTGTCCTCTATTCCTCTAAGAACAAGTAACTGTCCTATAATTATATCATAACTGTTAACTAAGTCCTGCCAGGCGAAGTTTTATAACTCGATCATAGCGGGCCGAGTTAGGCCAAGTCAAACGTGGGCCAAAAATACCCCATAGGCACCTGAGGGCTGGCTAATAGCATCATATCTGCTAAACTTGTTAGACAAACACGGTTATGATTATAAAGGTGGTCGCACACTGCCAAGGCGGACTAATTGGTTGTCTTGAAAACAGTCATGTTATTAGCGGGAATTCTTATCTCATAAATAAATGTTTTTTTTCATTTCATTTATTAATAAATGCATGTGACAAGCCAGCAAAATACATTAAGTATTAAAATTCAAATAATTAAATATGATATATTAAATTCGCACATATAAAAACCAATACATACATTCACAAACATCACCGTCTTACCACAAAAATAATTTAAAGCAACGCTTAGACATCTGCAGCCTTACCTAAAATAATCTCGATTGTCGTAGTCACTGCTTAAACTTCTCTGTCTTGTTCTTGCATGTTACACTTCACGGCAGAGAGAAGATGGCAGAGCATCTTAAGCAGTGATTAACGGTTGAGAACTTTTGTTAAGTAAGACTGCTGTTTAGCTAGACAGTGTCTAAAACTTAGATACCGTAACATACATAAAAAAAAAAACTTGCGAACCTCCTTTTTTAAAATCGGTTGAAAATGTAGCCAGCTACTACAAAAATGAGCAACGAGCCATGCGCTACATTGGAAAATCGACACTGTCTAATAGAAACAAAGTACAATCTAGCATACAGTGAATATGACCAGATAAATGACTGGGTATGAAGAGATTTAACATCTAATATCTCAGGGTGACGAGCGAAGCGCGGTGCGCCGCAGGTTTGAGTTCGCAAGTTCACAATAAGGAATATGCATGTGTTTTGATTATTAAAAATAATAAAATAAATGGAGAGTTTAACTGAATCTGATGCTTACGTCGAAAAAAAAATTTAAATCGGCTGGTAAAGTTTTGAAATTTAAGCTCAGTATTTGGAAGGGAGTCATCTGCCCCTTTCTAGCAAAACACGTGCTATATAGAATTTGTTTGGAATCGTGTAATTTCACGTCATTAGCTAGTATAGTGCCCTCCCTGTTTAACATGAAACTAAAATGTTTATAACTTCGTTATTTGTGCACATATTTAAATTTTATTTTCGATGCGAGTCAGCTCTTTAGTGAGTCATTAAAAAAAACCATGCATTCCCTATTCTGCCACTGCTACTGTTATCGGCAGGCGTGACGCTTACCATCAGGCGAAGCTCTCGCTAGTCTCGTCACTTAATAAAAAAAATACATTATTGAGCTATAGGTATATATATCTACGTCTACACGCGTTTTCTATGAGAGTAAATCTGGCTAATCCACGCTTAAAAGATCACCAATGTGCGACCACCTTTAGCGTTAAACTTTACGAGCTGTAATCGTATCATATCGCAAAGTTCTGACTCGGCTTGTAGTTTAGGTATTTGTGTTAGTAATGCCTAACTTAGTCTAGACTCTAGATCTACGACGTAAATCCTACGTTTGCTCTACAGTTGGAAGGTTACCCGTGGACAACTTTGAGGCTATGTTAGGTAACATGAGATCAACTTTGACTTTCAGCGTATATCAGTTTCTATAATGTTGTATTTGGTGGGAGACAATAATATACGACACAGATAATGTACGACATGATATTGTACGGCATAATAATGCACAGCCTGATAATTGGTGTACATGTACATCGAATATCATGTTGTGCAATATCGTGCCGTGCAATATCATGCCGTACATTATCGGCTCGGCCCAATAATGCACATCCCGAATTTGCACAGACTGATATTTGATGTACAAGTACACGAATTCCTTATTTGTATAGCAGTTTAGGTTCATGTTATTTTTTTTAATGTCTTTTTGAGAATGTACTTTATAGAAACGAGCCGATAATGGACGGCCAGTATTGTACTACATTGATTGTACAGCATGATATTCGATGTACATGTACACCAATTATTCATGCTGTGCATTATTATGCCGTACATTATCCTGTCGGAAAATATCATGTTGTACATTATAGACACCCTATTTGGTAACTACAGTACATACAAGACATTGTCGTGGTAGCTCATTGGTTGAAGACGTACCTCGATATCAAGTCGTGGGTTCGGTCCCGGCCTTAATGAGTTCTATGGGTTTCACGTAAGGATTTAAAAAAAATATCCTCGGTATTCCTTTGTCGAAAAGCCAGTGACGAAAATCTGTGCTTAAATGCCAAAGAGCTCTTCTATATGGGCCCGAGATTTGAACCCGCTACCTGGCGACCTCAAGCTTTCAAGACCAGCGTAATCTAAACTAGGCTGAGACGACATGATCTCTAAATTTATTTATAAATAATAATGCAATAAAATGTAGCTAGATATGTTTAAAGCTAGATATGTTTATATTTAGCTAAATATGTTTATATCTAGCTAGATATGTTTAGAACCGGAAGACGCAGCGTAGGAAGGCCTCCCACTAGGTGGACCGACGACATTGTAAAAGTCGCGGGCAACCTGTGGATGCAAATTGCAGGTTGGCGTACAGTGTGGCGGTCTAAGGGGGAGGCCTTCGTTCAGCGGTGGACGTCTCCGGGATAATGATGATGATGTTGAGATATGTTTATTCTTAGAAAAGAAAAGAATATTTCAAAAACGTGAACGAAACCGTGGGTCGCGTCTACTTTCAAATATAAGAAACACAGTAGCAAAAAAAATTCAAATTCGAACGTATAAGTCCGGATTCTGCCTATCGAGAAGGGGTGAAAAGGGAATGATATTGAAGGGGTGGATGCGTTAACAAATAAGATGCGGGACATGAAGCGTTCTTCCAGAAATAATTCTATGACTAAGATTTTGTAGAACGCAACGGGTAGAACAATGAATGTTTTTTTTGTATGTTTTGCGTGTTCTGTTCGTCGTATGTTTATCACGAACTACTCTGTGCCCGACTTGCTCTTGACTGGTTTTATTATTTGTTCTTATTTAGCAAAACGATTTCAATGTTGGCCCCATATCAAAAGTTGTTTGATTTGATGTACAGAATATGCCCTCTGTTAGCGCGGCCACCAAGCGATATGGCAGAGCGCGACCAAACACAGGGGGGTGCGGGTGGATATGACGATAGAACTGAACGACGACTGACCTGAGTATTCCGGGCTGATGAGGAAAGCTGCGTTGCCCTGTCCTGGTGTTCTGGACGGTGTTCGGTCTTCGGGTCAGCGTGTCCTCAGCGGTTTAGTGGACTGTATAATTGGCGGTGTAACGGATTCACAGCGCGAGCGCGAGAAGCCGTAGGGAACGGCCTCCTTCGGGATCCGTATCCCGGACAGCGGCGGTACGATCGCTCGAGAGGACGATCGACCGAGGATCGCGGTGAGAAGCGGTGGTGCGGTTAAAATAGTTCGCACAATATGACATGCATCCGTCGCTGACAAGGGTCAACGGCAGACTGCTCGCGCGTGCGAGCAGTAAAACTCATCTAACCAAACGAACATAACAGAGACAGTCGTCGTTCATGGAAGATGAGGGTAGGAAAATAAGTTTTATAGGAAAGAGAGGTAGCGTCACTGAGTGGCGCTAACATTGCCCCCGGCCTTAAAAACCATAGGTTTTTAAATGAAAGGAAAAATTAATGCGATTAAATAGAAAGAGCGGGTTGAATATGAGTAGCGGGTTGATCAGGGGGCAAAGCGGTATGATTTAAGTTATTGTGTTGGAAGTGTACATAAACGAACGGCTGGTCGTTTATACACAGATGTTGCCGTTTTGACTAGGCAAACTCTACAGACTCCGTCGGCACCCAGGAATGTCTCGACGACAATGCCCAGAGGCCAGGAGAGCGGCGGAAGGTTGTCCGTAATGATAAGCACTACGGAGCCTACCTTAATAGGGTTAGCGGGTATATTCCACTTGCCTCTTGACTGAAGCAAGTGGAGATACTCTAATTTCCATCGTTTGGAAAAGGACTGAACCATCTGGTCCAATAAAGCGTAGCGCTTTAGCATGTGAGCGGGCTCGTCAGAAGCCGCGCACGCGGGTAAATGTTTCAGCGGTGCAACCATTAAGAAATGCGCGGGCGTGAGTGCAGTGGGCTCAGAAGGATCCTGACTGAGTAACGTTAGCGGTCGCGAGTTGATGACGCTCTCGATCTGTGTGAGCACAGTTAACAATTCCTCATAGGTGAGTAGCTGTGAACCTATAGTCCTAGCGAGATGAGTCTTAAAAGCTTTCACATATATCTCAAAATCACCGCCCCAATGAGCAGCGCGCGGTGGGTTAAAACGCCAAGTAATGCGGTTCGCAGATAGTTCATTTGTAATTGCCTGCTGAAATTCGTCAGATTCGACTAGCGTGTAGACTTCTGATAAAGCGGTGTTCGCTCCTACGAATGATCGGCCATTGTCCGAATACATGACTGAAACGTTTCCACGTCGCGCGAGAAAGCGTTTGAATGCGGAGAGCAACGAGCAAGTACTCAATGACGTAGTTAGCTCGACATGGCAACACCGAACTACCTTATCAACAAATATTAGCAAGTATGCTTTAATAGAACGTACGCCACGCTTTCTTAACGGTATGATCGATATCGGGCCGGCATAGTCTACAGAAGTGTGGGTCCAAGTCTTGGCCTCGTTTACGCGGCAGTCGGGTAAATCTCCCATGAGCGGGAATGTAGATTTAGGCTTAGTTTTGAAACATAAGTTACACTTGTGTATAACCGAGCGGACGATATTACGGCAGGAAAGAATCCAATACCGTTGTCTAAGAATCGACATTAAAGCGACCGGGCCAGCGTGACAATTCACACGATGATAATAACGAATTATCAGCTCGATTACGCGGTCTTTGTGCGGTAATAGAATCGGATGCCGCTGACTGTACGACAGGTCCGCGTTTCGGAGACGGCCTCCGACTCGTACGAGTCCATCAGCGTCTATGAACGGCACGAGCCGTTGTATAGCACGAGGACAGCGAGTGCCTGAGGTGAGATTCTGAATAAGATCAGAGAAATAATGTTTTTGCAACGCTTTCATGATTTGTATTTCTACGAAATTAATATCGTCAGCGGAAAAACATGTAGAAACGGTAGACTAAGACTACTGAGCGCAGTAGGAGTAGCCAAGAAGAGACTCGTGTGGCTAGTTCCAACAGCGGGTTGAGAACCAGATCCTGTGATTGAGTCACAGGCAGCGAAACAATTTTCTTTGATTCAAGTAGATCTTCGTCTACTTTAGCAGGAACTACTGACCTAACAGGCCAAGTAGTAGGATCTTGGCATAACCAAGCGGGACCAGTGACCCACAGAGGGTGGTCTACTAGTTGAGCGGGTGACAACCCGCGCGACAGGGCGTCGGCGCAGGGATTTTCAGTTCCGGGTACATGCCGGAAACTGTCAGCGGAAATTGCGGAAATAATTTTAGTGACACGTGTAGCCACAAAAGTTTTAAATCTATGCGGAGATGCAGTGATCCACTGCAATGCTACCATTGAATCGGTGAAACAAAATACCTTATCTATAGCTTGACGCTTTTCGTAGGTATCGAGAACTCGGCGCACGAGTTTAGCCATGAGTAGGCATGCGCAGAGTTCTAATCTGGCAATGGAAATGGTTTTAAGCGGAGCCACTTTCGATTTGGCGCAAACTAAGCGGGTTATTGGAGCCGCATAAGAATCGGGCTGAGTTCGTATATATACTACGGAACCATATCCATTTTCACTAGCGTCGGAAAATGCCACAATAGTGATTTTAGAGTTTGTTTCAACACCTAGGTGGCGCGGAAAGCGCATATTTTGAATGCACGGTAGCTCGCGTGCATAGTTCTGCCAGATATTTACGATATCTGCAGGCGGTTTAGAATCCCACTCGAGTTGCAAAACGTGTAGTTTTTGTAAAATTAATTTCGCATACAGAATGACCGGTGCTATAAGCCCAAGAACATCGTACTGACGCGCGATCAGAGATAAGATGTTGCGTTTGGTCACAGGACGAGTCTCAATGTTCACGGTGAACATGAATGCGTCGCACTTGGGTGACCACTGTAGGCCTAAGACTTTCAAGTTCGTGTCTGGCTCGTCAAAATTAATATTTGCGGCATGACGATCGCATATCGGGAGCGATTCCGTAAGCTCAGGTACATTGCTAGCCCATTTTACGAGGTCAAAGCCCCCGGCCTTGAGCAAGTCCCGGAGATCATTACGGAGTTGTAAACAACCAGATAAGGATTGCATCGAGTAGCATACGTCGTCCATGTAGGTATGGTTTTCTATAACATGCGCGGCGAGCGGGAAGCGGGCGCGCTCGTCAGCGCACAGCTGACGTAGCACTCGCATAGCAAGAAAGGGGCTGCTACGCAAACCAAAACAAACGCGGTTGAACTGGTAGGTATCAAGCGGTAATGACGAATCAAAGCGGTATAGAAATTGTTGGTATTTACGATCGTCATTATTAACGACAATTCGCAAATACATCTGCTTCACATCGGAAGTAAACGCAGTTTGGTAGAAACGGAAATCCAAAAGGATTAGGAAAAGGTCATTTTGTAAATTATCACCGGTATACAAGACGTCATTCAGTGATAGATTTGAATCGGTCTTAGAGCTTGCGTCCATCACCATACGCCATTTGGTTGTTGTTTTATCCAACCTGGCAATTGCATGGTGCGGTATATAATAACCGGTAAAATGATCGCCGTTGTTGACCAACGAGATATAACCTTCCTGTAGGTATTCCTTGATAATAGCATCGTACTCCACTCGCAGAGGAGGTGAAGCGACGAGCTTGCGTTCTAGATGCATGAAGCGCTTCTTAGCTGTGTTGAATGAGTTGCCGAGAGCGGCTGCGGGCTCACGGGAAAAGGGTAACGCCACAGAATAGCGTCCTGTAGAATCGCGGGAAACGTTATTCGTGAAAATACGTTCATTTTCAAGAGCAGTTGGACTTAAGGTCGGTGCACACTGCACCTCCTCAAGTTGCCAGAATTTCTGGACAAGAGTGTCGAGAGGCGGTTCTTCTGCGAAGGCGCAGAGAGAAATCTCAGAGCGGTGACTAACACCGACAGCCGAGTTACTGACAGAAGCGGTGTCATTAACTTGAGCGGAAGTAACGGGAGCGTTTCCGATTACGATAAAACCAAAAATGGTTTCGAAAGCGGTAGGAGACCCTGGCGGTCCAGAGACGCGGCCTGATAGCAGGATATCAGAGAAAAGAGGAGCTCCAATGAGAATGTCTATGTCAGACGGTTCTGAGAAGCTGTTATCAGCGAGCGGTAGACAGTTTAGGTACGAGAGACCCGAAACGTCAACCGTTACAGATGGCAGCTTATCTGTTATGCGGTCGATAATAAAAGCGTCGATCGAAATAGAATGATCATTTAATCGCGAATATAAAGTGGTTGATATTAACCCCTTTATTGGGTTTGACGCGGAACCTACACCCTTAACAACGGTATTAGAAACCTTGTCGCATTTTAAATTTAGTTTAGCGCAGCACTTCGCACTTATAAGATTTGACTGCGAAGCGCAGTCTAATAAACCACGTAAAACATGTTCACGACCGTTTAAATCAATAGCGTAAACTTGCACCGTTCCTAACAAACAGGTTGTATCAGCTGATTGCGTAATAGGGCGGCGTAGGTTATTGCATAACGAAACATTCTGCTGTTCCGAGTGATAAGACGCACCGACGGCGGCGGCGGTCCCTGCATGCGGCGGGGACGGCGGTGCGGGGGGCAGACGGGCACGGTTGCCAGCTTGAACGTCGCAGGAGCGCTGATACGGGGCGGGCGGCGAAGCCTGCGCTGCGGCGCGGGCGCCGCTGCCAGTTCGTGCAGGCTGCGATGGCTCAGTGCGTGTCGCGGCGGTTGCACCAAAGTGCGAGCGGGATGTATTGCGGGAAAATATTTTTCTACACAATTTTGTATGATGTTTGCCCGATTGGCAATTGAAGCATTTGTGAATCGACTGGCACTCGGTATAGTTATGCGAAAGACTTAGGCAATTAGTACAGCCTTTGTTTTGTTTTATATACGCAAACCTGTCATCAACCGAAAGATTATCAAACGCGGGGCACCTATATAAATTAGCGTGATCCGTGCTTCTACATAAAGTACATTGGCGCTGCTGTACGTACGATGCAGCGAAAGAATGCGTAGACCTTTTGCGATTATTATCAGAAACACTTTCTAAAGCAGGCGAGGTGCGTTCTAGTATTTTACTTTGCTCGCGAACGAATTTGATGAATTCGTTATAAGTAGGCATTGATTTGCCTCTCATGTGCATTTCGAATGCGCGTGCGGTAGTGGAGTCGATCTTATTTAAACCAAGTTGCAACAAAATAAAGTCAGATAAATTGTCAAAATTGAGCGAATGCAGACTTGACACTGCGGAACAGAATTTATCGAGAAATAATTCTAAGTTCTTTGCGGAAGCGGTATTGTTACTTAATTTGAAATCAAGCAGCTGTTGTAGATAAGAAGTAGCTAATGAACGCGGGTCATTGTACTTATCGACGAGTGTCTGATAGATTAGGCGGTAGTTGCTACTATTCGGGACGATACCTGAAATAACAGACAATGCACGACCACTGAGCTTGTTAATTAGGTATTGAATGCGCTCATGATCGCTCAGATCAGTATTTTTGTGAATAGTCTGGGTAAACGATTCATAAAATATTTTCCAAGTCATTGGATTGCCATCGAAACTCATAAGCTCGAGCTTAGGTAGTTTGACGGACTTGCGTTGCGGTGAAGTGCGGGAATCAGCGGGATTCACACTCGTAACGGGCGGATTGAGTTTATCGTAAACAAACTTACAGCGGCAATAGATATCTTCGAATGCATTTAGCGATTGATAATTAACATTGAACGTAGGATTTATTGTCAACTCGGTGATATTTAATTCGTTCACAATGTCACTGAACTCGGTCTGTAAACGATCGAGCGAAATAATCCCACATAAAAATATGTCTTTTTCGGTATCATCAGTGAAAGCGTTTAACGAGCGGTTATAAATCTCTTGTAATCGAGAAAATATTGCATCTCTTTTACCAATTAAAGTTAAGCGTTTGACCTGCAACATATCGAGAGGTACGTCATCTTTGCACTCGTCTTTGCCTTTCGAACGACTAGCCATTTTGAGAGACGAATGGAAAATTTAGCTAAAATACGAAACGACTAACTTAATGGTTGCACAGTGACACAAACACAGCGGCGCGGTTAGAGATAAGCGAAGCGGTGGAACGAGGTGAGAACGTACGTGACGTTTTCGAGAACTACCCTCGGACACAAAATAGCGGAAAAATTATGGAATTTATCCAGAAAATCTATGAAATTAGCGGTTTTAAATGCGGAAAAAGGGAGAGTCGGACAGAATCCGGCTCGAAGGAAGAAGAAGTGTTAGCGCGGCCACCAAGCGATATGGCAGAGCGCGACCAAACACAGGGGGGTGCGGGTGGATATGACGATAGAACTGAACGACGACTGACCTGAGTATTCCGGGCTGATGAGGAAAGCTGCGTTGCCCTGTCCTGGTGTTCTGGACGGTGTTCGGTCTTCGGGTCAGCGTGTCCTCAGCGGTTTAGTGGACTGTATAATTGGCGGTGTAACGGATTCACAGCGCGAGCGCGAGAAGCCGTAGGGAACGGCCTCCTTCGGGATCCGTATCCCGGACAGCGGCGGTACGATCGCTCGAGAGGACGATCGACCGAGGATCGCGGTGAGAAGCGGTGGTGCGGTTAAAATAGTTCGCACAATATGACATGCATCCGTCGCTGACAAGGGTCAACGGCAGACTGCTCGCGCGTGCGAGCAGTAAAACTCATCTAACCAAACGAACATAACAGAGACAGTCGTCGTTCATGGAAGATGAGGGTAGGAAAATAAGTTTTATAGGAAAGAGAGGTAGCGTCACTGAGTGGCGCTAACACCCTCAAAAGGATGCTAACTGATTAGAACTAACCCTGTATATATAAGGAGGAAGATATGTCACATCGCGCCCTCAAATGGCCCCGTGAAAACGGCCCCAGGGACTGTCTCGCCTTTTGCTCTATAAAAGAGCTACCTTATTTCGCACTCCGGCGCAACTCGTAAACATGACGGCACGGGGGTCATTTTCAAAGGTTGTTTTATTACGCGATGACGCATATTTCGTAATCTTTGCAAAGAAAGACAAAAATAATTATTTTAAAACCAATTTCTTGTAGAGATACCTTTACCCTTACTATATCTATGATTTATTTTATTTTTATTTCGCATATAGAGCAAGGATCCAACTCCGAACGTTAGATTATTTTAGTAACAACTCTTTTTTTAACATACATTTCAAAACAGAAAAACAAATCTTTAAAACCAATTTCGTTTCGTGTGTTTGTTGTTTCTTTTATTCCACATTTTTTGTTTAACAGTGAGCATGGTCCGCACTAGTTAGTAGTTACACAAAGAACCTAACGTTAGGTTCTTTGTGTAACTACTCAATAAATATTTTTTTAATTTACACTTACATAACCTAGAAAGTTACAGTCTTACTTAAAAAAACTTCTCAACCGTTAATGATGCTCTGCCATCTTCTCTGTGACGTGAAGTGTAACATGCAAGAACAAGACAGAGAAGTTTTAGCAGTGACACTCGACAGAAGAGAATCGAGATTATTTTAGGTAAGGCTGTTATATCGTAAGTACATGGACATACGATAGAAAATGCGACCGGCATCATGTTGAGCTGGAGCCGTTTGTGGCAAAAAACGATTAGATTACATTTTTATTTTTCTTAATTTCTTTTGTATTTTGGCGCAAGTAAACTATTATCTATTGTCTACTGTTTAATTCTGGCTTTTGACCGGGGTATCGGGTCCTGCTAGTTTATAAGTCTAATGAAAACTTACCTTTCTGATATTGCAGGTGGCGTTTCATATCCTGATATTGGGATTGTGATTGACATGCGAGATCAAAAGTTTTTGCCCGTACTTTTATATCAACTTAAAGTATATTTTGCTTTGTACGAACGGATTACATTATTCTACGCCATTCGCAGCGATTCCACCCGTTATCCCCTAGAAACCTTATAACATAAAAGTTATAAAACATAATCAGCCTGTCGATAAAACTGTAATGAAAAACCGAGTGTTTTACACAAGTAACTTAAAAAAAGCCGTGTCCAAATTAATATGGGACCACCATAAAAAAACATACATACAGTCGAACATAAAACCTCCTCCTTTTTTGAAGTCGGTTAATAAATAATAAATATCGGTAGGCATTTCACAGTGGACACTGATGCCCGTCCTCTGGTGGTTCTGGATGCAGTTTTAGGTAGTTTAAACAGTTAAAAATATGACCTCTAGCTAGGCTCTTTTTGTGTTACAAAAATGTACAGATGGCGCCATCAACGCCTTAGTTGATAGTTTAAAAGGTTTGAGTCTTTGTTGGTACAACTTTGTGGTCTTTGGTTGTTGGTACGGAAACCCAGACATTGCTCGTATACAGGTTCAAGTCCTGCCAGAGGTCATAATTTGTCTTACTGCTTAAACTTAAAAAACGTAGAAATACCTAAAGTGTCGAAACACTTCATAAATAATAGGTTATTTTTTTAAATACTACCGACTTCTACTTCGAATACCTGGATGACGTCTTCATATTTTTTAATAATTTTGATTTAAAAACCAAACTACTGAACCGATTTTGATAAAATGTATATGGGACTACCTCTGAATTAGTACCTACCGAACAAAAAAATAATCATCAAAATCATTATTGTCGGAGTAATCGCGTAACATACATTAAAAAAAACGTAGTCGAAATGAGAACCTTCTTTTTTTAACTCTGTTAAAAAATATATAGTTTTAGGACAATAAACGTATACTTACTTATCATTCAGTAAAATAATATTCGAAAGTTTACTAAAATTTATTTTCTAACTGAAAGCCAGACAAAAAACTCACACGAAGAACAAAAACAAAGACCAAACTAAATTAGATTCCATCCATATATCATAATACCAAAGTTTCTATTGTCCAACCAAACGTTTTGTTAGTCTGTCTGTATAAGGGTCCTTTATAAACTCCTAAAATTAATTAAACCGCCATCTGTAACAGAAACTTTTCTAATTGAAATAATTTGTAATTCTGACTATTTTCGACTAGAATAAAGACGTAGAAATTTCATATTCAGTTCAAACATTTTGTTTCTATTAATTAATATTATAATTTTGTTGTCTGGGCAAGTTAGATTATTAATATTAATAAATGGACTAAAGATTTTATTAAGTAAGTACATCTATATATTTTTCTCTGTCCATTATGTTCTGTGGTGGTAGGACTCTACTGCAGAGTCCGCCTGGGGAAGTACCACACCTTTGACAGTTATTCAATCGCCAAGCTGTAGTGTGCAAGCATGTGTTTCAGTTTGAAGGGCAATGTTACCAGAGAAATTACTGGGTGTGAAGAGATTTAACATCTAATATCTCAGAGTGACGAGCGCAGTGCAGTGCGGTGCAGGATATTTGCAAGTTCCTGACACTGATACTGTTAGAGGCAGGCGTGACGCTTACCACCAGGCAAACGTCTCGCTCGTCTCGCCACACAAGCAAAAATACCGTAACGTTTTGAAAAAGCTATTAGTTATTATTAAAAAGCTGTCAAAAAGCTATTAACATTTGATGGAGTATAAATTTAATTATCGAGCTTTGTTGCGCAATCTTTACTTAAAAACGTTGCTTAAGATAACAAACGTCATATAACTACAACGCAATACAAAAAATAAGTGCGCACTACTAATTGACGTCATTTAAGTTACAGGAGCGTTTTTAAATAAAGCCTTTTAGTTAAATTAATTTAAGTTATTTTTAAATTAAATTAAATTAAGTTATTTTTAAGTTAAATTAATTTAAGTTATTTTTAAATTAAAATAATTTAAGTTATATATCCCGTTAATAATAATAGAACTTTAGTAAACAACCGTGATAGTTTAAAACAGTGAATTTAAGTTATTTTAAAGTTAAATTAATTTAAGTTATTTATAAATTAAATTAATTTGTTATTTTTAAATTTAATTAATTTAAGTTATTTTAAATTTAAATAAGTTGACTCCTAACTAAATACAAAACAAGCTTAAAACAAATATGTGAAATACCTTAAGCTCATAATATTCCACGGAAAAAGTGGCCAGGTTGCTGAGTCGTCATCCAGTGTGACCTAAGCTTAAAGCTACATCTTCAACAAATTTTCAACAACCCTATTCAATATTACTTTCAACAAAATGAATTTCTTTACCCTCTCCAACAGTACAAAATCTTTATAAGCTTATTTTCATAAATGTGTAAAAGAAAATGTAAGATTGTAAGCCTTACATGTAGGGCCTTTTAAATTATTTGCAAACAAATTTCCTCGCACAAACATGCGGTCTCACTTACCTACACTTACTTGTAGGTACGGCTTGCGTGGAATATTTATGAAGTGTATTAGGATTTCGTTTCTCTAGTGCTGAGATGTAAGCTTTAAGCGAAATGAACAAGTTCTTTACAATATCGAAAGGACGGCGATAAGGTTAAGAGCGAGAATTAGAAAGAGAGTAAGTTAGGTGAGCGAAGCGAGCGTAATAGAGTTGAGCGGTGAAGCTAAGCGAAAATGAACATCGAAAAGGACAGCGATAGAATTAAGAGCGAGACTGAGTGGAAAGGAGAAAGTTAGGTGAGCGAAGCGAGCGTAATAGAGTTGAGCGGTGAGGCTAAGTGAAAATGAACATAGAAAAGGACAGCGATTAGGCTAAGAGCGATATTGAGTGGAAAAGAAAAAGTTAGGTGAGCGAAGCGAGCGTAATAGAGTTGAGCGGAAAAGCTAAGCGAAAAATCTTTTATGATTCCAAATCGCTTTTCGAAACTTAACGTTACTAAATTTGTCGATTTATGTCTGTTTTTATTTGTACAAATTTGCTTTAGTTAATTAATACACATCGAGCTATTAAAAGGAAATGCTGGGGCTATTTTTCATCTACACTGAACTGATTGATTACTTAGTTCCAAATATGTTCGCTTCGCTTATTTATTGGCTAAGCAACTGGAGTGGCAACTTTAAGCTAAGAACTTTAACTTGGACCCTTACTTAGGGTTGCTTACTCAGTCAATGTAACTTATTCAGATTACCCTTTTTGTGATATACAATTTTTAAAGTTTACATGGCGGTTTTGACCCCGAGGGAGATTGCTTCAAAACAGACTTGTTAGATATTAATAGAAAAGTAGCGAAGTAGAAAATTAATTTTTGTTTAGAAGGTAACGTTTCAAAAGGTACCCAATATAAGAGTGTGTATGTTGTATGATTCAAAGCAGTTGGATGCAACATTATGAAAGCTTTCGCGAGTTTGAAATCTAAATTATGATTTCATATTTTTTTTATCTAAATAAATTATAGGAGGTTTCGTTTTAGTCGTATACTTACGAATGACTAATGTTATTTAATCATTTTATACAACTAAAAACCTTCTATACCTAAATTATTGTTTCTTATTTAAATCCTGTTAAAAAAAATCACGTGCAATCATAGCAGTTTTTTGACGGTTTTTATGAGTTTGTGTTTTGCCAAAAAAAAAAAATTGTATCTATAAGATGTGAGAAGTGATGTGACGC
This sequence comes from Erannis defoliaria, assembly GCA_905404285.2. Classification (NCBI taxonomy): domain Eukaryota; kingdom Metazoa; phylum Arthropoda; class Insecta; order Lepidoptera; family Geometridae; genus Erannis; species Erannis defoliaria. Next base: position 9,377,498 of record FR990091.1, on the reverse strand, counting down.
TTTTGCAAACTTTCTAAAAAAATTAGATAACAAGCAAAAAAAATAACAAAACACCTCTATTTTTACACATTACAACAGAATTTAATTATACAATTTTTACAAATTTATTTAAATTAACTCATTAGTAAATAATATAGTTTGCCACGATTTGTAGCTGTAGATCTTGCCAGTATCCTTTTTGTGACGGTTTTCCCTATGCTTAGCTATAGAGGGAAATCCTCTACTAATATTATAAATGCGAAAGTTTATCGGTGTTTCTTTGTCACTCCTTGTATGTTACTCTTTCACGCTGAAACGGCTGAACGGATTTGGATGAAATTTGGTACAGAGGTAGCTTATACTTTGGAATAAAATATGGGCTACTTTTTATACCAATAATGGCGGGTGCCTAGCTAGTATTCCATAAAGCTTTTGATGTGAATGAGTATGTAATAAATATTACTTATTTTGTTTCAGGTACGTACAACAGTAACCCTGACCCAGTCGTGATAAGCATCGCTAGAAAATAATTGGGTCTTGTTGGACACCACCAAGTACGGAACCCTATTTTTATGTATATACATTACAAGTACTTATATGCCAAATACTTATAAGTTTTGTAGTGGTAGGACTCTACTGCAGAGTCCGCCTGGGAAAGTAAGTACCACACCTTTGCCAGTTATTTAACCGCCAAGCAGTGAGTGAAAACATTACTGTGCTTTGGTTTGGAGGACGTTACCAGAGAAATTACTGGGTATGAAGAGATTTAACATCTAATATCTCAGGGTGACGAGCGCAGTGCAGTGCGGCGCAGGATTGTGTTCGCAAGTTCACAATTCTAGCCCTCCTACTGTTAGTGGCAGGCGTGACGCTTACCACCAGGTGAAAGCCTTGCTTGTCTCGTCACTTGACCGTATATACAAAAAACCCTGTTTAAAAATGAAGTCAACAATTACGCATTACAATTACGTTTTGCGTTTTTGGAACGTACGTCTAGAAATTTCTCTCGGCATAAAACATAAAACTCTACATTAGCCGAAAATGAAAAATTGCTACATTCAGAAAGACATTCCTAAACACAATTTAGGGGAGACTGGGCCAATGTAGGACACTCTACTACAGTCATAAATCAATATTCCAATATTAAATAAAATACCCTCCCGTATATCAAGGAATAAAAACGACCAGTCTTTCCTGAACCGCCATCTTTTAAGATTATTGATAAATGAAAGGTCTAGCCTGAATGGTGCAGTTACGTCATAAGCGAGAAATGCGTATTTAATTCGGGAACTTATTGTGCTTATTAGTATCGATTGTTGACGAATTATCGGTAATTTATTGGCGTATATTTTAATCTGAAATGGGGCTTATGAGTTGAATTGTGACTTATTGCTCAAAGGGTGTGGATGAAAGCCATGAGTTTCTTTCAATAGGGAATATGCATGAGTTTCGATTATTAAAAATAATAGGATAAATGGAGAGTTTAAATCTGAACTGACACTGAATCTGATGCTAACGTCGATAAAATTATTGAAATAGTTTGGTAAAGTTTCTGGTCATCTCATCGTCATCAGTCATCAGTCCCTTTCTAGCAAAACACGTCCTTGTATTAAATTTGTTTGGAACCGTGGACTTAGACGCATAAACCTAGTATAGTGCCCTTCCTGTCTAACATGAAACTAAAATGTTTATAACTTCGTTATTTGTGCATATATTCAAATTCGATGATTTGTTTTGTGGTGAGTCAGCTTATTTGTGAGTCAATAAAAAAATGCATATTCCCTATTATTAATTGAAACTATTGGTAGTACCAGGGCAGATCCACACCCATAGAAAACGAGTTTACATGTAGATATACGTAAGTCTCTTTTAGTTCACTCGTTCACGTCACGCAGCTCCCGCCGGCTGCGCGCCTCAACACTACTTTGGAACTAGTGACACTATCGACCGTATCTAATAAAAAAAGAGTACAAATTTGCTTGCACTGAATATGACATGACTTTTTTCTGTAGTACATCAGCCTTTAACATTGATTCAGATACTGTACCACGCTGCCCCAGTATGGATTCTCATGACATTTTCGTTCACCGAAAATCTGTCGTAGGTATGTTTTTTTAAAGTGGAAACATACATTCCAATAATCTTATTGTACGAGTGCGGGCCCGGGATCAGACCCACGACCTCACTATTCAGAGCCACGTCTTATCCCAATAGGCTAGTTACTAGTAGGATATACCAACATTTCCACTACGATTGACTACGCAGTGGAAATGCATTAAACATATAAGAGAGCCATCTACCATCCATAAATTTGCAACCAGAATGTATAATCCCTACAGATGAAATGGCAGTGAATTTGCATTGGATAGGCTGCTTATTAAGCTCTATTCAATTTGATCGTATTTTGTTTAAGAGCCCAGGCGGAAAAACGTTATGAAATAGTCCCATATTAATTTCAGCTTATAATAAATATACTTCAATTTTAGTTTCATCTTTATTTATTGAATTTATGGAATAGCAGTAAGTAATCGTAATTTTTTATCGCTATGTTATATTGAGAACATTTTTTTCGTTACCGTCCAGTTTTTTTACATAATGGTTAATTAAAACATATTTGTCAAGCACTCTAGATAGGAACAAGTTTGACAAGCTAATTTTAACAACATTATAAAAAGCGTTCAAATTATCGTCGGAAATTCACAAAGAAGTCAATTTCAATTTAATCACCCTTATCTGCCCTGCCATCTTGATTCACTGCCGCAAGTTGACACGCGAGAGTAAACCTGAACCGGTTTGCATTTTAGGCAAAACAAACATTTTGATTTATCACCCGTTCGTTTCTAACACTAAGCAAACTCAGTGAGTCAACACCTCGGAACAACAGGCGAATTTTAGCAAACCCTGTGAAACCCTTTCACACTTTGTCGGACGGAATTTGAATTGTCCTGGCTGATTATTTTCCCCGCTACAGCAAAGCCAAAAGTGTTAGTTTTAGCAGTCTACGTACATATGTGTGTCGTGTATGAAACCGTGACAGTCTAGTAGGAGAACGCTCGATTTAGAAATCGTTTTTTTTTTTTTAGAATCATGAGGTTGTGGGGTAGAGAGTACCTAGTAAAAGACTTTTCGACGAAGGAAAACCTCTTGAGAAAAGACTGCTTAAGTCCGGAGAAGAAATTTAATGGTGGATGTGAATTTGCCAGTCTAGGGATTTTAAAGGCTGATGAAGACTAGGCTAGGCATACAAATATGAACGGTAAGCTGTTACACTGTGACCAACCAACCTCACGTATCTCAACTAAGGTGAGCTTAAAGGGAGCATAAAGGGGTGTCTTAGAGTTCTGGCACGAGGGGTTTTGAGTGCAAGAAAAACGAAATTGCTCTATTTCACTGGAGATTTATTCAGGTTTGACAGTCAAATCTGGCGTGTAACTGGGAGGTCTTAACCCAAAAAAATGTATCGTTAAATTTACATTACCTGCTGCTGAACATAAACCTCTTCTCTGACACGTCACTCGACCTGACCTTCGGCTTTCCAGAAAATGTATAGCATAAGAGCGTCGCTTGGGAACCAGTTCCCATTGTAAACCCTACCTAAGTTTACTATCGGCTTAAAAATTTGGTGAGATGTGGCCAAAAATCTAAACCACCAAGGATTAAAAATCACATCACATCACATCACATCAACAGCCGGAAGACGTCCACTGCTGGACGAAGGCCTCCCCCTAATAGGGAGGGATTCAAAATAACGTGCTGTATACGTTATACGAGTATATCAGAACAGAAAAAATCCCACTAATATTATGAATGCGAAAGTTTGTTGGTGTGTGTGTGTTCACACACCAACAATTTTTCACGCTGAAAGGGCTGAACGGATTTGGATGAAATTGGGTATAGCTCCAAAGTATAGGTTTCTTGGATTAAAACATAGCCTACTTTTTATCCCAAGAATCGCGGGTGAAACCGCGGGGCGCAGCCTGTATAGAAATAAAGAAACATCTATATCCGAAATGTACATTTGACATGTTATTGGAATTGACAAATGTTTGCTAACGTATTATACATTCATTAAAAAGAGATAGCACAATTTTATTTTCTTAGCTATCGTCATTTGTCACAAAGCTCACACCATTTTGTCAATAGGCCTTATTATTACAGCCGACATAGTGTCGACTGGCCTTTACCTCAATACTAAAAGGTGAAAATTCGTCCTATTGAAGCTACTTCCGTTCCTAATACGACGACAAAAGGTCCAATTTGTAACTCGATATTGTTGTTACAAGGCTATTTATCAAGTGTGTTCCGTTTCCTCACGATCCTCTTATTGGTGCGTGATATACGGTTGTATTAATGTGACAATTTGGAGCACTGTAATATTTTTATTCAATTAATACTGTTGATACAGAAATTTTTGTTGATTAACCTTAATGTTAAAACTGGAAATTTAAATAGATTGAATACTTTTAATGGATGTTTAAAAATTTAAGCAATTAAAAAGCATTTTATTTTTATGAATGAGGCTGAGGACGATGATTGCATTTCGGCAGCCAAACTTGAGAGCCAATCCCCAGTCAAGCGCGTTTACCATTTTCGACTGCACCGTCACTTAACATCAGGTAAGTTGTGGACCTGGACAAATTCTTTATTATATCTTATTGTAAATTTCAGGAAATCGCGGGTATAAATTGAATTAAAAACTAACTGTTGAATCAATCACAAATGACTAACAAAACAATTTTTTATCCTAACAACTTTTTGTATATTAAACTTAACTGTTCGTTATTTAGTCTGACAGTGTGTCAAAACAATATAATAACAAAATATCTGCTGATTTCACCACGCCTTACATTCCGCTCGTCGATTGTCAGTGCCGTGTGTTTATTATGGTTCTAGCTTTTGTCACTTTTGTGCAGGGTCCTTCTTTACCCCTACCTCCCCTCGCGAATAAGAGGTCGTAGTTCACAACAGCAATTCAACACTGGGTCGATTATTCATATGTTATTAAAATGTGATCTCTAAATAAAGGCTACAGTCTACAACAAATTTGCTGCGGCTGCGGTCACGTGTATTTTTCATGATATTGAACGCTGCTGTATTTTAAAGTGATAAAGCTCATTCATAAATCAACGCCTTGCTTTCAGCAATCGTAATCACACTTTAAACAAATTATGCTAAACGCGACAGTAATTCTATCCTGTTTTGTCTGTTCCATGTTTGTATAATATTGGAAGTTACAATTACTCGACAAATTTTTGACGGCTCTTTTTTATATCTTTACTGATCTCTTACTTCTTAAAAATAATCATTGATAGTTAGTGTTTCTTTTTTTGTACGAAAGAACAACAAAGGAGCTGGACTTTACATAGACACAGAAAAAAATTGATAGACTTTAGAGACTCTTGCTTAAACTTTTGATGGATAAAACAACTCAGACCTGTAAGACCAACCCTGTAATACCGCGGAGAAAATGTCTTACATTTTATTATAATTTACGATGTCGAGTTAGTGCAGTGCGCGTTGACCCCCAGTGAGCCAATTTCGTATGAAGAGGTGTGATTCTCGTAGGCGTGAAGAAAATGTTGTATTTATTAAATGATTTCACGTGGAATGGAGAAAATTGTGAATAGATAGTTAGTTACGTTTTTTAGATCTTTTACAGTTATTTTTTCCCTATTGAATGTTGAAGCTTGTTCACATTTCGACATTAGTTACTAGTTATTAGTAACTTGCAGCACTCCGCGCCTTTATCTGTTATCATACTGATATCGCAGAATGTTATACGGGATAAAAAGTAGAATAACAAGGTATAGGTAAAATAGTAGACTGTTTACCAAGAGAGTAAACAACTATTTTTAAGGCGAGAGTGTTTCTTTGAATCCAGAGCGGAGCGAAGGATACTAGAGTAGAATCCTGAGCGCAGCGATGAATTAAAAGTACGCCACTCGAGCTTAAACTAGTTTTGATCCCGAGGTGGACACTCTATTTTTTATCACCCTGTATGAGAAAATTCAGTAAGTGCAACTTATGGATAAGAATAGTACCTGCGTTTATTTCATTCTTACTACTTGAGGAAGATACACTCAGTTAAAATAAAATCAATTACGAACGAAGGTGGAATGCACTTCGCGCGTTTTTAATATATATATATTTTTTTTTTATAAATATCTTGATATAAGTCTACTTTTTATCCCGAAGCAGGAACTCAACTTTGACTTGCAGAAGACGTCTTCTCCAAGTTTTGCTAGCATAAAACAAAAAGTCAGGAAGTTCGTATAGGCTGCGTGGCCAGCCTTAGTGAAAGAGTTAATGTGCCATAATCCCCGCGCTTGACAGGTGGCTTGGTAACTAAACTACTTGAAATTTTAAATTGATAAAAAAATGTGCCAAGAAAGTTGAATAGCTCACATAATAAGGGCTGCCGTATAATGCCCTCCATAATAAAGCTGGGTTCACACGTCCGCGCTAGATTAAATTCCAGTGATCACACACCGACAATGCAGGCCCTGATTTCTTTCACCCCAGCTTGTGGACAGTCAGGTGTACTTATAACTAAACTAGGTTTGCTTACTCAAGTACCTAGTGGGCTAGATCATTTAAATTCTGAGTTTATTCAGTCGTGTTCGAGCATACTGCATACATACATAGTGAACCTAGGTATGTCCTAAAACTGCATCCAGAACCACCGGAGGACGGGCAGCAGCGTCCTCTTAGTTAACGGTGGTAACCATTCTGCGATCCTCAAGCCGCGGGGATTATAGCAACACCTCCCTTTAAGGGAGAGGCCTTCGTCCAGCAGTGGACGTCTTCCGGCTGTTGATGTTCGAGCATAATCCGGTATGTAAAGTTTTATTTTTGTATTTATTTAAAAAAAAAACTGGTTTATGAAACTACATATTTTGAATATTGGCTTTCTACGCGGTAGTTGATTTTTAATGTTTTAAACTTTTTAAAGCGATGAAGTCATAAATAAGGCTGAATATGTATGCCCTTGCCATGTGAAACACAAAAAGTATACATAGCTATTAGCAGCCTACTATGTGACGTCATTAGAGGTCAAATGAAAGTCAAGTTTATGTTATGTATTATATTAAAATAAACCCCATCTCATAGTTTTAAACGTAAAAATAATGTACAGAGGAATGTAATATTTTGAACTGGTTTTGGAATCAACATTTTCTTTTCATACCGAATTATGCTAATGGCATGCCAATGGCGGTAATCTGCATTGCTTGCAGGTGACGAGGTATCGTTACTGACCATAAAACTTATGGCAGAGGGATACGCCTAGAATTGAAGCCGCCTCCAAGGTGCATGCTCGAAGTAAATAAAATACATAAAATAAACTACAAACACAAATACATAAACCACATTAAAAAATCGCACGAATGCAAGGCTAGTAACTAGTATAGCTGACTGTACTTGTACAATGCACTTAAATCTCCGTAGAATTGCGGATCGCGTGGACTATCTATTGTGTAGACAAAATACTTATAGTTTAGTAATGGATCAGCTGTCAGCTAATTTTGTTCTGAATCTTGAAAGGGAAATAGAAAAATACGCTTTTAAAAAAATACAACCGACTTCAACTTCGAATGACATTTTCATATTTTCTAGTAATTTTGATTTAAAAACCAAACTACTGAACCGATTTCGATAAAATGTATATGGGACCACCTCTAAAGTATTACCTACCAAACAAAAAAAACAACATCAAAATCAGTTCATAATTAGCGGAGCAATCTCGTAACATACATACAAAATAAAAATAAAACATACATTCTAATTGAGAACCTCCTTTTTTGAAGCCGGTTTGAAAAGAGTCTTGCTACTTCCAGAAAATAGCGGTTTAAACAACCACGTGGTTTATACCGCTATCCTTTTCTAGTTAAAAAGAGATCGCCTCGCTTAGTCGTACCTCCCTACAACCGGTAATAACAATTAACAAGTAATAACAACCACTAAACGTAAATGTAAAAACTAATTCTAAGTAAGGATCCCTTTAGACCCCACAATTAATAATTTAAATTAATAGACAATAACAATAATTGGGTACTAGCAGATTTGTTAAATGCAAATGAGGGGAAAAATTTACATAGCGGTTACTGGTTGCGGGTGTGGACCGTAGAAGTGATAGACTTATCGATAAATATGGTTATCGATAGCCTCTTATCATTTGCGAATTTATAGGGATGTGATAAAAAAATATATATTTAAAAAACATGATTTGTTATTTTCCAATTAAACATGTCATATTTTATTTTCTTGATTACTTAAATGAAAAATACAATACTTCACCAGCTGAAAGGATAGCTAAATAGCATTAACTAAACTAATGACAGATAAATTTGTTAATTTTAAAATTTGACTGTCAAAAATTAGCATTTTTGAACAATACGTTCGACGTCAATGGCTATTTAATTTTAAATTTAAATTAATAAAAGGAAATAGGTACTTAAATGTAAGGTTAATAAATGATATACCACTACTTTGTTAAATGCAAATTTACCGATTAACATATTAGCTGTGCTCAATAGTGATGTGGGGTGACGTCGGTATCGATATCGATATTAATTCTTGTCTCATTTAAATATTTGTTTGTGGGCGCCACTGAGAAAGTTAGTTGAAAATTCCCTTAAAAATATGTAATATCTTATTGTTGTTCCTAGTATCACCTACCAAACAAAAAAAGAATCATCAAAATCAATTCATAATTGGAGGAGTAATCGCGTAAAATAAATAAAAAAAAAAACCAGTCGAATTGAGAACCTCCTTTTTTGAAGTCGGTTGATTAGGGTTGAAGTTTTTTGAAGTTTGTTGCGGCTTCATTGCTTGATTCACAATTCACATGACATGGAAGTTTGTGCTCGCGAGGTCCACTGTTCGCAGTACTACTAGTGGATAAAATGTAGTCAGTATTTACATCATGTAGGTAAATCTTATCGTACCCTTTCACATCACTCTATTTCATAATAAGTAGTCAGTCTCTTTTTACAACTCACTCGTTTCTAGCGCTTTGTAAAAAATATTCAATACAACCTTGCTTCAGACAGGACCTACCTACTGTTAGTTATTCTGTGCCCAGCCCCGCTAAAAAAAAGAAAAAAAGAAAAAAAAACGGGAAAATGGATAACCTCGGCTTAATGATGAGTCTCAAAAAGAACCCGCTTTTTCAGGTTACCGTATAAATTGTTAAAGGATTAGTTTGATGTGTAAAGCCTCTGTTTTTTAAATTTCATTATCGGGTCGGTAATTGGTAATTGGAATTTTTAGGGACTCAAATAACTCACATGGTCTCAATTGCTCTATCTTTAAAAAATAATTTAAATATTTATGCTCTGGTTCTAAGTGTTAGTTGTACGAGTCTTTGTGTGTCCATGGCAACCCCGGCTCGGCTCGACCCCGGAATCTTATCGAGGAGCTACGAGTGTGAAAAGCTGTAATAAAACAACATAAAAAAACTTATGCTCAATTTTGTAACTTGTATTCGAAACGTTTGACACTATAAATAATAATAATAATAATAAGTATCGATATCGATTCGATTCATAGCCACACAGTACCTATCGCATTTGCTTTGGAATTTTCTCTACTAAGCACAGTTACATAATTCATCATGGGAAAATAATTATTTTTTCAATAATTGATTATAAATATACATAAAAATGTATGTATTAACATATTTTCTTATCGATAACTGTCTATCAAAAAATGATAATCGATTTAAAATTATCGATATCACGTTACATCATTATTTCAATATGTATCCGAATTCCACGTATCGAATTTCATTGTTTTTATGTATTTCTAATCGTATAGTGCGACACGGCTTGTAATAAAATTAATGAAGTGCCTAGCGCGATGTACTATTGTTTTCCTAACGCGCAATTTTTATTGCTTTTCTCGTAACTAAGTAAATATTAACAAAATGTGAAAGTTAAATTATTAGGTATACAAACTAGAGTGTCTTATAAAAACCTTTTCCTTTTTTAAAAGCTTTGGTAGCCTAGTTGGGATATCACCCGACTTCGATGAACCTTTTTGGTTCAAATCCCGGGATCGTAGCAATGACCTCTTTGGAGTTATACCACTGGCTTTTCGGTAAAGGAAAAAAAAAATAACCGTGAGAAAACCTGCATTCGTCCGAAGAAGAAATTCAACGGCGTATGTAAATCTATCAACCCACAACTGGGCCAGCGTGGAGGCTATGGCCAATCGCTGATAACATGCTGAATTACCGATGATTTGCTGATTATGCAAAGCGTGCTTTTTTTTAACGATAATAATTATAACACAAAAGAGAATCAACAAGGTGACAGCTTAGTTCCACTTCTGACCACGCTCATTCTAATCTGAGCTGCAATATAAAATGTTCATATCTTAACGACCATGTCAGTTTGTTTTTATAAATTATTCATTTTGTCTATTTTATTGGATGTGACTTGAGATAAGTGGAATGTTAATAGATTTGTATTCAATCTGACAGATTTTCGGAACTTAGCAAGTTCTTATCGCGCTGCCCTTGTACTGTTAAATGTACTTTTTTTTACCGCGAGGGAATAATTAGGGTGTGGTATGATACCGAAGCAATACACAAGTACCTACTTATGCACGTCTGTCGCCGCTGCATCGACAATCTTTTTTATTTCACGTTTTATTTTAAGGCGGGCTTGTAGCAAATTTGAATTTTTTTTAATGTGGGAAAAATTCAAAATAGCTGATAAAACGAAAAAAATATATTTTTTTAAAATTTATCATATATTTTAGCTTTTTGTCTATTAGAAATGCCATTTTGAATGTTTGGCTCGATAGAAAAAAATTACAAAGTAGACACTAAATCGGCATTGCGATTAGCTAGAACTAAGTAAATACATTATTAAATCACGTAAAATGTATACTAATATGGAATATGGTTTTAAATCGTTTATTAATTTATAAGATTACAGTATTTTTTGTTATATTTTAAAAAACAAAGAAAAACCTACTAAATTTTGCAATTCAAGCGCTCGTGCCTTCTCTGTCTCGCTCGCAACTATCGTTTCTCGTTTATCTACCTCGCTACAACCGGGCCTTAATTTCCTGAAATTTTTATTACAAACGTCTCTGTATGAAATATGCATAATTTAATAGTGACTGTGGATGTAAAAATCTTGACACGTAAAAAAAGCAATTTAACCATGCCATTAGCTTCTATTTCATGTACCTACTTAAAACACTTATATTTTTCCATTGATTCAACCTGCAATCTTTACATTATCCTCGCCCCAACGAACTTGTGAATGCCCACGCTTCGCTTAGGAGGGAATCTGGTGAGCGGTTCTTCATACAAACGTATTCAACTATTTATTTCCTGGAAATACAATCATGTGACGAGTGGAGCAAGACGTTCGCCTGGCGTCACGCCTGACACTAACAGTAGCAGTGCCAGAATTGTAAGCTTGCGAGCACAATCCTGCGCCGCAGTGCACTGCTAAAATAATTCCTAAAAATATTTTCATAGTAATCTTTGGAGGGTTATATTTTCTTTAGCAATTAGTTGCTGAGGCATTATTCAGGACGAAAATAGGGCAATACGTTTGAATGTAAAATTGCTCACCAGATTCCCGATACCAAAATGAAAACTTTAATCTCATTTATAGGCAAATCCGGAAAGAGGATATTCGCCAAAGAACCATAAGTTACCGACATAGCTCGCAAGGTTTGCAAGTTGAACTGGCAACGGGCAGGCCAGATCGCTCGAAGAACTGACAACCGATGGGGAAGAAAGGTTCTTGAGTGGCGACCGCGAACCGGAAGACGCAGCGTAGGAAGGCCTCCCACTAGGTGGACCGGCGACATTGTAAAAGTCGCGGGCAACCGGTGGATGCAAATGGCAGGTTGTCGTACAGTGTGGCGGTCTAAGGGGGAGGCCTTCGTTCAGCAGTGGACGTCTCCGGGCTGATGATGATGATAGGCACAAAGTATTAGAATACCGTAAACCGCTTACAATAAAAATCAAGTAAAACGAAACATACCGAACTATTATTAATCACGTAGTTACCGATATAAGTATTGTAATTAATATCCGATTCTTTACGAGGTGATGTCTGTCTGTGTGGGTGGGGCAGTGACTCGGGAACTTTGTAGTGGGAGAGAAATTGTTTGTTAAGAACTCAAATGTTATGTTATTTTCAACAGACTTCAAAAAAGGAGGTTCTCAATTCAACTGTATGTATGTTTTTTTGTATGTTTGTTACGCGATTTCTTCGCCAGTTATGAATTGATTTTGATGATTCCTATTTTGCTTGGTAGGTGATAATTCAGAGGTGGTCCGATATAAATTTGCTCGGGATGATTTAAAGTGGTGAATTTTGGGAGCGGTCCGAATTTCGTCCGTACGCGGACGAAGTCGCGGGCGAGCTCTAGTATTATAATATAGTAATAGTCCAGCTCTCTTCTGTTGATTCTGCTTTCGGATGATCGGTTGTTTTTTTTATATGCTCGACAGGCTAGGTGATTGACCACAGCTCACCTGATGTTAGCAACAGTATGGTCGAAGATGGTAGATACTTAACATGGGAACTGGTTCTCAAGTGACGCTGCCGGAACACACTGTTAGTTACTTAACGGCAGATTTTAACCTTGACTGTTGTATTTCTAGTTAGACAGCTAGGAATTCCAAAAAACAACAACATTCCATGGCTGTTACTCCAAAAACAGTTTAATTTCCTTTTCATTGTGCTAACCGCTAAACACAATGCTGCCTGTAACGTGGTGGAAATAAAAAAACGAACATTTCAAATCGTGATGTAAATAAAAAGTGGTCAAGGGTGAAGCTCGGTGCGAAACGCCTCTGGTGGTGCGAAACACATCCGACGGTCCCTACGTGTAGATATAGTCGTGACGACCCTAAACCTACTTGTGAAGGTATACCTACACCCGTTACACTAATTTTAAATTAAGGAACAACTAAAGTTTACCTGGATAGTCCTCATCCAAAAGTAAGTCGATTTTGCTGTTACAATTTCACTAACTAATCTTAGCTGGAATAAAAATCTCTACGTACAAAGTGTGTTTTGTAACCCCGTCAATTAGTACAAGCGTCAATTTCAGCCAATCGGCGTGCTTACACGACATTTTATGACCCTGGGGTGCGATGCTCAAACTTTTCGTTAAGCATATTTTTTTGTGCCGCGTGTGGAACATGATAAAAATAGCAGCAGGTAGGAAGTCTAGCTTTTAAGATTAGACATTATATCGTCGTTAAGCGAGTTGTGGAAAAACTATGTTTGGCGTTTTTCCAAGAGATCGATTGCCGGAACTTCTTCGCCAGATAATCAAAGCCACCGACATGACTCACCGCATGTAGGTATAAGCTAAAGACGCAGTGGAATGGTCATATCTGTCGCAAAGCGGATAACCGTTGAAGTCACAGAGTAATAGAAGCAGAGACGTGATTAAAGGATTTTTCCTTAGAAAGACTCGTGACTGTGCGGGGAGGTGTAGGTTCGCGGGAGGAGTGGCAAATTGTACTGCCATCTAGCGGTACTCAGGAAAAGTTTTTGAGAATCGAACTAGTGAACTAACACTTAGCTGAACTGACACTTAATTTATTAATATAACACTAGACGTTGCGTTTTTAAATTTTATAGAACGGATCACTAAATATAGAAATAAAAAAAAAACTCCTCGTTCGGCAAGTTTTCTCCAAGGTATGGCGCGGCCATGTTACCATTGTTACCCCGTTAAGCGACGACACGGGGTTCGCGGGTGGATGAAACACTTTTTCCCATCTGCCCCGGTACCGGGGCAGGGGCACCGGGGTGAATGGGACCCACTCTTCTTTCACACATAGCGCGTAAGAGCAAGTGAGTGATTTGTGCACTAGGCCACGCGCAGTTTCAGTACTACCTAGTTATTATCTATACTATTCTTAAGTATAATATACTACATAGGTACATTAAGTTGTATAAAACTATGTAAAAGTTTGAGTAACTCTGTCTTTGCGTCCCATCGAGTCGATTGTCACTATAAGTGGTCCGATTTTACGAGCTCCTAATCGATACTCCGAGTGATTCCAATGATTACATCCGAGATTCCAGCCCATTCTTTCTACTAAATTACGAGCAGGTTCGTTTTGTGATCGAAAGCGCTTTTGAACCGATTTCAGAGAAGGAGTTTCTCAATTCGACTGTAATTTTTTGGTATGTTTGTTAGGTTACTCTCTGCACATTATGAATTGACTTTGATGATTATTTTTTTGTTTGGTAGGTTCTTCAGAGGTGGTCCCATGTAGGGTTACCACCTGACAGGCATTTGCCGCATTTGACAGGCATTTTAAGGTTTAGACAGGCATGCGGCCGGCTCTAAGCAAAGACAGGAATTTTTGATATGGGTATATATATACCCGGATGAAACTGCCTATAAAATCATGCTACGCGCGCGTTGCACAGAATGAAAAGTAAGTAAAAGAAAGGAATCGCCTGATAAAAGAGTCTCATAAAGCGCTATTAGTACCATAAGAACATTTTTAAATCGTTAATATAATATTGTTCTTGCATTTCGTTTTGAATAAAATATTATAGCCTTTAATACTGTCTGTTGCGTCTTATTTATTTTAAGGCTTACAGTTTTTTTTGCAATAGACAGGCATTTTTCTGAAAAATCAGGCGTTTTGTACGTCCCTTACACAGATGGTAACCCTAGTCCCATGTAAATTTTATGGAAATCGGTTCAGTAGTTTGAAAAAGTTATCACCTAGAAATAGATAATCGAAATTGAAGGCGATTGTTTTTTTAAAGTATATAGCGCCTAAGGTAAGAACTAAAAATGTTTTTACTTGTCTCTGAGAAAAATACATTTCCTCACACTTTTAGTTACATATTAATTGCTTTACTTTCAAAGTTGGTTCAGTAGTTTTTACTACAACACAAAACTAATATTTTGTCATCATTTAAAGTCAGTAAGCCGAACGCGGTCATTACACTCATCATTATGATCAACTATTAATATGGGGCAAAAATCAGCTGTTCCAAACACTTTGTTTTGGTTGAATGAGAATATTATCTTATATTACTGGACCTGTTTATGTCCTAAAAACGTATCCAGAACCACCGGAGGACGGGCAGCAGCGTCCTCTCGGTGGTGAGCATTCTGCGATCCCCAAGCCGCCTGCCAAGCGTGGGGTTATGGCAAGCCCTCCCTATTGAGAGGCAGGCCTTCGTCCAGCAGTCTTCCGGCTGTTGATATGAATGAAATGATCTTCTTTTATTGCAACACAGCCCACTATCTCTTTACGTCATAACGCCCTATTTCAGTGACACAAATTTACATCAAGATTTTAACACACATTTCTCGTAAGTACAACAAACTTCCGACATCAATAAAGATTACATTAAGTCAGTTTCCGCTAATTATTCTCGACATAATCCTCAAAACTAGTAAATTCACTTATCACTTACCACTTCGGAAAGGCTTCTTCAGACTAAAGCATGACAAAAGACTTAAGACGGAATTACTAATGTACCTTTAGACAGCTAATTTAAAAAGCCGTGGTAGCCTACCGAAAGGACCGCTTTACTTAGAATCTGAGGTCGTAGATTCAAAACCTCGGCCCGTACCAATGAACTCTTTGGAGTTTATGAACGGATTTTCCTTTTTCGGAACCTGCATACGTTCGGAGAAGGAATTTAATCACATCACATCAACAGCCGGAAGAGTTCCACTGCTGGACGAAGGCCTCTCCCTTAAAGGGAGGTGTTGCCATAATCCACACGCTTGGCAGGCGGCTGGATCGCAGAATGGTAAAAAGTAGTAAACATCCTTACATAATCTTTTCCGACCTAATCCGGCCAATACTTGCCGGTTTACCGGGTCGGAGTGTGGATCGATCCTAATTTTACTTTGAGATTCTCGAGAGCACTTGAAAATAATCTTCAAATTGTAAATGAATGGAAGTAACTTATCAACCGACTTCAAAAAAGGAGGTTCTCATTCCGACTGTATGTTTTTTTTGCATGTATGTTACGCGATTACTCCGCCAATTATGAACTGGTTTTGATGTTTTTTTTTTGTTTGGTAGGTATTACTTCAGGGGTGGTCCCATATACATTTTATAGAAATCGGTTCAGTAGTTTGGTTTTTAAATCAATATTACTACAAAATATGAAGATGTCATCCAGGTATTTGAAGTTGGAGTCGGTTGTATTAAAAAAAATGTATTATTAATATTATTGTAATACATCCGTATATAAAGTCTGATATATCATTCCGAGACGACGCTGCTGCCCGTCCTCCGGTGGTTCTGGATGCAGTTTTAGGACATACCCAGGTCCCGAAGAGATGCAATGGCGAATGCTAATCCACCATCCCGCAACTGATATATAGCATGGTCTGCAGAGTCCCAAACTACTTAACTACGGGTGTAATAACCGTTGACAGTTTAATACTATAATGTGTGGAAGTTTCCAAGTTCGGGAGTAACGATAACGTTGTAAAATTTCAACCTGTTGCACTTTGACATCCTGACCTGAATCCAATATATGAAGAGTTTTAGCAAAAGCGTTCTAAGAAGATGTGATTAAATGTGAAATATGTGAGAATGAATGTTAAATAAATAAATAAATATCGATGGACATTTTTCACACAGCGCCATCTAGCCCCAAACTAAGCAAAGCTAATATGTAAACTAGATAGCTGATAGAATACTTATATACTTCTTTTTTTGTAAATACATACTACACCCAGACACAGAACAAACATCTATGTTCGTTACATAAATGTTTGCCCTGGGTGGGGATCGAACCCACGCCCAACAGCTCTGAAGGCATACACGCTACCAACTGAGCTATAAGGTAGTCACATGTTACGATGACCTCTGATGGAGTAAACTGGAGAAAGGAAACGAAATGACCGACTGAAAGCGATCCCGCTTTAAAACCCCCCCTTTAAAACTGGGATGCCAGAATCCCAGTTTTAAAGCAATTTTTATCCATTACGTGCTATTTCTGGGTGAACAAAAAGTTTACATAAGAGAAGGAGAGGATATAAATCCCGGTCCATTTATCTCGTCAGTCTGCACCATAACGAAATTCGCAGATAGTAGTAAATAGTAGATTACTCGCCTAGAGAGAAAAAGTAAAGAATGTCTCAGACCCCATGTTCATGAGGTCTGAGGTTTCTTTACTTAATTAAATATTTATTTATTTATCGAATCTTAAAATCTATTATACAATATTTTTTCTATTGTCTAAAAACCTACTTTAGGTTTGTGTACACAATAAATCATCGACAATCGTATAAAAGGCATTTAAACATGTAAACAACTTACGAAATAATAATAAAAACATGATACCTACCTACGAATGCGCGCGAGCACACAAAACAGCTACAGCTACTTGCTCTCGTGGTGTGAATACGATTTTACGTGCCGTTGCGGGGAGGAAAAATGTCCCTTCATTCCGCATAACGGGGCTAAAGTAGCCACTTTAGCCCCTCAGTTACGTAGACTGATATGATGCTCGCGTTGACGCAGAGCAAGCGACAACGACCAAACAGTGGTTCACTTCACTCATTATGGACGAATACGATATTCGTTCGTCATTAAACTATTATATAACTATTACCGAGTAGCAGTTTAGGTATCAAGTTATCAGTAAAACGATAAATTCCACAATAGGAATACAAAAAAAACCTTTAAGGGGGAATCCGGGTCGTAATTCCCCTATTTTCTTTCTGGATAATGCCTCTAGTTGTATGGGGAATAGGCTAGATGACTGGTTTTTTTTATTGTCCTATTAAAATATGGCCCTTAAATATAGCTGATTAATGAAAAGAAAATGAAAATCTGATCAAAAATAAGCAACTTATAAGCATTTTAATATCATGCTAGACAGAGAGAAGAAACAGCAATGCGTGACGTCACTTCTGTACGTCATATAAATTATATTCTGACAAGTAAGGCGTGACGTAATTTTTTGTTTTGCGGGAAAGGGACAGAGATGTCTCTAACAAAAACTTTAAACGTTCATATAACATAACATTATTAACCGATTTAGATTTTTTTTCAATAAACATACTATATTTACTTGAATTATTAATCAAAGCTATTGGTTTCAACGATATAAACATCAATCATCTACCCTATTGCAGACCACATTCCCTCTTAATACACCATCTCTAATCGATTATTGCTTATCCCAGCTACACCTTAAAACATTTTTCGCATCAACCTCGTCCTATTTACGAATGAACCTTCAAAGTTCTACCATCAATTAAAACTTCTCGATGACTTCCCATCAAAACAGCCAAGAACTCGTTTTCATTAGACGAACCTGTAGCGACGTGTGCCTTACGCAAGTCCTCGCTTTCTCAATTGACTGGGGCATTACCGGACTTGCATAAAAAAGTGGATTTTAGATGATATGAGTCATATCATCTAAAATCAACTTTTTTCACCGACATCGATCGGCAGTTTTCAACCGACTTCAAAACAGGAGGTTCTCAATTCGATTTTAAGTTTTTTTATGTATGTATGTTCCTCGATTACTCCGCCAATTATGAATTGATTTTGATGATTATTTTTTTGTTTGGTAGGTGATACTTCATAGGTGGTCCCATTTAAATTTTATCGAAATCAGTTCAGTAGTTTGGTTTTTAAATCATAATTACTGAAATAAATCAAAATAACTGGAAAATATGTTGATGACATCCAGATAGTCACAAAATTTAAGTCGGTTGTTTTTTTTAAAGCGTATTATTATCTGCATCCAGTTTTTTGCGTCGCATTGCATTTCCGCTGTTCGTCACTCACCTTGCTGAAGGTTGTCCTCTACGGTTGCTTAAACGCGGTCTACGCTCTAGAACTCTTCTATCCTATAGAGCCAACTAGAGTTCCTCCGCGACTTCGTCCGCGTACGGGTAAAATCGCCCCGCTCCCAAATACTCGTATCTTCCATCCATACGTGCGCTGGGTTAATTACTAATTATTTTCCTCGCCATATTCACCACTTTAAATAATCCCGAACAAATAACTAAGAAAAGAACTATCCAATTTGTTTTCGTTCAACTGACGAGACAAGCAAGATTTTTGCCTGGTGGTAAGCGTCCCGCCTGCCACTAACAGTAGCAGTGCCAGAATCGTGAACTTGCGAACACAATCCTGCGCCGCACTCTGCGCTCGTCACCCTGAGATATTAGATGTTAAATCTCCTCATACCCAGTAATTTATCTGGTAACATTGCCCTTCAAACCGGAAAACAGTAATGCTTGCACACTACAGCTTGGCGTTTAAAGCATACCATACAACATTTCATCCCCCATTTCACCCTCTTAAGTCATCCCTGTCAAAAAATATTGAACATACCATGTATTATTTTGAATGAACTACCCAAATACCTCATTTTCGTCAGTATAACTTCAAAAACAAAGAACTTTCCATACAACATTCCACCCCCCATTTCACCACCTTAAATCATCCCTGTCAAAAAAATATTGAAAACAGCATTTTTTTATTTGCAAATCCACATTTTCATGACTAAAAGTTTAAAACAAAGGACTTTCATACAAAAGTACCCCCCTCCCTTTTACCCCCTTAGGGGTCGAATTTCGAAAAATCCTTTCTTAGTACACCCCTACGCATCGAGACGAATACACTCTCCAAATTTCAAGTCTGTGCGACTAGCCCTTTGGGCTCTGCGTTGTCTGTCAGTCAATCAGTCAGAACAGAGCCTTTTAGAGTAGTAGATAGATAGATAAAAGAAGTCAAACTTCCTAATACTTGCTTCTTGTTCCACATTTGTATGCGAAGAAGATATAACATCTTAAAAGTCTTCCATGTAAACAGGCTGAAAGGAGGCCGGATTCCCAATAACAATAATCAGGTCAAAGCGAGAGTTTTCGCCTGTTACTTAACGAAGTTTTGAAGTGAATTTACGAGTGTTCAGACTCGACAGATAAATTGGATTATTGTCAACTAAATGTAGAATGTCGACGTTGTGTGGAGTAAGTGTCGAGAATAGAGTAGACTATAATATGCAGAGAAGCGGTTCGAAGACTCCGCAGTAAAAAAAACAGTCGACCAGAGTCGTTTGAATCGAAATTTTAAGTAACGTTTATTTCAACAATAGACAATAGACAATTGACAAAAAACATAGCACACAAACAAAAGGAAATTAGAAAAAATAAGAAATAGTAATCCAACAGTTTTTTGCCACAAAACGGCCCCACTCAGCATGATGCCGGTTTTTTTTTCTTAGTTATTGGCATCGCACGTTGTGCTTTCTGCCAGTTTCAAGTTTATGAATTTTCAGGTATCTTTTATTAAAATCAAGTCAAATATGTCATTAAATCACAGTCAGTCACACGAAACCAGTCATAGTCGAGTCCAATTCATGCCCTAGTAAAGTTGTGGTGTCACACTCGTGCATGTAATTCAAGACTCAATGAATAAAACACCACCATTTTTAATCATTAATTCGCGAAAAAACACAAGTTTAAGAAAATAATAGAATGCAACGACATGATTTTTCCGTGTTACCGCCAAAACCATGATGCCGGTTGGTTACAACCGGCGCTGATCTTCAGTTGGAGCTGGCAGGTGACGTCACACACGTGTACACACATCACACACCCACACACAAATGTACAAACAGAATTATACAAACACATATAACAAGTATATTCATAATAAGGTATACAACATTAAAAGTTAATTCATAGCCAATAGGTAACATATTGCTGTAATTACTGTTTCACCACATACAATAATTAGGTAACATCGAAAACAAAACGAGCCTAAAAAGTACAACGTATAAAACATCAAGACTAAAGCTTTAATATTACGAAATACAAAAAACAGGCACTACGAATTGATTTACTCGTGCAATACCAATCGTACGTTATCTTTCATTTCTTACGTTATCGTGAATTTCTTACGTTAAGGTTATTTTCTTACGTTAAGGTTAATTTCTTACGTTAAGGTTAATTTCTTACGTTATGGTTAATTTCTTACGTTAAGGTTAATTTCTCTCTTTCTTATTTAATGTTTTTTTTTTTTACTTTAATATCTTATGTAGGTAGACGTTACGTTGAACATTTCGACCATCATCGTTTTAGGCCGTAATCGCCCACTGGTTAACTTAGGCCTCTCTTACGCCTCTCGTCCTAATCCTGAAACAATCATAAGCTTATTCAACCCGGGGTTGATTAATTATAAATACAAAAAAAAGTCTCCATTAGTACCATTTTACAGCTTTTCAGCAACAGTGTACTAATGCTTGATTTTGCGCTTTTATGGGTTTCTCTGTAGATTTCCTATTCAGTGTATCTAGTGCCGAAAATTGGTGCCGACACCCCGGAGTGCGGAATAAGGAGTTTGTATAAAGCGTAATTACGAAAGGGAATTAAGAAGAATACTTCCCCATACTGATAAGCGTTATTTTAGCTTATTGTGTCTTGTCAGTTGCAATAATAAAACATTATAAATAATACGGTCTTAGTTTTATCAACGGCAAAGACTAGCATTTTTTGTAATTGCAGGTACTGGATTTAATTTTTGTTTCGTTCGGAATTCGTTTTCTATCGTTCAGAACTTTTGTTGATTGTGTTTTTTTTTACTTGGCTGGCAAGCTACCATAAAATCTGACGCTAGTGCCAGTGTGTCCCGGCAGCCTCAGTTTAGAGCCTAGCCTCCTTTCTAGACTAAGCGGATTTTTGGTTTTTTGGGGTTACCATGTGATTGAAAATAGTTAACCTCGTGGTTTGTGATATCGAATGTTACTGCCTAGGGAAGGGGTGGCCCAAAGCGGGCACCTTAAGATAAAGTTGATGCATATTAGTAAAAATATAATATTGTCTGTATTTACATTGCTACATTTTATAAAGTTTAACCTTGCATATCTCGCCCGTGACCGCTTTGCCCGAGGGGGGCCCTAAGCGGGCGCTTTGGGCCTCCCTCCTCTATTAACTTGTTAGTGATAAATAAGTACTTACTAGAAAGTTCTCTACCATTATCTTGTCTCCAACTCGTTGTCTTGAACTTCAACAGTATAGCATGGATCGTTTGACGTCAACCACTGTGCTATTATCACTCTTTGGCCTCACCACCGCCAAACCAAAGAACCAAAGTCAGCGACGTAGCTCTCAGGGTTTGTAAGTTGAATTGGCAATGGGCAGGCCACATCTTTTGAAGAACTGACAATCGATGGGGAAGAAAGTTTCTTGAGTGGCGACCGCGAACCGGAAGACGCAGCGTAGGTAGGCCTCCCACTAGGTGGACCGACGACCACATTGAAAAATTCATGGGCAACCTGTGGATTGTAATAGCAGGTAGTCGAACAGTGTGGCGGTCTAAGGGGGACGTCTTCGCTCAGCAGTGGACGTCTTCGGGCTGATGATGACTACTACCAAATACCTATACCTACGTTTAAAAATTTAATCCTCATACCAATCATTATCATCAGCCCGTCTTAGTCCACAACTTGACATAGGCTTCAATGAACGCCATTCAACCCGATCATCTGCTTTTCGCTTCCAATCACATACGTAATTATGTCGTCACTCCATCGAGTCTTAGGGCGTGCTAAACTACGTTTGCCGATTCGTGTTCTCCACTCCAAAATCCAATCCTATTATAATACCATATAATATAATCCCAAATCTTATGTACAACCGGCATCATTATTAGTTGGGGCCGGTTTGTGTTTACCTTATGTAAAAAAATTTTTTGATTTCTTTTTTACTTTTCCGTGCTCAATGTTATTGTTATTTTGTTTATAATTTTGCCACAAATATACTATTGCCTATTGTCTATTAACATTTTATGGAAATATGAGGAATAGTAAAGGTCCCACCGAACTCCCTTGCCTCACGCCAAGCCCTACAAAGGGATGCTTGCTCGAGGCAATCTTTATGGGATTTGTGCGTAATCCTCTCAAATGTTGGTTCATCCAGCGCAGGTTGTCAATACTACTCAGAAACACTAGGGTAATCAATGTTCTCGCCACCTACAACCACAATACAGTAACTTCCTCATAATATTTTGTGGTTAACTGTACTTAACATAATAAATAAATAAATATCGGTGGACATTTTTCACACAGCGCCATCTAGCCTCAAGCTAACCAAAGCTTGTTATATGGAAACCAGATAGCTGATAGAATACATATATACTTTTATTTTGTAAATACATACTTATATTCTGGGGCCCACGATCTACAACCGTATACCAGCTTCCATTCGGGATGCTCCTTCCACCGGGTGCTTCAAATCTAAGCTCAGAGCGTGGTTACAAGAGAATTTGTTTTATGACATTGAAGCTTATTTTAAAATAAGAGATTATTGACGTATTTTTATAATTATTAAGTACCTTTAGGGAAGTACCTTTGCCAGTTATTCAACTGCAAAGCAGTAGTGTGCAAGCATTACTGTGTTCCGGTTTGAAGGGCAATGTTACCAGAGAAATTACTGGGTATGAAGAGATTTAACACCTAATATCTCAGGGTGACGAGCGCAGTGCAGTGCGGCGCAGGATTGTGTTCGCAAGTTCACAATTCTGGCCCTGCTACTGTTAGTGGCAGGCGTGACGCTTACCATCAGGTGAAAGTCTTGCTCGTCTCGTCACTTGAGTGTTAAAAAAAACAGCAATTCCTTACATTTTGTCCGAGGTTAATGAACTTTTTGTATAGAATATTTTATTTTTTTGCATTTGGCTCCTGATGATGAGTACATGCATACCCTTCAGTATTTACTACATCTTTTTGTAACAAGTTGTATACCTAAGTAGAGTTCCGTGTTCCAGTGTGCAGACAAAAAAATAGATGAAAATTAATGTATTAAGTCAACAGTAGCGAGTCACGGTCCCCAAAATTAATATTAATTTACAAACAAACAAAAATAATAAAAAATCACGCCAACTTGCAACTCATTCTACGTTCATTCATTTCAAGCTTACAAAGTAATTAGATTAAGTGAATGAAATGAGTGAACGGGTGAACGGAATCGCAAGTCATTCATTTGTAAGGAGGCATGTACACGAGCAATAATTTTACAGAGATTTGTGGCTGCAACGTTGACTAACTTATTCCCAAACGTATTTCTTGGAAGCACTAATTAATTAAATAATAACTCAAAGTAATTAATTAGTCAGCCACACATTAATTGATTGATCGATCAATCACGTATTAATTAATTCACTGTGGTAAATTTTGTTGTTACAAATGAATGAACCTTTTTTTCATTGCGCACGGCGCACGGCGCTCTGTATTCATCCCATGAGAAAGATATGGGGCGGTTGAAACTATAGGAATTTACAGCTTACGCATATAATTAAGTAAAAACCACGTATAATTCGATAGTAAAATTTTATTAAAGTACAACTTGACACAAAAATTAAGTACAATAAGATATTGCCTTCATTTACAATTGTTTGCATAGCCACAGATAATATAATACTGTAATTGGCTAACATTGCTGTTAACATGACAATTCAACCTATAGTTATACAAAAATATTTTATTTTTATATTTATATATATTTTTTGTGTTATCTATACAAAATGTTGACGAGCACTACGCCATTTCGAAAAAATCGTCGGCCACTTTAATTAGGAAAAAGATTGCCCGTTTAGTCATCCTCTAAGAGCGATTAATTGAAAGAAAATTATTTTAGGAGATTTCCTTCTTTGTAAGCACAGTCATTGCATTCTTTTATGCTTTTAAAGTTCCTTGTAGATATAAAAGGCACTTAGGAATTACTTTGGAACGTTTTGCTGACGAACTCTATTGAAAATTCGAAAGGAATCAGAAAGTTATTCGAGAGATCGAGCACATTTTAGAAGAAGCTATATATATTTTTAATGTATTAAATCGGGACTTGTTAAAATTTATTTGATAAAGTAGTTTAACCTAGTTCAATTTATTATTTTGTTTGAAACGTTACCTAGGTTATTTGTGGTGATTTTTTATTAATAAATTTGAAATTTTCGGTTTTCATACTGAATTTTTATTTGGGATATTCCCGATTGAGCAACTACGGTAGCACAGCTTCTAGTGATGGGACACTAACAAAACTTTACAGTTTTATATTAACTATACTATACGAAAACATAATTTACAAATTGGTAATGTATTTAGATAGCCACTTTTCCACTTATTCAATCGCCAAGCAGTAGTGTGCAAGCATTACCGTGTTTCGGTTTGAAGGGCAATGTTACCAGATAAATTACTGGGTATGAAGAGATTAGCCTATGCTAGTATAGTATTTTTTGTATCTGTAGCCTAACACTAAAAAGCTAAATAAAAAAATATTAATCTATAGTAGTCAAGGGTATAACGCTTAATCTTTTTCTAAAATTATTGTATACATAAAAAAATATTTATCTAATGTTTTTTTCTTTTATTATGAAATATGTATGTTTAGATTTATATATACCTATATGGTACCAGGTTTAACGCTAAAACAAAAAAAAAACACTATTTCAAAAATTATATTCCAGAATGTTGAAACTAATTTCTGCAAAGCAAAATATATTGCCGTCATTGCAAATTGAAGTTGTCACATTTACAAGAATGGGCCAATTTAAACTTACAAAGTTGCCAGTACAAGTCTCAAGAAAAAATATAAAAACGAGCGAGCCCGAACGATAATGTGCCAACTCGGCCCATCTAGATTCAGCGTGACGACTTACAATCACGATAGAAATGTCTTCCATGGTTAATGTTTTGAAACCTTTGCTGGTCTGTGATTTTAAAAGCTACACTAGATTTTTGTCATGAATGGCAGGCATGAGTTCATCTGATGCTAAGCAACCGTGCGGTCGAAGATGGTAAACACAGATTATAAAGTAGAGTCACAGAACACATCATAGTAGTTAGGACAGAAGGTTCAATCCTATATGAAACGCGTCATAACCAGCTGGGAGCATAATTTTCAGTGCAAGCTAATTTGTACTCTATTGATATAATAGTGACTTCATATTCCACTGTACTGCTTAGCTCGTTGAGGTCACTCGCGCCAATAGCAGTATGCCACGCCTGGTAGAAGTGGTAATGGTAAAGTTTTTTCATACCCATCTGCCAGAAAACGTCCACTGCTGGACGAAGGCCTCCCCCATAATAGGGAGGTGTTGCCATAATCCCCACGCTTGGCAGGCGGCTTGGGGATCGCAGAATGCTCACCACCGTTAACCGAGAGGACGCTGCTGCCCGTCCGTGGTTCTGGTTGTAGTTTTAGAACATACCAAGGTTTTTTCATAACCTACTAACAATTCGAGCAAATTCGTTTAGAGGACCAACTAGGGTTGCCAGATGGGAAGACTAAAAAGTCAGGGCAAATACATATTACTTGAATTAAAAAAAGTTATAAAATCAATTTTTTTTTTAAATACATATTAACGTCAATACAAAATACATAATACGCTTTTTTTTTAATACAACCGACTTCAACTTCGAATACCTGGATGACATCTTCATATTTTCTATTAAATTTGATTTAAAAACCAAACTACTGACCGATTTCGATAAAAAATATTTGGGGCCACCTCTGAAATAATACCTACCAAACAAAAAATAATCATTGAAATCAGTTCATAATTGGCGGAATAATCGCTTAACATACAAACAAAAACATACAGTCGAATCGAGAACATCCTTTTATGAAGTTGGTTGAACATCTGTAGCTTCCCCGCCGTCCACGCTTGCTACCACCAGCGTTCCTTTCAATCGAGGTGCACGAAGTGACTCAGTAATTAAAAATTTCTGTTACGTTGTAAACTTTACAAGAAGCTATATTTTGTCGGGATATTTTATTTTTGTCGAGAGTCTGGACTTCATATAAAATTTCGGGACAATCCAGGCGGATCCCGACTATCTGGCAACCCTAGCCCCAACCTAGAACAAATCTTCGAAATATGAAATCAGCTCTGTGAATAAAATGCAATCCTAAAAGTCCTGAAATTACTATAATAGTTTAATTTACTTCCAAATCAAATTCACCCCTATAATAATAGGTAAATAAGACACAGAGTACACCGCAATACATTATGCATAATTGATGCGACCCATAACTTATCTTCTAAAACGTTTTGGGCCAACTTGTGCCAAATGTTATGTACAAAATAAACGCTCTGTTATCTAAGTAGGCTGGTAATGTGGTAATGCAAGGATTCCAGTAAGGACTGTGGCAAAAAACTGCCTGGCAGTTGCATTTTGCTTGTTTTATTTTTTTGTGATATTTCCTCCTGGCCCTGGATACTAGTCCTTCAGCCGAATACATATTTCTTCATGGATCCTTCTTTCTCCAGTTAAATGAGTCGTCGTCACAGTCCTAGTCACACACAGTAAGTCACAGTCAAGTCCGATCATGCCCTAGTAAAGTCATGGCAACTTTACTACAAGCTTCTTCGGAGTTTTGGAAACAACACAAAAAGACACGTTTCACCACATGATATCACTTGCCCACACTCATGCACGTCAGTCGGCACTTAATGAATAAAACACCACTATTTTTATGCATTAACACCCGAAAAACACAAGTTTTGAAAAATAATACAATGCGGCGTCATGATTTTTTCGCGTTCCCGCCAAAACTCGCATTTTGCTTGTTGGCGTCAGAGTTGCCAACTCAATACCACGAATGAACGAAGTAGGTTTTTAGACAATAGAAAAAATATTGTTCAGATTTTAAGATTCGTTAAATAAATAAAAAAATACTGCTACATGTCATCTAAAAATTGCTATTGCTTAGATTCTTCCAAAATAGAGCCACATAACAAAATGCACAAAAAAAAACACAAATGAAATTAAATAAGAAGCGTTTCGTTACTTCTACTTCTGTTGCGTCTTGTTAAATATTAAGAAAATGTATGGTATTGTTGCTAATGCTGTTTAGTGCTAGGTAAGTGCATGGCAAGTCATGGCCGCACTCACGTCGAATTCCTGCTTTGTTTAAAAAAAATCGCCGTATGTGGTCAAAACTATGTCGGAGCATCCGACTTAATTAAACGCGATTAAAACCGTATAAATAAAACAAAAAAGGCGCTGCATATCAAGATGAGTAGTGCTAAACATGCGAAAATCGAGCTAGATCTAGCCCAAAATTCTGAGTTGACAACACTGGTTGGTTTTGCTTGTTTGCCCTTAATGTCGAGTTTCCATACTGCAGTTCTGTATAAGGGTGACGCGTGTGGGAAGGACGCAATAAAGGAAAATGTCCTTGTTCTGATGACGTAAGAACAATATTATTTTGGTTCCCGTGGATGGAGGTTTCAGAAGTGCCTAGATAACGCCCAACCTTGTTAAATAATGAGATCGCGCGATATTTTTGGACGAAAAATTTAGAGCAAATAATTATTAATTGTTGGACAATGAATGAATTTATTTTTGTTTTATTTATACGGGAATACTCACGTTTAATTTTATCGGATACTCCGACTATAGTTTCGATCACATCCGGTGACCTTATTCAAAGAGTGAAAACAGTGCCCGTTGCGCGTGCAGCTGCGTCCTGCTTAGCACTTTAGCCTTTAGCCTTTTAGCACGTTGAGTGCTAAGCAGGACGCAGCTGCACGCGCGACGGGCTCTGTTTTCACTCTTTGAATAAGGTCACCGGATGTGATCGAAACTATAGTCGGAGTATCCGATTTAATTAAGCGTGAGTATTCCCGTATAAATAAAACACAAAATGTGTCAAAAACCACGTCCGTTTTCATAATAAAAATCAGATAAAAATGAATTAATTGGCCAACCTTTTTCGGGATATTAGTATTTATTATGGTTATATTGAAATATAAACGTTTCTATCCAAGTGATTACATAAATATCATCATCGTCTGCTATCTCTTGTCAAATTCTCTGCGCCAACGACACGTACCAGGGCTTCGAGGTTCAATATTTTGTTTTTTTTAAGTACTATACCAACCTTTGCATGAACGCACCTCTTAACAGATTAATCACTGAATTTAATAGATTCAGTAAGATGTATTTAATTTATTGAACCTTTTCATTAGTAGTATTAGTAGTTTAAAGGGGGCTATCCGCAACATTAATTCTGAAAGCGTAGTACTTTTTTAATTTTTTTATAATATAATTATAGTAGGTAAAGATACAAGTTTATTTTTTATTGTTTATACAATCAATTGACGAGACAAGCAAGACGTTCGCCTGGTGGTAAGCATCACGCCTGCCACTAACAGTAGCAGTGCTAGAATTGTGAACTTGCGATCACATTCCTGCGCGCACTGCACTGCGCTCGTCACCCTGAGATATTAGATGTTAAATCTCTTCTTACCCAGTAATTTCTCTGGTAACATTGCCCTTAAAACCGGAACACAGTAATGCTTGCACACTACTGCTTGGCGGTTGAATAATACAGCCTTATAGCTCAGTTGGTACATGTCTGTCTTCAGAGCTGTAGGGCGTGGGTTCGATCCCCACCCAGGGCAAACATTTATGTGACGAACATAGATGTTTGTTCTGTGTCTGGGTGTAGTATGTATTATAAGTATGTATTTAAAAAAAATTGTATACTATCAGCTATCTGGGTTCCATAATACAAGCTTTGCTTAGTAAGGGGCTAGATGGCACTGTGTGTAAAATGTCCCCCAATATTTATTTATTTATTTAACTTGCAAAGGTGTGGCACTTCCCCAGGCGGACTGTGCAATAGAGTCCTACCACTACAAAATATATATAGGCAACTAAAGATTATTTTTATAGATACCGCTCGTGTCACTATTGCATGTTGTCGGTGCCTCTAATTGTATCAGCATCTAGTATTTTTTTTATTTACATGTGTTAATGATAATGTGTTGATGTATGATATGTTGGTACCGAGAGAGAGAGACGGAGAGAGAGAGAGAGAGAGAGAGAGAGAGCTAGATCCTGTAGAAGAAGTCCTGTAGTGTAAAAGTTGGTACCCAATAAATAAAACATCATCATCGTCTACTGGTGAACATAGGCCTCTCCCATGTCACGCCATGTCTCAGCACGATCTTCAACGCTTTCGACCACAGCCACTGTCTTACGTATATCGTCACTCCATCGTGGGTCAACTTACTCTACGTTTGTACGTCTCCACTCTAGAAGACGTCTGTCCCAACGGGTACGGTTCTGCGACAGATATAACAATGTGATTATTCGTCTGGATTAAGTAGATATGTTGTTTTTAGTTGATTTTTTGCTATTCATTGGCAACTAATTATATTTTATTTTTAATTCCAATCTCGGTTTTGTATTTACTGATATTGTTAGTTCTCCGAAAGCCTCTTTATATTTTTCTCCTTAATTTTACTTCTTACTAGTGTGGTTTCTGAAATATAGTAAAAAACAAACTTGATATGAAAAACGAGGTAATTTTTTTTACAAGTAAAGTAATGTAAGATTACCAGATGTACGTGTGCCATGAACTTAAATTGCCGTCTACCCTTAATGACATCTTAGAGTCGGAGAGGCGACCACCCAAAATTTGTAAAACGATTCATAATTGCTACCTACAGATAGTGCAACACATATAGACACATCCTTTTTCATATTCCTTGTAATAAAACTGCGTATAATAAATAATGTTGTATTTGTATTACTACACGTATTTGTGTTTTTTTGGTATTGTTACAGATGTTAACATGTGATTTATCTAGACTTCATTGATTTTTGTCCATTACTAAAAAAATACACAATAGAGTAAAACTTTTGCCCGTCACACAACTTCAGAAGAGTTGTGATCACAATTGATAAAAGTCAATATCAGGCAGAAAAGTCACAATATTGTCAGTCCTGCTTAAACAAGTTACTTTATTGTTACCTACCAAATGTATTTTAATTTAATTTATTGTTATAATATTACCTTGCACTACACTGTAGGGTAAAGGTTTATCTTTATTCATTCCTCTCGTTTCGCTATATTTGTCTTTAAAATATACTCTAGTTCGTCCCCCGTCTCCGCCTGGATCTCTTCGTTGGCGGTCTTTTGTTGACTTTAATGTAGATCAAAGAAATTGGCGTCTACCTCTCAAACTACAACCAAGCTCATCAACCTTTATGCTTTAATACCAAGAAAAAAGCACCCC
Organism: Erannis defoliaria; assembly: GCA_905404285.2. Lineage (NCBI taxonomy): Eukaryota > Metazoa > Arthropoda > Insecta > Lepidoptera > Geometridae > Erannis > Erannis defoliaria. Next base: position 9,346,483 of record FR990091.1, on the reverse strand, counting down.
AGTATATTCTCATTTGCTCAGTTTATTTGCACTGAACAAATTCTAGTAATTTCATTAATATTACAAACACTTACGTAGAGGAGAGACAGTAGGACAGGATGTTTGTTAAGGTTCTGTAGGAAACTAAGATAACTGATGGGGAAGAAAGGTTCGAGTGGCGACCACGAACCGGAAGGCGCAGCGTAAGCTTTTAGGTGGACCGACGACATTGTGAAAGTCGAAGCAACCGGTGGATGCAAATGGCAGGTTATCGCACAGAGTGGACGTCTCCGGGATGTTGATGATGTTGATGAGGAAATTAAGAAACGGGAGGAGTTTGTTTGAGATTAGGTGTGGATCAAAGACATCTTTGGAATCTTTGTAACAACTAGCGAAATTTGCTTTCATCTCTCCAGATTTATGGATGTTGGTAATCGCGTACCTAGGTCGAAGGCATTTTTCAACTACTCTTGACGAAACTTGTTATACAAGTTGTAAACTTCATAGTTTTTTTAATCGTCGGCGATTTTTGATTGGTGTTATTTTTCTCCCAAAGGGGAGGAAGTTTGTTGCGGCGTCATTTACCGGCCGATCAGCTGGATCTGGACCTGGGTATGTCCTAAAACTGTATCCAGAACCAAGGCAGCCCCCAGCGGGGGTTTGGGGGCCAAACTCAAAAACCCCCGAAATGCCTTCCCTAACGCACCGTTTTATTCATACATGTATAGATCATGTATAGATTGTCGTCATCTTAAAGGGTAGCGAGCGAAGTGCAGTGCGGCGCAGGGTTTTGTTCGTAAGTTCACACTGAGAGTTATCTTCAACTAGATGGCGCTGACTATACATGACAGTCAAAAATAGCATAATATTTTTGATGTGTGGCACTAAATCCCATCAGCGATCTCCAAGCCGCCTGCCAAGCGTGGGGATTATGGCAACACCTCCCTATTAAGGGAGAGGCTTTCGTCCAGCAGTAGACATCTTCGGGCTGATGAGTGAGTGAGTGTGGCACTAAAATAAAATAAAAAACTTGATAATGACAGCCATGTCTGATCAGCGCCCTCTACAATGAGCTTTTTGTTTTATTGTGTGCCGGAATATTTCCCATTCTGGCACTCTACTGTTAGGCAGGTGTGTCGCTTACCACCAGGCGAACCATCGTCTCAACTCCATTGCATAAAAAAGCCATTCGCATTAATCATCGACAGCGTACTACGCTATCGTCCTAAGACTAAGCTGTAAGCCTTTTACGTCATCTATAATGTTTCTTAAACTGTATTTCTGTAACATTGTTTCGTTATTACAACGATGCTTGTACTTACTGCGGCCTTAATGTTTCTCCGCTGTAACATCGCGTTACTGTGATATGAAAAAAGTTCGAGCTCTCTCGGCCAAGCCAACAAGTTTGATGCTTTATAGCCGACAGATAAGGCGGTTGTAAGTGTTGCCACTTTTTTACTGCTGTGTTGTGCTTTGGCGGCGATGTTACTAGAATGTTGCCATGTTTTGGCTCAATTAGTAGCTATTGTAGAGTTTTTTGTACCTAAGATAAGATAAAAAGAACTTTATTACCAAAATATATATATATACGTAAACGCTAGACAAACAAGAGAACAATAATTAAGCTTAACATTTAAAATTAGTATTCAACCGACTTCAATTTTGACCAAAGGATGTATTCCTTTGGTAGTTAATAACTTATTGAGTTAGTCGCGTATCTGAACAAAGTGTTAAGTAAGTCAGATTACGCCAAGGCATATTGCTTCAGAATAGTTAATATCTTCTGTCTTTAACTTGTTACAAATTTTAATTTTAAAATGAATGGCCCTAATGGTCCTATTGGACGATAACAGTCACCGATCCACCAATAGCGTAAGGACTATAACTAGACTAAATCAAGGAAGGCAAGGCAAGGCCGCACAGGATTTGAATGACTTATTTTTAATTCGGGATTATAAAAATATCAGAATTATTAGAGGCAGGTAGATGTGTTGAGTTGGCTACTTCGATACCATATCAGTTTCCATTAACTGCTTTTTGGTATTATTTTAAGGTGTCGAACACCCAGTCTTTCAAATACAATAGGTACTTAAGCTAGATAACTAATAACGTAAATTCGTCAACTTTCTGCGTACCAGTAGTAAAATTCAGACATTTAAAAAAGTTACTAGCGCAACACATTTTTTGGACATAAAATAATATTGTCACATTTCTAATTCCATCACGTCACAATGCTATACATTTCACTCATCACGATTTTATTTTCCTCCCCATTTTGCCCCTCTTGCCCCTTTAGGGTAAAATAGCACTAGGCTGCACTACGCAGTCACGTCTCTACACAAATATTTGTAGGTACTAAATATATATATTAGTAATTCGCAATGAATTGAGACCTCGCGACTCCCATATTTTCCAAGCCCCTTGACCAATTTGGCTCATATTAGAACTTTACTATTGTATTTGCACGAACTAATTGCTTACAAAATGTCATAAAGATCAAATATACACTATATCAAATATATACAACGTGTAACAAAAAAGTTCAACAATACGGAAGGGCATGTATGTACTCATCGTTATGAACAACTTTTACTATGGGGCCAACCCTGAAATCGCAAAAAAAAATCAGCTGTTCCATACATCTTGTCCAAGGTCAATGAACATTTTGTATGGAACAGCTGATTTTATTTTCGTGATTTCAGGCTTGGCCCCATGTTTATACTGATAAGTACATACATGTCCTTTCGTATTGTTGAACCTTTTTGTTACACATTGTATACATTCAAAAACCGACATTTCCCCGTTCAACTCTTCTTATAGATTTAGCTTCGCTTGTTCAATTAGGATTGGTCGAGTTTTCAGTTTGGAACTACATGTTACTAGTATCTTAATATATAATATTCAAAGTCTTGACTGACTTATAATAGTATTATATTATCTGTGTACTTGGTTACAACATTCATAATGATCAACGGTTATTAAGTTAACGCCGAACTTTACAATAATAGGTAAATTCGCGCTCGATGCGCTCGAGATTTATTGCTGCACTGGATCTGACGACACATGACAACCGTAGTGTGAGACTCAGAGAGCATGTTTAATAAATACTGGTATAATTATAACTACTAAACAATTTAATAATACTGACCCACTGACACTAAATTTTTATGGTGGAAATAAAGTTTTAATGTATCTACTTCAAGGACAAGACCAAGAAAGATTTTAGATAGTTGCACTCACTGGGCTTGTATACTACATAATGTATTGTTTTGTTAAAGACCTGGACAGTTTAGATTAAACGCATACTGACTAATTATACGATTATTATATTTATTTTTGGCTTCAATATTCCATATTTTAATGAATAAATAATTTAAAAATGTTAAAATTTCCGTAAGTTACATCGTATATTCTAGGCTTTATCCAGAAGACGTCCACTACTGGTCGAAGCGCTCCCCCGTAGTAGTAGCGTTGCCTTAACCCCACGCTTGGCAGGCGGCTTGGGGATCGCAGAATGTTCACCATCGTTAACCGAGAGGACGCTGCTGCCCGTCCTCCGATGGTTCTGGGTGCAGTTTTAGTACATACCCAAGGACATATTCTAGGCTTGGTTTTAATAAATTCACCACACTCAGCCGGCGGCGTAATGCGTTTTAACCTAAAAATAAATTAACATGCGTAGATTGAATTGTCAAAAAGTTCCCGAATTGGGTTTTATGTTAATTTCAAGTTGAAAATGTGCCGGATTTTTTCCCGCGTAATTTTGTATTCGTCGAAAATCAACTTTTTTTTTGGGTTCAGACTGACAAAATACAATACAACATGTACCTACACTTTACTGTGCACACTAGAAACAGCGAGAGATAAGAGTTTATTACCGTCTTATGTTTAAAACACTAAAAAGCATTTCAAACCTTTTTACGTAAAAAGTCTTTCAAACTCAAATCGTAATTTGAAAAAAAAATTACAATAGGTACACTTTTAAACAAACGCACACTTTTTTTGTACACTTTTTCATTTTAACTTATATAGGTTCGAAATACGGCTTAGCATTTTATGAAAATAACGTAAACTTTCCGTTTTAATTGTGATGCTACCAAAACGGCAACAAAATTCTTGTTTCATAATTGATTACGAACCAATGAAAAATAATTCTTCTTTCGTAGCTGACTACGAAAATTAATTACCAAAACGGATCAAACCGATATCTAAAATCTACACTTTTGACGGAAATTCGAAAACAAGATTTTTGTAATGTTTTCACGATTGGCTCGGCTGATCTTGATAAAATTTAATTTAAATATAGCTGAAACAATAATCGTCATGATCTCCATCAATATTCATCATTATTACGTCGTGTCGGCACAAGTTGAACAACGGGAACTAGTCCACATTTTCCCGGTCAAATTGAACCCCTACTTAGTCCGTTTTTATGTACCTGTTGGTCCAAAACACGGTTAATTCAAATAACAGGTGGCGTAAAAAGGCCAGTTTCCCCTTTAGGTGCGACCTCGTAAAAGAAGGGTTAACTATTCGCCAGATAAAAAATAAGGCAGAGATACAGTGAGAGCTTATGTAGAAAAAGTATCTTAAGTAGCTTTTTTTTTTTTTTCTTAGTTCTTGGCATCGCACGTTGTGCATACTGCCAGTGTCAAGTTTATGATTTTTTCAAGTATTTATATGTAAATCAAGTCAAATATGTAATGATATCACAGTCAGTCACACGAAATTAGTCATAGTCGAGTCCAAGTCATGCCCTAGTAAAGTTGTGGCGACTTTACTATGAGCTTATACGGAGTTTTGAAAACAACACAAAAAGACATGTTTCACCACATTATATCACTTGCCCACACTCGTGCATGTAATTCAACACTCAATGAATAAAACACCACCATTTTTAATCATTAATTCGCGAAAATACACAAGTTTAAGAAAATAATAGAATGCAACGACATGATTTTTCCGTGTTCCCGCCAAAACTCCCTTAAGTAGCTTAAGTATCATAATTAATAGTCTTTTCAATCGACTTCAAAAAACGAGGTTCTCAATTCGACTTCATGTTTTTTTTGGTATGTGTGTTACGCGATTACTCCGCCAATTATGAACTGATTTTGATGATTCTTTTTTTGTTTGGTAGGTAATACTTTAGAGGTGGTTCCATATACATTTTATCGAAATCGGTTCAGTAGTTTGGTTTTAAAATCAAAATTACGAAAATATGAAGATGTCATCCAGATATTCGAAGTTGAAGTCGGTTGTATTTTTTCTTTTAAAAGCGTATTATTGAGTCTATAGATTGGGCAACACCTCGCTGCCCCATTTACGGGTCAGAGTTTTGGCGGGAACGCGCGAAAATCATGTCGCTGCATTGTATTATTTTCCAAAACTTCTGTTTTTTCGAGTGTTAAAGCATAAAAATGGTAGCGTTTTATTCATTAAGTGCTGATTTACGAGCAAGAGTATGGGCAAGTGAAATAATGTAGTGAAACGTGTCGTTTCGTGTTGTTTCCAAAACTCCCAAGAAGCTTGTAGTAAAGTTGCCACGACTTTACTAGGGCATTATTGGACTTGACTGTGACTTACTGTGTGTGACTAGCGACTGTGACTACGACTCATTTAACTGGAGAATGATCGATGAAGAAATATTTATTCGGCCGAAGGACTAGTATCCATGGCCATGAATAAATTATAAAAACAAAACCAATTGAGGGTTGGTGGATGGCTTTGAATTTCTTCTTTTGGAAGTATGTAGGTATCCTTACGATGATGTTTTCTTCCATCAAAAAAATGCAGAGGTATGAAAATCCGTACATAACTCCAAAGATCTCATTGGTAAAGGCTTGGATTTGAATCCGCGTTTGTTTTACGTTGCCTTCTTGAAAACATAATAAGCTTTTAAAAAAAAATACAACCAACTTCAACTTCGAATACCTGGATGACATCTTCTTAGTTTCTAGTAATTTTGATTTAAAACCAAACTACTGAGCCGATTTCGATAAAATTTATATGGGACCACCTCTGAAGTATTACTTACAAAACAAAAACAAAATATTGCGTAACATACATACAAAAAAATATATAAGAAAAAAAACATACAGATGAATTGAGAACCTCCTTTTTGAAGTCGGTTGAAAAATAGGATCCGATAATAAAATGGGTGTTTAGCTACTGTACTGATAAGCAAAACCAAAACTATAACCAATGCTTCAAAATAATTCTTCTTATTTTCTTACAAAACTTATCGTTATTTCAATGAAACTAATATATTTTTTTACCAATTCCAATAAATGAAAAATAAACTGATTGTACGAAACAACAGAAAGTTTAGTGTTCTTCCCTATGGAAGAACTCAAAAAATTATTCATTAATGATTATTAATAAATCACCTTTTTTACCTATCTAGTAAAAAAGGGAGATGAGGTACGCTCTAATGTCAAGTAAACATAATTAGACTAAAATAACTACATGAATAATAATGAATCGGAAGAATTTTAAAGAAATATTCAGTTTCAATGTATTCGTCATCAGCCATAAGATGTCCACTGCTGGACGAAGGCTCTTAATAGGGCATGTATTACCAAGTGAGCAATAATTCCGTGGAACTTATTTTTGTTTTTTTTGGACTATTTGTGCGTCTTTTGAAAACACAGGAAGGTATTGTTTCTGCTTATTTAGATAGATCCTAACGTTGTACACGAGCGCCTGTTTGATTGTGACTAACAATTTAGGTCCGTGGACCTAATTTGTGCGGTCCACGTCAAAGCGCGCGTCCTTCATCTCTCCTTTTCTCAATAGATCTATGTGTTCTTCGTTATCTTTTGGCTTTGGAGAGACAGCGAGCTCCTTCAACGTTTATTGGGATATAAGAAAATAGAAAATTCCAAGTAATCTATCACAAAGTATTTATCGGAAACATGAGTCAAGTTAAAAAGTTGTATAATATGCTTTTAAAACTTCGTGGGCCGATCGATCACTGCATTAATAGCTAATCGAATATACATTTATCTTAACCAAAACAAAGGGAACTTTTGGCAGGTTTTATATTCTTTCTATCGGATATAACATTCTTTGAAACTTTTCGGCATAATATCAATTCCTGTTTAAAGCTTACGCTTACTAGACATACAATTTTCCGTATTATGTTTATGGAACTGTAGATACCTATACTTTTTTGCCATCTGTATGGGTAATAGGGAATATACATGTGTTACAATGTAGTTCCACTTATCAGCCAGAAGACGTCCACTGCTGGACGAAGGCCTCCCCTAATAGGGAGGGATTGCCATAATCCCCACGCTTGGCAGGCGGTTTGGGGACCCCAGAGTGTTACCACCGTTAACTAAGAGGACGCTGCTGCCCGTCCTCCGGTGGTTCTGGATGCAGTTTTAGGACATACCCAGGCCTTAATAATGTAGTTTCAAATAGTGTCAATTTCCCCGGTGTGCCGCAGCCGGTTCTCTCTAAAGAGCGGTCATTCGGCCCAAGATCGAGGTTTGCAATTCTATTGGCGATCACTAACCCTAAATTACGGTACGGAACCCATTATCGTGCCGTTTGTGTGCGCCCGATTGATATTTATTCAACGTAGTTCGATGTAGTTTGGGGTTACGTTACAAAATGGTCAGTTGGTCGAGTTAGTGTGTTACTAGACTAGCTAAAGCATAAGCTTAATCAGCCTTTTTAGGTGCCCATGCCCTCGAAGGGCCAATGGGCCATATCCACCACTCTGGCCCAGTTGCGGGTTGGTGAATTCACATACGCTATTGAATTTCATCTGCGGACGTACGCAGGTTGCCTCACGATGTTTCCCTTCACCGAAAAGCCAGTAGTATCCGTACATAAACTTTTGTACTTTATTTGTGTAAGACAGTGTATCAATAAAAAAATATCTCCACTGTAGCGCTAAGCTCATTGACGTCACGTGGCTCCCACCGGCGCCGGCGCTTCAGCAATAGTGCAATATGGAAATGCTTGTTTAACTGCTATGTCAAATCACGACAAACAGCCTAGTCGATGTCAAGGCGTCTCCATGTATCCCAGACTTCTCACTCAAGTACACTCGTATGATATAGTCACTCAACGAGTGTACTGAGTGTGCCGAATTAATCACATTTACAGTGTCTGTGTTCGGAATGATCCGGAACGAGGATATTCGCCAAAGAACCAAAGTTATCGACATAGCTCGCAAGGTTTGCAAGTTGAACTGGCAATGGGCAGGCCACATCGCTCGAAGAACTGACAACCGATGGGGAAGAAAGGTTCTTGAGTGGCGACCGCGAACCGGAAGACGCAGCGTAGGAAGGCCTCCCACTAGGTGGACCGACGACATTGTAAAAGTGGCCGGCAACCGGTGGATGCAAATGGCAGGTTGTCGTACAGTGTGCCGGTCTAAGCCTTCGTTCAACAGTGGACGTCTCCGGGCTGGTGATGATGATGACAGTATCCGAGTCTAGGGATGAAGAAAAACTGTCTTTTAAAAAGTAATTTTAAGTAGTTTACTCCAATGTTGAGGCTTTGACCTACAGTACAATTTTCGTTTTTATGTGCTGTTTCTGCGGGTTTTATAAGTTATCTACACTGTCATGTCAAATCACGTAGAACATCCCAGTCGAAGTCGATAACAGCGCAACGTTGCCGTCGCAATGTATCCCAGACCCGCACACATTATGTGAAAGTAGATTAGGAATTAAAACAGTATACGAAAAGAAGGGATCCATCCCAGACTGCTCAAATCAAGTAGGTACTAGAAGGGTAAAGAAAAGCCGTCTACATTTTTTAAGTAGTGTTATTAATTCCGAGGCTTTGAACTACATACGGTTTTCGCTTCTATGTGGTTCTAGTTCAACGCTATCATGTCAAAATCACGTCGAAGTCGATGTCAACAATATCCTCGCAGCTTCTCAAAGCGTCGCAATATATCCCAGAGTGCTTATATCTAACACTTGTCTCGTTACATGTGTTTCATTCGGCACAATATGGACCCTCAGACGGATGGAGAGTCCTTAAGGCCCCGATCGAGCTGTTCGTGCGTAAGGGGCCGCCGGGACCCGGATTTGAAGGGTTATGGCGCTGCCGTATTCGCAGTATGGATCGTTTTGACAATAAAATAGAGCTGATGCATGTGACGTTTTGGCCTAGTTCATAAAAGGAAGTATGAGATTTTTTTTACCACTAGGCCACCTGCGTGTGGGAAATGTCCTAAGCCTGTAAAATGTTGAGATTTTGGGTATCTTACCTTAAAATAAAAAGGAACCATTATGGAATAACTTCGTTGTCCGCTTGTCTGTCGGTTTGTCAAGACTTTTTTTCTCGGGAATGGGTGGAGATATCAAGCAGAAATCACACGTAGATTTATTGAATTAGTTTGATTCCTTATTTTTTAAATTATTAAATAATAATTCATTTATTTATGCTGTATAAATAAGCTATTTACTTATAGTTCAGATTGCCATGCTCTATGATGGCATGCAAAATATCTTACGTGCCTGCCGGAGCGAAAGTAACCACTTCCTCCCCGCAGCGGCACGTAATATCGTATACACACCACGGGAGCAAGTAAAGAAGCCTCTGATCTCATGTTTGTCACCCTCGGCTTCATCCCATCCCCTTTTGCTCCTTAGGTGAGTAATCTACTATGTAGGTAAGTAAACATTCGTTATTTGCATTACATTCTTCATCATAATCAGCCTGTCATAGTCCACTGCTGGACTCAGGCCTCTCCCAAGGCACGCCACTCGGCCTGAACTTCAGCTATCCGCTTCCAACCACTGCCAGTTGTCCTAAGTATATCGTCACTCCATCGAGTCTCAGGACGTCCTACCCTACGTTTGCCGATACGTGGCCTCCACTCTAGAACACGTCTACCCCAGCGGTTATCGGTTCTGCGACAGATATGACCAGCCCACTGCCATTTCAGTTTACTAATACGCTGAGCTATGTCGGTAACTTTAGTTCTCTGGCGACATTCACATTTTACATTCCTACATTTGTTAATTTAAATAGATTTAGTGTCAAAATAATTCATTAATTCACAAACATCATCATTATTTTATTACTAGACAGCTCCGTGGCCAGAACCCATACTGAATGTTTTTTGTACATTGTTATGTTCTTGTCGGTAATAAGGCGAAGCGCAAATGGTAGGCAAGGGTGACGTGCGGTTGATAGATAGGTTTAATAACATAAACATATGAATACGTGTTACGTGATATGTGTTTCGGAAATGGATGTTTCCGGAACTAAAACCGCCCATTTTACATTAGCCGCAAACACGGTATCGGGCGATCTGCGGACGGTCGCATTCAATGGTTACCATATTGAATCTATCTATCTATTCTAGCTATCTATAAAAAAAATACATATTAGAAAATTAGTCTTGCAATCCAGAGTAGCTATCATTTTGGGCACGTTACCCGAAATTAGAGATGGTTTAAAATATCTATAGGTTTGCTACCTACAAATACTTTAAAATATGTCTTATATCGATTATTTTAAATAATAAAAATTAACTAAATATAATGATAATGGCTCTAGAGCAATTTTTTTAAGTATAAATACTACGTCTACTGTAGATAATGTCTTTGACATTTTCTTTTTCTCAGCAACTAATTTGCTAAAGAAAGTATAACCCTCCAAAGATTACTATGAAAATATTTAAAGGGCATTATATTTCTTATAGCAATTAGTTAGTTACTGAAAAAAAAAGAAAGAAATATGTCTACAGTAAAACACTGTTTTAAACTATCACGGTTATTTACTAAAGTTTATGTGTTTTGAAATGAGCTCCCGATATTCAAAACCTTAATAATTGTTGTAATTAGGAACAAAAATAGCTGAAACTCTGTAAAAGGACAACCGCGAAACCGTGGTGAAACCGCGAGGCAATGTTTGCTTGTCAATAAGTACTAACATAAAGTAACTCGGTATCTCGGCAAAGATAACTATCCACTTAGCGTTAATACACGTCAACGCGTGCGACGCGGCGCGACTGTTCGCGCGATTTATTATCGCACGAGTCGCGGTCGCAACCAGTCAATCGGCTATTTTAGAAACTGACATCTCGCGAGCCTGCACTGAAGGGTTAACGTAGACTTATGAACGAGTAGAACAGATATTTTGACCCTATGAAATTCCAGAAACCACACCAGATCGCAACGACATAATGTGGCGTCGCTGTGGCTACATGTGAATAGTATCGCTGCAGCTTTTTGCAGTTGCGTTGTGGTACCGACAAAATGTCGATGTGGTTGCGTTGTCGCTAGCAGTTGCGGTGTGGTTGCACGTGTGCATGTGCATTAGACTCCGAGCGCGCACTGTCGTTGCGTCAACGCAACGTTGTATCTGCGATGTGGCCGGCGGCTATTTCACGGTGTCGCTGGTGGTTGCGATGTGGTTGCGATGTGGTCGGTATCATCCACGCGGTCTATAATGACGGCAAAATGTTACGTGTAAATTCTACTATTCATTTTATATATGCGCCCGACCACGTGTTGTGGTTGTGGTGTGGTTGTGGTAGTGGTGTGGTTGTGGTGTGGTTGTGGTACGTGTGAAACAACCCTAAAGGCATGTGACATTTTGGCCTAGTTCATACAAGGTACGGGAAATTTGTACCACTAGCCCACATGCGTATGGGATATGTCTAGGGTTGCCATCCGTACTTTATAATAAAGTATTGTACTCTATTTTGGCCAAACGTACTTTATACTTTATGAGGGCAGTAAATTTACATGAAAATACTTTATTTTTACCTGTGAAGATTTTTTTAAATGGACTACTATTTTTTACGTGTAACGGAACGGACCGTACTGCTTTTTAGATTTAGGGATTGATTGCAAAGATGCTGATGATATATTTAAGAGTAACAAATATTTGTTGGAAGTTGCTGGAAGTAACAAAAAATATGTATGGAAGAGAAATAGTCTGGTAAATAATTAGTACTTTATTTTCAGATGCTATACTTTTTTTTTAGTCTAGAAAATTAAATATACTCTATTTGCTAAAAAAAAGGTGGCAACCCTAGGTATGTCCTAAGCCTTAAAACTAAGTTTCAGCTACGAAAGCCCTGTGTTAACTGGGTGCTAGAAAAATTTCGAAAATTTTGGACTTTTTTTATATCTTGGCTTTTTATTTATTTATTTATAGACAATAGACAAGATTCTATTATATTATAGTTAAATTATATGTAACATTTATTTTTTTAATTCAATTTTTTTCTATTCTGTGTTTATCATTTGTTTTATTTTTTTTGTTGCATAAAAATTGTTTAGTATTAATTTTAAGTTTTGTACATATAATTTAATTATAAATAATTTTAAGCAAATAAATAAAACCGCACTGGTATGAACGTAAAATAATACCAAAAAATCAGTACGGTGCAATTATTTGCGACCTAAGATGTCTTAGATGACTGGCCTATAATGTTTTCATTCTTCGATAAACCGTTTAAAATAGCAGCTAACTGAGTTTACCAAAGAGTACCTACATTCTAATTTTAAGATAATAGGCGTGTGGCCTAATGTTAAATTTTTGACAAATAACAGGCTTAGTGATGAATATAACTAAATACATTACACATACTGAAAAAATAAATTGTATTGGCTGATAAATCTCTGAGATATGAGCGTTTAAAGTTTTAGGTGGGGATAGAGAGGGGATGCTCTATCCCTTTCTCGCAAAGCACGTGTTAGTATAGCATTTGTTTGCCGCGCCTGAGGCTTGACGCCATAGCTCAGTATAGCGCGCTCTCTGTCTAGCTTGAAATTAAAATTCTTAGAACTTATTTATTTTTGAATAATTTAAAATTTTGTTTTCGTTGATAGGCTCTATTGATAATCAGCTTTTTAACGAGGTAATAAAAAAATTGTAGTCATCATGCCTATTACTGATATACAGCTTCAAGCTTCAGTTTAAGCTTTACGTGATAACGTCGTCGTCGTCAGCCATAAAACGTCTACTGCTGGACAAAGGCCTCCCCCTTTATAGAGGGGTGTTGCCATAATCCCCACGCTTGGCAGGCGGCTTGGGGATCGCAGAATGCTCACCACCGTTAGCCAAGAGGACGCTGCTGCCCGTCCTCCGGTGGGTCTGGTTGCAGTTTAAGGACATACCCAGGTCTTCGTGATAATGTACCTAGAGAATAATCATCGATAGCCGTAAACATACAATAATTATTTAATTACCCACCATAGAAAAAAGAATAAAAAACTATTTTGAATTTTAAAATTCCTCAATGAGCCTGTACAGTGTACAAGCCCTTTAAAAAGGGGCAAAGCTGTAAAATAAGATTTCGCCTGAAGCGTTTTAGAATTTCCAAACCCTCAACTCGGTCATTCTATTGGAGTCCAAATAGAACTGCCACTGGCACAGTTGCGTTGTTCTAGACAACAGCATTTTTATTCTTAAATATTTCTCGCTTCGTTAATTTATCCAGCTTACCTCCTTTTAGAATATAAAATAAACGAATACAATATTCTTTACTTACCTCTTGAAATGTTATCTTTAGTTAAAATCGCATGAACTTCTGTTTACACGTGTTTGAAATATTTTTGTATAAGAGAAATAAAAAAAAAACCGGACAAATATATTATCTGCTAGGCGTTTGACAGCAAATCACCATTATTAATCAACGGTACGACTTTCTCCGTTATTTTTGTCAATAGTTGTTTGGTACGATGTAGGAACACTAAGAGCCTTACTAAAAACGCTGCTTAAAGTTATGTTAACGTCGTTGGATTTAGCAGAAGTGACGATTGTTAACATATGAAGCATTTTTAAGTAAGGCCCTAACTGTGATAAGTACCAAGTTAATTAAAATTTGTTCTATAAAAGTCCTATCTACAGCGTAGTAGCACTTACAACGCCTAAAGCCGTGTCTACACTGTAAGAATAGATATAGAATACAAAGTGCTATCGATTAAAGCGCCAGTTTTGTTGTGAATGTGAATTCCTGCTTTGTCACAACGCCGCGTTGTCCAACTATTGCTGATTAATTCACTTGTCACCGGGGATGGGCTGTTTATAAATGCAATCTAAACTGAAATGCAACTGTAACGCCTTTTGGCTGATCACACAAATTTTCTTGACTTTCGCATTTGTGAGTGTGTTAACATGTATGAATGTTACTAAGTATACTTCTACACACTATTACTATTCAACGAATTAAAGTGAAAGTTGAATGGCACTTATACCTTGGATTAACTGATGGGGCTTTTGATTCCGGAAAAATATACAGATCCCGTAAGAAAATAAATAAAACTGCGAGGTTTTGCTAGTCAAGACTATATATTATACTAAACATTAGAACGTAACAAGACAAAAACACGACAGCCCTGGCAAAAGAAAAGCCTGTGTCATTCGGGATGATGTAAGATCTCTAACTATAAACTATACATCCAAATCTGTTTAGGCATTTAGAAGTAATGGTGGAATAAAGAAACTCACATACATACATACAGATAATTTATTTAACTACAACAAGCTACAAAGACTACTTAGCCTACTACACAACAAAAAACAAAAGGATTGTATCCAGACCAATGAAAGTTTAGAGACAATCCAAATGCTCAAACCCACTACCAGTCGGCAGCGTACGCAGCATGCTGGCGGCATTGCCACGCTGGATGGCAATGCTTATGCGTCGGGCAAAAAATGCAAAAAAATACATATACGTAAACATACATGAACCTTGAAAACATTACACTCCTTTTTTTTGGGCAATCGTGTAGAAATGCACCAGAATAGATTAGTGCGATGAACTCAAAATAATCGAATAACAGACTACACGTACTATCGAATCGCATTTCAATATTTCACCAAAGCCCATTACACAGGTGCAGTTTACGATCACTTTCTGCGTATAAAACTGCAATACCTTTTATATAACTCTTATAAAACCGTTATATAACTGTTAAAATATTTATCACCTCGTATCGCCTCGGGCGATTTGCAACTATAGTGGCGACCGCGTACTTAGAGCAAATGGGGATATTATTCACGGTAGGAACGGAGAGAAAATAAATAAAGCTGTATTTGTGTGTTTTAAACAGTCTTAATATAGCTACTTCTATATATAATTTGTTTTCGTGTTGATAAGTGCTATAATTAATCAATGTTATAAATGCAAAAGTAAGTCTCGCTTTTTGTCTTCTCTATGATGTAGTCCACTGCTGGGCAAAGAATTACAATCGAAGGGAGATTTCGCGATACTCCACCACGTTGGTCCGGTGCGGGTAGGAGAATAGGCTAGATGACTGGTTTTTTTTTATTGTCCTATTCAAATGTGGCCCATAAATATAGCTGATTAATGAAAAGAAAATTAAAATCTGATCAAAAATAAGCAACTTATAAGCATTTTAATATCATGCTAGACAGAGAGGCGAAACAGCAAATCGTGACGTCACTTGTCAGGACGCCATATAAATTCTATTCTGACAAGTAAGGCGTGACGTAATTTTTTGTTTTGTGGGAAAGGGACAGAGTTGTCTCTAACAAAAACTTTTAACGCTCATATATCAGAACATTATTAACCGATTTAAATAATGTTTTCAATTACCATACTATATTCACTTAAATTCTTCATCAAAGCTATTGGTTTCAACGATTTAAACATCAGTCATCTACCCTATTCGCATACTTCTTTGAATTTCTCCTCCAATATCATAGACATACATAGTAGGGACGAGTTGGACGCCATTTTTAAATGTCGCCCATTCGTCGGTGTCGAATTGCACCGCATTGACACCGATGCCGGCACAGTCTGAGATGCACGTCCGACGTGATTACTTGAGTGCTAAATGCCAAATTGTGTGGTGAAAGGTTGTACGAATTACATTTTAAAGTGCAGTAAAAAAAAGGTGGTGTTTTTTATGACCGGCAAGTCAACATTTAAAGTTAAACTAAACTTGCTTTTATACAAAAACTATTATTTTAAGGTAATAAGTAAGTCGTTTCTAGTTTCGTACAGTTTGCGCTTCTTCTACCGCGCCTTACTGGCGCTGCACGTAGTGACCGCGAAATCCGATAGATGGCGTTGACTTTGTGTCAAAGAAAATTAGTCTTACGATTTCTTAACTCAGGTGTATCTAGATATAGAAATCACTGTCTAATATGCAGATTTTCTTACGATGTACGATTTTGGTGTTTTGTTAACATAACTACTAAACGCCTGAATCGAATTTGATGAATTTTGTTATAGCGTTAGTTAACATCGCATGACCGGCCATGAGATATTTATTCCTTTAGGAAAATACGAGAACCGTTTTTCGAAATTGCGGGTAAAGCTACAGATGTGACTAGTATTATTGAAAAATATCTTCTATTAGCACAATCTGTTGAAGCTGGTAGCAAATCGTAACCGTCTGAACGAGACGGTAACCAGTAGGTGATAGCAATTTGTAACCACCGTCTGGTAAAGATCATTCAATTTGAACGATCACTTACTACCTGTAACAGATAGTGTGAAGTGAAGACTGCACAGTGCACGATTGAAATAGGCTATCGGATATCGATAATAGATTTCGATTCGTTTTTAAAGATATCGATATCTTTGAAAATCGAATCTAGAAAAACGCGCGTGACCTAATTACTAAGTGGGTAGGTACTGGGTAGTATTTTTAAAAGGAAAATAGGTACTCTAAGATTATTTAGCATGGTCAATGAATAAAAATAAATCAATGATAAAATTATATTCAAACACTATTATTTAGTAATACATTTTTTTCAGGAAAATACTGGCATAAAACATAGAAAGATAAACTTTTATTGCTCTAGCTGCTCTATTTTACTGCTCTAGCTCTATACTAGAAATTATACACAATATAACGTATTCATAAAACAACATTATTTAAAAAAACTAGTGCATCAACTGGCGGTTTCTGCAAGAAAAATATTCTGTAGTAGTTTTACTACTTGTCCTTTAACGTTAGACGAAAGAGTATGTATACTTGAATGTACTTCAATAATTTTTAACGATAGTTCCAATATTTGCCTTTGGAATATAGCATTATCGATAAAATGAGACGTTTAACGCCCATCCCTAGAATGCAGTTCGAAGACAAGCCTGTTTGATGAACCGAAGTAGTTAAGGAGATGGCAAGGGAAGCATACCTACTATTACTATAAGACATTGGTTCTCAATCTGTAATCCGATACTCTGACTATAGTTTCGATAACATTCGGTGACCTTTTTCAAGGAGTGAAAATCTCGACGCATGTACGGCTGCGTCCTGTTTCGCACCCAATAACTCAATAGTAAATAGTATTTCTGTTCGCGTTTTGTAGTATGTTGTGCTATTTTTATGGGTTATCCCACCGTGTTAATGGTATTTCCAACGTAAATTTCCAACCTTAGTTACTACTGTACGCTTCATTTATGTATTGCGCAGAAATTTAGTGACGTTAGTTAACTTAAACAGTGATTTTAAGTAAGGCCCATTAAGTCCAGCTGAGCAGTCCCTTGCTTGTGTGATATCTGATAAGTAACGGTTCGCTCGCATGACATAATATTTGAGAACCTCTGAAACAGGGAGTTGCGTGCTACCGGGGTCCCATTTGTAACTTGGAAGTGGGTATTTTTTATAGGCAGGTGGTTGATGGGAAGTGGCTGTAATGTAGAGGTGGTTTCCGGGTTAGAAATAGCTATATTTGGCCTGATTTAGAGGAGAGTAAAATTTGTTTGGTTGTTTTTTATTTATTATTTATGGGCTGTAGAAGGTTTTGATTATAGCTCACCTAATGTTAAGCGATGGTGCGGTCAAAGATGGTAAATACAGCTAGCCTGGAATGGGAACTGGCTCTCAAGTGAGGCTGCTGAAATAAACCTTTATTATCCCGGCGATAGATTTTCAACTATCTTATGGCTTGTCAGGCAGATAGTTAGATAAATGGTTTCCTCACGATGTTTTCCTTCAAAGCTCAACTTTCTTTTGAGATTTGAACCCACGACCCGCGAACGGCAAACCGAACGCGTCAACCACGCGTCATGTTGTAGTGGTAGGGCTCTACTGCAGAGTCCGCCTGGGGAAGTACCACACCTTTGCCAGTTATTCAACCGCCAAGCAGTAGTGTGCAAACATTACTGTGTTCCGGTTTGAAAGGCAATGTTACCAGAGAAATTACTGGGTATGAAGAGATTTAACATCTAATAGCTCAGGGTGACGAGCGCAGTACAGTACGGCGCAGGATTGTATTCGCAAGTTCACAATTCTAGCAATGCTACTGTTAGAGGCAGGTGTGGCGCTTACCAGGCGGACGTCTTGCATGTCTCGTCACTTGACCGTATATAGGAAAAACCTTGTTTAAAAATTCTGAAGTCAACAAATTACGCATGGCATTTAATTTTTCCAATAATATTTCAAATAATTAAATTTTTCCTTTCATTTTGCGTTTTTGGAATGTACGTCTAGAAATTTCTCTCGGCATAGAACATAAAACTTTGTATTAGCCGAAAAAAAACTGAGTGTCTCTTCGCTACTAATCCGACCACCAATCAGCCGATACTATAATCGATCGACCACAATCCAATTAATATAAGGGTCAGAATCCAAAGCATCCAACCAATCTAGCTAAAAGCATAAATTTCAAACTGACCGTCAGTCTCTAACTTTTCGAATGAAACTCGCAATACTTATATGAGGACTAGAGATGAAATACTTGAAGTAACTCTAGAACCCTGAAATAAGGCTGGGAGTGCACGCTCCGGTGAGCGTCCCTCTTCAAATATCTGAGGACGTAAGGTCCGGTTCTAGTAGGTAAGGGAAGCTATTCATGGTCCGACAGATAGACTTGAGGAGTGTATAGAGTTACTGAATTCTTTGTGGGAAAACCAGGTGGGTCTCGCTGTTTTATCTGCAACTATACAAAATATATTTTGCGGCTTAAATTAATTATATTATATACGTTCTTCTGCTCTTGCTTCAGTTGCTTGCCATATCTATCAAAACCGCTATAGTACTTCAGTTGAAAATAGAAAGAAATAAGGGCAACCATATGGACCTGGGTATGTCCTTAAACACACCGACGACCCGACGACATTGTAAAAGTCGCGGGCAACCGGTGGATGCAAATGATCTGTCTGTCTAAATTCCTTCAATTTGCTTTACTTGTAAGTTTTATCCCCAAAGACTAAAAATAAATATCTATGGTCACATAAAATATGTTCCCTTGTTCAAATTGCACAAACACAATTTGTTCCAGTTACGAAACTTGGCAACTGTATGAATGGCCCGCTTTATTGCCCTCCAGAGAGCCTTAATGCGCGTGAATGGTCTGATGAATTTATTAACTGTGAAGATAGGACTGTAATTATTTGTTGAGATTCTTGGACCCTACTCAAGAGAGAAATAAACATTGAGATAATTATTTATTCTGTTGTTTAAAAGGATATTTTTGTGAGGAGGTTTATTTGTAAAGAAAATTGACGGGGCTACGTACGCCATTCTTTTCCCTTCCACATCAATTTTTTCGTTGTCTGTGGTTTTATGATGTTGATACCTACTTCAAACGGGATCTCAACAGCCATAATACAAAATGGCACCGTTATTTAATACGGAGAATTCTACATTCGGGCTGCGACACGTAGGGTATATATATTATTTTTATACTTTCAAAAGACGAGACAAGCAAGACGTTTGCCTGGTTGTAAGCGCCACGCTTGCCACTAACAGTACAGTGCCAGAACTGTAAACTTGCGAACACAATCCTGCGCCGCACTGCACTGCGCTCGTCACCCTGAGATATTAGATGTTAAATCTCTTCATACCCAGTAATTTCTCTGGTAACATTGCCCTTCAAACCGAAACACAGTAATGCTTGCACACTACTGCTTGGCGATTGAATAACTGGCAAAGGTGTGATACTTCCCCAGGCGCCCTCTGCAGTAGAGTCCTACCACTACAACAAAACGATTAGACTTCGCTTAGCTCGGTCAAATCAAGCAAGCTACTTCCTTTGCAAAAGCGAGCGGCAATATTTGGCGACCTTTTTACCCGCTGCAATATAACATGGAATTGATTTTAACTGTAACAGCATTTACTATTGGCATGCAGATTCTACCGACGTGGAATAGGGTGCGTTCATGCGTGGAATGGGGTAAGAACCCATCATAACATTCATATTTTTTATAGTAGTAGGGCAGAATCTGCCTGGGGAAGTGTCACACCTTTGCCAGTTATTCAAGCGCCTAGCAGTAGTGTGCAAGCGTTACTGTTTCGGTTTGAAGGGCAATAATACCAGAGACATTGCTGGGCATGAAGAGATTTGTCATCTAATATCTCAGGATGAGGAGCTCAGCGTAGGATTTTGTTCGCAAGCCCACAATTCTGGCACTGCTACTGTTACGGGCAGGCGTGATGCATACCACCAGGCGACGTTTCATTAATCTCATCGCCCTATTGCATAAAAAAAAAAGCAAGTCGTGTGTTTTAATTTGTATTATTTATTTCTACCGACTTCAAAAAAGGAGGTTCTCAATTCGACTTTTTTTTTGTATGTATGCTACGTGATTTCTTCGCCAATTATGAACTGATTTTCATGATTCTTTTTTTGTTTAGCTTGTTTGGTTGGTCTTCAGATGTGGAAATCGGTTCAGTAGTATGGTTTTTAAATCAAAATTAGTAGAAAATATGAAGATGTCATCCAGGTATTCGAAGTTGAAGTCGGTTGTTTTTTTTTTAAACGTTTTATATTTAAATATATTCGATTAGGTATTTGGGTAGACAGTGACGTTTGACCCTCACTCGAAACTTGGCACGGGATTTTGAAGAATTTGCTTCTGTTAACCCGGCATTTTATATTCAGATTAGATTATGTTGGAACTCCAAATAAGAAACGGGTTATGAGAAACACATGTTTCCATTCTGTTTTCCTAATCAAGAAAAAAAAAAATGTTCTATTTAATTTATTTAGTAAGTATATTTTTTTATGCAGTGGAATGACGACGCGAGCGTCATGTTCGCCTGGTGGCAAGTATCAACCCTATAAAAGCAATGCTAGAATTGTGAACTTGCGAACAAAATCCTGCGCCGCACTGCACTGCGCTCGTCAATTTAAGGTATTAGATGTCCAATCTCTTCATTTCATGGCCAGTAATTTCTCTGGTAACATTGCCTTTCAAAGCTAAACACATTTTGCTTGGCGGTTGAATAACTGGCAAAGGTGCGGTACTTCCCCAGGCTCTGCAGCATAGTCCCAATACCTCTACAGAAGATTCTGCGCAATAACTAAAAGATCGTATCCAGATTCTAGCTTTATTGTATATGCATGTTGAGTTTTCAACAAGTTATTTAACAATGCCGACTTCGATATATTTCTCTTCTGCAATCCATTCTTTAGGAACCTAACCAAGATTAGAATTTTTCCAATAATTTCTGTTTTGTTTCGTTTAATTAATTTGTGTTGTTTGTTGTGTGTGGGTGTTTCCCGATTTTTTTTTTTTTTTTTATAAGCACACAATACTTATTACAATCATTAATTAATATGATAACAGCATAAAGAGTCATGACCTGGATCACAATTCAAAATATTATGTGTATATAACAATTGAATTTCATAACAAAAACCGTATTTAGCTTCTTAAGTAAAAGGTTAGCCAAATTAAAGAGCTTTAAACTAAGTTAAAGTAAACAGTCGTCGTCAGCCATAAAACGTCCACTGCTGGACGAAGGCCTCCCTTTTAATGGAGGGGGTGTTGCCATAATCCCCACGCTTGGCAGGCGGCTTGGGGATCGCAGAATGGTCACCACCGTTAACTAAGAGGACGCTGCTGCCCGTCCTCCGGTGGGTCTGGTTGCAGTTTAAGGACATACCCAGGTCCTGTAAACAGTAACTAAATTAAATTACATAAATATTAATAATTATAAATATATATGATATATAAGACAGCAGTTAATCAAATGGCAACGCGAACCTGCAGAGTACGCATAACCACGAGCAGCCATGCGGGAGGCGGGCGCTCTCCGCATGATCACACTACACGCATGCATCTGATTTGACGGGCTTGGTAAAGAGGATATCTTTCAATGATTTTACATTCTGGGTGTCCTTCAAGTCACGAGTGAATCGGTTTCTTCTAGGCAAGCGTGCTCCATCGGAGACTGCATCTTCGCTTAAGGCTTGTATTTACCAAATTTGCCCCTCGCAAAATCAAATTTATTTAGTCAAATTACTATATTTAAAATGTTACAGAAGAACATCCGTCTTAGTAACTTCTGTGGATGAAAACACGATAGATTATACTTTGCTCGATAGAAAAAAATACCGAAACAGTGTCTATTTTTAAACCTTTTTCAGTTTATGTCCTAATTACATAGTCACATTAAAATAATATTTATTATAAGTTAATAGTATTTTGGAGAGCATGATGTAGTTCAAAAGTTATTCATTTCTATACTTTTCAAGTAATCTGAGAAAATCTTCAAAAATCGTAGTTTGACACGCACGAATCTGCGTAACCACCATATTTTTGCTCCGCTAAATGTGACTCTACCTGATACAGCTTTAGACTAATGATTGATCTCATTAAAAAATGTGCTTGAAACGTGGAATACCCGGCCTTAACATCAGACGAGGTGTCAGTCAAATGCAAGCCTATAAGGTAACAAAAAAAAAGTGTATAAACAAAAAACTGGTTTGAAAGTATTTTGTTACATTCTAGATTTAAAGCCCGTCAACCCAAACATTCGTTCTGCTTGTACAGTCAAGGTTTCACACGATTTGGTTTCGTAATTCAAAGTCCGTCATTAACGCACAATATATTATAGTATTATTCGTGTTATTGTGCAATCCATTCGCACATGCCATTACATGCGCAAGCGCTGTCACTCAATCATTATAACGCGATTATTCGATTTGCTCACCCGACCGTCGAGTGTTAAGGCCCAGAAATCAACGCACCACTCACATAAATTTCAACATTTTGACGTGAATTCGATGTGATATTTAGTTTGGCGGGCATTCCAGAAAAATTATAACGAAAAACTTTGTTCCGAATACTCTCGAAAGCTTCATTCTCCTAAAGTTTAAAATGATAGGTATATCGTTGTTATGGCCCATACGATGGCTAGATGGCTACAGAAAAATAGGTATTTGTCCCTCCATCTCCTGCGATGACGTCATAGAAAGGTGCAAAAATATATATTAAAAAAAAAACTAGAGGTAAAATTTTACAGAGATTTATTAAAAATATTATTTAGGTTCAAACACATAGATTTTACATACATAGATTATGTGCAAAGCAAAATATCCCTTAAAAAATTAAAAATATAAAAATATTTTAGTTTAGTAATCCCACTTAAACGACAATTGATAACTTTTTGCAGTATTTTTTATTTTAAAGCATGCCTACAGAGAGATAGTGTCGCGATATATTCTGGGCCTTAAGGTATTAAGTTATTGACCAATTTGTGCCTTTTTTCTTGCACAATTGCTCGATGATTAATGATGAGAATTGTGGTGAAATGTCAAATCTAAACCTTATTGTGTTGGAATAGAGACCTGCGACCTCAATTTGAAATTCTAGAAACTTAATAAAGCGCTTACAGATGGAGCATGTTCTTACCGTTGTTTGGATATAGATTTTAAATTGTATGATCAGTGGCTGCTAGTCAACATCATCATCAACAGCCTAACTTAATCCACTACCGAACACAGGTCTCTACCACAGAAAAGACCAGACACAGAGGCAGAAGCCCTACTTCTACGTCTTTTTGAGTATTCAGTTTAAAAACATGTATATTGGTAGAATTGTTTACACATAATGCCGGCTAGCGCGGCCCGTTACATTTCCGTTCTATTCGCTTCTCTCTTCAGTGGTCTCTACTAATGCGCACCAGTGGGCGTGCCAGCGGGCAGGCGGCCGAAGATAGGTATATGTTGAGCTTCTCACTCCTATTCATTCATCACCATGATCACCACCACCCCGGAGACGTCCACTGCTGAACGAAGGCCTGCCCTTAGACCGCCACTCTGTACGACAACCTGCCATTTGTATCCACCGGTTGCCCGCGACTTTTACAATGTCGTCGGTCCACCTAGTGGGAGGCCTTCCTACGCTGCGTCTTCCGGTTCGCGGTCGCCACTCAAGAACCTTCTTCTCCATCGGCTGTCAGTTCTTCGAGCGATGTGGGTTGACCATTGCCACTTGTACGTGCAAACCCTGCGAGCTATGTCGGTGACTTTGGTTCTTTGGCGAATATCCTCGTTTCGGATTCTATCGCGCAAAGTAACTCCGAGCATAGCTCTCTCCATTGCCCGTTGCGTGACTCTGAGCCTCTCCAAAAGGCCAGCAGTTAAAGACCACGTTTCAGTTTCACGTTTCTCCTACTGATTACTGCCTTATATAAGAAAGTATGCACAAAAAATTCAAGAATCCTAAAACACCTAACATTTACCAGAACTTCAAATTGTACTAAAGAATAAAATTGTAGTGAAAAAACCCTAAATGCGAAGATAGAACTCGAGACGGCATCGTTGCATTTCTTGTAAAATATTCAAACCTCGCGAATGGAAATTTCCTCACTTGCGTCAAGCGGTTGTTTGTTACAAAAATCTAAATTTTTCAGGTTTCCAGTCACCGCCTAAGAGGGTCTTTCGTATTGGGGTGAAGACTACAGAAGGAATTTGATTAAATCGAAAGGGTTAATCTGAAGGTTAAAGTTTAAAACGATGATGTCGCCATTACTTACATTATGGGGAAATCCCGCTGAATCAGTAGGTACTCCACATTGAGTGTTGTAGTGTCCTACCACTCTATTGTAGAGTCTGGGGAAGTACCACACTTTTGCTAGTTATTCAACCGCCAAGCAGTAAAGCAAGCATTACTGTGTTCTGGTTTGAAGGGCAATGTTACCTGATAAATTACTGGGTATGAAGAGATTTAACATCTAATATCTCAGGGTGACGAGCGCAGTGCAGTGCGGCGCAGGATTGTGTTCACAAGTTCACAACTCTGGCACTGCTACCCATAGTCGCAGGCGTGACGCTTACCACCAGGCGAACGTCTTGCTAGTCTCGTCACTTGCCTGTATAAAAAAAAAATTTGGCGTATACGCTATATGCAACGCCACAATCTTCTCAGTAAGAAAAATAAAAGTACCTAGCTACTAAGGTGTAAAAGCTATATTTCGGCACTTGTAAACTCTATATTCAATTCGCGCTACTGCGAAAGGACGAAAGGCGAGGGAGGTGTGTTAAATTAAGCATGAAACTTAGAAATTGCTTGTTGGGAATGTGGGAACGTATTGGCTGAACCCTGTGTTGCCAACTTAGCACTTTCGGTGCTAGATCTAGCACAATTTTCGTATGTTGAACACTGAATTTTAACATACAGTACCTAGCACCAAATCTAGCAGTTTGGGTGCCTTCAAATCGCGAGTGATTCGGTTTTTTGTGCTCCATCGTGTAGACTGCAACCCATGCATTAGGTCTTACAACAAAACTGCATTAGCAACAATGCTGTACATTTTCTAGTAATTATAATCTTAACAATACGCAATGCAATTGATAGTAGCGAAATGTTATTTCATTTAATTTGATTGGTGAGTTTAAATATATTTTAAATTTGCACAATTAAAAAAAAACGTAGCAATTTAGCACTTTGAAATGCCTCGTGGCAACAGTCCGTGGGTCGCGTTGGCAACCCTGACTGAGACGTGCAGGTGGTTGGCGGAGATTGGGGTAATCCGATGTCTTCAAGGTAAATGCTTTAAGTGATATTCAAACAGCTATTGTAAGGATTTTCAGTAATGTCTAATCGATTTACTTATCTTTAACTAGTTTTTAGTCTGTTTGTTTTAAGTTCCGCAGCTTAACTATTAGCCTACTACGCCTACTACTCTTAGCTATGGCTGTGGCTCAGCTTATGGAACCTGGAAAGTGATGATGTGATCGAAGATGGAGCACGCTTGCCTAGCAAGTACCTATTAATGTTTTTCTTGAACAGTCTTAGAATGTTCTAGATTGGAAAGACCTATTATCAAATAAAATAGTAAAAAGAACAAACTTTCACTGCAAAATTAACTCTTCTCGTTCTTCAGTCGAGGACAAACAAAGTTACATCTCGCAATTTCAACGTCAATTTCCAGTAAGACCTTCTTGAAATGTCCACTATAAATAGATCAGCTAAGAAACTGGGTAAAGACGTACAAAACGCCGAAATTAAGTTTCAGTTCGGAACTGGGACGTCTCTGCTCCGGGTATTAAAGTGAGGTAAACAAACGCTGGGGAAACTTTACGGCTACGTTGCATCTTGTACGGTGCGGGCTTAGTGGCGGGAGAAGCGAACAAAATAGAACGGAAGGCGAGATAGGCACGGAGGGAAGGTTTTAGAAGAGTGTTATTTATTTTCCCTCCAAATAAGCTAAAGATATATATGATACATAATACATAAACGATGGATTCTAAGTTCTGCAAGAAAGAGAAATATGTCTCTCTATTTCCGAATTTTACACTCTAAGGCCGGGTATTCTACGTTTCAAGCACATTTTTTAATGAGATCAATCATTATTCTAAAGCTGTATCAGGTAGAGTCACATTTAGCGGAGCAAAAATATGGCGGTCACGCAGATTCGTGCGTGTCAAACTTCGATTTTTGAAAGATTTTCTCAGATTACTTGAAAAGTATAGAAATTAATAACTTTTGAACCACAGAATGCTCTCCAAAATACTATTAACTTAATTTTTTTTTTTTTAATGTGACTGTGTTCTGTAATTAGTACATAAAACTGAAAATGGTTTAAAAATAGACACTGTTTCGGTATTTTTTTCTATCGAGGAAAGTATAATCAATCGTGTTTTCAACCACAAAAGTTACTAGGACGGATGTTCTTCTGTAACATTTTGTATTTTTGGGCTTTAAATATAGTAATTTGACAAAATAAATTTGATTTTGCGAGGGGCAAATTTGGAAAATACAAGCCTTAAAAGATTCTCACCAGCTCGATAAAACGATACCATCGACCAAAGAGGTCAAAATAAATAGAGACAGAGATAATTACATATTTTCCCTCTCTCTTTCTTTCTCACTCTCTCGATAGTCAAACGTCGCTTTGGTCTACGCGAAACAAATTCTAATCAAATTTTAATTGTCTTTACAATATTTGTATTCGTGTGAAAACGCATTATAGCTATTTAGCAACTAATATAATAAACGCAATATAGAAACTATTCTACAACAAACGAAAAACAGTCTTAAGCAGAGCAAGCGTCTGTTGCTAATGCCACGCATATCTGTCTGTTTGTTAGAGGGTCAGCAGATTGAAACCAAGAAAAATGATGGACTGGGTCCCTAGTCGCCTTTCAAGTGTAAAACTATGTGTGTCTACCATTATTTAATGTAATCACCTGAAGTCATTTAACACATCTGCAGCGCGAGTAGGTGTCGCTAATTTGACGTGTCGGTATAGCTGATTTCTTTGAAGCTTTGCTGATTTGCTGATTGTAAAATAAATGTGAAATGTTCTTCTTTTTCCACATGAAACCGATTATCTACTGTATGTCGTCCAGTACTATGCTGTGTAAACATTTTTAGGAATATAGTTTGGCTCGATATTGTATAATGTGTAAATTTTCAACATTTGATTGACTGTATTCTGTTTAGTGTATCAATCAACGAAATAAATACATAATCAAATATCATGCCTGTCAACCATTCAAATTTTTAAACAAATGTCCCCGCTCGCTCCGCTCATGCCCAAGTGCTCACCGTTCGAGCGCTATTGTGGGGCACGTAGGTAAATCGTGATTTCTTCTGTACCGTGTTCCGTATCGTCGGATTGCAGGTATTTAACTATAAAGCACGGACACTTCTAGAATAAATCCAGGGATCGGGATTATATTGTCGAGTTAGAGAAAGAATGTAGACACGGGGGTTGTAATCTATTATTGTTGAAGTATTTTTTTTTATTTATGTTTTAATTTTCCGTGTTATGTGTAACTGTTGTTTTGTTTATACTTTTTCCAAGAATAAACTATTGTATATTGTCTAAGTTTAGAAGAGATACTGTTATCGTCATCCACAGCTTCCTCGCATCACTATGTTAACTGTCACGGCAATTTTATAACGTCTACTCGGATTCATAATTTAAACGGACGGACGGAATTTAAAATGTGAAACAAAATAAAATAAAACAAAAACACATAATTATACAGGGTCAGCACATTATATAAATAATTGTCAAATGTTTAATCAAATAACCCGTACCTTACTGTTCCTGGTGCAAAGGTGCCCATTAAATATGGCATTCCCGCGCTGGATTGCACCAACTAATTATTAATTACTAATAATATTAATTAACTTATTACTAATTTCCACTTAATTAAATAATTAAATTTAAGGTTCCTCCCGTAGGATATCTCGCGCGGGCCCCGCAAATAGTTATTTATGAAAATGCGTATAAAAACAACAATACAGACTAAAGATCCCAATGGAGCGAACACAATGAAGCAGATCCCATTTCGTTCGATTATGTTTACCGACGCTAGCGCCGCGCCGGACGCGATTGGAACTATTGTTGTTTTATGGCGCCATGATTTTGGAAATAAAACAGGATTAAAAAACCGAATCTTAAGAGCAAGAAAGCATAATAATTTAAGAATATATAGAATAGTAAAAGGTACTTAGTTTCACTGGATAGCAATCGCATGCCCTTATAAATAATAAAATATATCATTAAATATATATATATATTTATAATAATTAAATATTGTCTATTGTCTATTATCATCTGTTTATGATCCCTCATCAACAGACAATAATGTGCAGCCAGTATTGTACAGCCAATAATCCGTGAACAAGACAGTAGGTGCAGGTTATTTTCTTTAAATTATGTCAATTTGAGAAATATACTCGGATTTTTGGCTCTAGAATATTATAGTAACCCGTTGATGACAGCTAATTCAGCCATATGCCTCATTCCTCTTTATTTCGTTATCTTCATAGCGAATAAATGCTGCCAGTATCATGGCATCTTTGCATCAGAGGTCGGGTAATTGACTAATATTTGTATGACTTTATTCTTATTATAATAAATTCAAATTACATCAATAATAATTATAAATATTTTATTACTATAAAGTATTGGAAACATTATCTGTAAATGAAAATTATAATTTTCGTGTTTTTATTTTTAAAAAAACAGTACACTTCAAATGATTAAAATAAAATAAATAAATATTGGGTGGACATTTTACACAGCGCCATCTAGCTCAACTAAGCAAAGCTTGTACTATGGGAACCAGATAGCTGATAGAATAATTACACAAAAGGTTCAACAATACTGCAGGGTATGTATGTGCTCATCATTATGAACAACTTTTACTATGGGCAGGCCTGTGTCACTCCGCGTGTAGGTATTAAAAACATACCTACGGGCGGCGGCCATTGCGCAAGGGCCAATCTAGTAGGCTCGGCTCGGCGGCTCTTTCAATACGTATAACCATGTATAACTTATTATGAACCGTAGTATAGTGAATTAAGGCCCATATTCCTTCAAAAAGAAATTGGTAGGTATGTAAATGAACACGTGCTCGACTGGACCGCGAGCTAAATTAAATCATATTGTTTATGTTTATGAGTCATATTTCTTTGAAAACCATTGCGAAGTAAAGCTTCTGGTACTAGTTATTATTCTGTGCTGTGGGGCCAACCTGGAAATAGCGAAATATAATAATATACAATAATATGTAACAAAAATAAATAAATGTAATGCTGTAATTACTGTATAGAAAACAGTACCTATTATTTGACATGATTTGACATTCTTAGTTCAATTTGTATTTTTAAAGTTATTATTTTATTTGTGTATTGTAATAATAATTGATACTATTTAGTTTTTGTGACATTTTTTTTTTATTGACTCTACTTAAGTTTGACATATAAATTGATTTATTTTAATTAATTTCTCCTGACATGTATTTATTATTATTAAAATAATAAAGTAACGTGCAGAGATTATATTGTCATTGCAATTGATACAATACTGTACAATAGTAATTAATGGATTTGTGTTAAAATTATATATTACTTAATTATTTGACCTGTAACAGATGTTGCCAATAAATTGATTATCTATAACTATAAAAGGCTTTGTCCTGACTGACTGACTGACTGACATATAGACAACGTACAGCCCAAACCGCTAAACGTAGAGAATTGAAATTTGGAGGGTATGTTTTTGGAGAGGTGTAAACGCCCACTAAGAAAGGATTTTTCGAAAATCAACACCGAAGGGGGTTAAATGGGGTGTTAAAGTTTGTATGAAACTTTTTATTCTCTGGTTCGATTGATACAAAACTTGGTATACGTATTCTACTATAAAAATAAGAAGATACGGGTGTCACAGTTTTTTCAAAATCAGCTCCCGTTAGTATTAAAAAAAATACTAAGTTTTAGTGATAGTACGTTTGTTTCTCCTTAACTTTGTAAAGGCTGTATATATTAAAATGAAATTTGGTATAGGGATGGGGATAGATGTGGGGATGGGGGTGGGGGTGGGGGTGGCGATGATACTGGGAACGGAGACGGGACGGAGATAGGCATGTTAATATTAAGATTACAATTGGTATCGGGATGGGGATGGGGATGGGGTGGGGATGGGTGGAGATGGGGTGGGGATAGGGTGGGGATTTGGTGGGGACAGGTGGGGATGGGATGTGGATGAGGCTGGGAACGGGGATGGGCGTGTCCATATTAAGATGAAAGTTGAAATCGGGATGGGTGTGGGGATGGGATGGGGTTCGGGATGGGGATGAGGGAGGGAACGGGGATGTGGACGGGGATGGGCGTGTTTATATTAATCTATAACTATAAAAGGCTATGTCCTGACTGACTGACTGACTGACTGACTGACTGACTGACTGACTGACTGACTGACTGACATATAGACAACGTACAGCCCAAACCGCTAAACGTAGAGACTTGAAATTTGGAGGGTATGTTTTTGAAGAGGTGTAAACGTCCACTAAGAAAGGATTTTTCGAAAATCAACCCCGAAGGGGGTTAAATGGGGTGTTAAAGTTTGTATGAAACTTTTTATTCTCTAGTTCGATTGATACAAAACTTGGTATACGTATTCTACTATAAAAATAAGAAGATACGGGTGTCACAGTTTTTTCAAAATCAGCTCCCGTTAGTATTAGAAAAAAACTAAGTTTTAGTGATAGTACGTTTGTTTCTCCTTAACTTTGTAACGGCTGTACATATTAAAATGAAATTTGGTATAGGGATGGGGATAGATGTGGGGATGGGGGTGGGGGTGGGGATGATACTGGGAACGGAGACGGGACGGAGATCGGCATGTTAATATTAAGATTACAATTGGTATCGGGATGGGGATGGGGATGGGGATGGGATGGGGATGGGGTGGGGTGGGGATGGGGTGGGGATGGGTGGGGATTTGGTGGGGACAGGTGGGGATGGGATGCGGATGTGGATGAGGCTGGGAACGGGGATAGCCGTGTCCATATTAAGATGAAAGTTGAAATCGGGATGGGGGTGGGGATGGGATGGGGTTCGGGATGGGGATGAGAGAGGGAACGGGGATGTGGACGGGGATGGGCGTGTTCATATTAAAATGATATTTGGTATCGGGATGGGGATGGGGAAGGGGGCGCTTATAGGGATGAGGCTGGGAATGGGGACGGGGATGGGCGTATTTATTGATCGGCTGAACAGATGGAGCTGCATTTTTGGATAGCATAAGGTTCGGAAACGGACATAGGCTATTTTTTTGTAGGTCCACGCAGACGACTGTTTGACGGACATAATTATTATAGATACTGTACAGCCTAAGCTGCTAAATTAATTTTTAATATTAAATTAACTTACTTTTAAATGCCTAAACTAAATTTTGAGTGGTGTAAACTTACACTCAGCTCAAGCTGTGGTAGCTTCAGTGAGATCAAGCTCGACTCACATTCTTGGGGTCGCGGGTTCGAACCCGGGCGAGCCCGTTCCAATTAGTTCTTTGAAACTTACGCATGGATAATACCACTGGCTTTTCGGTGAAGGAAAACATCATGAGGAAACCTTCATATTTCAGGAGAAGAAATACGATAGTGTATGTGAATCCGCCAACCTGCACTGGGCCAGCGTAGTGAATATGGCCCAATCAGGGTAGGCCGATATACCATTAGTGTTAAGGGCTGATGCAGAGAAACGCACACTCAGCAACGATTTTGAAAAATTCGCAAGGGGTTCAATGTATCATTAAAATACCATTTTGCCGAAACCATTCATTTAAGGCTGTTAAGTTTTTTGACTTAAGAGATAAGATAAAATAAACATAAACATGTTTCAGAATTTTCAAACAATTTCAAAACTGGAAGGCCACGGGTCAGTTTTTCATTTGAAAAAAAATGTTATATTTATAGATTAGCTAATCGAGTGTTTATGCGTAAGGAGATAAATATTTTAAACACATGTACTTGATCCGGTGCACGCACCAAGCACAGCGCTTTCGAAACGTCCATCCCGCATCGGCTCAGATACGTTAAAACCCGAGTATGACACGGTGTACCTCGAGCGCGCCCCACTCCAACCCACACCGAGTCTACCTAAGCGATCAGTGCAGCACTGTATTTTATCGAAGTTTCGTAATTCTTGCGATATTTTGGTAATCTTTTTACGTTCTTTGTTATCATACTTTTTCTGCTTAAGCTTATTTCATTTCATTGACTCTGTTGATACGGTATGCAATAATGATGATGCTGTAAACTATCCAGTTGAGTTTTTAAATTCATTAAGACCAGCGGGGCTACCATATCAGAGGCTTATCCTGAAGAAAGGTACACCCGTCATGCTCCTTCGGAATTTAAGACCACCGAATTGTGTAATGGAACCAGGTTATAAGTAAAAATGCTGCATCGTAATCTGGTTGAGGCCATCATTTTGACTGGGTGTGCCCATGGCGAAACAGTGTTTGTGCCGCGTATTCCCATGATTCCCAGTGACTTACCTTATGACTCCAAAAGGCTTCAATTTCCTCTAAAAGTTTGTTTTGCCATGACCATCAATAAGGCTCAGGGTCAAACTTTAAAATACGCTGGTATTGATTTAAGGCAGGACTGTTTTTCGCATGGTCAGTTCTATGTGGCTTGCTCGCGAGTTAGCTCCCCTGAAAGCCTGGCTATTTTAGCACCTTCCAACAAAAAAATCAAAAACGTTGTCTACTAAGAAATATTGTAATCTTTCGGGTCAAAGGCCCCGGCAACTATAGCGTCATTAGCAGACATTTTTAGGGTTCCGTAGTACTACGCGGAATTCTTATAAGTTTGTCATGTCCATCTGTCTGTCTGTTTAAAATTCAACAAGACGGCTTTGTTTTGAAGTAAGTATTGCAAACGCGACATGCCAAATTTGGTCATCCTCAAGAAAACTTAAAGACTTGCAAGCGGCTTGGAAAAAATGCAATAATATACGTATTTTAGTGATTCAATTGAGTTGGGCCCCGATTTAACCGAATTCCAGTATTCAACATTACTACGCGGGCAAAGCCGCGGGCAAAAGCTAGTTGATTATAATGAACAACCGTGATTGTTCAAACCAGTTTTATTTTATGTGTTCCATTATATTCCCATAATCATGGTCATCCTAGTGAAACGTCACTCTACGGTCACGTTCCGGCTTCATCACGGCGTTATTCCAATCATAACCGTAACCGTTGTTATAACAGTGCTTCGGAAACTGATTCACTAGATTACCTTTACTTTTGCTAGACCGTATGATTGTATAACAACATATGGAACGCTATTGCTATGGATTACGCGGAACGTGGTAGGTACTTTCGAAAGGTGGTGATTATACTCATTATTGTGACACCTTTTTAGTAAGGGACCAACCTCGGAATCGCACAAAAAAAATAACAATTAGAAAAAACTAATTCTTCGCTATTTCAGGGTTGGCTTCTTAATATTTATAAGTGATTCTCAATGAGTAGTCATCATCAGCCCGGAGACATCCACTGCTGGACGAAGGCCTCCTCTTAGACCGCCTCACTGTACGACAACCTGACATTTGCATCCACCGGTTGCCCGCGACTTTCACTATGTCATTGGTCACCTAGGAGGTCTTCCTATGCTGCGTTTTCCGGTTCGTGGTCGCCACTCAAGAACCTTCATTCCCATAGGTTAAGTTTGGGGGGGTTGCTATAATCCCCACGCTTGGCACGCGGCTTGGGGATCGCAGAATGCTCACCCCGGTTAACCGAGAGGACGCTGCTGCCCGTCCTTTGGTGGTTCTGGATGCAGGTTCAGGGCATACTCTGGTTTTAGGATTAGTACAATATTACAATTCAAATAACTATGCGCTTCGCGACTTTAATCTTTTTTTTTTAAATAAAATAAATCATTAATTATTTACAAAATCAAAATTTCGACCTTACAGACATCCCGACAGGTTTAAAGAAACTTCAAAGGTTTCGCAATAGGTACAATTAAAACATTTTTTTAATGAAGAAAAAGTTTTTCCCCAATTAAGTTCATCAAAGCATAACCTGAGGGCAAAGGGAAGAGTGATGTTGTTAAAATGGTTTTTTTAAGAAAAATATGAATTTCTATGTTTTTAAAGCTCAAACAAAAATATCAACAAAACAAACAAAATTATTCAAAAAATATTCATAAAATATGAATTTCTGTTATCAAAACATGATAGACAAGATATTTTATATATAACTGTTTCTTGATAGATATTCTTCAGTACTAACCCATGAAACCATACCCATGGAAAAAGCATGCTTTTTAGGGTTCCGTAACCGAGTGTCCAACTAGAACTTACTAAGTACCTACTAAGTTAACGTCGTCCTTCTGCCTGTCTGATCTATTTGAGATTCAGATTCAGATAATATTTATTGCCATAAACTGTGTAACATTAGGATCTTAATTAATGGTAGCTATCAACGAGTATCAACAGTTTTGTTCATTGAGAACATACAAATGTTTTACTTAAAATAATTTCATGCGCTTTCATAATTTAGTATTAGGAATCTTGTCAAAGACAGACGTCGTCAGTTAAAAATTTCACAGAATACGCAGTAGATACAATGGGGGATTTCCGAATAGAAAAACAAACGGACTCCTATACAATAAAATTTAAAAATATTGTAATATTCTTTAATTCTTAAAATATATTCTTTCATAAAACCGAGAATACTTTTGAACTTTGATACTTTTGAGAAGCACCAATTGCGAGCGAAATTAAACATTGCTTATTTTAGTAAACAGAGTAAAAAATATCTTGTAGTTGTACGGAATCCTTAGTGCGTGCGTCTGACTCGCACTTGAAAGATCTTATTTATAAAATATTTAATTTTTAATAAGTTAAAGAGAAAGCAGGTAAAATAGCAGCACGTAGCTAGTATCGCTTTATTTATTTCCATTATTAACAATTTTGGTTTGAACAAGAAACTCAAGAGAGCAAAATAAGCATTCCAATTTTAAAGCTTTCGTTCTAAGCCGTTAACTTTTGAATTGCTGACGTATTGCCAACATGCAAATACTTTGATAAATGTTTGTATTTCGAACAAACGTTACGAAGTTTGTACTGGCAACATTGTTGTATGAACTTTCGCTTTATAATAGACGAAACAAGCTTAGAATGTTTAGAAAATATAAACTTTTGTCTCATGTTTAACGATTCTAAATTAATCTAGGCTGTCTGGAATCGTACCTAACAGTAAAGGTCGCATTTGAACCTTCATGCCATACTTCTTAAGGTCCTCTTGGCAATCTGCGATTCCCAAGCCCCCTGCCAAGCGTGGGGATTATGGCAACCCCTCCTTATAAAGGGGGAGGCCTTAGTCCAACAGTGGACATCTTTGGGCAATGATGATCATGATGATGATGATCTATGCAAAGTGTGGGAAAGACAAGCTAAAAAACATTTTTGAGGTGTTCTTAAAAATACAGAAAAATACAATCTCACAAAAGTACCGGAACTTTTTAAAATAACAATCGTTTCCAATCCCTTTTCCCAACAGCTCTGAGCATTATTGCAGAAAATAGTGCATTACAGATGGGAAACTGTAATTAAGTAAGTAATTACACAGTGCCAAAAATCTATTAAAGTTTTAGACAACATTTATTGAAGGAAATTATAGAATATCACCATTTTGTCTACAAAAAAATAATTGTCTAGACTAACTGATTTGAGTTTTGACGTACATAAGGAGTAACTATTATTTAATAAAGGCCCTAAAACCATTTCTGGGATCCGAACGGAATCTACAATTAGGTAGGGATCCGAGCAGAAATTTACATTAAAAATAAATAACGTGGGATCAGGGGCCTTATTTTTGAATCGTACGCAATCGTAAGCGTAGCGCGAAAGGAGCTGACCTTCGAACGATACTGCTTGGAATAAGGTTCAATATCGTTTGAAAGTCGGCTCCTTTCGCATGCGCAACTTTGCGTACGATTCAAAAATAAGACCCCAGGCCTGGGATCCGAACGAAATACATCTTGAAATTCACATATTCATCTTATTTTTTGTTTAATCTAGAATTTCAAACGAATTTTTGTATGTTATTCCAATGCAGGTGCCGAAATTTTACTAAGAAACTCTTAGACATTTATTTTGTACGTTGAATAATCTGTGATTTGGATTATTTATGACTGATATAGGTTGACCATATATATCAGTCTTAAATAATCCAAACATAAAATAACAAATCAGTTTTGTTAAGATTTATACCAGCAAAAATCACAGAAGACACGACACGACTTATTAAAAAAAAAAATTTAATTTAGGAATACACCGATCGATTTAATCTTATTCAAGCTGTTTCTTTTATTACAAAGAGAGACGTTTTGAAATTAAATCGTGATTTATTGCACATTTTTGTTAACTTGTCCATCTGTAACTATCTAATGTGTGTCTAAGTATTAGCGGAGAGCGACTGCAAGGCACAATCTTCCCCTCGCATACGACGGAAGCCCAATACTTTAGTTTTATATTTTAAAAAATCCGATATTTATGGAAGAAATAAACGGGATTTTGTGCTATTGTTTTAAGAGGTTTATCGCAATTGTACAGCCGCCTGTTTTATTTGGTAGGAGAGAAAATTAAATCTGTGGGATAGGAAGCAAATTTATTACAAGTACTCAATACATCACAGAAAAACGAAAGGCTTACTCTTCTCTCTTCAGTGCAATACATAAATAAATAAATAAATATCGGTGGACATTTTTCACACAGCGCCATCTAGCCCCAACTAAGCAAAGCTCGTAATATGGAAACTAGATAGCTGATAGAATACTTATATACTTTTTTTTTGTAAATACATAATTATAATACATACTACACCCAGACAAGGAACAAACATCTATGTTCGTCACATAAATGTTTGCCCTGGGTGGGGATCGAACCCACGCCCTACAGCTCTGAAGGCAGATACGCTACCAACTAAGCTATAAGGCATCTATACTATGTATAGTATTATATATGTATGTAATACTATACATAGAAATCGCGAAAAAAAAACAGCTGTACCATACATTTTGTCCAAGGGTAATGAACCTTTTATATGAAACCGCTTTTTTTTCGCGATTTCAAGGTTGGTCCCATATTAAAAGTTGTTCATAATGATGAGTACATTCATACCCTTCAGTATTGTTGAACCTTTTTGTTACACGTTGTATATATATAAGGATGTAATCAAATGATCTCCAATTACCATTTCGGCGAGAAAGTGGTCTACAACGGAATATTTACTTACATCATTTAATCACAAATCATTGTAAAAGAATTACTTTATAACCTTTGATTATGTACCTGTCTATAATCAAAGTTTACGACAAATAATATGCTTTGTCTGTTTACTTTGGATTAAGCCTTGAGATCAAGCAAAACGCTCTTATATCGCTATCTTTTACTAATAAAGAAATAAAAAAAAAAATAAAAAAAAAAAAAATTGAATAATAAATTTTTATAAATAATTTTATCTTTTATTATTGTATGTACTGCTGGCTTGTCACACGCCTTGGCGTAGCTGTAAGTGTGACAAGCAATTAATAAATAAATAAATAAATAAATAAAAGATAGCCCCTGAAGGGCTTGAACATAACTATTGGAGCGATACTCAGAACTTTGAGTTACGAACTTCAGGGGTCATTATGGGGATTGGCACTGCCTACAACCGCTTTCTAACTTGGCAGGCTTGGGGATCTTAGAATGCTCGCCACCGTTAACCGAGAGGACACTTCTGCCCGTCCTCCGGTGGGTCTTGGTGCAGGTTTAGGACATCATCATCATAATCAGCCCGGAGATATCCACTGCTGAACGAAGGCAGGAAGGAAGGAAGGTTTAGGACATACCCAGGTCCAATTACAATTTACAAAATTTCCAAGATAACCCAACAAATTGTATCAACCTGGGTCGCTTCAAAAAGACGAGTAAAATGGCTCTTAGACCATATCGTCACTAACCATCAGGCGTTCAGTGGTCAAACGCTATCTAGTAGTCCATTTTATCTATTGAATAAATATCCCAGGTTCAAATAAATTGCAAGCAGCTTAAGAAAAGGTTTTACGAAAATACTTTTCTTATGAGAAAAATCAGCGAAATACAGTGTCGGTTTCCTCTCTGCAGGCAAAACCGCGGGAAAGAAGCTTCTTTCAGCATACGCTCGCTTGACAAGGGGCGTAGTCGGGTGAAATATTACTGTACGCCCAAAACATGTGTTCCCAACGTAAATATAAAGCGAAATATACAAATAGGTTGGTTTATTTGAGGTCCAAAGTAAACAAGATTCCGTGCTTAAGTTTTTTTTAAATGATGCTTTAATGCAGTGTTCTTGGACGAGAAAATGCTAAATCGGTAGATTTGCGCTCTAAAATGGGTAGTCTTGGACATTTTCCAACAAAAATCGGTATATCTAAAAAAAGACACCGAATCCGATTCCATCCTTGACCAGCAGGCCTAACATGCGCACCTCGAGAAATTTTTCTCGATTCTACAAAACAGGACAAGGCTACGAATCTGTATAAGTTTGTCTCGTTTTCGCACGACATAAAGACACGACAAAATTTTCTCGCGGTGCGCATGTTAGCCCTGCAGAGCGCCTAACATGCGCACCGCGAGAAAATTTTCTCGATTCTACAAAACGGGACAAGGCTACGAATCTGTATAAGTTTGTCTCGTTTTCGCACGACATAAAGACACGACAAAATTTTCTCGCGGTGCGCATGTTAGCCCTGCAGATGACGGGTTCATATTTTAGATTTTAGACCCACTTGCACATTTGTTTTCACTTTTGAAACATTTAGTAACGTGTTTTAAAGTTTGTAACGTTTAGTAACGTGTTCACTGGTAACCTTGTCCTTCAAACCAAAAGCACAGAATAACGAATAGTATATTTTTGTATGAAGTGATTCTACACTTCTGGTATTTCTATGTTTTTAAAGCTTAAACAGGATGAAAAATTATGACCTCCGGCAGGACTCGAACCTGCATACGAGCAGTCTCTATGGGTTTCCGTCCCAACTGCTTAGCTGTTTATCTGCTAAACGCTTTAGTTGGTAGCTTATAACAGTTTGGGAAATTTGGCATCTAAGGCAGAGACTTCTGTTCTTCTATTTCGTGTGACTAACTGTGATTTCATGATATATTTGACTTGATAATAAACTTGAACATTTGTATAGGTACTTGACTCTGGCAGAATGCACAATGTGCGATGCCAATAACAAAGAAAGAAAAAAAACTCGTACCAAATACCTAAACATCTCAGAGCGCTAGGATTGATATAAGCTAAGATATACAGGGTGTGTCTTAATGAGTGGATATACCTTTACCTACTGGTGGGGGACATCATAACTGTTCATGGAAAAAAAATAGCCCCAGTAAAAGTGTCACGGTTCTCGAGTTATGGAACATATTAGTTTTTTTTATTTTTTTTACCTTCGACCATTCTTTTCGGTGCCAAGGTCACAAATGAAGGTCTTTTATAGATCTGTTTTTTTTGTAGCATTCTTAGATAACTGTTATATCAAATATTAACTGCCGTTTCTGTGTCACACTTACAGTTTTTTTATTAGAATAATATTTAGCAAAAAAAATGTGTTTTGCCATTTTTTCCCAAAAGTTTAACCTCTTTTAGTGTAAAAAAAATGTAGAGCCACCTAGGTGGCCCTACTAATTAAAAACTTGCCTACTTCATTGGGATTCCGAAATAGCATAACACTTGGTATTTCTAGCTTTCATTTCAAAGAATATTCCTGTTAAGATGGGTAAAGATCATTTTTTCTAAATACAAATAATATTAAAATAAACTTATTAAATAGGAATTTCTCAAACAAAAAAAGTTAAACAAAGCAGTTAACTAAAATAAAAAAATTAAACAATTTAAGACATTTAAAGTACATTTATTTCATAATAATTTTCTCAAAATAAATGCTCAAAATGGCTACCATTTGTACTAATGCACGCTCTGCATCTTCTTATAAAAGAGCGCTTCATTTTTGCGCATGGCCACATTCGGTAATCGTTTGTGCCGCTCTTTGAATGCGCTCACGGAGCTGCTCTATCGAGGTAATGGGCTCCTTGTAAACTATCTCCTTGAGGCACCCCCAATAAAAGAAGTCCAGCGGGCTAAGATCTGGGGACCGTGGTGGCCACAGAATGGTCCTCAAGCGCCCGATCCATTTCCGAGGATATGTTTCATTTAGGTACTCTCTCACATTGCGGGCGTAATGCGCAGGGCAACCATCATGCTGCAGCCACATTCTTCTCCTATCTTCTAAAGAGACCTCCTCTAACAGTGTAGGGAGATCAAGTGTTAAAAAATTCAAATATCCCTCGGCAGTCAGTGTGGCTGGCAACTCAACTGGGCCGATGACTTGGCCGTTCCAGATCCCTGTCCACAAGTTTATTTTGAACTGGTACTGGGACCTATCTTCTCTCTTTAGTCTCGGGTTAGTGAGTTGCCAGCTGTGTAAGTTGTGCATATTAAAATACCCATCTTTTTTACAGGTCGATTCGTCGCTCCACAGAATCCTGTTAAAAAATTCAGGGTCTTCTCTCATTTTTCTTAACATTATTTGACAAAAGCCTTTCTCTGGGAATAATCTCGTGGTAATAAACTTTGAACACGCTGATAATGATAAGGATGGAGATGCTCTCTCTTCAAAATTCTGTGCACCGTCCTTGTCGATATGCCAGTGTTTCTTGCAATTACTCGCACCGACGTTGTTGGATCGGCTTCGATCTCATGGAGAACAGCTTCATGGTCTATCTGTTGTGGTCTCCCCGAGCTAGTACCGCCGACGCCATCTCCAGGAATTCGACCATCCGCGTATGTATTATGTACTCTGATAAAAACACGGTAATCGGGATGCCGTGCATTGGGGAACCTTTCCCGATACAGTGCTGCTGCTTGTACGGAATTTCCACCACACTCGCCATAATTTAAGTGCATTTCAGCATACTCTCTCGGAGTGTATTGTGTGTGTCGCGGCATTGCACTCGATAAAAAGTCCAAATCACCAAGCAAAATCAAGTCCGGGGTCACAGCACCAAATCAAATACAAGTCACAAGGCGAAATCAAGTCCGGGGTCACAGCACAAAATCAAATCCAAGTCACAAGGCGAAATCAAGTCCGGGGTCACAGCAAAATCGTTATTCAAATCCAATCCAAAGCAAAGTAAAAACGTTGTAGCACGGAAGTAGTATGATAGCACACTGGCGCGAGCGAGCCCTCGATCCACACAATAGAGTCATTAGCTATCTTTTTTACACGGAAACGTGTAAAAGAAAAGGACAGGAGATTTACGTCCGGCCACCACTGCTAGCGCAGGTAGGCGGTATTTGTCGATTCCAAGAATTTTTATACAATTTCTTAGAAGCCAGCTAGCTTTGAGCTTACACACAATGAACGAACCATCCTTAAAAAAAAAAAATTGTGAAAAGCATTCTAAGAAAAACAGGCCTTGGTTAATCCTAACAGGAATATTCTTTGAATTGAAAGCTATAAATACCAAGTGGTATACTATTTTAGAATTCCAATGAAGTAGGCAAGTTTTTAATTAGTTAGGCCACCTAGGTGGCTCTACATTTTTTTTACACTACAAGAGGTCAAACTTTTGGGAAAAAATAGCAAAACACGTTTTTTTGCTAAATATTTTTCTAATAAAAAAACTGTAGCTGTGACACAAAAACGGCAGTTAATATTTGATAGAACAGTTATCAAAGAATGTAACAAAAAAAAAAGATCAAGAAAAGACCTTCATTTGCGACATTGGCACCGAAAAAAATGGTCAAAGGTAAAAAAAAAAAAAAAACTAAAAT
This sequence comes from Erannis defoliaria, assembly GCA_905404285.2. Taxonomy (NCBI): domain Eukaryota; kingdom Metazoa; phylum Arthropoda; class Insecta; order Lepidoptera; family Geometridae; genus Erannis; species Erannis defoliaria. Next base: position 9,304,238 of record FR990091.1, on the reverse strand, counting down.
GTTCCATAACTCGAAAACCGTGATACTTTTACTGGGGCTATTTTTTTATTTCATGAATAGTTAGGATGTCCCCCACCAGTAGGTAAAGGTATATCCACTCTTTACGCCACAGCCTGTATAAGTATCGCGTAGGTAATTTGTTTTTAGTTCTTCAACTGCTGGTTTTCTGAAATCACCTGATAAATGTTATCCTGGTCATAAACTAGAGATACCCACAAGTTATAATTACTGTGGAACGTTGCCGGTGACGTGATGTATGGCACTTTCACAATAACCGAGCGACGGCCGCCCGATAGAAACAACTTTGCGGTCTAATGAAAAATGTTTCGCACCCCTACCACGGGACTAGATAAATACACCACTATTTTTTATGAATGTCGTAAAATAAGGGGTCAGTGTAATCATCATTATGAACAAATTTCTTTTTCCTTTCGCTTAAAGTGCACCTCTCAAACATTCGAGGTCTGCACAGCAATCTCATAGCAGTCCACCACCATCTTGAGACTGATAAACCCTCGGTTTCTTCTAGGCAAGGCTGTTCCATCGTAGACTGCATCTTCGTTTTGTCATCAGACGAGATGGCAGTCAAACGCAAGCCTATAAACATATTAAAAAAAACCTATGGGGTCAACCACAGAAAAGCGAAATCCCTACTTCTTAGTAGAACGGCTGTCAAAACAATGTTCTTAAGAAATTGTATGGAAAACCGCTGTCGCCAGTTTCACACTTATTTGCATAGAAACTACGACGAAAAAACGCCAATAATTGGTCGCGCATTTGTAGTAAAACGCTCGAAATGCCAATTTGCAACAGATTAAAGTTGATCTAATTACGATACAATGTGGTTTGGTTTCCTACGCGTCTATTTAAATTGTCTTTTCGAGTATTCTCAGTTTAAAAACATGAATATTGGTAGAATTATCATTAAGCGCATTTGCACCTAATGCCGGCTAGCGCGGCCCTTCACATTTCCGTTCTATTTACTACTCTCTTCAGTGGCGTCAACCCTGAAATCGTGGGGAAAAAACAGCTGTTCCATACATTTTGTCCAAGGTCAATGAACTTTTTGTCTGGAACAGCTGTTTTTATACGCGATTTTTTTCTTTTTTCTTTTTATGGTTACTGATCATCACACGTGTGGTAATTTAATGTTGGCACCATAGCGCCACGCTGTATAACATTTATGCCCTTAGATTATTTATGTTATTATAGCTCTTATGAGAATTTAGTCACTCTTCTAGAATAACTTATATTAAGAAAAAAGTAGCCCAGTAGTAGAAGACATTCCCTTGACAAATGTCGTTAAGTTTTCGAACAACTATTGCACTTTTGTCTTTGTTATAATTTTTCTTGAGAAAACATTCCAGAACTCCGCTTCAGGACAAATTGTCTGTGTTGAACATTTCTGTAATACTCCTCTTAAAGTAAAATGCTTATTATTTCATGAAATAAAATGTTCTAAGTTTTCTTATGTGTTTTCTTTAAATAGTTTTGGTGGTACAGCTAAGACTAGAACAATATTTAGTCGATTCGAATGTCACTTAAAGTTGAGCAACGGTCCTGACCTGGCTTTATAACCTGGGGCCTATCCATTAACTCTAATTACGGGACCGAATAGGCTCAGCTGCCGACGCTGCGCGACTGTGAACTTTATCGCCCCGCAATACGGTTCGCGGTCGCGCAGCGTCGGCAGCTGAGTGTATTCGTTCCCGGAATAAGCGTTCATGGTATGGGCCCTGGACAGAATATTGGCTCCCAAACGACACTTCCAATTCTTCTGAAAATTTTCTTTGCATTGCGTAGCTACCACCCTCAAGGTGAAAATTTGATCGCCTCACTTAACAGCCAGTTCCTATTCCAGGTTAGGTATGTCTACCATATTCATCCACACCGACACTAATACTTAACACTTTTTGGTTTGAAGGGCAATGTTACCAGAAAAAATACTGGGCATGAAGGGGTTTGACATCTAATATCTCAGGGTGACGAGCGCAGTGCAGTGCGGCGCAGGATTGTGTCCACAAGTTCACAATTCTGGCACTGCTACTGTTATGGTCAGATGACGTTACCACCAGGAGTACGTCTCGCTAGTCTCGTCACTTAATTTAATACAAAACAAAAAAATACTTGTACTATGTTTAGTTGTTCTTAGACTATGGTTAGTTGAATAGGCTAGATGACTGGTTTTTTTATTGTCCTATTAAAATGTGGCCCATAAATATAGCTGATTAATGAAAACAAAATGAAAATCTGATCAAAAATAAGCAACTTATAAGCATTTTAATATCATGCTAGACAGAGAGGCGAAACAGTAAATCGTTTCGTCACTTCTCTGTACGCCATATAAATTCTATTCTGACAAGTAAGGCGTGACGACATTTTTTGTATTGTAGGAAAGGGACAGAGTTGTTTCTAACAAAATCTTTAAACGCTCATATATCAGAACATTATTAACCGTTTTTTTATCAATAAACATTAAACATACTATATTTACTTACATTCTTCATCAAAGCTATTGGTTTCAACGATTTAAACATAGTCATCTACCCTATAAGACTATGTTTATTGAACTTAGACTATTTTTAGTTGAACTCAGACTATGTTTAGCTGATTTTGTACTATGTTTAGTTGAACGTAGACTATGTTTATTTGAACTTAGACTATATTTCGTTGAACTTAGACAATGTTTAGTTTGCATCTTAGACACACTTTCTATGCGAGTGAAACTTCTTTACAGTCTACTGTTGATACTATAATGTATTCTATGCTACAATACCTTTAGGTGACCTGCAAAGGTCCACCTATTTAAAAACTCCAGTCAAGTTTTCTCCTTCTCTCGTAAAGTTTCTCCATCCCGCAGACCCCGCAGTCAAAATGATGAATAGACATCGGAATTCTAAGCGAGAAAAGGTAGCGACTTATAAAATTATTTTTTTCTATATCAAAGAAGATTGCAAGTTCAAGTCGGGGTTTCAAAGGATTTCCGACGGCGCGTCGAGAAGTACGGTTCGCAGATAAACGCGAATATGAATCAGTTGAATGAAGCAATGAGGTGCAAGCGAGGTATGTCCTTGGTGCGCAGAGTGCGGGCCAGGGGGTCTAGACAAGAACCGCTTTCTGTTAGCGTTAACGCCTGCGGAATGATAAAATTGTATGAAAATGACATTAGCAGTCACGTGACATTTCTTAAGCTAATGTCATTTTCATCAATAGGCGTGTGGCCTAATATTAAATTTATGACAAATAACAGGCTCAGTGATGAATATAACTAAATACATTACACATACTGAAACAATAACTTGGCTATGTCTGATAAATCTCTGAGATATGAGCGTTTAAAGTTTTAGGTGGGGATAGAGAGGGGATGCTCTATCCCTTTCTCGCAAAGCACGTGTTAGTATAGCATTTGTATGCCGCGCCTGAGGCTTGACGTCATAGCTCAGTATAGCGCGCTCTCTGTCTAGCTTGAAAGTAAAATACTTAGAACTTATTTATATTTGAATTATTTTAAATTTTGTTTTCGTTGATAGGCTCAATTGATGATCAGCTTTTTTATGAGGTAATAAAAAAATTGTAGCCATCATGCCTATTTTATCATTCCGCAGGCGTTAACGCTAACAGAAAGTGGTTCTTGTCTAGACGCTCAGCTCCAATGCCATCCTGGCGATGATTGCGGACAGACTCGATTATGCTGTCCTTCGGCATTGCTGTAACAGACATGTTGCAGTACCGATGCCGAAGAGAAATTACTAATTAAATACTTTTGAACATTATTATTACATTATGAATTGACGCCTGTGACTATTGTTAATTATTTACTAAATATTGCTTTAACTGACATTACTTCTAAAAAAAATATATATATTATTATTATTCTAATTTAGCATTTTTATTTTATTTTGACATTTAAGTATATCATTTGGTATGTTTGAAAGTTTTTATTTTTCTTGTATTTCTGGACATTTAAATTTTTGATTGTATTTCTAGATATGTTAATTGTAATTTTGTTATGGGTCTTGTTACCTGCAATAAATGTTTTTTTTTTTTAATTTTTAATGGGGTATGAGGCAATGCGAATGGCATTAGTATAATGCCAACAAGTCAGCGTTTGACCGCCAACTAGCTTGTTAACAAGGGGCACAACTACTTTCTTACAAAATTTAGTTGAGATCGGATGAACGGCTCGGAAGTTCATCATCACATCATTATCCAGAAGCAGCCTCATATCAACGATTTTTTTCGAACCGTGGCAGAAATTTGATAGTGGCGCCCCCCTCTCCAACGTTTGAGATAAATTAAGTGCATAAAACTCGTACGAAACGGGTCGATTGCACTTTCTTTATTCGAACTGCTAAACAGTGGGTAGCGTTGCCCGAGTGGGTGTTTCCCGATAATTATAATCTGGGTGTCTTCAAGTCGCGAGTGAATCGGTTTCTTCTAGGCAAGCGTGCTCCATCGTAGACTGCATATGCGTTTGTCATCAGACGAGATGGCAGTCAAACGCAAGCCTATAAACATATTTTAAAAAAACTCAACCTTGATCGCGAACGGTTGATAACGAGAAAATATGAAAAAAATTACATGGATGATGTCATTTTGATGATTTGATTTTGATTTGATGTCAAGTAGTAGAAATTGAATTTGGTTGTTTTTTTCTTTAAAAAGCGTATTATATTGTAAAATGGTCCAAGTTTCTGCTGACGGTCCGCCACCCCATACTTCATACTAAGCCGCACCTCCGTCATTCATCTCCGTGAACTCAGCATCCATTTGTTACGGATAACTCTGTATCCACACTCACTGATTTCGTGATAATCCTGACGTACAGTCACATTCAGCAGTTCAGCATTGTACGTGATATCTATCTTCTATCTAATACTATAAGAATCTCTGTCCTGACATAATGACTGACAGACAACGCACAGCCCAAACCGCTGGTCGTACAGACTTGAAATTTGGAGGGTGTATTCGTCTCGATATCGCAAAATTTGGATTTGGATAGTTCATTTAAAATAAAAAATGCTGTTTACAAAAATTTCAAAAGTCATCTGTTCCATACATTTTGTCCTAGGTCAATTCACTTTTTGTATGGAACAGCTGTTTTTTTTCGCGATTTCAGGGTTGACGTCATAGTAAAAGTTGTTCGTATAGTAAATAAATAAAGAATATCATTTTTCACACAGCCCCAAACTAATCTAAGCTTGTAATATTGAACCCAGATAGCTGATAGAACACTTAAATACTTTTTTTTGTTTTAAATACATACTTATAATACATACTACACCCAGGCACAGAACAAACATTTATGTACATATATATGTATTTATTTATTGAGATACGCCAACAGTGAACATATTACACATTCTTAAAGTAGGTACATAACACAAGGATCTGATACGATCACCTTTTACAGGCGTATACAACATTCGCCATAAACAGTGTTTATACAGAGAATTCATGTAAAACTATAAAAACTATAATTTTAGCAGAACAGACAATTTTAATCAATATGTAGGTACTTAATACTTATATAGTAGGTACATAGATAGATAGATAGAAACACTTTATTGTGCACACCAAAAATAACATTACAATAAAAGAGAGAACCTTAAGAACTAGTGCCACAAGTGGCGGCCTTATCGCTAACAGCGATCTCTTCCAGGCAACCATGGGTTTGAAATAAATTAAATCTAAAACAGACGGGAGATGCATAACACTTATTAATAAATACAATAAAATAATACTATTAAATACAAGATACATAACAGAACAATAATAATATATATACTTACATGACAATAAATACTATAAATAAGTATAATATATATTTAATACACGTAATCCATGAAAACTGATTTGAACCTAGCAGCATCCAACATAGTACATACCCTTCAATATTGTTGAACCTTTTTTTTACATGTTGCATATCATTGTATATTGATATTAATAGTTATGTACGTAAATAGATAAACAAATAAACATATTTACTAATAATTATTAAATTACAAGTAAATATTAATAAAAGTCATTCCAATATTAATTATTCATTCATTCATAGTAGTAAAAATATCATAAATTAATATAAATAAGTACCTACAATAGTATCTTTATATACAGTCATATAGTTACATAAAACACTCATGTTTTTACCGCATTTTTAGTAGCATATAAGGCTTACAGGAAATCTGTCAGTTAACTGTCACATATTCGTTAAATGGGTCCATAAAGCGGTCCATTCGTGTCCACTCACGCCCCTAAGGTCCGGCGTTGGGACGAATTTTATCATAATATCCTATTCAAGTTACAAAATCTGTGTTAATATACGGGGTTATTTTAAAAAGGGATGAGCATATACTTATATACCAATGGAGGTGGCAAGCCAAGGCACCTCTCTGCCAGAATATACTAACAAATTCTTGTTCGTATGGACGCACACTACAACAAACCCTTATGGGGGATGTTGCCATAATCCTTGTATCGACTGAGCCAAAATTTCGTATTCCTTTGACTTTGAAACTATCTATCTACACCCCGGTATCTATCTGTCAGCGGAAGCAGCGTAGGAAGGCCTCTCCCATTATAGGTGGACCGACGACATTGTAAAAGTCGCGGGCAACCTGTGGATGCAAATGGCAGGTTGTCGTACAGTGTGGCGGTCTAAGGGGGAGGCCTTCATTCAGCAGTGGACGTCTCCGGGCTGATGATGATGATCTACACCCCGCGAGTTTTAACGAATCCTCGAAAGTTTTGTGAGAAATATCCGAGTAAATATGACATTAAGATTTAGGTGACGAGGTTACCACAATATGTGATAACCTCGTCAGAAGTCAGTTATGCTTTTAAAAAATTAATTACAACCGACTTCAACTTCGAATACCTGGATGACATCTTCATATTTTCTAGTAATTTTGATTTAAAACCAAACTACTGAACCGATTTCGATAAAATTTATATGGGACCTCCTCTGAAGTTAACCTACCAAACAAAAAAAGAATCATCTAAATCAGTTCATAATTGGCGGAGTAATCGCGTAACATGCATACAAATATATATATATACATACAGTCGAATTGATAACCTCTACATACAAATATATATATATACATACAGTCGAATTGATAACCTCCTTTTTTGAATTCGGTTGAAAAGGGACTCACAAAGCACCCCATGACATTCAGAAATGTCATGGGAGACCTTTCGATGGCATTTCTTTATCTTATAAGGCAGGGTAAAGACATATATAGGTGAGTATGTTGACCTGTGCGGTCCCCATGTCATATTTTACCCTAGGGATTCCTTTTTCAGTGTTGACTTCTGTATCAGCGTTAATATCCTTCTGGATATATGCTCCTTTCCACCACGGTGAACCAGTTGCGAGTTGGTAGCATCACATATGCCATTGGATTTCTTAATATTATGCAATAGGCATGATGCCTATATTTTTTTTATTACCTCATAAAAAAGCTGATCATCAATAGAGCATATCAACGAAAACAAAGCTTAAAATAATTCAAATATAAATAAGTTCTAAGTGTTTTAATTTCAAGCTAGACAGAGAGCGCGTTATACTGAGCTATGACGTCAAGCCTCAGGCGCGGCATACAAATGCTATACTAACACGTGCTTTGCGAGAAAGGGATGGAGCATCCCTTCTCTATCCCCACCTAAAACTTTAAACGCTCATATCTCAGAGATTTATCAGCCAATACAATTTATTTTTTCAGTATGTGTAATGTATTTAGTTATATTCATCACTAAGCCTGTTATTTGTCATAAATTAAACATTAGGCCACACGCCTATTATGCAGGGTTCCTCACAGAAAAGCCACTGGAATGTTTTTTTGGGATCCGTAATTGATTACCTGGGGATCCTTAAACTGCAACCAGAACCACCGGAGGACGAGCAGCAGCGTTCTCTCGGTTAACGGTGGTGAGCGTCCTGCGATCCCCAAGCCGCCTGCGTGCGTGGGGATTATGGCAACACCCTTCTATTAAGGGGGAGGCCTTATGACTGATGAAATGAAGTGAAGTACTTGATTCTCAACTTGAGGGTGGTAGCTGGCGAGCCGATTACCAGAAAGTACCTTGCTATACAATATGTAACAAAAAGTTTTAACAATACTGAAGGGTAAATCATTATGAACAACTTTTCCTATGGGGCCAATCAAACTAGAAATCACGTAATAAAAACAGCTGTTCCATACAAAAAGTTCATTGACCTTTTTTACGCGATTTCGATTTTGGCATACCCTTCAATATTGTTGAACCTTTTTGTAACACATTATATAATTTAGTTTCCTCGCGAAGCTTTCCTTCTCAGGCAACTTAAGTTAATACCATAATCAGCCTTCATAGTCCTCTGTTGGACATAGGACTCTCCCAAAGCATGACACTCAGCCCGCTTCAGCTGTGCGCTTCCAACTACTGCCAGCGTACTACGTATATCGTCTCACCATCGTGCTTATCGTCGCTTTGAGATCATAAAACAACCTTATTAATAAAGTCTTTGTTAATTGTTTCAGGTACGTAAACATGGTTCCACCACAGCGTGATAAGATGAATGTTTACAACGAAAATAGAATTTCTAAAGGAGTAAGTACAGTTTTGGTATTTCCAAAAATTTTCCCTTGCGGTTATTTATTTTACGCAATTTCCTTATTTCAAGTTACTTATTACGTCTTAAATAGAAGTTGTTGCCATAATGGGGTTACGCAGGCAAAACTTTTGGCAGATGGCGCCATTGGCGGTCCGGATGTGATAAAATCAAGTTTTCTTGTTAATTGTTGCTTATATCTCTGCTCTTTATGAGGGCGTTGTCGATATTCTAGTTCATGAAAAAAAACTGAGGATTGTGTTTTGTTTTAAGAATCTTTGCAGTTGTTGAAGTTCTGAACATAGATTTAACATTTTACGTTACAGAGCTTTAATAGGCTAGATGACAGGGTTTTTTAATTGTCCTATTAAAATGTGGCCCATAAATATAGCTGATTAATGAAAAGAAAACGAAAATCTGATCAAGAATAAGCTACTTATAAGCATTTTAATATCACGCTAGACAGAGAGGCGAAACAGCAAATCGTGACGTCACTTCTCTGTACGCCTTTGTACTATTCTGACAAGTAAGGCGTGACTTAATTTTTTGTTTTGTGGGAAAGGGACAGAGTTGTCTCTAACAAAAACTTTAAACGCTCATATATCAGAACATTATAAACCGATTTAAATTATTTTTTCAATAAGCATACTATATTTACTCAAATTCTTCATCAAAGCTATTGGTTTCAACGATTTAAACATCACTCATCTACCCTATTAGCAAGGCAAAAGATTGCTGCACAAACCAGATGCGGATTCTCGCTGGGAATCTAATAAGAAAAGCCATTAAATTGTAGAAAAAAGCAACAAAATGTATGATATTGACAGTTGACTATGGATGGCCGCACCGACGATGCGCCACCTAGCGGAAAAAACGCAGTGTGGGTCCCCATTGTTTACCTCAATAGCCAAAATTACGGCCTCGTCTCGCTCGTGTATTTAAACATTTTGAAGGTCATCACTGAATACTGAGTAATCGCAATCGGTAAAATTGCTAAGAATAATAAACATTAGAAAGATTAGGTATCCGTTGCAGTGTCCGCCTGGGGAAGTACCACAACTTTGCCAGTTATTTCGCCAAGCAGTAGTGTGCATTACTGTGTTTCGGTTTGAAGAGCAGTGCTACCAGAGAAATTACTGGGCATGAAGATATTTGACATCTAATATCTCATAGTGACGAGCGCAGTGCAGTGCGGCGCAGGATTTTGTCAGGACTAGTCACTACAAAGCATAAAGATAATGCAGTTTTTACACATAAAAATGGGCAAAACTGAATCCCATTTTAGGTACAATAACTTGTTTGAATCAGTGTAACATCGCCCTTCTTCGATGCGTATAGGGTACGAATTGGTTTGCTCTGAATGAGATTTACGTTCGTATGATATATATTTCAGTAGGTATGCATTTACAAGGTATCTAACTTAGTGATTTTTCTACACATAGTTAAACTATTCTGGGTTAAGGCAACTATTAACATTATAGCTATATAGATGTCGCAGCCCAATTGTAAAATTCGCCGTATTACATACTGGCAAGCCTTTTTAAAAAACAGGGCCGTTTTGTAAAACGGCGGATCAACGTTCAGCCGGATTGTCATTGCGATACGTTCTACAATAAGGCGGCCTATTTTTAGCCACATTGTAATCAAGTTGCCCTTAATGCTAAATGGTTATCATACTAACAAAATACAGTATGTACAAAATAAAGTACAAAATAAAATTATATGACAAAAAAGAACACTTGGTATTTAAGTAAAAAGCAAACAAATGTCTTACCGCATAAAACGGGTCCATATACTTAAGTCATCAAAGCGCCAAACCGCCGCGAGTATCCAAAATTTTAACTAAAGATTTCCAAGCGGCGAATCATGACCCGCTCAATTACATTATGGCTAGCCGTGTTGTAGAACGCGAAGCACGCATACAATGCGGCGACCTTACTTTCAGCCGTAATACAATTTGGCTACACTTTAATACGCCGCTTTATAAAACGGCCCTGTTTTTTGAAATGGCTAGCCGTTATGTAATACGACGTATTCTGCAATTTGGCTGCGACATAGACTCAGACACAGGCCTGCCTTCGATGACCGATTTCAGCATATCCACCACGCTGGCCCAGTTGAGGGGATAATGTATTCTTGTCCTTAAGCAGGAATCTGGGGATTCTCCATAAACACATTCCCCTATTGTCTTCCTGAATAATGCTTCTAGAGCAATCCTTTTTATTTGTAATCATTTCCTTTCTTTCAGGAACTAATTGCCAAAGAAAATATAACCCTCCAATAATGACTACTAAGATATTTAAAGCGTATTGATTATTTCTTTTATCAATTGGTTTCTGATAAAAGAAAATGACAGAGTCACGTCTACAGTAGACCTAGAATTTATAAATAAAAAAATTCGGAGAATCGCTCACCAGATTCCCTCTTAACGTAGGCACTAAGTCTCACCATAAGACTTAAGTAATTAAATATTTCTTGATAAAATCATCCTATTTACTCTCTTCCCAACTTACTTCGCCTTTATCAAGGAAACAACTCTACATTTATCTTTCTTATCCTCTAGAAAATAGAGTTGTTATTTCTTAAGTTTAGACTTTATGGGACTGCTAAAGTAAGTTGGTCCTTATGTTTATGACAGGTATAATTCCCTTTGACAATAATCTGGTTTTGATGTCTTCATAAACTCCATCTGGTGATATCTTGAGGGTCTAAAGGGGGTCCTTAAGGTTTGGGGGTTAATTTAAGTTGGGGGCTATTTTGAACGTGTGTGCGTGATAATGGTATCAGATGGAGTGTAGAAGTCATGACATATTGCCTTGTCAAGAACGTAGGGACAGCCATGTTTAAGGAATATAGGAACAAAAGGAGTTAAAGTTATTGGTAACCATCTAATAACCTCTCAATATAAATACAGACGTTTTGTACAGAACGTACAGTTCATTAGTTAAACAAACAAACAACTTTTGCTCTATGAGTTTAAACATATGAAAAAAAAACTGTCTCTTAGAAAATATGCATTTATCGTTAGCAAAATGTATGATATAAAATTTTTTTTCGTTTAAATATTTGTTATCGCCATTTACAGCTGTACTTTTCAATCGGTGTTGACAAGTTATACGTCATTTTGAAGAGTTTGTATAGAAAATACCGGGGCGCTATTTTCTAAATAGATAAGATATATAAGAGATATATATTCTACTCTTTCTGGTACAGCTATACCTAAAAACCTATTTTTTATCCAAAGCAAGCTAGCTAGCATGGTAGCTGGGTATGTCCTTAATCTGCAACCAGATCCACCGGAAGACGGGCAGCAGCGTCTTTTTGGTTAACGGTGGTGAGCATTTTGCAATCCCCAAGCCGCCTGCCAAGCGTGGAGATTATGGCAACACCCCTCTATTAAGGGGGAGGCTTTCGTCCAGTAGTGGACGTGTTATGGCTGATGACGAAGCTAGCTACCTAGCTCCAAAGCAAGCTAGCGTTTAGCGCTCGTGGCGTAGCTTGTATAGGTGATTCTACACGATCACGGATGTTCAGCAACGGACGGTCCGGTCAGTCTTCGGATGGGTGACCGTGTGTGGCGTTTATTTCTGAGCGCTACCGTGGACCGGATGACACGTTAAATTGTTGGTCCCGGTTGTTTGTTCTAGTTTCTATAACAACAACCGTCAGCCATGTCAGAGGCCTTCGGGTGGCACATTGACTCTGACGTTAGGGCTGGCCACTCAGCCTATACGAACTTACTTTTTTTATCCAAACTTAAGCTACAGCGCGAGTACCGGTCTGTATGTCCCTAATAATAATAACCCTAATTTGAAGTGTCGGTATAGCTGATTTATTTGACGAATTCGTGAAAATACCGATTTTTATCGAATTTTACCAATTTCATTGTAAAAAAATTTGATTGGTAAGAACGGTACTCGCGCCTTTTATTTATTCTGTGCTCGTGCTGAATATTTACGTCAAAACAGGCAATAATTAACCTGAATCAAAAGATAAAATTAACTTGAAACAAATAATTTAATTAATTATGTGACCGGAATTTATCTAATTGATTATTCCGTGCTTATTCAATTATTAGTTATTTTTAGAATAGATTTTCGTTTGAGATCACTCTGCCTGACTTTAAGCAATGATGCTGTCTAGGATGTAGCATAAAAAAAACAAATATAATGTTCACACTATTTATACCAAAATTATTTCCGGTGTTGTACAAATTTTATATTAATTTTGATTTAATATCTCTATTATCCAAAATAAACTATTGTTTATGTATATCATACCTGAAATAGACATACCTACCAAAATGTTAATAAAATTGTTTTGCGAGCAAACATACAAATTTGAATCCGGTTTCTGTACTTCTCTACGTATTTGTTTTTCCAAATTACAGAGAATAGACAAAATACAATGAAATACGTATCAAAAGCTTTTGTGTAGGAATAGCTCCGTTCGACTGTTTCGGACAGATATTATCTTGGACACGATAAGAGTTTTTCACCGGATTGTATATTTGCTGTTCGACGAAAATGGCACGGCGTTACTATAAGGGGTGTGTGTTACATAGAAGTGTATAATTATCTAGCTAGTTTGGTATAATTATCTAGCAACACAAAATTCAAATAGTCCTCACCATAGAGGTAGTAGTTCCTACCTCTATGGTCCTCACAATAAGCTACACATAAATAAGTATTCAGATTTCCAGATTATTTACGAAAAAACATTCTAAACTTATACCAATTTTTTTTTAATGGGGTAACGAGACATGCGAGGCTTTTGCCTGGTGTTAAGCATCACGCCTGCCCATAACAGTAGCAGTGCCCGAATTGCGAAGGAAATCCTGCGCCGCATTGCACTGCGTTCTTCACCCTGAGATATTAAGTAGATTTTAAATCTCTTCATGTAATTTCTCTGTTCTGTTAACATTGAAATTAATTTTATTATCTCAGCCAAATATGTATATTTCATTTATCCTAAAGCTATTTTCGCTCGGTATAGGATTAGCCAGCGAAAACTGCTTTATTATTGGTTATCCAATATACCATTGCATTACGTTACACTACTACGAGTATATTCATAATAATTTACTTTTAATATTTACGAGTCACACATAACCTGGTATGTCCTAAAACTGCATCCAGAACCGCCGAAGGACGGGCAGCAGCGTCCTCTTAGTTAACGGGGGTGAGCATTCTCCGATCCCCAAGCCGCCTGCCAAGCGTGGGGATTATGGCAACACCCCTCTATTAAGGGGGAGGCCTTCCCCGGCCGGTTCGTCCGGCAGTGGACGTCTTATGGCTGATGACGTGACGTCAAACGTTTAACATCTTTGATCTACAGCTATTATAATGTTACTTAACGTTTCCGGTGTAACATGCGACCACAAGAGATCGGACTAAACTGGCCCGGACAAGAGGAAAAACATTGTTTTTCTAGAGACTCAGTATCCCATTGACTTATTTTTCAAGTATTTGCTCCCCCAATGTGGGTTAAGGCCAAATCGCTGAATAGAAGTGTTTACTGACTCTAGGAATGAGGCCCGAGATTCGCTAAAAAATAACGGTATCTATTCGGCAATGCCAACTTATTTATTAGGAATCGGGAAGGTAATAGCTATTGCGAAACCACCAGCTATAACAGTTATTAGAGATTTGGCTAAACTGCGCTTGAATTTAATCCTTGGCACTATCAATTGTTAACTCCGTTTGCAATTATCGCTTATTTACTGACAAATTAAAAAAAAAAACTTGTGTAGAAAAGGAGGGTTCTGTGTGGCTGCTCGGCGGCGGTGTATCCAGTCCGGGATATAAATAAGACGCTCGTACTTAACGGTAGTATAAGTATAATCACGAGGTAACAATAATAAAGCACATCGGACGGTAAAACCTAATAATGGAATTGCGCGCGCCGGTGTCGCAGGAGAGAGTCCTTGCTCGCGGGCCGGCGAGGGCGAGGTGCGCGGAGGGAGGTGACGCGCGGTAACCACCAGGCGGGATGAAGCGCGCGAGGACGACGCGGGGCGCGGGCGGCGATGCACGCTAGAGCGTTGTAGCTATATCTACCTATAGCTACCTGTATATGCATACATTCATGCGATGGGCGCACTGTTACACTTGTTAAATATTAGATGCTCAATAAAACAAAACAAAATGTAAACCAGGATAATAAAGATACATCATCAGCCAGAAGAGATCTACTGCTGGATAAAGGCCTCCCCTTGATAGGCGGGTTTGCCATGTTGGCAGGTGGCTTCGAGATCGCAGAGTGCTCGCCAAGTACTCACCACCTTAACCATGCGGACGCTGCTGCCCGTCCGCCGGTGAAGGAGAAAGATACGTACTTAACTTTGTAAGTTGGTTTTTCCAAAAAAGAAGGTTCTCAATTCGACTGTGTTTTTTTTTGTATGTTACGCGATTACTCCGCCAATAGGCTAGATGACTGGTATTTTTTTAATTGTCCTATTAAAATGTGGCCCATAAATATAGCTGATTAATGAAATAAATATGAAAATCAGATCAAAAATAAGCAACTTATAAGCATTTTAATATCATGCTAGACAGAGAGGCGAAACAGCAAATCGTGACGTCACTTCTCAGTACGCCATATAAATTCTATTCTGACAAGTTAGGCGTAACGTCATTTTTTGTTTTGTGGGAAAGGGACAGAGCTGTCTCTAACAAAAACTTTTAACGCTTATTATCAGAACATTAATAACCGATTTAATTTATTTTTTCAATAAACATACTATATTTACTTAAATTCTTCATCAAAGCTATTGGTTTCAACGATTTAAACATCAGTCATCTACCCTATTATGAATAGATTTTGTTTGGTAGGTCATACTTCAGATGTGGTCTCATACATATTTTATCGAAATTGGTCCAGAGTTTGGTTTTGAAATCAAAATTACTGGAATAAATCAAAATATCTGGAAAATATGAAGATGTCATTGTGGTAGTCGAAATTGAAGTCGGTTGTATTCTCTTTTTAAATCGTATTATTATTCTTTCTTAACGGTTAATTGACGTAAAGAGAACTTATTGTTCGGGTTACTCGGTCCTATTCTATAGAAGACGGTATGAGAATGGATATTATTTATTCGATGCTTATAGTAGCAACGCTAGGCAGTGACATTGTTCCGCTCTTTCCTAGTCTTCTCACTTGTTTGTCGGACCAAGATTTATAAAGTGATTGTTATTTATTCGACGAGAACGCATGATTCTTGATTATTTATTGTTCATAGAGAATATACTTGCTAAGATAAATATAAATAACGTCGCTATATTCTCATAAATAGCCCGAAACACTGACATGTTTGGTAGATTTTCTTCCTTGTGCAAGACAAGTTTTTATTGGGTCAAAGTGCTGTTTAGTATTTTATCATAAACGTATGCCCCTATTTTGTTCCTGGATATTGCCTCTAGAGCAATCATTATTTTTAAATAAAATCTAGGTCTACTGTAGACGTGTCTCTGTGTTTTCTTTATTTTTTTCAGAAACTAATAGCTACTCGTTTCGCAATTCGTTTCTGAAAAAAGGAAAACACAAAGACACGTCTACAGTAGACCTCTTTTTATACGTTCTAGTGACGAGACGAGCAAGACGTTTGCCTGGTGGTAAGCGTCACGCCTGCCACTAACAGTAGTAGCAGTGCCAGAATTGTGAAGTTGCGAACACACTGCGCCGCACTGCGCTCGTCACCCTGAGATATTAGATGTTAAATCTCTTCATACCCAGTAATTTCTCTGGTAACATTGCCCTTCAAACCGGAACACAGTAATACTTGCACACTACTGTTTGGCGGTTGAATAACAGGCAAAGGTGTGGTACTTCCCCAGACGGACACCGCAGTAGAGTCCTACCATTACAAAAGATATTAGAGATTAGATAGAGAGATTAGAGATTAGATTTTATTCAAATAAATGATTGCTCTAGAGGCATTACATAGGAAGATTTTAAGGGCATATTCTATACAAAACAAACAACTTTTACTATGGGGCCAACATTGAAATCGCGACGGTTATGATTTAACATGTATTGTAACATCCAAACAATATATAAATCAAAATAGAAAGCATTAATAATAGCCACCATAAAATGTTTCTCTTTGATAATTTCAAAACACAACTAAGTACATTGGAAATTACCCAAACATTTCAACTTCAGATAACCAGCTAAGGTATCTGTAGGTAACTCTCCCTGAGGGTTATCCAACTTAATTACTAACTACAATTTTCACTCTTTAATATAGGGGTATAAAAGACCCCGCTGGACGTAATAAGGATTGACCCATCAGGGGTAACATTTACAAACCAAACACTAAAAAATATAAACACTTCATGAAAACTGCATGTCTACCTATGTAGAACCTCTTTGACGTTTGACACATTGATTCAATTGTGGTATTGGTCTGTTCATAAAATTTTACTTATGGTATTTTAGAAATTCGTATAACCAAAACATATGCTTGTAACACTCATTGGTCTTGGTCATTGGTCTATTTAGGTGTTGGTCCTAAAATAACCTTTTGGGATTTGGCCCTGAGAAGGGCCGTCGGTTGGGATGGCCTTTATAAGGGCCGTCTGATCAGCCACTGTGGTGGAAGGATTAGTCACGCTTGCGCCGGGCATTATGTTGAGAATTCGTTGCGTTGAAACATCATCGCCGCTCGGGGAGGCACCTACCTAGTGCTTGTCCAGGGTGAGCCTTGAATCGAAATAATGATGAACACTTATTGAAAAATCTTATAGCTACAAACGCCTCCCCTTACTCCATACCCTATCTCTCTTGCCCTATCCTTATTTCAAACTTAATACTCGTTGTACGTTACTGAATACGTAGCACAGGTTTCATAGACGTGTGAAGGGAATATGTGTTATGGTAACAAAATTGTTGAACTTCTACTTGAACTTCTTCAAGCTTCTTCTTCTTCTTTCTTGTTGACAGCTTTACTTCTTGTTCATCCGACACAGGATTCTTCAGCTAGCTATTTTCGAGGTGACTTTACAATATTGAAACTTTCCTAGGGCTAAACGAGAGCTCTCTGATTCAAGCACTTCATAAAAGCGAAGGAAAGGTCAAGTGTACTACTTCTGCAGTATACCCCTTTCCCCAACCCTGGTTACGTCCCAGGCGTCTGTTTAGTGGGCGGCGTCCCGTGTAATCCAGATTTCAGTTGCGCTCTGTTACCTCTGGTATAAAGGTCTTAAACAGAATTTTGTATGCTTCTGCTTTTGTTTGGGAACAATATAAACCGCCATTTTAAGGTAGAGTCAAATGGTAGGCCATTTCTAAAAGGCAACTTCAGCCGTTTTAGCTGACTATAGCCGCTACTGCGGGCAAGTTTTGGTCTATTATTGAACTAGTAGCAGGTCTTCGACCATTTAAAACATTATTATCAACGTCAGTTCTTATTCGCCCTCTACGGGGCATGAGCGTCGATTTTTTCGTTTGATACCAATGGTCCAACGTAAAAATATTAAAAAAAACAAAAACTTTTTTTTAAATTAAGTTACAATCCTCATGCTTAGCAGGCGGCTAAATGCGTGCGGTGACGGTGAACGCAGAATGCTTACCACCGTCACCGCCCCTGGGTAAAATTCACAAGCACTTTGATTTCTTCCCTTTTTGATGTTTACAATAAACCAACAATTTAATGCCTTAGAAACTCATCATTTATTATATTTTCCAGGTAATCAGCAAAAGTTAGATTTTAGAGATAAAGGCCTTTTGTTGATGTGGTTTGTGGATTACCTTTACCTACTAGTAGTTAATTATTTACTTAAAATTATTTTACAAGCATTAGTGCACTAATGCTTCGGCTCAACGGCTGTATTAAGAGCACATCAACAGCCGAAAGACCCACTGCTGGACGAAGGCCTCTTCCTAAATAGGGAGGGGAAATCGATGGGGGGGTGAGGGGGGATTAAGAGCGCCAGGCATTAATATAAAATAAAACAATTTATTTTTAAAGAGAAAGTACGTTTGCTAGTTTATCTCTCGCAAAGAAGTAGAAATTATAAAACACCGTTTGAAAATATAAGTAGTACTTAAAACGCTTTAAAAAAAATACAACCGACTTCAACTTTGAATACCTGGATGACATCTTCGTATTTTCTAGTAATTTTGATTTCAAAACCGAACTACTGAACCGTCGTCGTCAGCCATAAGACGTCCACTGCTGGACGAAGGCCTCCCAATAGAGGGGTGTTGCCATAATCCCCACTACTGAACCGATTTCGATAAAATATATATGGAACCACCTCTGAAGTAACAAGTAAAAAACCATTATTTTTTTGTTTGGTAGTTACAAAACAAAAAAAATATGGTTTTGGTTAAAGAGCTGTCCAGACGCCTCGCAGATGTGACGGGTGATCAGAGAGGTGCGCTTACCTTGGCCAAAGAATAAGTTTGGCCATTCAGCGTGGTATTGTCACTAGCTTTTTAGGTACCCTACCCGAAGACAGTGACCTTAATGCAGTTTTTTACCTGTAGTTTATAGTTTTGGATAGTTCAGGTAGGGATTTAGTTTAATTTATTATATTTTTATTACTAAAAAAAAAAGAATCATCAAAATCAATTCATAATTGCCGGAGTAATAGCGTAACATACATTTAAAAAAAAAACTAATTGAGAACCTCCTTTTTTGAAGTCGGTTGATGAAAAAAGGCCGAATCAAGCGCTGTTCATAAAAAGGCTCGTTCACACCGCTGAAATTCATTTATATCTCCGTCGGATATCGTATACTCTCGGGAAATCGTCCTCTCTCATACACCCTGCAATCTATCTTCGCGAACAATATTGGGCGAGTCAGATCGTGCGTGTGTACCTAGCTTTATTTATTTACCGTGATATATGGTTTCTTTTGTCGTTTTTCTGGTGTGAAATTATCCGCCTTATCAAATGGTTGACACACTGATTTAAGTTTTTTCTTGGACATTTAAATTAAATATTCACGTAATTTTTGCGCATTGGTATCTAAGTTTTCGTGTTTATGCTTGTTATAGTAAGTAAGTTAGTATAGCACGAGTGTTCCAGTGCCAGAGTTAATGTGCCCGCAGGCCTCTCACCTGACTTGACGGTTGTTGTAGTAAAAATGTAAACTGTTTTTGTCCAAGATTTAGATTTAGAAGAAGAATTAACTTTTTGTATGGACCTGGCCCGGTGATTGTTTTTTGCTGTTTCACGGTTGGCCCTATAATAAAAGTTGTTCGTAACAATGAGTATATATCTACCTCTGTAAATTTGGCGAGAATTCAAAACAACAGCTAGATAGAAGAAACAACCGAATGCATTCTATCTCATCTTCTATCTATGCGTTCGCCAAATACCTAGTTGTATCATAAATGTTTTTTTAATGTTTTGCCAATTTATAAAATCTTGTCTGTTTTGGAGAAACTTAGAGTCACGCAACGGGCAATGGAGAGAGCTATGCTAATCTGGTTTCCATATAACAAGCTTTGCTTAGTTTGGGGTTAGATGGCGCTGTGTGAAAAATGTCCATCGATATTTATTTTATTTTTATTTATTTATACTACACCTAAACACAGAACAAACATTTACGTTCGGCACATAAATGTTTGTCCTGGGTGGGGATCGAACCCACGTCCTACAGCTCTGAATGCAGACGTGCTACCAACTGGGCTATAATACTGTCTAATCGTGTCATTCGGTACTCAATTCTAATCAAGAAGCTATGTCAACTGTTCGCTTAACTACTAGTAATCTTACTCTCAGCCATTTTACTGGTTAAGATTTTTCTAATTATTATTCAGTTATTTCTTATCCCCTCACTTAGTAACTGGGCATTTTTGCAAAGGTGGTAGAAATTCTACCACATTCTTGTCATTTCTACCTCTTGTAATATATACAATGTGTAACAAAAAGGTTCAACAATACTGAACGGTATGTATGTACTCATCATTATGAACAACTTTTACTATGGGGCCAACCCTGAAGTCTCGAAAAAAATATCAGGTGTTCCATACAAACTTTCATTGACCTTGAACAAAATGTATGGAACAGCTGTTTTCTTTCGCGATATCAGGGTTTACCCCATAGTAAAAGTTGTTCATAATGATGAGTACATACATCATCATCAGCCCGGAGACGTCCACTGCTGAACGAAGGCCTCCCCCTTAGACCGCCACACTGTACGACAACCTGCCTTTTGCATCCACCGGTTGCCCGCGACTTTTACAATGTCGTCGGTCCACCTGTATATTTATATATATAGTGGGAGGCCTTCCTACGCTGCGTCTTCCGGTTCGCGGTCGCCACTCAAGAACCTTACTTCCCCATCGGTTGTCAGTTCTTCGAGCGATGTGGCCTGCCCAATGCATACTCGTACTGTAGTACATACATACTTTTCAGTATTGTTGAACCTTTTTGTTACACATTGTATATAATCTACCATTTCCTGCCCAACATGCATACCTGTCTACATACACTCGCCTGAAGTTAATTCCGAGCCCCTGGAGCGTGTAATTCATAAAGGAGTGCAGTAATGTGATATTGTTTCGGACGAGCCGTGTGTGACTACCGATCACGATGTTAATTACGCAAATATGTAATGCGTAATTGATGCATTGCTAATAATAATCGTTAATTAAAATTATTGTTACCGGTTAATTCACGCTCTGGTGATGTGATACTTTGCGGAAGTTGATTTGTTATTGAATCTTTAATTATTTCTGCATAATTTCGCGTGATAATACACTAAACAATCAGGAATAAATTTATCTTCAACTACAATAAACAATTACATAAAACGTAATTTTATTCTAACTAGAAGTAGTAACTTTAATTAACCCGAAACAAATCATTACAGAAAATTATTTGAAGCAAAAGTAATTAACTTGAAACAATTAATTTAATTTATTTATTTATTTACCCTGATGTTTGATATCTAGAATATATTTCACAAGTTATTCTTGCTGTATTCTTTTAAATAATCTTTAGAAACATAAAATAAATAAATAGTTTATGTGGAAGGGAGGAAACAAAACAAACATTTGTTCTATTTATCGATTATCGATTAGTGTCTTAAGTCAAACAATCTTCGTCAATTGTTTAACAAAGTCACATTTTAGTCATAGTCAATATCTCGCTTTAAATGTCTTATATGACAACAAAGCAATAATAACTGTAACTTAACTCACTACACTAAGTACAGTTATTAAAATTTTACTAATATTTAAAAAATACATTAATTTGTCCACTTACCATCTAGATATATTCTCTAATTTGTCGCCACGACACGTGTAAAGAGCGGTCCACACGACCGCCCGCGGCGCCGGATATCCGCCGATTGCCTTTATAGCCCTTTGAACATCAATAGTGTGCGCCCGCCTTTATTGTAGGCCTTTCTTCTTTATGATAGTGAAAATTTCCTTTATTGTGATGATATTTCGTTGTTAGTAATTATGTGACGACAATTTGTTTTAGATATTCAGTATTGTTTGATCTTTAGAGGCGTGATTATAGTAGAATGTAATACAAGGGGCTAAAATAACCCATTATATACGAGGTAGTTTTCACGACCGCGCTATAATGGGTTTTTAGCGCCGTGTGTTACACTGTACTTTTTACTACGATTGTGAGGAAATAAAATGATCAAAATACCAAAATAAATGCTTTGTGACTAAATTATTACTTTTCCTTCCTCTTCCATCTGCAAATTAGGGTCTTAATTCTCACTAGACAATGACATTTTCAGTATTGTAAATAAATTACCAACTTTAGAATTGAAAACTTAGATTTTTTCTCTACTATTAACTAGAGAAAAATTCTAAATATTTCGCGCCAATGCCTTCTTTTTTAATTGCTTCGTAGCCGCAACGCAATAACGTAATGCACGCATTCTACCAAAGAGATCGCCGATTGTAAAACCAGTAAAAAAAATTGTTATATTTTTTATAAAACAGAGATAGTATTTTAAAACTTTATTGAACTAACAACGAAATATAAAATAAAAACAGTTAAACTACCTAATTAAAACAAAACTAGAATTAAAAAATTAAATAATCGATATAAGAGACCGTTTAAAGTATCTATATGTAGCAAATGACCTATAGAGTTAAGTCGAGTCTTTATTTATTATTATTTTACTTATGAATAAAAACATTCTCGTTTTTGTAGGCTCGTTGGTGTATAAGACAAAAATTTAAAAAAACTTTTGCACCTAGACCAACATTTTACTTTAGCCCCTAGAGCATGATAAGCTGTTTTAGCCCCGCTGTGGTGCGCTATTGACGAACCTTTTAAGCAAGAGGAGTGAAAAATACTTTTTTTATCGTTGATAGTCTAAGTGTTTGACCAAAGCTCAACGGATGTTATCCAACAATGCAATCGAAGATGGTTAGTGGGCATAGTTTAGAATGGGTGCTGGCTCTAAAATGAAGCTGTTGGAACATTATCATGAGCTTCGTGGCAGCGGCAGATTTTTTACTTCGTAACCATGGTACCTAGCGCGAGCCGAGTACAAATAATACGTTTTAAAAAAAAACAACCGATTTTAATTTCCACTACCAGATATTTTGATTTATTCCAGTAATTTTGATTTAAAATGCAAACTTCTGGACCGATTTCCATAAAATATATAATATAATATATAATGGGATAATATTACAGATTATATGGGACCACCTCTGAAGTATCGCCTACCAAACAAAAAAAGAATCATCGAAATCTATTCATAATTGGCGGATTAAACGCGTAACAGACATACAAAAAAAACACAGTCAAATTGAGAACCTCTTTTTTTGAAGTCGGTTAAAAAGTTCCCTAGAAGGATCAGCCTTTTAGAAGTCCACTGCTGGTTATAGGCTTAACCCCGAAGGGCTATTGGGCCATAATCCACCATCCTAGCCTATAGTTGCGGATTGGTGTTTTCCTTCACCGAAAAACTCCACTGTTTATATAAGGAACTCCACTAACCAGTGGAGTTTTCCTTACATAAACTCCAAAGAGCTCGGTACGGGCCCGGGTCATACGACCTCACAATGCCGAGTTTAGCGTTACCCATTAGGCTACCACGACATTGAGAAAGCACCCACCAACATGCAGGGCCGGATTTAGAGGTGTGGAGGCCCTGGGGCAACAAAAGGGTCGTTACCATCACCAGCCAGAAGATATCCATTACTGGGAGAAGGCCTCCGTAATAGGGAGGGATTGCCATAATCTCCACGCTTGGCTTTGGCAGTTAAATAATATTTTTCTTGCAAGTGTTTCATTTTTGTTTTATTTATACGTTTGTATTTATACTCACGTTTAATTAAATCGGATACTCCGACTATAGTTTCGATCACATCCGGTGACCTTTTTCAAAGAGTGAAAACAGAGCCCGACGCGCGTGCATCATTTTTCATTTGAGTGTTTAATTTTTTATTTTATTCCGAGACAAATAAAAACTTTCATGTGATACTCCCTGGCAGGACCACTTTCATTTTACTATGTAATAATTACATAATAAAAATGTAAATTTTTGTAGTCTTAATAAAAAAAATGTATATCGACTGTTTCCCAGAAAACATACTTTCTCAGCATACATAATTATTAAGATTTATTAAAGTACAATTTATGTTGAGGCCCCTCTCTTGTGGAGGCCCCGATTGTCCTCCCTCAAATCCGGCGATGCCACCATGGTTTTCTCACGATGTTTCTCTTCGAGTACCGAAGCTTTTTTTGCTCATGGTTTCCCTTAGTTCGTTTTTCTTTATTGTTTGACGCTGACGCGATGAGCGAGACGTGTGCCTGTTGGTAAGCGTCACCCCTGCCCATAAAGAGCAGTGCCAGAATTGTGAACTTGCGAACACAATCCTGCGCCGCACTGCACTGCGCTCGTCACCCTGAGATATTAGATGTCAAATCTCTTCATGCCCAGTAATTTCTCTGGTAGCATTGCCCTTCAAACCGACACAGTAATGTTTGCACGCTACTGCTTGGCGGTTGAATAACCACTACAGTAAGTGAACAAACACATGACTCAAACTCTAGTAACCGATTCAGCCACTCAATCCGAACAGTCAACTTTACCAAACTATTAAAACCGGCCAACTGACCCACTTGAGCTCAATATCACACAAAGCGCCACCTGATGACAAAGTTGCCTACGTGGAAACTCTTCTAAGCCGTCAGAAGCAAACATCAAAGCTTTCTGAACACCCAGTCACTTAGAAGGTTAGGAGTACGTGGTAGAAATGATTACTAATGGAAAAGATTCAGAGTCACACACAGTGGCGGATTATATGTAAGGCAAACTAGGCACCTGCCTGGGGGCGCGGGCGGAAGTTTTTATACGAAAATCAATCATCTGCAATTTTTTTTTATGTGGTATTACCAATAACTACACATGTACCTATAGTACCCACACATAAAACCATGTCTGTTTTCCTTGTAACAATTTTCAAGACAATGTATGGGCGCCAGATTGCATAGGGGTGCCAGGTTCCAGAAGGGCGCCAGTTTTTAGGGGGGTGCCGATGAGGTACTAGACTAGAGCGCTGTCGACATTTAATCTGCCCCTGGTCACACATGTATTTTGTTTGTCTGGAATCTTGCGTAGACATGGGATTCTGGGAGCTTTTGTAAAGAATGAAGCGCTTAGGCTATTTTGACCTCTTTATTTTATCAATCGACTTTAAAAAAATTCTTTCTCGATCAGACTAATAAAAAAAAATTCAAATCATTTAAAAAAAAGATTTAATGCAGGTAACAAGAGCCATCAAATTAGCAAAATACAAATAAAATCTCCAGAAATACAATTAAAATGTTCAGAAACAGTACAATAAATAAATTGCAAATGAAATGTCAAAATAAAATAAAAATTTTAAAATAGAATAATAATAACAATAAGTATCAAATTCATTTATATAAATAAATAAAAAAATAAAATAAACAGTCGTTTCAAAAGTAGGTAATTAGTATTTTGTAATTGGTCATAAATACATAATTCAATTAAGATTTATTTGTCTTATTAATTGGTAATTGGTCATTTTGAATTAGTGCATCGGTACTATGGTAAATCCTGGGGGCATCAAGGACATTGGCGTAATAGATACCAATTTATTTTTGATTAAACTTAGCTTATATTCAATTTACGTTACGTCCACACGAATTAGTTGCCTACCTCCAAGAAACAAATTGAATGAAAGCCGTTGAGTAGGAAAAAATATCACATCCATAATATCACATCCATGATATCACATCCATAATATCACATCCATGATATCACATCCATGATATCACATCCATATTATCACATCCATGATATCACATCCATGATATCACATCCATAATATCACATCCATGATATCACATCCATAATATCACATCCATAATATCACATCCACATTATCACATCCATAATATCACATCCATGATATTACATCCATAATATCACATCTATGATATCACATCCATGATATCACATCTATTATATCACATCCATGATATTACATCTATGATATCACATCCATGATATCACATCTATGATATCACATCCATGATATTACATCCATAATATCACATCCATGATATCACATCCATGATATCACATCCATGATATCACATCCATGATATCACATCCATGATATCACATCCATAATATCACATCCATATTATCACATCCATAATATCACATCCATAATATCACATCCATAATATCACATCCATAATATCACATCCATAATATCACATCCATGATATCACATCCATAATATCACATCCATATTATCACATCCATGATATCACATCCATAATATCACATCCATAATATCACATCCATAATATCACATCCATAATATCACATCCATGATATCACATCTATGATATCACATCCAAAATATCACATCTATGATATCACATCCATGATATTACATCTATGATATCACATCCATGATATCACATCCATAATATCACATCCATAATATCACATCCATGATATCACATCTATGATATCACATCCATGATATCACATCTATGATATCACATCCATAATATCACATCTATGATATCACATCCATGATATTACATCTATGATATCACATCCATATTATCACATCCATATTATCACATCCATAATATCACATCCATGATATCACATCTATGATATCACATCCATAATATCACATCTATGATATTACATCCATGATATCACATCCATGATATCACATCCATGATATCACATCCATGATATCACATCCATATTATCACATCCATGATATCACATCCATGATATCACATCCATGATATCACATCCATGATATCACATCCATAATATCACATCCACATTATCACATACATAATATCACATCCATGATATTACATCCATAATATCACAACTATGATATCACATCCATGATATCACATCTATGATATCACATCCATGATATTACATCTATGATATCACATCCATGATATCACATCTATGATATCACATCCATATTATCACATCCATAAAATCACATCCATAAAATCACATCCATAATATCACATCCATAATATCACATCCATATTATCACATCCATATTATCACATCCATATTATCACATCCATAATATCACATCCATATTATCACATCCATGATATCACATCCATAATATCACATCTATGATATCACATCCATGATTTCACATCCATAATATCACATCCATGATTTCACATCCATAATATCACATCCATAATATCACATCTATGATATCACATCCATAATATCACATCCATGATATCACATCCATATTATCACATCCATGATATCACATCCATGATATCACATCCATAATATCACATCCATGATATCACATCCATAATATCACATCCATAATATCACATCCATAATATCACATCCATGATATTACATCCATAATATCACATCTATGATATCACATCCATGATATCACATCTATGATATCACATCCATGATATCACATCCATGATATCACATCCATGATATCACATCCATGATATCACATCCATGATATCACATCCATGATATCACATCCATGATATCACATCCATGATATCACATCCATAATATCACATCCATGATATCACATCCATAATATCACATCCATATTATCACATCCATAATATCACATCCATGATATCACATCCATGATATCACATCCATGATATCACATCCATAATATCACATCCATGATATCACATCCATAATATCACATCCATATTATCACATCCATAATATCACATCCATATTATCACATCCATAATATCACATCCATAATATCACATCCATATTATCACATCCATAATATCACATCCATAATATCACATCCATAATATCACATCCATAATATCACATCCATAATATCACATCCATAATATCACATCCATAATATCACATCCATAATATCACATCCACATTATCACATCCATAATATCACATCCATGATATTACATCCATAATATCACATCTATGATATCACATCCATGATATCACATCTATGATATCACATCCATGATATCACATCCATGATATCACATCCATGATATCACATCCATGATATCACATCCATGATATCACATCCATGATATCACATCCATGATATCACATCCATGATATCACATCCATGATATCACATCCATGATATCACATCCATAATATCACATCCATGATATCACATCCATAATATCACATCCATATTATCACATCCATAATATCACATCCATATTATCACATCCATAATATCACATCCATAATATCACATCCATATTATCACATCCATAATATCACATCCATAATATCACATCCATAATATCACATCCATAATATCACATCCATAATATCACATCCATAATATCACATCCATGATATCACATCCATAATATCACATCCATATTATCACATCCATGATATCACATCCATAATATCACATCCATAATATCACATCCATAATATCACATCCATAATATCACATCCATGATATCACATCTATGATATCACATCCAAAATATCACATCTATGATATCACATCCATGATATTACATCTATGATATCACATCCATGATATCACATCCATAATATCACATCCATGATATCACATCTATGATATCACATCCATGATATCACATCTATGATATCACATCCATAATATCACATCTATGATATCACATCCATGATATTACATCTATGATATCACATCCATATTATCACATCCATATTATCACATCCATATTATCACATCCATAATATCACATCCATGATATCACATCTATGATATCACATCCATAATATCACATCTATGATATTACATCCATGATATTACATCTATGATATCACATCCATGATATCACATCCATGATATCACATCCATATTATCACATCCATGATATCACATCCATGATATCACATCCATGATATCACATCCATGATATCACATCCATAATATCACATCCATATTATCACATCCATGATATCACATCCATAATATCACATCCACATTATCACATACATAATATCACATCCATGATATTACATCCATAATATCACAACTATGATATCACATCCATGATATCACATCTATGATATCACATCCATGATATTACATCTATGATATCACATCCATGATATCACATCTATGATATCACATCCATATTATCACATCCATAAAATCACATCCATAAAATCACATCCATAATATCACATCCATAATATCACATCCATATTATCACATCCACATTATCACATCCATATTATCACATCCATAATATCACATCCATATTATCACATCCATGATATCACATCCATAATATCACATCCATGATATCACATCTATGATATCACATCCATGATTTCACATCCATAATATCACATCCATAATATCACATCTATGATATCACATCCATAATATCACATCCATAATATCACATCTTTGATATCACATCCATAATATCACATCCATAATATCACATCCATAATATTACATCCATAATATCATATCCATAATATCACATCCATAATATCACATCTATGATATCACATCCATAATATCACATCCATGATATCACATCCATATTATCACATCCATGATATCACATCCATGATATCACATCCATAATATCACATCCATGATATCACATCCATAATATCACATCCATAATATCACATCCACATTATCACATCCATAATATCACATCCATGATATTACATCCATAATATCACATCTATGATATCACATCCATGATATC
This sequence comes from Erannis defoliaria, assembly GCA_905404285.2. Taxonomy (NCBI): domain Eukaryota; kingdom Metazoa; phylum Arthropoda; class Insecta; order Lepidoptera; family Geometridae; genus Erannis; species Erannis defoliaria. The sequence goes on along the minus strand of FR990091.1, from coordinate 9,274,441 downwards.
ACATCTATGATATCACATCCATGATATCACATCCATGATATCACATCCATGATATCACATCCATGATATCACATCCATGATATCACATCCATGATATCACATCCATGATATCACATCCATGATATCACATCCATGATATCACATCCATAATATCACATCCATGATATCACATCCATAATATCACATCCATATTATCACATCCATAATATCACATCCATATTATCACATCCATAATATCACATCCATAATATCACATCCATAATATCACATCCATGATATCACATCCATGATATCACATCCATGATATCACATCCATGATATCACATCCATAATATCACATCCATAATATCACATCCATGATATCACATCCATAATATCACATCCATATTATCACATCCATGATATCACATCCATGATATCACATCCATGATATCACATCCATAATATCACATCCATGATATCACATCCATAATATCACATCCATATTATCACATCCATATTATCACATCCATAATATCACATCCATAATATCACATCCATAATATCACATCCATAATATCACATCCATAATATCACATCCATAATATCACATCCATAATATCACATCCACATTATCACATCCATAATATCACATCCATGATATTACATCCATAATATCACATCTATGATATCACATCCATGATATCACATCTATGATATCACATCCATGATATCACATCCATGATATCACATCCATGATATCACATCCATGATATCACATCCATGATATCACATCCATGATATCACATCCATGATATCACATCCATGATATCACATCCATGATATCACATCCATGATATCACATCCATAATATCACATCCATGATATCACATCCATAATATCACATCCATATTATCACATCCATAATATCACATCCATATTATCACATCCATAATATCACATCCATAATATCACATCCATATTATCACATCCATAATATCACATCCATAATATCACATCCATAATATCACATCCATAATATCACATCCATAATATCACATCCATAATATCACATCCATGATATCACATCCATAATATCACATCCATATTATCACATCCATGATATCACATCCATAATATCACATCCATAATATCACATCCATAATATCACATCCATAATATCACATCCATGATATCACATCTATGATATCACATCCAAAATATCACATCTATGATATCACATCCATGATATTACATCTATGATATCACATCCATGATATCACATCCATAATATCACATCCATGATATCACATCTATGATATCACATCCATGATATCACATCTATGATATCACATCCATAATATCACATCTATGATATCACATCCATGATATTACATCTATGATATCACATCCATATTATCACATCCATATTATCACATCCATATTATCACATCCATAATATCACATCCATGATATCACATCTATGATATCACATCCATAATATCACATCTATGATATTACATCCATGATATTACATCTATGATATCACATCCATGATATCACATCCATGATATCACATCCATATTATCACATCCATGATATCACATCCATGATATCACATCCATGATATCACATCCATGATATCACATCCATAATATCACATCCATATTATCACATCCATGATATCACATCCATAATATCACATCCACATTATCACATACATAATATCACATCCATGATATTACATCCATAATATCACAACTATGATATCACATCCATGATATCACATCTATGATATCACATCCATGATATTACATCTATGATATCACATCCATGATATCACATCTATGATATCACATCCATATTATCACATCCATAAAATCACATCCATAAAATCACATCCATAATATCACATCCATAATATCACATCCATATTATCACATCCACATTATCACATCCATATTATCACATCCATAATATCACATCCATATTATCACATCCATGATATCACATCCATAATATCACATCCATGATATCACATCTATGATATCACATCCATGATTTCACATCCATAATATCACATCCATAATATCACATCTATGATATCACATCCATAATATCACATCCATAATATCACATCTTTGATATCACATCCATAATATCACATCCATAATATCACATCCATAATATTACATCCATAATATTACATCCATAATATCATATCCATAATATCACATCCATGATATTACATCCATAATATCACATCCATGATATCACATCCATGATATCACATCCATGATATCACATCCATAATATCACATCCATAATATCACATCCAGGATATTACATCCATAATATTACATCCATAATATTATATCCATAATATCACATCCATAATATCACATCCATAATATCACATCCATAATATGACATCCATAATATCACATCCATGATATCACATCCATAATATCACATCCATAATATCACATCCATAAATATCATAGCCAGAAGACGTCCGCTGCTGAACGAAGGCCTCCCAATAGGGAGGGGTTGCCATAATCCCCACGCTTGGCAGGTGGCTTGGGGATCGCAGAATGCTCACCACCGTTAACCGAGAGGACGCTGCTGCTCGTCCTCCGGTGGTTCTGGATGCAGTATTAGGAAATCCCCTGGTACAGGGAAAAAATATACTAACGCACAAACACAAACTTTTGCGTTTTAACATAAGTCTAATCATGGTAGCAACATGAAGTTCTAAATTAATAATAAACTAACCCCCCTAATCACATTTTATTAAGAAAATGTAGTAACGAAATCGTCACTTGTCTCCTTAACTACATAACATAGCCCAGTCTAGCTAGCACAATATCAAATAGTCGCCTTTGTTACTTGTCCCACAACCCGGTTAGTCGGCAGTCCCGTCGGCCTATATGGCGACTACTAGGGATGTGCTTGCCGTCTTCTTTTATTTCATCCGGATATTTAACCGGAATTGCCTACTTAGTTTATTAGACTCGGAGACTTTTGCTTTGCTCGGACAATAATTACTATACCTCGGGATGAAGTGGATGATGAAAATTTGGAATAATGTTACAATCTTTTTAGATTTCGAGGTTACAATAATATCGTAGGTACCTCAAAATAAGTCGTAATATCGATAGTTTTATCGCTACTATCAACTCTTGTTGTCTGTTTTGTTCTTTGTCTTGTTTTTCTGATACAGGTACTATCGATATCATAGTATTGTGTAAAATAGATAGTATCGATGGTGCTATCGATAATATGAATGATTTTCAAAGTCGATTATCAATACCGCAGCTATCGATATTTTTGCAACACTAATTTGGAATAAAGTTACATTATTATTTACGGAATATTTACCGTCTTGTGAACTTTGGTAAACAACCGTGATAGATTAAAACAGTGTTTTCATTTGGAATATTTTTGGCCCTCGGGAAATTTTCCGCAGACAACATACCACCTCCAAAATTACAATTTAGGTACCACCGCGGTTGGACAAAAATTAAGATAAGATAAGATAAAATAAAGATAAAAAGAACTTTATTGCCAAAAATATATACGTAAATATACGTAAATGCTAGACAAACAAGAGAACAATAATTAAGCTTAACATTTAAAATTAGTATTCAACCGACTTTAATTTTGACCTGGATGACGCCTTTTTTACAATTATTATGTTTCAAAAACAAAACTACTGAACCGATCGAATTCGAATAAAAAGGAATTTCTAAATTATTAAACATTATTATTATTTAATAAAAAAAAAAAATATTTTATTATTTATTAAATGTTTGTTACAAACTATACTCGTGACATAGCTGTCTTTAAGCAGTAATTCAAAATACGATATAATAATCAGTTGCGGGTTGGTGGAGACTGGATACACACACGCCATTGAATTTCTTCTCCGGAAGTAAGCTGGTTCCCTCAAGACGTTTTCCTTCACCGAAAAGCCTGTAGTATGAAAATCCGTACATAAACTCCAAAGAGCTCACTGGTATAAGCCCGGGATTTGAACCCGCAACCTCACGCTTTCAAGTCAAACGATCTCCAGACTAGGCTATATTCCATATCAGCACATAATATTTGTGACAAAATATATTTGCCGTAAAACCACGTCCATATTAAATAAATAAATAAATAACGGTGGTCACTTTTCACACAGCGCCATCTAGCCCCAAACTAAGCAAAGTTTGTAATATGGAAACTAGATAGCTAATAGAATACTTACTTACTTACATATTGTTCCGTAAACCACCCCCATCCCTAGTACTCCGCGACTCTATCGATAACACGCCTCCCGGATAACTTATTGTGCAACCTTTTGCGCAAAAAACCGGCCACTTTTTGTCGCCGTACACATCTGACAACAATCGCCGAGCGTTTGTTTAGGGCAGCTTTGTTAGAATAGACTAGAATGATATGGGCAGAGCTTTCACTTATTCATTCTATTTCGTTATGTTCTTCCTTTTCTTACTTATAGCTCTTACTTTTTGTGCGTCCTTTTCATCTATGAATTCCTCCACCTTTAGGTTGGAGTCACGATATGATGTTAACTAGTAGTAGGTATTGCCTTTGACTACACCCTGGATCATCGCCAACGGTACCGTCTAGAATGGAGTACGCTTACCTAGAAGGAACCTATTTCCTCTAGATTTGAAGAAGGGGGTTTCGCCAAGGGGGGTGGGGGTGCAGGTTTTTTTCCACGTAAAAGCATAAACATTTGTAAGCAAATTCGTTATGATCTCGTGTCGAAACATGGATTCTCAAAAAAACTTTTATTAAAACTATTAACATCTTTGTTTTAACATTCTGTAACATTCAACAACTTTTTCTAGAAGTAAAGAATAGATGGCAGAACTACCGTAAATCTCGAAGAATTCCTCTTCAAAACCCACGTAACTGCAAACTGTGAAGATAAATCCATCGCGCTAAAAAATCTTGGAAAAAAGTTTTAAAATGTCGGGACAACCACAGTTTCTCTAGTCATATTTGGACACAGATTACTGAACCATCCAGAGAGAGAACTCCGTAGAAAAAATAAGAAATGTAACATTTTGATTAAATGCTATATAAAATTGTATTAGAAGTTTTAAGTCCAGCAGTGAACTATATAAGTGGTCTGATGAAAATGATGTAAAATCCTACATAAAAAACGGAGTATATAGCGCTTACAACAACTAATTTCCTACCACAGGCAAAAATGAAATGCAACAAGTGTGGAAAAATGCAGGAATATATGTTGAACACATTTTTTTTATTCATACTTCATACTCATATAACTGAAATCAACAACATCAGCCAGAAAACGTTCAGGTTCACTGCTGGACGAAGACCTCCCTCTTTATAGGGAGGGGTTGCCATAATCCCCAAGCTTGGCAGGCGGGTTGGGGATCACCGAATGCTTACCACCGTTAACCGAGAGGACGCTGCTGCTCGTCCTCCTGTGTTTAAGGATGCAGTTTTAGGACATAGCAAGGACCCGCGAACTGAAGTAACGACTGAAAGTGTATTGACGGAACTTTTTTTTAATATCCATTTTTTTTATAAATGTCAAGCTTTTCGTCAGAAATTTTCAAATTTCGTAATTGACACTCTTGTCAACTTCGTTAAATCAAATCAAATCAACATACATTTATCGCAGTTTGTTGGTAAACCTAGATGTTACATACAGAGTATAATCTGTTTTTAAAGAGCTCCGAAAACAAACTTGTCTCTAAATATACGTACAATATTAGCCCTGGCATGTTCATAACTTGCTAATTATCAGTTATTAGTATTGTTAGTGTACAAGTAAAATGTCATAATATAGTAGTTATGTCAAGTTAAACTTCAAACAGTTTGAAAAACTAGCGTCTAGCATTCCATAGGTTACTTGGTTTTCCATATTATTGGTTGACTGGCTTTCTGTAAATTAAAACACTGTTTTAAACTATCACAGTTGTTCATTATAGTACTATAATTATTTACGGGACATTTACCGTGATTATATTGTGAAACAAACCCCGGATATTCGGGATAATGCGGGTGGTTCAAAAAGTTCGAAAACATCAAGCGCATCCACAACGAACTACCCTCTTTCTGTAGATTACTTAATACCCCATTTGTCTTTAGTTATCCATCTGCCCTTCTTTAATCTGCACTGGAGAGGTCTGGCGTGGAGCCAATATTTGTAGGGCCCAGGTTCGATGTCCGCGCTGATACACTATCGATTATGGGTAGGCTCTACCGTCTGTACTGCAATCTTCTATTGTTAGTTAGTTTTAGTTAGTTAGTTAGTCTGATATAAGATTACCAGTTTTGCCAAAAATGATGGTTTCTTGTTCAAGATAAAATCAGATAAACATCAAAACCTTGTTGGTCTTGGCGATGTTGTAAATATTGTTTTTTTTTAATACATGCATAAGCACATATTAAATAATAGTTTGTATAGTTCTGTTTCGTGTCATAAGAACTTGGAGGAGTTAGGGCGTTTTTAGATTAGCGTATTTGCTCCGCTAATTGTGACCCTATCTGCTACAGTACAAGGCTGATTATCGGCTACAGTAACAATCGTGTCGAGCACGTTTGTTGTAATGCCGAGGCGACACATTGGCCATTTTGCCGAATAAAAAGGGATGCACGTATACAGGCTACATAGATGCGTCCCTTTTTTTTCGGCAAATATAGCCAATGTGTTGCCTCGGCATAACGTTTGTTTCCTTATTATAGGTCTGTAACTAACACTTGTAAGTGTAACAGTGCAATCTCTTTCAATTACAGAAAAATAAGGATCCAAATAAAGAAATCGACAAAGCTCATATAAAGTTTAATAGCTGGGTGTGCAGGGTATCAGGGTGGCATAGCCTGCAGGCGGTGGGTTAATAGGCCGACGGCCGAGGGAGACAAATAGAGCAATTTTTCTCGTTCGCTATTAAAAATTGGGACAAGGGATGAGAAAACCGCGGTTTCCGAGGTAGATGCCACAATAGGGTAGATGACTGATGTTTAAATCGTTGAAACCAATGGCTTTGATGAAAAATTTAAGTAAATATAGTATGTTTATTGAAAAAATCATTTAAATCGGTTAATAATGTTCTGATGTATGAGCGTTTAAAGTTTTTGTTAGAGACAACTCTGTCCCTTTCCCACAAAACAAAAAATGACGTCACGCCTTACTTGTCAGAATATAATTTATATGGCGTACTGAGAAGTGACGTCACGATTTGCTGTTTCGCCTCTCTGTCTAGCATGATATTAAAATGCTTATAAGTTGCTTATTTTTGATCAGATTTTCATTTTGTTTTCATTAACCAGCTATATTTATGGGCCACATTTTAATAGGACAATAAAAAAAACAGTCATCTAGCCTATTAGTATACCTTGTAAACGGATGTTTGATCCGTATAAAATAGCTGTTTTGACTTAAGATTCAAGGGAATGTTGTAAACATCGATTTAAGGATAACGCACGTCATAAATTGAAATGCGAAAATAGTGACACATTTTACTTACTCAAACAAATAGCAACTCTAAGCTAAGAGAATAAGGCTCAAAATGCTTTGTAAGCGACTGGTTGCCACGACTCGAAGGACAGCGGAATTGTATGGAAACTGGTGCATCGGAGAGTTTTAGGTGTGCCGCGGTCGAGCGGTTGGTGCAAAATGAATGGAATGGTAGGACCTTTGCCAGTTATTCAACCGCCTAGCAGTAGTGTGCAAGCATTACTGTGTTCCGATTTGACGGGCAATGTTACCAGAGCAATTACTGGGTATGAAGAGATTTAACATCTAATAGCTCAGGGTGACGAGCGCAGTACAGTACGGCGCAGGATTGTGTTCGCAAGTTCACAATTCTAGAACTGCTCCTGGCAGTAGCAGGTGAGACGCTTACTACCAGGCGAACGTGTTGCTATTCTCGTCACTTGATTGTATTAAAAAATAAACTTCTGGTTCTTAAAGGTTGTAAATGACCATCACAGTCAGTCCGAAGATTGACCGGATTGTCCATGTCCACAGCAACTCTAGTAACGGCGCTGCTGTGGGTCGGATGACACGGTAAATTATCGGTTTCTGTTGTTTTGTTCTGTAACAGCAACTTATGTCAGAGCCTCAGAGGCCAAGCTATGTCCGAGGCCTTCGGGCGGCACACTATCTCTGAAACTAAGGCTGACCACTCAGCCTAAACAAACTTATAGTATGACGATTAAAGTTATGCGCCTCGATAATATCTTGGTCTATCTCGTTCTCTATCTGAAACATGAAATTTGCCGATTCGCATAATATTAATCATAGTACTTTATTTGATTGCTTTCCACATTTTTTGCACTTTTAGAATAATAAGTACGTTTACAATTTTTTTTACTATTATTACTTTCAGTGCTATTCAAAGTTTTTGTATTGGGCTTTCGCTTAAAACGCTCCCACTCATAACTTAAAACAGATGTAACTCGAATCATTAAAAAATATTACAAAGATCCTCCATACGAGATAAGGAAATATTTATGTGGTTTATGGTACAATATTTAAAAGATAAAAATGTGTATTTTAAAATAAAGCTTTGTTTACTCTACCACAGTACTACGTTAAAACTTTCAAAAAAATTTGTTTCGTAACGAGATAGACAGAGATAGATATAATAGGGTAGATGACTGATGTTTATATCGTTGAAACCAATAACTTTGATGAAGAATTTAAGTAAATATAGTATGTTTATTGAAAAAATAATTTAAATCGGTTAATAATGTTCTGATATATGAGCGTTTAAAGTTTTTGTTAGAGACAACTCTGTCCCTTTCCCACAAAACAAAAAATGACGTCACGCCTTACTTGTCAGAATAGAATTTATATGGCGTACTGAGAAGTGACATCACGATTTGCTGTTTCGCCTCTCTGTCTAGCGTGATAATAAAATGCTTATAAGTAGTTTATTTTTGATCAGATTTTCGATTTCTTTTCATTAATCAGCTATATTTATGGGCCACATTTTAATAGGACAATAAAAAAAACCAGTCATCTAGCCTATTACCGTGGCCGAGTACTTAAATTATGATTAATTACTGATAAACTGGCATTTTTCTTAAAGATCGAGCGAAGCGAAGCGATAAACTGTAGCAAATATGCAAAGTTTTTTTTAATATAATAAGCGGCAAACAAGCAAACAACTTGTCTGATGGCAAACTGCATACGTCTGGAGAAGTAATTCAATGTCGTATGTGAATCTACCAACTCGCAACAGGGCCAGCGTGATGGGTAATGACCCAATCCCCTTCAAGGGTAGACCAAAGTGCAGCACTTTACATAGTATTACATTTCAAAGGCTCCAAAAAAAAAAAAAATTTTATTTATACGGGAATACTCACGTTTATTTAAATCGGATACGCCGACTATAGTTACGATCACATCCGGTGATCTTTTTCAAAGAGTGAAAACAGAGCCCGCTGTCATCGCGCGCGCGACGCGCAAGCGGCCTGCAGTGCTAAGCAGGACGCAGCTGCACGCGCGTCGGGCTCTGTTTTCACTCTTTGAAAAAGATCACCGGATGTGATCAAAACTATAGTCGAAGTATCCGATTTAATTAAACGTGAGTATTCCCGTATAAATAAAACAAAAATGTGTCAAAACCACGTCAGTTTTCATAATACAAAAAAAAATATACATAATTGGTCCTCAATTGACGGAGAAATCGGTGAAAATGCATTTTAAAAAACATATAACAGTCGAACATAGAACCTCCTCCTTTTTTGAAACCGGTTAAAAATTAAAACAAAATTCCATCGTCCAGTGCAAATATCTCCTGTTTGTTATAAAGTTCCCCCACTCGCCTGTTAACTGGCACGTTCACTGGAACAGAGACTGGCACGCTCCGTCGTCCACGAAAATTGCTCTGTTTCGCTTCGCTCGCTCTTAACTACTGGTTATTCAGTCTTGAGTGAAAGAGACAGGTTGATGGGAAAATTGTTGCATGATGACCTCTGTCATATTAGTAGGCACAATTTTTTCTGTGGTATTATGTACATTTTTGTGGCGGTGATTGATCAGTTGGAGCCAATTAGATGTCATCTGTTTTTTAGAACTATACAGGGTTAAATGAAACTGTTACTAAGTCGAAAGGTCATTGTACACATCATTGTGAACAGTTTTAAATACGGGACCAACTCTGAATTCGCTTAAAAAGCTGTCTCATATTTTTGTTTTATTTATACGGGAATACTCACGTTTAATTAAATCGGATACTCCGACTATAGTTTCGATCACATCCGGTGACCTTTTTCAAAGAGTGAAAACAGCCCGACGCGCGTGCTGCTGCGTTTTGCTGCTTAATTAAACGGGAGTATTCCCGTATAAATAAATCAAAAATGTGTCAAAACCACGTCTCATTTGACCAAATGTCATTTGACTAAAGTTTCAATTCAACACAAACAATTCATTTTGGTGCAAGTCTTTATACATAAAACTGGGCAAGCTATGAAAAACAATTTTTAGGTGTGGAAACCGACCGGAAGACGCAGCGTTTGAAGGCCTCCCACTAGATGGACCGACGACATTGCAAAAGTCGCGGGCAACCGGTGGATGCAAACCCTTCGGCCGCGTACGAAACCGGAGGCTCGTAAGTCTCGTAACCAGTTACGGCAAAAGAAAAATTCTTCTATATACGATACTGGTTACGAGGAACAAAACGTTTTTTTTTTTTTACAAGATAGGTACTGACTTTTTATTTCGTAACTAGTTTCAGTGAAGGTATAATTTTTATTTGTAGGTAACTAAAAATTATCAAATGGCAGGCCGTCGTACAGTACAGTACAGTGTGTGGCGGCAGGGGGTGTCACTCCGCAGTTTAGGTATGTTCGGCCGGCGCGGCGCTCCGTCCGGGAGGACATTGCAAGGCTGAGATCGGTGGCTGCCCGCACGCTAGCCTCGTCGCACGTAACTAAGCATACGTGATAGAAAGAGAGCGGTATATTTAGGTGAATATAGCGAGCGGTATCCAGCGCTGTCCGAGTTGAATTGTTACTTTATTGCCTAGTAGATAGAGTCCTTATTTTTTTCAATTCCTTGGCGGAGTGAACTTTCTGTACGTAATGCTATTATTTATTCTGTGGTGGCGGTCTAAGGCGTCTAAGGCCTTTGTTCAGTAGTGGATGTCTCCGGGCAGATGATGATGATGATGACGTGCGAAAACTGGTTTGGATCAAAATTGTATTGCTCAACCTTTGTAATGTTATACCTACTTAGCAATATCTTTGATCGCTGTTTGTCATATGATATGCAGTGATTTTATAAACGTGTAACAAAAAGGTTCAACAATACTGAAGGGTATGTATGTACTCATCATTGTGATCAGCTTTTACTATGGGGCCAACGCTGAAATCGCGAAAAAAATATCAGCTTTTCCATACAAAAAATTCATTGACCTTGGACAAAATGAATGGAGCAGCTGATTTTAATTCGCGAGTCCAGTGTTGCCCCATAGTAAAAGTTGTCCATAATGATGAGTATTGAGTATTGAAGGGTACGCTTCAATTTGTTTTTGTTCCACATTATATATCTTTAAGATTGTTAAATTGTTAAGTGGTGATCTGGGCCCGTGCTGTGAAATCTTCATTTTCTTAAGATGTTTAATTGTTTGTTATTTTTCGTGGTTTTTATAATATATTTAAGTTTTGTTTTCTCCTATTATCAAAAAACATTTCTTTTTTTCCCTATTTACTTGTATACAAATTTGGCATTATAAAACATAAATTCTAAATTCTATAGATACAACTTTATTCGTCATTATTTACTTATAGTCTGTAATCATACCCATAGTTTTGTTTTGGCATAACTATCTAATGTATAACTATACAGGAGAAGCCACTGATTCCCGACACACAGTCTTTGACTAGTTTGGGAGCCTATGGGTCATAAATTTGTGAACTGATTTGTGTCAAAATAAATATTTTTGTTTGTTTTGTATTTAGCCACCGATGCTGCGTGTCCGCGAACCATATCGCTTTCGATAAAATCAGTCGTCCAGTACAGCGTCTACAGCTAAACGTAAAGCTATCTACACAGTTGGGCCTCCGGCCCGCCGGCTCGAACCCGCTCATGTTTTAATAATGGGTTCGCGTTGGTCCTTGCCCCGCCGAGGCGTAGACAAGGTCTAAGTTGGTGCACGCTTGCCCAGAAGATACCTATTCCCTCTTCGTTTGAAGATCTCTGAATTATATAAGCTTGGAAATAATGTTGCTGGTACTGAGTTGCAAACCTTTGCAGTACGGATTGTAAATGTGGTTTCGAAGCACTTTGTACGTAAACGAGGCACGTCCACTGCAAACGGGTGAAATGACTTCCCTATCTTGGAAGGAATCAGCTCTTGTAACTCCTGCGCGCACTCGCCGAAGTGCAGTCTATAAAACACAGAAAGACACGAAACCTGTCTTCTGTGCCTTATTTTGAAACGACCACCACCCGCCGGCACTAACCCGCCATCCGCTGTCCACCCGCCGGCACTAACCCGCCGGGTTCATGCCTATGGTCTTAAGAGGTCACAGAACCTGTGTGGTCCTGGACCTTCATGTCAAGCCAAAATAATTAAATATTCTGCTCTCTACATTAACAATTACAATAAATGACACTTCAACCCTAAAAGCTCTCAAGTGGCATCATAAATACAATTTTCTTGAATAAAACTCGACCCCTACCCGGTTATAACTCGACCCGTAACCCGTTATAACGCGAACCGTTACCAGTTACAAGATGCCATTATAACACTCCGTTAAATAAAGCAAGTTAATACTGAAACTGAAAGTCAGCTGGGAAATTACAAGGCGAGACGTCGGGACTGAAGCCCTGAAATTTTGAATACCTAGTCGTAAAAGATGTACTGGAAATAGACCGAAATGGCCGTCCTTAGAAATATAGCTCTGAGGATAAAATGTACAGAAAAATTGCTTCAAGTGCGTAGAAATGTGATGTAGGTGCTGCAATACAGTCTATGATTATTGTTAACCAGTTGCAAGGGGTACGCGCTGGCCACTATCGGCATTAAGGATGCACCGCCCGACGGCTCGAACACATCGGTGGGCGTGGCTAAAAATCATGCTCTCTTCATCAAACAAAGTGTGGGAAAGGGAGCAATAAAGAGAAATGAGCGCGTAAATTTTTTCATGTCTACCTTTGGCTGCAGGATTGTGATGAATAAACTACTGAACTAATTTATTCCAATTAAAGTTGTTAGAAATTTTGAAGGATTAAACTATGCAGCTAGATACATTATTTTAGAGTTTTCGTACTCCTTATGTTATTTATTTCGTACTCCTTATGTTAGTTATTTACGTCCAATTTGACGTTAAAATTGAGATAAAATACAAGATGTTTCCTGGCTCATAACTTTCATGTTTATTAACTTTTTACTTTGTTATTAATTTACAATCCTAGATAATGAAGAGACATGTCGATTTAATACTTAGTCTTGGACCTACAACATTACAAATTGGAGTAATATTACTTCCCCGTTTCTATGGAGCAGAGACCAGCTTGTTTACTCTTAAATCTGTACATTTCTTTGCAAAGAAAAACTGCTTCTTTTTTATGGAATGGAGCGACGAGACGAAACATTTGCCTGGTAGTAAGCAATCACGTCTGCCGAAGCCAGCAGTGCCTAAACTGTGAACTTGCGAACAAAATCTTGTGCAGCAATGCACTGCACTCGTCACCCTGTTATTATATGTCAAATCTCTTCATGCCCAGTAATCTCTCTGGTAACATTGCCCTTCAAACCGAAACACAGTAATGCCAAGCATTACAAGCAAGCAAGGTTGAATGCCTAACAAAGGTCTACTTTCGACATGTCCCAGGCGGGCTCTCCAAAAGAGTCTTACCACACTATATTGCATATACCTACACTACACAGCCTGTGATGAAACTAATTTTTATTTTATTTTACTGTTCTATTTTGTAGATCATTTAAAAAAAGCTTCTGTACATTTTCTACTCTCACAATATAGCTTGAACGTGACATAGTAGAATTTTAATGAGTTGAAACCACGTTGAAACAATCGTTCTTGAAGTTCGTTATAGTCAAGTAAAATATAGGCAGTCTTTACAGAGTCTGCTGAATATTTAGAAACTGCGTTCATTAAATAGTTTGTTATTTACCATCTTTATAACCTATCCATATGCCCAATAAATAAGTTATGAATTATACAAGGGGCTAAAATAACCCATTATATACGAGGTAGTTTTACGACTGAGCTTTAGCGATAGTAAAAGAAACCGAGTCATAATGGGTTTTTTAGCGCCGTGTGTTACACTCTACTTTTCACTACGATTGTGAGAAAATAAAATGATCAAAATACCAAAATAAATGCTTTGTAACTTCGAAAATTATTTCATTTCTTCCATCTGCAATTTAGGGTCTCCATTTTCACTAGACAATGACATTTTCACTATTATAAAATTTACAGTCACTCACTTCGATTTTTAACTGGAGAAAAAAAAAAGATTTCGCGCCAATGCCTTCTTTTTTAATTTCTTCTGTAGCCGCAAAGCAATGCACGCATTTTGTATCAAAGAGATCGCCGCTTTTAGTTCCATTTACAAAAAAATAAAAATATTTTTTTTATTAAACAGAATATTAATGAAGTCGAGCCGTTATTTATACTTATGATATTCTCTCAAAATAAAAACTTTTTCGTTCTTGTAGGCTCGTTGGAGTAACAGACAAAAACGTAAAAAAAACTTTAGCCCCTAGAGCATGATATGCTATTTTAGCCCCGCTCTGGTGCGCTATGACGGACTTGTAGAGCAAGAGGAGTACAAAATATTTTGCCTGTCCATATTGTTCAGTTTGGTGGCAAAACTGGCAAATCATTGATCTGCAGGGTGAAACTAAGCTACAGGTTTATATGGGTGTATGCCAAAAGGGGGTCATTTGGGTTACACAGTGCCATCCAACCCCAAACTAAGCAAAGATTGTACTAAGGGAACGGTAGCTGATAGAAAATACTATTTTTTGTAAATAGGTACATACTTATAATAGATACCGTTAGTATTATTGTCATTAGTGTTTATAAAATTTTTGCACAAATAAATTATTGTCTATTGTATACATACAATCATACAACACCCAGACTGGGTGCACACAACTAACATCTATGTTATGTTATGTTATGTTATCTATGTATAAATGTTTGTCCCGGGTGGGAATCGAACCCACCTCCTACAGTGCTCAAGGCAGATAGCAGTCTGTCCGACATTGCCACTCAACGTGGCAGCATGCTGGGTACGCTGCCGACAAGGGGGTCTAGACAAGTACCACTTTCTGTTAGCCTTTTTTTTTCTTAGTTGTTGGCATCGCACGTTGTGCATTCTGCCAGTGTCAAGTTTATGAATTTTCAAGTTTTTTATTGAAATCAAGTCAAATGTGTCATGAAATCACAGTTAGTCACACGAATTTAGTCATAGTCGAGTCCAAGTCATACCCTAGTAAAGTTGTGGCGACTTTACTATGAGCTTCTACGGAGTTTTGAAAACAACACGAAAATACATGTTTTACCACATTATATCACTTGCCCACACTCGTGCATGTAATTCAACACTCAATGAATAAAACACCACCATTTTTAATCATTAATTCGCGATAAAACACAAGTTTAAGAAAATAGTAGGATGCAAAGACATGATATTTCCGTGTCCCCACCAAAACTCCTCTGTTAGCGTTAACGCATGCGGAAAGATAAAACTGTATGAAAATGACATTAGCTTTAGAAAAGCCACGTGACTGCTAATGTCATTTTCATACAATTTTACCTTTCCGCAGGCATTAACGCTAACAGAAAGTGGTTCTTGTCCCCCAGTACAGGGTTTGAGCATTTCTATTGTCTTTTGTTTTTGTGTAGTAGGCTAATATAAGTAGTTAGTTAATAAATACAACCAAAGAAAATAAAACTAATATAAAGCTAATATAGACATTCTAGGCTTTCTTCTTTCTTTTAGACGAGACGATATTAAGTAGTTACTCAACCTTGGCCTTGGCTCCCAGACTAATAAAGCTCCCAGCAGACTTTTCATTAGGCGATAGGAACTCACTAATATTATAAACTAGCTTAGCCCTTCGGTTCTACCCGCGTGACGATGAAAAACAATTATTATGATTGTTGAATGTAGCCTATGATGTTTTTAAGGGGGAGGTCTTCGTTCAGCAGTGGACGTCTTTTCATAGTGTCCTGATTAGGCTACTACGGCCTAGAGTTGTTACGTCTGTACCAAATTTCATCAAGATCGGCTTAGCTATTTCATCATGAAAGGGGTAACAGATTTACTTTCGATTTTTTTAATTCCTATTGTACACTAGTACCTTCCCCTTCGATCCCCAAGCCGCCTGCCAAGCGTGGGGATTACGGCAATACCCCTGTATAAAGGGGGAGGTCTTCGTCCAGCAGTGGACGTTTTATGGCTGACGACGACGACTAGTACCTTATCTACTAGGATCTGGGTATGTCCTAAAACTGCATTCAGAACCACCGGAGGACGGGCAGCAGCGTCCTCTCGGTTAACGGTGGTGACCAAACCGCCTGCCAAGCGTGGGGATTATGGCAACCCCTCCCTAACAAGGGGGAGGCTTCTAGCACTGGGCGTTTCCCGGCTGATGATGTGACCTATCTACTAGATCTAATTAGTTTACTTTGTGTCAAAGGACAAATCAGGCAAATAGACGTGTAACTGTAAGATGGCAAGGGGAAACAGAGTGGCGTTACTAGTCAACTATAAATAGGGCTGTTCTTGACAAAAACATCTCTCATTTGCGGTGATTTATAGGGTTGGCACGACGATAATATCAAAACAATTGTTATTAATTGCTCTTCTTGTAATTAGGCAAATACTAGAGATTTACAGTGTTTTAGTTTCTTATTTTATTAGTGTTGGTACTTTGGGAAAGTAGTTAATTTAGTGTTTTGTACCTAATTTCAGTAATATGTTAGTTAATGGTTTAGGGGGCTTAGGTGGTCTGGACACCACCCCCCACCACCCCCGCACAAGATGAAAAAAAATATTGGTGTTATTTTGACACACGGTGGGACCGAAGTGTGCCATTTACCTATTCGACAATATATACCGGGTGTTAGTTTGACAACCTTTTTGTATGGAACAGCTGGTTTTTTTTTCGTGATTTCAGGGTTTGCCCCATAGTAAAAGTTGTTCATAATGATGAGTACAATGGTATCCTAGAAGGATAACGGTGTTCAAACTAACACCCTGTATAATATGCTACCATCTTGCATTTTTTTTACACAAATGCAAAACTAGTCTACCTTTGTAAATTTTTGACCCTCAAGCCCACTCCCATGTGAAATAGCTATGCCCCTGTCTGTGGTATTAATATTCTTATCTATCTTATCCTATTGCAGGGCAAAGGCTTCTGAAAATTTGTGAGGGTTACAGCTCCTCTGGCATTCGACATGTGTGCTTTATGAACCTTTTTTTTTGAGTGGCTGAAGATGATGCTGTCTTTAGACACCTAGAAAAGCACAAACGATGGCAGGACGACCGTAACTTGTTTCCTAACTGGCAGTTGACTGTCGTAAATCGAAGTAAAAGGGGGAGTCTCTTGCAGTGGAATTACATAGGTGAAAAAAAAACTTGTGGTGAGTTTGTTTTACATGCTAATGAGGAATTTTCCAGCACACTTTACAAGAAGATCCATTGTTGATGGCGCTGACCTTGCGCTGACCAGTTGTCTGTCATTGTCAAGTTTTTTACACAAAAAATAGTTATGCTGTTTTTGTCTGGCAAGTATAGTCAGCGCCATCTATCGAGTTTATGAGAACTACTTTTTTTAACATGTATGGAAAATCTTTCATTTAAAAGTAAAACTCACTCATCAGCCAGAAGACGTCCACTGCTGGACGAAGGCCTCCATCTTAATAGGGGTTGCCTTAATCCCCACGCTTGGCAGGCGGCTTGGGGATCGCAGAATGCTCACCACCGTTAACTAGGAGGTTGCTGCTGCCCGTCCACCGGTGGTTCTGGATGCAGTTTTAGAACATACCCAGCTCCCAGGTACCAGGTCCAGGTAAAATTAAACTGATGAGACACATTACCGTTCTTTTATAGTGCTAAAAACGTTGAAGTTGCGCTAGCTAGGGCAAAGTAATGTGGAAAGTAGGTGGAGCTACCATAGATGTATGAGGATGGAGAGGCCATTAATCTGGATCATACCCTATCTAATGTGATGTGAGCATATACAGAATCAAACATCGTGTCCACGCCGTTACTGCCCAAAGCGACCGGATAACTTACTGAATTATTCATTACTACTGGTAGATGACGGAAAAAGCAACATCTAGGGTTGTCACCACAGAAAAGCGAAAGCCTAAGCGTTCTTATAGGTAGAACGGCTGTCAAAACAATGTTGTCAAGCAATTGTATGGTAAACCGCTGTCGCCAGGTTCACACATAATTGTATAGAAACTACGACGAAAAAATGCCAATCATTGGTCGCGCATTTGAAGTAAAACGTTCCAAATGCCATTTTGCAACAGATTAAAATTGATCTAATTACGATACAATGTGGTTTGGATTCCTACGCGTCTATTAAAATTATCTTTTTGAGTATTCTCAGTTTAAAAACATGTATATCGGTAGAATTGACATTAAGCGCATTTACACTTAATGACGGCTAGTCGGCCCGTCACATTTTCGTTCTATTCACTTCTTTCTTCAGTGTTGACAAGGTCAGGTTAATTAAAAAAAAAAAACACAATCTGTCAACTAGATATTAGAGGACAAAATGGACCAGTTTGGAATGCTTGTGGAATGTAGACGTTTGGGAAACGGGAATAGGCGATCTGGGCTTGGAATTTTTTTAGAGAAAAATACTGACATGGCGGCATTCGAGAAACATTTATATGAAGCGTTTCTTGGCGTTCAGCCACAGTTGGGTATTTCAATGTTATTCAAGCATAGATAGTATGAAAAATCATTAATTTATAAAATTTTGCTCTTATTCACGTTCAAGTCCTGCAGACGTTTTAATATATATACATACTATACTGCCTGTGTATGAATAACATTCGGGGAAATGTTTGTATGCAACATGCATGATCTAAGGTTGTGCCAGTTGCTGTAGTCGAAAAATAAATCTATATATATAAAAATGAATTGCTGTTCGTTAGTCTTACTAAAACTCGAAAACGGCTGAACGGATTTATCTTATCTTAGTCTTGAAATGTTCGTGGAGGTCTACGGAAGGTTTAAAAGGCGAGAAAAAATCGAATAAAATAAAAAATAAAAAAACTGATTTCAAATATTTTTTTGACAGTGTACGATTTAAAGGGGGGGGGGGAAGGGGGGTGTGGAATGTTGTATTGAATGTTCTTTGTTTTTAAAGTTATAGTGATGAAAAATGGATATCTGAGTAGTTCATTCAAAGGGGGGAAGTTGGGGGAGAGTTGGTAGAGTCGGTCGAGTCGGCAGAGTCGATAGAGTCAGTATAGTTGGTAGAGTTCGGGGAGTTGTGGGGACGGGCAAAAAAAATTGTTTGGGATGATTTAAAGTGCTGAATTTGGGAGCGGGCCGAATTTCTTCCGCACGCGGACGAAGTCGCGGGGGACCTCTAGTAAGTAATAAATATTGGGGAACATAAAAAGCGAAAAAAGCGAGCTTGTTGTTAAATCGAGTTAAAAGCCTAGTTAAAAGTTATTCTAGCCACCCAGAATACGGTAGCAATAATGGCAAGTTGTAGCTGCAACCATTGCGACGTTTTTTTGATAATGATAAAGTTGGTTTTCTTACCAAAATAAAGGGCACCCCCCGCACCTCTCCTCAAAAGTTTGGTCAGGTCCTGTGAGAGACGTCATCTAGTCTTTTGTTAACCTCTTTGACTTAAAAGTTTGATGTATCGAAAATAACAAGACCGTGACAACCCTAGACGAAAGATAGCCGATGACGGAAAAAATACTGAATCATAATAAAATCTACGCGATGGTCACAAAAACTTGAAGGATCACAGTTTTGTTATTTTATGCTCGCTCCGGTATTCAGGGGTTCTGTTTGTTTGTAAGCAAGTTCGTGGTTATGGACTATTAAAATGTTTGCCAAAATGGAGGACGGAAGTCGATAAAAAAATATTGGAACAGAGGTAGGTTGAATCGAACTAAGGACACAGGATTTCAGTCATATACATTATGAAGTGTTTCCACAATCTATGAATTTATTGTGTTTTAACGAAGTATTTCTATGTTATTAATGTAAATCAACGCTTTAGTTGATTATACCTACAATATGTAACGAAAATGTTCAACAATACTGAACTGGTACATACCAGTATACCATCGCGATTTTAAGATTGTGCCCAATAGTAAAAGTTGTTCATAATGATGAGTACATACAAACCCTTCAGTATTGTTGTACCATTTTGTTACAGATTGTATAGTTTGGGAGTTATAGCGGGTATGGCAGAGACTTCTGTAGCTTAATTACCAAAGCAGTTAGGAGAAACCCGATAGATAGCTTGTATGCAGGTTCAAGTCCTGCCAGACATCTTAACTTTCAATTGTCTATGCATTATTTGCATTCGAAAAGAGCGCGACGTTTGCTGGTAAGCACCACGCCTGACCATAACAGTAGCAGAGCCAGAACAGGCTAGATGACTGGTTTTTTTATTGTCCTATTAAAATGTGGCCCATAAATATAGCTGATAAATGAAAAGAAAATGAAAATCTGATCAAAATAAACTAAAGCAACTTATAAGTATTTTAATATCATGCTAGACAGAGAGACGAAACAGCAAATCGTGACGTCACTTCTCTGTACGCCATATAAATTCTATATTGACAAGTAAGGCGTGACGTAATTTTTTGTTTTGTGGGAAAGGGACAGAGTTGTCTATAACAAAAACTTTAAACGCTCATATATCAGAACATTATTAACCGATTTAAATTATTTTTTCAAATACTATTAGGGTTGCCACCTTTTTTTTAAGCAAATAGAGTATATTTAATTTTCTAGGCTAAAAAAAAAGTACAACATCTGGAAAATAAAGTACTATTTATTTACCAGACTATTCTCTTCCATACATATTTTTTGTTGCTTTTAGCAACATCCAACAAATATTTGTTACTCTTAAATATATTAACGGAATCTTTACAATCAATCCCTAAATTTTAAAAGCAGTCCGGTCCGTTCCGTTACACGTAATAAATAGAAATCCATTTAAAAAAACTTCACAGGTAAATATAAAGTATTTTCACGTACTTTACTGCCCTCATAAAGTATAAAGTATGTTTGGCCAAAATAGAGTACAATACTTTATTATAAAGTACGGGTGGCAACCCTAATTACCATACTATAATTACTTAAATTCTTCATCAAAGCTGGTTTCAACGATATAAACATCAGTCATCTACCCTAATCCTGCGCCGCACTGCACTGCGCTCATCACCCTTTTTTTTTTTTTTTTTTTTTTTTTTACGTTGGGAAATGCACTTACGCATACCCTCCTGCCAGGGCGCAGGAGGGTTATGTCGGACTCGATGCCAGAGTGAGACTCGATGGCACCCCTACCGACTAAAAACCCAACGGTGTTCCCACACTGCGCCTATTGTCGAGGTCACGGGTACGCTATCGCATTCATCCGCGACCTCGACGGCGCCGCCCTTTCGGGCCCACCACGGAAAGCCGAAGCTCCTCCCGCACCGATGACGATGTGT
The DNA here is from genome assembly GCA_905404285.2 of Erannis defoliaria. NCBI lineage: Eukaryota > Metazoa > Arthropoda > Insecta > Lepidoptera > Geometridae > Erannis > Erannis defoliaria. The sequence continues at coordinate 9,252,772 of FR990091.1, read as the reverse complement.
CCGAACACCCAGACACATCGTGCATCCACCTCGGAGGCCATGCCAGCGAGATGGGCGCCGGACGGCCCTACGTCCGAACGCCCTGGCCTCCATGCGGCGGGTCAGGTGAGTGGCCCCGCCGCCTGCCACTTCGGCCGTTGGGGATGGGGAGCTCTGGCCCCTCTGGCCTGTCCCCATCCCGCAGCCCCACCACAACACACCCGGTGGGTGCCCCCTCAAGGAAAGCCCTTGATGAGGCCACCACCTGGCCGTCCCTCCTCGCTCTCCACTGTGCCCTCTGCTGATCAGAGGGACACGCGGAGAGCCCTCATGTCCGGACCAGGTCCGGACCCTCAGTAAGGGCCCAGCCACTACCGTGGCCCTTGGGAATGGAGAGCTCTGGCCCCTCTGGCCTGTCTCCATCCCTCAGGCTCGTGCAGTGGCCTAGCCCCCACCACTGTGGCCGCTTTCGCGGCCCCACCTCGGGTACCTCTTAGCTTCACCGTGGGGACACTTCCCACGGCTACTAAGCCCCCCCGCCCCGACAAGGCGGGTACCCACGGGGGGGTGCGCTCATCACCCTGAGATATTAGTTGTCAAATCTCTTCATACCCAGAAATTTCTCTGGTAACCTTGCCCTTCAAACCAAAACCACAGAATAAATAATAGTATATTTTTGTATGAAGTGATTCCACACTTATGGTATTTCTATGTTTTTAAAGTAGAAAAATTATGACCTCCGGCAGGACTCGAACCTGCATACGAGCAGTCTCTATGGGTTTCCGTCCCAACTGCTTTGCCAATTAAGCTACAGAAGTCTCTGCCTTAGATGCCAAATTTCCCAACCTGTTATAAGCTACCAACTAAAGCGTTTAGCAGATAAACAGCTAAGCAGTTGGGACGGAAACCCATAGAGACTGCTCGTATGCAGGTTCGAGTCCTGCCGGAGGTCATAATTTTTCTTCCTGTTTAAGCTTTAAAAACATAAATAATAGTACTACCCAAAACACAGTAATGCTTGCACTCTGCTGCTACGCAGCTGAATAACTGGCAAAGGTGTGGTGATCCTCAGGCAGATTCGGCAATAGAGTCCTACCACTACAAAACTGTATAAAGTACTAGTAAATAGGTATAAAATAAAAGGCGTAGGCATTCACTCGAATGGACTCAGCAGTGTATTCTTTTACATCAGGAACTGAGCTTCGAAGACGCTTTGAAACATTTACGATTCAATGGTTTCGGTATAGGCTCGCTATCGGGAGAGGAAATAAGTCGATTCGCGGATACATCTTACTTATAGGTATATACTAATACTCGTACATTTGTCTATTACTCTCTCTTATTTATATCTCTTTACTTTTATTTACATGTATCTATTCATTTACTGCGAAAATTGGCTACATTAGCCATATTCGAAGTAGTCGCTGTAGCCGAGACCGACATATGATATTGGGGGTTTGGGGGGAGTTGGTGGAGTCGGTAGAGTTAGAGGAGTTGGGGGGGCTAAAAACATTGCTCGGGATGATTTAAAGTGGTGAATTTTGGGAGCGGGCCGAATTTCTTCCGTATGCGGACGAAGTCGCGGGCGACCTCTAGTGTAGGTATAAAATATTAAAAATACAAATTATAAAAAACTAGGCAGCTGCCCCGCCTGCAGCGGGGCAGGGCTCCAGCTGCCGGCGGTTAGGGCTGCAGAGTAAGGAACCTCCTGACAATGCGTGCCGTGTCAAGGCCCACTGCCTTTTGTATCTGACCCTTGACCCAACCACTCAGCGAGCGCCTCTTGAGGTATTGGTCGAGGCTCTTAGCTATAAGACCGTTCGCCGAAACGACTATCGGGATAATAATCGTCGAGTCAACATCCCACATAGCGGTTATCTCGAAGGCCAAGTCAAGGTACTTGCTGAGCTTGTCCTTCTCGGCCTTCACGAGGTTCGCGTCATATGGGATTCTCTTATCGTGGCATTATCTACTTTTGGGCTTACATGGTCAGATTTTGGGATCTGACCTGCCATCCAAGTGAGCCCAGGCAAGACATGAAGAACAGGAGGACGAGCGGAATTTTGTTCGCAAGTTCACAATTCTGGCAGCCACTGTTGGGCAGCCGTGATGCTCTTACCACCATAGGCAAACATCTCACTGGTCACTCAATTGCATAAAAAGGGAGTTCTATGGAGGCAATTCTTCAGGTAGTTCTTCTTCGTCAGGCAGGGACAAGCCACCGCACACTAGTGGGTGCAATCTTATATAACCCGGTTGTACCCTAATACAACCAGCTAGGTTTCTCCCCGTTACAAAAAAAGACCTACAGACGCACGTACATACGGTGCAGGTATCCTCTAATACATAGATCATAGCTCAATGACGCAAAACCTTTCAAAGTAAGTATGTTTAATACACGCAAATGTGTTACCACTTGTCGCCACCCTTCTCAAACCTCACAATGAACTAGAAGCCCTCAAAATGAACTGTCTAGACTAGGTCTGAGAGCTACAAATCGACTACACTGTGCCTAATGGTATGATACTAGAATAGTTTGCCTTTGTAGCGGTAGTGCGTTTTGTACCTTATATTTTTAAATTTGAAGGAGTTTGACTATCATTACAGATGGATATCTCCTATAACTGCGTCTAGAACCACCGAGGAACGAGCAGCCGCGTCCTCTTAGTTAGCGTTGGTGAGCATTCTGGAATCCTAAGCCGTCTCCCAAGTGTGGGATTCATGGGAACCCTTTAGAGTGAGGCCTCCGTCTTTTAGATAATGATGATGGTCATTCTTAATCTCACCATTTAGTCCCATAACCACCCATCATCATCATCAGCCCGGAGACGTCCACTGCTGAACGAAGGCCTCCCCCTTAGACCGCCACATTGTACGACAATATGCCTTTTGCATCTACCGGTTGCCCGCGACTTTTACCATATCGTCGGTCCACCTAGTGGGAGGCCTTCCTATGCTACGTCTTCCGGTTCGCGGTCGCAACTCAAGAACCATTCTTCCCCATCGGTTGTCAGTATTCGAGCGATGTGGCCTGCCCATTGTCACTTCAGCTTGCAAACCCTGCGAGCTATGTCGTGTCATAACCACCCATCATCAATTTCCTAACCCAGTGGCTGATATTATTATATTGGCCTCTTGCTGTGTGTGTCCTGAATCTTACTTCTACTTACTATCCCGTATTTATATTCCTGGATTAGAATACTAGATTAGTACATCACGTCACGTCGTAACGTCATCAGCCATAAAACGTCCACTGCTGGACGTAGGCCTCCCCCTTAATATAGGGGTATTGCCATAATCCCCACGCTTGGCAGGCGGCTTGGGGATCGCAGAATGCTCACCACCGTTAACCAAAAGGACGCTGCTGCCCGTCCTCCGGTGGGTCTGGTTGCAGTTTAAGGACATATCCAGGCCCAAATCCTTTAGGATTAGTACATGGGTATATACTAATCGAGTCCAGACGTAAAAGTATGTTTCACCACATGGAAATCATTAACCAAAAACCCACATAACCAAAACCCAGTATTCTATGCAAACGTGACCTTTACATGATATGAAAAATACTCAAGATTTAAAGTGCTATTCTCACGGAATCGTTGCCATATCCATTTATAATAATAACCCACTTCTGAGCCAATGGCACCCTTTTTAATATGCCTCTTTGACAAGGGAAGGTGCCCTTTTGGTCGCTATGCCATTTAAACAACCGTATCCTGTCCTATATTAGTACTTAGGTAAGTATAGTAAAATTGTATAGGATAAGATTGTCCCATTTTGCGTTCTACCTTGTAACTGGTGGAAAAATTGCGCCATCTGTCAAAATCTCATGATAACATTACATTGTTCCTGCAGGACGAAGAGCTTTATGGCTCTCAAGTACGACAACAGCTCATCAAGAGTGACTGAGCTCACACGGGGAAGGATTTAACTAAATCCCTGATAAATAAGAAATTATTGAGGCATTTAAAGGCATAATAAACCTTTATTAATTACAACAAACTACAAAGACTACTTAGCCTACTACACATATAAAAAAACAAAAGGATTGTATCCAGACCGATGAAAGTTTAGAGACAATACAAATGCTCAAAACCACCACCAGTCGGCATTAAAAGGTGTTGAAAATATGAAATTATTAAGGTATTTTTATAATAATTTTTTATTATGATATTTTTGTGAAATATTTAATGAAATTTGATGTGAATTTTGTTATCAATAAACTATTGTATTGAATTGATGTTTTGCACTGTCCTTACGAAGTAATAAAATATGATATATTATTATAAGTCAATGACTAACGCTAAGCTCCACTGACTCTAAATCTGCAGCATTGCATTGCAAGTTAGGCTGGATATTTTGGGACTACAATTTTAGAATTATTCTCACCCCACGTGGAATCAAGTAGCAATCAGACGTAATCGTTCGTGTAGCGCTTTATGGAAGGTTTCTAAAATCGAAATGTGATTTTCAAATATTGGTAGGTATGTATTCAATAATATATACCTTACCTACCAACAGCGACAATGATAAGATGAATGGACGGGAAATAAGCGCACGGATTTAGAAGACTATATGTTGAGCGCCGGCTCTCCACTCGCTTCAGTCATACTCTGCCTTTGCGACATGCGAGCTATACGATACAACAATACAAACTTCTAATACATGTACATGTGTTCTCTTTTTGTCATGCAGTAATTAGATTCGCTATCTCTATTTTCCGGCAAATGTAATATGCATACTTTTAGCTAGGTATGCTTGATTGTGTTGTCTTGTTAATTATGTTCGATTTGCAACCGCTGAGCCCGTCCATTCCATTATCACCGTCTCTGCCTAAGTCTCTCTGTCTTGTACGACATTACCATCGCCTCAAAATGGCGATTACTTTAGCATATTTATTGAAATTAATTGCAGCTGTGACAAAACTCCGTGATTAATGTGTGCTTACTTGTGGAATGTGATCCCCAAATTTGTATTGCGAATTTTAGTAGTGTTCTTACACTTGGGGAATGTACAACACGGCCTAATTTGGATTTATTTGTTAAGTTGTATCGTACGGCTCGCATGTCGCACAGAGAGCGCGTGACGCGCGTAGAGAGCTGGCGCTCAATATTATAGTCTTCAAGATCCGTGCGCTTAACCCCGTCCATTCATTTTATCGCCGTCGTTGCCCAGCAGTGGGATTTTAAAGGCTATCGCAGTTCTCAGCAATAATTAATAGATAAAACCTTCGGATAAACCTGAAGACGTATTTGGTGCAAACATCTCGGTACTTAAACCATCCCGCGTTAAGAAAACGACTCCCATTCGACCACTAAATGTGTTCTTGCGTTTTCTTTTCAATTTACGACCTTCCAGGGAGTTTTTCCCGAAATTCTTTAATTAATGACCTGCTGTTATTTACCTCGGCCGGCGATGGTTCGCGTGTATTAGCGGAATTGTTTCGGACTTAAATGGTGGCCTGATTTATATCGATGTTCTGTTTGTTTTGGTTTGAGTTTCAAGATATTTGTACGGCAATTTGCTGTTTCATTGTGATGCGGTGCGGAGTGTATCAGAGGTAATGTCACAGAATGAATAATAGTACCTACTACGTACAGAAAGTTAACTCGGCAAAGGAGGCTGAGGCGCCACGTTTTATACAGTAATTTAGTTGGAAAATAATTAATTGCAACAAAGTTACTACGTAAAAAGAAACTAGTTCAATAATAGTACATTATGATACGAGTGTGCTATGTTGGTCATTACACTAGAGGCGGTATTATGCGCGCGAGCCGCAGGCGAGCGCGATAAGGAAGCCGAGAGCGTAATGACTAATAGCACAAGAGTTCCATACGACTGTTTTCGTCACACTTGCGAGGAAAAAACATTTTTTTTTGATAATAATCAACCACACAGCGAAAACGTCAACAAACATTTGCGGAAAATGGCGCCCAAATCAGTAATGCGCGCGCAGGTTGACATTTACTTCAGCGGCATAAGAACTCTTTGTTGGTATTACAAAAAAACTGTAAGTATTACCCGGCTATATTCTTAATATAGCCGGGTAATACTTACATTTAACATTTACATTTTGCTTCGTATACATACGTCTAATTGCAGTCACGTACAAACTTGACTTTACCGGGTTATACCTATTATAGCACAAGTGCCGTAATATAAAGTAAAAAGCACGCGTGCGTAATAGCTTGGATTATGACCCTAAAACCGATGCAATAAGATCCACTTTACGAGCAAGTGTGATGAAAAAAGATAGATTAAAGTATTACTCGTAACCTTTACTCATTTTCTTTATGTGTCTTCATACAAAAATACAATCAAAAATTTACATAGAAATTCATTTTTAAAGGTTATTTCACGATTTTTTTCTATCGAGTAAATTATTCGCAAACGTGTTTTCGAAACAATAGCCATATCGAAAATATGATCTAGATTAACATACAAACACATTTGTACATTTGGCTAAACATTAACCCGAATGAAGCCAATTTGGGTGTACTCATCGTCTTAAACAGTAAGAAAAATTATGATCTCTGCCAGGACTTGAACCTGCTTACGAGCAATCTCTGTGTTTCCGTCCCAATTGCTTTGCCAAAGTTTCTGCCTTACCTGTCATAATACTCAAACCGGGTAAGCTATCAATTAAAGCGTTGATGGCGCCATCTGTAAATTTTTGTAGCACAAATATCCTACAGTTTACAAACCACAAAATCTATTGGAGATGTAATTATGTGAAACCTTTGTCCTCTATTCAATTACTCCCAGTATTTTTAATCTCCGTACAATATCTCATTACCTTCCGGCATTCCGGTTCCGGATTAACCGGCGGCAAGTCCCGGTAAGTCCAGAAACAAAGCAGACATGCTTGTGAAATTTTAATTTATAACTAATCCAAGCTTTGGGACATCACGTGCCCCCAAGACAGCTGGGTTAATGGCGTAAATATTTGATGGTTTGGGGGTACCATTGTTATCACTTTCATCTTAGAAGAAAGCGTCATAATGGTCGATTTTGAAGGTCTTAGTTGATTTAAAGCCCCGTAGTATGTCCGTAGTGCACCTAGGTAAGTCCTTAAACTGCAAGGTGGTGAGCATTCTGCGATCCCCAAGCCGCCTGCCAAGCGTGGGGATTATGGCAACACCCCTCTGTTGGGAGGCCTTCGTCCAGCAGTGGACGTCTTATGGCTGACGACGACGAATGACTCGTAGTGATGGACCACGGGTACAAAAAGGTATCCGTGGAACACCTAGGTGAACCACGTAGGTAGATCACGGGGAAGAAACGGACAGAACTAAACTAACCATAATATTATTGCTGTCCTTAGCTACAGGCTGATTTAAACTTAATGGCGGGTGTAAACTTAGGCGCGAGGCGCTGCGGAGTAGCAAAAATTAGGCGTGCGGTGTGCGTACAATCGCAAAGTCTCGCTTGCAGCGCACTTCACAGCTGCCATTAAGAGTGCGACTAATGCCAGAAAAATTACAGATTGCACCCGCGCGTCTTGCATTAGTTTAGAGTCGAAAATCGCATGATACAATTGATGATGATGATGGGTTTGAGCAATTTATGTGGGATTTTATTTAATTATTCAAAATGTAGACATGAAATAAAAAAAATAAACGACTACTGTGCTAAAACATTAGTCTGGCTATGTAATTCGTAAAAAAATAATGTGGTGCTGTCGCTGATAATTTAGAGCATTTGAATTAAAACAGTTTTTTTTTTGTCGGTAATTTGTATTTTTTTTAAATACATCAGATTATTTTCCAAAATTCTATTCGGTTACTCGGCTTCTTTAGGGTTTTCCCCTACCTGTAGTATTTTTTTAATCTGAATCTTTACGTTCTTTATCATTAAACTATGTGTTTAAAAAAACACCTTTTACTTACTTTTGGCATTAGTCGCCCCCTTAAGTTTGAATCAGTCTGTAACATGTCTGATTAAAAAATGACAGGTATATTTGAATTAGTTTAGATCTGTCCATAAATCTGTCAATCTGTCGTAGGAAGACCTCCCACTATGTGGACCGACGATATTGAAAAACTCGCAGGCTACCGGTGGATGCAAATGGCAGGTTGTCGTACAGTGTGGCGGTCTAAGGGTGAAGCCTTCGTTCAGCAGCGGACGTCTCCGGGCTGATGATGATGATGATGAGATCAGTCAATAGGCCTTCAAAATTGACCACATTATCTTTGTTATGTTATCGTGTAAGTATTTTAATCTCATCGTCACCCGCGCTGTCTTTTTATCCTTGTATCGGCTCTAAGTGTCACTCTTGCTGTGGGGTGCGATCTGCCCCAGAGGCAGGAAAAATACAAGGAATACGAAACAATCACATTTCGACATGGGGATAAAGTTAATCTATCATAATCATCGTCCCTAGCCAGTTTGTTTATCCCTTTCTGGGCCCAGATATTTATCTTTCTTTGCCGTTAAAACCTTAAGAGAAAAATGAATAAAAAAACTAAAGTAAGTAACTTCGTATAGGCTGAGTGGCCAGCCTTAGTGTCAGAGTTAATGTGCCGCCCGAAGGCCTCTGACATGGCTGACGGTTGTTGTTATAGAAACTAGAACAAACAACCGGGACCAACAATTTAAGGTGTCATCCGACCCACGGTAGCGCTAAGAAATAAATGCCACTCACGGTCACCCATCCGAAGAATGATCGGACCGTCCGTTGCTTAACATCGGTGATCGTTTAGAATCACCTAGACAAGTTACGCCACGAGCGCAACAAAAAAAACTACAAAATCAATTTTATTAATTCCAAGTGACGTAAACAAGTAAAACATTGGACATAATCCTAAAAAAACTTTATTCCTAATATAATAGAGGTGCAAGTCCGCCTTTTGTCTTGCATAAGTTTCAATTACGTCTAAACACTGTGGGGACATAACACGTCATTGGGGATATTGAGAATTCAGATCCCATCGACCCCATCGGTATTGTAACACAAGTGAAGACCATGGGAATTAAATAATTACAGAGACTTCAGTACAAAAACATCCTATATAATATTGACAGGGGGACGTTGGGAATGAACCAAAGCTTTAATCCCCATAACTTCTTAAGGTAGAAATGAGCTACCTATTTACGGTGCGATTCAAACTTCGACATTTGAAACGTTAGTATGACCCCATGCTGTAATTTGCCGGCCAGTGGGGGCAGGCATAAATCATTTTATACGGGCGTAAGCGTTTAATGCACCCCCAATTAGGGTGGGTGCTTAATACCCATATTGGAGGCTTAAAGGCTCAAGGGTACAGATTGGGTGTCGGGGACCCAAATTGTACCTTAATGCCTGCAATTCTTCTGGTAGGTACGGAGAAGCCGATTTCCTGTCGAGACAGTTCACTCAAGTTATGCAGTTGGGTCGGACGGGTGACCACTGGTACAAGAAACCGTATTCAATTTCAATTCTACTTTTTTCAAAGTTCCTTCTACTTCAAGTTAACTTCTACTTAACTTTCTACATACCTCACGATACGTTGAGCAAGATATGATGAGACATCATGGCATTATCTGAAATCCAAAGGACGATAATAGGCTAGATGACTGATGTTTAAATCGTTGAAACCAATAGCTTTGATGAAGAATTTAAGTAAATATAGTATGTTTATTGAAAACATTATTTAAATTGGTTAATAATGTTCTGATATATAGAGCGTTTAAAGTTTTTGTTAGAGACAACTCTGTCCCTTTCCCACAAAACAAAAAATGACGTCACGCCTTACTTGTCAGAATAGAATTTATATGGCGTCCTGACAAGTGACGTCACGATTTGCTGTTTCGCCTCTCTGTCTAGCATGATATTAAAATGCGTATAAGTTGCTTATTTTTGATCAGATTTTAATATTCTCTTCATTAATCAGCTATATTTATGGGCCACATTTGAATAGGACAATAAAAAAAACCATTCATCTAGCCTATTCTGGAGTCCGGCAACTTGCTCTTCTTCCGGGAAGGAGATCGTAATGTCGGGTTTCTCGTTCGTAAGTCCCTCATCAACAGCGTAGCAAAAGTCGATAGTGCGTCGTGCAGGGTAGCCTACCTTAAACTCAGAATCACCGACCGGTATTCGATGGTCATACAGGTATATGCGCCGACCTCGGCACACTCTGACCATGAAGTAGAAGCATTGTATGAGGAAATATCCAAGACCATACATGTCTCCGAAACTTACTTCATTGTTATGCGATTTTAACGCGAAGGTGGGCTCACGGAATGTCAACGGGTTGAGAGTGGGATCGCATGGATATGGACAGCGGAACCAGAGGGGTCAGCGGTTGGTCGACTTCATGGAGAAGGAGGAGGAGGAGGAATTCTCTTTATGATGAACTCCTTCTTCGAGAAGTGACCTTCCAGGAAGTGGGCGTGGATAAGCCCCGATGGTTCAACCAGCAATGAGATCGACTTCATCATGACGACCAAGAAGCGAATGTTCGATGATATCTCCGTGATCGGCGAGGTGAAAACTGTAGTGTAATTAATTTGATCTTTATTTTGTTTCAGGTAAGTTACAAAAGGACGCATCGTTAGTCACAGCTGGGTTTTGAATAAAACTATATATCACGTGATGGTAAGCGCACCGCCGGAAGGATGCACAAAAGTAAGTAAGTTCGTTTCGTATAGGTTGAGCGGCCAGCCCTGTCGTAACTTGTACTACGCGAATTATACCCACACAGGAATTAACAAACAAATAAGAAATGGCGGGCTTATTGCTAAAAGCGATCTCTTCCAGGAAACCTTAGGATGAAGGAAAATTAGAAACACTAAATGGCATAATTTGAGATATATGGGTCGCGACTTCGGGAGGTCACTTTGCGGCAAATAATTGTACAAAATATAACGATAAAACCTACGATTCAGTTAGACTTGTGGGTAACCGGGAGTGGCATTTGCATCTTACCTACGGATCTTACCATCGGATGAAACGTTAAATTGTTGGTCCCGGTTTGGTCTATATTGCTGTAGCAACAACCGTCAAGCCCTGTCAGAGGCCTTCGGCACTCTGACATTAGGTCTGGCCAATTAGCCTATACGAATACGAACTTATAACGATAAAACGATTATTAATTGTATTTTATAATTAAAATCCATACAATTTTAAACCTTACGCTTAAGGAGATATGCATAAGGAGATCTGAAAATCAATACCACAGCACAGCATCAGATCAGATCAGCTGTTTCCACCTCAAATCAGGGAATCCTTATCAAAACTGCCATCAACAATCCATACAATTTTAAACCTTATGCTTCAAAGTTTAAAAACCAAAAGTTAGTAACTGCTTGTAATTAGAGTCTTCTCAAACTGTTTACTATATTCAGTCTTATGTATGTATGGATAGGGTAGGTGTTCGTTTGTACGGTAATCGTGTATTTTGCTGTGCGGTTACGCCTGGGTTCAGTACAGTCATTTGACTCAACACCTCGATTTGAGTTTTTATTTGTTTCGCCACATTTGTACGTGGATGTCTGAAGAAATTGATGTGGTATTATATTACAGATAAGTAACTCTGTAAGTATTATTTAACTTCTTATAGATTTTCCTTACAAGTTTTTTTGGGTGAAGAATTTTTATACATTATTTTAGGTAAAAAACATATTAATAAAATGTTATGTTCAAGTGACGAGATTAGCAACACTTTCACCTGGTGGTCACTCACAAATCTCACAATTCATTTGAAACTAACTACATTTTTGGTCACTTTTCCGTCGACCTATCGTTTCCTGCATTTTCTTTCCTATTTTTATTTTTTTGTATCTTTTAGTTTAAGTTTTGTATGTTTTATGTTGCAATTTATTATATTTTTATAGAACAATATATGACCCGGTGTACTTTGTACCACCTAAAATTTTGTTCTAAACTACTCCAGAATTGAGGCGACCATACACCGAAAAAACCGTTATTATATACCGACCAAAAAAAAGTTATTGAAATCCAGCGAGCTATTTTCGAGTTTTTGCGAGACTAACGCACGCCAATAGGGATCAACTCCACACTGCATTTTTTCCGCTAGGTGGCGCATTGACGATGGGGCCTTAATCAACTGTCAATCTCATACATTTTGTTGTTTTTTTTCTACAGTTTAATTGTTTTACTATAAGACTAGGATTACCAGGGAAAATATGCATATTATACCGGTTTGTTCAGCAATCCTTTGCCTTGCTAATTAAAGCTCTGTCCAACTTAAAATGCAAACAACTACCTAACCTACAAGTATATTTCCAGGCCGTCAATACTACATACATACACATAGATTATTTAAAGGCATAGTACTTACCCAGTATTTTTCCTTTTCTTTTTTGGACTAGCTAGATTATCGACAACGCCCTCATCAAAAGCAGATAGATATAAGCAACGATTGTCAAGAAAACTTGATTTTGCATCATCCGGACCGCCGCTGGCGCCATCTACGAAATGTTTTGTCGGTGGACCCTGAATTGAATACGCCACTGAATTTCTATACAGGGTTCCTCGTGATGTTTTCCTTCCTCGAAAAGTAAGTGGTATGAAAATGTGAAAAACTCTGAAGAGCTCACTCGTATTGGTACAGACCTGGGTTTGAACCCGCGACCTCACGATTTCAAGCCGAGCGGGCTCCCAATTAGGCAAACACGGCTTTTTCTTATTTAGTGGTAAATAGACCACAAAAATAAGTTTGATGAAATAAAGTAGAATACGGCAATACGGCAATTAAATAATTTCTTTCTTTCTTTCTTTTTCTTAATTAAAAAGAAACTCCGAAGAGTTTAATGGAATTGGTATAGACCTGGGTTTGAACCCGCGACCTCATGATTTCATGTCGAGCGGTGTCCCGATTAGGAAACCACGGTTTTTTTCTTAATCAGTGGTAAATTTGTGAAGTAATAAAATAGAATACAGCAATTTAAAAGTACCACCTCCATTTAAGCACACATCTTCCAAGTGTTCCAAGACACACGCCCCACCTTAAGGGTACGCAATTCCAGCGATACCATCGAACCGCGCCCTTAAATTATTCAAATAAAATCCCGCAACGATATCTCTGATTGTAAATTTTCGGTGTACAGATGTGGTTAGTACAGTTGCGGCCAAGATACTTTGCCGCTATTAAACCGTTTATTTTTTATGATGATGATGATGCTGTAGTGGTAGGACTCTACTGCAGAGTCTGTCTGGGGAAGTACCACACTTTTACCAGTTATTCAACCGCTAAGCAGTAGTGTGCAAGCGTTACTGTGTTCCGGTTTGAAGGGCAATGTTACCAGAGAAATAACTGGGTATGAAGAGATTGAACATCTAATTTCTCAGGGTGCCGAGCGCAGTGCAGTGCAGCGCAGGGTTGTATTCGCAAGTTCACAATTCTGGCACTGCTACTATTAGTGTCAGGCGTGACGCTTACTAGCAGGCGAACGTCTTGCTCGTCTCGTCACATGATTGTATAAAAAAAAGTTGCCTTTATGGTATTCCGAGAAATAAGGATAAGTATGATAAACCGTTTCAGCGTGAAGGAGTAACAAACATTTTTAGAACGCTCCGGATATTAATAAACCAAAACTATGTATTTTGTAACTTCATAAAAAACTTAGCTTTAAAACCTAAACCTAACCTAAACCTTAGCTTTTATACCTACTGTATAAATTAAAAAAAAAATGTATTCTGTGACATCAGTACAAAATAATAATACAAACATAAGACCAACTGAATGAATGAATAAGGACGCGCAGCAGCGTCCGCTCGGTTAACGGCCGTGAACATTCTGCGATCCCCAAGCCTGCCAATCTTGGGGATTATGGCCTTCGTATAGCAGTGAAAGAAAAAACAAAAGAAATAAATTATGTATTTTTAAGACTCAAGACACTACTACTACAAAAAACAATTACACAATAATACATAAGTAGGTTTGATGATAACAAATGAGTAGGTATAAAAACATAATAATATGTAACCGTTGTCGCTGCAGTGCCACGTGCGACAAAAAAAGGTTAGTGCTGAGCATGATGCTGCTAATTTCTTAACAGCTTGTTAGAAAATAGAGAGTGAAAGATAATTAGAGAGTAGTCAAATAATATTACATTATGATACAAGCGTGCAGAGTTGGTCATTACACTAGAGGCGGTATTATGCGCGCGAGCCGCAAGCGAGCGCGATAAGGAAGCCGAGAGCGTAATGACTAACATAGCACAAGACTTTCATACGACTGTTTACATCACACTGCGAGTAAAAAACAAACTTTTTTTTGATAATAATCAACCACACAGCGAAAACGTCAACAAACATTTGCTTGCAGGTTGACATTTACTTCAGCGGCATAAGAACTCTTTGTTGGTATTACAAAAAAACTGTAAGTATTATCCGGCTATATTAAGAGTGCTTCGTATACATACGTCTAATTGCAGTCACGCTTTGCAGTCACGTACAAACTTGACTTTACCGGGTTATACCTATTATAGCACTAGTGCCGTAATGTAAAGTAAAAAACAATCGTGCGTAATAGCTTGGATTATGAGCCTAACACCGATGTAATAAGATCCACTTTACGAGCAAGTGTGATGAAAAATAATAAACATACGCGTATATAGTATTCATAAAATAATTAGTTAAAAAAACGTAGATGTTTTCTGGCTGGTGGGCCATATCCGTGGTCCCGCAGTGTACGCCGCCACAAGACAAAGGGGCGTGCTGTCGACATCACCTGTTTTGTGTACCGTAATAATAACATGCATTATCTCCGTATGTTTTATCCGTATACGGAACACGTACGGAGTGGCCGAGATTTCACTTCTTTGGCAAACTTTTCACTTCTGTAAAATTCTTGTTTCTAAAATTTTACTTTTATTTTCCACATCGTTGCTTAACATCAGGCAGTATGTGGTCAAACGCAAACCTAACACCAATAAAAAAATACTTAAGTATACAAAATAATATAGTATACAGGGTTAGTTCTAATCAATTGGCATCGTTTTAAGAGTGCGACTAATGCCAGAAAAATATCAGATTTCACCCGCGCGTCTTGCATTAGTTTAGAGTCGAAAATCGCATGATACAATTGATGATGATGATGGCTTTGAGCAATTTAGGTGGGATTTTATTTAATTATTCAAAATGAAGGCAAGAAATAAAATAAATAAACGGCTACTGTGCTAAAACATTAGTTTGGCTATGTAATTCGTAAAAAATAATGTGATGCTGTCGCTGATAATTTAGAGCATTTGTATTTTTATTTTTAATAAACCAGATTATTTTCCAAAATTCTATTCGGTTACTCGGCTTCTTTAGGTTTTTTCCCTACCTATAGTATTTTTTGAATCTGAATATTTACGTTATTTGTCATTAAACTATGTGTTTAAAACTACACCTTTTACTTACTTTTGGCATTAGTCGCCCCCTTAAGGGCTTATTCTGTACATCAAAACAAACAACTTTTACTACGGGGCCAACATTGATATCGCGAAAAAAATATCAGCTGTTCCATACATTATGCCTAACATCTGTTTTTTTTTGTATCTTCTTGTGATTTTTGGAGGGTTATATTTTCTTTAGCATAGGGGAATACATTTGTATAGAGAATCTCAAACAGTGTTCCCTCTTAAGTAACCTAAGGACCTCGTTAGTAACATCGGAATCTAGTTAACAAATCCCTCAGTACCGTAGGCGGGGCCGCAATTAGGACGCTAACTCGCTCCATCGCCCCATCGTCTAGGTATAGGCAATACTTAAACAGGTTGTTAACCTATATAAGTAGGTATCTAATAAAAAATTAGTAGTAGTAAAGATTTTAAATGTTTTAGGCTCGATTTTTCATATTCCTAATATTTAAATATGATAAAATAACGGGTTTACAGTATAACGACTAACGACTGTTCTCTGACTTCCTGATATCAGTGTGTTTGCGTAGCAGTGAATGTAACTGCGGACTAGTTAGTAACTAATACTTGACTAATACTAATATTTTTTATTAATAATAAGACTAATAATAATATATTTATTTTACTAAATCATTTTTGTTTGGTATGTAATACTTCAGAGGTCCCATATAAATTTTATCGAAATCGGTTCAGTAGTTTGGTTTTTAAATCAAATTTACTGGAACAAATCAAAATAACTGGAAAATATTAAGACGTCATCCAGGTAGCCAAAATTGAAGTCGGTTGTTTTTTGTTTTGGTTAAAGCGTACATATTATTCATCAACTAATTGCTAAAAGAAACTAGATAGAAAAAAAAAGATTGCTCTAGAGGTATTATTCAGGAAGAAAATAGGGGAGTACGTATAGACATACATAATAGGGACGGGTTGGACGCCATTTTGAAATGTCGCGCATTCGTCGGTGTCAAAGAAACGCATTGACATCGATGCCGGTACAGTCAGCGACGCACGTCCGACGTGATTACTTGAGAGCAAAATGCCAAACTGTGTGGTGAAGGGCTGTACGAATTACATTTCAAAGTGCAGTAAACAAAAGGTGGCGTTTCTTATGACCCATAAGTCAACATTTCAAGTTAAACTAAACTTGCTTTTACACAAAAACTTTAATTTTTAGGTAATAGGTAAGTCGTTTCTAGTTTCGTACAGCTTGCGCTTCTTCTACCACGCCTTACTGGCGCTGCACGTAGTGACCGCGAAATCCGAGAGATGGCGTTGTCCTTTTGTCAAAGAGAAATTAGACTTACGATTTCATAACTCAGGCGTATCTAGAAATTATTGGGAATACGTTTGTATGAAGAATCGCTCACCGGATTCCCTCTTAAGTATGACTATTACCTATTATGTTATCTGAACTATTACGTTACTATATTCTGTTTGACCAGGTAGAATGCGTGATTGTATTACGAATTAGCGGGGTCTCCCCGGGGAACTCCGGGGTCGGGGGATAGTAGTTCGAGAATATTCGAGATAATTATGCCGGTAACGGTCAAGGTCCGTGTATTATTACCGTTTAATAAGATAAAGGTTAAAAGGGTTATGATATTAAGGCCGGGTATTCCACGTTTCAAGCACATTTTTTAATGAGGACGATCATTAGTCTAAAGCTGTATCAGGTAGGGTCACATTTAGCGGAGCAAAAATATGGCGGTTACGCAGATTCGTGCGCGTCAAACTTCGATTTTTGAAGATTTTCTCAGATTACTCGAAAAGTATAGAAATTAATAACTTTTCAACCGTAGAATGCTCTCCTAAATACTATTATCTTTTAATACATATTTTTTTATGTGAATATGTGCTGTAATTAGGACATAAAACTGAAAAAGGTTTAAAAATAGACACTATTTCGGTATTTTTTTCTATCGAGGAAAGTATAATCAATCGTGTTTTCAACCGTTAAAGTTACTAAGACAGATGTTCTTCTGTAACATTTTATATGTTTGGGCTTTAAATATAGTAATTTGACTAAATAAATTGGATTTTGCGAGGGGCAAATTTGGAAAATTTGCCTTAAGTTACAAATTGTTTTTCATCACACTTGCTCGTAAAGTAGATCTTATTACATCGCTTTTAGGCTCATAATTCAAGCTATTATACACGCGTGCTTTTTACTTTACATTACGGCACTTGTACTATAATAGGTATAACCCGGTAAAGTCAAGTTTGTACGTGACTGCAATTAGACGTACGTATACGAAGCACTCTTAATATAGCCGGGTAATACTTACAGTTTTTTTGTAATACCAACAAAGAGTTCTTATGCCGCTGAAGTAAATGTCAACCTGCGCGCGCATTACTGATTTGGGCGCCATTTTCCGCAAATGTTTGTTGACGTTTTCGCTGTGTGGTTGATTATTATCAAAAAAAATTGGTTTTTTCCTCGCAAGTGTGACGAAAACAGTCGTATGGAACTCTTGTGCTATTAGTCATTACGCTCTCGGCTTTCTTATCGCGCTCGCCTGCGGCTCGCGCGCATAATACCGCCTCTAGTGTAATGACCAACATAGCACACTCGTATCATAATGTACTATTATCAGAATAGGTACGACACCCGCCCAGCACAGTGCTGTAGGTGTAGGGCATGGGTTAAATTCCCAGTAATCCCACCCAGGACAACATTAATGTAACAAACATAGATGTTTTTTGTATTATAGTATGTATTTACAAATAAGTATTATATATCCTTAAAGAATTAACGGCCTTACCTAAAAAAACTTATCAACCGTTAGTCACTGCTTAAGATGCTCTGCCATCTTCTCTCTGACGTGAAGTTGCACGTGCTAGAAAAGGACAGAGAAGTTTAAGCAGTGACTAAGAGAATCGAGATTATTTTAGGTAAGACTGTTAATATCCGCTATCTGGTTCCGCTATTGTACTATGACAAGCTTTTTTTAGTTTGGCGCTAGATGGCGCTGTGTCAGATGTTCACCAATATTTATTTATTACTAGGTGCGCTCCGCGGTTTCACCCGTGATTTTTGGGTTAAAGTAGCCTATGTCTTATTCCAAGGTATAAGCTACCTCTATACCAAATTCAAATCCGTTCAGCCGTTTCAGCATGAAATAGTAACAAACATACACATTACACACATCAAGTAGGAAGTAGGATTTACAGACACCATTGAAAGGATAATATACAACGATAGAAAAACACTACAGACCAGAACACACATTAACATTACAGATTACCAAAAAACAAACGGCGGTCACGTCGCTAACAGACAACCATCTGATGGGGGTTACCATACCACATGCACCATACCGTACACACATACACACATCAACATTTATATGTATTAAGTAAGTAAGTAAGTAAGTAAGTAATAAAGGGACCTGGGTCCTGGGTACCGGAGGACGGGCAGCAGCGTCCTCTTGGTTAACGGTGGTGAGCATTCTGCGATCCCCAAGCCGCCTGCCAAGTTATGGCAACACCCCTCTATTGGGATGCGTTCGTCCAGCAGTGGACATCTTATGGCTGACGACGAAGTAATAAAGATAAACGATAATAATTAATAAGTTTCATCGCCATCATCAGCCCGGAGACGTCCACTGCTGAACGAAGGTAAACCGCCGCACTGTACGACAACCTGCCATTTGCATCCACCCGTTGCCCGCGACTTTTACAATGTCGTCGGTCTATCTAGTGGGAGGCCTTCCTACGCTGCGTATTCTGGTTCGCGGTCGCCACTCAAGAACCTTTCTTCCCCATCGGTTGTTAGTTCTTCGAGCGATATGGCCTGGCCATTGCCACTTCAACTTGCAAACCCTGCGAGCTATGTCGATGCCTTTGGTTCTTTGGCGAATATCCTCGTTCCGGATTTCAGCGCGCAAAGTAACTCCGAGCATAGCTCTCTCCATTGCCCGTTGCGTGACTCTGAGTTTCTCCAAAAGGCCAGCAGTTAAAGACCACGTTTCAGTTCCATGTCATCACTGGCAACACACACTGGTTAAAGACCCTTGTCTTCAGTCACTGCGGGATTTTGGACGAGAAGATATTATGCAATTTCCCGAACGCTGCCCATCCTAGTGATAAGTTTAGTTGAAGTTTTTTTTTCTAAATAAGTACGTAGCGTACCATTATCATTAATAATAAAAACATACTAAAATAGATAGGACAAAAGAAACCACCCTTGAGCCACTACCCCACGCACTAAGTTACCCTTGCGTCTAATAACGTAGTTAAACGTGATTTATTCCCGTAATATTACGTCTACGGAATATGTAATGTGCTTTATTGACATATCCGGCTCGAAGGACCAAAATGAAACTGACGCCGATTTGATACTGAAAAAACTGAAATTGCCGACGCAGGACACTTGTTTGGTTGTGCTTTTAAACTGTTTCAAAGGGGATCGAAAACGGGATCTCGGGTTTTGGCGGGAACACGGAAAAATCATGTCGTTGCATTCTATTATTTTCTTTAACTAGTGTTTTTTCGCGAATTAATGATTAAAAATGGTGGTGTTTTATTCATTGAGTGTTGAATTACATGCATGAGTGTGGGCAAGTGATATAATGTGGTGCAGCATGTCTTTTCGTGTTGTTTCCAAATCTCCGTAGAAGCTCATAGTAAAGTCGCCACAACTTTACTAGGGCATGACTTGGACTCGACTATGACTAACTTCGTGTGACTGACTATGATTTCATGACATATTTGACTTGGTTTTAGTAAAAAACTTGAAAATTCATTAACGTGACAATGGCAGAATGCACAACGTGCGATGCCAAAAACTAAGAAAAAAAAAAAAACGGTATCTCGCGCTTTTGACAGGTGATGTGGATGACAGCTCACAGAAATCAAATGCATGAATAGTGAACACCTATTACTTGTACCTAGTTTTGTATTAAAATATAATATTGCATTGCATCCGCTATCTAGATTCAGAATACCTGGGCTTTGGTGCGGCTTTAGTAGCGAAGACAAAAAACTATTTTTTTTGTAAAAATCCGGAGACTAAAGAATAAAACATTGGTCATGTTCGGTCCTTAGCATAAGTCAACTAGTTACTTGATTTTGTCGTCTTGAAATTAGTTTTATGAGAATTTAACTTTATTTAAATATTTGTGCACAGTCGCGTGCGCCTCGCTTTGAACGTCCGGAACTAAGTGACGTCATTTTTATAATAATAAATATTGGGCGGACATTTATTACACACAGCGCCATCTAGCCCCATACTAAGCAAAGCTTGTATTATGGAAACCAGATAGCCGATAAAACACTTATATAATAATTTTTTTCGTAAATACATACTTAAAATACATACTACACCCAGACACAGAACAAACATCGATGTACGTCACATACATTTTTGTCCTGGGTGGGGATCGAACCCACGCCCTACAGCTCTGAAGGCAGACATGCTACCAACTGAGCTATCAGGCTGTATGTTTTTTTATGTTGAGAAATGGATATATCAGAGACAGTAGGTGTTGCCATAGCACTGCATTGCATTCATTCTTGTTTTCTTGATGTTTGGAATAAAGACCTAGTTCCTAGTTCTAGTAGAAAGCATAAGGGCCTAGTTCATATAAGGACGTAAACCTTTAGTACGAAAACTGACGGAACAAAACACGCTGTTTTATCAGGGGGGTGTCACTCCGTAGTTTAGGTATGTCCGGCCAGCGCTCCGTCCGGGTGGACAATGCAAGGCAGAAGTCAGTCGCCGCCCGCACGCTAGTCTCGTCGTACGTAACTAAGCATACGTGATGGAAAGAGAGCGGTATATCTAGGTGAATATAGCGAGCGGTATCCAGCGCTGTGCGAGTTGAATTGCTACTTTATTGCCTAGTAGATAGAGTCCTTATTTATTTCAATTCCTTTGCGGAGTTAACTTTCTGTACGTAGTACTATTATTTATTCTGTGGTTTTATTGACTGATTTTTCAATGTTTGCTGTAAGTATATAATTATTAATTAATCTGAAGTAGTTAGTGTAGAACCATTTAAAACCTTTAGACGGGTAACTTTGCTATTTTACTATTGTACCTGAGTTTTGGCGGGAACGCGAGAAAATCATGTCGCTGCATTGTATTATTTTCCAAAACTTGTGTTTTTTCGAGTGTTAATGCATAAAAATGGTGGCGTTTTATTCATTAAGTGCTGATTTACGAGCAAGAGTGTGGGCAAGTGATATAATGTAATGAAACGTGTCTTTTCGTGTTGTTTCCAAAACTCCGAAGAAGCTTGTAGTAAAGTTGCCACGACTTTACTAGGGCATGATTGGACTTGACTGTGACTTACTGTGTGTGACTTGGACTGTGACTACGACTCGTTTAACTGGAGAAAGAAGGACCGATGAAGAAAAATGTATTCGGCTGAAGGACTAGTATCCATGGCCAGGAATTATTAAAAACAACAACTATTGTACCTATTGTAAATAAGTTTCATAAAAAACATTTGGTATGTATACCTTCTTGGTCTAACCTCTGCGCTCGCAGTCGCTACCCACTAAAAACGTGTAAACTTAACAAAGCGCAGTTAATCCAGATCTTACTAATTAAAAGCCAAAGCACGAAGCCTGTTTTACATACGATCGATCTAACGCTAACCTGTACAGTGTACAGGTTGACCACGTTAAGACGCTGACAATAGCTGATCCTCCGCGCGTCTGTGATCTCTGTCTAATTACATAGGTAAAAAAGAGAAGCCGGCGCGCTTGCGCCCCGTTTAGTACAGTAATTTTGTTGGAAAATAATTAATTGCAATAAAGTTATTGCGTAAGAAAAAAACTAGTTTAATAGTAAGATAGATTAAAGTATTACTCACAACTTTTGCTAATTTTGGTTTATGTGTATTCCTACAAAAATACAAAGAAAAATTGAATAGAAATAAGTTTTTAGAAGTTATTCTACGATTTTTTCTATCAAGAAAATTATTCGCAAACGTGTTTTCCAAACAATAGCCAACTAGGAAATGTGATCAAGATTAACATAACGTTTTTTCAGTGCTGTTGAATTTGTACATTTGGCAAACATATTAACCCGAATGAAGCCAATTTGGGTGTCCTCTCCCCTCATCCTCTTAAGTCACGAGTTAAGATTTTACGAGGGTCACAGAATTAACATGGTCACAAAATTTCCAAACATTAAGTACTTTTCAACCGAATTCAAAAAAAGGAGGTTGCTGACGTTGAGGACAGAAATGCTTGCAATACTGTTTCGGTTTGAAGGGCAATGTTACCAGAGAAATTACTGGGCATGAAGAGATTTCACAACTTTTATCTCAAGGTGACGAGCGCATTGCAGTGCGGCGCAGGATGTTGTTCGCAAGTTCACAATTCTAGCACTGCTATTGTCACGGGCAGGCGTGACGTCTCGCTCGTCTCAAATTAAAGATAAATATTTAAAAAATATATATAAGTAATATTTTTTAAGTTAAAGTTTAAAGCTTCGTTCGGTGACTTCACGAGTTTCGAGAACCATAATAGGTACCCATATTATTTCCTTTTCATACAAACTTTTACTACTTACTTGTACCTATTGATTATGCTCAACGCGGTCAAGCTGTTAGGCAATCGAATCCTTTGCCAGTCCTAATTAAAAATCTCGAGAACATTCTTAAAATTCGATATCATCAATTGGAATAGCAAATGAAATAAACTTACTCTTCGATCGAGCATATAGGGTTGCACGGTACTATTAAGCCGAAAGGAGTCCATTGTACTCGCTGTTTTGCACTTATATTTTAATACGGCACCGACTAACAAATCGCGAAAAAAAGTGTCATTTGCACTCGACATAATGTTAAAAACAGTTATTAACAACTAAGAGTACAATGAGCTCTTTTCGGTTCAGTACAACAATCTGCGTAACCCCGTAAACCATGTTCAAGATGAATCCGTGCTTCTTCAAGGCTATAGTGAATGGAGTTCTTCTAGACGTGTCCACCGTCCACCGTTCGACACCGTCGCTGACCACTAGGCCACCAGACGAGTTGATGGCCTAACGTAGATTTTATGGTTTAATAAAATCTATGATATAATATCGGTGGACATTAATTTCACACTGCGCCATCTAGCCCCTAACTAAGCAAAGCTTGTAATATGGAAAATAGATAGCTGATCGAATACTTAGTTTACTTTAGTTATTGACAGTAAATAGTCTAAGGATGCTAGGTGGTCGATGGTGTTTCCATATCTGGTCGGATGACCTTTCAGTTAAACTCATTCACAAGTCAATTTTGACTAGTTACCTACCTAGGTAACTAAATGAAAGACAAATCTACATTTCTGCGTTATGAAAACGTGCTAAACTTTAAAGTTTTTTTATTTATTGGGGATATAGAAAAAAATAATGTAATCTAAGAAATGTATTCATTCGATAACGTGTATTGTATCCATTCATCACCAGCAATAATCAGTCACATGCAACATCTAGCAATATTTCGTGAACATTCGTCTCAAAATAATCCGTCTTGTCTCCACAGCAATCCTTCGGAAACTCCAGTGTTTGGACTTCACCTTTCTTCACCATTTCGTACACATTTTCAATTATGTCTTCCAATGCTCTGTCTTCTTGCATCATTTTGAATTCTTCCTCTATAAGACTCTCTTCAGTTTCGTCCAGCTTCGATAGCAAAGCAGTAGCGTTCAGTATCTTCTGCTTCAATGATTCTGGTCTACCCGGGTGGTAAGCATCCATTACATTTATGTCCTCCCAGATTGACTTAAAAAAGTTCAGTTGCCGCCATTCAGAGGGAAAATGGATCAGAGGATAGTCTGCATTCACGAACACATGATCGTAAACTCCATGTTCCATTAAGCTTCCTTTATTAAACTTAGTGAAAAGGCTGTACAATTCAGCTGTGTGGGGATTCTTTCCATAAGGGATTCCATTCTGGTCCATCCAATTAATTAAATCAAACCTTTTGCCCTGAGCCGTCAATTTGTTACGAGTCTTTGGCTGAGCTAGAACAACGACACCATTTTCTGGAATAAGGGGCATAATCCTCTGCTGCAACCACTTTTTGGCTATCGGGTCTGTAGAATCTTTTGTAAAGAATTTCTCTAGTATTCCAGTACTTGGAATCGCTGCTAAACCTGCGATGAAGCCAGATGCAGTGCCCCTCGGTACGATCCTTCTAACCTCTACGTAAACAAAGTTCTTATGCTGCAATCGATGCGCTTTGACACTGTTCAAGTACATTGTCCGCTGGTAAACTCTTTCAGGGTGTTCGGTGAGGAGATATCTATTAAATTCCGGAAAATGTTGATACTTTATCAATTTGTTCTTCGCAAGCCTTTGAATAGGAATGGTTTCGTTGGAGTATGATCCCGACAGCACTTTCAAATCTTTCAAAAAGTCCATTTTGGAGGGAAATTGCTTGAGTTCAACGATATACTTTATGAACGTGCTCCTAATATCGTCAGCTAGGAACCCTGCCGTTGGGTCAGGGATCGATCTAACATCCTTGATGGCTTTTGGGAAGGATCTGTCCCTTGTTATGACACTGTCGTAGATAGTTTTTAATTCATCCATAGAAAGATTGGTGTATTCTTTAAGTTGTTTCATTATGGGTTTGGTTTGTAATTCTTGTACTTTTCCGGCTGTAAGATTAGACCTTAATTTCTTGCACTCTACGACAATGTTTGATGCTATCATCATTTTTTGTGTAATATCTTGTGGTTTAATTTTGAGAGCAGTATCACAGTAGGATGTAGAAAAACGGAGTTCTTCTTCATGTTTATGGTATGATGTCGAACTATTGAATTCTATTTTCTTGCGTTCATCATTTGTCTGTTCTTTGTTTTGCTTTTTCCTTTTCGGAGCCATGTTAACTCACTGTAACAATAAAATTAAACACAATTACGACGACTTTAACTAAGATTGGTTTGGTAGTAGGTTTTTTTTAAATAGGTAACAACAAATTTTATTCTTATTCTAATAGTATATAAGAGCGGAAATGCACAAGAGATATTGTATAAGTATTGTAATTTGGGTTAAAATGAACTTCCGCAAATCAACGCCCGAATCAGTCACATATCTTATTGTAATTTTATGATATGTATAACTAAAGAAAGTAGTTATGCAATAGCGTTTCCAGTACATTAAGCGGAACCTGTTAAGTCTGATTTTGGTTAAACATAATTATTGTCCTGAAGGATTTATTTATGTAAGTACCTACTTATTAATATTATAACGGCCTTATAAAAACGTTGCTTAAAGTTTAATGACGTTAGTTAGTAAGTACTTTGCATTTAATTTTTGTTTTCCGCAGTAGGACGTTTGTTAACTTAAACTTTTAGTATTTTGTGGGTGGCGTAGTTATCGCATTTATTAATTTAAGTTATTGTGTAACTATTACTACACCACTGTTAATTGGCCCAAATAAATAAATAAATAAGCAATAACTTTTTAGTATGGTTTCATCTATTTCAAATTCGCAATTCTATTTGAAAGGTCATTCTGTTTCTATTTTTAAAACACAATTTTTTTGTAATACCAACAAAGAGTTCTTATGCCGCTGAAGTAAATGTCAACCTGCGCGCGCATTGCTGGTTTGGGCGCCATTTTCCGCAAATGTTTGTTGATGTTTTCGCTGTGTGGTTGCATATTATCAAAAAAAATTGTTTTTTCCTCGCAAGTAAGTGACGAAAACAGTCGTATGGAACTCTTGTGCTATTAGTCATTACGCTCTCGGCTTCCTTATCGCGCTCGCCTGCGGCTCGCGCGCATAATACCGCCTCTAGTGTAATGACCAACATAGCACACTCGTATCATAATGTACTATTATTTTACGATTTTCATCAAAATCGGATGAGCCGTTCCGAATAACAAGTATTTAGAAAACGTATTTGATTGAAAATAAATGGGTAATTTTAAAACCTACTGATAGACTAGAACAAATATCTTAGGTAAATATTTTTTATCTGTTTCCACAGAAAATAAATGCTTAGTACAGAAGACTCACTCCCATAGAAAATATCATAAGTTAAGTAGGTATATCTATTCAGTACAAGCTAATTTGTACTCCATAAACATCAGGCAGGGCACAGGCGATATTCCACTGAACCGCTTGGGTCGATGACGTCACACGGCGACGCGACCGACGACGGCGCAGCGTGGAGCTTCGTCAGGCAAGTCATTGCATTGCCTAAGATTTATACATATTTATTCTTAGATTATTTATTATATTTTAGCTGCAGCCAAAACATGTCAACAGCGAAAATGAGAAGAACGCTGGCCTCGGCCCTCGGCACAGAGTAAACTTTTGTTTGATTCGCGATAACTGTTGACGTATTTTAGACCGCGCCCTGTTACTTACCTCAGCCGTCAAAATTTGATGCCAATATTGCTAGGCCACCCGAAAAACCAATATAGCTTCCTCGCGCAGTTTCTAAAAACCTCAGTGCTCCTTACGTTATCTGAAAATTAATAAATACGTAAATAAGTACCTACTCGAATATTACACATAATAAACATTAAAGCCTACTAACGTCTGGAAATATTATCAAATTACCAATAGTCCGAAATTCGGTAAACTAGACGCGTTGACTTGCCTCCATGGTGTGAAATACAATAACCGACTCGACGCCGAAGCCGCTCGCGTCTCGCGAACGAACCGTCCGGTGTGTGTTGCACGGAACGGCAACGTCGCGCGCCTGAGCAGGCTAGAATGGCATGCGCCTTTCCCCCGCCGCACAGTGCTCCCCGGCCTCCGCCCCGCTTCGTACATATCGCGTCCTACGACGCTATTATGAAAATAATTTTAGTTTAGAAAAACGAAGGAGTAATACTTATATAGATAATTATTAGATTGTTTCTTTCAAATAATTATTAATAGTTTAAAACTAAACTAACCTAAACTCGCCATGCGAGCGGTTTCTTGTTTGTGCACTGGTGTGGGACTTATTGTTTATAAGCTATTCGCGTCAAGAAGGTGCGACAATTGAGTTGGGTTAAATAAATTGTATGAAAGAATAATTAATTCATGTTTTAGTCAGAATATTTGTAATTAGGTACCTAAGCTGATAAGAATTAATACCTGATAATAGATGTGTTGTTACTATGTGGTAGTATGTACTTTATTATAACGTATAAATGGCATAATTACATAATTTAAAAAGTATTTTCATTAGAAAACTATGCGTAATATACTGTTAAGTAGAGACAATGATAAGGTGAATGGACGGGAAATAAGCGCACGGATTTTGAAGACTTTAGGTATGTTGAGCGTCAACTCTTAGTCGCTTCACGTCATACTCTGCATTTGCGACATGCGAGCCGTACGATACGACAATACAAACTTTTAATACATGTACATGTGTTCTCTTTTAGTCATGCAGTAAATAGATTCGCTATTTCTTTTTTCCGGCAAATGTAATAATGCTTACTTTTAGCTAGGTATACTTGATTGTGTTGTCTTGTTAATTTTGATCGATTTGCAAGCGCTGGGCCCGTCCATTCCATTATCACCGTCTCTGTTATTAAGTATGTGTTAAATTAAGATAAACGTTATTAATGTGACTGATCTTCCAATATTATGTACTAGAATACAATAATATGTATTAGTGAGTATTAGTACTAGTTCGGAGCCAATGGATTCAGTATTACAGTTTGTCAAAATTGATGTCCAATAAATGTATTTGTATTTGTATAGATTAAAAGCTGCCAATTTTTTTTATTTTTAGAATATAATACTTAACAATATTATATACAAGTATGCCCCATTGTGTATAACTAATTAAAATAATTGCTAAAATATTAACACTAAAACATACTAAACATTATACCTAGTCCAATATTTTTTAAGTTATCGTGAATGTAAACGCAAAGGTCGCACTATCTTCAAGCGTATCAGTCATCACCATCGCAGCCGGCTCCGCGCCTGACAAGCTCAGCTATATACATCTATTTCTGTCGCACTCACGCCGCGCTCTGGAAACGTGAATCCCATTCTTGCTTTGCGCAGTTGCCGCGTAAACTTTGCCCGGAGACCATTATTATAGCTTTTATTTTCTTATTCAATTGTGTTTTTTGTAAAACTGTGGTTATCATTGAGATTGAGAGTGCAAAATGGAACGGAAGCGAATAATTCAGCGGCTGATAAAAAAACTAAACGCGACAGAACAACTGCCTCTCAATGAAGACTATTTTTCCACTGCTTCTAAGTTTACTGGACTTCATCCTAAGGTGTTCTATCTCATGTTATTTTTAATATTAGGAATGTATTGCAGTGAATTTAGTGTTGTAGGCTCTTCACTTCATACCTAAGTACCTACTACCTTTACGCGTTCCCGCCAATACTCCTTTCGAATACTTACTTACCTACATAATTACTTATTTTCCTTTATAGGAAAATGCTCAAAAGATATTGCCGGGACGCTCAAGGCCTTTTGGGCATTTTTCCCGATTGAGCCTTATTTATTGAATTATTGCGGCGACCGCGAACCGGAAGACGCAGCGTAGGAAGGCCTCTCACTAGGTGGACCGACGACATTGTAAAAGTCGCGGGCAACCGGTGGATGCAAATGGCAGGTTGTCGTACAGTGTGGCGGTCTAAGGGGGAGGCCTTCGTTCAGCAGTGGACGTCTCCGGGCTGATGATGATGATGATTGAATTATTTGCCATTTCCGTGTACTTAAAGACATAAAATATGTAATGCTTGTAATAAAGTATTATTAACATAGGTATTTATTTCATTTCTTAGTTTTTAACTCTTTACAACAAATGTAGGTATGAATACAAAGAAAAATATGAGAAACAATTTATAAACAAATCTACATATAAATTAAAAAAAACTACTGTTAAATAGAATATCTATGTAAATAACCTGTGTACCTATAAGTTAACATATATTGAGTTATAAGCTTACTTAATCGCTAAAATGTCAATACCTACTCCTACATACTCGTAGTAAATAGTAATGAATATGAGAGTCGATGTCTGCCTAAAAACTGCTATGCAGTTTGGCAGAGTTATAAATTGAGCTACGTATTTATGTCTCTTAAGAAAAAATAAACAAAAAACTACAAAAAACGTTAAACACTAGGGTGCCTGCCGCTGGCAGCGGGGCAGGGCTCTAACTGCCGGTGGTTAAGCTGGAAAGTGTCCTCACTTTGCCTCCTGTAATGCGTGCCCTGCAATGCCAAACACTGCCTTTTGCCTTTAAATATTTTTTTTATTACTGATTCATGTTTCAATTAATGATTATTTATCTATTTAATAAATTAATGAGTGTGTTATGTTTTAGGTAGTGAAAGATTTAGAAGCCAATGATGTATTTGAAACAACAATCGAACCTATTGACCGCTCGGTGATCTATGAGAAACTTGTCTATTACTACGTAACAAAGAACAAAATGCCTTGCACATACGAGCTGTTCAATTCCTTAATAATCAACGGACTGATACCTCCTTACATAGACATTGGAAACTTCCGAAAAATACTTCACAAAATGGACTTCGTGTGGAAGAAAATGACGCCTACACACGCGGTGGTCATAGAAAAGCCTTTAGTGCGCTTCGACAGATACAACTATTTAAAGAAAATTCAAAATTACCGATCAACAAATGCTGATATTTACTATATAGAGACCGGTTCTTATGATTCCAGAGGGAATTTTAGAGATTCCAAACTAACCAAGGATTTAGTTGTCGATGTTCTGAAAAAAGAATGGATACAGAGAGTTATATATGCACTGGGACCAAACGGAATACACGCTTTAGAAGAAATTGCAGATTTCAACTGTGACACTGTGGAGGAATGGGTTAGAGACTCGCTCATGCCAAGGATAGATAAACCAAGCGTCTTTGTTGTTAATGATAATGAACATTATAACAGAAAACTGCTTGAAACCCCTACTTTACACAGTTTGAAGAGCGATACGAAAAGCTGGTTGGACCGGCATGGCATAACGTATGACGATAAAATGTCTAAATACGAACTCTATGCGTTGGCTGAAAAATACACGGACTTAAACAGATACTTCTTCAAGATCGACGAGATTTTAAAATTTGATGGACATACCGTTCTAAGGATACCAAAATGTATTGGCAATGTAACCTCAACTGCCTTGCTAGCACGTATTATAGATGCAAACTTCTGTAAAGTTATTGAAGAAAGCGGAATGAAAGGTGAAGATTCTGCAGCTGCCACTAGAGAGCTATTTAAAGAGTTGATTGTTAGCGCAGGTTCGATGTACATCGATGAGTTTGAGAAGTACATCTCGAATAAGGAGGCAGGGCTAATAGAGATGGAAGATAAAGTTGATAATGTTTACGACATGTTGTCGGTAAAGGCCACAAATTCGAAGGGGAAGGATGGGTATTGGGAAGATTCTGATTTACCTTCTTGTAGTGATTCTGAATGAAATAAATTTTATAAGCCATCTTCTAAATCTAAATAAAAAACCGGGCTAATATAAATTAATACTAAAACTGAAGAAAAAATTGTTCGTGCTTAACATTCGAATCGCTGGAGAATTGTATTGTATGCTGTGTCAATTGGTCACCTACTTCAGTTAATTAAATGTAACACATTCCTGTCGATCGCAATGTTTTATTTTTAAAGTTTAGTGTGATATGAAGCTACAACTTTTAGCTTAATTATTTAAGACTTTTTATTACAATCATGTGACGAGACGAGCAAGATTCGCCTGGTGGAAAGCGTCAAGCTTGCCACTAACAGTAAAGTTCCTGAATTGTGAACTTGCGAACACAATCCTGCGCCGCACTGCACTGCGCTCGTCACCCTGAGATATTAGGTGTTAAATCTCTTATTATAGTATTTTCTCTGGTAACATTGCCCTTCAAACCGAAACACAGTAATGCTTGCACACTACTGCTTGGCGGTGGAATTACTGGCAAAGGTGTGGTACTTCCCCAGGCGGCCTCTGCAGTATAGTCCTACTACTACAAGACCTTTAAGATAGCGTCAACCATTGCGGCGCTGTTTGTCCTTTTTAAATCACGACGCAAACAAAGAAGTGCGTGCAACGGTGTGTCTCTTTGTAGCATCATAGCATTCATAGCTCCCAAACGGAAAACCGATTTTGATGTAGACAGAATACTTTTTAAACAAACAGAAAAGTATTTATTTTTCTGTTTGTTGGTTCCGAACCGGAAGACGCAGCGTAGGTAGGCCTCCCACTAGGTGGACCGACGACATTGTAAAAGTCGCGGGCAACCGGTGGATGCATATGGCAGGTTGTCGTACAGTGTGGCGGTCTAAGAGGGAGGCCTTCGTTCAGCGTGATGATGATGATATGGTGACTTGTGAACAGTCACGGCAGGCTTTTGTTTAGTGGCAGTATTTTTGGCTATTATTTAAAAACACTAATGTATGTAAACTTTTATCAACTTTATATGTCTAATATTTTTAGGGGGCGGCCTTTGTTCAGCATTGGACGTATCCAGGCTGATGATGATGATAAGTCTCACTGGTTGAGCTGACAGCGGTAGGCTGTAGGCCTATGCTGTGATAAATACATGTTTCATCCTGGTTGATGCGCTCAATTTCATCAAATTCCGTTCAGCCGTTTTCGCGTGATTGACTAACAGATTCTAAACATACAAAATTTGATTTCTATGGCATTACGTGTACACCTTAAATACATCTTTGCAAGATTTTACCAACAAACCTGTCTCGAAAAGAGGTATTTGAATCTTAATAAAACGCTTTAAAAAAAAACTTCTTCAATAGGCTAGATGACTAATGTTTAAATCGTTGAAACCAATAGCTTTGATGACGAATTTAAGTAAATATAGTATGGTAATTGAAAACATTATTTAAATCGGTTAATAATGTTCTGATATATGAGCGTTTAAAGTTTTTGTTAGAGACAACTCTGTCCCTTTCCCACAAAACAAAAAATTACGTCACGCCTTACTTGTCAGAATAGAATTTATATGGCGTCCTGACAAGTGACGTCACGATTTGCTGTTTCGTCTCTCTGTCTAGCATGATATTAAAATGCTTATAAGTTGCTTATTTTTGATCAGATTTAAATTTTCTTTTCATTAATCAGCTATATTTGTGGGCCACATTTGAATAGGACAATTAAAAAAACCAGTCATCTAGCCTATTTCAACTACCTGGATGACATCTTCATATTTTCCAGTTATTCTGATTTATTCCAGTAATTTTAATTTAAAAACCAAATCACTAAACCGATTTCGATAAGATTTATACGAAACCTCTGAAATTCACCTACCAAACGAAAAAAGAATCATCAAAATCGATTCATAATTGGTGGAGTAATCACGTAACATACAAACAAAAAAAATATATACATTCGAATTAAGAACCTCTTTTTTTGAAGTCGGTTGAAAACTGTTTCTTTGCTCATGACTTTCTTAATATTTATAATCGCTCCTACCACCTCTGAATACGGCACCGTTTGCAGTAAAGGTCCTGAAGTACATTAAGTAGGTATTCGCCTGTAATGGTGATTGCTTCGAGGCATAATATTGGTAATGGTAATCGTTGTCCGGTAAGAGCACCTGGCCATTAAACTGTGCTAGGCAAGGCGCCTTGTATCGGTTCTTTAAGGCTACTGTTTCGGTATTCTGCGAATTACCTTTTTTACGTTTAGAAGAGAGAAGGAAATGGAGACAGAGAGGAGAATCCCATTTTAGGTACAATAACTTATTTGAATCAGTTTTACATCGCCCTACTCCAAAGACTACAGGCTATATTGATATGTGCCCTAAACCAATTAGGCAAGGCGCCTTGTATCGGTTCCTGAAGGCTACTGTTCCAGTATTCAGCGAATTACCCTTTTTACGTTTAGAAGGGAGAAGGAGATGGAGACAAAGAAAGAGAATCCCATTTTAGGTATAATAACTTGTTTGAATCAGTGCTACATCGCCCTACTCCAAAGACTACAGGCTATATTGATATGTGCCCTAAACCAATTAGGCAAGGCGCCTTGTATCGGGTCCTGAAGGCTACTGTTTCGGTATTTAGCGAATTACCTTTATTACGTTTAGAAGTGAGAAGGAAATGGAGAGAGAGAGAAGGAGAATCCCATTTTAGGTACAATAACTTGTTTGAATCAGTGCTACATCGCCCTACTCCAAAGACTACAGGCTATATTGATCTGTGCCCTAAACCAATTAGGCAAGGCGCCTTGTATCGGTTCTTGAAGGCTACTGTTTCGGTATTTAGCGAATTACCCTTTTTACGTTTAGAAGGGAGAAGGAGATGGAGACAAAGAAAGAGAATCCCATTTTAGGTACAATAACTTGTTTGAATCAGTGCTACATCGCCCTACTCCAAAGACTACAGGCTATATTGATATGTGCCCTAAACCAATTAGGCAAGGCGCCTTGTATCGGTTCTTGAAGGCTACTGTTTCGGTATTCAGCGAATTAACTTTTTTACGTTTAGAAGGGAGAAGGAGATAGAGACAGAGAAAGAGAATCCCATTTTAGGTACAATAACTTGTTTGAATCAGTGCTACATCGCCCTACTCCAAAGACTACAGGCTATATTGATATGTGCCCTAAACCAATTAGGCAAGGCGCCTTGTATCGGTTCTTGAAGGCTACTGTTTCGGTATTCAGCGAATTAACTTTTTTACGTTTAGAAGGGAGAAGGAGATGGAGACAGAGAAAGAGAATCCCATTTTAGGTACAATAACTTGTTTGAATCAGTGCTACATCGCCCTACTCCAAAGACTACAGTCTACGAGTATATTAATCTGTGCCCTACCCTATGAATAAAAAGTTTTTTAAAGATCGAGAAGTACCTAGTAGGATATATTTGAGTAGGGTTTCTTTACGCATTCGAGTGACGAGACGAGCAATACGTTCGCCTGGTGGTAAGACGCCTGCCCATAACAGTAGCAGTGCCAGAATTGAAGAGTCGTATCCGTGCCTAACGACCCACAAACTACTTATTGACTTTGTTTTGGTGAAAACTGTACAGGACTTGTACTTGGACCTGGGTATGTCCTTAAACTGCAACCAGACCCACCGGAGGACGGGCAACAGCGTCCTCTTGGTTAACGGTGGTGAGCATTCTGCGATCCCCAAGCCGCCTGCCAAGCATGGGGATTATGGCAACACCCCTCTATTGGGCCTTCGTCCAGCAGTGGACGTCTTATGGCTGACGACGACGTACAGGACTTAGGGTTACCATCTGTGTGAAGGAGGATGCCTGTCCACGACGTACAAAATGAGTGTTTTTTCAGAAAAATGCCTGTTATCTGAAAAAAGAACTAAGTCTTAAAGTACGCAACAGATAGTTTTAAAGGCTGAACTCCTTTCTTTGCTTTTCTTTCTTTGTAGCGCGCGTGGTTTGTTTTTATAGTCAGATGCATATTATGGCGGGCTTGCATATTACAGCGGAAATCAAAAATGCCTGTCTCTGCTCAGCGCCGGCCGCACGCATGTCTAAACCGTAAAAAATGCCTGTCAAATGCGGGAAATGCCTGTCAGATGGTAACCCTAACTGGACTGCACCTTAGAAATCCTAGATCGTACCAGTCCTGACTGTACTGGGCTGGAAACCGCAACATTGGAAATGTATGAAAAAATATGTAACTGGGATACAAAGCCACATGCAAATTGTAACCTGAGGTCACAGTTAAGTGATGTAGCGAGCGGGGTGTGGTTACATTCATAAGCAGTAGCGAGAGCGAGAGCGAGTTTCTAATAAATCGTATCTGGCGACATTGTTTTAGTCTTAAATCTCACTAGGGTTTTAACCAACTTCACAAAAAGGAGGAGGTTGTAAATTAGTTTTTTTTTAAATTTATTTATCGAATCTTAAAACCTATCATACAATATTTTTTCTATTGTCTAAAAACCTACTTTAGGTTTGTGTAGACAATAAATCCTCGACAATCGTAGTTGTGGTTTGGTTGTTCGGTTTTTGTGTAGTTTATGTTTGTTACCTCAGAAGTCAGAACTCAGTCTTTTATAAATCAATTTGCAGAATTCTTACACTGGTCCCATATACATTTTAACGAAATCGGTTCAGTAGTTTGTTTTTTAAATCATAATAACTGGAAAAATATGTCATCCAGGTACATAATCGAAGTCCGTTGATCCTTTTTCCAAAAGTAGCTATTATGAAGTATCTGTATGTACTAGGTAATTCTTTGTCTGTATACATGTATACTACTAGCGCCCCGGGGTTTCACCCCCGATTCCTGTGTAATAAATAAAAGCTATTCCATCCAAATTAGTTCAGCTTTTTTGCGTGATTGAGTAGGTAACACGGATCCAAACGTATAAACCTGGGTATGTCCTTAAACTGCAACCAGACCTACCAGAGGACGGGCAGCAGCGTCCTCTCGGTTAACGGTGGTAAGCGTTCTGCGATCCCCAATCCTTCTGCCAAGCGTGGGGATTATGGCAACACCCCTCTATTGGGAGGCCTTCGTCCAGCAGGGGACGTCATATGGATGACGACGAAACGTATAAACTTTCATATTATTAATTATTTTACGTTGATCGCATCGCTCTGCCTGTTAACATGTCCACAGTTTGACTTCCAAGTTTTGATGCACGTTACGAGATTCGTGGATTTAAATTTCAAAGGCACAGAACTAGACCAATGATATGCGGAGATGTTATCAATTTCAATTAAACCTCGTGTCTCACGAGATCAAACGAGCTTGAGTGAAGCTTAAGTGTAATTTGCGGCTTCAGGCGATCACTGAAGTTTCAGTGTGAGTGCTTTGATTAAAATGTCAATTTGAATCATTGAGCTAATATCTAAAGAGTCACAAACTCTATGTGAAAACAGTCAAAAAACGTCCGAGTGCCGTTGTACATACCTATACGTACATTATATAGTTCACAATTGTTCGAATTTAGACGTTATGTCGCTTGTATAGGGTTAATGTATGCTTGGGCGCTTGTGTCTTATCGTAGTACAAGTCGTTGAAAAACGGCTTTGGCGCTGACATTTTTTTAGCACGTTTGTGACTCTATAGATATTAGCTCAATGATTTGAGTGTAATGATTGTGTATCTCAGGGTGACGAGCGCAGTATTGTGTTCGCAAGTTCACAATTCTAGCACTGCCCTGTTATGGGCAGGCGTGATGCTTACCATCAAGCGAACGTCACGCTCGTCTCATCACTCCACTGTATTAAAAAGTCTCTGTTTTTTTAAAATATTCCTATCTTTTATTTCAGGTAAGCAATATGAAGCTAGAAGATCTTGGTAAGGGGTTTCAGTCAAGTCAATCTTGACTTTTTGACTTAAAAACGCAAGGTTCCGGTTCGTGAGTAAGTCCAATTCGACCTCTGATTTGCCCTAGAATATATAAACACCTCCTTTTTATACAGATTCACAATATACTATTTCATTTCATTTCATTTCATTTAATTATAAATGCTTTTAATAATAATAAAAAATGTGACTATGTGCTGTAATTAGGACATAAAACTGAAAAAGATTTAAAAATAGACACTGTTTCGGTTTTTTTTTTCGGGTGAAACCGCGGGCGCAGCTGGTATATCTATAACCCAGGTTAAGTTCATCATCATCAGCCCGGAGACGTCCACTGCTGAACGAAGGCTCCCCCCTTAGACCGCCACACTGTACGACAACCTGCCACTTGCATCCACCGGTTGTCCGCGACTTTTACAATGTCGTCGGCCACCTAGTGGGAGGCCTTCCTACAGGTTAAGTTACGCAGCTCTAAAACAATATGTACTAACGATCCTGTCCATGCTAGACCGCAGTGTCTGAAGCACTCCCCTAAGTATAGTTTAATTCTAGTTTACTCTCCTAGGTTACGTGTTTAAATGTTTCTTTAATGGGATCCCGGACATCGGTCGTATTTTAGGGATCCGTAGGTACCATAAAGTACTACGTCGTCTGTTTGTACCCAGACCCTGTGATGTTAAGATCCTTAGAAAAAAATTGATTCACACTCAACGAAATAATATTAAGTTGAGTGTAAATCTTGAGTGTGTCTTGGACTCGGATCGTGAGGTCGTGGTTTCAATTCTCGAGCTGATACCAATGAGCTAAACAGTAGCTAAACGTAAAAGTGACAAGTGGCTAAAAAGAAGCTAAAAGAGCTCTTCACGCTAAAACGGCTGAACGGAGTAGGATGAAACTCGGAATGGAGAAACCTTTTCCCCGGAAGAACATAAAGGCTACCTACTTTCATAATCATTATTGCCGATTTTTATCACGCGGCTGAAACCGCGGGTAACTAAAAATACAAAATACAGTTTTTCCAATAACATATCAACTTATAAACATCTTCACCGATTTTCCCGAATTATTTTTACCAAAATACCCTCTAAATATAAACTTCTTTAAGACGCTGTCGGGTTCGGTAATACCCGGTGTCCATTAACGGATGACTTGACCGAATTCGGCTCAGCCTTGGGAAATGACCCGAAAATAGCTATTTTGCACTGTGAGATCTGAGAGACAGGGGTAAAGCTATATTTTTATAGACTTCAAAAAGGAGGTAGGTACCTATCGTAACTTCTCAATACGAGATCCGTATTTTGTTTATTTACATCGGACGTCTCCATGAGTGATGTTGGGAATTTAAGATTTAATTCTTAGGTCTTAGGACTACAATGTGTTTCAACAAAAAGGTTCAAATATTGAAGGGTATGTATGTACTCATATATAGGTACTCATTATTATGAACAACTTTCAGTATGGGGACAACCTTGACATCGCGAAGAAAAAAATCAGCTGTTCAATACAAAAAGTTCATTGACCGTGGATTTTGTACGGAACAGCTGTTTTTTTTTCGCGATTTCATGGTTGACCCCATCGTAAAAGTTGTTCATAATGATGAGTACATACATACCCTTCAGTATTGTTTAACCTTTTTTGTTACAAGTTGTATATACGAGGTATTATTTGATTTGAAATTGGTTTAATGTAATAGAAGAAGATAAATGGAGCCTTCCACTGCTTAGCGATTCGCACAATGAAAGTGGAATTAAACCGTTTCGTTTGTGTTTTAGGAACATCAGCCATGAAACGATGCCGCTCTGCGAGCTTCTGGCCGTCCGATAGTAGAATGGGCAAGGGGGAACTAGATCATAGATATTTGATCAAATATCTAGATCAGAGCTGAAGCACACTCTCCAAAATGTATGATCGATGCAACACATCATCGCATCGCTCTGCTCAACGCCATGCTGGCTCAACAACTAGACGTTGACATATTTATAGTTGAATTGAATGTATTTGTGAATTCTTGTCTTAGTTATTTAAGTTGACATTCATTATTATTGTTTTTCAATTCAATTATTATGTGACTTTTAATCTATTATTATTATTATTTTTTGACATGAATTTTATTACTTTGTTTCTTTTCTATGTAATTGATTATTGTTATTGTATGTACTGCTGGCTTGTCACACGCCTTGGCGTAGCTGTAAGTGTGACAAGCAATAAATAAATAAATAAACACTGATAGACTAGCTACTTAGCGTCGATCAAGGTTTTGTCAAGACTTTGGAGCTTAGCCTGAACTAGGAAGTCGTTGCTGATGAGATTCTTGGCACGTTTCTCAGAGGGCTACAACGCCTCTAACTGGTACTTAGCCGATCCATCCCAGATGACCAAACACAACCGAACTGGAGCTTGGTACAATGTGAACAACAGTTCCGTCGTGAAAACCCGCCTTCAAGAGAATACCCTGCTTTTCAGATAATTGGACCTAGCCTGGAATTCTGGGTTCTTATATTAATGCATATATACAAAGTGTAACAAAAAGGCTCAACAATACTGAAAGGTATATGTACTCATAATTATAAACATGCCTTTTGGCCTTTTGGCCCTCATAGACTATTTTAGTTTTGGAGCGCAGTATTGAGTTTCTAACCCGGTCTATAAGTTTTACTCCAAGAACGCTGCTTTCTTTCTCAGTTACATAATAATTTTCGAATAATAGAAAATCCATTAAAATACCAACGGCACATCCCAAGCTATTAATCGAGATCACCGAACAAGATTAACTAATCGACTAATCGAGCATTCGAATAATAGAAATAACTCTTGTAATATAACACCCCAGTAACCTTAAGATAGCATTAAAATTTATTATGTCCAATAACGACCTACAAAATGACGTTTAATTCGATATTTACGGACTGTCATAAAATCTTCGATTGGAAAAACTATCCATTTTTTGATTATCTTACACCTAAGCTCTATTTCTTGAATCTTAGAGTAGAAAATTGTGGAACAGAAGCGAAAGCCGGAATTAATGCCTAAAGTTATGAAGTAAAATCACGTATACCATAATCGTGGGATGATAGTCTATGACAGGATAGAGATACGGATTGGGACGTCGTATAGGAAACAATATGTTTATCGTTAATAATAATGTTGTGTGAGAGTTGTATGATTGAAGTTCACGTTCTATCCAGAAATATAATCACTGATGACACCTATCAAGTTTTTTTAGTCACAAAGAATGATGCCATTGAATTTTGAAAGTTTATTTTGTTTTTTTATTACTAGCAGTGTCCCGTGATTTCAATCGCAATTCCTTGGATAAAAGTAGCCGGTGTTATTCCAAGGTATAAGCTACCTCTAAACTTAATTTTATGCATATCAGTTCAGCCCTTTTTCCGTGATTGAGTAACAAACATCCACATATAAAATATTAGTAGGAAAGTAGGATACATAAATTATTATTTTTTCTAAAAATATCAACGCAATTAGCATAATAAATAGTATTAAATGGATTACAATAATTAAAAAAATGATTTACGATTAAATAATATAACGTTAAAAACCCGTACTTCAGTTTTTGTTAATATAGATTTTTCTTTAAGTATCTCTTATATTTTTACCACAGCTGGCCTTTTGTTAAGCGATGGTGGTATAGGGTAGATGACTGATGTTTATATCGTTGAAACCAATAGCTTTGACGAAGAGTTTTAGTAAAAATAGTATGTTTATTTAAAAAATAATTTAAATCGGTTAATAATGTTCTGATATATGAGCGTTTAAAGTTTTTATTAGAGACAACTCTGTCCCTTTCCCACAAAACAAAAAATGACGTCACGCCTTACTTGTCAGAACATAATTTATATGGTGTACTGAGAAGTGACGTCACGATTTTCTGTTTCGCCTCTCTGTCTAGCATACAACAAATACAAATACAAAATTATTTATTTTGACACAAATCATTTCACAAATTTATGACCCATAGGCTCCCAAACTAGTCAAAGACTGTGTGTCGGGAACCAGTGGCTTCTCCTGTATAGTTATACATTAGATAGTTATGCCAAAACAAAACTATGGGTATGATTACAGACTATAAGTAAATAATTATGAATGATATGAAAATGCTTATACGAGTAAGTTGCTTATTTTTGATCAGATTTTCATTTTGTTTTCATTAATCAGCTATATTTATGGACCACATTTTAATAGGACAATTAAAAAAAAACAGTCATCTAGGCTATTTTTTGAACCTAACCTGGAATGATTTGATATAATCAGTAAAGACGAGAAAGATAAGAGTTGCCTAAAACCTCGTTAGTTTAAATTGAGCTGATGTAGCACCGGTTTGGTGACCTAGTTTACCCTTCCGTTCTTGTTCCACATTCCACCCCTGATTGATATTACCCTTTCACACCAGTTCGAACGCGAAAAAACATGGAATCAAAAGATTTATCCCTTTCGACACAATAATATAGAACCGGAATACATAATTAATTCGAACCCCGGTAGCGGAATAGAAATGTATTCTTTTGATATTCAAATCGATGCCTAATGAAATGAGCTTGGACTGGAATATCCTGGTGGATGTGTTTCTAGATATTCTCAGGTGAATTGCGATTTTATGTTTTTTTAATACTTGCTAGTGATGAGACGAGCAAGTCGTTCACCTGGTGGTAAGCGTCACGCCTGCCACTAAAAGTCACAGTGCGAGAATTGTGAACTTGCTAACACAATCCTGCGTCGCACTACACTGCGCTCGTCACGCTGAGATATTAGATGTTAAATCTCTTCGTACCCAGTTATTTCTCTGGTAACATTTCCCTTCAAACCGGAACACAGTAATGCTTGCACACTACTGCTTGGCGCTTGAATAACTGGCAAAAGTGGGGTATTTCCCCAGGCGGACTCTGCAGTAGAGTCCTACCACTGCAAAAAGTGCTGCTGGTTCGAATAGGAGTATGTCCCATAAATTAAACCTACCACATCTACCAATAACTCTTCGAGGACCTATAGATTATAATAACATTGACTCATTGTGCATGGGCATATCTTAGATGATTGTGAACGATTTTTACTCTAAAATAGCAAAAAAATGCAGCTGTTCCATAAGTTTTGTCGAGGGTTTATTTACTAAAGTCAATGAATTTTTTGTATGGAACAACTGTTTTTTTGCTATTTCAGGTTTGTTGCATTAACGCCACATTTACCTCTGTAAATATGCTGTGGATGCAAAACAACAGCTTGTACCGAGCTGTTGCTCGAGCTTGTGTCCTCTAAGGCTTATCACAGATCAGCAAATTTTTGTTTCGCGATTTCAGTTTATTATAAAATTTTAAAAAAGTAAGTCTTATAGCAAAAAAGTTGTTCAAAAAGTAAAGTATTATTTGATGATAACGTTTTCACTAATTCTGTAAGCCGCTTTCGTGTACTCTGCCAGGCCACAGATAAAACCATTACAAGATTCAGTGATCATGTTAATTAACGGAGAAAACTTTAGTATGTTCGTCTCGCATATAGGCAGCCTGAACCTTGGTTACTTGGCTTAGATTAGGTAATGTTAGGTTTAGTAGTGATCGTCCGGCATCCATCTCACTGGCATGGCCTCTGAGGTGGATACACGATGTGTCTGGGTGTTCCGACACATCGTCGTCGGTGCGGGTGCTTTGGCTCCTCGTGGTGGGTCCGAGAGGGCATCGCCGCCGCCGAGGTCGCGGACGTATGCGAGAGCGTACCCGTGGCCTCGGCGCAAGGCGCAGTGGTGGAACACCGTTGGGTTTTTAGTCGTTAAGGGTACCATCGAGCCTCACTCTGGCATCGAGTCCGACATAACCCTCCTGCGCCCTAGCGCGGCGGGAGGGTATGCGTAAGAGCATTTGCCAAAGTAAAAAAAAAGACTTAGTAGCGATGGCCACTTGACAATATTTATAAGAAAAGCTCGCGATAATAATATTCCTCCCAAAATCCACAGCCTCATTCCAAACCTTCTGAGACTGCACAATAAGGACAAAGCCATCCCGAACACACCTCTCAAACCATAAGCGCGCAAACCGGCGCCATAATAAGGTGTGTACACACCAGCTCGAGTCGTGCTAGTAATTGGACACGGCGAGAATGAGCGCGCCGAGCCCGGCTCAGATTGTTCTGGGCTCTTTTTAATAACAGCCTCGGTGTAGACCACGCTCTAGGAAGCTGGAAGAGGTCATCTGAAGACGAATTTTGACAAAACTGTTAATTATTTCCTTATTCTCTTTTTTAATGGTTGTGATTTGAAATGTTGCTCACCTAACCAGCTACGGCATAGCTAGCTAGTTTAATTTTATATTATCAATCTATCTATCTATGTTATCTTGCCAAGCGTTTGATAAAAGTTCACCTTTGAAACTTAGTCTTCGAAGATGTTAAAGTCTAGAATGGGCACTGGCTTTCTACTAATGCAGTTTCTTAAACCTGCCATTCTTTATCAGATGTTTTATACATCTTCATTATCAAAATTTGCATCTTAATGCACTGCTGGAAATACGTCTATGTTAAGGAAGAGGCCTTCAAAGGCAATCAAAACCCAAGCCTCCAAAGCCAAGCCAATTATTATTTTGTTTTTACTTTGAGGCACAGCCTTACATCTTAGTTAGGTAACTCCTAAGTCACGTCAAGGCATGTCATCAGCCATAAAACGTCCACTGCTGAACGAAGGCCTCGCCCTTAATAGAGGGGTGTTTTCATAATCCCCACGCTTGGCTTGGGGATCACAGAAAACTCACTACCACCGTTAACCGAGAGGACGCTGCTGTCCGTCCTCTGGTGGTTCTGGTTGCAGTTTAAGGACATACACAGGTCCAAAGTGTTTTTGATTAAAAGAAAATCCGTCACTGCTATCATTTCTAATTCTACTCCATCACGTTTTTAGCTTACTTCTCTTTCATTTACGTTTACCATCAGATTTTAGGCCTCATCCAGCGATTCAACATCTCTATAGATATCAGTTCGCGGCCTATACGTGGGCCTTTTATTGCCGCCCGGCCTCGCGCGATAGTTGAATGCCTTTTCTTACGTTTTGCCCTTCTGTTATTATATTATAGTCTTTGCACAATGCTGATTACATTTTGATTGCGTTTTCAGTAAAGTCTCAGTTCGATTGTAAAAAAGCTTTTTTGTGTGGATTTTATTTTAGTGGTAATAGCAATTTAGGTGGGATCACTAAGGCGTTTTTGATTTTGCTTCAATAGTTCATGTGCTCATAAATCAACTAGATAGCTATTTGCTTAAAGTGGTTTTA
Source organism: Erannis defoliaria (assembly GCA_905404285.2). Lineage (NCBI taxonomy): Eukaryota > Metazoa > Arthropoda > Insecta > Lepidoptera > Geometridae > Erannis > Erannis defoliaria. The sequence goes on along the minus strand of FR990091.1, from coordinate 9,208,999 downwards.
TAAAAAGTAAAGAGTTTATCTTCGTTTCATGAAAAATAATAAGGAGAAATTTTATTCTACAGGCGATATTCTATAGCCGGTTTTTAAAGTTTCTTATTGGCTTGTTGTTTTTATCTAATAAACAATACGATAAAGACAGCACTATTTAAAATTAGTTGGGTTTTGTTAGCCAAATTCAAAATATAATTTTAATTGTAAGTTAATAGCGTTGTTTTTTGGTTAAAAGTCATAGTGGTGAACAACGTCAATATCGATAGTAGTTTATCGATAGATTATTTTTTGCAACATCACTGTCGGTAACAGTCAGTCTCTGCTACTCAGCTTAGCTAGTATTTAAATTAAAAGATTTATGAGAAGTGAACAGAATTAATATCTATTTACTAGCAAAAAAGTAGAAGTAAGCTTTAAAATCCAACCTTCACCGCAATTAATTTGTCAAAATGCGGTACTTAAACTAGTCCCTACATGAACTATAACAAGCGAGTCTAGACTCACAAAAAGCTGTAAATAACCTGGTAACATCACAGCGGGACGCTGGATTTAATTAAACTACGAATACGCTATAGTTTGCGAAGCGTAGGTAACTATTGTCTTGAACGGTGAGTTAGTGAGCCTGCGCTTCTGTACTTCGTGTTTGTTGATCTTTGACGTAAAATTATTTTGGTTTCTGGAATTGTCAGGGAATTTAAAATTATGTTTAATCACAGATAATATAATAATATATCAATCACAGACAAGCGAAAGTCCTACTTCTTAGGTAGAATGGCTATGTCAAAACAATGTTGTAAAGCAATAGGGTAGATGACTGATGTTTATATCGTTGAAACCAATAGCTTTCATGAACAATTTAAGTAAATATAGTATGTTAATTAAAAAAAATATTTATATCGGTTAATAATGTTCTGATATATGAGCGTTTAAAGTTTTTGGTAGAGACAACTCTGTCCCTTTCCCACAAAACAAAAAATTACGTCACACCTTACTTGTCAGAATATAATTTATATGGCGTGCTGAGAAATGACGTCACGATTTGCTGTTTCGCCTCTCTGTCTAGCATGATATTAAAATGCTTATAAGTTCCTTATTTTTGATCAGATTTTCATTTTGTTTTCATTGACTAGCTATATTTATGGGCCACGTTTTAATAGGACAATAAAAAAAACCAGTCATTTAGCCTATTGTACGGAAAACCGCTATCGCTAGTTTCTCGTATTAGCTTATTCAAGCTTTGCTTAGTTTGGGGCTAGATGGCGCTGTGTGAAAAATTACCTCCGATATTTACTTATTGTTTATTTATTGTCACTACGACGTAAAAATGCCAGTAATTGGTCGCGTATTTGAAGTAAAACGCTCTAAATGCCATTTTCAAACAGATTAAAATTGATCTAATTACGATGCAATGTGGTTTGGTTTCCTACGCGTCTATTTAAATTGTCTTTTTGAGTATTCTCAGCTTAAAACATGTATATTGGTAGAATTGTCACGTAAGCGCCTTTGCACGTACTTATTGCCGGCTAGAGCGGCCCGTCACTTTTCCGTTCTATTCACTTCTCTCTTCAGTGATATTAGTAGTTAAATTAGCGTAATCATCAATCAGCCTGTTAAGTCCATTACTGAACTAAAGCCTATCTGGGAAGGACGGTATGGACTTATCCACCACGCTGGCCCAGTTGCGGGTTCATTCACTACACTATTAAATTTCTTCACCAGACGTATGCAGACGTTTTTGAAGGGCAATGTTGCCAGAGAAATTACTGGGTATGAAGAGATGGTGACGAGCGCTGTGCAGTGCGGCGCAGTTTTGTGTTCGCAAGTTCACAATTCTAGCACTGCTACTGTTAGAGGCAGGCGTGACGCTTAATACCAAATTAAAGTCTTGGTCGTCTCGTCACTTGAAAGTGCAAAAAAACGCAGATATCCTCACGATGTTTTCCTTAGCCTTGAAGCCAGTGGTATGAATTTTATTTATTTATTTAGGCTTAATAATAGCTCTTTGTGTTTTATAAACTAGGTTAATTGCGTTCGTGCCTCGTTTGATAAATATTAAAACTATCCTCTTCCCCCGGGGCCCTGTTCAAATATGGGCCCTACCCTGACCGCATATTTGGAAGTCCTTTGATAAGGGCCCCTACAAGATTAGGGTCTGAAATGCCCGTATTAGAGGCCAAATTGAATTGAGACCTCCGCACTACCTGTCGGAGACAGATTGTTGATAACCCTTGAAGGTTCAACCACAGAAAATAAAACAGTACTGCGTATAAGAAGGTTCACTATCTTAGAAAATGCGTCTGATCCTTGTTGAACCACTATACACTATACAGGGCTACTGGTACCACGAGACATTCCCGGCGGGATCAGATTCAAAAAGTTCATTGCCTTGGACAAATTGTATGGAACAGCTGGTTTTTTTACGCGATTTCAGGGTTGGCCCCATAGTAAAAGTTGTTCGTAATGATGAGTACATACATACCCTCAGTATTGTTGAACCTTTTTGTTACATGTTGTTTATACAAATGTAATAGAAATCGGCTTGTTCTGAATATGACATACTGTAGATAAAGAAAGAAAGTTTTTTTTTGTAATATCTTGACCCATTTTCTATGGGAGTGATTCTTCTGTATGTTTTGTTTTCTGTGGTTCAAGTGGGTTAGGTGCTCTAAGTCCTAGGTTGTTGAAATATTGGTTTTGGTATAAAGTGGAAGAGCTCATTATATTTTATATCTAGGCGGAGAAAATACTGTGTACTGTGTTTACTTACTGTGTTTTTTTTTTCGATACTTAAGCAACGGACCATACGATCAGTCTTAAGATGAGTTACCGCGAGTGGCATTTAAAGATTAGCGATACTTAGGGAAAAAATGTTAATTTATATCGGTCACAGTTTTTTGTTTTATAACAGCAACGGTTTTTAACCGACTTCGAAAAAGGAGGAGGTTTTATGTTCGACGGTATATATATGTTTTTTAAATATCGATGAAAATACATTCAACGATTTCTCCGTCAATCAGATTTTGAAAATTATTTTTTTGATTGAAAGTATTTGAAGTCGGCTTTTTTTTAAAGTTATTTATTCTGATATCAGCTACTCAGCCTATCTATTTGAACTTATGTAGTTCCTGCTGACTAAATACAAGAGAGCTCATTGGTACTTACGTACCTAGGATTCGAACCCGACGACCACACAATTTCGGGTAAAGCAGTAAAATATTATGTAGATGCTTATTAGAAAATTTTAAGTAGTTACATGTTTACGTCTGAATACAAATGTGTATGGCGACTAAATTCAACTCGCACAGCGCTGGATACCGCTCGCTATATTCGCAAGATATACCGCTCTCTTTCTATCACGTATGCTTAGTTACGTGCGACGAGGCTAGCGTGCGGGCGGCCACTGACCTCAGCCCTGTATTGTCCTCTCGAAGCGGAGCGCCGGCTGAACATACCTAAACTGCGGAGTGTCACCCCCTGGTCGTACAGTACCAACATAGACCTTTTTGAAGTTGGTTAAAAAAGTAAAGCCAATAAAATGTTTTAAAGAGAACCCGAGAAAACCTGAGAATCTCATCAAAAGGTATTGTTACTCTTCGTTGACAGTTGCACCGGCCATTCTATTTTCACTCGGGTTTCTTATTACAATTCCCAGCAATTCCCCAAACGAGTAGATTGTCATTTTAACGTCACCAGACGCTCGCTCGTCGAAATGAGTTCAAAATTCCAACACATCGAGCGCTTGAGCTGTATTTACAAGAATTATATAAAAGTGCAGCAGTATGGATTCGTTTCTTTTTCTGTTAGGCTAGCAAACGTCATCGTGCACCTGACCACTACCTGAGAAAGTTTGAAGCAAAGATTACGAAAGATGCGCTATCGCGTAATAAAACAACGTTAGAAAATTACTCCCGTGTCGTCATGTTTACGAGTTGCGCCGGAGTGCGAAAGAAGATAGCACTTTTACGAGAGCAAAAAGGATAGCGCGCGTCTCGCTTACTGAGCTCAGACAGGCGAGACAGTCCCTGGGGCCATTTTAGGGCACGTTATGACATATCTCCCTCCTTATCTATGAAATATCATTGGTTTGAAGATATAATCACTGAATACATCCTTGAAAAAACACTATCAGTGCACTTACTGACAACAAAAAAAATATATGAATTTTGTGATTTGATAACATTTCAAAGGTTCCGAATAAAATACGTAAAAATTATGTTACGTAAACTATTTCTTACCTATAAACGTTACGTTCAAGTGACGAGATTGCGGGACGTTCGCCTGGTGGTAAGCGTCACGCCTGCCCATAACAGTAGCAGTGCTAGCATTGTGAACTAGCGAACACAATCCTGCGCCGCAGTGCACTGCGCTCGTCACCCTGAGATATTAGATGTTAAATCTCTTCATACCCAGTAATTTCTCTGGTCTACACAGTAAGTTTCATGTATGACTTGCTTGGATGGCTTGGATCAGGGTGAAGTTTTTGCTGAACTTAATACTTGTTTTTCTTCAGCAAATCCACCGATTGCTTATCATATATTCAAATACGGTGATTTTACATCTTGATAGAGTAAGTACTTGGGTAAGTCCTAAAACTGCATCCAGAACTACCGGAGGACGGGCAGCAGCGTCCTCTCGATTAACGGTGGTGAGCATTCTGCGATCCCCAGCCGCCTGCCAAGCGTGGGGATTATGGCAACCCATCCTTATTAAGGGAAAGCCTTCGTCCATTTGAAAAATTTGAACCGCGCGAGGGAAATAGCGCGCGTTTTTAAAACTCCTGTAGGTGTAAAATTTATTTCTCACCAGATTGTCTCTTACAGTGCCTGATGTTATAAAAGCATGGAAGTTGAGTTACTGTGAACGTCACAGCTTACATACCAGTAACTGTTCAGGGCTGGTAGCTTTTGTCTATTACTTTGCCTGATGTTATAAAAACATGTAAGTTGAGTTACTGTGAACGTCACAGCTTACTTACCAGTAACTTTTTAGGGCTGGTAGCTTTTGTCTGTTACTTTGCCTGATGTTATGATGTTATAAAAACATGTAAGTTGAGTTACTGTGAACGTCACAGCTTACTTACCAGTAACTTTTTAGGGCTGGTAGCTTTTGTCTGTTACTTTGCCTGATGTTATAAAAATATGTAAGTTGAGTTACTGTGAACGTCACAGTTTACAAACCGGTAACTATTCAGGGCCAGTAGCTTTATTGCTTCGCTAAAGTGAATTAAAGCGAGCGTACGACATCTAACCGTCTTGTAAGCTCTCTAGGTATAATATCTTGAAGATTTGTTAGGATTATGAAAATGATACAGCTTGGTAGCCCTAAGGTTTATAAAGACTTTCGCACACCATACCGACTCGGAAATGTCAGCGTGAATTTAAGTCGTGTCGTGTAGTAAAATAAAAAATGTATGGTTTGGGATCTTCAACAAATAAAAAACGTATGTTTATTCTTCAGCGAATAAACATACGAAGCGACCCAAGCGCTAAAGTGAAAAATCGACACACCGTCCCATGCAAAAAGTTCCAAATTCACGGTTCAAATTTGCATTTGTAACTCCCAAGGTACATGCTACTTTGGATTGAGTTGGTTCTGTGTGCGATGTGCGAAGGTCTTTAGCTACCTACGCGGGCTAGATTCCATTTATATCTGTCAGAACCTGGGATTTGTTTGATTGAATAATGAGGTTTTAATCTTTTCGCTTCGTTTGTTTCGGAAAAAACAGCCGAGAAACCGTTTCAGTCGCCTAAACGCGGCCCAAAAACTAAAGCGTACACAATGAACTGCGAAAATACTTTTACGTGCCTGCGGGGCGAAAGTGGCTACTTTAGCCCCGATACGCGGAGCTAAAGGAACCATTTCCTCCCCGCAGCGACACGTAAAACCGTATACACACCACGGGAGCAAGTAAAGAAACCTCAGATCTCATGTTTGTCTTCGCCTCGGGAGACAACATACATGAGGTCTGAGACATTCTTTACTTTTGCTCCCTAGGTGAGTAATCTACTACTGAAAACACAGATTAAGGGGACTCCTATGTGCATATTGTATACATATGAAGTAAAAAAATATATTTTCAATAAAAAATCCTGAAGCGCCATCTCTTGATAACGGTTTATTGGACCGTCCACCTTAAATAAGGGGCCATCCATAAAGTACGTCACACGAATTCCATGATTTTTAGACCCCTCCCCCCTCCTTGTCACAGGTGGTCACATTTGTGAGACCACAAAACTAGGACCCCCCCCCACCCCTTGTCACACCATGTCACATTTCGTCGCCCCCCCCCCCCCCCCCCTTTACATGTGACGTACTTTATGGATGGCCCCTAATAGGTATCATTATTATAGTTTACTCGAATATCTCAAATAATCCGTGGAAACTGACAACTTTTTACTCAACACAGAATTGATATACTCCAGAGTATTTCCTAGTTGTGTCCATTTATTTGCTTATATTTTCATTATTATCCGCACAAGAGAAGTGCTCGTTATTCCGTTCCGATCCTGATAGTTCTCCATAGCTTCATTTATAAAAGTCCAAAGAAAAAGTGGAAAAAGCTCATTAAAAGTGCTCCCGACTCGAGTGAAAAACATAAACCGTTTGAAGTAACGGAGACACCGTGTTTTGTATAGTTGCCTCACATGGTTTCGTTTGCAAAACTCGATATTGAATTCGGTTTTTTTTTTTTAGGTTTTTTCATTTTTGGTATCCGACTTTGTGCATTCCGCCTTTGTCAAGTATACGCAGTTATTCAAGTTTTAACAATATTGAGCAAAATCACAAATCATCATCATCATCAGCCCGGAGACGTCCACTGATGAACGAAGGCCGCCACACTGTACGACAACCTGCCATTTGCATCCACCGGTTGCCCGCGACTTTTACAATGTCGTCGGTCCACCTAGTGGGAGGCCTTCCTACGCTGCTCTCCCGGTTCGCGGTCGCCACTCAACAACCTTTCTGGGAAAGATGATGGGGACATCGGTTGTCAGTTCTTCGAGCGATGTGGCCTGCCCATTGCCAGTTCAACTTGCAAACCTTGCGAGCTATGTCGGTAACTTTGGTTCTTTGGCGAATATCCTCGTTCCGGATTCTATCGCGCAAAGTAACTCTGAGCATACCCTGAGATATTAGATGTTAAATCTCTTCATACCCAGTAATTTCTCTGGTAACATTGCCCACGCCTCGTGGTGCAGGGAAGAATCGAATAACAAGACCACGCGGCAGATCTCCGTTACGATGGACCGACCAAATAAAAGCTGCACTTGACGGTCCCGTAAATGAATGCACGAGGAAAGCGCCCTTCTCTGCACCTCCCTAGTGACGCCCATGCTCTGGTTTAAACCCTAAAAGGTGTAAAAATAGGAGGAGCACAGATGAAGCCGGGCAAAATTAATCTCCTTTTGTAATTGAATAGGTATGTATTTCTGTTAACCCAGTTAGAAAAATAAAGCCACTGTCACACAACAGTGGCTAGAAAGTGGGTTACGCCATTAAGACCATTTACGCCCAGCTAAAAATTGGTTTAGCGCCGTCTGCGAGCTCCTTTATTTTTCTAGTTGCTGCGAGCAACATAATTTCTTGCGCTCAACCTGGTTCAAATAAAACTACTGTTTCTGTGCTACTCTTTAGTATTGTTCAACCTTTTTGTTATACGTTGTTTGATATCATCAACAGCCGGAACACGTCCACTACTGGACGGAGGCCTCCCCCTTAAAGGGAGGGGTTGCCATAATCCCCACGCTTGGCAGGCGGCTTGGGGATCGCAGAGTGTTACCACCGTTAACTAAGAGGACGCTGCTGCCCGTCCTCCGGTGGTTCTGGATGCAGTTTTAGGACATACCCAGGTCCAGGTTGTGTGATATAATATATTATAAATAAAGGAAGGATTTATAAATAGCTTAATTGGCATTATTAAGTCCTCCTTTTGTACATTTATGTATTCATATATATATGTTTTATTTAAAATATATTTATCGTAGCGCTCGTGGCGTAGCTTGTCTAGGTGATTCTAGACGATCACCGATGTTAAGCAACGGACGGTCCAGTCAGTCTTCGGATGGGTGACCGTGAGTGGCATTTATTTCTGAGCGCTACCGTGGGTCGGATGACACGTAAAATTTTTGGTCCCGGTTGTTTGTTCTAGTTTCTAAAACAACAACCGTCAGTCATTTCAAAGGCCTTCGGGCGGCACATTAACTCTGACACTAGGGCTGGCCACTCAGCCTATACGAAGTTACTTTTAATAAATTTATTTTTATGCAATCAAGTAACGAGACGAGCTAGACGTTCGCCTGCTGGTAAGCGTCACGCCTGCCACTAACAGTAGCAGTGCCAGAATTGTGAACTTGCGAACACAATCCTGCGCCCCACCGCACTGCGCTCGTCACCCTGAGATATTAGATGTTAAATCTCTTCATACCCAGCAATTTCTCTGGTAACATTGCCCTTCAAACCGGAACACAGTAATGCTTGCACACTACTGCTTGGCGTTTGAATAACTGGCAAAGGTGTGGTACTTCCCCAGGTGGACTCTGCAGTAGAGCCCTACCACTACTAAAAAATCATGTCTGCAATAAAGAATTAAATAAATAAATATGATCTATGGCAACATTAGGTATACCTAGTCAAATGTAGGTATGAATATGGAGCATTTAATTTTACAAAAACAATTATTTAATAAAACACATTGAGCTAATATCTATAGAGTCACAAACGTGCAAAATATATGTCCGCGCCAAAACTCGGCACACGCTATGCGGTGCGCCGACTTTTTGAACGACTTGAACTACGATAAGACACAAGCGCTCAAGCATACATTGAACACTATACAAGCGATATAACGTCTAAATTCGAACAATTGTGAACTGTATAATGCACGTATTAAGTAGGTATGTACAACGGCACTCGAGCGTTTTTTGACTGTTTTCACTTAGAGATTGTGACTCTATAGAAATTAGCTCAATGTTAAAATATTATGAATTATTGAATCACCATGTTACGAGTTATGTTGTTGGATATACCTGAGGGAAAAAAACAAACAGGAAAATATTAGATTATTATAATTTATAGGTATCAAATTAAATCATACCAAGTGGATAAATCAGCGACTTGATGAATATGATGATGACTTGATGGCATATGAATCTGTGTAACTGAAAAAAATTGTATGGGAAGGTCAGGTTATACCACGCTACGTGGGTTACAGTTACCCACGTTTAAAGCACATTTTCAACCGACTTCAAAAAAAGGGGTTCTCAATTCGACTGTACGTTTTTTTTGTATGTTTGTTACCCGATTACTCGTCCAATTATGAACTGATTTTGATGTTTTTAATGTTTGGTAGGTATTAAAATAAAAAAAAACCAGTCATCTGGCCTATTATACAAATAAGAAATAAATAGGTATATTATAGATAGGTATAATAGGCTAGATGACTAGTTTTTTTTATTGTCTTATTAGAATTTGGTCCATAAATATAGCTGATTAATGAAAAGAAATTAAAAATATGATCAAAAATAAACAACTTATAAGTATTTTAATATCATGCCAGACAGAGAGGCGAAACAGCAAATCGTGACGTCAGTTCTCTGTACGCCATATAAATTATATTCTGACATGTAAGGTGTGACCTCATTTTTTGTTTTGTGGGAAAGGGACAGAGTTGTCTCTAACAAAAACTTTAAACGCTCATATATCAGAACATATTTATTTTTTGTTTTGTTTATTTTGTCTTAGAAAATTAATTACATAGCTCAATTTATAACTCTGCCAAACTGCATAGCAGTTTGTAGGCAGACATCGACTCTCATATTCATTACTATGTACTACGAGTATGTAGGAGTAGGTATTGACATTTTAGCGATAAGTAAACCCATAACTCAATATATGTTAACTTATAGGTACACGGGTTATTTACATAGATATTCTATTTAACAGTAATTTTTCAAGGCTAATTTAAATGTAGATTTGTTTATAAATTGTTTCTCAAAATTATCGTGCAAATCATAACTATTAATAACTGATTTTTCAATAAACATACTATATTTACCTATATTCTTCATCAAAGCTATTGGTTTCAACGATATAAACATCAGTCATCTACCCTATTATTACATTACAATATTTGCGACTTTTGAACCCTAGGAGAGCGTAGGTACTTCTAATGTTCATTGCGACCTCATCATGCGGTCTTTCCTTTGCATTCCGTTTCTTTTCATTCGTTCCATCAGAGTTTATTGATCCCAGCTTCAGCATCAAACGGGTTGTCTCACTAACTTCCTAACAATCTGCTTCTTCAACGATTCGTTCTTGGATCTATTCTTCATTATCATCATAAATATAGCCGTTATCACTATTATTTGATAGGAATTGATCACTGCAAACAAGGACGAGACACTCGGATTTTTAGCCAAAAAAAAGGTGAGGAGATCATTTAAAAACACCTGAGCACTGGATATACTAACTAGTATGAAAGACACTACACTTGTTTTCAAGGTACTTCCGATCCCGTCCTTCCTTCGAATAGCTTCCTGGAAGATACAGGCGAACATTATCAGATTCATGGTGAGAACAGCAAACTTCACGCCTGCATAAACGTCGTAGTACTTCTCAAAATAAGTCGGATACGCGTATGGATCCTTCAACATCTTCTTTACGTCTAGCTCCATCATTACGGGGCTGAGTATTCCGATTGGGATGGTCACGCACCAAATGATCACAGTCACAATCAAGAAGCTGGGTTTTTGGACGAATACGTGGACGATGTCATCGTAGATGTTTTTTGTGAAGACGAACATCCAACAGATCATAGCAGCGTCTGTTTGCACGTATAACGCGAACGCAACGTCATTTAGAACTGGATTCTTCAACGGCACTGTGGTGGTTAAATACTCGAAAATAGTGTTTAAGAGTCTTGCTACCGTTAGCTGCGTCAGAAGCTTCTGATCCAAACTTCTGCTGCAAGGAATAAGGACGTAAATCAGAACTTGAAGAGTCAGGCCGATAAAGGATAGGATGAAGCCAATAATCCAGAAGATTTTCAATGCAAAAGCTACCATTTTGCTAACACGTCTTTACTGTATTATTGTATAGCTGTAATGGTATTTTTTCCTTGTGATGACTGAGTATGTGGGTTAGGTACTGTTTGGGAAATCTGTTTTGTTTTTGATGAGTCCTAACCGCCTAGTGGTGTTCATGAAATTATCAAGTGCCGTACCTCAGTAACTTGTAATACCTCAGTAACTTGTAATCTAACAGCACATGCTTTAGTCTAGGCGTCGGACCTAAAAACGATAGATATTTACAAAAGGCATACAATTTTATTTTTCTCAATAACCGTATTTATTTTTAAGAGACCATTTTCAAGAGCGGTATCCGAGTCGGTATTGCCATACGCACCATAAACTGTTGCGATTATGTTGCAAAACTGTTACTTTTATTGTGAAAATAAAAGTAGAATTTTATGTGAAGTATTTAATGCATATAATACTAACATAAAGATAGTATTTATTCAAAATTTATGAATATAATATAAAAGATAAATATTGGGAGGATATTTTTACACGGCACCATCTAAGCCTCAAACCAAGCAAAGCTTGTACTATGGAACCAGTTAGCTGTTTTAATACTTAATATATATTTTTTGTAAATACACACTTATTTACTTATAATATATTTATAACACCAGACACAGAACAAACATCTATGTTCGTCACTAAAACGTTTGTCCTGGGTGGGAATCGAACCCACGCCCTACCAGCTCTGAAGGCAGACTTACTACCAACTGAGCTATAAAGCAGTCCATCTAAATATATAAGTATCCCATCCCACTACCTAACTTCATATTTTTGTCCGTGCTTGGTTGTCTGAAAGAGATTGATGTAGGCTATAAGGCCAAAATCACGAACCCGTTTGGCGGTTCCTTTGGTAGCCTATGTAGGTATTACCGCAGTATAGAATATTTTGCTGCCAAGCAGTAGTGTGCAAACATTACCGACTATGTTCCGAGTCGAAGAGTACTGAATAGTGATAGCAAAGTATATGAAAGTTATCGAAGTCATGATAGTCAAATGCAGCCGATTAGCTTTTTCATTGTCCACTATTGGACAATAGTGACATATACATAGCAATCGGCGATCGTGACATGTTCACCACTTTGACCCAAGGTGCTGGTTGGTGGATTCACATGCACCATTGTATTTTTTTCGGCCGTATGCAGTTTTCCTCATGATGTCCTTCACCGTAAACCCATACAACTCCAAAGAGTAAAGAGCTCAATAATACGAGCTTGGGATTTGAACCTACGACCTAATAATTTGAAGTCTAGATCTTCCCATTAGACTATCATGGCTAAACTCTTTATCTACCCTTATGTTTATGTACCTTCCTATATACTTAATAATTTTTTTCGTGGTGTAGTAGATCGCTGTCAAAAAACTGTCTGTGCGAAACAGGACGCGGCCGCACGCGCGTCGGTCTCTGTTTTCACTCCTTGAAAAAGATCAACGGATGTTATCGAAACTATAGTTGGAGTATCCAGTTTAGTTGGTGAGTCATCTTCAGCCCGGAGACGTCCACTACAGAACGAAGGCCTCACCCTTAGACCGCCACACTGTACGACAACCTGCCATTTGCATCCACCGGTTGCCCGCGACTTTTACAATGTCGTCGCTCCACCTGGGAGACCTTCCTACGCTGCGTCTTCCGGTTCGCGGTCGCCACTCAAGAACCTTCTTCCCCATCGGTTATCAGTTCGTCGAGCGATGTGACCTGCCCTGCGCCACTTCAACTTGCAACCCCTGCGAGCTATGTCGGTGACTTTGGTTCTATGGCGAATATCCTCGTTCCGAATTTTATCGCGCAAAGTAACTCCGAGTATAGCTCTCTCCATTGCCCGTTACGTGACTCTGATATGCAGGGCTAACATGCGCACCGCGAGAAAATTTTGTCGTGTCTTTATGTCGTGAGAAAACGAGACAAACTTATACAGATTCGTAGCCTTGTCCTGTTTTGTAGAATCGAGAAAATTTTCTCGCGGTGCGCATGTTAGGCGCTCTGGACTCTCTGTGACTCTGAGTTGGTGAGTAATCTCGTATTAAATAAAACAAAAATAGTTTGAGATCTTTTCTTAGAGTATTTCGGGAACAAAGGATAATTTCATGACGTCACAACTACCGTGCCCCATAATGACCCCAGCAAGCGTTCCACAAGTTAACTAACGCCCTAAAGTTTCCCACATCAGTTGTCAGTTGTCGGGTGCGAACGTACGAGCCCTCAAAAATTGGTTTCCCATCCGAGCCGGGTAAACCTAAGATTAATTCTCTACGAACCTCACCGTAATTAAGAACTAGCTGCTTTATTTTTAGACTTGTTGTTTATTAATTGACTTATTACTTACTTTATTACTTAATATACAGGGTTAGTTCTAGTTAATCCTTTTATGGGCATATTTTGTACATCAAAACAAACAACTTTTACTATGGGACCAGCATTTGCGAAAAAAAACAGCTGTTCCATTCATTTTGCCCAAGGTCGATGAACTTTTGTATGGAACAGCTGATATTGTTTCGCGATTTCAATGTTGGCCCCATAGTAAAAGTTGTTTGTTTTGATGTACAGAATATGCCCTTAAAAGGATGCTAACTGATTAGAACTGACCCTGTATAAATATATTTTACGTAAGTTGACGTGGCAATGGGAAGGACATATCGCTCGAAGAACCGATAACCGATGGGGAGAATGGTTCTTGAGTGGAGACTAAGAACCGGAAAGAGCTTCGAAGGTAGCCTTCTCCTGTTATGTGGACCGACGTTGTGAAAGTTGCGGGCAACCGGTGGATGCAAATGGCAGGTTATCGGACAGTGGAGGCGTTTGTTCAGCAGTGGACGTCTCTGTGTTGATGATGATAATGATGAGCTAACCAAACTTTTTGCATATCTTTGGCAGGTACTAATATATTAATACTAGAGGTTGCCCGCGACTTCGTCCGCGTACGGAAGAAATTCGGACACCCCTCCCCTTGAATGAACTACCCAAATATAAATTTTCATCACTATAACTTCAAAAACAAAGAACGTTCCATACAATTTTTCACCCCCCCTTTCCCCCCCTTAAATCGTCCCTGTCAACGAGATATTGAAAACAGCATTTTTTAATTTTAAATGAACTATCCAAATCTATATTTTCGTGACTAAAATACAAAAACAAAGGAATTGCATACTAACTTTGATCCCTATTTTACCGCCTTAGGGATGGAATTTCCAAAAATCCTTTTTTAGTGGATACCTACATTTCCCAAAGAATACACCCTCCTAATTTCATGTCTCTAGGACCAGCGGTTTAGGCTGTGCGTTGTATATCAGTCAGTGAGTCAGTCAGGACTTTGAATTTTATAGATATAGAGATAACATGTCCACCGATCAAACCAAGCGAACCACATCTTGTCCTACATTTGATTCGATGCCAAAACAGCATCGATCCGGCCCGGAAGTTGCGTAATAACTATTATTAAATCTGTCCCGGAAGCCACAGAACCATTGAACTATTAAAACCGATAGAGGCTGTATTCCAAATAGGACACTTACAAAGACTATAAGGTGGACAGTTTATTTGTAAGAGAGATTAGGGAGTTAAGCTGTTTAATAGAGGTACGAAACTTTGCTGTGAGAATCATTTCACATAATAAGGATAAATATATGTTTATTTGCATTAATCATGAGTGGAAATATGCGCTTGATGACATTATATAATAATACTAGAGGTCGCGGGCGACCTCTAGTATTATTATCAATCGCTCCCCTTAAATCAGACGGGGGGGCTGCGCCTCCTCCAATTTTAATACCTGGTAAAGAAGGTTTCTCTGGTTGCCCCAGTCCTGGAGTAGTTCCGCGGTCCCTGGGTCTACTGTAGACATGACTATCATTACCTTTTTTCAGCAACTTATTGGTAAAAGAAATATAGTCCTTTAACTATTTTCATAGTAATCTTTGGATGGTTATACTTTCTTTAGTAATTAAAAAAAGAAAAGGACAGAAACATGTCTACAGTAGACCAAGAATTTACAAAAAAAGATTGCTCTAGAGGCATTATCTAGAAAGAAAGTAGGGGAATACGTTTCTATGGAGAATCGCTCACCGGATCCCTGTGTAAGTCTACGATGTTACGATCCTTGTTTTTTTAACACATCCCGATCCGTTAATTTTAGAACTTATTTGTTCTTAATCTTAAATCTTTAAACAGTTTATGGAGAAAAAGTCTCGCAAGTTTGTATTATAAGCTCGTGTTACAGATTATTAACGTTCCAAAATCTGGAGTTAACTTTCTAAAAGTTTCGACATCATTATTCTCAAGCCTTTCTAATAAAGATAAAAGGTGGTAAGATAATCTTGAGCTATTAAATAAAGTAAACAATCTCCTATCTTAACAGTCACAGCTTTTGCCTTTACCATCAGTGTGTCCTATAACTTAAATAGGGCATAGCACCGATTAGAAAATACTCCAGAGTTATAGCCTCATAATGGCAGTGATTCAGACTAAATCAATGTTGGATTGCCGTGGAACATGGGCGTATAAGAGGGGGCTTTAGCATCCGGTGTCAAACCCGGTGCGAAGTAACTGCCAAAAGCTATTCGACAAATATCAAATGTATATTTCGTCTTCGTGCTACACTTTGTTTAAACCCCCCCTCCGATCTCTTTCCTCGCAACTCTCTGCCTCTGTGTGCTAGCTTTCATGAAAAAACGAATAACTGAGAACTAACTACTATACTCCTACATTTCTATGATTATTCAGGAGACAATCATGGAACTGGGAAGTGGTACCGTACCATGAACTCTAAAAAGCATGGCTGTGTTCATAGGTTCGTGGCGAAGAGTCGGCAGCTGAACCTAAAGATAATGGATTTAATTTAACTTGTCCATAGTACGGCCTCTGTACCTTGTAATCGTGAGCTTAAAAGAGTTTTATTATACTTCTAGACTCATACAAAAAACTGTAGACAAATACGAAAACGTTATTACTTTACTTCTTATCTTAGTACTTATTTAAATATTTCATGCTTAAAATTTTATTTATTTAAATCTTGGGGTGAACAATTTAATTCTTTCATTTACTTTTCAAACATTTGGTAGTTTTTTTTACTTTTTATTGCTCGCTCTGTGTCGAGTCGTTACATAGGATTAGGCCTAAGGCATTATATCTCGGCAGAATTTCTTCTCGTTGGTCAGAGACCGCATCCCTTTGCGATATAATAAATTATGTAAGTGCGTTATTGTCTTCAGATGGTATCTTAACTAAGCGGTACCGCGGGGAAGATATCTTCTAGATTTATACCGCTTTTGTTTTACCCTAAAAAGGCCTTGATTTAGTTGAGTAGGGACTGAATACCACTAAGATAATTTTGATTCCACTTTTTTTATTATTCGCAAAGCGTGTTTATGGAACTCTGCCGCAGTTCTCCGGACAATAATATGCGTCTTTAAATCTTTTTTGTATTCTTGACATTGGTAACAGTAAAAAAAATTGCTCGGGAAGATTTAAAGTGGTGAATTTTGGGAGCGGGCCGAATTTCTTCCGTACGCGAACGAAGTCGCGGGCGACCTCTAGTATGTAAATAGTATTGTAACATGTAATAGGTACGTATATTCAACTAAGTTAATTCTAGTCTAATGGATTTCAAGCCCTATATCCTAAAAGGTCTGATTAGTTGATTACCGTAAGTAATCACGGTTAATCGTTAATGCTGATTAACTGAACCTTTGATTAACTACGCCCTTCAATTAGCCTCCGCCGGGAATTTAATCCTGTACTTGCGTCGGAATAGTCTTCGTTAGTTTACCGTAATAAAACTCTAGAGACAGGTTTTTTACCGGACTCATAAATAAAAAAATAATAAGGTTTTTTTTGTTTTTTTTCTTCTATCGGGTGGTTTGTCACTTATCCATTTTCTATACTTCCGAGCTCTTTATTAATATAAAATATTTATATTTTTGTGATTATTTATATCACAGATGACATAATAATAATAGTAAAAATCATTTATGTTATTTATTTATTTTTATATTTAAAAACTTTTTTTTAGTAGGTCCAGATTAACACGTAATAAAAGTTGCTAAAAGATGCAAAATTTGTCGAAATAAAAGGATTTGAATTTGAATTAATGTTACAGACAACAAAAAAGTTTTATATAAGTAAATAGTCAATATTAAATTAAAATATTATCAGTCAAATAAATCTATTAATTATTGTAATCATTTTACTTATTGGTATTGGTAAGTAATCAGATAAACTAGACGCTCTGATGCCAAGAGGTAACGCCCACGTCTAAAGAAACCTACTCAAAAATATAAACAGTTTTAAAATAAAACTCACATCCAAACATTTTAACAAGACCGCAAAAGTACAATAAGCTCAAATATAAAACAAAACTAAAAACACGCAAAATCCACAAAGGGCGAAAACTACGATAAAAAAAACCGCACAGTTGTTTCAGTCGATTTATATAAGGTCCATGGTGCATAAATAAGTAGTTTTGTCGTATCAATTCTTTGTTGAGGCAAATACAGAAAGTTCGGGGTAAGGCGATTATGAGGGGCCCCAATACTAGGGTAAGTATACACCACTGGGTTGACTTACCAACTGAACTGTCTTTGATGTCAAAAGATAGATTTCCAATAAAGTTTCTTGTGTGGACAGTTTTCAATCGAAAGTTATGAAGTGGGTGGATTTGATGAAACTCTGTGACTTTGAAATGGTTTCAGTGTTTTTGAAGTGTCCGTTGTTAGGTTAATTTACGTTTTCGCTGTTGGCTGTGTTACTACTAGCGGTGATTAGTTTATTATTACAATTTATTTACAGATATTTACAGTGATTATGGAAACACGTTGTGTGACAAAGTTTCTGTTTACTTTTTATTTTATTATAACTTTGGGTTTCATAAGTTTAAGTTGACCTTTCAAAGTTTTCTTTTAATTTATGCTATATTTTTATTATAACTTTAGTTTCCATAAGTTTGCTTTGTTTACAAATGAAATTTAAGTTTTGAAGAAGAAAGAGAGTACCATGGTGGATTGTTCGAAGTAGCAGTTCAGTCAGAAAATTCTTACTTTTTATTTTATTTTTTCTTTATCAAGTCTTACAAAATGAACTTAGACTTAGGTATACGCTTAGGGTATACATCAGTATACATAGGCTATAATAAACGGAATAATTATGGAGCCAGTTAAGTCCGTCATTAAATTTTTTACTTTAAAAAGTCCTTTTACGCCATTTTTTTAAAGAAACAGGGTCACTAGAGGCCTTTTTGAAGTGAACTCTTTTATTAATTTGGGATTATTTGAAATAAATGGGGGCCACAACATTTTAAATAGTGGGGCCCTTATTGGACAAATTGGGCCACAATGTCTCCACATCGGTGTGCCCTACGCATTAGGTAGGTACTAACCGACAGTATAGCGCTTCACTTCACACACTAGGATAGGTAGTTGAGAGCTTATTTGCATTGAATTGTCTTCTGTTTATCGCAATATAAATGATAGTCAGTAAGGAAGTAGATAGGATTTCAGATGAACACACGGGACATCTTCACGGGAATGCTTTGGTTAGAAATATTATGATCTGTAGAAAATATAATTTTCTATAAAAAAGAATTGGTTGTATCCAATTTTGTAACAAAACTTTGTAACCGTATGACATCTTGAACTAATTAATTTAAGTTCAGCCGCCGACACTGTGGGACCGCGAAATGTATCGCGGCGCAACAAACTTCACAATCGCCCAGCGCAGGCTGAACCTAAAAATAATGGTTTTAAGATGTCACGATACGCGTTCAGTAGTGTATTATTGGGCATTCTACCCCAGTCCGTTCGTTCACTCGTGGTTCAGAACTGCCCAACAATACCGTGCGTCAAAATGCACAACAAACTAGAGTACACCTTCACAACGACAACGTTCAGTCCGTTCGTTCTGTTCTGCATTCTGTCCCACTCCGTTCACTTCATAACGACAACGTTCTGTCCGTTCGGTCCGTTCTCAATAAACAAATAAATAAATATTAAACTAATGCTTTAAAATGAGTTACTGTCCTATTTCTATACTGCGTTCTTATTTACCAATACCGATCCCATTTTTCGGCTTTATTTCGACGTCTTGCAAGTTTGAATAGTTTTTGTCGTGGTAGGCAATTGGCGAAGCTATTCGGGCCGATATTGGGTGGAAGACATTATTGGCCTTCTCGCCTTTCGTTTCTTTCGGTGACTTGGTGGCCATACCTAGTGTCAGTATTCTGTTTCAAACTAAAAATAAAACTGTTTCAAACTGTAAAGTTAAGTCATATTCGCAAACGTACAGTAGGCAATTTTTGTGTCCTTCGTTATACAGGGTTAAGAGGCAATATAGTAATAAGCCTATAGGAGGTCATTGTACTCATCATTATAACAGGATACATATAATACTACGTCATTATGGCGGTCTGTTTTTTTTTATCGTTTACATACTACGCAACCTTGCTATCTGTGTTAACCTTTTTCCAAATGTAATGTAAGCTAATCTCTAAGTCAAAATATATTGGACTAAGTACCTACCTATCAATAGATAGTAAATTTGTAATTTTTTTTCATTTCTCAAACCAAATTGTGGCTGTTCTGATCTGTTGCCCAAGTTGCTCGCACTGGGGGCAAGATAAAATTCCCCCTCCTTAGCCTTGACTACATCCACACTGGAGAAGGCATTGGTCAATGTTGTAGAAAATTAAGTCGATTATAGTCAAATAACCAGAAAGATGGCCCGATAGGCGACCTTCGGCCATCGACGTCCATATTTTTATGAAGTATTCAGTTCATTTACTTCTGTATGGCTAAATGGTAAGATCGGAAATGTTGTTACATAAGGCTTTATCCATGTGTTTCAATTATTAAATTAAAAATAATAGTATAAGTGGATAGTTTATCTGAATCTAACGTTTACATCGTGTTTTTTTTTCAATTAGGCGTAAGACTTTCTTTTTTTCTTAGTTAATGGCATCGCACGTTGTGCATTCTGCCAGTGTCAGGTTTATGAATTTTCAAGTTTCAATAGTATAATCAAGTCAAATATGTCATGAAAATCACAGTCTCACGAAATTAGTCATAGTCGAGTCCAAGTCATGCCCTAGTAAAGTTATGGCGACTTTACTATGAGCTTCTACGGAGTTTTGAAAACAACACTAAAAGATGTTTCACCACATTATATCACTTGCCCACACTCGTGCATGTAATTCAACACACAATGAATAAAACACCACCAGTTTAAATCATTAATTCGCGAAAAAACACTAGTTAAAGAAAATAATACAACAAAATACAAAGACTACCTTCACAAAAAAAAAACAAAAGGATTGTATCCAGACCGATGAAAGTCTAGTGACAATACAAATGCTCAAACCCACTACCAGTCGGCAGCGTACCCAGCATGCTGGCGGCATTGCCACGCTGAATGGCAATTAGTGTAGTCAACAAATTTTAAATTGCACAAGAATTCCTACAGTCTTGTTTTCATTTTATATAATATATTTAATGCTTACAAAACTCCATGTAGCTATTTATATACCTCTAACTAGTAAGGTCTCTGAAATATAGGGAAAAATACACCTTTTCCAGTTATTTCGATTTAAAATCCAAACTACTGAACTGATTTCGATAAAATGTATATTAGACTACCTCTGAAGTATCACCTACCAAACAAAAAAACAGTCATCAAAATCAATTCATAATTGTCGGAGTAATCGCGTAACATCCATAACATAATAAACCGTCGATTTGAGGACCTCCTTTTTTGAAGTCGGTTGTTGCAAACTTTCGTCGAGAAACAGCTTTTTAAAGAAGACGTTCCGAACAACCTGAAATCTAAAGCGGACAAGCAAATAAAGTTGTTCTTTACACAGTGAACTTCCGAGAGTTCCTAACTAGTTAATTAAGTACGCCAAAGTTTTTGTTGTAAATTTTTAACAACACCCTCTCTTAGAAGAAACTTTCAATGGACTTGCATATTGGATGAGCTGTTGTTTCAATGTGTGGGGGAAGTACTTCCTGTTGAATTCTGCAGAGATGAAGAATAGATATAATACTTGGGAAGTGTTTTAGCGGGAACCCGGAAAAAGCATGTCGCTGGTATTTATTTTCTTAAACTAGTGTTTTTTTCGCTAATTGATTATTAAAAATGGTGATTCGACACTGAAAACTGGTGAAAGACACGTTTCACCACATAATGCTAATTATGTGGTGCCTTTCCGTGTTGTTTTCAAAACTCCATGAAAGCTTATAGTAAAGCCGCCACAACTTTACTAGGGCATCACTTGGACTTGACTGTGACTAACTATGATTTTATGACTTATTTGACTTGTTAGTTTAAAAACTTGAAACGTACATTTATACTTGACACTGGCAATGCACAAAGCGAGAAAGAAGAAAAAAACGTAGTAATAAGTAGTTTGTTTTTTAAATCAAAATTACTGGAATAAATCAAAACAACTGGAAAATATGAAAATGTCATCCAGGTAGTTAAATTGAAGACGGATTAAAAAAAAAGCATATTATATAATTGGGACTTCATCGTCATCATCAGCCAGACGTCCACTACTGGTAGAAAGCCTCCTCCTGATTAGGGAGGGGTTGTCATAATCCCCACGCTTGTCAGGTGGCTTGGGATCGCAGAATGCTTTAGCCGAGAGGTCCTCCGGAGGTTCTGAATGCATTTATAGGACATAAGCTTTCTATATTAAGCTGTGTAGCATTTTACGTAGGCTCATCTGATGCAATGCCCGTCCTCCGGTGGGTCTGGTTGCAGTTTAAGGACATACCCAGGTCCCGGAGGACGGGCAGCAGAGTCCTCTTGGTTAACGGTGGTGAGCATTCTGCGATCCCCAAGCCGCCTGCCAAGCGTGGGGATTATGGCAACACCCCTCTTATTGGAAGGCCTTCGTCCAGCAGTGGACGTTTTATGACTAATGACGATCTGATGCGTTGAACGTTGTTTTGTGTCTGATCAAGTGAGTTGTAGTCAAACATTTAGCCTGCCAATAAAGAACGCTCATTACAAAATATATAAAAATCCGTTTGAAAAGTCTGACTCCATACAGTGCCATACCGGTTGATGGAAAAAGCTGCATTAAAAGTATCTTAAAAATTTAAGTATTTCAGTAAATCAGGCAGCGGAATTCAGAGCCGTCCTGAGTCGCTCGGAATTTATACCGAAACTCCTGCATAAATCGCACGCTACTGTGAATGTATCCATTACACGTTGACACTGGTTAAGGTGCGTGCTTAACAATGCAACTTTCCATCAGGAAATTTGGAGGTCAAACATAGACCTATACAACATGTAACAAAAAGGTTCAACAATACTCATCATTGTGAACAACTTTTACTATGGGGCTAAACCCGAAATCGCGAAAAATATATCAGCTGCTCCATACAAAAAGTTCATTGACCTTGGACAAAATGTATGGAACAGCTGTTTTTTTCGCGATTGACCCCATATGAAAAGTTGTTTATAATGATGAGTACATGCATATTCCTCAGTATTGTTGAACCTTTTTTGTTACAAATTGAATAATAAGCATACAAGTACCTTTTAAAAAAGACTACCGACTTCAATTTTGATTGCTTAGATGACATCTATTTTCCAGTTATTTCAATAAAAAACAGATTTTGATGACAGACTCAGACTTCGTCCAGCAGTGGACGTTTTATGGCTGATGACGTGACGTGACATTGATGATTTATGGTGTTACGTTTGTATAAAAACAACCTACTATAAAAACGAACGAAAAAAAACTTACCTTAAAACAAACGAATAAACTATTCCATTATTCCTTCAACTAACACGAAAAACCAACTTGTCATCAAAAGTTTCGCTATCACGTCGCCGCATCTAGACTGTGCCTTAAACCGTGCACTTCGTGCCCTGGCGGCGCTCCAAGCCGCGAGTGCCCGCAGATGACGTAGCTTCTCCACTCCCCACTCGTTATCGTCGCAGTCCGACGACGCGACAACGAAACTACGCCTTAAATTAACGGACTGGACGCTCAGTTGTAAAAAACCTTAATTATGATGAGCCACTGAAACTCCGCTTTAAAATGAATGGAGCGAAGTTTTTTCAATGAATTTGATTAACTTTTATGCGCTTCTTTCTCGCACGTCTGACGTCATTAATTAGATTTAAGTACTTTTTTTGGAACAAAGGTTTTAAACCTTTCAGTAAACTAAACGCGCTTAAGTTTTGCTTTTAGAATAAAAATAAACCTTTCCAACGTTGCAGTTTTAAATAAATATTCAGGTAAAATACTAAATTAACATTTTAATAGCATGATTGCCAGGATTGATAAAGATTTAAAACAGCGAGGTTGTCCCAAAATGGCGGCGAAATTCCGCGCGCTCTGCGACGCATTTGCAATATAGTCTCAAGTTTAGTGCATTGAACATCCGGAGACGCGATATGTGACAAAATAGCAGTAATAATTATAAGCAACATTGTTGCCTGGATGCAGTTGGAAATTGTTGCCAGTAATTACATTTAGTTATTAAAATGCAAATAACCTAACATTTCTGAGGCTATGCGATGTAGCAGGCATGTTGTGCGCCTGATGGTTAGTGACACGCCCGTAGATAGGTACTAGGTAGATATAGGTGCCAAGATATGGCCTCAACTGCAATAACTTATTAGATACTTACTTTCCAAATTTACTGCGGTTCTAAAGCATGGAGGATAAGGAGTTGCGATGAGCGACTTGCAGCCGCAGATCCTATTTTGCGGACGGAGTGTGTGACGTCACACTTATTTGCTCAGTCTGCTAACGTCCGCCACGCGTAACGGTCATTAAACTTACATATTAGACGTACCATTTTTAATGTTTTTACCCAGGAAAAGTAAAAATGAAATGAGTTGCTCTGTTTCTTTATGTAAAAATTAGCAAAGGAAAAATTCAGATGACATGATTGGCATCTCATTTCATTCGTAAGTAATTGTATTTGTGTATTTAGTGATCTGTACTATAACATTTAAAAACGCGACATCTAACGTGATATTAAGAAATTAAGTGTTAATTCAGCTAAGTGTTCACTAGGTCGATTCTCAAAAACTTGTCCGCTAGATGGCAGTACAATTTGCCACTCCTCCCGCGAACCTCCACCTTCCCGCACAGTCACGCGTCTTCTTAAGGAAAAATCCTTTGATCACATCTCTGCTTCTATTACTCTGTGTTTTAAAGTACCAACTGGTTTAAGTAAAATCCTACGCGTCCTTGTCATTTTTGTTAATTTAAGTTTAGCGTCTGCGCTGCCGAGTTGTGGTAAAACACCTAGGCTGTCAACCATAAAAAAGCTTCTTGTTCATCATTATCATCCACAGCCTTACTTATCCAAATATTATCTTATAATATCTTGCCATAGCAAGCAACCCTGTATAACAGCTACCACATATGGTAGCTGTTATACAGGGTTACCTAGTACAGCTGCCAACGAAATTCCTAACATGTCTTTGTAATTTTATTGTGTTTACTAAATTATTTGAGATATATTGTGTTATGGAAAAAAATAAGTGTTAGTTAAGTTTTTTTGGTACTAAATAAATTGAAAATTGAAAAAAATGCTATGCTATCTTCGGTCCTGTACTGGTCTAAAAAAAAAATATTCGTCGTAAAATAATCATTTTCCTTTCAGTTACACTAGGTATTAACGAAAAACGATTCTGTATCGAATTACTGACCATCCAGATTATGAAGCAGCTATTATTTAATCTGTGATCCAGATCCATCACCAGGTATACAATCGTGAAAGATCGCGTGCCATACAGGCTGATTCATTATCCGTGGAACGCGATGAATACTGCTTACACGCACGCACACGATTTATACACCCTGTATACAGCTTCTTAAAATAGGCTTATTTATTGGCCTCTTTTTGTGATCTCTGGCACGCATCGCAGATGATTGTTACGAAATAAATGATATCTTTTCCAAAGAAGATTTATATTAAAAAAGGTTTCCAAGCTCTCATAAAAAATACATTATTATATTCATCTACTAATTTAGAGGGAATGTCTTCCCAATCTTCTCATATAGTGGGATTCATAATTAGACGGACTAAACTGCCATTTTAAACGTGAAACTGAAAGACCGAGTAAAAAACGAAATCAGAATCATCAGAAAGAAAACAAAAGCCAAAGATGTCATGAAAGAAATTTTAAAACTAAAATGGAAGTGGGCTGGCCACATACAGAGGCTAGACGGAGATAGATGGGCACAGATATCAACTGACTGGACCCCTAGAGATAAAAAACGCAAGAGAGGCAGCCAATCCATAGATGGAATAAAGAAATCATACAAATCGCGGGAAAACTTTGGACCAGAACTGCCAGAAACAGGCAGGAATGGAAACAGCTGGAGCAGGCTTTTACCGCTATAGGCGGTCCTTATACAGATACATTCTTTAAATAAATAAATAAATATCGGAGTACATTTTTTCACACAACTGCCAGAAACAGGCAGGAATGGAAACAGCTGGAGCAGGCTTTTACCGCTATAGGCGGTCCTTATACAGATACATTATAATAAATAAAATACCAACTAACAAATTTTTAATAGATATATCATACTAACCCTACTAAAATAATATCAATATCAAACTCTGTTTTAAATTGTATAAGGAAAAAATAAAAGCTTTTTTATTTTATTTTTATTTAAACTGCCATTTCGAGTGTTACTACTTATTGGAAAAAAAATTGTGCTGGGATTTAACATTATGTTTAAAAACTTATCTTTGTACTATTTATTATGACGACCATTTTCTTCCTTCCACTAGTTGAATTTTTTATTTTTTTTATTTATAAACATTATTTTTGTTTCAGGTAAGAAAGAAAAACTAGTAGAAGTCTTCCTACTAAGTGAAAAGACGAGTACGTCCCTACTGATGCTATAGTTTTATGACCCAATAAGGTAGGTAAGTAAAAAAAGTTCGCACACTACTGCTTGGCAGTCGAATAAGTAGCAAAGATACACGCTAGGCGAACCATACACAAAAGTCCTATCAAAACTAAGTTCCTCTGAGATTTAAAAGTGACACCGCAGGACACCGCTTCATGGTCGGTGTTCAAAAAACCCGAACAAAAAGGTTCCATTTTCATTGCACGGACTCCTAAACAGTGGCATGCGGTACCCGAAAGGGTGTTTCCTGAAGGTTACAATCAAATACAAATAGTTTATTGATAACACTAAAGTTACAAGTCAAATTTCATTAAGTATGTCACAAAAAAATAATCACTTAATAAAATGAAATAATAATTTAAAAAATACGTTAATAATCTCTTATTTTAAAATAAGCTTCAATGTCATAAAACGAATTCTCTTGTAACCACGCTCTGAGCTTGGTTTTGAAGCACCCGGTGGAAGGAGCATCCCGAATGGAAGCTGGTATACGGTTGTAGATCGCGGGTCTCAAAATATACACTGACCTCTCCGACTTGACGAGACGGTGCGTCGGGGTTATCAGTTGGTCTTTCTTTTTATTGCTTCGTAAATCTAACGTGCTGTGAACGCCCCTACGTTGGAACGTTTCTCGCGAGTGACTTGGTTTTTAGGCAAGAGTGCGGCATCTTAAGGCCTGGTTGTAGCAAGGTACGTCCAGGCGAGTAAATGATAGGCACTAAACGGTAGGCGCGAGCGAGGTAGAGGAGACGGTTTAATTTCCTAAATTAAGTAGGTTTTTCTTTGTTTTTAAAAATATCACAAAGAAATACTGTAATCTTAATAATCAAAAAACTAAATTATACTATGTTCTATCTATTAGTATAAATTTCACGTGGTTTCATAATGTGTTTTTTTTGTTCAAGCTAATCTAAATGCCGATTTAGTTTTTTTTTCTATCGAGCCAAACATTCAAAATCACGTTTTCTAAAAGACAAAAAGCTAAAATATGATAAATTTTAATAAAATATTTTATTGATTCAATATCGGCCATTTTGGATTTTACCCACATTTAAAAATAGTTCAAAATCGCTACAAGCCCGCCTTAACCTTCGCCTAACATCAGGCGAGATAGCAGTCAGACTAAGCCTATAAAACATTCTCGTCAATCAGCGATACGAAAACAAACCCCTTCCCACCCCTATCTGTCCCCTAAGGTCCCAAATAATGACACCCCATAACGGTGACATATTATGTGACAATTATGTCACAGCGCGACATACATCATATTTCCCTTGCTCTGATTTATGATTCTATTTGCAATATCATTCTCCTACAGGACCTATCGGGAAAATATTATGGAGATGATTTAATGTACTTAGTATGCTTGGAAATATATATAGAATAATCGAGAATTGTTTGGTCCAACCAGTCTTTGGATGGGTGACCACTTGCAGGGACCGCGGAGTACTCCATTACGGGGGCGGGGGGCAAACTTCTTTGGTCATCCTTTCTTCCCGGCCCTGGCTTCCTCCGGTCAATTTACTGCTGTTATAAGACAAAACATAGATGACTAGGTCAATCACATGAATAGTCAAATCTCTCTGTCAATTTTTCTTAGGTAGTGCGCTTTTCCGTTGAAGAAAAAAAACAAAGCTCTGTGAAGGATAGCACAGCGAAAATAGTATTATTGGAGGGGACGCGCCCCCGTTTGATTTTAGGGGGCATTTGCCCCCCTCTGCCCCCCACTTCCGCGGCCGCTGACCACGTGTAACATACAAAGTTGAAAAACTTGTAATGTAATACTGGGGTTGGGTAACTACCGAAGAACACCAAAGTTAAATACAAAACCGTTTTAAGCAACTAAGCCATAGTTTGTCCGGACAGTTTCTGGATGGGTGACCGTGTGTAAACATACCTACGAATCATAATAATGTATGTATTAAATTTCGAAAATACTCCTAAAATAATGGCAATTACGGCTAAAATATGACAAACAAGGCTAAATGCAAAGTGACTGCATTAATTTTAGCCTTTTCCTTTAGCTTAGAGTTGCCAGTACTTTCGCATTGCATCTGTGGTGGATGTTATCGATCGTGTTTATTTTCGTGATCGGTGTTTATTTTTTCCACCGGAGGATGGGTCGTAGCGTCCTCTCGGTTAACGATGGTGAGAATTCTGCGATCCCTAAGCCGCCTGCCAAGCGTGGGGATTATGGACACACACCTATTAAGAGGCCTTCGTCTAGCAGCAGTGTTGCCAACAGCGTAGGGCCTGATGTCGCCATTTTTCACTGCATAAGTAGCCCAAAGTAGCCGAATTTAAGCATTCACCAAAAGCCTGCCCAAACGCCAAAACATCGCTTCAAATAAATTAAAAAGTTGCTCATGTCAGCTTACATACTTATGTGTGTTTTTTCCATAAATAAAATAATGTCTATTGTCTTATTTATCTGGAAACTTACATAAAATTACGAATAAATGGCTTGTCCCTAAAGTAGCCTAAAAGGCGACCAGTCGCTTCATCGCCGTTTCTCGTCCTAAGTAGCCGAAATGGCGAAAAATCGCTTACGTTGGGCATACTGTCTAGCAGTGGACGTCTTCTGGCTGTTTATGTTTATTTTATCGTTGCTAAAACCAAGTGAAAAGAAAATTAAAAGTGTCAAATAAAATATCAAAGCTACCGTTCAATATTAATTAATTAATGAACTTATAGAACCAATAATGAAGCGACGAATTCATCTCTTATATACGCCAATCACGTTCCTTATTTATTGGATTTATCTTCTTTCGCTCCCAGTTTTCCTATTTAACCCCCTTATAAAACTTGACGTGGTTTGAAATTGGCTCTGTCTGGAAATTACTATCCAGAAAAGAGTTTCTTGTGATTTTGCAGTTATGAGATTGGTAGATCGTGTCCCAAACAAAGATGTTATATGTTTCACGTCCCAAAAGTGTAAATTCAACGTCGCATTACAGTAGAAGGCGATGTCAAAAGTTTGTTAGCAAATAATAATAATACTTTAAAAATCGGGCTATTCACCAACGTCCACGCGTGTGTCCAGTTGGTGATACTCAAAATACGTATGTATCACATGTTCTTTCGTCATCTGGACACCCTAGAAAACTACCTTCTTCAATTTCTACTTGGATGACATCTTTACAAATACAAATAGTTTATTAAGAGATTTTTTTGTTTTTATTGAGAGTTTATTAGTTTATTAGTTTGTTTTTTGTTTGTTTATTTGAGAGTCTATGTCTGCCTACAAACTGCTATGCAGTTTGGCAGAGTTATAAATTGAGCCATGTAATTAATTCCCTAAGACAAAATAAACAAAAAAAAAAAAAAAACACATGTCAGAGGCCTTCGGGCGGCACATTAACTCTGACACTAGGGCTGGCCACTCAGCCTATACGAACTTACTTACTTACTTACTTATAACACCAAATCTACACGTCAAATTTCATTAAGTAAGTATATCACAAAAAATAATCACTTAATAAAATGAAATAATAATTATAAAAATACGTTAATAATCTCTTATTTTAAAATAAGCTTATTCCAGCTATTTTGACTTTAAACCGAACTGCTGAACGATTTTGATAAAATGTATATGGGACCACCTCTGAAGTATGACCTACCAATTCAATTTCATCAAAATTAATTTATAATTAGTGGAGTACTCGTAATCGCGTAACAAACATACAAAAAAAAAACACATTCTAATTGAAACCTCCTTTTTTGAAGTCGATTGAAAATAAGCATAATCAGCCTTTTTAATAGTCATCTGTAAGTAAGTAAGTTCGTATAGGCTGAGTGGCCAGCCCTAGTGTCAGAGTTAATGTGCCGCCCGGAGGCCTCTCACATGGCTGACGGTTGTTGTTATAGAAACTAGAACAAACAACCGGGACCAACAATTTAACGTGTCATCCGATCCACGGTAGCGCTCAGTAATAAATGCCACTCACGGTCACCCATCCGAAGACTGACCGGACCGTCCGTTGCTTAACATCGGTGATCGCTTAGAATCACCTAGACAAGCTCGCCACAAGCGCTAGTCATCTGTTGGACATGGTCATCGACCACGCTGGCTCAGTTGCGGGTTGGTGGTGGGTTCGTGGTTGGTTGGTTTCTTCTCCGGACGTATTAACGAATTATTTTTTACTGTACAGCCAGTTGTATGAACATCCGTATATAAACTCCAAAGAGCTCATCGGCACGGGTCTGGGATTTGAATCCGCGACCTAACGCTTTCAAGTCTACCGGTGTTTCCCATCAGCATTAACAATGTGTAAAAAAAGGTTTAACAACATTGAAGGGTATGTCATCGCCAGCCATAAGACGTCCACTACTGGACGAAGGCCTCCCCCTTACTAGGGAGGGGTTGCCGTAATCCCCACGCTTGGCAGGCGGCTTGGGATCGCTGTGTTGCCACCGTTAACTAAGAGGACGCTGCTGCCCGTCCTCCGGTGGTTCTGGATGCAGTTTTAGGACTAAGAACTAAGTACTAAACAAGACTAAGAAGGGTATGTAGGTACCTACTCATTATTATGAACTACTTTCACTATGGGGCCAACCCTGAAATCGCGAAAAAAGAAGCAGTTCCATACAAAAAGTTCATTCATTCGTTCGTTCATTGACCTTGGACAAAATGGAACATCTGGTTTTTTTTCATGATTTCAGGGTTGGCTCCATAGTGAAAGTTGTTTATAATGATGAGTACATACATACCCTTCCGTATTGTTGACCATTTTTGTTACATATTGTATACCACATTTTTAGCGGACTTTTCATTTATTAAATAGCTCTTTAAAAATCTCACCAAATCCGTATAGAAAAGGCGTCATATAACAAGCTAGCCAATACAAAATCTACTTCGCGACAAATAAAACAAGTAAACAGTAAAAAGAGCCCAACGAAGAAAATTAAGTCCCATTGAGTGCCGGCAAACACAATCAGCGACGGAAGTGGGGTTAGGGGAACGGGGGGCAGTTCCTCACCTTTCAATGTGCTCGGAATACATTGCTGGTTGTGAAAAATCTGAAAAAAATCGGCAAAAATAGTTTGTGTAAATACTGACATTTGATGAGATTCGAGATAAACATACTTAAAGTTATCATCATCATCATCATCAGCCCGAAAACGTCCACTGCTGAACGAAGGCCTCCCCCTTAGACCGCCACACTGTACGAGAAACTGCCATTTGCATCCACCGGTTGCCCGCGACTTTTACAATGTCGTCGGTCCACCTAGTAGGAGGCCTTCCTACGCTGCGTCTTCCGGTTCGCGGTCGCCACTCAAGAACCTTTCTTCCCCATCGGTTGTCAGTTCTTCGAGCGATGTGGCCTGCTTATTGCCACTTCAACTTGCAAACCTTGCGAGCTATGTCGGTAACTTTGGTTCTTGTAATAATAAGTAATCTATTATTGTCTATCTTGAAACACGAAAACTGCCGAAGTGCATAATTTTGTGCGTAGTTCTGTACCAGCTTTGTTTAGTTTGGAGCTAGGTGGCGCTGTCTTATACGTTCATCAATATGTATTTTATTGGGATGAGTAAGAAAACACGAGTCAACTGCGTTTGATGTCAATGGTAACACTGTGGATTTTCCTTGGATTGCTTTCATAAACGTTTTGATTCTACGTTTCTATTGTACAACTTATTTGCATCAAGCGAATAGACTGGAATTTAACTACCTAACCACTTACTAAGCTATTACATATTGCTACAGGCCAGTAAGAATATGTATTCGAAGTCTTTGGTAAAATTTCTTTAGTTTCCAAATAACAGACCGTAAAAAAAAGATATTAAATTTCGAACCAGCAATGTATATCGTTTTGGCAACGTTCAAAAATCGAATAACCGCCCGATAACCCGGCTGGGGACAATATGTGAGAGAATTCAAGTGCCAACTCCGGCTTTAAAGGCGATAGTTCTACACTGGTGTACCTTGTTATAGACAGTTCAATTCACTAAGAAGCCTAGCTTTCTCCTTTTCGCTTGCAGAGTCAGACCTTGGAGAGCTTGAATGATTTTCTGCTGCTTTATTTCGGATCCTGGGTATTATACTTGTGTCGGTTTTGTTAATTATGCGATCATTGGTTAAAAGTGAAATTATTTGACTAATACTTCGAAATAATCTAATCGCTTTATAAATTGCCACGTCGTGTTGTGTTTTCTATTTCAATTTTTGTTGAATTTTATTATCTAAGTACTTGCTTTATGCTTTATTTTTGCTATTTTAGCCCGATTCCCAATAATGTAGCAAAAAACGCAATAGATTTTTGAAAAACGCACACAATATTTTATCTTGTCATCCTGAGAATAAGGTAAATTTTCATACAGACAGAGCTATCGCTCGCTTCTATGTATCACGCTAACCAAAGCAAATCTTAATGAACATGCCATTAATCCAATATCATCAAACACCCGTTCAAGATCACATTAACAGACAATATGGACTATGCCGAAATTGCCCCCAATTCCCCTATTTTACTTTCCTAACCTATTGCCTCTTATATACCTTCGATTTAACCTTACCAATAAAAATGCATCTAAAAATAAACGAAAAAAATCAACAAACAACGCGTCTCCGATTCGAATTCTAAATTCAAATATCAAACAAAGCGAGCAATGTAAGCTTGTATAATACGAACGATGGCCCGATTTGTTCCCCATATAAGGCATCTCAGATAGGATTGATTCATGATCACAATTACCTTCGGATGTTGTTTGGCAGGACCTGTGACGACCAGCTTGTTGGACCCTTGTTTGTTTTGCAACTGTTGCGATCGCAGGTTCAGGTTATTTTAGACAGTAACACGACATGTAACTGTCTAGTGTAAGTTGGGACGCGTTTTGGTTGTGATTGTAAAGAAAGGCAGGTCAAGTAGCGTTGGTTGTAAAATAGACGTAGGTACCAGAGGCGTACGTAAGATTTGCTCGGATTCTTCGTATCGAGGGATTTCTTGGGATCCCGTCTAAGTTTCAGTATCAATTGGCTTCTAGGCGCCTACTAAGGTTGCGAATGCAATCCGTTTGCAATTAGTGGACAAATTTTCACTCAGCGCCATCTAACTCCAAATTAAGCAAAGCTTTTAGGTAGTATGGGAACCACATAGCTGATTACATATCTATAATAAATACAACACTCAGATGCAAAGCAAACATAATAAATGTTCGTCACATAAATGTTTGTCCTGGGTGGGAAAGAAAAGATTCCATGACAAGAAAAATTATAAGTAGGTTTTTCTTAGTTATTGGCATCGCTCGTTGTGCATTCTGCCAGTGTCAAGTTTATGAATTTTCAAGTTTCTTTTATTAAAATAAAGTCAAATATGTCATTAAATCACAGTCAGTCACACGAAACCAGTCATAGTCGATTCCAAGTCATGACCTAGTAAAGTTGTGGCGACTTTACTGTGAGCTTCTACCGAGTTTTGAAAACAACAAGAAAAGACATGTTTCACCACATTATACCACTTGCCCACACTCGTGCATGTAATTCAACACTTGATAAATAAAACACCACGATTTTGAATCATAAATACGCGAAAAAACAGAAGTTTAAGATAATAATAGAATGCAACGACATGATTTTTCCGTGTTCCCGCCAAAACTCATAGATGGCGTTGACTATACTTGCCATTGCAAGTCCAAAACAGCAACATATTTTTATCTGTGGCACATAAAATAAAATAAAATCTTGACATTGGCAGACACGTCTGGTCATCGCAAGGTCAGCGCCATCTGCAATGAGCTTCTTTTTTATTTTAAAGTGTGCCGGAAAACCCCCCATTATTGTAATAATCATCATCATCAGCCTGGAGAAGTCCACTGCTGAACGAAGGCCTCGCCCTCGGATCGCCACACTGTACGACAACCTGCCATTTGCATCCACCGGTTGCCCGCGACTTATACAATGTCGTCGGTCCACCTAGTGGAAGGCCTTCCTACGCTGCGTCTACCGGTTCGCGGTCGCCACTCAAGAACCTTTCTTCCCCATCGGTTGTCAGTTCTTCGAGTGATGTGGCCTGCCCATTGCCACTTCAACTTGCAAGCCCTGCGAGCTATGTAGATGACTTCGCTTCTTGTAATAATAAGTCATGATTCCTGTAAACTCGTGGTAGGGGTAAAGCTTGTACCATAAATACATCAAGTGTTTAGGGTTGATGCATTGGAGCTTGTTTTCAATGAACGACGTTTGTTAGAGGTAACGGAGACC
The DNA here is from genome assembly GCA_905404285.2 of Erannis defoliaria. Classification (NCBI taxonomy): domain Eukaryota; kingdom Metazoa; phylum Arthropoda; class Insecta; order Lepidoptera; family Geometridae; genus Erannis; species Erannis defoliaria. The sequence continues at coordinate 9,174,848 of FR990091.1, read as the reverse complement.
CTTAGATTTATTGGCTACTTGTGGTAACCCTGTCTTGTGATCGGTGAGAATTGTTTACAGACGTTTTTTTTTAAATGAGTGCCTAGCTTAAAAATGCCAAGGTCTTTGGTGACATTTTTTTTATGCAATGGAGTAGCGAGACGAGCTGGACGTTCGCTTGGTGGTAACTATCACGCCTGCCCCAGTAGGTAGCAGTACCAGAATTGTGAACTTGCGAACAAAATCCTGCGCCGCACTGCACTGCGATCATCCTGAGGTATTAAATATGTCAAGTTTCTTCATGCCCAGTATTTTTCTAGTAACATCGCCCTTGAAACCGAAACGTACCTAGTAATGTTTGCACACTACTGCTTAGTGGTTCAATAACTAACTGGCAAAGGCGTGGGTACTTCCTCAGCTCTGCAAGAAAGCCCTTCCACTACAACTAGGGAACTTTGTAGTTTTTATAACTAAAACCTACAAAGTTTTTTTGTATTTGTGGTTTTGTATACTCTACCTAATAAAAATTTAATAAAACACCATAATTGTTATACATTATGTTGGCAACACTACGAAAATCTGCAGTATATGTACCATGGATATCTATTTACCTACCTAGGCAGTATGGCTTTATGGCTTTAGCGTGCCCGACTTGCCAGATGACGCTTTAAGAAAAAGAAGAAGCGCGCGGAATTGTTCTGTTGTGTTCTAACCAGCGAAAAATATAATAAAATAATCACACGAAAAAACACGAGTAGGTAGGTATTCGAAAATAAAATACTACATTTATTCTGTGATACTACAATGCAGCAACATGATTTTCCCGTGTTCCCGCCAAAACTCTTTTGTTTTGTCCACCTTTACCTGGTTCCAATATCAAATTCGTAAAATGACGTTCCTTTTTAAAACCGTGGCAAAGACAACATGCGCATTCAGCCAGAGTTCTTTTTAGTCGGGCATGTTCGTTAGTCTAGGCGGGGACCCCAAATCGAGTTGGCGACGCCGTTGCAATGCGGAGTGGTTCCTTTGTTTTCCACTTGTATTGAGTCGTTGATCTTTTGACTCTCCCGTCTTTGTTTAATATTTTATAATGCTACATATATGCTATATCTAATTTTTGTTCTAGAAGTTATATTACCTGAAAAATCGAAAAATGCGCCGAATATCGCAAATGTGTCTGGGACTTTTCAAAAAACTTGATACATTCGCCGAATACGTTTCAAGTTTATGATTTCTATTTTGTGAATGCATAAGTCGGTACTTTTTTTTTAAACTGACTGTCATGGTCCCGATTTCCAAGTCCCTTCTTATTTTTGAGAACTCATACATCACTATCAAAAACTACGTTATTGTAGCTTTTGTGTATTCCTATTTAGAATAAATTTAAAATTTAAATAAGTAATTACAATATTTACGTGTGGAAAGAAAAACATTATGACTTTTTTTTAATGAGTGTTTACTGTCTTACCATAAACAATTGGCCAATAAATCAAAAAACGACAACAGTTGGCCAACAAACCGAGAGTTGCGCTAAACAGAAGATGTGCTAAGGGAGCAGCACGACTTCTATACACATAAATACTGAAACTTATTGCTGTGGCGTTAGGGTTCCCCGCTTTTGTGCAAACCGAAACGTTCTGTATTTTATGACAAAACAAGATATTGGTTAGAAAACTAACATCAGGATATTTTCTCACACAGCATTCCTCATTAAGAGCCTGTGACGTCACGCACTCGCACGATGTACTTTGGACCTTACTTTGTAGTGATACAGTGTATTTTCTTTTACGTTGTTCAGTAGAACCAATAATTATATATATATATATATATAATATCATTGAGTTGAACGAATAAGAAAGACGCTTGGGACAAGTTCGTTCTCTTTCAGTAGTGGGAATTAATTCCTAACAATTCTTTGTACATGTACCTACTACACAAGCCTACAGCACACCAAATTTACTTGCAAATTATACCTAATTAATAAATATTTTAATAGTAATGAAACATTTTATTTGATGTGATGCCAAATACGACATTATCAAAGCAAAATCGCTATATTTTTATTTGCTATTTTAGACCAAATGAGGGTAATAGTCTACAACACCCTCATATGTCACGATGACAACCCGCATTCCCGAGTCAGCTCGTGACCACGGCTATTGAAACATGGCCAAAACGCCGAGGTAACTACAAATTTAAACAACATACAATCCACTATATTGGATTTACTGTGACGTCACTACGTACTCTTTGCCACGTGGAGTGCTAAGACGCGTCCATTAACACATCATTTCCCAAAATCTGCTCACTCTTTTGCGTAATCGATTAAAAAACGAATGTTCCTAGAACGTAGGCTTCTTATCTGAACTAAAACCTTCTTTTTAAAGGTTCTACTAGATATCTATCAAAAAATGCTTCTAAGAAACTAAACCAATCCACGTACTGAACCACGGTTCCCACTTGATCATATTTTTGACATAAGCGCAAAGTCCCGCGCTTTTTACTTTTTAAATCGATAATGTGGCTACGGGCTGCGTCATTACTCTTCCTAAGTGTCATGGCGACGTAAGATGCATGCTCACCGTTTCCCTGTTTACTTGTCTGCTCTAGATATTTTCGTGAAAAATGCAGTTGATTTAGTTATTTTTGATATTGTACTGGATATTTTGTTTTGAACGTTTGGTTTATTATTTTATGGATGTGGTAGAGTTACGAGTTTAAGATTTTTAAAGACATGTTAGTATCTAAAATGTTTGTTTTGTGGAGGAATAGTTAAACTTGCAACACATATTGGCGCCTAAAGATATCGTTATAGTTATCACGGTACTATAGGCGTGTAACAATCGTTTCCTGCCTTAAAAACAATTAGCTTTATAAAAAGATAAAAAAAATGATATTCCAGAATCTTTTTTTAACATGTTTGGCAACGTACATCATAATAATTATTAAACGAATGATACGACATTAACACATATAAAAGTTCCGAAATTTTATAGTATTTGTTTACAAACGGTGTATCAGGAACAATAAATTAATTCTTCTAATTCTGTATATTTTAATAAGAAAAATAATTTTGGAAGAAATGAAGGGAGGGCTTTGCCCTGCAGTGGGACGGTGTAGGCTAAAATAATATATTAATTATAAGTCCTATAGACACAGAATAAATAATAGTACTACGTACAGACAGTTCACCTAGATATACCGCTCTCTTTCTATTACGTATGCTTAGTTACGAGCGACGAGGCTAGCGTGCGGGCGGCCGCTGACTTCAGCCTTGCAATGTCCTCCCGGACGGAGCTCCGGCCGAACATACCTAAACTGCGGAGTGACACCCCCTATAGACAAACATATTAAAACAAAAGAACCTCTCCATAAACAGATTATATAATTGGGGTATTCCCGTTGTTGACCAAATGTTAGTTAATTTATTAATATACTAAATACAATACAATCTGCTTTGACTACACCACCTCCGGGAATCATAATAATCTAGAATTTACAGTGAGGTTTTCCGGTACTACTAACCAATAATTAACAAATCTAATTCGTTGTCAGTCGCCTAATTTCCGATATGTTTCGATTGGAAATGCAATCGCGTTATTAAATTCACGTGTTTCCGAATTAAACGTTTTGGATACTGTTACACTGTCAGGTAAACTAAAAGAAAACTACCTATTATTGTATGTTTAAAAATAAAACTTAAATGTATAAAAATGCAATGCGTCTTTTGAATCGGTTTCTTTTAGACAAGGATGGCTCCGTCGTAGACCACCTTTTTGCTTAGCAAAGGAAGTTAGGAAGTTGGCTGGCGGGCAAACGCATATAGTACTTATTGTATCTTTTAAAAGGGAAGGGCTTTTTTTTTGTAGTGGTAGGACTCTACTGCAGTGTCCGCCTGGGGAAGTGCCACCCCTTTGCTAGTTATTCAACCGCCAAGCAGTAGTGTGCAAGCATTAATGTGTTCCGGTTTGAAGGGCAATGTTACCAGATAAATTACTGGGTATGAAGAGAATTAACATCTAATATCTCAGGGTGACGAGCGCAGACCGCAGTGCAGTGCAGCGCAGGATTGTGTTCGCAAGTTCACAATTCTAGCACTGCTACTGTTAGTGGCAGGTGTGACGCTTACCACCAGGCGAACGCCTTGCACGTCTCGTCACTTGATTATATCACATCATCATCAACAGCCGGAAGACGTCCACTGCTGGACGAAGGCCTCTCCCTTAAAGGGAGGTGTTGCCGTAATCCCCACGCTTGGCAGGTGGCTTGGGGATCGCAGAATGGTTACCACCGTTAAGTGAGAGGACGCTGCTGCCCGTCCTCCGGTGGGTCTGGATGCAGTTTTAGGACATACCCAGGTCAACTGATTATAAAAAAAATATGAAAAGATATAAAATATTAAAAATTAAAATTAAAATATTTATTTACCAAAAGTTTCGAATCAAATCACATACCAGATATTTGATTATCGACAAAAGATTAAATAATAAGATAACTTTGATACCCAAAGTAGGCGGAGTAGCCTGTGATAAGGGGTCTGAGCAACAGTTTGACTAATAACACTTGGATGCGTGTATGAAAATATTAATAAAAATTAATGAAAATATAATTATAATATAAAAATAAATTCAGTAAAACTATAACAGGCACTTAAAAAGTTTAGTGACTCCTTTACGTAGGGTACGCTGTACGCTACGCTACTATGTAAACGCAGCCCAATTCGTGGACGTGGCATTCGTTCAATTTGCCTAATTTTGATTTCGGTTGCTCGCGTACGCTTAGTTTGAACCACGGAACATCAGAAATAGATAGAAGCGCCATCTTGTAAAAATCCCAGAGATATAAATTACTATTTTTAATGTGTTATGACTTTCTGCGACTCATATTTAGTATATACCTAGTATATTATTGAAATCTGTAATAAGTAGCATCATATTTCCTTGCTATGGCAATACCATTGGCTTATACTTTGATACAATCAGCCAATCGAAAGACAGCGAAGATGACGCGCCGCTATTTTAGCCAATCAGAATGTTTCCCGCCCAGTATCTATGGACAATTGTAATATGGTAAAGGGAGCGAATGTAGGTGAAGTGAAAAAAAATGAATAAAAGTCCATTCCAATTTCATGTCTCCCGTGATATTTTGATCTTATTCACGCATTGAGCTAATATCTAAAGAGTTACAATCTATACGTGCATTATATAGTTCACAATTGTTCGAATTTAGACGCGATTTATGTCGCTGACATAGTGTTCAATGTATGCTTGAGCGCTTGTGACGTATCGTAGTTCAAGTCGTTCAAAAAGTAGGCGCACTGCATAGCGTGCGCCGAGTTTTGGCGCAGACATTTTTTTTGCACGTTTGTGACTATAGATATTAGCTCAATGTACTCACGGCACTATTTCTCAAAAGCGATTCCATTCCACTGATATTCCTCGTTCCCGTAGACCATGTAGGGTAATTACCACGGTGTACAGTTTAGATGAGGTTATTTCAAGAATGCTACCAACCATTCTGTGCCAGATTTGACTGGCGGACAAATTAACTGGACTTAATATATTCTATCCAGAGAAACGATGGGACAATTGATCTATTCATTACGTTGCTAATAAGAGCCTCCATTTTGGCACGGTCGAGTTAAATTGGTCAGGGACTCTTGTACATTGTGTAGGTAATGCTTCGTGATTTTACATCATTATAAATCTCCCCGGAACTGTATTTTTACTGGGATAAAAGATATCCCATGTCACATGAGACCTAGTTCCTAGTTAGCATGGTTCCTGAGACGATAAGAACGAAATATGAGTATTTGGTCCAAGTTACCATACTCATCAGCAAATCAGCACGATATACTCTTCGGATTAGTGAATAAAGCTTTTAAAAGATGCATCATACGTGGTATGGACCAGCGACAATGATAAAATGAATGGACGGGAAATAAGCACACGGATTTTGAAGGCTATATGTTGAGCGCCAGCTCTCCACTCGCGTCAGTCATACTCAGGGTCTCCAGGTATAGTATGTGAAATTTCCCCAGATCACATTAAATGTTTCCCCAAAAAGATACTATTTACAAGAATTTTCCCAAAAAATGTTTGGTTTATATTGTCTAACCTAACCTAACTATAAGTAGTTATCGTTTTTCTTTTTATCTCGGAATAACATAATATACAATGTATAACAAAAAGTTTAATTAATACTGAGTGGTATTAATGTACTACTCATCATTATGATCAACTTTTACTATGTGGCCAGCCTTGAAATCGTGAAAAAAAACAGGCGTTCCATTCAAAAAGTTCATTGACCTTTGACAAAATGTATGGAAATGCTGATTGTTTGTTTTTCCCTAAACTTTCCCCAAAAAAATCTGTTCCCCGAAACTTTCCCCGCAATTTTAATTTCCCCATTAGTTCCCCAATATTTTTATTTTTCCCCAATATGGGGGAAAAACCCCTTAATCTGGAGACCCTGGTCATACTCTGTCTTTGCGACATGCGAGCCGTACGATGCGACAATACAAACCTCTAATACATGTACATGTGTTCTCTTTTTGTCATGCAGTAATTAGATTCGCTGTCTCTATTTTCCGGCAAATGTGCATACTTTTAGCTAGGTATGCTTGATTGTGTTGACTTGTTAGTTTTGAACGATTTGCAAGCGCTGGGCCCGTCCATTCCATTATCACCGTCGCTGGTATGGACATGCATCATGCATACCACGCCTTTGGTCCTTAATTTTTTAGTCTTTGGCTATTGCAGACCTCCCCTAATATACTCATATCTAATCTAAATAGCTACGTCCGTGCGTTGGCCAAATAAACCCAAGCAAGCTACCTGTTGGTTTCCATTACAAGGTCATCAGCAACTGACAGCGTCAGGGCGCCCGCATCCATCAAGCCATCAAGCCACATCGTCAGTCACATGTGCTTCTGATTTATGATGCTGGTATGTGTTCCCGGCCATTTCGCCATCCAACGTGTACCCATTCCGCCTTTCCTAGATGGATGTTTGAGTGAATTTGAGTGAAATTTCACTAGAATTGTTAGGTCACGTGGATTTTATGGTGTTTTGAGTTTGAAAATTCGAGTTTAGTGAGGAAATAAATGTAATATCGTGTAATGGATTTGAGATGGGGTTGAGTCGTGAAGGCGAGTCTTTCATTACGTTTTCCAAAGACTTGGAAAGTCTTGAATAGTCTTTGGGAAGCTTTAATGGTTGTATGCCACTTGATTATGGCATGGCTGATTCAAAAAATAGATTGTCTTATACAGGGTTAGCCAACACTGTACCTTCTTTCGTATTAACGAAAGAAGGTAATTGTACTCAAATAACCAACGTATCAAAGTAACCAACTTTGCCTTTTTTTTATTACTTTATAGGCTTGCGTTTGACTGCGATCTCGTCTGATATTAAACGAAGATGCAGTAACTTTGAGACCAACTCTGAAATACGGAAGAAATAAACAGCTTTTCCACAGAAAGATTCACCATCATAGAAATTAATGGGACCACTTTTTTATTCGCGATTTCATTGTTGGTAATATTAAAAGTTGTTGAGGAAGATGAGTACAGTGATCCATATGAGCCTTTCGGCATAGATCCCTAATCGTTTTCAGGCGAATGTTTAGAATGTCCATTGGCCCTACCATGAACGCTTATTCCGGGACCGAATGCCGACGCTGCGCGACTGTGTATTTTATCGCCTCGGTATAAGGTTCGCGGTCGCGCAGTGTCGGCAGCTGAACCTATCCGGTCCCGCTATAAGAGTTTCACGGTACGGCCCCTGATGCCCTTAAAACTTCGGTGAGCTAGGCCTGACCGTCTTTCTAACAACAGTTGATTGACCCTATCAGACGTTTTCAGCTGGATTGAAAATTATTAAATACTTGAAATAGGTTGGAAATACAGGTCATTTTATGTAGGTACAAATGACAATGAGTGGGCTAATTAGCCAAAATAATATGATTTGCCAACTGGTTAAGATCTGAGAATACATTCATTTTGATATAAGCCTATCGGATATCCTTGGATGAAGCCTACATAAGTCTGTACGATAGAGATAAGTTTCTAAAGGTTACTTTTGAACCTAGATCATAGACGTCTCTATGTTTATAGCATTACGGTCTAATATTTATCTCCATCATTTATAGCAAAACAACACTTACCCGGCTTTACAAAACCTATCCCGTTTCTGGAATGTTCTAAATCCTGAAATCCAAGAAAAACTTACCCTCGAATGTTTTGTTCAATCCTTTGTATCAAAGAGATCCGAACGGATCGTTCAATTCTCGTACGAGAATCGTGCGACTCGTGCAAGTTTTTGAGGGAAAATCATATGAGGAATTACTTTCCATTCTGGAAAGCGGTATAAGGGATTTAAGGACTTTAGGATAAAATGAAATGCATTTTGTGAAATTGGCCTTTTTAGAGATGTGGTGCAATGATTCTTTGAGATGATATTGAGAGGTTTTTGGTGGCACACAATTTTCTTTCTAAATGGCTAGGATATTAAAGCTCAAAGTTTGCAATGTAGTGTACCATAGCTAGAATACTGGTCAATTTTCTTCGAGAATTTCATTGGGGCGCTTTAGGTTTATTTGACTGCCATATAGCTTAGTTGGTAGTATGCCTGCCTTGAGAGCTGTAGGGCGTGGGTTGAATCTCGCCGAGGAAAATCGTTTGTGACGAACATAGATGTTTGTTCTGTGTCTGGATGGTGTATGTATTTACAAAAAGTATTATATTAGCTATCTGGTTCCCATAGTACAAGTTTTGCATAGTTTGGTACTAGATGGAGCAGAGCGAAAAATGTTAAAAAAAATATGTTAATTTTATTCGAAATTTCTTAATTTTCCCTTCATTCTATTATATTTATGGTAACAGAAATCAGTGCAGTTCGTGCCAAGAGTATTCAATGAAATCCGACAATGCTGCAGTTAAAGTGGGAATCTGGCCAAAATATAATTTGCCCGTTTGGGCCCCGTTGATTTTTACTGCACAATGTTTTGTACAGTAACGTGATTCCAGTTCCGTTTCTGATGTTTATTCGAATTATTTTCGCTGAACATCTTTTGGGGCGAAGTCGTTGCCAATTTTTTAAGAAAAAAAAAGTAAAAGGGAACTAATTGAGTCGAAATTCTGCTTCCTGTGGTGATTGGTATGTGACTTATTCTAATGACAATCACTTGATGAATGAATGAAATATATATACAGGGCTAGTTCTAATCAGCACCCTTATCATGGACGTTCGTGATTCCGATTGCGATAGCATGCCCTCCTGCTCGTACCAACCCACTCGCGCCATGCGCTCTCCTGCTCGCGCACGCTCGCAATCAGAATCACGAACGTCCATGATAAGGGTGCAGTTAGCATCTTTTTAAGGGCGATTTCAATCTTGGCCCCATAGTAAAAGTTGTTTGTTTTGATGTATAGAATATGCCCTTAAAAGGATGCTAACTGATTAGAACTAACCTTGTATACCTATCAGCTATCTGATCACCACAGTTTGGGGTTAAATGACGTTGTGTGAAGTGTACACCAATATTTATTTTGTTTTTTCTTTATAATGAGGCCAAACTCGAGGGGTTGCCTATTCGCCATTGAAGAGTTCCATCATCCATCCTTCTAGTTGCATGATCAGTGATCATGTCTATGGTACCTAATTATTTTATTGTCACCAATAGGTTCCCGTAATGATTTTGTTGCGGAATTACAGGTAGTAATTTTTCGTAACTTTCCCTTTAAATGGGTAGTCATTTCGCAACTTACCCTTCAAATGGGTAGTAGTTTCGTAGCTTACCCTTCAAATGGGTAGTAATTTCGTAACTTAAAATGGTTAGTAATTTCGTAGCTTACCTTTCAAATGGGTAGTAATTTCGTAGCTTACCCTTCAAATGGGTAGTAATTTCGGAGCTTACCCGGTAACAAATCGGCACACTACTCATTTCGAAAGATTACGAGTAAAACCGCGTAGCATAACAATATTCAATGTATTCTAAGTTATAAGCTTATAAGGCATTAAAAAACCGCAAAAGACTGAAGCAGTACAGTCGGCAGCATTTTATTCAGATTTGAAAGTCATTTGTACAGGGTGTCCGTTTTTGTAGCGACCGCCGTCGGCTACGAGTTACTTTGCTCGCATCCATTTCATATTAAAACTTAGGGCTATCACTTACGAATGTGATAAAAAAATACTTTGATGATGAAACATGCGAGCGGAGCCGACCACTGAAGAGAGAAGTGAATAGAACGGAAATGTGACGGGCTGCGCTAGCCGGCATTAAGTGCAAATGCGCTCAATGACAATTTTACCAATATACATGTTTTTCAACTGAGAATACTCAAAAAAACAAATTAAATAGACGCGTAGGAAACCAAACCACATCGCATCGTAATTAAATAAATTATAATCTGTTGCAAAATGGCATTTCGAGCGTTTTACTTCAAATGCGCCACCAATGATTGCAATTTTTTCGTCGTAGTTTCTATAAAAATTAATGTGAAACTGGCGACAGCGGTTTTCCATACAATTGCTTTACAGCATTGTTTTGACAGCAGCTCTACCTAAGAAGCAGGGGTTTCGCTTTTCCGTGGAGCCGACTATCAAATGAGTCCGAAGTTCGGCTCCGCTATCATGTACAATTTTGCGTACGATTAAGAAAAAGGCCCCAGGTGGCGCTGGCGTCCCGGTTACGGCTCTATTGCGACATAATTATGCATGAGTATAGACAATAACTATGTAGTAGGTACCGAAACTATTCGTGACCTTGTGCATAAATCACTGTTTAGTCTGTCCTAATATTTTTGTTAATTATTGTAATATTGAAACTTGTGGTTTTAATAAAATTCGCGTTGGCAACCCTGGCTCGATTCTTGCGTGTTAGCGCTTTTTACGTCCCGATCTTCCTAAAGGCTAGCTCGGATTTATTGTTTTTATTTGCTATTTCTTTTATTCGTTTCAAATGCGGTTAATATCTATGGTGTAGTTTTTTGCCTGGGATAGAGGTTATACAGGGTAAATAAAGAGATTTATTGAGTCCTTAAGACTTGAGTCTCGAGGACTAAATAAATATTTTTATTTATTATTATATTATATTAATATTTTTTACCTTTATGACATACTAGAGGTCCCCCGCGACTTCGTCCGCGTATCTTCCATACCTCTGGGTTAATCACGAATTATTTTCCTCCCCATATTCACCACTTTATCACCCCCCCCCCCCCCCCCAACCCCATCATCATTAAGTCATCCCTGTCCGAAAAATATTGTTTTTTTTTATGTACTAAGTATCAATTTTTATCACTATAACTTCAAAAACAGAAATTTCCATACAATATTTCATCCCCTATTTAACCCTTTAAGTCCTGCTTGTGTTGTTGGAAATTTTGTGCTTATCTTATCAACCTTGAATAGTTCTTACATAAATAGAAACAAACCTTTTTTTGTTGGTTTCCTGCATCCATTTACATTTGTTTTTATTAACCGACTTTAAAAAAAATGACTTATGTTCGATGTATGTTTTTTTGTTTGTTCCCCGTTTTCTCCGCCAATTGCGGACCGATTTTGAAAATTATAAGTTTATTTGAAAGGGTATACTCTCGAGGTCCCATATTAATTTGAAGCCGGTGGTTTTTTTAAAAATTAAAGTTACTTCTGTGTTGGTTGGATTCTCGGGAACAGACTAAACAGGTTCCTTCTAGGTAAGCGTGCTCCATCCTAGACCTCATCGTTACTTAACATCAAGCAAAGTGCGGTCAAACGCTAACCCATTCTAAAAATATCTACAAAACTGTGTGTGAAACGTACGAGTACCATTAACTCACCAGCCGAGCAAAAGCAACAGTTTTTTCAAACCCTACAAAAAGCCAGTAAGCTGGTAGGTAATCGCAGGGCCATCTTTATCGCAGCCCATATTTTTTTATATAAAAAACAGCGCGTCGACTGAAGGCCGACGGTATTTGAGTACGTTTCCGTGTATCTTCTAACGTGAATAAATCGCTCTGCCGCCGAAATATCACTGTAGCAGTATGGGCGGTAGGTCCAACAAGTTTAAAGAGGTCGCTCGAATAGGCAGCGTTCGGGATATTGTGTAATATCTTCTCGTCCAAAATCCCGCAGTGCCTGTATTGTATACTCGTCACAAAGCAAATTCGCCAAAGACAAAAATATGTATAAACTCGTCAAAGCCCTGTTTTTATGTAGTTAATCTTTATAGTCAGGGTCTTCAACCAGTTGCCAGTGATTACATATGGAACCGAAACGTGGTCTTTAACTGATGGCCTTTTGGAGAAACTCGGAGTCACACAACGGGCAATGGAGACAGCTATACTAGTAGTATCTTTGCGCGATAAAATCCGGTTAGGACATACGCCAAAGAACCAAAGTCGGTTGTTTGTTCTAGTTTCTATAACATCAACCGTCAGCCATGTCAGAGGTCTTCGGGCGGCACATTAACTCTGACACTAGGGCTGGCCACTCAGCCTATACGAACTTACTTACTGATATAGCTCGCAGGGTTTGCAAGTTGAAGTGCCAATGGGCAGGCCACATCGCTCGAAGAACTGATAATGATAATCGATAGGGAAGAAAGGTTCTTGAATGAAGACCCGGAAGATGCAGCGTAGGAAGGCCTCTCACTAGGTGGACCGACGACTTGTGAAAGTCGCGGGCTACCAGTGGATGCAAATGGCAGGTTGTCGTACAGTGTGGCGGTCTAAGGGGGAGGCGACTCTTGCTACGTCACAATAAAGTGCAATTCAGGACGTGCAAGCGCTAACTACCTACAGTTATATTAACCTAGTAGTTGCGTCTCTGTCTAGCGCGTAACTAATGTCTGTTCTGACTGAATTCTTCCCACTGAATTGGCCCGTCTAGACGGGCCCGCCACGTACTTGTAACTTCAAACCTAAAGTGCGGAGTGCGCGAGGTCTGCAAGCGGTACAAATGTCGCATACCTCCTTATATCAACTAGGATACATTTATTTCATTTATGCTTTTAGGTAATGCTTTCCATACTGTTTGTATACCACGCCTCGGTAGGCAATGTTTCCTTTGCGAGCGTCATTTTTCCGAGGGCTGCCGGTGGCGGTTACCATTACTCGTCGAGCCTTTGATGACGATATTTCGGATGTTTTTCCGCGATACCACGAGACGCTGATTTTGGGCGGTTTTTGTACGACTTTGTTGTTTGGTGGAAATAAACCGGCAGGTGAATTTTTTTATAGGCTTGGGTTTGACTGCCTCTCGCCTGATGTTAGACGAAGATGCATTCTACGATCGAGCACACTCAAATATAAATACAGGGTGTTATAGAATTCGCAAGCAATATCTTAGGGGTAAAATCATCATAATAAACAACTTTTACTATGAAATCAAGGCGGAAATCGTGAAAAAAAACTAGCTGCTCCATACATTTTATCGTACGTTATTGATTTTTTGTGTGGAACAGCTGATTTTTGTCTTGTTTTCAGTTTTAGTTTCATTGTAAAAGTTGTCCATTATGAGTTTAATGACCCCACCCCTCATTTATTGCTCATGAATTCAATAACACTCTGTACAAAATGTATGCTTGTCCTGATTGGGAATCAAACCCACGCCCTACCAGGGGGGTGTCACTCCGCAGTTTAGGTCTGTTCGGCCGGCGCTCCGTCCGGGAGGACAATGCAAGGCAGGAGTCAGTGGACGCCCGCACGCTAGCCTCGTCGCACGTAACTAAGCACATGCGATAGAAAGAGAGCGGTATATCTAGGTGAATATAGCGAGCTGTATACAGCGCTGTGCGAGTTGAATTGCTACTTTATTGCCTAGTAGATAGAGTCCTTACTTATTTTAATTCCTTTGCGGAGTGACCTTTCTATACGTAGTACTATTATTTATTCTGTGGCCCTACAGCTCTGAAGGCAGACATACTACCAACTTAGCTTTAAGGCAGCCAGGCTAGCCTAGAAAAAACCAAGAAAAATACCTTTCAGTGAATAGGGTAGGTGACTGATGTTTATGTCGTTGAAACCAATAGCTTTGATGAAGAATTTAATTAAATATACTATGTTTATTGAAAAAATAATTTAAATTGGTTAATAATTTTCTGATATATAAGCGTTTAAAGTTTTTGTTAGAGACAACTCCGTCTCTTTCCCACAAAACAAAAAATGACGTCACGCCTTACTTGTCAGAATATAATTTATATGGCGTACTGAGAAGTGACGTCACGATTTGCTGTTTCGCCTCTCTGTCTAGCATGATATTAAAATGCTTATAAGTTGCTTATTTTTGATCAGATTTTCATTTTCTTTTCATTAATCAGCTATATTTATGGGCCACATTTGAATAGGACAATAAAAAAAAAACCAGTCATCTAGCCTATTAACACCGTTCCGCGTAATACTTGCATTCCTGCAAAGATAATACGATTGTTGATTCTTATCGAAACAATTACAAAATCAATTATTTGATCCCATTGTAATATCGACTAAACCGTTACGGGTGCAATCGCGATAAAAGCGCTTTAAGCGGTTTGAGCGAATAAAGCGCTTCAACTCGCTCAAACCGCTTGTTTGCAATGATCCCAATTGAATTGGCGTTATAGTGGAAAACGTACTTTTTTAAAGTTGGAGAGGTGAGATGACCTTTGTGTAAGGTCCTTTTATTTTTACAGTAGGTACTTAAATCATTCTTTTAAAATGATAAAAAGAATTTAACATATTTTAAATTCTATACTATAATACAAGTCATCATCATCATCAACCGGAAGACTGCTGGACAAAGGCCTTTATTAGGGAGGTGTTGCCATAATACCCACGCTTGGCAGGCGGCTTGGGGATCGCAGAGTGCTACCACCGTTTACTAAAAGGACGCTGCTGTCCATCCTCCAGTGGTTCTATGCAGTTTTAGGAACATACCCAGGTCAATATGGACATACCCAGGACAATAAGGATATAATACCAGTATTAGCGCATATTTAAAAATCTATATTGTCTTGTAGGATTTATATGTATAAAGTACCTATTATTATAGTATTCGTTTCCAAATTTACGAAAACACTTGTAAAGTTTTCAATATTAAATTTTGCACATTATTCAGTTAATCTGTTAAAATTATTAATGGGCGAGTGAAAATTCTGTAATAGCCAAAAAATGATTTATATGTCCACATATTTTTTGCAAATAGGATTTCCCAGAAACAATTTATATAGATTCTAGATAGATATCAGCGATATAACATCTGACCAGAAAGAAGAGGCTAAACTGAATAGACTCTTCTAGATCGATGTGTTCTATTATCAGCCACTCCGTCGTCGCTTACCATTAAACAAATCGATGGCCAAAAGGATATCGCTATTTCTTATAAACAAAAATACGCCACAAGTTCAGACAGAAAAGTATACTTTCTGAGCTGTCGCAAGACCCTAGAGTTACTGACCACAAGCTCTTCAACATGTGGCATAATCCTCTTATAAAATGCGGGTAGTTAGACCTGCACGCTCTAGCAGATCTCGAAAAGCTGACAGTTTGGATATTTGGCGTAATAGATGCAGTTTAAAGCCATTTTTAGAGGAAGACAAAATTAAATAGATTTTCTCTTTTTCCTAACACAAACAATGTATAGGTACAATTTGGTCTTCTTCCTTTAATTAACACGTATAAACACATAAACACCAACGGTGTTTTCTAGCCTCACTTAAGTGTTGAGAGCTAGTTCCCGTTACGGACTAGGTGCGTTGACGTCTTACCATCTTTGACTGCGCCGTATTGGCACTATCGCTGCTCCGTTGCTCTATACGTCAACGTACGTTTGTCTCTATACCTGTGTAGCTTGTCTACCATAAAAAATACAACTTGCCCGATGGTAAGTGACGATGTGGTCCAAGATGAAACACACATACTTAAGAAGAACCTAATTTACTCTGAGCATAGAATAAATATTAGTACTACGTATTCTGAGCTTATAAATATGTAGATTACATTTATGGATCTAGATTATATGAATTCATTCATTCATAGAGACATTTTGCGAACTGGACGTATTGAAAATAGCGGCGTTTTGAGAACAGGACGTTCTGAGAATATGATATTTAGAGACTAAATACAGGACTAACCCTTTTAAAGCCGGCAGCTTGTTCTTTAGTACGAATAGGGTAGATGACTGATGTTTAAATCGTTGAAACCAATAGCTTTGATGGATAATTTAAGTAAATATAGTACGTGTATTAAAAATAATTTAAATAGGTTATTTATTTTCTGATATATAAGTGTTTAAAGTTTTTGGTAGAGCAAACTCTGTCCCTTTCCCACAAAACAATAAATGACGTCACGCCTTACTTGTCAGAATAGAATTTATATGGCGTACTGACAAGTGACGTCACGATTTGCTGTTTCGCCTCTCTGTCTAGCATGATATTAAAATGCTTATAAGTTGCTTATTTTTAATCAGATGTTCATTTTCCTTTCTTTAATCAACTATATTTATGGGCCTCATTTTAATAGGACAATAAAAAAAACCAGTCATGTAGCCTGTTATGAACGTAGTTTCAGGTTTAATATTTTTCAACTATTTTCCGTTTTTAATAGTCAAATGAATCCAATATCAATACTAGGATTAATACCAACTACCCTCACATAGACGTTTATAGGGTTGTCAATAAAAATAGTAATGCTCACGCACGAACAGTGACCGAATAAATTAAGTCGATATAGTGATCCGCGCCAGCGCATATGGATATGGATTGTGCATTTAGTAGGCTAGGGTTGGCACGAGAAAGTTTTAATGTTAGTTTTTAGTACTCTTAAAGAAAAGTTGGTAAAAAGGGAAGGTAGTTAGGGCACAATGTTACCAGAGAATAACTGGGCAGAGTGGCGGGCACTTGAAAAAAACATGTCACCGCAATGTATTATTTTGCAAAACTCCTTTTTTTCGAGTGTAAATTTATAAAAATAGGGCGTTTTATTTATTAAGTGCCGGATTAAGTGCATGAGCGTGGCAACTTGGCAAGTGATATAATATTGTGAAACATGTATTTTCTTGTTGTTTTCAAAACTCCGAAGAAGCTTGTAGAAAAGGTGCCAAAGCTTTACTAGGGCATGATAGGACTGGTTCGCGAAAAAACCAGCTGTTTTTTTCTCGATTTTAGGAATTAACCTTCATGACTGGTTGGCAAAGGTCTCCCCCATTTCCTTCCATTTATTTGTTGTATTGTATAAAAATTAAGTGACAACCCTGGCCATTAATACGAGTGTCATTTGGATGCGCCCCGCGTGCACGTTTAATTCACATTAACGAGGCTCGCGTCAATTGTTTTCTATTGCTGTGATATCCGCGTTATAGTCGCCGGGCTTAGATTAAATCGGACGTCAAACCAGTATAGGATTCTCTCTGAATGGCGTTATTTAGTTGGTTAGTTAGGCCTATTGGACAGGACCTGGGTATGTCCTAAAACTACATCCAGAACTACCGGAGGACGGGCAGCACTGCCCGTCTCGACGCCAAGCGTGGGGAATATAGCATCCGCTCCTCATTACGGAGGATGCTTTCATATCTTCTTATTCTTATCATCCGGAACATGGCCACTGCTGGACGAAGGCCCTTAATTCTTGTTGCCATAATCCCCACGCTTGGCAGGCGGCTTGGGGGATCGCAGAATGCTCACCACCGTTAACCGAGAGGACACTGCTGCCTGTCCTTCGGTGGTTCTGGATGCTGTTTTAGGACATACACAGGCTGTCTTACCTTCCAACAAAATTGTATGTAATGGGTATGGAACAGCAATTTGTTTACGATTTCAGGGGTTGCCCTTAGTGAAATATGTTTACAATAATGAATACAATAACCTTCTTTTGGCTTCTATGTCAGGATAGACATGGCGAATGATAGATGAAGTGGAAAGATGAAACATGCTGTGGTGTCTCCATCCAGTACGATAAAAATGGTAAAATAAACAATTAATAAGAAACCATAGTCGAATTGAGAACCTCCTTTTTGGCTCAGTTTTGTAAAATGGCTAGGTAGCCATTTTGTAATATGGCTATCTACAATTCGGCTGCGACATACACTACTGATTTTAGTGGAAATACAGCATTAGGCTGAAACTTCGTGTACTGATATTGTAATACTCATTTTGCTGACCCGCTGACGTCATTTCCGTGAATTTGAGCGTCCCTTAATTAGCATAATGGCCGCCTAGCGGTCAATTTCACCACATTAGGGTGGCAATTATCTTTGAGCTTTATTAATTTATCGTTGAGATTTTTAATTGATAATCCATAGGATTTCCTGAGCATTTTTTTTGAAACGAACTGAATATAATAAGAAATAAAAATAAAAAAAACAACCGACTGCACCCGACTTCAACTTCGAATACCTGAATGACAATCTTCATATTTTCTAGTAATTTTGATTTAAAAAACAATCTACTGAACCGATTTCGATAAGATTTACATGGGACCACCTTTGTGCCTACCAAACAAAAAAAGAATCATTGAAATCAGTTCATAATTGGCGGAGTAATCGCGTAACATACATACAAAAAAAACACAGTTGAATAGAGAACCTCCTTTTTTTAAGTCGCATTTTCACATCACTGGCTTCTCAGTGAACAAAATCATTGTGAGGAAACCCACACAAGTCCGGAGAAGAAATTCAATGGATTTTTGTTTTATTTATACGGGAATACTCACGTTTAATTAAATCGGATACTCCGACTATAGTTTCGATCACATCATTTTAATGTATCAATATCAATATCACATATCATCTATCAATCTATCAATATCACATTTTATACCATTTTTGATTAAATAAAACAAAAATGAGTCAAAACCACGTCTGTTTTTTCATAATAAAATTCAATGGAGTATGGGATTTCACCAGTGCCGGATTTATATTTTTAGAGTGTCATCATCATCATCAGCCCGGAGACGTCCACTGCTGAACGAAGGGCTCCCCCTCCCCCTTGTAAAAGTCGCGGGCAACCGGTGGATGCAAATGGCAGGTTGTCGTCAGTGTGGCGGTTTAGACCGCCACACTGACGACAACCTCCCTCCCTCCCCGGCCTCCCCCTTAGGGGGGAGGCCTTCGTTCAGCAGTGGAAGTCTGCGGGCTGATGATGATGAATATTCCAATATTTTTACTATGGACTTATCAATAAAGTGTTGTACCTATTGTATTGTATTATATTGTATTGTAAGGCCCAATCGCTTTTCCATGGAGGCTGAGGTTATTATGATTATGAATTGGGCATTCGTCATATTATACTCTATTAATAGGTCTAATTTGCACCTTTTTCTAATTAGTTTAAATACATATAAATACGTTATGTAACCAGAGGCATTTATATACTCGCAGCCTGGAAATCGTATTTGATTCCCGCGATACAGGCTTGGCCTAGTGCGGGAATTGCCATCATGTCGCATAGCTATCCCTCTCGTAAACGTAAGCCAAATTTTTACTATTAATTATAAATTTGATGTTAGCTTAATGTTTATGTAAAAAAAAACATAAGCATAATAATCCTTTTTAATAGTCCGATGCTAGACTTAGGCCTACGCTGAAAAGGCGAATTGGCCAGATCCCCACGCTGGATCTGTAACGGGTTGATGGATTCACATACGTCATTGAATTTCTTCTTCGGACGTACGCAGGTTTCACCGTAAAGTCAGCGGTAAGTATGAAAATCCGTACACAAACTCCGAAAGAGCTCTTTGGTACGGGCCTGGGCTTGGACCCGCGACCTCACAATTTCAAGTCGAGCGGTCTCTCGAGTCTACCACGGCTTATTTTTTTTTAATAATCACTTGTGCTGCTACCGAGTTCCAGTTTCACGGTTTCCAATTAACTTTTTAAGTAAATCTGTCACCGGAACTTGAAAAGACACCCGAGCACACAAACTCCGGCCCAAGTGCGGACCTCTTAGCTGTAAACCAACAACAGCGCAAACATCTGATATTGGAACTGCGAGGCGTCCGACGACTACATAACTCATAGACGTCACATCAAACTTAGTATACGAGTACGAGGTCACAGCAGTGGAAGCAAACTAACTATTCGTTAAGGTAACGCAACTCCGACAACTGCCTCAAATTCGCTCGGAATTTGATCTACGTTTGACTATTACATGTATTCATAGAAAATAATTTCCAGAAGTTTTACTCGTACTGAACAATAAAGAGGTAATTGACCACAAAAGTATTGGTTTATCGTTTTTTTAATGTTTCGTGACTTATAAATAGTGTTGTTGTTTGTACTTTAACAAATACTATTCGATTAATATACATTTCTTTGTCGACCGATAAATACCACACCGCATATTACAATTATAAACATTTATTATCTATTAATTAGTATGACAACACGCAGTGCAAAACTGCAGTTCATTATGGATTTAATTTATTCAATTTAAATAATCTTATTGTTATTCAATGTGGGGGCGATAAGTCCGGCACTGACGTCCCGCTTGGGGTGTCTGACGTCCCGCTTGGGGTGTAAATAATCTTATTTTGTTTCATATATTTTTGTCCTCAAGCAAGTTTTCCTCAACAACTGAACGCTAATCGATCCGCGCTACGGAGACTACATGGATATTGGCCAGGTATTGATGAAAAGAGCATAGTTCTTATGTTTACTTAGGCTTTTTCTATGCCTATATTTTTACTGAAAGAGCTGGCTATGTACTGCGCGTCTATGGGATAGAAAGTCGTTGGGTATACCTAACTGTGAGTAGTACCTAACTGTCAAAAGGTCAACAACCCTAAAACAACAAGGGACGAAACCTCTGAAATATGCAAATTGAGGCAGACGCGAGAGGGATTATGTAACGATGATTGTGGAGTAAGATTCAATGACTTCAGATAGTTGACCTGGCGAAGCGAAGATCTCGGAGCAGGTATAATAAAGTAGGAAGATAATCATTTCAAAGTCAACTTTACATCATACAAGCTTTCCATGTAGACAGCTTTTCTAGTTGTGCGTTTAGTCTACGCAAAGTAGCTAGTGATAGCTAAGTAGCTAGTGATAGCTAACTAGCTAGTGATAGCTAAGTGGCTAGTGATAGCTGAGTAGCTAGTGATAGCTAAGTACCTACTGATAGCTAAGTAGCTAGTGATAGCTAAGTAGGTATTGATAGCTGAGTAGCTAGTGATAGCTAACTAGCTAGTGATAGCTAAGTAGCTAGTGATAGCTGAGTAGCTAGTGATAGCTAAGTAGCTACTGATAGCTAAGTAGCTAGTGATAGCTACTAGCTAATTTACGCTACTTCCTATTACAAGAAGATAATAGTGATATAATCTTATTTGCTTTCGTATTTTCTTTCACAATCAGGTCAGTAAGGGGCGAAAAGGTTCTATTTTTTTGTGTTTTTTTTTTTGTATTCTTAGATTATACTAGTTGTAATATACCTTTTCATCACACTTGCTCGTAAAGTAGATCTTATTACATCGCTTTTAGGCTCATAATCCAACGCGTGCTTTTTACTTTACATTACGGCACTTGTACTATAATACGAGTAGGTATAACCCGGTAAAGTCAAGTTTGTACGTGACTGCAATTAGACGTACGTGTACGAAGCACTCTTAATATAGCCGGGTAATACTTACAGTTTTTTTGTGATACCAACAAAGAGTTCTTATGCCGCTGAAGTAAATGTCAACCTGCGCGCGCATTACTGATTTGGGCGCCATTTTCCGCAAATGATTGTTGAAGTTTTCGCTGTGTGGTTGATTATTATCAAAAAAAATGGTATTTTCCTCGCAAGTGTGACGAAAACAGTCGTATGGAACTTTTGTGCTATTAGTCATTACGCTCTCGGCTTTTTTATCGCGCTCGCCTGCGGCTCGCGCGCATAATACCGCCTCTAGTGTAATGACCAACATAGCACACTCGTATCATAATGTACTATTACCTAACACTGAAACAATCAAGAATTATGTAAACGATAAAAAAGCGCATGTTATAAAAGTAGGTTCTATTTTTGCCTGATAGAGGCGCTGTGTCAGTTGTCATATCGATTTTCAGTTTTCTTGAAGCGTAAATGTCTGAAGGGGCAACTCTATACTTCTAAGATCTGTGGCAGCAAAAAAAAATATCGCAAAAAAAAATGTCAAGCCGACGAGGTAATAGCTTAAAGTGGGTTCTCAGTTGAAACGCCACGATAAAGATCCTATAACGTTTTAAGACTTTATCCTTCTTGTGTTTTCCTTTGTCACTCATTGCGAGTACTCAAGTTATGTACTTACCTAAATTTGATTCTTTTATAACGTCTACTTTTTCTTTTTAAAACAAAACGTCAAACTTTTCAACTTTCGCTATAATCCGCTCACTAAAATAACTGAAATTTCAGTAAAAAGGGGAGAAAAATATCTTAATGGGGAAATTCTCTGGATATCTCTTTCGAGTTTATCTTTTGAGGTAAACAAATTCTTTTTAAACTCCTGTAGGTGAGTCTTTTCAGGTTTAACTTACCGTTTTCAAGTCGGGTGGGACATACGGTTATTTCAAACTGGCGTGCAAGTGTGGCACACTTGTGCAATGCCGCCAGCGCTATGTTCTGTCGACTGGTACTGGTACACAGAGTTTTGTAATTTTAATAAGTAGTTTTTTTTCCTATTACCATTAATTATTTTGACATTGTATAAGTATAACTATAATTGTTTAAACTGACATTATTATATTAATTGATTCGTACTCTTATTAGTACGTAGGTATATTATTCTATTGATATTCTCTTGACTTGTAACAATATGTTATTAATAAATTATGATTATGATAACTGGCTTGAATATTTTTTATAGACTATTATTCGTAATTTTCACTGTAGATATTTTCTGGAGTGTGTTGAATAGATGTTGTCGTAAAATTGTATACTCATTATGCTGTAATAGTCTTGGCTTCGGTTTTATGACCAATCTGCCTGACGTCAACCCGCCTTGGGAATGCGATCGTTTTAGAACTTGGAAAACGGTAAACAATAAGAGAAGAACGTCATTATTATTTAAATTTCTTCCCTTTGTATAAAATTGTGTGTTTATCAATTTTTTTTGTCTCGAATAAACATTTTTTGTATTGTAATTGTATATTGTATATAGCCGAAGATATTTGCAAATCCAAAGAAAAGGAACTAATTACTCGGAACAGTAAACACCCGCATAATCAGATTTAAAGATCCAGATACTTTAGAAAAGGACTGACATTAAATGGCTTTCTTAGCGAAGCTCGGAAAAATGTTCTTGAACCTAATCGTCCGTATGTCGCTCGCTTTGCCTGCCCACGTTTCACTTCGTTAAGTTATCAAGTTGGAGGACTAGACAGGTCATACTTGGGTTAACAACTTACCCAACTTGCTTTGCTTACTAATTTATAACTTGAGTTTATTTGTAAAAACTTTCAGTGATGTTTCTAAAGCTTAAACAGTAAGAAAAAATATCACCTCTGGCAGGACTCGAACTGCTTTGCCAATTAAGCTATAGAAGTCTCTGCGTTACCCGTCAAAATTATCACTGTTATTAAGCTATCAAATAAAGCGTTGGTGGCGCCATCTGTAAATTTTAGTAACACAAATATTTACCCAAACCGGAACCACTACAGGTTCCAAGGTCTGACCAGAGAAGTCGCACTGGCTATATTATTAAATATTTTTATATGAAGTGTTTTCACACTTTGGATTTTCTGTTTTTAAAGCCACTGTTGAATCTCTAGCGTATTTCCGCTGTACTATCGTATCGAATACTAATAGTATAAGGGACCTAACAATCCATAGTTTCCATTAACGTAACAATATAATCTCTAATAAAAAGTTATTAAGGCTAAACCAAATAATCAATTAAATCTGAAAGAAATCGTTTGTTTAATCTGAAAATCTAAAAAAAATTATTAAGCCTGAAAAAATATATTAATTTAATCTGAAAACAAATAATTGTAAAACCTGTAACCAAATAATTAATATTGGCTGATACGATACGATAGTGCAGCGGAAATACACTAGAGATACAGTATTCAACAGTTGGATTAAAACGAACTTCCGCAAAGTAACGCCCGAGTCGATCACATATGTTTTTAAAGCTTAAATAGTATAGTAAGAAAACTTAAATTTTTTGTTTATTTATGTAGCTATGATACAAGTAAAATGTTGCTTGAAATAAGTACCACAAATGATATGCCTAAATATTGATTAAGTGTGTAACATTAATTTCGTATTTTGGATTTATCCACCAAATTACAAATATGAAAGAAAGTAAAAGATGAATTAATTATTGCGAGGCTAATCCAGGATTAATAATAAGACTCAATGGGTTGCCTTAATGGGACGACGGCACAAAAAGTAATAGTCATTTTTGTATTCTTTTTAACCGACTTCAAAAAAGGAGGAGTTCCTATGTTCGACGGTACTTATATATGGTGTTCGCGCCTTCTTCGCAATTCAACTTATTTCATATTTTCTCAACTAAACATACATACGTTTAAAGCTCGCGCCTTCTCGCGCCACTCACTCATTCACATAACTCATTCATTCAATCATACAACAAAACTGCACACAACAAAACGTTGTTTCATAAGAAAACTTGGAAATATAGCCAATATTCAAAAACCTATATATTATTTGTTTCTTACCGAACATATGTTTTTTTATGAGTTTCACCGATATCTCCGTCAATAGTGACCATTTAAAAAATAACAAAAAAAAATATTGGAAAGGGTATACTTCCGAGGTGGTCCCATATTAATTTGAAGTCGGTTGTTTATTTTTTGAAAAAGTTTCTTATTCTAAAATAGTGGTGCAAACAACCAAGACGATTTCATGGTTGGGATCTAATATAAAAATTATACAAATTAATCAATATCAACATTTCGCGAATTTGATATCAAGTACCAGTATCGGGGTACCCCAGTATCTAAGTTTTTAAAATTCAGCATTGGATGTCTACTGGCTGATCTTTTTTCTTATAATTATAATAATTAGGTTACATTTACGTTTCACCTCCATTAGATCCGAAAAGCCGGTGAAATATAATTCATCGTTGTACGGTCAGATATATCCCAAAGTTTTACCCTGCAGATATTTCAACGCACGGGTAACCGGCTATACGGCCCACAAGAATACCGTATCGAGTGCTAATGAAATATCTTGGTTTAATCATCTCGATATTGTCTGTCGATGTGTCTCCCTCGATCTAAAGCTTAGTACGCATTACGAAAGTGATCTGGAAATAAGCACGGATTAGCTATAGCTTCCACATTGGACAGCTTCACTTAGACAAATTAGTTCTTGCCCACGATAGGAAATAGAATTTAGAACAACATTATTGTCATCCCTATTACAAACCTCGGCTTCGGCTCTGGAGACCATATACATGAGATGTGAGACATTCTTTACTTTT
The DNA here is from genome assembly GCA_905404285.2 of Erannis defoliaria. NCBI lineage: Eukaryota > Metazoa > Arthropoda > Insecta > Lepidoptera > Geometridae > Erannis > Erannis defoliaria. The sequence goes on along the minus strand of FR990091.1, from coordinate 9,149,509 downwards.
GCTCCCTAGGTGAGTAATGTACTATTGACTGAATACTAAATAGATAGACGTCAGATTGGAAACGTCTCAGGCGAAGTTGAGAGAAATGTCTATCGACAACACCTAGTGCGTACAAGACTTAATATGCCTTTAGCTCTACTCTACCTTTGTGAACTCGAATTGAGTTACTTTAGGATCTCGAATACTAAGCTAAGTTGTCTTTGGGAAGTGGAATTGAGTTTAGCCCAGTGTTAGATACGTGTCACCACAATTCTTTTTACGCGTTTTGTGGCACTCTTCCAACTAGGATCACGTTTTATTTGGAAATAAGCTTAAGCTTTAAACTTTTATTTAAGATTATCTGAGTTAATTTTGACAATGTTAACATTTAAAATTAATTTGTGCGCGATTAAGTCCCGGTGATAAACATAATTAAATGTTAACATTATATTAAAAACACAAATAGAATTAAAAAAAACTATATTTATAAAAGAGAAGCGCATATCCTTCGGAAAAGAAATCTCTAAATCTACCAAAGCTACGACTTTGAAAATTTGTATGCGGTCTGTTGTCAGGACGTAGATGCTCACTAAGAACGGATTTTGCGAAATTCCACTCTTATGGGGGTGAAATGGAGAGTGCAAGTTTGTATGGAGTACATTTTTAATTTACCGCGTTGAAATTTCGTACACCTATTAAGGAATGGGAAAAAATAGACGTTAATTCATATTTTTTCAATATTATCCCGTTGAAGCGATTTATAGTTTTTACGTTACATTCCACTCACAGCTTGGAATGTGAATACTAGAGTGCTGACTTTGTTACTAAAGAAAGAAACGATGAGATAAGAGCTATAGTAAATTTTAACCGACTTAATTTTCGTTACGATCAATCAGTGGTCAGTTGGTCAGTGTGCGTTTTTAAATGTTTCATATCTGCTGTAGAAAACACCTGCCGGACACCCCAATACCAGGTTATAGTTTGAACATCTACCCCAGGCGGTTGACGGCCTGTTTGGTTATGTCTGTCCTAAACGATTGTTGGTTCTGATAAACACGTCACGTTTCATTTTAAACTTATTGGTTCTAGTTTAAACACGGGTACCTTAAAAGGTTGTTGTTGGGTTTAGTTTACATCTCTGTGTGGTCACCGGATGTGATCGAAACTATAGTCGGAGTATCCGATTTAATTAAACGTGAGTATTCCCGTATAAATAAAACAAAAATATGTCTGTGTCTACCCTACACGGTTGTTGGTTTTAGTTTAAACATGTCTGTGTCTACCCTACACGGTTGTTGTTTTTAGTTTAAACGTCTGTGTCTACCCTACACAGTTTTTGGTTTTTAGTTTAAACATGTCTATGTCTACCATACACGGTTGTTGGTTTTAGTTTAAACATGTCTGTGTCTACCCTACACGGTTGTTGATTTTAGTTTAAGCATGTCTGTGTCTACCTTAAACGGTTGTTGGTTTAGTTTATACATGTCTGTGTCTACCCTACACGGTTGTTGTTTTTAGTTTAAACGTCTGTGTCTACCCTACACAGTTTTTGGTTTTTAGTTTAAACATGTCTATGTCTACCATACACGGTTGTTGGTTTTAGTTTAAACATGTCTGTGTCTACCCTACACGGTTGTTGATTTTAGTTTAAGCATGTCTGTGTCTACCTTAAACGGTTGTTGGTTTAGTTTATACATGTCTGTGTCTACCCTACACGGTTGTTGGTTTTAGTTTAAACGTCTGTGTCTACCCTACACAGTTTTTGGTTTTTAGTTTAAACATGTCTATGTCTACCATACACGGTTGTTGGTTTTAGTTTAAACATGTCTGTGTCTACCCTACACGGTTGTTGATTTTAGTTTAAGCATGTCTGTGTCTACCTTAAACGGTTGTTGGTTTAGTTTATACATGTCTGTGTCTACCCTACACGGTTGTTGGTTTTAGTTTAAACATGTCTGTGTCTACCCTAAACGGTTGTTGTTTTTAGGTAAAACATTTCTGTGTCTACCCTAAACGGAGGTTGGTTTTAGTGTAAACTCGTCAACCCCAAACGGTTATTGGTTTTAGTTTCAAAACCTCTACCTCAAACGGTTATTGTTAACATTTAGTTAACACACGCCCACCCAAAATGATTACTTATCTGTTATGAATTCAACACGTAAACCCCAAATAGTTATTAGTTCGTTTAAAACAAAACCATGCGGTTATCGGTTCCAGTTTTCGTAGTAGGGTCTATCGTTCTAGCATTAAACCGAGGAGAACATTGTCAAATGAAACTTTTTCAATCATCCGCCCTTGTTCTTCCGAGACGAGAATTTGAGGACAGTTCATTTTCGTGACAGCTCTGATTGGTTCAGAAAGTGCTGAAATGTTGGACGGTAACTTTCATTTAGTTTTTGTGATTCAAATAAACGTAATTCGCGTAAATCCTTGTTAGGTACTTTTGACACAATTTAATAAAACTACTGCAATCATTTTGAATATTTTTGTTTTATTTATACGGGAATACTCACGTTTTATTAAATCGGATACTCCGACTATAGTTTCGATAACATCCGATGACCTTCTTCAAAGAGTGAAAACAGAAAACCCGACGCGCGTGCAGCTGCGTCCTGCTTAGCACTCAAAAGGTCACCGGATGTGATCGAGACTATAGTCGGAGTATCCGATTTAATTAAACGTGAGTATTCCCGTATAAATAAAACAAAAATGTGTCAAAACCACGTCAGTTTTCATAATAAAATTATTTTGAATACTTATTTCGTTAGGGAGTATATATTCTGCGTGGGGATTATTGCAACCTCTTCCTATTAAGGGGGAGGCCTTCGTCCAGCAGTGGACGTCTTCCGGCTGTTGAAGTGAAGAAGAAGAGATAACCATAAAATTAATGTATGAAATGAATATGGAAGAGCGGGAGAGTGGGGGGGGGGGGGGAGAGCGGGATATGAATATGAAAGGTTTGGAACTCTCTACCAACAACAAAATTCCAAGCTCATATAATCTGGGGATCTTCAAACGATGAGTGAATAGGTATCTTCTGGGCAAGCGTGCTCCAACTTAGACCTTGTCTACGCCTCGGTGAGGCAAGGACCAACGTGAACCCATTAATATAAAAAAAAAAACATGTTATACAAGTGTTTACATACTTAGGTACTAGAAGGTCCCAACTTACTTTAAGTTAAGCGAAACCTTGACTACAGAAAAAAAAAATTGTTCTTAAGGGGTCATTAAACACCACTCTTATATAAATCTGGAAATCGCAAATAATATCATCTGGTCCATACATGTGTCATGCATTTTTTGTATAAGGTCAAACGCAAACCTATTTTGAATTAAGAAAAACTCAAAAACGGATACAGTCGACTAGAAAATTAAATTTTTAATAGAGCGCACCATTTTTTTTCCCCTACATGAAAATCTTTTCCAAAGCTTACCTTATTTTATCCAAATTGCAGCTTTAAAAATTTTACAACATCATCTCAGCTGATAAGTGTCTCGATAAGTAAATCTCAACGCACACTTACCTTTTAAAATAAAATTTGAATTTTAAATTCACGCCAACCCGTCTTGTATGAAAATAAATTGAATTCCCTAAATTCTTAATCGGCCGTCGCCGAATCTTTGGATCTGAATACAGAGTATACAATGACAGAGAGACTACGTTAGAAGGCGGTAAAACACGAAACAGTAACAGTAAATTTTTAATAATAAAAATAAAGCCAATTTCGAAAGCTTTAATTGATAAATGTACACCTAATAAAAGTGTTGCAGTCCTTATTTAATAGACTGCAATGACAAAAACAGCTATGTTTTGCTAAATTTTCATCTATCAACTAAAGTCTCAAGAAATGACTACAGTTTTTTAATGGTGGTAAGCAACACGCCACGGTATTTACATATGTTATTGGGCTACTAAGTGGGCGGATTGTCTTTTATCAGCTGATGTGACGTCACTGCGTGCAGTACAGCTTCTTTGCGTCTTTAAAGTGTGGTGTGTGTTAGGTAGATCAGTCGTGAAAAAAGTATCTTATACTACATAGTATTATAATATTATCTTTCATAGTACTTAACAGTATAATACCACTTTATGAAAGGAAAGGGTTATGACATGAAAGACATTTGTGACGTATTTCCCGATATTTCGAAGTTGTCCATCTTTACTTTACTGTTCTGTGTCACCTATCGGCCGGCGCAGATTGGCAATTATAAAAAATGAGCAGAAATTGTCTTCTTATCTGGATGGTGTGCGATCGGAACTTGTATTGGGGAAAATGTTCGCACCTTGTAATGTAAGTGTTTTTTTTTTTTGCGTTGGAGTGACGGGCATGTGAAACGTTTGCCTGGTGGTGAGCATCACGTCTACACATAACAGTAGGAGTGCCAGAACTGTGAACAAAATCTTGCGCATAAGATCTTAGATACGTTTGTTTTGTATGCACATTTTCTGTATGACTATTAATTGTGCCTTGTGATTGTATCGATTTTCCGATTCCCTACGTATTTTCGTTATAATTATAAAATTATAGACTTTACTTTGCATTTCGATGGATTGGCGTTGCGTTGACCGTGGTACTGATAATCCATTTGAAGAAGATGCGCCTCGTAATCGCGAGGTCGTGGGTTCGATCCCGGGCTCGTAGCAATGACTTCTTAAGATTTTAGGTACCTAAAATTTAAAAAAACATACCACTGGTTCATGGTTAAAGAAAACATTGTGATAGCAGCTCTCCCCTGGCACGAGCCGGGGACTAATTGACCGCTCCACTCGCAGAAACGTGATATTACGAGGTAATATGGATAAGTATGTCTCGTTTTAGCGGGCACTAAAGAGTGGATAGACTTTTATAACGGCTCGCGTGCTAGGCGGGATGCATATTTCCGGAAAAGATATTAAATTGTGTATGTAAATCTTCCACCACGCACAGTCCGCCTGGGAAAATACCACACCTTTGCCAGTTATTCAGCCACCAATCAGTAGGGTGCAAACGTTACTAAGTTTCGTTATGAAGGGTAATGTTACCAAAGAAATTACTGCGTATGAAGAGATTTGACATCTAATATCTCAGGGCGACGAGCGCAGTGCAGTGTTTCGCAGGATTTTGTTTGCAAGTTCACAGTTCTGGCACTAATACTGTTGTGGGCAGGCGTGACGCTCACTAACAGACGAACGTCTCGCTCGTCTTGTCATTCCATTGCACCTCTACATATTACCTACTAAGTTAACTTACTCTAATCAAAGATTCACGAGCCGAATATTTGTACGGTCTAATGTCTACCATTTGTCACAAAAATCCATCTCGTAAACCTCCGGAGCAAAGTTTAAATGAATATTACACGTTTTCGCGAGTAAATTTCGTTTGCCGTAATGAGGTGACTTTTTAAACTTAATCTTGACTTGAATAGCTTATTTTTGTACATTTTGTTGAAAATTGGGGCTCTTCAGATAACGCTTTTAGATTTTGGAATTTTTGCCATATAGCTATAGTTATAGGGTCTATACCACTTTGATCATCTGGGTGATCACAGGCGACTCTTTAGTGTCCTTTTATTTAATCACACTAATAATATAAATGCGAAAGCTTGTCGGTATGTGTGTCTATGTGTGTATGTTTGTTACCTCTTCACGGCCAAACGGCTGAGCGAATTAGGATACAATTTTGGAACGGAGATAGCTTATTTCCCGAAATAAAACACCTATTATAAGATTATTTTAATTATCATCATCATCATTTCCATCGCCACGCTGGTGAAACCGCGGGGCGTAGCTAGTCCAAAATAAATTTTAGTTAGACCATAGTGTGGACTAAAAATATATAGGGTTGCACGTAACGTAATATGTTATTAAGCCGAAAAGAGGTAATTGTTATGTGATTGATTCAAGCGTTACTTTGCTGAAGTTCATCTTAATCAACTGTTATATACTAAAATTTCTAGTGTAATTCCGTTGTAAATATAGTATCAAGTATCAATAGGACAAAAGTGGCGAAAAGGGCTAATGTGATAGCGTAATCTGTAATAAAAAGCTATTAAACTTGAAATGAATAATCAATTCTAAATTTGGTGCTAAGTTCTCTGTGTTAAAAAAATATGGGAAATAGCGCTAGATCTAGCACTTTCGGTATTTAGTTGGCAATACTGATCACCGAGCTGAAATTGTAGATCTAATATTATTACGTAGTATGAACGAGTCCTAATTGGAATTCTTCAGTTAATTTTGTCAAGTCTACGCAGTACTTTCAAGTGCCTATGTTACATAGTTAAATTATTCAAAGGATGAAGCACCTCATCATAAAATAAGAAAATTCGTAACTGCTTTAATAATTAGCTAAGTTTAGATTAAAAAACTGAATCGACTGAACATTTTTGTTGGTAAATAGGAACATTGTAGCTACCAAACTGATAAACCAATTTTGTTTTTTTTTGTTTCAAAAGGTAACTTGATTGGAGTGTTATTAGCTACAACTAAAACTCAAGAGTTTTCAGGATTAAAAAAAAACACTTGTCATACCTTTTTGGGTATGTCCTAAAACTTTATCTAGTACCACCGGAGGACGGGCAACAGCGTCCTCTTGGTTAACGGTGGTGAGCATTCTGCGATCCCCAAGCCGCCTGCCACGCGTGGGGATTATGACAACCCCTCTCTTTAACGGAGGCCTTCGTACAGCAGTGGACGTTCTCTGTCTGGCTGTGATGGTGATGTGATGTGAACCCGTTTTTATTTGGTACCAATTCCTTTTGTTGTTATCCTTAAGAATTAAAATAAGCAGGTAAGTACCTAACTCTGTTTAGGGTCCACTGTTTTACTGTTCAGTACTTATTTCTTTAAATATAAATAGCCCAATTTCCATATAAAAGCAGTAGTCACATTACAGAAGGATCGTAGATAGCGCGAAATTCTGCGCAAAACTTTAAAGATGGGATCCCACTAGGACATAGCGACATGGTACAACAGGAATCTGTTTTTTTTTGTTTTTTCTGAAGTGGATGTTTGACAGCTAATCTAGCTCTTTGGCTAGTATTTAGTAGTTAGTTTATTCTAGGATATCATTGTACTTTCATATCTATTTTTTCTTTAATTATTTTTTTATTGCGTCAAATGTACAATGTATAACAAAAAGGTTGAACAAAACTGAAAGGTCTGTATGTACTCATCATTATGAACAGCTTTTACTATAGGGCCAAACATGACAACGAGAAAAAAAAACACTTATACCATACATTTTGACAAGTTATTGACCTTGGTCAATGAACTTAAATGTGACGGGCCGCGCTAGCCGGTATTAAGTGCAAATGCGCTTAATGACAATTCTACCAATATACATGTTTTTAAACTGAGAATACTCAAAAAAGACAAATTAAATAGACGCGTAGGAAACCAAACCACATTGCATCGTAATTAGATTAATTTTAATATGTGACAAAATGGCATTATTACGAGCGTTAACTTCAAATGCATGACCAATGATTGGCATTTTATCGTCGTAGTTTCTATGCAATTTTGTGTGAAACTGGCGACCGCGGCTTTCCATACAATTGCTTCACAACATTGTTTTGTCAGCCGTTCTACCTAAGAAGTAGGGCTTTCGCTTTTCTGTGGGAACAACTGACTTTTTGAGATTTATGAATTTTTTGGTTGGTGTAGCTGTGAGCACAATGACCCCTTCAGCTATGCATAAAACGGCTGCCTGACCTTCCATAATAGTCGCATAACGCCTTGCGCGGTACATCCTAATGTGGTCTTACCTTAGTAGGATCGTTTCAAATCCTCCGAAACATAAACAGTGCGATACAGGCAGGATAAGAGGAGTGGACGGAAAAATACCTGGCTTTCTGCGGAATAGGGTGTGAGTGCCGCATGAGCGGCAGCGAGAGCGGTTTGGGCTTACAGCGACGATAGTTAAAACAGCTTGAGGATATACGATAAATAAAATGCTGTTCGCTGGTAAGCGCATCGCTTGAGAATGGCTGGACCGATAAGGATAATATAATTCAATCATTTATTTGCGGCAAAAAATAAATAAACACAGATAACAGTTATTTATACGGGAATACTCACGTTTAATTAAATCGGATACTCCGACTATAGTTTCGATCACATCTGGTATTCTTTTTGTGAAGTGGTATGCACGACGCGCGTGCGGCTGCGTTCTGCTTTGCACTGACGATGCGCATGCACGCGCGTTGGGCTCTGTTTTCACTCTTTGAAAAAGATCACCGGATCTGATCGAAACTATAGTCGAAGTATCCGATTTAATTAAACGTGAGTATTCCCGTATAAATAAACCAAAATGTGTCAAAACCACGTCAGTTTTCATCGTAAAAATAATACAAAGATTAAAAACATACTAAAAATATTACGATGGTCATTTGTTTTCAAGGCAATTTTTATTAAATTTTTTTTATCAGTCCATATTAGGTATTAGGTTTTTTTGCAGGATCAGGCTAGAATATATAAATATTGTTGGACATGTTGGACATTTTGACACAGCAATATAATTTTGATATGCCGTCGCCTATCAATGTGACCTCGGCCTTATCTCTCCGTACATAAGTGTAGCGAAAAGTCTCCAAGTTTTCGTGTAATTCTCGTAGTTGTTAGCATTTATGTCTGCAACCACCTTTATTTTGGAGAAGCGGTAAATGCTCTAAGCCCTAAAATGCTGCGATAAAATTATCTTTCCGGCGTTTCTTTTCTTTAGGAATCATAAATCATTAAGATAAGTATAAATAAATATTTAAATTGATAATGTTTGAAGATTTTCTCAAACCGAAACACAGTAATGTTTGCACACTACTGCTTGGCGCTTGAATAACTGGCAAAACTGTGGTATACTTCCCCAGGCGAACTCTGCAATAGAGTCCTACCTCTACAAAAATATTTAAATTATTTACGCTTTTCTACTACTGATTACGCATAATATTATAATTATGGTGGTATTGCGAAATGTGTTTCATATTAATCCAGTTATAAAAAGCATGCACAAATCAATTCCTTTAATGACATTTGAAACTTATAAATAATTTAGAAATTATGTTTTTGCAGTAGGTATTTACTTGATATTCATTACTCTATCACCATTACGTCACATTCTGTATATTATTTGAATAACGGATTATTGATGATGCTATGTTTCATCATCATCATCACCTCGGAGACGTCCACTGCTGAACGAAGGCCTCCCCCTTAGACCGTCACACTGTACGACAACCTGCCATTTGCATCCACCGGTTGCCCGCGACTTTTACAATGTCGTCGGTCCACGTAGTGGGAGGCTGCGTTTTCCGGTTCGCGGTCGCCACTCAAGATCCTTTCTTCCCCATCGGTTATCAGTTCTTCGAGCGATGTGGCCTGCCCATTGCCACTTGACAGAATAATTCTATATATTAATGCTGTACATTTGTTGTTATCTGAATAGGTTTGCTTTTCTCAACCCCGCATTGCTCAACATCAGGCTGTCTAGGATGGAGCACTCTTATCTAGAAATAACCTATTACATCTTTACTACCTGTTGTTTTAATTAAATCAGACACCAGTCTTTCCCCGTCCTCCCCGTCACTTTTCAACGTAACCCCACCGCATTTCAGAGGCGTCTCCTAACGTGACATTTACATATTTCTTATTCGTACAATCCCTTGCGGCCATAATGACGCGCCGGTTTTTTTTCATGATATCTCCTTGTTTCAGGTAAGGCCCGTTTATCCTTTACAACTGTATCCGGAATATTTCATAAGGAATTCTGGTAAGTCAAGACACCTTTTTACATTCCTTGTAACTCTTAAAGACACGACGCTAAAGACGATTTTGCTTGATTTTAGGTCGTTTCTTAAAATTTAATTACAAAAAAATACAATAAAGAAAAATAAGGAAATATCGCGCATAATTTTGGCGGGAGAAACGCGTAGCAACATTATGGTAAATGTATTATTTGGAAGACGGGGAATTCTTCTCGTTGGAATAAATAGAGCTTCTCGGAAATGGATTTATCGTAACACCGAAATATAATGAGATAGATTTCAAATTATTATTCGGTTACCAGACACCGTATTCAAACCTGATCGAATCGGATTTGAATCAAATACTACTCTAACCATCTCCGTCTTCGGCATTAGGAAAGATGGAGACAGATAGCGTAGTTTCCGATTGGGTTTAAAATACAGTCTCTGGTTTGGATTACACTATAAATGAGAATTATATATTTTTTATATCAAAAATGGTACATATTAATAAAAATAAAACATACACATGCTTGCATTGCCAATCAATATGTAAAAAAGTAATTTGTGTATAGGGTCTATATCGATTTCATATAATAACCTATTTTGCTATTGTCGCCTTCAAATAACAAAAGTTCAGTTCATATTACAAAAACATATATAACATGTGCTCTCTTAAACTTATCACAGTTTCGCGTTCGCACTTACTCTTTGCTAGTCTTCAAATTCACAACAGTGTTCAAATACATAGTAATTTCAATCTTAACTTCAAGGCCAAACAATACTTTCTATCCATTCAATATATTTAGAGACCCTAGTGTATACTCCAGCTGTCATCTTCCTTCCACAATCTCTTCCAAAAGAAGTAACTCCAACAACTTTGTGAAGAGGGAACGAATTGATACAGTCTACTCTCTCCACCATGTATTGTAGAGGTCCACCTGAGTCCCCCTGACAAGTATCTCTACCCCCATGGACGTAATCTCCAGCACATAACTGCGTATCAGTTATTCCTTTAGCAATGATCCTCTTTCTTATCAGCGATGCCATCGATATGTTACATACAGCGCTGGCGATTTGGTCTACTTCGACGATCATTAACGTCTGACTCCCCCTTTCCGCTCCAGTTTGCGTCACTCCAAAACCTATCGCTGTAAGGTTCACTTTTCCTATATCATCATCTAAATTGAGACAGGCGATTCTAATATCTCTTGACAGGATAAAATGTGGATCTGCTTTCATTAAGGCGATATCGTTGTATTTCGAGGGCGGTTTAAAGTCTGGGTGTATGATGACTTCAGTTACGTTTCTCTCTTGAGCCATTTCGTCTACTTCGTCGAATTCGAAGGTAGCTGTGCCAACTCTCATGACGCTAGCTGGTCCTGTCGATGGATCTTCTTTACAATGAGCAGCTGTCAACACCCATCTGTCACTTATAAGCGTTCCCCCACACTTCCACGCTGGGTTATCTTCTTTCTTCTCTCTGAATCCGATGAGCACCATATGAGGAAATAGAAGAAAATCAATAGGAACTCGTGTTCTTGATCTGGCATAGAGCACGTTGTGACATTCCAGCATAGATTGGCCGTAGTTCTTGCAGGTTTGGAATGCTTTCTCACCAATTGGTTCGGTAGTTGTCAGTTGAGCAACAGCAAAGAATATAAGGCTCTGAAGCATTTTCTTCATGATTATAGCATGGTTTTAGTGTTCGCTTTCCGCTCGGCCCGATAAGAGTGATTGGTTCTAGCTAGTTTATGGGTTATAAACCAGTACAATCTAACCGTGCAGTGGATCGAATGAGACCTATACCTAATTACTTAGTGAAAATATTGTGGGCTATTGGTTTGGTTATGACTTTTGTGTGTGCTATGAGCTGAAGTAGGTACCTAGTTAACAATGAAAAAGTAGTGAACTGATGTTTTTATATACAAATGAGCATTATAAGGTAGGTATTTATAGCGTATCCATTATGCACAAGCGTATGCATTATCATTTTATTTCAAACAAAGACGTTGCAATGCAATATCAACAATGCAAAGATTACGAAAGATGCGCCATCGCGTAATAAAACAACGTTTGAAAATGACCCCCTTGCCGTCATGCTTACGAGTTACGTCGGAGTGCGAGAGAAGATAACTTTTATGAGAGCAAAAGGAATGGCACGCGTCTCGCTTAGTGAGCGCAGACAGGCGAGACAGTCCTTAGGGCCGTCTTCACGGGGCCATTTTAGGGCGCGATATGACATATCTCTCTCCTTATATATATAAATATCATTGCAACAATGTCATTTATTTGTAACACAAATAAATGGCAAATGGCAATAAATGGCAATTTTGTTACAAATAAAATAAATTAAAAAATAAATATAAAAGCTACATAGCATGACATGGAAAGTACATACGTACGTATAATATATTTTTTGCATTATATCGGAACATTTTATTTATCTACCTAAAGATGGGGTTGATCTTGCCTTCTTTCCTTCTTCTTGAAGTCGGTTCGTATGTTACTTTTAAAGTTCGTGATGCTCCAACTAAAACTTTACTCAGACAATTTGTGAGGTCTAATAAAGATTCACCAGAAGTTAAAAGTAGCTTTAGTGCGAGAATTTTACAGCTCAACGTTTCACAACGAGTAAAAGTCTAGGCAATCCGAATGAAGCCAATCTTATGAGACAAAACACATTTTGCACCAATATAACCAATATTTTCTGAAGTTTTTACGTAGATTAAGATAGTATTACCAGCTGTTTCGGCCCGAATGCCACACAAAATTTGCCTCTGGTAAATGAAACTTTTAAACTTTCGGGATTTGAACACATAATTATGTTTATCACCGGGACTTAAACCAAGATGACCCGCATTCTTCAGTCAGCTCGTGACCACGGCCATTGGAACATGGTCGAAACGTCGAGGTAAATAAAAATAAATTTATTTGTGCGCGATTAAGTCCCGGTGATAAACATAATTTTTGCCTCTGTCCTCTAGTGCAATCTTCCAGAACATACGATCAAAAATAAATATGGAACAGACATTTCCAGGTGTCCTGAAAAAGTACACTAAGAAAAAAGATCTTCTTACTATTCGTTTTTTTTTAAGAGGAGACTTATATTTTCCCGTGATAGAAAAGATGATAGACTGTGTATGCATGCATGTATAAGCAATGTTTTTCATTTTCTAGAGGAGGACTGACGAACATTCAGGTAAGATTCTCATACAGTAGCGAATATATCCAACCTGAATATAAATGAAACTGAATTCGTAATTTCCCTGCAAAATGCTGCAGTTATTTTTGCTCAGGATATTCTTAAGTACGAAATACCATTAAATCTAAAAACACTGGCGAGTATTAAGCGTGCATTTCTGAAGACGGGGAGAACTTGAGGGAACTTAAACCGATTCTGTTTGCTAGCCGTCAGCTATTTTACCTGGGTATTCTCTGAGAGACGGTGACCATCTTTTACCCGGATATCTTTCGGTGTCGTTCCGATTAAGGGTAAAAGTGACTAAAACTGTTGTTCTTCGTCGCTCTCTGATTCACTGCATGAAGGCCATTTTAATAAAAGGGCAAATGCGGTGGTGCAGTCACGTACATCGAATAGATGGCTTATTCATCAACTCGACACGAGAAGCAGGGTGACTGCAGACAGACTGCCGAAAAAAAATACATATATTGGTAAACATTTTACACAGCGCCATTTAGCCCCAAGCTATGCAAAGCATTTTCTACACAGGGCTTTGAAAAAGGAAGCGGAGCTTCGGCAGGCATCCTTCGCTATTATTCAATTCACCGAGTGTATATTGTCTGTCCACCGAAATGAATAATTAAATATCGGTGGACATCTTTCACGTAGCGCCATCTAGCCTCAAACTAAGCAAAGCTTGTACAATGGAAACCAGAAAGCTGATAGAATGCTATTCTTTTTTTTTGTGAATACATACTTTTAATACATACTACACCCAGACATAGAACAAACATCTACGTCACAAAATATTGTCCTGGGTGGGGATCGAACCCATGCCCTACAGCTCTGAACGCAGGCAAGCTACCAACTAAGCTATAACACAGTCGAAATGTGATCAGCCTGTCATCCCCAGGTAAAAAGGCGTCAGCAAATTCGAAGACACTCGCCTCTCCGAGTTAGACCCTCGCGCGTCCACAGCTGGGTATTGCCTCTTCTTGGTTACACCATCATCTATTACTATCCAATATGCTTGCTTTGCTAGATGTTAAGACAAACCTGATTAGAATAAAATAAAAATAGAATAAATAAAAAATAAAAAAAACTTATTAAATTTTGTATTTATAATATAAAATCCAATCTTATTAGTATCGTCCGTGGGAACTGTGCTTTATGGTCGCCCTATCATCGCTGCAGTGCTCAAACAAAAATCGCTGAGATGCTCACTCGGACCGCGGCAAACTTTCATCAGCATTCGCGACGTGATGCTGAATTGAACCTTAGTGCAATAACGTTAGGTATATTTTTAAAAGCACAAAATATACTTTTTGTAAATCAGAAGTTGACACTTGCTTGTAAAGATGCTTAGAGTAAGTGCCCGTAAATAGTTTAAGGAGACATGTACGTTTAATGTTCGCAAATAATGTTTTTTATTATCATTATTGGCCTTAAGGATGGAATATGGGCAGTGTAGGCTCAGTAATACCTTGTTTTTTTTTCTGTGCTTCGGGCTTAGCGTGGTTTTCTAGGCCAGACCATCATAGACTAATGAGTGCAAAAAATAGGGAAAGTTTAATTATGTATACTCCTAAAAAAAACGATTGTCTACTGTCTATCTTAATTTTTTCATCGCTTTCAATCTATGGGTTTTCGAACCCGTTGTCAGCGTGGGCAAAACTGCCTGCGTCCACTAGTATAGTATTATATTATCTGCGCAACGCCAACGACAACTTTTTTTTTGTGCCTTAGTGCCTTTGTGAACTTCAACAAAATTAATATAAACTAGCTACCAAAAGTACTTAACCTACTTATATAAACCAAAGGAGCGAATCCAGACCAGACAATCCAAATGGTCAAACCAGTCTGCAGCGTTGCATGCTGGCTTCTACTCCTTTAATTGGAATTTCTTCCGTACGCAGACGAAGTTGCGGGCGACCTCTAGTCCTAATATAAAATAACCTTGCATTTTTCAGATGGCATCATTTCTACTTCTCACCTAACCTATCCGAGTCGGATCTGTCACCGAGCTTTAATATAGCTACAGTGTTCTATTGTCCATTACACAAATTACTCGGCCGATACAAAAAAATAGACTAAAAACGTAATAGGACTAATCATTCTTAGGACCAATAACTCTATAAAATAATAAATTACTACTAATGATAACAAATCTGAGGATGTATATGTATAACTATTATTTCACACTACTAATTAGGATCGACAAACACAAGGTCAAAAACTATTTATGCCAGTAAAAAATTATGTGCATGTATCATTATGAAGTAATTTATGACTAATGATAATAGGACAAAAATCAGTATGTCAATTCTCAGGACCCCGGCATTGCCACGTTGAATGGGAATACTTTTGCGTTGGACCAAATAACCGCTAGCATTTTGATCTTTAAGGTCAAATGCTATGTAAAGCGTCCATTATTCCTTATCAGAATAAATCGCAAAATGAAAAACAATCTGTATTCTACCATGGTCTTTTAATTGACGCGACCTAAATGAAACTTTAATCAAAGTGTCTTACAAACGAGATTGACATTAATTGACTTAACGAACTTATAGCCCGGGTTGTCTATTTTATTTATTAAAAGAGCAATGAATAGAAACTGACTGGAATCTAGATTGTAAGGCTCAAATTCTGCAGAGAGAAAGGTTCGCTATGCTGTGGGTTCAAATCCCTAATTAGTACCTACTAATATTATATATTCGAGACGTCGTTCAGGCGCTGGAAGTTCAATTCACAAATCGTCTCTTTGGTGGTGAGGAGAGTTTGTCTGTGTCTTTGTCATACAAAAACGAGCCATACGTCCTATATGTTGGGTTCAGAACAACGTCTCGTGCGTAGAGCTATTTAGGGAACTTCAGATACTGCCCTTGCCCTGTGAAACCTAGAAACGTTCCAACGTAGGGGCGTTCACAGCACGTTAGATTCACGAAGCAATAAAAATAAAGACCAACTGATAATCCCGTCGCACCGTCTCGTCAAGTCGGGGAGGTCAGTGTATATTTTGGGGCCCGCGATCTACAACCGTATACCAGCTTCCATTCGGGATGCTCCTTCCACCGGGTGCTTCAAAACCAAGCTCAGAGCGTGGTTATAAGAGAATTTGTTTTATGACATTGAAGCTTAATTTAAAATAAGAGATTATTAACTTATTTTTTTGTAGTGATTATTTCATTTTAGTAAGTGTTTTTTTTTTGTGACTTACTTTTTGAAATTTGTCTTGTAACTTTGGTGTTATCAATAAACTATTTGTATTTGAGAGTCAACCCACACATTCACACATTACTGGTTTCGAGATATAGAGCAATTAATTGCGGTTATACAAAAAAATATAATTTGTCAATAACTTCCATACCGTAAGTTACATTTAATAAGATTGGTGTCGCATTAGACAAAGATAAGATAAAAAAAAAAAAAAAAAAACATTTGCAAAATATGAGTCTTGTTTAGTAGTTAAAATAAAAAAGAATGTAATTTAACTGGCGTTAGTGTTAATCATTCACGGAAAAAAAACAACAGCTAGAAATAAATAAGTTATTGCTATATACGACCGAGTGAGTTGTTTCGGAGGGAGCCTGCAAAGTTTGTTGCTAGCATTAAACAAGTCAATTTTGTTAAAATATGTTGGTAATTTTAGCCCAGTAAATTAGTAAAAAATGTATATAAATAAGTTGATTACTTCTAACCTTGCGAGAATAGGTTAGAAGTAACTAACCTATTTTTCTCTATTATTTTAAACTTAACAAACCTAATTGTTTTTGTAGATCAAGTGACTTAACTAACTGAACTAATCGCAACTGTCACCACAATCAACGTACTTTGTTGTATTTAGTAAATTCAATAGGTAGGTCCAGATAAGTTACTTAATTAAAACTAGCTAATTGTTTGGTACCGTTAATCTAGCTTATTTGGTATTGTATTATAGTCTACTTGGTTAATTATAATCAATTCAAATTGCTATAATAGCCATGTTACTCGGTACTATCAAACGAGTATGTTGGATAGTACAATCAATCTACTTTGTTAATTCTAGTCAATACGAATTGCTATATGTAGCCAAGTTGCTCGGTACTATCAATCGATTACATTGGATAGTACAATCAATCTACTTTGTTAATTCGAGTCAATACGAATTGCTATATGTAGCCAAGTTGCTCAGTACTGTCAATCGATTACATTGGATAGTACAATCAATCCACTTTGTTAATTCTAGTCAATACGAATTGCTATATGTAGCCAGGTTGCTCAGTACTATCAATCGAGTACGTTGGATAGTTCAATCAATCTACTTTGTTATTTCTAGTCAATTCGAATTGCTATATGTAGCCAAGTTGCTCAGTACTATCAATCGCGTACGTTGGATAGTTCAATCAATCTACTTTGTTAATTCTAGTCAATTCGAATTGCTATATCTAGCCAAGTTAATCGGTACTATCAATCGGGTTTATTGGGTAGTCTTAACCTATTTGCTTTGTAACTGTAGCTTATTTAAATTGGTATACCTAGCCACGCTACTTTGGTACCTTTAGCCAGGATAAATAGGCAATCACAGCTACACCACTATATTGCAGGTACCGATTCCTGGCTATACATACGTACTGTATGTAACATTAAAGAGTGTTACATACTTAGGAGTGTTGAACAACCATGATCAAAATTAACAACCTATAGAACATGAGTGCTAAATTCAAGAAAATAATTTTGTATTCATACAAAATGATCCATACATATAATCCGATCACGTGATCTATTATATATAAGAGGAAAATTTGTTTTGAAATTTAGCAAACTTGTGTTCTACAAGTTGTTTAATTTGATAGGTAGCATAATACACTGAAGTATGAACACACATATATACACACGTATAAAAATACACATATTTGGTTCAACTTTAATACGAAGAGCCTAAAACAACGCAAGGTCTGTTTTAAACTAAACAGTGTAGTTTTGTATGTAAAAGTCTGGAATTGGTACTTGCAACAAAATGGTTTATAAACAAGGCGTGGTATGGCTGTGGTTACATGTCGATCGGGTAAAAATTGGCATGCCAGGAATTGAATCAGAAGTTCGTACTCTGACAGAAAAAAACATAAATTTAACGGTCGAAATAAACGATCCTTATGTCTCATTTGCTGACATACCAAACTAAAAATATATTAAAAATAAAAGTTTATAATTAGAAAAAATAACTTTATTTACTATAGTTACAATTATTATCATAATTTTACCTAATTTATACTCATAAATGCTTAATTTAAATTAAATCTAACAGTAAAAATACAATAATGGCTTCGTCAACAACTGATCACACTGATCTGATCACTCGTGTGGTCAGTTGTCAATATGATCCTAAAAGCGATTGAAATAAGAACGTAAATAAAATTTACTCAACATTACATATTCATATTCATTTTTTATTATTTATTCTCGCTTTTATTTTTATCGCCGGTCATTTATTAAATTTTGTCACTCTGTCACCCCGCATATAGGTTTTTTAAAATTTTGTTTTTGTTTTTATGAAACCTTTAGAAGTAATGAAAATAAATCAGAATATACCTAAGTAATAAACTTAGCGCAATTTGCATAAATAACGTGTGAGAAAGAAAGTGAAAAGCGTAAAGAGTAATATACTTATAATTGACTTCTTAGAACTACTTATTGTTCACCATTGAATAACATGCACAAAGCATTTCGAATCGGTGATGGCAACGAATCACCAAATACAGACGCAACTTGATGGGCTCTGTTGTTTTATTATTATTCACAAAAAATATATATACGTATATAAGTTTTGAATATCTTGAAACGATTTTGACGCTTGTTTAGGTGTTTGATCCATCTATTTTATAATAATTATACCATATACTCCTCCCTATTACGGGGGAGGTTTTCGTCCAGCAGAGGACGTCTTCTGGTGTATGATACCAAATAATTAGTAGGTATCATTACAATTTACTATAATAATGTCATATAAAATCTAACTGAAACAATATTCACATTCGTCATCGCTAAAATGATCATAAACACTATACATGAAACAGTTCATGCACCAGAATTTTATAAAATATAATATTTTTTTAATATTTTCTTCATTCTGTATTATGAAATGTTTTGGTTGTACTTTATTACAAACGGTGAAATAACCACATCCAAAACACTTCCGTGACAAAATGAAATGTGTGGATATCCAAGGCCACTTTAACTGTCTAAGCATTTGAAAATCTTTTCTTGTTAAATATTTGTCAACGTCTAGTATTGCTACCATAATTTATTCCTATAAGTTTCAAAATATGATTTTAAAATAATTTTGTAAATACTTTTACTTGATGGGAAGTTATTCAAATAAATCAACAATCAATACCTAACTCTGCCAAAAGTGTAAGAGCAGAGGTTGAGCTACTATCAAATTTCGTGTCAAATTTGTAAAATGCTTTTTGCACAAACATCCAAGTGCCGTGGCACTCGATTGGATACTGGGCATTTACGACCCAAATCACTTTAAAACATAGAGTTACTGCAGTGAGAATATTTGAGACAGCATAAAATACTTCATTGATCACTACAAAGTATGTTTTAATGTGCTCAAGCGATTCACCTACAATTATGATGAATGGTTGGACAGTAAGCCCGTACTCCTGAAATTTTGTTCGCTTACTTGTCACTGCACTATGGATGTCGCTGTCGTTTTTAACGTGAAGTATGAAGCCGGCTTTCGATTCCGATTTCGATGGACGCCAAATTTTTTTCGTCGTGTTCTTCAGACGAACACTTGGGACGGCGAGGAGAGACGGTATCAGCAGCAAACAAGCAATATTTGATGTCTCTTCTGTATCTGAAATGTAGATCAGAAGATAACATAAATAAATAAAATTATAACCTTGTAACTTATATATAATAGTCATAATTAAATGCAAATAATATATACTAATGATTAAAATCAGTAATAAGTGAGACCAGATCGTTACGCTATTACAAAAAACATTGAGGGTTCGGTGCTGTGCCACCCACCTGAATGCAATTGTTTTTATGGTAGAAAGAGCCCACTAAAATAATTTGCGCGAAGGTTTGAAACATTAGAGCTAATTTTAAATAAAAATTCATCGGGGGTTTTTTATAGTATAGGTGTATATGAAAATAAATTACCGTGCTCGTAGGTTAACAGTAGTTCTAAGTTTTTGTCCTTGGTGCTAGTCTTGCGCTTGTTAGCCTACAACAAGACTTACTAACTAAATCAAAACAACGACAGAAACAACAGCAGTTAACAATGTGTCAGCGTCGCATCATTCTCTTCTCATACCTACCTACTAGCGTCGGCGGCGCGGCGCGCGGCTTCGCGCAAGTTTTTACCTTTTTACCCGACAGGCTCCAAACACATACATACCTACGAATTTCATACCCGTATGATATTGAAAATAAAGTGGTTCATTAGATGAAATCACATATATTATAATGTAGGTACTTACGTTTAAAAACTTCAATATATTCCTCCCAACCTCACGCAGTGAGAAGATTTTGAACTGCTTCTTCTTCCATTTCATCAACTTGAACGCACGAAAACTAATTATTTTGTTTAACAAGTGCACAAATCCGCACGCGTGCACAGTTTTAAGTGCCGATGATTATGTTTTAATAGAATTACATAGAAATGATTACTTAAAATAAATTCAAATCTACAACACATACACTCACTTCTCAGTGACGAAACAAAATGAATGAGTTCGTAATTTTTTATTTATTTATTCATGGGCATGGATAAATGTCCTTCAGCCGAAATTTTGTCTGCCGATAGATAAGTACTTGTTTGTTTTTACATGCTACACGGCTATTTCCGTACGAGATGACTTATCTAATTTTAGCCAAGTAATAAGCTTGTTAGCGGGCAAGTATGTTGGTTTAAAATTAAGCAACATTCTTGTCAATAGGTAACACTCTAGACTTATCTATTTTTAACCGTATTTGGGAAGGATTATATTTACTGAGATATTTATTGCCAAATAGCTATTGTTGTTTTATTTATAAATAAGTGTCACAGTTATATCCGTACGAGATGACTTGTCTTATTTTAGCCAAATAATAAGTTTGTAAACAAACAAGTATACTGGTTTAAAATTAATTAACTATTAAACTCAATATAATTAAATAACATTCTTGACAATAGATAACACTAGAGTTATCTATTATTAACCGTACTTGGTAACGATTAAATTTACTGAAATACTTATTTACCAATTGCTATGCATATTTTTTTATAAATAAGTTTCACCGTTATTTCCATACAAGATGACTTATCTAATTTTAGCCAAATAATAAGTTTGTAAGCAAACATATATATTGGTTTAAAATTAAATAACATTATTGTCAATAGATAACACTAGAGTTATCTATTATTAACCGTACTTGGTAACGATTAAATTTACTGAAATACTTATTTACCAATTGCTATGCATATTTTTTTATAAATAAGTTTCACCGTTATTTCCATACAAGATGACTTATCTAATTTTAGCCAAATAATAAGTTTGCAAGCAAACATATATATTGGTTTAAAATTAAATAACATTATTGTCAATAGATAACACTAGAGTTATCTATTTTTAACCGTATTTGGTAAGGGTTAAATTTACTAAGATACTTATTTACCAATTGCTACGTATGTTTTTTTATGAATAAGTTTCACTGTTATTTCCATACAAGATGACTTATCTAATTTTAGCCAAATAATAAGTTTGTAAGCAAACAATTATATTGGTTTAAAATTAAATAACATTCTTGTAAATAGATAACACTACAGTTATCTATTTTTAACCGTATTTGGTAACGATTAAATTTACTGAGATACTTATTTACCAATTGCTATGTATGTTTTTTTATAAATAAGTTTCACTGTTATTTACATACAAGATGACATATCTAATTTAAGCCAAATATCTTTAATCTAATATTAAATAACATATTTGACAGAATATAATAATGTAAGCGTGTCTATAGTTAACCTAATTCGGTGAAGGTTACTTTTATTGAGTCACTTATTAAAAAATAAACAAATAATTTGTTGATATTAACCAAGAGCGTTTAACAACATTTGCTTATTGAATATTAACAAAGCTTTTTTGAGCGATTTAAATAAATATTGGTTGTGTGTAACCGTTTTTTTTTTAACTAAGCCAAATTGGTACTTTGCTAAAGCTCCATTTTTTCCGTGTTGTTTTGCAATTAGCTCTCTTCACCATCAAAGCGATGAAATATTAGTTGACGATAACCGTCCGAGGTTCTATTTTTAAACGACTTAAAAAAAAGAGGAGGTTCCAAATTTGGTTGTATGTTTTATGTTTTTTGTGTTTTTCACCTCAGACCTCCATCATTTATAAACCGATTCGAAAAATTCGATTTAATTAACTTTGTATTAGATTTTATTTATTTAAAAGGATATAGTTTCCCATAGAAATTTTATCGAAATCCGTTCAGCAGATTGGTTTTTTAATCAAAATGACTGGAAAAAAATGTCACCCAAGTAAACGACATTGTAGTAGATTGAATAAAAAAACATACTTGTTGAATAAATGTAATTCGAATGAGTTTTCGCGTAGGAACTAGGCTGATTTTTGAACTGTAACTCGGGCATTCGATTTCGAATGATTCAAAATTGAGCTCCAGTTCGCGGCTTTACGGAATAAATTCGCTAAATAAGAATGAACGTGTAATGGAATGACCATATCGTGGAACGTCCATATCGCGGAATGTCCTTATTTCGGAATGTTAGGGAGTTATGTTGGTAGGTGGTATAGGGTAGAATACTTTCTAGTTTTTGGTTGGCAGGCCTTTTTCTTTTTAATTTTGCTCGCTTTCGCTTACTTTAAGACTAGTTTGCTTTTCTACATGCATGCCTACTATATTTTTTCGGGATGAAAACATCCTTATTAGCAATGAATTCAAAATTCATATCACTGTCTTTAGGTGAAGGAAAACTTTGTGAGGAAACCCGCATATGTCCGGAGAAGAAATTAACAAATTTATTGCCGTACGTGAATACTACGTTACAATATTACTCTATATTACCCAGTAACGGCCAGTGTGGCAGGGGTAACGGTATCGTCCAATCAACCTCCGAGGGCAGGCCTAAGCCCAGCAGTGGGTTCGTAAAGGATAATGCGAACAACTGGTAGGTTTCCCAACAAAATACTAGGTAAAATCTTGGCGAAGAATGAAACTATTTTCAATTTCTCTGTCGGCGTTGACCACGAAGGATTTAGTTTTTTTCTTTGTGCTCTGAGCTGTTATTTGTCGACGGTTGCACAATGCACCAGGCGTCTGGTCTGTGATGTTAGAACTATTGGATGCGGTACTATTTATGATTTTGTAGCAGCTTTTGTCGGGATGTTAACTTAAGAGTAAACAAGCCGGTCACTTCACCATAGAAACGGGGAAGTAATATTGCTCCACTATGTAATGTTGTATGTCCAAGACTAATTATTATATCGTTTTGTCTCTTCAATATCTAGTGTCTAGTGTCTAGTGTCAATATGAGTCAGAAAACATCTTGTATTTTAGCTCAATTTTAGCGCCACTATGGACAAAAATAAATAACATAAGGAGTACGAAAACTCTAAAATAATGTTATTAGCAGCATAGTTTCGTGCATCAAAATTTCATATAACTTTAGTTGGAATAAATTAGTTCAGTAGTTTATTCATCACAATCCTGCCAAAGGTCGACATGAAAAAATTTGTGCGCAAATGAGCGCGCAAATTTTTTCATCAATAGACGCAATTACTCCGCCAATTATGAACTGATTTGAATGATTCTTTTTTGTTTGGTATGTAATACTTCAGAGGTGGTCCCATATAAATTTTATCGGAATCGGTTCATTAGTTTGGGTTTTAAATCAAATTTTGTACAAAATATGAAGATGTCATCGAGGTAGTCGAAATTGAAGTCGGTTGTTATTTTTTTTAAAGCGTATTATCCTATATCTTGTCCTAGTCCATTAGTACCTCTATGTGGAACGGATTGCTGGGTTCAATCGAGACACATGTGGGTTGATATCAGCCTTTATACAGGAGTCCTATACAGCCGCTAATGCTGTTTACCTTTGCCCAGAACAGTCTCTATTGTCGGGTCAAAGTGAAAAGACTCGAGATTGTTTATACTCTTTGTATCAGAGGAACCAGTTTTACCGCTTGCGGACAATATCACAGGCTTAGATTATATAATCTAAGATCACAGGTTAAAATCTCGGGATAATATCCTATGCATGCATCGATTTAATCATAACCTCGATAATTTTGTACTGGTAGAACTCTACTGTAGAGTCCGCCTGGGGAAGTACCACACCTTTGCCAGTTGTTCAACCGCCAATCAGTCTGTAGTGTGCAAGCATTACTGTGTTCCGGTTTGAAGGGCAATGTTACCAGAGAAATTACTGGGTATGAAGAGATTTAACATCTGATATCTCAGGGTGACGAGTGCAGTGCAGTGCGGCGCAGGATTGTATTCGCAAGTTCACAATTCTGGCACTGTTACTGGTACTTGCAGGCATGACGCCTACCACCAGGCGAACATCTTGCTCGTCTCGTCACTTTATTGTATAAAAACATATAAACATAAAAATATTAACCTTTCGCAATAGAAGCAAACTAATTATTTTAGACTGATAAACAATTTCACACGTAACGTGAACACGTCGATAAAAGCTTAATACGAGTCTGTAGACTTCAATAAACATACGACTTCACTCGATATTAAACTTAAGATAACACGAGCCCATATCCTGCCTACACGCTCCTATCTAATGCAACGGCGCTCAAGCTAAGGGTCGCACCAAAAGCTTAATTTAATTACTAAAACAAACCGACGTGGCTATATGACACATTTTGAAAGTATAGTTGGAGTACCTAGCCGACTAAATTATACGTGAAAAATCCAGGCTAAATAAAAACAATAAAGCTCAAAAACGTTATTTTTTCTTTTGCTGATTATTCCGACACTTGGTAATCAATTTCCGTACAGTAGCTGTAGATATAGTGAAAACTGCGTACGCAAACGATAAATGAAAACAATTTGAACACTGTTCGTAAGTCCCAATTTGAACCATGCTTAGTACGGACAATTTTTCGGCCCACAATCTAAAAAAAATAGGTTTCGTCTTTCAGGATACTTTTTTCTTTCTATGCTAGATCCGCTATCAAAAAAAAAACGGCTCCGATCAACTTTTTTGCTACGTGTAGTATATCCTATGTCCATTACAAGAATTCATTATACTCTCGAACGTTATTGATTGTCTTGCTCTAGTCAAATAAAAACTAGATTTTAGAACAACAATGATAATAGTTGTTATTAAGCAGCAAAAAAAATTCACCACTGCTGGACAAACGCCTCCCTAAGGGGTAGGCCTTTGTATTTAAGGTCCGTGGTATTTTCCCGTTGCGGTCCTATGATTGGCCATGCCTGATCCAGCGCATTAGGGATCCAGACTTTAGGCGCATCTAGGTTATCTAGCTATATTAGGCACAGAGCCAACGGCACGCAATTACAGACATAATGGCCTATTTGTACGGTTAGCAGAAAACAAATAGAAATAACAAAGGATTCTCGCTAATAGGTTTCTTGTTTTTCGGCAAAATATTTCATACGTAATAACAGGTCATCCACTAACGATACACTTTACAAAACATTGCCACAAATTGCCTTGGCGGGCCATCTAATTAAAGTCCACTAACATCATTTATCATTTGGACCTGGGTATGTCCTAAAACTGCATCCAGAACCACTGGAGGATTGGCAGCAGCGTCCTCTTAGTTAAAGGTAGTATTCGCGATCCCCAAGCCGCCTGCCAAGTGTGGGGATTATTACGGCAACACCTCCCTACTAAGGGAGAGGCTTTCGTCTAGTAGTGGACGTTTTCTGGGTGATAATGATGAACATCATTTATAGTAACGATATTTCCCGGTAAGTATTTATGATCATCATCATCATCAGCTAGAAGACGTTCGCTGCTGGACGAAGGCCTTTCCCTTAATAGGGAGGATTGCCTTAATCCCCACGCTGCAGGCGGCTTGGGATCGCAGATTGCTCGCCACCGTTAATCGAGAGGACGCTGCTGTCTGTCCTCCGGTGGTTCTGGAAACAGTTTCAGGACATGCCCTGGTTCAAGTATTTATATACTCGTTTTTTTTTAATTCATTGACCCGTTCCTCCGTTAGTTCTTATTTTTTCTTTTGCCGTTGACATCCTACATGCCTGATTTTAAGCGGTGTCCGATGGATTGCGCTTGTCCAGAAGAACCATTATATTCACTCGCGTCTTGATTACTCTCACTGCACTTAGATTATTTATTATCTATCGGGAAACACCTCCTCGGGAAGCGTATTCCACTATTTAGCCGTTCGCACAAAGAAAGTGGAAACAAACCGTTTCGGTTGAGTTTTGTAATTTGTGCAGCGAGTCTCTAATTCAAGAATTAAGCAAAGCAATTTGTTGATGGTAAGCGCCACGCAAAGCTTTGTTTGGTTCCGTAGTTAGCAATTACTGTAGTGCCAATTTGAATTGCAAATTCCTTTGCGGAACTGCGACGCGTCACTTATGTATACGAAACTGGTTATAAACTTATATTTTGTAGCTAATAGTACAGTAACTGATTATATCCCCTACGGAGCTGGTTTCATCGCGTATTTTTTAAATCTCCTCCTTTTAAATAAAGCACATCTCAAAAAAGTTATCCTGAATTCTGCTAGATGGCAGCACCATGTGCGGAATTTACCACTCCTCCCGCCAACCCTACACCTCCCCGCACGATCACGCGTCCTTCTATGGAAAAAATCCTTTGATCACATATCTGCTTCTATTACTGGGATTCAGATACAACACCTGAACAAACATCTATAGTGCGCATCTATAAGAAGGTATCATACTTTCATATTCATCCAAGGTTAAGGAAAACGTACAAGGAAACGTTCGAAGGATCGTCAACAGGAAACTCTGATAAAATTATACGAGATTTCAATAAACTGCTTTGCTATTTTCGGGAGAATCGGTTAAGTGGGAGTGGGACTTGTGCATTGAGAGTACCGCAACGTCGCAAATAAATTTGTCAAGAAACAAAATTGCAGCGTGTGCGCTTGTGTTGTGTTGCTGTTGTTGTTGATTTCGTTTGTTTGCTTGCTTGCGTTTTTTTTTGTTTTTTTTTTTGTTTTTATTCGGTGTGTGTGCACGCCTACATCAATCGTCGACGTTAAAACTTAGCGGGACTCCAACTCGCACTTAGCAGTTTTTTTATTATATTTATTTGATGTTATTATTGATAGTTTATTGTCATACCTTTTTATTACGATTTGACAAGCAATTCCGCCATACTAAGATTAATACACATTCTATGAGAAATATTACTATTAATTAAGTTGCAAAAATAAATAATTCTAGAAAACACGACTGTTTTTTTAAATTTTTTGTCTCTCATAATAGGTCGGACGGACAGACACAGCTTAGTAAATTTCCGTTAGTCACCTTTCGGATACGGAACCCTAAAAACCGTCTTAATAACGACAAATAACTGGCGATATAATGTAATAAGATGAACAGGTAACAACCAATATTACGCTGCCAAATATTTGGCGCGTTTGTTTTCTCACACAAAATTTACAAATCATACAACAAACAAAAACATGAAACAAACCACACAATCAAAAAAAAAATACGAAATAAAAAATACAATGTGTAACAAAAAGGTTCAACAATACTGAAGGTATATGTATGTACTCATCATTATGAACAACTTTTCCTATGGGGCCAACACCGAAATTGCGAAAAAAAAAACAGCTGTTCCATACATGAACTTTATGTTAGGTACTGCTGATTTTTTTCCGCGATTTCAGGGTTGGTCCGGTAGTTAAAGTTGTTCATAATCATAATGATGAGTACATACATACCCTTCAGCATTGTTGAACCTTTTTGTTACATGTTGTATATTTACTAATATTGAAATTTGACAATAAACGAATATTTTAAGTTTTAATAAATTTCTCCTTTTTGTAACCTTCACGTGGCCTTTGGCCAAAAATTTGCCCGATTTTTGTGGAATTTGACATACACTGACATTTAGTTAGCTGAAAATCTGGATAAGGACATATTTTTTTTGTTTTTGTCTTAGACTTCACCATTTTTCATTATAACTTTTTTATCGGATACGAAACTGCAGTTCACTGAATTTCTTACATTATGAAAAAACATCGTCTATGTTTTTTTTTAGCAGATAGCTTTTTTCTTAATTCGTAATTAGCTCATCCGTAATCATAGGTTATAGGCAAGGTGGTAATCGAACGTAGACCTTCTACCTTTATTAAAATAAGATGGGAAGTCGCCAACCAAACCGAGAGATAGTCCCTAACTGTCACGGGGAAAATAATTTAATTTTTCATTGGGATGCCATCCTCTCGCGGAGTTCAATAATTCGCGCGAACGACTCCTATGCCTGAACCTCCTCAAATATTCACTGCCAGTCTCTGAGGAAGGTTTCGGCTAGTGATGGGGTTGTATTGGTCTTGGTCTTGAACTTGTAATTCGATAATGCATGTTTACATCTGGCTTTTACCTTCAAAATTAATGTCAGCAAGTTGGTTATATTAAAATCTACCTGCACTCTTAAAGTCAACTACCGTTTATTTCAATAGTTTTTATGTATAAGTTGTGTATGGTTTTAATTGGACTTTATGTTTACAGTGCTCTATTTATCATATTATTTTCTTAATATATCATAGCTTTTAGCCTATCATAGTACCATATTCAAAAAAATACTTTTATTTCCTGCTTGTGCTATAAACTAGCTGTATGTCCATGAATTGAGAAACGTGTGGCTACAGCTTGTTGTTACTGGCCAACCACAGCCACCTTGTAGCAGCTTGAATAAAAATGGGCGATTTAATAATAGACACGTACTTATTCACATGCAATTTGTGTTAAAAAATTT
The DNA here is from genome assembly GCA_905404285.2 of Erannis defoliaria. Lineage (NCBI taxonomy): Eukaryota > Metazoa > Arthropoda > Insecta > Lepidoptera > Geometridae > Erannis > Erannis defoliaria. Next base: position 9,120,662 of record FR990091.1, on the reverse strand, counting down.
AAAGGAATTTGTGAAGAATGTTCAGAATTTTTACATATAGATAAACGGAAATTTTGCATTCTGCAAGTAAGTTGTCCCTGTAGAAAGGATAAGTGGGTAAACTCGCGGAAACGTCGATAAAGAAAATACTAAAGTACATAATATCTTGCTTAGACTAGTGATACTGCGTTATATAGCAACGTACCGCGGCTCAATCTTGTTGTTTTTTTATATACATACGTTCAAGTGACGAGACGAGCAAGTTGTTCGCCTGGTGGTAAGCGGCACGCTGTACTGCGCTCGTCACCCTGAGATATCAGATGTTAAATCTCATAATACCCAGTAATTTATCTGGTAAAAAGACTTACTAATTTGCTATATTCGACCCTGGACTTGAAAACCGCTTTCGTAAATTCAAGATTGTGGACTCAGAAGAAAAATAATTCGTCCCAATCCCATCACTATCTCCGTGATCGGAAATAGGTCAAGTGAAGACTTTACATGCTAACTGTACGCGTGTTTTGGAGCGTAACCTTGCTTTGACAACGATACATAGAGATTTTTAGTTTGGCAATCAAGAAACGGTACTTAGACATTAGACACGACTTTATTTGCGACAAAAACCAACACATATTACGCTGCTGCCCGTCCTCCGGTGGTTCCGGATTCAGTTTTAGGACATACCCAGGTCCATGCCCAGTTCCAGGTAAAATATAGATGTTAGATAGAGGTGTAAAAACATAATAAATAAATAAATTGTGTTCTATTTCGTAGCCCCTTGCAAATTTCACCGTTTAGATCCATCAAAAGCTTAAAGGTCAAGACCAAAGCATTAATTAAAACATTTATCACATTCCAAACCAGTAAAATGTTCCAAGCGCTAATAACATCTAATCAAAACCAGGCTTCAAATAATTGAATTGTTACAAACCCAATAATTAATCAACTTACAAACCAATTAAATTAATCACGTACAATTTCTACAATGGCCATTGACAAACGGCAAATCTGACATCAATTGGGTTCGGGTCACCATGACGCTGAGTTTTCTAGGATATCTTAAGTCATAATTTTTTTTTTACATAATAGATATGCATGTTCTTTTTACTAAAAATAATATATATATATATATAATATATTCTTATATAAGAAATTAAGAATTAATTGAAATCGAAGTTATATTATTATTAACGGGATATTTACCCTGATTATGTTGTGAAATGAGCTCCCGATATGTGGTGCTCCGGGGTGTTTTTCGAACTCTTTTGACAACCACCCGCATTCTTCAGTCTACTCGTGAACATGGTGCATGCAACTGCGCCGAAATATCGGGAGCTCATTTCACAACATAATCACGGTAAATATCCCGTTAATAATAATATAACTTTAGTAAACAACCGTGATAGTTTAAAACAGTGTTTAATTGAAATCGGCTGGTAAAGTTCTGAGATGCAAGCGTATTTTTTTTTAAATGCAATGATCTGTCCCTTTCTAGCAAAACACGAGCTAGTATAGAATTATGTTTAGAATCTTGAGCATTGGCGTCATTTGCCACGATAGCGCTCTCTCTGCCTAACATGAAACTTAAAAGCAAATAGCAAAGTTATATTTGTTATTTGTGCAAATATAAACATTTTGTTTTTGGTGATTTATTGCAACCCATCTTATATATGATCAATAAAATTAAAAAAACCCTAAACGTACTTACCGACGTTCCGTAACTGAGTAATCAGTATTTTTATGGCATAAGTAAGTGATGTCTGTCACGTTCAGACTTGGTACCTTCAGCCACTTGCCTTTTCACCTTCAGACCTCTTGAGACTCATTATAAACCTTTTGGAGAGCCTTGTTTTAGTTTGATCCCAATGAATACTATATACCTTAAACAAAATCTCTCACTGTACATGTGTCAGAGTTTCTGCTAGTATGTTTATTGTATTTTATACTGTGTTAATTTAATGAATACGCACTCATTTCATTGATGGATTGACATTGATTTAATTTCATTAAGATCGATGATACGGATCTGGTTTTTTTATACTGTCAAGTGACGAGACCTGATGGGAAGCGTCACGCCTGCCACTAACAGTAGCAGTGCCAGAATTGTGAACTTGCGAACACAATCCTGCGCCGCACTGCACTGCGCTCGTCACCCTGCGATATTAGATGTTAATCTCTTCATACCCTGTAATTTCTCTGGTAACATTGCCCTTAAAACCGGAACACAGTAATGCTTGCACACTACTGCTTGGTGGTTCAATAACTGGCAAATGTGTGGTACTTCTCCATGCGGACTCTGCAGTAGAGTCCTACCACTACAGAAGTATGTACTAAAACTGCATCCAGTACCACCGGAGGACGGGCAGCAGCGTACTCTCGGTTAACGGTGGTGAGCATTCTGCGATGTTCAAGCCGCCTGCCAAGCGTGGGGATTATGGCAACCCGTCCCTATTAAGGGGGAGGCCTTCGTCCAGCAGTAGACGTGTTCTGGCTGATAAAGTGATGATGATAAAACAAATTTATTTCCAAGTACAGGTAAACTAAAAGAAATGGCATCTTGATTTATTTCTTTTACTGAACCTTATCATAAAAAGTAGTTAAAATAAAATGCATATTAGAGAATCTTTAAATAGAAATGAAAGAAAATACTGGTTTATTCTACATAAACTGTCTTTACGAAATAAACTTAATATTAACATTAAAAAAGGACAAGTTAAATCTGCGATCATCTATCTTCAACGACTCATGGTTTGAGACTGGGACCATCTATTTACTTCAGGGCGAGATAGATTACCATTTCTATGAAATGGATAGATGTTCATTGGATTGAATGCCGACGTGAAGTCACATTTTAAATTTCGTTTTCTGTGTAGCTATATTTAGGTATTCTATAGAATAACGAATTATTAATAGTGAGATAGGTAATAATAATAATAAACATTTATTGACCAAAAACTTAAGATCTCACACAACATATGTAAACGAAATTTAAAAAATAATAATAATACGCCCAAAGATTCGTCGTGCGCTGGTCTCCGCACTAGGATTCCCTGTATTGCGGAGACCAGAAGCATTACAAATGATTTCTTACATAGGTACATAGTGCCGGACAATAATGATAGTGAATATATTTTAAGGTAAGTTAAGTAAGTAGTAATTTTAAAGACGACAAAATTGAAAGTGGGTAACACAGGTTTACCAGACTGATATTACGTTGTATTCAGAATCATTGGTAACTATCGACCTCTTACGTTTAACTTATGTGTCAGCATAAAAATAACCTATGCATGCTAAATTACTTGAAAGACGCTAAAAATATCAGCTGTACCATACCTTTTAAAAGATAAATGAACAAAAACATTAAAGTAATATGTAAATAAGTGTTTTTATTACGTGAATTTAGTTTAATCTAGTGGTTGTAGTCTAGTAGTTATATATATTATTTTTAACACCTTTTAAGTGACGAGACGGCAAGACTTTCACCTGATGGTAAGCGTCACGCCTGCCACTAACAATAGCAGTGCTAGAATTGTGAACTTGCGAACACAATCCTGCGCCGCACTGCACTGCGCTCGTCACTCTGAGATATTAGATGTTAAATCTCTTCATACCCAGTAATTTTTGTGGTAACATTGCCCTTCAAACCGGAACACAATAATGCATGCACACTACTGCTTGGAGGTTGAATAACTGGCAAAGGTGTGGTACTTCCCCAGGTGGACTCTGCAGTGGAGTCCTACCACTACAAAAAGTTAGTTGTACTATTTCAGAGTATGTACTAAACCTTCGCCAGTTATTCAACCACTAAGCAGTAGTGTGTACGCGTTAATGTTTTTAGGTTTGGGGTACCAGAGAAATTACTAGGTATGTAGAGATTTCACATCTAATATCTCGAGGTGACGAGCGCAGTGTAGTGCGGCGCAGACTTTTGTTCGCATGTTCAAAATTCTGGCACTGCTGCTTTTGTGGGCAGGCGAGATATTTTCAACTAGCCGAACGTCTTGCTCGTCGAACACTACAATAGCTAAAAACAAATTAAAAAACTTATTTCAAAACCTGAAAGCGTACGTAAGTAAGTACGTAGCGTAAGCGTCTTTCGTAATGAGGTTCCATAGGCTAAACTTGTCGCAGATGGCGCCAGCGGCGGTCTGGATGTGGCAAAATCAAGTCGTTGCTTATATATATCTGCTCTGGATGAGGGCGTTGTCGATAATTTAGTCCACGGAGAAATACTGGGTACTGCGCCTTGTTTTAAGAATCTATGCAGTTGTTGACGGCCTGAAAATAGATTTGTAGGTTAGATAGCTGTTTACTTAATTATTATGTTGGACAGAGCTTTGAATAGCAAGGCAAAGGAGTGCTGTACAAACCAGTATATGCAGATTCTCCCTGGTAATCCAACTCTAATAAGAGTAAAACCATTAAATTGTAGAAAAAATAACAACAAATGTATGAAAGACAGTTGACTATGGCCACATTGACGGTGCGCCACCTAGCAGAAAAAAATCGCCGTTAAAAGAGACCAAGAACCAAAATATCTTATTTACAGTAGGCAATCTCCCCGTACATCATCCGATGTCCCGCTTTAATGACGTAACGAATGGCCACCCTAATTGAATTCAATTGGATACCGTTCCACAATTAATTGGTTTATTCTCCGTACTACCGGCCGCTCTTTTGTTTTATGGCTGTTGAGGTGTTAACGTTAAAGTATAGTGCTCACAGTATGGATGTCACGTTAATTTAGTCAGAACCTGATTAACGTTCATCTGGTATTTTTAGACGCTAAAGTTGTTCACAATGTTAAGAATAATAAGCTCCTTTCGATTTAGATACCGTTCTACTATTCTGCGTTAACACTTTACACACCGAAGAAAACATAAAAAAAAACTGTCTAGTATTATAAAGCATCAATAGTTCACTGCTGGACCAAAACTCAATGGCGTATGTTAATCCACCAACCCGCAATTTGCAATGTATTTAATATAATAAAAGGCTCTGTCCTGACTGACTGACTGACAGACAACGCCCAACCCAAACCGCTGGTTGTACAGACTTGAAATTTGGAGGGTGTATTTGTCTCGGGGTGTACTAAGAATGGATTATTCGAAATTCGACCCCCAAAGGGGGAAAAAGGGGCGGGAAGTTCTTTGTTTTTGGACTTTTAGTCACGAAAATTTGGATTTGGATAGTTCATTTAAAATAAAAAATACTGTTTTCAATTTTTTTTTTGACAGGGACATTTAAGGGTGGTGGAATGTTGTATGGAAAGTTCTTTGTTTTTGAAGTTATAGTGATGAAAATTGATATTTGAATAGTTCATTCAAAGGAAGGGAAGTAGGGGGGAGGGACTTGGTAGAGTCGGTCGTGTCGGTAGAGTCGGTAGAGTTGGTAGAGTTTGCTCGGAATGATTTAAAGTGGAGAATTTTGGGAGCGGTCCGTATTTCTTCCGCACGCGGAAAAAGTCGCGGGGGACCTCTACTGTTTTATATAGCCTGAATTTAAACAATTTAATTTATAAAAATTATAAACACACCTATCTATAGGTACGTCTACAAAGTAATTATACACATTTAAACACTAGTAGTGCGCAGTGACCTGCGTAATGGGTATGTCCTAAAACTGCAACCAGAACCACCGGAGGGCGGGCAGCAGCGTCCTCTCCGTTAGCGTTGGTGAGCATTCTGCGATCCCCAAGCCGCGTGCAAAGTGTAGGGAAAATGGCAACACCTCCCTATTAAGGGTGAGGACGTTTTCTGGAGTGAACTTAGACCTGTCGACCCCACATACTCGAACTTGATAATAGGCTAGATGACTGGTTATTTTATTATCCTACTAAAATGTGGCCCTTAAATATAGCTGATAAATGAAAAGGAAATGAAAATCTGATCAAAAATAAGCAACTTATAAGCATTTTAATATCATGCTAGACAGAGAGGCGAAACAGCAAATTGTGACGTCACTTCTCTGTACGCCATATAAATTCTATTCTGACAAGTAAGGCGTGACTTAATTTTTGTTTTGTGGGAAAAGGACAGAGTTGTCTCTAACAAAAACTTTAAACGCTCATATATCAGAACATTATAAACCGATTTAAATATTTTTTTCAGTAAACATACTATATTTACTGAAAATCTTCATCAAAGCTATTGGTTTCAACGATATAAACATCAGTCATCTAACCTATTGTATTTGCACCAATTGATTTAAAAAAAAAATACTTTAGTAGGTACATCGAATCAACGAACGGTTTGCAAGTTATAGTCGAACAAATATACCTTAGAAACATTCGCTTCGCTTCGGTCACAAATAGAAACAAATAAAGACTAGAGTAATCAGAGTTCCAGTAAAAACCATACATACTTACATATTTTGTCCTTACTGTTGATCGGTTATATAGACCCGGAAGTTCATTGGCATGTTCCCGTTGGATCAAATTTGCGGAAACAGAGGTCAAGGCCGCCAATTTTCCTGTTTCGAGTCCAAAACATGCTGAAATATATTTGTGGGTTTCCAAGAATTTGGTAACAAACATATTTTTAATGGAACGTAGAATTAATTTGTAGTATGGCGTCTGTTTTGAACTCATTTTAATTTTCGTTTGGCGTCAGTAAAATCTAAAATCATGGTAATTCATAGACGTTTTACAGAGGTAATGTGGGCTTTACAGAGTTAAGCTGAAAAGAGGTCATTGTACTCTTCATTTTAAACAACTGTTACTGTGGAGCCAATTCTGAAAACGCGAAAAAAACGCATAGAAGAAAACAAGAACTTCAAGAAAAAATCAACCGACCCTTTAAAAAAAACAACTTCAATCTGTCATGGGACCGCCTCGAGTCGAGAGCAAAGATAATTATAATACTATACAAGTAGTGGAGACGCTACCCTAAAAGCAAAAAAATATATTTAAATAATCGGACGAACAAATCGGTAAACATACATTTAAAAAAATCGTCGGATATAGCTCCTCCTTCTTCTTTTAAAGTTAATTTAAAAAAAAAAAATACTCTATAAAATGTATGTAATTGCTGATGTTATTTTTTCCGCGAATTCGTAGTTGGTCCCTTAGTAAAACTTGTATACAATAATGAGTGCAATGACCTCCTTTTGACTAAGTAAACCTTCCCGCGTAACCCCACAGAATAATCTGAAAGATGAAATGAAAAGGAAACTGATCAAAGCCTTTGCAGCTAAAAACTTTAAATCTCAGGGATACCTTACAAAGACTATAAACCCTGTTGACTGATCATCCGACTTCCCGTCATACGAAAATTAGTAGTTTAAAAACCACTGCTAGCCACTGCGAGTACGTCAAGAATTTCATTGAAATTCATAACTTAGATAGCGTCATCCCAGTGATTGGTCAATCGCAAGCACAGAGAAACCATGATCGCAAGCATAGAATGTTACCTCACCCCCTGCCCGCTACGGTGAGTCGTGTTTGTAGGAGAAATTATGTTCACGAGCCATCAACAAGCTATATGATCTGTGGTACCTTACATTGTTTCTCTAAACGTTCTAGAACCTAGACCTTGGAACTTAGCAAACGTATTTCAAGCTTGAAGAAACCTCTAACTTCTATCAAAGTATGTAAATAATTCTCAGAAAGGACTTCTCTTTGTGCCGAAATAAGCAACAATACTGTTACACAATTTCTTCTGTAGGTATAGTTCTTTGTATTAAGTATAAATATCGCACCTCTAGTAGAAAAGAGCGACTAGATAAAAAACACTTTTCCAGGAAAGAAAAAAGATAATTGAATATTTTAATTTAGTATAATTAAAACAAAGTAAGATTAAATAATTCAATATTGTATAAAGTTATATTGTATTAGACCATCGACATTTAAACGTATTATGCTTCCCAGTTCCTGTTCTAAATAATTATGTACAATGTATAATGGTCCGATTTCTGTACATAACATGTACAATTAATGTATTTCATTTCAGTGTATAATGACGTGAAAGCAATTATAAAGGTAATATATTAATTGAATTGATTGGGAAAGTAACAAGGTGTTGTGTCGGAATGTATGGTCACACTTATAGCGATTCTCATCTTAAGAATTCTTAGTGAGAAGTCTGTGCGGCTTTACCCGCGTTTAAAAAAGAACCAAACGCTTTGTAGCATAGATATAATACATATATACGGCCTCGTAGAGGGTCCACAGAAAGGACCATGCTCGGCGTTTCTCTGAGGATTCGTATCCGGTACTAAGTTTTTCGCCAGATAAATTAAAGTCACCCACATAGCTCTGCATCTGAAGTAGTTAGTTGTTCTTAATTATCTGTATGGCATCATGGCATGACTTGGTAGAAGCCTATGTCTAGCAGTGATGATTATCCTATCACTTAGTTTTGGTTTGCACAAAAAGTCCGATTCGTCGTCGTCGTCAGCCATAAGACGTCCACTGCTGGACGAAGGCCTCCCAATAGAGGGGTATTGCCATAATCCCCACGCTTGGCAGGCGGCTTGGGGATCGCAGAATACTCACCACCGAGCGAACCAAGAGGACGCTGCTGCCCGTCCTCCAGTGGGTCTGGTTGCAGTTTAAGGACATACCCAGGTCCAAAGTCCGATTAACTTCAGACAAAACCCATACACGGCATATATTGATTTCTACTTAATATTAAAAAAAAATGTTTCTGTGTGCTTTACATAATTATAATGTATGTATAAGTGTCTCGCGTTAAGAAGTTGCGAGGCCTATTTGCCACCATTTATTTAAGAGTCCTATCCTACTATTATTACTCGTATAAATGCAAAAGTTTATCGGTGTGTGTGTGTTTGTTTCTCCTTTCAGCCGTGGATAAAATTTGGTACAGCTACTATTAAAGGCTACTTTAAAATAAATGGTTTTATCCTCAACAATCGCGGGTAAAACCTAGGGGCAGCTAGTTAAAATATATATTTTTTTTTACTCACTAGTACAATTATTATTTTATACTATCTTAGATAAATTTAATTCATTACAAGTTCTTTAATACATTTCTTTCTTAATAATATTAATTTTTAAATATTGCGGTTATATATTGTAATTTTTTTGCGGTGCATTCAGTTTTTTTCTTTTTCAGTTCCATCCCCTTCCATTTTACGTATAACTTGAATTTTATTGTATCTAATAACCTATTTACTCACTCCGCTACCCGCTCGCACCCTACACAACCGCTACACGCCATCGAAGTCATTATTTCATGTGTGAACAACCACACATGTCCGTGTACTTTAAATACACATTATCAGGACATGGCTGTATGACGAGTCTATCCTTCTTCCTTGATTATAGAGCAACGGTTTGCTCGATAATGGTTCAGTTATTTTTGTCCTTCTATTTTTTATAGTTACGGGGAAACGCTTGGACAAGTCTATCAAAGATAATAATACTATACTAGAAATTCTATGAAATGAAAAAAATAAAATAAAGTCATAATAATAGAATTCTTTGAAAGGTTGATGTTTAAATAGGAAATTCATTGATATAATGTTGGATTCTCGGAAATATTGAATTATTTTATTAGCATAGTTCAGCGTTTTTGTTCACAGAAATGATTGACTTTAATTAGGATAATTAGTATCTATTATTTAATACTAGTTGAGCCCATAATTTTGCCCGGAGATTTAATTAAAAAGAAGAAAGAGAGAAAAAGGACGGAAACCCATCTACGCACCGTAACACACATGGTCTTACCTGTAAATTTTAACTAGTCAGATTCAGATTGATTTATTGAATAACTGATTACAAATTGTTACGCTAGGTCTACATGCAAAATAGTGACATCAGATTACCCATATCGGGCATTCAATATATTTAGAACAAATTAATGAACACATTTTTTTTTATTATAAACAATTTCTATTTTAAATATTATGTCAATTAATTTTAGTCCAAAGGTTACATTGATCATCTCAGGTGCTGATATTTCGGGTAAAAGATGAGTATGGTAGAAATGTTTGTAGTGGTAGGCCTCTACTGCAGCTTCCGCCTGGGGAAGTACCACACCCTTGCTAGCTATTCAACTGCCAAGCAGTAGTGTGCAAGTATTATTACTGTATATCGGTTTGAAGGGCAATGTTGCCACATAAATTACTGGGCAGATTTGACAGCGTGACCTGGCACTGCTACTGTTATGGGCAGGAGTGATGGTGACCACCATCGTCTTGTACTTATACAGGGTTATAGTCCTTTGATACAGGGTTATGCGAAAAAGCCAACGTGGTTTTTACTCACTGTAAACAACTATTATCTAAAATCCATGAAAACGAATACAGCTTTTCAATAATGTATGGAAAAGCTGATCACAATGTCGGGTACAGTGAGCTCCTTACGATTTATTACTACAGTTTCACGTAACCCTGTCGTTGTAACGTTGTTATTTTGGAACACACACCCCTTGCATAACAAACAAACGTACAAAATGACCTTCACAACTAATACTTGTATATTATCTAACGCCAAACCGATTACCGGAGTCACCCTCTGTGACGGCAGATGTTAACTAACAAAATGCCATGTTTAACCGCTAGTTCGGTTAATAAGGTCTAATAGCTTTAGATGAAGCTAGGTAAATCCACGGAAAACCTAATAGTAATACGTACAGAAGGTACAGAAGGTAGCTATACAAAACACTTAAAGGTATGCCTATAAACAACAATGTAATTTTTTTCGAGTGCGTAGACATGTTTGTGTATATACAGGGTTAGTTCTAATCAGTTAGCATCCTTTTAAGGGCATATTCTGTAAATATTATTCTGTAGTACTGTATGTATTCTGGAATTACAATATGGAGTGTTTTAAAAAAGGCATCTGCTCACATCTCTCTGGGTTGGCAACGCATCCACAACATTTCTAATGTTGCAGGTGTCCATAGGCGGCGGTGAGCTTACCATCAGGCAAGCCGCATGCTTGTTTGCCTCTCTATTAAATAAAAAAAAAAAAACATCTTTTACTATGGGGCCTACATTGAAATCGCGAAAAATATATCTGCTGTTCCATACAAAAAGTTCATCGACCTTTGGCAAAATGTATGGAGCAGCTGTTTTTTTACGATTTCAATGTTGGCCCCATAGTAAAACTTGTTTGTTTTGATGTACAGAATATGCCCTTAAAAGGATGCTAACTGATTAGAACTAACCCTGTACTATAAATATTGCTTGACTGTTTATCGAATATTACACTGCTGCGCTTAGCTCCACGTCACGTGGCTCCCGTTGGTTGCGCCCACGTCTCATCTCTACAGTGGAATATCGACTCACTATGCAATACGAATAGAGTACAAATAAGTTTTTTTTTAAATATGATATAGGCTTGCGTTTGACTGCCATCTCGTCTGTTGCTAAACGAAGATGCAGTCTACGATGGAGCACGTTTGCCTAGAAGAAACCGATTCACTCGCGACTTGAAGACACCCAGATTATAATTATCGGGAAACACCCACTCGGGCAGCGCTACCCACTGTTTAGCAGTTCGAATAAAGAAAGTGGAATCAAACCGAGCTTGCATTAAATATGATACGATATGGCACGAGTTGAAGGCATTTTGTGGCTCAATTATAGTTTAGACGCGTTTTCAAGGGAGTGAAACTTCTTTACGTAGTAAGTAGCTATATACTATTAAAGTATGTTTTTTGTGGCTTGCGGTTAGTCCTGGGAACGAAGAATAGGTTTGTATTTAACGGTTATTATATGTTATAGTAAACCGTGGTAGTGGGAGACCACAAGACTCGAAATCGTGAGGTCTTCGGTTCAAATCCCGGGCCCAGGAGGAGGCATATGTGTATCCACCAATACGTAACTTGGCCAACTTGTTGGAAATTGCCTAGTCGCCCTTAGAGGATAGACCTATGACCAGCGGCACTATCATGTAACTTTTCGGGATCGCGATTCGGATACGAGTTGTCAAAAATTGACACTTGTCACTGTCACTGCCAAAACTCATTTGAGCCTGCAGGGCAGGATGAAACGCCAAAAGACCGACGGATTTGCTTAACTTAATTAAGGAAATCAATGCATTCGTTCGATAACGATAGCGAAAGAAATCCCTGCGTGATACCGTGAAGCTGTGACAGTGACAAGTGACATTTATGACAAATCGCGATCCGAATCGCGATCCCGAACAGTTACATGATTAGCTTGCAGCAGAGACTAACATGATGTCAAAAATGACAAATATGTCATCGATGTTTAATGATGTACCTACTAAAGCTTAAGTTAGAACTAGACGTAGGACTTTATCCATACGCAGTTGACCTAGTGGTACAAATACGCCATACCTTGTGTGACCTATTTGTGTGAAAATGTCACATGCCTTTTTTTCTTAGTTTTTGGCTTCGCACTTTGTGCATTCAGCTAGTGTCAAGTTTTATGCAATTTCAAGTTTACATAGTCAAAGTTCAAGTCAAATATATCATATATCATAAAATCACAGGTAGTCACACGAAATTAGTAACGGTCGAGTCACAGTCATGCCCTAGTAAAGTTGTGGCGACTTTACTATGGGCTTTTACAGAGTTTTGAAAACAACACGAAAATACATGTTTCACCACATTATATCACTTGCCCACACTCGTGCATGTAATTCAACACTCAATGAATAAAACACCACCATTTTTATCATTAATTCGCGAAAAAACACAAGCTCAAGCAAATAATAAAGTGCAGCGACAAGATTTTTCGTGTTCCCGCCAAAACTCTCAAACTCCTATACTTATTAGCCGTATTAAGATTGTAATTAAAGGAGACGCCTTCAAAAAGTTCCTTAAAAAAATGTGGCGTAAAGGGTCAGATAGTGAAAGGAGTCACGTCGCGTCCGTACGGTATCTTCGTCGCTACGTAAAGTTTTGATAGCAGATGCTCCAATATTTGAAGATGGCGGCCGGGCCCATTTTTATTTAGTTTTCATTTTCCACGCGACGGCACACGGCCCATATAGAATAGATAACATTGAGTAGAGGTGTCAGAGAAACAGCTCCAAAAGCCCGATTCTACACTGATTGTAATTTTAGCCGCTGGTCGCATAATATTATTTGTCCTGATGCGTAGAGGTGTTCAATAAACAATAAGTAAAGGTTTTTTCGAAATTCAACCCCTGAGGGGGTAATGGGTGAAAACTTTTGTATGGAAAGTTCTTTGTTTTTTTTTGATGTTATAGTGATGAAAATTGGTGTTTGGATAGTTCATTCAATATAAAATACGATTTTTTCAATATTTTTGACAGGGCCGACTGAAGGGGGTGAAAGGGCGGTTAAACTTTTTGTGGAAACATCTTTGTTTTTAAGTTATAGTAAAAAAAAAAGGTATTTGGTTAATCTTTTTAACACAAATACTGTAATATTTGTTGGCATGGTTGATCTGAAGGGGTGAAAATGGGGAGGAAAATATAACCCAGCGGTATCGAGCGGGGCGAATTTCTTCCGTAGTTGAGTGGCCACCTCAGTGGTGGTTATATAAATATGAGTGCTGCACACACACATCTTTGCCTATGTAGTGGTTTCCACTTTTGAATGCGTTGGAAAAGCTGACTCCTCCAAGACTGGAACAGTTCCTTCAATAATTTTTTACTCTATAGATAACGTGTATACTTTTATGTTTTTCACATGTGTGGATATATCGATTGTTTGTGTTGTATAGACCGGGTCTTAACTTTTTACTTGTTCAAACAGCGCCCGTGATGCGAACTTAGATTTTATGGTTATTGATATTAGGGTTGTTTTAGTTTAAATTGGGAATTCAGTCGTTTAAGCCTTATACTCGTACGCATGTAAGATACTGGTTCCATTGAATAAAATAAAGAAGTATGACAGAACTCGTCCTTCCAGAGAAAAAATATACACGCCGTTCATGTTGCAAATATATGTGGAAATTCATGTTATATTTTTGTGGTTTTGTTAAAATATTAAGCATAATTTATAAAGCTGGGAATTAAAACTAACTTTGTTGCATTGATTTTAGATATTACTTGTATAATTACGTGTATAGGTTCGGAATTTCGGATACACGTTGCATCCTACTTTTTTTTTCTTAGTTGTTAACATCGCAGGTTGTGCATTCTGCCAGTGTAATTTTTATGAATTTTCAAGTTTTTATATTAAAATCAAGTCAAATATGTCATGAAATCACAGTTAGTCACACGAAATTAGTCATAGTTGAGTCCAAGTCCTGCCCTAGTAAAGTTGTGGCGACTTCACTATGCACACTAGCTTCTACGGAGTTTTGAAAATAACACGAAAAGACATGTTTCACCACATTATATCACTTGCCCACACTCGTGCATGTAATTCAACACTCAATGAATTTTTTTTCAACACCACCATTTTTTATCATTAAATCGCGAAAAAACACAAGTTTCAGAAAATAATACACGGAAAGAAAAAATTAGCTGTGGTAACTAAATTTTAGGTGTAGTAGCAAAAAGTCTTACGAACTATAGGGACAGCTAAGTGTTTAGAAACAACAGTTAATCGTTTTTAGCTGGCGAAATTTAGCTAAGATAGCGAAATATTTTAGCTATAAATTAGTTGCATCGGCTAATAATTTTAGCGATATTTAGCTGTCACTGCTAATTTTATTTGCTATAATTAGCTGTAACAGTAAAAACTGTTAGTTGTGTTCACTAAGAAATTATTTATGGTAGCAAAGTTTGTTTAACATAAATGCAAATTGTTTTAGTTACAAGATAAAATATCTTTATGTAGGATAGCTAACGTAGTTCGTTGTGTCACATAATAACCATATAAGAAACGAGTAACATAATTAGGGGCCGCAGCCAAGTTATTTGCTATTCTTGCATAATATCGTAGCTGTTTTTGACGAGCGGTTTAGCTAATGTTGTGATTTGCATTAGTTATCTCAGCTAAAAGTTTTAGTTACGCCTTGTAACAACTTTATGTGAGACAGCTAATATAATTTGCTATTCTTGCATATAATCTTAGTTGTACTATGTAAGTTGGTTACCTGATGCTCTGTGCTGTGTTTGATGCCCCAGCTAAAAGTTTTAGTTACGCCTTGGAACAACTTTATGTGAGACAGCTAATATAATTTGCTATTCTTGCATATAATCTTAGTTGTACTATGTAAGTTGGTTACCTGATGCTCTGTGCTGTGTTTGAAGCCCCAGCTAAAAGTTTTAGTTACGCCTTGTAACAACTTTACGTGAGACAGCTAATATAATTTGCTATTCTTTCATAGAATCTTAGTTGAACTAGGTAAGTAGTTTACCTGAAGGTCTGTATTGTGTTTGATGTCCCAGCTAAAATTCTTAGTGACGGCTTGTAACAAATTTATGTGTGACAGCTAATGTAATTTGAAGCAATGTTGATGTTATTTATTAGTAGCTGCCAAGATAATTTGCTATGCTTTCATATCATCTTAGCTGTACTAGGTAAGTCGTAATTTGCTATCCTTTCATATCATCTTAGCTGTACTAGGTAAGTCGTAATTTGCTATCATTTCATATCATCTTAGCTGTACTAGGTAAGTCGTTTACCTGATGCTCTTCTGTATTGTGTTTGTTGTCCCAGCTAAAAGTTTTAGTTAAGCCTATAGCCTATGTTTATACATACGTTTATGTTTATACATTATTATCACATTTTTTTGTTACACGTTGTATATTTATACATTTAATTAAAAACAACTTGTCAAATTATATTTAATTTTAATTCAACTATACATTTAGTGTCATTATACATGCAGGAAACAGCCTACAACGTTCGTATGTAAAAGGCGCAGCTATTGACTGGCTAATGAAACTTGGCACAAGAAAACGGCAACATAATAATGAAAAATCGAAATCTGTTAATGTGATAGTCGGATTATTAAATTTTATCGGGATGGGAGTCGCGTGTTCCCGGTTTTAATTCCCACCTGGTGTAGTTTGAAGGAAAACACGATAGTATTCACTTAAAAGTTTATTGAAATCACACAAATGAAAATAATGTGAACGTGGGTAAGAGTTTGCAGACAGTACACTAAAGATCTAAGGACTCTAGGTGATAGCGCGGGCACACTCGAGCACCGAGTCGCGGTAGCGTGTGGTACGCGTGTCTCGCGGTCGGGAGAGAAGCAACTCAACAAATCAACTTTCGTGCGGCGCGGCGCTTGCGGCGTTTCGGCTCGCGGCGCGGGCGACGTTACGGAATATTCCGGAAGGTGTGCGAGTGAGCTAGCGCTATGCAGTACAGAACCTAGGGAGAAGACAGCTGCGGGACGCTCGCACCGGCCGGCGGGCATGCGGATTAGGACTTTGGGTTGCTATACTCCCCCTCTAGTCCTGGAGAACGCCCCCACTCCTGGACTAGGACCCCATCAGCTTTGGCTGGACGTCCGCGTTTCCTCTTAGGAATAACTGGATTTGGCAAAGAGTCGCTTGTGTACTGGGTGATATCTTTGGTGTGCTATTTTCCTATAATATCAGGTTGCTCGATATTTGCGATTTCGTAAGTTGTGGGGCTTACCTTTTTTACGATACAGCATGGCCCATCGTCTCGTGGAAAAAAAACGGTGAGATTCTTCGAACCTTTGCTCAGCAGGTGGGACTTAAACAAAATGAATTTGCCTACCTGGAAATCGTCATATTGTCGGCGTGAAGTATCGGCGTTCTGCTTTGTTTTGTCCTGCTGGATTGCCACGATTCTCGAACAGCTGCTAATGATTTCAGGAAGTGCATGAGATAAGGGAAATATATGGGCAAAGTTTTCTTTCAAAATAGCACAAAGATCATGCTGGACCTCTGTAGGCGACCGCATTTTTCTGCCGAAGGATAAATACGCCGGTAACTTACCTGCACATTGGATGCTTTGTATGTTTGGTAGTGAATGCAGGCTTTGACATAATCGTTGATTATTCTCCGCATCCTTGTTAATTGTGAAATAATACACCTGTGCAACCTTTTGGTAAGTTCTATCTATACCTGGATGGCAGGCGGTCGGTGAGTCGTGTAGCTCTTTCAGGACAGCTGGAACTTGAGTAGCAGGGATGACTAGTTGTGGGGATTCGTTCTCAGAGTCTGGATTGAACCGGTATAATACGCCCTGGTCCATGAGATAGCCTCTCTCTACCTACCTTTGCGCTGCAATTCCTCAGTGCCCTCAAGCTCTTTGATCACCTTTTCCACTTCAGGGTCCAACATCTGCTCTTCGCGTATCTGGCTGGGCAACTTCGTGGGTAAATCGCAGATAACCGAACAGAGCAACAGTCCTCGCGAGATTCTTCAGAGCATACCGGTCTGCTAAGCGTATTCGCCACGACGTTCGCTTTCCCTGGTGTATATTGGAATTGGATGTCAAAGGCTTGCGAGCTTAAGAGCTCAACGAACTAACCTGCCTGTTGGTGACTTCAGTAACAGCAACCAACGAAAAGGTTGGTGATCACTGCCTATAATGACTGGGTGGCTGTCTAGGTAAGGTTAGAATCGCTCTACCGCCCACACTACAGCAAGGGCTTCTCGCTCTGTCGTCGAGTAGTCCCGGTCAGCTGAATTGAGGAGTCAGCTAGCCTATTCGATCGGCCTTTCCTGAATACCGTCGCCCTGTAATAAAACCGCGCATAAGACGTAGTTACTTGCGTCTGTACGCAGGATGAAGGAACGACTAAAACCAGCCTGTACCATTATTGGAGCTGTGGTCAGGAGACGCTCAATGAATCACGCACGACGCAGCTCGATGAATGCTTGAGATTGCTCTGAGCCCCATTTCCAGACTTGGTTCTTTCTGGTCAACCTTGTTAGAGGCTCGGCAACTTTTGAGAAGTTAGGTATAAACTTCCTGAACCAAGAACAGGTTTGCAGGTGTTTTAAGTTCCCTAGTTCATTCATCTCGAGTACAGCACTCACCTTCCCTGGGTCGGCGGAAACACCTTCTTGTGTTATAACGTAACCGAGGTATTTGACACTTTCTCTCGCAAAAAAGCACTTCTCCCTGTTGAGATGGAGGTTGAACTTGGTAGATGCTTACCTGTTTCAATACGATGATCCGCAAACGGAGTTGGACCTCCCCCTGCTCTGAAGACGTGCGCATGCCTGGAGAGGACGGAAGCGAGCGACTGTCGCTCGGTTGAAGAAAGGAGAGTGCTTTCATCATCCTTGAGAACATTAGTAGAAGCACAGGACACGCTACGCGATTTAGGCTCAAAGCAAAGGTTATACTTTACCGTATTATCATCACTGAAGTACCAAACCCCTTTGTTGAAGTCGATGAATACTACCAGTACTCCAGCGGCAGTTATAAAATCGATACCTAATAAGGTCTAGTTGTTTGTAGAATCCGGAAAAATTACGAATGGAGTCTCAATAACTGTCGTCTCTAGGCGCCTCAAGTGTGGTGGTTAAAACGTCCATCCTACCGCACACGTACCACACCGTCTGCCAGTTTAACTCTCTGAGAGGAAACGCGGAGAGGATGATTACGTTGTCGAAGTAGAGCATACAGCGTAGTGTCAACTAACGCGGTACCGTTGAACTCCAAAATATTTATATTAAAAATTGGTCGCACATCCCGGCCAATGGAGGGTTCCGCAGCGTCGTTATTATCCCCACTACAACATTATACATTTATCACGCATTAAATTTAACACATTCTCATTTTACGAAAAAATTGAGTTATTTCTTTTTTGTATAAGACCTTCGACATTTTTAGAAAATTCGTCGTTACAAACATTTTGCATTACATGGTCGTTAGCGTTTTTTGAAATTTTGCAGTTACATACTTTTTGTTGTTGGGCGTCAACACTTTTTGAAATTTTACAATTACACACTTGTTGTTGGTCGACGCAATTTACATTTTGATTATACCCACCATCATCAGTAAAGAAAATGTAAAAAAAAATTGGTCGTTATTTTTTGTATTGGCACGTGAAGGGTTAACATTTAATGTTGTCGTGTCTGCAGGTAAAGTGTTAACATTTTCCGTACTGGGAAAAATATGGTGGGTATTTTGCGTACTGGCACGTGATGGGTTAAGATACCCCATTGTGGCAGTTGAGGGGTTAAGATCTCAATTCGACATACCTATTCGGACATAATAACTAGGATGTTGATTACCATTATTAGCTTTCTGTAAACACATCTTATGACAATGTAAAATTGTTATTATTATACCTAAACAGAATGATTGAAAAAACACGTCTAGTGTTGCATGCAGTAATAGCGCTAGTTTCTCGCAGGGAAGAACTAGGGTGCGTTTTACTTTGTGTGAAAAAATGGCCTCCGATATTTATTTATTACGTTTTACTTTAGCCTTATTAGAGCGATTTTGCGACGAGTTCAATGACCCGTGGGGTGTAAAATTATAATTTTGCTGACATTTGGGTCTATTGATCGGTCGGTTTGGAATAATTAGTGCATGCATCACTATTCAATGCAAAGTACCTAGGCAAATTATTTTTAACTTCGTTACTAGATTTCACGGAATAAACAGATTGTTCGGGTGGTTTTTCTAACTTACTGCAACGTGGTTGTTTGCACAGAGTAATAGAAGCAGAGATGTGATCAAAGGATTTTTCCATAGAAGGACGCGTGATCGTGCGGGGAGGTGTAGGGTTGGCGGGAGGAGTGGTAAATTCCGCACATGGTGCTGCCATCTAGCAGAATTCAGGATACAATTTTTGGAGAAGTGCTTTATCGACAAAATGGAGAACTCTTATAAACGCTAGATTTACTACTAGTGGCGCCATCTCTGGAGCTAGTTAAAAACATCAAGAAACGTTACATATTTCATAAACAAACCACAAAAAACACAAATTAAATTACTTATGAATGAAATGATACGCCAATCATGTCATCGGAATGTTTGCCTCGATATTATGTGCAAGAATAAACGCAGCCACTCATTTTCTTTTCACTTTAACTGCGTAAAAATACTAAAAGTCGTTAGTCTGTTTTGAAAGCCTGAATGACTGCTACGTGAGGCGGTCGCTCGCAGACTGACCAAATAAGTGTGACGTCATACACTCGCCGTCCGCAAATTCTGTCTACGGCCGTAAGTTCCTCATCGCAACTCCCTATTCTCCATGGTTGTTTGTGTCAGAATTTATGACAATAACTGCACTGAGGAGATTGTTTCCTACCTGAGGATGCATTACATTAGGGGTACCTGGCCGCGTCGGCACGGCTGGCGGGGTCGCGGCCGGCGTCCTCTGCGCCGCGCCGGGGCCGGCGGCGGCGGCCGGTTGACGTGCTCGGCCGAAGCTGGCGGCTTGTGTAGCCGGCGGCGGTAGCTCCCTGTGGGGCTCGCAGCGATAGAACTTGTTTTGACTCATCGATCGCGTCCTCGATATGACGCGCTTGGCGCAGCAGCATGTCGAACGAGTCAACCTCGTCACGGTGCATCCTCTCGCAGACTCGGTTGTGAAGGAGGCCGTAGAGCATGTTGATCTGAACCTTTTCAGAGAGGTCTCCGGCGGGTATCCTCGCTTGGAGGGCGCACGCTCCGGTGACGAAGCGTTCGGTCCGTTCACCCTGCTCCTGGCATCGTCGGAACACCACGAGGTTTATACGGTGCGGCGGTCGTCGGCCTCCGAAGGCGCCTTTCAGCGCGATCACGGCGTCACTCCAAGAAGATACTGAACTCTTCAAGCCCAGCCACCAGACCGCGGCCTGCTCGG
Source organism: Erannis defoliaria (assembly GCA_905404285.2). Classification (NCBI taxonomy): domain Eukaryota; kingdom Metazoa; phylum Arthropoda; class Insecta; order Lepidoptera; family Geometridae; genus Erannis; species Erannis defoliaria. Next base: position 9,100,091 of record FR990091.1, on the reverse strand, counting down.
TGAGGAGGAGGCCGAGACCACGGACGGCGTTGTCGTCGCCACCAACCCGGTTACCACTGGCCGAACGGCTTCTTGTCACTACTATAGTCTTATTCATGGACTTACAGTCCGTCGCAAACTAAAAAACACACTGTTGGGCAGCGATTTATCGGGATGGGAGTCGCGAGTTCCCGGTTTTAGTTCCCAGCAGATGTAGTTTGAAGGTAAACACGATAGGTAGTCAGGGTCTTCAATTAAAAGTTTATTGAAATCACACAAATGAAAATAATTTGAACGTGGGTAAGAGTTTGCAGACAGTACACTAGTAAGGGGGCACTACACTCGGGCACCGAGTCGCGGTCGGTAGCGTGCGGTACGCGCAGTGTTGCCATGTCAGAATTTAGGTTTACGGCGATTCCTTGTAAAAAAACGGTAGATTCTAAGAAATTACGGTAACTGCACTAGGAAAAACACGGTGAAAATTACAGTGTACTATTTGTTTATAAAACAACAATTTGTCGTACAAATCACTATTTATTGGAAAAACGACATTATATTACTATAAGAATATTATTGTAATTCAGAATATTTACATGGATATACTGATTAAAAAAGATTTAACAACAAAATAAAACAAAAAAGTCTGAATCTGAACCGAACATCTCCTAATTTTTGTTAATTATCAGATTTAATAAACCGACTTGAAAAAGAAGAGGTTCTCTATTCAACTGTATGTCTGTTGCGCAATTACTCCGCCAATTTCGTTGAGCTTGAATCTAAGCTCATTTATTTTGCATTCAGCAAAATAAATGTTATTTTTTATTTATTTATTAATTTTTTTTTTTTGTTGTGTACGATAAAGAGTTTATCTATCTATCTATCATTCACAAAAATAAATAAAGGCAGAAATGACACGATGTTGCCAAGATGACATTGTTAATTTAACGGATTATGGTTTCAGAGTATTGGAATTAACTTTTTCAATTAAAAATAAACGGGACAAGATAAAGTATTTGTTAAATTGCTCGAACACCTTTTTAGTTCATCCAAGTCAGATCAATTTCTTTAGCATCTGGCAACTTTCCTCTTGCCTGGCCCATTTTCTCCCGCCAAAAAGAGTCTGCCTTTAAAAACTTAGGTTAAAAACGTCAAAAAGATTAGCTGTAGCAGCTAATTCATTGTTTGGCAATGTAACAAAGATGATTTTTGCTACAGCAGCTAATCATTTCGGGCACGTAGGTACCTACTTTAGTTTTAGATAAATAGGTATTTTACTTAACTTGCAACTTTTTGCGAGTAAAAGAGGACCGTCGGCTGGCTCATCGTAATAATGTAGGTACTTACCTCCAGCGACGGTGATAATGGAATGGACGGGCCCAGCGCTTGCAAATCGTTCAAAAATAACAAGTCAACACAATCAAGCATACCTAAAACTACTTATGCATTTAACATTTGCCGGAAAATAGAGAGATTCGATCTAATTTTATCATTGTCGCTTAGCTTAGATAAGCGTAGGGTAAGCGGGGTAGGTACCCCTACCTCGACCTACTATCTAAGGTACCTTACCCCTAAGATGTTATTACCTGTTTTTTTTTTAGTTCAACTCTCTGCCTTATCCACCTACTGTTAAGATGCAACTACCTTATCTATGTCCAAGATTGTTATAGGTATTTGGTTACCTATAGAGGTAGGTTCCTAGTTATCAAGTGAACCCATCAAACCCTTGGAAAGTGATAATACATACTTAATCTATTGCTATAAGAATCTCTGTCCTGACTTACCGACTGACTGATTGATTGACTGGCTGACTGGCGCACAGCCTAAACAGCTGGTCGTACAGACTTGCAATTTGGAGGGTGTATTCGTCTTGATGCGTAGGGGCATGAACCTATAAAAAAAGTCGGACGGAACTCCCGCACAGACAACATTGTGTCACCGTAATGGCGGCGGCTATCTATGTGTGAATGAATTTAGGGTTGCCATAATTCCCAAAAAAATAACCTTGTATTATCTAGACAAATACAGGTCGGCAGACAAGTTTATTGAAACTAGATTTTGGCCGCAATTTCGTTCACTTGAACTACAATAAGGCAACCATTTTAAATTACCTCCCTAAAGTATGGAAGCTCTAAATAAAAAAAGTATCAAGAGGTCAAGCTGTATCTCCGGTTCTACCCATCGGAATTAGATTAAACATGGCTTAGATTTTAAGTTGGAGTATGACCCTATAGTATACCCATACCCATAACCCTAGGTATCAACCTGTAAAAATCCCATCAAAATCCGTTCAGCGGTTTTTGCGTCATGTAGGCAGTAAATATCGTACTATTTTAAAAGGTTAATGGTGGCAAAATGTACTTGAATAGGTGACCGCCTGTGAATATCGCGTAATGTTGTCTTGTTTGCAGTGAATTTCTAATCCCGAACTGAAACCCCATCATTTTTTGTTACAGAACACTCGGTGCGCGAGTCCGACTCTCACTTGGACAGTTTTTTAAAATTATAACTATAGAATTAATTAAAAAAGTCCCATTATTTCAGGTCATATCATCATGTCTGTGTATCCCCGAAGGGGTAGGCAGAAGTGTCAGAACACCCATATATTTCGGGTAATTTGTACATGAATATTGGTAACACTGTATTCTGACGAATTATTTTGTTCTGTCGCATGAATATTGGTTTTAATGTATAAAATCGGGAACTAAGTGATTGAATTATTCATTTACCTATGAAACGTGATTCCTGGTTTTTTTTTATTTTGGTCACTACGGTTTTTACACCACTTTACCACAGAAGACATTCAAATTTTTTCGCAGCGTAGCCGTGCCGACTTTGTTGCGTTTGCCCGCGTAATGGCTGACTCTTGTGTGAATGTGTGCGTGCGGGCCTGTACGTACAGTAAACTGGCCGACCTGAGTGACACAGTATGTTGTTAGCGAGAATCTGTCCGACTTTTTTTCTAGGTTCATGCGTAGGGGTGTACTTATTATTAAACTGGTGAATATGGAGAGGTAAATAATTAGTTAATAGCCCAGCAGTATAAGATACGAGTATTTGGGAGCGGACCGAATTTCTTCCGCACGTGGTAGTCGCCGGGGACCTCTTCTAGTAATTTATATAATTAGGGTAGAGGTAATAATATTATGGACCTGGGTATGTCCTAAAACTGAATCCATAACCACCGCGGGATGGACAGCCGCGTAGGTAGGTAGGTACCTTTCGGTTAACGGCGCGGCGGTTTTTTTTTAATTTTTTTTTCATGACTGATGCTGTTGGCCTCAGATGGCCTCTACAGCGTCACCGGACTTTAGGCAAGCGCAAATGGCGCTCGGCCTAGGTTTAGGTTAAAGGCGACTAGCTCAAGGGCACCTCAGATGGTACGAACCTCGGCTTGGCCGTCGCCGGGAGTGGGGTCAGACTTGCCCTGGCACCCCAGAAGGGGTATGGGCGCGGCGGTGAGCATTCGGCGATTACCAAGCCGCTGGGCTCGAATTTTATCGCGATTTTGAATTTACGCTCCCAGTGATCCTACCTAAAGGTTGGTGCAATGAAATGTTGGTCTAGAGTTTTTTCGGGGTTAGGCCCTTTTCTTCGACTACCTGTCTGGGCTACCAGAAGTTGTAGAAAATATTCTATTGTATGTAGTGCATTGCGCTAATATTTTGTAGTGGCTAAAGTAAAGGTTTAGGACATTTTCCAGCCCAGGTGGCTTAGTGGTACAATAAGAACTAGGCCAAAATGTCACATGCCTGTACAAAGGTTGATAAAGTTTTTGGCAAAATACACCAAATTTTGTTTATAGCGGTTCAACAAAATTTATTTTGCTGCAGTACCCAAAAAAATTTGTACAGCAACAAAAAGTGATTAGTTACTTTATATAATCATGCTATGCTAGTATCGATAATATTCTATTGTATGTAGTGGCTAAGGTAATTTGCAAAGGTTTATAAAGTTTTTGGCAATGAAAAACAATTTTGTTTTAGCAGTTCCAACAAAATTTATTTTGCTGCAGTACCCAAAAAAATTAGTACAGTAACAAAAACTTATTAGGTACTTCATATAACCATACTTTGCTAGTATCGATAATATTCTATTGTATGTAGTGGCTAAGGTAATTTACAAAGGTTTATAAAGTTTTTGGCAATGAAAAACAATTTTGTTTTAGCAGTTCCAACAAAATTTATTTTGCTGCAGTACCCAAAAAAATTAGTACAGTAACAAAAACTTATTAGGTACTTCATATAACCATACTTTGCTAGTATCGATAATATTCTATTGTATGTAGTGGCTAAGGTAATTGGCAAAGGTTAATAAAGTTTCTGGCAACGTGAAACAATTTTGTTTGAGCAGTTGCAACAAAATGTATTTTGCCGCACTACCCAAAAAAAAATGGTACAGCAACGAAAAATTATTAAGTACTTTATATAATTATACTTTAGTAGTATCGATAATATTGTATTGTATGTAGTGGCCTAGGTAGTTTGCAAAGATTCATAAAGTGTTTTGGCAACATTGATAATTATTTTCTTTAAGCATTTGTAAAAATGTTGTTAAAAATGTATGATGTTACATCGAAAGAAATTATTGAAATTATCTACATATTCATAGAAATTATTATTAATGCTAGTAAAACTTATTATCACTTGTAACAAAGACACTTTTTGTTGCAAATTGCAAGTTTTATTGTCAATAACAGCGAAACATTTATGAATTATAGTAAAAATTCTTTGCAGTGACTGTCACTGGGAACCTTTAAATGTATTTTGCTATTAAAGATAAAAAAATTAGCAATTACAGTTAAACAATTAGCAAATATTGCAAATTGTTTGTAAATCCTTTAGCTAAATTTCATTTTCAAAAGTGGATAAGTGCTATTAGTTGTAGTTAACAACGCTTTGCTAATGTTACTAAGATATTTTATGTTGCAGCAAATGAATCGGCAGCAAAGCGGGTTTAGCAACCATAGCAAAATCATTTTTTTCCGTGTAGAATGCAACGACATGATTTTTCCGTTTTCCCGCCAAAACTCCAGCTGCATTCTAGTTCTGTATAGTCTTTTGTTTTGTTTTGTTTTTAATAATTCCTGGCCATGGATACTAGTCCTTCAGCCGAATACATATTTCTTCATCAATCCTTCTTTCTGCAGTTAAATGAGTCGTAGTCACAGTCCAAGTCACACACAGTAAGTCACAGTCAAGTACAATCATGCCCTAGTAAAGTCGTGGCAACTTTACTACAAGCTTCTTCGGAGTTATGGAAACAACACGAAAAGACACGTTTCACTACATTATATCACTTGCCCACACTCTTGCTCGTAAATCAGCACTTGCTCGTAAAACGCCACCATTTTTATGCGTTAACACTCGAAAAAACACAAGTTTTGGAAAATAATACAATGCGACATGATTTTCTCGCGTTCCCGCCAAAACTCCTGTATAGTCTTTGTCAATGCAGTGCTGCCAGCTGTACCATCATCTTTGTAGCTAGATGTCATGCAGAAAGTAGCCAGATCCTTTTACTTTATGATTACCACAAAAAGTAGCTATAGAAGTAGCAAAAGTTAAAAACTAAATATTACTGGTTTAAAATCAATCCCTACATTAAAATTACAATGTGTTTTAACGAACACGAGCGCGCCGCATCCCATTAACTCTGTATTCTAGCTATTGTCCTCCACGACTATGTAAAAAATGACGCCTCAGCACCATCACACTAAAATTGGCAAACTGGATTGACACAGATCAAAAATAAGAGTTGGTAGAGTAGGTAGAGTAGGTAGAGTCTGTAGAGTCGGTGTTAAAGTGGTGAATTTTGGGAGCGGGCCGAATTTCTTCCGTACGCGGACGAAGTCGCGGGCGACTTCTAGAGTAATATATTTAATTTGCTCTATCAGTTCGTACAAGTTTCATTCATGCACGCGGCTTCTTTCTACTAGGCTGAAACTGTATAGGAGTTTGCCATCTCCTTCTTTATAAAATTCAAACTGGCTAGTTGTTGAGTCAGGGTTCTGTCCGTTCTATTTTTAGTTTAAATCAGATAAATTTACTAGATTTAAATATTATTTTCTATAAACATCAACAACGATACGTGATTGAATCAGGCGTTACTCTGCGGAAGTTGATTTTAACAAACATTTTTTTTTGTTTTTTTTTTATCCAACTGTTGTATACTGTATATCTAATGTATTTCCGCTGTACTATCGTATCGAGTACAAAAGAGATAGGGGGCTAATCAGAAATAAACCAGAAGACATCATCTGCTGGACGAAGGCCTCCTTCTTAATAGGGAAGAGTTGCTATGATCCCCACGCTTGGCAGGCGGCTTGGGGATCACAGAATGCTCACCACCGTTAACCAAGAGAACGCTGCTGCCCGTCCTCCGGAGGTTCTGAACGCAGTTTTAGGACATACCCATGGCTAGTCTAGCAGTGACTAATAGAAGGCTGATGTTGGTATAATTTAACCAATTAGTAACATGACATACCTTAAGTAAATGTAAATTCATTCGTGAGATAAATCTAACTGAATCTAATAAATCTAGAATGCTTACCACCGTTAACAGAGAGGACACTGCTGCCCTTCCTCCGGTGGTTCTGGATGAAAATAAAGGGCGGGTGTTTCGTTTGGAAAGTTCTTTGTTTTAAAGTTATGAAAAAAAGTGGTGAATTGGGGAGGAAAATGATTAGTAATTAACCCAACAGGGCCAGAGCGGTTTGGAATCTACACGAGTATTTAGGAGCGGGTCGAATTTATTTCTTACTCGGGCAAAGTCGCGGGGGACCTCTAGTCTGTGATAAAAAGTTATTAGTACTGAAACAAAGAATCAATTTAATCTGACAGAAATTATTCATTTTATCTGTAAACAAAAAAGTATAAAAATCTGACACAAAGTATTACATTTTCCAGAAACAATTTGTTAAAAAAAAAACAAGTTGTGTACGGTTATAACTGGACTTCAGGTTCACAGTGCTCTATTTACCATGTAGCTGTATCTTTTCAATAAAATATAATAAAGTAAAAATATAATAAGTAAGAAATGTAACGATTAAATAAAATATGTTTTACCTTTTGCCTTTTGGGCGATCCACCTTAAGAAATAACTTTTCAAATTTCAACCTAGCTTTAACCTAGATATTAAAATATCCGTATCTCTCGAGCCGGGTATTTTAACGTGCCGTATATCCCGTAATACCGTAGGTTATTAAATAAATCCAAGTTACGTGACGCATCGCGCCACCGTAAAACGGAAGGGTAATCTTACGGCACTATTCAATAAACCTTGGGCCCGGATATAAAAATAATGGGACAATTCTGATACGGGTTTAAAGGGTACAGATTATAGCGTGGGACGAATAATTGTTAAAGTTTTGATATAAAGTTTTTTTATAATAATATGTTTCGTAGTAAAATAAAATGTTACATATAATTAGGGAAAGTATGTCGTAAAACTCCATCCAGAACCACCGGAGGACGGGCAGTAGCGTCCTCTCGGTTAACGTTGACGAGCATTCTGCGATCCCCAAGCCGCCTGCTAAGTGTGGGGATTATGGCAACCCCTCCCTGGCTTTCGTCCAGAAGTGGACTTCTTCTGGCTGAAGAGATGGCCCTTGATAATCCCCACCCTAGGCAGACGGTCGCAGATCGCAGAATGCTCGCCACCCTTAGCAGAGAGGACGCTGCTGCCCGTCTTCCGGTGTTTCTGATTGCAGTTTTAGGACGTACCCGAGTCTCAAAGGAGGATTATCCCCACCCTATTAAGGGGGAGGCCTACGTCCAACAGTGGACGTTTTCTAGCCGATGTTGTAATTTACCGCGATCATACTGCTTGTAATGTTGCGCGATTGTTGTGGTTTTTGTTTTGACTTTGTTTTGGTTATGTTGTGTTGAGTGTAGTTCCGGTGGATGCAAATGGCAGGTTGTGGTACAGTGTGGCGGCCGAAGGGGGAGGCCTTCGTTCAGCAGTGGACGTCTCCGGGCTGATAATGATGATGTTGTGAACATGTGAAGAAGAAGAAGAAGAAGAAAATAATTTATTCTGTGACATCAGCACAAAATAATAATACAACCATTGATACATTTACAGATTCTTGAGTGATGTCACAAAAAGTCCGCAACTCAGCATAATGCTGTTTAACAAACAGCGCTGGTCTTCCGTTGAAGCCGAATTAGCGAGGTCACGAAAGGCTTATAAACAGTAAAACATAAAACAATATTTCACGTAACTACTGTCATATACATATGCCTACAAAACAATGAGGCCATGTGGTGTTGTGTCTGCTCCTGAACATGGGGCATATTAAGGATTTCGTTTCACAACCTAATCACGGTAAATATCCCTTAAATATACATAGAACTGTATTGACTGACGTCGATAATAAATCGAAGCCATTTTAGAGGGCACTTCTGCTTAATTTTTGCTTTAATTATTACAATAAACCATTCTAAACCTAAGTAAGTGCTTATATCAGGTACCTATTGCAAATAATTGGTTTTTGTCCATGAAAACTCATATTATTCGTCCGATTACACAATAAAACCGTAGTTAATAAAATAATAAGTCGGGTATTATAGTAGAAACCAAGGAAGACAGAGTCGTGTGACCTGACATCTGGGTTCCGTTGACCTAGAATTGTTATATAGCAATTAATTTTTCTATATACGGTAGTATTTAGCTAGAAGGAGGTATTTTTGCGCTTAATTGTAAGAAAACCGACCAAGAAATCGCGAAAAAAAATTGCCGGCCCATACATTAATTTGAACTTCACTTGTTAAAATGGTAAGCATTTTGCATTTTAGGCAACTTTTTTACAATTTGGCTAAGCATAGGCCGCCGTATTGTAGAGCGTATCGCAACGACAACCCGGCTAAAAGTTGATCCGCCGTATTACAAAACGCCTCAGTTTTGTAAAATGGCTAGCCATTATGACATACGGCGAATTATACAATTGGGTTGCAACAGATACGCGTACTAATCTGTAACTAGCGTGGTGAATATGGCCAAATCGCTCTTCGACGTTTGAATTATGTCTAACAGTCAGTGGGCCATTAAAAGCGTGGTTATGCTTTATTTAATTCAAATATATTCCGGTCAGAAATCGAACCCGTAATCGAACTTGTAATACTAAAATATTGAGCATTAAGTATTATAGCTTATTACTACTGTACTTGACCTGGGTATGTCCTACAACTGCATCCAGCACCACCGGAGGATGGGCAGCAGCGTCCTCTTAGTTGACGGTGGTAACACTCTGCGATCCCCAAGCCGCCTGCCAAGCGTGGGGATTATGGCAACCCCTCCCTATTAAGGAAGAGGCTTTCGTCCAGCAGTGGACGTCTTCCGGCTGTTGATGACTACTGTACTTACTACTTACCTACTTATTTTTGTACTCACTAATTTTTGTCGTTTTCTTTTGTGCCCACGGATCTCTAAAACATAATCCAATTGAACTCATACAATAGGAAATCGACATGCGAAACGATTATAGTGCAGAGTAGTGAGGGTCAGAGAGTATTGTGTAGATTAGGGAGGGACAGAGTTATTGTAGAGTAGGGATAGAGGATAGGGGCGAGAATCTAAGCGATAAGCGATTCGATACGCACTGTCCGTGGTCAGATAATAAAGGTTATAAAAAATATGTGGGTGTAATTTACTGCTTTATGATTGGGAAATTTACTGCAGTTAAGTTTTATTGACCAAGCGAAGCGAAAGTCTCCGAGTCAAAGGGAACAAGTCGGCGTCTGAATAATATGCTTGTGTTTGTAATTTGTTCGACGATAACTTGCGAACCGTTGATCCGATCTTTATCAAGTTTTTGTAAGCAAGTAGTTTGTGTAAATACAATTCTCAAATTCGAAAATGGCCCATATTGTTGGCTTAATGATATGGGGGTCGCGAGGTCTCAGTTTTGCTCCAAAGGACTAGGTCTAGGTAATAATCTAAACAAAGAGTGGTGTCCTGTGATAATAAGTTGATTTTTATGAAATTTTGCAGACAAGTTTATACAAATACCTACAATAACTGGAAATATTTATGGATCTATCAAAAGATTGAAGATAATGATCCAGGTCGAGAACGTTGTTGGGGATGGGGATAGACGCCTGGTTTTATTCTCAGGCTTGCGTTTGACAGCTTCTTACCTAATGAGCAAAGTCAAAGTCATTTATTGATAAGCTTTCATCTTGCCTAGAAGAAATCGACCCAATTTAATGTTGATGTACGTAAATTGGGCTATTATTGGACTATAAATTCAAATCAGTAAGAGAAAAACCTTATTATATTACAAAAAAATCTATACATAAGCACGTTTCTGCTTAATTATATAAGTAGACCAAATTCAAATTACACTAGCCCGGTTTTACCAATCCGTCCCATATTCGTGTAATCACGGCGACATCAATACCTAAATTGCCAATCCAGTGCCCTCATTTTTCCATCCACCCCGTAAATATAAAAAATAGGCCACTATTCCCCAAAATTAGCCCCCACCTCTATCCATAGACAAACAAAATGGCGTATGGGGCGACACAGATTATTGAAAACTACAGATAAACAACTTCTTACTTTCCAATACAAAGACAGTGAGGCCTATGAAATGCCTGCGGCAAACCCCGTGCCCAAGTAATGATCAAGAAATCGTTTTACATGAATCGAAACTGTCAAGAATGATTTTTCTTAACCGAGTGTAGGAAGTCTGTACAAGTAAAAAGTTGGGGTCTAAAAAATTTCTTTGAAAAAATTGCCCATTTTTGACCAGCTGTATCTCCGCAATCAATGGACCTAGAGAGTTCGAGTAAAGATCAAATGGTAGCAAATTTAGTTTCCTTAATAAAAGTTAAAAGTAAAGGTACCAGAAAAACGCTTTCCTAATGTAGTTTTGCCAAAATTTAACATGCAAGGTTTTCACATGCACATGCACATGGTTTTCAGGCTTTCAAACTTGGGTTTAAATTACTTTCAGGGTTCCAAAACATATTTAAAAAAAACGCAGATACATGCGCTTATACGATGTTAGATATTATTTATTAACTGGGTTATTATTCGGTCGCGGTAAAACTAGGTTGGGAATAAAAAACTAAGTAAATATTTCCTCAAAGATAAGTCGTAACTGAACTTTTATTTTCGTGCCATTCAAAGTTAAGTTTCTGTACTGACTCTGCGTAAATGCTTCTTGCGGTCACCCATTCGAAAACTATGGCCTAACTATCCGGCCTGGACATTCCCTAACTTTGCTAACTTAACTAATATTTGCTAACAAAACGAATAAAATCTTGAATTGAGTCTTTATTGATTTAAGTTATCTATCTGTAGTATTCGCGGTTGAGTTATTAAATTACGCATTTTCGTGGGTTCACTGAAGCTTTATGTAATCAATTTACTAAAATTGATATCTATTTCGGTAATAAAATAGGAGTGAAACGAAAACAAGGGGGTCGTACTTACAATGAATGTGTTATTATATCGAGCGGTAGTATGGAGAGCTAGCGGCTAGATCGGCAAAGTAATGTTTAAACAAGTAACTTTGTCAAAAAAAATTAAACGACTTCAAATTATTAAGGGATTACCTCGGGAGGGTACTTTTTTATTTGAATGGGTATATCCCTTTCAAATAAAAATAATAATTTCAAAATAGATCCACAACTAACGGAGAAATCGGAGAACTAACATTAAAGAAAAACAGAACCTTCTCCTTTTTTGAAGTCGTTTTTTTTATGTTTTTTGCGTAGTGTACAAACAGGCTTTATCAATAAACCATAGTAGTATGTTGTATGTGTCGTGTATGTTACAGAAAGCCTGTCAGCAGTGAAATATTTTTTTAAATCTGTTAAGTATTCCACTAATCAAACTCAACAGAACCTCCGTATGACATAAAGTGTTGATAGAATAAAATAATTAGGTCACTTACATCATGTAACTCAATTATTTGCAGTAGATTTACTAGAGACTTGTTCTTCAATCAAGTAACATGCGCACTGTTGTATTGTGATGATGAGTTCTTTCTTATAGAAATCTTGTCATGATCGGTTCTTACAACTCTCAAGAGAAAACCAATACAATGTCAGGATTATTCATAATAATAATGATGAATGATTAGATAGGTAAACCTAATTATCTACCTAACTACATTAGAACTTACCATATTGTTGTAACTAGTACTTATTATCGGAAAATACCTTTAAGAAACTGTGAGAAACCTCCTAGTGTATATTAAGCCCTACTTTTATAGTATATTGTTTCAATCTCATTAAAATATAGATATTATTCTACGGTAAGGCAAATTCGCTGGGAATGATTTTATATGAAAAGCTATTCCGGCTTTTTCTTTAATTTAATTTTGCAGTATTATGCGCGTAGCAAAATAGGTCGTTTTTTAACTGAGTTATCAAACCTGGAGAGCGTGTCGAAAATTCTACTGCTGTCAGTGTCATAATTATAATTTAATTTTTTTTTATTCATTCACGTGACGAGACGAGCAAGACGTTCGCCTGGTGGTAAGCGTCACGCCTGCCACTAACAGTAGCAGTGCTAGAATTGTGACCTTGCGAACACAATCCTGCGCCGCACTGTACTGCGCTCGTCGCCCTGAGATATCAGATGTTAAATCTCTTCATACCTAGTAATTTCTCTGGTAACATTTCCCTTCAAACCGGAACACAGCAATGCTTGCACACTACTGCTTGGCGGTTGAATAACTGGCAAAGGTGTGGTACTTCCCGAGGCGGACTCTGCAGTAGAGTTCTACCACTACTTCGTTGTCTTTTGTAGTTTTTTTCCAAAAAACCAATTTTTTCTTAATTTTTGGCAAAGTTCTTGTACATTCTGCAACTGCCAAGTATATGCATTTATCAAGTTTCAGATATTACTAGGTCAAATAAGTCATAAAATCACTGTCAGTCACATAAACTTAGGCACAACCAAGTTCCAGTCATGCACTAGTAAAGTTGTAGCCACTTTTCTATAAGCCTTTACGAAGTTTTGAAAACAACCCTGTGGTGAAACATGTTTCTTTGGCAAGAGTTTATCACTTGTTCAATTTCGAGCACAAAATTCGGCACCTTTAAAACACTACCATTTTTAAACCTTAACACGCGAAAAAACACAAGTTAAAGAAATAAATGCAATGTAGAGACATTATTTTTCCGCGTACCAGCCAATAACTCCACGCCCTGTTTTAGCGCGAACGAAAAGAGATTATTATTTTGAGCAGCTTGAAAAATACAAAACAACTCTTCGGCTAGACTTAAAATTGCATAAGGCTCTAAACTGATTGGGCAAGTCAGAATCTAATTGCCATTTCTATACTCAGAAAGATTTTCTTTTAGTCTAAGTTAAGCTTTATTTAATATCTCTAGATAAAACGCTTTAAACCTTCTTTTACCCAAAAGCCGAAAATTAGATCTTAAAGGCACTATATAAAAAAACTAAAGATAAAAATGTTAAAACGTACCATTAATTTAAGTCAGAAGACAAATTTACTTTTCTTCTATTTGTTTAGTCTAATGACTTTGGGCTAAATCGACTTACTTATAAGTGCCTTAGCCTTCTAAGATTTCTGAGTAATATTTGTATTTTTTATAAGTATGATTTGCCTATCGGAGGTAACTTTAAATCAATAGATTCAGTTAGATTTATCTCACGAATGAATTTACATTTACTTAAGCTACGTCATGTTACTTAATTAAACAATAATTAAACATTAAACATTAATAATTAAACATTAGGCCACATGCCTAATAGGCAATGCCTAATAGGCATGTGGCCTAATGTTTAATTTATGACAAATAACAGGCTTAGTGATGAATATAACTAAATACATTACAAAAACTGAAAAAATAAATTGTATTGGCTGATAAATCTCTGAGATATGAGCGTTTAAAGTTTTAGGTGGGGATAGAGAGGGGATGCTCTATCCCTTTCTCGCATAGCACGTGTTAGTATGGCATTTGTATGCCGCGCCTGAGGCTTGACGTCATAGGTCAGTATAGCGCGCTCTTTGTCTAGCTTGAAATTAAAATACTTAGAACTTATTTATTTTCGAGTTATTTTAAATTTTGTTTTCGTTGATAGGCTCTATTGATGATCAGCTTTTTAATGAGATAATAAAAAAATTGTAGTCACCATGCCTATTGCTTAAACTATACCAACATCAGCCTTCTATTAGTCACTGCTAGACCAGCCAGCCAGCCAGCTGCCTGGCCAGCAGGACTAAAGGGACCAGTACCACCGGAGGACGGGCAGCAGCGTCCTCTCATTTAACGGTGGTGAGCATTCTGTGATCTCCAAGCCGCCTGCCAAGCGTAGGGATCATGCATAGAGAATAGGGAGTTGCGATGAGGAATATACGGCCGTAGAACAGAATTTGCGGACGGAGTGTGTAACGTCACACTTACTCGTATTAGCTCAGTCTGCGAGCGACCGCCGCACGTAACAGTCATTCAGGCTTTCAAAATAGATGTACGACTTTTAGTGTTTTTACGCAGTAAAAGTGAAAAGAAAATGAGTGGCTGCGTTTTTTCTTGCACTTATTATCGAGGCAAACATTACGATGACATGATTGGCGTCTCATTTCATTCATAAGTAATTTTATTTGTGTTTTTTGTGTTTTTTTATGAAATAGTAACGTTTCTTGATGTTTTTGACTAGCTCCAGAGATGGCGCCACTAGTAGTAAATCTAGCGTATAAAAGAGTTCTCTATTTTGTCGATAAAGCACTCCACACACTCCTTCACACACACTCACACTCACACTCGCACTCGCACTTCTACTCCTTTTTTTCTTTCTTTCTTTCTTTCAAAAAACTTATCCTAAATTCTGCTAGATGGCAGCACCATGTGCGGAATTTACCACACCTCCCGCCAACCCTACACCTCCCCGCACGATCACGCGTCCTTCTATGGAAAAAAACCTTTGATCACATCTCTGCTTCTATTACTCTGTGGGATCATGGCAACCCCTCCCTATTAAGGCGGAGGCCTTCGTCCTGCAGTGGACGTCTTCTGGCTGACTAGATATAGGCCTTCTCTCGAAAGATTATTGAGCCATATCCACCTCTCTGGCCCCGTTGCGGGTTGGAGAATTCACAACGTTAGATGAAATTATAGCAAAATACAAGTCAAAAAAAATTGGTTAACCAATTAAAGCAGTTGTAAAGGCTTATGTTTAACGTTAGAAATATATTTATAGCATTCAGCTGGCCCAGTTGTGGGTTCGAGGATTCATAAGCTAATTAATAAGTATAAAAATTCAAAACAAAAAATTATTCATTCTTAAAAGAATCTCTAATGATTCTCTTTTATTCTTTTCATCACACTTGCTCGTAAAGTAGATCTTATTACATCGCTTTTAGGCTCATAATCCAAGCTATTATACACGCGTGCTTTTTACTTTACATTACGGCACTTGTACTATAATAGGTATAACCCGCTAAAGTCAAGTTTGTACGTGACTGCAATTAGACGTACGTGTACGAAGCACTCTTAATATAGCCGGGTAATACTTACAGTTTTTTTGTAATACCAACAAAAAGTTCTTATGCCGCTGAAGTAAATGTCAACCTGCGCGCGCATTACTGATTTGGGCGCCATTTTCTGCAAATGTTTGTTGACGTTTTTGCTGTGTGGTTGATTATTATCAAAAAAAAATTGTTTTTTCCTCGCAAGTGTGACGAAAACAGTCGTATGGAACTCTTGTGCTATTAGTCATTACGCTCTCGGCTTTCTTATCATACCGCCTCTAGTGTAATGACCAACATAGCACACTCGTATCATAATGTACTATTAAAGGCTTATGTTAAACTTACTACCAGAAAGATAATTTTTAATTGCCAAATAAAATAAACGAGCACCAAATTTGACACACCTTTTTAATAAAAAAAGATAGTCGAATATTAAATATTTCTAGAATTGATCAATTCAATCCTATCAATAGAATTCTATGTATTTAAATAAAGAAATGAATGAAAAAAAACAACGAATTAATTTAATTTTTCACCTGTAACATGTTTTACACCTTAGTCATTTCCTATTTAATTTTATTTTGATATTTCTGCTACTAGAAATAAACCCTTGTTATAAAAAGTGAAAAGCCCCTCAACCAGACGGAACCAATGAAAGATTATTCCGGTAGTTATTTTATCCAGTATTTAAATAGGGGTATGTCTCCACGGATACCGGGATCGGATATATAATATATATAGCCACGGATCACAGAGAGTTGTATCCACCAATACCCTGACCCGTTTACCTCACAAAAACAAATTCATAATTTTACCAGCTGATCACGGTATCCGATTAGGAACCTATTTTATACCTTACGTACCTAGCTATTATTATCATTATGGTTATATATGGGTATATGTAAAAATATAGTTTTCTTTTAATTTAACATATTATATACATGAAAAGCGAATGCCAGAATACTTTTTTTTTATACAGTCAAGTGTTGAGACTAGCTAGACTTTCATCTGATAGTAAACGACACGCCTGCCACTAACAGTAGCAGTGCTAGAATTGTGAACTTGCGAACACAATCCTGCGCCGCACTGCACTGCGCTCATCACCCTGAGATATTAGATGTTAAATCTCTTCATACCCAGTAATTTATCTGGTAACATTGCCCTTCAAACCAGAACACAGTAATGCTTGCACACTACTGCTTGGCGGTTGAATAACTGGCAAAGGTGTGGTACTTCCCCAGGCGGACCCTGCAGTAGAGTCCTACCACTACAAAAAATAAATCAAATAAATAAAAAAAGTAAATCTTTATAATATGTTTCACCCTTTTGTCGCACGTCAGATGCATCTGGCATTTTGTACTTTACTGCGATATCTTTATTCTTCTTTGAAAATGTTTTCGGTGTCCAACAGATAATACAAGGTTGCACGTAAAGTTATTAGGCTGAAAGAAAGTTATTTTACTCATTACCTATCATGAACTAGTTTTAAAACACTAGGGCCTTCGCTTGTCTGTGTTTTAGAATGAGGCCATAACTAAAAACGCGAAAAAAAAAACAACTTTTCCATGCATGTCTTCGGTATTATTGTATTTTTTTGTTACACATCGGTATATATTTTTTTTTCCATAAATAAAATCATGTCTATATATATTTATAATTAGTATAAGTATAATTTAAGAGTAGACAAGTTGGTCACTTCTCCATAGAAACGCGGTAGTATTACTACTCCACTATGTAATTTTGTAGGTCCAAGACTAAGTATTATATCGATTAATCTCTTTATTATCTAGGATTGTAAATTATTACGAAAGTAAAAAGTTAATAAACATGAAAGTTATGAGCCAGGAAACATCTTGTATTTTAGCTCAATTTTAACGCCACATTGGACGTAAATAAATAACATAAGGAATACGAAAACTCTAAAATAATTTATCTAGCGGCATAGTTTAGTCCATAATCATTTCAAATAATTTAAGTTGGAATAAATTCACTCAGAGTTTATACAACCACATTGCTGCAGCCAAAGGTCGACAAAAAAATATTTGAGCGCTCATTTATCTTTCTTTCTCCCTTTCCCACAGTTTGTTTGATGAAGAGAGTATGCTTTTTAGCCGCGCCCACCGATGAGTTCGAGCCGTCGACTTGTCGATCCTTAAGGAGGCGACTGGTGACTCCCGCCCCGGCTCGTTCCTGGAGCAAAGGCTAGCCATTGCGATTCAGCGCGGAAATGCTGACAGTGTCATGGGCACCTTTGCACCGGGTACAGTCAGGGGTGGGTTATTTGACTAAGATATAATTTGTTTTATTTGTGTATTCAAATTTGATTATGTTAATAACTAGAACTTTTCATTAGACTATGGGCTTAGAAATAATTTTAATCAACAAATATAAATAATATAAATAATTATAATATATATATAATATAAAATATATTAGTATAATGTATAATTATGTTTGTCTATCTATATCTGTGTGTAGCCCTGTATCAAAGGGTTTTTCTTTAATATTAATTCTAAGGAAACCTTTATTTTTAACTGGCAGTGTAATCTTACAATATCTATTATAGGTTGAACTTAACATATATATAGCTACTTAGCTACCACAAGATAAAGTTGCAAAACTCATGTTGCCCAAAGTCTACAAATATAAAACTGGGTATTTAGTTTTTTGTATGTAACATTTTCTAGACAATATGGCTGTCGCGGGCAACCGGTGGATGCAAATGGCAGGTTGTCGTACAGTGTAGCGGTCTAAGGGGGAGGCCTTCGTTCAGCAGTGGACGTCTCCGGGCTGATGATGATGGCTGATCCGACACTAATGAAAATTGGCAAACAATGAAAGTTGAGAACTATTTACCACACTACCATCTCCGTCTTTTGCATTAAGAATAACGGAGACAGATTGTGTAGCGAGTGGATAAAAATTGTGGTGTTTTATTCATTGAGTGTTGAATTATATGCACAAGTGTGGGCAAGTGATATAATGCGGTAAAACATGTTTTCAAAACTCCGTGAAAGCCTTAAATAAAGTCGCCACAACTTTACTATGGCATCACTTGGACTTGACTGTGACTAATGTGCCTGACTACGATTTTATGATTTATTTGACTTGATACTATAAAATACTTGATACTGGCAGAATGCACGAAGTGCGATGCCAATAACGAAGGGGAAACAAGGCTAGTTGCGACACTGCTTAGGATATTTTCCTTAGAATTTTCTAGATAATTAAAATGAAGGGTAAAACCGCGTGGTGCGTTATATTTTAATAACTCGAAGGAAAACCGCCCTAAAGTTTGGCTATAAATCATATCAGGAGGTCCGTACCCTTGTCTTGCACGATTACTTACACGTCAAACGGCCCTAGCGATGTTTGATATAATTTGCTGTTATTTTTGGGAAAACAATGATATATTGCGTACCTACGTTTTGTTAGATCCTAGATTTACTAGACTAAAAGGTCAGGCCTGATATTGGACATTTGGAACTTGATATTAAGAGATAAGTATAGTATAGAATATTAGTAGATTAATATACATACATACATCCATACATACATCCATACATTCATACATACATACATACATACATACATACATACATACATACATAAATATATATATACATACATATTTTATTGTTTTATTTGTTAGATGCATATACCAAGTCTAATACCTAGCTAATGTTTATTCAGTGTTTACCTCTCAAATATTGCAGCACCCTAACAGGGTCTTTGTACCGTCATTTAGTTATTAAACATGATGTTATAATTGTGTGCATTGGCAATGAATAAATAAATAAATAAATATATTAGTTTAGTCGCAAAATGAGCCATTATAAAACGACCTACGGTAACAAAACATCCCATTCTCAAAATGCCCCATTATTAGATCGTACTTTTCGCAAAATGGGCAATACTTCAAAACATTTTTTTTCTCTACGTAATCAGAAACGTATCGTATTTTTTCCTGAAAGAAAATATCTTAGTGTGGGATCAAATTATACTGGTCTGCATTAGTCCCGGACCCTTAATGGGTTTTGTAGTGTGAGCCGTACATCATGCTTCGTAGAGAAGACAGCTGCTTCGCCCCGCGGTTTTACCATAGTAAAAAGTAGCCTCTAAGTTATTCTGAGAAATAACCTATCTCCAATCCGAGTTTCGTCCAAATCGTTTAGCTGTTTTGGCGTGACGAGGTAACAAACGTACACACTTACTGACACAATTTCGCATTAATTTATGCTAATAGCGTTAAGTGATTTACATTAATAAATCATTTATGATCAAACTGCCTACATAATAAAAATACTACGAAAGGTAAATAAATCATTTATGTTCAAACTGCCTACATAATAAAAATACTACGAAAGGTAAATAAATCATTTATGTTCAAACTGCCTACATAATAAAAATACTACGAAAGGTAAATAAATCATTTATGTTCAAACTGCCTACATAATAAAAATACTACGAAAAGCAAACCGACTAAAATGCAGAAAGACTTCAGATACAACAAAATGCAAAAATACTAATATGAACAAAAACTAAAATGCAGACAGACTAAAATGTAGAAACAGATAGACTAAAAGGCAGAAAGACTAAAATGCAAAAAGACTAAAATTCAGAATGAATAAAATGTAAAACACTAAAATAAAGAATAAATGAAAAAAAATAAAAATGAGAAAAAATTAATCTTTATTACAGCACTAATTAGCTACTAACTAATTAAATACTAGCTTTAACTAAAATGCAGAAACAGATAAACTAAAAGGCAGAAAGACGAAATACAGTAAGTTTCATATTTTGAGAACATACACGTTGATGTATATTACGCAGTTCGCGTCTCCATTTGTTATTAAAATGTGACTAAGGGCATTTAAAAATATTAGTAATACTAACTTACTTAAGGTCTCATACAAAACCACATTAGGGCCGAGTCTAGGCCTTGTAATGCGAATTAGACTTTAAGCCTATCTGTTATCTCCAAGTTAACATCGCGTAAACTAATAATATATTTTGATCTACTTACACAGTATGCAGAAATAAAAACGAAATAATATCAAAAATATTTTATAAACCAATTTTTATCTCACATCCAACTAAAATTAACCACATTCGTCACAGTCAAATACAATTTATCGCAAAATTCAAATAAACTCTCTATAGGGTATTTGTCAGACAGGTTGCCCGCTGTCAAAGTCACCTGTCCCACCGCCAGAGAGTAAGCGATTATACTCTGACCCTTACGTCAATCGCTATTTGACAGCTCATAAAAAGTTGACAACATAACTTTGCAAAGCATCTAGTTTTTTTAGGCATAAACCTTTATTAACTACAAAGACTACTTAGCCTACTACACAACAAAAAACAAAAGGATTGTGTCCAGACCGATGAATGTCTAGAGACAATCCAAATGCTCAAACCCACTACCAGTCGGCAAAGTACCCAGCATGCTGGCGGCATTGCCACGCTGAATGGCAATGCTTATGCGTTGGGCCAAATAAACGCCAACATTTTGATCACGCGTCGCGTCGACCAGACGCTCGGATATGTTTTTGAAAATCATCCCCCGTTGATGAGCTCTCGGTCCCCACGGACCCAATAGTAATATAGTTATATCCCTATCTATATCTATCTTTGAGGCCATAGCCTCTGCAGTCAACAATAACCTTCAAAATCAACGACATTACCTCTACACAAGGTTACGTCAACGGTTAACATTATCATTTAATATCCTCTAAAAAGACGTAAGTACGAACGACGTCGAAATTTTGATACAGAGCCCGTCTAGGGAGACGGGAAAATTTCGACTTCGACTTTCGACTTCACTGCTCGTCGACTTGCTTCTAGTTGCTCACTCTACTCACTTCTCACATCATAACAGCTGGAAGTCGTTCACTGCTGGACGAAGCCCTCCCCCTTAAAGTGGTCGCACATTGATTCGGCACGGCACCCGACAGGCGCCGAACCGACCGAAACACACTGCGCACAATTAACTGGTGCGAGCGAAACGGGCGTCTTGAGAAATTTCTTACGGTGAGCCTGACCTAGTACAAAATGTATGCACGGAGCGCCTTCGGGCAAAACCGGACGATTTTTCTATCGGGTTTTCTCGTCGTATGAGCGCATAATAGGGAGGGGCTGCCATAATCCCCACGCTTGCAGGCGGCTTGGGGATCGCAAAATGCTCACCACCGTTAACCGAGAGGACGCTGATGCCCGTCCTCCGGCACTTCTGGATGCATTTTTAGGACATGCCCAGGTCCACTTCTCACTTCTCGCTAATCGCTAGCTATCGGACAAGTGCCTAGTCACCTTATGCCAGTTAATAGATCCATCTTAGAATAAAAACAATAGAGCTTTCTAAAAAAATTAAATACATCTACCAATCAATCTCCATTAAATAAGGGTGAGTACAAACCCTTATTTACACCACACCACAATACACCCACAAATTCACGATACATACATATCACATATTATATTAAAAAATAGAACTTGGTTAGTTTTTTACGCAATGGAGGGACGAGATAAGCGAGACGTGCGCCTGGTGGTAAGCGTCACGTCTGCCCATACACTAGCAGTGCCAGAATTGTCAGCTTGCGAGCTACTCCTCCATTATATAAATAAAAACTGTAATAACAAAATGTATTAAAACACCTAACTTGTCAACAAGTATTATTAAGTCAACCGGTTTGTGGCGAAAAACTATTTTGTACTGTATAAATTTGTTTCCTATTAAATTAAACCACGAAAATATAGAGTATGTTAACGAATACGTTTACCTAGGTCAACTAATATCGTTCGAAGATGCCACCGCCAAGGAAATTGACCGGAGAATAGCAACCTCGTGGAAAAAATACTGGGCCAACAAAGATGTATTCAAGAGCCAGATACCAATACACCTCAAAAAACGACTGATGGATAACACCATAATGCCGTCTTTGCTCTATGGTTGTCAAACTTGGGCACTTACAAAAAAACTAATCCAAAAAATAGCTACATTCCAGAGAGCAACAGAGCGCTCGATGCTGGGTCTCAAACTAAAAGACAGAGTCAAAAATGAGGACGTACGACGAAAGACGAAAGTCATAGACGCAGTAACTATGCTCTGCAAGCTGAAATGGAAGTGGGCTGGTCACCTAGCTCGAGCCGAAGACGGCAGGTGGAGTGAGCGCATTGTGCATTGGTATCCCAGAGACGCCACACGAGAAAGAGGACGACCACGAAGGAGATGGAGCGACGATGTTGCAGAAGTAGCAGGTTATGCATGGACCCGCGTAGCACAAAATCGCGAGGAATGGAAATGCATGGAGGAGGCCTTCATCCAAATTTGGGTGCCCCAAAAATAATTTTATTTAAATAATTAGATTTAACATTAAGGGAATAAAGGCTATTTTATTTTATTTTATTTATTTTATTTTATTATAAATTTGTTATGAGTTTCTACTGTCTTGTCTTGTGTACAAAATGTGTTTTTTTTCTACAAATAAAATATTGTCTATTGTCTATTATTTATCTGAGACAAAAGTTACGCAACCTCTTATATCAAAAACAGTTAAACTACCTAATTAAAATTAACTAAAATTAAAATAATTATTAATTATTTTAATAATTATTTTATAAAATAATTAAAAATTATTATTTAATTAAAATAAAATAATTATTAATTATTTTAATAGGGGTGTCCTCCTATCAGAAATTCAAAAAGAAATACCTGAAATTTATAATTACATGTGGCAATGTTACGGAGCCCCCACAAAATTAATGTTTGGCGAAAAAGAAATTGCATCATGCGTCGGATGCCAACAAGGAGACCCACTTGGTCCAGCAATCTTTAGTTTGGGGATCAACTCCATAATTTCAGATTTAAATTCCAAATTTAATGTGTGGTACCTTGATGATGGGTCATTGGGCGGTAGTGCATCCGAGGTACTGGAGGATCTTAGGACTATCATACAACGTTTTGACTCTATTGGTCTGTCGCTCAATTTTGACAAATGTGAAATTTTCTTTCCGGATCACATTTCTGATAGTGCTCGTGCTTCCCTTTATCAAAAGTTTAATTCGGTATGCCCTAAAATTTCAATACAAACAAAAACCTCTTTGACATTGCTTGGTGCTCCAGTATTCTTGGAAGCAATTCCACCTTTAATGACATCAAAAATCGAACATTTTAATAATAGCTCACATCGCCTCTTCCAAATTAAACCACACATGGCAATTTACATACTTCGGCTCTGTCTTTTTACCCCAAAATTCATGTATTTACTACGATGTTCTCCATTGTGGTATTTCCACTCTATTACTAATTTGGTTGATTCGACTTTGAAAGAAACTGTTATCAAAATTCTAAATCTTCAGTTTGACAATCGCTCGTGGGCGCAGGCTACCCTTCCCATTTCTTTCGGTGGGTTAGGCATCAGACGCACCTCTAGTGTAGCACTTCCAGCCTTCTTGGCCTCCAGTCACGGTTCGCAGACCCTCATCGGCATGATCCTTAATAACCCTGTTGCCGATGTTCGGGTTGCTTGCCAGACGGAGGCCTTGGAGGCTTGGTGCGCCTCATGCCCAGGTGTCAGCACTCCCACCGAAATGAAGATACAGAGTAAATGGGACCTTCCGCTCACCAAAATTACATTTACAGCTCTGTTGGACCAAGCTTCTGACGATGCTGACCGAGCGCGTCTCTTAGCCGTTGCAGAGGCGGAGTCAGGTCACTGGCTCCATGCGCTTCCCTCTGACAACTTGGCTACAGTCCTCGACCCCAGTTGTTTGCGCATAGCGGTGGGTCTGCGTCTGGGGGCTAAGTTGTGTGAGCCTCATCGTTGCCATTGCGGACGAGACGTGGACCAATCCGGACGACACGGACTGTCCTGCGTGAAGAGTGCCGGCCGACTATTTCGTCATTGGGCGCTCAATGATTTAGTCCGGCGGGCACTCTCCACGGCGGCCGTGCCCTCGACACTGGAACCGAGCGGAATGTCGAGGGATGATGGTAAGCGACCGGACGGTGCTACGCTGGTACCGTGGTGTCTCGGCCGAGCTTTGGTTTGGGACGCCACTTGCGTTGATACCCTGGCACCGTCCCATGTCGGCAGCTCCGCTCGCAGTGTCGGGGCCGCGGCCGAACAGGCCCAACTACTCAAACATCGAAAGTATTCACAGCTAAGCGCACATTATGACTTTGTGGCGCTGGCTGTGGAAACTTTGGGCCCGTGGTCGTCCGACACTAAAAATTTTTGTAAAGATTTGGCCAAGAGATTGGTCCTCGCCTCAGGGGATCTCAGAGCTGGCGCATACTTTGCCCAGAGGCTAAGTATTGCCATTCAACGGGGTAATGCAGCCAGCATCCTGGGTACCTTACCGCATGGTGGCGATCTAGACGGCGTTTTTGTTTTATAGGAACTAAGGTTTTTAAATTTTATTTTTATTCATATATTTTATTGTAAATAAGTAGTTTTTAGTATATAGTTTAAATATTTATTTTAAGTTTTGTACATATGTAAATATTATAGATGTTTGTTTTTTTATTGACTTTAAAAAAATCTTGTACGAAATCTTGATGAATAAACTAAAGTATAATTATTAATCGATATAAGAGACCGCTTAAAGTATCTATAGGTAGCAAACCTATAGATAGTTTAAACGGTCTCTAATTTCGGGTAATGTGCCCAAAATGCTGGCCACGTTGCCCCGCTGGATTGCGAGGCTAATTTTCTGGCCCAAATACAGGCCAGCATTTTGGTCACGTGTGGATTCTTTAAGTTTCCCCGACAAACCCTTAAAGATACGCAAAGCACCTGGCCCCCACGGCCCAAGTGTCTCTACCCCAAACGGCACAAACATGTAACCTCTATAGAGGCTTGAATATTTGCGCCGTTTAAGGCATTCTGCCGCATTAGCCGCACCACCCGCATGTATTGATGTTTCTGGAAGATGAGACGGCGCCAGTGTATCAACACAAGTAGCATCCCACACTAAAGGCCGTCCCATCTTCCAAGGAATGAGAGTCATACCGTCGGGCCTCTTACCATCGTCGCGCATTAGACCATTCGCTTCTAAAACTGCTGCGACGTTGGCACTTCCAAAAGCCCGTCGGATGATATCATTTAAAGCGCAGTGGCTTGTCAACTAATTATTACTAACTAGCTACGCCCCGCTTCACCCGCGATTCATGGGATAAAAAGTAGCCTGTTTTATTCCAAGGTATAAGTTACCTCTAAAAAAAACTTGAATTTCTTTTGTTTTTGCGAATGTTATGTTTTTGTCACAAATTAAGTATTTTCTACTTCTATTTCTCTGTACCAAATTTCATCTAAATCCGTTCAGCCGTTTCAGCGTGAAAGAGTAACTAACACCCATACATACAAACTTTCGCGTATATATTAATAGGATAGGATTGTTTCCCTATAAATATTTTTTTGCTTATTCTAGTAATGGCCACGATTGAAAGCCTTAATTAATATAAAATTAATGAACAATAAACATAATTGGTTCAATTAGTTTCAGTAGAGCAAATTTCGTTTATTAAATTGTATTCATTAAATTGAGTTAATTCACACGAAGCTTTGGATTAATAAATAAGATGTTATATTTATTTAAAATATTTAACTCGATTTTCTCATATTTGAGTTTAAATTGCTTACGAAATTTTACGAAGATATCACTGAAGAAATAAGTGAATAGAATGGAAATGTGACGGGCCGCGCTAGCCGGCTTTAAGTGTAAATGCTCTTAATGACAATTCTACCAAAATACATGTTTTTAAACTGAGAATACTCAAAAAGACAATTTACATAGACGCGTAGGAAACCAACTAATTACGATGCAAACCACATTGCATCGTAATTAGATTAATTTTAATCTGTTGCAAAAAGGCATTATTTCTAGCATTTTACTTCAAATGCGCGACCAATGATTGGCATTTTTTCGTCGTAGTTTCTATGCATTTTTGTGTGAAACTGGCGACAGCGGTTTTCCATACAACTGCTTTACAACATTGTTTTGACAGCCGTTCTACCTAAGAAGTAGGGTTTTCGCTTTTCTGTGCATCGAATGAACAAATAACTCATGAGTTGTAGCTAAGAACAATCTCGATAAAGTCGCCTTTAAAAATTAAAATTTAATCAAAACGGCTAAATCAAATTCGATTTAGCCGTTTGGGAGTTACAACACCACTGACAGACATAGTTTTTTTAATTTTTATGAATGACTTTTGCTGTTGGGCTCATATGGCCTCTACAGCGTCACCGGACTTTAAAAGCAAGCGCAATTGGCGCTAAGCCTAGTAAACAGACACAGATATACACGTCAAACTTATATCACCTCTCTGATTGTTTTTTGTACTATCGAGTGACGAGACGAGCAAGACGTTCGCCTGGTGGTAAGCATCACGCCTGCGACTAATAGTAGCAGTGCTAGAATTGTGAACTTGCGAACTCAAACCTGCGCCGCACTGTACTGCGCTCGTCACCCTGAGATATCAGATGTTAAATCTCTTCATACCCAGTAATTTATCTGGTAACATTGTCCTTTAAACCGGAACACAGTAATACACACTACTGCTTGGCGGTTGAATAGCTGGCAAAGGTGTGGTACTTCCCCAGGCGGACTCTGCAGTAGAGTCTTACTGCTACACAAAGACAATGACCTAAGAAAACTCTTTCTTACATAATTGATCATCATTGGCAGCTCATTCAGCCCACTCCCACTACAGAGCATAAACCTCTCCTCTTCTTGGTCAGCGCCAATTTTGTCCAGCTACAAAACATTTCTAGATATCCTTCGAATATTAGAATAGATATTCTTTCGAAATACTTTTAGGGCCAGTCAATGACGACAAAAAATGGCAAACATCGCAAACGCGCATCAACGGTTATTTGATATGTTGTTAGTAACAGGACCTTAGGTCCCATGAGAGTAGTTTATGCCCAAGTTTGCAACCCTGTGCTACTCCCATGATGCTCGAAAAACTGGGAAATTTTGGCACTTGTTTCAGTTATTCAAATAAATACCCCAGCTGGGGCATACTAAATATATTTAGTATTTATAATAATAGCGTTTTTCGGGTATCATAACTACAAAATTGTAAAAAGCAAACTAAATTTGCTACAATTTGAGCCTAATAGCCTAATGGCCCATAAATATAGCTGATTAATAAAAACAAAATGAAAATCGGATCATAAATAAGCAACTTATAAGCATTTTAATATCATGCTAGACAGAGAAGAGATTATGACGCCACTTCTCAGTACGCCATATAAATTATATTCTGACAAGTATGGCGCACAGAGGCGTGACGTAATTTTTTGTTTTGTTGGAAAGGGACAGTTTTCTCTACCAAAAACTTTAAACGCTTATATATCAGAACATCAATAACCGATTTAAATTATTTTTTCAATAAACATATTCTACATCAAAGCTATTGGTTTCAACAATATAAACATCTACCCTATTCAAGCTCTTTAAGTCTATTGGTTGCGGAGATACAGTTAGGAAATATAGGCACTTTTTTTAACACTAAATCTTTCCAATTAATTATTTTTCTTTCAGCACACTCTGAAATCTTCGCTTTGCTCGGTAAAATCTTTACATTGCACCATCTGCATTATCCAAACTAGCTTACAGAAGACCCTTAACCTTAACAATGGAGTGCAACCTATGTCACATATGTCGTAATGAAAAATAAACAATACCCAAATGAAATTCTCAGTTGATTTAGGACCAAAGCAAACATATAATAGTTGAGTGGCTACTGCTACCCCGAGATTACAAAGGGCGCCCTTTGCTAGAGATGGGACATTGTTGCAATAAGTCATGGAATTTTCGATTATAAATCGAATAAATTCGCACACACAGCGAACATCTTAGGCGACTTTTTAGTGCCAGAATCAGAATTGTCAGAAAGTTGTCTGGTAGAGAGGTCATCAACCCAAAAGTGTAACAGTGGAGGTATCACGATCACAAGAATTCAATAGTTTTTCAGCTCGATGGCTTGCGTTTGGCCGTCATCGCGGTTTACGATGCATGCACGCTTACGTAGGAGAAGCCGATTCTTCGGTAGCTTGAAGACACCTAGATTATATCTAAAAGTGGTTTATATAAGCGCTTTATAAAATTCGATTTCTCATTACTCATTAGCAAAATCTATCAATCGAATCTATATTTAATACTACGAATTTTATTTTCTTAGGAATATTGATCAAACCACAACTTTTGCATGAAACCGATGATATTATATATATAAGGAGGGAGATATGCCATATCGCGCCCTCAAATGGCCCCGTGAAACACGAGTCTTTTTCACTCGGATAGTATTTCCTTTTTAATCGATTCATTGAAACAAAATGGCGGTTCCCTCTCGATCATTTGGAATAGACTCGTATCCCACCTCTAGTGTGGGTCTTGCGTTTTGGATTTAACTGCACTGATTATGTTGCCAGATTTGCCAGTATATTGCACAATGAAGGGTACTTTAGGGCGTTACGGCAGGACCGTGCTGAGTTTGGCCATTTGGTTATGGATATAGAGCGGTTAAATGCGAAGGTATAAAAATATTTTCGTTTTAATTTTGGTTATAAGTAGTATTTAAATAAAAATAATACAGAGTGCGTAGATAATAATGTTACCTATGCTTATAAAACAGTTATAGATATAACATATCTCTTCAACATCTACATAATACACTTGAGTATTTTCGAGACAAGAATGATAGAATACCTTATGGGCAACCGAGCTCAGACGAGAGCTCAGGGGTGCTAAAATGGTTGCGTTTAGCAATTCTGCAATAAGATCCTATGATGATTCATTTCGCAAATCTTAAAACGGTTACTTATTCATACTATGATTCTGCAAATGATTCTATTTCGGAATTCATTAGTTTGACAGTTTTCTATAGAAAGTCGTAAAATGGTCGATGAAAGATGAATTGCTTAACTGCCTTCGTCCAGCAGCAGACGTTTTATGGCTGACGACGACGAGTATTTATAAAAAAAAACGAAAATCTGTTTTTTTTATCAATCAAATTATCTTTGGTTCGGAGACTACTGCGTGGCGACCGCACTAAAGTAAGTTTATCGTCTAAACGCAGCCTAAAGATCGAGGGGTTCAGACTGTTCACTGTTCAGGCTGCAATGGCAGCAGCAAGCAATGCAGTGCAGTGGCAATGGGCAGGCCACATCGCTCGAAGAACTGACAACCGATGGGGAAAAAAGTTCTTGAGTGGCGACCGCGAACCGGAAGACGCAGCGTAGGAAGGCCTCTCACTAGGTGGACCGACGACATTGTAAAAGTCGCGGGCAACCGGTGGATGCAAATGGCAGGTTGTCGTACAGTGTGGCGGTCTAAGGGGAGGCCTTCGTTCAGCAATGGGCTGATGATGATGACTGTTCAGGCTGTGCAAACTATTATTTTGGATTGGTAAGTGATATATAAGGTTTCTTCTAGCCAAGCGTGTTCCATCGTAGACTGCATCTTCGTTTATCATCAGACGAGATGGCAGTTAAACGCAGCCTATATCATATTTAAAAAAAAAACTCTTTTGTATAACAAAATAGTTAAGAGTGAATGGAGGGAGTGTCTTTTAGACACTCCCTCCATCCATTCATTTCACCCACGGCCCTCGACTGATATTTAGTCTGTGGTCGCGAGCCATTCAGTTCTTAACAATACTTAATCAAGTTGTCTATGGGCCACGATAATAAAATTTTACTTTACAAATAAAATGTATGCTTGCGCTCTTTTTACCCGACTTCCTCAGAAGTGTATGTATGATTGTTTGTTCTTATGCGATCTTCTTTCGGTAGATTATATGCTATAGTTTATATTTTTTGACAATTAGGTAGTTCAATTTGTAATCCGATGTGTTTGTATTATTTATCTTTACAACCGACTACAAAAAAAGGAGTTTCTCAATTCGACTGTATGTTTTTTTTGTTTGTTTTACACGATTACTCTGCCAATTATGAACTGATTTTGTTTTTTTTTTTAATGTTTGTTAGGTAATACTTCAGAGGTGGTCCCATATAAACTTTATCGAAATCGATTCAGTAGTTTGGTTTTTAAATCAAAATTACTTACTATAAAATATGAAGATGTCATCAAGGTAATCGAAGTTGAAGTCGCTTGTATTTGTTTTTTTAAAAGCGTGGTATTATTTCTGATTGCTGTCGGTATAATAAGAATGTATAAACCAAACCTTCGTACCAAAGAGTCAAATCCTCGTAACCCTGTTTAATTAATCCGTGTGTTATCTGGTTCTGGTTATTGTACTATTACAATCTTTGTCTAGTTTGGGGCTAGATGACGCTTTATGAAATGTCAACCTATATTTATTTATTTCATCAGCACAAATGTTTGCATTGAAATAAGTATGATTTTAATTTAGTCGCCTTATCTTTTATTGTAGTTAGAGGTCCCACCTTTAAGCAGTCGTTTCCAGTAGCCTCCCAAATTAAGTTCTATATCTAGGCAGAAATTGCGTCCAATTTCGTTTTACCACTACACCCAAATAAGAATTTCTGAGCCGTAACCAATTCACAGAACTAATAGACATTATGCGGTTACAACTTGTATCAATCTCATCATTCCCAGCTCGAGCAGATTAGGGAACACAGAAGGAAAACTATCAAAAACGTGATAACTACCATAAACACCAATAGGTTGCGGCAAAACTTTCCGCAGATGGCGCCAGCGGCAGCGGTGGGCGGTCTGGATGTGGCAAAAACAAATATTCTTGTTAATCGTTGCTTAGATATCTGCCCTTGATGAGGGCGTTGTCGATAATCTTGTCCAGGGAAAAATACTGGGCAGGGCACTGTGTCTTGTTTTAAGAATCTATGCAGCTGTTGACGGCCTGGAAATAGATTTATAGTTTAGAAAGTTGTTTACTAAAGTTTTGATTAAAGTCGTTATACTGTTATTTTACTGTTCCGGGTAACAGTTTAGATAACCTGTTATCCTTAATTATCAAGCAAAAGACGTCCAATGCTGGACTCTTCCAAGAGGATGCCTTAATCCCCACACTTGGCAGGCGACTTGAAGATCGCAGAATGCTCACCACCGTTAACAGAGAGGACGCTGCTGTCCGTCCTCCGATTTGATATACTTAATAATCTGTCTTTCTT
Source organism: Erannis defoliaria (assembly GCA_905404285.2). Lineage (NCBI taxonomy): Eukaryota > Metazoa > Arthropoda > Insecta > Lepidoptera > Geometridae > Erannis > Erannis defoliaria. Next base: position 9,068,537 of record FR990091.1, on the reverse strand, counting down.
GATCCGTTCTGTTGAACCAGTCTATCGGAGCGGCTTTTGAATGGATTTTGTTGAGTATTTAGCACGGCCGCTGCGGTGCGTTGCGGTAACGCTGCGGATCTACTGCGGTGCGACGCGGGCCAGTTGCGGCGTAATTTTGAGATATATTGGCTGGAGCGACAAAGACTGCCTGAGGTAACTCACGTTAGTTATCATGTGCCGTTTGAAAAGAAGCAGTTCACTAATAGGAAACCGTGAAACTGGAACTCGGTAGCAGAACAAGTGATTATTAAAAAAAATAAGCCGTAGACTAATCGAGAGGCCGCTCGACTTGAAATTATGAGGTCGCGGGTCCAAGCCCAGGCCCGTACCAATGAGCTCTTTGGAGTTTATGTGCGGATACTCATAGCACTGGCTTTTCGGTGAAGGGAAACATGGTGAGGAAACCTGCTTACGTCCGGAGAAGGAATTCAATGGCGAATAAGAATTTACCAACCCGCAACTGGGCCAGCGTGGTGAATATGGCCCATTCGCTCTTCAAGGGTAAGCCTCAATGTACAATTGAAAAAGGCTGATTATGCAGGATTTTGTTTTAAAATAAACGTGAAACCTTAACCGTCTTACCACAAAAGATTTAGGCAAGCCTTGGACACGTGTTGGACAGATGTTTCACAAATTTCGTACGAGAAATCCGCGCCTAGCACTCGTCTAGTGATAGACATGCCTTAGCCACACGTTTTAATTTAAACAGTGCCTAACCTGGGCTTAAGACGTGTCTAACTCAGTTTTGTCATTTTACGTCAATCAGTTTTGCTTGTGAAAATAATTTAACAACACATACTAAACATGGTTCTGTATCTGTATATAACTTTTAGACACTGTCTAGCTAAACAGATGTCTAAGGGTTGCTTTCAATATTTTTGTTGGTAAGACGGTAAGTGTCTCGGGTAAAACCACGTATAACTAGTTATAAACAATCTCGAAACATAATGTAAATAGATAGATAACTTATATCGTCTCCGCTCATATCGAATCGACCCACTGAACCGAATTTATCATCCTTGGATTAGCAGGGTACAGCGTGCCAACTGTGATTTTGATTTGGTATGTAATGGATCCACCCACAGCGCGGGATCCGTTATGCTAGTCCGATTTTAGCGATGCAATGTTTTTATTGTAATAACTTGCCTATTGCTTCCCTTAGGTATATGCGGACGGTACTTGGATTACATATAACAACGCTAGACACTAGTTTTCAAACCAAATATTGTACTAAGGTAGATGACTGATGTTTATATTGTTGAAACCAATAGCTTCGATGAAGAATTTAAATAAATACAATATTTTTATTGAAAAAAATATTTAAATCGGTTATGAATGTTCTGATATATAAGCGTTTAAAGTTTTTGGTAAAGAAAACTCTATTCCTTTCCCACAAAATAAAAAATGACGCCACGCCTCTATGCGCCATACTTGTCAGAATATAATTTATATGGCGTACAGAGAAGTGACGTCATAATGTCCTCTCTGTCTAGCATGATATTAAAAAGCTTATAAGTTGCTTATTTTTGCTCAGATTTTCATTTTGTTTTCATTAATCAGTTATATTTATGGGCCACATTTTGATAGGACAATAAAAAAAAACCAGTCATCTAGCCTTTTGTGTTGCTGTTGGATGTTGTGAAAATTACGGGTCAAGCCTGGATAAGGTTGATACAGGACCAGGATGATTTGATAAATTAGCGTACAAGAAGAAATAATTGCAAAAATAATCCTTTCGTACATTGAAAATAATTGTTTTCTATAAGAGCATGAGATCTGGGTATGTCCTAAAACTGCATCCACAACCGCCGGAGGACGGGCAGCAGCGTCCTCTTAGTTAACGGTGGTAAGCATTCTGCGATCCCCAAGCCGCCTTCCAAGCGTGGGCATTATGGCAACCCCTATTAAGGGGGATGCTTTCGTCCAGCAGTGGACGTCTTCGGGCTGTTGATGATGATAAGTACATGATGAGCTCAAGATAATTATTTCAATTTAATTCATTTGATGGAATTATATATGAATCAAATTCAATATTATGGAATATCGGAGCCCATTGATTAGCAGTCGGTAGACTGAAAATGATGATGATAATAGAATTATCTAGTTATATTGTTGAATCCTTTTAGCCTAAATATAAACCAATAAATATCGTCGAAAAGGCGGCTGGTTGGTGTCAAATGCTGGACTCACTTTATAATTACTCACCATGGCATGCAAGAGGAAATCTTTCTTATTTCTTTTTCTGCTTATATACCACGAGTAGTCCAGCTCCCGCAAGCAGCACCCGTTCACAAGTTGACGCATGTGCCAGCCATCGCTCTCCTCGATATTGGAGGGAAGAGGGCGACCTGACACACGATGCTACCGCCAGAACGTGATTTATAGCGAGCGTCGAGCTCCGGGCATACACTCATCAGCCAGAAGACGTCCACTGCTGGACGAAGGCCTCCCCCTAAATAGGGAGGGGTCGCCATAATCCCCACGCTTGGCAGGCGGCTTGGGGATTGCAGAGTGTTACCACCGTTAACTAAGAGGACGCTGCTGCCCGTCCTCTGGTGGTTCTGGATGCAGTTTTAGGACAAACCCGGGTCCGGGCATACACGCAATCTTAACCTACAACTTACTAAGAAAATTAAAAAGCACGGATCCTGGTGTATGTAGAGTAACAATAAATGCAATTAAAAAAAAATTGCGGTTCCCTGATTATCGTATTTATTGTGATGGATGTGCCATCACACTGAAACCAATAAGAAAGGTTTCGATTTAAAAACTGCATTCTCTGTCCCCGTCATTCTGAATGTATAAGACAGGGACGGCTATCGAATAGAAAACTTTCTATAGGTTTCAAAGTACGGGGCTGATCCGACGCTGTGGGTGCACACAGGCCTGTTATGTCGTCGGTCGCATGTCCCAGCAAATTGTATTAATTACTCCACCTGATTAAATGTCGAATTGATATCTTGGCTACATGAACGACTGTCGTCATGTGGTTGCGCACAAGAGAATCGAGTGATAATGACATCTCTTACAAGATAATAGGGTTTACCTTGAGTTTAGCAGTTTGAGCAATGACAGAGGAATTAAACCTATTCGTTCGGCTTTTTAACCAACTTCAAAAAAGGAGGTTATCAATTCGGTTGTATGATTTAATGTTTGTTACCTCTGAACTCCGTGTTTTATAAACCGATTTGTATTTTATTTTTCATTTGAAACGATTTCTACTCGATTTTTACTTTCAGATATTACAACTTTTAATATGGGGCCAACCAACAAAAAGTTAATTGACCTTCGACAAAATGTATGGAACAGCTGTTTTTTTCGTGGTTTCCACGTTGTTTTTATTTTTATACAATCAAGGGACGAGATGAGCAAGACGCCTGGTTGTAAGCGTCACGCCTGCCACTAACAGTAGCAGTGCCAGAATTGTAAGCTTACGAACACAATCCTGCGCCGCACTGCACTGCGCGCGTTACCCTGAGATATTAGAAGTTAAATTTCTTCATACCCAGTAATTTCTCTGGTAATATTGCCCTTCAAACCGGAACAGAGCAATGCTTGCACACTACTGCTTGACGCTTGAATAACTGGCAATGTACTTCCCCAGGCGGACTCTGCAGTAGAGTCCTACCACTACAGGTTAGCCCCATAGTAAAAGTTGTTCATAATGATGAGTACATACATACCCTTCAGTATTGTTAGACCTTTCTATGACACCTTGTATATTATTCCTAGGAATTTTAACATAACACAAAGACAAAACTATTTCCAATGTGATCCATAGCTTCTTCATAACGTTTTGTTAGACTTTAATATTAAACTCATAATTTAAATTGAATATTAAACAGTATTGGTTCGTACTGAGAATTTGAACTTAATAAATCGTGAAACTAATAATTATCAATTTGTCCGACTCAGTTATTAAATTTTCCATTACGGGGAAACAATTTAATTTAAGTGCTACGTTTTACTTTAACATAATAGAAATGTTATTTTATCTAATATTATAAGATTCTCTGTCCTGACTTAACGACTGACTGACTGACTCACAGACAACGCACAGCCTAAGCCGCTGGTCGTACAGACATGAAATTTGGTATTTGTCTTGATGCGTATGGGGTGTACTAAGAAATATTTTTTCGAAATTCGATCCCTAAGGGGGTAAAAAAGGGGCGAAACTTTTGTATGAAAGTCTTTTGTTTATGAACTTTTGGTCATGAAATTTTGTATTTGGATAGTAAATTTTAAATTAAACAATGCTCAATTTTTTTAAAGGGGTGATTTAAAGTGGTGAAAATAATTAGTAATTAACCCAGCTGATGCAGGCCACAAAGCCGGACTGCTGAAACGGGACTGGGCAGGACACGTCTGTCGCATGCCGAGCGACCGCTGGGCAAAGGTCACCACAGATTGGGTTCCTAAATCCAAACGACGTCAGGGTCGACCCAGACGAAGGTGGCGTGACGAGTTGAACTCGCACGACAAGCACTGGGCCACCAAAGCCGAAGACCGAGCAGTCTGGAAGGAGGGAAGGGAGGCCTTTGCCCAGCAGTGGGACAATACAGGCTGAAAATAATAATAACCCAGCGGTATAGAAGATACGAGTATAAGGGAGGGGGGCATTTTTTTCCGTACGCGGACGAAGTTTCGGGGACCTCTAGTGTATGTATAACAAGCCTTTTAATGATAGGCCCATCGCCGAAGGGCGATTGGGCCATAGCCACCACGCTAGCCCATTGAATTTCTTCTCTAAACAAGCTATTTAAAAAAAAAACTTTCAAGAAAAATATGCAATTTCTTTTACTTGAAAGTCATATTTATTCCAGTTATTTGGATTTAAAAAACAAACTACAGAACCGATTTTGATGACATTTCTATGGAAATCTGATAGTATTAATCCTTGAATTAAAAAATATTTTTTTCAGATCGGTTTTTATATGAAGGAGTTCTGAGGTAACTAATTAAAAATACATACTACCGAATTGAGAACCTCATCCTTTTATGGAGTCGGTGAAAAAAAAAACAACTGTTTCATAAATAATGTTCGCGATTTATGTCGTGGCCCCAAAGTAAAAGTTGTCATAACGATGAGTATAATATATTATCCATCTCAGTAAATTTGGCGGGAATACAAAACAACAACTTGTATAATTATAGTATATGTTGTACCTATAGGTAATAGTTTGAAGTCGGGTGTTTTGTTTATGTTACTTGTTTGGCCAATAAGATGACTTTATTTGATTACCAGCTCACAAGTCCAGATCCTGTATAACTATGTAAACGAGTCTTCCAGCTTCCAAATTGAACGAACTTTAAAATCAAACTACGGTTGATGTCATGACCCGAGTTCGTCCAATCGAATCAATGTAAATAGTCAATTGACCTACTTATTCATGTTGTAAGTAACTAGCTTTATCACACAGATTTATACTGTTGAAGTCTGCCTTATAGCTCAGTTGGTATGTCTGCTTTGAGAGCTGTAAGGTGTGGGTTCGATTCCCACCCAGGGCAAATATTTAAATGACGAACATAGATGTCTGTTTTGTGTCTGGGTGTGGTATGTATTATAAGTATTTACAACAAAAAAAAAAATATATGTAAGGGTAATTTCTAACTAGCGCAAAAAAACGGCTTCTCCATACACAAATTTCAATGACCGCTGATACAATGTAAGGAGCAGTTGTTTTCTTTGAGAATTTTCAAAAGTCCAAGAACAAAAGTTGCCCTTAAGAGGTTTTGTGTTAGTTACAAATGATCCTGTAAAAACAAGCATTCTATCCGCTGTCTGGAGTTGAGGATGTTGCTATGCTTTTCTTTTATAACTACTCTGTCCTTAAGACCAAAGAAACAGCTCAAAAAGCCATTGATCCGTATAATATTAATCGAAGAAAAAAGTACAACATTCTGAGGGTTGCACTGATGTGGACAAACATGACTCTTACTACTTAGCAGGACCCTAGGTATGTCCTAAAACTGCATCCAGAACCACCGGAGGACGGGCAGCAGCGTCCTCTCGGTTAAAGGTGGTGAGCATTCTGCGATCGCCACCTGCCAAGCGTGGGGATTATGGCAACCCCTCTCTATTAAGGGGGAGGCGGACCATGACGACTCAGTTTAGTAAATTTTGTAGGTCCTCAAGCAAACGAACTCTTAATACCTTCCATTTTATAGAAATCGTTCACTTTGCACTGAAACAGTTGTATGATAGATAGATAGATAGATAGATAGATAGATAGAAACACTTTATTGTGCACACCAAAAATAACATTACAATAAAAGAAAGAACCTTAAGAACTAGTGCCACAAGTGGCGGCCTTATCGCTAACAGCGATCTCTTCCAGGCAACCATGGATTTGAAATAAATTAAATCCAAAACAGACGGGAGATGCATAACACTTATTAATAAATACAATAAAATAATACTATTAAATACAAGATACATAACAGAACAATAATAATAATATATATACTTACATGTATGTTAACTGTTGTAACTCAATTTAGGTAAACTAAGTTTGCTTAGTGCGATTGTGGTCTTTCCAGTACTCGCTCAAGTACAGGCAATAACTGCACTAGACTAAACCGATGCAAACCAATCATTAAACCTAACTACGCTGTCACGTCGACTCAGCCCGTTTCAGCATAGAAACTCTGTTTTCGAAACGTTTTATTGCTTATCAAAAGTAGATTAATGCGCATCGAAATGTTTTCATCAATTTCGAAGGCCTTTATTAGCTAAAAGACTACACAAAAACAAAAGCATTGTATCCAGACCGATGAAAGTCTAGAGAGAATCGAAATTCTCTAACCCACTAGCAGTCGGCAGTGTACCCAGCATGCTGGCAGCATTGCCACGTTGAATCGCAATGCTTATACGTTGAGCAAAATTAACGCCAGTATTTTGGTCACGCGTCGCGTCGACCAGGCGCTCGGATAACTTTTTTCGATGAATGTATATCAAAATAGGAGATGGATATATTATAATACATAACAGATGTGCAGATTTGGTTTGATCGGACCATCGTATAATAATTATACAAAGAATGTATCTAGGTAAAGTAGCAGTGAGCCAGCCACATTATATCGCAGAACCGATAAAAGCTGGGGAAGATGTTCTCTAGATTGGAGATCACGAAACGGCAAACGTAGCGTAGGACTTGAGATCCGATGGTGTCAATGGTGGTGAATGGTTCAGTGGGCAGTGATTGGAAGCAAAAAGCCGAATATCGGGCTGAGTCTAGTGGTGTTTATTTAAGAGGTCTACGTCCAGCAGTGGACTAAGGTGGGATGAAGATGATGATATTTTTTGCTGTCATTGGTCCGCCATATGACTCATATCTGGTGGCTGGGACTTATATGTATCAGATTGCTTTGCTATCTATCGTCACAGAATAAATAATAGTACTACGTACAGAAAGTTCCCTCCGCAAAGGAATTTAAATAAATAAGGACTCTATCTACTAGGCAATAAAGTAGCAATTCAACTCGCACAGCGCTGGATACCGCTCGCTATATTCACCCAGATATACCGCTCTCATTCTATCACGTATGCTTAGTTACGTGCGACGAGGCTAACGTGCGGGCGGCCACTGACTTCAGCCTTGCATTGTCCTCCCGGACGGAGCGCCGGCCGAACATACCTAAACTGCGGAGTGACACCCCTCCTGCTATCGTCTTCTTTACCGTTCCATTTCTAAATATTTTTTCCTCTTTGATATTGAATACTTTTTGATAAGCGCATGGAACTGTTTTGGCGTACAGTTTATTTTGATTTGACATTTAGTATGAGTTTATTTGGTGTACGTTTAAATAATGTACCATCATTTCGTAACCCGTTTATATCCAAAACCGTGTTGTATCGAAACTGAGTTTGCATCGAAACCCGGTTTGTGTCGAAGTTGTAATTTGTCCCGACAGACGGATTGAGTATTGTTTACGCCTTAATGAGATTCCCGCTTTGTTTTGTCCGCTTTGCGCGTGTTTCGGGTATCTGCGCGTCCTTTGGACGCAATACAGGACATTGACAGTACATCGAGTTGGTACAAAACTAAAAGGCGAAAGAATTTAGTATGAAAACGATACGGTGTGATTTGACACTTTAATACGGTTTTAAATACTTATACGGAATTACCCAAGATTTCTATGGGACTGGACCGGTGTTTCCATGCCAGATACCGGTATTTCTACCGATGACGTCATCCGCAGCGCGCGCGCCATTCGAATGTCAATGATGCCGATGCAAAATCCAAATGCTGTGGACGTACCCTAACGGCATTTTATAAATGCCGACGCTCCGTACGAGCTGATTCTGACGCAGTGGACTCGCAGCTTTAGTCGGACGTGAAGTAGCGGTACGTGAGTAATCCCGTATAAATAAAATAAAAATACGAGAGATATTACATTCTGAAATATGTTTATGGCACGTACGTACGTATGCATAGTATAATTATATCTATAGATACCTTCCTTTCTGTGTTATAGCTGTATACGAGTTTGAAAAAAAAACTTGAGTTGGCTGCGTAATCGAGTTACGCAAAGGTTGTGTGAAAAATGTCCACAGATATTTATTATTTTTTATGAATAAAATAAATAAATATCATCAAAAAGTTTCACCCCTCTACACAATTAGAGTCAATACGGCTAAATGGATACAGATGACAAGGCAGTATCATAATACTGAACCCTTTCTCACTAGGCAATGCACACATTTATATTTTGTTTATACGAGATTACTCACGTTTAATTAAAGGATGTGACCGAAACTCTCAACAGAAGATTTGTTGTAGTAGCAAGTGAATCTATTTATTCTGTATCTGTATGTATGTATATTTTTTTTTTCTGAATCTGTTTCAGCTCCTATTGTAGACTACATCTTGATTTGGCATCAAGCGAGATTGCAGTCACGCGCAAGCCTATATACTAAAATAAAAAAAAACTATATTCGGAGAATCCCACGGTGATTAACTCCGTATAAAAAAAACTAAGACCGTTTTCATAGTAATACTTGTGATACTAAAATTGCATCATAAGTAATCTGCGGAATTGCCCATACTGCATATCTGCTAGCGCCATCTAGGGACGTCCAACGTTTGTACAATTGTTTCTACTAATCATGCGAGCTCACGTACTGTTCGGGAGACAGTACACAAAGTGAACAAGTTTCTTTTAAATGCATGCTGTGCAACTGTTTATGTTTCATGAACAGAAAACAGCGCTGGATCGGTTGAGTGGTGGTTTGAGGGCAGTTAAGGGGGGTTAATAAAGTGGTGAATTTTGGAAGCGGGCCGAATTTCTTCCGTACGCGGACTAAGTCGCGGGCGACCTCTAGTTTGTCATAAAATTGTAAGGAAGTTTGTAATAAAATATCTATTAGGACCTTTGACAGAATATTACTATTATTTATTTATTACTATTACTATTACTAACTATTTGACTGTTTGATTGGACGTCTCCGGGCTGATGATGATGATGATGACTAACTATTTATTTTATATTACAAAATTGTCACCGGGTATGATCGAAACTATAGTCGGAGTATCCGACTTAATAAACAGTGAGTTGATCCAACAAAAAATAAAAATTCATGTGTGAATACCACGTCAGTTTTCATAGTAAAACATTAGATAGATAGATAGATAGAAACTCTTGAACATTTGTGTTTACTAAACAAAACAATAAAATTATTCGATAATTGGTAGAAAACTTTTAAAAGCCCTCGAACAAAATCCTGCATCTGTTCCAGAATGAAACAACCGCAAGCGCTACTGCTATGAAATATCGTTTGAATGGTGCTGTTAGGATCCTTCACCGCAAATGGCATGAAGGCACTCTGACCACATCACCGTCCAAATGGAAATAACGGTCATAGGATAGGAACAGGCACGGTAACAAAACGAATGCAGTTGTTCCAATTGGACTGTCATCATCATCATCATCATAAGCCAGAAGAAAGGCTAGCCATTACATAATAAGTCCAATTCTACTATTCAGCTGCGACATATCATTCATTTATTCATAAGATATCTTTCTCGCAGCTTCATAGTCAGGTTAAGGGCTCTATATTCCAAAGTTTCCCGTCGCAAAATCAATGTTTTTAAGTAATTTTACTATATTTAGTGGCAAAAAATAAACACCATTATTTTTTATTAATGTCTAAAACTTTAAGCGGTCATTGTACTCATCATTATTAACAACTTTTCCTATGGGACCAACCCTGAAATCGCGAAAAAGAATCAGCTGTTCCATACACAAAGTTCATAGACCTTAGACAAAATATATGGAACAGCTGTTTTTTTTTTCGCGATTTCACGGTTGACCCCATAGGAAAAGTAGTTCATAATGATGAGTAAAATGACCCCTTAAAGTTTTAGACATTCATAAAATAACTGTGGTGTATTTGTTATAGACGAACGGACCGTCTTAGTAACTTTTAAGGTTGAAAACACCATTATTATTGCCTCGATAGAAAAAAATACCGAAACAGAGCCTATTTTAAAACTTTTTTTAGTTATATGTCCTAATTACAGCACATAATCACATAAAAACTACTGTTTTAAAAGATAATAGTATTTTGAAGAACATTTTACGGTTGAAAAGTTATTAATTTTGAGACTTTCCGAGTAATCTAAATAAAACTTCTAAAGTCGAAGCTTGACACGCATGAATCTGCGTAACCGCCATATTTTTGCAACTAAATGTGACCCTACCTGATACAGGATTAGACTAATGATCGATCTCATTAAATAATGTGCTTAAAACGTGGAATATCCTGGCCTTAAGCTGAAAAGGTTAAGTTACTCGAATTACTACTGGAATAGTGCGTAATTCTAAAAAAAACGGATTGCGAACTACGAAAATGTATAATTAAATTTCGCTCTAAATTAATAATTAATTTTCAAAGGCGAGATTAAAACGTTCCATGAATTCTTTGTACCAACGTACTCGTAATATCTTTTTGTGATTACTTAACGAATTTAATATTATACTAGCTAGATTGATGAAAAAATTACGAATTAGCCAAACTAATCAACAACACGTACTTAGCAAAGAGTTTTTGTGCCAATGAACATGGAAAAATCTTCTTTCTTTTTTGTGTGAGACGTTTGCCTGTGGTAAACATAACGCCTGCCCGTAACAGTAGCAGTGCCAGAATTGTGAACTTGCGAACTAAATCCTGCGCCGCACTGCACTGCGCTCGTCTCCCTGAGATATTAGATGTCAAAATATATCTTTGAGATATTGAGTTACTTTGAGACGGTGTTATTGGAATGGACGGGCCCAGCGCTTGGAAATCGTTCAAAATTAATAACTCAACACAATCAAGCATAATTACATTTTCCAGAAAATAGAGATAGCGAATCTAATTACTGCATGACAAAAAGAGTATGTATATGTATTAGAAGTTTGTATTGATTGATTGATTGATTGATTAACTCTTTATTGTTCACACCAAGAATTACACAGAAATAATTTAATAAACTTAAATATTGGAACAAGTGGCGACCTTATTGCTAAAAGCAATCTCTTCCAGGTAACCTTTGGATGGAGAGGATTTCTAGAATGCATAGAAGACGGGGTGTGCAAGAAAAGAAAAGTGTGTGAAATCATAAACATAAACCATAACATTATTCTAACATAATATATATATATATATGTAATAGTAAAAATACATACTAATAAAAATACATACTAATACTTAAAATACCTACAATATTTATAATAAACTAATATATATAACATAAATATTTATATATACAATGATAATTATACCTGTCTATATAATCAAAGTATATGTATGACAACACATTAGAGATATAATTATGAGAAATTTCTAGCATCAACGAGGAGGCACTTGCAATAAATATAATTGTTTAATTTGCTCCTTAAAAATGGCGAGTGAAGGAGCTTGTATTGTCGTATCGTATGGCTCGCATGTCGCAAAGGCAGAGTATGACTGACGCGAGTGGAGAGCCGGCGCTCAACATATAGTCTTCAAGTTCATTGAATCATTGTCGCTGTTTGTGCTCAGTAACTTCTCTGGTAACGTTGCTCTTCATACCACATGGAAATGCTCGCACACTACTGCTTGCTGGTTGAATAACTGGCAAAGCTTTTGTCCCCAGGCGGACTCACTACAGTTGCCTACAATAATTGAAAATTTAATTATGCTATGAGCACACATTTGGCCGAAATGTGCAACGTACGTAGCCAAACCCCTAAAAAAAGGAAGGTAAAAAGGAGAAGGTAAGTGGAGTTTTGGCGGGAACAAGAAAAAATCATGTCGCTGTATTTCATTATTTTCTTAAACTTGTGTTTTTTCGCAAATTAATGATATAAAACGGTGGTGTTTAATTCATTGAGTGTTGAATTACATGCACGAGTGTGGGCAAGTGGAATAATGTGGTGAAACATGTCTTTTTGTGTTGTTTTCAAAACTCCGTAAAAGCTCATAGTAAAGTCGTCACAACTTTACTAAGGCATGACTTGGACTCGGCTTTGACTAATTTCGTGTGACTAACTTGAACTAATATTTGACTTGATAATACTACATAAACTTGAACATTAATATACTTGAGTCTGGTAGAATGCACAACGTGCGATGCCAAAGAGAAAAAAAAGAAAAGGAGAATAGTATCTAATTAAAAAGGGTGTTTACCTACCATACTATGGTTAACTAACTTCTGATACCCGCAAAGGTCATTTTAGTGACCAAAGTTAAACCAACCACGGCTTCAAAAGTAAACCAAAGTCCCCAGAGTGTATTTACGTCGCTGTCAGCCCGAGAGAGACTGGACAAACACAGTGATTTGCGTTGTCAGTTTGTTTGTCACTGGACTGCGGACTGGCACGAGTCACTCGGTCAAGTGGACTGGAATGTCGTGAATTGGTGAATGAACTAGTGGATTCTGAATTAGAAATCAGCTCCTCCGTTTTCTGAATAATTTGAATGAATTTTTCATTCGAATATGAAAACTAATCGTATTTGGAATCCAATGTGATGCGTTTCCCCTTTTTCTGGCTCTCTTTGCAATGGTATAGCCACACTATAGTTTAATAAACATGAGTAGTAATAAGAAATAACACTTCACGCGATACGCATGGACGAATAATTATGTTAAATTGTCATGGCAAATTAAAAAATTAAAGGGGAAAAAATATAACAAAATAAAAATGTTAATGAGTTTTTGGCGGGAACGCGGAGAAATTGTAATTCATTAAGTACCTATTTTCGTGCCTGAGTTTGGCAAGTGATAAAATGTAGTAAAACATGTCTTTTCGTGTTATTTTCAAAACTCCGAAAAAGCCTGCAGTAAAGCTGCCACGACTTTACTATAACCCATTCAAAAAATAACGTATAATTATGACATAATGACCACGCAGTATGGCAGTACAGCTTTAGCCTGCCTTTCGAGCAAAATAATAATAAAAAATCATAGAGGTAGGAGTTTCTACCTCTATGTAAAAATATTATTTATTTTTATGTATAATACGCTACTTTTGAATTTTCTCTCTTTTGCAACATATATTTAGCATGAATATTAAAGAAAATGAACTGCAAAAAAATATGAGAGCATTTTTGTAACGGGAGGTATCCGGGTTCTGGTCTTTTTTTAAACGAAAGGCGTCGCTTTTGACCACCAACTTACCTGAAAAGCTTGCAAGCAAGAACCAACCAAACCACGTGATTCGGACAACAATATATCGTTTAGAAAGCAGATGTTTCGCTATCCCCTGTTAGTTCACTGAATGTTGCTTTACCTTGGCTATGACTAGCATCTTGTCTAGATAAAAAATAGCGCGTGTAAAAGTCTCTAGCTTAGCCGAATTTTCTGCTAAAAGGGCGGAGGCGTTACAAGTGAAAAATAAAGGGAATAGCGAATTTCATTCGCCGGTCTACCCACCTCACTGTCAGTACTTGATAATAAGGGTGGAGCTACACCGTGACCGAGCTATTTGAAAGCACCTACAGATATTCTATCAGAGAGATTACCTACATCATCATTATAATCATTAAAAACTTAGCCGTTGGTTGTGACATAATAATTGATATAGTTTCATCATTACTGCAGAGTCCGCCTGGGGAAGTACCACACCTTTGCCAGTTATTCGACCGCCAAGCAGTAGTGTGCAAGCATTACTGTGTTCCGGTTTGAAGGGCAATGTTACCAGAGAAATTACTGGGTATGAAGAGATTTAACATCTAATATCTCAGGGTGACGAGCGCAGTGCAGTGCGGCGCAGGATTGTGTTCGCAAGTTCACAATTCTGGCACTGCTACTGTTAATGGCAGGTGTGACGCTTACCACCAGGCGAACGTCTTGCTCGTCGGGGCACTTGAATATTTAAAAAGAAGCTCTCTCCGTTGCCCGTTGGGTGACCGAGGTTCTCCATAAGGCCAACATAGCATATCATCATCATCGTCATTAGAGACGTCCACTGCTGAAAGGCCTCCCCCTTAGACCGCCACACTGTACGACAACCTGCCATTTGACTTTTAAAATGTCGTCGGTCCACCTAGTGGGAGGCCGCGCCTACGCTGCGTCTTCCGGTTCGCGGTCGCCACTCAAGAATCTTTCTTCCCCATCGGTTGTCAGTTCTTCGAGCGATGTGGCCTGCCCATTGCCACTTCAACTTGCAAACCTTGCGAGCTATGTCGGTTCTTTGGCGAATATCCTCGTTCCGGATTCTATCGCGCAAAGTAACTCGGAGCATAGCATATAACTTAGATATAACTAAAGTGTCCTCTAATAAAAAAATAACGTCGCCTCTCCTCTGTAATGGCAAGATGCCCTTAAGCCTGTGGGCGTAGATACCGCCTAGAATCATTATTTTGAAGTCCATTCGAAACGTCGACGAACTCGAGGCGGGCGTTGCGTTGTTAATATGGTAATAGACGAAACTGTCGGATGTTAATAGAATCAAACATGGACTTATGGTTTTATTGTTGTCAAGTTGTCACGTATGCTCGAGGCATGTCTTACATGTAACTTATAAGTTAAGAGAAGGGACGACGTGGAATCAGAAAGTATAATTGACTGCCTTATAGCTCAGTTGGTAGCATGTCTGCCTTCTCAGAGCTGTAGGGCGTGGGTTCGAACCCCACCCAGGACAAAATGTGATAAACAGATATTAGTTCTGTGTCAGGGGTTTTATTTTGGTGTGTTGCTTACCACCAGGTGAACGTCTTGCTCGTTTCATCTTTTCATTGGAAGAAATTAAAAATGGAAAATGATAATGATGAGAAAAAGTACTACTTTCTCTACTACTACTTAGTACTTAAGTATTACATTCTCTTAAATTTTGATACAACATCAAGACTTATAATAAAATTGATTCCGGATACGATTTTTATGGACCTGCGAAATAAAATATGTACTTATTAAACTTTACCGCCAAAACACATTACTGTTACGTGTGAAATATTATAAAACAATTAAGGCCGAAAATTAACATGAAACATTTAAAAATGAATAATTAAGGCCACAAATTACAAGTCCGTTTCTCCGATAGCAATGTGAAAGTCAATATAAGATAAAATCACGTAAACATGGGACCAATTAACCCCAAACTGGGTGCTACGTCAAACCGAGCAACCGAATGGGCGTTGCGGTTGTAGACGGGGAGCTAGTGGAAGAAAATTTCACTAATCAAATTTAACTAGTTCGTCTAAGCTAGACTCATAATTTAAATAAGAAATATCATTTGTCGAAATTCTGGGTTACTCACCAAGTGGACCGAGGGGCTGGACACGTGCGTGCCCAGTTGTCTATATAAAGTTCGGATCAACGGTAAGCAATAGGGAATACCTAAGTATGCATGTAATTTTTTATTGACTCATATAAAAGCAGACTCACAATAAAACAAATCATCGAAAATATTGAACATATGCACAAATAACGAGTTTTATAGTTACATTTTAGTCTGATGTTAGACAAGGAGGGCACTATAGTGGCTAATGACGTCAAAGTACGCGATTCTAAACAAATTCTATACTAGCACGTGTTTTGCTTGAAAGGGACAGAAGACTATCTAATATCTCGGGGTGACGAGCGCAGTGCAGCGCAGGATTGTATTCGCAAGTTCATAATTCTGGCACTGCTACTGTTACAGGTAGGCGTGACGATTACCACCAGGCGAACGTCTCGCTCGTCTTGTCACTCGACAGCAATTTAAAAAAAACGTGCACCGCACTGCGCTGCGCACTTAACCGTGAGATAGAAGTCGTCTAATTTTTTAATGCCCAGTAACATTGCCCTACAAACCGAAAAGCACACTACTTCTTGGCGGCTTCTAGTCCTACGATTTTAAAAACAGAAACGCGAAAGCCCTACTTCTTAGGTAGAACGGCTGTCAAAACAATTTTGTGAAGCTATTGTATGGAAACTGCTATCACCAGTTTCACACATAACTGTATAGAAACTACGACGAAAAAAATCCAATCATTGGTCGCGCATTTGAAGTAAAACGCTTGAAATTTCATTTTACAACAGATTAAAATTGATCTAATTAAGATGCAATGTGGTTTTGTTTCCAAGCGTCTATTTAAATTGTCTATTTGAGTTTTCTCAGTTTAAAAACATGTATGTTGGTAGAATTGTCATTAAGCGCATTTACACTTAATGCCGGCTAGTGCGGCCCGTCACATTTCCGTTCTATTCACTTCTCTCTTCAGTGATTTCAACACTGTTCTACACCTTACGCTACGCTCACTTGCCTTATAGAGTTAGTCCGACAACGTAACGTAACGGAACGTATGAAAAACTATTTACACAAGTAATTTTTCCCGTTTTTTTCGTCAGCTCCCAGCCTAAGCCTCACGCTGCGGCGCCGACACCGTATCTTACCAGCGGAGTATAGATTAGATCTATTGCTCCTCTAATTGGAGCCTTCGATATTATGAATAATTGATTGTTCGTTCAAATACAAGCGGAAACTGAAAGCAATTTAGAAATTATTTGTAAGGGTTACCAACACTATCGAAGTCAATATAAAGGCTATTCGAACCGAAATTGATGAAGCTTATGCTGTCTAACAGATTCATTAAATGAAAACTGGTCTAGGAAGTGGACTTAATCATTTATTTTATTTTACTGGCACTATCCGTGGCTTTATGTAATGCTAGCTTTTATTGTAGGCTACACGCATAATCGTTGCCAATCGACGTGGCAATGCCGCCAGCATGCTGGGTACGCTGCCGAAAGGTTGAGAAGTTAAATTGTCTCTAGACTGGTAGTGGTAGGACTCTGCTGCAGAGTCCGCCTGGGGAAGTACCACACCTTTGCCAGTTATTCCACCGCCAAGCAGTAGTGTGCAAGCATTACTGTGTTCCGGTTTGAAGGGCAATGTTACCAGAGAAATTACTGGGTATGAAGAGATTTAACATCTAATATCTCAGGGTGACGAGCGCAGTGGAGTGCGGCGCAGGATTGTGTTCGCAAGTTCACAATTCTAGCACTGCTACTGTTTGTAGCAGGTGTGACGCTTACCACCAGGCGAACGTCTTGCTCGTCTCGTCACTTTAATGTATAAAAAAATAAATACTTTCATCGATCTGGAGACAGTCCTTTCGTTTTTATGTAATTAATTTGTAAGGTTTTTTTTGTTGTAAAATATCAATTAAGACACTGGCCACAAAAAAAAAAATACATTCCAAACTAAACATAATCATCCTCTTGAGTTAAATATAGGTTAATCTTTTATTCCATTCTAAGTCAACAATGTTGGTTCAACCCTCTTGAAAAAATACTTCGAATAAATAAGCAAAATCACCACATTGGCAAAATCACTCGAATAAACCTCTTTGAAACGGAATATTCGAGTACTACTGAAAAAACCTGACTCAATCAAGGGCTCTCTCAAAAACCTTTCAATTATGCGAAAGAATAAGAAATAATTCAATCACAATACACTTAGAGCTACTTGTGAAATCTTCCGATACAACCGAAACTGGGACCTATAGAATTAGAGATGCTCTCATTCGAATGATTTAGATGCCACTCGATTTTTTGTACTGTCTGTTTGTGTGTATTATTGGGATAATAAATATTATGTTTTTTTGATGATAAGCACCTTATCCTGCTATAAATATCAATATAATTTGGATAGTTTAACATCATTATCATTTACAGCCCATTTATAACCTTTACTTAAAACCATAGGGCTCACTTCTTGTAAGGCACTCATCCCGGTCCTGTGCCAACTTTATTAGGTTTGACCCGCGATTTTTGTTGACCCAACGAGCTGGTGGACATTCAAATATCGGAGGATAGTTTTGGCTTTTATATGCTGAATCAACATTATATGTATAAGGTACTTTCCGTCTCGAAAAAGTTCAATAGTCCTGTAGAATAACGGACCTACTCATATAACGCAATGAAAAATTAAACATAATTACCAATCGGAATAAGTGAACCATTCATTCAATTATCAAACGTATATATAAAATACATAAATACGAAAAAATATATAAGAATAAAATAAATCTAATTTGAAAATCGAATACAAATTAAAATAATCGCTCTTCTCGTCTCTTGTCTCTAAATGAAATACGAGAAAAGGAAAGCTAAGAACATTTCAACTCACTTACCGCAGCGGTCAAAAGGCGTTTAGACAAAGGAAGGACTTTAATTCTGAAAGGTATCGGCTGGCGCGCTCTTGAACTCGGACATTATTCAGCTTTGAAGGTTCTCGCGCATTAACATAATGACCTACACGACCACCGCACGGACCAAAATCTAGACGTCATGTAACTTTAGCTAAAATTGCCTGAAAGAGATTACTTTTAGCGATAAGGTGTACCTTGAGACTCTAGTGGTCAAGCTATTTAATTTTTTGAGCGAGATTTTTGTATGAAAAATAAGGATATTAATCTATTTATCTATCTATATCTATTACTCAGATGAAAGAATATAATTTCGTAAAAATACTTAATCTTGGGACTAGCGCATGCCATAATGTGAAGCTTTAGGTTCGAAAACTTGTCCCAGATAAAGAAATCTAATGGCACAGAATATTCGGAAATAAAATGGTGCGTGGCATGAAGATCAGGATTAAAAAAGTACCGTCATTAAGTACTGTCATCTAAAACAGCTATGGTTACGAACTCGTCTAGACCTGGTCTTTCGTTGCTTAACATCGATGATCTTACTTAGTCAAGCTACGCTATGAGTGGATAATAATCTGTCATTTACAACTATTTTATTTCTAAGGCTGCTATCCTAGCGGCTTGCGAGCGTTTTCAAAGCGGAGCGGGCGCGCCGCGAACGGTATTTTGTACATTCTGTACAGAACCCTTTCGTGCTTGAATGCTTTCGTTTTCTGCGTCATTTAAGTAACAAAGCCAACAGAAGCGTTTCCTCCTCGGAATCCATTCTGTTTCTGAGTGTATTGTACGGCGTGAACTCGCCGCGAACATGCAACGAAAACGCTGCGTAATCGCCACGTCTCCGCGACGTCTCCGCTGTGCAGCCGCGATGTGTACGACGTGCGACTTTTTTTTTATACAATCAAGTGACGAGACGAGCAAGACGTTCGCCTGTTGGTAAGCATCACGCCTGCCACTAACAGTCGCAGTGCCAGAATTGTGAACTTGCGAACACAATCCTGCGCCGCACTGCACTGCGCTCGTCGCCCTGAGATATTAGATGTTAAATCTCTTCTTACTCAGTAATTTCTCTGGTAACATTGCCCTTCAAACCGGAACACAGTAATGCTTGCACACTACTGCTTGGCGGTTGAATAACTGACAAAGGTGTGGTACTTCCCCAGGCGGACTCTGCAATAGAGTCCTACCACTTCCACACTGCGTGCCCGCTCCGCTTTGAAGATGCTCGCAAACCGCATCTCCTCACTGAGATGTGATAAAGACCTGAAGGTTATATTTACAATTACAAGTAACTTAAGTCTAATTGTCCTGAAACTGCATCCAGAACCACCAGAGGACGGGCAGCAGCGTCCTCTTAGTTAACGGTGGTAACACTCTGCTATCCCCAAGCCGCCTGCCAAGCGTGGAGATTATGGCAACCCCTCCTTATTAAGGGAGAGGCTTTCGTCCAGTAGTGGACGTCTTCTGGCTAATGAGTGTGTAAGTCTAATTAGAAGATGACAGACTATGTTTTCTAACTCAGAAATATTTGATTCTCATTTCTTGTAAGACTGAAACTGATAAGCGAGCTTTTCCAAGAGTTTTACGTGACATGATAATATTTGTTTTCCACGTACTCTATATTTCTAATACTAGATAGATAGATAGAATAAAACAACAATAGAAACAAGAACCTTAAGAACTAGTGCCACAAGAACTATGTTCCAATACTGTTATTGGAAAATGTTTTGTGGAAAAGGCTTTCTAGGTATAGGTCGCGTCATGTAAAAAGAACGCTGGCGGTTAAGCTGTAGGCGATTTAGGCGATATCTAATATATTTTGCCATGTACCTAGCAATAACCAATATACGAAGCTGCGAGCAAAAGGCTAATTAATAATTATTTAAAATAATAGGCCTAGTACTTTTGTGCGCAAGTGTACACATGCGCAAACACACCCCCTCTACTTTCTTCCAGAGTTCTTTTTACATGACGCGACCTATACCCACCTACTCCCTGAGGTCTTTGGCATGAAACGCCTTGGGTTCGTGTATTTGGGTATTTATCCCCAGAAATATCACCGCAATTAACAGTTTTTTTTGCCAAGTGAAGCAGTGTGAATTTAAGTAAAATAAAGACAGTTTGACTAGCGACTTTAGCTATAGGTATCGTACCGCTCGCATTCGCTAACCTATTTACTAATAGAAACTTAACTTTTAGCAATAACTGTTATATTTACCTCCCATATATAAATATAGAATAGAATAGAAAAGACTTTATTGTTTTTTATTGTTTTCATGGATCGCTTTTAGCTATAAGACAGCCAAGAGATAAAATATCAATCTAGAAATTAAAAAGAAATGTGATTTTTCAGCTTTTTTTAGAGGTTGCTTTTAGCGTTTGCTATAACGACGCCAGTTCTAAACTCGTTTTTGTAGTATACCGTTATTTTTTGGTATGTACAAACGAGTTAATCTATCTATCTAGTAGGTAGGTATTTAGTAGTGGTAGGGCTCTACTGCAGAATCCGCCTGGGGAAGTACCACACATTTGCCAGTTAAACAACCGCCAAGCAGTAGCGTGCAAGCATTACCGTGTTCCAGTTTGAAAGGCAATGTTACCACAGAAATTACTGGGTATGAAGAGATTTAACATCTGATATCTCAGGGTGACGAGCGCAGTGCAGTGCGACGCAGGATTGTGTTCGTAAGTTCAATTCTGGCACTACTACTGTTAGTGGCAGGCGTGACGCTTATTACCAGGCAAACGTCTTGCTCGGTACTTCTACATGATAGTATAAAAAAAAGGAATCACCAGAGTTATCACCCGTCTTTGTATTCGGAACCCAAACACCCTGTTTCTTTCGAATCGTGCTAAGTATAAATCGTGGTTGCGAGCATAAAGCTTCACAGGCTATAAACCATGCCACTCTTCTTTTACATCTTCAACATTCACTCCGAACTGGTCGCGAACACCTTTTGTGCTAATTTCTGCACACTACCATTAACTTGAAACTCGACACCGTGCCATTCGTTTTCTCGAACTTTCAATGCCATAATAGCTTATTATTCCACTAAGCGTGTAATATTTCAAAGCTTAATATTTTTGAAATTAACAATATAATTGGGCACTCACTCGAGGGCCTATTCATAGTCTGTTCGTACAGACATCTGGCGCTAAAAAAAGGGCGGATATGGCAAACATTGAATGAATGAACGCATGTCCCAAAGGCATATTTTCAACCCATACTTTACACAAAATAACACATAAACTCACAATCTGAAATTCGACCTAAGCCTAGTCAATTTTAAGTCGCAATTTCAGAAACCTGTAAAGAAGTTTAAGCTCTTTTTGAATAAATAAAAAGTTGCATCTGAACATCCCTCAAAAACATTCGGCTCATAGAATTGACACCAAAGATTCAATTTTAAATCATTTCACTGAGGCATAAAGTTCGTTTTGATTTGTAAGCGAAGTTTCTAGTTATTGTTGGGTAGCGTATAATTAGTTCATATCTCAATTTTTTCAAATTACTAGGCAAATAAAAACGTAACAAGTAACGAAATAGAGGTAAACAGTAATGTCACTTTGAAGCACGGCTTGCAATTTAGTATTATTAAGCTAACATTCTCGACACGTTCGTAGGTTTTTGCTTACTTTCAGTAAAAAAGCAGAATTGAGTTATTTTCGAAACAGAAAGGGTTTTTCAGGGCCGCAATAAGGGTAGGGCGTTTTTACGTCGCCCTTTATCTAATTGTACGAAAATAGTAGCGCTTGGCGTCGATCGATTCTGTTGCACCACTCACTTATCTAAACTGACGAGACTAATTATTATACGACTCGTTTTATTTATATTAGAGATCTGTTAGATCTGTAAAATTGTGATGTGTGTAACAAGTATGAGTATTTTATTGTTTTTGTTGTATATTGTCAATCAATCAAATCAATGTCATGTAATATTGTCTAATAATAAGTAGGTGTATAGTTTTTCGTTAACTTTATAGGTACTGCATACTATATAATATTATATTATATTAGGCCTTTTCAGATATATTAATGTTAATCTGTATAGAACAGTAGGTATGTGCTGCACTGCGCAGTGCATGTATGTCCTTTGTATTTTTATTCTCAACTATTCTTATATACAAGTCTTTGAATGCTGTAAACACCTGTTAAGGGTATACATATCAGAACTTTTTAGTCATGAAGATGTTACTATAGAAATTATTTAATATGTGTACTGTTGGTGTTTCTATATAAATAAAATATTGTTAAGAGCAAATTAAATAGATGTTTATACTCGTACATATGGACCTGGGTATGTCTCTTAACTGCAACCAGGCCCACCGGAGGACGGGCAGCAGCGTCCTCTTGGTTAACGGTGGTGACCATTCTGCGATCCCCAAACCGCCTGCCAAGCGTGGGGATTATGGCAACACCCCTCTATAAAGGGGGAGGCCTTCGTCCAGCAGTGGACGTTTTATGGGACGACTCGTACATATAATAATATTATTATAGATTATTAATGAGTTCTTTTACTATTATTAACGAGAAGTTACAGTATATGGTTCTGCAAAGAATAAGAAGAAAAGAGAAAGGGATAAGCTAGATAATAAGAGAGATAATAATATTGAGATAAAAGAGAATGAGAGTTGAAGAATTATAAAACAGAGAAGAGACAGAGAGAGACTTATGATGTAAAATAAAAGGGTAGAGTAAAAATATGGAACTTGAATATGCAACGAAATCTTTGTGTAGATCTATTAATCCCCCCCTATTCTTTTGACTTAATACATACATGGTCTTTACGTCTTTTACAGACGATTTAAACAGTGTAGAATATTGACACTTTTTTGGTGACGTAGCAGTTATAATAAATAAATAAATATTGGGGGGACATTTATTACACACAGCGCCATCTAGCCCCATACTAAGCAAAGCTTGTATTATGGAAACCAGATAGCTGATAGAATACTTATATACAATATTTTTTCGTAAAAACATACTTTTGATACATACATACTAATACATAGTTTTGAACTTTTAGTTACGAATGTGGATGAAGGGAACTGAATAAAACAATCCGAGAGCGGCAATTAACCTAATAGCTATGCCTTAATCCAGCCCTTTACATGTGGCGTGCTTTAACAATAAACTCTAGAATATTCTGTTTTTTGCTTACTAAAGTTATTCCACGACGCTATAATGGTTCTTATTATAATTTTGCACATTACTCAAGTTTATTCTTGCTGTGTTTTAGTTTATTTTTTGGTGTACTTGGATAATGTAGTTTTATAGGCTACTGTAAATTTATTTTATGTTAAAGTGTTGATATCTAAACTTTAATCATTCACAAACTAATCTTACTAATGTAAAACTGCAATCGTTTGTTTAAGTTAGAGGCCTTATATCACTAAAAGAGTGGTCTTACATTTGTAATACCTACTACAGGGTGTCTTTTACTAAAGCGTTAATCGCGGAAAAAGTAGTTGCTCCATATATTTTATCGTAAAAGCTCTTGTATGGGACAGCCGTTTTTTTTGCGTTTTCAGGGTTGGTTTCATGGTGCAAGTTGTTCATTAAAATGAGTTTAATGACCCCTTAAGATAATACCAATGAATTCAATGTCACCCTGTAGACTAGGGCCTAGTAAATCACACTAACATTATGAATACGAAAGTTTTTGTGTCTGCATATTCGTTACTTATTCACAACCATAAAGGCTAAACAAATATTGGTGAAATTGGGTATGCAATTCGTGTGAACGCGAACGAATATTGAATACTTTCCCAGAAATTAAAAAGTATTAGGTATTATGTCCAGCTGTGGACGTTCCCTGGCTGATAATGATGATGAGGTATTATGCGGGAAAGCCTTTTTTTGTTGGCTTGCTGAGATGGTATGGCAGTCTACAATGGGACGAAGGGCTCCGTATCGAAAGGACTATCAGGGTAAATGAAGATGTTTGCAGAACGTCGTCACGTGAAAACGTCTACATGGTGACAATGTCTTGAGTGGCAAAACGACTTACTAGTAAACTAGTCCAATATGTGAAAACTTCCAAAAGAATTATTAAATTAAAATAAATTTTGGGCCGAATACGGCATACAATGCGGGACGAAAGCAGATTTTTTATGTGGGACGAAGTTCCTCGGGACGAATATGGCACAAATCGGAGCACGCTTGCTTAGAAGATACTGATTCACTCGCGACTTGAAGACACCCTGGCACACTATCGGGAAACCCTTCTCGAAGCTGGAAAACCTCGGATAAAACTACAGGTCCAGCAAATCTATCTATCTATATATATAATAAAAAACGTCAAAGTCAACGTATAAAAGGCTCTGTCCTGATTGGTGACTGACTGACTGGCACAACGCACAGCCCAAACCGCTGGTCGTACAGACTTGAAATTTGGAGGGTGTATTACGTCTCGATGCGTAGGGGTGTACTAAAAAAGGATCTTTCGAAATTCGACCCCTAAGGGGGGGGGGGGACTGTGTAATGTTGTATGGAAGTTCTTTGTTTTGAAGTTATAGTGATGAAAATTGATATTTGGGTATTTCATTCAAGGAGGAGGTGGGGGAGGGGGAGGGGGGGGGGTGGTAGAGTTGGTAGAGTCGGTAGAGCCGGTAGAGTCTGTAGAGTCGGTAGAGTCGGTAGAGTTGGTAGAGTTTGGGGAGTTGGGAGTAAAAAAAATTCTCGGGATGATTTAAAGTGGTGAATTTTGGGAGCGGGCCGAATCTCTTCCGTACGCGGACGAAGTCGCGGGCGATCTCTAGTACAATATAATTATGAATTATATTGCATGGAACTATTTCCCCTTACTGCGCAAATGCGACTCTCTCACGACCGGTTTTCTATATCGTCTGGTGATAAACCAACAAAATTCAAATGAACGCTAGTCATTCATAAAACACGTATAAAATTATTAATGTGCACCATGTTCTGCAAAAAGCTATAACCATAAAATCTGTAACAGAAGATTAATATACATGTCCAAAATTAAACAATACATAAACAAACCTAACAGTCTACGTAATCATTTCATTTTGTATTGCTTTTAATTTAAAATAAGTTCTACATTTCTACTGAATCCGGGCATTGAAACTACAGAAAAGCGAAAGCCCTACTTCTTAGGTAGAACGGCTGTTAAAACAATGTTGTAAAGCAATTGTATGGAAAACCGCTACCGCCAGTTTCACACATAATTGTATTGAAACTACTTGGAGGATCTAGCTCTCTCTCTCTCTCAGAAACTACGACGAAAAAATGACAAATTTTGGTCGCGCATTTGAAGTAAAACCCTCGAAATGACATTTTGAAATAGATTAAAATTGATCTAATTACGATGCTGTGTGGTTTGGTTTCCTACGCGTCTATTTAAACTGTCTTTTTGAGTATTCTCAGTATAAAAACATGTATATTGGTAGAATTGTCATTAAGCGCATACACTTAATGCCGGCTAGCGCGGCCCGTCAAATTTCCGTTCTATTCACTTCTCTCTTCAGTGATTAAAACCGTGAAGGGTACGTCGGTATCACGTTGTACTAACTGGAACGTAATAATGTACAGATGGAACCATTTATTTGCATAATAGTCTATATGAAATCCAAACTAGAACTTGCTACTAAGTTGAAAAAGTAATCGGCCGATATAAGCTAAGTTGTGTAATTATAAGGAGTGTACTGTTTTATATACACTTAATAACTTTCTAACTTAATTTTCTAGTTTAAATTATTTTTAGTCGGAAACTCTTGGCCTCTCGCCGCCGTACAAACCATGGCCGAGAGGCCAAGAGTTTCCGACTAAAAATAATTTAAACTAGAAAATTAAGTTAGAAAGTTATTTTTTTTAAATCAGTTGTCATCATCATCAGCCAGAAGATGTCCACTGCTGGACGAAAGCCTCCTCCTTAATAGCCATAGTGTTACCATAATTCCGACGTTAGGCAGGCGGCTTGGGGATCGCAGAATGCTCACCACCGTTAACCGAGAGGACGCTGCTGCCCATCCTCCGATAGTTCTGGATGCATTTTTAGGACATACCCAAGTCCAGTAATAGGATAAAGCTATGATACATTTCTCAAAATGTTCATGTAGGTGATCTGTCATCTGTAAAAGTATACAGTCATAATAAAAAATACAATATTGGGTTATAATTTATTGTCTCACGTCTTATGAATTAAATAATATTAACAATTACATAATAATAATGATTATTATATGTCTACATGTCTACACCTATACTACCTATCCGTTACCACTCGCCCAAACGTACCCATCAGGCTGGCAGCGTTCCCGCGTTGTATGGCCAACGAAATATGTTGGGTCAAATATTGACCCGAGCGTGGGTCACGCCCACTGCTCCGCAAGCGGCGACCCAGGTCGGCCACAATTTAATTTAATCGGCCAAAATATTGGGTTAGATTACAACATTTAGCATTTCATTTAATCTAATAAGTTATAAATTAATATCGATAACTTTTATTTTATTAGTCTATATATCGATACCTCAATATTTATTGGAATAAAATGTAAATTTATTCATTTCGCAAATTGTAAGTATAACGAAAATCTAATATGAACCACTGGTCCAATCAAATTATACATGTATATAATAAAGCTTATGTTGGCCGTCCGTTGACATTATTGGATGAATATAAATTAATAATTAAGAGGTAAGAAAGAAAATAAGGAATAAATACAGAGATCAAAGGGTGAGGTTAAATCTGTTGATAGCAAATGGTATTTTGTAGATGTTAAATGGACTAAAATAAGTCTATTTCGGACCAGTTTTTGATGTCATGTTTTGAGTTTTAAGTGTATATATACGAGCTTTATTTGACTAAAGTTAGTGAGGGTCAAACGCAGGCGTGAGAATTCAGATATGCAAGTAATATCGATTATCGATTATTTCTAGCTCAGAGCTTACGTTTTTGAATTGATCTCAAATAATAATAATTATGTTTATTATTTCTTGTTCTATAAATTATAGGTATGTCACATAGATCTAATAAAAAAAGGGGAGTTTAGGAACGCGCGTTTTGACGTGGGCCGCACAAATTAGATCCACGGACCTAATTGACCTTATAGTCACAATCAAAGAGGCGCTTGTGTATAACGTTAGGTTCAATTATCGTAAGTATATCTATATCTAAATCAGCAGATACAATACCTTCCTGTGCTTTCACACGTTCCACAGAATTATTTCTCACTCGGTAATACATTATTACAATTTTTTCCTTTAAAATTCTTCCGATTTAATGTAGTTTATTTAGTCCAATTATGTTTGCTTGACATTAGAGCGTACCTCATCTACTTTTTTTTAATGCTGTTGGTCTCAGGTGGCCTCTAAAGCGTCACCGGACTTTAGGCAAGCGCAAATGGCGCTCGGCCTAGTTTAGGTTAAAGGCGACTAGCTCAAGGGCACCTCAGACGGTACGAACCACGGCTTGGTCGTCACCGGGAGTGAGGTCAGACTTGCCCTGGCACCCCAGAAGGGGTATGCCCTGGGGCCCTCCTAGTAGGTTGATTTGGTTGACTATCGTACCTCATCTCTCTTTTTTATATCTTTATTATAATTTATAGATCTATTCATCAGCCAGAAGACGTCCACTGCTGAACGAAGGCCTCCTCCTTATGTCGCCATAATCTCTACGCTTATATATACGCCCATAAATAATCCCAAGGCCTAGCAAACCTAGAGGATGCCGTTCTTGGTGATGTGGAAGCAATTTTAGGATTTACTCAAATGCCCGTGTCCAAAGAAGACTTAAATGCGAAAAAAATATTTTAAATATTAAAAATAATTATAATTATATAATGATTATATCATTATTATAATATTATTATTATTTTTATTAATTAATAATTAAATTAAATTTAAATATTGAAAAAATTTAATAATCTAATTATTTATATAATTATTAATAATAAAATATATATTATTATTATATCCTCAATACTTTCATAAATTGTGAGAGGCATATACTGTTGGTTAGCAGTGGATTGAATTACGGTGTTTTTTTTATATTAAAACTAGATGACGCGGTGAACTTCATACTGTCCTATTCTTTTTTCTTTAGGTACCTCATAATTGAGCCGAAAAAACAAAAAAAAACATTCGTGCCATTATGGAGAGAGTTTTTCATGTGTAGATTGATTAAATTATAATTAAAATATTTATTATTATTATTTTACTTCCTTCGTTCATCGTTATCTTAGGCTTTTGATAAAAACGAAGTTTTTAAAATGAACTAAAAAAAAATAAGAGAGAAAACAACAGAGGCTTAATAACATATTTAAATGTATGATAAAAAGCTAAAGCAAGGCATTAAATACCTCACAAAATCTGCCCACACCCATATTTTCTCAGCTACCATAACTAATACTGTCTACGCCAAACATAACATTAGTTCATGTTATTTTACACTATCTATGAAATCAACTGTCAATCCAAAATTCCGTTCATTCCCAACCCCTCCTACCCGCCTCGCAAATTAACTTCACATTCGACCTCCGCAAAAGAAAGTCGCGTGTCGCTCCGCAATTTAAAATAAGCGACCGTCGTGATCCTGGTCGGCCAGAGGTACCTATTCGCCGCGCTTTTACCATCTGTCGCGTGTGATCACGACCCTCTCCACCACCACCTTGGATGAGGATACCAGGAGCTGCAGAACCAGCGCCACCTTTCCTGTAAGTCCCTCCAAGTTTTGGTCCATCCCGAGCCGAATCCTCGCAATCCATTCGCACACTTATATACAAAAACGCATATTTTATTGATATTTTGTATATATACACGCATATATTCAAATTTCGCACCTTTTTATCGCATTTTTGTAACGTAAATTCGTTATAATTTTAAAACTGTTGACGCCATTGTCATTGGCTTGACCTTCACGCACGCAATAATAAGTGCATATTTCCAATAAATATCGCTTATTTTGCATTTTTATCGCATTATACGCATATATTCTCGCTATATTACGCATATTTTATTATTTCTTATATATATTTCGTTGGTGTAGACAATTTCGGTGGTTTTAAATAACGGTTACGAGTCGGTTATTTGAATTTAAACGTTACTTTTTGCTAATAATTACATTTCAAAATGCCGAAAAAGGCAGAGGCAGAGCCTCAAAACATTAAAATAACGCTATTAGAAGCAAAAAAGGAACGGTTATTTGAAATTGTGCAGTTTTTGTATAATTTAAGTATGAAGATATCCGAACCAGTTTACAAAACGCAATTCGCGGCAAGAGTGCAATCTTTAGAAAACACTAGAACTGATTTTATTGACACTCTCGATAAGTTAACTATCGCTTATTTGGAAGATGATCCGATGCACAAACCGAATTACAGTGTTTTGAATACATTTGATGAGCTGTATTGTTACATTAAACACGCAGAGCAGGAGATTAAAGAACAAAAATCGAATAAATTACAGGCCGATCTCAACTATAATCGTAAATTACCGCTACTTGATCTCGTGTCATTCGATGGCACACCTAGTAAGTGGCCTGTTTTTTACGAAAACTTTAAATGTTTAATTCACACCAATCACAGTCTTACAGATTCGCAAAAGGCATTGTATTTAATAGGCAAACTATCGAAATCCGCATTAACCGTTTGCAGCGGTATTTTACCTACGGGAGAAAACTACCCTCTATTATGGGACGCACTCATAAAAAAGTACCAAGATACTAGGGTACAAGCTTCTTTGTACGTAGATCAAATGTTAAATTATAAGGCAAACCAAAATATAGATTCGTTTATCGAGCAGTTTGTGGCCGCACAAAAAGCGCTGCAACGTTTAAATGTGTCGGATTTGGCTGACTTTATAATAACACATTTGGCTCTTAGCAAGTTAAGCAAAGAAATAGTCACTTTGTTCGAACAAGCGCATAGGGACATAGATGTACCCACGTTCGAACAATTAACTAAATTTCTCAATGAACAAAGTAAAATTCAATCATTACGCAACAACTCGCTTTATAAAACGAATAATAATATTCAAGTAAAAGATAACGCAAGAAACAAAACGTCACGATCTTTTGTCATAAATGACGATTCTACTCCAAGCCAGTCGGGTGGTTCGAAAAAACAATATCGTTGTGTTGTGTGCAACTCGAATTATTTCCACCCGCTTTTTAAATGTTCGGAATTTATGAAACTAGATCCGTGTCGTAGAAATGAAATTGTCGCTAAGCATCGCTATTGCAAAAACTGTTTAGGTTTTCATGATATTAAATCGTGTAAATCTCAGAACCGTTGTGTAATTGGCGGCTGTCAGGGATTGCATCATAGTTCCCTTCATATGAACATAGAACGCGACGGTAAACAGGTGAATCCTATAGGCAACCGAAGCGATGTAGTTTGCGCAGCGATCGCTACCGTCCGCACGCCGCGCGTAGAAAGAAATTATGAGTCACCATACGCATACGCTATCGCCGATAAAGAGCAGACCGTATTGCTACCGACCGCCGTTGTTTACGTATATAAGCAAAACAATAGGCGTACGATCATGAGAATTTTATTAGATACCGGGTCAATGACACACATTATTTCAAAGGAATGTTGTGATCGGATCGGACTTCCAATCGAAGCCGATTCTTCATCAGTTCGCGGAATTGGTCATATAGAAAGCGCATGCTTAGGTTATACTAAATTTAAGATATACTCCCGTTTTAATAAAAACTGTTCTTATGAGATTCGAGCACGCGTGCTAAACACAATTACAGACAAATTACCGAACGCGGTAATAGACACCTCGCAAACAAATCACTTCGATAATTTATTTATGGCTGATGATCACTGGGAAACTCCTGGAAAAATCGATTGTCTGATAGGAAGCGCATTGTTTCCTGAGATTTTGGTAGGTGACAAAATCTCATCACCCGACACTAGTATCATAGCGATTGGTAGTTCTCTTGGTTACCTACTGATGGGTAAAGCGAATTATGTTTCGAACGCGACCTTGTGCAATATAACGCGTGCCTCCGATAAAGGCGCTGACAAAACATTCTTTTGTACGTCAGATAGTACGCTCGCAAAAATGACAGAACGATTTTGGGAAATTGAAAGTGTTCCTACTAAAACGCACATAAGCCCGGAAGACGAGGCTTGTGAACAACATTTTATATCGACTTATTCACGCGATACTTCTGGTAGGTTCGAAGTACAGCTGCCGTTTAAGCAGGTACCTTCAGAACTAGGCAATTCTTACATTACCGCGAAACGCCGATTGTTTACTTTAGAAAGAAAGCTTGACGCGTGTCCCAAGTTACGTGCGAATTATAACACGACAATACAAGAATATATTGATAAGGGATATTTATCTGAGGTTCAAGGTCTTAAACCTGATAGTGAAAGTTATTACATTCCACATAGGGCTGTCTATCGCCCTGATAAATCAAGCACTAAAACGCGAGTGGTTTTAGATGCAAGTTGTGCTACCACGAGCGGAAAATCCCTTAACGATTTATTGTATAAAGGCACTAACTTACAAAGCAATATTTTCGATTTGTTGATAAACTTACGTTTGTTTTCAACCGCCATAAGCGCAGATATTGAGAAGATGTACTTTCAAGTAAAACTGGTATCTGAACATCAGTCTTTGCAACGCATTTTATACCGATTCGATTCCGAATCACAAATACGCATATTCGAATTTAATAGGATCGCATTTGGACTTTCTAGTTCTCCATACTTGGCGATGAGATGTGTACGTCAGCTCGCCGCTGATAACCGCGATCGCTTCTCACTCGCGGCATACGAAGCCGAGAACCAAATGTACATGGACGATTACGTTAACTCGATAGATGGTTCAGAAAAAGCTGAAGAAATATATCATGAAATGGTAGATATGTTCAAGGCCGGCGGATTTAATTTAGTCAAATGGATTTCCAACGACCCTGAACTCATGAGAAAAATACCTACTTCACGCAAGAATCCGCAACTTGTCAGCTTTGATGATGAGTCATCCTCGGCATCTCCTACAAAAATAATAGGTATGCAGTGGAACCCCGTCGATGACAAGTTCCAGTTTCAAATAAACGCTGATATCCCGGAGTGTTCAAAACGTACCATTTTATCCGTAACCGCCCGACTTTTTGATCCAATTGGAATGATTAGTCCAGTTTCCGCGTATTTAAAACTTTTAGTACAGGAATGCTGGGCGGCTGGTCTCGGATGGAATGATCCGGTAACACGTACGATACATGATAAATGGGTACAGTTTAAACAAGAATTACCTGACCTAGCGCATATCAAAATTCCGCGCCATGTAGGTATTAACTCTGAATCTCATGTAACTATCGTAGGATTTGGAGATGCGAGTGAAGCTTGTTACGGAGCAAACATTTACATCCGAGTCGGGACTGACGAGAGTTCCGACGGGACTGTCAATTTATTAGTCGCAAAATCGAAAGTAGCTCCATTAAAAAAGACTTCCCTCGCGCGCTTAGAACTTTGTGCTGCCGTGCTATTAGCGAATTTAATCGACGCAGTTCGTGAAATAATTAATAAACGCTGCACAATAGCTGGCATTTACGCATTTTCTGATTCAACGGTAACGCTTACGTGGATACATTCGCCTTCGCATAGATTCCACACGTTTGTCGCAAATCGCATCGCTGAAATAAACTCAAAATTACCCGCTTGTCACTGGTATAAAATAAAGGGCTCGGAAAATCCGGCAGATATAGTTTCTAGACCGGTAACGCCTCGCGCCCTTTTGAACTGCGACTTATGGTTCCATGGTACGCAATGGCTATGTAACCCTATAGCGCAATGGCCTGTTACCCCTTTCCGAGTAAACGCAAACGAAAACATCGAAGAGTCTAAACCTCTAGCGCTGATAACGAACTCGCTTCCCACACAAGCGCAGGAGGTGATTCATCCAATCGCCTGTATAGCCGAGCGTGTCTCAAGGTATATGAAGCTATTACGTGTCGTTGTTTACGTTTTGCGTTTCTCAAAACGCTTAACTACTAAAGGGAACATTACGGTCGCGGACATAGATCACGCTGAAAAGTATGTCGTGCGATATGTACAAGCTTCACACTTTCACGCTGATATTGAAGCTATTAAAAACAACAAATTATGTAGCAAACGCATAATAAAATTAAGCCCGTTCGTAGACGACGAAGGTATATTGAGAGCTGGTGGTAGGTTAAACAATTCTGAGCTAAGTTATGGGCAAAAACATCCCATCTTGCTCCCCGCGAAAGAACGTATTGTGCAACTGATCATTGATCACTTTCATGTTACTAACCTACACACCGGGCCTGCATTGGTAATGGCATTGTTACGACATAAATTTTGGATACTAGCTGCTAGAAATTTAGTTAGGCAGAGAGTACACGCATGCAACGTTTGTTTTAGACTTAAACCTAGGTACTCGAGCCCTAAAATGGGAGAACTACCCGCTTTTAGGGTTTCCGAAGCCAAACCGTACGTGCACACTTCTGTAGATTATACAGGTGCATTCCATATAACGCATATTCGCCGTCGTGGTGTCAAAAGCCAAAAAGCTTATGTCTGTTTATTTTACTGTCTCCGAACTGGAGCACTGCATGCGGAGCTCGTTTCTGACCTTTCGACAGAGTTGTTTTTGGCAGCTTTTAAACGCTTCATAAGCAGAAGAGGACCGGTGGCTATGATATATAGCGATTTTGGTACGAACTTCTGTGGCGCTCGTCCAAAACTGGACGAAATTTACAATTTTATACAGTCCACTAATTTCGAAAATTACATAAGTCAGCACTTGTTAGAGCAACGCGTCCAGTTTAAACATAGTCCGCCATTCGGACCGCATTTTAATGGAGCCGCCGAAGCAAGCGTGCGCTGCGTAAAAACTCATTTAGCAAAGGTGATCGGGTTACGTACGCTAACATATGAAGAATTTAACACTATACTTATCCAAGTAGAAGGCTTATTAAATAGTCGTCCACTGTGCGCTTTACATTCCGACGACCCTTCAGAAGTAGCTGCTCTGACCCCTAACCATTTTTTAAACGTAACTCCACTCAAGTTTTTACCTGCAGAAGACTTAACAAATATCCCAGATAACCGTTTATCCCGTTTTGAGCTTGTGAGCAAGCTCACGCATTTATTCTGGCAACGTTGGAGCCAGGAGTATCTCACATCGCTACAACAACGACATAAATGGCACAATACCTATAATCCTATACACGTAGGTACTCTCGTTATCATCAAAGATCAAAACGCTCATCCGTTATCTTGGCCGATTGGTAAAGTAGTAGAAGTATTTCCTGGAAAGGATTCTATTGTTCGCACATGTAAAGTTCGCATAGGAAAGCGAGACTACATTAGGCCTGTGGTTCGGTTAGCACCACTTCCTAACCAGTAGCTTAGGTTACTACGTTTAATAGAGTGTCATTAAAATTAAGTTTATTTTAGTAAAACAATACTCCGTTTCTTAACAACACTACCTACTTAGAATATACATTGATACTCTTATATATTTTAAAATATTGAATTGAATATCATATTTTTCTCTCGCTTTCGCATATTATTCCGCTAGAGGAAACCTCTAGGCCGGCGGATTGTCTACGCCAAACATAACATTAGTTCATGTTATTTTACACTATCTATGAAATCAACTGTCAATCCAAAATTCCGTTCATTCCCAACCCCTCCTACCCGCCTCGCAAATTAACTTCACATTCGACCTCCGCAAAAGAAAGTCGCGTGTCGCTCCGCAATTTAAAATAAGCGACCGTCGTGATCCTGGTCGGCCAGAGGTACCTATTCGCCGCGCTTTTACCATCTGTCGCGTGTGATCACGACCCTCTCCACCACCACCTTGGATGAGGATACCAGGAGCTGCAGAACCAGCGCCACCTTTCCTGTAAGTCCCTCCAAATACTTTAAAATATTAACAACCAAATACTCCACGCTGGGCTTGAGAGACCGTAGTTCATGATATTAACCCGTACGTCACTGCAGGGGTCCCACAGGCCGGGCCATTACCATTTGTTAGTATTTTATTACTATTTACCATTTGACGGGTCACAAAACTTTTTTTTTAATAACCGTTAGTCGACAAATTCGTTTGTTTGTTTTAATATTTTTTATAGTTTTCATCGTTGACGGCGTTATGGGTTATTATTTTTATAGATTTTTTTAGTGTTTTATGTCCTTTTTATCTGTTATTTTAATCGTAAATGTTTGTTCTGATGATAGGAAATGCATTGTATTGTATTTTATGTTTTTGTGTCGTTTTACAAGAAATTTGATATTCATGGAATTTTAATCGTGTTTTTTTGTTTCAGGTATTGTCTCCCATGCAATTTCTAAATTACTCTTTGTTTGTATTGGTAAGCTATATAATTATTTTAGAATAGGTGCTTACAAAAATGTTTACGCGCTTGCGGGGCTGAAGTCGCCACTTCAGCAAAAGGAAGCAAAAGGAAGCACTTCCTCCCCGCAGCGACACGTAACATCGTATACACACCACGGGAGCAAGTAAAGAAGCCTCAGATATCATATTACATGAGACCTTAGAGATTCTTAACTTTTGCTCCCTAGGTGAGCAATCTACTATTTAGCTCTTCGAAGATGATGAGCACACCTAGCCTGTATAGAACTGGCTCTTAAGTAAGGTCACTGACTGCTCACTGTTAAATGCTAGACGGCATCTTTGTCAACTTGAGGGTAGGTAGCTAGTCGAGATCTATAAACTAAGTGCCCTACTGCAATGTTACGTGCAGTCAAAGCTATACAAATGCACTAGAAATTGATTTCGGGAAAAATCTATCGATAAAATCGATGATTTTTATTACTTACTTTATATTTCGATTTTTATTGTCCTTGTCACGTTACCTATTTAGCCAAGTGTCCTGTCAGTAGTCTGTTCACATAAATCAGCGCAGTCAGTGCCAGTATTACCTAATCTATGGGGTCTACTGTAACTTAATCTGTGGCGCGGTCACATCGCATTAGAACGCGTAAACACATCTCGACGCCAGGTGATCGATCCCGACACGATCTCATAGGGATGGGGTAGATTTATCGACGTATCGATATACCAAATTAAATGTCTACAATGTATGTGTGTGTCAGTGCATT
Source organism: Erannis defoliaria (assembly GCA_905404285.2). Taxonomy (NCBI): domain Eukaryota; kingdom Metazoa; phylum Arthropoda; class Insecta; order Lepidoptera; family Geometridae; genus Erannis; species Erannis defoliaria. Next base: position 9,031,841 of record FR990091.1, on the reverse strand, counting down.
TAAATTTGTAAGTTTTGGAAGTGGCAAGATTTCATAGGCTATAATATTCGAGTAAGTAAGTTCGTATAGGCGGAGTGTCAGAGTTAAAGTGCCGCCCGATTAAGGCCTCTGAACAACTGTCAAGGCCTTTGGGCGGCACATTTACTTCGCTACTAAGACTTTAATTATATTTATTAATCTAAATATTCGAGTAGATTACTCACACTGTAAGTCATATCTTTTATCTGAGAACTAAAATGTAAGTGGTTCAAAATATATTTTTGTACCTCCTAAAAGCTTTAGACATTTTTCATACATACGTGAGTTAGTGATAGAACTTTTACATAGTTACAGACCTACTCGTATATATGTACCGACCAATTAGAATAATACGTCTGGTATTGTAGCAATAATATCTTGACAAACTTGTTTACACGTGTATTTAAATGATACACACGATATTTATACTGGTTCTATTAAAATATACAGATAAATAAATAAAAAAGTGTAAATAAACACGCCGTTCTCGTAATTTTTTATTGGCACAGCGAGGTTGTAGAATTCTCTGTCAGGGTCTGTGTTTCCCTTAAAGTACAATATAGTATTCAAATCCAGGTAAACAGGTTACTTCTAGGTAAGCGTTCTCCATCTTACACCGCATCGTTGCTTAACATCAGGCAGGATGTGGTCAAACGAAAGCCTATCACGAGTAAAAATAAAATATGTTCAAACGAAAATAGTAAAAATCGAAATCACCGATGTCGATAAATTCGACTACACTCATCACTAGCCCGATATCTGACCTCGTTCTGTCCATTGTCAGCAATCGACCGGTTTTTTGTCCGTCACTTACGAGATTAATTCACACTCCGCTGGAGATACATCACGACATCTGTTGATGGACCATTCTGGGCCAAAGGTGGCTAGGTAATATAATCGGGGGATTTAGGCGATGTATTGTGCAACACTTACCAAAGATAGATCGGCCAGAGTTTCTGCAGAACATAAACTGGCGCGGCCAAAAAGTGTACCTACTAACGTTTTATTGAGTCTTCATACCGCGGTGTGAAGCACTCCAGCGTAAAATCATTAGGTCTGGACCGCGGTATGAACTAAATATAGCTTTTTACACTAGGTCTGTGTAGGGCCGTTCGTATTGGGAATGCAGTATGAATTACCGTGTATTTGTTATTAGTTTTTTGAATATTTTTGTTATTTGGCGTTTCGGACCACTATCTAAGAGTTGGTGGTCATCTCGGCCGCGAAAATCTCGTCCACGTGTTCCAGTCGCATCTTTTAATTTTAATTTTATTTTAATAACATAGTGGTAACTCGACAACCAGCGAAAACTAGTAGAGTCAGGAAAAAAGTGTTTCGAAAATTTAATGTTATTTTTGTAATTTTTTTTAAATACGTATTCGCAACGGCGAGTTATACAAGCGTCGTTGATATTAGGTATGTTCTTATAGTACCTACTTACGTAATTTTTAAATACCCAGACATAACAAACATAGCTATTTTAGCTAGCTATATTGATTCCTTACATATCAACATTTACAAAAAAAATATTAATAACTGGTTAGGTATAAATAAAAGTCTTTGTCTTGTAGTCGGCATAGGGTTATGAAAATGGAAGGATTAGTAATTATAAAAACGGAAAAAGTCTTGTTTTATAGCTAGAAAACAGCGGTAAAAAATTATTTTTACGTAGCTAGTTACGAACTTTTAGTTACGAATGTGGATGAAGGGACTTTAACAAAAGCTTCAAGATTCTGTAAGCCTCACCTCATCGGTATTAAGTCCAGCAACTATCGCGCCGCGTCTTGCGGTCAGGGCTGCCACCCACCCTGTTACGGTTCGACACTAATATGGTTTCCAACGGTCTTGCTGTAACGGTCGATACTATGGTGTTTCAAGGTTTCCATCACATCATTTTGCTTGTAGCGGTAGGACTCTACTGCAGAATCCGTCTGGGGAAGTACCACTCCTTTGCCAGTTGTTCAACCGCCAAGCAGTATGTGCAAGCATTACTGTTTTCCGGTTTGAAGGGCAATGATGTTACCAGATAAATTACTGGGTATGAAGATACTATAACATATAATATCTCAGAGTAACGAGCGCAGTGCAGTACGGTGCAGCATTGTGTTCGCAAGTTCACAATTCTAGCACTCCTACTGTTATAGACAGGCGTGACTTAGGTACCACCAAGCAAACGTTTTGCTCGTCTCGTCACTAGATTGTATAAAAATTATAAATAAACACGGAGAAAGAAAGAGTCGTCACGAGCAACTTGCGGCCGTAGTTCCGATCATGCTTCTCCTATTTACTCAGTTTGCTAACATCCGCCACGCGAAGCAGTTGTTCAAGATTACACTAAGGTTATGGTCTTCTATTTCATGCTACATGCTATATCCACTGAAAAGAGAAGTGAATAGAACGGAAATGTGACGGGCCACGCTTGCCGGCATTAAGTGTAAATGCCCTTAATGACAATTCTACCAATATACATGTTTTTAAACTGAGAATACTCAAAAAGACAATTTAAATAGACGCGTAGGAAACCAAACCACATTGCATCGTAATTAGATCAATTTTAATCTGTTGCAAAATGGCATTTCGAGCATTTTACTTCAAATAGGCGACCAATGATTTGCATTTTTTCGTCGTAGTTCTTATACAATTTTGTGTAAAACTGGCGACGGCAGTTTTCCATACACTTTCTTTACAACATTATTTTGACAGTCGTTCTACCTAAGAAGTAGGGCTTTCGCTTTTCTGTGGCAACGTCCGACTTCAGCATCATCGTTCCGATCGACGAAGACGAGACGCTAACGTCGGCATGTGATAGACAACATTTGTAAAGTAAGCATTGTGATCCTAAAGCTGGAAGCGGCCGCGTTCATAAGAGTCCATAAGCCCAGTAATTTTCTCTTCATGCCCAGTAATTTATGTGATAACATTCCTTCAAACCGAAACACAGTAATACTTGCATACTTGGAACCCACGACACAGGTCACCCTAGCTAGTGTGGGATCCAGTGCACATCGACTGATCGAGATGATCAGTCGATATTATATTGTTTAAAAAAAAATATCTTATCTAAAGTTATGTTATACTACTGCTTGGCGGTTTAATAACTGGCAAAGGTGTAGTACTTCCCCAGGCGGACTCTGCAGTCCTCCAACGTTTGCCGGGTACAGTTAGAGTAACTAGCTGATCCTCCGCGCACCTGTGGTCTCTGTCTAATTACATAGGTATAAAAGAGAAGCCGGCGCGCTTGCGCCACGTTTCATACAATTTTATGTAATTTTGTTGGAAAATAGTTAATTGCAATAAAGTTATTACATACGAAAAAAAACTAGTTCAATAGGAAGATAGATTAAAGTATTACTCGTATCCTTTACTAATTTTATTCATGTGTCGTCATACAAAAATACAATCAAAAATTGACATAGAAATTAATTTTTAGAGGTTATTTCGAGAAAATTATTCGCAAATGTGTTTTCGAAACAATATAGCCATATAGGAAATATGATCTAGGATAACATTAATTTTTTTCAGTGCTGTCGAATTTGTACATTTGGCGAAACATGACCCGAATGAAGCCAATTTGGGTGTACTCATCCTCTTAAGATTGTAGCAAGTGCTTGGAGGATCTAGCTGGCTGGGTATATAATCAAAGAGCAAGTGTCAACCCTGAGTCCGCTAGTAGTGCCTATCACGACGCATTCCAGCGCCGGAACGCATTGAAGCGTGAACTATTGGACCGCTCGGAATGATAGAAGTGTCTGAAACGAGCCGAGGGATGTATTGAGCAGCTTTGGTAACCTGCGAGACAGTGCGTTAGCTCACCACAAAACTAAATGTTTATTTTGTTTCTCGATGTTCCGGGTACCGCCGCTATGGTCAAGGGCAGACCACATCAGCCAGAAAACGTCCAGTGCTGGACAAAGGCCTTACCCTTAATGGGTTGCTATAATCCCCACGCTTGGGAGGCGGCAGGGTTTGCAGAATGCTCACCACCGTTAACTGAGAGGACGCTACTGGCCGTCCTCCGGTGGTTCAGGTTTTCTGGATGCAGTTTTAGGACATAGCCAGGTCCAAACGACAGGCCCGAAAGGGCAGACGTTGTCGCCAGTACTGTTTCCAAACGTAACCCACTTCTTAACCTAACCCGAAATAACATTGAATTCGGGTTATGTTAGGAACATCATTTCGGGTCAGGATAAGAACGTTACGGGGTTACGTTCGGAATGAAAATTAATCACTTTTTGCTTTTCCTAACCTAACCCGCTACCGGGTTAGGTTTTCGGGTTAGGTTCGGAATAAACCGCAAAGACAGAGTATGACTGACGCAAGTAGAGAGCTTGAGCTCAATATTGTATCTTCAAAATCTGTGCGCTTATATCCGTCCATTAGTTTTATCACCATCGCTGGCCCTATATTTCATTTAAAAAAGTGCCACCGAGAGAACTGTAGAAGGGAGGAGACCCGGATGATTGGATCTTACGTACTGCTAACTTGGCTTCAGTGTGCCTCCACAGTTATAAGCGTGTTTCTGAATGAGTTATGCCGGCTGCGGGATTGAGTTATTGTATCTGAGGTAGCGTTGTTTATTGTATAGCCCCTTTATTGGACGCTGGATCGCCGTCTCGACTGATGGTAAGCGCTGACACGCTTACACGACTATTAGTCTATTCTGAGAGTTATGATGTATTCTAGCAGCGCCCTCAGATTTAACACGCTATTCTACTGCTTATATTTTACCGGGATAATTAAAAAGTACCTAGTCTATCTTTTTACCCAGATTATAAGGTGTAAGGTATAGGTTATAAGGTATGTGCGTACGTGTTGTTTTTGTTCTGGTAGGATTCTATTGCAGTCCGCCTGGGGAAGTATTGCCATGCAGTTATTCAAACGCCAAGCAGTAGTGTGCAAGCATTACTTTGTTTCGTTTTGCAGGGCAGTGCTACCAGAGCAGGTTGATGAGCGCATTGCAGAGCGGCGCAGGATTTTGTTCGCAAGTTCACGATTCTGGCTCTGCTACTGTTATTGGCATTTGGGCACGTTATGGTAAGACGTGAAGCTTACCCCAGGCGCTGTGTCCTACCCTTAATGTTAATAACTGGTTTATTATGATGAAAACTGACGTGGTGTTGACACATTTTTGTTTTATTTATACGGGAATACCTGCTAAGCAGGACGCAGCTGCACGCGCGTCGCGTCGGGTTCTATTTCACTCTTTGAAAAAGGTCACCGGATGTGATCGAAACTATAGTCGGAGTATCCGAATTAATAAAACGTGAGTATTCCCGTATAAATAAAACAATGGTTTATTATGGTTGTTTAAATTTGATAGTTATCGAAATTGTTATTTGACGGGCCTAGTGTTCCACTTCTTAGAAAGCTAATTCTATTTTGAACTGTACAACGTTGTGTCCAAATTTTAACACATGAGTTGCGTTAAAAAAAATACGAAATTCCACTCGTATGTTTCACCCAGATCAGCCAAAATTCGTCGAAAATGTTCGCCGCTCGAAGCATAAAAGCGCTATCCTAGACAGTACCTCGAATAGTGCCCAGAAATAACACTAAATCCTCCTGGGGAACCAGTCAATCTGCATGGAAATACGGTGGACACGATGGAAAATGCTCGAGAAAACTAGAAAACAGTGGAAAATACAGGAAAAATTGTGTAGGAACGGTAAAAGACTAGCGTTCGTAGCTAGGTAAAGTTGCTAATTAGACTGTTCTTTATTTATGTGTAAATTTATTTGTGTATCCGGCCGGCATTGCTTAGTAAACTTTAAAGCATTAGGAAGATGGAACTAGCTGTGTTATTATTAGATAGATAGATAAATAAACTCTTTATTATACACACCAAAAGAAATTATATCAGTCATGATGGTCACAACAGAAAAATAAAAATAAAAAAACGGTGTACATTTTTCACACAGCGCCATCTAGCCCCAAACTAAGCAAAGCTTTTAATATGGAAACCAGATGATAGAATCTTCGTCAAGTATAATTTTTTTTTAAAATTCATTCTTATAATAAGTATATACTACACCCAGACACAGAACAAACATCTATGTTCTTCACATAAATGTTTGCCCTGGGTGGGGATCGAACCCACGCTGAAGGCAGACATGCTACCAACTGAGCTATAAAGCAGTCAACTTAGCCTTATGGCTATAAGAGATCTCTTCTTCAGGCAACCTTAGGATCGATATAGGATTAGGATTTTTATTAGGGTCGCTTTCAATATTCCCAATAAGCAGTCCTGTTAGTTACTCCTCGAGATGAAAGATTTTTCTGGTTGTATTAGACTTTTTATCCGCGTAGTGATGAAAAGTGATGATGATGATGATATACGCTAAGTGTGTGATTTTTTTTCCTATTCGTACAAACGTATTTGTTGGTCAATGCAATCTGTAGAGTTCTAATTTACCTTTTTCTTATTCGTACAGGGAGGTTGTGGAACTCTGCCATAATATTCCCCGTTACATACAGTATGGGTGTCTTGTCTTTTAATCTAGAGTAAATAGGTTCCTTCTAGTCAACTTAGAGTCACGCAACGGGCAATGGAGAGAGCTATGCTCGGCGCTACTTTGCGCGATAGAATCCGGAACGAAGATATTCGCCAAAGAACCAAAGTTACCGACATAGCTCGCAAGGTTTGCAAGTTGAAGTGGCTGTAGGCAGGCCACATCGCTCGAAGAACTGACAACCGATGGGGAAGAAAGGTTATTGAGTGGCGACCGCGAACTGGAAGACGCAGCGTAGGAAGGCCTCCCACTAGGTGGACCGACGACATTGTAAAGGTCGCGGGCAACAGGTGGATGCAAATGGCAGGTTGTCGTACAATGTGGCGGTCTAAGGGGAGGCCTTCGTTCAGCAGTGGACGTCTCCGGGCTGATGATGAGGTTCCTTTTAGTAAGGCGTGCTCCATTCTAGACCACACTATTCCTAAATATCAGGTAGGGTGTGGTCATACGCATACCTAATATTAATTTTAATAAAATAAAGCCTAATTGTTTTGCCTTCATATTCTCGTAACGTCGACGTTCTGGTTTTGACTGTTATTAAATGTTATTATGGCTTATATTTTTGGCTTTTATCAGCTTATATTTCTCTTTAAACGAGGCAATTAAATGGTTTAATTTACCGAGGAATACAAATCGTTGCGAAGCACTTTAATATCTTTGAAATGAGTTGGTTTTGCAAAAACACGAATAATCTTTCGACGAAATTAACTGCTGGTCTGAAAACCGGTGTGGTTTTAACTTTATTTAAAAATACAGAGTTTTATCCAAGAGGAAAAGTATTAGAAGCATGTTGTAGACTTAAAAAGAAGATACTGGTCTTTCAGCCATTTTATGCTTTAATTTTTCAAGTTGTAATAAAATTTTGTGCATTTTTTCAAAGTAGGTTTCTGTGTAATATGTTTCGACATAATATATAAATTATAGAAATAATTGGAAATATGTATTTTATCTTTCTTTGCTATCTAATAACTATAAAATAGTTTTTATTTGCGTTTAATGGTTGCGATCTAGGATTGAGCAGGCTTACTTAAAAAAATTACTCAATAGTTTAATGTTTACTATTTGTTTATCGTCTATTAACCGATTTCAAAAAAGGAGGAGGTTCTATGTTCGACTGTCTGTATGTTTTTTAAAATGTTTATTTACCGATTTCTCCGTCAATTGTGGACCGATTTTGAAATATTTTTTTGGTAGGTTATACGTCAGAGGTGGCCATATAAATTTTATCGAAATAGGATCAGTAGTTTGGTTTTTAAATCAAAATTACTGGAATAATCAGTTCTTCGAGCGATGTGGCCTGCCCATTGCCACTTCAACTTGCAAACCCTGCGAGCTATGTCGGTGACTCCGAGCATAGCTCTCTCCATTGCCCGTTGCGTGACTCTGAGTTTCTCCAAAAGGCCAGCAGTTAAAGACCACGTATCAGAACGTTACACGTTCAGAATTGACAACCGATGGGGAAAAAAGGTTCTTGAGTGGCGACCGCGAACCGGAAGACGCAGCGTAGGAAAGCCTAGGTGGACCGACGACATTGTAAAAATGTCGCGGGCAACCGGTGGATGCGAATGGCAGGTTGTCGTACAGTGTGGCGGTCTAAGGGCGAGGCCTTCGTTCAGCAGTGAAAGTCTCTGGGCTGATGATGATGATGACTGGAATAATAACTAGAAAATATGAAGATCCAGTTAGTCGAAATTGAGTTCGGTTTTTTTATGCGTATTATTAAGATAACTTATGTAAACATTATGACTACGTATAGTTTCAAGTGGAAAGCCATTATGTAACATCTTTTAGGAGGATGGAACTGGTGATCACTTTACCAGACCAATTGCACATGCTTATGGTTTTTAGGCCCTAAACCTTCCCATGTGACGTTACACATAATATGCCAAATCTACAAAGTACTTACTTATTTCATAACGCAAGGCAGGTTATAAGGTTACGCTAAAAAAAACTTCTTAACTTCAACTTTCCGGGAAGAATCTTTTTTTTTAATATTATCAAGTGTCGAGACGAGCAAGGCGTTCGCCTGGTGGTAAGCGTCACACCTGCCACTAAAAGTAGCAGTGCCAGAATTGTGAACTTGCGAACACAATCCTGCGCCGCACTGCACTGCGCTCGTCACCCTGAGATATTAGATGTTAAATCTCTTCATACCCAGTCATTTATCTGGTCAATTCGGTTTTTAGATCACAGATTGATCTGCGGATACTCCCTTCGTTGTCCCTGCGACGTTGCCGCAATTTTGTCAATGCCTTGTGTGACGCCAGATATTCGGAAGTTTATTTGACTAGTCGCTGTGATGGTTTTACTCAAATGATCATTATGCTGGCCTTGCACAAAGGCAAGATTAGTACCGTACAACTTGGCAATGGGGGCAGCATTATAGAAACTGTGCATGAGCACAGAAGAAAAAAATCTAAAAATGAATCTATCTGAATCTATGAAGATTGCGGTATATACACTAACGGTATGTGTACTAATCAGTATGAACAACTTTTACTATGGGGCCAACCCTGAAATCACGACAAAAACAGCTGTTCCATACATTTTGTCCAGGGTCAATGAACTTTTTCTGGTTTTTCTTGGTCGACCTGGGTATGTCCTAAAACTCCATCCAGAACCACCGGAGGACGGGCAGCATAAGTTGTCCATAATGATTAATCATTATGGACAACTTTTTCTATGAGGCCAACATTGAAATCGCAAAAAAAAACAACTGTTCCATACAAAAAGTTTATTGACCTTGGACAGCTATGGAGCAGCTGTTTTTTTTCTCGATTTCTGTCTTGGCCCCATAGTAAAAGTTGTTCATAATGAGTACATAAATACCCTTCAGTATTGTTGAACCTTTTTGTTACACATTGTATATTGCAATATAAGCTGCGTTCTCACATGCACGGCTTGTGAAGCTTGAGTTGCACCTGCTTTGCTTCGCGGTCGGGTTACCCGCATTGGACGGTCTTCCAGCCAGTCTGCCGGGGACTTGATATACCTACCCTTGTTTGTACACATAATGTAGGAGCTAGGATACCTATCCTATAATAGTAGATAATGCACTAAGGGAATAAAGCAGTGTCTTACGTCGCGGGCGGCATATTGCACCCTGAGCGCAACGAGGAAGTCTAGAGTTATATAGAGTCCTGAGTGAAGCGACGGGTTCAAGCTGCCCGAGACGAAGACAGGCTTTATTCCAGAGGAGCATACTCTACAACTCACACCTTCTGCGAGACAATAAAAAGCCAGGGCTCCATAAATTAAAATTCACTGACAATTACAGGATCAAACATCGTCTTTGGTTTCACATTCTTTGTAAACGCACTTTTTTTTATGAGTTCTGCTTATGGTGGCCAGTTCGATCTTCGAACAAACCTCTTTACAATGCCTAATAAGGGATTTTTTTTACTTAGTTTTCCACGAGTTTCCACACGAATTTGACGTTCCAAATTCAAATCACTTTATTCCTTAGGGAGTTTCATACAACTTTATATCCTTTAAGAGATAATCCTTTACTTTTTGAGGTTGCATGTTATGTAATTAATTGGACATTGTCGAGCAGGTGGTGTGAAAATAAATAAATATCGGTGGTAATTTTTCACACAGCACCATCTAGCCCCAAACTAAGCAAAGCTACTTATATAAATATATTTTTTATACTTATAATTCATACTACACCCAGACACCGAACAAACATCTATGTTCGTTACATAAATGTTTGTCCTGGGTGGGGATCGAATCCACGCCCTACAGCTCTGAGGGCAGACATGCTACCAACTGAGCTATAAGGCAGTCATATAATACGGGGTAGCGCTCGTGGCGTGTCGTCCGATGGTGAGTCTCATTAGTACCTACTAATTTCTCTACCCTTCAAACCGGATGTTTGCACACTACTGCTTGGTGACAGAATGTCTGGTACTACAGTGCCATCCAGATCATCTCTTGCAAAGATATCTACCACCTAATTATTAATGTCCAAAATAAATTAATAAAATGTTAATTAGTAAACCAAAGTATAACGTAATTAGTAGTTTGAATCTAATCACTCACCCAAATGTACTTAAAATTATATTAAAATTAATTATATCTATTCCAACAAACCCTGCGACCAAAATACAATACAATACAATTCTTTATTCATAACGCCTAGTTATAATAAGTCATTGGTATCAATTAAATTTTACAATTATTCAATGTTATTTTAATTCATTAAAATAACAATAATATAATTAAGTAATAACATAGGTACTTAGTCAATTGATCATATAAAATAGTAAAATCGTATTTTATAATAAATAAATTAGGTAATTAATAGTCCTGCAATCTAAGAAACTCCTCTAGGTTATAAAATTAAAACATATATAATTATACAAATTATATTCCTTTTATTATAATTAGTGTGAAAAATATGATCAGCTTAGCATTAACTTTTTTTTCTGCATTGAATGTTTTATTTATTGTAAAAAAGTACCTTGTAAAAAAGTACCTTGCATAAAACAGGAAGCAGATATAGATCCTCAATTAACCTACTCGGTGTGAAATTTACCATTTTTACTAAATTCGCGAACAAACAGGAAATCCCAAAGGATTTCCACATCAGCTAAGCGAAACCTTGGAGCCGTAGTATTATGGAATCAACAGATGGTGTACCTGCCTTATGGCGACCATGACCAATGGTCAGTGACCACTGAAGAGAGAAGTGAATAGAACGGAAATGTGTCGGGCCGCGCTAGCCGGCATTAAGTTTAAATGCGCTTATGTGACAATTCTACCAACATACATGTTTTTAGACTAAGAATACTCAAAAAGACAATTTAAATAGACGCGTAGGAAACCAAACCACATTGAATCGTAATTAGTCAATTTTAATCTGTTACAAATTGGCATTTCGAGCGTTTTATTTCAAACTAGAGGTAGCCAACGACTTCGTCCGCGTACGGAAGAAATTCGACCCGCTCCCAAAATTCATCACAGCCGTTCTACCTAAGAAGTAGGGCTTTAGCTTTTCTGCGTCAGTGACCATACCATCTGTACCGAGGGACTGTAGTGTGTTAAACAAGGTGTTGTTTATCCATTAAAGTAAACAACTTTTAGAGCAGAACAGAAGTTGAAAGCTAAATTCCAGAAAAACACATGACTGGCCATTTTGAACACAGTTTTTTTCTCGAATTCAACAAATTTGAGTTCTAAAAGTTATCCTACCCATTAAAGTAAACAACTTTTAGAATAAAAGTTAGAATCTAAATTCCAGAAAAAAATATCTTCGATTGGTCATTTTGAATGGTGTTTTTTTTTCGCGAATTCAACTAATCTGTTTTCTAAAAGTTGTTCCCATTTATTGGTAGAGACCTTTAAATATTGCTGCTTGCCTTAATTAACACCCTATAGCAATAACACAATTTAATTATAGCTTAGCAAAAAAGTGTTGAAACTGTAAGTTTATTTTCTCTACTGACATTTCTGTGGAAGACGCGTCAGCAGGGTTGGATAAATCTTTTTACTATGATTACAGTATTTGTACTATATTTTTTTGTTTCGTTCTACATCCTATACAAGTGTTAGCATACTACATCATCATCAGCCGGAAGACAAACAAATAAAATTACTAAGTTTTTTTTGCCAATACGTTATTTTTGATTCTTTTATACTATCTTTTTTTAAGTTCCTAATTCCAACCCTGCACGCCAGTGTTAAACAGGGTTTCTAGTACGTAGAAACTACTATAGTGGCTCTCCTATTAATTACTTCTATTTTTTGCGTATCCTTAAACACACTATTAATTTTAAAAAAACTAGTGTGATCCTTTATCACGTTTGCCAACTTATTGAAATGTTCTAACTCCTTTGAAACTAATGGCCCCGAGCTAGGATGGCAGCCGAGTGGTATCCATTTAAGTCGAGGTGTCGACTTCGATGCAGCCTGTACCGGCTTAAAATTAATTAAATGACGGCTTTGACGGTAATAACGCAATTCCGGGGGACTATTCTGAGGTTTAGGAAAGACTTGTAACTATAGTCCACAAGATTTGTTCTAGTCGATTCCATAAATTGAGTCGAAGTATTGTGGATTCCAAACTGACCTAAGACGCCATATTGTAAATTTGCAACAAGTGGCGAATTCTTTGCAAGAACTGGCAACATTTGCTTTTATCTGTTCGGATGTGTGGATGTTGGGTTTTGTAGGGTCCCATCACTAGAAGCTGTGCTGTCGTAGGTGCTCAAAGGGGAATAAAGTCAGATTAATTGTTTGGTCCCATCATAGCACCAAACCAAAATGTTTATTGGTGAATTGGTAATGCCATTTTACCGACATCGATATTGATATATTTATAGACTTGTAGTTGTAGCCCAACACTTGTGTACTTGTAACCCCACGGTTGACGAGATAGTACCCCGAACGTCTCGTATTTAGTTGTGGTCTCGGGGGATACAATTTACTTCGACTAGGATTTAGGGGTTTGCGTCGTGGCTAAGTGGGGATGTTGGGGTAAGGTTGTACCTGCTGGTACTTATCTTAAATTGAATCTAGAATATGTATGAGTTTTAAGCTTTCTCTACTACCTTGTCGCGTCTGTCGAAAATGATGGATATGGCGAGATGTAAAGGTCAACAACTTTATTATCTCTCGCTCGAGGTGTTAGAATCCATTGAAAACGTGCCATAAGAACCTTATGCAATGACTGTACTCTCTTGTTCGGACTAAGCTACAAAGTCTTAAACATCAACGAAAAGTACCTAGCTGTTAGCTAGATGTTTTATCGGATGGGTTTCGGAGGGTGTGATTCGTATTTGCATGATCTAATTCCCCCCTGCCCATTTTACTATAGGACGGCCAGGATCTAGAAAAAGCGACACTGTTTCATGGTTGTTTAAGGGGGCGACTAATGCCAAAAGTAGCTAATTAAACTATGTGTTTAAAAGTAGTTTTAAACACATAGTTTAATGATAAATAACGTAAATATTCAGATTAAAAAAATACTACAGGTACGGGAAAAACCTAAAGAAGCCGAGTAACCGAGTAGTATTTTGGAAAATAATCTGGTTTAAAAAAAAAATACAAATTATCAACAAATAAAAACTTTTTTAATTCAAATGCTCTAAATTATCAGCGACAGCATCATATATTTTTTTACGAATTACATAGCCAAACGAATGTTTTAGCACAATAGCCGTTTATTTATTTTATTTCATGCCCACATTTTGAATAATTAAATAAAATCCCACCTAAATTGCTCAAAGCCAACATTATCATCAATTGTATCATGCGATTTTCGACTCTAAACTAATGCAAGACGCGCGGGTGAAATCTGATATTTTTCTGGCATTAGTCGCACTCTTAACGGTTGATTCCTCTTCAATAGTGCGAACTGTTAAAAGTGGAATGCGCTGCCCGAGTGGGAGTTTCCCTATAGATAAAATCTGGATGACTTCAAGTGACTAGGCGTTGCTAGATGTCGCTGGGCGCTGGGTGGTTTCTAGTCAGTTTCTTCTAGGTAAGCGTTCTCTATCGAAGATTGCATCTTCGCTTAACATCAGGCGAGATGGCGGCGCAGCGGCAGTCAAATGCAAGCCACAAAAAGGACATAGGCCTCTACTAATGCGCAACGTAACGATGTTTAGCTTCGCTTCCAGTAACTGCTCACTGCATTTATTTATATATATCCGTTTGCCTTTGCCTGTTTACCTACTGCCGAGAACAGCTCACCAAACATAGCAGCGTTCTGTTGTAAATGCAATTCACGGTCACTTATTATATTACGCTGACACAACTCTCAGAATTCAAAAGATTTTCTAAAAACCACTTACTATATTCAAATTTCCAAACTGGGTGCTTATTTACGCATTTAACACTTTGTTAACAAGTTCAAAATGCCCATAGTCGGCGTAGTGCCCCGGCCAAGTTCAAACAAGTTTCCGGACAAGTTAAACAAACACCCCAAATATCCCTAACAAACCAGTTTTTTTGAATAAGCAAAAAGCTAAACCATGGCGTTAAAAGCTAGCAAACAGACACCATGTTTATTTCACGGTTTCCCCTTCGCCTAAATAAACAAAAATGGGATCAACTGTGTCTCACGTTACCCCGTGATACCCTTATCGGTGTATGTTATTCAAATGTGATTTAAATCTTGTTTTGAGTAGGTAGAGTACAAAATGCATTAGCATGTCAATCATCTTAGATTTTCGAATTATGTTTTTAAATATGTAAGTTTAAGGTGCGTCACACGTCCACGACACAAATAGTTAGGTTACTAAGTTATCGGAATACTCACAATCTTAATGTTTATTTTTTTATTATATATCCTGTTATGATGTTTTATTTACCTTAGGTGAACTTGCACTTCATAATATATTTAACAAAAATAGCTAGATTGTAGGTGTATATTTATTCTATATTATCTGTATTTCTATTTGTAGGCGCTTACCATCAGATCAGTGGCATATTTATTTCCTGAACAGAATAAAAAAACACCTTTAAATATTGGGTTATGTGGAGAGAGAAATTAAAGTCATATCCTCTCAAAAACTCGTCAAATCCTAAAAGTCAATGCGAAGACTGCTTTAAAAATATGGAACTTTGCCATAGCCATGTCGAGAAATCGAGTTACTCGCCCCAACTCACCCTTAAATAGCGGCAAAAATCTGGCTCTGCTATAATTCGTGCGTAGAATTTAAAATTAAACGCTGATGACATTTATATGCGGAAGAGGGTTAAAAAATGCGGTTGTCGGTTTTTTTGTAGTGTTTCTTTTTTGTAGAGATGTTTATATTTATTTGAATTTGGTAGCATTATTAAGTTGGGACCTGGGTATGTCCTTAAACTGCAACCAGAACCACCGGAGGATGGACAGCAGCGTTCTCTCGGTTAACGGTGGTGAGCATTCTGCGATCCTCAAGCCGCCTGCCAAGCGTGGGGATTAAGGCAACACTCCTCTATTAAGAGGGAGGCCTTCGTCCTGCATTGTCTTGGATAATGATGATTTACAAACAAAAGTATACACGTACTATCTTTGCCCCGCAGTTTCACCCGGGATTCTTGGAATAAAAAGTAGCCTATGTTTTATTCCAAGGTATAAGCTACCTCTATACCAAATTTCATCTAAATCCGTTCAGCCGTTTCAGCCTGAAAGAGAAACAAACATCCATACATCCATACATACGAACTTTCACGTTTATAAAAATACATATAGTAGGATCTATCTGATTCTCATAGTACTATATTTATTTGTTTAATTTAGTATTATGCTATTCTGTTTTTTTTATTTTAATTCTATCAAGAGACGAGCAAGCCGTTCGCCTGGTGATAAGCGTCACGCCTGCCACTAACAGTAGCAGTGCCAGAATTGAACTTACGAACACAATCCTGCGCCGCACTACACTGCGCTCGTCACCCTGATATCATCATGATCATCAGTCCGGAGACGTCCACTGCTGAACGAAGGCCTCCCCCTTAGACCGCCACACTGTACGACAACCTGCCATTTGCATCCACCGGTTGCCCGCGACTTTTACATTGTCGTCGGTCCACCTAGTGGGAGGCCTTCCTACGCTGCGTCTTCCGGTTCGCGTTCGCCACTCAAAAACCTTTCTTCCCCATCGGTTGTCAGTTCTTCAAGCGATGTGGTCTGCCCATTGCCACTTCAACTTGCAAACCTTGCGAGCTATATCGGTAACTTTGGTTCTTTGGCGAATATCCTCGTTCCGGATTCTATAGCGCAAAGTAACTCCGAGCATAGCTCTCTCCATTGCCCGTTGCGTGACTCTGAGTTTCTCCAAACCCTGAGATATTAGATGTTAAATCTCTTAATCAGTAATTTCTCTGGTAACATTGCCCTTCAAACCGGAACACAATAATGCTTGCACACTACTGTTTGGCGCTTGAATAACTGGCAAAGGTGTGGTACTTCCCCAGGCGGACTCTGCAGTAGAGTCCTACCACTACAGGATGTTGTTTCACTATCAAGACTTTCTGCCATAATATTGTGCATACATGTTTCCATCCACTTTTATTAAACTCCCGGAAGTCTGGCTCAAAGAGAAATGAATATGTTGCAGCACATGGCAACTCCGTTGCTTTATTATTTCAATGTTGCCGTGAAATAAAGTCCTGACGGGTAGGGTTGCCAGTATTTTTGGAAATATTTTTTGGAAGTTTTTTTTTGTTTTGCTATGCTTGCTTTCCATCATACCTGATGTTGGGTGAAGATGTGGTTTAAGATGGACCACGCTTGCTAAGAAGAAGCCGATTCACTCGCGACTTGTAGACTCAGATTGTTGACTGAAAATACCCACTCCGAAAGCGTATTTCACTGTTTATCGGTCCGCTTAATAAAAGTGGAATCAAACCGTTTCGTTCGACTTTTTGAAACATTAACAATGACAATATCGGTTTTTATTGCTTCTAGTCATCCGATAGTAGAACGTACAGGGAGACTAGATCTATATAATAATAGATCTGAAGCACACTCTTCGGCCTGGGTATGTCCTTAAACAGCAATCAGACCCACAGCATGGGCAGCAGCGTCCTCTTGGTTAACGGTGGTGAGCATTCTGCGATCCTCAAGTCGCCTGCCAAGCGTGGGGATTATGGCAACACCCCTCTATTGGGTGGCCTTCGTCCAGCAGTGGACGTCTTATGGCTGACGACGACACTCTTCGAAATGTATCCGACACAAATACTTAAACATTAAAAAAAAACGACTTCAAACAAAGGGACCTTGATAGCTAAAGATTAAAAAAAGATAGAGAAAAAAATAGAGAATAAAAAAATACTAATGTAGAAATCAAATATTTAATACGCAAACATATTAGGGTTGAAAATTACAAAATAAGTGCGCCAAGTTTTAACTTATTATATTATTTTGTTCGGTGACCGGAATGCTGGCGTATATTTTGGTCAAAAACTTAGCAATGCCATCCAACGTGGCAATGCCGCCAGCATTCTGGCACCTTTCCATCATCTACGGGGCTTTTAGTTTAAATTTTAAGTTTTGTATTTTTATTATGTAGGGTTTGTTTTTACTAGGTAGGTTTTATTTAGTTGTTAGTTAGTTATAATTTAATATTAGTGTATAATTGTATTTTATTTGTAAATAAACTTATTTTATATTATTATATGCGAAATTACTAGTAGGTATACACATAGAGGACGACTGAATATTTATATGATATTACATCAGAAACAGATAAATTTTTTTTTTTTTTTTTTTTTTTTTTAGTTTTTTAATATATTTTTTTTTTTTTTATCGTACAAATAAAACCTGAAACAATGTCATAAAAAATATGTCAATTGATGTCCATTATAAATTAAAGAACGAGAATAATCGGTACATTAAACATTTGTTCAGTATTACGGACAACCCTAAGCCACAGTATTATGAAAATGTTTGGTGTGCCTGAAAGTCGTCCTTTTGATCCCCTTCATGAGAGGATAATAAGCTACTGAAGAGATCGATAGCTCATATTATGAACTCTACTGCCTTTGAATGCAATAAGCTTTGTTAAAACGGTACAACGCGTTTGAAATTGGATTTTTCATCCGAGTCTCGTGATTCAGTTTCATCTCTCCTGCCGGCATAGTTTGGAACTCACCACTTGCAACATTATATTCAAACTTATACACACGAAGAGTTTTATTGTAATCTTAGGACTCTGTTGAAGAGTCCGCCTGGGGACACACGTTTGCCTGTTATTCAACCGTCAAGCAGTGTGTGCAAGCATTACTGATTCGGTTTGAAGGGCAATGTTACAGGAGAAATTACTGGGTATGAAGAGATTTGACATTTAATATCTCAGGGTGACGAGCGCAGTGCAGTGCGGTGCAGGATTTTGTTCGTAAGTTCACAATTATGGCACTTCTACCGTTATGGGCAGGCGTGATACTTACCACCAGGCGATTGTCTCGCTTGTGTCGTCGCTCCATTGCATATACAAAGAAGAGTGAATAGCTTCTGAGCAAGCTTATTCCACTTCGTCCACGGCAAGGTAAAACACAAACCCATTCATACTTTTAAAAAGTACTTATTCTCTATTGCAGCGACGGTGATAATGGAATGGACGGGCCGGGTGTCTATAATGTACAACATGATATTTGCCGACACGATAATGTACGGCATAATAATGCACAGCATGATAATTGGTGTACATGTACATCGAATATCATGCTGTACAATACTGGCCGTCCATTGTGCACGTGTCTATAAAGTACGGCCCTATATTTTACAGCCAATAATCCGAGTACATTTAAAAAAAAAACCTGAACCTAACTGCTTTAGAAATAAGGAATTTGTGTACTTGTACATCAAATATCAGTCTGTACAAAATCGGGGTGTGCCGATAATGTACGGCATGATATTGCACGGCACGATATTGCACAGCATGATATTCGATGTACATGTGTACCAATTATCATGCTGTGCATTATTATGCCGTACAATATCATGCCGTACATTATTTGTGTTGTACATTATTGCCTCCCGACGGGCCCAGCGAGTAAGGCGGAGTATGATTGAAGCGAGTGGAGAGCCGGCGCTCAACATATAGTCTTCAAAATCCGTGCGCGTATTTCCCGTCCATTCATCTTATCATTGTCGCTGTTGGTAGGTATATAGGGGTATACCAATAGATAAGTAGCGCTCGTGGCGTAGCTTGTCTAGGTGATTCTAAACGATCACCGATGTTAAGCGACGGACGGTCCAGTCAGTCTTTGGATGGGTGACCGTGAGTGGCAATTTATTACTGAGCGCTACCGTGGGTCGGATGACACGTTAAATTGTGGGTCCCGGTTGTTTGTTCTAGTTTCTATGACAACAACCGTCAGCCATGTCAGAGCCCTTCGGGCGGCACATTCACTCTGACACTAGGGCTGGCCACTCAGCCTATACGAACTTACTTAAGTACTTACTTTTTAATAGATAAGTACTAACATAAAACACTGTTTTAAACTATCACGGTTGTTCACTCTATAGTGAATAAGAACAGATAAGAATCCAGTGGGTAGAATGTGATTGAACTTGGCAAGCATTCCTAGAAATATCCAAATTCGAATCCGCATATTCTCAGCACGTATGAAAATCATATTCTTTTTACATGGTAAATATTAAAGCAACGACATTTGCCTTTTAAGTGTAAATACCATAGATAGATAACAGAACGGTCCACTCGGTTAACGGTGGTGAGCTTTCTGTGATCCCCAGGCCGCTTGCCAGCGTGGGGATTATGGCAACACCTTTCTATTAAGGGGGAGGCCTTCGTCCAGCAGTGGACGTCCTCTGGCTGACGATGAATCCCGTATACATAAAACAAGGATATAATATACTGGGCGCTTTTTAAATTGCATCGCCATGGTAAGGTTTGTCGTAATTTTTACACGGCTGCCCAAAAAAGAGTGTAATGTTTTCAGGGTTCGTGCATGTGGGTATTTTTATCATCAATTTATATAAAAGGCTCTATCCTGACTGACTGACTGACAGACAACGCACAGCCCAAACCGCTGGTCATACAGACTTGAAATTTGGACGGTGTATTCGTCTCGATGCGTAGGGGTGTCCTTAGAAAGGATTTTCTAGTTTTTAGTAGTTTCCTAGGTGAGGGGGTTTGGGGGGTTGGGGGAGTTGATTGGCGCTCGGGATGATTTAAAGTGGTGAATTTTGGGAGCGGCCCGAATTTCTTCTGTACGCGGATAAAGTCGCGGGCGACCTCTAGTTCTACAATAAACCTCTAAATACCTGAACAGATTTGAATGTACGTATCATTAGAATCATTACATCATCCTGATTGACATTCGTTTTTTTTCCAGCAGGGCAGGCGCGGTTTTTTTTAAGTAGACGACGTCTTGTGTCTTGGACGCTTAGCAAACTTGACATAATAGTACAAAAACCACCCGGCTATATTATAATGGAAATGGTTTTTAAGTAACTTACAAAACGATTTGATCTACGTTTGATCTAGAAGAGAGCAAAACCTATAAATGTTTGTTATTTCTTATTTCATAGTTTTTCCAGACATTTTTTTTATTTTCAGAAATCTTACATCACCATTGTTTGAACTAGACTTCATTACTATCCATAAAGAAAACTTTTAACAAGCTTTTTTAATGTTCGGAAATAGTCTAGACTTTATAGAAAAATAAAGCAAAATATAGTAATAAGAAAAACACGAGTCTTTTTTGTTGAATTACTTACTTAATAACTTTTTGTAAACTTACGTTCTTCAATCAAATTATGACAAAAGGACTTAAAAGTCGAACGTTTTATATGTATGTAGTAGTAGTGTCTAGTTCGTGGTAAATTTGGTAAGGACATGATAAACACACGACATGGAGGATAAAGCGAAAGTGCTGTTTTCTAGATCAATCATACAGTGAATTCTAATGCTAGGGCCGCACTTATGGCTTATGGTGAACATATTTGTCGGACAAGTCTTCTTCTTCGGCTATCGCGGAGTGCCTGGCCATCGAGATCGTGACGAAATCAAAATGGACAAAGCCACCGTCTCTATTAATTTCAAGCAAGGAAAAAGTGGTGTTAAATGGTTACTAACCTACGTAAAAAAAAATCTCTCGTCTCGTCGTTCATTTTGAAACGATAGTAAGACATCAACAGCCAGACTATTCCACTACTGCACTAAGGCCTCCCCTTAAAGGGCATTTGCCATAATCCCCACGCTTGGCAACGCTTGATCCCCAAGCCGCCTCCCAAGCGTGGGGATTATGGCAACACCATGGGGAGGCCTTCGTCCAGCAGTGGACGTTTTATGGCTGACGACGACCACTCTTGGCAGGCGGCTTGGTGATCTTAGAATGCTCACCACCGTTAACCAAGAGGACGCTGCTGCCCGTTTATCAGTGTTTCTGGATGAAGTTTTAGGATATGCACATAGGTACCCAGGAAACGATAGTAAGTATATATCAAATTTTCGCTTTCACATCTGCTTCAACTCACTGAAGAGAGAAGTGAATAGAACGGAAATGTGACGGGCCGCGCTAGCCGGCATTAAGTGTAAATGCGCTTAATGACAATTCTACCATTATACATGTTTTTACACTGAGAATACTCAAAAAGACAATTTAAATAGACGCGTAGGAAACCAAACCTCATTGCATCGTAATTAGATCAATTTTAATCTGTTGCAAAATGGCATTTCGAGCGTTTTATTTCAAATGCGTGACCAATTAATGTAATTTTTGTGCTTTTCTATGCTTTTACTGCATAGTGGCCACATAAGCGAAGTTCATTGCGATGAAACTTTGATTTTTGATGTGTGATAGATTACTGACAGCGAAGCATTTTCGTCATCGAAGGTTGTAGATTTACTACAATAGTAAATACAATCGCTTGAATATTCGCGATATCGCGATAAGCGTAACCTCAGCATAAGTATTTTTTACCATTATTGGATACAGAATCCTTAAAAGATGCAAAGAAAAGCAGGCCCCGCAAAAAAATCACGTCTCATGTACAAGTCAAGGAACCCCGTTTTATGTAAAATGCCAGTCGATCAACTCCGTGTGTGACGTGACTAAATAACACGCCCTCCATATTTACATCGATAATAATAAACACGGAATTTTTATAAAGGTAGAGTTTAATATACTCGGAGGCAGCGACAGTGATAATGGAATCATTGTCGCTGTTCGGAGGCCGATAACCGACCGTGTAGTACGCGTTATTGAGATGGGAAATATGCGATCAAATTTTTTTTAAAGATTCCTTTTTCTTTAGTTTTGGCATCTGTCTTTAATGAGTCTGCCAGGGACAAGTTTCAAAATGTTCTAGTTTTAATTGTATTCAGTTTTTTATACGTTCAATAGGCTAGATGACTGGTTTTTTTTTTATTGTCCTATTAAAATCTGGCCCATAAACATAGCTGATTAATGAAAAGAAAACGAAAATCTGATCAAAAATAAGCTACTTATAAGCATTTTAATATCACGCTAGACAGAGAGGCGAAACAGCAAATCGTGACGTCACTTCTCAGTACGCCATATAAATTCTATTCTGACAAGTAAGGCGTGACGTCATTTTTTGTTTTGTGGGAAAGGGACAGAGTTGTTTCTACCAAAAACATTAAACGCTCATATATCAGAACATTATTAACCGATTTAAATTATTATTTCAATAAACATACTATATTTATTTAAATTCTTCATCAAAGCTATTGGTTTCAACGATTTAAACATCAGTCATCTACCCTATTGTCGAGACTAGCAGGAAGTTCGCCTGGTGGTAAGCGTCACGCCTGCCCGTAACAGTAGCAGTGCTATAATTGTGAATTTGCGAATCCTGCGCCGCACCGCACTGTGCTCGTCACCCAGAGATATAAGATGTTAAATCTCTTCATACCCAGTAATTTCTCTGGTAAAATTGCCCTTCAAACCGGAACACTGTAATGCTTGCACACTACTGCTTGGCGGTTGAATAACTGGAAAAGGTGTGGTACTTCCCCAGGTGGACTCTGCAGAGTCCTACTACTACAATATATTGATTTTTTGAATCTTTTGGTTTATTTTTCTATTTGTTTTGTTGTTATATGATCTCTATATAAATATATGTTTACACATGTAAGTCAAGATAATCCCTTACAAATTACATTAAGTCAAAAATACATTTCAAAAATTATGTTTTGGTGAATCTTTAAAAAAAATGTTATATTTTGATAAAAGGCAGATAAGAGAGAAAATGTTATTTTCATTCTATACAGGGTAAATTGTACTAAATAAACTTAAATCTTTATATAAACACAAATATTGCCCAATACAAAAGCTGCAAGAAAAAGTTAATTCTGAGATCCTCTTCTATTCTAGCTTAAACATTATTTGCATCGTCTCAGATCACTGATACCCACAATATTCTATCCCGGTATGTTGCCAGGATACAAGAGAACGAAAGATATCACATTAGCATAATGTTTATTAAAAAACATAATGGATTCTCATTAAGCTCTATCGGAATGAAATGGAGCTCTCTGTTGGATTAAAGATTTTCTAAGTCCGAACTAACATTGCCTCTGCTTAACTTGGCTCCTTTTTATAATTGCGGAAACACAACCCAAAAGTCCCACACAGTGTCGCTGTCCTACCCCTAATGGTTTTTCCTTTGATCCATATAGGTTGTAATAGTAATAGGTAGTCGGCTTAAAAATTTTAAAATTACTTTCTGTGCGTCGCGTTTTCCCCCGTGCGGTAATGGAATACTAGATTGTTTACCAAGGGAGGAAACAACAATTTTTAAGGCGAGAGTGTTTCTTTGAATCCAGAACGTAGCGAAGGATTTTAAAGTTGAATCCTGAGCGCAGCGAGGGATTCAAAGTACTCGAGCTTAATAATAGTGATGATCCTGAGGTGGACACCCTGCTTTTAATCACCCTCTATGAGAAAATTGTAAGTGATTTGTAATTTGAGTAAACAATTTTTTACGAATGTCCGTGGTTGATCTCTTTGGTGATTGGAATTTTTACTAACAATATCCACATTCCAAATTAAAATAACTACCCAGGAACAAAGGTCTTTTTGAATAGATGTGATAAAATAATGTAATTTTTTTTTTTTATAATCTTGCGTCGAGACGATCAAGACGTTCGCCTGGTGATAAGCGTCACACCTGCCACTAACAGTAGCAGTGCAAGAATTATAAACTTGCGAACACAATTCTAAGAAGGCATAAGGATCTAAGATCAGAGGAGAATATATTATGAGGCTTAGGACATTTCCCACACAAACTCGTAGATGGAATAGTGGTACCAAATTTTCCATACCTTCTTGGTTGAACTTGGCCCATAATGTCATATGCCTTAAGATTTTGCATGCCACCGTCTAAATTAAATTAAATATATGATTTAAATGACAGTAAATTCTCTACCTACCCTTCCCCAATAAACAATAAATCAAACAACAATTAAAGTCATAACTGCACAGCAATTAACAAAATACATGCTGTGAAAAAAACTTCCAGAGACAAATCTTAAAGTTTTTTTTTGTCTTTTGTCATATGCGTTAAAAGAGCGTTCCATTTTCAAAACTAATAATGACTGTTTTAATTATCGAACAAAAGTTCTGTAACTGCCATTATTGCTAAAATTTATGTAACATTTTGTCTGACATTGTACCTTCCGAGAAGTCACTGAATAGGGACAAAAGCATTGTGTTTGTGGTGGTACTGTTTTAGAAATTTAAGGTTAGAACAGAACTCTTATAACACAACTCCATTCTATCTATCAAAGTATCAAATTTAAACTTGTGAATGAATGTAAAATACGAGTGAAATCCCGTTTTTCTATAACAAACAAAAAAAAACAAATACATACTTGGTTACTAAAATTTAAATTAAAGAGGTCAATTTAAAACTTGTGGCTTAATCTTTAAAGGCGATATTTACAGGTAACGAGGTATTCCAAATTCCTAGGTTATTATAGTTCTGTAATGGTTCGCTTCTAGCTTCTCAAAGCTCATAATTCCTAAGTAAAACCTGATAGAGACCTGGGTTTGTCTTAAAACTGCATCCAGCACCACCGGAGGACGGGCAGCAGCGTCCTCTCGGTTAACGGTGGTGAGCATTCTGCGATCCTCAAGCCGCCTGCCAAGCATGGGGATTATGGCAATCCCTTAGTATTTAGGGGGAGGCCTTCGTCCAGCAATGGAAATCTTTCGGGCTGATGATGACGAGCTAGGGCGGATCCAGGATTTATCTCTGGGAGGGGCACATGGCCCTTAGGCCAACTTGCCGCATAGTATAATATCCTATGCTGTCTTTGGGATCAATTTGGGAATTCTTTTTGACAGACACAAGAATAACTATAAAAAATACTTTTAATTAAAATGTAATAATGAGAAATTACATGTTTATTATGCAAAAAGTAACAAATGTTATTAAAGTGGTAACTTATAAATCTCCCAGTTCTTTGTTATATTTAAACCGTTTTGGGCAACGTGCCCCTGTGCCCCCCACCCCTAGGTCCGCCCATGATGATGACTTAATGAAACTGCTAATGATAGATCAACTTGTACACAAAACACTCTTCTTCGGGGCTTCGTTCAATCTTTGATATATTATTAAAATAGTCTAAATAACTCATATTGAGTCCCTTCAGAATATGCTAATAAGTTCATCAGAGCACTCCCAACCCTCTCTGAGGGTAGCCGCCCCTACAATGTGATTTTTGATCCTTGCATGCCTGAGATTGATTATGATTTATTATAGACTACAGCGCCCCGCGGTTTCACCTGCGATGTCTAGGATAGAAAGTATTTTATTTGTTATTTCATGGTGTAAGCTACCTCGATAGCTTTTATCAAAATATTATAACTAATAAAATATTTTAATTTAGTTAATATTTTTAATAGGCTAGATGACTGGTTTTTTTATTGTCCTATTAAAATGTGGCCCATAAATATAGCTGATTAATGAAAAGAAAACGAAAATCTGATCAAAAATAAGCAACTTATAAGCATTTTAATATCACGCTAGACAGAGAGGCGAAACAGCAAATCGTGACGTCACTTATCTGTACACCATATAAATTATATTCTGACAAGTAAGGCGTGACGTAATTTTTTGTTTTGTGGGAAAGGGACAGAGTTGTCTCTAACAAAAACTTTAAACGCTCATATATGAGAACATTATTAACCAATTTAAATTATTTTTTCAATAAACATACTATATTTACTTAAATTCTTCATCACAGCTATTGGTTTCAACGATATAAACATCAGTCATCTATTGTTCACTGCTGGACATAGGCCTACTATCGAAAAGCGATTGGGCCATGTCCACCACGCTGGCCCATTTGGCCCAGCTGCTGCTATTATTATGGGCAGGCGTGACGTTTACCAAGTGAACGCCCTGCTAGCTCGTCACTTAAAAGTAAACAAAAGAAGCGGATTGGTGGATTCACATAAGTCATTGAATGTCATTTATGTGTCTATTTTATTCAGGGGCCTTATTTTTGAATCGTACGCAAGTTGCGCAGGCGAGCAGAGCTGACCTGCGAACGATATTGTTTGGAATAAGGTTTAATATTGATTGGAAGTCGGCTCTGCACTCACGAGCCCACGATGCTTTCCTTTATCGAAAAGCCATCGGTACGAAAATTCGTACATAAACTCCGAAGAGCTTATTGGTAGGCCTTACAGGCCTAGGATTTAGGATTGAACCTTACGAGAACGAGTGGAGCGCTCTCCAATCAGACTCCTCTTCGGTTCGTTCACTCACTGTTGAGCGTCGTGATGCTCCCGCCTCTGTAGATGATGACAGATCTGCTTCCATCTCTGTCGGTCTGCAGCTGAGATGTTGGTATCTACTTGTTTCGATACTTGGTCGGACCACCTCGTAAGACTGCGCCCCTGGGTCACCTTCCTTCCACTTTCCTGGTGACCATTAGTTTCTCCAGGTTGTCAGAGGGCTTTCGGGCGATGTGGCCGAAATACTGCAGCACCCTATGTAGGCAAGTGCTTGCCTAAAAAGCCTTAATTTCAAGAAACGTCATAGAACACAGTAATCTCAATCATCCAGGCAAACAGAGCAAACAGTGTGCGTCCACCCAAACGACTGATCCGACGGGAGCCGGTTCCGGCCGGTAAAATCCGCTTCGTACTGGTAAAATTCGGCGCCAATAGGAATATTTGATGCCGCTGATCAGGTCCCTATTCAAAGGCCTGATTATTCGCCCTCGACGACGCATGCTATTATGAATCTAGTGTTGACGTAGACTTAGGAGGGATAGATGTGGTTCGTATGGCTAGGCGTGGTGATGACAGGAGGGTAACTTTGCTATGAAAACTGACGTGGTTTTGACTCATTTTTGTTTTATTTAGATCTATACTCCTTGGAAAACGTCACCGGACATGATCGAAACTGTAGTCGGAGTATCCGACTTAATTAAACGTCAATGTGCTACCTACTCTAACTTCTTACTGCCTTATAACTCAGTTGCATGTCTGCTTTCAGAGCTTAGGGCGTGGGTTCGATGGGACAAAAATGTATGTGACGAATAGATGTTTGTTCTGTGTCTGGGTGTAGTAAGTACTTCCAAAAATAAACCTATCAGCTATCTGGTTTCCATAATACAAGCTTTCCTTAGATTGGGGCTAGATGGCGCTGTGTGAAATGTCCACCAATATTGATTTATTTATTTATTTATTCTTGGATCGCTACAATAGTCAAGGGAGACGTTATCTTTAGGAGAGCATTTTGTTCAACTCATTGCTAAAACACACTGCAACAATTTAAAAAAAAAATGCTCATAAATTGCGAAAAAAAAACGAAAAAGAAGAGAGTTGCAGAATATCATGTTACGAGCGAGAGTCATAAAATCGAGTACGTAAATAATGCACCCTCCTATCCATACAAAATAACAAACTTGCCTCATCCTATTGTCTACATCTGTTTAAATTTGAAACTACATTGGCAGGTACATAAAGCTAAATTCAAGCTATTTCCATCCTTACGACGAGATGATTAAATTTAAAATTCAATGGCATAGAGTATGAAAAGGTAGACGGTTTGTAATTTTAGATGCGATATTGTGGTCGGGATCTTCCTGTCACAGACATGAAAACGTTTTGTAGGTTTCGATTTGTTTCTGCTTTAGAAAATTCTAGTATATTGGTAGACTAGCTGTGCCCATCTTTAGTTACACAAATTAAAGAAAAAAAACACATTTTTAACCTTTATTATAGGTTCTATTATTATTAACGGGATATTTACCGTGATTATGTTGTGAAATGACCGAACAATAAAAAAAACAATAATCCCCCGATAATAGAACTTTAGTAAACAACCGTGATAGTTTAAAACAGTGTTTTATTATAGGGTTTAGTTTGTAGGTTTTTTGGATGAAAATGGAATGCAATTGAAATGGAGAACGTATTGTATTTGACAGTATTATCGTAGTTTTAACGGTTTTCATTATAAATAAAGAAAACACGATTAGGGACACAAACGAGGGGAGAGGGGGGGGGGGGATTTCTCGACGTGTTTTTCTACTTCTATATTAAAGCTACACGCATCCCAAATTTCATGCTTTCTGCCGCATAGGACTGTATTTCATGTTAAAAAGCTGGACTAACACTACTCTTTACATCTTAAACTTCGTTCCAAAGAAAGAACCGATTACACGATCTAGACGAAATTTTGTAGTTGTAGGACTCTACTGCAGAGTCCGCCTGGGGAAGTACCACACGTTTGCCAGTTATTCAACCGCCAAGCAGTAGTGTGCAAGCATTACTGTGTTCCGGTTTGAAGGGCAATGTTACCAGATAAATTACTGGGTATGAAGAGATTTAACATGTAATATCGCACATTGCAGTGTGGCGCAGGATTATGTTCGAAAGTACACAATTCTGAAACTGCTATCGTTAGTGGCAGGCGTGACGCTTACCACTAGGCCAACGTATTGCTCGTCTCGTTACACGATTGTATAATTTTTTTTAAAAATTTGCTATCAGACATAGCATTATAATATTTCAAGAAAAACTCTCTGTGGCAAGATGAGTATTATGCAAGAGCTCCTTACCTCGCCTTTCATATATTTACCTGCAGAAAATCAATAAAAGAATGCCCGAAAGACAATATAAAGCCCCCCGCATACGCGCGACAATAGATCGCGCAGTGACAACGTCGGCCGCAGGCCAATTAGTCGCTCAGCCTCTAATACTGCCCGGGACGCGGCAACAAAATCCCGTTGCGAGCTACATAATTAGGGGGAAAGGCTCGCCGCACACTGTTTACTAATTTGTTGTTACGCTTGTTAGTATTGACGACTTGTTGATTTTGTTTAATGAGTGATGTAGGTACGAATTATGTTGTGAAATGAGCTCCCGATATATGTCAAACAGGTAACGGCTATGACGAATGAGTTTACGTAGTAATTGTAAAAAATATGTAATTGTGTTGTGTTTGTTATTGTTATTTGTTGTTGTTGTTTGTTGTAGGTATTGAAATGTAATGAACAACCGTGACCGCTTAAACAATGTTTCTTTTGGCGCATTTTTCATAATCAATCTAGCAATACTTGCACTCGTGCAAATTCGTACATTACTGCGGGATATAAGTATTTATAGGTAGTGTATGATTTTTTGTGTTCAAATACTAAACAATTTACAAAAAAATTGGTTCATATTCAAAATCTTTTTATATGATTTCCAATGAACTTAAATAAAATAAATAAATAAAAATTGGCGGACATTTTTCACGTAGCGCCATCTAGCCTCAAAGTAAGCGAAGATTGTACATTGGAAACCAGATAGCCGGTAGAAGAATACTTCTATACTATTTTCCGATAGAATCCTTATGTACAGTTTTCACCTACAATCAAAATTTAGTAATAATATTAATATATTAATATTATTATTACAGTTTTCATTATTTTAATCGTCATAGCTGAACATTAAGATTTAGTTTATTTTGTAGCCCTAATAAATGCTATACAGATGAGATGTTGCAGATTTAAGTTAACAATAACAAGTTTCCTAGCCGTCATACATGCTCTATATAACCATCAATAACTAAATAAAAAGTTAAAAGGTAAAATTATATTCCATAATAAATAATTTGCAGAATTTTCCTCAGTTACTATGGTAAGTGTGCGCGCGCCCTTAGCTGAATAACCCATTGAAGACCGCAGGGCACGACATCCGTCCGAGGGCAACATCCCCCATGCCACAGAATAAAATAACAGTACCATGGTATTGCCAGTCTCTTTGGACAATAATGCGGTACGATTCCCGGTATCTGATTGGACAAAGCTATTGTAACATCCGGTGTATCAATCAGAGTTTGACGACTTGATTTTGAATACCATCCGTTCCTTTTTGATATTCTATTTAAATCTGATTTAATATTTGACTCTAAGCGCCTTGTTTGATCGGTTGACCGATAGCAGTATAGTATTATAACAATCTGTGCTGATAGTAACAATAAAAGCCTCCCCCTTAGACCGCCACACTGTACGACAGCCTGCCATTTGCATCCATCGGTTGCCCGCGACTTTTACAATGTCGTCGCTCGTCGCCGTCGGTCCACCTAGTGGGAGGCTTTCCTACGCTGCGTCTACCGGTTCGCGGTCGCCACTCATGAACCTTTCTTCGCCATCGGTTATCAGTTCTTCGAGCGATGCGGTCTGCCCTGCGCCACTTCAACTTGCAAACCCTGCGAGCTATGTCGGTGACTTTGGTTCTTTGGCGAATATCCTCGTTCCGGATTTTATCGCACAAAGTAACTCCGAGAATAGCTCTCTCCTTTGCCCGATGTGTGACTTGGAGTTTCTCCAACATCATAGTACCTGCACCTCATTCAATAGCAACACCCATCTAACGTGGCAATGCCGCCAGCATGCTGGGTACAATGCTGACTAATAGTGGTTAAGTGGTTATGGGCTTGTGCAATGTGCATTTGGATTATCTCTGTTCCGTAGTCTCTAGACCTTCATAAGGCTTCAGGTAATAAATATATTTGGTAAGTAAGTACCTAGTTAGATTGCTAGTGTGTATTTTATTGCTATCTAAAAATGCTATTTACGGTGGAATTGATTTCATTAATAAATCAGAGTTATCTACCAACATACCAGACCAAAACAGAGACGATAGCCGTCTTTCTTACCACGAATTCCTAGCATTTCAAACAAATATATCATTTCATCTCAAATATAATTAAAGAATCCTAAACACCGGTCTAAAAACGTCGCGGGATATTAAATATGTATGTTATCGTCATCAAAAATGTCTTGATGTTCGTTGTATTAATTAATTCTTCCATATTTTATGAGGGACAGAATGGGGCCCTCGAATTGTAGGTAGAAGGACGAATGGGAGAGGTTTTAGGATCGTTTGCAGTGTGTGCGACGTTTTGAAAGATATTCAACTAAAATAATTCAGCCATTTTTGAAGGTAACATTCACCAACAAAAGGGAAAAAAGAAGAAAAAAATTCAACAGGAAAAGAAAAGGAAGGAAAGGGGGGAAGGAAGAGAAAGGAGGCAGGGAAAGGGGGGAAAGATAAGGAAACGGGGGGGTCAAGGTAAAAATCTGTGGTAAGTTAAATCTGTAGATTTAAAGTTACTAAAAATGTTGCTGTCCTTAGCTAATAGACTGCATTGAAAAAGACAGCTATGTTTTAGTAACTTTAGATCTGTTATCCAAAGCATGGCTTTGTGTTTGGTTCAGGTGTAACTTTGCGGAAGTATTTTTTATATTATACGTCTTGAATTATATTTTTCATCCCATCTATTCGAAAAGGACGACTTGGTTCGCCGTGTACCCAAAGGTGGTGTTTCTATAAGAAACTTTTAGCGTGCAGTAATGAGTTTTTAATCCTCTTTATAAGTGCGCCGCAATTATCTTTGCAGCGCCCTTTTTGAATTTGGAACATTTTAGTGTTCAGCGCCAAAGAAATCGAATGCAAATATTGTTTGATTAAAGACTGGCAGGTACGACGGCCCATAGTCGCGCTGACATCTGAATAAAGAAAGAAAGAAAGTGGCTGGTGCCTAGGATATGCAATGATTTGCCAGATAATTTTGAAAAACAATTTATAAACAAATCTACATTTAAATTAGCCTTGAAAAAACTACTGTTAAATAGAATATCTATGTAAATAACCCGTGTACCTATAAGTTAACATATATTGAGTTATAAGTTTATTTATCGCTAAAATGTCAATACCTACTCCTACATACTCGTAGTAAATAGTAATGAATATGAGAGTCGATGTCTGCCTACAAACTGCTATGCAGTTTGGCAGAGTTATAAATTGAGCTATGTAATTAATTCTCTAAGACAAAATAAACAAAAAAATAAAATAAAAATAAAAAACTAATTAAAAACGTTGCGAACTACAGCCCGCGTTTTCGTAAATTTTCACGAATTGTTAGAAATTCATGGTTTTGTTTTGAAAAATGAGTTCTTCAAGTGACAGTGAATAAAATATGAGGCGCCTTTTATTCTCTCATAGTGGGTGATGAAAAGTAGAGTGTATCACTCGCGCACAAAATATATTTCTGGCTCGGGCGACGTACTTTGAATCCCTCGCTACGTTCAGGATTCTACTAAAGAATCCCGCACTTCGCTCTGGATTCAAAAAAGCGCTCTCGCCGTAAAAATATTATTATGCTCCCTTATGATACAATCTACTATTATGACTTTTTTTACTGTTTACTATTTTATCTTCTCCTGAGAATGTCGCTTCCTTAACAACATCTTTCGTTCTGAAGTCGGTGAAAAGAGCCAAATTGGTATCAAATGGGGTGAATTTCTTATCCAAATGTAATAGCATAGTAACATAATAATAAAGTAACATCATAACTCGATAGCACTGAAAACAATTAAAATAATTTTCATCACACTTGCTCGTAAAGTAGATCTTATTACATCGCTTTTAGGCTCATAATCCAAGCTATTACACACGCGTGCTTTTTACTTTACATTACGGCACTTGTACTATAATAGGTATAACCCGGTAAAGTCAAGTTTGTACGTGACTGTAATTAGACGTACGTATACGAAGCACTCTTAATATAGCCGGGTAATACTTACAGTTTTTTTGTAATACCAATAAAGAGTTCTTATGCCGCTGAAGTAAATGTCAACCTGCGCGCGCATTACTGATTTGGGCGCCATTTTCCGCAAATGTTTGTTGACGTTTTCGCTGTGTGGTTGATTATTATCACAAAAAAATTGTTTTTTCCTCGCAAGTGTGACGAAAACAGTCGTATGGAACTCTTGTGCTATTAGTCATTACGCTCTCGGCTTCCTTATCGAGCTCGCCTGCGGCTCGCGCGCATAATACCGCCTCTAGTGTAATGACCAACATAGCACACTCGTATCATAATGTACTATTAATTTCGGTATTATTCTCTCTCTCGATAGTAAAAAATAGTAATATGCCCTCTAAAAACGAATATCTTTGTTTCATTTAATTTCTGTTTCATATGAAGGCAAGTAAATTTTTTAAGGTATGTTGTAAGGATTACGCGGCAACACTTGAACATATTTTCCTGCTTTTTTTTTATGTCGTTGTTTTTCACTAAATAAACGACGCGCTGGGCTTCGATGATGTCTCGCTTCTCTTTTTTGTCTTCGTAGTTAGAAAGTGACCACTGCGTGGTTCAACTCTGGTGGTAGGACTCTACTGCAGAGTCCAAAGTACTAATACACCTTTGCCAGTTATTCAACCGCCAAGCAGTAGTGTGCAAGCAATTGCGTTCCGGTTTAAAGGGCATATGTTACCAGAGAAATTACTGGGTATGAAGAGATTTAACATCTAATATCTCAGGGTGACGAACGCAGAACAGTGCGGCGCAGGATTGTGTTCGGAAGTTCACAATTCTGGCACTGCTACTGTTAGTGGCAGGCGTGACGCTTACCACCAGGCTAACGTCTTGCTCATCTCGTCACTGGAATAAATAAAAACAACCTGCTCTCGTCGGCCTCTTAAGAGCTACATAGCTTCTGGTATCTTCTCTCGTACTACGCCTCAGCCCTATCAATTATAACATCGAAAGTTTTTCTAAAGGAAGACCCTTCGGGAATTCTCAAGGCTGCCCTTTGTTCAGATCTTTCTTTATTTGTTCTCGCCAACAAGACCAGTAGGGGCAGTAATAATAAACATAATATATCATCATCATCACAGCATCGTCATTTAAACCGTGAGAAGACGCGCTTCGAGGTAGTGGTTTCAATTTAATTCAGTTTCAGTTTTGCTCAAATGCCTTTCATGTTCGTCATCATCATCATGAACAGCCTTTCATATATTTATTAATTTATTGGGTACCTGAAAGTAAAAAGAAACTAGATGCTGATACAACTATAGGCACCGACAACATGCAATAATGACACGAGCGCTATCTATAAATTAATCTTTAGTTATATTATATAAGACAAGTATATTTAACTTTACCTACTACAATTATATTTTATTATGAAAACTGACGTGGTTTTGACACATTTTTGTTTTATTTATACGGGAATACTCACGTTTAATTAAATCGGATACTCCGACTATAGTTTCGATCACATCCGGTGACCTTTTTCAAAGAGTGAAAACAGAGCCCGACGCGCGTGCAGCTGGCCTATAGTCGGAGTACAATTATGTTGACAAAAGAAAAATACAATTTAATTAACTAACGTTGCTGATAGGGCTATCATATCATGCTTATGTCATAGTCCAGTGTATTACGGAGTATTTACCTACTCTATGGTCCAGTGCTGGACATAGGCCTCTCCCATGGGTCGCCACTCAGTCCGATCTTCAGTTTTCCGCTTCCAACCACTGTCAACTGTCCTACGTATATCGTCACTCCATCTAGTCTCAGGGCCTTGAACTTGTGAACTGATCCAACAGTAAGTGTCCACGTTTCGGCACCGTAGGTCATAACTCACCTAGTAAAAGTAAAGAATGTCTCGGCTTCGCCGTAAGTGCCTTAATCTACAACAAAATACAACCTCTTACCTAAACTACTTACTCAACTGCACAAAAAAACGAAGGATCTAATCCAAATCAATCAAAATCTAGAGACTTTCCAAATGCTCAAACTCACCGCAGGTATAGCAGACTCAGAATGCTGGCGGCATTGTCACGTTGAATGGCAATTCTTCGCCAGGGTATAACCCATAAATTACAGAACTAATTGTTAACAAGACAGAGTTAGTCCCTAAGAAATCGTATCTGAATGTAGATATCCTATCCTAGCAGCCAGAAAACGTCCACTGCTGGACAAAGGCTTCCCCCTTAATAGGGAGGTGTTGCGTACAGTACTGTTCCGGCCTTCTCTCTACAAACAACTCACTAAGAAACAAGAAATACAACCCAATACAAGAAGAAGAAGAAGCGGTTTTATTACAACCACCCTTAGAACCCTTCCAGAGGCATATAAGCGAGAGAAGGTGCATATACCCATGGAGAATAGGGAGTTGCGATGAGGAACTTACGGCCGTAGAACAGAATTTGCGGACGGCGAGTGTGTAACGTCACACTTATTTGGTCAGTCTGCGAGCGACCGCCTCACGTAGCAGTCATTCAGGCTTTCAAAACAGATGTACGACTTTTAGTGTTTTTACGCAGTAAAAGTGAAAACAAAATGAGTGGCTGCGTTTTTTCTTGCACATAATATCGAGGCAAACATTCCGATGACATGATTGGCGTCTCATTATATTCATGAGTAATTTTATTTGTTTTTTGTGGTTTGTTTATGAAATATGTAACGTTTCTTGATGTTTTTAACTACCTCCAGAGATGACGCCACTAGTAGTAAATCTAGCGTTTATAAGAGTTCTCCATTTTGTCGATAAAGCATATACTCGATCGTCTTACTGAAGAAGGAACTCTTGCCCCCGCAGTGCCCTCCGCACCAGCAACGCACGGACGGACATAGGTACCCTGGGTCCGCGACTGAGTGTTTACAGTCCACTCACAACACATCATACTAGGCCCCGGTGATCAGCTGCTTGTCCCGTCCCGTACATTGGATGTAGATATACATACAGGTATTTATTAACTACAAAAAGCAGCTAATATGTTAAGTCTTAAGCTTCAGTGCAAGCTAATATGTTATTTATTTGTATTAGACAGTTTGTCGATCTTCCACTATAGCGCTTGGCTCGATGACGTCACGCGGCTCCCACGAACTGCACGCGCGTCTCAGCGCTACAGGAATATTGATACTGTTCTATACAAATAGAGTACAAATTAGCTTGCACTGAATATGACATAATAGATAAGATAAGATTCAAATGTGTTGACGCGTTTTCTGAGTGACTCTTCCGTGGTACCTTTATATGATCTGTGCTGGTAGCCCATACTGTTGCTATACTGCGTCTGGTATAAAACATTTAATCGCAGCTATAAAAACTAGAATTTTGATCATTTATAATGGGTCGCCGACAGAGACAATATGAATAAAATATCGTATATTTATTATAATTTCGGCCAAAACTTGTCTGTCTTTTTGTCCCATCTTTTGTACGATTATTAAACTGAGTATTTCGTGATACGAATTTATAATTTTATTGGAGTGTATTTAGTTACTAATACAGGGTTAATGGTAAACTAGCCAACAACCTCTTATGCCGATTGTACAGTCACGTCGAGACAACACGAAACCCTTCAACCCGGCCAATTTACGAAGGCGCGAGCGTAATTAAATGTAGGTACGGGAGCACGCACCTTCATAATTGGTCGGGTTATAGAGTCTCGGTGTGTCTCGGCAAGAATGTCGTCGTAGTGGTAGAACTCTACTCGTAGTGGTAGGACTCTACTGCAGAGTCCGCCTGGGGAAGTACCACACGTTTGCCAATTATTCAACCGCCAAGCAGTAGTGTGCAAGCATTACTGTGTTCCGGTTTGAAGGGCAATATTACCAGAGAAATTACTGGGTATGAAGAGATTTAACATCTAATATCTCAGGGTGACGAGCGCAGTGCAGTGCGGCGCAGGATTGTGTTCGCAAATTCATAATTCTGGCACAGCTACTGTTAGTGGCAGGCGTGACGCTTACCACCAGGCGAACGTATTGCTCGTCTCGTCACTTGATTTCATAAAAAAAGTATGTGCAGCCGGCATTCGGATCTGCTTCTGTACAGAACAAAAAAGTTTTTCTTCTTTTCTCCTCAGAGGATTATGGCGTCGCACTTCGCGCATTTGCTAGTTCGAAGGTTATAAAATTTAAAATATCATTCCACGACGAAATTACAGCGACAATGATAATTATCACCGTCGCTGCGAAATTTTTCAGTGTTGGCCAAAAGTTGATCACAATAATGAATGACCAATGTACAGTAAGCTCTTTTAGGTTTAATTCCGCGTAACCCTGTATATTAATAATCGTTTTTTAAACGTGTGGACATGGACATTAGTTCTCTAAAACATTATTGAATACCAATAAAGAAATATCTAGATTTATGTTCAAAACCGGTTATATTAGGATCGTGTTTAAAT
The DNA here is from genome assembly GCA_905404285.2 of Erannis defoliaria. Lineage (NCBI taxonomy): Eukaryota > Metazoa > Arthropoda > Insecta > Lepidoptera > Geometridae > Erannis > Erannis defoliaria. The sequence goes on along the minus strand of FR990091.1, from coordinate 8,994,399 downwards.
ATTATGACAATAAGTACCTGTTCTTAAGATTAGTAATATGTTTTTAATTATGTTAAATGCTGATCAATGGGTTCAATTTGCTGCTTATAACGATAATTATTATAATTATGTAATTTAGTGTATTTTAAGGCGTTGAAGTAGAAATATTATCTGACCTCTAATTGTAATTGTGACCTTCATGACCAGTAGTTTCTCTGGTAACATTTCCCTTCAAACCGTAATACAGTAATACTTGCACACTACTGCTTAGCGGTTTAATTACTGACAAATGCGGCAGTAAAAGGCGGTTGAATGGCATGGATGGATGGCAATTATGGTTAAGGATCGACAAGTTGACGGCTCAAACTCATCAGTGGGCGCGGCTAAAAAGCATGCTCTCTTCATCAAACAAACTGTGGGAAAGGGAGAAAGAAAGATAAATGAGCGCGCAAATATTTTTTTGTCGACCTTTGGCTGCAGTAATGTGGTTGTATAAACTCTGAGTTAATTTAATCTTAAACTTAAATTATTTGAAATGATTATGGACTAAACTATGCCGCTTGATAAATTATTTTAGAATTTTCGTATTCCTTATGTTATTTATTTACGTCCAATGTGGCGTTAAAATTGAGCTAAAATACAAGATGTTTCCTGGCTCATAACTTTCATGTTTATTAACTTTTTACTTTCGTAATAATTTACAATCCTAGATAATGAAGAGATTAATCGATATAATACTTAGTCTTGGACCTACAAAATTACATAGTGGAGTAGTAATACTACCGCGTTTCTATGGAGAAGTGACCAACTTGTCTACTCTTAAGCCTTATCCTAGCACACCTTCATTCTACTCCGTATCGCACTCTACCTATGTGAAACTTATTAGACATAATGAGTAGGTAAGCAACATGAAGTTTCCAGTACTCCGTACCAAGTGGAAGTACCATATACCTAAATGATTACCGTGCCGGCACTCAAGCCGAGCGAATTATTCATGTTTCCAATGCTGTCGAATCGATATCCATTGCATATGCTGATTTGAACCCGTTGAAACCTAGCTATTAAAGTATTGAAGCTCCAATAAAGCTCCGCCCAGACGTCTGCACGGCGTCGCAGCTCGTTTAATACTGATAATGAAACATGCATTACCTTTTATACTTACCTCTACATTCCCTCCAATAATGTTTCTTGCAAGCGCCAGCCAATCACGTCGCAAGTGAATTTCAAATTTGGAAAATAGCATCATAAATGAAAAAAACTAGTTAACCATTTTCGTCCCGAAAAAGTTCGTCCCACATTCAAAATTCTGCTTTCATCCCGCTTTGTATGCCGTGTTTGTCCTAAAATATATTCCTCATTTCGTTTATCCTCATTTCCTCATATCAATATATTCTCATTTATCCTCATTTCGTCCCACTTTTTAGTTCCACATTCGGCCCACGTTTATTTCTATCCAATATAGGTACAGGCTGTTGCTTTGCATCCGCGCCAAATTTACAGAAGTAGGTATACCTATCGTTACGAACAACTTTTACTATGGGGCCAACTTTTTGAAATCGCATAAAACAACAGTTGTTCCATACAAAAAGTTCATCGACCTGGAACAGCTGATTTTTATTAGCGGTTTCAGTGTTGGTTCCTTATATTAGTAAAAGTTAACACGATGACTATATCTCTGTATATTTGGTGGGAAGCTTGTATAACCATGAAAGGCAATGAAATTACTGGGCAAGAAGCGAATTGACATCTAATATCTCAGAGCGCAGTGCGCAGCGCAGGATGTTGTTCGCAAGTTCACAGTTTGGCACTGCTACTGTTATGGGTTTATGGTATGGGAAGAAAGGTTCTTGAGTGGCGACCGCGAACCGGAAGACGCAGCGTAGGAAGGCCTCCTACTAGGTGGACCGATGACATTGTAAAAGTCGCGGCAACCGGTGGATGCAAATGGCAGGTTGTCGTACAGTGTGGCGGTCTAAGGGGGAGGCCTTCGTTCAGCACTGGACGTCTCCGGGCTGATGATGATGATGATGATGACTGTTATGGGCAGGCGTGAAGCTTACCACGTCAGGCTAACGTCTCGCTCGTCTCGTTACTTCACTGCATTAAAAGAAGGTATGCGATACTAACTTACATAAAAAAAAACTACTAAAGTCACCATGAAAATATTTTATGAAGTCGTCAACTCTTGAGAGCCACTTCAGAAAGCGCTTAAGACATCTTGGTAAATTAGAAAACTAGTTTATATCGTAGCGTGATGTACACTCATATTTGGCGGCCCGCTCCTCAAACTTATATAAGAAACGGTCTGGAACTTCGCTTATTCCTAAAAGTATTGCCAATAACGCCAGAGAAAAACTTTCATATGATACGGAGAACGTGAAAATTTCCTCTAATAACTTTTAATATCGACACATGTGTAAGCTATCGTATTCGATTTAAATATCGATGTTTTTATTCGATATTTGTGATGTTAGTGCAGGGTTATCAATCACATTTAATCGCACAAAGTCTAGAGACAATCCAAATACTTACTCAAAAAAGTACCACAAAGACTCTAGAAATGATGACTTTTAAGCCTTGTTTTATTTATAATTTACTCTTGGATATTTGAGTCAACAACTAACTTTAATTTTACAAAAAATCTTATGTAAACGTCTTATGTAAAGAAATTCAAACGACTGAAGAAAATGGTGGGACTTTTACCTGAAATAAAATTTTGCCATAAAGCAACGCAGAAAAACAAATGTCATAATCACGATTAGCATTACAACTTTACGCAGAAAAATCTTTACGCATAAAAAGCAAGCCGCATAAATCCTTGCGCATAAAGTTTATACGAATAGCAAGTATCATCATAATCATCAAAAAGCATAAAAATATATCGCCTAAATCTAACAAGCATAACTACAAATATCCCTAATAATTAAAAATCATAAATATCAAAAAACACAAAACAAACTATTTCACGGCCTTCGTTACGCTACGGAGGTCGCCGGCTCGCTTCGCTCGCGTCCTCCTCCTTCGTTCCACTCGGACTCGTATGGCTCGCTGCCCTCAGGACCTTCCTTGAGCTTCTGGCTCCCGCGCTTTTTATATACACTCTAGGGGTAGGGTGTAGGGACCACAAGCCTAGGTAGAGTCAGGGTGCTCTGATTCGGATCTGTCACCTATTTCAAAAGTAACCAACTCAAATCGGGGTGAAAAAAAGTAACCCAATGCTTTTTATGACAATTAACAATGCAAGCAATATTATGCCAAATAAATCTATGCCAAACTAATAACATGGGCCAAACAATAAGTATGCCTAAAAACATATACTGCAAAGAAACCTTTCTGCTAAGATACCATTATGCAAAACAAATTTATGCCGAACAATTTCCGCCAAATACTTTTAGGAATAAAAACTTAATCTTACTGCGTATCAAAGGGCACCCATGATCTCTCTTATCCCCAGTTACAAAGACATCCTTCAATTACTGGATACTTGTAAAAAAGTATTTATTCCAAGATTTTAAAAGTAAAATACGAACTATTCCCGGAAAATTTTAATGATACATTACATAGCAACCCTATATTCTATATTCGCTGCGAAATGGCGGAATCCATATCTCGATTCGAATTACAGATGTAGTTATCGATGAACCGTATCGATATCGAGATATATTCGTATCCGCATAATGTGGCGTCAAACTGCTATTATAGCTTTTACGGGAAAACGGGTGCAGGCCGTTTCTATTACTGGCAATATTTATTTAATAACGTTCATATTGTGTTTAGTAAATATTTTAATAGTTTTTATAAGTTATTCAACTGTTTGGATTTTGGTTCAAGTCAAGAAAAACGGCTTGGAGAGAGTTTAGTTTATCACACATCATCAGCCAGAATACGTCCACTGCTGGACGAAGCCCCCGCTTGGGGATCGCAGAACGCTCACCACCGTTAACCGAGAGGACGCTGCTGTCCGTCCTTCGGTGGTTCTGGATGCAGTTTTAGGACATACCCAGGTGCAACAGGTCCAAGTCTGGTAACTTATACTTCAGCTCCAACGCCGTCCTGGCGATGATCGCCACCAGACTCGATCGTGTGTATATCCGGAATGGCTGCGACAGGCATGTCGCGGTGGCAATGCCGGGTAGACATTATAATGTTGACGTACTGAATTCTGTTTGACTTTTATTAATTTACCTACATTTTTACTGACTTTAATTTTGACTTTGCCATTTATGACATTTGATTTTTGAACATTATTCTATTAATTTTATTGTGATTTTATTTAATTTTTCTATGTTTTAAATGTATGGGTGTAATTTGCCTGTTTTTTTTTATACTTTGGAATAACTCATACGCCTCGTTTCATCCCAGGAATAGCGGCTGAATCGGCGGGGCAGTGCTAGTTAACAATGTTAGTAGGATAGTAAGATTTTCTGATGTATGCATAAGTATAATGTAAGTACGAGTAAAAGCTGGTAAATACAACTTACAATCTTACTCAAACTTCATCATCATCATCATCAGCCCGGAGACATCCACTGCTGAAGGAAGGCCTCCCCCTTAGACCGCCACACTGTACGACAACCTGCCATATGCATCCACCGGTTGCCCGCGACTTTTACAATGTCGTCGGTCCACCTAGTGGGAGGCCTTCCTACGCTGCGTCTTCCGGATCGCGGTCGCCACTCAAGAACCTTTCTTCCCCATCGGTTGTCAGTTCTTCGAGCGATGTGATCTGCCCTGCGCCACTTCAACTTGCAAACCTTGCGAGCTATGTCGGTAACTTTGGTTCTTTGGCGAATATCCTCGTTTCGGATTCTATCGCGCAAAGTAACTCCGAGCATAGCTCTCTCCATTGCCCGTTGCGTGACTCTGAGTTTCTCCAAAAGGCCAGCAGCTAAAGACCACGTTTCAGTTCCATATGTCAACACTGGCAACACACACTGGTCGTAGACCCTTGTCTTCAGACACTGAAGGATTTTGGACGCGAAGATATTACGCAATACTCAAACTTAAATAATGGTAAATAAAACGTTTTTTTTATATTAAACAGTTTTGTCATCAGATCTAAAGGTGTGTACCAAAAATCAGATCAATCTGTCATCAGGAAGGGGGTAAAATTGAGCACATTTTTTTTTTTTTTTAATTTTATTATTTATTCCCAAGATGCAGGCCTCGCGCCTAGTTTGGGGCTCACCGTTAATTATCTTTTATTAAAACTGGATTTTTAAGTCTGTACCTATTTTAAGTATAAATTGTACTACTCTATTTGGTAATAAACTAATTCTATTTAAATTACTAAATTTGACCCAAAAAAAACAATAAACAGGACAATCTTAATAAAACCGTTTATTAAAAAGACGCAGATCCAGTCAAATAAGTAAAGACGCAGACTCTTCCTAAGAGCATACGATTATTGGGGACAAAAATTAAGCCGTCACGAGTAACCCAGTTCCCGTTTACCACCGCCCTGTCTGTTAACTATAATTTATGTTTCCCTAAACCGGGACAGGCCGGGCCGCTCCTATAGCTCCTATTACGTTCCGCGAAAGATGGAAGGATGGGTGGAAGCGACGCACCCTCCATAGATTCGGTTTCAAACTCCTGTAGCTAGTTGCGTGACTTCAATTGATGGCAGTTGCAGTCTTGAAAGTAGTCGTAATTTTTACGCAGCGGAGTGACGAGCCGAGCGAGACTTTCGCCTGGTGGTAGCATCACGCCTGCCTATAAAATTAGCAGTCCCAAAATTGTCAACTTGCGAACAAAATCGCACAAGCTCTTGACCGGTTTTACTCATATTCGAAATTCTTGTTTACAATTGTGTACTAAATAGCACCACTGCTAATTTGACCTATCTACCGCTCCCCCCCCCCCCCCCCTTTTTTGGGGTGAAATACTTATCCAATCAAAAATCGTTATCGCATAGATCTAGTAAAAAAAGGGAGGTGAGGTACGCTCTAATGTCAAGCAAACATAATTTGACTAAAACAACTACATGAATTAATCCGAATGAAATCCGATGAGCTACCAAGCAATTCATAGATCGCGGAGTAAAAAAAAAATACATGCTGTCTAATTGAGAACCTCTTTATCAGTTGTATTAATATTTACGGTATATTTACCGTGATTGTGTTGTGAAATGAGCTCCCGATATTTCGGCGCAGTTGCATGCACCATGTTCACGGACAGACACAACCGTGAACAACCGCGAACAATGATAGTTTAAAACAGTGTTCCTTTTTTGAAGTCGGTTGAAAAGTATATCTAAGATATCGGGCACAGGCAGAAAGATACAGCTAGACAATTCCAACATAATTCATATCTCGCGGAGAATTGTATTAGAGCATAACACGGCAAACGGGATCTCTAATTTGTAGCATAGAGTTGCGGTCAGGAACTATCACGGATATATACAATACCACCACGAGCATGCTTGGTAGATAGATGTCTAGTTTATATCTGCCCATGAAAGCAGCTGGACGTAAATGTACATTACAAATTGAGTTTTACGGGAACCAAAGACATAGGTAAATTTATACGGCAAGTAAATCAGTTCCTTACTGACAAAGCCGATTCTTTGGCCGAATATTTAAATGAAACTATTAAACGAAATTAATAAAATTGACATAGCAAATCTAACCTAATCATTTTGACTATGAACTCTGCGTAGTTAAGCTTGCTCTGGTTTATTTTTATCTGACTTTGTAATATTAATTAATGACTATTATAGTAGCAGATAGATTTAAAAAAAAAGCATTGACCTAATAATTAATAATATTCTCATTTTATCTGTTATTTTAATCTAGATGTATAATAAAAAGACGTACTATATTCTAATAATAATTTGTCAAATATATTGTAGTGGTAGTACTCTACTGCAGAGTCCGCCTGGGGAAGCACCATACCTTTGCCAGTTAATCAATCACCAAGCAGTAGTTTGAAAGCATTATTGTGTTCCGGATTGAAGGGCAATGTTACCAGATAAATTACTGGGTATGAAGAGATTTAACATCTAATAAGTCAGGGGGACGAGCGCAGTGCAGTGCGACGCAGGATTGTGAATATATGTTTATGTATATGTTTAATATCCGTTTTAATTAAACGTGAGTATTCCCGTATAAATAAAACAAAATGTGCCAATACCACGTGTGTTTTCATGAAAATACCTACTAACAGAACCAAAAAGCCATAAAACCATTGGCATAGAATGAATACCTCAACATCCAATATAACATTACAGTATAGTAAAACCTCTTTTGCACATCAAACGGGCATTACCCACTATTCAGATCCCAGCTCTCTTTGCACCACCTACCACTGTATCTAGCTTTGGTGAAGCCTGCTTAGTATAGGAACACCGTTCTTTATTATTACGAATACAAAAAAACACAAAAATCGCTCTGTAAAGAAAATGGTTCACTATCGTATTTCGGTCCATTTGTGGTCCAATCAGCAAATAAAATGAATAAATATTATTTGTGTTTTTTTTAAAAAGTACAGTACTATAATGTTTTTTTTTTTTTTTTTTATTCATAATTATAATAATTAACAATATATTAAATTATGCGTCGGACTCCGGACAAGGAAACCCGTTTCCCGGAGCCGACCACTTCCTGCGGAGGGAAGTGCAACACATGGGAAAATGCCTAAATAATATTAAGAATAATTACATTGTAATTACAGTACTATACCTGGATAGTAGATAAAAAAAATGTCCGTCGTCGTAATTTACGCAGCCACCTTGCCAAATTTAGTCAAAATTGGTCCAGCATTGTATAAAAACTAACAAACACACACATACTTGTTAATGGTAGAGTTAAGTGTAGTATCCATCAGCTATCTAGTTTCCATTGTACAAGCTTTGCGAAGTTTGGGGCTAGATGGCGCTGTTTGAAAAATATCCACCGATATTTATTTATTTTATATTATTGTGGTGATTTAATTTTTATCAATTATTTATTTCATAATTATGTCAACATTATTAATTACTATATTTATTAATTATTGTTTTTTCACTATTATCCATGTACATATTCATATCTATATATATCATATCTTTAATATCACTGTGCCCGTTTTTTTGATGATTTAATATTGCTTCTGTCCCTGTCGCTCTTATTTCACTCTTATAAGAGTGACAGATGATAATAGTATGGCAAGATTGGGAACAGCCCCGCTTTTTCTTCGCTTCAACTGCGAAAATAGTCAACCTCCCTTCGTAATCAACCAAACCAGCATATCCCACACTATAGGATAGTGAAGCTAGATATTCCCAGAACGCCTTTAAGTGATTGCTAGTTCATCCTAGTGCCTGTTTGGTGCTGTCAGGAGGAATAAAGTAGTATTGTATAGGATTCTAGGATGAATGGTAATATATCTTTGCTTATACAATCTGTCTATGACTTACCGATATTTGAAGGGGGTGTTCTTCAGGTATTTTTATCGATGAATATACCCCTCTATGATGACCTACCTCATCCCCCCTTGTAATGGCCGCCATTTTTGTTTTACGTTAGAGTTATGTTAGATCATGTGCAAAAGTTGCAATAACTGAGTACCTACGTATCGCCGAAAAATAAATTTGAAGTTATTTAGACGACATCGCTCTTGCGACTGCCAAATAGATTTATTATTTTTGATAAACGAACATATTAAAAAAACACGATAATGTCTATGCTGTACGTAATGTCTATGCTGTTGTTTTTGGAGACAAAAACGAAAATCATAATGTGGTGAGACATGTCTTTTCGTGATGTTTTCAGTTCCAAAGAAGTTTGTAATAAAGTGGCCCCGCCTTTTTTTTCTTCTTAATTTGTGCCATCGCAAGTTGTGCATTCTGTCAGTGTCTATGCATTATCAAGTTTATAAAGAATCAAATCAATTTAATTATAAGTCATAAAATCACCAAGTAAAATCACAGTGAGTCAAACGAAATTAGTCTTAGTCCAGTCCAAGTCAAGCCCTATAAAGTTGTTGTGAAAATAACACGAAACACTCGTGCATGTAATTCAACACAAACCTTACTGTGTGCGAGTTTGACAGGAGCTAAGAATAATTTGTCAAAGACTTGAAATTTTCACATGAGAGAGAGGACGCAAATCGATTCATATCCTCCAAGTGTTAAAATACTTGACACTAACAAATGCACAAAGTGCGACGCCAATGCTCTTAAGAGAATGGAACAAAAAAAACCCTTAATTGTAATGTCGTAATATGAAAACCGCTTGGATTTCAAAAACTTAACCAAAACCGCTGTGATGAAATAAAACACGCAACTCTGTGAACATTTGATGTTAATACGTTTAGAATTCTGAGAAAAGTTGCTTTACTTGCGGTCAGCTTGAATCTTGTGGCGTTTGCGCAAGGAATCTTGATTGACATGACTTAACGTTACATATAGGTATATGAGACTTACTAACGAATGTCTCAAAGTCATCATTAGCTCGGAGACGTCCACTGCTCCCGGCCTCCCCCTTAGACCGCCACACTGTACGACAACCTGCCATTTGCATCCACCGGTTGCCCGCGACTTTTACAATGTCGTCGGTCCACCTAGTGGGAGGCCTGCCTACGTTGCGTCTTCCGGTTCGCGGTCGCCACTCAAGAACCTTTCTTCCCCATCGGTTATCAGTTCGTCGTGTGGCCTGCCCACAGCCACTTCAACTTGCAAACCCTGCGAGCTATGTCGGTGACTTTGGTTCTTCGGCGAATATCCTCGTTCCGGATTTTATCGCGCAAAGTAACTCCGATCATAGCTCTCTCCATCCATCTTGGGACATGACAACGATCATGTCCAATGTCCATGTTGTGCTCGTATCGGTTGTCGTTGCTCCTTCCTTGAAGCAGCTGCCTTTTTTTCGTGATTTACGTGTTGATTTCGTTGTAAAAGTTGTTTGTAATTGCGATCATTTTAATGACCCTCTAAGATACTGCCCATGAATTCTATTGAACCCTGTAAATTTACAAGCGGAGCTAATAATAAGTGTTAAAACAGAAAAAGAAATGTCCATTTTGCTGTGATTATAGCGCCAACTCAAAAGTAAAACAAAACATGATAAAATTAACCAAGAGTTGAGTATGCGTTAAGGCGAGATTTGTTCACAGAAAAAAATACGATTTCTTTGTAAAAATCTCGCTTCGGATGCGTGGTGGCGCGAGCGCACGTTCAGACGCTGCGCTCTTTGTTTTTGTTTAAATAAATTGATAATATAATAAAATAATTCATGTTCTTGTAAAATTTTGCCAATCAAATCAAATATCATTTATTTCAGATTAGATACCTACATCCATATAACACATAAATAATTAATTGAAGAATGTCGTAATAAATTAAAATGATACTAATGATTTTACTAAATAGATAGAAAACTAATACGATACAAGATTTTTCAAAAAATAAAACCTGTTAAAATAGTTCTAAATAGAAAAAAAAACGGAATAAGTGGTTTCTTTTTGTGTTCTTTTTTTACTAGCGAGTGAAATAATTCAAATTGTGTTAAACAATTTAACTAAGGAAAACGTTTGGGCTCGTTATAGGCATTCCGTAAACGGGTCGGGCCTTAAGCTTCCGCACTGAACCCTTGAAAAAAGCATAAGCAAAGCAAACGACACGAAACGAAGTTTTGTACATTTTCAGCTTAATGACGTTTGTTAGCGAGCTTAGCAAAGTTTTTTTTTCTTTATTATTGGCATCGCCCTTTGTACATTCTGCCAGTGTCAAGCATAATGAATTTTCAAGTTTATAAAGTATCAAGTCAAATATGTCTTGAAATCACAGTTAGTCACACGAAATTAGTCACAGTCGAGTCCAAGTCATGCATAGTAAACTTGTGGCGAATTTACTATAAGCTTTTACAGAGTTTTGAAAACAACACAAAAAGACACGTTTCACCACATTAACGTATATCACTTGCCCACACTCGTGCATGTAAATCAACACTCAATGAATGAAACACCACCATTTTTATTATTTAATTCGCGATAAAACACAATTTTAAGAAAATAATAGAATACAGCGACATGATTTTGCCGGTGTTTACCAGCTCCATTAGCAATGTTTTTAAGTAAAGTCCATTATGTGCAGCAGTGTAGCGTATCATGGGAAGGTTTTTACGTAGTATTAATGTTGTGTTGGAACTCACGATGCAACTCAAACTGTGTATCATCATCATCAGCCCGGAGACGTCCACTGCTGAACGAAGGCCTCCCCCTTAGACCGCCACACTGTACGACGACAACCTGCCTTTTGCATCCACCGGTTGCCTACGACTTCCACCGCGACGTCCAAAATCCCGCAGTGTCTGAAGACAAGGGTATACGACCAGTATGTGATGACATATGAAACTGAAACGTGGTCTTTAACTGCTGGCCTTTTGGAGAAACTTAGAGTCACGCAACGGGCAATGGAGAGAGCTATGCTCGGCGTTACATTGCGCGATGGAATCCAGAACGAGGATATTCGCCAAAGAACCAAAGTTACCGACATAGGTCGCAAGGTATGCAAGTTGAAGTGGCAATGGGCAGGCCACATCGCTCGAAGAACTGACAACCGATGGGGAAGAAAGGTTCTTGAGTGGCGACCGCGAACCGGAAGGCCTCCATGTATATATAGGTGGACCGATGACATTGAAACTATGTATGGCGGTACATAATTTTCATACGAAGACACAGAAGTTAAACAACAAAATCGTGGCGTAAATATGATACACATTGCGTACTCAAACGTACTCATATTTACATAAGTTTCCATTTTCATTCTCTTAAAAAGCTTTTACCGTTGTTTACTCGCCAGACAAATATGCATCATTACTGTTATCACGCACAAACTGAGATTGTTTCATATGTATATACTTATCTTTATACCCATAGATAGGTATTATTATGATAATATGAATAGTTTACGTATACAAGCAGTCTTTTCACTTTGCTGGATTAGCTAGTTATTATAATGCTAAATAAAACAAAGGAATAAAAGACAAATAAATGAAAGAGAAATTTAGAAACACGGAGTTTTGGCGGGAACCCGGAAAATTCATGTCAATGCATTCTATTATTAAAATTATTATAAAAATGGTGGTGTTTTATTTATTGCGTGTTGAATTACATGCAGGAGTGTGGGCAAGTGATATAATGTGGTGAAACATGTCTTTTCGTGTTGTTTTCAAAACTCCGTAGAAGCTCATAGTAAAGTCGCCACAACTTTACTAGGGCATGACTAGGACTCGACTATGACTAATTTCGTGTGAATGACTGTGATTTCATGACATATTTGATTTGATTTTACTATAAAAACTTGAAAATTCATAAACTTGACACTGACAGAATGCCAATAACTAAGAAAAAAAAACATGTCGTTGCATTCTATAAAAAAATTCCTTTGATTTTTGGCATCGCAATGTGCATTCTGTCCAGTGTATGAATTTATATTTATTTATATTTATATTTATTGAATAAGACAAGTATGCCAGCGTGGAGACGCAGTACGAGTTCGTTCCGTTCGCCGTGGAGACCGCGGGTTCGTAGGGCTCCGACGCCAAGAAATTGGTAGCCGAAATAGTTCGTCGTTTGAAGGAAAAAGGGCGGGACCCACGTTCTGGTCATTTTCTCGCCCAGCGCAATTCTTTGGCGATTCAGCGTGGCAATGCGGCTGGCTTGATGGGCACGTTTGGTCGAGGGGCCGGGCACGATCTCCGACATTCTATTTTATAATTATTGACAATGAACTCTGCGGAGTTCATGTTTATTTCTATTAGACTCTGTAATATCATTTAATGACATATTTAATATTTTAATATACTTATATAAATAATTGAATAAGATAAATAATAAATTAATTCGAAACGGTATACTCTACCATAAATATATATATATATATATATATATATCTTCGTCTCCGTTTTACTTTTCTAGTTTCGATCATAACTGTGAACGGAATAGATGGGCTAGGAATGGAAACAGCGCGGCGTGCGCCTGTCCTCGTTCGTCTGAAGACAGTTAATTGTATTTATATTTATGTACGAGTACTGTATTGTTACAATGTCGTCGGTCCACCTAGTGGGAGATCTTCCTAAGCTGCGTCTTCCGGTTCGCGGTCGCCTCTCAAGAACCAACCTTTCTTCCCCACCAACCGGTTCGCGGGCAACCGGTGGATGCAAATGGCAGATTTTCGTACAGTGTGGCGGTCTAAGAGCCTTCGTTCAGCAGTGGACGTCTCCGGGCTGATGATGATGATGATGACTGTATTGTTAAACACACGGTCTATGCCTTTGACGAATTTTTAAAAAAATTGTCTAAAAATTCCAATGAAACATGAGGACACTGGCCATGGCCATAATTATGATTTGCAGAATACTCCAATGTCTTAATGTAACTGCGACTATCATATTAACAAGTAACTTTTTCAAAAAAGAAACAACCGTCTTCAAATTATAATACGGGGCCACCTCGGGAGTATACGTAACCTTACAAATAAAAAAAGATTTTTTAACATCGGTCCACAATTGACGGAGCAATCGATGAACATACATACCGTCGAACATAGAACCTTTTTTGAAGTCGGTTAAAGAAGGATGGCAGACTCCTATAGAGTTTCAGCCTAGTAGAAAGAAGCCGCGTGCATGAATGAAACTTGTACGAACTAATGAGCAAATTAAATATATTACATTGTAAATTGGACCATTTTTCTAGACGTATGAGGAATATATTAGAACTAGGGTTTATGATGCAACGTGTATCCGAACGAAAACAATATAATGAGAACCATATTGTGTTTGGATAATATACAAGTAATATCTAAATCAAATGCAACAAAGTTAGTTTTCCAGCTTAATATTGTAAGAAAACCACAAAAAAATAACATGAATTTCCACATATATAGGCAACATGAATGATGGGTTACTTTTTTTTCGGAACTCGGGCGAATTCTGCCATCCTTATTTTTATTTGATTTAATTTATTATTAGCAATGTAAAATTGTTGACATTTGATTTTAATTTATTTTTAATAATTATATTGCATACAGATCCACAGTACGAACTATGTATTACAATTATTATTTTTGGTTGACTTATAAATTTATAATTATCAATAAAAAACTTTGCCTTTGACTTTTGACTTTAATTGTTGATAAAATATATATTATTTTATTATTATCGAAACTCTCATAGACGATTCCTTTGTTTAAATTGAATGGCCTCTTACGATTCATTCCCTTCAATTATACAACGGGTGTCGTGATTCACACGAAGTCGTGAATATTTCCAATCATCGACAGAATAATTTGCAATTTTTAAATTGCAATTCATGTATTGCTGTGCAATTTGCAATTCGTACGACCAGTTCTTTGGATAGCTAGTAATGACTGTGTTATTATTGGCTAAGCGTATTCAAAGTGGCGGGTTCAAGATGCGATGTTTTTTTACTCCTCTGTTCGAGGGTAAAGATAGTTATTGCATATGTTACCGGCCAAACCCGATTTCAGGATAAACTAGTTTTACCTAGGTTAAACTAATTCTTCCTAAATGCAATAAGATAAACTGGTATAGCCTAGGCTAAACTAGTTCATCCTAAGCCCGATAGGATAAATCAGTTTAGCCTAGGCCAAACTAGTTTATCCTGATAGAAATACATACTCTTAGGATAAACTGGTATGGTCTAGTATATACATTATATAATACCTAGAACGACATAATAAATAGGTAAACTGAATAAAATGCAATTTAATTAAGGCTTAACTGGTTTATCCTAACGGGCTTAGGACGAACTAGTTTAGCCTAGGCTATACCATTTTATCCTATTGCATGTAGGAAGAATTTGTTTAGCCTAGGCAAAACTAGTTTATTCTGAAATCGGGTTTGGCCGGTAACATATATAATTATAGGTATTCTAATGCATACACATCATATTTCTATTAATATGTACGTGATTTCTGGAAAAGATTACTTTATGCAATACAATAGCTTATTGGTATATAATACAATACAAAGTTACACGTCAAATTCATTAAATATGTCACAAAGAATAATCAATTAATAAAATGAAATAGTTATAAATATACGTTAATAATCTCTTATTTTAAAATAAGCTTCAATGGCCTATATCGAGGTGTCAGGTGACCGGAATGCTGGCGTGTATTTTGGCCAAAAACTTAGCAGGCATCCAACGTGGCAATGCTGCCAGCATTCTGGCCACCTTTCCATCATCTACGGGGCTTTTAGTTAAAGTTTTCTTTTTAGGTTGTTTGTTTGTAGGGTTTGTTTGAATAGATATAATTAGTTTTAATATAATTTTAAGTACTTATAAAATATTTTTTGCCTAAATGTATTTATAGCTTCAATGTCATAAAATAAATTATCTTTTAACCCTTGGTTTTGAACCACGTGGTGGAAGGAGAATGGAATGCGGTTGTAGATCGCGAGCCCCAAAATATACACTGACCTCTCCGACTTGACAAGACGGTGCGTCGGGGTTATCAGTTGGTCTTTCTTTTTATTGCTTCGTAAATGTAAAGTGCTGTGAACGCCCCTTCGTTGGAACGTTTCTAGGTGCGATACGACTATGCAGTTTTGCTGACTCGACCACATCGAAAGAGTTAGGAGATCGGGCTTCTTATTCTATTTCGTTGTGGGGGCGATAAGTCCTGCACTGACGTCCCGCTTGGGGTGTATTGTACATTTCTCCCGCCAGCGTCTACCCGAGCCAACCCAGCTCCTTGAAGTACCGGAGTGAGGCTCTAGGCCGCTGGCATAGTAGATAGTAGCTCCAGTGAATATGATGGTGAAAAGCAGTCAAGCTGTTGCGGTGACATGGAAGGTGCTTCATGCAAACCAGTAGCGATTCTAGTAGTAGATGCAATGCCACTATGGGCTTATATAGGGGTTGGGTTACCGGGACAGGTCGTTTTGAAGCTGTACGTATTTCCAGATATATTTATACGGGCTCGAAATAAAATATGAAGTAAATATCTTAGTGTGATAATGTAGTGTGTTAACTACTAGACTAGAGGCATAATAACCTTATTATTAAATGGAATACTTATGAAGTTGTGGTTGAAAGTGGCAGCACGCTAAACATTAGAAAAAACACGAAGAGGCTTTTTTATCCTTGTATCATTAGGCGACGGTGATTGCTTACCATCAGACAATCCGCCTGTTTGTTTAGCCAACTATATGTGAAGGTATCAAGGTGAAAGTGTTCTAGAAGCTATAATGTTCGTGTACTGGTATTTTTATCTTTTAAAATTATTTTATCTCATAACCTCACCTCTCTTATGCCGATAAGCAAGAGATAGTATATTTTGGCAGTTTGATAAGCGGCCCATTAGCTCAGTTGGTTAGAGCGTCGTGCTAATAACGCGAAGGTCGCGGGTTCGATCCCCTCATGGGCCAAAAAATATCTTTTTGCATGTACGATCCAGCAAGTCTATTGGAAAAAAAAGTGAAGCTAGATTACAATCCCTAAATTTTGAAACAAATAATGAAAAAGTCTTTCGTGTTTTGTTCATTCCTATTTTTTCTTAAAACCTTTGTAAAGTCCCTTTTGACCGGCTCAGTTTTCAACACTAATACCTAATCCTAAACTTCAAGAACCATAATAAAAGTTTAATAGATATATTATCATAGCTGTCTATCTATAACAATGATAAAAAGTTTAATTTAAAGATTGGATTGCAATTTGTGTGTGCTAACTTTGTTAAGTATTTGTTCAAAATTTAAGATTAAAGTTCCATCAAAACTTTGAACGTAGGCAGCTTAAGTAGGCGTGGACCGACGACATTGTAAAAGTCGCGGGCAACCGGTGAATGCAAATGGCAATTTCTCGTACAGTGTGGCGGTCTAAGGGGGAGGCATTCGTTTAGCAGTGGACGTCTCCGGGCTGATGATGACAAAACTTTGAACAATATTGAAGAATTACATTTCTATCTTTGTTTCTTTCTTTTTACGAGTGGATTTTCTTGCAAAGCGTTATCATCGTTTTACATTTTGACAATATCTTGTGAAAGTTAAACAATGATGCAGTCTAGAATGGACCACACTTACCTTTAGAACCTATTCACTCTGGATTTGAAGAAACAGGGAAAATTAGAATAAAGAGAAAGAAGTGTTTTAAACTCTAAACAGGTTTTAAATCACACATCATCAGCTAGAAGACGTTCACTGTTGGACGAAGACCGCCCTCTTAAAAGAGAGGGGTTGCCATAATCCCCATGATTGGCAGGCGGCTTGGGGATCGCAGAATGCTCGCCACCGTTAACCGAGAGGACGCTGCTGCCCGTCCTCCGGTGGGTCTGGGTGCAGTTTTAGGACATACCCAGGTCTTATTTCTATTGTTGTTTTTTTATTTCTGGTGTGCACAGTTTCTATCTATCTATCTATCTATCTGGTGTATTCCAACAGCATCAGTTGAGAACCAGTTTCCATTCCAGACTACATGTGTTTACCATCTCGCACAGTACAGTTAACATTGTGACTAACACGTGAGCTGTAGTCAAAAGAACTACTCATGTGAAATGTTAATGTTATGCGTAACGTTTTTAAAAATAAATAAATTACCATGTATATACCTACTTAACTAGAGGTTGCCCGCGACTTCATCTGCGAGTGCATACGGAAGGAATTCGGCCGGCTCCCAAACAAACCACTTTTTTTTACCCCAACCCAACCCCCAACACGACTTTCGATAAATCCTTTCTTAGTACACCCCTACGCATCAAGACAGGGACATTAGGGCTGTGCGTTGCCTGTCAGTCAGTCAATCAATGCGTCAGGACAGAGCCTTTTACATATATAGATAGTATATGGTGTAGTATGTATTTACGAAAAAAATATGTATATAAGTATTCTATCAGCTATCTGGTTTCCATAATACAAGCTTTGCTTAGTATGGGGCTAGATGGCGCTGTGTGTAATAAATGTCCCCCCAATATTTATTATTATTATTATTTATTTATAGATTGGTCCCTTAAAAATGTTATCAAAATCTGTTCAGTAGTTTGGTTTTTAAATCATAATAACTGGAAAAAGATGACAGCCGAGTATTAGAAATTGAAGTCAGACAGTCAGTTATCACGATACAATTTTATTTATTGCCTAATTTATTTTATTTTTGATTACTTCTTAAACAATAACTAAAGCTTAATTTACAAACTCGTACTCTACAGTTTAATACGAATACTTAGCAATGCGCTAACTTTACTAACTAAGCACCACTTAAATAGCTTCTATAAGTCCCAAATCCGCTTAGTAGATAGTATCAGCCCATAACCTTTAAGGTATCAAGTGTTTAATCTGAACGAAACCCTAAGAATTAAGGTAGGATTATATCGAGTGGCTTCGATGGTCACCAGTTAATATGGAATTCACGTTTAAATATGATAAGATAAGATAAAAATTGCTTTATTGATTTAAAATATATACAAATGATAGACTAAGGTACTTTTTATACAATCGAGTGACGAGACGAGCGGTCGCCGGTAGTAAGCGTCACGCCTGCCACTAACAGTAGCAGTGCCAGAATTGTGAACTTGCGAATACAATCCTGCGCCGCACCGCACTGCGCTCGTCACCCTGAGATATTAGACGTTAAAACTCTTCATACCCAGTAATTTCTCTGGTAACAATGCCCTTCATACCGAAACACAGTAATGCTCGCACACTACTGCTTAGCGGTTGAATAACTGGCAAAGGTGTGGTACTTCCCCAGGTGGACTCTGCAGTAGAGTCCTACCATTACACATACAATAAAAGAGACAATATATTTTTTTGTCTACATTTCTGGGCAGACTATACAGGGTGACATTGAATTCATTGGCATTATCTTAGGGATATTTGAACTCATAGTAATAAACAACTTTTACTCCGAAATCAACGTAAAAATCGTGAAAAAAATATCAGCTGCTCCATACATTTAGTCGTGCGTAATTGCATTTTTTGTATGGGACAGCCGATTTTTTTGTTGTCAGGGTTGGTGTCATAGTTTAAGTTGTCCACATTGGCTACATTAGCCACATTCGAGCACACCAGCGAAGCTCCTTACCTGATTAAGTCATAAGACTAGTCGCCGTAGCCTGCATGGATGACTTTATTATTATAAGTTGTCCATTATGATGAGTTGAAAGGCCCGCTTAGATATTGCCATTAAATTCAATATATATATATATAGGCTGTATAGGCCCAATGTTGGTAACAGATGAACACTGAAGAGAGAAGTAAATAGAACGGAAATGTGACGGGCCGCGCTAGCCGGCATTAGGTGCAAATGCGCTTAATGACAATTCTACCAATATACATGTTTTTAAACTGAGAATGCTCAAAAAGACAATTTAAATAAACGCGTAGGAAACCAAACCACATTGTATCGTAATTAGATCAACTTTAATCTGTTATTAGCATTTCGAGCGTTTTACTACAAATGCGCGACCAATTATTGGCATTTTTTCGTCGTAGTTTCTATGCAATTAAGTGTGAAACTGGGCACAGCGGTTTTCCATACAATTGCTTTAGTACATTGTTTTGACAGCCGTTCTACTAAGAAGTAGGGATTTTGCTTTTCTGTGGTAGTGACGTTGCCCTCTTTAAAAAGCCTAGCAAAAGATGCGAAACAGGTTTTTCGACGTTAAACCTCATTGCATAGTTACACATATAAATTTGCCGTAATTAATTCGACGCGCAATAAGGGTACAATGAGAAATAGCACCCACCCTCATTTGTTAACTGAGGGTAGCTTAATGTACCCTGCGAAATCAGCCAGCGATCCAGACGTGCTGAGATGGAATTTGGACATACAGAAGAAAAACAATTGAGCTTAGACTAAAATCTTAACCGTCATAAGCATAATACACCAAAACATATTTTAGCTAAAAAGTTTTTTGTCATTGGGCGGTTTTCTAACAGCCAATAAAAAAAACAACAACATTGATAAAAACAGAGAAATTTACAAGGATAAAAATCTATTAGTTTGCGTACCTAGTATTTTTTTTTTTTTTAGTTATTGGCTTCGCACGTTGTGCATTCTGCTAGCGACAGGTTGATGAATTATCAAGTTTTAATTGTATAATCAAGTCAAATCTGTCATGAAATCAGTCATAGTCGAGTCCAAGTCATGCCCTAGGAAATTTGTGGCGACTTTACTATGAGCTTCTAGGGAGATTTGAAAACAACACGAAAAGACATGTTTCACCACATTATATCACTTGCCCACACTCGAGCATGTAATTCAACACTCAATGAATAAAACACCACCATTTTTAATCATTAATTCGCGAAACAATGCAAGTTTAAGAAAATAATAGAATGCAGCGACATGATTTTTCCGTGTTCCCGCCAAAACTGAGGCGTAGTTGATTGTAGTACATTTTACCGAAAATAAATACGAAACTTCAATGGCGTGAGCTGCCAAAATTATCATCCTAAAGGCTTAGGACATGTACCATACGCATGTGGCCTAGTGATACAAATTTCCCGTGCCTTCCTTGTATGAACTAGGCCAAAATGGCACATGCCCTTAGACAAAGTCATAGTCTGTATGTCTACCTTACTATGAAAATATTTAAAGGGTTACATTTCTTTGAGCAATAAGTTGCATGACAGAAACATGTCTACAGTAGACCATAACATTATAAAAAAGCTCTAGCTAGACGCATAAAACTGACCTGGTATGACCTGGGTATCTCCTAAAACTGCATCCAGACCCACCGGAGGACGGGCAGCAGCGTCCTCTTAGTTAACGGTGGTAACACTCTGCGATCCGCAAGCCCACGACCATAAGCCGTGGGGATTATGGCAACCGCCCTATTAAGGGCTATTACGTCCAGCAGTGGACGTCTTCTGGCTGATGAGAGAGGCATAATCGGGGAAGAAAATAAGGGAACACGTTTGTATGGAAAATCGCTCACCGGATTTCCCCTTAAATAAACAAAAATGGAATAGAAGGTATAAGGAATATCCAAATCGCATTGTCACAGCGGACCAAGCAAACCTAATATAAAATATGTTTCCTAGAAATTTAAGATCATGAGATGCTTACACAAACATACATGAGAAACGAGGCATAACCTATTTTCACCAAAATACGTTTATCGGACATATCTGAGGAAAGTAACTTTTATTATTCACATATTTATCCCGGCCACCCAGCTGCCGGCGATTCCGAAATGCTACAAAGCGCTTACCCTTTGTATTCTCACCCCTGAAGAGGGTTTTTGCGATATAAAAATACCGACAAAGAGTTTTTAGAATTACCTACGCTGAGTTTACACGCACGCTTGAAGATATCCCTTAGTTACTGTATAGGAAGAGTCAGTATCTATACTCTTCCATTAATATGTTAATCGTTTTTTGACAGCTCATAGAAAATTTACTATATAACTTTGTAAAAGCGTCTAGCATTTATATCCCGTACAAATAAATCGTTTGACCTAGCATTGGCCCATTGAGAGATTATGTCAACAGTCGACGTAATCTTGTAAAGAGGTAATGATAGATTAAACATATTTAATTGTATGCGATATAAAATAATAATTAGCTAGACACTTTACAATGTTATGTAGTCAACTTTCTATGAGCTGTCAAAAAGAGATTCACATAATGGACAAAGTATAGTTTTAGTGATTTCAATTAAACGATTAGGGGCTGGACCTGGATATGTCCTTAAACTGCAACCAGACCCATCGGAGGACGGGCTGCAGCGTCCTTTTGGTCCTTTGGGTCAGTAATGAATAAATCAAATTTGATTTTATAACGATTAACGTTAATTCGATCGCAGATCACATAATGCTATAATGGGTGCACAGTAAATAATTTTGTTGAAAGATTAGTCACTGTCGGCTTACTATATGACGCCTTTGGGCAACATTAAAATCTATTAGCAATTCAAGGATAACTGAAAAGGGCTGAATTCAAATCGGACCCAAAACAGTAGAAAAAAATAATTAAAAAATACGAAGGCTCTTGTTATTGTTTTTGCCTTTTGTGCGGTTATTGGCTACGCTCTGCCGTCGTTTTACCTATTTCAATCCTATTTGTACGAATTCCTACTTCTTATTATATTTTCCCCTTCATCATCAGCCTGGAGACGTCCACTGCTGAACGAAGGCCTCCCCCTTAGACCGCCACACTTTACGACAACCTGCCATTTGCATCCACCGGTTGCCCGGGACTTTTACAATGTCGTCGGTCCACCTAGTGGGAGGCCTTCCTACGCTGCGTCTTCCGGTTCGCGGTCGCCACTCAAGAACCTTTCTTCCCCATCGGTTGTCAATTCTTCGAGCGATGTGGCCTGCCCATTGCCACTTCAACTTGCAAACCTTGCGAGCTATGTCGGTAACTTTGGTTATTTGGCGAATATCCTCGTTCCGGATTCTATCGCGCAAAGTAACTCCGAGCATATTTTCCCCTTAATAAAAACCCCCTTATTAAAACTGGAAATTTTAAATACCGATACGTCTTCCTATATCATTTTCCCCTCTCACTCTAATTACCATATCTTTTTCACTCCAGACTCTGAACGTCGACGTGTGAGACTTCTTCAGTCTATGATATCCTAGTACCTACTAGCAATGAGAAATAATTTTAATTTGTATTCTTTTAAATAAAAAGATTTGAAGGGGATAGACGGTTTCGGATAGTTATTACCACAAAAAAAAACAAAAAAAAAAACCTTGATTACCATTTATTATTGCTGGTACGGACGATATGGTTAATGGTATGATATGATATGGTTAACTGCTAATTGATTAGGACTAACCCTGTATAATACAAATACAAATAGTTTATTGATAACACCAGTTACGTAAGTTACACGTCAAATTTCATTAAGTATGTCACAAAAAAATAATCACTTAATAAAATTAAATAATAATTATAAAATACGTTAATAATCTCTTATTTTAAAATAAGCTTCAATGTCATAAAACAAATTCTCTTGTAACCACACTCTGAGCTTGGTTTTGAAGCACCCGGTGGAAGGAGCATCCCGAATGGAAACTGGTATACGGTTGTAGATCGCGGGCCCCAAAATATACACTGACCTCTCCGACGTGACGAGACGAGGGATATATAATGAAGGATAGCAACAGAATTTGCTCTCCCACGCTTCATTGATATGTTTTTTTTAAAAGAAGTGATTTTAATGAAACAGGCCGCCGAAGTACTTAGCCCTTTATCACTTCATTTGTTCTTTATCTCTATATGTCTGTGTCTCAGTCAGCCTCTCCTGTATACCTGATAGTTTAAAAGAGACGACAGCAGTATCATGTCACGGCTTCCAGCATGTTGGGCCGTATTTTTTATGTTACATGTATTAATTTCATTAATAATATCGATTTTCATAGCTTCGCGTAATAATATGTCGTCGGTTAGTTATACTAATAACGGGTATTAGTTAATTTTACACATTTATTAGTCGTTAAGTTCTAAATGTTTTGGACCCACATGGGATGTGGGCGATGTGGCTTTAGCGGAAGTGGTAAACGGCTTACATAAAAAAAAAACCGGATTTAATTTTGATAAGTTGCATTAAAGCTAAAATTATCTCACATTTTTGGTGAAAGTTTGCCCATGTTACCGATTTATATCATCAGCTAGAAGGCGTTCACTGCTGGACTGCCATAATCCCCACGCTTGGCAGGCGGCTTGGGGATCGCGGATTATTCAACATTGTTAACCGAGAGGACGCGGACGCTGCTGCTCGTCTGCCGCTAGTTCTGGATGCAGTTTAAGGACACACTCGGGTCCATAAATATTCCCGATTAGGTACTGCGTAGTAGAAAAGGGAAAATACGACTTTGCCGCCTTGAGTTTGCTGTTCAAACTTCGATCCCACGCCAATGAAGGTACCCGTCACACACGTAGCTATATTATATATTAATATAAATCATTGCATGGCAATTCATGGCATATTACGATATATTTTCTATACAAATTTTCGATTGCCCGCACACACAGCTGTAATATATAATTATATTTTTGTATAGAAAATATATCGTAGTATGCCATGCTATGATTTATATTAATATAGGTATATTATAGCAACGTGTGTGACGGGCTTTACAGTTTGGAAGATATAGCTCATACTAGGTCGGACGGATGGACTGACAGACGACGATAGGCTTAGTAAAAATCACATTGTACACCCTTCGGGTGCGGAACCCTAAAAAAAAACCTTTACAAACACATACCTCATAAAAATTTACCTACAAACATCGATACTTGAAAGCATCAAACCATTCAGAGCTAATAAACAACGTCAAATGCGAGTACGAAACCCCAAAAAACAAACCTTTACAAACATTAAAATGTACCTACAAACATCGATATTTCAAAGCACCAAACTATTCTGAGCTAATATATAATGCCACCATCGATCGTGTAACAACATCAAATGCGAATAAATCGACTCAACGTAAAGTTAAAGTAGCCAGCCAGTGATGTATTGAAGTGTCATTACCCGTAACATGATTTGGAACGAGTTTTGATGGCGTTACCCAAGTTGTTACTTTACAACTCGGGCTCCATAAAGCGGATTTGATCGCCGAACGATAGCAGATTTTTGGAGTTATAGGACTTAGTTGGTAGTTTAAAAACTTTCTAACTTACTTACTAACAAGTTACAACTGAGCAGAGAATAAGAATAGCACTAGAAATGATATTTTCCTGACATTTTCGATGTTTCTAGGGATAGGG
Organism: Erannis defoliaria; assembly: GCA_905404285.2. Taxonomy (NCBI): domain Eukaryota; kingdom Metazoa; phylum Arthropoda; class Insecta; order Lepidoptera; family Geometridae; genus Erannis; species Erannis defoliaria. The sequence continues at coordinate 8,969,752 of FR990091.1, read as the reverse complement.
TTATTGTAGATAAGTAGTTTCTTTCCCTAACCTAAAGCTTGCTTCCGACGGTGCGTGATACTGAGGATTATCACGCACGGCCGACGACCACGGGCAGCCACGCACCGCACACAAGGCTCTTCCAACGGTGCGTGTCAGTCTGTGTGTGTTTTGAGTTGAGATACAAAGCCATTTTGTCATTCCAAAATGCAGAAAAATGCAATAACCTTTGAAGTTACCGACTCACCACGAATCGGAGGCACCGCATCGGACGTATCTGCGTTACCACGGTCGATACTCTTCCCATGGTGCGTCGGTGCGGGCTGGTCCGCGTCCGTCCGCAGTATCACGCACCGTCGGAAGCCAGCTTAAGGGAAATATTACCAGAGAAATTACTGGGCAAGAAGATATTTGTAATATCTCAGGGTGACGAGCGCAGTGCAACACGGCGCAGGATTCTGTTCATTCTGTTTACAAGTTCACAATTCTGGCATTGCTACTGTTATGGACAGGCGTCATGCTTACCACCAGGCGAACGTCTTGCTCGTCTCGTCACTGTATAGTAAATAAAATTTAGTTTTACAAGTATGAAGCTCATCCTTTATGCATCTTTTAATGTTTAATTTGTGAAACTTTAAGTAATAAAGATATTATAAAGATATTATTATGTCTTAAACCTCAATTTAAACATCTAGCCCAGGAAAGTTAGGGGTTGACTAGAAAAAAATATAAATACATTTTGTTTTCTACTTATTATAACGTAACCTATCTTGCGTATAAAAGTCTGAAATTACGCAAAATACTTTTCCGAAACAATCCAAAATTTTAAATTTAGGTTTTATTGATATAATAAGAATGTTTACACATTTAGAGTTTCAGCTTTTGGTATTCTCTATTAAAAACAAAAATATCGTGTGAAAAAAATATATTTCGCTACGCCAATTAGTTTCCGAAATACATAATTTTCAAAATTAGCGCCCGACACAAATTTCTGCATGCGGGCCCTCGCCACATGTGACGTCATCGTACAATTCGCACAATTTGTCGCGAAAATTTTTCAAAAAAAATTTGTCACGGCACGTCGGCAGTGTACGGTTCACTACAAACCGTTACCTTCGACCGTGATTCACTACTACTTCGTTTCAATAGTCCAAGGTCATAGTTGCATAATGAAATTTTTACTGATTGTCTGTCAGCAAATATAGCCAATAGGCGTGTGGCCTAATGTTTAATTTATGACAAATAACTGGCTTAGTGATGAATATAACTAAATACATTACACATACTGAAAAAATATATTGTATTGGCTGGTAAATCTCTTAGATATGAGCATTTAAAGTTTTAGGTGGGGATAGAGAGGGGATGCTCTATCCCTTTCTCGCAAAGCATGTGTTAGTATAGCATTTGTATGCCGCGCCTGAGGCTTGACGTCATAGCTCAGTATAGCGCGCTCTCTGTCTAGCTTGAAATTAAAATGCTTAGAACTTATTTATTTTTGAATTATTTTAAATTTTGTTTTCGGTGATAGGCTCTATTGATGATCAGCTTTTTTATGAGGTAATAAAAAAATTGTAGTCATCATGCCTATCATTGCTGGATATTTATATTTTTTAATTCGCAAGAACCTCCATACTAAGTCTCGTAAATTGACTGGGCTAATTCAAAAGACAAACCAATTAAATACAGTAAGTAATAGAATAGAACAAAATCGCACCCAAGCCCAACTGTATTTAATTTAAGGCATTTTCCCTTTTATTTCACCAATTAATATAATAATTTACACAGATTTATTAATATTTCGTTTTGTTTTGTTTCAGGTAACCCTGCGTTTAATGAGGGATGGGGGATGTTTTTAATTGGGGTTATTTATCGATGATTACAACAATAGTCTTACAATGGACTGGTGTGAACCGGTACAAACCGGTATGCGAAGGGTTGGGTACGATTTGTTTTTATGTTGTGCTGAAATTATTGGTCGTTGAAAACAAGGATTTTGTGGTAAAAAGTTGATAGTTGAGAATATTTTTGTGCTTCGTGCTGTGATGATAATAATATATAGATTAACACTCTATCTAATACTATAAGAATTTTTGTCTGACTGACTGACTGACTGATTTAATGGCTGGTCTTACAGACTTGAAATTTCTTATGAAAATTCATATAAAAAAAACGTCTTATGGCTGACGATGATAGATCCTTGTGTTATGTACCTACTTTAAGAATGTATAATATGTACTGTTGGCGTATCTCAATAAATAAATAAATAACAATGGCTTAGATAGAAGCATTGGCAAGTGAGTACTATTATTTCTTCTGTGGTAGAGCTGTAGTTTAATTTTTACCACAAAATACCTTTCACAACGTGCGCTGCCCGCGTCGGTTTGTGTCTGCGATAGATGCATGGAAGCAGGTAAAATTCTGACAAATCCTTTGACTCATCCGGCTCGAAAAAATGTTCTATTTACTTTCGTATCGCTATCCGTGATGGTTGAGCATCGGTTCAGATTCAAAGAATTTATTGAATTTGTGTTTATTTAGGTAGATAATAGCATGACATGTGTATAAGTAGGTACCTATATCACAGAATAAATAATGCTCGTAATACTGTCTGTCTCTCTTTATCGAACATCGTCGATCGCCAAGGACATACCAGAGTAAACGTTATGATAGTTAGTTTCTCGTACATCATCAGCCTGAAGAAGTCCACAGCAGCACGAAAGCCTCCCGCTTAATAGGGGGGCAGGGGTTGCCATAATCCCTACGCTTGGCAGGCGGCTTGAATGTAGGATGAAGGTAGAATGTTCACCAACGTTAACCGAGAGGACGCTGCTGCCCGTCCTCCGGTGGTTCTGGATGCAGTTTTAGGACATACCCAGGTCCACGCAATATGTGTTAACCATATACATACATAGTAGGGACGGGTTGGACGCCACTCGCGTCGCTCTTTCGTCGGTGTCAAAGAAACGCATTGACACCGATGCCGGCGCAGTTTGCGACGCACGTCCGACGTGATTTGAGAGCAAAATGCCAAAATGTATGGTGAAAGGCTGTACGAATTACATTTAAAAGTGCAGTAAACAAAAGGTGGCGTTTCTTATGACCAGTAAGTCAACATTTAAAGTTAAACTAAACTTTTATTTTTAGGTAATAGGTAAGTCGTTTCTAGTTTCGTACAGTTTGCGCTTCTTCTACCGCGCCTTACTGTCCTTTTGTCAAAGATAAATTAGACCTTCGATTTCTTAACTCAGGCGTATCTAGACATAGAAATCATTGGTGTTAACTCTTAAGTTCTGCTAATACTTTAAACATCAATGTTTGTATGTTTGGACGTTTGTTACTCAATCACTGCTGAACCGATTTCGACGAGATTTTAGTACAGAGGTAGCTTATACCTTGGAATAATATATGGACTACTTTTTATCCCAGGAATGCAGGTGAAACAGAGGACAGCACTAGTGTTTAATACTTTTTTAATAGTTTATAACATATCATAGCTACCATATTTTCGGCGCATGAAAATATCTAGAGATTCTATGTAATTATTTCTAAAAAAAAAAACAATTATGTATCCGCCAACGCGCAACGTGGCCAATGACCAATCACCCTTCGTAGATAGGCATACGTCCAGCATTGTGGTGACAAAGGCCGTTGCATTTGACAGGCTTCGTGTTTGACCGCAACTCATTCGCAGTAGTCGTGTAGAGGTAGATCGTGATGTTTCCATCCTGCCTGGCTATATCTATTACTCGTGTTCTATTTTTACGACGAAAGGACCGAACAAATTTTAAACTAATTTATTCCGGTTGCTCCGGTGCAGCGTAATTATATCCTTTGAGAAATTTAGAATTATGAGAGAGCAAACAATATTACGTTAGTACTGGAGAAGTCACAAACAAACAGTCCCTTTCAAAACAATGTCCAAAGAAAGTTCCTGCAATTTCAAAATTCGAAATGATTCCGGAATTTTCAAAATGGCCGCTCCAAAATTACAGTGTCGCTTATTCCGGTTCAGTGGTAATGAGACGACTCAACGTCTCAACAAAATTCGTCAAACAATGCCACTTGGAGGGAAAATTTGGGCAATTATAAGGTTCCACTGCAGCGCCCCACGGATTCACCCAGTTATTAAACAGGGACCTGTTCCCAAGGCCGTCTTAGAGCAAGCCAGGGCCTCTGGGCACATAAGAATTTGGGGCCTCTATGTAAAAAAAGAAAATGTGAAAAAAAAACTGTTCTTTGTGTAGAGTGTCTACGTAAAAATGGAAAAAATGCGTTATTGAATGCAACCGTTTTATAGGCCTTCCGGGGCCCCCGTGAAGTCGTGGTCCCGGGCACGAGCCCCGTGTCCCCGAGCCCTTACGGTACAAACGGTACTGCCTTTTCCGGATATTAACGGCCCATAGGAGGTCACATTACATAATTTAAACATCTGTACGATCGACAATACTAACTGCAACTAAGTGTACAGAGGTCTTAAATTGAATATATTATGCACTTTCAAACTTAGTTGCCCTTGTCAGGCATTGCAAAACATAGATGCGAGGGCGCTTAATAAAACAAATAGTTATACAACTTTACTGAAAGATAAAATGAGCGTTAATCTAAAAAGAGCAGATCGTCATATTTTTATTTTATAATTGCTTTAAAATATTCATCTAGTGAGTAGAAACAATTTTTCATTAGAAATTGTTTTAATTTTGAGGTAAAGATTGGGGTAGGTTTTGTTTCATTTCTTAAGCTTATTGGTAATTTACTAAATAATTTAATTGCCATGTAGTGAGGGCTTGTATTTAGCATTTTAATTCTTGAATATAGTAGGTAGGCTTAGGTTATTTTTATGGCGTGTGTTTAAATTGTGCGTATCTTTTGTTTTGGCAAAGCTGTTCTTATTTTTAAATACAAAATCTCAATGTGATCTTGAAACTTTGTATTACAACTGAACTGATTTTAAGGGAGTGATAGATCGTTTAAAATTGTTATAAGAAATATTATATTAAACCAACGGTTTTCTGTGATATGAACTGTAAAAAATAAATACCTAAACTATCGAGCGTTAATTGGAACCAGTTTAACTGAGACGTTTCCTGCCGGCCTGGTAAGGGGTTATTTAAGTTGAGGTAGAGCACACTCTTAAGTAGGTATGCGTATGCCCTTTTATACGGGATTACGTGGAACTGTAGTACTACGGCGAAAGGAGGTTACTTTTTTTTGTGAACAAGTTTTATTATGAGACCAATCAAAAAAAAACTGAACGAGAAAAATGTTTACGCTTTCGAACCGGTTTGATTCCACTGTCATTGTTCGATCTGCTAGACAGTGAAATGCGCTGCCAGATTGGGTGTTTTCCGATACTTACAATCTGGGTGTCTTCAAGTCGCGAGTGAATCGGTTTCTTCGACGTAAGCCTACTCCATCGTAGACTGCATCTTCTTTTAACATCTCCCGAACGCAAGCTTATAATAAAAAAAATAACAACTTTTTCACAATCTACGAAGATTATCAAATCATCAGTCTAGGTACTGTTTGAAATTACCATCTCATGTAAAACCTATACCTGAACATACAAATATCGTGTCAATAAATACGCGACTCACACGCAGTCGTGATAAGAATTGATAAGATAGTAGAGTTCGTAGACCTTTGTATTTACATTGATAGTAGATAAGGACTGGCCTAGATTTTAGTACATGACTCATAGAAAGACTGATTTACGTCTGTTCTATACATACGCTTGGCGAAGTCTATTTTTAAGAGCTTATTATGGAACATACTTGTGTTACAACATTTGAAAGAAAGGAAAAGTACTAACGAACTATTCCGAGCCTAATCCACGTTTGTTAACACCTTAATTAATTATAATAAACGAGGATTAACATAAAATGGATTAGTTTTTTTTTTATTCACTCAAACCATAAGTAAGACACTAACCAAAAAGAAACGCCAATGAAAACAACAAAAATATAAATCCTATTCGCAGGATCTGGGAAGGACGATTTGGAATAGTTAACCCGCTTTTGTCGATTCCTATCCTAAAAATGTTTACTCAGCGTATATGGACAGAAGACAGTTTAAGTTTTCTGAAGCTACTCCATGTTTATTAATAAGTGCGTTAATGATTATTAACGCACTTTCACGAATAACATTTTAAGACGTCATAAACATGGCAATTCACTATTATTACTCTGACATTAGGGCTGGCCACTCAGCCTATACGAACTTACTTACTTTTTACTTAATGATTATTTATCGTTACACATTAAACTTTTGATGCATTAAATGAAACATTCAAAACTTTTTTATGTCCACCAATACTTAGGTAGTATTCGTGAAATATTAGTGAGTAAAATATTATTATTATTGATTTAAATTTTAGCAATATTTCGTTGGATTAGGACTCTTCTTAATCCTATTAGTAAGTTCAAAGTTTATTCAAACCCAATAAGCTCTACTATAACTTAGAGCTCGGTCATCGAATTAACTTATTTGAAATCCTTTTAAATAAGCCTTAGTTAACGATTAGATAATCTATGGTTAAAGTCACTGCGAGCTATGAGGATTCAACACCAAAACGGCTAAACTAAAAGTAATCCATTGCAATCTGAGCCTAATATCATATTGTGTACAGAAGAAATTTAAAAAACGAAACATTGACGTTTTCTTTATTTTTTTCACGCGAAACATGCGTACTTACTTAGTAGAAAACTGACATTTAAAATTGTGCTCGATGCGATATACTCACATAGACCTCATATTTCTTTGTCTAATTTTGAAGAAAATGTGCATTTGCAAATGATGTATAACTAACTAACCTTCTGTATTAATTACCTTAATGTATTTGTGTAAAAAGACTTCGACAAAGAGGTCGCCCGAAGAATCCAACTCGAATGGGCAGCGTTCGGAAAATTGCTTAATATCTTCTCGTCCAAAATCCCGCAGTGTCTGAAGACAAAGGTATAAGACCAGTTTCTTTTGCCAGTGATGACATATGGAACTGAAACGTGGTCTTTAACTGCTGGCCTTTTGGAGAAACTTAGAGTCACGCAACGGGCAATGGGGAGAGCTATGCTCGTAGTTACTTTGCGCGATAGAATCCGGAACGAGGATTTTTGCCAAAGAACCAAAGTTACCGACATAGCTCGCAAGGTTTGGAAGTTGAAGTGGCAATGGGCAGGCCACATCGCTCGAAGAACTGACAACCGATGGGGTAGAAAGGTTCTTGAGTGGCGCCCGCGAACCGGAAGACGCAGCGTAAGAAGGCCTCCCAGGTGGACCGACGACATTGTAAAAGTTGCGGGCAACCGGTGGATGCAAATGGCAGGTTGTCGTACAGTGTGGCGGTCTAAGGGGGAGGCCTTCGTTCAGCAGTGGACGTCTCCGGGCTGATGATGATGGTGATGATGATGTTTTGTGTAACGAAAACTACCAGATTACCAGATGTTAAGTATGGGCGTGGTATATTTACTAACCACGCCTAGCGTGTGGTGAGAACGCGATGTCGTGTTAGTGCAATGCGCTTGGACTATCACTCAGTTAAAATCTTCTCCCAGACAATTATGGATGTTGAAAAACACGAATAAAATTTTTAGACGTCATAAACATGGCAATTCAATTCTCGAATATCTTCAGGCGGGGCATAAAAATAAAACAAATCATAAATTAATACAAAGAAAAGTTTAAAATGTGTCAATCTGAGGCGTAAAGAGTCTTTGTAAAGAAGCTATAAATAAAGTAGTTAACTGGCGAATCGTAAATATTATTGAGAACCATTGCATGTATGAGTGAGACAACTGATAATTCAAGCTTTGATAAATAATATGTCCAGATAGTCTCGTACTGTTTATGAACGAAAAATGACAGGCCAACATTATTATACTAGTGTGCGTGACAGCCATGTCTTACACTCGCGTTGCGCCATTCTCGTTGTTATAGTGTGCGTGCATAAGAGGCTAACAGTTCACCGCTATTTTTTTCGACGCGTTTTGGATCCATCAGTCTATCTAGACATATAATTTATCAAAGAATTCAAGATATAAATTCACCAAAAATATTTATGTCTATACTCGTAGTACAAAATTCAGCAAGAATTATAACATTATGTTCTGATTTTACTGATACAGCGTGGCGCTACGGTGCCGCCATTAAATTAACACACGTGTAGGGTTAATTATAAAGCATAACCATAAAAATAAAGTTAAATAAACGAGAAATATAAACAAAAAATTATAAACTTTTCCATAGTACAAGCTTTGCTTCGTTTGGGGCTAGATGGCGCTGTGTAAAATGTTTTTATGCACCAATATTTATTTATTTAACTTTTACATGCACAAACAAGCATAAACACTTATGCATGCACAAAAAGTTTGATGTCATCTTAATAATTTCTAATTTAGCAATTCAACAATTTTCAATGTTTTTAAAGCTTAAACAGGAAGAAAAATTATGACCTCCGGCAGGACTCGAACCTGCATACGAGCAGTCGCTATGGGTTTCCGTCCCAACTGCTTTGCCAATTAAGCTACAGAAGTCTCTGCCTTAGATGCCAAATTTCCGAACTTGTTATAAGCTACCAACTAAAGCGTTGGTGGCGCCATCTGTAAATTTTTGTAACACAAATACCATACCATAAGTGGAAATCACTTCATACAAAAATATTCAACAATTTTCGTCTAATTTTAGCCTTTTCTTTTACACAAATAACCTAGTCTTGTATATTCCTATTTTACACTAATATTTCTAACGAATATTATATTTTTCTACATAACCGGAATGAGACAAAAAAAACAACTATTTTTCGTAGTACACAAAACAATCATACATTAGAAAATACAACCTCCTCCTTTTTTGAAGTCGGTTAATAATACATGTCTTGATTTCTTGAGGTACGTAACTAAAATGGTTCTTTTATATTAAGTTTATTCACAGCTAAAAACTTTGAAGTCAAAGGTCTCGTGATAAAAACCAGCTGGAAAAATCATATTTCATGCTTTTACATTTCCGATAGTGTCACGTAATGTCACATTTTTTGCAGAAAATCGAGTGAAAGTTTTTAGAAAACACAATTCTTTCAATTCGTTTCAGTATGTGCGTAACCATTTTATGTAAGAATATTAACTGGGTTTTAACTTTCTATTAATCGGATCTAATTCTTTTGAACGCTATCGAATGAACTGTCTGAAGGCCAGTACACATTCACATTAGTTAAACCGCTCAACACAAATTAAAAATAAAATATAAACAGTGAAGTTGAATTAGAACTTCATGAAGTACCTGATAGTCTATAGGGCAGTATGGCCCTACGGCTTTAGCCTGCCCGAAGGGCAAATAACAAAAAAAAACAGACAGTCAGGTTCAGCGAAATGTTAACGAGCCGGGAAACCCCAATGAATCCATCCTCCTTGGGAACCTCCGAGGTCAGATCAGGTTTTTTTGGTGCATAATTATTGCCATCGCACTTTGTGCATTCTGCCAGTGTAAAGTACATTTATGTGTATTTTCAAGTTTTTATAATATCATTAAGTCAGATGTCATGAAATCACAGTTAGTCACGCGAAATTAGTCATAGTCGAGTCCAAGTCATGGCCCTAGTAAAGTATGAGTAAAGCCCTAATAAAGCGACTTTACTATGAGCTTTTACAGAGTTCTGAAAACCAAACGAAAATACATGTTTCACCACATTATATCACTTGCCCACACTCGTGCATGTAATTCAACACTCAATGAATAAAACACCACCATTTTTGATTATTCATCATCATCATCATCATCAGCCGGAGACGTCCACTGCTGAACGAAGGCCTCTCCTTAGACCGCCACACTGTACGACAACCAGCCATTTGCATCCACCGCTTGCCCGCGACTTTTATGATGTCGTCGGTCCACCTAGTGGGAGGCCTACCTACGCTGCGTCTCCCGGTTCGCGGTCGCCACTCAAGAACCTTTCTTCCCCATCGGTTGTCCGTTCTTCGAGCGATGTGGCCTGCCCATTGCCACTTCAACTTGCAAACCTTGCGAGCTATGTCGGTAACTTTGGTTCTTTGGAACTTCGAGAAAGAGGTCGCCCGAAGAATCCAACTCGGATGGGCAACGTTCGGAAAATTGCGTAATATCTTCTCGTCCAAAATCCCGCAGTGTCTGAAGACAAGGGTATACGACCAGAGTGTGTTGCCAGTGATAACATATGGAACTGAAACGTGGTCTTTAACTGCTGGCCTTTTGGAGAAACTTAGAGTCACGCCATGGGCAATGGAGAGAGCTATGCTAGGAGTTACTTTGCGCGATAGAATCCGGAACGAGGATATTCGCCAAAGAACCAAAGTTACCGACACTTAAGACTATAAACCATTAATTCCTATGCATGTTTCATGAATCGTCTCGCATAATTAACCTTGCATTTTCATAAACACTAACTAACCATCGCTTTCTCTTCTTTTCATGTAACCCGAAGGATTGAAAGGTAAGTCCATATTAGTTCACAACTTCTATAAGAATGCAATTTAAAGCCAGTTTCATTGACAATAACAATACAATTAAATTATTGTTTTAATTATTTTTAAAAGTATTGCTAGTTTTACAAAGTTATCATCAATAACCAGAAAACGTCCACTATTGGACGAAGGCCTTCCTCTCCCTTAATAGGGAGGGGTTGCTTGGTTTTGTGTTGTCTTACAAAGTATGTATCTTTTATTATAAAAAAAATAAGTCTGTTTGCGTCTAAAATAAAATAAATAAAATATCTATATTATATAATTTAGAGAGTAGGTATCTTAAACGTAGGTAATATTCTATAGATACCACAAAACAACTTTTGTGAACCGGCCTCGTTAGCGAGTAATGAATGATCAAGGGTACATTTTCGGCATATGCGTACCCAAAATCACCCTTTAGAACCCCAAAAATCAAAAACCAACCCCCGTTAGCGAGGGTGGTTTCATCGATGATTCGCTGATTTTTCTATAGTTTTGACAAAAACTGTCAAGTCACGAGTTTTCAATCAATCTTGCGCTAATGGTGGTTTTGGAAATCAAGGGTAGGTACTTGAAATAATGGTTGATTTCTGTGCAAATGTGCTTCAAATCAAATGCCTTTGTTAAAACCAGCCATGATTGAATGTTAGGAGTGATTTTTCTATTTATTTATAAACTAGCTGTGCCCCGCGGTTTTTATACAAGGATTTTACCTTATTATAGCTGAATTGGTAATATGCCTGACTTGAGAGCTGTAGAGCAGGGCGTGGTTTCGATTCCCACCCACCCAGGACATAATTTATATTTGTGACTAACAAAGATGTTTATTCTGTGTCTGGGTGTTGTATGTATGATAAGTACGTATTTACAATAAAATAGTATATATACTATCGGCATGCTAATTTTGGTTTAGTTCGTTAAGATCCCAGAGTCTGAGAGAGAGAGAAAACCAATAAATTGACTCAAGAATTCGAGACTTTGCTACAATATCATAATATGAAATTTCATTTTAGACAAACTACTCGCAGCAAAAGCAATACTTGCATTGATAATGTGATTCATAACCATATAAGAGGATGTAAAGGCGAAATTGTAGAACTCGCTTTATCTGATCATATGTCACAACTAATTCAATTGCCAGTAAAAAAAACCTGTTTATTAAAGTTTTGGTATACTGAGAAGCGCGATTTGTCCAAAGAAAATCTAGAAAAATTTAAGATATATCTAAGTAATATTAGTTTCAATGATGTTTACGAGTGTGAAGATCCTGACTTGGCTTTCAATAATTTTTATGACATTTTCCTTCTCTTATACGAACTTTGTTTTCCAAAACAAAAAGTAAAAATATTCACAACAAAACGTCCTAAGTGGATAACGAAGGGTATCTTACTCTGTTCTAAGAGAAGAAGAGAAATGTTATGGAAGTACAGACTTTTACCTAACAGTACCAACAAATTATTATTTAAACAGTATTCAACGAAATATAAAAAAATTATAAATCTAAACCCAAAAATCGCAAAACGATCATTTTATCAGAATTTCGAAAATTAAAGCCAAAGCCACTTGGGCCATAATCAATAAGTTAAAATACAATTACCCTAAAGAACATATTGCTAAAATTATGGTAGACGATGAATTGATCACTAATCCTACGGACATTGCTCAAAAATTTAATGATTATTTTATAGACATAGTGAAATCTCATACTAGACAAAATACCCCTATGACAATACAATGTGATAATCCAAATTCCTTATTTATGACTCCGACCACTGCTATTGATGTATATGAAACAATTAATTCCTTGAATACTACAGACAGCTTTGGCTACGATGGCGTCACCACAAAGGTAGTGAAGTATATAAATTTAGTGATAGCCCCTGTTATCAGTCACATTGTAAACATATGTATGCAGAAAGGCGTTTACCCTGAAAAACTTAAAGTATCGGTCATAAAACCTCTATTTAAAAAAGGTGATAAACAGCAACTATGTAACTATAGGCCCATAGCGCTTATTCCCATCTTCTCAAAAATTCTTGAAAAAATTATCCACCAAAAGCTAAATGCATACTTTGAGAGCTAAAATATTTATTCCCCACACCAATACGGATTTCGGAAAACTAAAGACATAAACTTGGCTATTTACGAATTCCTCCATAAAGTAACTACCAACATGGACAAGGGAGCGCTAACTATAGCACTATTTATGGATATGACTAAAGCCTTTGATCATGTTGACCATGAAATACTTTTAAACAAGTTATATTCATATGGGGTCAGAGGTACTGCCAATGAATTAATAAGATCTTATCTTAGTAACAGGCTACAAGTCACTCATGTTAGTAGAATCTGTACTCAAACAAAAACTGAAGAAGTCCATTCGTCAGAATTAAAAAAAGTGAAATGTGGAGTACCGCAAGGCAGTGCCGTGGGTCCATTTCTTTTTGTTGCTTATATAAATGATCTGCCCAAAACTACACCTCACTTTATAACTCTATTCGCTGATGACAGCACTATTTTATTCACAGGGAATAAAAAAGATATAGGTAATCTAGAGCATGACATTAACACTACTTTGACATCTGTAATTTAATGGTTAGAAAATAATAATTTAAAAATTAATCTACAAAAAACAAGTGTAATGAATTTTAGACAACGAATCAGTAAACAGCAAATTCAAAATCTTGACATTAATTATAATGGGCAGAAAGTTGACAAGATTGAATCCACGAAATTTCTGGGTCTTCATATTGATAATAAATTGACATGGAAACAACATGTACAGATAATATCAAAGCGAGTTGTTCAAATTTCGTTTGCCTTATACAAACTCAGCAAGATTGCAAATCTTGAAACTTTGTTAGCAGCTTATCATGGATATGTTGCATCCATATTAAGGTATGGAGTGATATTTTGGGGCAACTCGACAGACAAACTAGTAGCTTTTAGAGCTCAAAAACGGTGTATAAGAGCTATGTGTGGCTTAAAACGTAGGCAATCTTGTAAGAGTTTCTTCTTGAAATTGAAAATCCTGACTTTGCCATGTTTATATATAAGTGAAGTGGCTCTATTTATAAAAAAGAATCTCACACTCTTTGAAAAATTTAAACCTGGTAGTAGACGAGAGAAGAATTTACGATATCCTAAATGTACTAAAACATCTATGATGTCGAAGAGCGTGTTCTGTAGGGCACCAATTATATATAATAAACTACCGTTATCGATACGTGACTGGACTGATATTAATAGTTTCAAAAATCGCCTGAACAACTTTCTTCTCTCTAAAGCATATTATTCTATTGACGAATTTATAAGTGACAATACGATTTGACAGTATCAGATGTTTCGTGACATTTATAATTTAAGGTTTTAACAGTTTGTAATAAGTTCTAATTATTATTATTCTTTAATTGAAATGTTTAAAAAAAGTGTTATTTTATTTAATTTAGTTAATATTTTTCTTCATTAATTTATATTAATGTATTAGCATGTACGCTGTCAAGGCGGGACCTGGAGATTCTGACTTTTTCATATAATATGTATACCAACTCTGTTACCCAGGCCCACATGCTTAAATAAATTGAATTTGAATTTGAATTTGAGATCCAAGAGTCCATTAAGAAGAAATATAGTCTAGTTTCGAAAAGATTCGAAGAAGATTTCGAGATTTCGAAGATCAAAATTACTAGAAAATATGAAGATGTCATCCAGGTATTCGAAGTTGAAATCGGTTGTATTTTTTTTTAAAGCGTATTATTATTATGTATTTAATTTCTATTTGTAATGTAACAGACTTTGTCTGTTAACTTATATGTATTAATAGTTTAAGTTTCAATAGGTTAACTGAAGACACTTTCTCGTGAATTTTGTAGTAGATCCCAACATCCATAAGTTGGTATATCTATGGTTTATCCTATGACAAATTGCAGTGCCAACGCTTGCACTGCGATATAGAAGACCCGAACCGGTACGAAATGGCCAAAGTAAACAGTCAAAATGACTATCTTATATGTAAAGTTGGTAAAATTATGGAACTAAAAAATGCAAAGATACCCGTCAGTCTTTTATAGAAAATTCGACAGCGGCTCCCTCATTCAACTTTAGCATATAAGTTGGTAGTACGATACAGAAACCTCCCCTTCATTATACCCGTTTATCGCGTTTACACAGGCTGATTTAGAATTCAGCAACAGAAGCGCTTTGTAAAACGGAACGAGGAAAAAGCTGGGTCGATGGAAAAACTCATTTGAAATTATAAGCGATTTAAGCGCTTGAGGTACGATGATCGACTGCTGAGTCCGGGTTTTTTTGACACCGATTCTTCGAGAGCCTTTGGAACCGCATTGGAAGACGACTTATTTTCTTTATATTTTTTAATGCTGAGAGGTTTCTTCTAGACAAGCGTGGTAAAACAGTTATAAGTAGTTATTAGTTATTATTCGTTACAGTTATTAGTTAAATAGCTGCAATTTATAACAGCCTGCAGCTACCCTCATACGTTGTTACTCGTACTCATTGTGTTTGTATTTGTTTTTATTTACTTGTATAAACGTTTAATTTACATAAAACTGATTTAAAAGTTAAGTTGCCGTTGATTTTAAAGTTTTAATACATGTTGTGTGTGGGTGATTAAATTCCACAAGATTCATAGAAAAAGTCGCCCCTGTTCACCTGGGTGCTTTAATTCCAAGGTGAATAAAGGACACCAAAAATGTCGAAACAAATCACCCAGGTGATATCACCTAGGTGAAATGAAGATACTTTAATTTCCACTTTGTTCACCTGGGTGAATTCACCCAGATGAACAAAGTGGAATAAACCGCTCCGAAGTAGACTGCATCTTCGCTTCAAAAGCGACATAATGGCGGCAAACACTAACCCATCAGAAAAAATAATACGTTATTATGTTTAAGGATAGAACTTGGAGGATTTAGCTCTCTCTATACTTAAAGGGATAGAAGTATCGTAATTAATTTTTATTCTCAAAAATGTAATTCCCTTTTAAAGTAGTAAGTACTGTGAATTTGGATGTACATAATTTTTTGTGTATTAAATTTTTATATTTTTTTTATACGTTCTAGTGACGAGACGAGCAAGACGTTCACTTGGTGGTAAGCGTCACACCTGCCACTAACAGTAGCAGTGCTAGAATTGTGAACTTGCGAACACAATCCTGCGCCGCACTGCACTGCGCTCGTCACCCTGAGATATTAGATGTTAAATCTCTTCATACCCAGTAATTTCTCTGGTTTTTCTTTTAATAGAAATGTAAAAACAATACATTTTGGTTTTTAAGCAAGTAGGTAAGATGTATAAGTTACGAAATGCAGGAAAAAAAACATCTGGAAAGAAAACCGCAAGAAAATTATGGACAACGGTCAGTTTCCATGGCAGACGGCGCAATTACCATATCCGACCAGTCAACTAACTTCAGACGATACGTGATTGAATACATTGATTCTTTATCTCATTGCTTGGCCTTTCTTTTGCTATACGACCACAAGACCACAATATCTTTTATCAAGACTGATGCTAATAGTGTCAAATAAATTACGAAATAAAAAGTTGTTAAGTACGAATCAGACTCGTTCACTGAGGGTTCCGTACGAACACACAAAACAATGTTGTGCATTGGGTTCAAAATAAAACAATATACGTTTTAGGTTTAGCTTGAAATTCTTAGTACAAGCCTAATTCATTCAATATCCAAAATTAACTGGTTTTTGTTATATTTTAGAACGTGGACTTGTGTAATGACTCTGAATTTGGCAATTCTATGCATAATATTTTTACACAGTGCAAACGAAAGTTCTATAAAATTATTTTACTAAGAAAACTTTTGTGGGGTTGATATATTTTTGTTTTATCTATGAGGGATTTTTTGGATAAGCTCACCAAAAAAAACATTAAAAAACCTCGAGAGTATAAAAGAAACATTTCTCGAATGTGTTTCTTGTATTTATGAGAAGTCTGCTAGAATAACACAGTCAAATTCACTGTAAAGTTGAATCTATTACAGTTCAAAAGGTAGAGGTAAAATATAGAATAGACAAATAGACGGCGCAGCGTAGCAGTAATAAATGTTATAATAGAGTTTCGTTGAATCAAATCTGGTACGGAACCCTAAGAAAAAATATCACCAGATAAGTGGAACTCTGCATTACTACCATTATTAGCACTTTACCGCGTTCGCCACATCTTGTCGGGTCCATAAAAATGGAGGACAGCATAAAATGTTCCGCCCACATTATTGGCCATTATTTAAAAATAAAAGTGACTGAAATTGCCGCTTTTACAAGTTGTACAAGTTGTTTCGATAGACCCACTCTTAAAATAGGCTTAAGAGCGCAACTTGACTCTTAAATAAAGTTTATTTTACCCATAGTATTATAATTTTACCCTTAAAACACGACTGTACGCGTAATTTTTGTCTTAAAATTGGTTTAATAAAGTTTATGAATTTTGATAAACCCATAGAAAGTGCATTTTTGTTTTATTTATACGGGAATACTGACGTTTAATTAAATCGGATACTCCGACTATAGTTTTTTATAGTTTAGTGGTGCTAAGCAGGACGCAGCTGCACGCGCGTCGGGCTCTGTTTTCACTCTTTGAAAAAGGTCACCGGATGTGATCGAAACTATAGTCGGAGTATCCGATTTAATTAAACGTGAGTATTCCCGTATAAATAAAACATAAATGTGTCAAAACCACGTCAGTTTCAATAGAAAGTGCTTTATTTAATAATTTTGAGATTATTTTCTGGTTTGGATGATATAATTAATGCAACGATTGATGTAATTTCTGTGATAATTTAAGTATAAGTACCTTAATTACTTTATTTAGGTATAATAAAATTTGGTCACGCTAGAGTAAACAATATATTAATTTGCCTAACCGATTGTACCCGGACTGGTATCTAAGAGATCTTTGACTGTACGAGAGACAGGAGTATCCACAAAATCTAGCTAACGGCAATTTTGGCAAGATGATAGTAATGGGTATGTCCTAAAACTGCATCCAGAACCACCGGAGGACGGGCAGCAGCGTCCTCTTAATTAACGGTGGTGAGCATTCTACGATCCCCAAGCCGCCTGCCAAACGTGGGAATTATGGCAACCTCTTCCTATTAAGGGGGAGGCCTTCGTCTAGCAGTGGACGTCTTCTGGCTGATAATGTGATAATAAAATGTATTGTAATGAAAACTGACGTGGTTTTGACACATTAGTCACTATAGTCGGAGTATCCGATTTAATTAAACGTGAGTATTCCCGTATAAATAAAACAAAAATGTATTGTCTTGAAATGAACTTTCTCTCCCTTGCAGTAAGAGTGCAAGAAGTTTATTCCTTTGGACTAGATCCACAAGCGAAGTACTGGGTAGTTTAGCGAAGTAGTGCCAGCAAAAATGTTTGTCTAATTAAATCCCCAGTAAATTAAAACCGAGAAATGCAATCACAAATTGGATTATACCAAAATCACCCCACATTTTACTCGAATTTAAAACCCATGGCACCCCTTGCACCCTACCGTGACCATCAAAAAACCTATGAAGCCATAAAGTTAGTGCACATTTTTTTACTATCTCCATAGGCTCGCCGTAGTGATGGGGTAACAGATTAATTAGCATTCGCACAAATGTGTTATTTGATTCGTGAAAACAAAGAAAGCATTGTACAATTACGTTGTAGGTAGAGTTGTGAAATCTTACGAGAGCTGTTTAGTAGGACTAAACACAGGCTAGGTACAGTGGACTGGGACTAACAGTTTAGTTTTTAAAAAACTGTTTGTAATAATAATAAGCTCAAGGCTCAGTCAGCGGCAAGTGTGTTGGGTACGTTTGGGCCGTGTGCTGCGCTCGGGACTCTAACGGTCTTACTATATAACGCCGTTCAAACAAAGTCACTTGCTTAAACTTCTCTGTCTTGTTCTCGCAAGTGACATTTCACGTCAGCGAGAAGTTGTCAGAGCATCTTAAACAGTGACTAAGGTTTGAGCGGCGTTTTATGGTAAGGCCGTAAGGGGCTAATTTGACGTGGATTTATGATCTAATTTTATTTTATTTTTTATATGTGTTATATAATTCTGTACTAGTAGTACCTATTATTATAATTTGTTTTTTTTATTATTATTTAGCATTGATATAAATAAAAGCATAATAATAATACTTAATAATGCGAAAATAGTTCATTCCAAATAACATAATTTTAAACAATGATTCGTCGTTAGCCATAAAACGTCCTCTGCTGGACGAAGGCCTCCCCTTTAATAGAGGGGTGTTGCCATAATCCCCACGCTTGGCAGGCGGCTTGGGGATCGAAACAATGATTAATAAATTAAAATATGAAGTACTAGCTCCTGTGTATCAGAAACTACGACCACTCTGACAAGAGATCGACTAACAAAATAATAGTTTTAAATAATAAAAATATATAGCTGTAGTTACCATCACTAGCGGACAGAACGCGTCGTGCGCGGACGCAGGTGCTACCCACCACGACATAACCTCGCGTGTGATTAATCGACCAACCAGTGGTGTTGCAAATTGGTGTAGTATGTCTACTCGTAATAAACATATGGGATATTTTATATTCCAAGCGCATTGTGACTATGACTGAACCATATGTATAGACAATAACTAGATAGTATAGTACCGAAACTGCGTGACTCTGTGCGCAAATCACCATTGTAATGTTAACTTAATTCACCAATTGCATTAGTTCTAAGTTTATTTTTCTGTTGTGATCTTCGCTTGGAAGATCTAGCTCTCTTGATCATCGTGTAATCATTTGTTAAAGAGTTAATTTATCTATGAGTACAATTACCTCCTTTCATTTAGTTAATACCTTTATACGTAACCCTGTTTATAACGAACTATGCATGCGTTTGAACACGATGTCATCTTTTTGTTTTATTTAAACGGGAATACTCACGTTTAATTTAATCGGATAATCCGACTATAGTTTCGATCACATCCGGCGGTCTTTTTCTATCTTTTTTTCTTCTCAAGATTTTCTCCAGAACCCTGTCATATTCCTTTTTCTCTGACAGTCCTCTCTCCCATTTTTAAAATTCCTTTCTTTTCCTTGGAGGCTGCCGAACGCGAAGTCCAAAAAGCTTTGATAAAGTAAAAAAAGGGTAACATATTTTTTTACAAAAGATGAATATGAATGATTATGATGATGAAAAGAAAGAACACTACAACCCTCATCATCATCATCATCATCATCAGCCCGGAGACGTCCACTGCTGAACGAAGACCTCTCCCTTAGACCGCCACACTGTACGACAACCTGCCACTTGCATCCACTGGTTGCCCGCGACTTTTACAATGTCGTCGGTCCACCTAGTGGGAGGCCTTCCCTAACAAACCCTACAACCCAAAAAAAATACAAAACTTAAACTAAAAGCCCAGTAGATGATGTTTCCATTCAGGTGGCCAGAATGCTGGCGGCATTGCCACGTTGGATGGCAATGCTAAGTTTTACTGTGGTTGCTGTTTCTTACTGTGAAAATGTAAAATTATTGCCACCCTACCGCTCTGGGAGCATATGCCAAGCGCAGATACTGTATGCTTCAACATAATGCCCGGCCAAACACCCCTTTGATTTTAAAGCCATAATGATAATGTCTACTTACGTAGTAGGTAGGTTTTGTAGTGGTAGGACTCCACTGCAGAGTCCGACTGGGGAAGTACCACACCTTTGTCAGTTATTCAACCGCCAAGCAGTAGTGTGCAAGCATTAAGTACTGTGTTCCGGTTTGAAGGGCAATGTTACCAGATAAATTACTGGGTATGAAGAGATTTAATATCTAATATCTCAGGGTGACGAGCGCAGTGCAGTGCGGCGCAGGATTGTGTTCGCAAGTTCACAATTCTGGCACTGCTTTTGTTAGTGGCAGGCGTGACGCTTACCACCAGGCGAACGTCTTGTTCGTATCGTCACTAGAATGTATTTAAAAAAAAGGTAATATTGTTTAGTTTTTTTTAAACACTGTTTTAAACTATCACGGTTGTTCACTATAGTTCTATTATTATTAACGGGATATTTACCGTGATTATGTTGTGGAATGAGCTCCCGATATTTCGGCGCAGTTGCATGCACCATGTTCACGAGTAGACTGAAGAATGCGGGTGGTTGTCAAAAGAGTTCGAAAAAACATTAAGGGCATTCATAACGAACTACCCTCTTTCCAAGTCTTTTACTACGATTACTGGAACTCGAACTCGAACCCAAGTCTCGACAAAACACACTCACAATATCACTGCATATGTTGTTTTGAACACATTAACGATTTTATCGGGAGCTCATTTCACAACATAATCACGGTAAATATCCCGTTAATAATAATATAACTTCTATAGTTCAGTTGTGATGTCGTCGTACCCAACTGTTGGTCCAGTTGGTGGTTGGTGGATTAACATACGCCATTGTTTTTTTTCTCTAGATTTATGCTCACGATGTTTTTCTTCACGGAAAAGCCAGTGGAATAAAAACTCTCCAAAGACCTCATTGGTACGGGTTCGGGATTCGAACCCACAAACATTATTTTTTTATGCAATCAAGTGACGAGACGAGCAAGACATTCGCCTGGTGGTAAGCGTCACGCCTGCCACTAACAGTAGTAGTGCTAGAATTGTGAACTTGCGAACACAATCCTGCGCCGCACTGCACTGCGCTCGTCACCCTGAGATATTAGATGTAACCCATACCCAGTAATTTCTCTGGTAACATGGCTCCTTTAAACCGGAACACAGTAATGCTTGCACACTACTGAATCATGATTTTAAGTCTAGAGGTCTTCTATAGGCTACCCCGGTGTTTTAACAAAGAAACTTGTCTAATAAAAAGTAAAGCTATTTGTTACCTATTTCGTTGTAAAATACGTATAAAAAACATCATAAGACTTTAATTTTTTTTACGGCTCAAGTCAGGATTAAGTGACCCAATTTATGAATCAAAATATATTGTTGGTGTTGCCAGCTATACTTTTTTAAAGTACCTGGATATTCACCCAAAGTTGCATTGTACCACAGATTACATAATACTTATACTGCCCGGAATTCGGCATTGGTAGCCCAGTGTTTGGAGAAAAAATTCAGTCAACATTATGTATTAAAAAATATCTGTAACATTATACTCAATACTCAATATTTTATTGCAAACATTATGTAACCAACCAACCATTAACCACCACCACACCAACCAACCACCACCACCACCACCACCAACCACCAACCACCACCAACCAACCAACCAACCAACCACCATAACCATTATGTACCACCATTATGTTATCACTGAAATAATTAAGAGTTCTCTCCAGTACAATGCTAAAGTGAATGTAGCCAATGCAATTAAGTACTCCCCAAATAACCCAATAACAACGAAACACCACAAAATATGGGTGAAATAAAACTCCCCAATCTGGCAACACAACAACTTTTTTATAGTCCGCCGATGACAATGTTACTTTTTTATTAGCATTATAAACCTCAATTATTTTGTCGTATGGTAAGTTATTTAACTGTCTGAAATAAGAACCAACATAACATGAATTATAGCGCCATAAGAGATCTAAATAAATATAATAGATACTAGGTAATACTACATTTTTGTTTTATTTATACGGGAATACTCACGTTTAATTAAATCGGATACTCCGACTATAAGCGCCCTAACTTCAATAGAGACGGGGGATGGAATCTGCCACCGACTTGGAGACCCTGTCTTCATGGGGCCCGCGAGGGTGGACGCGTATCTGAAGGCGACGTGGTGAGCTCCGCGTGCTGGAATATTCCCGACACCGCACGAGAAGATTCCAGTGATGAAGAGCTCCAGAGAGCGCCGGTGCAGCACGACACTCTACCCGCCCCCACCCCCTCGCCCGCAGAGCTACCGCTGTCATCACGCGCGCGACGCGCAGCGGCCCGCAGTGGCCCGCAGTGCTAAGCAGGACGCAGCTGCACGCGCGTCGGGCTCTGTTTTCACTCTTTGAAAAAGGTCACCGGATGTGATCGAAACTATAGTCGGAGTATCCGATTTAATTAAACGTGAGTATTCCCGTATAAATAAAACAAAAATGTGTCAAAACCACGTCAGTTTTCATAATAAAAGGTAATACTATTTATATATTTAGTGACTTTCAGTAGGTAGATAATAATTAAAGTTTAAAGCGCCAATGTCACGAATACTTGACAAGGGCTAGCGGGCCTTTGCGACTATGACGTCATTAGTAAAAATATTGCCTTTAAAATCATGGTTAGTTATCTACAGGGTTAGTTCTAATCAGTTAGCAACCTTTTAAGGGCATATTCTGTACATCAAAACAAACAACTTTTACTGTGGAGCCAACATTGAAATCGCAAAAAAACAGCTGCTCCATACATTTTGTCCAAGGTTGATGAACTTTTTGTATGGAACAGCTGTTTTTTTTGCGTTTTCTAGTTTCTTTTGATGTACTGAATATGCCTTTAATAGGATGCTAACTGATTTTAACTAACGGTAATACTTCAGAGGTGTTCCATTATCCATTTTATCGAAATCGGTTCAGTAGTTTGGTTTTTAAATCAAAATTACTAGAAAATATGAAGATACCCACTAGGTGGACCGCCGACATTGTAAAAGTCGCGGGCAACCGGTGGATGCAAATGGCAGGTTGTCTTACAGTGTGGCGGTCTAAGGGGGAGGCCTTCGTTCAGCAGTGGACGTCTCCGGGGTGATGATGATGAAGATACCATCCAGGTATTCGAAGTTGAAGGCAGTTTTAATTAAAAAAGTGTTTTATTGAAGTACTAGCTGTTATAGTAAAGGTACGCATTTTTGCCGTGCCTTTTCACGTCTGCGACAAAAGTTCTTTCAGAGGTTATAAAAATCGAGGTGTCTAATAAAAAGCGTTTTACATGATTGGACATGCAGGTCAATTGAATAGACTTTTTTATGCAGATATTGTTTGTTATTTGCAAAGTAATCTTTCCGCAGATTCCATTAACTGGATTGCTTTTTTGACATGATTTAGTAGTCGATCTTACCGTGTGTTGACTGCCTTATATCTGAGTTGGTATCATGTCTGCCTTCAAGCTGTAGGGCGTGGGTTCGATCCCCACCTAGGGCACACATAAAAAAAAAACACATTTTATATACAATAATTCAATACTCAATACTCAATCATTTATTGCAACATATGTGGCTACATGCAGGTCTTAAGTAACATGTGTATATTACAGTAATACATATGACCCTTGTCAGGGTATGGCAACATTTGGTGCAGAACGCTCTATTTTACTAGTTGGTATTAGAATTTTGTCGTTGAAAACTCGTCAAGGGTGTAATAGCATTTCGCTTCTAACATATTTTTTATTTGTTTATTGAAACAGTCGTCGTTTTCTATTTCTTTGAGAGAGTTAGGCAGTTGATTGAAGATTTTACAATGAATTAACAATGGGAATCCATATCAAATTTCAACAATAGTATAAAATTGCTTTTCGCCACAAGCCGGTCCGGTGGTGGTTATAAGTATGTATTTACAACAAAAAAATAAAATAAGTATTCTATCAGCTATCTGGTCTTCATATTACAAGCTCTAGCTTAGTTTGGGGCTAGATGGCGCTGTGTGAAAATGTCCTCCGATATATATTTTATTTTATTATTTATAAATGTTGATGTGACTGGCATACAAAGAGGTCGATTATAGATTTCATCAACAGTTTTGTACCACGGAACTAATTCCTCTAAAGTTCTATGTAAGCTCTTTTATAACATTTCCCGTAAGCAGGTAGCCTAGTAGAACAAATTTCCCAAAACTACCACAAAAAAAACCCACCTTCCTACCTCCTTGTAAAACCAGACAAAAATTTCACCTGTCTTTAAAAACTTATTAAACTTTTTTAAAGTGCCGAGTTTCGCCCTCGCTATGGTAAGAGGTAACGCATGTCCATAATCGTTGACTATTCCAGCCGTCCCTAGAACTTTGTGTAGAAAAAAACAAAGGCTAGGGCAACACTATTTGCCGGCACAAATTACTATGGGATATTCTATGGCGAGTTACATTAACCTTGTAATTTTTCTTATTGCGTGTGAGGTAAGTGTTCTAGTCTGGAGACCACGAACCGGCAAACGTAGCGTAGGACGCCCTGAGACTCGGATGGAGTGACGATATAACGAAACGAAAAGCCGAGGATCTAGCTGAGTGGCGTGCATTAGGAGAGTCCTATGTCCTACAGTGAACTAAAGTGGACTGATGATGTGTTTCTACACTTTACATAAGATACTAAAAAAATACTTGTTTATTTTATTACGTCTTAATTCGTTTTTTAGTCCTTGTCTGTAGGTATAATTAATCATGACTTACCTTTATAAACATCGTGAATTTAAGAGATAAGTCTAGAAGCCAGATTAAGAGGCAAAAAGGAAATAATTGTTTGCAAGCAATTTAAACCTGCACAAATTCCACTATCTTAGTCATGCACACCTATTTTTAAACAACCTTTGTATACCCTACAAATTGCGAGGATAAAAACTAGTCTTAACTTCTATGTACTCGGTTAGCCAAATTATTCATTATTCAAGCAGTAGCTGTGTAATTTTATTTTTGATTTAAATAACCTTGCCAAAAAAGATCGATTCGTAGTTTTGCATCGCACTACTAATACATCCGTAAGTAAATCAGTCTTTAGTCTACACTCATTCACATGTCATTCATTCTCATTCAATCTCATTCGCTAATTTCCACATTGCCCATGATGCTGTCTTTTTTTAATAAACACAGTCTGGGATCACACCATGTTACAAAAAGGTTCAACGTATGTATGTACTCATCATAATTAACAACTTTTACTATAGGGGCAAACGAAAAATCGCGAAAAAAAAAACTGCTGTTCCATACAAAAAGTTCCTTGACTTTGGACAAAATGTATGGAACAACTGGTTTTTTTTTCGCGATTTCAAGGTAGGCCTCATTGTAAAAGTTGTTCATAATGATGAGTACATACATACCGTTCAGTATTGTTGAACCTTTTTGTTACATAATATATTAGCACAATTACAACAATTATCTATTACAATTTCTAATAGATACTGTTAACCTCATGAAATTCGTAAATTTTTAGTAACAATGCAATAATAATTGTACACCAGAAATATAAAATAAGTTAAAACTAATCAGGGTAATTTATTCGGCAGTAATAACGGCATTATCACCTTAAGTGATTTCCAGGCAACCTTTGGATGGACAGGACTAAAGGAGGTAAATGCAATTAGTTCTGTTTGTCTAGCTTACGTTATGGCGTGGGCTTGGAGAATTTAGCTCCTCTCTCTAGGCGTAGGTAAGGTACTCTAAGTTTGTTCGGGGTAATCTTCGCGACTACTTATCACTTTACATTGTCCTTGCACTTATAGAAAGCAACACTGTCCCTGGCTAAAGACTTCATTTTATTACGTCGTCAGCTATAAGACGTCCACTGCTGGACGAAGGCCTCCCAATAAAGGGGTGTTGCCATATTTGCCTTAATTGGGGATCGCAGAATGCCCACCACCGTTAACCAAGAGGACGCTGCTGCCCGTCCTCCGGTGGGTCTGGTTGCAGTTTAAAGACATACCAAGTCCCAAGTCATTTTATTAATATATCAAATATTATATTAATCCTTAATAAATTAATCATCCTTATTTATCATTGTACTCATCATTATGAACAACTTTTACTATGGGGCCAACCCTGAAATCACGAAATATAACAGCTGTTCCATACAAAAAGGTTCATCGATCTTGGACAATATGTATGGAACAGCAGATATTTTATTCGCGATTTCATGGTTCGCCCCATAGTAAGAGTTGTTCGTAATGATGAGTACACTGGAATCCTAGAAGGATAAACTATCTAACAAACTATAATAAATAAAATAACAAACTAACAGCCTGTATTATGAGCCAAAACAACGCGTGGCCGGGTAAAGTCTGTAGTTAATAAAAATGCCAACGCCATTAAATCAGTATTATTCTTGGAACAATCAATCCCAGATTTAAACCACCAGTTTCATCATCACAAATTGTCAGTTCCATGTAAATAAATGCAGATTCGACCGCGCTAGCCGAATTCGGACACCAATCAAATATGCGTCGGTTATTGTATTGGAAACTTCAATTTAAAAATTAAGCTTTATTATGAACGAGGTTTTATATCCTCATTTGTTTTTTTTTCATGTTTTGACTGCGCAGTGCGCTTGAATGTCAAACTATTTTTTCCTTTTTTTTTTAATTTGTTGTTGGCATCGCACATTGTGCATTCTGCCAGTTTCAAGTTTATGAAGATTATGGCGTAGGTATTTTGGAAATAAAAAGTATTAGGAGAGACAAACACTATGATTTTGCCCCGTTTCGCGTTTCGTTTTAAGGACAAAGCCGTAGAGTTAGAAACCAACAACCATAGAGTTAATAATTAATAAACGTTTGGCGGGAAGGCAGAAAAATCGTGTCGCTCCGTTGTATAATTTTCCAAAACTTGTGTTTTTTCGCGTGTTGTTTTCAACACTCCGTAAAAGTTTCTAATAAATCGCCATAACTTACTGGGGCAGAGCTGACTTAGACTTGACTGTGACTGATTTTGTGTGACAGACTGACTTTTGTGTGACACGTTTTTATGACTTATTTTACCTGATTTTTGTTTTATTTATACAAGAATTATCACATTGTATTTTTTTGTTAAAAAAAAACAAAAAAATACATGAAAATCATTTCATAATTGGAGTAAGCGCGTAACTTACATACAAAAAAAACAACATACATACGAATTGAGAACCTCCTTTTTTGAAGTCGGTTGAAAAGAGCTAAAGGGAAAAGGTCTTACTAACACTAATAATTATAAATGTGATAGTTTGTATGTCTAGATCTTTGTATGTTTGTTACTCAGTCACGCATAAACGGCTTAACGGATTTAGAGTAAACTTAGTCTAAAGGTAGCTTATATCTTAGAATAACATACAGGCTATTTTTACTCCGCGAATCGCGGGTGAAACCGCTAGGAATACAATAAAAATTTAAACAAATTTATGTACGCGGCGTAGCTTAAAATTTATTTTTACCTGTTGTTTTAATTTACACTTTACCCGCCCTTTCTAAACAAGTCACGAAGGACGCAGGTCAACCTTCCAGCCACAAGAGTCGTCAAATACCTCAGTCTCCCCTCGTTAGCAAAAAATATGTAAATAAAATTCCTGAAATTTGCATGCACCCGTCAAGTTTTACGCGTAGAGTGTGAAATTTGGTAATGAGCGCTGGGCACTGATTGTTGGGGTTGATACTACCCTTCGAATATAGGGGATGGTATTGTGGTCCGGTCACCCGTGTTGCATTAGATACATATAATAATAATATTGGTAGACTTGTACAATTGGAACCAGATAGCTAATGGGATACTTATATATACTTCTTTGTTGCAAATATATACTTTAATACATACAACACTGAGACACAGAACAAAAATATTTGTTCGACATATAAATTGGGCTTGGCCTGGGTGGGAATCGAACCCACTGCTAACAGCTCTCAATGCAGAGATACTACCCACTGAGCTATAGAGCAGTCATAATGAAAGTTTAGGTAATAATACTTTTAAAAAAAATACCGACTTCAACTTCCGCTACCTGGATGACATCTTCATATTTCCAGCAATTTTGATTTAAGAACCAAACTACTAAACCGATTTCGATAAAATTTATATGGGACCACCTCTGAAGTATAACGTACCAAACAAAAAAAAAACATCAAAATCAATTATATATTACAATTTTTTTTATTAAATCGCGTAAAAATGATCAGCTGTAAAATGACCATACAAAAAGTTCATCATTTTGGGCAAAATGTATGGAACAGCTGTTTTTATTGCGATTTGAATATTGGCCCTATAGTAAAAGTTGTTTGTTTTGATGTACAGAATATGCACTTAAAAGGATGCTAACTAATTAGAAGTAACCCTGTATAAATAAAAATGAATCGCTTAATGCGTTGCTAAGCGCAAAACTCGAGAACGGCTAGACCAGTTTAGCAAATATATTTTTTAAATGCTTAAGGTCGAGGAAGGTTTTAATGAAGAGAAAAATCGGATAAATTGACCGGAAAAAGAACGGTAAAAGTACCCCCGTGCAAATACGGGGTGAGTCAGCTAGTTTAAGTATATAGCTAGGTTATGTATTATTATAAGTATGTATTTACATATTTTTTTGTATATAAGTATTCTATCAGCTATCTAGTTTCCATATTACAAGCTTTGCTTAGTTTGGGGCTAGATGGCGCTGTGTGATTAATGTCCACGGTTTTTTTTTTCTATAATACTGACGAATAGAGCAATGTCAAAATGATCCCCCGTATGTTTCCACCTTATTTCAATAATAAACTTGTATTATATTCCCTCGTTTCGGTCAACCTATCAAATGAAACGAAATTGTTTCAACAATAAACAATGTCATTAATCTTGATAATGTCGGTATTTATGTGAATAAACGATATTTTCGACGTTATTAAGCGAGATATAAATCACAGAGTTATGAAAGCCGAATGTCACCTTTGTATGATTGATTCTTGAATAAAACTAGGAATAATAGTATATTTAAGTCAAAAATATTCAGCAGTAAAAGATATTTTAATATTAAGTAATTATCATAACGGTTGAAATCATTAATTGTAAGTTTATACTGTTATTTATAACAAGTTAGTAAATCACATTACAAATCAAAGAGACTACATTTCAACATCATTTGCAGCTTTCCGGTTTCTGGTGCGTTCTTTGATCAATCCATACTAGCCTAGATATAAATTGTTGATCAACTTCAATTGACAATATAATTTATAATTAAATATATTTTTTATTTATTTAATCTAATCACTTTGACAATACACAATACTAATATAATGACTAATATATATATATATATATATGTATATAATGACTATATAACTATATATAATGACTAATACTAATGACAATGAAAGGTGACTTTGGTTCTTTGGCGAAAATACTCGTTCCGGATTTTATCGCAAAAAGTAATTCCGAGGATAAGGATAGCTCCATTGCCCGTAGTGTGTTTAAATATACTGGACCTGGGTATGACCTAAAACTGCGTCCATAACCACCCGTACTCTCGGTTAACGATGTTAACCATTCTGCGATCCCCAAGCCGCCTGCCAAGCGTGGGGATTATGGCAACAACTCCACCCTTCAAGGGAGAGGCCTTCGTCCAGCAGTGGACGTCTTCCGGCTGTTGTTGAGGTAGGTCTAATACTTATACTAATTCTTTGATAAATTGTGACTGAATGATTTATCATTTCATTATCATTCTAGTGCAATAAAACTTATTTTTCTTTTCGATGAGTGCAGCTTCAGAGCGCAGGAAAAACTTTTTTCTGTTGTATTAGGAGTATATAACTCAATATAGTTGTTATAGATTCTAACTGAACGCGGTATTCGTTTTACATTTTTATTTACCTTAATGGTAATTAATAGTACGGAGTTACTTTGCGCGATAGAATCCGGAACGAGGATATTCGCCAAAGAACCAAAGTTACCGACATAGCTCGCAAGGTTTGCAAGTTGAAGTGGCAATGGGCAGGCCACATCGCTCGAAGAACTGACAACCGATGGGGAAGAAAGGTTCTTGAGTGGCGACCGCGAACCGGAAGACGCAGCGTAGGAAGGCCTACCACTAGGTGGACCGACGACATTGTAAAAGTCGCGGACAACCGGTGGATGCAAATGGCAGGTTGTCGTACAGTGTGGCGGTCTAACTGGGAGGCCTTCGCTCATCAGTGGACGTCTCCGGGCTGATGATGATGATGATGACTTTAGAGGTGGTCCCATTACATTTTACCGAAATCGGTTCTGTAGTTTGGTTTTGAAATTAAATTACCTAACCCGACTGGGGAAAATGGAAAAAATGAAGTTGTCAGCCAGATAGTCGATATTGAAGTAGTTTGTTACTTATTTTTAAAGTATTATTACATTTTCTCAGATATTGCCACTCGATATCTCACTAGAAACTCACTCAGTCGAATGATCAGGATTTGTATCAAACGTCTACACATTGTCAACGAACTCCCACACGTTTCTAATTTTAGCAGATTTATGTGGTGTATTCTAGGTAATTATTTATGGTGGACCTAGTGTTACAGCTTTCTGCTATCCATAGCCGACGATGATTGAATTCTTCCATATTACCATTGTCAACCCGCCTGCTTGCTTTTTTATACCAATATTATTAAATGAAAAACGTCGTATGGAGCGCGTACTCGCCTGCGGCTTTCCCGTATAATTCCGCCTTGATTGGAATTACCAACTTAGCACACTTGTATTATAATTTACTATTACTTCTACACAAATATAGTTAGGAGACTCAAAAGGTTTTGTGGGTTAGTGTAAGTAAAATGTATTATAATAATAAGTTCTAGACCAGAAGAAAACGCGATCAAAGTGACTTCCTCTTTTATAGAGACAATAAGAAACGTGTTATTGGACACATTCTTAAGAATATGATTATCTAGTACCTGAAGTTAGAACTAAATTATTTATTAGCCGAATTAAGCAAATTAAGGAGACGCTTGGAAAGAAGGCCTTCCTAGTCTAGACCTAAAATAATAAAGAGGTCATCAAACCACTGTAAAGCAAGCGCTGAACCTAAAAATCGATTTTTCCGTGACTAATTGACACGCGATCTAGAAACGTAGCCGGATCGAATGACAGCCTCGTTTTGGTCTAACTTTTTAGACCAAGGGTCCTCAACCCTAGGCCCGCGATTATAGATCTCATTAAAAATGAGAAGATTAGCCAATAACTCCTTTACTTTGAACTTAGATGCAACGGCTTTGGTAAAAATTCGACTGTTGTTTGACGTAAAGGTTTATGAAATTATGTCTGTCTGAGAAAGTTTCCTCTACCCCCACGTACGTATGGGAAATATCCTAATTATACCTATTAAAAAAAAATATAGGTATTGGTATAGGGTTTTTTTTAATACCTTGCAATCTACATGTACGTATGCTTATCTTTGTGTCGCTGCTTGATCACAAGATATTAAAAAAATGCCTGTAGGTGTGTTCTTGCTTCCAGTTGTATGTTGTATCTGCTGAGAGAGATAGCTAGTCTTCTCCAAGTATCTGTTCCAGGCGAGTCCGTTTGGTATTAACATAAGCTCGCGTTATCTTTTTTTTTTAAACAATCAAGTGAAGAGACGAATAAAACGTTCGCCTGGTGGTAAGCGTCACGCCTGCCCATAACAGTAGCAGTGCCAGAATTGTGAACTTGCTAATACAATCCTGCGCCGCGCTGTACTGCGCTCGTCACCCTGAGATATTACATGTTAAATTTCATCATACTCAGTAATTTCGGTGGTAACATTTCCCTTCAAACCGGAACACAGTAATGCTTGCACACTACTGCTTGGCAGTAGAATAACTGGCAAAGGTGTGCCACTTCCCCAGGCGGACTCTGCAGTAGAGTCCTACCACTACAATCTATCTACCTCTTTTTTGACTAGATCGATGCCCAAAGGTAGAGAAGTAGCCAGTTATCTGAATTGGCTTGACATATTCAACAGACTTTCAACGCATGAATTGAAAACCGAAACACAAGTACACATGTATTAATATTGGTGGTCTGTTACAACTCACATGGAATATAAATTGTGGCCCACTTCCAAAATCGATTGAGCAGCCTTGTTTTAGACAAATCGCTAACTTTTGTTCGGCCATAGTTTGGCACTAATGAATTGAATGAAAACATAAAAACTCCCGTGGAGTTGTTCGACCGGAAAGTGCTAACTTGTTTCGGGCAAAGTTTAGCATTTTCACTGATTAGTAAGTAGTACAATAGAATTTTGATTTTGCATGGTTATTTCAGTTGAGAGCTGATAATGGATACATTTCTAAGATCAGGGGGTCTAAAATGGCCGCATTAAGCAATTCCCCTAAAAGCAGTTCATCTTATGAATTCTTAGCAGAATGAATTGTAAAAAGTTGCTCTCGAGTAACTTCTAAAGAATCTGCTAGTTGACTCTACGCAATTCAACTTTCATCGATCATTGTACGACTTTCTATAGAAAACTGTCAAACTAATTAATTCCGTAATAAAATGATTTGCAAAATCATAGTATGAATTGGCGCTTAAGTGACTGTTTTACGATTTGCAAAATGAATCATCATAAGATCATATGCAGAATTGCTAAACGCCCCCCCAGGGTGCTAAAATGGTCGCGTAGGTTTAAAAAAATACAAAAACCAACATTAAAAAAATCATAGAAAAAATTGCCAGTTGTCATAGCCAATAATAGTGTTCGGCTTTCCCTCAGCCGTATAAAAAAACCATAAAGCAAATCGAAATACTGGTCCAGTCGCGGATTCTTTTAAACCTAGACTTAAAAAGTAGTGGTAGGACTCTACTGTAGAGTCCGCCTGGGGAAGTACCACATTTTTGCCAGTTATTAAATCGCCAAGCAGTAGTGTGCAAGCATTACTGTGTTCCGGTTCGAAGGGCAATGTTAACAGAGATTTTACTGGGTATGTAGAGATTTAATATCTAATATCTCTGGGTGACGAGCACAGTGCGGTGCGGCGCAGGATTGTGTTCGCAAGTTCACAATACTGGCACTGCTACTGTTAGTGGCAGGCGTGACGCTTACCACCAGGCGAAAGACTTGCTCAACTCGTCACTTGATTGTATAAAAAAAAACTTTAGACTAAAGTCGTTTGTTTATTATCTCAAGTATTAGTTGTCAAAAATCGTTAAGAATGAAAGGCAAAAAATGAGAACGATGTAAAAACGATGAGATGGGTGATGACCTGCGGAGTCCGTGGTACTCAGCAACAAATGAAAAAAACCTTCACAACGTCGCGCTTTCAACTTTGTCTAGCATTATTTTTCAGCACCTGATGTTATAGCTTTTTTCGCCACCACATCATATTTTCAATCCCGGTTTCAATCTCTCACTTGTTGATAACAAAACAAAAACATTCTGTAAGCCCTAATAGGCTTATCCTCTGTATTTTCTATTTAACCTACTAAAACTTGTTTGCCCTATTCAAAAATTCCCAGTTTACCTCTGCCTTTTAACCAAAACAAAGGTCTAGTAGCTTTTATTCTGATTATCCTTAATTCTCCCTAATTTCGGCGGAACTAAAGCATTTCGAGATAAGCCTCAATGCCTCTAAGGCTGTCATTACT
This sequence comes from Erannis defoliaria, assembly GCA_905404285.2. Lineage (NCBI taxonomy): Eukaryota > Metazoa > Arthropoda > Insecta > Lepidoptera > Geometridae > Erannis > Erannis defoliaria. The sequence goes on along the minus strand of FR990091.1, from coordinate 8,936,108 downwards.
GCCAGCTGCGGCGAGCTACTGGCGCGAGCCACTGGCCCCAGTGTTACTTGCTCGACCACTTGTAAGAATGTTGCCAGATTAAAGAATTATGTGTAAAGTTAGGTGGTAGCTATTTCGGGTCACGCGCGTAATTTGTCATAATAAATGTAATAGGCGTGTGGCCTAATGTTTAATTTATGACAAATAACAGGCTTAGTGACAATATAACTAAATGCATTACACATACTGAAAAAATAAATTGTATTGGCTGATAAATCTCTGAGATATGAGCGTTTAAAGTTTTAGGTGGGGATAGAGAGGGGATGCTCTATCCCTTTCTCGCAAAGCACGTGTTAGTATAGCATTTGTATGCCGCGCCTGAGTCTCGACGTCATAGCTCAGTATAGCGCGCTCTCTGTCTATCTTGAAATTAAAATACTTACAACTTATTTGTTTTTGAGTTATTTTAAACTTTGTTTTCGTTGATAGGCTCTATAGATGATCAGCTTTTTTATGAGGTAATAAAAAAAATGTAGTCATCATGCCTATTGCAGCGCTTGGTACGTTTTGGATTGTGATTATTTTGCTGGATTGCTGGTCATGTTTTTTATGCACCATTTTTTTTAACTAGAATAACATTTGGTATCTTTGGGGCTTGTACTTAACCAAAACCAGTCATATTTGAAACTTAGCGGTAGCAGTAGGGATTTTTAAGGAATATAATGTGGTCGATGCTGACGGTTTTAGTTGACAGTTCTAAACATATTGCATATTGCTGCAGCAATACTTTAGTTAGTTTAGAACTGTCAACTGAAACCGCCAGAATCGACCACATTGTCAGTCACCTTCAGTCACTTTTTTAATAGGCATGTTAGCTAAGGACAGCAATACTTTAGTTAGTTTAGAACTGTCAACTAAAACCGCCAGAATCGACCACAATGACTAACTAAATTGGTAATATTCCTTAAAAATCCCTACTGCATAACTAATCTATGATATCCCAACAAAAAGACGAATCTAACGGTATTTTTTTGATCCCATAGTATCACCAAGCCAAAGTTTTGATTGGAGCTATTTTGGGAATATGCTAGGTGCTATTTTTTAGAAAGAAAGAAAGAAATTATTTATTTTTATATATGTATTTTTTTATTATTTTTTTACTATTTATTGGGAATAGACAAGTATAATATCCTTAATAAAACAAACATCTATAATATTTACATATGTACAAACTTAAAATAAATATTTAAACTATATACTTGATAAGTACTCCATAAAAACTAAAATTACTTTCTGTTTTTTTTAAGAATGGAACTTTCGAGACCATATTATCCAATTAGTTAGTATGGAAGTACCATTACCTACTAGTATTCCTGAATTTCTAATGATGAATTAAAATGTAAGTAACCAAAAATGCAGCGACTTTAGGATCTTGTATAAACGCTAACATTTTTAGAAGAAAATGTGGTACAGTTATCCTGCAACCATACATAACCAGCAGTTGGATACAGAAAACTATAGATGATGATATGGCTGATATGGCCATATGGCTTAATGCACTAACTGTAAAAAGCTATAAAACCGCGAAGCGTTACTAATACAGCGAGAAGCATACTTCGTGCTTTTTATGAACTTGTAATATGATAACCATGGATTATATACAAAAACTCAATGACAAATACAGTAAATGTTATGAAATCGTCAAACCTTAGCGCCGGATCGAAACCCTAAGAACAGATTTTGCAAGACCGCGTCCAACCAATTTCGTCCCACCTTGACTTACGACATTCAATTAAAGATTTCGTGCAAGAATCCATGAAGAATCGAATGAAGGAGCCACCATAGCATTTCCTACATAAAAATTACATCTCTCTTTTGAAACTCTAGTTACGATGGTACGCCACCTTTTTGAACAAATTGGTCGCACTTTATAGTAAGGGACTCCTGTTACCTGCTGTTCCTATTGTTGTTCTATCTCGTTCCTTCCATCTATTATCTCTTTCCTTATCGTTGCGTTCATTGTTCAAAAATTTGGGAGTTTTTTTTTCGTTGAAAGGTGGCTCATGTATGGCTGTAATGCCAGGATATTTTTAAAATCCGTAAAATTGTTTAGGAGGTTGCTGATGCGATGTTTTTCGGTTATAGGCGTGATTCTTTTCAGCTAAGTTTTTTTTGGTTTGGATTTGCGTTGGTTGCAGTTTGGTCAGGCGCGCAAATTTTTGTAATAAAAGTTGTTTTTGTATCTTTTGGTATAACTCGGATGTACCTGAAGGTCAAAGAACATATTCAGAAATTATTAGGTAATCGATAATAATTCAACATAAATAAATCATAAGATTTGTTATTATGTGTTGTTATGCGTAAGCATTATAATACGAACTTTTTTAAATTCATCATCATTTGTATACTTACTAGGCAAGAATCATATAGGCTGAATAGCCAGCCCTAGTGTTCAGAGTTAAGTTGATGTACCGTCCAACCGAATGCCATGGACATGACTTGACGGTTTCTATTGGAGAACAACCAATCGTTAATTATACTTACTGAAATAACATCTGAACATCTCACTGCTGGACATAGGCCTCCTTGACCGGATTTAGAGGTGTAGTGGCCCATGGAAACAAAGTTATCGTCATCACCAGCCAGAAGATATCCACTGCTGGAAGAAGGCCTCCTTAATAGGGAGGGGTTGCCGTAATCTCCACGCTTGACCTTAGCAGTTAAATTTAAAAAAACTTGCTAGTGTTTCAATAATTTATTGCGAGACAAATCAAATCTTCTCAGCAAACATAATCATTAAGATTTATCAAACTTGCCCCCGAGGGAGGACTTCGTCTAGCAGAAGACGTTTTCTTGTTGATTTTGAAGAATATAAAACTGTTAAATCTTGTTAATTTCACCATCACTAAAAGCCGTGTAAATGCTCAAAGGGAAATAAAATCAGAGCCCTCCCTTAAATCCAGCGATGCATCAAAGGGTGATTGGGCGTTATGCCACCACACTGGACCGGTGAGGTAGTTTTCCTCACTATGCTTCTTTCAACGCAAAACTTTTGACTATGCATCATCGTAGAACCAAATCAAATCGTTCCAAATTGGAACCAATGCCTTTACGACTGGGTCTGAAATGGAATTTAAACTACTAACCCACACGCTCAAGAATGTTTGCGTCTTCTTCTAAATAGGCTACAACTTCTTTGTTTTTTTTATTAATTCCCCAAAGATCACATCATTCTTGATATGTTTAAAAAAATCTTTTTCTCTCTACCTATCTCTCTCTCAGTTCAGATACCTGTTTCAAATTTAACATTATACTTGTCATTATAATTCTTGTTGTACATATCGCAAACGATACAATTTTAAATGCAATTCGATATTCCGCTAAAAAGTAATCGATACTGGACGTTTATCGCGACAAAACAAAAGAACGATAATTTACCACAAACCGAGAATCGGGGCGACCTTTTGGTTATTTATTACCACCGATAATCAAGATTTGTAATCTTCTGACCATTTTTGTCAAAAACTGTGTGACATGCACCCTGCCTATAAAAAAAAAGAAAGAAAAGACAAACAAAAAGAAGGTTTTGCTTTCTTTTCTTCGTTTGCCAATGAAACATCGATTTTATAATCGACGTAATAAAAACTAAACTTTTTTTCAAATGTGGAATTCGATACCTTAAAATGTTCATCGACAAAAAATGGTCGAAATTCGTTAACAACTTTTTAAAGTTTTTAGGGATGGACACTTGTAGATTAGGGCTGCTTTTAGTTTTTACTGTAGGTTTTTTGTAAGTTTGTGGGGATAGTGGTATAATTATGTAACGTATCGCGTGAGTAGAACTTCTGTTGTGTTCTATATAATTATAGGTATGAAAATGACAGCTCTTCTCAATAAAAGAGTATAGGACATTTTGACCTTGTAGGTGCAGCTAGATATGTGAAAGTTTTCACCGCTAGTTTTTTTTTCCTACCGCTTATATGCCTGCATGGTAAAGGTACTACATAATATAATGTTATGTAATATGTATTTATACAATAGGGTAGATGACTGATGTTTATATCCTTGAAACCAATAGCTTTGATGAAGAATTTAAGTAAATATAGTATGTATAATGAAAAAATAATTTAAATCGGTTAATAATGTTCTGATACATGAGCATTAAAAGTTTTTTTAGAGACAACTCTGTCTGTCCCTTTCTCACAAAACAAAAAATTACGTCACGCCTTACTTGTCAGAATATAATTTATATGGCGTACAGATAAGTGACGTCACGATTCGCTGTTTCGCCTCTCCGTCTAGCGTGATATTAAAATGCTTATAAGTTGCTTATTTTTGATCAGATTTTCATTTTCTTTTCATTAATCAGCTATATTTATGGGCCACATTTTAATAGGACTATAAAAAACCAGTCATCTAGCCTATTGTGATGAAAATATGCAACATTTTCATCAAAATATAGCGCTTCACAGTCTTCATAGTGCTCGGCTCAAAGTGCTCAAGCTGAAGTAATAGTTTGTACGGAATCTTAGTAACTTGAATGGCGAAACTTCGCGGTACTAACTAGTTCATTTTCAGCTAACGGTCTTCCTAGTTTGCAAACTTTTTGGTCCTAGAGCAAAAACGGACATTAAAGATGCAATTTTTGATCTTATGCTCAATTTTTTATCGAATATCGAATCTACATACAAAAAGAAACCGCTATTCTTAATAAACAGGTTTTATTTGAACTGGTTAGGTATTTTAGTGCACGATTGTGTTTGGCCGAATCAGAGACAGAATCTTCTTTCATTAAAATAACCAATAAAAATTATGGTTATCAACCGACTTCAAAAAAGAAGGTACTCAATTCGACTATGTTTTGTTACATGTATGTTATTTATATAGCTTTATTTATTAGGAATTGATTTTGATGACCCTATTTTCATTTGGTAGGTACTTCAGAGGTGGTCCCGTATACGTTTTATCAAAATGGGTTTAGTATTTTTGAATTCAAACTAAAAAAAATGGAAAAATATGTCATCCAGGTAGTTGAAATTAAAGCGGTATTTAAAAAAATGTTTTATGTAGGAACTTAATCATTTTAAGTTTTATCGTTAATAGAATTAAAACTGCATTATCGACAACCACTGAATTTGTGATTCTTGAAATTCTAACGTAGCAAGAAGAGCAATAACTTTATTGATTCTTTCTTCCTGCTATGAGTTGTTATGACGCTTAGCGTCGAACGAAAACACCGTTATCTGTCCAAAAGCTGAATAAAATGCAACTTTTGTTTAAGTAACATTTTCCTCGTCTTCTTACAAATAAAACTGCGTCCAATTCTCTGGAAAAGTAAATCTATATTCCAAAAGAACTCGGAGGTAAAATTCTGAATTTTTCGTTTTGTTTCCAATCGTTATCATCATTAGGAATGGTAGCTCCTGTTCGTAAACTAATTACTAGCTTTTACGAACTTCCATCTGTTAGTGTTTGTATCTCTTTGTATTATTCGATATTAAGGCGGAAGATGCAAGTAATTCTTCATTACTATCTGTTACTTCACAACAAAGTGAATAACCCGACTGCGTTAAGCGAAGTGCGGCTCCTGGTGCCATACGAGCACCAGCGCGGCTTCGACCCCGAGCGCGGGCCGCGACGTCGCCGCCGCCTGCTGGCGCTGCCGCCGGGGCTGCACACTGTCCACGCGTACAACGCGCCCACACCGCGGTTCATACAACTTGTGAACTCCATACTCTCTCAACGACCCGAACTTGATATCTTCTTCGATAAGCTGGGCAGATTCAGTGCTATACTCCTCGCTCGTCTTAGTTACAACATGTAATGATTTGGACCTGTCTGTAAATTACGTGTTTAAATTAAATAAAGAATTGAATTGAATTAAATAAAGAATTGGATATTAGCCTTCTTAAGTTCTTCGATTATATGTGGTTTTCTCATTTAATGCAAATCTTCGTCATCAATATTGAAGGGGTTTTTTTTAGTAATTGTTTATTAGCTCCACGGTTTGCGGGTCCGTTTGTCAACTTGAACAATTTTTATTAACTAAATTTTACACTGAATAACTTAAAAGCTAAAGGCTTTACACAATGAATATACCAAAAGAACCTAACTAACTATTACTAATTATTGCTAGAATTGCGTGTATACTCCGAGCAGTCCAGCTCCCTGCAAGCAGCACCCGTTCACGAGTTGACGCATGTGCCAGCAGCCAACACTCTCTTCAACCATATTGGAGGGAAGAGGGCAATCAATATTTAAGAGTTTCCTTTCCTAGGTTGAGTGGTTTGTGGTCTTCTACCAGCGCTCATATCTCTTAGTTCATCCTTCTTCTGTATCTGGCTTAGGCTTTCTTACTTTTTTTACCTTTATTACTTTGCTGGTTTTGATAATGGAGATGAAATTGATAGACAAATATTCTGAATTTTGAAAATTTATGTCAAATTTAAAATCATTATCATCACTCATCATTATCAGCCAGGAGGCCTCCCCTTAGTAGAGAGGTGTTGCCATAGCCCCGACGCTTGGCAGGCGGCTTGAGGATCGCAGAACGTTCACCACCGTTAACCAAGAGGACGCTGCTGCCTATCCTCCGGTGGTACTGGATGCAGTTTTAGAACATACTCAGGTCATAATTTTAGAATATGCGTTGTGAATTAGCCAATTTCTAGTAGTTTTTACGCAAATAACAGTAAATTTAGTAATACTATAAGAAATAAATGTCTGGAAACTAAATCATATTATCAAAAATATGCTTTTACATGTAAATTTAGATACAAATAGAAAATTTTCCATTGATAAGGTGTATTTAAGTGAAAACCGTTTTGGTCCTTGTGTATTGTATGAAATTCTGACGAAGCTCCAATCAAAGACGGCTTATTTTATTCATCAAAGTTCCCAGTATTCATTTGTGTTTCAAACAATATGAAGAGCAAACTCTACGCACAATACAATAGACGTAATTAAACCTATACTTGTTAACATCGATCTATTCAAATACATTTATTTCTGGTTACTGAGACCCATACAAAAATATACAAATATTATATTTCAAAATACTTTACAAAATTAGTCCTAAAACGTCATTATTATTATTAAAATTATATTACAAACGAATATCAAAACAAAAACACAATTTTAACACATCATTACACAAATATAAACAGTAAGGTCAATATATACAAACGGCATTACTGGAGCATGCCTGTTACAAAAATGCCACATGTAGGGGCAGTCCAGCCTGTAGGCAATCATTGCTAGGATTGCGTTGGAGCTGGCCCGTACTCTGCGCACCAGGAAGGCGCTACGCCTGCGCATAGTAGTGTAAAAGCAGGCGACGCGCGCCTCTGCGAACATGCCCGAGGCGCTGCAGAATCTTGGCAGCCCCACCACAACCCGGAACGCGATATTGTACAGAACCCGGAGGTCGCTGTAGCTCTTGTGTGTGTAATGAAATCTATGGTTGCTAGGTTGTCATGTAGACTTTTAATTACTAGACTTTAGCTAACTACTAGTACCCTTTTAAATTTTTGACAACCAAGGGTATTGATGATCAAAATTCATTAGTGTCCTAAATCAACAAAACAGGATCTTCAGATATACTAAGCATGTATTCAATATTTGCGATCACTTATCCGAAAACTAGCCGAAATTAAAGGCTTTGTATTATTGCTAATCTGATTTTTATGACAGGCTGGTAAGCAGATTGAAGATTAAAAATGCCTTCGTCTAAAAAATTCAAACATCTTAAATATTCCCGGTTGAGCACCAATTATTTAGCACCTAGCTTATTCCAATAACAGCACTGAACAAAATTTTGGCTTGATGCTATTATGGAAACAAAAAAACTGATTTTATTCCCCTTTGTGCACCTAGGGTAGCACACGGTAGCTTCTACTGGTGGGACACTAACAAAACTTTGCAGTTTTATATCAACTATACTATGGACCTTAAACTGCAACCAGACCCACCGGAGGACGGGCAGCAGCGTCCTCTTGGTTAACGGTGGTGACTATTCCGATCCCCAAGCCGCCTGCCAAGCGTGGGGATTATGGCAACACCCCTCTATAAAGGGGAGGCCTTCGTCCAGCAGTGGACGTTGTATGGCTGACGACGATGTATACTATACGACACGATAACCGTTTTACAAATTGGTAATGTATTTAGATAGCCACTTTGCCACTTCAACTGCCAAGCAGTAGTGTGTAAGCATTACTGTGTTTCGGTTTGACGGACAATGTTACCAGAAAAATTACTGGTTATGAACAGTTGTCTAAGTTAAATATATTTAAGTGTTATCTGTTGAGACAGGCCTTGAGATAGAGACACGCCGCGAGCGTTAAAGAATACATACTCGTAAAATACTACGAGATCATCGGTAGCTTAGAGATGTGTTAAGGGGGCGACTAATGCCAAAAGTAAGTAAAAGGTGTATTTTTAAACACATAGTTTAATAATAAAGAACGTAAATACTCAGATTAAAAAATACTACAGGTAGGGGAAAACCCTAAAGAAGCCGAGTAACCGAATAGAATTTTGGAAAATAATCTGGTTTATTAAAAAAAAACAAAAAACAAATTACCAACAAAAAAAACTGTTTTAATTCAAATGCTCTAAATTATCAGCGACGGCACCACATTATTATTTACGAATTACATAGCCATTTTGAATAATTTAATAAAACCTCACCTAAATTGCTCAAAGCCATTATCATCATCAATTGTATCATGCGATTTTCGACTCTAAACTAATGCAAGACGCGCGGGTGAAATCTGTTATTTTTCTGGCATTAGTCACACTCTTAAGAAGAGTAGAAGCTATTTACAATGTCACCGTAGTGATTACCCCCATGTCTGCCAAGTCATGCCTAATGAGGTTGTTGCTCTAGTTTACTTGACTACAACTCTACATTTACAGAGTTTGAACTCTACTAGCCAAAATATTATCTCCGTTCCGATCTTTCCGATCAGCCATTGCTCAATTCGAATTCTACTTTAAAATGCGTTAAATTGGAAACGCGACACGGAATATAAAATACGAAGTTTCGAAACCATCATAACTTTACATTGCACTCCGTAGGCCCCGGAGCGTTTACCTGTTTTTTTTCTTCCATTCGAAAGCTTTATAGAAAGAGATGGAACATAAAGATTGTTCCGAAAACGTACAGAATACGATTTGGAACAAGCTAGCCTGAGGGCGACGCCACCGACAATGCACGGCCGTCAGTCTGGTTATGTTAGCCGGGGAAGTTCGGGACGCATCGGATTATTGTAAATTAGGTGCTCAAGAATGCCTCTTCATTTCGGACGGGGTTCGAGTCGAGAGCGGCCGGTGTGCCAACGATGCGCGGCGCATTCTTCACTTCGCAGCAGCTAACTTCACGCCAGTTGCGTCCCGACCGTCGTGCGTGACGGACCGCCGCCCGAAGTTCTTCAAAAACTATCGGACAACAAACGCTTTAACGAACAAAAGTGACTCAAATCGATTCAAATTTTGAATCGAAATATCCGTCAAAACAAATAGTGATGGGAACTGACGATAACTATCGCGCGAGTGCCGAAAACGTACGATGACCGAAACTTTAAGTTGTGAAGAAAAAGTTGTGGTTCCGAATTCCGAATGCAATCGGGTCCACAAAAAATATGTGCTCGTAATACAGTGAAGGCCTGATGGGATCGCAGTGCGGCCAACTTAGTGTAGTTAGTGATGTATTATACTGTGATATGAAATTTCGGCAATCGCGTAGATGATTGCCGTATTTGTGTGTGATAAAAATATTAGGTTATTAGTTACCAAAGATTCCTGATGATCTTGTACATTAGTTTGTGTTTTATATTAGTAGTTTTAGGTGAGTACAGTGTTTATTATATTACCCATCTCTGTAGTTGCTTCGCTGTGTTCGTGACTGGGTTATCTCGAAGATTTATGCAGCTTCATTTGCATCCATAAGTAATTATGACAGTGCAACGATTAATCGTAATCATGATGCAACTGCAGTTGTATACATTTATGATTCTAATTTTAAACCTTATGAAGGAAGTAGGCTAACTGATAATATTATAATTAGTCTTTATAAAATAATAACTAAGAATGTTATTCAGTGAGTTAAATCACAAACGCCGTTACATTTAGAAAATAGTAAACGGTCCATTTGAAAAATCTTGATACGCAGAGACCAAGGATAAAACAAATTGAAATGGCCAAACCACAAAAAACTGTAAGTGGAAATATTAGTTCAAAAGCTAGGTTTTTGACAGAACATGAAATGAAATAAAAGTGCATGGAAAAGGAAACATTAGAAAACAACAGAAAGATAGATATAAAACAACATTATTTTACTAAAACACTAAAATTTAAACCTTCAAAAGGCAAAAATAAAGGAGATATCTCAAAGGAAGGCCCGCATGTTATACTAAAATCTAAATAGATCTCCTAGTATAGAGCCCACAAATTCAGTTAACGTGACATTATTACCGCTACCCGGTCCTCCATGTCAATTAGTACGTAGTTCGTTAAATATCTCACGTTAGAAAGCATAGGACCACACAAATTTTAAGCATATTTAAATTTATTTACATACAACATTAAAGTTTATATCGAAATTGAAACGACGGCGATAAAAACAAATGAGGCAATAATTAATACTAAAATTAAATTGCTGTTCCGCAATGTTGATGCATCAGTGCATTCATTTTGCAAGATAATTCAAGTTTAAATAAGTGGTCTACCAATAGTGGGGAGACACAAATACGTAAATATTGTAGAATTTACGTGTCAATAAAACGCTGTTGGAAGTTTCCTGTTAAAATATTTTGTATAAGTAGGTAAATGCAAGAGTTGGATGCATTAGTCTATCTTAGATCTGATCACCGCAAAACAGTTAGATAAAAAGGAAAACTAATTGTGAACCAAACATCATCCACGTAATAATTCAGGAATGAAGTACATTTTAAAACTCACTCTTATTCATAAATCAGTTTCTTTTGAGCAAACGTTAGTTTAATCTTGTAAGATATTGAGTGCAACACGATCAAATACAAACGTAATTGTGAATCAATAATCCTTTTCAATGATGACTTATTCGGAATCGAAAGTATATTTTAAAACTCGATAACATAATACTAAATTTAAGAAAACGTGATCATTAATTGAAACTTTGACCAAATAGATAAAAATTTGTGGATACCAAAATTTCATACATTAAATATATACGTCTATGAAAATGATTAAGTAAAGAATATAGAAAGATCAAACTAAAAGCGTGTTTTATTGCTATTAGCAATCAAGCTTTAGACAGACGAGCCAAATAAGATGTCAGAAACAAACTCTATTACGATAAATAACAAAGTTTGCGTGAATCTAAACGTCTGAAAGAATTTCAATGAAATTAGAAGTTTATTAAATTTTAACTGCTTAATAAATTTAAATTGTTCCTAAGATAATAGGTAAGTAAGTAAGTTCGTATAGGCCGAATAGCCAGCCCCTAGTGTCAGAGTTAATGTGCCGCCCGAAGGCCTCCGACATGGCTGACGGTTATTGTTATTATCGAAACTAGAACAAACAACCGGGACCAACAATTTAACGTGTCATCCGCGGTAGCGCTCAGAAATAAATGCCACTCACGGTCACCCATCCGAAGACTGACCGGACCGTCCGGATAGGTAAAACAGCACAACACTGTTATTGATCAATTTCAAATTGATATCATCCATATTTACAAAAGTAATTTAACTGTACATTCCGAAGGGATTCAACTTAAAATATCGTGGGACTTAAGCGTTCAAACTAAGTTACGGGTAAGGTTTGAGAAAGTTATTTATCCTTTCTAAACATAACTAGCAGATTTGTCGTCGTCCCTAATTCAAGTTTACTATAATGTCGGGCGTTTGTCCTTTGTAATGAGAATGAAATTCCAAGCGTTTGTTGTACGAGTAACGTGCCCAGAGGGGACTAGAAAATGGTAGCCACTATCTCAAGACAAAGTGTTGGGAGCGTCACGGCGTTTTTCTCTAGAGATTTCATCTCACCTGAAAACTGAGACAGAATTACTAGGAATAACTTAACTAACGAGGGTCTTCTAATTAAATGATAACACGTATAAAGGCAACAGTTTGGCTTTAGGATGAGTGTTGAAATACGAAACGGTTTAATGAATTTCAGTGTCGAAGATGAAGTTGTTTATAGTGAAACACCAACTTGAAAAGAAAAAAATAATAATTTCCTTGATGACACGCGCTAGATTGACGATTTTATGATTATAGTGAAACATCAATTTAGAAAGAAAAAGACAATAATTGCCTGAATGCCACGGGGCTAGATTAACGACTTTTTGTTTATAGTGAAACATCAACTTGAAAAGGAAAAGAAAATAATTTCCTGAATGCCACGGGCTAGATTAACGATTTTCTTGTTCTTGATTAACGTGTAATAGAAGGATCATCATCATCGTAATCATTAGCCTGTAACAGGTAGTCCCCTGAACATAGGCCTTAATGATAGGATAGTGAGTAAAAATCTGGAGTTTAACTATGTTAAAAAGTGAATTCATGGCTCGGCCTGGTTGGATTATTGTCCGAACCGAAGGACGCGAGAAGGTTTCCGATATAGTATAACAGTTGTTAATACACAAACACACAAATATAACATCAATAAGAGAATCAGACACCGTTTAAAGCTATCATGGTTGTTGGTGATTGTGAACATGCAAATGTACTGAAATATTAGGAACTCGATTTTCAGAAAACATCCCTTGAACTATCATAGAACTGTAATAAAATAGAAGCGTGAACACTGAAAGCCCTTAAACAATCGAAACACATAAAAAAGCACCAATCATGTATATAATGTAGCAAATAACATCGATAATAGACTAAAACTAATAAGATTTTGTATTAACTTTTAGATTGAGACACAAAAATAAAATCTAACATCGTAGATAAACATCAAAACGGATTCCAACACCAATATCGACATCCTGTCTGATGATTGAGATCGCATCTAGCTATTAATACTTCTCATAAACATTTCTAATCTACGTTTTATAAAATGTCTTCTATTTCTAAGTTATATTAATTGAAACTCGTATACTGTGCTTTTGACTTCAAAGACCTCCGGGTCGAAATATGTTTCCTATAAATATGTTATCACAACTCAAAGTAACATTCACATAAACAGAGAGCCCGAGTAATGATAAGTAAATTAAGATATTCCCATTTGAGCTGTAATGGAAATAGCACCTAGCATATTCCCAAAATAACACTATTAAAATTTTTGGCTTGTGCTTAATGGGTAATAATTATTTAGTTTAGCTGTTATAACCGTAAATTAATCTAGAGGTAACAAAATATCATTCAGAAGACTAATTTATGTTTCTTCTAATTTTATAAATATGGATATCTTAGTGAAAACCAAATCATTTAATAGATCAGAGGGAAGTCTCACTAAGCGATTGCAGTCCCTTGATAATTCGTTTATATCATATCATCATCAACGAACGAACGTTAATCAGATAAAAAAGGCTTAGGATATATCCCAGACGCAGGTGGCCTAGTGGTACATATTTCCCATACTATTGTATGCAGTAGGCTAAAATATCACATGCCTTGGTGTTCGTAAATTTTTGATCTCATTTTCGCCAACAATAACAATGAATAGATAAGGCCAAAAAAACTTTTCCATAGACACCATTCTCTATTTAGTAATTAGAACGAGTTTAAACCTCCCATACCTGAACAATAAAAAAAGTGTTCACTAAAAGCATGTGCCATTTTGGCCTAGTCCCACAAGGAAGTATGGGAAATTTGTATCACTAGGCCACCTGCCTGTGCAATATGTCCTAAGCCTTTATAAAAATAAATTGTATTAAACTAGATATATTAGTGACATATTTGAAATATATTAGTACCTATACTAGTTACATAATTTGTAGAAGGGATTCTCAAAAATTAGGTACCTGCAACATATTTTAATATTATTTCTTATTAACATGCTTACAATATAATAGTTTATTGATAACACCAAAGTTACAAGTCAAATTTCATATTTAGATACGACGATTATTTTTAATTTTATTAGATTGCGTACGATAAGTTGTAAACATTCTGCTTGAAATCATGTCTGTGTCAAAAATGCCCAAAATATTTAATAACTTAGCGGACAGACAAAAATAACCTAACTACGAAATGTAAAATGAAAAACACAGAACTGAATGAGACCTGAACACACTACCAAAGAACAACACGACCTAAGAACACTATCTACTACTGATCACAAAACCGTAATGAACAACCGTGGTTGCATATACTATAAAACAGTTTTTTAAACGTTTTGAAATGAAAAGTCTAATTTTAGTTCCATATCCAATATTTTATATAAATCAATTTTTAAAGTGCTTTTTTTAGAAAGTGGACCGACAAACCGTAGCGAACAAAATTATGAGGACGTGACTTTCAAGCACGATTCCAGTTTTCCTTTATGGAATGGCTCATTTGATATTTTTTTGATAAGAATTTGTTGGGCTATATCTGGCTTTTACGGACGCCATATTGATTTATGAATTTTTTATTTCGTTGAAATTTAATAGTCAAAACTACTTATTTTATTTTTATAGTAAATAATAGCTATAAATCTCAATTCCAAATTCACATCACATGTCTAAATTTCAATTTGATCCACGAAGCTTTTGGTAAACATTTGTAACAGACGTTGGTAAAATTAATCTGTGTATCATATTAAATTACCAATAATTCTCTCAACCCAAACATTTCAAGCGCAATTTCTGAGAGATCTTACCTTACTATGTTACATTAAGCACCTTTGTGTGTTTGCCTACAATTTCTTTGAAAACACGCTTATGGATATATGTTTTTCTAAGGAAATTCAATTTCGGAGCTCTATTATGCTACACGCGTGGTAAAACAAATTTATTACTCTTTGAACGAATCATGAGATAGCGGGGAGCTTTCGTCGAATGAACGCGACTACTAGCGCCATCTCTGGACGAGTAGCTGAACTAGACTTGCATAAGTTTCATTTGGCGAGAAAGCTTTTCATGTCGAGTATGAAATACCTACGTAATTACGTATACATATTTCATAGCTTGATTGGATTAAATAATTTTATTTCTTTCACGAAACACTAATAATTTTAGTATTTTATAGATTCATGTCGTTTTAAACCGCTTTCAGAAAATCTTAACTGTTATTTTGTAAGTAGGTATAGTTAAAATATAGTTGTGTACATTTGTTGTTTGCGTACTTACAACCATATCTCAGTATAAACAACACGTACAAGACTATAACGACATCTATCTATATTCATGACTGTTTCTAATATAATTGTTTAGAGAACGTTTACAAGAAGTCGTGGTTTGTGTTTACGTTTTCGGAGAAACGCGTGTTTACACGAAGTAATGAGACAGGCGAATAGGTCTAGATGTATTTAGGTACCTAGGTATATTGTAGTTCTAATCAGTTAGCATCCTTTTAAGGGCATATTCTGTACATCAAACAAACAACTTTTACTATGGGGCCAACAAACCGCGAAAAAAAGTTCATCTACCTTGAGCAAAATGTATTGAACAGTTGTTTTTATTTGCGATTTCAATGTTGACCCCATAGTTTGATTTATTGTACAGAATATGCCCTTAAAAGGATGCTAACTGATTAGAACTAGACCTGTATAAAGAATCAAACATTACATAATACTTAGAATTTTAGATAGGATAATAAGGCTCTGGTAAGTAAATAATAAAGTAGATATATTCTTATAGTGACTTGTACTAGGCCAAACAAATAAATGTACAACTAAATAAAAAGTTTAAGAAAGCCTAATATAGTATTTTTGACACAAATGTACCCAAATCAAGTCAGGTAGGACCTGATTCCGTAAACTTGTTAAAATTAATGTAAATAATCGAAGAGTCATTGACCTCAGCTTTTATTTCGGGGTATATTATTTCCTTTGAGCACCAATTTCTTAAACACCCATGAAAATAGCACCGATCAACATTTTGACTTGGTGCTTTTACGGGAAAAAAATGTATTCCGCTTTCGCACTTACGTCAGCTTCTAGATATGGGATGGGACCATAGATAAATTTGACTAGGAAAATTAAAAAAAAATATATATCTTGCAAGATTTAATTCACGTGCATTATTTACTAGGCTTTATTTACCTAAAACACTTGAACAATCTCGGATGTTCAGGACAAAGTAAAAATAAAAGTTGTTTATTGACAACCACTTGCATTATTTAGTCTGCCTGTAAATATGGTGCATGTAACTACGCCGAAACATCGGGAGCTCGATTTACAACATAATCACGGTAAATGTCTTTTAGAATAACCAAAATGTCGTAACCGCTTTTTTATATTTTTCGAGAACAAAAATCATGAATAGGCCAATAATTGGACAAATTGTCGCAAATAAAATAATCGCCGAAATATAAGGATACGATTTATCATTCCATTCCCCTTTTCCGTGTATTGATGGCGAAAGGGAAACATAAAAATAACAAGATGAATGTGCCTACCGTCCTTTGCCACAAATATCTTTTTTTTACTCATACTATCTATAGAGATTTTTGTTTTCTTGGCCGTGGCCCGTGACTCTAAATGTATTTAGAATACTGTATGTTTATTTTTTATTTTATCTTTTTTTTACCATAGACTAGAAAAAAAAGTAAGGAAAAACTATTTTATAGTCTCTGCCATGTCATTACGGAGTTTTGGCGGCAACACGGAAAAATCATGTTGTTGCATTCTATTATTTTCTTAAACTTGAGTGTTTCCGCGAATTAATGATTAAAAATGGTGGTGTTTTATTCATTGAGTGTTGAATTACATGCACGAGTGTGGGCAAGTGATATAATGTGGTGAAACATGTCTTTTCGTGTTGTTTTCAAAAATCCGAAGAAGCTCATAGTAAAGTCGCCACAACTTTACTAGGGCATGACTTGGACTCGACTATGACTAAATTCGTGTCACTAACTGTGATTTCAAGATATATTTGACTTGATTATACTATGTATTAAAATTTGAAAATTTATAAACCTGACACTGGCAGAATGCACAACGTGGGATGCCAATAAATAAGAAAAAATATGTCATTACATAAATTTCTACTACATTAACTAAATAGACTACTTAGTATCTAAATACAGATAGATTAGGTAGGGGCCGAGCTATTGACTATGTATTATTGTTTTTTAAAGATAATGGTTGAGCTCAAATATAAAGCTATAGATTTTAAAAATAAAGCCACAAATGAGTAAATATTCTAAATAAAGCCCAGCAGGTGAAGTAGAACTTTTAAGGCTCTGTTGATATGTTAAACATGATAACTTGAAAATATTAAATTTAGAAGGTACCTATCAAGTACGACGACCGCATATATCAACGGTTTTGCGACAGAACTTCCATGGAGAGAAATGTACCTACTCGTTTGCACCACAGAGTTAATAACATACTAAATACATAATATTATAACATTATTCCTGTCCTTACGAAGTTATAAGTAAACCTTTGATAAATTATATGTCTAGATAGACTGATGGAACCTAAACGCGGTGAAAAATAGCGGTGAACTGTTAGCCTCTTATGCACGCACACTATAACAATGAGAATGGCTCAACGCAAGTGTAAGACATGGCTGTCACGCACACTAGTATAATAATGTTGGCCTGTCATTTTTCGTTCATAAACAGTACGAGACTCTATCTAGACATATTATTTATCAAAGAAGTAAATATTGTACAAGTTTATACTTGTACAATATTTACTGCGGCTAACCAGCATTGCGCCAAACATTAAAATAAGACAACGGAACGTATATACATTGCTGTCTAAATAAACAGGAAAGCAACAAAAGCCAAGAGTTTATTCAGAAACAACCAAAATATCTTCTGAGATCTTTTCGTATCCCATTGCGGTCCTCGTTCGTTCTAGAAGTTTAGTAATTAACATACATACGGAACGTTTCGAGTTTTCATGTCTCGAGATACGCTGTGATGTGACAAGGAGTCGAGTAAAGTCCGCGTAAAATGGAATGTAACAGCACAGATGTCACAAAATTGTGTTTATAGGTGTCAATGTTTTTCTTCTTCATTTTTGGCATCGCACTTTGTGCATTGCAAAAGTTGGCAGTTGATTGCCCTTATTTTTTAAACGACTTCAAAAAAAAGAGGTTCTTAATTCGACTGTTTTTTTTTTGTTTTATAAGTAGAATTTTGGTCTACGTCTTGGTTAATGCGTTTCCATTCCAAACGAAACACAACAGCCGATTAGAATTTTTTGAAATAGCATTTTTATTCGTCATTAAAATTGTTTACTGTTTGAAATTTTTTTTTAGCTCTAGCCTACTCTCCTACTCAGCCTGCTTGTTCTTTTCGTGTTGTTTCCAAAACTCCGAAGAAGCTTGTAGTAAAGTTGCCACGACTTTACTAGGGCATGATTGGACTTGACTGTGACTTACTGTGTGTGACTTGGACTGTGACTACGACTAATTTAACTGCAGAAAGAAGAATCGATGAAGAAATATGTATTCGGCTGAAGGACTAGTATCCATGGCCAGGAATTATTAAAAACAACAACAAGCCTGCTTGTAAATCCGCGCCAAAAACGGTAAATAATCATAGAAATTTTATGAACATCCCTAGCATTCAAAAGTTTGGTCTTCTGTACAATAAATACTTAATATTTCTACACATTTCAAAAAAGGATTTCTCTAACGTCTCAAATAGTAAATTTTAAAGAAATATTGTGTTGTGTGTCCTTTGAGTTGAGTGAAAAATTAATTTCGTTCAAAAACACAGTCTTGTAACAGTTTGAGTGGTCCCTTGGGTAGAATTCACTGAAATCTGCTTTGGAAAGATAACAAAGTTGGCGAACTTCGTTATTTTCTATAACCAAAGTAATATTCGTGAGTAGTTTAGGTTCGGAGTTGTTTGAACTAAAAGCCTGTCGTTTTTACTTATCCCATGATATTTAATATTTACAAAAAAACAAACAAATGAAAGTTGAAAATTGAATGTATTCGATTATTGTTAATGTTTTCTAACAGAATTTATTCTCGAACATTTTGTATTTGTTCTTTTTATAATTCCTGTGTCCTGTGATTCTGGTAAAATAAAGAGAATAGAAGAATTGATAATTTGAAAAACTTTAAAATATTACCTTTACTTGAGATATAACAATATTATAATTTTATTATGAAAACTGACGTGGTTTTGACACATTTTTGTTTTATTTATACGGGAATACTCACGTTTAATTAAATCGGATACTCCGACTATAGTTTCGATCACATCCGGTGACCTTTTACAAAGAGTGAAAACAGAGCCCGACGCGCGTGCAGCGCGCGTGTGTGTGCGTGTGCTAAGCATGACGCAGCTGCACGCGCGTCGGGCTCTGTTATCACTCTTTGAAAAAGGTCACCGGATGTGATCGAAACTATAGTCGGAGTATCCTATTTAATTAAACGTGAGTATTCCCGTATAAATAAAACAAAAATATTATAATTATAATGAATTAATTAATATTGAACTTACAAGCAAACTTTATATACCTATCCAAAAACATTTTTCATTTTTTTTTAGTTTTTCCGGAATATAGCTCTGCTATTATGACTTTAGATAATTTATCGTTAGCCAAACACACAAATAACAAACGACTTCACTCTTTTTAACATCGACGCGACGCGTGATCTAAACGCTAGCGTTCATTTAACCCAACTCATACCTAGCATTGCCATTCAACGTGGCAATGCCGCCAGCATGCTAGGTACGCTGCCGACTGGTAGTAAGCTTGAGCATTTGAATTCTCTCTAATACTCGGTCTGGATACAATCCATAGACAGCTCAGCCTTATAGCCTTATAGTTCAGTTGGTAGCACGTCTGCCTTCAGAGCTGTAGGGCGTGGGTTCGATCCCCAGCCAGGGCAAACATTTATGTAGCGAACATAGATGTTTGTCCTGTGTCTGGGTGTAGTATGTATTTACGAAAAAATAATTTATATAAGCATTTCCATAATACAAGCTTTGCTTAGTATGGGGCTAGATGGCGCTTTGTGTAAAATGTCCCCCAATATTTATTTATTTCTTTTTGTATGGTAGGTTTATTAATAGTTAGATAAGGTTTAGTAAGGTAAGTAGTTAGACTTTATGTATTTTTTGTCTCTTTTTTTTAACTATCAAATGTTAATAATGTATTAAAACAATATTTTATCAATGCGAAAAAGGCTGAACGGAATGGAGGTAGCTTGTTACTCGGGCCTTTTTATTATTATCATCGTCACACGGGTGAAACCGCGGGGTAAATAAGGGCAAGTGTTTGAAAAACATAACCCCTTAACTCCGGTGCCAAGTAACCCAAGTGGGATAGTTATAAAAGCGCGGAAGTAACTTAGGATAAACTTATTCCGTTCAAGATGCTACAAACTATTTTTAGAGAGGGGAAGTGAGTTTTTACGCGCGTAAGTGGTAAGGAAGTGAGGAAAATAAATAAATTGTCTATGAATTAGGGGAATGGCTTATAAAGCTTTTTTATCGTTAGGTGAATTATGGTATGTATAGTTTTGAAAACACTGGCAAATGCACTATTTGTTTGGAGTTTAACGCCTGAGAGCGAGGCGGACTCGCGTACGGAGAGTTCGGTTTTTTTTACTCTATAAAAGTTTGTGTTTGACCATAACCTGTCTAATAATAATAATAATATATAGCCAGCGACAATGATAAGATGAATGGACGGGAAATAAGCGCACGGATTTTGAAGACTATGTTGAGCGCCGGCTCTGCACTCGCTTCAGTCATACTCTGCCTTTGCGACTTGCGAGCCGTACGATACGACAATACCAACTTCTAATACATGTACATGTGCTCTCTTTTTGTCATGCAGTAATTACATTCGCTTTCTCTATTTTCCGGCAAATGTAATATGCATACTTTTAGCTAGTTATGCTTGATTGTGTTATCTAGTTAATTTTGATCGATTTGCAAGCGCTGGGCCCGTCCATTCCATTATCACCGTCGCTGTATATAGCAATGATTTGATTTACGATCGAGAAAGCGTACCTAGAAGAAAACAGTTTACGAGCTGGAAGACAAGACACCTAAAATTTACTTACACAAATATCATTTTACGTTTATAAATCCCAAACTAGTTTTTTTTGTTTGTTGTTGTTTTTTTGTGTTTTTATTAAATGTTTTTTGTTGTTTTACTTCAACAGTCTAACACCATAATCACACCAAGTTTGACTCTTGCCTATACTATGCTAAAAGAAAACTCTTTTTTTTTCTTTTGGCACTTTGATTTAAAAACAGAACAAGCGCCTAAACGTCCCTGTCAGTTTCTTTCAAGTAACATCACGTAAAATCCCTTGTAAATATTATCCATGTTAGAAATGTTGTGGAAATGAAATTAATAACTTAGGGTTACGTTTGCCCAGTCTGATCCCTCTAATCAACTCGCCCATAATCACAAGATGGAAGTTTACCCACGCTTTGATGTTCTAAATTCAACATTATTTTTTTAATATTTAAAAGAATCTTAAAACTCCAAGCCTAACTCTTTGATCTTCATTGACGAAGGCCGAAATTAAAAAGCAATCATAAAAACTTTTTTGTTCAACGCAAATGTGTTTAAAAGCCAAAAAGCTACTAGGTAGGTACAATACAGTTTTATTTTTAACACTTAGATTAACTCCATGCTTTATTGTTTTTAATAATGCAATGCAATGGATACAAGTCTTTCAGCCGCAACATATTTCTTTATCGATTTTTCTTTCTGTTTTTTCGTCTTTATCTTCAGTCAAATGTGCCCTAATCACAGTCAAAGTCACATGAAGTAGATAAATGACGGTCAAGTCCTATCATGCCTTAGTAAAGTCGTGGCAACTTTACTACAAGCTTCTTCGGAGTATTGAAAGCAACACGAAAATACATTTCTCACCATATTATTGACTTGCCCACGCTCATGCACTTAAATAGGCACTTAATGAATAAAACGCCACTATTTTTATACATGAACACTCAAAAAAACACAAGTTTTGCAAAATAATACAATGCAGCGACATGTTTTTTTTCGCGTTCCCGTCAACCCTCAACTCCAACAGGTTGCTGGAAATAAGCGCACGGATTTTGAAGACTATATGTTGAGCGCCGGCTCTCCACTCGCTTCAGTCATACTCTGCCTTTGCGACATGCGAGCCGTGTTATACCCCTATACAAACTTCTAATACATGTACATGTGTTCTCTTTTTGTCATGCAGTAATTAGATTCGCTATCTCTATTTTCCGGCAAATTTAATATGCATACTTTTAGCTAGGTATGCTTGATTGTGCTGTCTTGTTAATTTTGATCGATTTGCAAGCGCTGGGCCCGTCCATTCCATTATCACCGTCGCTGCACAGTACTATGTATTTGTACAAAACATACCTAGTGGTTATAAGTACGTAGTACGTAGTAAGTACTTAAGTTATATTTAGAGAAAAAATGCGTTAATAAGTTTTATAAGTTTAATAATAAATTTTTTTTCTAACTCACCGAAAATGTTATCAATTATTTCTTTCATTTTTAGAGCGTCATAAACTTTTTACGGCGGCAAAGGATAGTTGTTTCAGCTAATTCTGTTTTACTATAGCCGTTAAAGAGTTAAACCGGTTGTTAAATTTAACCGCGCCTTAACTTTTGGTTCAACAGGCGATTAATAAAACTACGGTTAATTGACGGTGTTTTTAATTGTAGGTACTGATTTATTACACTATAATGTTATGTTTCAATTTTATTTAGTTTTAGAGGAATCGAGAGTGTGAGGCTATACTTGTTTTAACTTAAAATAGTTTAATCTTACAAGATAATTGAGTCACCGGAGGACTAATTACATCACAGAAAAGCGAAGGCCCTACTCTCTTCAGTGAATTACAGCATTGCCCAAAAAAATACGGGTAATATTTTTCTATCAGCTATCTAGTTTCCATATTACAAGCTTTGCTTAGTTTGGGGCTAGATGGCGCTGTGTGAAAAAATGGCCACCGATATTTATTTATTTCATGTGTATTTAAGTGTTTTTTTTTGTTCCACCGTAACTTCCAAATGCCTGAACAGATTAAGATGCCGATTTAAACGACGTTTTTTTCAGTATTGGTTTTAGACTTTTTTTTTGGTTTTTTTTTGTCGTTAGAATCCTTACATCATCCCGAGTAACACAAAAAAAACAGTATAGCGGATGTACGACACGGTCGAACCCAATTACAAATATGAAAAAAAAACTATATTTTTTTACATAGTTCTAAAACAGTATGGCGGCTGTATGACACGGTCGACACCATTTACAAATAGGAAAACAAACAATTCTTTTAAGTTTAAGTGGGTTGTTTGGCAGGGCCTTTGGCAGTTTTTTTTATCGTGTTTTTAATTGTTTTTGATTTGCGTATTAAAATAGAAAAGTCTGTTAATTGACCAAGCGAAGCGAAGGTCTGAGGTGACAAGTCGGTGCGGTTCTAAATGTATAATATGTATTTTCTTATGAAACGTTGATCTGATCTATAAGAAATTTTGTAAGCAAGTAAAACTATCAAAAAAAAAAACATCATCATCATCAACAGCCGCAAGACGTCCACTGCTGGACGAAGACCTGAAGGAAGGAAAAAATATATTAAGTTCTCATAATTATGTGACTTGCTCAAGGGGCTCTGAAGATTGTTTGTTTTTCCGTTCCCCGGGAAAAGTTGCTATTTACTGTCCGTCGTCGAGATGCTACAAACTACCGCCATACAAAATTTAGTTAAGATCGGTTTAGCCATTTAGTCTTATAATGGTAAAAAACAAACAGACAGAGAGACTAGACAGTTATATTCAGTTTCATAGCCAAAGACCTGCTAAGCCATTTCAAACTTAACTGTACTACAAATAAAGTCCCTAAACCCTCCCACGTGATACAACGAAACCTAGCACGCAAATCAATAAAAAAATCCTTAAATAGAACTTGTTTACCCCCTTTATAACACTTTCTAGTAACCGGTAGCCACCCGGAAAACTGCCCGTCTCAGAAATCTCGTAAAAATGTAAGAAAAGATATAAAAGTGTTAAAACATGTCTTAACACTTTACCATGTGTTCAAAGTAAACAATGTTGGAAGTTTAATTAGTTTTACAAGTTATTTACGGTTTGTTGTGTAAAGTTACTGGGGTTCTATCCTCGCACATTTCCATAGCGCGTATGAAAACATTTGTGTTGGAGCTTTTTGGAAGTTGATTAAAAAAAGGTTTAAGCATGACATAATCAGCTGTCGAATAGTCTACTGATAGAGACATAATCTTTGATTATATACCCAGAGAGCTAGATCCTCCAAGGACATAATACGCCTGCCTTCGAAGGGTGATAGGGCTAAATCCACCATTGAAAAGCGAAAGGCCTACTTCATAGGTAGAACGGCTATCAGAACAATGTTGTAAAGCAAATGTATAGAAAACCGCTGTCGCCAGTTTCACACATTATTGTATAGAAACTACGACGAAAAATGACAATCATTGGTCGCGCATTTGAAGTAAAACGCTCGTAATGCCATTTTGCAATAGATTAAAATTGATCTAATTACGATGCAATGTGGTTTGGTTTCCTACTCGTCTAATTTAAATTGTCTTTTGAGTATTTTCAGTTTAAAAACATGTATTATGGTAGAATTGACATTAAGCACATCGCGCCGTCACATTTCTGTTCTATTCACTTCTCTCTTCAGTGATTGTAACGGATCCGGAATTTGAACCCACGTCCTCACAATTCCTTTAGATAATAAAAAAACTAAATTTTGCTTAATGTAATCTCCTAAATTACCTACTAATAGCGACGGTGATAATGGAATGGACGAGCCCAGCGCTTGCAAATCGATCAAAATTAACAAGACAACACAATCAAGCATACCTAGCTAAAAGTATACATATTACATTTGCCGGAAAATAGAGATAGCGAATCTAATTACTGCATGACAAAAAGAGAACACATGTACAATATTGTACATGTATTAGAAGTTTGTATTGTCGTATCGCCCACTAGGTAGACCGACGACATTGTAAAAGTCGCGGGCAACCGGTGGATGCAAATGGCAGGTTGTCGTACAGTGTGGCGGTCTAAGGGGGAGGGTTTCGTTCAGGAGTGGGCGTCTCCGGGCTGATGATGTTGATGTTGATGATTGTCGTATCGTACGGCTCGCATGTCGCAAAGGCAGAGTATGACTGAAGCGAGTGGAGAGCCGGCGCTCAACATAATACTTAATCTTCATAATCCGTGCGCTTATTTCCCGTCCATTCATCTTATCATTGTCGCTGCCTGCTAATCATATTTTGAAAAATGATATGTCAGAGACGTCTCAATAAATCCAATATTGCAGATTTTAAATAATTATTTCATCTTCTAACTAAATTGGCTATCATCGAGTTTGATATCAAAGAAATGTATAACTTGCTATTAAAAAAAAATCGGGCGTACGTTACAATCAATAATGTGGGTCGTCGTAAACGTACGTTAAATTCCGAACTAATTTGACGCATTTGCCGCGTTATGTGAACGTTACGTGTACCTATAACCTCTCATAGTTACTCAAGATTTCTTACTAAAAGAATAAGGATAACCCTGTAATCGGGGATGGATATGAAAAGAATATACCAAGATCCTAATAAATGATGTAATAATCCCGTTCTTCCCTATTTGGCTATTTGCTAACAAAACTACATAACTCCAAAAAATCACATTTCCACAACGTTACAATAATGTCACCGGCACATAACTGAAATAAGGAAAACAAGTTATTACCCATTTTTCTATAAACAAAAGGGAAAGGAAGACACATTACTCCGCCCAGTAAAGCGTTTGACATGTCTTTGATGTATGGCACGAACAAAAAATGCCTCTGGTATGAAGGGAATAATAAAAATAAGCTTTCCTCGTTCTGTTCTCGCTTTGTAGGGCTAAGTATGTGTTTTTTCACCGATTTCCTGGTGTGTATTTTTAATTTGTTATATGGTGGGAAATTAAATTACATAAAATATTGCAAAATATACAGGATGTATTCTAGACGACGGACTGACATACTTTACGAATAGGCATGATGACTAAAATTTTTTTATTACCTCATAAAAAAACTGATCATCAATAAAGCCTATCAACGAAAACAAAATTTAAAATAAATGAAAAATAAATAAGTTCTAAGTAATTTAAAGCTAGACAGAGCGCGCTATACTGAGCTATGACGTCAAGCCTCAGGCGCGGCATACAAATGCTATACTAACACGTGCTTTGCGAGAAAGGGATAGAGCATCCCCTCCCTATCCCCACCTAAAACTTTAAACGCTCATATCTCAGAGATTTATCAGCCAATACAATTTAATTTTTCAGTATGTGTAATGTATTTAGTTATTTTCATCACTAAGCCTGTTATTTGACATAAATTAAACATTCGGCCACACGCCTATTACCATACCCCGTGGATACGAGTAAATGACGGCTGGTAACGATGTACGAAGAAAATCATACATCATATATAGCTAACAAAACTCTTTACTGATTTTACCAGAAATAACGATCATTGGGCAAAAAGGACTTAGCTTTCCAGCCCGCCTAGTACGCGAGCCGTGATAAACGTCTGTCCTCTCTTTTTTCCCCGCGAAAACGAGACAGACGTTTCCATATTCTAGCTTTATCACTTTCCCGCGCGGGGAAAGACCAATTAGTCCTCGGCGCGTGCTAGGGGGCCTGGAATAATTAGGACAATACTGGTAAACGTAGTTTATTTAGGAATTAATTAATTAGATTATTCAACTAGGGCGGTAGTTTGTAGTAATATGAACAATTGAACACGAATAGTGGATCCCAGAGGGTTTTTTATTATGTTGTATAAAATGTATAATAATATTCATACATTATTTTAAGCTTGTTTTTTTTTAATTACCATCAAATGCTACAATCAGCTCAGCCTGAGGTTTAGTCTGGATTAGTTTGTGTTATAATATAACAATAATATCATGTAATATATTTTAATTAGTCTCGATTTTCTCTCCTGGCTGATAATGATGATGATGATGAGTCTCGATTTTATTTTAAGTACTTCTTTAATTATATATTTTTGTAGTGGTAGGACTCTACTGCAGAGTCCGCCTGGGGAAGTGCCACACCTTTGCCAGTTATTCAACCGCCAAACAGTAGTGTGCCAACTGTGTTCCGGTTTGAAGGGCAATGTTACCAGATAAATTACTGGGTATGAAGAGATTTAACATCTATTATCTCAGGGTGACGAGCGCAGTGCAGTGCAGGATTGTGTTCGCAAGTTCACGATTCTGGCACTGCTACTGTTAGTGGCAGGCGTGACGCTTACCACCAGGTGAATGTCTTGCTCGTGTCGTCACTGGAACGAAAAAAAAAATATTTTACCTAAATGTATTTATATTAAAGAGACGATAATTGATTATAATTGCAATGAAAATATTTCATGTCTTCAGTCTCTTTCTTCTTTCAATCTTCGTTAGTTCTATTTTTATAACAAATATACTAATAATACAATATACATTTTTTTTAATCGAGACAAAAAAATAAGATACACATGCAAAAGAAAGAAATAGTAATATCATGTTACAAGTTAGTTAGTTAAATAATGAGTATTAATTTACAGGTATTCTAATTTAAGCATATATATTTATAGAAACATACGATACCGTATTAATTTTAATGAACTTTATAATTGAGGCGAAACCAACGTATCCCTAATTAAGCACGGAACTCTAATCAAACCTTAATTATTCAAGTTTTTATCTGCGGCCCGGTTTCGTAGGCAAAACCGTACACATTCAGGTCAAAAATGCCCTCCCTTCGGTCTTTTCGGACAATTTAGAAGTTTCCCGAATTAACGTTATTACAATACTTGTCCCTATAATAAAATTCTATTTCCACTTTTAAACTTTGTAACGGTCGTGTTCGAATTTCAATGGTCGATAGTCGAATGTATTTACACGACTGGCCAAAATTTATTATTTTTAATTTTGTCAGTTTATTTGAATGTGGGGTAGCCATAAACACCTACATTTATGTGGACTTTGTATATATATTTTTTATTTATATACTGACGTATATATGTTCTTTAGAACATTATTGTCGGGCTATATTTGACAGCTTATTTGGATGTTAAATTATGATAATTAATATTATGTTCATGGCAAAGATTAATTTGCCTAGTCGGAATTGGAAATTGGCTCTCAAATTATGCCGCTATGATACATCATTAGACGCTAAGTAATTTGCCTTTACTGGAGAAAAAAAATGACATAAATCCGTTTTCTTTTCATTTTTTCAAATAAGTTTAAAAAACCTTTATAACACTACAATACAGCAATTTCCCCGTTTCTGTCAATTTCTTAATGTCCATATTTTTCTTATTTCTTTTAAAAAGATTAGACAAAAGAGCAACGAGGTGGGTTAACAAAGCCATTGTCGGCACAAGACTTTTCCCTGAACATTTTCATAAAACTGAATATACTTCGATCTTAATAGAATTTGCCTGTTAGCACCCAATGGATTTTAGTTTAGTTGGATTTTTCGTTAGAGCGAACTGCATTCGCGTTTTCTACTGCTCTTAAAGCTTTGGTCTATCACAAAAATATTTATAATATTTCAGAACCAACCCTGTATTACGTTTTTCACGATGACATTTAGCGAAAGTGACGTTCTGCGTCACGACCATTTTTAGCATGCAATTATAAAAATTCCAAAAGCATCGTTTATTCCATTTAACCATTCCATTTATTTATAGCATCGTGTTTTTTATGTATTTATTTTTCTATTTCGTTATTTTGCTAGTACATTTCGGTCTGTCTTGCTGTATTTAATGTTTAGTTAAATAAAGAATATGATGTCAACAGTAGGACGGGAGACTAGAGTATATTTTTGAAGCCGATCTTTTTAAGTTTTTATGCAATCTCGGAACTATGTACAGATTTCTGTACGCGCTGTGGCTCATTTCTACGGAGAAAAAATTTACCGTCGCGTATTCTGAATTCAAAGTAGCGTTTGCGTATTCCAAATACAAAACTAGCGCCGTGTTTCGTTTCATTTCGAATTTGGAATACGGTCACATTCTCACGATTTTTTAGTAATGTTGCTAGCTATGCTTCTACGCTCCGTTTCTTTTATGCTATTACGATTCTAGTGGCTTAATAGAAGGAAAGGCGTGTTATTCACTGGGCAACAATGTTTGGTAATATTTAATTGTGTTTATCACTTTAAATGTTTTAAAATATCATAAATCAAAGCTAAATTCGAATAATTATATGTCAAAAATACCACCCCGTCGCGGTTTCATTTCTGGAGGTATTTTTTCTGGAAAATTGAAACCGTGGTATATTTTAATCGTATATTTATTTACTAGACTACTAGATTTTTGACCCCTAGGTTTTCACACGTACAACCTTTAAATCAATTTGCTCATATTTGTATGCAAAAATCTACAAAAATGTATGAGGATCTCAACAGCGTTAGTACGTTGCTATTCAAGTTATTTTCCAACACAAATAATCTCCCATTTGTTCCAGTAAATTAAAAAAACCTTCGCATTGCTCTATCAAAATTAACACCCTCGTCATTAATTTAAAGGGAAAGAGAAATTTTGTTATCTACTTTTGTCTCACTTTGTCATAACTGCTGCTGTCAAAAAAACACATAATTTTGCGTAGACAGAGAAATTTTGATATCTCGTACGACGTACGTACATTGTTAAAGAACTAAAACTACACTGTACTAGGACACAAAGACGAAAATTGTCGTGAATAACAACGATCTCAGATCTCACCAAATATAAAATTTCCACTTCATAAATTTCGTTCACTAAAACTAGAACCTGTAAAGTTCTAAGGAGCTTCAATACCGAGTACCTACTTTATGTGATACTTCAGAAAAAAGGAGAGAGGGATATAAATTATTACCATTATTACCGTCTATCTCATTCCAGCGGACGGTCCGGGAATATTTTACTAAGTTTCGCGTCGACCTTGGCGAAAATTCGAATTTCGAACTCGACGTTTGCTTCAGACCACAGAGTATAAAAAAGTTCGACATAGTACTTATCTGCTTTACGGTTAGCTATCGTTACTTATTCACAGTTGAGCTATCTGTGACTCTGTGACACTTGAAAGCCTTTAGCTATCCCGAGGCTTACTTTTTAAGGTGGCTACAGACTGAATTTTAGTTACGCATTACGAGTCGAGATCGCGCGAGTGGAGTCGTCGAAAGCCGTGGTGTCGGGACATAAACACGCATTTGTATCGCTCACTGTTTTAAGATTTCGTGTGTTACCCACTCTTATAAAAAAATTAACTTACGAGCTGTAAAGCTGTACCTAGACTACTTTAAGCTCAACCTTCAACTTCAACCTTTTTTGCAGGATTTGTGGTTTTGTACATGTATTTTATTATTTTATAACTACGAGTAGAAAAGTTTGTCCATTCGCCCCCGAATTTTACGTGGTAATAGCTCTGAAAAATTTAAGTTGTAAAAGGTTTTTTTTTTATGGTCGTAAGTATATTATTCTGCATAGTTCTACAGAGCTGCACGAAACTCAACATCCATAGAAGTGAGGCGGGCTTCAGCAAAAACTAAATTTACAGGCATAAAATAAAAAAAGATATTTAAGCTTACAGTTCTAAAAAGATTCTACATAAATTTTTTTAGGAGTGTTCTACATAAACATTTCTTTTTAAACATTAATAGAGGTTTTTTTTATTTCGCCCTTTGGAAAGGCTAAACCCGTAAGGCCATACTTACTGCCTCGTCATACGTTAATACAATTCTTCAATGTCCTTGTTTTATAACATTACTAGTGAATATATTGAAGTTAAGTTTTTACTCATATTGACACTGGCCAACTACCTCTAGCACTAGTAAACCGCGTAGCACTAAATTAAAAAAAAGTTTTCTTTCGAAAAGTTAAAAGCAGACAGTAATTTCGAATTGTTTTTAAACTGCGAACGATTAAGGCTGTGAAAAAATAAATCGATTCAATAGAAAACCGATTGAAATCGTTAAACGCTATCGGTGATTCAGCTGTCATTAGTGCGTAATGGCGGGCCGATGTGAGTCAGTCTCGATTGTGATTCAATCTTGAGCTTGTAACAAACCACAGAGAAACAAGTCTTCATTCGATAAAGTCCCTACGCTGAGCAATCATGAATTTATGACATTATACACATATATGACTTTACTGGTCATTGAAACTTTGGTATATGTATGGTACCTATATGTTTGGTGTATGTATGATTGTATAGGTATATTATATACGTGGTGAACTGTCATAATTATGTGACCTAGTTTCTACCTGGCTATGAAACATCATACGTATATCTGAGTAAGTAGGTATAGGAATTTATGAGACCTAATAAATCGAGTACTAATTAATGTTACAGTCATACTATATTCGATTGTAAGCAACGATGAACGTTTGACCAAATAAAAGATACCTTATTTCAATAGAAAAGAAGAACTTTTGGAAACTAGAACTTTTTACTTTTTAGTAGGTTATATGATGTAAAAAATGTGAAATATTTAGCGTGTAAACTGGTTCTTTATACAAGCTCGGGTTTTGTAATATGTATGTGTACGTACGACTTTACTCACACATCGCCGCACATTTAGTGAAGTCCCTTATTTGCCGCTATCAGTAGCTGTATATCTGTGTGTCATACTCTGAGCTTTTACGGAATGTACGGCCTACTTGCATTTTGAGTTTCAAATGCGATACTTTACTTTTTTATTGAGGAACATTTGGAGAGCGAGAGATGTTTCCTTTTATAGATTAGGGTTATTGTCTTTTAAGAACGCTCTCCGTGATTACAATTTGCGAATCTAAGTGCTACTGCGTGCTTTTTGTGTGAAATACTGAAGATACTTTTTAGAAGTGTAAGAGACGTGTGAAACCATCTTTCTGAGCTAAGTGAGGTTCTACATGCAAAAGTTTTCGCAGATGGCGCCAGCGGCGGCCCGGATGTGGCATAATCAAGTTTTCTTATTAATCGTTGCTTACCTGTATCTACTGCTCTTGATGAGGGCGTTTTCCAAGGAAAAATACTGAGTAATGTGCCTTGTTTTAAGAATCTATGCAGTTGTTGACGGCCTGAAAATAGATTTATAGGTTATATAGTGCTTACATTGTATGTTGGGCAGAGCTTTGATTAGCAAGGCAAAAATATTGCTGTAAAAATTAGTATAATGCAGATTTTGCCGCGTAATCCGAGACTAATAAATGTAAAACCATTAAATAGTAGAAAAAAAAAACAACAAAATGTATGAGATTTACAGTTGACTATGGCCGCATCGACGATGCGCCACCTAAAAAAACGTTGTGTGGATTCCCATTGCTTTAAACAAGGAAGAAAAATTCTCATTTTAAAATTATAAATTCGAAGACCGAAAGGCAAAATCGAGTAAAAAATTAACCGCAGACAATCGAACCGCAATGAACGAATTGCATAGTGCGGGCGAAAAAAAAACGGAACACTTCAATTAATATTGGACGGACGGACGGGACCCGCAATTGGCAGTCTGTAGTTAAGGGTTGAGCAGACAGTCTGTGCAAACATTTTCGTAGTTACAATGAAACTTGTTTTTATTTTCAGAACGTTTGATTTTGGCTTGGAAAATAATCGTATTTGCCTATTTAGTGTTGAATTTTCGATCTTTATAGTATTGTTCTTGTTTATTGTTTTTTTAATATGAACTCAAGTATTGTAGCAAATAAAATTTTACTTTTTAATAGTATATTATTATTAAAGCTTTCGTCCAGCAGTGGCCTTCTGGCTGATGAATAATACTTTTCTATACCAATTACTTTTTAATAATTATTTCACTTTATGTTTTATGAGAATCATCGATAACGTGGACTTTTTCTCATATCGGCAATAAGTAAAACTGTTATTCCCGCAAAAATAGCATGACAAACATATCGTGTCGCATGTCAACGCGTAGAGTCACATTACGTCGCGTGGTGTGGCGTCGTTTGAATTCGTGTGCACCACCATTCCTCGTATTAATTGGAAATAAATGGGTCCGGTTCAATGGTTCAGGAACGAGATACACTATGATTCATAGGTGTTCCACTAACAATGGAATCAGGAATGCTTGGGAACTGATAAGGGTTACATTTGTAATAGTTGTCGAGGCTTCGTTTTGTGTAAGGTTGTTTCTACTCGTATGTCGACATCGTCCGGTGACTGGCGACCGGTCGCGCGACCTACACTAAGTAGAAGTCTATTGAATAAACTGAACAACGTCAAGTGACGTCTTTGGCGTTGTTCAATGCTCCAATATGAACAATGCAGAGACAGCGTCGTGCAGTTGCTGATGTTGTTCAGCGCCATAATAATAAACAGCGCGAGCTACTACCTATTTTTTAAATCTTAATAGGATTGTGTTTGACCACATTCTGCCTGATGATAAGTAATAATACGGTCTAGGATGGAGCACGCTTACCTAGAAGGAACCTGTTTACTCTGGATTTGTAGGCATCTTTAGTGCACTTTTCGGGAATCAGACTGCAGGAATCGCAGGAAATGCAATCACTGGCGTTGTTCAACGCTTCAATATGAACAACGCAAGACGACAGCGTCACGTGACTTGGGGTCGTTGGCGTTTTTTCAGTTCTCCATATAAATTCATTTCACAGAGTCGCACGTCCCACGTTTTAAATTCATCAAGAAGGAGGCTTTACTGTTCAACAATAGGCTAGATGACTGATGTTTAAATCGTTGAAACCAATAGCTTTGATGAAGAATTTAAGTAAATATAGTATGTTTATTGAAAAAAATATTTAAATCGGTTAATAATGTTCTGATATACGAGCGTTTAAAGTTTTTGTTAAAGACAACTCTGTCCCTTTCCCACAAAACAAAAAATTACGTCACGCCTTACTTGTCAGAATATAATTTATATGGCGTCCTGACAAGTGACGTCACGATTTGCTGTTTCGCCTCTCTGTCTAGCGTGATATCAAAATGCTTATAAGTTGCTTATTTTTGATCAGATTTAAATTTTCTTTTCATTAATCAGCTATATTTATGGGCCACATTTGAATAGGACAATAAAAAAAAACCAGTCATCTAGCCTATTGTAAGTTTATATGTTATCGACGTAACCTACGTACGTATTATACCCCCCCAAGATTAAAATTATTACTCGGATTTCCAGTAAAATGAGCAGTATAAATAATTCACTGCTCATTGCCATAAAAATACATTTTAAGAGAGTTAAATTTAACCGAAATTCGAACTTTATTTCCCCGCATTCATTAAATTCGGATTCTCGAAATTCGATACAATGAAACCACATCATGACTCAGCCACCACATCCCTATAAATTGGGCATAAAAATTAAAAAATATGACACGCAACTCTCTGGATTTGACTCCCACTTGACACTTAACTTTTTTTGGCTTGGCACGTCTCGTGATAATAGGCGGCTGAATAATAGCAATCGTGGAGTCTGTGGCATTGAGTCAGGCTTTTTTTACCTGAGCATTGAAAAAGATGATTTTAGCTTTACGTGACGGCATTCGTGTTTTCCTAGATCATTATTTTGCCAATTTATTTGCTGTATTTCAATATTTGGCTTCGTTTGAAAATGGATTATCTGTCCTGCCTACAATTGCATTGCAATAAGTGCCTATCTACTTATTATTCTTATATACCAAATTACAACTAAAATAAAATAAATTTGTTTGTTTATATCCCGTAAATAATAATATAACTTTAAAATTATTTTATTCAATTCTATTCTGAGGCAATAATCCATAGATAACGGTACGAATAACGAACCCATTTTACTACCAATCACTCCAATTATCTCACTACTCGCACATCACAAAACTTAATGTTCACAAAATTCAAAACAATCAAAAATGGAAGCCGACCTCATTCCTAGCGCATAGCTTGTCAGTAGCAATTAAAAAGAATAAATACGCGTCAGTGCTTTCTCTACGCCAACTCTACGCATCGAATATTCGTTATTCAAAAGTAGGTTCGTTCTCTTTTATGCGTCAAAATCGGAAAGTAGGTCAACGAACAAAGAGCGTAGTTGTGATAAACAGTAACATCGTGAAGTTATAACACTATTTGACCCGACGTTTTAAGAACAATGCCTTTTATCTCGTTCCAATGAACTTTGAATTTGATAACCTGTGGGAACCGTAAATACCTACATCATTTTAATTTGATATGAACGTGATACTGGCCGTTATTGTTTTCTATTAGTGACATTTTGTGCGACCTCAAAAACAAAAATTGGAATCACGATTCTTAATTTGAATTTCGTTGTGGAGTTGCTTTTTAATTTTATTTTTGAACTTTAACTGCAGCCCATACGACTTACATTTAATTAACTTTAGTGTCTATTAATTTTTAGTACCAGGGCTTACTCTTTCAATTTTATTTTAATTAAGTAGAAATTGCCCTCTGTCGCAAACTCATTGCGTAAAAAGAAAAAAGTATCTATGCCTTCGCTTTGTGGAAATAATTGGGTTTTTGTTTTTGTACAGCATAATATAATTTTATTAACTTTTTATGATGTTTTAATTAGGTTTTAATTTGGTTATTGAGGCACGGTGAGGCACATAATTGCACTGATAAAATCGGCTTTATACGTTTTTTTTAAATAAAAGAATGGACTAGCGGTACAATTACAATTAACTGAATAAGAGACGGGTATATGCGCAAATATAATATGATGGTAATTAATAGCCTCGATTCTACACAGCATTTAAACTTTTTAAACTTTGATTCTTGTGCGACATTAAAGTCTTAACGTCATATGCATAACACGCAAAAAAAGTATTTCAAACCTATTTTAGTTAAAAAGTGTTCTGTCTTCTTTTTTCAAACTCAAATCGTTATTCGAAAGAAATTTGACAAAACACTTTTTAACAATAATAGGTTTGAAATACGTTTTAGTGTTTTATGCATATGACGGTTAGTCTATCTAATACGTTTTTTGGGCGCTGAATGCCTTGTTTTTATAAAAGCATATATATATATATTTTTAAACACTCAACTGTTATAGCGTATTGTGAGGTCGTAGTATCGATCCCGGGCCCGTATTACGTACGGATGAAAAAAAAACATATTACTGGTTTTTCGGTAAAGGAAAACATCGATGCGAAGGAAACCTGCATTTTAAACTCTGGAGAAGAAATTCTCTGACGTGTTGCTGTTCACATGGGTGAAATCACCCAGGTGAACAAAGTGGAATAAACCTGTGATTTCGCCAACCGGCACCGGCCTAGTGACGTGAACTGTCACCCTATTGCCCTTCAAGGGTATGCCTAAGCCCAATAGTGGGATGTTAAACGCGGATGCAGTAGTATGCCCTTGTTTCAAATAACTAATAATAAATATGAATATAAAATAATATTTAAATAATAAAATACCTACTTGGGAAATATTAAGAGTAAATAATATTAGGAATATACGTACAAAGGAATATGCTTTTAAAGCTCTATTCCGTTTCATAACATCATTAAGGTCATAGCCCATTTGACCGACAACACCGACTTGGTTAAAAAACGATGCATTGAAATACGAGTCAAATGAGTAGTGTAAGAATAGGCCAAAGACGATTGGGAGATACTCCACCATGGAGGTGCATTCACATTAAGACATATGCAAGTATTTTCTTACACTAAAAAACCAGTAGTACTCATTATTAACATTGACCGACGCGAAACGAAGGCTTCTGAATATAAGGGGACAATTGTCGGCGTATATTGTACATTTGACATTAACTAGTGAACCGTAGATCCAAACTCTATGAAATTTTGTAAGCAAGTAGTCGTGCAAATACATTATCAAGTTCGAATATGAGCCAAAATGGTCAAGGTATTCAGATAAGGGGCTTGCGAGTTCTTAGTTCGATGCGAACTGCTATAACATAAATAGAGATAAAACATTGCTTTACATTGCATTGTTTTAACGTCGATGTTGAGTCTGTCTAATGAACGACAACCTTTAACCATTGTTTACGTTCCGTTACTCCAAACTGTTTACGCTACCCAGAACTCAACCTCTAGAATCGTAAATAATGTAAACAGAGACGGTTTAGTTCATCAAAATGTTTAGTTAAAGCAATTCAGCTTATCAGACCATTAAGTGTTTTAAGGGCTTTTGTATTTCGACACCTAAAGTAAACATAAAACGGTTTTAAAACGACTGTACATTGTTACACTTAAAACTAGTTGGGAGACTGCTCGACTTGAAAGTGTGTGGTCGTGGGTTCAAATCCAGGTGACGCCCCAATGAGCTCTTTAAAGTTTATGTACCTACGGATACTGTTTTTTTTCTTAGTTTTTAGCTTCGCACTTTGTGCATTCAGCCAGTGTCAAGTATTATGCCTTTTCAAGTTTATATAGTATCAAGTTATATATATGTGTTATCAAATAACAGTCAATCACACGAAATTAGTCACACTCGAGTCTTAAGTCATGCCCTAGTAAAGTTGTGGCGACTTTACTATGGGCGTTTACGGAGTTTAGAAAACAACACGAAAATACATGTTTCACCACATTATACCACTTGCCCACACTCGTGCATGTAATTCAACATTCAATGAATAAAACACCACTATTTTGAATCATTAATCCGCGAAAAAACACAAGTTTATGAAAATAATAGAATGCAGCGACATGATTTTTCCGTGTTCCCGCCAAAACTGGCTTTTCGGTGAAGGAACTTCATGAGGAAACCTGTATTCTTCCAGAGTGGAACCTCAGGCCTCCAAAATGGCTTGTTGGTTGTTGTCATACAGATAAACAAACTACTGAGACCTACCATAAGTGACATCTGTCAAACGATCGCGCTAAGATGTAAATTCCACTCACGGTCACCCGCGGGTGATCGTTTAGAACGATCTAGTCAAGCTACGTTTGAGCTACTTTCAAATGTTAAGTTGAGATTAAACGAAAAGTAAATGATTCGAGTTGGCATAGCCATGACCTTTTACCTTTTTATAAAGGTAATGAAATGCTTGTTTAATTATAATTGCTGATAACGGTAGTGAGTTTTTTAAACCATGTAGTGTTAAAAGTCAAAGCCGAATAAGTAGGTCTAGGCCAAAAAAAATATACCTTTATAACGTTCCATAGAGTTTCTATTTTATACAATCGAGTGACGATACGAGCGGGACGTTCGCCTGGTGGTAAGCGTCACACCTGCCCATAACAATAGCAGTGCTATAATTGTGAACTTGCGATTACAATCCTGCGCCGCTCTGTACTGTGCTTGTCACCTGAGATATTAGATGTTAATTCTCTTCATACTCAGTAATTTCTCTGGTAACATTGCCTTGATACCGAAACATAGTAATGCTTGCATACTACTGCTTGACGGTTGAATAGTCGCGTAAATCGGCATTTAAATTACAAGGGATTAAAAAACTAGTCTATCCACTCTACCCTTCAAATTTAATGATGAAGGTTACGAAAGGAGCTTTTTTAAATTAAAAAAATGGGCTTTACCGTTTTACCTTCCTGTGAAAATAATAATAATAATTTTGATTTTGAATTTTGTTTATTAATAATATAATAAGCGAGTGTTTCAATTATTAAAAATAATAAGATGAATAGGGAGTTTAACTGAATGTGATGTTTACATCGAAAAAATAATTGAAATCGGCTGGTAAAGTTCTGAAATAATTAATAATAAAGTATTAATAATTAATAAAGTATTTGAGAAGGAGTCGTCTGTCCCTTTCTAGTCCCGTGCTAGTTTAGAATTTGTTTGGAATCATGTACTTTGACACACTTTGACTTTGTCATTAGCCACTATGATGCCCTCCATCATCATCATCATCATCAGTTTCATGTCTATCATGAAACTAAAATGTTTATAACTTCGGTATTTTTTGCATATATTTCAATTTAATTTTCTATGATTTATACTGTCGCGATTCAGCTTTTTTGTAAGTCTATAAAAAAATTCATATTTCCCTATTAACATTATAATTCCGTTGTAAATTCCAATTGATTAATTCCATTTAATCGCTTACTTCCTATTTATGGCGTGAAATCACCTTTCCGCTAAGCTGAATGTTAAAGCTACTCCCGTGGTTCGCACAATGAGCGTGGATTCAAAGCTGGTACTAATAATGTTGTTTTCTTGTTCCAGCTGATCCTCTGCCGGGGAAGCACGTGCCGCTGGAGAGCTATGAGAGCGAGCTGGAGAGAGAGCACGCGCTGCCGACGTCCGTGCCCAACGCTGACATACTCAAGACTAACAGCAATCCGACCTATCACAAGCCTAGGTAAGCGATACTTTTTTTCTTAGGTGATTCTGCGTTTGACGTCCTCGCCTGTCGCATTCAATAGGCATTAAAATAAGTTTGCGACTATACTGTGCCTGCTATTATCTAGAAGGAACATAATTACTCTAGATACTATTATATTTTTGTATCAAGCTCGAAAGAGCGTACAATTTTGAGGTGCTATAGGTAAAGTTCTATTATTATTAACGGGATATTTACCGTGATTATGTTGTGAAATGAGCTCCCGATATTTCGGCGCAGTTGCATGCACCATGTTCACGAGTAGACTGAAGAATGCGGGTGGTTGTCAAAAGAGTGTGTTTAAAACAGTGTGCTATATGTACTCAAAATTCATACATCGAAATCTGTTCAGGCATTTAGAAGCAATGGTGGAGTAAAGAAACTTACATAGATACATAATTTAATTACAGACATACCCTGAAAACATTTCACTCTTTTTTTGGGCAGTCGTTGGAAAAACTTTATAAAGCTTTGGAAAATAATACGGAGTTATTACATGATTTTTATCACGTTCCCACCAAAACCTCCCAAGAATAATAATAAATTTTGTTCGGATTTTAAAAGATATATCTCCCACATATTAAAAAGTTAAGCAGGGTAATTTTGAAGTTAATATCACTGTGCCTACGTAAATAATACGGAAATACGACTTTACTACCAGAAGATGCAGAAACCTTCGTCTAATTCTACACGATTTCGTATCAAGTGTGGAATTTACGCGAATCTACGTACGCTTTACGACTTTTAGTGCAGAGTAGAGAATCTGTAAAGAAAAAGGTCACTAAAGGCCTAGTTTCGTGGTATCTCCTACTTGGGAGACAATTGCTCCACGCATTCTTAATATAGTTTATTTTATTTTTAGATTAGATTTACATTAGATCCTAAGCCCGTTTCAATGGGTTCTTCAGAATTTACGTATATAAAAAAACATACCAGTTTTGGCTTTTCTTTGATGGAAAACATCGTGAGGAAATCTTCTTATGTCTGGAGACGGAATTCGTTAGCATATGTGAATCTGTCTATCTGCACCAGGCCAGCGTGGTAAAATAACGGCCATAATTGTTATTATTTATTTATATAAATAAATAACGCCCATTCATCCTCCGAGTCGAGGTAGTCTATGCCGTGCTATGCAAATAGTATTCATTATTGAATAAAGAGGCAGTTGTTGTCTGATCAATTTGTAAAACCGCACACACAAAAGCACATATAAACGAAATCTGTCGCCTAAGTAAGTCAATTATAATATTAATAAGTTTGTTTCACGGCCAACACCTTATGATGCTCTGGCTAGGTGGTTATGTTAAGCCAAGAGGCAATGATCCTTGACACGGCACGCATTATCAGGAGGTTCTTCGGTCTGCAGTCCTTCTTCTTGCCATGACTTTGCCGCACTCGTTAGTGAAGTTTCACCCACTGGGGAAACACAACATAAAATTATTAAAAAACAAACAACACAAACAAATAAAGAAATAAATACGCAAACAATTGTTTGCAAAACACGCTGTTGTTGAAAACACAGCCTTATCGTTCGCTCTGTTACCACTTGTTTCTTCACACATTTCCTGCTCCGCATTTTCCCTGCCGAACAGCGTCAAACGCGCGCCGAACTTTTTACGCGATAAATAAACTTTTACACGATAAAAGGACGGTAAAATTTTAACGTGCGTTTAAATCGCGGGTTTAACGTCGAGATTTCAGTTGGGGAATTACTCTTCAGTATTTTAAGATACTT
The DNA here is from genome assembly GCA_905404285.2 of Erannis defoliaria. Classification (NCBI taxonomy): domain Eukaryota; kingdom Metazoa; phylum Arthropoda; class Insecta; order Lepidoptera; family Geometridae; genus Erannis; species Erannis defoliaria. The sequence continues at coordinate 8,895,067 of FR990091.1, read as the reverse complement.
TACCCTATATTTAGGTAATTGTCCTTTGCAGGTGGTAATCCACAGGATGTGGCCTTTTGGGACTAATATTTTAATTTGGCTAAAATTATTGGTAATTATTTACATAGTTACTAATTTTGTCGGTCTACATCAAATTATTTTCACGGTAATAACTAAGTACACTAAAGTGACGGGATCACAGTCACCCCACAGTTGGCACGCGGCTTGGGGATCGCAGAATGCTCACCACCGTTAACCGAGAGGACGCTGCTGCCCGTCCTGCGGTGGTTCTGGATGCAGTTTTAGGACATACCCAGGTCCCTATGAAATGGACGAAATTAAAAGCTGTCAAACGTCATCTCCACGGAATGACAATGCCTTCATGTGAGTTTTTAGCGGCAAAGAGGATGAAAGGCAAGTGGATATTATGGCAACACCAAATATGCTTAGGTTGGTAGAAATTTTATCAACATCATCATTACCGTCTATTCTTATTATAGTTCGAGACCGAGCCGCGTAGTGGGAATTTACCCTCGCACTGGCAGCACTGAACTGGCATTAAAATTAAATTGAAAACGGACGAAGCTGGCTATATCTATTTTAAAAGTTTTTATCAGATATAACGTGAATGTCTCAGAATAAAGGCTGTTTTATAAATTGAATGGCCGACTGATAGTCAAGTCTGCGAATTTTTAATAGAAGAAACTTTTAAAGGTCTTTTGGGACGGAGTTTTTATTAAGATTTTATTGTAAGTATTTCGGTGTACTTTCTAAGTATTATTATAAAGCTCAACACTCTTTAAAAAAAAGGAGAGAAATATTGAACACTTCACTAGAGGATTGAATACGCGTCAAATATATCTTGATTTAAATTGAGATTGTAGATCTAAATAGATTGATGATTTTAGTTTTGTTTACCTACTACCTACCTAGTAATAGGATTTTTAGCGATCGGTTAATTTCACATTTACCACCTGAAGAGTCTTTGATCGCTCACCAGTGAACCCGCGGGTCCACTTGACCACATCATTTTTTTCTGTATTTTAATTGGTTGACTGGACCCAATTAAAAAAAACAATTGTTTAAAGCTACCAGTGGGTACAGTCCTTGGAGGATCTAGATCTCTGGCTGGGTATATAATCAAAGGTACAGTCGAGCGCAAAATTGGTTAGTCAAAATATAATAAAACATATTTCAATTAGGTTTTTAAACGTTTATTCACAATTAAAATCTTTTTTTTTTAAATTAGGTACAGCTAAGTAAAATCTAGATAAACCTCTGAATCAGTTTTGTCGATACCATAAGAGATACATTTTTCCACGCGTATTTTTTTTTATTCGTTTAAATAGTGTAAAAGCAACACCCTTAATTTCTGACCTAGCGAAGCGAAGGTTTTTGAGTCTAAGGGTACAAGCGTACTTATACACCTAATACCTATATTATGTATCCGACGATAACTTGCCGTTGATCGGATCTTTATGAAATTTGTAAGCAAGTAGTTCTGCAAATACTATTATCATGGTCGTATGTATGAGCCACATTAGTCAACTTCATTTATTTCTAGCGCAAGGCTTTAGTACACTGCGAACTACTATTTAGTATTCGTTTTGAGATCAAGTGACGAGACGAGCAAGACGTTCGTCTGGTGGTAAGCGTCACGACTGCCACTAACAGTAGCAGAACTTGCGAACACAATCCTGCGCCGCACCGCACTGCGCTCGTCACCCTGAGACATGAGATGTTAAATCTCTTCATACCTAGTAATTTCTCTAGTATCTAGGGCAGTGTTAGCCCTTCAAACCGGAACACAGTCATGCTTGCACACTACTGCTTGGCGGTTGAATAGCTGGCAATGATGTGGTACTTCCCCAGTCGGAATCTGCAGTAGAGTCCTACCACTACAAAATTAGTATTAGTACAAGTATACTGTAGCTTGATAACCTTTTCAACAGATGCCAAAATATTTAGAAAAAAAGGTGGTATTTGGCTTGTAGTGGTGACACTGACACGATTAATAGAAGAGAAAAAAAAGGTTTTCATTCAATCCAAAACTTACCCCATCATTTTAATTAAAGACAATGAAAAGCTACGCAGTCAGAGTTACAAACGATTAAATCCGTTCGCACTTTGAGCAACAAAAGTAATTAAAAATCGCTCGGCCGCCATCAATTTAGATGGAAATCTAACCCGAGGAGTCGGTTCAGAATTCAAAATAGTCAAATTGGCGCGAAAAAAGTTGTTCGCACCTATTCCGATAAAGAACGCGGAAAATATAGATTAAGATACACAAACAGCGGAACGGCACGAAACAAAACACGCTGTTTTATCAGGGCGGTGTCACTCCGCAGTTTAGGTATGTTCGGCCGGCGCTCCGTCCGGGAGCACGCTAGCCTCGTCGCACGTAACTAAGCATACGTGATAGAAAGAGAGCGGTATATATAGGTGAATATAGCGAGCGGTATCCAGCGCTGTGCGAGTTGAATTGCTACTTTATTGCCTAGTAGATAGAGTCCTTATTTATTTCAATTCCTTTGCTGAGTTAACTTTCTGTACGTAGTACTATTATTTATTCTGTGCCCAAAGCAAAGCAAAAGCAACAACTAACCAAAGTAAAAAACGTACAGGAACAACTTCTTTTTAACTTTACAGGAGAGATTTAAGATCTATAATATCTCAGAATGTCGAGCTTAGTTCAGTGCAGTGCGGCGAAGGATTTTTTTCGCAAGTTCATTATTCTGGCGCTGCTACTGTTATGGGCAAGCGTGATGCTTACCTCCAGGCGAAAGTCTTGCTCGTTTCGGCAACCAATGGCGTTTCACAGGCAAAACTTCGTGGTTGGCGCCAGCGACGGCGGTCCAAAATCTAGTTTTCTTGTGAATCATTGCTTATATCTATCTTGAGGGCGCCGGGCGTTGTCGATAATCTATATCCAAGCTAAATTCTGCGTACGTGTGTGTGCCTTGTTTAAAGAATCTATGCAGCTTTTGACGGTCTGAAAATAGATTTGTAGGTTAGATAGTTGTTCACATCTTATGTTGGAAACAGCTTTAATTAACAAGGCAAAGGATTGCTGTACAAATCAGTATATGCAGATTATTCCTGGTAATCTGAGTTTTATAAGAATAAAACCATTAAATTGTAGCAAAATAACAAAAATAACAAAGATTAACCGCATCGGCGCGCCGCGGGTTTGGCGTTGGTTGTTATTTGATTGCGACTTTAGCTGCATCGACGAGGCGTCACCTAGCGGGAAAAAATAGCAGTGTGGATCCCCATTGTAATAAAATAAATCTCCTCTGAACCTTCTACTGTACTGTCTCACTTCAAGCCATTAGCTATCACTGAAAATTAAAATTTTAACTTTTAAATTTAAAAAATTTACGAAAAAAAATGTTATGTAAGTATTCTATCAGCTATCTGGATTCCATAATACAAGCTTTGCTTAGTATGGGGATAGATGGCGCTGTGTGTAAAATGTCCCCCAATATGTACCCCAATGGTGCAAATGTCTTAAACTATTTAACAAAAATGAAAACTTGTTATTCGGTTTGAATTTTTTTTGTATTCGCAATGTAAAGTTAATCTTTTTATCTGTCTACTTAAGTACATTATTCAAAAAAACACATGACATAGGTGGGATTCCGGATGTCTCTACTCACGAGTAAATATCGGCGAAATGGCACGTAAGTCTGAATAGGTCTATGAAAATCCGACCCCGAGGACTAAAATCAGAATTGAATTCGCAAATTGGCGCCGAAAAATCTTTTTCATTAGAATAGGTCTCCGGTTGCGATAATCAATGTTTATGTGGATATTTTGGGGGCCCGTGATTGTGTTTAGGGGAAGGATTGTGCGGAGGGTGTGTATGTGTAACAAAATAACAAACATATAGGCATTTTTTTAAACTGAGTTGTTATTAAAAACAAAATTACATTATATTTGTTGAAAGATTTTGTTATACTTACAAGAATCAAGAATATTTGATTCCAAGAATTTGAATGAATTGAATATAAATGAATATTTGAATCAAGAATTGAATATTTGAATAAAGAATATTTCTTGCTTCTTTGTTATACTTACTGCAGCCTGCAGCTGCTGAAATATAATTTTGTCTAGACGTAAAAAAAATATTTTCTAAGTTTCTTAATGAGTACCTATCTAAAATGTGGTTATTTGCCTAAGCAAAAGCAACGCTATCCCCAAGCTGCCTGCCAAGCGTGGAGATCATGGTAACCCCACCCTATTAAGGGGGAGGCCTTCGTCCAGCAGTGAACGCCTCCTGGCTGATAATGTATGTATGTATATATGTATGTAAAAGCAACGCGTAAGCATTGCCTTTATTTTACTTCAATCCAATATCATTCATTTTTTTAAATCTTTTTAGGTTATTTCAACTGTTTTTTTTTTCAAATCTTATTAACTGTTAATTTAAATGGTTTTTGGCTATACCTACCTCTAAAAAGATAAGACTAAATTTAATCAGTTTAAATAATTGTAAACTATTATGTATACAACATCGCTGCCTACAAGCCCTCATTTATACTATTAACCATAATTATGTAAGTATAGAAAAACGATTACTCATCAACATCTCAATAGTAAATCAAACCTAAATCATCCAGCCGTCCCCAATCTCCATATACGGAACACTTGGCCCGTCTCGCGTCACACTTGACCTATTTTCAAGTTTGTTTTCAAGCAAAACTTGTGCAACTGACGATATTGATTGATCGTCGTCCGAGTGAACAGTACAGTCGCAGAAATAAATATTAGTTTCTTTAGATTACGCTGTCCTACTTGGGATATTGAAATTGGTTTGTTTGTCAGAGTTACTTTCCGTTTTCACGGTTTCAAAATGTGGATTGAATTGATTTATGGACTTTCTTAAGAATAAACAAGCCGGTCACTTCTCCATAGAAACTGGGAAGTAATATTACTCCACTATGTAATGTCGTAGGTCCAAGACTAAGTATTATATCGATTTGTCTCTTCATTATCTAGGATTGTAAATTGATAAAAAAATAAACAGTTAATAAACATGAAAGTTATGAGCCAGGAACCATCTTGTATTTTAACTCAATTTTAACGCCACTTTGGACGTAAATAAATAACATAAGGAGTACGAAAACTCTAAAATAATGTATTAAGCGGCATAGTTAAGTCCATCAAAATAAAATAACTTTAGTTGGAATAAATTAGTTCAGTAGTTTATTCGACTATAAGGTCGACATGAAAAAATTTGCCCGCACATTTCTCTTTCTTTCTCCCTTTCCCACACTTTGTTTGATGAAGAGAGCATGCTTTTTAGCCACGCCCACCGATGCGTTCGAGCCGTCGGGCGGCGCATCCTTAAAGACATGTGACATTTTGGCCTAGTTCATACAAGGAGGTATGGGAAATTTGTACCCACAGATCATATATAGCCAAGGATATACATATATATAGTATTTGTTCGAACTTTGTACCACTACGCCATCTGCGTATGGGAACCTAACCTAACCTGTATTAGGGATAATTAATAATTAACTTTTTAACTAAAGTTGGCTTTATAGACAACGGTATTCGTTATTTGTCATTTTACTAATATATAAATAATATAAACATGGTTTTTGTTTTATTTTTTAAGGATCACTCTCGTTTACGTTTATTAAATCAAAAATGTGTCATGACTCACATCAATGTCAGTCACTGACCTCTGTAATACAAGTACGCTGGACTTCATATTGTCGATAGCAAATTGAAGCCATTTTATTTTCGCCATTTTGGCGCGGATAACCAACGGATAGCAGCGTGAGCATCCATTGGAGAATAAATAATAATAAAACTTAGACAACAACTACATTTTTTTTTTAATTTTGACAAAAATACTCATGACTAAAATAAATAAAAGAAAAATCATAATAAAGCCGATACATGGCAGGCGGCTTCGTGTTCTCAGAATACCACCACTGTTAACCGAGAGGACGCTGCTGCCCGACCTCCGGATGCAGCTTTAGGACATACCCAGGTACAATCAAAATCCCATGTGGTATCTCTTCATGGGATCGGACTGGCATACACCTTCATATCAATGTGTTGTTGTAGGTCAATTCTGGACCTGCTATTTGAGCAGGCGTGATTCTCACTACCACTACTTTCTCTCGATCGTCCCGTCATCAACAGCCTAAAGACGTCCACTGCTGGACGAAGGAGCTGCTGCTGGCTTAATAGGGAGGGGTTGCCATAATCCTCACGCTTGGCAGGCGGCTTGGAAATCGTAAAATACTCACCACCGTTAATTAAGAGGACGCTGCTGCCCGTTTTCCGCCGGTTCTGGATGCAGTTTTAGAACACACCCAGTTCCAATCGTCCGATCGTCTCGTCAGCCATTGCATAAAGAATATTTATTAAATGTACTATGAACCAAAATCACGAAAATTACAATTAAAAAAAACTTATAACATATTACAGGAGTATTAATCGATTATCGAGGACAAACATTGACGCAATTATAATCGTTGAACCGCCCTATTCTTTAGTTCCCGCCCAACAAGAGCGTTGAAAAATCGATGCCCAAGTAATTACTCCAACTAAAAGTAATTTCAGCATGGAGCCAGTTATTACATAACCTTTGTCGTGAATAATGGAGACACAGATTCGGTAATAGCACCGAGTTGGAAATTTACAGAAGAACAGCTTTCAATACATGCAAAATCTGCTAAATCTCTTTCTTCTGCAAACTCTTCTTACGCAGATACAGATTCAGTAATACCATCGACTATGAAATAATCACTGTAAACAATCACACTTGTTAAGGCGTGCTTAAAAAACACAGAAATACAGCTCTCAATTCAAATTTCTACGTGCTTTGAAACTATTTCTGTAGAGTAGGTAACAAAGACACAGATTCAGTAATTTAGTCCTGAGTATAAAATCTACAGAAGTATAGGTGTCAATGCAAAACTCTACCTTCTTCATTATTTAAGAGCTCAGACTAACGGATAAACACCATGTACTGAACGGAATGGCAATAAATATCTGAATCTGAATCTGAATCTGATACACTAGGTAGGTCTCCTTTACAGGCGTTCGTCGAAGTAACATCGCAGCTTGTACCAAATATCCTGCTGTTAAGGAGTGTGTAAACAAACATAACTGTACTTTGGTCTGAAGGATGCTGTAGATGCGAAATAGCAGGCTTAAAGAGATGAAACGTCGAATGTCTCTAAGTAATAAGCGTGCCCTGAACTTTTATGTTATTCTAAGGTACACCGCTGCAATGGTCAAAATAGCTAGAAATCTGGAAATACACATTTTTAGATTTTTAATGATTAGCCTTTCTAAACATTACTGCATTCCTTTTTTAAGCAATACGGGACTATAGAGTATTACTATTCCTAATTTTTTTTACCAGTACTTTACCTATTTATACACATTACAGTGATGCCCTGGATTTAATTTTACGATTCGCGATGACAAAATAAAGCCTAAGAGATAATAGTGTCATTATTTATTATCATAAAAAAATTAAGTAATAAAACGCCTCTATCCAAAATGTTATTATAAACCTGTAGACCTGTGTCTCTGAGAATATTCTTCTCCGAGAGCCGGGATAGAGATCTCTAGGGTGGTGACGTCACACTTACACCAGTGTAATTATTTACGAAGTCTAATATATCATCATTAAAGTATCACTTACGAGGCAGTAATGGGAGAACAGAGGTACAGTTTTATTTTATCTTAACTTGGTAGATTTTCGTTGTTTTTGTTTTTTATTACCTTGGTTTTTTTTAATCAGCTATTGGGCTATGCGAGAGTCGTTTAGCCAGGTTAAAATGACGCAAGACAAGGGTATATTTTTAGTGGGAGATTTTCTGACAGACAATTTAAAAAAGAAGTGTCATAAAAAAAATGTGCATAGATGGCTCTGACTTTGCGCAGACTGACGTGGCTGTCATTGCCAAGTATTTTATTACATGTGCCGCATATCAAAAATATTATGGTGTTATTCACTGGCACGTATAGTGTGCGCTATCTGTCGAGTTGAAGGAAACTCCTTTAAAATAATAAAAACATTTTTGGAAAATCATTCATTGCGTTAAAGTCTGAGTTTCAGTGTCAGCCCATAATAGGCGTAAACAACGAATCGTTTAATTAATAATGATAAGAATAAAATATCCGACCGTATTCTATTATAAAGAATAAAACAAGGCGCTTACATTATTTTTCTTGAAATGAGCAGAATATATTACTATATTATATTATATATTAATATATTTACTATTTTGTTTACTAACCTATGTTCAGTTGTCTAAACATAATTAAAAATAGAGCCTATTTAGTTTCGTCCAGTGCGCAAACCGAGTGCAGCTTTAAATCAAAGCAAAAAGGCTTTCTATTTAATTTAATATTTCATACTGGCTGAATGCATAAACCATGTGAAGTCGTAAACGTAGCATAAAAAAGTAGAATATAAAGCTGGCTATAAGCGTTACGACAACCGTAGCATAGTCGTGGAATATGTGAGATTCATCATCTTTGTATCCTAGTAGGTAGAAACGTATTATTATGATAAATGCGAAAGTGTCAAAAGCAGGTTCAAGTTCTGCCAGAGGTCATATTTTTTCTTACTGTGCTTTAAAAACATAGAAATACTTTAAGTGTGGAAACACTTCATATGAAATACTCAAAGTGTCAAATATTCACCAATACTTCTTTCAAGAAACTCACATTAATACATACAAACCCTGAAACCTTAACTCGAAAACCTTACAATCCTTTTTTTAACCCTAAAAACATAACAATTCTTTTTTGTGGGTTGTCGTGTAAAAATTGTTTGTCCGTTTGTTTATTCCACTTGTAGCAACGGAGAAACGGAACGACGTGATTTTAGCTTGGATGATAATTAACGTTACGCGAAACGGCAATAGTAAGCCGATAGGAACTCATCGTATTCATAATTTTAAACAACATAATTTACTATGAGGTCCCAGATTTGGGGGACATAAATGTTCCGAGATCAAGATGTCAGTGGGTAATATAGTCTCAGTGTCAAAATGTACAAATCGGTAGTGCCAAAATGTCCTTATGCCCAAATGTTGCTATGATAGAATTATGTAAATGATATAAGGTAAAAATTACAAGATATCCAGCGGCATGAAAGTGTTATAAAATCACAAAAAATCTGTTGTACCATACGTTGTGTCGAGATTAAATGTTTTTTTTAATGGAACAGCTGATAATTACCGTTCCACGCAACCCCCGGAAAAATTAACAGTTCCTATAGATCAGCGGAAACTGTGGGGCGTTGCTAGTCTTGTATAAAATCAGTGTTGATTCCTTGAACGTTAATAAATCTAGTTTAATTATAATTTCAGCGTCAGCACTAATGAGATGTAAGTAACCTTTGAGGATATTAACGTCCTAACTTGTTAATTGTTTTCTGTTGAAGTACTCGCCTATCATCGTATTACTTACCTATGTCAAATAGATGAAGGGAAAATGAGAGTTTTCAGCTTATTTTACATCTTATATCTCAGGGTGACGAGCACAGTGCAGTGCCGCGTAGGATTTTGTTCGCAAGGTCACAATTCTGGCTACTGTTATGAGCAGGTGTGACGGTTACCATCAGGCGAACGTCTCGCTCTTTGTTTTTTTTCGCAGTTTGTCTGAAGTAGTTCACAGAAGTAACTTATAAAGTAGCCTGATGAATATTGCGGCTACCTAGCTTGATATCTGTGAAATTAGTTTTTAAAGCTGATTAATAATTTTTGAGATCACTGTAAAAGGGTTTTTTTTTATAACCGACTGAATTTCTTCTCCGAACGTCAACATGCGATGTTTTCCTTCACCGAAAAGCCAGTGGTATAGAAATCCGTACATAAACTCCACTTGACGTTATATGTACCCAAGTAATGTCCTATTTACTCAAATTTTTTTTCCTTAGTTACTGGCATCGCACGTTGTGCATTTAGCCAGTGTCAAGTTTATGAATTTTCAAGTTTTTATATTAAAATCAAGTCAAATATGTCATGAAACAGTTAGTCACACGAAACTAGTCAATCCAAGTCATGCTCTAGTAAAGTTGTGGCGACTTGACTATGAGCTTCTACCGAGTTTTGAAAACAACACGAAACGACATGTTTCACCACATTATATAACTTGCTCACACTCGTTCATGTAATTCAACACTCAATGAATAAAACCCTACCATTTTTAATCATTAAATCGCGAAAAACACACGTTTCAGAAAATAATAGAATACAACAACATGATTTTACCGTGTTCCCGCCAAAACTCCGTTTACTCCTTTTTTTTCCCTTTGTTCAGTGGCCACTCCGTTTACTCCTATTGTTCTTAGTTTTAGTTAAGGTTTTGTATAAATCCTCCTTATTGCGTAATATCTCGACCCTGGCACAAACCGTCAAGACTGAACTCTCATCAAGACGTGACTCCCATTACAGCGTCACTGCTTAACTCTTTGCGAAACCGTACTTTGTAATTATGTAAATCGTTACAGAGCTCAAACACGGCTCACGAATAAACGTGTTTATAATCTCTTTTAAAAATTATGTTTCGTCTAAGCAGAATGGCTTAACTTTACCACTTAGCAGCAGGGCCTGGAGAAAATTTAAATAATCTAAGTGGGCAAAGTGGATGAAGTTATGAAACTTCGTAGATTTAGTTTCGGAATTAGACTTGAGGTCTAATTCCAAAACTGAGGCTAACATCGAAATTAATTTCATTTTATTGCCCCAACTTTTGCGCATTTTTATCTTTTTTCATGACCTCCTTAGTAAAAATAACAATGTAAAAAAAAAAACGAACTTTGAACTTTTTAAATATATCTAAACTTAAATTAAGTCTGTATAAATAAATGAATGTTTTAAATTAGATCATTGTTTGTCTAGGTGCTTAGGTATCTACGTGAATTCTGCGAAAGACTTTAATATCATTATCGCAGTCAGACACATCAACAGACAGCTTTATTAAACACGGCAACGAAAAACAAAATGGCCGAGCTGTCTTAATTTCCTAACCCTAATATTTTACGTAGGTAGTATAGTAAAAACAATCAAATAGGTACCGATATATTTGCCGTGTCATACCAATTGTGCCGGATTTGCGTATTCTGCCGTTTTTAAAGCCCGGCTAAGCGTGATTGAAGCATTAATTCGCGCTGTCAAAACGAATAAATTCGATTTTAGTGCGGTTTGAGCGGCAAAGGCTGAAATGGTTTTTCTTTTTAATAGAATCACCTGGTGGGCGAGTTATTTTACTGAAATAAGCTTTTATTAGCGGCTGAAAGCGTTTACGTTTTAGTATCTAGATAATAACTGCCTAAGTAGTTTTTGATGTCTGATTTATTTAAAGCAGCTTTACTACGCTACGGTTTATTTTTTATATCGCGCTCAGGGGTCTTATTATTTTCTATTTCTACTAAGTAAGTTACCTATCAAAGGCTTTTTTTTGGCTTTATACTGCTATTGTGTATTTATAGCCCGTGTCAACTTGGATGTTGTACATGACGTTCTGACTGCGTTTGCACTGGAAACATTAAACATTGCAAAGTTTCGCAACTTGTCGTATGAAATTAGTCTCACAACTAGTTTAGTTGACTTTGCGTTCGCACTGCAAACTGGGCAAATTCTTGTACAGATTTCAAGTTTTGTTGTTGGTCCAACAAGTGTCATTTCAGTAAATTGTGAGACAGTCACGACACGTGTCGAATGTCGAAAGGTACATACGAGCGACAATGATAAGATACATAAGTATACTAATAGGAAACAGAGTTTCTAACAAGTCTATCTGTAAAGATTTCGTCAGTGCAAAAACACAGCGTGGTAGGAACGTTTTAGGAGCGTTTTTGCATTCTGCAACGAAACATAAATTAAACTAAACGTATATACCTACCTATTAACCGTAATTACGTATAATGATCTCTAAATAAGTATTTTTAGAGTTTACAGCCATTTTAAAGATTTCCATTAATAATCTTGCTTTTCAATAAATAAGTAAACCATTTTTGAATTATAATTATTAGGTAGTTATTCAAAATATTATGCCTGACTCGTTCGGAAGACAGTTTGTTGTAAAGGTTTAGGAAATTTCCCTTCCCATGCCTATGGTGGCCTAGTGGTACAATTATGCCATAATCCTTTTATAAACTAGGTCAAAATGTCACCATGAGAAAGTTGGCAATGTCGCATTTACAAAAAAAAACCACTGATTTTTCAAAATGAAATAGGTAGAAGTCATAGGTAAAGATGCCCTACTCTGACACTAGGGCTTGCCACTCAGCATATACGAACTTACTTACTTACTTTTATAGGTAAAAAATTCAACCTATTTTATTCTTTGTCTTCTTTCTTCCTAAGAGGATTATGCCGTCACACTTTGCGCATTTGCCAGTGTCAACCATTTTTACCTATTTATTTATGAGCATTAGGCATTAACTACGGTTTTACGAAAAAAATTATCGAAGGATATGTATCTGTACGAAAATGACCAATGTCTGCACGATTCTCCCAGAAGTACGATTCCCGCCTTTTCTGACAATGTACCACAGAGTATACCCCTGAGACGATCATTAATCTAAAGCTTCATTGTTCAAACCGCTGTTGCAATGTTCGTTTTATTTGTGTTTTTATATTTTATCGCGCCGACGCGACGTCGCTTTTGGGTTGGGGCTATTAAAGTTATGCAATTGTTATTAATTATTCAATAAATTATAGAATACGGATGTGCTTAACTTTTATGTGCAGTTGAAGCGGCGTTATAATTTTTTGTGATTGTTGGCTTCGCACGATTTGTGCATTTAGCTTGTGTTTATTGTGCCATGATTGGTGCCATATTAACTCTTTGTCATTTAATTTTCATTTGGGAACATTAATTCTTCTTGTTCCTAGGTACCTACTTAATTATATAAGTACAATTTAATGCAACTTTAGTTACTTGGACTAGGTTAGCATAATAAAATTATCTGATTATTTGAGTGCTTTAATTTCGTTATCTATGGAAGCGCAAGCCTAAATTTACGATAATAATTATCTGTGTATTATATTATAGTATCTGTGATAATAATTATAAGTTAACAGTGTACATGCATTATTAATTAATTTCATCAGAACTATCTGGGATTAAATCTATGCAGATGTAACTTAGTTGTCTATTCATCATTCTATCACGAACATCATTAGATATTCAAATATTCCAAACGCGTATTATGTTTCTAAACATAGTCTGCGCTTATTGCTTGTAAGCTTGCATTGCGTATGAATTGCGCCATCTAGCGGCGAGTAGCGGAAACTTAAGTTGCATATTTTTTGAAATTATGCAAATATTTTACCATTATAATCCAGATAGCTTGTACAATAATAATAATAAACAATTTCATTCAAAGTATTATTTGTGTTTTAAATATTTATAGCTGGAGATAAACAGGTTAAGCTTATTTGAAATCATGTTTTGCAACGTGTGGCGCCATCTATTATGGAGTAGGATGACTAGGAGTTAGAAACAAAATCATTCGTCGTTATTATAAGTTGTCGTCTTTAGCTTTACAGACAAGTTAGGAAAAGCAAACCTATATTGAATTAAAAAAAATACGTGCGCGTATGCACGTTCAGAAAGTTGAAACAACATCTTTGATTTAATCTGTACTAGGTACTAATTAATAGGTACAAGTTACCAAGTGTGAGTCAAAGGTTTACTGACGTAAACTTCACTAGCATTAGCAGCTCCAGACGTTTGAAAACGTTCGACTCGGTCTAACTGCGAGAATGTAGGTCGGCACACGTACCATTCGTAATTATACAACTCTATACACCGCACCGGTCGCAAAACATGTAACTAATGCATGTTTATGCCTACCTTTATACTACTGTACTACTTTGGACGCTACATAAATAATTACTTGTAAATGGAAAAGGGCCAATGATAATGATGATGATGATGATGATGATGATGATACTAATAATAATAATAATATAATAATAATCCTTTATTTCGGACACATGATCCATATAAAAACACAAATTAAAATAAAGAAAGTCAAATAAATAATTTTAAATTTTAAAAAAATAACTAAGGACTTAGGTGGCAATAGCCACCCAACGTTGGTAAGTTGCAGTCAGGGTCAATCTGTCAGCAAGGCTTTTTATTATCGTGTTCTTACACGTGTCAACTCTGGACATAAACGATGTAATTCGTTTGCGCTGTATTGCGTTAAACGAGTCCACTCGCGACTCCGTGTACATTTCGGAGGCACTACAATACCATTTCAGGCCCATCAGGTGCCTGAAAATGTTATTGTAGGCCACACGTAACGCGCTGTGCGCCTTCTGGGTGTATTTAGTCCAGAGTTGACACGTGTAAAACGATTGACAGAAGGATCGAAATAAAGTAAGTTTCACGTCAGGCGCCGCCTTAAAGAACTTTCTTGCAACCATGTTGCCAACTACGCAGAGAGACCTTCTCTGTCTCTCTATGTCTTCGTTGTCTGACTAATAAGATCGTGTGATTTAACTTACTTATTAGGCATTGGTACTTACTTTTTTTTCTCTTAGATTTGGTTATTTACAATCACACCAATATAGGGTTGTTTTTAAAGTAGGTGGTAGGTACTCCAAGAAAACTTTACCACTATAATTTTATTAAACACGGATTAGAAATAGCTTATTTCCTGGAATAACATATAATTATAGGCTAATTTTTATCAACATCTTTTTCATTATCACGCGAGTGAAACCGCGGTGTGCAGCTAGTTGTTTTTTTTACTTAGAACGCCGGCGGCAGCAGGATAATGCGGGGCAGGTTCCGAATTCCGATGGTTACCAACTTTTTTTTTGTTATTGGCATCGCACGTTTTGCATTCTGCCAGTGTCAAGTTTATTTTAAAGTTTTTTTTACTAAAATTAAGTCAAATATGTCATGAGTCAGTGAGTCACAGTCAGTCACACGAAATTAGTCATAGTCATGCCCTAGTAAAGTTGTGGCGACTTTTCTATGAGCTTCTACGGAGTTTTGAGAACAGTACGAAAAGACATGTTTCACCACATTATATCACTTGCCCACACTCGTGCATGCAATTCAACACTCTATTAATAAAACCTACCACCATTTTTCATACTTAATTCGCGAAAAAATTCAAGTTTAAGAAAATAATAGAATGCAACGACATGATTTTTCCGTGTTCCCGCTAAAACTCGGTTACCTACTTCCTGACAATGCGTGCCGTCAGCCGTGTCAAGAATTACTTTTGGATGTGACCTTTTAGCCTTAAGACCCAAATCACAGAAAAAATATATATTGTCTATGCCTACGTCGTAAACGTTCATTTTTATTTTTAATTATTTATTTATCATAAAATAACAAAAGAAAATAAAAGGCACAAGTTGAAAGTAATATAATAAAGTAGGTAGGTACCTAACATTTGAAATTTTTCTGTTTAAATAAGTTAACAAGGTTACTTTTTACTTTTTAATAGTTTTTCCGCGCTTTTGTTTTTTTTCACTGCGGTGTGGCTCATTAAAATGCGGTTTGCGTACCGAAAATACAGCTAACTGAATGGAACGGTTGGAGTTTTGCCAATTTTTGTCATTTCCATACCAGCCTGCTAACTGCTGCACTGATCTATGTGCCGCTCTCGACGTAACGGCGCGAGGGGTCTAGGTTTACTGGTCGTATTACAAGTGCCATTGTGGTGAAAATCTGCAGAGATGTAGTTGACGCAAAAGACTAGGTCAACAGTTTTTTTACGTGCCGGCTGATTGTCACGTATTTCCCTGTTTTTTCTATATCACAGATCAAAATATATAACTCACAGATTAATATAGTACTTACGTAGTACTTACGTAGTATACAACATCCTTGAGCGCAACAATTTTGCCTGTTTTTTTTTTCATTTTGAAAATAGACTTACATTAAACCGCCATAACACCTTATGTTTAGCGAATTTTGTTTATCCTTGATGGAGCAAGCTTGCTGATTTATTAGCGACTTGAAGATTGTCTTTTTACCTCTGGTTTTGTCCGGTGTATGTTCTGGTTTTCGTACTCTTGTCTGGACTTTTTGGTGTACCTATAGCACAAAACGCATTCGCTGTTGTAAAATTGGCGATTTCATTTGCCAGTAAAAAGTACCCAACTTAAGCCCGTTCTAATCGAGAATCTGAACTTTCATAATCTTGAAATGCTCGTTCATGAACAGCCGTCGTCGGTGTGATTTACTTACGCACACATTACAATTCATTATACCTACTCGTAGTTATACTGATAACCGATGGGGAAGAAAGTTTCTTTAGTGGCGACCCCGAACCGGAAGGCGCAGCGTAGGAAGGCCTCCCACTAGGTGGACCGATGACATTGTAAAAGTCGCGGGCAACCGGTGGATGCAAATGGCAGGTTGTCGTACAGTGTGGCGGTCTAAATGGGAGGCCTTCGTTCAGCAGTAGACGTCTCCGAGCTGATGATGATACTCGTAGTTATTTAGATAAATTGTGAACGATGAAGTAGTAACTAATTTTGCTCTAGAAAAGAAAACCATGTTTTCCGTCGTAGCTGTTTCTTTGCTCTCTTCTCTGCATCAAAGCGATAAGTTCACTGGCATTAGGAAAAATATTCACAATGTAGGGCTAGCTCGTTATAATGTGTTTTCCGGATTATTAATGTAAAAAAGAGATTTTGGCAAAATGGAGCGAAATGCGTGGGTCTGGTTATTTTCGTATTATTGTCACGAATCTCCTTTAAATGTTGGCACAGGTAGTCAGAAATAACTTTGTCATCTCTTCGCTATTTTTCAACCGACTTAAAAAAGGAGGTTCTCAATTCGTTTGTTTTTTTTTGACAAAGTGTAATACTGTGTGTGTTTTTTGTATGTATGTTACGCGATTACTCGACCAATTGTGAATTGATTTTGATGATTATTTTTTTGTTGGGTTGGTAATACTTCAAAGGTACTCCATACTACTAATACTCCATATAAATTTTATCGAAATCGGTGCAGTAGTTTCAGGTTCAGGACATTAGTTTGTATTTTGCTAATTTTAAGGGTAGGTATTGTTACCTGCATTAAATGTTTTATTTATAAATGTTTATTTTAAAACAAATAACTAAAGCGTGATTTGTTCCTATTCCACCTTTTTCAAAATAATATCGCATAAACGTTTTAAAGAATCCAGAACCCATTCCAAATTTAAAACCGTAGATTTCGCCAAGTTTTCGAGCTAACTACCTCGCAAATCCGGAAGAATCCGGTTAAATCCAGATTCAATCGGCATATTGGAGAATGGCGGAATAAATTTGAGCATTCCAGTAATACGCGCACTGCAAGCTGCACAGATTGTGAGATGTATGGCGCTGCTGCATTTTACGCTGATATTGCTTCTATTTCTCGATTCAGGGATTTCTAAAGACAATAATAGTAAATGTAGACTTGATACGAAGAAAATAGCGTCTGTTATTGTTTGCATGTACTTTGACTGCATGGACAATCGCGATATGATGAGACTAGAGGTCCCCCGCGGCTTCGTCCGCGTGCGGAAGAAATTCGGACCGCTCCCAAAATTCTCCACTTTAAATAATTCCGAGCAAACTCTACCAGCTCTTCCAACTCTACCGACTACCGACACGACCGACTCGACCGACTCTACCGACTCTACCAACTCCCGCCCACCTTCCCCCCTCCCCCCCAACTTCCCTTCCTTTGAATTAACTACCCAAATATCAATTTTCATCACTATAACTTCAAAAACAAAGAACGTTCCATACAACATTCCACCCCTCTTTCCCCCCCCCCCACCCTTAAATCGTCCCTGTCAAAAAAATATTAAAACAGTATTTTTTATTTTAAATGAACTACGCAAATTTTAATTTTCGTGACTAAAAGTCCAAAAACAAAGGACTTTCATACAAACTTCCCCCCCCCCTTTCCCCCCTTTGGGGGTCGAATTTCGAAAAATCCTTTCTTAGTACACCCCTCCGCATCGAGACGAATACACCTTCCAAATCCCTCCAATAACCTCCCTAAGTACTGTAGAGCAACCTGGACCTGGGTATGTCCTAAAACTGCATCCAGAACCACCGGAGGACGGGCAGCAGCGTCCTTTTAGTTAACAGTTGTAAGCATTCTGCGATCCCCTAGCCACCTGCCAAGCGTGGGGATTATGGCAACCCCTCCCTATTAATGGGGAGGCTTTCGTCCAGTAGTGGACGTCTTCCAGCTGTTGATGATGATGACTGCAGAGCAACCATTTTTTTTACTAAAAAAAAGAAATAAAACATTCGCAGACTTCGAACCTTAACAGGCGCTAGACGTCCGGACTTGGTTTTTATATTTCATATTTATTTATTTGCAACTAAGTGTACAGAGGTCTAGTTCACACAGAACAGGGCAATTAAATAATTAATAATGTTATACGGTTATTAAAAAAAAAAGTGACAGACAGTTTTTTTTATTCGATACAGGCTTTGTACATTTCCCGCAAGTAGGTGGCCTAGCAGTACTCCCATTGTCTTCTGTCTTTAAATACTAAACCCGTCAAGTTTCTGAATTTTATTCCATTCTTCCTAGTATGTACTTATAATATGTGATCTGTGATGTGTTTATGTAATCTATATATTTTTTTTCTCTTTCCTCAGGCCTCCACAGCACCACGGTGCGGCCCTGCTCGCGGGGGTGGGGGGAGCGGCGGTGCCCTCGTACGCTCCCCCCGGCCGGGCCTTCTTCACACCCCCACTGCCGCCCGAGTATAGGAACCCCTTCGCGGACAAGCCTACACTTAGAGGTAAGAAGATTTAATTAAGTAGACATCTCGGTTCGAAGGACCAACATCTATTCTGCGCTTGGTCCTTCGAGTCAATGACAGTAACAGAAGCTTTCAGACTAATCTTTTTCTCTAGACGTAAGACGATTTGCTTTCAGGTCAAATTACAAAATTATTTTATATTTGGTTAATGGTATCGAGCCGAGAAGGTTTTACATTTGGTCTTGTCTTGTCAAGTCTTGAACCAATTAGTGCAAGGGTTTTTCGTCACCGAGTCACAACTTACTGATTCTATTTAAATAGTTTTTCTCCACTCACTGCTGCTAGATCTCCTTTCATTCACTGCTTCCTTTCCAGTCCTGTAGTTTAGTAATGAGGTTCCACAGGCAAAACTTTTTGCAATTGGCGCCTGCGGCGGTCCGGATGTGGCAAATCAAGTTTTCTTGTTAATCGTTGCTTATATCCATCTGCTCTTGATGAGGGCGCTATCGACAATCTAGTCCAAGAAAAACACTGGGTACTGTGCTTTGTCTTAAGAATCTATGCAGCTGTTGACGGCCTTAAAATAGATTTGTAGGTTAGATAGTTGTTTAAACTTTATGTAGGACAGAGGAATGCTGTACTAACCAGTGTTATACAGATTCTCCCTGGTAATCCGAGACTAATAAAAGAAAAACCATCAAATTGAAGAAAAAAAAACAACAATATGTATTGACTTAGCCGCATCGATGATGCGGCATCATCGATGCGATGCATTTGATGGTTTTTCTTTTATTAGTCTCGGATTACCAGGGAGAATCTGTATAACACTGGTTAGTACAGCATTCCTCTGTCCTACATAAAGTTTAAACAACTATCTAACCTACAAATCTATTTTAAGGCCGTCAACAGCTGCAAAAAAAATGCTGTTCATTCCCATTGTCATTGGACATGCTTGACAATGTCCTCTGATCATTGTGCTTGGACTTACCTAGATTGCCTCAAAGCCGTCGCCCGTTTTGCAGATCCACTCGGCGATAGCCTTATTAGTTCTGGTAGCAACCTGCCAGCTAATTAACTCCTTTTTTATTTTTCAGGCACAAACACAGATGGGAACAACTATCTCAACCGGAGGCCTATCCCTCCGCCCTCTCTGGGACCGGGCCACGATAGGATACCTATCAGACCTCCTGGACAGGTAAGAAGAAAATGTGACGACAGCAGAGAATTTTTCAAAACCAATTTTTTATGTTCGGTACACGATTACTCCGCTAATTATGAATTGATGTTTTTGTTTAGTAAGTCGTACTAGATACTTCAGAGGTGGTTCAATGGTGGTTTTATCGAAATCGGTACAGTCGTTTGGTTTTTAAATCAAAATAACTACAAAAAACGTGTCATTCATGTAATCGTAATTGAAGTCTGTTTTTTTTGTAAGAAATAAGTGTTTGTGCTAGAATACTGCGATC
The DNA here is from genome assembly GCA_905404285.2 of Erannis defoliaria. Classification (NCBI taxonomy): domain Eukaryota; kingdom Metazoa; phylum Arthropoda; class Insecta; order Lepidoptera; family Geometridae; genus Erannis; species Erannis defoliaria. Next base: position 8,874,898 of record FR990091.1, on the reverse strand, counting down.
ACAGAGCCTGCGGTCCATAACCAAGATCATGGGTGCCTAAAGCTTAGTTCGAGTAGTTCAGACTAAGTTAAAGCCTAGATGACTGGTTTTTTTATTGTCCTATTTAAATGTGGCCCATAAATATAGCTAATTAATGAAAACAAAATGAAAATCTGATCAAAAATAAGCAACTTATAAGCATTTTAATATCATGCTAGACATAGAGGAGATTATGACGTCACTTCTCTGTACGCCATATAAATTCTATTCTGACAAGTATGGCGCACAGAGGCGTGACGTAATTTTTGTTTTGTGGGAAAGGGACAGAGTGTTCTCTACTAAAAAGTAACGCTTATATATCAGAACATTAATAACCATATTTTTTTTCAATAAACATAAAATATTATATTTACTTAAATTCTTCATCCAAGCTATTGGTTTCAACGATATAAACATCAGTCATCTATCCTATAGGCAGAATACCCGCCTTGAAATCATTAAGTCATGCCATCCTGAGCCCGTCATTACCAGTGAGCTCTATAGATATTTTTTTGAGTTGATGTATACGTATTTAAAATAAATCACGCGCTGGCTTTTTGGTGAAGAAAAACATCGCGAGGAACCCTTTTTTTATACCGTCAAGTGACGAGACGAGCAAGACTTTTACCTGGTGGTAAGATTCATGCCTGCCACTAACAGTAGCAGTACCAGAATTACAATCCCGCGCCGCACTGCACTGCGCTCGTCACCCTGAGATATCAGATGTTAAATCTCTTCATACCCAGTAATGTATCTGGTAACATTGCTCTTCAAACCGGAACACAGTAATGGTTGCACACTACTGCTTGGCGCTTGAATAATTGGCAAAGGTGTGGTACTTCCCCAGGCGGACTCTGCAGTAGACTCCTACCACAACAAAACCTGAATTAAAAAAAAACCGAGTTCTAGTGTTGGAATATCGCTCAATCGCCTTTCATGGCTAGTTATATGTCCAGCTTGCAGTAGTTGACGAGGAAATAATAGAAATATGACAAAAACATAGATGTCTAAATGACTCCTCTTTCAGGAGACGTCATCCCCACAAGTGCCGGCGCCTCCACCGGCACCGCCGATGCCACCCGCGAGCATCGAGCCACAGAAGAAGAAGGCACTCAACACACCTAGCCATAAGGTAAACAAAGTTTTATTTAACGCAAGGTAGCCATTACGAGTAATGTCGAAAGACGAAGTCGATAAACTATGCAGTTGGATTCTACAGACTACACTAACATAGATGATAGCTAGCTAGATAGATTACTATTAAAAACTTTTAATACAGCAAAACACTAAATATTATATTTTTGATTCTTAAAATTTCTCTGCGTCCTTTAGGTTTCTTAAAGCTATAAGAAGTAATACTACATTACAAAACACCTGGTTTCTTAAAGATATCTCTTAAAAATGGCAATCACAAAATTCTGGCAAAAATACTACACTCTGTAAAATTTGGGCATGACTATTTCAAATTGTAGTAAATAATATTGATGATGACTCATAAACAAAAAGAGAAAACACAGTCTTTACAGTCCAGGAAACATTTCACATATTCTTGATATGAGCAATAAAATCTTTACTGTTAACAGTCATAAAAGTTAAAAAGCATTTTTAACTATGACTGGACAAAAGTAAACAGAAACTGCGGTTTCAAAAACACTTGAAAACATTTTTAACTGGAAACTTACAACGCAATTGAACAATGAATCACAAAAGATCAATATGTGAATGGACAGAAAACATGATTCAAGATAGATGAGTCAATAAATGAAAGTAGGCCTGAGAAAGGGAATAAGCAAGATGCTAATGAATGCTAATACGGGTGTTAATGTTATAAGAAAATCTAAAAACAAAAGGCGTTAGAAATCTTAATTCCGTTCACCAACTAAGCATTGGGAGAGGTATATGTGTAGCAGTGGTTAAAGGTAGACTATTAATGATAAAGACGAGGACCTTAAAAAAAACTGATGTTTACATCACATTTATAATTGTTTCTCTTTCTTTCCAGCCTGAGGAATTAGACAGTGACGTGAAGACCGACCAAGCGAACTTCACCGATTTCGTGCCGAATTCACTCAACATTCCGACTATCTCCCGGATCCTGTCGGGCTCCAATGGTCGCAAAGAAGACATCCCTGACGTCCTGCTCAGAACTGTCACCGCAAAACCTCAACACAATCAAGAAAAGACTTCCAAAAGTGACGTGTTCATCACTAAAGAAACTGGCGTCACGCTGTCAGAGTCCACTAGAGACACTTCAACTGAAGGAGTTTTGGCAGTTCTTGACCCAGAAATGAATAATCTAGATAGGCCTCTAATTGTAGATCAAAATGGAGAAACGAATACAAGAAGGAATCTCCAATATTCGACGAAAATCAATGAGAGCGGGAAGGAGGATATAATGCCTGCGACGACAGTAGGGTTCGAGTTGAAAGATCCTGAGATGTCTACTGAAAGATATCACAATCTAGCCAATGTTAATTCTGATAAGAAAGTTCTAAAGCATGACAAGGGCAATGAACCAATTCAAAGGTCTGGAGCGAATTGGTCTTTCGCATGGAACGTACATATTTATTTAGCGACCATAATGTTTACTATCCTAGCAGTTTATTCTATATTCAAGATAATTTGCTATAACAAATTTACACATTTATTTACGCAATACTATTTTATCATATTGCATTTGATTCTCGTTTTAGTTTGTCTCATGAGAATATTTTATATGTGCTACGATCCGTACAACATAAATAATTCATTGCCAATTTTCTTAAGTGAAATTCTTCTCCATATCCCAGAGATTTTCCTTAGCATTGCGTTCGCTTGTACTATATTATTCCTTCTTAATAATAGTATTAACTTTAAAAACACATGTTGCTCATTCCTTATACGTCCTAGAACAGTTATAGTGGGGGGTGGGATCCATCTACTTTCGTGTTTAATGTTACATATCTTTGAAAATAGTAATACAATTTACAGAACTTCGTACGGAGTCGAAAAAAGGGTATTAGGTCTTACATGTCAAATTATATTCATTATAGCATGTCTAATATTAGGCCTGTGTTACGTATATGTGTACAAAACACTAAAATCCGTGTTGCAGAAGAAAAGCCACACGTATATAAACGGTTTTCAAAATTTATACCAAGCGATACACATAAATTTGGCGACAGCATTGCTATTCGTCTTGATGGCTGCGTTACAAATTTTTGGCATCTTTGGTATAAAGAACCAAGTTAATATGACGAAGTTTAATTGGCTGCAATGGGGCTACCAGTTTTCTCTTAGACTGATCGAGATCAGTATAGTAGCTCTAATTTCGTGGGTGATAAGTCTGAAAGTCAGCATCGTTGCTGTGCCGCATGAAAAAGCTGACGGTCACAAAATACCTGGGATGGGTCTTTTTGCTTGCGGAGCTGGTTCTAGTAACGAGCAATTTGACCCTGACTACCCAGCTATTTGCAACACCAATACAAATCTACGTACTTACACTCTAAGAACTGGCATGCCAATATATGAAGGTACTGGCCATCATCCCAACATACCTGATCCATGTGGTCCCGTGATAGATCACCAGAGATTCCAACTAAACACTTTGACAGGAAACTGTGACAATAATTCGGGAACCGAGAATTATTCTGGACACAGTTCGATAGCAAACGCTGGTCATAGCAGTTCTACTGAGTCCTCCAATGCAGCCTCAAGCCAGGGTGTGACCAATCATTTGATCAAACACCATCCAAACCTTGGATACAACGGTATAGAGACTGCATCGGACGATCATTACTCGAATTGCGACCCAGCCATCCAATCTTTGCAAGGAGACGATCCATTAGATCACGAATACAACGTCATCCAATACGGCAGCAACAGTGACTTTATTCGGGACATAAAGAATCAGAACTACAATGGGGGATCCAATCGTAGTTCCCACAACTTCAAGCACATGTCTTACGATAGGGCTTCTTCTAGAACCAACAGCAATCCTCGAAAAAAACACAGAGCTAAGAACAAGAACGTTCAAAACTGTATGACAATGGGGTACGACTCGATGGGGCATCATTACCATCAGCCACACTTGCCTGATGAATACGGAAACTACGATACGGAGAATGCGTCTTACCACGCGTCGGGCATTCAGACGCTTAACCCGAATAGAAGTTATAACAACGAATGCCCGATCCGAGGGTCACAAAGACGAAATTCTCCTTTGACAGTCAATTCTAGCGGGAGCCAAAAGCGTGGCAAGGGAAATGGGTTCCCTGATAGGCCGAAATCGACGGATTTGTATGGGTTTTCTGAGGAACCGAGTGAAAGACCATACCCTACGCCTGCTCCAAGGACTTGTGGGTACGAGGCTTCGTACTCTCAGCCTCAAGATGGGATCCCAAATGAGCAGGACGGGAATAATAGTATGTTAGTTGACCAAGACGGCTTCGTTAGGATTCGAAATTTTGAAGATTCGTCAACTTGATTCACCATCACGCTGTCCCAAGCAGCAGACTTATATTTCTAAAAATATTACTCGGAAGAGTATCACGTTACGTTTTTCAGAATCCGCCATTAGCAAACATGCGCAAGAGTGGATTTTAAATGACTATTTGTGCTAGTTTTCTAATAAATATTGACTTATAAGAGCCGACATATAAAAGTGTTAAAAATAAACATAATTATGTATAATACATATTTATATTGGGAATAAAATATGCTATTTACAGTTACTGTGAATGTTAAATGTAATAAAAACAAATACGGAAATTTTGCAAGCGTAAAATATGTGTATTGACTTTCTGAAAACGTAATTTTAAGAACATTGTAGTTAAAATAATGATATCACTAATATGTATCGTTTTTTAAGGATATGTAAAATTGTAAATGTTTTAAAATTATGGTAAAAATAAACTGAAATTCACGGCCTTTTGTACATAGCATTTTCTTTTAATTTATAAGTTATACGTAAAAACTTAATTATTCTGGACAATTTAATGTAATCCCCCTATAGAATCATGCCATTTAGTTTTAGCAGAATGTTGACAATTTTAGTGTTAAATTTATTGATAATTTAATTGTGATATAATGAAAAAATTGTTTTAACAAATCTGTCCATAGCTTAATGAGAAGTTTTAAATCCGTCTTTCTGGCCAGTGTAGGCCTATTTCGACGTTAAGGACCGGTTTCACCATTTCTGATTTAAATAGATTTTATCAGTGATTGTGGAACCGGCTCCTACGATTACCGAATTTATTTAAATTGACATTGATATATCAAAATAATTTTATTAGTAATGTGAATATTGTTCCATCATGAAGGAATTATTTAAATACGAAGAATATCAAATAGGTTTGTTACATTAATCAAACAAGGATAAAGAGAATCACAGTAAGTAGGTAATCTGCGTCGCTATATTTAAGAAATCATTTTATTTATCTTTTTTTAACGCTTTCTTATGTTGATAGGCAGCTATGTTTTTCATATTCATAATAGGCTAAATGACTGGTTTTTTTTTATTGTCCTATTAAAATATGGCCCATAAATATAGCTCATTAATGAAAACAAAATGATAATCTGATCAAAAATAAGCAACTTATAAGCATTTGAATATCATGCTAGACAGAGAGAAGAAACAGCAAATCGTGACGTCACTTCTCTGTACGCCATATAAATTCTATTCTGACAAGTAAGGCGTGACGTTATTTTGTGTTTAGTGGGAAAGGAACAGAGTTGTCTCTAACAAAAACTTTAAACGCTCATATATCAGAATATTATAAACCGATTTAAATTATTTTTTCAATAAACATACTATATTTACTTAAATTCTTCATCAAAGATATTGGTTTCAACGATATAAACATCAGTCATCTACCCTATTATGAACGTTTAATTTGTTACATTTTTTAAGTAGGCTATTATTTATCACGAAAAACATTGAAGAGTTGCGCAATTCAAACTGATACACTTTTGCAAATAAAAAAACACGCGAGAGTCGCGTCGTACCGGCTTTCGACTTTGTTTCGATTAAAATCGACGCGAAAAAAACAAAAATCCATTTCGGATCATAGATTAATTTCAAAGGCAATATTGTTTTTTTAAATTAGGTATTCACAACACCTAGTCATCATAACATTTAAAAGAAATAGAAAAATCAAAATGACTTAACTGTGTGTAGACAGTTAAGTCATTTTTAGCAACATTTAAAAAACGAACACTAACCATCTCTGTCCTTTATAGAACTGTCTACCATTTTTAGTAACATTTAAAAATCGAAGACTAAATCGCTGTCTTTTGTATTCGTCTAGACAACGCTTTGCTGTGTCAAAGTTTTATTATTATTATTTAAATTCAATTAATTTGTGTAAAATGTCTATCGTATCGATGATGGATCTAAATAGATAGGTAGGTAAAATTGTAAAAATAAGTGTAACGCTATGCAAGGAAATGCAATCACGGCATTTAAAATCAAATGTTAATACATCAATACTAAGTACTTACCTAACTAATAATTATTTATGAAAATAAATTCATCAAAAAAGCCATATCGGAAAATTTACTGTTCATTTGTATTTTTGTTGCCATTTTCACATCTGCTTATCATTTTTAATTAAAATTCCTATGTATATAAAACTAATAAATAAGCATTAGTGTGGAAGAATGCAAATAACTTCCCAAACGTCTTAATTTTTTAAAATGTACATAGTTATGGGATACGCACGTACCCGGGACTTGCGTCCAACTTGTTTGTAAAATACGATTTTCTTTTATAATTAAAGACTGTACCTATATCGTTTAGGTATTATTTTAATAAAACAATTAAAATGTATGATAAATAAAAAATGGTATTGAAAAGCGTGGTGTTTTATTTTTTGAACGAGTAGTTTGTTCAATGTACAACAAATCACATATGGCCTTTTATTAAGGCTGCTATATTTGAAATCAGTGGGTTTTTGATTCAATTTTAAACATCCAAAAGTTTATTTATTTATTTATTGAGATACGCCAACAGTGAACATATTACACATTCTTAAAGTAGGTACATAACACAAGGATCTGATACGATCACCTTTTACAGGCGTATACAACATTCGCCATAAACAGTGTTTATACAGAGAATTAATGTAAAACTATAAAAACTATGAAAACTATAATTTTAGCAGAACAGACAATTTAAAACAATATGTAAGTACTTAATACGTAACTGTAGAATTAAAATACAACCATTATTCGTCTCTGGTTAGAGACTTTACTAATTTGGTTTTAAAAACCAGTAAAGAATCGTTAAATACATCGAGATCATTCAAGGAGACGTTAAATTAAAGTTAAAGTTCTTTGTTTTAAGAGAAAAATATATGTTGTAGTTTTAAAGAAACATTCTAGATTATTTATGCGTATCTGTTCACACCACGATGTTTAAAATTTCATTAGTTCTTAAAAAATTACGAAAGCATAGAAATGTTCATCCTTTTTCTTTGGTTTTTCTTCAAACTTTCATTCACACAAAATATGTCAAAAAATAGGCAGTGACGTTTAGAAGAATACCCACCTGCTACTTTTTTTTGAATTTTAGCTCTGTGTTTTCCTAAGTATTGTCAGGAGAGAGAAAAAGATTCCTGTTCAAGACGTTTTTTGCCAAGCTGAACGTTTTATCGTTCAAAAGAACTGAACTCTTTCGGCCTTACTTAAAAAAACTTCTCAACCGTTAGTCACTGCCATCTGCCACTGCCATAGATGCTCTGCCATCTTCTCTCCGACGTGAAGTGTAACATGCAAGAACAAGACAGAGAAGTTTAAGCAGTGACTAAGAGAATCGAGATTATTTTAGGTAAGGCTGTTTGATAATATGAATCAATACATCGACATTCTAGATAAAAATGTATAACTTATCGGATGAAGATTAACTGCCGTTAAATATTTACGGCCTTACTTAAAAAAAAACTTTTCAACCTTTAGTCACTGCTTAAGATGCTCTGCCATCTTCTCTCTGACGTGAAATTGCACGTGCTAGAAAAGGACAGAGAAGTTTAAGCAGTGACTAGGAGAGGGTAAGGCCGTAACAGTCTTACCTAAAATAATGTCGATTCTCTTATATAGTCACTGCTTAAACTTCTCTGTCCCTAAAGCTAGGGATACACATGCCCGTAGCTTGCACACTAGCATACCAGCTCCTTGCACGTGCCAACTACTGTCATGTGTATACGCTAACTGGCATGCCTGGCATACTGGCATACATGCAGCTAGCACAACGTTTGATTTACTTGCATGCCCGTTGAGGGAGGGGTCGCGGGGGGCTGCTAACCTGGCATGTGTGAACAGACGCGACAGCTACGGGCATGCCAGTGCCGACTCGTTGTGGCCATAGGCGCACGTTTCTTGTTTTGATTTCGAAGGTCAAGGTTTTTCAAGTCTACGTCGAGTCGAGTCGTATACGCGATGATGGTTGCAAGGGCACAACTTGCATGCCAGTATTACTTGCAAATGTATCCGCAGTGTGCCAGTTACTCGTACATGCCAGTAACGTTCATGCCAGCTACTTTCCCGATTTACTGGCATGTGTATCCCCGGCTTAAGGCCCTTAAAGTACTGCCTAAGTTTAACTAGAAAGGGAAAAATTATATTGTGTTAAAAGTTATTCAACATTTTTTATTTTGTATGGTACAGAGGTTTTTTTCTACTTATAACTTTAAAAGATTGAAATAGCACGTTAGTTAGGAAGTCAGGAACTTAATCTTCTTATCACTGCGCTATTTGAAATAATTATAGTCAAAAATTGGTAGCACTCGTAATAACATTTTAGTCTTTCAATCTAAGGGTCAATCCGTAACACGTACCACAACCACACCACATCGCAACGACAAAATGTGGTGTCGCAGTGGCTACGTGTAGCTGCAGCTTTTTGCAGTTGCGTTGTGGTACCGATAAAATGTCGATGTGGTTGCGTTGTCGTTAGCAGTTACGATGTGGTTGCGTCGTGTGCAGACACAGGTCGACTCTGACTTTCATAGAGCGCGCACTGTCGTTGCGTCGACGCAACGTTGTATCTGCGATGTGGCCGGCAGCTATTTCACTGTGTAGCTGGTGATTGCGTTGTGGTTGCGATGTGGTTGCGATGTGGTTGCTATGTGGTCAGTATCAACCACGCGGTCGATAACGACGGCAAAATGTGGTACGTGTATTCATTTTCAATACAAAATATGCACCCGACCACGTGTTGTGGTTGTGGTGTGGTTGTAGTACGTGTGGGTTGACCCTTAATCCGACTATAGCATTGATTGGCTATACAGGGTTAGTTCTAATCAGTTAACATCCTTATAAGGGCATATATTCATATATTTGCCCAAGGTCGATGAACTTTTTGTATAGAACAGCTGATATTTTTTTCGCGATTTCTATGTTGGCTCCATAGTATAAGTTGTTTGTTTTGATGTACAGAATAATAAAAAGGATAAAAAGAAAAGGATCTGATTAGAACTAATCCTGTATATTACAAGGTACCTACTCTGTAATGTGATATAATTATATGACTGGGACGGATTATGTGGATTTGAACGGAAACCTTTCCGATTGAGTTGTGAATTCCCCTTGCAAAGCCCCATAGGTATATATGTACATATAGGTCTTTATAAAGCCCATGCATTCAGTTTAGATGGAGAATATTGTCGGTTCATGAAAAATAAAATGATATGGGGCTTATAGGATTTCACGATACGTGATCCTTCTACCCTAAGAGTAAAAAAAAAAAAAAAATGTTTTGATTTTGAAAACGTAAAAGCTAATAGTGTTAAGATTGCGACTAATGCCAGAAAAATAACAGATTTCACCCGTGCGTCTTGCATTAGTTTAGAGTCGAAAATCGCATGATATAATTGATGATGATGATGATGGGTTTGAGCAATTTAGGTGGGATTTTATTTAATTATTCAAAATGTAGTAGGCATGAAATAAAAAAATAAACGGCTACTGTGCTAAAACATTAGTTTGGCTATGTAATTCGTAATAAATAATGTGGTGCTGTCGCTGATAATTTAGAGCATTTGAATTAAAACAGTTTTTTTTGTTGGTTGTTTTTTTTTTTTTTAATAAACCAGATTATTTCCCAAAATTCTATTCGGTTACTCGGCTTCTTTAGGTTTTTCCCCTACCTGTAGTATTTTTTTTTTCTGAATATTAATAATATCGTTCTTTATCAAAAAACTGTGTTTAAAAATACACCTTTTACTTACTTTTGGCATTAGTCGCCCCCTTAACACACGATTGAATATGGTGCGGCCGGACCACGAATTTGGTTCGCTGTCGGACCAAATCGCTACGTGTGGCGAGCAGTACGCCGAACACTGGTCCGGCTGGTGCGCTCCGTCGACACATCGAACATGGTGCGCCCGCACCGAGTTCGATTGAACTCAACCTGGACACTGAACTCAACCGTTTGGTGGTTCAGTAATAAAATTAATCTGCCTCCGCACGCGTAGCACGTTGCAAAGTCTCACGTGAAAGTACATTTCTCGGATTTTTAAATAGAATGTTGGCCCATGCTCTTCTTTTTTATTTTTGATTCTTGGCGCAGGTGTTGTAGCAACAATAATTACTACAATTATTGTTTTTTTTCTGCTTTTGATAAACTCAGAGGCATATGCATGATGTGTTTGCGCACTGTTAGCACAGGAACAAATCGACGGTGTGGACGGTCTGGACTACGGTGCGATCGTCTGTTGCGAAACAGCGCACCGCAGGGCGCATTGGTCCGGCCGCACCATGTTCGAACGTGTGTTAATGCTTTTAGTGTGGTTTCCTCTGTTGCGGCTAGGTACAAGTACTTATTAAGTTGAGTTTTGGCGGGAACACGGAAAAATCAAGTCTTTGCATTTTATTATTTTCTTAAACTTGTGTTTTATCGCGAATTAATGATTAAAAATGGTAGTTTTTTATTCATTGAGTGTTGAATTACATACACGAGTGTGGGCAAATGATATAATGTGGTGAAACATGTATTTTCGTGTTGTTTTCAAAACTCCGTAGAAGCCCATAGTAAAGTCGCCACAACTTTACTAGGGTATGACTTGGACTCGACTATGACTAAATTCGTGTGACTAACTGTGATTTCATGACAAATTTGACTAGATTTTAAATTTAAAAAACTTGAAAATTCATAAACTTGACAGAATGCAGAATGCACAACGTGCGATGCCAATAACTAAGAAAAAAAATATTAAGTTAAGTCTACTCGATGCCATTGAGCATTTAACTAGATGCTCGATGCTAGATGGTGCCAATAGGCTAGGTGACTGGTTTTTTTTATTGTTCTATTAAAATGTGGCCTATAAATATAGCTGATTAATGAAAATAAAATTAAAATCTGATCAAAAATAAGCAACTTATAAGCATTTTAATATCATGCCAGACAAAGAGGTCAAACAGCAAATCGTGACGTCATTTCTCTGTACGCCATATAAATTATATTCTGACAAGTAAGGCGTGACGTCATTTTTTGTTTTGTGGGAAAGGGACAAAAACTTTAACGGCCTTACCTAAAAAAACTTTTCAACCGTTAGTCACTGCTTAAGATGTTCTGCCATCTTCTCTCTGACGTGAAGTTGAACGTGCAAGAAAAGGACAGAGAAGTTTAAGCAGTGACTAAGAGAATCGAGATTATTTTAGGTAAGGCCGTAAATGTTAATATATCAGAACATAAATAACCAATTTAAATTATGTTTCCAATAAACATATTCGCCTTACCTAAAATAATCTCGATTCTCTTAGTCACTGCTTAAACTTCTCTGACCTTTTCTAGCACGTGCAACTTCACTTCAGAGAGAAGATGGCAGAGCATCTTAAGCAGTGACTAACGGTTGAAAAGTTTTTTTAAGTAAGGCCGTTAATATTTACTTAAATTCTTCATCAAAGCTATTAGTTTCAACGATTTACAGTCTTACTTTAAAAAACTTCTCAACCGTTAATCACTACTTAAGATGCTCTGCCATCTTCTCTCTGACGTGAAGTGTAACATGCAAGAACAAGAGAGAAGTTTAAGCAGTGATTATGAGAATCGAGATTATTTTAAGTAAGCATAGTAGCTGTTAGCGCGGCCACCAAGCGATATGGCAGAGCGCGACCAAACACCGGGGGGTGCGGGTGGATATGACGATAGAACTGAACGACGACTGACCTGAGTATTCCGGGCTGATGAGGAAAGCTGCGTTGCCCTGTCCTGGTGTTCTGGACGGTGTTCGGTCTTCGGGTCAGCGTGTCCTCAGCGGTTTAGTGGACTGTATAAATGGCGGTGTAACGGATTCACAGCGCGAGCGCGAGAAGCCGTAGGGAACGGCCTCCTTCGGGATCCGTATCCCGGGCAGCGGCGGTACGATCGTTCGAGAGGACGATCGACCGAGGATCGCGGTGAGAAGCGGTGGTGCGGTTAAAAATAGTTCGCACAATATGACATGCATCCGTCGCTGACAAGGGTCAACGGCAGACTGCTCGGGCTCGCGCGTTCGAGCAGTAAAACTCATCTAACCAAACGAACATAACAGAGACAGTCGTCGTTCATGGAAGATGAGGGTAGGAAAATAAGTTATATAGGAAAGAGAGGAGCATCACTGAGTGGCGTTAACAGTAGCTTTAAACCTGCTTTAAACTATACGTCCATGTAGGTAAGGCTGTTAAACAGCAGTCATCTACCCTATTTTGTTTTTTTCTTAGTTATTGGCATCGCACGTTGTGCATTCTGCCAGTGTCATGTTTATGGATTTTCAAGTTTCTTTTATTAAAATAAAGTCAAATATGTAATTAAAACACAGTCAGTCACACGAAACCAGTCATAGTCGAGTCCAAGTCATGCCCTAGTAAAGTTGTGGCGACTTTACTATGAGCTTCTACGGAGTTTTGAAAACAACACGAAAAGACATGTTTCACACTCGTGTATGTAATCAACACTCAATGAATAAAACACCACGATTTTTAATCATTAACGGTCTTACCTAAAAAAAACTTTTCAACCGTTAGTCACTGCTTAAGATGCTCAGCCATCTTCTCTCTGATGTGAAGTTGCACGTGCTAGAAAAGGACAGAGAAGTTTAAGCAGTGACTAAGAGAATCGAGATTATTTTAGGTAAGGCCGTAATTCGCGAAAAAAACACAAGTTTAAGAAAATAATAGAATGCAACGACATGATTTTTCCGTGTTTTCGCCAAAACTACCATCTACCCTATTCAGTTTTTTTTAAATTTTTTCTTAGTTATTGGCATCGCACGTTGTGCATTTAGCCGGTGTCAAGTTTATGAATTTTCAGGTATCTTTTATTAAAAAATCAAGTCAAATATGTCATTAAATCACAGTCAGTCACACGAAACCAGTCATAGTCGAGTCCAAGTCATGCCCTAGTAAAGTTGTGGCGACTTTACTATGAGCTTCTACGGAGTTTTGAAAACAACACGAAAATACATGTTTCACCACATTATTTCACTTGACCACACTCGTTCATGTAATTCAACACTCAATGAATGAAACACCACCATTTTTAATCATTAATTCGCGAAAAAACACAATTTTAAGAAAATAATAGATTGCAACGACATGATTTTTCCGTGTTCCCGCCAAAACTCCCCTATTCAGTTTTTTTTTTTCTTAGTTATTGGCATCGCACGTTGTGCATTCTGCCAGTGTCAAGTTTATGATTTTTCACATTTATTTGTTATCATCAAGTCAAATAAGTCATGAAGTCACAGTAAGTCACACGAAATTAGTCATAGTCGAGTCCATGTCATACCCTAGTAAAGTTGTGGCGACTTTACTATGAGCTTCTATGGAGTTTTGAAAACAACACGAAAAGCCTATTCAGATTATAGGCAATCAAAACAAGGTTTATTTAAATTTTATATCATTGTCAATGTCATGTAACGGCCCGTGTTTTTGAAAGTTTTAATTTTGTGCTATTTTAGTTTGTTGAAAAGCATAGAATCATATTTAATGTGATAATGATTTTGATGCCCATGGTTACTTGAACAGTACAATGGACACAAAAAAGAAAAACAACAGTCAAAATATTCGTAAGTGTGAATATAGTTTCAGGCAACGATCGACGACGAGCACAGTGCTTTGATTTTATCTTTTCGTTATTTCAGGGTATACAAAGCTTTCATTAAAGAAAAACAAGATAAAGGCGGACGCTGAACCTAAGAAACTAAATCGGAGCTCCGATGTTATTATTCTAGACGAATCCTTTGGTAGAATCAAAGTGGACGTTCCTAACAAGGTAATTGGGGGTAAGGTAACCATATTACCTTGCATTAAAACGTAGGGGTACCTACGGTGCCTATTACAGCCTTATTTTATCTCTAATTGTTTGGAACCTTTTTCTTAAAACATTTTTCTCGCTACAATTTCTAAGGAATGTAAGTAAGTACTTACTTAAGTTAAGTACATTCATAAACCTACCTACTTATTTATAAGTTTGTTTATTGGTTAGTAGGTACACCTTAAATATAAATCGCTTTATAGTTCTTAGTTGTTGGTGAATTTACAGTTGCAGTAAAAAAAGTACAAAAACATCCTATTTTTTGTGTAAACTTCTGATTTGGTATTTAATGTACAGTTAATAATATAAAATAGAAAAATAATAAAGATTCCCTGATTCTTTTAGCCATAAATCAGATAATAAGTTCATACAGTATGTATACAGAGAGAGAGATACATTCAACTTTAAACACCCCTCTGATTGCATCGGCGGTTAAAATTAATGATAACTCTTATTTCCAGTTTCAGGCTAACGTAGTGACATGCTCACCAATAGTTGTCAATGATTCCTGTACATCATCTGATGATGATTTACCCAAGGTTACGTTTCCTGTGAAGACTCCTAGCATAAGCGGCAATGTAAGTTAATTAGGAGTAAGGAGTCTATATACAGCTAAAATACAACCTGAGCACTGTTTTTTAAAGCTACAAGTCTTGTACTTATAGTGAAAAACTAGCAACACTGCAAGAAAAATATTGAGTACGGCGTTTTCTAAAGCTACAAGACAACCAGTGTGCAAACGACAAGTACAAGCACTTGTATATAGGATAATAAAGACAAACCATCTACCTGTAAATGGTAACTTGTAGTTACTGGTACAAGAAGCTAGTACAATTGTAAGCTTGTACTTGTAGCTTTATAAAACAGGGCCCTGATATTGGACCTGGGTATCTCCTAAAACTGCATCCAGAACCTCCCTAAGACATGCAGGAGCGTCCTCTCGGTTAAAGGTGGTGAGTATTCTGCGATCACCAAGCCGCCTGTCATGCTGGGAGTTATAGCCCTATTAAGGGAGAGGCCTTCGTCCAGCAGTGGACACCATCTAGATCATATATACAGCTAATATGAGCATGTTTGTTGCCACAGATGACCATTTGTTACCCCCGTTGCACATTAACTCTGACACTAGGGCTGGCCACTCAGCCTATACGAACTTACTTACTTACTTACCCCCGGATATATCCTCTTTCATATTCTCTCTCCCTTAGTACTGTGCTAACCTAATCCTATACTTACGAAAAAGAGAAGCAATTATTTTTTTTGTATTGTTGAGAAGTTGAGAAGGTAACCTAAAATTATTTTACATCTAGTTTTACCCGTTACATATTGCCAATATGATATTCGGTATACCTCAGCCTAAGCACCAGCCTTTGCTAGGAGCAAGAGGTAGGTATAACGTATAGAGGTAGCTTATACCTTGGAATAAAACATCAGGCTACTCTTTATCCCAACAATTACTGGTAGGACACTACTGCAGAGTCCACCTAGGGAAGTATCACACCTTTGCCAGTTAATCAAGCGCCAAGCAGTAGTGTGCAAGCATTACTGTGTTCCGGTTTGAAGGGCAATGTTACCAGAGAAATTACTGGGCATGAAGAGATTTGACATCTAATATCTCAGGGTGACGAGCGCAGTGCAGTGCGGCGCAGGATTGTGTTCGCAAGTTCACAATTCTGGCACTGGTACTGTTAGTGGCAGGCGTGACGCTTACCACCAGGCGAACGTCTTGCTGGTCTGGTCACTTGACAGAATAAAAAAAAATGCGGGGAAAACCGCAGGGCATAGCTCTAGTTTTATAACAAGACAAATACTTTAATAAAAACAGGAACATACTCTTAATTCACATTTTAGGACCCCTTAGAAAAATCAAACTGTAATTAGTCAGTTCAGTCAGATTTCAAATATATTTTTTAGGTCTCGTTCAATTGTTCAAGAAACACTCCATCGCCAAGTAAAGAGACACAACCGAGTATCATAGGATGGTCACCAGCCCAACACATCATAACAGCCAACCCAAAAAACGACTCGATACCATCCACTCCAAAAGACGTAGCCAACGAATCCTACGAACAATGTACAATAAAAACAATAGAGCGATCCCAAAAGAAAATCCTAAACGAATTGTACGGACAAAGTTGGAAATCAATCCCAACATTATTTAAAACTATATCGCGCAAATATGAAAATTTTGATGGGGTTACAAAGAAGTTATTCAAAGATGACGAAGAATGTGATAATATTAGACAAGAGTTGAAAAGGGAAAAAGAACTTTACTTGACCGGTTCTGATGTTAAAAGGAACGAAACAAACTTTGGTACGGAAAAGAAAAGTAAGAAAAAGTTGTATACGGAAAAAGTTCCATGCACACCAGAAGTGCCTAAGCAAAGATTAAGAAACGTGAACAGTACAACCAAAAAAGTTAAAATCAAGAAAGGCATGTCCGTTACGGAGTTGGTTGGAGTTATGAAAATAGGTGCAGATGACAATGTTGAAACTGAAGATTTGACGACCAAAATTGAGAATGATATATTGGCAAATACAAGGAAAATATTAGCAAATGGAAGAATGGGGGAACATGATGATATTTTGATAAAAGAGAATGAAAATCTAAGACCGTTGAAAGAAGCAGAAGTTTTTACAAAGGGTAAAGATGTAGAAAGTCGTAGAATGAAAGATAGTGACATTTTGACTAAGCGCAAAAATTTTGAATGTGAAAAAGAAAATAACATAGATAAATTGACGAAGAGGATAGAGAACGTGGCCTTAACTCCGAAGGATGACTTGAAAAGATTAAGTTTCATTGGATCCTTGGCAGGTATACACTTGAGTTTATAATGGAATATTACAACAAATTTATTACAAATTATTTATACATATATGTAATGTGGTCATTGCAGCCTTTCTTTTGATAGCAAACCCATTTTATGGTTATTAGTAGTATAAAAGATCTTAAACAAAATTGTACATAGACTGCTAACAAAAATGAAACAAAGACATAAATCATAACCATCATTTATATTAAGATTCACTATTTGGACATGCATGAAAATTCTAGTGTGTCCAGATGACTTATAGTTTATTAAACTAAACTAATAAATAAACTATTAGTCTGTGTCCAGATGACGAAATAACAAGTGATACCTATTTTGAGTTTCTGGACTGGACACTCGTGTGTCTAGTTGGTGAATAACCCCATTTTTGCATAGAAATAAACAAAATAAAAATAACAGGTTATAACAGGTTGGAAAATTTGGCATCCAAGGCAGAGACTTCTGTAGTTTAATTGGCAAAGCAGTTGGGACGGAAACCCATAGAGACTGCTCGTATGCAGGTTCGAGTCCTGCCAGAGGTCATAATTTTTCTTCCTGTTAGCTTTAAAAACATAAAATAAAAATAATCTGGTCTTAGGTTAATTTCAACAATATTATTAACTCTAATGCATTATCATTTAAGCTAATAAAAGGGTGGTGCAGAATGGCCATAGAGAGACAAATATGGCGATATCTTTAGGCGGCGTATGTCCAGAATCTACAACCATACAGAAATTTGTACCGGTGTTAGAGGAAATTAGATAACATGTTCCAACCTTTTGCCCAGCTTACATTTGACATGTAACTGGTGTTTTCAGTATACCTGTAACACTGTATCAGTTCAGTAGTTGAGTCGCCTGGGGAGTACCATACCTTTACCAGTTATTCAACCGCCAAGCAGCTGTGTGCAATCGTTACTGACTTTCGGTTTGAAGTGCAATGGTATCAGGAAATGACTGGGCATGAGATGATGATGGGAAGAGATTTGACATGACTCGGGGTGACGAGAACATTGCATCGCTGCGAAGGTTTTGTTTTATCATCAGCTCGGAGACGTCCACTGCTGAACGAAGGCCTCCCCCTTAGACCGCCACACTGTACGACTATCTATCTATCTTTGGTTATGGCCTCTGCGGTATGGCCGCAATACACTGTACGACAACGTGCCATTTGTATCCACCGGTTGCCCGCGACGTTTACAATGTCGTCGGTCCACCTATATATACATATATATATATATATAGTGGGAGGCCTTCCTACAACCTTTCTTCCCCATCGGTTGTCAGTTCTTCGAGTGATGTGTCCTGCCCACAGCCACTTCAACTTGCAAACCCTGCGAGCTATGTCGGTGACTTTGGTTCTTTTGGTTTGGTAGGTTTTGTTTGCAAGTTCACAATTCTGGCACTGCTACTGTTATGGGCATGCGTGATGCTTACTACCAGGCGAACGTCTAGCTCGTCTTATCACTCCAATGCGTAAAAAAACCTAATAGTTGTATTGTTGAGATTTTTTTTTTTTGAATCGTTTCTTTTGGTCAGAATGGAATAAATTTAGATATTCCTTGATAGGAATACCAACCATATAAGAATAATAATAATAAACAGCTATTGTATAGTTTGTTGACCAGAATTAGGAAGGCCACAGGCGTGACAGATTTTTCACGCAAGATCAAACGACTAACATGGCGCTGGCTTGGACATGTGGTTAGATCTTCAAAACAAAAATGGACCAAAGAGGTCATATCTTGGTGCCCCAGAGACGGAAAGAGATCAAGGGAACGACCACAGAGAAGGTGGAAAGATGACCTACCAAAAGGGTTGTGCAGAATAGCCAGGGATAGAGAGGAGTGGCGTCTTTTAGAGGAGGCCTATGTCCAGGGAGGACAACCTGATGGGGAAACTGGTGCTGGTGTTAAAGAGTAATAAAACAAATATTAAATAATGTATTATAGTAACTAGTACCTAATATTGTAATAGTTCTAACAATGTCAGAGAATAAAGGCTATTTTTATTTTATTTATTATTGTATTTAGTAAAAAAAGGTTTTATAACTTTTCAGATAACATCCCGACGTGGCGGTGTCACCCAGAAGCGTTCCAGTACCGAGACAATTACAAGTCACTCAAGGAGCAGCTGTCTCAACGTCTGTACAAAGAGTTCAACAGGGACGTGTTCGGGGACTCCATGGACGCCGACCTGCCGATACAGTGGGACACCAAGCTTCGGAGCACTGCCGGGTAATAATAATAATAGCACAGAAAACATAACATATCTACTAACATAATAGGTCTATGGAATATTTTTATAGCAAGTGTTTCCACACTTTCAACAATACTGAAGGGTATATATGTACTCGTCATTATGAACAACTTTTACTATGGGGCTAACCTTGAAATCGCCAAAAAATTACAGCTGTTCCATTTAAAAAGTTCATTGCCTTTGGAAAAAAAATATGGATCAGCTGTTATTTTTTCGCGATTTCATGTTTGGCCCCATAGTAAAAGTTGTTCATAATGATGAGTACATACATACCCTTCAGTATTGTTGAACCTTTATGTTACATATTGTATACATATAGATCAATATATATCTATATAAAAATCAGTATAGAAATTAACTCGACGTTTCGGCCATGTTTCAATGGCTGTGGTCACGAGCTGACTGAATTGTTCAAATCGCGAAAGTTTAAAAGTTTCATTAAATGGTAGTCTATTTAATATTTATATTTATTTTATTTTATTTTCCGGAACGAGGATATTCGCCAAAGAACCAAAGTTACCGACATAGCTCGCAAGGTTTGCTAGTTGAAGTGGCTGTGGGCAGGCCACATCGCTCGAAGAACTGACAACCGATGGGGAAGAAAGGTTCTTGAGTGGCGACCGCGAACCGGAAGACGCAGCGTAGGAAGGCCACCTATATATATATGGACCGACGACATTGTATAAGTCGCGGGCAACCGGTGAATGCAAATGGCAGGTTGTCGTACAGTGTGGCGGTCTAAGTGGGAGGCCTTCGTTCAGCAGTGGACGTCTCCGGACTGATGATGATGATGATTTAATATTTCAGTACAACAACGAACTCTCTGATAAAGAACGCGCGAGGCGATCGCATCCGCTCCTCCAAGATCAAGCTGTCGACCAAAGTGGTGGACACTCCTCAGCGGCTCCGGGACACGCTGGTCCACGAGATGTGCCACGCAGCCACCTGGCTCATCGACGCTGAGATGAGGGCCGGCCACGGGCCGCTGTGGAAGAAATGGTGAGACAAGTAACTTCAGATTAATATGGGACCACCTCGGGAGTATATGATAAAATAATTTTCAAAATCGGTCCACAATTGACGGAGAAATCGGTGAACATTAAAAAAAAACATACATACCGTCGAACATAAAACCTCCTTTTTTAAGACAGTTAAAAATAGAATTCACTTTTCATAAAATTGTAACACTTTGTTAAGTTATTCAGGATGTTAGTTAGAACACCGTTATCCTTCTAGGATATCATTGTACTCATCATTATGAACAACTTTTACTATAGAGCCAACCCTGAAATCACGAAAAAAAAACAGCTGTTCCATACAAAAAGGTTCATCGATCTTGGACAAAATGTATGGAACAGCTGTTTTTTTAGCGAATATCCTCGTTCCGGATTCTATAGCGCAAAGTAACTCCGAGCATAGCTCTCTCCATTGCCCGTTGCGTGACTCTGAGTTTCTCCAAAAGACCAGCAGTTAATGACCACGTTTCAGCACAGAATAAATAATAGCACAGAAAGTTAACTCCGCAAAGGAATTTAAATAAATAAGGACTCTATCTACGAGGCAATAAAGTAGCAATTCATCTCGCACAGCGCTGGATACCGCTTGCTATATTCACCTAGATATACCGCTCTCTTTCTATCACGTAGCTCTATCGCTCCTGACGCGGCACGTGTAACGTTAGGGTTGTCTTCTTGATATTTACACATAATCATCATCAGCCCGGAGACGTCCACTGCTGAACGAAGCCCCCCCCCCCCCCTTAGCTCGCCCCACTGTACGACAACCTGCCATATGCATCCAGTTGCACGCGACTAGGTGGACCTATAGGTATGCATAGTTTTAGGGTGTTTATATTTTAGAAATGAATAGTTGTGTGAAATAGGTACCTAGGTATTTAAATACAACAAAATATTTATTTACGTATTTAGTACTTACCTGTCAATATCTTCAGGAATAAAAAAAAACGATTCATTCTTCTTCCTTTTATTTAAACACCCGTAAACACAACAGTATCTTTTATACGGATTAGTTGGTCTAGAAGTCACATAAATCACATAAAAGATTTACGTGCGACGCGCGCGGCTAGCGTGCGGCCGGCCACTGACCTCAGCCCTGCATTGGCCTACCGGAGCGGCGAGCCGGCTGAACGTACCTAAACTGCGGAGTGACACCCCCCTGGGGGGTCTAAAATGGCCGCACTAAGCAATTTCCCTAAAAGCAGCTCAGCTAATGAATTCTTAGCAGAATGAAATTGTAAAAAGTTGCTGTCGAGTAACTTCTAACGAGTCTGCTAGTTGACTTTAAGCAATTCATCTTTCATCGACCATTTTACGACTTTCTATAGAAAACTGTCAAACTAATGAATTCCGTAATAGAATCATTTGCAAAATCATAGTATGAATTGGCGCTTAAGTGACCGTTTTACGATTTGCGAAATGAATCATCATAGGATCATATGCAGAATTGCTATACGCGACCATTTTAGCTGGTTTCAGTTACATATGTCATCACTGGCAACACACACCCTTTAAAGGCCCTTGTCTTCAGACACTGCGGGATTTTGGACGAGAAGATATAAGGCAGTACCAAATTGTGTTGCATTTTATCACCTAAATGTTATATGCAGGGCGACGCGAGCGCTCCGCGTGTTCCCCGAGCTCGGCGAGATATCCCGGTGTCACGACATGGAGATACACTTCAAGTACTCCTACCAGTGCGTCCAATGTGGATACACGTACGTAACTTGTGTTTAAATGTATATATTTTATAATTATTATATAGGTAGAAAATCTTTTTGTAGTGGTAGTACTCTACTGCAGAGTCCGCCTGGGGAAGTACTCACACCTTTGCCAGTTATTCAACCGCCAAGCAGTAGTGTGCAAGCATTACTGCATTAAGAAATTACTGGGTATGAAGAGAATTAACATCTAATATCTCAGGGTGACGAGCGCAGTGCAGTGCGGCGCAGGATTGTGTTCCCAAGTTCTCAATTCTGGCACTGCTACTGTTAGTGGCAGGCGTGACGCTTACCACCAGGCGAACGTCTTGCTCGTCTCGTCAGTCCATTGAATAAAAAATATTCAGCAAATTTATGTAACCATTCACTTATTACAGGTTCCCCTAATTCACCCAACCATGGTGCTGACAAGCTTAGCCACTTTTCATAAAATACTAGAAATATAACACATAAAATATAGAAATTAGAAAAAAATACATTAAAAAAGAAACTCTATGGTTAACTCAGAACTTCTTTTTCAGCATCCACCGCCACTCAAAATCCATAGACATCACGAAGAAGGCTTGCGGCTATTGCCGTGGAACGTTCCAGATAGTTGTCAACAAGAAAAACAAAGATGGCGTCGTAGTAACCACCCCCGCGAGGAAAGCTACCAACGGATTCGCGTTGTACGTGAAGGAAAACTACGCGAGTGTCAAAGATTCGAGTAAAACTCATGCGCAGGTTATGAAGTTACTTGGCGAACAATATTCCGTTAAGAAAAATAATATTGTTAAATAATTCGTTCAGCGTAACTATGACAAAGCTCAAAAATGCCTGTCGACTATTAAAAAAAAGTAAGGGCTCACATGATCAAAGAGTCGAGGCGGCATTGAAGTGCTTGCATACAAGCGACAAGTAAAAGCCAACTTTACCTGGTTAACAATAGGTTCAAAATTGTAACTCGTTTAATTTGTCAAATTTGGCGCTGAGGATACAATTTTAAACCTAAAGGAAAACGGAAAAGAGTTGAGTTTTCCGCGTCCACCAAACCATTGATGAATTTAGTATAGCTTCATCTATGACCTAACTAAACTAACTGGTAGAAATACTTATTCAATTGAATTGATTTCCAAACATATCTAACATTTAGAGATTTAATACTTTTCTAAGGTTTTTAGGGTTACAGAGATTGAAGAATTAATATACTTTATAACGAATTTACCTAAACGAGGTACAAGTAAGTATACATATTTAATATTTTCGAATAAACGTTATTTTATAGTTTGTTTTAAAACTGTGTATATTGTACTAAAATCATTCATCATAAAATTTGAATTTGAATTTGAATTTACCGATATTGTATGAAAAACAAAAGCTGGTCTAAAATAAATATACGACGTCAGTGGCGAAAACTAGAACTATTTTGTAGCATGTTAGTCATTATCTGTAGTAGTATTACTACTGACGACTAGATGGCGCTGTAACAATTTTCGGCAAACTATAAGTAATGCTAGTACAACTACCCACGTCTAGATGGCTCTATTACGAATCTGTTTCATTGTTTATTTCATGGAGGATAGTTTATTTTTTAAGGGATGCGATAATATCACGTTACTAAGACTGTACATTTATTTATATATTGACGTATTACAACATGTAATATTTTAGAAATAACTTGTCGATTTTACAGATTTGTTAAATATAGTTAATTATATGAGACATAGTTATATTTTTTAGTAAGTACGTACCTGTAATTTATTAAATTTTATGAATGGAATATGTTTAGTTTTGATTAAATAAATTTGCAGTAGTGAGTTTAGGAAAACAAAATACCTTAATATCATACTAATGTTTCGCTCGTCATGATATTTAAATGCGCGCGAAGACGCAGGCAAAAGCTAGTTTGGTAAGTGCGGCGTAGGATTGTATTCGCAAGTACACAATTCTTGCACTACTACTGTTTAGAGCAGACGCTTACTACCACCACGCGAACGTTTCGCTCGTCTTGTCAATCGATAGCATGAAAAAAATATCATTTTTCTAGAAAAATAATGAAGTAACTAGTCAAATAAGATGCTCTCCTGATGGTAAGAGCCACACATGAATAGAAAAATGAATCCCATGAATAGTCATGGCGCTTGCCCATGACCATTGTATCGGCATCAAGGAGCCGTACCTACTCTAAAAACCATGATAGCGAGGTTTTGCCACAGAAAAACGAAAGCCCTTCTTAGGTAGAACGGCTGTCAAAACAATGTTGTAAAGCAAATGTATGAAAAACCCTTGTCGCCAGTTTGACACTATACTAACTACTACTAACTTTGAATAACTATAGAAACTACGACGAAAAAATGCCAATAATTGGTCGCGCATTTGAAGTAAAACTCACGAAATGCCATTTTGCAACAAATTAAAATTGTTTTATTCATACGGGAATACTCACGTTTAATTAAATCGGATACTCCGACTATAGTTTCGATCACATCCGGTGACCTTTTTCAAAGAGTGAAAACAGAGCCCGACGCGCGTGCAGCTGCGTCCTGCTTAGCACGCTAGCTATGTTAGCTTGCGTCCTGCGTCCTGCTTAGCACTCAAGCTAACATAGCTAGCGTGCTAAGCAGGACGCAGCTGCACGCGCGTCGGGCTCTGTTTTCACTCTTTGAAAAAGGTCACCGGATGTGATCGAAACTATAGTCGGAGTATCCGATTTAATTAAACGTGAGTATTCCCGTATGAATAAAACAAAAATGTGTCAAAACCACGTCAGTTTTCATAATAAAATTAAAATTGATCTAATTACTATGCAATGTGGTTTGGTTTCCTACGCGTCTATTTAAATTGTCTTTTTTAATATTCTCAGTCTAAAAACATGTATATTGGTAGAATAGGCTAGATGACGGTTTTTTTTAATTGTCCTATTAAAATGTGGCCCATAAATAAAGCTGATTAATGAGAAAATAATGAAAATCTGATCAAAAATAAGCAACTTATAAGCATTTTAATATCACGCTAGACAGAGAGGCGAAACAGTAAATCGTGACGTCACTTCTCTGTACGCCATATAAATTATATTCTGACAAGTAAGGCGTGACGTCGTTTTTTGTTTTGTGGGAAAGGGACAGAGTTGTCTCTAACAAAAACTTTAAACGCTCATATATCAGAACATTATTAACCGATTTTTCAATAAACATACTATATTTACTTAAATTCTTCATCAAAGCTATTGGTTTCAACGATATAAACATCAGTTATCTAGCCTATTGTCATTAAGAGCATTTACACGTAATACCGGCTAGCGCGGCCCGTCACATTTCCGTTCTATTCACTTACACCGTACTTCAGTGATGTCAACGCACTCGAAGACGCTAGAAATAAATTAATTTATATATATATATTCAGGGGAGGACTTCGTTTAGCAGTGGACGACTCTGGGCTGATTATGATAATATATATTTAGTAAGTACCTTAATTCTTCAGAAACATAATAAATAAATATCGGTGGAAATTTTTCACACAGCGCCATCTAGCCCCAAACTAAGCAAAGCTTGTAATATGGAAACCAGATAGCTGATAGAATACTTATATACTTTTTTTTTGTAAATACATACTAGTAATACATACTACACCCAGACACAGAACAAACATCTATGTTCGTCATGTTGTTTGTCCTGGGTGGGGATCGAACCCTCGCCCTACAGCTCTGAAGGCGGACATGCTACCAACTGAGCTATAAGGTAGTCAATATTATAATGAACTCTACTGTATGAACTAATGAATCGAATAAGACGTTCTCCTGATGGTAAGAGCCGCCCATGAATGAAAAAATGAATCCCACGAATGCGCCCATGACCATTGTATCGGTATCCAAGGGTCGCACCTTAAACTTTAAAAACCATCACTGTTAGGTTCAGCCGATGCCGCGCGACTGTGTATTTTATCTCCCCGCAATAAGTTTCATGATTGCGCAGCGTCGGAGAATGGATTTAACATGTATGGCTCCTGGAGTTTGAGACTTTCGACGTTGTCTCATTAGCCCTGTAACTTCGCTAGCGCCGACTTTTTAATGTAAAAATAAGTAATCAACTTGACCTAGTTCTGAATCCATTCTAAAGATGGTTGCGTAAAATGAAAGGCGTTCAGAGCGTCTTGAAGGCTTTACCGACACAATTAAACTCAAAACAATGGGGCAAACTGAGTGCGATTTTAAAATTACATGGTGTACTGGATCTAAAGCCCAGCAGAGCAGTTTTAGGACATACCCAGGTCCATATTATTGATATCACGCATTATTTTACCAAGGATCGCAAGTGATCATCGAACGCAGCGCCAGTGTGCTAACGTCTTTATTCGATTAATGTGTCTGGCGCTTACACAAAATGGTATATTTCACCCTTGCCCTTAAAAACACGCGCATGCGCGAAACAAACAAGATGGCGTCTAGGTCTTCAATAATTCACTTATTCTAAAACTATCCTATTTAGGTACCACATTGAGGTAAAAATTGGGAGCTAAAGTTTCTGCTATATGCACTTTTGTAATGACCTCTGACTGGTTATAAAAAAACCGTTATAGGTAGAGATCTCTTCCTCTTAGCCAACCCTGAAGTGTAGGTCTAGAATATTTGGTCTCAGCTGTTTTCAAAAATCGAATGTCGGCAATTTCATTCAGCGTTCAGCCAGTCTGACGTCACGTTTCGTGGAGTGAGCACGGATTTTTCGGTAGCCATGTAATGGTGAGTGCTAGAAAATCGTGAAAAATGTATAGTGAATGGAAAATTCTCTAAATGTGTAGATTTTATGTTTTAGAGAAAATGCGAAAATAGTGCCTGAGAATGTAGACTAGAAAGTGTATTAGTGGATGTGTTAATGTGTGTAGAGCACAATTAGTGTGTAGTTTTTTTTTCTCTATAAGTTCTAGATTTTATCTAGTTGTGATTTTCATTGATTATTTTGTGCCACGTGGTTACTCGAACGCCTTAGCATTATGCACTTTATGCCTTCTGTGGACAGCTCAATATTAAATAAGAATAATATTTACTTAATGATGATTATCTTTTGAACGAAACCACGTTATTGTTATTGATATAATATATCTAATAATAATTGTCACGTCACTAGTAAAATTATCTATAGGTACTACCTATTTATTACTTATAAACTAGAAATGCCCCACGATTTTACCGGTGTATTCCGGTATCCTATGGGAACCGTAGGTATTTATTTGATTTTTACGTGATAAGTATCTACCATTTATAATATCACCCAGATCCTATCTTTTACGAAGTTGTGTTGTAATACTCTAACAGTAACATAAATCACTAAAAAGTCTTTCAAACCTATTTTTGTTAAAAAAGTGTTTTGTGTGGTTTTGTCTTCTTTTTCAAACTCAAATCGTAATTCGAGAGAAATTTAACAAAACAATTTTTTAACTAAAATTGTTTTGAAATACGTTTTAGCGTTTTATGCATATGACGATAAGACTTTTTTTTTTAAACATTCAAGTGACGAGACGAGCAAGGCGTTCGCCTGGTGGTAAGCGTCACACCTGCCACTGCCACTAATAGTAGCAGTGGCAGAATTATGAACTTGCGAACACAATCCTGGGTATGTCCTTAAACTGCAACCAGACCCACCGGAGGACGGGCAGCAGCGTCCTCTCCGTTAACGGTGGTGAGCATTCTGCGATCACCAAGCCGCCTGCCAAGCGTGGGGATTATGGCAACACCCCTCTATTGGGAGGCCTTCGTCCAGCAGTGGACGTCTTATGGCTGACGACGAACACAATCCTGCGCCGCACTGCACTGCGTTCGTCACTCTGAGATATTAGATGTTAAATCTCTTCATACCCAGTAATTTATCTGGTAAAGACACTGGTCTGGTAACACTTTAAGAAGTATATCACACACAAAGTTTCAGACAGTGTTATTGGTAGCTAACAAAACGTGAATGTTCCCTTCTATATAAAACAAAAATGTGTCAGTTTTCATAATATAACATTTTAATTCATCATCATCATTTTCTGACCCTTTGTTTTTATTTTTCTCAGTAATTTCACCGATCGATTCATATCGATGTTCAGTGATTTGATATCTACGAAAATGTTGAAATGCGCGGACGATATTATAGAGTGTCACGTGGTATTCCTTTACAGGACTCAGCGTAACGGTATTATTATGCCCAAAGGAGGTCACATTGTACTTATCGATGTGAACACCTTTTATTATGAGACCAACTTTGAATAGGCCAAACAAATCAGCTGTTCCATACATTGTGTCGAGACTAGATGACATTTTTATTATGGAACAGCAGATTTATTGGCAAATTCAGGGTAAAAGTTGCGTTTGTTGGCCGTGGTCCAACTGCGTGGTTGTACTAGTAGGACCACGGGTAATTTCTGTTGCCCGTTACCAGCCCGTGGTTCAACCGCGTGGGATCTACCAGTAGTACCATGGGTAATTTCTGTTGCCCGTCTACCAGGTTGTGTTTTAACCGCATGGGTTCTACCAGAAGGACCACGGGTAATTTCTGTTGCCCGTGGCTCTACCAGCCCGTGATAAACCGCATGGGTTATACCAGTAGGACCACGGGTAATTTCTGTTGCTCGTGGCTCTACCAGCCCGTGATTCAACCGCATGGGTTCTACCAGTAGGACCACGGGTAATTTCTGTTGCCCGTGGTTCTACCAGCCCGTGGTTCAACCGCATGGGTTCTACCAGTAGGACCACGGGTAATTTCTGGTGCCCGTGGTTCTACCAGCCCGTGATTCAACCACATGGGTTCTACCAGTAGGACCACGGGTAATTTCTGTTGCCCGTGGTTCTAACAGAAAGAAAGAAAGAAGAAAATAATTTTAAAAAAATATTTTCTTTTCTTCTAACAGGCAGTTGGTCAGCGAAGTAAGCCGCATTGTATTGCCCGTGTACCTACTGATCAGGTTGTACCATGCAGGTTTTTTTTGTTTACTATGATGACCTACATGACCTCCTTCGGGCATAATAATACCGTTTCGTGTATCCTACTTGTGTTGTTTGTATTTATTAGTGGAGTACTCTCATATTGCTACTAACGACAAAGATAAAGATCATTTATTTGCATACAACATTGGTTGGTTGGTTTGGAGTTTGGACAAGTCGCCACGTTTTTAATTTCCAATGACAAACAAGATGACTCGTTTTGCTTTTCTTTCATGTTCCAATGTTGTGGACCGATGTGAATCATACTTTATTGTGCCCACTTCATTGTATATTGTAGTGTTAACGTAACCTTCAATAACCATAGCGATTGACGGCATAATTTACATTATATTACGTAGGTACTTAAACGTTTATTTTTGAGTTATTTCACAGCTCATTAACCAATTATCATGATAAAAACCGTAAAGTTTTTTACTCGTTATTTTACTGTACTTTACTTTGCTTGTAACTACTTAAAATTAACCTTTTTTGTTCTATTTATTTTTTATACTGTCAAGTGACGAGACGAGCAAGACTTTCATCTGATGGTAAGCGTCACGCCTGCCACTAACAGTAGCAGTGCCAGAATTATGAAACACAATCCTGCGCCGCACTGCACTGCGCTCGTCACCCTGAGATATTAGATGTTAAATCTCTTCATATCCAGTAATTTCTCTGGTAACATTGCCCTTCAAACCGGAACACAGTAATGCTTGCACACTACTCCTTGGCGATTGACTAACTGGCAAAGGTGTGGTACTTCCCCAGGCGGACTCTGCAGTAGAGTCCTACCATTACAACTGAACAGATAGAAAGTTTTGAAAATCTACGTAACGCCTGTCCAAACATAGATAGCAAAAGCAAAATTAACTATTTATTCTATTGCCGTGTCTTTATTTCATCAAAATAATGTATTATTTAAATAAAAATGTATGTTGTAATATTTTACAGCAATATATGCGATATTTTACAATAGAAACGAAAAATAGTAGCAAAAAGAATTTGGCAGCGGTGGGATTCGAACCCACGCCTCCGAGGAGACTGGTGCCTTAAACCAGCGCCTTAGACCGCTCGGCCACGCTACCACTTACAGTGCCTGTTGAAATTATTCAATAAAATGCGTAACCGTATTGGTTAGTCTAAAATTAGGTTTCTGACGTAAATGTTCTAGCTCTATGTTTTAATTTGACACATTCACATAATATGGATAAAATTAGGTTAGGTTAGGTTAGAGACAAAGAGACGTATATTTTATGTAACACAATTTTGTGATTTGTTAATTAAATGTTTTAACAATAATTTTTAAGTATCTTACTATTATATATTTTTGGTAGTAGGTATAAAGGTTTTACGGCCTTACCTAAAATAATCTCGATTCTCTTAGTCACTGCTTAAACTTCTCTGTCCTTTTCTAGCACGTGCAACTTCACGTCAGAGAGAAGATGGCAGAGCATCTTAACCAGTGACTAACGGTTGAAAAGTTTTTTTAAGTAAGGCCGTTAGTTTCTAGCTAACAACCTCATAAGATAAAACTTCTTTCTAGAGAAATAAGAAAAGTGTTTAGGTATGTACCTACCAACAACAACACAACATAACAACAACAACACAATAACAAACAACAATTAAACATTTTTGTTTTATTTATACGGGAATACTCACGTTTAAATCGGATACTCCGACTATAGTTTCGATCACATTTTCAAACCTTTTTGTGTGCTAAGCAGGACGCAGCTGCACGCGCGTCGGGCTCTGTTTTCACTCTTTGAAAAAGGTCACCGGATGTGATCGAAACTATAGTCGGAGTATCCGATTTAATTAAACGTGAGTATTCCCGTATAAATCAAACAAAAATGTGTCAAAACCACGTCAGTTTTCATATCAATCAAACAATTAAGTTAGTTTTTTTTAATGTAATGGGATTGACCAGACGAGCGAGACGGTTGCCTAGTGGTGAGCATCAGCGCCTGCCCATAACAGTAGCAGTGCCAGAATTGTGACCTTGCAAACAAAATCCTGAGTCGGACTTCACTGCGCTCGTCATCCTGAGATATTAGTTGCTCGTATGCTGTAAAAGCCCACCCCCTGGTGCTGTGTCTCCGGGCTGATGATGATAATGCTGTAAAAGGTTATCAAGTTGTTAGCTTATAAACAATACCCCTGCAAATAGTACTTAAAAAAACAACCGCCTTCAATGTCGAGTACAATGGATGACCATCTCTTTTCCAGTCATGATTTAAAAACCAAATTACTGAACCGAGTGTGATCAAATTTTCTATAGGACCAATCTGAAAGTAACGCCTTTCAAATATATATTTTTTTCCATATCGGGTTATAAAGGATTCCTGAGGTAACCAAACAAACAATACGCTTTTAAAAAAAACCGACTTCAACTTCGAATACCTAGATGACTTCTTCATATTAACTAGTAATTTCGGTTTAAACACCAAACTAGTCACTGTTTTCGATAAAATGTATACCACCTCTGAAGTATTACCTACCAAACAAAAAAAGAATCATCAAAATCAGTTCATAATTGGCGGAGTAATCGCGTAACATAAGTACATAAAAAAAACACATTCGAATTGAGAACCTCCTTTTTTCAAGGCGGTTGAAAAACACAACTGAATTGAGAACCTCCTCTTTTTTCGAAGTCGGTTAATAACGTTTTGTTTTGTAATCATTAATAATACCTATAAGCAAGTAAGCAACCTCTAGTAACTAGGTAACTAAGGTTATTGCCATTTTTTGGCACTTTGGACCGCCATTAAAAAGTCTTCCTCGTAATTGACGCTCGCACACTGAGCTATGAACTTTGATCGCGAATCATTGTACTTTGGAGATTTGCACCGAGGTCGCTAATTAAAAAAAAACACCAAAATAATTTGTGTTTTCCCAAAAAATATATTTGTATCTATAAGATGTGAGAAGTGAACTAACGTTTTTGTAATCTATCTATACATACATTTTAGACAAAAAGAAAAAAAATACCAAAACATCTCTTTTTTTTTTACAATTTTAATCATTCAATATTTCCAAATTTAACAAGACAATTTACTCACTTATAAATAATATAGTTTGTCATGAAATAACGCTCTTAGTTTTGAAAAAATATTTACATTGAATCATTTTGTATGAAGTGTTTCCCACACTTATGGTATTTATATGTTTTTAAAGCTTAAACGGGAAGAAAAATTGTGACCTGCGGCAGGACTCGAACCTGCATACGAGCAGTCTCTATGGATTTCCGTCCCAACTGCTTTGCCAATTTTTCAACCAATTTGCCAACTAAAGCGTTGGTAGCTTGAAACAGTATGAAAAATTTGGCATCTAAGGCAGAGACTTCTGTAGCTTCATTGGCAAAGCAGTTGGGACCTGGGTATGTCCTTAAGCTGCAACCAGAACCTCCGGAGGACGGGCAGCAGCATCCTCTTGGTTAACGGTGGTGTTCACTCTGCGATCCCCAAGCTGCCTGCCAAGCGTGGGGATTATGGCAACACCCCTCTATTAAAGGGGAGGCTTTCGTCCAGCAGTGGGCGTTTTATGGCTGATGACGAAGCTTTAAAAACATAGAAATATTTATATTATGCTTTTAATCAATTAAAAATGGGTCTGGTTCTGAATTGAATCTATGCCTTTCTCGCGTTTGCCCAAGAAATCAGCCCGCCCGTTGTTCCTCAAGGACATTGGGTCATGCCACTGGGGCTGTTAGTAATTTATGACCTAGGAAAAACTAACTTTTCAACTTAATAGAGCTCGTGTTATAGCGTAGTCTAAAAAGATTCTGTACACCGTTTTTACAGGTACATCTGTATGAATCATAAATCATTTGATCATTTTGCTTTAGGATATATTTCCCGTGGTCAAAAAAAACAATTGGTAAATCAAAATCAATAACGCCAATTAAAAATAATAATCCGCTTTAAAAAAAAAATACAACCGACTTCAACTTCGAATACTTGCAGGGCTAACATGCGCACCGCGAGAAAATTTTGTCGTGTCTTTATGTCGTGCGAAAACGAGACAAACTTATACAGATTCGTAGCCTTGTCCTGTTTTGTAGAATCGAGAAAATTTTCTCGCGGTGCGCATGTTAGGCGCTCTGGATGACATCTTCATATTTTCTAGTAATTTTGATTTAAAAACTAAACTATTGAACCGATTTCGATAAAATGGATATGGGACCACCTGTAAAGTATTACCTACCAAACAAAAAAAGAATCACCAAAATCAGTTCATAATTGGCTTAGTAATCGCGTAACATACATACAAAAACAACACTTACAGTCGAATTAAGAACTTCCTTTTTGAAGTCGGTTGAAAAGAGCTGTCTATAGCTTTGTTTGAAGGCACCTTCATACGGGATTGTATCCATCGCACAGATATTGGTGCTCATTTGGTGACGAACATCTACGTTCGTCACCAATTGAATTCCACATCACGACTTTGGTCAAAGTTCAGTTTTTCCCAGTAATTCGAAACACGTTCTATGGCCTCACAAATGAACAAGCGAGGAAAACTTAGACATAATTATACACTAGATACTCTGCAGATTTGTTAGTGATAATTTCCTTTTCCGGGTTAAAAAGTAACTACGCGGGACTAATTAAAGAACTTTATACTAAACTAACAAAACGACGACGTATCTGACGTATTAATGGATCAGGTTCAGTGTCCTGTTCTACGTTTCTTGACTACAAACTAAATAACTAGACAAATCATCATCAGCCCGGAGACGTCCACTGCTGAACGAAGGCCTCCCTCTTAGATTGCCACACTGTACGACAACCTGCCATTTGCATCCACCGGTTGCCCGCGACTTTTACAATGTCGTCGGTTCACCTAGTGGGAGGCCTTCGCCGCTGCGTCTTCCGGTTCGCGGTCGCCACTCAAGAACCTTTCTTCCCCATCGGTTATCAGTTCGTCGAGCGATGTGGCCTGCCCATTGCAACTTCAATTTGCAAACCCAACTACCTATTTTCTTAAAGTGATAATAATCCGATCCGAATCGGTGAAGAGGGTCCGATGATGAAGACGGGAAGGGATTACTCATCAACAGCTAGTAGACCCTAGAGTTTGGGTTCGGATTTTGTGTTTTGCGAGTTTGGGTTCGGCTATCGTTTTGACGAGATCCGTAAGTACATTACCTACACTACGTGAAAATTACTTATATGTGTTTTGTTAAACTAGTTGGTCTGCGAAAAGAGACCTCACGACCTTACTTTTTGACAATTTCTTGACCAATTTGACCAATTTTGCTCATGAATATTTCTGCCAGATACTTGGAGGATTTAGCTCAAATGCCAAAATATTATCAAAATCGGCCTGTCAATGACGCAGAAGCAAGCTTTTTGGAAACAGCTCCAATAAAAATCCCCGGCGATAGAAATCTCTATGAAATTGTAGAATCTGTAGGGATACCCCAAGATTGGTTGAAAAAATACGACCTGCAGGGCTAGCATGCGCACCGCGAGAAAATTTTGTCGTGTCTTTATGTCGTGCGAAAACGAGACAAACTTATACAGATTCGTAGCCTTGTCCTGTTTCTAAGAATCGAGAAAATTTTCTCACGGTGCGCATGCTAACCCTGCTGGGTCCCGTTTTATAATACTCGAGTTCACATCCAGATACATCCGGACAGATGGAAGCAAAGTTTACCAGTTACAAAGACTTCGTTCGCTTCGCTGACTCGGCCACTACCTACTTATTATTTAAATCCGATTTAACAATGTAGCGGTATGAGGCAAGATGACGTAAAGGTTCTAGCGATATAGAACCGTATATTACGTCACGTACCGTGCAAATTTTATACATTTTCCTCAAATCCCGTAAGGTCGAAATTTTAATGTTCACTCGTTTTACCTTAAAGCCCATAAAGAGCTTCAAGTGTAGGTAAATGCGGCGAAGACTGCAAAGATTGATTTCAATGCGTAGCCTCCTATCACCTTGAATCTTGAGGAAACTCTATCAGTGTGAAGTGGTTAAGTCCCTTCATGTTTGAATTAGAAAACCTTTGTTTGGGTGTGTCATATTATGACTCACGGTACTTTATTACCCTTTTGTGCTATAATGGTGGTAAATTTTCTTTGCTGCAGGGCCCTGTTTTATAAAGCTACAAATGAAAGCTTACAATTGTACTAGCAGCTAGTACAGCTAATTAAACTAGCTTCTTGTACCAGTAACTACAAGTTACCAGTTACAGATAGATGGTTTGTCTTTATCTTATATCCAAGTGCTTGTACTTGTAGTTTGTACACTATAGTTGCCTTGTAGCTTTAGAAAACCCCGTACTCAATTTTTTTTCGGTGTTGCCAGTTTTTCTCTACAATTATACAAATACAAAATAATTTATTCACAACAAAAAGACAGATACACGTACATAAAAAGCAAAGATAAGTTACATCCATAAAAATAATAATAAAGAGATTAGTAGGTATATCTATATTTTCGTCATGAACCCGGTCCCAACTCAGCGTGATGCTGGCTATAAACAACCAGCGCTGGTTTTCTGTTGGGACCGGCAGATGACGTCACGTACGCTACGGAATTAATCTATTGATTTAGCTGAAACTAAGCTGCTTCAAAAACTGAGCTGCTTACTAGCAGCATACAGAAAAACACATCCTTTAACAAACT
This sequence comes from Erannis defoliaria, assembly GCA_905404285.2. Taxonomy (NCBI): domain Eukaryota; kingdom Metazoa; phylum Arthropoda; class Insecta; order Lepidoptera; family Geometridae; genus Erannis; species Erannis defoliaria. The sequence goes on along the minus strand of FR990091.1, from coordinate 8,839,236 downwards.
CAAGGAGCCACGATGATAAGACTTTGTAGCTTTAGGGCCCAGGTCGTCTAGTTCGGTATCACTGTAGTTTCAGATATTTTTCTGACAAGCTGTATTTTTGCAACACATCTGGCAACCCTAAGCAGTATGTATAATATTACTAAGTTGTTTGAACAAGCTAGAGAAATACAGCACTAATGAGATTATCAGACAAATTCGATTTTAGGGGGGCATTTGGCCCTTACTGCCCCCCACTTCCGCTGCCCGGAACTTCTTCTCCATACATACGGATTAAATCGTTTAGAAGTCATTGTTTGCAAAAATCACAGAAAAGATGCGACTAGCGTCCGGGCGGCCTCTGACCTCAGCCCTGCCATTCGCCTAGTTGATAGGCGCGCCGGCCGAACGTACCTAAACTGCGGAGTGAAACCCACCTAACCCTGGGTGGGGATCGAACCCACGCCCTACAGCTCTGAAGGTAGACATGCTACAAACTGAGCTACAAGGCAGTCGAGTAACCTTATTACCGTCGAATAGAGGTATTTGGTACTATTTTGTACTGTTTAATTCGTTATGCGTTTCTATTGTCTTGTCTTGTGTACAAAATGTGTCTTGTTCTACAAATAAAATATTGTCTATTGTACATTTTTGTTTTATTTATACGGGAATACTGACGTTTAATTAATTAATTTATTTATTTGATACACAAAACAGAATACAGTCTTTACAATTTGCATTGTATATAGGTTACAAATAATTTGTTCTAGATTGCATTCCTTAATAGATGTGTACACAACATGAACAACACAGAAGCAGTAGGCACCTACATCTATGAGTCAATCAAACATTAAGTAGTATTGTAATTACACAATTAAACATAAGCAGTTATAATAACTCAATAAAATAAATTTAAATTAAATGAACATTTAAAAGATTACGGTTAGGACACGTGACATACTAAAATGAAGAAAAAGTAGTAATCAAGCAACTCATCGATGCTGTTTCTGTTTTTTTAAAACGGCTAACCGACTATAGATTTAATCACATTCGGTGACCTTTTTCAAAGAGTGAAAACAGAGCCCGACGCGCGTGCAGCTGCGTCCTGCTTAGCACACAAAAAACAAAAGCATAAAAAAAAGTGTCAAAACCACTCAGTTTTCATAATAAAATTGTCTATTATAATTAATTAATAATCTAACTACAAGTACCATTGCACTTATAATAATAATAATTAATAGATAATCGTAGATATTATTGACTTTGTTATTAATCTTATTACTTTGTTAATTCTCTATTTCATTTTAATTTGAGTTTGACATAATGTTCTGTGTAATATCGCATTTTTTGTAAATTTGACTTGCCCAGTGTAACCAAAATGTTACAAGGACAATAAATTATTCTATTCTATTGTTTTACTCATCGTTGTAATCAAGTTTTACTACGAGGCCAATACTGAATTTAAAAAAAACACCCTCTTCTAATAAAATACAATTATACACTAAAATTAAATTATAACTAACTAACAACTAAATAAAACCTACCTAGTAAAAACAAACCCTACATAATAAAAATACAAAACTTTAAATTTAAACTAAAAGCCCCGCAGAAGATGGAAAGGTGGCCAGAATGCTGGCGGCATTGCCACGTTGGATGGCAATGCTAAGTTTTTGACCAAAATATACGCCAGCATTCCGGTCACCTGACACCTCGACTAAACGTTTCGCCAGGTCCCTATATAAGACATGTGCGGCCGGCCCCCAAGGTCCCAAAGTCTCTACCCCAAACGGCACAAACATGTACAATCTGTCTAAATACCCATATTTGTGCCGTTTGAGGTGTTCAGCATTAGAGGCGGCAGCGCCAGCGTGATCATTTGTCCTAGGAAGATGGGACGGCGCTAGTGTGTCGACACATGTAGCGTCCCAAACCAAAGGCCGTCCCATCTTCCATGGGATAAGGGTCATTCCGTCGGGTCTCTTTATACATTTTGTCAGCGATGAATAATATTTTTCTATTAAACAGCTGATTCTTATCGTGGAATTACCCAGATTTCCAACGTCAATGTTGACTCATGGAGTTAGTGTGCAGATTTTCAATAGCTTATCGGCGAAGAAAATTTCGTGAGGAAACCTACATATTTATGTATACGTACTCAATCCGCCAACCCACAACTGGGTCAGAGTGGTGATATGGCCCAACAGCCCATTTTTTTTATACAATCATTTACATACAATCGATACGAGCAAGGCGTTCACCTGGTGGTAAGCGTCACACCTGCCACTAACAGTAGCAGTGCCAGAATTGTGAACTTGCGAACACAATCCTGCGCCGCACTGCACTGCGCTCGTCACCCTGAGATATTAGATGTTAAATCTCTTCATTCCCAGTAATTTCTCTGGTAACATTGCCTTTCAAACCGGAACACAGTAATGCTTGCACACTACTGCTTGGCGGTTGAATAACTGGCAAAGGTGTGGTACTTGCCCAGGCGAACTCTGCAGAGAGAGACTCTCAGTAGACTACAAAAAACCTGGACCTGGGTAATTGGGTATGTCCTTAAACTGCAACCAGACCCACCGGAGGACGGGCAGCAGCGTCTTCTCAGTTAACGGTGGTGATCATTCTGCGATCCTTAAGCCGCCTGCCAAGCGTGGGGATTATGGCAACACCCCTCTATTGGAAGGCCTTCGTCCAGCGTGTGGTACTTCCCCAGGCGGACTCTGCAGTAGAGTCCTACCACTACAAAAAGGGAGGCGTAAGTCTAGGAGTGGACTATTAGAAAGGCTTATTATGCTTTTATACAATGGAGAGCTCATAGAAGATGTACACGGATTTTCATCCATTGCTTTTCGGTGAAAGAAAACATCGTGAGGAAATTTAAGGCCCGCTTGTAGCGAAGTACGTCCTGGTAAACGATAGGCGCGAGCGGGAACGGGAGCAGGCGCGAGCGTTTGATTTGTAAATTTAGTTGGTTCTTTACTCTAAGGCTTATGCTTTAAGGGGGCGACTAATGCCAAAAGTAAGTAAAACATGTATTTTTAAACACATAGTTTAATTCGCCTGAAACACAGGATTACCTAGTTCAGGCTCACGTGTTTTATAGACCTAATTAAGTTTACTTACGTTTTGTATTTTTGTCAGACCTTTTTATATTTTTGAATAAATTATGAATTATATTATGAATTATATTATGAATTATATTATGAATTATATTATGAATTATATTATGAATTATATTATAATTATAAAGAACGTAAATATGCAGATTAAAAAAATACTACAGGTAGGGGAAAAACCTAAAGAAGCCGAGTAACCGAAACGAATTTTGGAAAAAAAACTGTTTTAATTCAAATGCAAATTATTAGCGACATCACCACATTATTTTTTACGAATTACATAGCCAAACTAATGTTTTAGCACAGTAGCCGTAAAATTTTGTTAAAACAGGGCCCTGGACGTACCTCGCTACAAGCGGGCCTTAAGGTGTAAGTGAAGCAAGTGTTTAAAAGGAAATAACTCAATAATTATTAACCGTTAATTTATCTGTTTAATCACTCGATAGCATAATGTGAATTAGACTTATTTATTTATAAATTAATTATATAATTAATTTTCAAAATGATTTGAAATTTTCGTACGGATTTCAAATATTCATACTAGAACTTTTCTGTGAATACGCATGTTATGTCACGATGAATAAACATCGTGAGGGGATACGTAAAGAAGCGGAGAAGAAATTCAATGGTATATGTGAATCCCCCAACTCGCACGGACGGTAGGTGGTAGAGTATCGCTAAGTCCCTCTTCAAAGATAGGAAGCCGAGGCATTAAAAATGTAGCTTTTGTGTCAACCTAATCACCTAGCGGTTTGCGACCGCCTTCAAAGCGGAGCGGGCATGCAGCGAACACGTCGCGAACACGGCGCGGCTGCACAGCGGAGACGTCGCGGAAACGTGGCGATTACGCAACGTTTTCGTCGCCTGTACGCGGCGAGTTCACAATCAGTAACAGAATTGATTCCGACGAGGAAACACTTCTGTTGGCTTTGTTACTTCGAAGATGCAGAAAACGAAAGCATTCAAGCACGAAAGGGTTCTCTACGAGAATGTTCAAAATGCCGTTCGCGGCGAGCTCGTAGCGCGACCGCGACGTTTTGAAAACGCTTTGCGTTTTGATAGCAGTCTAAAAGTAGCGATCAAAGGCAAACATTACATTTTTGATAAAAAAAACAATCGAAATCACGGATCAAGATAGTGATCAACAATTACATTTTTATCGATCTGATAAAAAAAATAAGCACCTTTGACAAAATAATATGAACATGTAATAAATCATATTTAGGTACCAACTTACATTTAATTTCGTTAATCTAAAGAATTTAGCATAGATAAGAATAATAGTCAGAGTAGAGCTATGTTGGTGACCAAACTTCACCGACATAGCTTGCAGAGTTTGCAAGTTGAAGTGGCAATGGACAGGCCACATCGCTCGAAGAACTGATAACCGATGGGGAAGAAAGGTTCTTGAGTGGCGACCGCGAACTAGAAGACGTAGCGTAGGCGCGACCTCTCACTAGGGGGACCGACGACATTGTAAAAGTCGCGGGCAACCAGTGAATGCAAATGGCAGGTTGTCGTACAGTGTGCCGGTCTAAGGGCCTTCGTTCAGCAGTGGACGTCTCCGGGCTGACGATGATGATGATGATGAAGAATAATAGGCATTATTTAGGATTTCATACCTACTTATATTAGTAGTTCTCTGAAACCTACTTATATTAGAAATTGAGTACCGAACGTTTTTGTATGTGCCTCAGCTTCACGACCCAAAAATCAAACTTCACTCGACCCAAAGTCCAATAGTCCATCACATGTCTCTACCCTGTCGAGACAGTAGTAACCTAGTTCCAGTTAAGGTATACTTTATGGATCTAGTTTAGGTAACGCTTGTTGGTCACTGGTCAGGTGAGCTGTATTTTACACTACCTTTCCTCATTTCATTGTTTTGGGCTATGGTTTTTTCCTATTCACAAATGGTTATGAATCTTGGGGAAATACCATACCGCGGATGCGCTCTGACGTGTAGAGTCTGCCACAGATGTTAATGTTATATCGTCTGGGGTACCTCAAGGGTATATGTTGGCATTTTCCTTTACATTGTTTATTGTTATACTGCAAGTGTTGCGGTAGTTTTTTTGTGATGTCCTGATTTACTTAAACTATAATTTTTTAAGTACCTACTTACCTAACTCGAAGCATTGTGAAACGTGGTTTTGCTCGACTTTCAAGAGGTCTGGTCGGTTTGCCTTCAGGACAACCCTTGGATGAATATAGAAACGTTTATATGTGAATAGACCCCTAACCACCACCCGGTGGTGCAAAAAATAAAATAGGATTATCGCATACTTAAAATACTAGATAGATAGAAACTCTTTATTGTGCACACCAAAAAAAATACAATAGAGAAAGATACACCTTATGAGAACACTACAAACTACAAAAACACAAACACACAACACTACAACACACACACACACACACACTACACTGTGAATACTTTACAATATTTAAATATAAATACAGCTTACACGTAATAAGTAATATGGTGTTGATATATAAATAATAAAATGTTAGATTATATTGCAAGACGTGTAGTTTCTTTGCCAATAAAGAAGTTTCTTAGTATAGTTAAATGCCTTGAAATTTTAGTTAGAATCAATTTAAGTATTAGGTTATTTATTAGAAAACAAACAGGGAGTTAAAGCTTTTATACTTATCAAACAAAGACAAAGCTATTACAGTTAACAAACAGAGAGGCATTTTTTTAAACTTAACAAATACAGATACAAAGCATTAACTTAACTAATACAGTAAAGCAAAACTTGTATATTTAACAACCAGGGAGACAGCTGTTACACACAAGCTGGCTGACTGGCTGGCTGGCTGGCGGGCTGGCTGGTAGCTGTAGCTGGCTGGTAGCTTAACAAGAATAAATACAAAGCTTTTATACTTAGCAAGCAGCGATACAAAGCTTTTATACTTAGTTAAAAGAGAGGTGAAGCTTTTATAGAGAGACCAATCTTTCATACTTAACTATAGCAGAGAGATAAACCTTTTACACCATATATTTGTAAAAAAATACAAATAGAAAGATTTTTAAAAATAAAGGTATTTTTTGATAACCAGAGAGACCAAGCTTTTACACATAACATCATCATCATCATCATCATAATCAGCCTGTCATAGTCCACTGCTGGACATAGGCCTCTCCCAAGGCACGCCACTCAGCCCGATCTTCAGCTATCCGCTTCCAACCACTGCCAGCTGTCCTACGTATATCGTCACTCCATCGAGTCTCAGGACACACACACATAACAAACAGAGACAAATCATATTTTCGTATATACTTGCGATTTAAATGTTGGCCCCATAGTAACAGTTGTTTGTTTTGACGTACAGAACATGACCCTTAAAACTTGCTTAAAACGATGCTAATATTAGGATTAGGACTGACCCTATAAACATAAAAACAGAGGATTTTTTTATTTCGGATCTTCTTTGAGGAATAGACAAGGTAAAACGGTAAAAGTAGAACGTAGTGCCAAGGATTATACATAGTAGTCCATGCAGATCACAAGGACGATTACCTATGTATACAAGTTGAAGTAAGTAGTATCATTTCTTCTGTGCTAGAAATAAGATTTTATCCCCCGACGTGTGTAGCTTCGTTATTATATCTGTGGCATTCCCATACTATCGAAAGTTTCTTTCCCGGAGTATTTGTTTCAGGCTCCGAGGAAAATATACTTGGTATATGTACCTCATTGTGATTGTGTTCTTATAATATATATAATTCCGCACAAAATAGTCAGCATTTTTCTATTAATATATATATAGGTACCTATTATATATTATTATTATTATTATTTTATATATTCACTACCGCTTAACATACTGCCTATAAATTAGTTATTTTTTCGTGTATTTTTCTGATGTTTTAGTAGTTATTCTGTTATTCGGGCGGAGACAAATCCAATAAAAGATCATACAAAAGTCAGAAGTTCTAAAATGTATTGTGTGTTGTGTTTGTGATACATTTTTGTATTGCACTCAGGAGACAATTTTCGGGCCTGTTCTATTCCAAGCATTTTAGTCATGAAATCAGGCTTAATAATCCATAGTAACAGTTAGAAATATCTTTAAACAGTTAACGTATTTCGGAAAAATTTCGCGCTTTATCGAATTAATCGATGCCTACCCCGATAAAATCTTATATTACCCGATTAAAACAATCAAATTACTTTATTGTTTGCCCGTAAGGGGAAAATATAGTTGCGTAAGCAAAAACGTGACCTAATGCTAATACAAGGAGGTAATTAACAATATAATCAGTATTTAAATGGTCGTTAGATTTAATCTAGATCTCGATATATTGTACTGATAGCATCGATTGCAGTCGTTAGATTTTACTGCCGTTTACCTAACAACTTATTTATTAGTACATTATGATACAAGTGTAATATGTTGGTCTCTACATTCGAGGCATTATGCCCGCGAGCCGCAAGCAACGAGATAAGAGAGCTGAGATTATAATAAGCACACGTGTTTCATACAACGTTTTTCATATTTTCGATAAGTGCAGCGGTATGGAAGACATTTGGGAGCGGGTGAATTACTTCCACACGCGGACGGAGTATATTAAAATCTCTAGGTTAAATGTTAAAAAACTACATAAATTGAATGAGTACTTTATTATTAACTACAATAAAAGACAAAGACTGCTTAGTGCTTACTACTTTGTTAATAAGTCTTTGATATACTATGTCACCTGATATGAGCCCGATTTATGGCTTTTATGCACTATAATGACTAATTATAATATTTGATCAGTTTAGATAGATAGATAAATAAAGCCTTTATTCGCTGACCAAAAGTAACTTAAATATTATATTATGCTAACCAATGATATTATATGCTAACGAATTAATATTATAAGTTAAAAAATCAATAAATTTGTAATATACATTTCAGCAACCAGTTTGTTTGTCAGTGTCAGGTTGTCTTTCGACATAGGCCTCCTCCTAGTTCTTTCCACCACGAGCTATTCTTCTCCATCCCTTTGGTAGATCATCTTCCCATCTCTTTATTTGACGTCCTCTTTGTCTTTTCCCGTTTCTGGGGTACCATTCCATAATGTCTTTCGTCCATTTGTCTCTGTTTGTCCTGATAATGTGTCCAGTCCAGGTCCATTTCAATTTTTTATTTTTTTTGAAAACGTCGCTTACTTTTGTATTTTTCCTTATTCTTGAATAAGAGACCGGTGGATCAGTATAGAAGCGACAAGTAAATTTGTAGTAAAACTATTTATTATAAGTTGGTTAACAAAATACTTCGGAAAAGCACCACATGGTGCACATTCCCCATGTACGTTGTACGCACAAAACGTTTCGATTCCACATTTTTCATTTTCACAGCGAGGTTGCGGAACTCTGCCTGTGTCTGTATTCCCCGTAACGTACAATAAGGGCGCCATCAAATCAATATGGGTGTGGGTGTAAATCAATGGCATAGTGTATTTACTTCAGTGGTGTAAATAGGTTCCTTCTAGGTTAGCGTTCTCCATCCTAGACCACAACGTTGCTTAATGTTCACAATACACCGCGCCGCTATCTCGCTCGCGAATATCGATATTTCAATCGATTCGATTTCGATTATAAATGATTATGTAATAAAAAAATATATGATAGTGTAATAATTTAAAAAAAATATATAAATAATTATTAAATGTAGTTATTATTATTATTATTTATTTATTAATAAATTTTTCACTATAGTTGAAAATAGGCTAGATGACTGGTTTTTTTTTATTGTCCTATTCAAATGTGGCCCACAAATATAGCTGATTAATGAAATAAATATTAAAATCTGATCAAAAATAAGCAGCTTATGAGCATTTTAATATCATGCTAGACAGAGAGGCGAAACAGCAAATCGTGACGTCACTTGTCAGGACGCCATATAAATTCTATTCTGACAAGTAAGGCGTGACGTCATTTTTTGTTTTGTGGGAGAGTTGTCTCTAACAAAAACTTTAAACGCTCATATATCAGAACATTATTAACCGATTTAAATAATGTTTTCAATAAACATACTATATTTACTTTTAATAATTCTTCATCAAAGCTATTAGTTTCAACGATTTAAACATCAGTCATCTAGCCTATTGTTATGAAAAATCAAATTCGGTGGAATTACTGAGAATAACATTACGAAGGTTCATTAAAGAACAACAAAATTTGTTTGTTTGTGATTCAAGAAAGTTTTCATCACAAACCTGGGTAGAACCTAAAATCCCACTTGAGGTGCTTACTCAAACTCAGAAATAAATAATGCCTTTGCTGAACCTTCTTTGTACATATGTCATTCTCAAGAATTTTTATGATTGCGATTTTTCATAATTATTATAATCAGTTATTGTATATCTTCAAAAATTGTGAAACTCAAACGTAAAAAAAACGAGTTGTCTTCTTCGGAATAGTTTAAATGTCTTCATCCACCTCCGAGTGCGGGGGGCGAAATGCTCTTGAGCCTTGGAACCTTGCAGGTCCATTATCATCTTAGAGTGGTCGCACATTGATTCGGCACGGCACCCGACAGGTGCCGGATTGACCGAAACACACTGCGCACACAAACTTGTGCGAGCGAGACGGGCGTCTCGAGAAATTTCTTAGTACAAAATGTATGCACCTTCGGGCGAAACCGGACGGTTTTTCTATCGGATTTTCTCGTAGTATGCGGCAGGTCTTAATGCGTATGCAGCTCAAAAATAAGCTGATAAAAAAGTTTTAAGTGATTTATTATTAGCCATAAATCCGGACCTGGCAATGACGTCAACATCATATCATTTATTGATATCGTGTAAGATAATTTCTATTTATAAGAAAATAATTATGTCGGGTTTCGGAATGTGATTTGGCATGCGGCATTGGCAAACCAGTGCTTACCTGGTGGTAAGCACTGGTGGAGATAGGTTTGCTCGTCTTGTAGTCAAAGGTATAAATAGGAAACTGAATCGTCAAACACATTATTAATACGCGTATATAATAATATTTAATATAAGTATTAATTATGTATTAAGTTTTTTACAATTATATTAAAAAAAAAAACTGCTTTGATATTAGCTTTACCTATGAAGTTGCCGTTTTGTATGGAATAAGTGAAAGTACTTATTTTTTTAAACTTTTTTATTTCTGTTATTCAAATTAATCACCCATGCAATCGACGCATCTTTGCCAACGAATTGGCAGTTTATTGATGCCCTTCTTGTAAAAATTAGCTGAACGAGGAGGCAACAAACTCTTCAAAGGCATTTTGTACTGCCTCTCGGGAATTGAATTTTTTACCCACTAAAAAGTTGTCTAAATTTTGGAAAAAGTAATAGTCGGTAGGTGCGAGGTCTGGTGAGTATGGCGGATGAGGGAGAGCTTCCAACCCCAGCTCTTGCAGCTTGGAGACTGTCTGCAGCGCGAGGCAGGTCTCGACGCGTACTTACGTTGCGCTGGCGATCGTTAAGTTCGTGGGGCACCCATCTATCAAGTTTTTTTACCTTGCCTATTTGTCGCAAATGGATCAAAATTGTTTTGATGCTAACATCAAAAGCTGCTGCTAGCTCAGCTGTAGATTGAGTTTCGTCAGCTTCCACAATCGCCTTTAATTCATCATTATTGACCAAAGTCTCCGGACGACCACGAGCTTAATTTTTCAAGTCAAAATTTCCAGAACGGATACAAAACTTATAATTTAAACTAAAACCCCGTAGATGATGGAAAGGTGGCCAGAATGCTGGCGGCATTGCCACGTTGGATGGCAATGCAAAGTTTTTGACCAAAATATACGCCAGCATTACGGTCACCTGACACCTCGAATAAACGAACGTTTCGCCAGGTCCCTATATAAGACATGTGCGGCCCCAAGGTCCTAAAGTCTCTGCCCCAAACGGCACAAACATGTATTACAATACAATAATATGTCTAAAAAAAAACTGAAATTTCAAATCAAAAAGTGTTTCATATGCATTTCAGTGGTTTAGATTAGACGTTTAATCTAGTTTTGCGTGATGAATTGATCAACAACGGTAGATTATGTTTATGTCCACGATTAGAAGGTGCACGTGACTTTCACAGACTGATCCCCTTGTAACTCTTGTAAGGAACTTTTCTGTTCTGTTTATTACCCGACATCGCAAAAAGGGGGTTGCCATTTTATCAGTCTATTACAGGGTCATTGTACTCATCATTGTAAACAACTTTTACTATTGGGTTAACCCTGAACTTGCGAAAAAAGAGCTGTCCCAGGCACATGTCATTTACCCACGAAAAATTACTACAATTAAATTATTAGTGAACATTTCACACAGCGCCTTCTAGAACTAAACTAAGCAAAGCTTGTACTATGGTAATCAGATAATATAATAATAATTTGATTACTGATATAATACCTATACTTTTTAAAAATACTTACTTGTAACTTGTTCTTCTGGGTAGAAATCAAACCCCGCCCTACAGCTCGCAAAGCAGGCATCAACGCTCAACTGAGCAATAGGTACTTACGGCATCGTTTAGGCAAGGTGTGGTCAAACGCAAACCATCACGTCCCGCGGTTGGGCATGCTCCAATTTAAAACACTTCTATTGATAAAAAATAAGTACCTAATTACGCTACCGCCTCGATACATAAGTAATGATGCAGATTAATTTATATACTCCCATATCAATACATAACACAACGAGTGATTAATATACTATAATAATTAATAATTTTATTTTATTGTGACTTAAACGAACTAATCCTATCAGATTTATCTCTTGATTTAATACATTTATCATAATTAGAAACAAATCTTTGATAATTAAATCAAATTCCAAATATATAATAGTCCGAGAGGCGACCAAAAACTGCAAGCATTTTCTAAAGGCTTTTTTTTTATATTACGCCAAGGACGGCGGAAGTACTCCATTACTTCGGGGGCAAATTTCTTTGGTTGGTGAAGTTAAAAAAAATATAGAAAAGATAAAACAACGGATTAACAATTTTACAATTTAGAATGCCATCGATGCCATAGATAAAACGTGTTATAATATTAATTTATTGTAAGGACTTGCAAGCTGAACTGGCAATGGGCAGGACGCAGGACACATCGATCGAAGGTCTGATAACCGAGTTAGAAGAAAGGCGACCATAAACCGGAAGACGCAGAGTACTACATACCCACTGTTAGGCCTCTCACTAGCTATAGATAGAATATATACTAACAGTGAAATAGAAGCATCATGAAAAAATATGGTACTGGAATCTATAGCTAAATACTTACAATGTATTACATGATAATATGTATCTAGTAGATTTTATACATTTATTACCCCAATTAAAGTATTTTTGATAGTAGTGGTATTGAGTCCATCTGTGGAAGTACCACACCTTTGCCAGTTATTCTTACGCCAAGCAGTAGTGTGCAACCATTACTGTGTTTCAGTATGAAGGGCAATGAGAGAGAAAGAAGAAATTACCAGAGAAATTACTGGGTATGAAGGGATTTAACATCTAATATCTCAGGATGACGAGCGCAGTACAGTGCGGCGCAGGATTGTATTCGCAAGTTCACAATTCTAGCACTGCTACTGGCAGCTTATGGGCAGGCGTGACACTTACCTTCAGGCGAACGTAGCTCGTCTTGTCATTCAACAAAAAAAAAATGTCTTTTTAATATGACTTATATTGGACCTGGGTATGTCCTTTGTTCTGGGGAATTTTAACGCGAAGGTGGGCTCACGGAATGTCGACGAGTTGAGAGTAGGATCGCATGGATATGGACAGCGGAACCAGAAGGGTCAGCGTTTGGTCGACTTCATGGAGAAGGATGATTTATGATGAACTCCTTCTTCGAGAAGCGACCTTCCAGGAAGTGGACGTGGATAAGCCCCGATGGTTTAACCAGAAATGAGATTGACTTTATCATGACGACCAAGAAGCGAATATTCAATGATGTCTCTGTGATCAGCAAGGTGAAAACCGGTAGCGATCACCGTATTGTCCGAGGCACATTGAATATCAATGTCAAGCTTGAAAGGTCACGTCTGGTGAAGTCTACGCTCCTTCCTGGCTCTGCCCAAATCCAGAACCCCGAAAATGTTCAACTCGAACTGCATAATCGCTTCCAGAGCCTCGCCGAATGCGAAACTGTGGACGAGATCAACAATGGGTTCGTGGAAACTGTCCAGGCAGTGGGGTCCAAGTTCTTTAAGGCCCCACGCCGGAAGAAGCCTCAAAAGCTCTCAGACAGAACTCTAAAGCTGATGGAAGACCGGACAGAAATGAGTCTGCAATCTTCAGCTGATATGTCGGATTATGGTAAGCTTAATAGAGGAATCTCGAAATCTTTGCGACACGACTTGCGTTCCTATAATACTGTATGTAATTGAGCGGAACCAGGGCCAAAAGTGTTCGCAAGGAATTCGTCTATTGGGCAAAGCCAAATGACGAAGCTGAAGATCGAAGGTGGCAGTATCATTTCGTCGAAGCCACAGATTCTGAGAGAGCTCGAGAGGTTTTATGGACAGTTGTACACCTCAACAAAGCAACCCATTGTCAGTAATGCTCGGGACACAAGAGCTAAACTGACCCGACACTACACTGAGGACATCCCAGACGTCAGCCTGTACGAGATTAGAATGGCTTTCAGACAGCTCAAGAATAACAAGACGCCAGGTGATAGCTCGCAAGGTTTGCAAGTTGAAGTGGCAATGGGCAGGCCACATCGCTCGAAGAACTGACAACCGATGGGGAAGAAAGGTTCTTGAGTAGCGACCGCGAATCGGAAGACGCAGCGTACATTGTAAAAGTCGCGGGCAACCGGTGGATGCAAATGGTAGGTTTTCGCATAGTGTGGCAGTCTAAGGGGGAGGCCTTCGTTCAGCAGTGGACGTCTCCGGGCTGATGATGATGTCCTTAAACTGCAATCAGAACCACTGGAGGACGGGCAGCAGCGTCCTTTTGGTTAACGGTGGTGAGTGCTCTGCATCCGCGTGGGGATTATGGCAGCACCCCTATATTAAGGTGGAGGCCTTCGTCCAGCAGTGCGGACGTTTAATGGCTGATGACGATACTTACATTATCATCAGCCCGAAGACGTCCACTGCTGAACGAAGGCCTCTCCCTTAGACTGCCACACTGTACGACAACCTGCCATTTGCATCCACCGCATTTGCATTTGGTTTCCCTGGACTTTAACAATGTCGTCGGTCAACCTAGTGGGAGGCCTACCTACGTTGCGTCTTCCGGTTCGCGGTCGCCACTCTTGAACCTTTCTTCCCCATCGGTTATAAGTTCTTCGAGCGACGAACTTTGAGCGAGAGTTTGTTTATGTATGATTTAGGTATAGCGGTTACTACGCTATTACCTACTTACAAATCTTACAATTTATTATTATTTTTAAGTACTTACCTACATTACAAGAGTATATACATTTAATTAATACCCCAATCAATGCTATTTATTAGCATTTTTTGTAATAATCTGACAGTAAGTGATTTCCTAATGATAATTCTTTGATAGATTATTTCTTAATATGATTAGATCAATATCTAAAATTTATAAAATTGTGACGTATTTTATGAAGTAGGTACTTATTTGGATTTTTGTTCTCCATTATAATTAGATGATCAAAGTAACTTACCTGTAAGTGAACTTCGATCATAATTATATGAAGTTAACGCCTCGTCTGTGTTTACTATGTAGTCGCGTTCCGACGTACCTTAAAACTCACAAGCATTCAAAGCAAAAAATAAATAAATAAAGCTTTCAGTGGTCTATGAGCGACCATGCCTCTGTCGTCATTGATAGTTCAAAGTAGGTAGGTAGGTACCACTACTAGGAAGAAAATATTTTTTGCATATTGCAATCTACGGACATGGGATTCACAATGCTTAGTTGCATGTGTTTGGGTGGGTTGTAAAGACGAGGCGTTAACTTCATATAATTATGATCGAAGTTCACTTACAGGTAAGTTACTTTGATCATCTAATTATATTCGTTAACGCCTCGTCTGTGTTTACTATGTAGATGTTTAAAGAATAAGATTGCATAACATAACATTTTATATTCAACTTCTATTATAATTAAGTTGACACAATTTACTTAAAAAACTAGAGTAATCTGTTACTTTAATAAGTACCAAAATTATTTTTACTAGTTATAGGACAATTTAATTAAACAGTAAACACAATCAGTTACTGTCTAAAATAAGTAATATACTAGTACCAATGTTATTTTTATAGTAATTAAATTCATCTGTTATAAAAATTAGCGTCCAGCCAGAATTTTTTGATGGCATCTATATTGACACCACTATGTTAATAGTGGTACTATTAACATAGTTACTACTACACTACTACACACTACACACACTACTACACACACTATAGCTAATAAGCTCGATGCGTACTTAGCTCATAGAGTGCGGTGTATATTGTATGTAGATGTGTCAAATCCAGCTTTACTCAGAATGACTTATCCATTTGGATAACGTATGTATGGTAATTAATTAATTAATAACCCAACTTCGAAGCCTGTTTGGTAATTGCAGGTATAGCTGGACAAATAGTGGATCTTCTTTAAAAAATTGTACAATAATTAACAGTGGTTAAAAAAAAAAACCCTTTGAAGTTTTGATACAATTAAGGATCATAGATTTGTTGCAAGATGTTTCTACTTTAGTATTTTGCATTTGATCAGAGACACTTTTTGCAATCTTTAAGCTGTAACTAATATTTAATAACATAATAAACTAATTTTTTTAGGTTTTTTTTTAATTTTTTTATTGTCTTTTCCAACTCTAAGTGATTGTTTAGAAATAAGTTGGATAACAAAATTGTAAAAAAAATCTTGAGCTGGTCTCTTCATATTTAGGTTTATTTGGTCTGGGTTTGTATATATAAAAATTTTGTTTAACATCTCTGTTATTTACTGAATCAAAGTTTAATAAGGGTGACAACGCCAAACCTAATGAATTCAAAGTGCAGCTTGGCAATTATTTTTAAAATATTTTTTTAATCTATCGTAAAAATTCCATGTATATGCAGTATGCAGCCTGTAGGATCCACGCTTTTAGTTTTGCAAAAAATAACCACCAATTTATATTGTTTTAACGTATTCGTTGGTAGTGATTGATTATAATAGAAATACTATTTTCAGAACATTATTTCTGAAAGAGAAAGATGATGATTTTTCTCGAAAGTTGGTAATAACAATTATTATTTACCTAAGTTATTGAGATATAAAAAATATTATTTTAGATTTCATCAGAGACTTAAAAAATAGATACCAAGGCTGAGATAGCCAGTCAGGTATTATTATACTCTGCCCGTGAACATGGCGCATGCAACTGCACCGAAATATTGGGAGCTCTTTTCACAATATAATCACGGTAAATATCCCGTAAATAATAATAATTTTATAATCCTTTCTGCACTATCAGTCTCTATTTTCGAAAGCATTAGCGTATTAGTGAAACAGGTGGAAAGTACTTAAAATTTGAGATCTATTCATAAATAGTAAATGCGTAGGTAAACAGTTGGGTTCCATATTCCATGATGCAAAGAATAATTCCCATTTTGGGTTATTTCTTGACGCAAAAAAAAGGTCAATTTTTGGTATACCAAGTTTTTTAACAATACATATAATAGTCAAAGGCACAGTTACTTATTTAGTTCCTTATTTTACTTATTCTATATCATTGGAATTGAAACGAGATTCTTTATTTGCTATATCTTCTTTAGAACGTATATACTACGCAAATTTATATTTCTTTTTCTTCAAGGAACTACCAACTTAATCAGGACAAATCTTTATGATGTGTGTATATTTCACCAACTCGATTTACGTCAGAAATTGCTGTTTTTGTCATGGCTATTCCAATATTCATGAAGTTTCTCACTGTTACAATACATACCCCAGCCAGCCAGATCTTGAAGAATCACAAATATTTCCATTTTATAATTACCTTGTCTGATAGGATTTGTGCATGTTAAAATATGATTTTCCACCATAAAAGATCTTCTTTTTCTTTATCTGCTAAACGGTTTTTATTTTTTTTGTAACTTCATTGTTATTTTTTAGTGCATAGTTACGTTATAAACGCTTAGTAGGTATACAACAAACAGTAAGGCATGGCGGGGCAAATTAAAATGAACCTGGCTATTAATGATGAAGTATTGACCAGGGGTTTGGTTTGTGATAAAACTCTTCTAATTTATTATAATAGGATATATTCATGTCTTTTTTCCTGAGGTATACCTAAAACTTATCTCTCAGAGTACAGTAAGGAACCAAGGAACTTGCATTGTCTCTATGGTCTTAACCTGCTCTAAATAACTTTTACAGTAAAACATATGAAGTTAGTAAATTACAGGTAATTGTGACACTATTGGCGCATTATTGCATCGAAATTTTCTATACAGACAAAATTGTCTACATAGTTTACCGATCAATAGCCCTGTTTTCTGTCCGAAGGTAGAATTTGAAATTTATTTAAGTTGTTATCAAAGTAAAATCTCACTTTTGTGGATTGATAGCCAAACTTAAGCATCTTTTATATCTAGATGTATCCATAAACAATTCTTTAGTAGTTTAGTTGCAGTTCTTATGTTTGTGTTTTGCGTTTCGTATAAAGAATATTGTAGCTATATTGAACCCGATTTAAAATAAATAATCTTATTCTCTCTTATCTTATTCTTTCTGTTTTATTTTTGCTAATTATTATAAAATAAATGCAGGCTACCGGTATTAGTGGTTGATAACAGAAAATACATCTAAACTTTCTTGCGAATTCACTAATTTTTCTCTGGCATTGGGTGATTGGCACCCCGGAACCACAAGCGAGGAGTCCCCCGAAGATAGGTCGTTCTGTTTCCCTTATAACTGGTACAATATTTCCCGTATAAACGCTCGTTCTATCGCAGAAAATACAAAGATAGTACCGTTCAGCCATGTAATTTGGTACATAACAAAATATGTACGTACTTTCGTGTATCCGCTCGTGATACCACAAAAGTATTCATATAATGGGAATAATGACGACAGAGGCATGGTCGCTCATATACCACTGAAAGCTTTATTTATTTATTTTTTGCTTTGAATGCTTGTGAGTTTTAAGGTACGTCGGAACGCGACTACATAGTAAACACAGACGAGACGTTAACGAATATAATTATTACAACGGTCCACGATACATGGGACATGAGACATGACCAATATGTAGGTATAAAATAACTTATAAAGTAACAAATAAAAATAATTCTAGAATTCCTCCAGCAGGAATTGATTTTATGAAATACCTGTATCGATAAGGTTTGTAAATTTGTATTGGTATTGTGTCCAAATAAACAATCGCCAACATAAAGTATTTTTTTCGTGAATATAGACACAATATAATAATTATTATTATATATGTATATATTTTAGGCATAAGCCTTTATTAACTACAACAAACCTTACCTGGTGTCGTCTATTCGATGCCAAGCTATTATTTCTACGCGTTTCCTTTTTGAAACATGGAAAACAAATGCTGCCGTGCGTAGGCTAAATGCAGTTACGTAACTTGACCACAATAATTATGAATTTATAATAACATAACATCAAACAACCGTGATGTTTTAAATTACTAGATGACTTTGTACCACCAAATTTTTTTCTAAACCACCCCTGTATTGGGGCCATTTAAGTGTTTTGGAGAGACTAACGTATCGCAATTGATTATATAAATTATAGAATAGACAGATAGATAGAATAGAAGATAAAATAATAATATCGATATCATGTATAGTAGCCTCCAAACAAGTTGTCAAATTGTCGGCATGGAATGGGTGAGCCTGCGCAGGTACGTCGTGTACACCACTGAAGAGAGAAGGGGTAGGCTCTTCGCTTTTCTGTGGTGTACACTTCCGTGCAGTATATATAGCAAGTTTAATGACAAGTATGTTTTTTTATTTTATATCGACGCATCCCCACTTTTTGAAACTTGCGTGCTGATTACTGTAACTGTGACAGCTTTTAAAATATTATTAATTTAAACTTATTTTATACTGGGTTACGTGTATCGGTATTACTAAGTCAAAAGGAGGTAATTGTACTCATCATTGTGTACAATGTTTATTATGAGGATAATCCTGAAATTGCGAAAAAATTATCTGCTTTTCCATATATTTCAACGAAGGTGAATGTAATTTTTTTACGTTTGTCGCGATAACGTTCGCGTTCCAATAAGGACCCTAATGGTTACCGTGGTCTCCACTATATTAAATTTGTTTACGAATTCAGAGTTCTCACAATAAAAGTTATTTACAATGATGAGTATTATATTTTATTATGAAAACTGACGTGGTTTAATTAAATCGGACACTCCGACTATAGTTTCGATCACATCCGGTGACCTTTTTCAAAGAGTGAACTAAGCAGGACGCAGCTGCACGCGCGTCGGGCTCTGTTTTCACTCTTTGAAAAAGGTCACCGGATGTGATCGAAACTAAGCAGGACGCAGCTGCACGCGCGTCGGGCTCTGTTTTCACTCTTTGAAAAAGGTCACCGGATGTGATCGAAACTATAGTCGGAGTGTCCGATTTAATTAAACGTGAGTATTCCCGTATAAATAAAACAAAAATGATGAGTATCTTCTTTCTGGTTTCCTTCTTCCTTCTATATAAGGTATAAGCTATGTAATAAACATCTATGTATATTCGTCACATACATTTTTGTCCTGGGCTGGGATCGGACCCACGCCCTACAGCTCTGAAGGCAGACATGCTATCAACTGAGCCATAGGGCAGTCAACTATAATCGCTTAGAAAAAAACGAATCAAGATAGTTTTCATTCATAAAACTGGTCATAAACTATAATCCTATTTTTAGGCACTAAAACTAATTTAGATCCAAATGTTATTTGTGCTGAATCTTTGCAATGCTTATTCTCAGTAACAGCGATTTTTAATAACTATATTCAGTGTTCTATATTCGGTGTTTTATATCCATATCATAATTTGTATTAAAAAAAAACAGCGGTGCAAACAAAATAGCGGCGCGTGATGATCTGGGGTTTAATAGGTACCTACTATATTTTAATCATCGTCGTCGTCAGCCATAATACGTCCACAGCTGGACGAAGGGGTGTTGACCCTTTATAGAGGGGTGTTGCCATAATCCCCACGCTTGGCAGGCGGCTTGGGGATCGCAGAATGGTCACCACCATTAACCAAGAGGACGCTGCTGCCCGTCCTCCGGTGGGTCTGGTTGCAGTTTAAGGACATACCCATGTCCTATATTTTAATACTCTAATGGAACTGTACTGTTTTTTTAAAAACCATTTCCATGCCAAATTTATGTTTACTGGGTGTTTATTATTATTATTATACTTTTTATTAGCTTGAACGCAAATCTTTTCAGGACTATATAGATATTACTATGCAGAAAAGACAACAACCCCGTCATGACGTACGCCTCCGTGGCGTTTGCCCACGCCTCTAGCATAGACCTCGAGAAACTCCAAGTCATACAAAATAGATTCATCCGCAGAGCAGTCGGCGCTAGCTGGTTCATGCGAAACTCCGACCTGCACTGCGATCTCGAACTCCCCTCCATCCGTCAGTAGATTTTATCTGATTTTATTTTATCTGATTATATCGGATTTATATGATGATAAAATCCTTGCAGGTACTTATATTTTTTGTCACAGCCTTTCTTAGCCCACTGCACTGTAAGCCTCTTTCTTACTATGCCTTCTGACTCGGTCCTGTCGAAATCAATCCAGGTTTTACCCGCTATAGTGACGATATCGGAAACCATCTTCCATCTTCTAATTTTATCATATTTAATATATTTATCGGGCTCCGTATATAATTTATGAAATACAAAAGGTCACCAAAGGTAGAAAAGGTCACCGCATGTGATCGAAACTATAGTCGAAATATCCGATTTGATTAAACGTGAGTTGGTAATCCCTTGTAAATATTACAAAAATGTGAAATACAAACGTATGTGATAATAAATATTATTCTACAACAGATATTTCTAAGAAAAAGGTTGCCCTTTATAATAAATAATAATAATTTATAATAATAATAAAGTGTATAATAAAAGCAATAGGCTAGATGACTGGTTTTTTTTATTGACCTTAAAATGTGGCCCATACATATAGCTGATTAATGAAAAGAAAATAATAATCTGATCAAAAATAAGCAACTTATAAGCATTTTAATATCATTCTAGACTGAGAGGCGAAACAGCAAATCGTGACGTCACTTCTCTGTACGCCATATAAATTCTATTCTGATAAGTAAGGCGTTACGTAATTTTTTTGTTTTGTGGGAAAGGGACAGAGTTCTATCTAACAAAAACTTTAAACGCTCATATATCAGAACATTATTAACCGATTTAAATATGTTTTTCAATAAACATACTATATTTACTTAAATTCTTCATCAAAGCTATTGGTTTCAACGATTTGAACATCAGTCATCTACCCTATTCTATACGTACTTAGGTATTATTACTACCTTAAGTATTCCACCTACATATTGCATGACTACAAGTAGGTAGGTATATACTTAATCATTATTACGTGAATACCAACGCATTACATATTCAATTTTTCATTACAATTTATACGGCCCTGTAGAAAGTAAAAATAAGTTGCTTATTACATAAATATACCTACATAAACATTAAGTTTTTTGACCGAAGCAAAGCCAAGGTCTCCGAGTCTAAGAGGAAAGTCGGCAAAACGTGGTCTCAGGTATATTTTGTTTGACGACAACTTCTGAACCGTAAATCTGATCTATATGAAATTTTGTAAGCAAGTAGTTCATCCAATTCAACCAATTGTATTGTATTGTTCGTGCAAAAGAAAATTTCGAGTTGGAGTTGGAGTTCGATTTGGAGTTGGAGTTGGTTGTTGAGTTGAGTTCTATGCAGTTTGGCAGAGTTATAAATTGAGCTATGTAATTAATTCCCTAAGACAAAATAAACAAAAAAAAAAAAAAACAATAGTTCGTGCATTAACAAGTTTGAATGTGAGCTTGGGATATGTATGGAAGCGAGATCTCAGTTTGCCGCTAACGTAACTTTTTTCTAAGTATTAAAAAATACGAATACAATTTTCGCAGATATGTATTTTTGTTATGAAAAATTTAAGATAATAGAATTATGAAAACTGACGTGGTTTTGACACATTTTTGTTTTATTCATACGGGAATACTCACGTTTAATTAAATCGGATACTCCGACTATAGTTTCGATCACATCCGGTGACCTTTTTCAAAGAGTGAAAACAGAGCCCGACGCGCGTGCAGCTGCGTCCTGCTTAGCACTGCGGGCCGCTGCGCGTCGCGCGCGCGATGACAGCGGTTGCTCTGCGGGTGAGGGGGTGGGGGCGGGTAGAGTGTCGTGCTGCGCCGGCGCTCTCTGGAGCTCTTCATCACTGGAATCTTCTCGTGCGGTGTCGGGAATATTCCAGCACGCGGAGCTCACCACGTCGCCTTCAGATACGCGTCCACCCTCGCGGGCCCCATGAAGACAGGGTCTCCAAGTCGGTGGCAAATTCCATCCCCCGTCTCTATTGAAGTTAGGGCGCTTGCTAATCTCTATGGCCTCCCTAACTTTACGAGGCACATAAAACTTTTCGCGTGCCAACACTTTTGCCTTGTCAAACCGGATATAGTGCTGCGCGTCTGACCCGAGAGAATGTTCCGCCACCGCGGACCCGTCGCTGTCCAGGTTCTTCATGGAGCGTATGTGTTCTGCGAGTCTAGTGGACACGTTCCTTCTTGTTTCGCCCACGTAACACTGGCCGCAATCGCATGGGATCATGTACATACGCTCCATGAAGAACCTGGACAGCGACGGGTCCGCGGTGGCGGAACATTCTCTCGGGTCAGACGCGCAGCACTATATCCGGTTTGACAAGGCAAAAGTGTTGGCACGCGAAAAGTTTTATGTGCCTCGTAAAGTTAGGGAGGCCATAGAGATTAGCAAGCGCCCTAACTTCAATAGAGACGGGGGATGGAATTTGCCACCGACTTGGAGACCCTGTCTTCATGGGGCCCGCGAGGGTGGACGCGTATCTGAAGGCGACGTGGTGAGCTCCGCGTGCTGGAATATTCCCGACACCGCACGAGAAGATTCCAGTGATGAAGAGCTCCAGAGAGCGCCGGCGCAGCACGACACTCTACCCGCCCCCACCCCCTCACCCGCAGAGCAACCGCTGTCATCGCGCGCGCGACGCGCAGCGGCCCGCAGTGCTAAGCAGGACGCAGCTGCACGCGCGTCGGGCTCTGTTTTCACTCTTTGAAAAAGGTCACCGGATGTGATCGAAACTATAGTCGGAGTATCCGATTTAATTAAACGTGAGTATTCCCGTATGAATAAAACAAAAATAATAGAATTAACTATATTTTTCATATTTTTCTTTAATAGTAATCATAAACTTATTTACGTCCTTCGTATAACGAAAAAATCAGTAAGGTTGGTTTACCTTACTTCCTTATACACATTGAGAGTATCAGTTCCCTGTAAACTTACAACGATAAATATGTTTGTATTTAGATGTCAATATAATATTTATTAATGAATCGGCTCCGGCTAAGTCTTATAAACTAAGTCTATATGTGCCGAAATTTCTAAGAAGAGAACCTGATCATAAATTCTTTGTTTATTGTTCATAACCTACTGCATGTTTGCATAAAGGTTCCGATTAAATATTATTTAAGACTTAGATAAGATATTGTACTTACTAAATCATCCAAATATTGAAGCATAAATAATAGGAATTACTGAAATTTGATTGTATTTCTTTAACATAAACTCTGGAGCCCAACACATTTAGTTATAAAGAGTTTGTAACGGTTTTTATTCTAGTGTATAATTCAATTATAAACATTCGAGAATGGTATGTCCTAAAAGATAAAAAAGGATGGTATTTAAAAATAATAGAATAAAGAGACGACGATCATTTACTGTTTTAGATAATAGTAATAGAAAAAAGTTTTAATTTTACCGGACACTACACTTTTCATGGGACAGGATAAAATACGAGTTTTATTATGTTTTTATACTACTAATTCATCATATTACATGTAACAATGCAAACATGCAAATGTGTGTGTATTACATGTCAATTCTTCACAAATAATTTAAATTTAATGTTGCAAAAT
The DNA here is from genome assembly GCA_905404285.2 of Erannis defoliaria. NCBI lineage: Eukaryota > Metazoa > Arthropoda > Insecta > Lepidoptera > Geometridae > Erannis > Erannis defoliaria. The sequence continues at coordinate 8,815,008 of FR990091.1, read as the reverse complement.
ATTATTATATTATTCGTAAAAGTTTTTTGGGGGTTCCCGTTTGAGCACCAATTTCTTGAAAAGAGCACCTAGCATATTCCCAAAATAGCACCACTAAAAAAATTCGCTTGGTGCTATATAATTAATCGTATTTATAACCTAAACTTATATTAATGAACGAAAACAGGTTTATCTAAAACTGGTCGCACGCAGACTTCGCAGACGCATTCGCGAATCAATTAACAAAAAAGTTTACGTTAAAAAAGTTCACACGGTTATTGTTAAGACCATTGAACTATGAAACCGGTTATTTCGGTAAAGCCCGTCGCGAGTTATCTTTGTATTCTTATCATTTATCACTGATTGAGCTGTCCACTAGATACTAAAGCATATTAAAGGTAAGGTATCCCACCTGGCCGGCAGTGTCTACGCGAAGGCGCTACCGGTTGCACGTCTCGCGATTGCACAATACGACGGAAGATGTAAAAATCTAAAACAACACGGGAATGTCATAAAAAATATAGCTGTGTTAATATTCCTGTAAATATATTTTAAGTGATCTTAGTGTGTGTAGATATTTTTTTTTTAATTCTGTGATATTAGAATAAAGGACCAGTGAAAAAAGCAAGTGAGTACAGAATACATTCTATGTTTATTATTATTTGTGTTTATGCTTTTTTTTATATCAGAAAGTTGAAATTTAGAAGCATGAATTAATTAGAAATAGATAAAGACATGATGTTGCTGGCTGGCACGTTAAGACCGAACACAATAGTTTTAAAATGCTTACGACCTCTTACCCAAATAAGAAGCAAAAGAAAGAATCAAACATTAACCCTGTCAAAACATTTTTACGATTAAAGGAACCATTAGGATCCTTAACTTGATACATAATCTCGTTTATACCCTAATAAATTCTATAAATGTCTTGGTTCAATATGGTTTTCTTTTTAAATGAAACCGAATAGGTAAGTACTTTTTTAAAACCCAATGTTTACTAATTAAAAAAAGGGCTATCTATAGATTTGGCTAAAAGTGTTATAGTTTTGTTAAAAAAAACTATGGTCTAAATCTTCAATTATTTAAAAAATTATAACTTACGCAATTCTTGACAGTTTTATTTATTATATTACATTTTTATGTGATACGAAATTTTAAACATTTGTGTGGTCATCATGTAAGTATATGAACTATAATAGACTGGTAATACAACGACTATCAGAAAAATGATAACGCAATTGCCTAATTGACAATTAATGTATTCTAATGTTTTAAACTCCATTAGTCGTGTTGCGCGCCTTAGTTGCCACCTTGATCGATTACAACGACAACCAACCCATAATAAAAATATACAGGCATAAAATAAATGTAAAAGGTAATAAAATATCAGCATTCATTATTCAATCGAACGATAGTAAAAATTATACACTAGCTAACATTAAATAGTAGAAAGAGGACCCATATTTTTTTATGATAATGTAGTCAATATCAAAATGTTGAAGTTATAAATTGAAAAGTACTATTCCTTGGTCTAATACAGTGTTTTTACTTAGGTACGTGAAATATTTATAGTGATTAAAGTGTTTTTGTTTTATTTATACGGGAATACTCACGTTTAATTAAATCGGATACTCCGACTATAGTTTCGATCACATCCGGTGACCTTTTTCAAAGAGTGAAAACAGAGCCCGACGCGCGTGCAGCTGCGTCCTGCGTCAAAAAAAACACAAAAAATGACAAAAACAATGACATTTTTTGATAAAAATGTGTCTAAACCACGTCAGTTTTCATAGTGATTGAAGTGATTCTCATTTTACATTCTGATTTTAATAACAATATGCTTTAAACATTTTTACTGAAAATACAAAATGTCATAGCAAAAACGTGTACACTGTACACTACAGGTACGTACTCTGAATAATTATGTACCTCGGCTTTGCCTTCGCCCAAATGTTAATGTTCCTACATCAGAAGCCTCATTTGGATCCCTATATTAATATGAATATTTATATAAAAAAGAAAAAAAAAAACAGTCACACTATCAGCCAGAAGACGTCCACAGCTGGACGAAAGCCTTTCCCTTTAATAGGGAGGCTACTTTAAACAACAAACGCTTCAACAGTCAGTTACGAAATATTGAACCTAACGGAACCAACCTCGTAATAAAGATACACGTAAGCTAAGAGTTGCAACAGTATCTACAATTATTTGATTTCCTGATGATAAAGATATAATATGTATAATTACTTCTTATTTACGATAACCATTCTTAAAGATCAGTTTTTAATTAATTGGGGTTTTTAATCAATAAACACTTTGAAGCTTTTGTGTTAAGTATTATACAGAACCCTAATCAAAAAGACGTTAGGCCTTTGACATACTTTTATTTAACCGACCGGAGATGTAAATGACTCTTAGCATCTCTGTTTTAATTTGTTCCATTTTAAAGTTCACGACACCGCCCAAAAATGAACAAAACTGTTTTGTTTGCACAAGAATTGAAAATGAAAAAAAGTTGCTATTTTTTTTATTTAAAAATACAAGCGGTAAAACGTGACTGTGAGCATCACAAAATGCAGTAGATAACCGTAATACTAACTTAGCTGCATATTTATTTAAGAACTAACTTCATTACGGTATTCGATTTAACAGCATTATTAGTATAAAAATAACTTTAACAATTTACTTCTGTCTTCTTTAATATCCTGTTATTTGAAGAAAGTTATTAAAATAATAATATCTATTGATAAGGAATTATGAAATAGTTAAATAATGTTTTATTAGTATGTATTAAGTAAGTAAGTAAAAATTAGTTATTACTTACTTACTTACTTAGTATGTATCTACAAAAAAAAACAGCTGTTTGGTTTCCATAGGACAAGCTTTGCTTACTTTGGGGCTAGATGGTGCTGTGTGAAAAATTTCCACGGATATATTGATGATCAATCCTGATTCGTGTATTAATTTACATTTACGTTATTTGCTAAAATAATTATTTAAAATGAACGAATAAAAACCAATAACAAATGCTTTATTATTTTCAAAATTTTGCTCAAAAAAATATATTTAAGAAATATTCATAGATTTACAAATATTTGGATTCCCAGTCACCGCTTGAAATATGTTATAGGTGTGTTGGTATACACACAGTTATGCGATAACGTGTAAACGTGGACAAAAATGCATTTACCGACATCTACATGCATCAGCTTTCAACATCTCCTTGATAGGTAAATCAAAGTCTCTTCGAGCGGTGATTGAACCATATACGAGTATCTCCATACAAGCTAGCAGATTGAAACCCTTCTCCATCCAGACACAATTACATGCAGAATGTTTTAAACTATTTTGTCCATATTAGTAATATTTTGTGTATGCAACTGGAATAATTGAAAACGGAACCTCAACTTAGTCCTAGAAAATATATACATTAGCCAGAAGACGTCCACGGCTGGACGAAAGCCTCCCCCTTAATATGGTCTTGATTCCATTAACTGGTTTAATCCCCACACTTAGCAGGCGGCTTGGGAATCGCAGAATGTTCACCGCCGCCGAGAGGACGCTGCTGCCCGTCTTCCGGTGGTTCTGGATGCAGATTTAGGACTTGCCCAGGTCCAAATAGAAATTATAATAAAACAAAAAATCTGGCAAGCCGCAAAGGTATGAACACAAAGTTATACATAAACCACAAACCAACTACCTTAAACCGCAAAGTTTGAATCAGCAAAATATAAAGTTTTAGAACTAGATTGATTATACGGTATTACGGGTTAACTGTAATTAACATAATATTAATAATACATAATATTTAGGTAGGATATATGAAACTAAACTAAGTAATTGTTAATTCAAAATAAAGGTTTACTCAAGAAAGAAAATTCTTGATTTATTTTTCCAGGCATTTGTAGATAAAATAATCCATTTCGATAATTCGAACCTTTAAGATTCATATGCCATTTTTAGAATTGGCCATTCTTTGCCTTAAAATTCTGCCAAAAGTAAGCCAACCGACACGCAGTTACAAATTCATTTTTAAATAACAGTTACTATATTTATTCCAAATATAGCTTAATCTATCCATCTAGTATTTTCATAGAACAAAAAATAATAGGCATCATTAACGTCATGATCTACGATGTCACAAGCTGAAAAACAAAACTGTGGGTTATTTCTATAACAATCGAAATTGTTTTTGTCTCAGTCACTCATTATGTCCATAGCAATGAGAGAGACAGGTGTCAGGCATAACATATCTATTGCCTGAGAAATGCGGCCCTGAAACTAACAAACGTTGCTTGCTAGAACCTTCTATGTCTAATCTAACAAAAACAAGAACTATGTCAAATCTAACCAAAAAAACAAGAACTACGTATAATCTAAATTATACGTATTGTAACAACATTATAACAAAAAAAATATTATGGCAAAAAACTATGTTTTATGCCAAAATGAAACTTATTGAACAAAACAATAATAACTATTAAAACTAAAATTACTTTTTAAATTCTTGCTGTTATCACCTAGTTATTGCAATAAATAATATATTTTTTCTGTAACTACGTACATGAGCAAAAAAATACCACAACAAAACCCTATTCAAATAAAAATTATGCATAACTCACACAATGCCTCTATACCGTTGTTCGGCATGGCCAACACAGCAATTTCATCGTTTTTTGTCAAAGTATCCATTCAGTTTCACTGCTGATGATAGTCGCTGTTTTTCTGATATGATGATATTTTTTTCTTATTAGGTAACCTAACTTACTAATGTCAGACTACATACTTGCAAACGACACAAAACACGCGGCGAAAAGTTGCATTCGTTGCAACTATCAGCGTGCCTTTACTTTGCTATATTAAGTATTGTGTTTTATTTAAATCGCATAATTTCTGGGCTATCTTTGACTAAACTGTCATTTGTATGTCTATCGTTTGTTTGTGGTTCATGTGTAGTCTGTGATTCAAAAAATATCAACTTGTTAATATTCTCTACTTATTTAATAAAATTATTGTATTTTTTATCAAGTTTTCGCAATATTAATCTTTATTTCTTTATTTCATTACCGCAGACTGGCAGTCTAGATAATAATATAGGTAATTTGTACTTTGTTTTAATCAAACTCACGCATTCCAAGGATTTGGATTTTATTACTTTTTATTATACATTTTACAACTTATGTAAATATTAATGAGATTAAAGCCATAAGTTTCCTGACTTACGCAATAAAATAGAACATAACACGTTTATCACATGTGCGTGAGAAAGCATAAAATGTTAATACCTAAGTACAAATTAAGTAATTCATAAAAAAAAATACGTTACCTTGCAACTTTACTTGTATGCAATTTAATTTGACTCTTGTGTAGTTTAAACAATTCCCTAATAATTAATTTTCTTTGGAGCATCATATAATTGTATAATGTGTAACTATTTAAATTCTAAAATGAATGCGCCTATTTAATATTACATTACATTACATTACATAATAATATATTACTGGAAACCGTACATAAACTCCAAAGACATCATTGGTACGCGCCCGAGACGTGAACCCGCATCCTTACGATTTCAAGTCAAGCGGCCAATTAGGCTACCACGGCTTCGTACCACTGACTTCTTGAAGGAAAATTTCCTGAGGAAACCAGAAAGAAGAAATTCAATTTCGTATCCCGTATTTCGTATGTGAATCCCTCAACCCACAACCGTCCCCCACAATCGCCCTTCAAGGGTAAGTCTAGCTAAGTCCAGCAATGGGCTATTAAGAAAGCTAATTATGCTATATTACCAGAAGATGATTCCTTAAATTGACATGGGTCAATTTTCCGGGATAAATCGCGGAAAATTTGTGATTCCCGAGGGGTTATATCAGCAATTTTTTTTCACATAGGGGTAACTGCTTTCTAGCATACGCACGGCAGCAAACGCCCAGGGAATCATCCCTAAACCTTGGTCAGCACATGTCATTATGGCGAGTCGGATGACCGAAGTGGTGTGGGGTAGGGCAGGCTAAAATACAACAATGGACTGTCAAAAGGCTGATTATGCTACCCTTCAAGGATAGCGCAAGCTAGCAGTGAGATTAAAAAACAGCTGTTCCACTAAAAGCCCTTATTAAGTAGTTCCTTCGCACTAGTTCCATTGAAAAGTTCCATGATGAAACAAACGCGTTTTTTCCCCGCGATAGTTCAATTATACAATGGAATGGAACTACTGCATATAGATACATTCGTAGTAGTTTCATAGCAAAGTTAATTGTGGCACAAATGCGAATGTTCTATTCGCGATAGTACCACATGAGACTAGGGTACGAATCAATTGCGAAAATTATACACTCGCAGTAGTTCCATTGCAAAGTTCCATGGTGGAACAAAAATGCGATTGTTTCATTCTCAGTAGTTGTAACTAGGGGGGAAAATTAACATAAATACGTATTGTAACGGCTACACAGTAAGTACTTGTTATAATATTTTAATGGTTGTTAGTTTAAGAGTTTTAGTATCGGATAAGATAAACTAATAATAACTTATATTAGCGTATTATTATGTCTGAAATGTTTTTATAGCGTCTTGCGATATTAAGTAATACCAGTATAATATAAGGACTGGTACTATTGAATTATATTTTTATTGCTAAATGCAAACAATCCATAAAAATTAAGTACGTATTGAACAAATAGAATTTTGTAATTTTTTAAATCATTTTCGGAATAAAAAGGTCCAGCAGTCGACATGTTCTGGCTGATGATGACGATGAAGACTCCTTTGTTGCCCCAGGGCCTCGCACATCTAATACTGCCCTGCAGCATTAAAGACCCGTATGGCGTACAGTAGACATTATCCGAGGTTTTTCCCAGTAATTGAAGCCATAATTTGCATAAAGATGCTTCAGTTCCGTATTCAGATACTGGAATTCCAAGGAAAGTCATATCAGTAGCAGTAGTGATGGGACGTTCTGACAGCCGGCATCTCCGGCTAGTTTATGCCGGATTGATTGAGTGATTAAATAATTATTGTCCAAACCAAGAATAACACAGAAAGGTATAAACAAACTTAGCTAGTGTAACAAGTGGCGGCCTTATTGCTAAAAGCTACCTCTTTCAAACAATCCATAACCTATGCTTAAAATAATTCGGCAGTTAATTTATCATTATTTAGATAAGTAAGATTGCCTGGAAGAGATCGCTTTTAGCGATAAGGCCGCCAATTGTTACACTAGTTCTAAGTTCATTGTTCTGTAATCTTCATGACTCTTATTAATTATTTTAGTGTGTACAATAAAGAGTTTATCTACCTATACATTATGGTAATAAACCTAAACGTGCATAAAACTAATAATATAAAAAGGTAACTTTCTTTATAGTTTTCGGTAAACAAAAAAAACGTTGACCAACCACACCCTTACTTAACATCATACAGGTTGTTATCAAACGGAAATCTTATTCTGAATTCATCATCCTCATCAGCCCGGAGACGTCCACTGCTGAACTAAGGCCTCACCTTAGACCGCCAAACTGAAAAAAAAAACTGAATTTTAGAATTAAATTAGATAAAGATAAATATGCAAAATACTCTTCTTTAATTAGGTAGCTACCTAATCGAAGTTACTTATGTAGGTGCGTGTCATTCGCTTAATTTCAGCTCTATTAAAGACAAACAATTTTCCGGCCAAAAATTCGGCTAACACTTCAAAAGCTGCAACTCTATCTAATCGTAGTCACACTAATGACCTAAACTGCTCTTGAAACCTAGAAACGTTAGTAAGTGTGGTGAAACTAGGCCGTGAACTAGCTCTTCCTATCCCTTCTACGTATTACCACAGAACACATAGTGTACAGAAGATTCAGTCCCATACTTAGATCAAAGATACTATTTAGATACACAGTCTGAAAATCAAACCTCTAAAGTGTCCCGCGCCAATGTTTACTTATTTAAATATAACACCACTCCTGCTAATATAGTGTTTTGTAGTGGTAGGAACTCTACTGCAGAGTCCGCCTGGGGAAGTACCACACCTTTGCCATGTATATATTATTAAAAAGGTTGAACCACAGTGTACCTACACTCTATCGGCCTTACTTAAAAAAACTTCTCAACCGTTAGTCACTGCTTAAGATGCTCTGCCATCTTCTCTCTGACGTGAAGTGTAACATGCAAGAACAAGACAGAGAAGTTTAAGCAGTGACTAAGAGAATCGAAATTAGTTTAGGCAAGGCTGTATATCTACTACAGTCATGTCATACTCAGCGCAATCAAATTTGTACTCTGCAGGGTTCATTTGAACGACGGACATATTCTAGTTCTAGGATATGATAATATATATATAATATAATATAATAAAATATTACTCATCATTATCAACAACTTTTACTATGGGACGGCCTCTGAAATACAGAAAAAACAAACCGCTGTTCCATAAATTTCGCCGTTTTGAATGAAATTTTTCGATGGAACAGCAGATATATCATATCATTCATGCTCTTCATTTTTTTTCAACCGGGTTCAAAAAAGGAGGTTTCAATTCGACTTTATGTATATATGTTTTGTAGTATGTTACGTGATTACTCCGCACATTATGAATTGATTTTGATGATTATTTTTTGTTTGGTAGGTGATACTTTAGAGGTGGTCCCATATCAATTTTATAGCAATCGGGTTCAGTAGTTCTGTTTTTAAATTTAAATTACTAGAAAATTATGAAGATGCCATCCAGGTATTCGAAATTGAAGTCGGTTGTTTTTTTTTTTCAACCGGCTTCAAAAAAGGAGGTTCTCAATTCGACTGTACGCTTTTTTTTTGTATGTATGTTACGTGATTACTCCGCCAATTGTGAATTGATTATGGCTAGGTTATACTTCAGAGGTGGTCCCACATAAATGTTATAGCAATCGGTTCAGTAGTTTGGTTTTAAAATCAAAATTACTGGATTCAATCATAATAACTGGAAAATATGAAGATGTCCTCCAGATTGTCGAAATTGAAGTCTGTTTTTTTTTAAGTCTATTCATCAACAGCCGGAAGCAACTGCGGACGGAGGCCTCTCCCTTAAAGGGAGGTGTTGCGATAATCCCCACGCTTGGCAGGCGGCTTGGGGATCGCAGAATGGTTACCACCATTAACTGAAAGGACGCTGCTGCCCGTCCTCCGGTGGTTCTGGATGCAGTTTTAGGACATACCCAGGTCCATAACAGTCTATTAATAGATGGATAGGTATAATCAAAGTTTACGCTGAACGATATGTATTGAATAGCTGTTTTGAGTGTATCCCACTAGTCCCATCCTGTTCTCCTATTACATTACTTTGACCCAGTAGTTGATCACAATAAAAAACATTCATAACGATGAGTACAACGAGATATTCGTTCGGCTTAGCGTCATCCTCATCCTGTAGGAACAAACAGTCAGTACAGTCTCTAAGTTTGCAGCAAACTGGGCAAACTTACTTATTGGGTCAAAATCAAACGTATTTAAAAATATAGAGTTCAAGATTAAACTCGAAAAACAAGCAAAAGTGCTACAATTGAGTAAACCACATTACAACAGCGTGGAACAGCAACAAATTGTAGCCAGCGGACCGCAGCAACGTTGCGACACGACAAAACTTAATTTTTATTCTTGATTACAGTCGGCGTTTCGTCTTACCGATTAAGAGTTTTGAAATGTTATCAGGCCATACAAATGTGTTACGTATTACGTAATACTATTATGTTATCTGTGGTATTAGTTATAATAGTGTAGTGGTAGGACTACTGCAGAGTCCGCCTGGGGAATTACCACACCTTTGCCAGTTATTCAACCGCCAAGCAGTAGTGCAAGCGTTACTGTGTTCCGGTCTGAAGGGCAATGTTACCAGATAAATTACTGGGTATGAAGAGATTTAACATCTAATATCGCAGTGCAGTGCAAGATTGTGTTCCCAAGTTCAAAATTCTAGCACTGCTACTGTTGGCAGGCGTAATGCTTACCACCAGGCGAACGTCTTGCTCGTCTCGACACTTGATTGTATTAAAAAAAATTTATGTTATAGTTTTTCTTATGCCTAATATGGCCTGATCTTTAAACTTAAGATAAGTAGTCTAAGGCAGACATGTTCTTTTATTTTGGGGAAGGATGTCTGGTTCGACGTCGGAAATTCTTTTTTTAGCTGCTGCGGATCACGTGACGTATCGCCTTACCAAGTTGCAGCGGACATGGCCTTAACTATCACAATTAGCCTAGAGGTCGTTCCTCAGTTTTGATGCGGAACAAACGTACATTAGTGCTCATAATTTGGCACTTAGTACAATAATTATGGCCTAGAATTGTAGATAATTATCCGCATTACGGAGAAGATATTCTGAAAAGAGGCCTAAAGACTCAGCGTTTGAGTTAACTTTGTTTTTGTAATGTGTTGGAGTGACGAAACGAGCGAGACGTTCGCCCGGTGGCAAGCTTCACGCGTCTCGAAAATCTCGACACCTGGGTATGTCCTAAAACTGCATCCAGGACCACCGGAGGACGGGCAGCAGCGTCCTCTCGGTTAACGGTGGTGAGCATGCTGTGATACCCAAGTCCCAGCCAAGCGGCCTTCGTCCAGCTGTAGACGTCTTCTTTCTGTTGGCTATTGGTTGGTATAGGTGTTCTAGGCGGTGAAAAGGTTAAACATAAACAGTGTCACGTATTATCAACTGTCCCATTTCTTCGGATGCCGTTCCCACGGCTATAGCTCGAAGATAATGAGACTAAACAAAACAGTCCGTGTTTAAGGTAGCCGCTTCTCTGTTATTGCCTCTTTCACGTGTTTAGAAAACTGCATGTGTGGTAGACGATGCGACAGTACCAGCACTCATTACGCAAAAACTTTCGTGCGCGGTAAAGGAGTAACTAGTTACTCCTAGTTCATATATTATGTTACGTGTTACTGTTTTGGATATAATTATAATATAGTTACCTAAAGTTTGAAGGGTTAGGTCCAAAATACCGTGCGCTAATACAGGGTCAACATAAAATTCTATTTTTGGTAAGAAAACCTGTTTGGCACATAATTTTTTTTTTGCTGAGCCTTTATCACGTTATTTTTATAAAACCTTTCAGCACGATTATCAGTTATTTCCTCTTAACAATGTTAAAATGCGTAAACGGATTACAAAACCAGCGCGCAGTGGTTACAGACCAGTACCATAACCGAATAAAAAGTCAAAAGTTAGTAAGTAGCTACCTAAGTAAGTCTGGTAACATTGCCCTTCAAACCGGAACACAGTAATACTTGCACACTACTGCTTGGCGGTTGAATAACTGGCAAAGGTGTGGTACTTCCCCAGGCGGACTCTGCAGTAGAGTTACCAATGTTACCATACTACAATATATTTGATAAGTACCTACTTCGAATTACAGATGCCCCTATTCAGTTCAGGAGGCCTTCGGGCGGGAAATTACTCTGACAAACAAACCAAACCAAACAAAGTTCTCTGTAAGTTTGTTTGGCTTTTTGGTTGGCCAAACTTACAGAAAACTTACTTTAGTGTAGAGCTTTGCCACAAAGTAGAATCTTACTATTATATTTTCTGATTGTGTTATTGTCATCTCTGATATGCTTGCCTCTTCAGGCATAACAGAAGCTCACATAATTTAAGGTTATTGGCCCAAACGCATGCTTTTTTTTCTTTGTTATTGGCATCGCACATTGTGCATTCTGCCAGAGTCAAGTATATGACTGTTCAAGTTTATGTAGTATTATCAAGTCAAATATGTCTTGAAATCACAGTTAGTCGCACGAAATTAGTCAAAGTCGAGTCCAAGTCATGCCCTAGTAAAGTCGTGGCGACTTTACTATAAATTTATAGGGAGTTTTGAAAACAACACAAAAAGACATGTTTCACCACATATACCACTTGCCCACACCCGTGCATGTAATTTAATACTCTATGAATAAAACACCACCATTCTTAATCATTAATTTTCAAAAAAAAACTAGTTTAATAAAAAAATAGAATGCAGCGACATTTTTTTTCCGTCTTCCCGCCAAAACTCCCAAACGCATGTTTCTATTCTTATGTTTAATGCAAATAAATGAAAATGTATCTCTATCTTTTTATTTTTATACTGTACTAGAAGTCGCCCGCGACTCTGTCCACGTACGGAAGAATTCGCCCCGTTCTCAAATATCTTGCACACAGCTGGGTTAATTACTAATTTCCCCCAACAAAAATATTATTATAATAGAAAATACCATATTTTATTTTAATTAACTATTTAAATACCAACGTATAACTTCAAAAGCAAAGAAATACCCATACAAAATTTCATCCCCTTAATTTACCCCTGTCAAAAAAATATGAAAACAGCATTTTTAATTTTAAATGAACTATCCAAATTAAAAAAAACTGAATGAAAATTTAAAATAAAGGACTTTCATACAAAAGTTTTCACCCATATTTACCCCCTTGGGGGTCGAATTTCGAAAAAATATATTCATCAAGGCAAATACACCCTCCAAATTTCAAGTTTAAGTATAAGACCAGTGGTTTAGGCTGTGCGTTGTCTGTCAGTCGTACAGTCAGGACAGTGATTGTTATAGTATTAGATTTTTTATTCAATGGAGTTTAGGGACGAAAGAGACGTTTGCCTGATGGTAAGCATCCATAACAGTAGCAGTGCCAGAATTGTAAACTTGCGTACAAAATCCGGCGCCGCACTGCACTGCGCTCGTCGCCGAAATATTAGATGTCAGTTCGTAATAGAAGTCCTTGGCACAACCTCGTCCAAGATGTTCAAAGGTTACCCGTTGAAGGCTGGATCTAATTTTACTCAGGGGCACAGTGAATAGATATGAACGTCTCATTTTGGTGGGAACGGACTTTTAAATGAAGGCGCTTTGTGCATTTAGTGTCGAGTTACGCGTGTGTGCGCAAATGATAATGTCTTTTGAACAACTTTGGAAGTCAACTTCACTTTGGATCGTAAAAGTCATATAACATGTCTTGGCGATGTCCATGACTTTTGTGTGACTTTAACCGACGATCTATTTGACTACATACATTTGAGAGTCAGTTGAGACACTTTCCAGTGTCTGGTCTGATTTATCATCAGACCAGACACACTGCGGAATCAATAAATGATTAACTTGAAGAAAAAAATCTTCTATAGTTTTTAATGTTTTTTTTAAACAATTAATTTTGTAGTACATTAAAGCCACGTGAAGTGTCTCACATGGCTTATACAGAAACGGAACGAAGCGGAACGGTTAAAGAAATATTAAGAGGTTCCCCGCGACTTCGTCCGCGTTCGGAAGAAATTCGGCCCGCTCCCAAAGTAAATTAAATGATAAAAAAAAAACATCTTAAAATCATCCCGAGCAATTTTTTTTACCTAACGAACCTACCGCGTTCTATTTAGTAGTCAGGCTTGAAATAGTAGTGTGCAATCTCTACACACTACTTTTGACTGTTATTTCAATCATAACTTATTTTGACCAACCTGTTCAGCAATTTTTTAGTTAAAACTGATCTTGCTAGTTAAAAGTACTTTTGACTGGTTAAGAGCTTTGACTGCAACATAAACAACGTTGCTTCTCAGTCAGTAATGGGCACCTTGAATCATGTATTTGCATGGCCCTGACATTGCATACTCATTGGCTTCAGCAGTCAGTAGAAGTCTACGTAATATCTGTGGATTACACCATCGATCGACGAATACCAGCTTTGGGAGAGGGCTTTAAAGTACTTATTATAAGGCTTTTTAGATTTCTTGACAAAATAAAATAAAATAACGATCTCCATGAAGTCATTTAATTTAAAACTTGATTTTTAATTACTTTGAGTCTCCTCAAGTCTATTAAATGCTACTTTTTTGAACCAGCAGGCTAATCATGTAACTGTTCGGGTTCGCGATTCGGATACGATTTGTCATAATTTGTCACTTGTCACAGCTTCACGGTATCACGGAGGGATTTCTCTCGCTATCGTTATCGAACGAATGCATTGATTTCCTTAATTAAGTTAAGCAAATCTGTCGGTCTTTTGGCGTTTCATCCTGTCCTGCAGGGTCAAATGAGTTTTGGTGGGACAGTGACAAGTGACATTTATGACAAATCGCGACCCCGAACAGTTACATGATTAGCCTCCTGTCCCCGCGTTAGATTAAACTGTACCCCCAGAAACGATCAAGGAAATACTTAGTAAAAGATAGATAAATGTGTAAAGAAGTAGTTTCCCTTCCTTGATACACCCCGCTGTCCCATTTCTCATAAATTCTATAGTTTACGTGCTATAACATTATTTATTTTTCGATGGTTTCGTGTTAGGGGTAACTGAACGTTTCAACCCTTCTACCACGTCTTGAGCTTGATTGTTGCAGTTATAATGCAAAATCGGGACAGACAATTTAACATGTACATATCACAGTAGCGGTCAGTTGTAAATGCCACTTGCGGTCACTAGTCGGAAAAAATTGACCTGATCGTCCTTATGTTGTTTTCTTCGGTAATTTTACAGATACACTTAATAAAGCTACACCACGTAGTTTGTTTTCTTTTTTTATCTTTTTTATACAATCAAGTGACGAGACGAGCAAGACGTTCGCCTGCGACTAACAGTAGCAGTGCCAGAATTGTGAACTTGCGAACACAATCCTGCGCCGCACTGCACTGTGCTCATCACCCTGCGATATTAGATGTTAAATCTCTTCATACCCAGTAATTTGGTAACATTGCCCTTCAAACCGGTACACAGTAATGCTTGCACACTACTGCTTGGCAATTGAATAACTGGCAAAGGTGTGGTACATTTTATTTTTATATGATATAGGCTTGCGTTTGACTGCCATCTTGACATGATAAACGAAGATGCAGTCTACGATCGAGCACGCTTGCCTAAAAGAAACCGATTCACTCGCAACTTGAAGACACCCAGATTATAATTATCGGGAAACACCCACTCGGGCAGCGCTACCCACTGTTTAGCAGGCCCAGGTGGACTCTGCAGTAGAGTCCTACCACTAAGTACAATACTGTCTGATAACGGGTAATATATAGGTAATGTCAGCGTCCTTGAAAGATTGATCACAGTCATATGTTATACCTACCTAGTATTTACTGACATCCGTACTCTACAACATATGTTTAGTCAGGCTAGAGCGATCACGGAACTGCGAGAAAATTATGGGATAGTTGTACCTGAAAATAATTATTAAAGTATCGTTTACCATGCCCATTCAAACCCGAGCTTGTAGCAATGCTTTTTGGAGTGTATGTACGGATTTTTATATCGAGAAGGAAAACATCATGAGGATTAAGGAATTTATTATGCACTAGAGCAGGGGGGTGTCACTCTGCAGTTTAGTTATGTTCGGCCGGCGCTCCGTCCGGGAGGACAATGCAAGGCTGAAGTCAGTGGCCGCCCGCACGCTAGCCTCGTCGCACGTAACTAAGCATACGTGATAGAAAGAGAGCGGTATATCTAGGTGAATATAGCGAGCGGTATCCGGCGCTGTGCGAGTTGCATTGGTACTTTATTGCCTAGTTGATAGAGTCCTTATTTATTTCAATTCCTTTGCGGAGTGAACTTCTGTACGTAGTACTATTATTTATTCTGCACTAGAGGTCGCCCGCGACTTCGTCCGCGTACGAAAGAAATTCGCCCCGCTCATAAATACTCATATCTTCCACAGGCCAGGATTTACCACGTTTCAAACACATTTTTTTAATGAGATCGAAGAGCCAAAATATGGCGGTTACGCAGATTCGTGCGTGTAAATTATCGATTATTGAAGTTTTCCTCAGATTACTCGAAAAGTATCGATTAATATCTTTTCAACCGTAAATTGTTCTCCACAAAAACTCTTATCTTTTAAAACATTATTTTTATGTGACTATGTGCTGTTAGAACATAATTAAATAACTAAAAAAAGTTTAAAAATAGGCAGTTACGGTATTTTTTTCTATCTAGTAGAGTATAAGTATAATTAACTGTGTGTTTTTTTTATACAACCAAGTGACGAGACGAGCTAGACGTTCGCCTGGTGGTAAGCGTCACGCCTGCCACTAACAGTAGCAGTGCCAGAATTGTGAACTTGCGAACACAATCCTGCTTCGCACAGCACTGCGCGTCACCCTGAGATATTAGATGTTAAACTTTTCATACCCAGTAATTTCTCTGGTAACATTGCCCTTCAAAACCGGAACACAGAAATGCTTGCACACTACTGCTTGGTGGTTGAACAACTGGCAAAGGTGTGGTACTTCCCCAGGCGGAGTCTGCAGTA
Organism: Erannis defoliaria; assembly: GCA_905404285.2. NCBI lineage: Eukaryota > Metazoa > Arthropoda > Insecta > Lepidoptera > Geometridae > Erannis > Erannis defoliaria. The sequence goes on along the minus strand of FR990091.1, from coordinate 8,798,790 downwards.
GAGTCCTACCACTACAAAACCCTAAAAGTACTAAGACGAATGTTCGACTATAACATATATTTTTTTGGCTTTAAATATAGTAATTTGTCTAAAGAACATTGATTTTGCTAGAGGCAACTTTGGAATATTTACTCATTTCATTCTTAAGTAGTGTGCATAAAAATGTGTTACAGCAATCACAGTATTTTCCTGTGAAATACTATAATCACCCCCGTTATCATTTCTATGATCTGTGCGCGCGATAGCTCCCAACTCTGGGTTTTCACGTATACTAGCGATAAGTTGAAGCTGCCAATTTATCTGAACAAGTGACTAAATTATGGAACTAAAATGTATACGGGAAGCTATCACTTTTAATCAGGAAATACGATCGTGGCACCCTTGTTTAGGTCTGTAAATAAGCTGCTTGTGTTTATAAACACTCGATCAACGTTGATTGGCATTGACAATGAGTCAATAATCTAAAGTCAAGATGCTGTTTCCTGATCGTTAAGAATAACTTCTGAAAGTTATCGGAAAAAAACATAGAAAATCCCCCATAACTACCAAAATAATCACAGATTTGAAAATTTATAGTAAATTAAGCGATAATAAACCCAAAGCCGCCTGCCTAGCGTGTGGATTATGGTCACACCCCTCTATTAAAAAGGAGGCCTACGTTCATCAGTAGACGTATGGCTGATCACGTGACGTATGCGATATTTTGTCTTTCCTATTACAATACAAAAAAATAAATATTGCTTGCATTTGGCCACCAACAGTGAAAATGAGGTCTACGATGGATCACGCTTGCCTATAAGAAGCCAATTCATTCGCGACTTTATTGCCTACATTTTATCCTTCTTGCAAGACCCATTCGGGAAGCGCATCCCACTGTTTCGCGGTCCACACAATAAACAAAATTTTCGCGATATCAGGCTTAGTCCCACAGTAAGTCGTTCCCAACGACGAATACAATGAGCTCCTTTCGACCTACAACTACAGCTACGCTTGACCCTGTTTAAATAAACGTGCTACTACATAAACAGAAATCATAACATTTAAAGACATAAAATAGAACTTCGTCGTAAATAATAATTACATGCTCATCAAAAGAGTGTCATTTGGAAGAACAATGGACACTATTTTACGGCTTACGTCAGCCATTCAGTAATTTATGTGTCATTATAGAGAAATGGCTGTAATCTATTGTAATATTATTGACAGTAATCTAGGCACCACTCCGACCGCCGGCGCTTAGCGAAAAGCGAGTAGAGCGAGCGAATGGAAATGTGTCGGGTAGCAGCGAAAAGCGAGTGTAGTTGACCGGCCGGCCGGAAAAGAAATCTTTTCAGCAACTAGCTAAATTTGCCCTATCCTGTCCTGATGTTGGGATGTTAGTACAAACTCGCATAAAGGCTTAAATCAAACATGCTATAGATACAGTCTCTATGAAAATCAAATATCAACAGAGTCCCCGCGCCAATGCTTATACAGATATATACTCACCAGCTAATTTAAAAATAGTCCACAAACGGATATAGTTTCATTTTAATAATGAACCTTAAAACCCTGTTATAGCGTAGTAAACTATTTGTGAGCCTGTAAAACATTCGGTATCATAGCACGTCACACGATTGGCGCGGTCTCACGCGACTGAGGGCGATTCAAGGCATATTACGGTATATACGCCTTCTTTTGACGGTGCCGTTTTCGAGCCGGGGACCTACCTTATATGTATTTCATCGCAGCGTATAAGTCGTATTTATCAACTAATCTTGATGAAACTATATGGACATACAGGTTCTACTCATCATTTTCGTCGGCAAGTTTTGATTGCATTGGATTTTCCCAGAAAGGGGGGTTTGTTGAAACACCATTCCGATTTAGATATTATTAGGCAGAAACAAAAAAAGAAATTAAGTGGCAATGGGCCACAACGCTTGAAGAACTGACAATCGATGGGGAAGAAAGGTTCTTGAGTGGCGACCGCGAACCGGAAGACGCAGCGTAGGAAGGCCTCCCACTAGGTGGACCGACGACATTGTAAAAGTCACCGGCAACCGGTGGATGCAAATGGCAGGCTGTCGTACAGTGTGGCGGTCTTCGTTCAGCAGTGGACGTCTCCGGGCTAATGATGATGATGAGACAGAAACATTCGTAACTCAATTCTAAAAAAGAATTTCGAATACGAGCAAAAACAGTTAGGTACTTACTTATTGCAGAATGTGGTCTAACGCGACTTATTTTGTAGATAAAGCCATTACCGTAGTTACATTTTAAAAACAATTTAACTGCATTTCGTCATATTTGCATACTTTCAATTGTAGTAGGTAGCTAGGTAGTTATTTACCTACCATTACAATACAATCAAAGGGCCCACTTTGTTTTGTAATATGAAACTTCGTTGGAAGTTATCTGGGGCGAACGTGATCGATCTTATTCACTTTTTCACTTTTTTGGCTTCAAGTCACAGAGTTATGTTTATTTTTCTGCAGTAGGTCATATTTTACTTCATGTCAGAATTTATAATATGCACTTAGCTTAAATCTACATTTACACTTCTATATCTACACTAATATTATAAAGAGGTAACGTTTGTAAGTTTGGGGTAATCTTAAACTACCAAACCGATACTTATTATGTGACTTCCGAGTAACAGTTTACATAACCTGTTATCCGTAAAGCGATATATTCAATGCTAGGAATATTGAAAATTCTAATATATCACGTCTAATAATTATCATCCAACATAAATAAATTAATATTACAATCATTTAACACTTTTTTTTAAAATAAATAAATCTTGATCGTTAAAACTTCCCCATACCTTTTACCTCTTAAGAGAGAGAGAGAGAGGTGGACCCGCGGGTCCACTGGCGAGCGGGCCCAGTTGACTAAAGACTCGAACTCCATCCTCCAAGTCTTAAGTACCTATATCTATGTCAAGGCCCGATCGTCTCGAACGTAAATAAAAATAAAACATTACCTACTCAAATATGTGCTGTGTAATGCAGTTTTACCCAACATGGGCTGTCGTACCGTTGACCCAATTACGCTGAAGAGATATTATACGTCCATGGCTTGCTTTAAATACCAATTAAATATTATAAAATCTTATTTTACATGTGATTGGGTTGTTCCTTACTGATCCTTGGTCATAATGTATGTGTGTCGAACGGTCAGAAAAAACGCGACCAAAGCGCCATCAGTACATAGTGCACATTCCCCACGTACGCACAAAGCGTTTCGATTATTTATATTCGTCGTAAATAAAAAATATTATTTGTACAGCGAGCTTGTGGGATTCACTGCCGGAGTATATCTCTGTGTTCCCCAGTAAAGTACAAACTGGTATCAAAAAATAAAAAATTGTGTACAACACATTTGTATTTTTGTTTTATTCATACAGGAATACTCACGTTTAATTAAATCGGATACTCCGACTATAGAAAAACAAACATAAAAAACAAAAATGTGTCAAAACCACGTCAGTTTTCATAATAACACATTTGTACACAATTTTTTCTTTTTTGAATCTCTTAAATTAAAATAGTTAAATGTAGAGTAAAGAGGTTCCTTCTAAGAGGTAAGCGTCCTTCATCCTAGATCGCAGCAGTGTGTAGTCAAACGCAAACCTATTCTGAATAAAAAAATATAATTATAGATGCCTAAGTCGAGGCATGCCTCTGCCTTGGAGATATGTACAACAAGTAACATTAAAAAAAAAAAAAAACAACTTCAAATTAATATGGGACCACCTTGGGATACCCTTGGGATACCACCTATAATAAATAAAAGTATCCACTTTCAAATAAAAAAAGTATTTTCAAAATCGTTCCACAATTGACGGAGAAATCGGCGAACATACATAAAAACCAAAAAAAACATAGAACCTCCTCCTTTTTTGAAATTGGTTAAAATACCCCCAAACTATATGGGTGGTCTGGAACCCTTCCTGTTTCTTTCTTATGGCATGAAGTCACAGACGACATTTGAGTGCGGGCGAAGTTTGACCTCACATAAAGCAATTGATAGCTATCGTTACTTTACGTAGGACTTGTAGTTCGTGGTCTGTCGACTCCAGGCATGAGAGTTAACATTTCCTCTCTGTTGTTTCAGGCATGGTAGGAGCGCCCGATGTCATCAAACCTGCAGAGAAAATCGACGACCAAGTGCCTTACAACCCTGTCTTCACGATCAGCGGTGAGTGTACCTACCTATCGCGGGACCACGATACACGGGTTTCAATTGAGTCCATTTTTAGAAGTTTAATAACTCTGCCCCGCGCTTTCACCCATGTGATAATGAAAACTAATATGTTTTTTGTAGTCGTCATCAGCCATAAAACGTCTACTGCTGGACGAAGGCCTCCCCCTTAATAGATGGGTCTTGCCATAATCCCCACGCTTGCTAAACGTTACTTTGTTATTTAAAGTAAAATAAGGTCATGCGCATAAAACTATTTGGTCCACGCGAGCGAAGCCGCAGGTACAGCTAGTAATGTAATAAATGTTTTTATTTTATTTCGTCTTAATTTTGAATGAAACTTACTTATTCATAAGTTTTATGCTTCACTAGGTCTGAATGTCACATCTAGATATCATATCATATACTATATCTGTGTATATTTTATGTATTGCATAACTTTTTAGCTCTTTGTTTAATTTGATTTCCGCGAATTAACCTTTGTTTAAAAGATATTTATTTAACTGAATTATGTTTACGTGTAAACATGGTTTCTTTCAGTTTACTACCAATATAAAAAGTAGAGATAATACGCCAGAAGCCTTATTGCCATAAAAACCAAGTAAATATAATAAAGATGTCTGCTGTAATAATATAATTTAGAGTTGTAAAACATGTATAATTATAACTGTAGTGGCGGACTCTATTGCAGAGTCCGCCTAGGGAAGTACTACATCTTTGCCAGTTATTCTACCGAGTAGTAGTGTGCAAGCATTAGTATGCTTTCGGATGGTTGTATTTCGGATGGTTTCCCGTTTCGGCAATGCTACCAGATAAATTACTGGGCATGAAGAGATTTGACATCTAATATCGAAAGTAAAATTTTCATATGTTCACAAATAACGAAGTTATAACATTTTAGTTTTAACATTATTTTCAACCGACTTCAAAAAAGGAGGCTCTTAATACGACTGTATTATTTTTTTGTAAGTATGTTACGCGATTACTCCGCCAATTATGAATAAATTTTGTTGAAATCCGTTCAGTCATCGTCGTCGTCGCCAGCCATAAGACGCCCACTGCTGGACGAAGGCCTTCCAATAGAGGGGTGTTGCCATAATCCCCACGCTTGGCAGGCGGCTTGGGGATCGCAGAATGATCACCACCGTTAACTGAGAAGACGCTGCTGCCCGTCCTCCGGTGGGTCTGGTTGCAGTTTAAGGACATACCCAATTACCCAGGTCCAGGTTTTTTGTAGTCTACTGAGAGTCTCTCTCTGCAGAGTTCGCCTGGGCAAGTACCACACCTTTGCCAGTAATTCAATCGCCAAGCAGTAGTGTACAAACATTACTGAGTTTTGGTTTGAAGGGCAATGTTACCAGATAAATTACTGGGTATGATAAGATTTAACATCTAATATCTCAGGGTGACGAGCGCAGTGCAGTGGGGCGAAGTATTTTGTTCGCAAGTTCACAATAGGGAATATGCATGTGTTTTTTTATTGACTCACAAAAAAGCTGAATGGCAACAAAACAAATCATCGAAAGTAAAATTTTAAGATAGGCACAAATAACGAAGTTATAAACGTTTTAGTTTCATGTTAGACACAGGGCACTATACTCGGTTTATGACGTCAAAGTTCACGATTGCAAACAAATTCTATACTATGCACGTGTTATGCTAGAAAGGGACAGATGACTCCCTCCCAAATACTGTACGCTGAAGTTTCAGATTTTTACCAACCGATTTCAATTATTTTTTCGATATAAGCATAAGATTCAGATAAACTCTCCATTTAAACTATTATTTTTAATAATTGAAACACATGCATATTCCCTATTCTGGCGCTGCTACTGTAATGGGCAGGCGTGACGCTTACCACAAGGCGAATGTCTCGCTCGTCTCGTCACTCTATTGCAAAAAAACCGAATGAAAGTAGCTTACTGTATTACTATATCATATATTATATTATATATACTATATTATTATAGGTATACATATATTGCTAGCCGCGCCCTGTGGTTTCACCCGCGTTATAATGAAAAACGGCGATGATGATGTCGATAAAAAGTAGCCTATATGTTATCCTGGGAAATAAGCTATCTCCATTCTAAGTTTCATCCAAATCTGCTTAGCCGTTTCGGCGTGAAGATATCAAACATACACATATACTGCCAACTTTTGCATTTATAATATTAATTAATAATAATTAATAGTGTGCTATAAGGATGTTTTTAAAAGGTACCCTCGCTTAAGTAATTAAATGTAATTGCAATTTGATACTAAGCTTATTACTTTTATAAATCAGAAGATAGGTACCAGCCATTATCCTATTATCTGTAACATAGCAAGGACTTACTACGATAACAATTGCAAAAATAACATCTGAACATGAACTTTGTACGTCACACTCAGCCTTATGACGTCCACTGCTCGACGAAGATAGAGAGGTGTTGCCATAATCCCCACGCTTGGCAGGCGCGGCTTGGGGATCGCAGAAAGCTCACCACCGTTAACCGAGAGGACGCTGCTGCCCGTCCTCCGGTGGTTCTGGATACTGTTATAATAGGTAGGCTACTTTTTTATCACCAAATTTTTTTTATACGTTCTATTGGCAAGACAAGCGGGACGTTCGCCTGGTGGTAAGCATCACGCTTGCTTCTAACAGTAGCACTGCCTCAATTGTGAACTTGCGAATACAATCCTGCTGCTATGTATTCTTTGTAGTTTGTTGTAGTTAATAAAGGCTTATGCCAGTAATAAAAACTAAACATATTAATTAAAAAAAAAAGGTTATGCATGTATGTTTAAAGAAAAAGCTGTCCTTTCTCTAGACATCAAAGGACATTGACATCATTGTCAATATAATGTTTCATGATTGTAACGGTAGATTTAATCAACGCTTGTAATCTAGGATAAATAAAACAAAGCGTTTAGTATAACCTTTATTTAGTATAACCTTTAGTTCAAGATGTAATATAATATATTTTTCATCACATTTGCTCGTAAAGTGGATCTTATTACATCGGTTTTAGGCTCATAATCCAAGCTATTACGCACGCGTGCTTTTTACTTTACATTACGCCACTTGTGCTATAATAGGTATAACACGGTAAAGTCAAGTTTGTACGTGACTGCAATTAGACGTATGTATACGAAGCACTCTTAATATAGCCGGGTAATACTTACAGTTTTTTGTGTAATACCAACAAAGAGGTCTTATTTCGCTGAAGTAAATGTCAACCTGTGTGGTTGATTATTATCAAAAAAAGTTTGATTTTTCCTCGCAAGTGTGATGAAAACAGTCGTATGGAACTCTTGTGTTATTAGTCATTACGCTCTCGGCTTCCTTATCGCGCTCGCCTGCGGCTCGCGCACTTAATACCGCCTCTAGTGTAATGACCAACATAGCACACTCGTATCATAATGTACTAATATAGTTCACGATAACACAGTTCACGAAGCATTCAAATTGATGTTTCAAAATCACTAGTATATAATGATTCAAATGTAAAGTAGGATGGCATGAGCATCGCCGCATTTAAGGGAGGGTAACCGCCCGGGGCCTCCACAAGATAGGGGCCTCCATATAAATGTTGACTAGAGAGCCGGCATCATGCTGACTGAGGCCATTTTGTGGCTAAAAACGAGTGTATGTATATGTTTAGAATAAATTTCTTTAATATGTTGTGTTTAATTGTCTGAATTTTTCATTATTTTTCCGTATGTTGTGTTTTTGTCACTTATTAAGTATTATTCTATTCTATTTTATTCTATTCTATACTATACTATTCTATTCTATTCCATTATTTTCTATTCTATATAAATTTTAGCTACTAAAAAATGTTTGGTAAACCTTAGTTTGCTGAGAAGATTTGATATGTCTCCCAATAAATTATTGAAACATTTGCAAGAACTGCCAAGCATTTGCAAAATCTGCCGACCATTTAACTGTCAAAGCCAAGCGTGGAGACTATGGCAACACTTTCCCATTAAGGGGGAGGCCTTCGTCCAGTAGTGGACATCTTCTGGCTGATGATGATGACGACTCCTTTGTCGCCCCAGGGCCTCCACACCTCTAAATCCGGCCCTGGCATGAGATTCAATGGACTGGTGATATAAGTGAGATGGACTAAACTTTCTCTCCTGGCAATACTATAATGAGAAAGATGTCAGTAGAAGTTTTTTATTCATTTATCCAGACTTCTTAAATGCATTTCAATGCATATTATTTTTTATTTTTTTTATTTAAGTTTTTTTTGTACAATTTAGTAACGAGACGAGCAAGACGTTCGCCTGGTGGTAAGCGTCACGCCTGCCACTAACAGTAGCAGTGGCCAGAATTGTGAACTTGCGAATACAATCCTGCGCCGCACTGCACTGCGCTCGTCACTCTGAGATATTAGATGTTAAATCTCTTCATACCCAGTAATTTCTCTGGATAAAACTATATCAAATCAAATCAAATCAAATCAAATCAAATCAAATCAAATCAAATCATTTATTTGCAAGAATACGGTACAATATATCCTAAAGCAATCAAAATATCCTAAGGCAATCTGTTCTCCTCTGGCAATCTGTTCCTGTATTTAGACCTATTTACGATAGTGGCGCCCCTATTAATATCTACTCTTTTTTTTCAAGCTACCTACTGCTTTTTTTGTGAATTTACATTTTGTGTTATTTGTATAATTACGACGATAATGAGTTCTAATCCCTTTTCCCTTGGAATCATTTCTGTAACTTATCTAGAATACTTTGATTTGTGCAATCGCCCTAGGATTTCATAAACATGATATTGAAGACAGTGATAAAAAGATAAACGTTTATTAATAGATACGTACTATAAAGATTATAAAAAAATATGCATGCGCTTCGGCAACTTTCGTGTTTCGATATAGAAAACGGGATGGACAGACACGTGCATAACTTTATGAGGTTGATTGGTTGGAGCGATTATTCTAGCGGAAACGTTTTTTAACCTGCCTGTACTTTTTTCTAAAAATCAGAATAATGTCCAGTTGACGATAACAGACTTCTTGTTATTCAAACATGTTATTCACTATCTGGACATGCTTGAAAATCCTAGCGTGTCCAGATGGCGAACTACCAACTGATACCAATTTAGAGTTTCACCAGCTGGACACACGCGTGCGTCCAGACGCAGACTCTCGAGTCCACTTGGTAAATAACCCAATAAAACAAGTACTCAAACTCTACCTTTTTTTAATACCGGCTGAGCCCAGTTTGGGGTCTACTGTTAATGTATCTTGAATTTATTACGATAGTTTAAAAAAATAATTTCATCTACTTCAACCATATGGGACAGGGACATTATGGGTATGGGACCACCTCGAGCGTATACACTTTCAATAAAATTATTATTCATTCACATCAAACTCGCCACAAAGTAAATTCGCCACTGACATAAAATGTGTGTAAACTCGTCACAGTCCTATTTTTATACATGTAGTTAATTCGCTACAATTATTTTCAACCAAAATCTCTCAGATCAGAAATCTCTGCGATCCCTAAGCCGCCTGCCAAGCGTGGGGATTATGGCAGCCCCTCCCTATTAAGGGAGAGGCCTTCGTCCAGTAGTGGACGTCTTCTGGCTGGTAATGAATTATTTTCAACTACACAACACTTGCCACTCTGGTACGTGTCGAATTGTTAGCCTCCTTTTTTAAAGTCGGTAAAAAATGATAAGTTAAAGAATAACCTCATCAACAGCAGGTAGTAATTTATTTATGACAATTATGTGGAGGTACCTCGCGGTTTTACCCGCGATTTCTGGAATACATAGTAGCGAATGTTATATTCCAAGTAATAATTAAGCCACCTCTATACCAAATTCATCCAAATCCGTTCAGCCGTTTCAGCGTGAAAAAGTAACACACACAAACAGACAACCTTCTGCACACAGATAAACTGCATTTATATTAGTGTGATGTGATTGTTTATTTGATAATTAGCCCAGGAAAGTTAGGGGTATGACAGGGGTTACGTAGGCTGGCCCTCGCCGCGTGTGACGTCATCGTACAATTCGCACGCCGGCCGTGTACGGTTCACTACGAACCGTTGCCTTCGACCGTGATTCACAACTGCTTTGTTTCAATAACCAAGGTCATATTTGCTTAATTTTTTTACTGATTTTCCGTCAACAAATAAAGCCAATCAAAGCTGAATATTTTTATTTGTAATTCGCACAAACCGCCATACTGTCTCGTAAATTGACTGGGCTAAATTTTGATATAAACAATACAATAAGAGTTATTATTATCGGTTTATTGACTACAATAAACTTGTGATATCTTAGTCTTGATGACACTTCGGGCGAGACTTTTCACAGTACATAATGTTTTGTTCACTCTTCTTCTTCATCATCATCATCAACCCGGAGGCATCCACTACTGAACAAAGGCTTTTCCTTGGACCGCCACACTGTACGACAACCTGCCATCTGCATCCACCGGTTACCCGCAGTTGCGCGTGGTTTGGCTGATTTGAATAACTCTTCGTCACCAGTCAGAAAACGACCACTGCTGGACAAAGGTGGAGCTTTAGGAAGGGGTTGCCATACTCACCACGATTGGGGTTCGTAGAATGCTCACCACTGTTAACCGAGAGGACGCTGCTCCCGTCTTTTGGTGCTACTGGATGCAGTTTTAAGACATATCCAAGTCCCAAGTTGATTCACTTACTGACGAATGAACTAAGTAGCAGTTGAAAAACAAACGATACTAGTTTTTGTAATGCTTATGCTTGGTGCTTAGCCACAGCTCACCTGTATGTGATGGTGTGGTGGAAGATGGACACACGTAGCCTGGAATAAGATCTGGAAGAACTATCAAGTGAGGCTGTCGAAACGCCACATAGGTGCTTGGCGGCCTTGGAGAAGCTAGCTCTCTTAGTTAATCAGCGTTGGTGGCAGGTTTTCCAATGAGGTTCCACAGGCAAAACTTTTCCCAAATGGCTCCAGCGGCGCGGGCGGTCCGGATGTGACAAAATCAAGTTTTCTTGTTATTCGTTGCTCATATCTATCTGCTCTTGAACGAGGGCGTTGTCGATAATCTAGTCAAGCCCAAGGAAAAATACCGGGTCCCGTTGACAGCCTGAAAATAAATTGGTAGGTTAAATACCTATAGTCACCGCGTTACCAACTGAGTCGTGCGGCCATAAACGTCAATAGAGATAGTGCGAGTGCGAGCGAGATAGACATAGTGCGAGCGTGCGAGCGAGATAGATATAGTGAAATGATTTATGGCCGCACGACTCGGTTGGTAACGCGGTGACTATAGTTGTTTACATTTTCAGATTCAAAAACCAGATTCAGATTCTCCCTGGTAATCCGAGGCTATATAGAGTAATTTTTGTATGAAGTGATTCCACACTTATGGTATTTCTATGTTTTTAACAGGAAGAAAAATTATGACCTCCAAAATTGTGGCCACCAACGCTTTAGTTGGTAGCTTATAACAGGTTCGGAAATTTGGCATCTAAGGCAGAGACTTCTGTAGCTTAATTGGCAAAGCAGTTGCGACGGAAACCCATTGAGACTGCTCGTATGCAGGTTCGAGTCCTGCCGGAGGTCATAATTTTTCTTCCTGTTTAAGCTTTAAAAACATATATAGAGTAAATCCATTAAATACATTTTTATATTAAATTATTATACTAAATTGTCAATATAAAACACTTAAAAAATAACCTAATAACTAATCAAATAACCCGCCCCTGACAGAAAAAAAATAAATTGTAGAAAAACAACAACAATATGTAATAGATTGATAATGGTGTCGATTCTGTTGCACTGCTCACTAAACTAATATAATCTGACAGGACTACTAATTATACGCGTCTCATTTCGTTTCAATATGTTAGAAAAGGATGTCAACAGGTTTCGTCCTGTCAAATTTAGTTTAGTGAGCGGTGCAACAGAATCGACACCAATGAGATATTTTTTGTTTTACTCCATGTATTCAGATGGGTGTATGCCCCTCGAGTCTAGTTGGTGAATAACCAAGTGGACTCGAGGGGCATACACGCGCTTCAGGCATAGTTCATAACAACGACAATGTTAAGTTGAATGGACGGGAAATAAGCGCACGGATTTTCTCTCTCCACTCGCTTCAGTCATACTCTGCCTTTGCGACACGCGAGCCGTACGATACGACAATACAAACTTCTAATACAAGTACATGTGTTCTCTTTCTGTCATTCAGTAATTAGATTCGCTATCTCTATTTTCTGGCAATGTAATATGCATACTTTTAGCTAGGTATGCTTGATTGTGTTGTCTTGTTAATTTTGATCGATTTGCAAGCGCTGGGCCCGTCCATTCCATTATAACCGTCGCTGGTACATAAAAGAAATCCGCAAGCACCTTCAATACGTCCTTATTATTATCTCTAACGTGTTAAAAGATCATTGACACGCAATTAATTGTAAATGTAGGAAGTAACATTTTCTTTTAATTTTCCTCTACACCAATATTACTCGTAGGGGCTAAGTCTTCCTTCCTGTTTGTTACTGTTTTGAAATGTTACTTTTCATCACACTTGCTCGCATCTTATTGCATCGGTTTTAGGCTCATAATCCAAGCTATTACGCACGCGTGCTTTTTACTTTACATTACGGCACATAGTGCTATAATAGGTATAACCCGGTAAAGTCAAGTTTGTACGTGACTGCAATTAGACGTATGTATACGAAGCACTCTTAATATAGCCGGGTAATACTTACAGTTTTTTTGTAATACCAACAAACAGTTCTTAAGCCGCTGAAGTAAATGTCAACCTGCGCGCGCATTGCTGATTTGGGCGCCATTTTCCGCAAATGTTTGTTGACGTTTTCGCTGTGTGGTTTTTTCCTCGCAAGTGTGATGAAAACAGTCGTATGAAACTCTTGTGCTATGTTTCAATACACTCTCGGCTTCCTTATCGCGCTCGCCTGCGGCTCGCGCGCATAATACCGCCTCTAGTGTAATGACCAACATAGCACACTTGTATCATAATGTACTATTTCTATTTTGAGTTTCTAATGATCTGACAGCGAGCGTGTAAATAGAACAAACTAACGACACTTAGGTTTATGACAGCAGTAAAGTCTCTTATAATGTCTTAGGTCTTAGAATAATGATCTTGGATAAAAAATATAGGAATCGTGCGTTAGGAATCGATACCCATCTTTTTTAAAGAAGGTGCTAGTTCGTACATACGTGTGAAACAATGAAACATTCCATCGTCGTTGTCGATCAAATAATTATCCTGATAGGGAGCGCTATTTCTATATAAATGCAGTAGATTAAAAAGATATTACTATCACAAAGGTATATTTATACCTGGAAATCTAAAATTTAAACATATCAAACGACTGTTATTGATAATGAAATCGCATTTTATAAAACAATCAATCTTTGTCAATCCCGCGCTTACTTATTTTCTTTTAGTTCAAAACAGTTTTTTCAATAGCTATAAGTATAATATGTCATCATCAGCCTGGAGACGTCCACTGCTGAACGAAGGCTTTTCCTTGGACCGCCACACTGTACGACAACCTGCCATCTGCATCCACCGGTTACCCGCAGTTGCGCGTGGTTTGGCTGATTTGAATAACTCTTCGTCACCAGTCAGAAAACGACCACTGCTGGACAAAGGTGGAGCTTTAGGAAGGGGTTGCCATACTCACCACGATTGGGGTTCGTAGAATGCTCACCACTGTTAACCGAGAGGACGCTGCTCCCGTCTTTTGGTGCTACTGGATGCAGTTTTAAGACATATCCAAGTCCCAAGTTGATTCACTTACTGACGAATGAACTAAGTAGCAGTTGAAAAACAAACGATACTAGTTTTTGTAATGCTTATGCTTGGTGCTTAGCCACAGCTCACCTGTATGTGATGGTGTGGTGGAAGATGGACACACGTAGCCTGGAATAAGATCTGGAAGAACTATCAAGTGAGGCTGTCGAAACGCCACATAGGTGCTTGGCGGCCTTGGAGAAGCTAGCTCTCTTAGTTAATCAGCGTTGGTGGCAGGTTTTCCAATGAGGTTCCACAGGCAAAACTTTTCCCAAATGGCTCCAGCGGCGCGGGCGGTCCGGATGTGACAAAATCAAGTTTTCTTGTTATTCGTTGCTCATATCTATCTGCTCTTGAACGAGGGCGTTGTCGATAATCTAGTCAAGCCCAAGGAAAAATACCGGGTCCCGTTGACAGCCTGAAAATAAATTGGTAGGTTAAATACCTATAGTCACCGCGTTACCAACTGAGTCGTGCGGCCATAAACGTCAATAGAGATAGTGCGAGTGCGAGCGAGATAGACATAGTGCGAGCGTGCGAGCGAGATAGATATAGTGAAATGATTTATGGCCGCACGACTCGGTTGGTAACGCGGTGACTATAGTTGTTTACATTTTCAGATTCAAAAACCAGATTCAGATTCTCCCTGGTAATCCGAGGCTATATAGAGTAATTTTTGTATGAAGTGATTCCACACTTATGGTATTTCTATGTTTTTAACAGGAAGAAAAATTATGACCTCCAAAATTGTGGCCACCAACGCTTTAGTTGGTAGCTTATAACAGGTTCGGAAATTTGGCATCTAAGGCAGAGACTTCTGTAGCTTAATTGGCAAAGCAGTTGCGACGGAAACCCATTGAGACTGCTCGTATGCAGGTTCGAGTCCTGCCGGAGGTCATAATTTTTCTTCCTGTTTAAGCTTTAAAAACATATATAGAGTAAATCCATTAAATACATTTTTATATTAAATTATTATACTAAATTGTCAATATAAAACACTTAAAAAATAACCTAATAACTAATCAAATAACCCGCCCCTGACAGAAAAAAAATAAATTGTAGAAAAACAACAACAATATGTAATAGATTGATAATGGTGTCGATTCTGTTGCACTGCTCACTAAACTAATATAATCTGACAGGACTACTAATTATACGCGTCTCATTTCGTTTCAATATGTTAGAAAAGGATGTCAACAGGTTTCGTCCTGTCAAATTTAGTTTAGTGAGCGGTGCAACAGAATCGACACCAATGAGATATTTTTTGTTTTACTCCATGTATTCAGATGGGTGTATGCCCCTCGAGTCTAGTTGGTGAATAACCAAGTGGACTCGAGGGGCATACACGCGCTTCAGGCATAGTTCATAACAACGACAATGTTAAGTTGAATGGACGGGAAATAAGCGCACGGATTTTCTCTCTCCACTCGCTTCAGTCATACTCTGCCTTTGCGACACGCGAGCCGTACGATACGACAATACAAACTTCTAATACAAGTACATGTGTTCTCTTTCTGTCATTCAGTAATTAGATTCGCTATCTCTATTTTCTGGCAATGTAATATGCATACTTTTAGCTAGGTATGCTTGATTGTGTTGTCTTGTTAATTTTGATCGATTTGCAAGCGCTGGGCCCGTCCATTCCATTATAACCGTCGCTGGTACATAAAAGAAATCCGCAAGCACCTTCAATACGTCCTTATTATTATCTCTAACGTGTTAAAAGATCATTGACACGCAATTAATTGTAAATGTAGGAAGTAACATTTTCTTTTAATTTTCCTCTACACCAATATTACTCGTAGGGGCTAAGTCTTCCTTCCTGTTTGTTACTGTTTTGAAATGTTACTTTTCATCACACTTGCTCGCATCTTATTGCATCGGTTTTAGGCTCATAATCCAAGCTATTACGCACGCGTGCTTTTTACTTTACATTACGGCACATAGTGCTATAATAGGTATAACCCGGTAAAGTCAAGTTTGTACGTGACTGCAATTAGACGTATGTATACGAAGCACTCTTAATATAGCCGGGTAATACTTACAGTTTTTTTGTAATACCAACAAACAGTTCTTAAGCCGCTGAAGTAAATGTCAACCTGCGCGCGCATTGCTGATTTGGGCGCCATTTTCCGCAAATGTTTGTTGACGTTTTCGCTGTGTGGTTTTTTCCTCGCAAGTGTGATGAAAACAGTCGTATGAAACTCTTGTGCTATGTTTCAATACACTCTCGGCTTCCTTATCGCGCTCGCCTGCGGCTCGCGCGCATAATACCGCCTCTAGTGTAATGACCAACATAGCACACTTGTATCATAATGTACTATTTCTATTTTGAGTTTCTAATGATCTGACAGCGAGCGTGTAAATAGAACAAACTAACGACACTTAGGTTTATGACAGCAGTAAAGTCTCTTATAATGTCTTAGGTCTTAGAATAATGATCTTGGATAAAAAATATAGGAATCGTGCGTTAGGAATCGATACCCATCTTTTTTAAAGAAGGTGCTAGTTCGTACATACGTGTGAAACAATGAAACATTCCATCGTCGTTGTCGATCAAATAATTATCCTGATAGGGAGCGCTATTTCTATATAAATGCAGTAGATTAAAAAGATATTACTATCACAAAGGTATATTTATACCTGGAAATCTAAAATTTAAACATATCAAACGACTGTTATTGATAATGAAATCGCATTTTATAAAACAATCAATCTTTGTCAATCCCGCGCTTACTTATTTTCTTTTAGTTCAAAACAGTTTTTTCAATAGCTATAAGTATAATATGTCATCATCAGCCTGGAGACGTCCACTGCTGAACGAAGGCCTCCCCCTTAGACCACCATACTGTACGACAACCTGCTATTTGCGTCCACCGGTTGCCCGCGACATTTACAATGCCGTCAGTCCACCTAGAAGGACACCTTCCTACGCTGCGTCTTCCGGTTCGCGGTCGCCATTCAAGAATCTTTCTTCCCCATCGGTTATCAATTCTTCGAGCATAGCTCTCTCCATTGTGACTCTGAGTTTCTCCAAAAGGCAGCAGTTAAATACCACTATTCAGTTCCATATGTCATCACTGGCAACACACATTGGTTGAAGACCCTTGTCTTCAGACACTGCGGGATTTTAGACGAGATATTACGCAATTTCCGGAACGCTGCCCATCCGAGTTGTATTCTTCGGGCGACCTCTTTGTCAAAGTTGGACCTACCTAACTGAACAATCTGTCCAAGGTAGTTGTAGTGGTCAACAACTTCGAGAGTATCGTTCCCAACAACAACCGGTACGGGTACAACATTAACAATGTTTTTTTTTTAGGCTTAATCCTTTATTAACTACAACAAACTACAAAGACTACCTTAGCCTCTACACAAAAAAAAACAAAAGAATTGTATCCAGACCGATGAAAGTCTAGAGACGATCCAAATGCTCAAACCCACTACCAGTCAGCAGCGTACCCAGCATGCTGGCGGCATTGCCACGCTGAATGGCAATGCTTATGCGTTGGGCCAAATAAATAATATGTACTTATTGTTTAATTTGATAATATTTTTTCCTCCATGAGTTTTTCTTTATAAGATCCCACTACTTTGTCTAAATTATCTTCCATTTTCTTCCACTTATCACGGTCCACTGCCAGCTGGGACCAGTTCCGGCAAAACACGTTAAGGTCGATCCAAATTGATATACATATACCATATATATCTCTAGTGAGCCTCTAGTTGACAATAAACAATCGGTTAATTGTGGCAAAAAATTGAACCTGGGTATTTTTTTTTTTTTTTAAATTAGTTTATAATTTATTGGCGGAGTTCTGAGATGTATGTCCATACCTGGGTATGTCCTAAAACTGCATCTAAATCCGGAGGACGGGAGCAACGTGGAGTATCGTCCTCTCAATTAACGGTGAAGAGTTTCTGTGATCCCAAGCCGCCTGCCAAGCGCAGGGTTTATGGGGAGGTCTCCCCCTATTATGGGGAAGGCCTTCGTCCAGCAGTGGACGTCTTCTGGCTGTTTTGATTGAGCAATTTGGGTCAATATGACCTTCCGCAAAGTAACGCCTGAATCAATCAATCATATAAATTCTACTGATGCGATGTTTTATAGCTGTAAGAAGATAAATCTATTGTGTAAAACGAATAGAAAAAAAAATTGCTTGTTACTTTAATTAAATCTAAATGGAAGGCACTGAGCCTCACGACACAGGACTCCCCTAGAGTGAGACTCAGGGTTAATTATGTATAACGAAGTTATTTTATCTACCCACTAACATTCGTTTAAACTGTAAAACCTACATACTAACTTCAAATGTGTATGTTTGTTTTGCTCAAATAAAGTTATTATTATTAATCACATGCGCTAGAGTTGTCCCTCCGTCATTTTCGGGGCCTTCCTTAGCCCACCTTTAGGTATCCAATGCGTCATGTCTTTTGCCTGACGTTCCTATCAAATTCGATGTACGTAAAGATTTAGATAATGAATTCAATTGTATTCATAATTATGATTTGCAAACAAAACGATGTTACTCAAATGGTATCTATATTAATTACTTACTTATCATTTTCCTTGATTAAAATATTCACTAATTTGCCTTAGATTATATACTGAAACTCAAAAATATTGAGTAGTCATTTAAGTACATAAACCAGTGAGTTAATATTTAAAGAGCTACAATATCTAAGTGAAAACAGTCAAAAAACGCCCAAGTGCCGTTGTACATACCTATACGTGCATTATATAGTTTACAACTGTTCGAATTTAGATGTTATATCTATCTATCTATTATAACTATAAAAGGCTTTGTCCTGACTGACTGACTGACTGACTGACTGACTGACATATAGACAACGTACAGCCCAAACCGCTAAACGTAGAGACTTGAAATTTGGAGGGTATGTTTTTGGAGAGGTGTAAACGCCCACTAAGAAAGGATTTTTCGAAAATCAACCCCGAAGGGGGTTAAATGGGGTGTTAAAGTTTGTATGAAACTTTTTATTCTCTGGTTCGATTGATACAAAACTTGGTATACATATTCTACTATAAAAATAAGAAGATACGGGTGTCACTGTTTTTTCAAAATCAGCTCCCGTTAGTATAAAAAAAATAAACTAAGTTTTAGTGATAGTACGTTTGTTTCTCCTTAACTTTGTAACGGCTGTACATATTAAAATGAAATTTGGTATAGGGATGGGGATAGATGTGGGGATGGGCGTGGGGGTGGGGGTGGCGATGATACTGGGAACGGAGACGGGACGGAGATAGGCATGTTAATATTAAGATTACAATTGGTATCGGGATGGGGATGGGGTGGGGATGGGGATGGGGCGGGATGGGGATGGGGTGGGGATGGGGTGGGTGGGTGTTGGGGATGGGGTGGGGATTTGATGGGACAGGTGGGGATGGGATGTGGATGTGGATGAGGCTGGGAACGGGGATGGGCGTGTCCATATTAAGATAAAAGTTGAAATCGGGATGGGGGTGGGGATGGGATGGGGTTCGGGATGGGGATGAGGGAGGGAACGGGGATGTGGACGGGGATGGGCGTGTTCATATTAAAATGACATTTGGTATCGGGATGGGGATGGGGAAGGGGGCGCTTATAGGGATGAGGCTGGGAATGGGGACGGGGATGGGCGTATTTATTGGTCGGCTGAACAGATGGAGCTGCATTTTTGGATAGGTAGTTATAGCATAAGGTTCGGAAACGGACATAGGCTATTTATTTTGTAGGTCCACGCAGACGACTGTTTGACGGACATAATTATTATAGATACTGTACAGCCTAAGCTGCTAAATTAATTTTTAATATTAAATTAACTTACTTTTAAATGCCTAAAGTAAATTTTGAGTGGTGTAAACTTACACTCAGCTCAAGCTGTGGTAGCTTCAGTGAGATCAAGCTCGACTCACATTCTTGGGGTTGCGGGTTCGAACATGGGCGAGCCCGTTCCAATTAGTTCTTTGAAACTTACGCATGGATAATACCACTGGCTTTTCGGTGAAGGAAAACATCATGAGGAAACCTACATATTTCCGGAGAAGAAATACGATAGTGTATGTGAATCCGCCAACCTGCACTGGGCCAGCGTAGTGAATATGGCCCAATCAGGGTAGGCCAATATACCATTAGTGTTAAGGGCTGATGCAGAGAAACGCACACTCAGCAACGATTTTGAAAAATTCGCAAGGGGTTCAATGTATCATTAAAATACCATTTTGCCGAAACCATTCACTTAAGGCTGTTAAGTTTTTTGACTTAAGAGATAAGATAAAATAAACATAAACATATTTCAGAATTTTCAAACAATTTCAAAACTGGAAGGCCACGGGTCAGTTTTTCATTTGAAAAAAAATGATATTTTTATAGATTAGCTAATCGAGTGTTTATGCGTAAGAAGATAAATGTTTTAAACACATGTACTTGATCCGGTGCACGCACCAAGCACAGCGCTTTCGAAACGTCCATCCCGCGTCGGCTCATATACGTTAAAACCCGAGTATAATGACGCGCTGTACGTCGAGCGCGCCTCACTCCAACCCACACCGAGTCTACCTAAGCGATCAGTGCAGCACTGTATTTTATCGAAGTTTCGTAATTCTTGCGATATTTTGGTAATCTTTTTGCGTTCTTTGTTATTATACTTTTTCTGCTTAAGCTTATTTCATTTCATTGACTCTGTTCATACGGTATGCAATAATGATGATGCTGTAAACTATCCAGTTGAGTTTTTAAATTCATTAAGACCAGCGGGGCTACCATATCATAGGCTTATCTTGAAGAAAGGTACACCCGTCATGCTCCTTCGGAATTTAAGACCACCCAAATTGTGTAATGGAACCAGGTTACAAGTAAGAATGCTGCATCGTAATCTGGTTGAGGCCATCATTTTGACTGGGTGTGCCCATGGCGAAACAGTGTTTGTGCCGCGTATTCCCATGATTCCCAGTGACTTACCTTATGGATTCAAAAGGCTTCAATTTCCCCTAAAAGTTTGTTTTGCCATGACCATCAATAAGGCTCAGGGTCAAACTTTAAAATACGCTGGTATTGATTTAAGGCAGGGCTGTTTTTCGCATGGTCAGTTCTATGTGGCTTGCTCGCGAGTTAGCTCCCCTAAAAGCCTGGCTATTTTAGCACCTTCCAACAAGAAAGTCAATAACGTTGTCTACAAAGAAATATTGTGATCTTTCGGGTCAAAGGCCCCGGCAACTATAGCGTCATTAGCAGACATTTTTAGGGTTCCGTAGTACTACGAGGAATTCTTATAAGTTTGTCATGTCCATCTGTCTGTCTGTTTAAAATTCAACAAGACGGCTTTGTTTTGAAGTAAGTATTGCAAACGCGACATGCCAAATTTGGTCATCCTCAAGCAAACTTAAAGACTTGCAAGCGGCTTGGAAAAAATGCAATAATATACGTATTTTAGTGATTCAATTGAGTTGGGCCCCGATTTAACCGAATTCCAGTATTCAACATTACTACGCGGGCAAAGCCGCGGGCAAAAGCTAGTCTCTTATATAGTGTTCAATGTATGCTTGAGCGCTTGTGTGTTATCATAGTTCAAGTCGTTCAAAAAGTCGGTGCAATGCATAGCGTGCGCCGAGTTTTGGCGCGGACATTTTTTTTGCACCTTTGTGACTCTATAGATATTATTAGCTCAATGACATAAACACATTCTTGTTATTATTACGTATTATTTATGAACTTTGCCACTCAGGATACCACAATCTATATTCCTTGCCCGTATATTATAACAGTACAGATAAGGTAAATAAACTAATAAATAATATATTTTATCAACAAATAATGAGGGTAATTACAAACTGCCATAAACCTTATTCAACTGTATTCCAATGTGGTCAGACGTCCTGTTACTGATTAAAAATTGTGATAAAATCTAAACCAAATAAGCAGAACTAGAAATGAGATATAAGTGTGTTAATAAATAATTATATTTGAACTTTTTGTACTTTTTAAATAGCGTGTAGAAAAAATCGACGAAAATGTGACTGTTTAAAAATATTTTCGTAACATGATTCGGCAATTAAATTCCATTTATTTGCATCGCCTGCTATCAGGGTTCTTGTACTTATCATTGATAAGGAACAGTCGATAAGATGTGAACAAAAACAGTAATTGCTCAAGTTTTTTTAAGATCTCTTTCTTGAGTGTTTTTTCAACCAGGAATGAATAGTTTCCGCAATTCGATTGCTAAATTGTGATCGAAAAGTATCTCAGTGCCTCCAGTGTTGTGAAGTGAAGTGTTTGTGTTAATTCCTTTGTTTTCTGCTAGTTTTTGTTCAAAATGTCGTTTTTAAACGTAGGAGCGAGGATTGAGAAGTCCGTCGATAAGTACTTGAAGAGACTGAATGGATATACTATGCTAGGTAGGTACGGCTAAAACATTATTCTGAATCTTATCTTAGTGATAATTAATAATTAAAATGATAAAGTATGCATCATATTTTTAAGTTTAGGCTACTAAAATAATATAGGTAATTATACTTGTCACGTTGACTTTTTTTTTTCTTTTTTTTTTTTTCTCAGTTTCATTACAATGAAGGTTTCGGTAACTAGCACCTACTAAACCTCGCAGAGTTTTGTCTTAGGGCTAGGCCCTCTGCTAGTAAACAAAAAGCATATAATATAAGTAAACACAATAAACTTCTATTCTGCAAAATCAGATATATAACGAATTTTCACGTCTATATCCTACTAATAACGAAATAAACACGAAAGTTTCTATGAATGGATGTTTGTTACTCTTTTACGCTGAAACGGCTGATCTGAACGGATTTAGATAACATTTGGTATAGAGGTAGCTTATACCTTGGAATAAAACATAGGCTACTTTTTATGCCAACCAAGAATCTCGGGGTACAGCTAGTACTATATAAGGTAGCGGGATTGCATCTGGGAGTTCAGAGGGAACACCAGCAGGGCTAGCATGCGCTCCGCGAGAAAATTTTCTCGATTCTTAAAAACAGGACAAGGCTACGACTCTGTATAAGTCTGTCTCGTTTTCGCACGACATAAAGACACCACACATTTTTCTCGCGGTGCGCATGCTAGCCCTGCTGGACGACAATGTCGCTAAAGAAGGAAGATTGGCGAAAAGGGTCACCACAGCATGGCGGATTTTGATGATTATTTTTTTGGTTTGTAGGTAATACTTCAGAGGTGGCCTCATATAACTTTTATCGAATTCGGTTAAGTAGTTTCGTTTTTAAATCAAAATTAATAGAAACTATGAAGATGTCATCCAGGTATCCGAAGTTGAAGTCGGATGTTTTTTTTTTTAAAAGCGTATTGTTATACATAACGATTCAGTATCAAATAATGACGACAATTTATAGTCAATAATAACGACTTATTTTAAATTCCACAATAAAGAGAATTGGCCACAAAGTAAATTCGCCACACTTTTTAACCGACTTCAAAAATGGAGGAGGTTCTCATTTCGACTGTATGTTTTTATAAATTCCTAAAATTTATAATGTTAGAAGGTAAGGAGACCATTACCTGCAGTTTAGGGCAATGATGGATTTATTGAAATGAAAGTAATGAAACGACAATAGATCGGCAAACGTAGCGTAAGACAAGACTATTCGACTGGTCCATAGCCTTGACCTTCAATCATTCATGAATTAATCAACAACAGTTCCAGTAATAGTATCCAGTATTTTGTTCATAATTTAAGTGTACAACTACTTAGCCATGACTCGTATTTTTTTTCTTTCTTAGTTATTGGCATCGTGCGTTGTATATTCTGCCAGTGTCCGGTTTATGAATTTTAAAGTTTTTTAAATCGTATAATCAAGTAAATATGTCATGAAACCACAGTTAGTCATAGTCAAGTCCAAGTCATGCCCTAGTAAAGTTGTGGCTACTTTACTATGAGCTTCTACGGAGTTTTGAAAACAACACGAAAAGACATGTTTCACCACATTATATCACTTGCCCACACTCGTGCATGTAATTCAACACTCAATGAATAAAACACCACCATTTTTAATCATTACTTCGCGAATAAACACAAGTTTAATATACAACGTGTAACAAAAAGGTTCAACAATACGAAAGGGTATGTATATACTCACAATTATGAACAACTTTTACTATGGAGCCAACCCTGAAATCGCGAAAAAAATAACAGCTGTTCTATACAAAAAGTTCCTTGACCTTGGACAAAATGTATGGAACAGCTGATTTTATTTTCGCGATTTCAGTGTTGGCCCCATGGTAAAAGTTGTTCGTAATGATGAGTACAGACATACCCTTCAGCATTGTTGAACCTTTTTGTTTCACTTAGAATGCAACGACGTGATGTTTCCGTGTTCCCGCCAAAACTCCCAATGACTCGTATTGTCCTCTATTGGTATGCGTGAGTTCATCTTCAGTGGAATGGTCAAAGTAGATATTTAAAATTCTTTTCTGATCCTAATTAATTCAATCACTAAAACGTTCAACGACTTTTGACCATGATTATGAACGCATTTTGTAAATAATACGCTTTAAAAAAAAACAACCAACTTCAATCACGACTACCTGCATGACATCTTCATATTACAACATAATCACGGTAAGTAAGTAAGTAAGTAAATTCGTATAGGCTGAATGGCCAGCCCTAGTGTCAGAGTTAATGTGCCGCCCGAAGGCCTCTGACATGGCTGACGGTTGTTGTTATAGAAACTAGAACAAACAACTGGGACCAACAATTTAACGTGTCATCCGACCCACGGTAGCGCTCAGAAATAAATGCCACTCACGGTCACCCATCCGAAGACTGACCGGACCGTCCGTTGCTTAACATCGGTGATCGTTTAGAATCACGGTAAATACCCCTAATAATAGAACTATCTTCATTGTCGTCAGCCATAAAACGTCCACTGCTGGACGAAGGCCTCCCCCTTTCTAGAGGGGTGTTGCCATAATCCCCATGCTTAGCAGGCGGCTTGGGGATCGCAGAATGCTAACCACCGTTAACCAAGAGCACGCTGCTGCCCGTCCTCTGGTGGGTCTGGTTGCAGTTTAAGGACATACCCAGGTCCCTGGAACCCAGGAACTATCTTCATGTATTCAAGGAATTTTGCTTTGTTCCAGTAACTTTGCTTTAAAAACCAAACTAGTAAACCGATTTCGATAAAATTTATATGGGACCACCTCTAAAGTATCGGGTCTATCCCACTAGTCCATCGAGTTGTCCCGCGATGGGACAACTGCCATTATTTTGACCCAATAGTCCCATGGAGAAAGTGACACATTTTTTTGGTTTCAGAACTCGCATTACCGTCATCGCTGTATAAAGTTTATTTTCCCTTTATTCACCTACCAAATAAAAAAAGAATCATCAAATTCAATTCATAAATTGGCGGAGTAATCGCGTAACTTACCTACATAAAAAAAAACAAACAGTTGAATTGCTATCATGCTAACTAGCATTACCTGTGGTCAAAAATGTATCTAATGGTTAGCTAGTTAACTATAGTCAGTTTAACAAATGGTTATGTCGATTTTGACCACGGATCAAAAAACCGGCCCTTAATCGAAACACTTATAGGCTTTTGACCTTTTAGTTTTACTGAACATTTTTATGTGGGATTAAACACAGAAAAGCAAAGCCCTACTTCTTAGGTTAGAACGGCTGTCAAAACAATGTTCTAAAGCAATAGGCTAGATAGCTGATGTTTAAATCGTTGAAACCAATAGCTTTGATGAAGAATTTAAGTAAATATAGTATGGTAATTCAAAACATTATTTAAATCGGTTAATAATGTTCTGATATATGAGCGTTTAAAGTTTTTGTTAGAGACAACTCTGTCCCTTTCCCACAAAACAAAAAACGACGTCACGCCTTACTTGTCAGAATATAATTTATATGGCGTCCTGACAAGTGACGTCACGATTTGCTGTTTCGACTCTCTGTCTAACATGATATTAAAATGCTTATAAGTTGCTTATTTTAGATCAGATTTTAATTTTCTTTTCATTAATCAGCAATATTTATGGGCCACATTTGAATAGGACAATTAAAAAAAACCAGTCATCTAGCCTATTGTATAGTAAACCGCTGTCGCCAGTTTTACACTTATTTGTATAGAAACTACGACGAAAAATGCCATTAATTGGTCGCGCATTTAAAGTAAAACGCTCGAAATGCTATTTTGCAACAAATTAAAATTGATGTAATTACGATGCAATGCGGTTTGGTTTCCTACGCGTCTATTTAAATTGTCTTTTTGAGTATTCTCAGTCTAAAAACATGTATATTGGCAGAATTGTCATTAAGCGCATTTGCACCTAATGCCGGCTAGCGCGGCCCGTCACATTTCCGTTCTATTCACTTCTCTCTTCAGTGGGATAAAACGTCATAATTTATATTAATTATATTGATTTGTTTGCTTGACCGTTTGACCGTATATAATTCGATTAATGTATTTAATCTAGTTAAATACTAATTACGTACTTGATGTGCGTGAAGTATGTGAGATTGTTTAGTACATAATATGTAGATGCACGTTATCAAATGCCACTGATTATTTATTGTTTACGTTGAACTACAAATTAAGTCCGCGAACCGGAAGACGCAGCGTAGGAAGGCCTCCCACTAGGTGGACCGACGACATAAAAAAAAAAAGTTGTAAAAGTCGCGGGCAACCGGTGGATGCATATGGCAGGTTGTCGTACAGTGTGGCGGTCTAAGGGGGAGGCCTTCGTTCAGCAGTGGACGTCTCCGGGCTGATGATGATGATGATGATGACAAATTACGTGCGGACCTGGATATCCTTAAACTGCAACCAGACTCACCGGAGGACGGGCTGCAGCGTCCTCTTCGTTAACGGTGGTGAGCATTCGGCGATCCCCAAGCCGCCTGCCAAGCGTGGGGATTATGGCAATACCCCTCTATTAAGGGGGCGTCCACGCCTGCCACTAACAGTAGTAGCATTGCAAGAATTGTGAACGTGCGAACACAATCCTGCGCCGCACTGCACTGCGCTCGTCACCCTGAAATATTAGACAGTAATGCTTGCACACTACTGCTTGGTGGTTGAATAACTGGCAAAGGTGTGGTACTTCCCCAGGTGGACTCTGCAGTAGAGTCCTACCACCAAGGCCGTAGCCAAGAATTCATTTCGGGGGGGCTCGAGCTCTGGACCAGAGACAATAAGCAACAACTTTAAGACCGATCGTCGATCGTTTCAATATTCCAAGGTCATATTTGCTTAGTACATTTTTTTACTGATTGTCCGTCAGCAAATAAAGCCAATCATAGCTGAATATTTTTATTTTTTTATTCGCACGAACCGCCATACTTACTGTCCCGTAAATTGACGGGGCTAGAGTGTGCAGACCCTATCAAAAGAAATGTCTCATCTGCCCCAATAACTGTACTGCGCCAGATCAAAGCACAAGTCATATTTACCAATAGCCTTGGCTGCTGTTCACTGCTGCTGCCGCGCTTTCTCAGCTACAATGGCATGTTGCAATCTGTAACGAACGTGGAGAAATCTGGCCAATCAACACAAATCCTTACTAATAATAAAAATGCGCAACTGTATTTGTTGATTTGTTTGGTCTTTCTTCCGCGCGGCAACGGAACAACGGATCGCGTGATTTTTGCATGGGTGTAGACCACTGATGAGAGATACGGCCTTCGCTTTTCTGTGGTGTAGACCTTGAACCTGTGACAATATTGATCAAACTATGACGTAAAGTAGTCCGTAACCTTTTCTAGAGTTTCAGCTAGAGAGAGGGATCTCTGCATCGATATATATATACTACGTACTCGGTCTCTGTGTATGTCTCTGTGTCTGTGTCTCTGTGTCAGATCAGCGCTGTTTGATAAACAGCACTATGCTGAGTTGAAGCCATTTTTGTGACATCATCCCTTTGACTGTAATTATGTTAAAGTTATACTACTTACAATGATGTTACAAAATAAATTACATTTCTTTCTTTCTTTTTTTCTTTTCAAATTTTATCAAGATCAGTCGAGCTCTTTATTTGTAAAAAAATATCAAACGAACAGAGTTTAATTGACTCATTGAGTATTTATTTAGTTTCAGTATTCCGAAACTTCACTTCACCGAAAATTTAATATTATTGAGTTACTTATTGTATTTTTAACTTGCCTTACCTTGTATAAAATTGCAATCTATTCTACCATCTAACAAAGGTAACTTGTTTGTTTATAGATGAAATTGGCAACGGCGATCCTAACTACACCATGGCTTCGATAAACTCCTCCAATGGGGATCTGAAGAGTCCTGGGGATCCCCCGGACAAGAAGTTAGCAGAGGCTGATGCTGAAAAACAACCGCTTTCAGGGGTATGTTCATAAATTGACAAAGAAATGAGACAGGAGGAACAGTTAAACTCATGATAAATAAATAAATAAAAATTAAAATTTATCGGTGGACATTTCACAAAGCGCCATCTAGCCGCATACTAAGCAAAGCTGATAGAATACTTATATTTTTTTTTGTAAATACATACTTGTGATACATAACCACACCCAGATACAGAACCAACATCTATGTTTTTGTTTTATTTATACGGGAATACTCACGTTTAATTAAATCGGATACTCCGACTATAGTTTCGATCTCATCCGGTGACCTTTTTCAAAGAGTGAAAACAGAGCCCGACGCGCGTGCAGCTGCGTCCTGCTTAGCATTCTGCACGCAGCTGCACGCGCGTCGGGCTCTTTTTTCGTCGTTTTTTTAATAAAATAAAAATGTGTCAAAACCACGTCAGTTTTCATAATAACATCTATGTTCGTCACATAAATGTTTGCCCAGGGTGGGGATCGAACCCACGCCCTACAGCTCTGAAGGCAGACGCGCTACCAACTGAGCTATATAAGGCAGACTAAATAAGTCTATTAAAAGGCAACGCAAAGTTACGGAACAGCTCAGCGAATTAGTAAGCTGAAAAATCCATTGACGCATTTACGTCCTGAGTCATTTGAAAATTACTGATACCAAACTCTGATAGCAAATTATTATCATTGAAGTCATAGCTCGTTCTCAAACAGAGATTTCTATTGTTTGATATAGATCTTCTAAATAATCTTGATAAAGATTTTCGATAGTTACCTACCTATTTTGTAATCTCATGCACTTGACTTAGTTTCAACCAGGAGTTGTGTGACTGTGCAGGTACTTTTATTTTATTTTTGAAATGGGCCGACTACTTTGTATATTTTCTAAAGTTTTTTTAAATAGTAGTAGTAGTTTTTTTTTAAATGTAATCTACACCTATAATTGTGATGACGTTTAGCTAGTAACTGCCCTGTCTCCGTTCGTATGCAATGACGTACATCATGTTGGTGTTCATAATAAATAAATCTCCAAATATCCAATATCCAAAATTAGTATTAAAATAAAATTAAAATATTTACTTTGTAAAAATACAACTCGTAGATGAAGTATACATACATACATAAACTATTACATATGTACATTTAAAAAGCAAGCTTAAATTATCCGGCTGCTTTGTATGTCGTCCGGTTAGTACGACGTAGTTTCGCCGGTCCCTTGTGGGTCGTTATATCCAGATTCTACTGTACTTAAATTTTACATTGAGAGATATTATACTTATAAATGCATACTTATAAATGCATATAAATGAGTCGAAAAACACAAAGCTCTAGTCAGTTTCATAGCTTTGAAGTTTTTCGTTTCTACAACTAAATATATGTACTATTGTTGATATAATAACGATTACCTATTACTATCTTTATCCGGCTCCTGATCAGAAGATCTAAGCAGCAAAATGTCCAACACTCCGAAACGTCTTTTTTTTTATACTGTCAAGTGAAGAGACGAGCAAGACTTTCACCTGATGGTAAGCGTCACGCCTGCCACTAACAGAAGCAGTGCCAGATTTGTGAACTTGCGAACACAATCCTGCGCCGCACTGCACTGCGCTCGTCAAAAAGCACCCGTGCGAGCAAGTATGATGAAAAAATTTTCAGCTATTACGCACGTGTGCTTTTTACTTTACATTACGGCACATGGTGCTATAATAGGTATAACCCGGTAAAGTCAAGTTTGTACGTGACTGCAATTAGACGTACGTATACGAAGCACTCTTAATATAGCCGGGTAATACTTACAGTTTTTTTGTAATACCAACAAAGAGTTCTTATGCCGCTGAAGTAAATGTCAACGTGCGCGCGCATTACTGATTTGGGCGCCATTTTCCGCAAATGTTTGTTGATGTTATCGCTGTGTGGTTGATTATTATCAAAAAAAAATGTTTTTTCCTCGCAAGTGTGTCGAAAACAGTCGTATGAAACTCTTGTGCTATGTTTCAATACACTCTCGGCTTCCTTATCGCGCTCGCCTGCGGCTCGCGCGCATTATACCGCCTCTAGTGTAATGCCCAACATAGCATACACTTGTATCATAATGTACACTACCCATCTTATGCATAAAACACTAAAAAGTATTTCAAACCTATTTTAGTTAAAAAGTGTTTTGTCTTCTTTTTTCAAACTCATATCGTAATTCGAAATAAATTTGACAAAACACTTTTTAACTAAAATAGGTTTGAAATACGTATTAGCGTTTTATGCATATGACGGTAAGTATACAGTATACACCTTTCCCGGATAGCCGAATATCCCAAGTGATTTTTCTAATGAATTTAGTAAATTCACGTAATTTGTCACAAATCATTCTTGGAATGGTTGTTTATCGGCATTTTATCGGTCTTTTGCTGATAAACCAATCCCTTTAATTTTATATAAAATATTTGGCTATTCAAGATACGGTCAGTAGTTTACATCTATGCTGTTAAATAATTGTGAGTCGTAAAACAGAATTTAAACGACTAAAATATGATTTAAAGTCATATAATATTATGATACCAGTGCCAGTTATGTGATAAAAAGTGGCCCTTAAAGTCTGTTATAGTTTTATAGCAGTTCTGTAATAGTGTAATTCATATTAGATCATAAAATACGTGAATTAAATACGTAACCTAAAAATAACCTCAAAATCACAAATACGTGCTACACAAAATGTCTGGCGCAGACGTTGAGCAAAGGTTAAGACCTGAATACCCCCATGAAGGCAGGTCTTCAGATCCTATCGACGCTACAGAAGAAGATACAGTGGAGTTGAGGTTGAATTCTTCACGACCGAGAATAGATGTGCCTGTTATTCCCTATCCCAAGGTATAATATAGCAGATTATGCACTAAGCAGTGTCTTAGGTCGCGGGCGGCATATTGAACCCTGAGCGTAACGAGTAAACTCCCGAGCGTAGCGAGGGAATTATATAGAGTCCTGAGTGAAGCCAGGGGTTAAAGCTGCCCAAGACGAAGACAGGCTTTATTCCAGAGGAGCATACTCTATTTTTCACACCTGCGAGACGATAAAAAGCCAGGGCTCCATAAATTAAAATTCACTGACAATCACAGAACCAAACACCGTCTTTTGTTTCACATTCTTTGTTAATCGCACCTCTTTTTTTTGAGTTCTGCTTATGGTGGCCAGTTCGATTTTCCAACAAACCTCTTTACAATGCCATATGGGCTTTTTTTACTTAAGAGTTTTCCACGAGTTTACGCACGAATTTGACGTTCTAAATTCAAATCACTTTAGTCCAAGAACTGCTAAAGAATGCCCTTAAACCATACGACCTGGAACTCTATCACCCTGTACTATAGTATAATGAACTCTTCAACAAGAGATTAAATCTGTCAATAAATTGCTTCAGATGTAGGTAAACATAGGAAATAATCTCATGTATACTTACTTAGATTAGGATTACTTTCTTAATCACCTGTAACCATTATTCATCTTTTACAAAATGTATATCTCTATAATTTTATCCATTTGTATATATTTGTAGTTTTTTGTAATTACATTTTTTTTTTATTACTCACTTTACATTCTTTGAAGTGATTGATTATATAGGTTCGTATCATCATTTTCTGATCTAATACTATAAAAGTATCTGTCCTGACTCAACGTCTCATTGACTGACTGACAGACAACGCACAGCCTAAACCGCTGGTTGGACAGACTTAAAATTTGGAGGGTGTATTTGTCTTGATGTGTAGAGGTGTACTAAGAAAGGATTTTCGAAATTCTACCCCAAAGGGGATAAAAAAGGAGTAAACTATTGTATGAAACTCTTTTGTTTTTGAACTTTTAGTCATGAAAATTTGTATTTGAATAATTCAATAAAAATAAAAATCATGTTTAGAATTTTTTTTGACAGCGATGATTTAAGGGGGTGAAATGGGGGGTGGAACGTTGTATGGAAATTTCTTTGTTTTTGAAGTTATAGTGATGTAAATTGGTATTTGGGTAGATTATTCAAAATAAAACATGGTATTTTCAATATTTTTTGACAGGGATGACTTAGAGGATGAAATGTTGTATGGAAAGTTCTCTGTTTTTGATAGTACTGACAGAGATGACTTATTCATGGTTTGGGGGGTCGGGATGTTTTTTTTCCTAATTTATTTTGTTTATATGCTATGTTTTTTGTCGCAAATAAACTACTGTCTATTGTCTATTTAAAGTAGTGACTATGGGAAGGAAAGTAATTAGTAATTAACCCAGAGGTATGGAAGATACGAGTGTTTGGGAGCGGGGCGATTGTTTTCCGCACGCGGGCGAAGTCGCGGGGGATCTCTAATTGGCTATATACATCATAATGTACTTACATAGTTACGCACTTTAGTTTCTCTTTCCGCTTCAATAATCTAACGACAAAAGTCACTGATAAAACCCGTGAGTAATTGCTGATAAGAATGCTTATTATGATTAGTATTCTGGGTGCGGATTGATTTTCTACATTTTAATGTCGAGACATGGGTGCTTTGTATACCATCATCATCATCCAGAAGACGACTACTTCTGAGCAAAAGCCTCCCCAGAGAAGCGCCACACTGTACAACAAACAGCCATTTGCATCAACCGGTTGCCCGCCATATTAACCATGATGTCGGTCCACCTAGTTGGGAGGCCTTCCTACGCTGCGTCTTCCGGTTCGCGGTCGCCACTCAAGAACCTTTCTTCCCCATCGGTTGTCAGTTCTTCCCGGTTGCTTGCGACTTTGTTTTGCCCAAACACTCGTATCTTCCATACCTCTGGGTTAATTACTAATTACTTTCCTTCCCATAGTCACTACTTTAAATAGACAATAGACAGTAGTTTATTTGCGACAAAAAACATAGCATATAAACAAAATAAATTAGGAAAAAAAACATCCCGACCCCCCAAACCATGAATAAGTCATCTCTGTCAGTACTATCAAAAACAGAGAACTTTCCATACAACATTTCATCCTCTAAGTCATCCCTGTCAAAAAATATTAAAGTCGCAAGCAACCGGTAGATGCAAATAGCTGGTCGTCGTACAGTGTGGCGGTCTAAGGGGGCCTTCGTTCAGCAGTGAACGTCAATTACGCCTGTTCAGTATCGAAATCTCGACCTTGATCTCGGTCGTATTGGTCGAGATCTCGAACTAGATATCAAAAACTATATTTCCTTGCCACGAGCTTGAATCTCGAGAAATGACTCGAGATCTCGCGAGATTCGTGATCTCGAGAGCTCGAGAATGCATTCCCTAATGGGCAGGCATGATGCTTACTACCAGGCGAAGGTCTAGCGCCTCTCTTCACTCCTTTGCAAACAAATAAAAGGTGTTTTTTTTTGTCATTAATTAGAAATATTTTGTACATGATCTAAAAATCTTACGTTCCTCTCCACATATTAAAAAAACCCACACTGAGCTGCCTCCTAGAAGGCATACTCTGATGAATAATTTAAAACATTAGTTCAGCATGGACCGTGAAAACTTTATGTAAAAATCTCTTTATAAATAACATCATATTTACAATAGAACAGGCATGGATTTGAAGATTTAGATGGAACAAGCCTAATGCAAACGAAAGCCGTTTCGTCACTAATCTCTTCTTTGTTTACCTTCACTATACAACTGTCCAAATAATTGGACACAGCAATATTGTCGAACGTGCCATTTACTCAATATTAGATTACGCAAAACTCAATTGTTTGTTCTACAAACACCGGAACGATGACGTCTTATTAAAGCGCTTCGAAAAATCTATCATCATTATCATAATCAGGCAACCCACTTTCTTTAGGCCTCTTCCAAGGCAAGCCACTCCGTCCGGTCTTCGGTTTTCCGCTTCCAACTACTTCCAGCGGTCTTTCGTGTACCTTCCGTCTCCTACTCGGAAAACTAAAGATTTATACATGTAACAAAAAGATTCAACAATACTGAAACTGAAGGGTATGTATGTACTCATCATTATGAGCAACTTTTTTTTAAAACCAGCTGCTCCATACTATAATTTCATTGACCTTGGGCAAAATGTATGGAACAGCTGTTTTTTTTTTCGTGATTTCGAGTTTGGCCCCATAAGAAAAGTTGTTCATAATGTTGAGTGCATACATACCCTTCAGTATTGACAGACCCTTTTTGTTACAGATTGTTTAATACCACAGAAAAGCGAAAGACCTACTTCTTAGGTAGAACGGCTGTCAAAACAATGTTGTAAACCAGTTGTATGGAAAACCGCTGTCGCCAGTTTCACACTTATTTGTATAGAAACTACTTACGACGAAAAAAAATGCTAATCATTGGTCGCGCATTTTAAGTAAAACGCTCGAAATGCCATTTTGCAACAGGTTAAAATTGATCTAACTACGATGCAATGTGGTTTGGTTTCCTACGCATCTATTTAAATTGTCTTTTTGAGTATTCTCAGTTTAAAAACATGTATATTGGTAGAATTGTCAGTAAGCGCATTTGCATTTAATGCCGGCTAGCGCGGCCCTTCACATTTCCGTTCTATTCACTATTCGCTCTTCTATGCGGCAACATGACCTTTTTCACATTCCGGCCAAAGTTTCACCCCAGGCTAGGTGGCCTGCGAAGCATAATCAGCCATATTAAATGTCCAGTGCTGGACTTAGGCCTACCCTCGAAGGGGAATTGGCAGTATTCACCTCCCTGGCCCAGTTGCAGGTTGGTGAATTCACATACGCCATTGAATTTCGTCTCCGGATGTACGCAGGTTTCCTCACGATATGTTTCCCTTTGCCAAAAAAAGTCAGTAGTATGCATCCGTACATAAGCTCCAAAGAGCTCATTGGCAAGGGCCTGAGTTTGAACCCGCGACTTCACATTACAAGTCAAGCGGTCTCCCGATTAGGCTACCACCAGGGGGGTGTCACTCCGCAGTATAGGTATGTTCGGCCGCCGCTACGTCCGGGTGGACAATGCAATGCAACAGTCAGTCGCCGCCCGCACGCTAGCCTCGTCGCACGTAACTAAACATACTTGATTTATTTATTTATTTATTGAGATAAAAACGGACATGTCCACTAACACTTATCTCACACATTCTACGAATGAAACATTTCATAAACAAATAGGTAGTACAAGAAAATTATACAAAAGTTAAAAATAAAATAAAATATTATCAATGCAATAATATCACAAATAAAATTGTCAAAATGTCAATGATATAATCTAAGAATAATATGTCAAAATAAAATAATATTTCAAAACATAAAAACAGAATAATCGTGTCAGATTGAGGTATCGAGACTCTTGCCCCTGTCCCATTGGTCAGTCAAAATATAGAAATAGTGATAGAAAGAGAGCGGTATATCTAGGTTAATTTAGCGAGCGGTATCCAGCGCTGTGCGAGTTGAACTGCTACTTTATTGCCTAGTAGAATAGAGTCCTTATTTATTTCAATTCCTTTGCGGAGTTAACTTTCTGTACGTAGTACTGTTATTTATTCTGTGCTACCACTACTCAAGGTCTGCGAAGAGACCTCCTGATTACAATACTAAATCTCAGTATTTTTAACAGACTTCATAAAAAGAGGAGGTTCTAGATTCGTCAGCGTCAATTTTTCATGATCACCTATTTCTCCGTCAATTTTATTGTAGACCGTTTTTTAAAAGCCTTTTTTTGTTTGAAAGTCAATTGTTTTTTTTTTAAGTTGGTTATGTTCTAAGTAGGTTGTTATATTGTTGCAGAAGAAAGAAGAGCGATGGTGGACCACGCTTCTACAAGTGGCGGTTCCGTTTTTCATAGCTGGATGCGGTACCATCGGGGCGGGGCTCGTGCTGGGAACTGTCAGGGTAAGAGCACTTCTAAGTAATATAGCTGTAGATATGCTGAATTGCACTTTATTGTTGCGTATCAAGTCTCTAATTATATAAATGATTGGGTTATTCACCAACTGGACACTAGGGGCTGTGTAAATTGGTATCAGTTATTACTTCGTCATCTGGACACGCTTGTTTTTTTTTATTATTATTTATTAGCTCCACGGACTGCGGGTCCGTGCCTTTTGTCAACTTTTACATTTTTTATAAACTAAATTTTACACTTAATAACTTAAAAGCTGAAGGCTTTACAAAAAGAATATACCAAAGGAACCTAACTAAGTATTACTAATAATTGCTAGAATTGCGTGTATACTCCGAGCAGTCCAGCTCCCGCAAGCAGCACCTGTTCACGAGTTGACGCATGTGCCAGCCATCGCTCAACCATATTGGAGGGAAGAGGGCGATCCGACACACGACGCCGCCGCAAGAAGAAGCTTTTTAGTGAGCGTGAGTGCTCCGGGTATACACGCAATGCCTACAACAGTACGATTACTTACTTTATTAATTATACTATACTGTTTTAATCAATATTTTTTTTCCTTTTGTCAATTAAAGCAATGACCAGTAGATCCAGTCTTTGCTTGTCTCTACCAGTGGTCACTTTAATATCGTCTGATTACTTAATTTTTCGTCGCCTCCTCCCGGCCCAGGGCCTCCATCACCGCCACGTTCCGATCTTTTATGGCCATTTGGAGGTTGTACTCTTTGATGGTCTTTGGTGACGTAGCCGACGCTCGCCGCACGAATCGACTAATGGCATCGTCTTCGATGTCGTCGGCTAGAATTTTCAAGCATGTCCAGATAGTGAATCTTTTAAATAAATTACTTACAAGTTTTCGCCAACTGGACTCGAGTTGAGATTTTTCCTGAATTCATTAGAAAATACAGTCACGCAGACCAATGTCTCCTTCCTACGTTTCGACGGTTTTGGACCACAAATAAAAATTAGAAAAACAATTGACATTCGATAAACAAAGGAAAGTTTAAAAAGGAGGCTTTTAACGATTAAAAGTCGAAAAAATAGATTTACGCGATTTTCGACTTTATTGACATTTATTATTCAATTTGTTTTTTTGCGGAGAATATCTTATGTACTTGTACTATTATGTATTCTGTAGCAGTACTTACAACGCCCAAGCTGCGCAAGGATATGTGGCTTGATGACACCTTATACGAGTACGTAGGTACATCTTTTCCTCGTCCTCTTACAATTTTTTTTAATTCTTGGTTCTCTTTTTCAGGACTGGGACGTGTTTATCAATGTATCAGCTATATTTGTACTGGTGCCATCGTTATCTGGATTAAAAGGTGAGAAAATAATATAGATATGGTCAAGGCACACAGCTGCGTGAAAGCAGCGCGGGACCGGACAGATTTTTAGTCTTATGCATAAAACACCAAAACGTATTTCAAACCTATTTTAGTTAAAAAGTTTTGTCTTCATATTTCAAACTCAATTCTTAGTTCGAAAGAAATTGACAAAACACTTTTTAACTACAATACTTTAATAGTTATTTATGATACTAGTGCGGTAAGTTGGTTTTTAGTCGAGGGCTTACCATAGTCACGAGTTTATAAAAACCAATACCACACGAGTGCCATACAACGCTTTACAACACATTTGCGAGAAAACAGTACTTAGAACAGATAAAGAGGCAAACTTTATTATTTTGTTTTTATTATATCGGACGGAAAGTCGCATCTAAATACCTACTTGACACTGGCAAATGCTTAAAGTGCGATGCCATAATCCTCCTGGGAGGAAAGGCGAAAACAAAAATTCGTTCTAAAGTTCGTCTTCGTTAAAACGTTTCTAATATGAGTGTCTTTTCGTGTTGTTTCCAAAACTCCGAAGAAGCTTGTAGTAAAGTTGCCACGTCTTTACCAGAGCATGACTGCACTTGACTGTGACTTACTAAGTGTGACATCAGTTTGACTTGAAAATTATCAAAAACTTGATACAAAAAAATACTTGACACTGGCAAATGCACAAAGTGCGACGCCATAATCCTTCTAGGAAGATACATGAAATGCCACGAATTAATAAATGGCGCTACGTGCACGTGGTAAAAATTAGAAAAAGAAAGAAATTAGTGGTAAGAATTTATTTAGTCACATTTTCTGTTTAGTATTAAAGTAAGACAAACGTATTGAGCAAAAGCGCTTCAAAGGAGGTTCGATCATTTAGCTTATTTATTCTAGTAATGTCAAACTCTTTGGTGGAGTTCTTAAATTATTATTATGGAAATTACAAAAATACCGTAAAGTTTACGCACGGCGCTATACATGGGAGTGTGTGGTAAAATAGGTACTTAGCTGAGAGTACCTATTTTACCGCACTCTCCGTTGTATGATGCGTAATGTTCAACTTTCGAACGGCGTATACAGGCTTCGTAAATGCATTTTTTGAGTAAATTTGTTGTAAAATAGGTTTTAGTGTTTTATGCTTATGACGGTTAGAGTTTACTCGTATATGCAACATGAGCGGGCGCCACCGCCGCTTTTTGTAATGGCCGGTCCCGTCCTCCGCCGCGTCGCGCCGCTATACCGCGCCCTGTGTGACTCGACTATTATATTTCAGTTAGTGTTTGAATAACAATAGGTACAATAGGGATTCGGGAATCTTAACTAATATGCAAAAGTGTGTGTGCAATTCTATGATTATTTACTGAATATTTACCGTGTATGTTGTGAAACTTGCTCTCGCGTCACCGCGCATTCGAAGTGGGTGCTTCCCTTCCTATTTTTTCTGTAAATACGAGTATACTAGCGCCATAACTAAAGTAACCTAGCTACATACAATGTACTAGGTACTTTAAATATAATTGAGTACTTACTCGTTATTTAATCATCTTTAACCTTATTTATAATTGCTATAATAAATAACAACATAGATTATTATAATTATAGCCACGTAGATTACAAGAAATAAATAAAAAAACAAGCTAAAATTATAAAAACCAGCCTCTTGAGATATATACGTTTACCTTTTAATAGACTCTGTTTGTGTCGGGTGTTTAAAATTACCCTTGTCCACAAATCAAAAAATCTCTGTATTGTCTATAAAGCAGATAAAAGTCTACAAACAATTCGAATGATCAAACCCATGCCACGTTGAATGGCAGTGCTTTAAATGCCACATGGAATACCTAGTAGGTACATCTAGCTCCCTAAGCAATAAAAATTCCATGTGAAACATAGATCTAGTAAAAAGGGACTTCTTTTACTAGATCTATGATGTCAAATCAATCTTTTTCACCTACATCATCAGCCAGAAGACGTCCATTGCTGGACGAAGGCCTCCCCCTTAATAGGGAGGGGTTGTCATAATCTCCATCCCACGCTTAGCAGGCGGCTTGGGGATCGCAGAATGCTCACCACCGTTACCGAGAGGACGCTGCTGCCCGTCCTCCGGTGGTGCTGGATGCAGTTTTAGGACATACTCAGCAGTGCCGTAAATAGCCTTTTATGCGCCCGGTGCGAGCTTCCATAATAGGCGTGTGGCCTAATGTTTAATTTATGATAAATAACAGGCTTAGTGATGAATACAATGAATGAATATAACTAAATACATTACACATACTAAAAAAAATGTATTGGCTGATAAATCTCTGAGATCTCTCGTTTAAAGTTTTAGGTGGGGATAGAGAGGGGATGCTCTATCTCTTTCTCGCAAAGCACGTGTTAGTATAGCATTTGTATGCCGCTCCTGAGGCTTGACGTCATAGCTCAGTATAGCGTGCTCCTCTCTGTCTAGCTTGAAATTAAAATACTTAGAACTTTATTTTTTTGAATCATTTTAAATTTTGTTTTAGTTGATAGGCTCTATTGATGATCAGCTTTTTAATGAGGTAATAAAAAAAATCTAGTCATCATGCCTATTGCGCCCTTGAAAAGAAAGCGCCCGGTGCGAGCTACTATAATTGCGCACTTGAAAAGAAGAATATTCAAAACTTGGTCCTGGTCTGGTCCTTTTTGCGCCCCTACAGGACCAGCGCCCGGTGCCTGGGTACCGCTGGCACCGCCCTATTTACGGCACTGATACTCACTCAGGTCCTACTTTATCACTTTATCTATTTGCAATAGATAAAAATAATTAATAGCAAATAATTACAATGATTTGGCAAACCAAAATACGTGGTAATATTTGTTCATATGGTGCAAAAAGTCGACCGAGGAACGTGATTAGGAATAAAAAGTCAAATCATCCAAATATAACAAGGAATTCTACTTGAGAATATAAATATTTGTAAAGTTATGTAAACCTTTAATTAGGTGCGAATTATTATTTCCGTTATTGAGAAAAAATAAGCCCGAAGTTTTTAGCGGTAACGTAAAAACACATGTCGTAGTTCTGTATTATTTCCCAAAAACTTCAAATAGAAAAGGGAAAAAAGATAATAAAGGCAAACATAAAAAGGAAAAGCGGGAAGCGGTTGGGACAGGGAATGGCAGGTCGATAAGATAGGATGTATATATATTGTATATGTATGTAATTTTTTTTTTTTTATGTATGTAAAATTCCTTTATTTTCTTCATTTGTTCAAAAGGGGATCCGAGTGGAATTATGATTTTGCTGTACTGTTTGATAGCCCAACTTGTGGGATCAAGGTGGAATAGCGGTTGCTTTTCGATCCCTTGGGGGATTCAAGTGGAACGCGCGTGTCGTACGATGTGGTGGGCCTTTGCTCAGCAGTGGATGTCCCCGGGCTGATCATGGTGATGATTAAAGAATGGGAAAAATAAAAAGAATAAAAAATAAAAATATAGATGAGTAGGTATGTGAAAAGAGAAAGAAAACTGAACGGTTAATACAGAGAAGTGGTTGCATTTTCTGATACTATTTGTGTATAAGTGTTGGCAAGTGTGATATAATGCGGTGTAACGTGTCTTTTCGAGTTTCCTCCAAAACTCCATAGGTTTATTTTTTTATTACACTCGCTTAACAAAAAATAAAAAATAATTATATAATCTTAAATATTTCACTTATTACTAGCATGGTAATCTATAATTATGCACTCACTAAAACGGGATAATTAGTAAACTTTTAGCAGTCCTCGCTAGGAACACCCGTGTCGAGGACTACTGCAGTCCGCTATCTCGCTCCACAGCCGAGCAAACACTTGCACCAAAATTAAGATTAATAAAAAACATAAAATAAAATAAAAAAGTTGATATATATGTTTCACGGTACCTATGGTTCTATATGTTTATATATATTATAAATAAATATATAATACTTATATATTTCCTTTGGAGTATTGATTATATAAAATACCAAGATTAAAATTTACGCCCGTTCCAGTAAAGTCGCTACTCTAGCTCCTCTCTTTCTCTCTAGCCACCGCCTTACTGATACATAACTTGAATTTAACTTGCTTAGTGATTTAAATTCACTTGTAATTTTTTAAGACTTGACTCAGGCTGAATGCTCATAAATTGACGTTAATAAACAAGAAAAAAAGACACATCAAATACAAATACAAATAGTTTATTGATAACACCAAAGCTACAAGTCAAATTTCATTAAGCTTGTCACAAAAAAAACACTTAATAAAATGAAATAATAATTATAAAAATACGTTTATAATCTCTTATTTTAAAATAAGCTTCAACATCATAAAACAAATTCTCTTGTCTCATCTACGCCGGATGACGTGCACTGATGGACGAAGAGGAAAAGAAGAAGTACTTAACATAATTCGCTAACTGCCGCTCATCCTCGACAAAGATGGTACAGCTGTATTTCGCGAATTCAGGATTGACCCTTTATTAAAAGTTGTTGACAATTTGTTTAAATATAATACTTTGGTATTGGTGTTTAGTTCGATGTAAGTAGATAGTTGATTAGATCTATAGTCGTAGATGTCTTTGTTTCTAGACGTCATTACCTGAAATTACAAGCGAATGCCTTTTGTGTATCAACAATAGAAAATGTAATTACGCAAGATTGCTGCGATTGAAGGAAATGACAGATCGTTATCGCAAAAAATGTCGCTAAAGACGGGAAATATTTACGTTAGTCAGGTATTTAATGGCATGGAAATCATGGGACATCTTCCCATACGTAAACGGTTATTAAACTACGCTTAAACGCCTCTTCTGACAACTTATCCTTGTATTTTTAGGTGACTTCCTCTTTTTAACCGGTGTCAACAAAACAGCTAAGTATATAAACATCTATAAGAATGGGACAAGCTTCGCAGATCTCTCTAATAGCTTTGAAACAATCCAATCATTGTAGAGAGTTTGCTTCGGATTTGCATGATTCAATTCCCCCCTGCCTGCCTGCCTATTCTACTATCGGATGGCCAGGGCCTCGAAAAGGCGACGCTATTTGATGGTTGATATACCAAAAACACCTACGAAATGGTTTGACACCACTTTCATAGAGATAATATCTAAACAGTGGAACGTGCGCTGCTCGAGTGGCCGTTGAGAGAGAGAGCTAGATCCTCCAAGTCCGTCATATTATGCATAAAACGCTAAAATGTTTTTCAAACCTATTTTACTTAAAACGTGTTTTGTGAAATTTCTTTCGAATAACGATTTGATTTTAAAAAGAAGAACCACCTTTTAACTTAAATAGGTTTGAAATACTTTTTAATGTTTTATGCATATGACGGTAAGTATTCAAATCTCGAGTGAATCGGTTTCTTCTAGGCAAGAAAGCTCCATCGGAGACTACATCTCCAGCGGCGAGATCCAGTGAAACCAAAGTTTATATGACTGTCTGTATGATGACCTGTAACCAAACTGTTACCAATCAATGATTATTATTATATGCCATAATAGTATATTATGATACAAGTGTTG
The DNA here is from genome assembly GCA_905404285.2 of Erannis defoliaria. Classification (NCBI taxonomy): domain Eukaryota; kingdom Metazoa; phylum Arthropoda; class Insecta; order Lepidoptera; family Geometridae; genus Erannis; species Erannis defoliaria. The sequence continues at coordinate 8,755,826 of FR990091.1, read as the reverse complement.
GCCATTACACTCAAGGCGGTATTATACGCTCGAGCCGTAGGCGAGCGCGATAAGGGAGCCGAGAGTGTAATTACCAATAGCACACGCGTTCCATTCGATGATTTTCATCACACTTGCGTGGAAAAAAACAAACTCTTTTTGATAATAATCAACTACATAGCGAAAACGTCAACAAATATTTATGGAAAATGGCGCGCAAACCAGCGATGCGCGCGCAGTTTTTTAATTTTAAAAAACTGTATTACCCGGCTATATTAAGAATGCTTCTTAAACATGCATTATAACTTGCAGTCAGGTACAAACTTAACCGGGTTATACCTATTACAGCACTAGTCCTGTAATGTAAAGTAAAGAGCACGCATGAGTGTAATATCTTGAGCTAAAACCGATGTAAGTAAGATCCACCTTGTGACAAAAAAAAACAAATAAGAACCTAGACTGCTAGAAACCGTTGACTAATTATATTTCCACAGCTCCACTACCTTCCTCTCTCCTTTACATAAGTATCTAGCTATACTTTTCTACAGTAGGTCCTTTCATACCCCAGGACCACACGCACACTGTAGTTTAGGCATAAGTACCTACATGCTCGATAACATGATAGCTAGTACCTACTATATTATTTATTCTGTGATAGTGATTAATTACGTACGGAACCTTTGAGATAGATCATGTTCAGTGTTTTGAATAAAGCTTTATCTTTCAACCAGAGATGTATGTAACAAGAGGAGAGTTCAAAGTACACAAGAATATTACCAAATTATACGTGCAGTTGGTTCTGAGGAGCAACTATTGCGTTTCCTAGTAACACTGTCAGATGCCCGTTGAAAGTGTTTAGTTCCATGATTTGGTTAATTGCTTATACCTACTTCATTATAAGCTGGTGGACTGTTACCTAAAGCGGTGTGTCATTCAAAACGTGATTGTAGTAGGTACTTTAAAGGTGTTTGTAAACTTGATTGTTTAGACAGACGGACGGATGAAATCGATAGTAAGTATAGAGTTGAGGTAGTTCTTCTTAATGGCTAACCTCAAAAGGGGCAGAGCTCCATACAATTACCGTGTGCAGATAGTACTCGTAAGAGATGGAATTACAAAAAAAACCTCATATCAACAAAACCACGAAATCAATCACAATTTTGTATTAAAAACTAAGGAAGTTACGTAAAGGCTGCGAGCCCAGCCCTAGTGTCAGAGTTAATATGCCGCCCTAAGTCCTCTGGCATAGCTTGACGGCCCACGGGAGCGCTAGGATATAAATGCCACTCACAGTCACCCATCCGAAGACTGGCCGGATCGTCCATCGCCTAGCATCGGTGATCGTTTAAAACAACCTAGTCATGCTACGCCACAAGCAAGGCCGTAGGCAGGGGGTCCAAACCCCCCCCCCCCCCCCCCCCCGAAATGCCATCGCCAACCCATCGTTTTATACATACCTACTTACGTATAGATCGTCGAGTTGTTACGTATTGTCTCTGGTCCCGAGCTCGACCACACCCCCAAGAAATTAGCTCGACCCCCCTCCGAAATGAATTCCTACGGCCTTGGTCACAAGCGCTAGTTTTGTATTGAATATGTATTACACAAGAGGCTCGATTGGACAGTATAGTTGGATAGTATAGTGGCAAGCCAAGACGTATCCTTCTGCCAAAAGGTATATGGTCAGTGACTATGACTAGTGACCATCCTGTACTGTAAATATGTAAGTACTGTTACGTCTGGTGGGAAGCAAGCCTACCTATAACAGTAGCAGTGCCAGATTTGTGAATTTACGCACTAAATCCTGCGCCGCACTCACTGCGCTAGTAACTTTAAAATATTAGATGTCAACTAATTTCATGCCCAGGAAGTTCTCTAGTAACAATGCCCTTAAAACCGAAACACAGTACATGCTATTTGGCAGTTGAATAACTAGCAAATGTGTGGTACTTCCCTAGGCGGACTCTACAATGTAGTCCTACCACACTTTGTTTTATATATAATACTCACGTTTCATTAAATCTGATACTCCGAATATGGTTTCGATCACATCCGGTAACCATTAACAAAACAATGTGTCAAAATCACGTCAGTTTTCATTTCATAACTAGTAACTTTAAAAAAAACAACCGACTTCAAATTAATATGAGACCACCTCGGGAGTATACACTTTCAAATGAAAAAAAAATTATCAATATCGGTCCACAATTGACGGAGAAATCGATGGAAATACATTTAAAAAAAACATACATACCGTCGAACATAGAACCTCCTCCTTTTTTGAAGTCGGTTAATAAAATAGTTCTACCACTACAACATAATGTAGATAAGTTATTTTCGAAAGTCTTTTCCTTGTAAACAGTTGCACGGTCCAACATATTACCTTCTTATGATATATCTTTCTTTACAAAGAAACTACGCATTGCACAAATAATGATAAATCCACTTGAAATAGTTGCACAACAATCGATACTTATTTATTATTATGGCAACAATGCGATGAGTAATGCGATTTGATTTATCGCAATAACACTTCACTGTTCAGTGAGTGTAAATGTCAACCTATTTGCTGTAAGGATCCTTGTTCTTTAGTGTATGGTACTGACCAAATGATTATATAATACACCTTCGAACTTATAGGTACCATAGGAGGTGGCAAGCCAAGTGATCGGTGACCACATTAAACAAACGCATTATCATATCAGGCTCTTAATAATATAAAAAATAAATTTTAATTAATATTAATAAATTAATAATGGAGTGACGACACGTTTGTACGTGGCAGTGTCAGAATAGGCTAGATGACTGTATTTTTTTTATTGTCCTATTAAAATGTGGCCCATAAATATAGCTGATTAATGAAAAGAAAATAAAAATCTGATCAAAAATAAGCAACTTATAAGCATTTTAATATCATGCTAGACAGAAAGGCGAAACAGCAAATCGTGACGTCACTTCTCTGTACGCCATATAAATTATATTCTGACAAGTAAGTTGTGACGTCATTTTTTCGTTTTGTGGGAAAGGGACAGAGTTGTCTCTAACAAAAACTTTAAGCGCTCATATATCAGAACATTACTAACCAATTTAAATTATTTTTTCAATAAACATACTATATTTACTTAAATTCTTCATCAAAGCTATTGGTTTCAACGATATATACATCAGTCATCTACCCTATCGAGTACTAGGTAGCGATAGAGGTTGGTAATTACCTACGTACGGCAATTTTTTTTATAGCCTACTGGCGGCAAATGTGTAAATCCGCCACTGGTTATAGTGGCAAATCGACAAACTGTCATACTTAGATAGAGTATTAATAGGCATGATGACAAAATTTTTTTTATTACCTCATAAAAAAGCTGATCATCAATAGAGCCTATCAACGAAAACAAAATTTAAAATAATTCAAAAATAAATAAGGTCTAAGCATTTAAATTTCAAGCTAGACAGAGAGCGCGCTATACTGAGCTATGACGTCAAGCCTCAGGCGCGGCATACAAATGCTATACTAACACGTGCTTTGCGAGAAAGGGATAGAGCATCCCCTCTCTATCCCCACCTAAAACTTTAAACGCTCATATCTCAGAGATTTATCAGCCAATACAATTTATTTTTTCAGTATGTGTAATGTATTTAGTTATATTCATCACTAAGCCTGTTATTTGTCATAAATTAAACATTAGGCCACACGCCTATTGTAGCTCGCATTGAATATGATATTATTGATATAGGTATATCTAACGTTTTGACGCGTTTTCAAAGGCAGTTAATCTTGTCTATATAGTACTATTGTTTAATGTATTTAAATTACTCATAAAACAGGGTATTTCCCTGAAACAATGCAATGTTTGCCGATTGCAACTTATTGAAGTGTCATACCACGACAAGTGCTAATCTTTGGATAAAGAATGAGTTACTTTTAGTACAGTTACCAATATTGCAATTACAAAGGCTTTTAGTGTCAGATTCGATACACGTTGGTTTTAATAATTTTCCTTTAATAAATGTTATCAGTAATTATTTATGTCCTCTCAAGTCTGTTAAGAAGAGCGGTAAACAACTTAAAGAATAAATTAAAAACACATTAGGGGCTTTATTTATCGTTTGTTTGAATGTGTTGATGTACATACCACACATCAACACATTATCAACACACATGAAAGTAAAAAGAAACTAGATGCTGATACAATTATAGGCACCGACAACATGCAATAATGACACGAGCGGTATCTATAAATTAATCTTTAATTATATTATATAAGACAAAAATAAATATTAATTAATAATTATTAACTAATTAAATTTTTCGTTAATAAATGAGTAGCCTCAGAATACTTAGTTTTTTTTAATCTGGCTCCGTGACAGAAGGACTATCACGAGAAATGACGATGTTTGCAGAACTTCGGCTTGTTAAAACGGCACCGTCGCAGAATGTCCCTTTCCTAAAATGTCTACTACACGCAAAACGTCCCTTTCGCACAATCTCCCTTTCACAACATGCCCCTTTCGCACAATGTCCGTTTCGCATTATGTCCCTTTCGCACAATGTCCCTTTCGCAATAAAAAGTCTACATGGCTAATAAAAAAATTAGTAGCCTCAGAATAGGTTTATTAACTTTTTTCAATTTGATATATTCGTTGGTTAATTCGTCTTTTAGTTGGAGGAGCCACCACTTTATTGTCTTTTGTCTTTATCTACCAAGTTCTAAATCTTATGCATTTTTAGAACATATCCAGGTCCGATACGATTGCCTTCTTCCGGCATTAATTAGCTGTTGTTTCATACATTTTGCCGAGGGCGAACATGCGTTTTCTTCATTGGCTTCATAGTGAACGTTTCTAAAAATTATGGGAACATTGTCCTCCTACCGGCGTAGATGTACATCTTTAAGCGTAACCCTGTACCTGATGATACACCGGTATGAAATCACAGCTCACTATACCTACCTCCTCGTATACCTATAGTTGATAGCAGGCTAATCGATCGAAGGTATTTTGATGAATTAACGAAAATCGAAAACAAAAATAGCAGTTTACTAAATACACTGCTATCTCGATAATAAGGCAAGTCATTTAATCAGAATCGATTGTTTAGATGAACTGATTATTTTGATTTAATCTATTTATTAATTAAATAGATTACTTAATCAAAATAATCAGTTCAATTATTGACATTGACGTCATGTGGTGGCGCGATCGTCCAATCATGGATTGGACGAAAATATCAAACAATCAGTAGATACATATCTAACATAATAGAAAACCGACGAAATGCGATTCGAAGTGGTGCCTTGGGTTCCAGATGGCCACACTGTACCTACAGAGTTACTCGAAACATAAAGGAGTACCTACAGAGCTACTCTAAACATAAAGGAGTACCTACAGAGTTACTCGAAACATAAAGGAGTACCTACAGAGTTACTCGAAACATAAAGAAGTACCTACACAGTTACTCGAAACATAAAGGAGTACCTACACAGTTACTCGAAACATAAAGGAGTACCTACACAGTTACTCGAAACATAAAGGAGTACCTACAGAGTTACTCGAAACATAAAGGAGTACCTACACAGTTACTCGAAACATAAAGGAGTACCTACACAGTTACTCGAAACATAAAGGAGTACCTACACAGTTACTCGAAACATAAAGGAGTACCTACACAGTTACTCGAAACATAAAGGAGTACCTACAGAGTTACTCAAAACATAAAGAAGTACCTACAGAGTTACTCGAAACATAAAGGAGGAAAGCGAAAGCTACTACTCATGCTGCGCGCCGCTATCTCACTCGTGCATTTATAAATTTTTAACCGATTTGAATAAGGCGATTTGATTTGAAAGAGGAGGTTCTGTGGTCACTTGTATGAATGTTTATTTTTTTTAATGTTTGTTTTCTTATTTTTTCGCTAATTGTCGACCGATTTTGAAAATTATTTTTTTATTTATTTATTTATTTATTAGGCACTTACAACAGATCATAGAAATTGCATAATACAGTAACATGTTGAAAAATACAGAACGATACCAAGATCCAAAATAGCAAGCACTCATACATGGTTAAAACAGTGGATTCGGATTGCAAATATTACATAATAGGCTAGATGACTGGGTTTTTTTTATTGTCCTATTAAAATGTGGCCCATAAATATAGCTGATTAATGAAAAAAATATGAAAAACTGATCAAAAATAAGCAACTTATAAGCATTTTAATATCATGCTAGACAGAGAGGCGAAACAGCAAATCGTGACGTCACTTCTCAGTACGCCATATAAATTCTGACAAGTAAGACGTGACGTCATTTTTTGTTTTGTGGGAAAGGGACAGAGTTGTTTTTCAACTCTTGTTACGCATATGTTCCTATAGCCGTGGCCACGAGCTCTTTCAGGATCTTTACCACGTGGTAACTTCTAGAATGTCCTTTATCTGTGTATATTTAATTTCAGGTAACCTGGACATGTGCCTCGCGTCCCGGCTGTCAACGCAAGCCAACCTCGGCAACATGGAATCAACGCGAGAGGTCATCTCCATGGTGGTCGGCAACATATCATTAGTACAGGTAACTATATATAGGATAGGATAGGTATATACATATATTTTATTTTATTTTTTATACGCTATTTGTACCTACATATAACGTAACCAATAACTGGAAGACGCAGCGTAGGTAGGCCTCCCACCAGGTGGACCGACGACATTGTGAAAGTCTTGGGCAACCGGTGGACGCAAATGGCAGGTTGTCGTAGAGTGTGGCGGTCTAAGGGGGAGGCCTTCGTTCAGCAGTGGACGTCTCCGGGATGATGTTGATATTTTAGATGATGTTGATGTGGTACACCCTGGCAGGACAACTTTAATTTTTTATTTCATTTTCATAAATGTTGTGGTAGGACTCTATTGTAGATTTCGCCTGGGGAAGTACCACACCTTTGCCAGTTATTCAACTGCTAACCAGTAGTGTGTAAACATTACTGTGTTTAGGTTTGAAGGGCAATGTTACCAGAGAAATTACTGGGAGAGAAGAGATTTGCCATCTAATATCTTAGAGTGACGAGCGCAGTGCATTGCGGTGCGGGATTTTGTTCGCAAGTTCACCATTCTGGCATTGCTACTGTTATGGGCAGGTGTGATGCTTACCACCAGGCGATCGTCTCGCTCTAGATGAGATCACAACATTACAAAATAGTTTGTATATCCGAGCGCCTGGTCGACTCGACGCGTGATCTAAATGCTGGCGTTTATTTGGCCTAACGCATAAGCATTGCCATTCAGCGTGACAATGCCGCCAGCATGCTGGGAACGCTGGCGACTGGTAGTGGGTTTGAGCATTTGGATTGTCTCTAGACTTTCATCGGTCTGGATACAATCCTTTTGTTGTTTGTTGTGTAGTAGGCTAAGTAGTCTTTGTAGTTTGTTGTAATAAAGGCTTAAGACAAAAAAAAAATGTTAATTGGTAATTTGTCCATTATCATTAAGTACAGGAAACGTAAGTACGTACGTAAAATACAATAAATTACTTTAAAATTATATTACTAATAAATTAAAAATACAGACTCATAGATTGTGAAAGGACATGGTGATTAGTGTGAATACTTTAATTATGATAACGAATTCTTGAGAATAAATCATTGATAATGAGTAATTTAATTAACTGACTTCAAAAAAGAAGGAGGGTCATTTTTTTTTTTTTCTGTTACATTACAATGAAGGTTTCGGTAACTAGCACCTACTAAACCTCGCAGAGGTTTGTCTTAGGGCTAGGCTCAGCTAGCTCTCAAGTCGGTTATGCTTTTTTTACTGTTTGTTACCTCAGAACTACGTCATTTATAAACCGTTTTAGGAAATTATTTATTTGGAAGGATATAATTTCAGATTGGTCCCATAGTAATTTCATCTAAATCGGTTCAGTAGTTTTTACTTTATTAATATATTTATTACTGGAAAAAGATGTCATCCAAGTAATCGAAAACGAAGACGGTTTTTTTATTTTGTATATATAAGACTGCTTTGCTCATCATCATCATCATCATCATCGAAATAATTACTTGAATAAGGATAAAGGCTCAAGTCTTTCACTGGGAGGATAATGAGCCAAAATGCTTTACCTTTAACTCTTTCGAGCCATGTCTATCGAAGGTACTAAGTAATTCAGGTGTCTACAACTAATATTAACTATTGATTCATCATATTCTATGGGATTTATTTATTTATTGGAAAACCAATAGCTGTTGTAACTTATAAATATACTACTTGATTAAAAACAGAAAGCTAATTATTATGTTTTCACGTATAGTGACATCGAAGAGAATAGAGTAAAGATGAATATAAAGACAATTATATGTGTAGGTATATATAAATATATGTGTAACAAAAAGGTTCAACAATACTGAAGGGTATGCATGTACTCATCATTATGAACAACTTTTACTATGGGGCCAATCCTGAAATCACGAAATAAAAAACAGCTGTTCCATACATTTTGTCCAAAGTCCAATGAACTTTTTGTATGGAACAGCTGGGTATTATCGCGATTACAAAGTTGGCCCCATAGTAAAAGTTGTTTATAATGATGAACTTAGAGTCACGCAACGTGTAATGGAGAGAGCTATACTCGGAGTTACTTTGCGCGATAGAATCGGGAACGAGGATATTCGCCAAAGACCAAAGTTACCGACATAGCTCGCAAGGTTTGCAAGTTGAAGTGGCTGTGGGCAGGCCACATAGCTCGAAGAACTGACAACCGATGGGGAAGAAAGGTTCTTGAGTGGCGACCGCGAACCGGGAGCGCAGCGTAGGAAGGCCTCCCACTATATATATATATATATATATATATATATAGGTGGACCGACAACATTGTACAAGTCGCGGGCAACCGGTGGATGCAAATGGCAGGCTGTCGTACAGTGTGGCGGTCTAAGGGGGAGGCCTTTGTTCAGCAGTGGACGTCTCCGGGCTGATGATGATGAATGATGAGTACATACATACTCTTCAGTATTGTTGAACTTTTTTGTTACACATTGTATAGTAACCAGTAATACCTAAATACAAGGATGCAATCGTAAGCAGCTGGTCGTCTAGCTACCTAGGTGGACAGGATTAAAGAGACCTTCTAATTTCTCATGTATTGCATGCTTGCATGAAAGTGCTAGTAAAGAGTTACGATACTATTACTTACCAGTAACATTATGTTTCCAGGTCCAAGCTATAGTGGCGGCGACGGTGGTGTCGATATTTGCCATCGTAGTCAACACCATCACAGACAGACAAATCAATGGATCCTACGTGCTTCTACTGATTGCGTCTGCAGTCTTCACTGCTACCACAACTTGTTTCGTCCTCGGTAAATATCTCAAAGTATGAAAGGCTGGATTTGGGTATATGTCCTAAAACTATATCCAGAATCAGAACTAACGGAGGATTGCCAGCAGCGTCCTCTCGAATAGGGCTGCTATATTTGAAATCAGTGGGTTTTTGATTCAATTGTAAACATCCAAAACTTTGTTCTTTGTTTTAATAAGATAAACATAGTTGTAGACATAGTTGAGACGACCAGAGAAATTACTGGGTATGAAGAGATTTAACATCTAATATCTCACGGTGACGAGCGCAGTGCAGCGCAGCGCAGAATTGTGTTCGCAAGTTCACAATTCTGGCACTGCTACTGTTAGTGGCAGGCGTGACGCTTACCACCAGGCGAACGTCTTGTTCGTCTCGTCGCTTGAAAGTATAAAAAAAAATACGAGTGGAGTAGAATCTCTGGTAGCATTGTTGATTAAGCCGAGACATAGTAATGCTTTCACACTACTGCTTGGCTATTAAATAACAGCTTGGCGTTTGTTTATGGGCAGGCGTGATGCTTACCACCGTAGGGGAACACTCCACACGTCACTCCATAAAAAAATAAATAAAAGAATATTCGTTGTCAGCGATAAATCGTCCAATGCTGGACGAAGGCCCTTAATAGAGGGGTGTTGCCATAATCCCCACGCTTGGCAGGCGGCTTGGGGATCGCAGAATGGTCACCACCGTTAACCAAAAGGACGCTGCTGCCCGTCCTCCGGTGGGTCTGGTTGCAGTTTAAGGACATACCCAGGTCAGAAATAAAATAATATTACGCGGGCGTATAGCTCCTAGCTCCCTGGGCCTGGGTATGTCCTAAAACTGCAACCAGAACCACGGGCAGCAGCGTCCTCTCCATTAACGGTGCTGCACATTCTGTGATCCCCCAGCCACTTGCCAAGCTGCTATTAAGGAGAAGACCTTCGTCCAGCAGTGGACGTCTTTTGATGATGATAGTTCCTCCACCCTCTGTTTATTCTGATCAGCCAGCTGCCATCATCTACGCTTTGGCCCATATAACACAAGTGATATTTGTTACAGACTTCGTGATGGTGATGGTGATCTATGGCTCGCACAAGTTCAAGGTGAACCCGGACAACGTGGCGACTCCGCTGGCGGCTTCCATCGGTGATATCGTCAGTAACAGCGTCCTGGCTGTCACTGCGCAGTACATGTATGACCAAATACGTAAGTATCTGCTTTTCATCAACAGCCAGCAGACGTCCATTGCTGGACGAAAGCCTCCCATTTAAGGCTTGTATTTTCCAAATTTGCCCCTCGCAAAATCAAATTTATTTAGTCAAATACTATATTTAAAGCCCAAAAATACAAAATGTTACAGAAGAACATCCGTCTTAATTAGTTTTGTGGTTGAAAACACGATTGATTATACTTTCCTCGATAGAAAAAAATACCGAAACAGTGTCTATTTTTAAACCATTTTCAGTTGTATGTCCTAATTACAGCACATAGACACATATAAAAAAAATGATTTATAAGTTAATAGTATTTTGGAGAGCATTCTGTGGTTCAAAAGTTATTAATTTCTATACTTTAAAAGTAATCTGAGAAAATCTTCAATAATCGTAGTTTGACACGCACGAATCTGCGTAACCGCCATATTTTTGCTCCGCTAAATGTGACTCTACCTGATACAGCTTTAGACTAATGATTGTTCTCATTAAAAAATGTGCTTGAAACGTGGAATACCCGGCCTTAAGGCCTTCCCCTAGCGTGGGAATTATGGGGGTTACCATAATCTCTACGCTAGGCAGGCGGTTTGGGGACCGCAGAATGCCCACAACTGTTACTTGTAACGGAGAGGACGCTGCTCCCCGTCCTCCGGTGGTCCTGGATGCAGTTTTAGGACACCCAGATCCACATAAAACACGACATGTTTTCCCGTGAACATGGTGCATGCACGCCAAAATATTGGGAGTTCCTAACATAATCACGGTAAATAACCCATAAATCATAGAACTGTAAAAAAGAAAGGTTATCATTTTTTAACAGTATGTGAAATATGTTAGCTGCGGAAGGGGCGAGGGGAGCCATCGTAGTCTTGTCATAATTACGTATATCGTCACTTCACAGGGACTGTTGGTTCAATTTAGAATCTTAGAGGATTTAATGCAGTATGGCCGTGGTTCTTGAAGCGAAACCTTATATTTCACAATTTTTAATGTTTCGTTCAATAAAATGTTTTTTAATTTGTTGCATTAAAAGGACCGCACGGACCGCCCTCTGGTGAGTTATTTAAACCTACTGGTTTAAATTAGTGAAAACACTTTTCCATAATCCATAAAATTTTTGCTTGTACTTTATATTTTAGTTATATAATACCTATCATTCCTTATTGCATAATGAATTATTTTTCATAATACTGCAAATTTTACTAGGGAAGATAGGCACGTATTATCATAATTTAGATTAAATTAAGTAATTTGGATTATCCAAATTTCTTATAATCCGATAAAATATGGTTGTACCTCAACCATGTCAACGCAGCTGATATAAGAGTCAGAAAAACTTTGGTCCGGTTTTTAAGGTTTCCATATTCCAAAGTTGACCCTCGCAAAATTAATGTTATTTAGTAAAATTACTATATTTAAAACCAAAAAAATTGTTACAGACGAACATCCGTCTTAGCAACTTCTACGGATGGAGAGTTTAACTGAATCTGATGCTTACGTCGAAAAATCATTGAAATCGGCTCGTAAAGTTCTGAAATATCAGCGTTCAAAGTATTTGGGAGGGAGTCATCTGTCCTTTTCTAGCAAAACACGTGCTAGTATAGAATTTGTTTGCAATCGTGAACTTTGACGTCATAAACCTAGTATAGTGCCCTTCCTTTGTAACATTTGCAACACCAATGCTATCAATGCTGACATACAGCTAAGTTTAATAATTTGCCAGAAGAAAAAAGTGATTTGCTATTTTAAAATTGTATAGTAATTTAAGGTGTCGCAAGGCTCATCACTAAGCTTGTCTAAGCTTACACTGGGAGCTAAACAAAACTATAAAAGCATCTATTTATTTATTTTATTTTCAGGCGTAACTTTCCCATAAAGCAGGCACAAGGCAAAACACTTATTTTAACTTAAAACAGAGCAAAGGCCTAGTTTTCTTCCATTCCCGATAAAAGCACCTATCTAACTTGAGTCTTTGGTCAACTGGACCCGCTCGCAGTGGACCCGTGGGTCCACTTGACCACACCACTACTGAGATTGGTCCATTTTTTCCTGTATTTTATTGGTTAACTGGACCCACATTCAAGCTATTAAAAAACGATTGAAACATTATAAACTACCAGTTGGTAAAGTCGAGCGCAAAATTGGTTAGTCAAATTATAATAAAACGCAATTCAATTAGGTTTAACCGTTTATTATCAATGAAAATCTACAATTTAGGTACATGTGTAAAATCTAAAAGATACAGCTTTTCTCTATGACTGTACTACTAATAAAATTTGACAGTGGGTCCAGTTGACCTATTCAAAATGAGACTAGGTTGAGTGGGCTCTGGCAAGCGGGTCCAGTTGACCAAAGACTCAGTTACCAAAAAATAAACCATGCATATTATTTTAATTAATCACGCCTACTAATTTAATTAATCATGCCTATTACTTCACCTTCGCTCGTGGTATTTACTCAATCCATCACTTTCAGATCAGATAAGTATATTTGTATCAGATATTATAATTATTTTGATACCAGTTTTTAGGACTGCTGTTTAATTATATCCGTCTCTTATCAACAATTAAGTATTCTGATGCTAATGATACTCGTAGAACACGTGTACTCGATCAACATTCTAAATACTCGTATATCGTTATCGTTAATGCCTACCAGACCTGACGAAAACGTCTATGACTTGGTTCTTTGTTATTAAACTTTATTATATATATATTTTTATACATTCTAGTGACGAGACGAACAAGACGTTCGCCTGGTGGTAAGCGTCACGCCTGCCACTAACAGTACCAGTGTCAGAATTATGAACTTGCGAACACAATCCTGCGCCGCACTGCACTGCGCTCGTCATCCTGAGATATTAGATGTTAAATCTCATCATACCCAGTAATTTCTCTAGTTACATTGCCCTTCAAAACGGAACACAGTAATGCTTGCATACTACTGCTTGGCGGTGGAACAAAGGTGTGGTACTTCTCCAGTCGGACTCTGCAGTGGAGTGTAGGACTCCTCTACAAAAAATATTTATAAATATTTGTTTTTTTTCGCTGGTACACAATTCTGGCACTGCTACCAGCTGACTGTGGGCTGGCGTGATGCCTGCCACCAGGCGAACGTCTCTCTCGTCTCGCAACTCTATTAAAAATATGTCTAACCTAACCCTTAACTTGTCCCTTAAGACTGTCTAGGACTGGGGCGATGCCAACTTGGTCAAGTTCAATGCAGCTAAGACCCAGGCGTGTCTGTTCTCCTAAAGGAGGCCATTCGATCTAGCTCCTTTTCGAAATGTGACCATGCCGATAACCGACCATCTTAATCTCTTGGGCGTTGCTTTGATTCCTCACCTTTGGCCAAAAATTCAAAAATTCCTCATAATTATGAGTACGACCCCTTAAAGTTTTAGGCATTCATAAAAAATTGTGGTGTATATATTCATAATCAAACATGTTCTATATAAAAGAAGAACAACTCTTAATACATGCATTTTCGTTTTAAAAGAGTCAGTCCTTGGTCAGTTGTTCTGTATTCGTATCTAGTCTTTATGAATAAACATTTATTATTACTATTATCTTTTTCTGTGAACGAATCGCGCTTTAATAAACTTGGAGTAGCCTCGCTATACTATTTCCATCTTTTTTACACAGCAAGTTACAAATTTGAAAGAACTAAAAACAAACAAGACAAATTAACTCTTCCCAGGACACTATGTTTAATCATAAGGCGATATAAGATTACGTAATAGTTTAAGATTTTGTAGTAGTACGTAAACGTTACGATGCATGTGACTTAAGTAGTCCGTTATTGCACGGCGTCAAGTGAGCGCCCGAGCGTGGCGAGGCTGCTAAACGCTGTGCAAATATAGACTACTTAAGTCACGAAGAAGAAGTGCGGGGCTAGATTACACAGTGCCATAAACTTTAAAGTATGTTATAAGATTTTATGAAGTAAGCAAAAATCTGCTTTACCCATAGAGATATCGCTGTGGCAGCCGATTGTGCTGATCTGCGTGTACTACAGCCTGCTGCCGATGTGGGTTTTCGTGGTCTGGAGGAACCGGTACACCAAGAAGGTCCTCACCAGCGGTTGGACGCCCGTCATCTCTGCTCTCTTTATCAGTGGGTGAGTGACATTCGGCTCGTGATTGGTTTCTAAGCTGTAGAATACGCACGTCCTTAGTTGGCTGGGCTGAAGTTAGCGCAAGAGGCGTCTCGTTAAGAACATGATTTGGGACTAAATGGTTGCGACCGCCCCGCAGAAAGAACTTTAGTCCGGCCAACTAAGGACGCGCGTATTATAGAATATAGACATTGATATCATGGTACAGAAGCCAAATCCCCGATCGGTATTAATCAAAATCATCAATTTATTACAAAAGTCGCTATATTTTTTTTCTCCGGGCAGGCACAGGTTCTCACAATATATCTTCCTTCCCCGAACAGCCAGTCCCCGTAAAGTCTGTATTTAAATTCCAAAGAATCCATTGACATGGGGTCAGGTTTTAATCCACAACCTGACAAATGTTAGTATGGTATTTAACTGAGCTATTACTTATAATGTCTAACCCTTGTTTATTTTTCTTCTCAGTATCGGTGGTATAGTGCTTGACCAGGCGGTTGACCACTACCGAGGCTACGAGGTCTTCCAGCCCATCGTGAACGGCATCGGAGGAAACTTGGTCTGCGTGCAGTCGTCGAGGATGGCCACTCATCTCCACCAGACGGCCATTCCTGGCGTCCTGCCCGAGAACACCAAGATACTGGAGTGGCCTTGGAGAACACTGTTCTTTGGAAGTAAGTTATAGTGGATTCAAATCAATCAAATCAAAAAATCTTCAATTAACCAATAAAAACAATTTGAGACAATTTCAGAATTTGTACCCTGGATCCCACACTAAGAGTCTTGTGTCGTGGGACCCAGTGCCTTCCTTAACAAAGTTAATTAATTGATTAGTTACATGTCAGATGTCACAGTGAACTTATTTATGTATAGAAGAAAACTTAGAGTGAGTGAGTGAGTGAGTTATCCCCTCAATTCAACTACATAACCATTCAGTAGTGGTAGGATTATACTGCAGAGTCCGCCTGGGGAAGTACCACACCTTTGCCAGGTATTCAACTTCCAAGCAGTAATGTGCAAGCATTACTGTGTTCCGGTATAAAGGGCAATATTACCAGAGAAATTACTGGGTAGGGCGACGAGCGCAGTGCGGCGCAGGATTGTATTCGCAAGATCACAATTACACTACTAATGTTAGTTGCAGACGTGACGCTTACCACCAAGCGAACGTCGTGCTCGTCTCGTCGCTTGATTGCATAAAAATAAACATATAAAAGCGAAGATACTTAACTGTCTTTCTTTCTATATCTCTGTTTGTTACCTTTGTGCGAGTAATGGATAAACTACTGAATGGATCTCGATGAAATTTGAGATGGCGGTAGTGTGTATTACGAGGACTGACAAGATGGAATAAGTGATTAACTTTATATAGCTTTTGAATAAGACATTAAGTTGACCAGGTCTACCTAAGATATTATAATGTTCTCGGCCAGTATAGATATAAATTCTATCATCTCTTTTACTGAGATAAAAACACACGGTCACGGGAGAAACAAGAGTGCTTACATAAATAAAATAAAACTTCTGATTTAAACTGACATCCCAGAAACTGAAGTTTTTTAAGTTGAATGACGAGACGAGCGCGACGTTCGCCAGGCGGTAACCATCATTCCAGCCATATCAGCCCCTTCTTTTACTCTCTGATCAATCTATACATCCACTTGCAGAGCTAAGGGCATAAAAAGTCAATTCTGTCCCAAAACCAAATGACGGTATGCGAATAAACCAAAGCAACCAATATACGAATAAACCAAAGCAACCAATAGAACCTTTACCAACCTCCGTGCTTAACTGAATAATACAGTACCTACAAACTTTGATGAACACTTTCTAGTTGTAAAACTGAACTTTCAACTCCAACTTCTTACTAATTTCTCTTCCTCCAGCTTCTGCGGCGCGAGTGGCTCGCATGCTGCTAGTACTGGCGCTGTTCGGCCAGATCATCTTCATGGTGGTGGCAGACTTCGTGTACCAGGGCATGGTGACCCTCCAGCTGCCTTTTGGCTTAACCTACCTCATGTGCGCGTTACTACAGGTAAGTTGAAGTAGATTGGCAAAGGTACCAAAAAATGCGCTGGGCACACCAGCTTCTGTATGCTAAACCCTTGGAGGATTTAGCTCTCTCTCTGGGTACTTTATCACTGGCTAAACCCAAGCAGAAAGGTTTCCACTCAGAAACTACATCTGTCTGTAATAAGTTTATTGTTTCCTCTTAAGATGATTATGGTGTCACATGAACTTAGGTCTACCCTCGAAGGATAATTGGGCCATAACACTATGTTGGCCCAGTTGTGGGTAGTCTTGGTACGCGGATTCACATACGCCATCAAATTTCTACTTGCGGACGTATGTAGGCTTCCTCACCATATTTTCCTTCACCGAAAAGCCAGCAGTATGACAATACGTACATAAACTCCAAAGAGCTCATTGATACGGGCCTGGGTTTGAACCAAAGACTATAAACCTTGTTGACTGATCGTCCGACTTCCCCTCAAGCGAAAATATGTAGTTTAAAAACCTGCTAACCACTGCAAGTACGTAAGAATTTAATTGAATTTCTTATCTCAGATTGCGTCATCCCAGTGATTGGCCAATCGCAAGCATAGAACGTTACCTCGCCCCCTGCCCGCAACGGTGAGTCGGGTTTGTAGGAGAAATGATGTTCACGAGCCAACAACAGACTATATTATCTGTGGTGTTCAAACCACCTCACCTCACGATTTCAAGATGAGCGGTCTCCTGATTAGGCTACGAGTAAAACAAAATCTAACTATTCTTTCCAGGTAATGGTCCTCCTATACCTCGCTTGGATCCTCATCCACTTCATGTGGAAACGGAAGAAGGACCCGGACAACGCGGCCATCCCTTACCTGACCGCTCTCGGAGACTTGCTGGGGTCTGTCTTCCTTGGTCTCGCCTTTGTGATCCTCTCCATGTTCGGAATGGGATACGGAAACAACGTCGAATGACGGCCTACTTAGTTGTTGGAAGGTTTAGTTTGTAGCGAAGCTTTTAGTTTCGTATTGCCTTGGTGGCAACTTCACTATGAGTCGTAGAGCCATAATATTCATGGCTAACTTTACTATGAATTTTAACAGAATTTGCGTAGAAGTTCTGTAATTTTCTAAATCTGAATGTCGTAACAAATTAAAAAAAAATGTTCTCTTGTTATAATTTGTTAACGAGTATGGGTTTGTTTTTAACTCTACTTCTCTTTGTTACTTAAAGCCAAAGCTTCACGGCGTACTTCAAAGACGTACGTATACAACTCACAGTCATAGTATATTATACATTTTAGCTCTGTGATTCAAGTTCTCTGTGATTCAAGTTCTCTGTGAATATACCTAATATGAGTGCGCTGCGCACCATAAAAGTTTTGCTTGTCAGTTTCAGTGGTCAGAGTATAGTTACTCGTAGCAACTTTGAAAAAAGGACGAACCACTTCACTTCAATCTTCGAGACACAGAAAATACGAGACAACTTTAGTTTCAATTTTCTTTGAATCAAAGATGCTTATAAGTTTTTAGAATGTCTTTTGATCACACGATCAAAAGACAGTGTGAAATTTGACTAATTCACGACTTTATTTGGATTTTATGTGACAAAAAAAGAAGAAAATAATAAATAATTTATTTTAAATAACAAAGGACGTATAGTTAACATAGGTATTCCTATTAAAAAGGATTCAAGACGTATAGTTTGACTACTCTAAGTCGAAACATAAGAGATGCAAGCTTCGTGATAAAAATGCTCCGTTTAAAAACCAAAGTTAGCCGAATTGTAATGTAGCTATTTTACTTTGCTGATATATTTTTGACGTGTGATAGTTGGGCGTTATTTATGTATACTTAACGTAGTTTACGTGAAACAATTTCCGATAAGAAATTACCTATCAGTATTGCTGTCTTTAGTAACGCAATATCGGTGCCAATTTAATTAAAACAATTTCTGTCTTCTGGCGTTTTGTAAAGTTTAATGTCATTTTGGTTTAGTAATACGCAGATTCAAAAATACAAAAAATATATCTTTAAACTACATTACCGTCAGTTTAAATGTTTATTTATTTGTTTATTTTTTATAGTATTTTACAATCCTACGTACGGTAGCTGTAAAAGCAGACACATGTATATTATATAATAATTGATAACAGTTACTAGCATTACGCATATATTCTTAGCATTTTTAGTGTTTTTGTGAAGAGGTGTTGTTACCTGTGATATAAATCAAATTGTGATGAAAATCAATTATATTTGAATATGAACATATTTTTGAATGTAAGGGTGACAATAAGTTCGTTAGTTTTTCTTGTAGCTGACGATGGTTTGCATGTAGAATATGTAAGTTTATAATAAATACCGCTATAGAGATTAGCTGCCAAATTTGCTACAAAATATATTTTTGTAGTTTTTCGATGTCTGACTTTATTGTGAGTGTAATTTCTGGAAATAAAATTATTGAGCAGGTCTCAGTAAAAAGTACTTCAAAGTAATCAAGTTAAAAGACAGAATCGTACAATCACAGCTATTTTTTTATTAGATTTAACGAAGATACACATGACAATTTGTATATGAACATATTATGTAGAAAATGCCATAAAAATTCCAAAATGCAGTATGTTTTTTACAGCTCTATTGATAAAATAAATAAATACTAGAAACCACTAGACTGTTATATGTCTGGTTTAAATTAGCATTAGTTTAGAAAAACATGAGTACAAGAATGCAATTTCGTAGATTTTAGATTATGAAGCCTAAATGTTTAATTTATTTAAACTTAGCCTTACACATAAAATCGATTAGTATTTAAGAAGCATTTTTTTATGAAAAGCATTTTGACGAGTAGTAAATTTAGATGTATTTTTGCGTCTGGTGTGCTGATTTAAATAAACTCTTTATCGCTACTACAGTTGCGAAACTTAAAAACCATACTTAGCGACTAGCGAACAAATATACGGAACTCCTTTACCGCAACAAGTAGCGTATTAAGTGCAGTAATTCTGCCATCGCAACTAGTTGCGAAATTTGGTTGCGATGGCGGCCGAAAGTGATTTTTACACAAAAGTACCTCAGTAATTGTTTGGAAAGTTTCTATTAATATACTCGTACATTTATTAAATTAGGTATGTATGTCTATTTATTTCCTCAGCGAATCTTGCGACGGTCCATTATATAACCATTAAGGCAAAAAATATATTTAGAAGATAGTTTATCGGTTTTTAAATTGTACCTCGAAATTTTAAAGTTATCACCTATCTTCGTATCCGGGAGTTTGAGAGAGGAGCGAATTCCTTTGCATCCGGTATATAGTGTAAAAATCTTTCTTTCCTTCATTTAATTATTTTCAACATTCCTTCTTTTTCTGTGTAATGTCGTCTTTGATTCAATAATGTCTAGTAGGTGTATTGAAATTAACATTGTTTAGTAAAATGTTTCTCTTTACACCCGGTATATTAAATATTTCCAGCCTAAACTTAGTAAAGGTGCTGACATAAAGACAGAAAAATTTAAGTGTATTTGAAAAAACTTTTTTTTATACCAGAGTTCTTATTGATTTATTGGTATTTAACATCAATAGTAAAAAAAAAAGTTTAATCGTTTCCTACTTTTTTCATGAGTTACTTAAAGAAGCATTGTTGTAACTGTGTAACATAAGTCCACACATCAACATCAACGTTATCAGCCCGGAGACGTGAACTGCTGAACGAAGGCCTCCCCCTTAGACCACCACACAGTACGACAACCTGCCATTTGCATCCACCGGTTGCCCGCGACTTTTACAATGTCGTCGGTCCACCTAATTACCCTACACAATTACCTAATTACCCTACACAGTTACCTAATTACCCTACACAGTTACCTAATTACCCTACACAGTTACCTAATTACCCTACACAATTACCTAATTACCCTACACAGTTACCTAGTTACCCTACACAGTTAAGTCCACACAGTTACCCTCAAAGGACGATTGGGCCAGTTCCACCTCGCAGGTCCACTTGCGGGTTGGTGGATTCACATATACCCAATGAATTGCTTTTTCCAGACGTATGCAGGTTTCATCACAATAAATATCCTTCACTGAAAAGCCAGTGATATGAAAAACCGTACATAAACTTCAAAGAGCTCATTGGTACAGGCCTGGTTTTGAACCTGCGACTTCACGACTTCAAGTCTAGCGGTCTCCCAATTAGGCTACCACGAATGTAACTGTGTAAAAACTATCAATTTTAAGTCCTGCTTGTTTCAAAAGACTAGAAAATTCTCTATGTAAGTCACAAAGCTACGTGAGCGTGTAAAATAAGGTACATTAAACTTTTGAATGAATGATGTGATAACATGAGATTTTATTGTGTATATAGTGAATTGTTATGTAGTAAGTAAATAAGCTGTTGAATAGTGGAAATTAGAAGTCGCAGCTTGCTATTTTTTTTATTATCTGATCAGTGGCGGATTTACCAACAGGCTGAGTAGGCTGGAGCCTAGGGCGGCAGATTTAAGGGGCGGCAAAATTGGTTCAAATTTTTTGAATAAAATAATAATGGGTAATGGGTTAATGGATATTTCTTCTGCAATCTTAACTATATAAGTCGGTGGATTACAAAAATAATCTAGGAACTAAAACATCGATCCCCTAGTTCACAATCGTATAAAATTATAGGAAAAGGGTGGTGTAATTAGGACAATTAGTGGACAATTTCAATAACAACAAAAAAATATATTTATATTATGATTGTGATAGTTCACGCCGATACATGAACCCTCATGATAGAGGGAATTGTAGAGGTCGAAGGGGCGGCAAAATTTGAATGGCCTGCTGGCGACAAATGTGTAAATCCGCCACTGTATCTGATTGATTTGCGTTTGACCGCCATCGCACCTGATGTTAAGAGAAGATGTGGTCTACATGTCTATTTATTTATTGAGATACGCCAACAGTGAACACTGAACATATTATACATTCTTAAATTTGTAGGTACATAACACAAGGACGTGATACGACCACCTTTTTTACAGGCGTATACGACATTCGCCATAGACAGTGTTTAGTCAGAGAATTCTGATAAAAAACCATAATTTTAGCCGAACAGACAATTTAATACAATACGTACGATGTGCCTACGATGGATCACGCATAATTAATAGAGTAAGAGGAATACCAAAAAAAATATGGAGAAAAAATATTAAATAAATATTTAGCTAGAGCCTTTTAATGAAATACCGAAATAAAATACCGAATAGTAATTTCACTCGCTTAATTCTATTAAAAATTCACAATTGTATAGTAGGTATAGTACTCGTATAATATTTTAGAGAAGACTCTGAGTATATTAAAAATCATGTATCTTTTTTTAGTACAAAAAAGTGTAAATCAAAATTATCAAGTGGATAATATTTATTAGCAGATCACTTTTAACGTGGTCAACCTATATCAAATACACGATTGGTTATTCCAAACTCCGTGGGCTTTTGTAGTCACCATCACTTTACGGACATGACTAGGACTTGACCGTGACTTTACCGACTTGCATGACATAATAACTTTTTGACTATTGGGGGGTATAAATAACAAAGCAATCAGGTTTTAACTTTGTTCCTATAAAAGCAGATTACGCTGCAAATTACTCGGTAGGTCGATAGATAAATAAAACACATTTATAAATAGTAAGCTTAGGCTTAATAGCATTTTCGACGTTATTAAGTCTAAGTTTTCATGGTTTTTTTAGTCAGTCTATACGATCTTACCTATCTAAATATCGGGTTAGATTAGTTACCCCATTCCAGAGTGTCTGCGCCCAGAATAGGAGATTAATTATTAAAATTCGGAAAAAATCACATGCTTTTTTTCACGTATAATCATTATCAGGCGGTCCGAATTTCGCTGGATCAGCTAGTATTTTTTAAAGTCATGTTATTTTTACAAGAATATACCGATACATTTTCCATTTTTTATGCAGCTTATTTTTTTATGAAGTAATCGAGACGTACCTACCTACGATAATTTATATAGTTTTTAAGATTTGTTTGTACCAAGAATGTATTTATAATATTGTGATGTCCAATTTAGGGTTAATTGTATTTTTATTTCAAAATAAAATGAATAAACAATGAGCTTTGTATGTTTTATTTATTCAATCAACCCCGGACTTCAATAACTACCACCATCATCATCATCACCAGCCTATCAGCCACAAAACAAACGACAAATGATCATTTTTTTTAATCATAAATTATTGTTAATACTTATTATTAACAAGAATGAGTGAAGAGTTAATTTTCTTCGGCATGTGTCATTGGACAGGTATACAGGGTTAGTTCTAATCAGGTAGCATCCTTTTAGGGCATATTATGTACATCAAAACAAACAAATTTTACTATGGGGCCAAGTTTGACTTCGCGTAAAAATTATAAGCTGTTCCATACAAAAAGTTAATTTTCCTTGGGGAAAATGTATGGAACAGCTGTTTTTTTGCGATTTCTATGTAATATAGTAAAAGTTGTTTACTTGTATTGATGTACATAATACGCCCTTAAAAGGATTAGAACTAACTGATTATAACTAACCCTGCATAGAAACTAAGTTAAATTGTGTTTAGCACTATGGGCCTTACTTAAAAACGTTGCCTAAGTTAATAAACGTCATTTAAAGTCATCGCAGTACAAAATTAAAGTGCGCAGTACTAACGTAATTTATCTTGTTTTTGTTTTATTTATACGGGAATACTCACGTTTAATTAAATTGGATACTCCGACTATAGTTTCGATTACATCCGGTGACCTTTTTCAAAGAGCGAGTATTTCCGTATAAATAAAACAAAAATGTGTCAAAACCACGTTAGTTTTCATCAACGTTTTGTAGCGCTCGTGGCGTAGCTTGTCAAGGTGATTCTAAACGATCACCGATGTTAAGCAACGGACGGTCCGGTCAGTCTTCGGATGGGTGATCGTGAATGGCATTATTTCTGAGCGCTACCGTGGATCGGAAAAATAAATAAAATAAAATTAATAATTAAGTTAATTAAGTTAAATTGTTGGTCCCGGTTGTTTGTTCTAGTTTCTATAACAACAACTGTCAGCCATGTCAGAGGCCTTCGGGCGGCACATAAACTCTGACACTAGGGCTGGCCACTCAGCCTATACGAACTTACTTACTTTTATCAACGTTTTCATAGTAATTTATCTTTATGACGCGGCTTAAGTAAGACTATGTATTGTACTCGTCTTCGTCCTCGACATTAGTAACATGAGAGTATTATTGAACACACTGTAGTAACGCTTAGGTGACACCACTTCTTCACTAATAGTATAGAAAAAAGCTATTCCTCAAAGTGGTAACATTAAAAATAAACTTACTCCCCACTCAAGTCACCCTACCTGCTTTGGGTCTCAGGCTAGGTAACTGGTTTTTTTATTGTCCTATTAAAATGTGGCCCATAAATATAGCTGATTAATGAAACGAAAATGAAAATCTGATCAAAAATAAGCAACTTATAAGCATTTTAATATCATACTAGACAGGGAGGCGAAACAGCAAATCGTGACGCCATATAAATTCTATTCTGACAAGTTAGGCGTGAAGTCGTTTTTTGTTTTGAGGGAAAGGGACAGAGTTGTCTCTAACAAAAACTTTAAACGCTCATATATCAGAACATTGATAATCGATTTAAATATTTTTTTCAATAAACATACACACACACACACATAAACTATATTTACTTAAATTCTTCATTAAAGCTATTGGTTTCAACGATATAAACATCAGTCATCTACCCTATTATGATAGAACTTCACGTACAGGTAAGTTCGTTTAATCATTAATTTAAAATGCTTTTTTTTTATTATGTTTGACTGTAAGTTTAAAATGAAGCATATCTAAAAAGTTATTTTCTGATCACTCTCACTTCTCACTTCTTCATTACTCTCATTTCACTTTAATTGAAAGTAGATAGCAAAAAGAACCGCTTGCAAAAGCTATATAGTTTTCTTATAATTCTAGTAGGTACCTATAGGAGCGCCTAGCAAACGTAACAGAATAAAAATAATACCTCTATAATAATAATAGACAAGCTAAATCGAGGTGTTTTCCTCAGTTGAGTTGGTAGTTTCGGAAAATTCCAATAGATGGCGCTAGTAGTACTTTACGATACTATTCTTCTTTTACATTTGTTGCCATTTGTAACAAGAATGAATACAGTTACGAGGTATTTATTATTAAAACACACCAATCTTTCTAAAAACACAAAATGTTTTCCTGTTATCCTCACCACAAATATACAAAGAAAATTATATAAGGCACGAAATGCTTTTAAATAGTTCCCATTTCCACCACCAGCGACGCCACTTTACATGTAGGTTTACTTTACGTATAACCTATGCTATATTTCGCTCTGACAATACAATCAGTCTTCTGGATCTTTTCTAATGTGGCATTCACAAAATTGGCCATTCAAGTTATGTCCTGGACCAGGGCATATGTCCTAAAACTGCATCCAGAACCACCGGAGGACGAGCAGAGCGTCTTCTAGGTTAACGGGGGTGAGCATTCTGCGATCCCCAAGCCGCCAAGCGTGTATAATATGGTAACTCCTACATATACGTCTTCTAGCTGATATGTGTGTAATATTTAAATTAACGTTCATACATACCAACACTTATCTATCACCATCAATATACTTTTGCTTTACTCTTTAGAATAGCTAATATATTATCTAAACACAACATCCACAGTTTTTTTTTACTTGTTTAGCGGGAGTCGGGTCTATTCACAAGGTCCGGATGACTCTGACGCACCATCGCCCTGCCTCGCAACATGTCTTGTCCCACTTCAACTTGGTTATAATGGTCTTTACAACGTCACGAACCTTTCCTACAAGTAATGAGACATCGCATATAGCGTAGAGTCACTTGGCCTTAAAAGGGCCAAGTAACTCTACGCTATATTTGCAGGTCTACCGCTTAACTAAATCTGAAGCTCAGGTAATTGCTTAGCTCGTACCCTTTTGTATCGTGCAGCTGCTTTGGGAACAAACTCGAAGCAGTAGCCTCTAATCGGTTTGATTTTTGGACTCTACCAAGTATTACATCAGCCGTTAACATCTAACCTGCTGGGAAATAGCGTACCTTCGACGTATCACTCATCAGCCAGAAGACGTCCACTGCTGGACGAAGGCCTCCCTCTTAATAGGGAGGGGTTGCCATAATACCCACGCTTGGCAGGCGGCTTGGGGATCGCAGAGTGTTACCACCGTTAACTAAGAGGACGCGGTGCCCGTCCTCCGGTGGTTCTGGATGCAGTTTTAGGACATACCCTGGTCCTACTTCGACGTATGATGGGATAATATTCCACAACGCTGGCCCAGTGTGGATCCAAATCGGTGTACAAACCAATTAATTTCTTCACTGGTAATATGCAGGATTCCTAACATTTCCCTAACCAAAAAAAACGAAGTAAGATTTTTTATTCGTGCGTGAACCCATTGAGACGGTGCCTCAAGCAATGAAATAAAAGCCAGAACCTTACGAACGTACACAAGTACCGCAAAACCTAATGGCACGAGCTCGGGATCGAACCCAGGACCCCAGGCTTGTCAGGCGCGTGGAACTCCTGGGTTGTGGAGAACGTCACACCTGTCGCCGCGCGCTAGGCCTGGATCGTTAGGCGGGCGTAGGGCGCAGGCGCGCGGGGCGGGCGGCCGCCAGTCGCCCGCGAGCCTCGGCCACCGGCGCCGGCCTGCTCCCCTCACCGACCGCACACCACCACGGCGCATGCGTCTATCGATCCACCAACCATTCCCGTATCTAGGTTAACCGGCTAAAATTAAAGGTGCGTTCCAATTCAAGGTTGTAACGCGGGCGCAGCTAAATTAAACCAAACGCGCCACCGTGCATGGGAACCGACAGCTTCTATATCCACGCATGTAAGGGCGAGATTCCCGCGCCAAACACGAGGCAATGGCGGACGGGAATTATGTAAGAATCGAGTTTTAATTCGCGATTTTAGGATATCGATAACGGACGCGAGTGTGTGTTGTACTTGCAGTTTTGCTAAGCTCGCCGGTTTTGAGTTTACTCTCTTTTGACCGTTGGGAGTCTCTGGAAGTCAGTAAGTAGAGTGGATAAATATAAATCGAGCGGCCTGTCCGCGGCTCAACCAGGCGATTCCGAAAACAAGTGTATTTGCGGCCAAAATTGTCTTCACGGCAGTTTTTCCGCCTCTTGGCGGGCTGAAACAATTTTACACTTGACCTAGCTACCGCATTTGTAAAATTGTAGGCAGCTCCCCTCTATCGTAAACTTAGAGTACGTGCGTACCAATGTTCTGTACGAGAAATACAGACGTACAGAAATTGGCATAAAACTAGACGTTCAGTAGTCATAAAAAAAACGAAAAATGGTCTTTATCATTTTCCGATATTTCAGACCAAAATGAATAGAGCCAGACTATTTTGTCTTAAAGTTCGAACTAATAGAACGCCTACCAATTTCAAATACGATTAGTGCTATAACATCGCATAGAGATTGAAAATCTGGGCGGCCTACGATTGCTTCGTAGTCTCTTTCGATATGACATGAAAACGCGCGTGGATTCTTGAAATCAACCATGTCTTCCTGCCAATCAATACCAATAGATTGAGTATTTTAAACCATGGATCCTGTAGATCTACAACAGATGGATAAATACAGTAAAACCTATATTAAGCCTACAAAAACCACGCGGCAAAATTCTGCCAGCCTAACTTGACTTCAACTTATTGATCTTTCATTTGATAGCCGTTACAATGTTTTAACGTACGAAATGGGCACTATAGATTTTAATTATCATAAATCATATTTAATTTGGTACTGTCTCTTGGGTGACCGATTTTGTTCATGCCAAACCTATTAAAGCATTAATTGCTAATAAATCATAAGCTCACAACAAAATGACAGACTATTAAAGAATAGATAGGATAGATTAATGATCACATTTAAACTACTTACTACAACACAATAAGTCAATAAGTACTAAAATTTAAAGTACAAAATATTACCTTGTTATAAGCCTACCTAACGTAGGTAACATTGAAAAGATTTCCGTCACTAAATGATAGATGGCGGTAGTCTCCCTACATTGACTTCCTGAAGTTTTTCACGTTTTTCGTTGGAGGGTGAAAAAGCGTGTTTTTGCTCGTATTATTTCGTGTTGAATTTCTTTTATTCATAATGATTGTTTTATTCATGAGTGAGATAAGATTTTTGTTCGTTCAACGGAGGCCAGATTTAAATTTTGTTTTAGGAGAACTGCTGAGCAGGCGGTTAGGCCTTTTAGGTAGATATAAGTTTTCTTTTAACAAAGATTCACGTTTTAGACTTTGAAAATTGAAACCATATGAAGATATTCTACTGGTTTATAGCAAGAGTCGTATAATAAGAAAATTTCAAGAAAATATAAGACTTAGGTTAAAAAAAACCTGCGCAACGTAAAGCCTTTGAAACAGGCTTTAGTTAGCGCAGGTTTTTTTTCATTGTACTAAATAAATAAATATCGGCGGACATTTCACACAGCGCCATGTAGCCCTAAACTAAGCAAAGCTTGTACTGTTAGATTGATTGATTATCTCTTTATGGATCATACCAAGAACCACACAGAAATAATTAAATTTCAGTCAATTTAACAAGTGGCGGCCTTATTGCTAAAATCATTCTCTTCCAGGCAACCTTGTCTAATAGTCATGCGCTTGTCCATAGCAGTACCTACTCAGAATAATAAACTTCGATAGTTCGATACCCTACACGATAATACCACCTATTACACAGGTTAGCACAGGTTACCTATCTACGGGGATAGGTAAGATATTTTAGATTTATAATCTTATAATACTATTTCACTCGATAAATTAAACTTAAATCCGGTAATTGCTGCATACTACTTCTTGCAAAGGCACCAGAACCCTATAAGAATAAGAATATTTATACAAAACTAAGGAATATCCTCTGATATGTTTTTCTTGGTCCGAGGGAATAATCACGTAACATTAACCTACTAAGTACATAAGTGTGTTCCTATGTTCCGAAATTTACTCTTCCCTCATTAATAAGAAAGTCTAGTCTCTGATGTTACTGAATTATACTTTAGTTTCATGATGTGTTATTTCGTAATTTTTTCTTTCACATGATATTTACCAATATTTATCCTGACTATATATTTATTATTTTACCTGGACCTGGGTATGTCCTTAAACTGCAACCAGACCCACCGGAGGACGGGCAGCAGCGTCCTCTTGGTTAACGGTGGTGAGCATTCTGCGATCCCCAAGCCGCCTGCCAAGCATGGGGTTTATGGCAACAGAAATAAAGGGAAAAAAATAAAAAAGGGGGAAAGGGGGAGGCCTTTCTCCAGCAGTGGACTTTTTATGGCTGACGACGACCTATATATATCGAAGTTCTTAAGCAAACAAACATTTATATAATTTAAATCGAACGTTTGGATATTGAAAACTTGACGAAAAAGCTTTTTTAAAATTATTTTAAATTTGAGTTGTTTTGTGACGAAGTTCCATGACTTCTCCAACTTAAAAATGTGACACATTGCTGAGCAAATGTCTTCATTGATTAACTTTTATTTAATCCGTATTAATATGTGATTGGTTCAGGCGTTACATTGCTGAAGTCCAGTTTGACCCAAATTGTTAATATACTATTTATTTCTAGTAATTTTCCACTCTAATATCCTTTCGAGGACTAATAGGATGAAGGGACAACCGGTCAACCTGATTGACCTGATTGACTGATATTAAATTTACTGTAATTATATCAACACATTTCAATGATTCCTATTAACCCATTAACCATAAAAACAGACAAGAATAGTAATGCCCTAATTCCGTATAAGTGGTGCCCTCTCAAAGGACTCTTACTCTTACACTAAACCGACGCCCTGTAGTAGAATGTTGGTGACCCCTGACATTTGCAAGCTCGGTCAGGGTTCGGCAAACCCGTGCAATTAGGATAAAGTTTGAAAAGATTTGCACTTTTTGAGGGTCCTGAACTCCTGACAGAGTATAAAATAGGTTATACTTTTACCTAATATCTACGCGTTTTATTCTTAAGTTTTGCCAGTTTTTACATAATACTTAGGTAGGTACGTAGAGACAATTAGTAATATGTTTAGTGATATATAATTCAATAAAAAAAATGCACTAGATTCGCTCTACAGACGGTCTTATAGCTTAGAGCGATTTTGATTTTTAAGAGTGAATGTAACTCGATGCCTACGGCTTCGCATTCCGTTTAATAGGGCAGTCCTTCATGTAGGTACATAAATATTTTTAAGATAAGGAAAACTAAATTTAAGTACCTATACTTTAAAGTAGTACTTGGATACAGTGCTTACAACTTCACAATCACTTCAATTCACAATACAAATGTCACTTAATTCTAAGAAGCGTTTTAAAGTATTTAAACTATTTAGTAAGTTCAAAGAAAGTTTAAAGTATTTGCGACTTGGGAACTCTTCATGTTTTTGGAAGTCAGTTATTAAGGCACAAATATTCGTACGTCAGCGGCACGTAACGAAAGCAATTCCCGTTGTAAGATTCCAACAACGTTCCGACCGAGCTTGGAAAATATGCTCAAAATGTTAACTGGATTCTGTTTACTTTATGTTTCCTTTCGTTGATAAGACATGCCTGAAAACAATAAAATACAAAATAAATAACAATTACGGTACTTTGGATACTTTTAGGCAAACTTAAAGTGTTTTTTTTATTATTTGAAATAGGTTTGTTTTTGACCGCACTATCGTATCCGATTGTTAAACCACTTTGCAGTCATGTTGAAGTGCGCCTATGTATAGTCGAATTCATAATTAGTCGGTCTAAACTAACATTTAGAGTGTTTTTTTTTATTAGTGCTGGGATAAAAAGATTTAGTTTGTTAACTTCTGTTAAGAGTAGACAAGTTGGTCACTTCTCCATAGAAACGCGGTAGTATTATTACTCCACTGTGTAATTTTGTAGGTCCAAGACTAAGTATTATATCGATTAATCTCTTTATTATCTAGGATTGTAAATTATTACGAAAGTAAAAAGTTAATAAACATGAAAGTTATGAGCCAAGAAACATCTTGTATTTTAGCTCAATTTTAACGCCACATTGGACGTAAATAAATAACATAAGGAATACGAAAACTCTAAAATAATTTATCATGCGATAAATTATATAGCATAGTTTACTCCATAAACATTTCAAATAACTTAAGTTGGTAACTCAGAGTTTATTCAACCACATTACTGCAGCCAAAGGTCAACAAAAAAAATAATTGCGCGCTCATTTATCTTTCTTTCTCCCTTTCCCTCAGTTTGTTTGATGAAGAGAACATGCTTTTTAGCCGCGCCCACCGATGAGCTCGAGCCGTCAACTTGTCGATCCTTAAGAAACTTAATCTTTTTACTATCATAAGCAATAACAAACTTAATAATTTCACGCCAGTGAACCTACTTTGATATGTTCATATTATTCTTTGTAAGAGGTACAAGTATCTGCCTATGTATGAATTCAATCTTTTAAAGGTTACAAAACCTGAAAATAATTTTACCCCTTGTAGCATTTTACAGAATAACTTTTAAAAAACAATACTTCCACTGGCTGCACTTTAAATGTTTTATTGTAGTTAATCACTATTCGATAATTCTTTATAAGACAAAAACGGAACTATATCCATCTCTTTTATTATGAAAACTTTTTTTTATTTTTTTATATGCATAAGCCTTTATGAAAACTGACGTGGTTTTAGCACATTTTTGTTTTATTTATACGGGAATACGTTTAATTAAATCGGATACTCCGACTATAGTTTCGATCACCGGTGACCTTTTTCAAAGAGTAAACGCAGCAGTAACTAAGCACTAAGCAGGACGCAGCTGCACGCGTGTCGGGCTCTGTTTTCACTCTTTGATAAAGGTCACCGTATGTGGTCGAAACTATAGTCAGAGTATCCGATTTAATTAAACGTGAGTATTCCCGTATAAATAAAACAAAAATATAACCATCTCTTTTTCTACGGTTTCATTCACTACGGTTCTTTAGCTGGCAGCATTATTTTCAAAAGTGACATTTCAATCTGTCAGTTTAGTCAGTCTAAATTAATATGAATCCGTAGTCGTTCGTAGTCGGGTCGTAGCACAATAACGAATGTACCTACTTCTTGAGGAACACAGAATCAGACTAGACGCAAAGTTCAGGAAGATAATTCGAGTATTCCATAACCTCTTCTTTCATTCTCCCCTTCCTTTCTTTTCTTTCGTCTCTTCAAATTCAAATAATCATTTTACTTGAAGTTGGAAGGACCTTGAACCTATTCAGTAGTGCGTTGTACGTTATCTTACTATTTTATAGTACCGAGAGAGCTAGTTCCTCCGAAATAGTACCATAGCTACAATGAATGAATTTCTATCTCGCGAACGGAAATAAGTAATAAAAGTTTCACAAATAAAGTTTACGGGCGTGACTCATAGATGGCGTTGCGTGTACTTTCGCGTCATATTTATTTATTCAGCCCAAATTATCGGTTTTATATCTTTCGTCAGATGTGTAATTAAAAGTAAAGGTTATTGTTGCGAAATCTCGAGTACATTAGCAGTCATTGTTATAAATACATCAAGAAATTTGTTGACTGCTTACAAAAAGGAATATATGTCGCAGCCGAATTGTAGAATTCCCTGTATAACATAATGGCTAGCCATTTTACAAAACCGAGCCGTTTTCCTATGCGGTGGATCAACGTTTAGCCGGGTTGTCATTGCGATACGTTCTACAATAAGGCGGCCTATGTTTAGCCACATTGTAATCAAGATGCTTCAATGCAAAATGGTTATAGTAAAAAAAAAAATTATGACAAAAAATAACACTTGGTATTTAAAGCAGGCAAACAAATGAAAAGGTCACACACCATCACATCAACAGCCGGAAGACGTCCACTGCTGTACGAAGGCCTCTCCCTTAAAGGGAGGTGTTGCCATAATCCCCACGCTTGGCAGGCGGCTTGGGGATCGCAGAATGGTTACCACCGTTAACTGAGAGGACGCTGCTGCCCGTCCTTCGGTGGTTCTGGATGCAGTTTTAGGACATACCCAGAGCGCACCACGAGAAAATTTTCTCGATTCTACAACACAGGACAAGGCTACGAATCTGTATAAGTTTGTCTCGTTTTCGCACGACATAAAGACACGACAACATTTTCTCGCGGTGCGCATGTTAGCCCTGCAGGTCACACTTAACTTATCAAAGCGCCAAACCGCCGCGAGTATCCAAAATTTTTACTAAAGATTTCCAAGCGGCGGATCATGACCCGCTCAATTACATTATGGCTAGCCGTGTTGTAGAACGCGAAGCACGCATACAATGCGGCGACCTTACTTTCAGCCGTAATACAATTTGACTAAACTTTAATACGCCACTTAAAACGGCGCTGTTTTTTAGAGTGGCCAGGCCGTTATGTATCAATGTAAGGCTTCGGACATGTTCCATGACGCCGTGTCCTAGAGGCGAAACCCCTACATATCTACAAAGCATAACTATGCGATGACTAAACATTCTAGCACTATATATTCTAACTGGTGTAATGTGGTGTTTGTTCTCGCCCTAATCAGTACATAGCCGATCTAAGTATAATTATAATGTATCTATGGTTGACTGCCTTATAGCTCAGTTGGTAGCATGTCTGCTTTCAGAGCTGTAGGGCGTGGGTTCGATCCCCACCCATGGCAAACATTTATGTGACGAACATAAATGTTCTGTGTCTGGGTGTAGCAAGTATCATAAGAATGTATTAACAACAAAAATGTATTTATTATTCTATCAATTATCTGGTTTCCATATTACAATATTATAAGCTTTGCTTAGTTTGGGGCTAGATGACGCTGTGTGACAAATGTCTGAAATTTATTATTTATTAATGTGATATGACGTAATAATTTTCCGCATCTAATTTGTGTTATAAACTTTTGTAGCAGTTCTAAAACAATGCATATAACATTCATTCTAGTTGTACCACCAAATAAATATTAGTACTACGTAGTTGTACTAACGTATAAAATGCTGCATAATAAGGAATATGCATGTGTTTCAATTATTAAAAAATAATAATATAAATGGAGAGTTTAAATGAATCTCATGGTTACGTCGAAAAAATAATTGTTATCGGCTGGTAAAGTTCTGAAATATAAGCGTTCAAAGTATTTGGAGGGAGTCATATATCTGTCCCTTTCTAGCAAAACACATGCATAGTATAGAATTTGGTTGGAATCGTGAACTTTGACGTCATGAACCTAGTATAGTGCCCTCCCTGTCTAACATGAAACTAAAATGTTTATAGCTTCGTTATTTGTGCACATATTAAAATTTTATTTTCAATGATTTGTTTTGTTGTCACCACTTTGTCAGGTTGGTAAGTCAATAAAAAAAACACATGCATGTTCCCTATTCTGTGTGTTTTCTTTCTTAGAAGAGTTACATACAGGTGCTGGACACTAAAATAGGCGGAGTTTTTTTTTTCAAAATTGAGGCAGGCCGATAGCGTGTACATGAATGGTCTCGTCTATCATCTCGCTCTAACGTATGCATATTATAAGGTCCTTCTCTTTTTATTGCCTATCTTCTACGGTAGTACATAATAAATCTATGGAAAATACTCTGTAATGAGCTAACAGCGAATTGTAAAAAAGGCGTCATCCGGGTAGTCAAAATTGAAGTCGATTGAATACTAATTTTAAATGTTAAACTTAATTATTGTTCTCTTGTATTTATTTATTTAATAAACATACAAAACAGAATGCAATAATTTAAAGCTATCTCATAAATTACATTTTAAAGATCTGTACTACATTCTAAAACTATGTATGCTTAGCTGCATTAATAATAGAAGTATTTAACATAATATACACTAGAGGATTAGGTATACAAGGCAAAAGAAGAATTAGTTTTTGAAACATATACAAAAATAAATTAAATGAAATTAAAGCTAGCATATAAGCAAGTTGTAATAGAAAAATATTATTAATTATTACTAGATTTTATCTAATTTTAAATTAAATTGCAATGTCCTTTTTAATTGCCATTGAAAGGAACAAAACTTTAAATTGAATAAATCAATGTCTCTGTTGGAGACAAGGATCTCATTGTATTGGCGACACATTTTGACGATAGGATTATAGTATGACGTGTTATTGGAAAACACCTGTAAAGAGAAGATGTTATGATTGCGGTTACGAGACCTGAACCGAGTATTAAAATTCAATAACGAAAGAAGGGTAGGGTAGGGTGTATGTCTAGCATTTACGTATATATATTTTTTTCTGGCAATAAAGTTCTTTTTATCTTTTTTATCTTATCTTATCTTACTCCAAAACCGCTGCGCTTCCTTCTTCCCATTATTACTGGCGACCCACATATAAACTACCCTTGCAACCTTTCAACCCACATTTTCTCATCTAAATGTCAGTCAGTGACCCTTAGCATTTCCCACTGCATGCTTCCAGTATTTACCCAGTGTACGTAGATCTACGGAAATATCAAACTACTGTCTCTCAGCGGATCTTTTCATACTGGTCAATTGTATAATGCATCGGAGTATGGAATAAAACGTATTGCATACGTTTGTATAACGCCCTCTGTAGGTAGATATTTGGTTAGGAAGTAAACTAAGACCACTTGTACTCTTTACTCTTAAAAAATTGATTAAACAATGAGATCATGATAGAAATTATGTAGTAGATAGGATATGAATCCATTTCCTAGAAGGAAAATATTTACTGAAATATTATGAGCTCTACATAAGGTTACGCCGAAAGGTAGTAAAGCGAAAGAGCACTGTTACAAAGTTCACGGTTGTTTACGGCGAATATCCCGTAAATGATCAAAATGATGTAAACCAAAAGAAGCTCTTTTCAACCAACTTCAAAAAAGGAGTTTCTCAATTCGAATGTGTTTTTTTTTATGTATGTTACGCGATTACTCCGCCAATTATGGACTGACTTTGATTACTTATCTTGAATACCTGGATGACTTCTTCATATTTTCTATTAATTTTGATATAAAAACCAAACTACTAAAAAGATTTTGAGAAAATGTATACGGATCACCTCTAAAGTATTACCTACCAAACAAAAAAATAATCATCAAAATCAGTTCATACTTGGCGGAGTAATCGCGAAACATACATGTATACAAAAAAAAACAAGAAATTTCAAATTCATATAATTTATTTTCAGAGTTAGTCCATAATAAAATTCACATTATATAAGTACATCACTAAATTCAAGTGTTTTTAACAATAATAATCAAATCAAATAATAATAATGTCGGTACAAATGTCAGTGAGTCAAAATAATAATAATTATCAGCAGAGCATGACCGGAATAAATTTCGTCAAATAATACTTATCACAAAATCAAAATATTTTATAAATTAGACATTAAATGAAATTATTATTATTTAGACTTACTTTACTACCCACCAAATAATTTAAAATGTAATAATATAAAATTTCTTAATTTGCAACCTTACCCGATAAACTCGAAATGCTAAATTACTCTAAAACTATGCGACTTTTACGGAACACGATTTTGGTTTTTCTTAATACCTTGATAACTCCGGTCTGTTGGTATAAGGTTATCTACCAATTACGCCACAGCCTGTATGTAGTTAACATCAAACGTTGTACATTTAAAGGTACTTCTGAAAGTTAACTTCCACTTCTGTGGCCAAAGTCTTGGTCAATCGCGATTTTAAACACATTCAAATTTATTGTATCAAAAAAATTGTATCCAACCATTACGGAAGTGACGTCATCGATTTAACCGTTTCTCCCGACGTTTCGCGTAAACTACTTCAAATTTACGTTTTGTTTCTTATATCCATTTATTATTAGCTATAAATAAGCGTATAGAAATACTTATATCGGAATTTACGGATGTTTTGGAATGACTCAAAATGTTGGCTCTAGTAGTACGGTGCTTCGTACCAACCGGACTTTTGCCTGAAAAGCCGCAGTAGTTTGGTTAACCGGACTAACAACCGTACTACTGAGTAAAACTAAGCCTTCACCTTGATTGTTATACAGGGTTAGTTCTAATCAGTTAGCATCCTTTTAGTGTATTCTGTACATCAAAACAAACAACTTTTACTATGGGGCCAACTTTGAAATCGCGAAATAAATATCAGCTGTTCCATACATTTTGCCCAAGGTCGATGAACTTTTTGTATGGAACAGCTGATTTTTTTTCTCGATTTTAATGTTTACCCCATAGTAAAAGTTGTTTGTTTTGATTTACTGAATATGCCCTTATAACGATGCTAACTGATTAGAACTAGCCCTGTATACGAAAAATCAGTATTTTTAATAGTCCAGGGCTGAACTAAGGTCTAGCCTCGAAGGGCGATTGGGCCAAAAATCGCTATCAGTGGTAGGGAATCTGGTGGCAACTGGTAGTAAAAAACTTTTCGGTCACCACCACTGCTCATAAGAGATAAGGCCGCCAATGGTTACCCTAGTAGTAAGTTAATTTTTCCGCTGTGATCATCATTACTGTTATTAATTCTTTTGGTGTGTACAATTAAGAGTTTGTCTATCTATCTATCAGTGGTGTCGGAGTTGGTGGTGACAATTACTGGGATGTTGCGAGTAACTTTACCACTTTACCTGGTGCGAGAGAGCATTTTCGCAAACGCCATTGAATTATATCTCCTGACGTAAGCAAGTTTTCTCACAGAAAAACCAGTGGAAAAACTAAAAAATATATAAGTTGTAATTTTTTTTTATTACGTAAATTCCATGGAACTCATTGATACGGATCCGGGATCGAACCCAGAACCTCACGATTTCGGCGTCTTCTTGCAATGGGCCACGAAAAAATAAAAATGTATTCTAAGCTATATGAGTATAAAAGCTAAAAATAAAAGTTTGTTACAAATATTATATTTTTATTTCAGGTACTTAACTTAACACATTGAAGGAAGAAAGAAGTCTTCTCTCTTGAAGGTTCCTGGCACGTTAAGGTATATATATATATCTATGAATGTATATATTATTAAGGTATATCACATCATCAGCAAGAAGACGTCCACTGGTGGACGAAGGCCTCCCCCTTAATAGAGAGTTGTTGCCATAATCCCCACGCTTGGCAGGCGGCATGGGGATCGCAGAATGGTCACCACCGTTAACCAAAAGGATGTTGCTGCCCGTCCTCCGGTGGGTCTGGATGCAGTTTAAGGACATACCCAGACTAAAGTTGCCACCTTTTTTTTTAAGCAAATAGATTCTATTTAATTACCTAGGTTAAAAAAAGTACAACATTTGAAAATAAAGTACTATTTATTTACCAGACTATTTCTCTTCCATACATATTTTTTGTTACTTCTAGCAACATCATCTTAAATATTATATTAACGGCATCTTTACAATCAATCCCTAAATTTATAAAGCAGTCCGGTCCGTTCCGTTACACGTAAAAAATAGAAGACCATTTAAAAAATCTTCACAGGTAAAAATAAAGTATTTTCACGTACTTTACTGCCCTCATAAAGTATAAAGTACGTTTGGCCAAAATAGAGTACAATACTTTATTATAAAGTACGGGTGACAGCCCTAACCCAGACATAAATATCTATTATTAAGGTATATCTATCACATCATCTGCCGGAAGACGTCCACAGCTGGACGAAGGCCTTCCCCTTATTAGGGAGGGTTTGCCATAATCCCCACGCTTGGCAGGCAGCTTGGGGATCCAACAATATATATATATATATATATATTTATGGGGATATATTGGGGATTTAACCATATATATAATTATATAAAAATTATAATATGTAGGTAAGTCTAATTTGAAATGCTTTTATGGGTTTCGAAATAAAAATATCTAGTGTTAAATTATTAAGTGATTATTTATCGTGACATACCTACTTAATGAAATTTTACGTGTAGCTTTGGTATATATATAATAAATAATAGCTATAACACACAACTACACAGGCGCGTAGTGCCTCTACGAATGCGTAGCGCCGCTACGACAAGCAAACGTAATAGTAATGCTTTTTTAAAAGGGTTTCTTAAAGTATAATATATTGTTTCTCAATCAATACAAAAAAACATTTATTCATAAGAAAAACTCATTTATAAATAATTACACCTATATATTAATGTTTGACCCATTATATTTTTTTATTATTATCTCCTGATTAAAAGAGTCAGCTCTTTATAATGATAATAGTATTCAAATTTCTAACTTCAGAATGTCTTAAAATTTGTCTAATATTTTAAACAGCTGTTTGGGTGGTAAATATATAGAATAGATTATTTTCTGAGGTAAGCAGGTTTCTTATAAACAGCAGCGTGGTCAAGGATGGAGCACCATCCTTGACATACCGCTTACTTCCAGTCATCATCATCATCATCAGCCCGGAGACCTCCACTGCTGAACGAACGCCTCCCCCTTAGACCGCCACACTGTGCGACAACCTGCCATTTGCATCTACCGGTTGCCCGCGACTTTTATAATGTCGTCGGTTCACCTAGTGGGAGGCCGCGCCTACGCTGCGTCTCCCGGTTCGCGGTCGCCACTCAAGAACCTTTCTTCCCCATCGGCTATCAGTTCTTCGAGCGATGTGGCCTGCACATTGCCACTTCAACTTGCAAACCTTGCGGAGCCTTGTTGCCTGATATTGGCGCGGTCGACTTACAGTACCGCGCCAATATCAGGCAGGGCAGGGTGCAGCATATGAAATGTTTTTAAAAGTTCACAATGATAAACCACCGTCAAGTCATGTCAGAGGCCTTCGGGCCTTCTGGTGGCACATTAACTCTGACACTAGGGCTGTCCACTCAACCTATACGAACTTATTTAATTAGAATGATGAGTACAATGAGTTGCCATGTTGGATAGCAGTGCTGAGGTTTTGACGAAAATGAACGCCATGTAGGTATTTAATCTAATATAATAAAAGGCTCTGTCCTGAGTGACTGACTGACTGACTGACTGACAGACAACGCACAGCCCACAGACTTGAAATTTGGAGGGAAATTGGGAGTTTGTATGAAAGTCCTTTGTTTTTGGACTTTTAGTCACGAAAATTTGGAGTTGGATAGTTCACTTAAAATAAAAAATACTTGAAAGGACGATTAATATGATAAGGGGAGGAAGGGGGGGTGGAATGCTCTATGGAAAGTTCTTTGTTTTTGAAGTTATAGTGATGAAAATGTATATTTGGGTAGTTCAAAAAGGGGGGGAGTTGGTAGAGTCGGTAGAGTGGGTAGAGTCGGTAGAGTTGGGAGAGTTGCGGGGGGGGGGGCGTAAAAAAATGCTCGGGATGATTTAAAGTGGTGAATTTTGGGAGAGGGCCGAATGTCTTCCGTACGCGGACGAAGTCGCGGGCGACCTCTAGTATAATAATAAACATGAAAAAATACTCAGAATACTTGAACATAGTCACTGAAATAGCTCGCACGGTTCATTTCAAGTTGAAGTCGCAATGGGCAGGCCACATCGCTCGAAGAACTGACAACCGATGGGGAAGTAAGGTTCTGGAGCAGCGACCACAAACCGGAAGGCGCGTAGGTAGGCTTCCCACTAGGTGACCCGACGACATTGTGAAAGTTGCAGACAAATCGGGCAATCGGTGGATGCAAATGGTAGGTCAGGTTGTCGTACATTGTGGCGATCTAAGGAGGAGGCTTTGTGCAATACGTCTTCTGGCTAATAATGATGAAAAAATATTTTTAAAGCCACTACGAATTCTCTGTGCCTTATAAACTTTTCGAATCCAATGCGTAGTGCCTCTGCGAACGCGTAGAGCTTCTACAAATGAGCAGTGCCCTACTTTTAAGTATTACTTTTCCCGTATAACTACGTAGTACTATTATATATCTGCGATGTAACTACAGAATAAGTGGCATCTAGTTTGCTCTGGCGTCAGTCCAGACACTCAGAAATAGCATGTAGCGACATCGCCATACGTTTTAATTGCCTTTACAAGCTGCTTATTCGTACGTCCTACTCTAGTTCTACTAGACTTATAATAATACGTTTTTTTTTAAACAAATGTAACCGACTTCCACTTCGAATACCTGAATGTCATCTTCATATTTTCTAGTAATTTTGATTTAAAAACCAAACTACAGAACCGATTTCGATAAAATTGATATAGGATCACCTCTGAAGTACCTACCAAAAAAAAACATCAAAATCAGTTCATAATTGGCGGAGTAATCCCGAAACATACATACAAAAAAATATACAGTCGAATTGAAACCGCCTTTCTTGAAGTCGGTAGTTTTTATTTAATTTTTTTTTTAAATTTATTCATTACAATTTGTACATACATTATTAACACAAATTTTGATTTTTATTATTTTTATTTGAAACTGACGATATACTTAGCATGCTCTGAACTTATGTTTCTTTGCCATCCATGCGTCCATCGCATATACAGCAATCAGCGTATTAATAATCCATACTGCTGCCATACTGCCTTATAGCTCAGTTGGTAGCATGTCTACCTTCAGAGCTGTAGGGTGTGGGTTCGATCCTCACCATTTATGTTACGAATATAGACGTTTGTTATGTGTCTGGGTGTCAAAGTCAATGTCAAAATTGTTTATTGCACATTATGCTGATTATGAAACTAACATTAAAAATGACCCAAATTAGGGTATGGCAATTTAGTGTAGTATGTATTTTAAAAATGTATTAAAAAAAAAAAAGAAAAAGTATTCTATCAGCTATCTGGTTTCCATATTACAAGCTTTGCTTAGTTTGGGGCTAGATGGCGCTGTGTGAAAAATGTCCCCCGATATTTATTTATTTATTATTTTATTTATATCCACCATCCTGGCCCAGTTGCGGGTTGGTAGATTCACGTACGCCATTAAATCTCCATTCCGGACATGTACAGATTTCCTCATGGTATTTTCCTTCACCGAAAACCAGTGGTATAGAAATCCACCACTAAAGGAAAAAGATAATCAAAGATCTAAGATATAGATCGTCGTCGTCTTAAAGTTGTTACTTATTATATCTGGTCCAGAGTTCGACACCCCCTCCCCCGAAAAAAGCTCGACCCCCCCCCCCCCCCCTCCCCAAATGAATTCCTGGCTACGTCCTTGGTTTTCACGCATTGTATATTTTTTTTCTATTCAACGTCTTCTTTCGATTGTTCTGACAAAACCGAATATAAAGTCGAGAACCACGATTTATTATACAAAAATACGCATAAAACAGCCATTCTCGACCGATATAGTTTTCACGGTAGTTAATTTAAATCCTACAAAAAGCAATTAACAAATAAATCAGTCTGGATGGCTGTAAAACAATCGGACGCTGTCCAGAGCCCGCTTTGTTGCTGGAAATAGACGAACGAGCTCTAAGCATTGTTCCCACCGGGCGAATGTTTGCGAATCGATAGGTTTTTTCGTAAAAATACAGGCTACAAAGAAAACACTGTTATTTTAAGATATCCCGCCACCGATCCTCTAGAGACTATACCGATGTAATTCTAGTAACAATAATAAATTCTCAAGCTAAAATATGATGAGAATATCCACGCATCTTATTTAAAATGTCCAAGCGCTTTTTTAATTTATTCAACCGCCAAGCAGTAGTGTGCAAGCATTACTGTGTTCCGGTTTGAAGGGTAATGTTACCAGATAAATTACTGGGTATGAAGAGATTTAACATCTAATATCTCAGGGTGACGAGCGCAGTGCAGTGCGGCGCAGGATTGTGTTCGCAAGTTCACAATTCTCGCACTGCTGCTGTTATGGGCAGGCTTGACGCTTACCACCAGGCGAACGTCTTGCTCGTCTCGTCACTTGATTGTATTTAAAATAAAAATAAATAAATAACACTAAGTTTAATTGGTCTAATTTTACTAGAACTAAGAACGAAACACCTAATTTCAAAATCTCTAGAGATAGCTTCCAGTTACATCATATATATATGGATATTTCATATATGGACCTGGGTATGTCCTTAAACTGCAACCAGGCCCACCGGAGGACGGGCAGCAGCGTCCTCTTGGTTAACGGTGGAGAGCATTCTGCGATCCCCAAGCCGCCTGCCAAGCGTGGGGATTATGGCAACACCCCTCTATTAAGGGGGAGGCCTTCGTCCAGTAGTGGACGTTTTATGGCTGATGACGACATCATATATTTGGACCACAATCCATACCCACCCTACACAGGCAGCGTTCGAAAGGAACGCGCTAAACATTATCGCTAACTAAGTATTTGCTTAAAAAAATACATTAAATGATGCCCTTATCCAGTAATCACCCTAACTTACTTCGTAGAACTTGTATTTCGAAATACACGGTTTAAACGCGCATGGAAATCGCGTCG
This sequence comes from Erannis defoliaria, assembly GCA_905404285.2. NCBI lineage: Eukaryota > Metazoa > Arthropoda > Insecta > Lepidoptera > Geometridae > Erannis > Erannis defoliaria. Next base: position 8,712,830 of record FR990091.1, on the reverse strand, counting down.
AAACCCGAAGGGTGTGTCACCCCCATTATTACGTGCCCCAACCAATAACTCCGAGTAATTCATAGTCCTATGTCATAACAACGTCATAAATATTAAACGTTTTACATGTCATAAAACGTACCTATACAGGCTGTGTCGAAACAAAGGTCCCGTCCTATGACGTCCTAGGACGTTTTCTCTTGGACGTTCCTATACGTCATCATCCTCAATAATACATTTTAAAAATACAACCGACTGTAATTTCGATTACCTAGATAACATATTTTTTCTAGTTATAAAAGTCAAACTACTGCACTGATTTTGATAAATTTTAACCACCTCTGAAGTAATAAACCATTAAATATTAATTAAAGTATTATAATTATCAATGAACTACCAAAAAAACATTTAAAAAAACATACAGTCAAATTGAGAACCTCCTTTTTTGAAGTCAGGTGAAAATCAGCAATGAAGGTTTTAACTTGATCTCTTTTGATGCGTGTGCACCTCAGCTAGATCCTCCAAGGCGTGCATTGATTATTGTGACATTTATGAATTGATTTACGTACTTATTCTTTAAAACGAGACATCGAAAGCTCGAATAATAATACTAATTAATAATTTATTTTTTTAATGCTCATTTTTCTTCGTTTTCTTCAATAATATGAATAATGTTTGGTATGTTTTTAATTAAATTATATCATTTTCCCATATTTGAGATACATTTAATTTATAACAAAGGTAGGTAAGTAATCGAGATTAATGACATCTAAAAATATGAAACTCTTACTTGGCAAACTTGGTAACTGAAATTTCAAAGAGGTGAAAAATACATCTGAAAACTACAAACATAACACATAAAAACGGTATAGTTTAAAAAAAAAATCATCTTTCAAAACAATAAAATCATAATGATAATTTAATTTATTTCTTCACGTTTATTTCCAAGTTCGTGTGCAGAGCTTTTGTAACAGCCTGTATAAGGCAGGAAAGTTGACGGTAGAGTGACGACGGTCGCCTTCCAAAGCCGGCTGGTTTTTCCCGAATACGCCGCGACGCCGCCAGGTGGTTTTTCTATTTTGCAGGCTCGTTATTCTGAATTTGAAGGTAGTTCTGAGGTAATCCATGAAGACATATGGACTATTTGGTTATGGATGCTTGGCAGGTATTTCCGCCCTATTCCAGGGGTGCCGAACCTTTATGGATCAACGTGCCATTTTTCCTTAACGTCCTAAGTGTCATTGGTTTGCCATCCCTGCCCTATTCCATCTCACGCTCAAATGCAAGCAAAAGGTGAGAATGTAATTCACTAAGTAAGTAAGTTACACAAGTAAATTCACTGTATAACTGGTTTTGTTTTTGTTTTTAAAAAGTTCTTTATTTACCAGCGGCCGCGGAAGTGGGGGGCAGAGGGGCCAAATGTCCTTCCAATGCGGGTGCGTCCAATTTTAATACCTGGCAAAGATTTTCTCTGTTTCTCTGTTTTTCTCTGTTTGCCCCCCCGACATGGAGTACATCCGCGGTCCCTGTTATTTACCATAAAATACACTCAAGCATACAAACTAGACACAGTCTATGAAATTTGCACGCAACAATATAGTTAATATAATATGACAATAACAGACTATATTCGCCTACGTTTTAGTCTTTTATAAACTAATTAGTTTACTAATAAGCAATTTTTTAAACATGGGTTAAATAATAATTTTTAAAATTAAATTTTGTTACAATCATTAATAAGGCAAACCTTTTGTGCCAGGCTTGCTTTTCAGAACAAAGCTACTGTATAATTCATCATCATCATAATCAGCCTGTCATAGTCCACTGCTGGACATAGGCCTCTCCCAAGGCACGCCACTCAGCCCGATCTTCAGCTATCCGCTTCCAACCACTGCCAGCTGTCCTACGTATATCGTCACTCCATCGAGTCTCAGGACGTCCTACCCTACGTTTGCCGATACGTGGCCTCCACTCTAGAACACGTCTACCCCAGCGGTTATCGGTTCTGCGACAGATATGACCAGCCCACTGCCATTTCAGTTTACTAATACGCTGAGCTATGTCGGTAACCTTAGTTCTCTGGCGAATTACTTCGTTCCGGATACGATCCCTCAGAGAAATACCGAGCATAGCTCTTTCCATAGCTCGCTGAGCAACTTTAAACTTGTGGACCGATCCAACTGTGAGTGTCCACGTTTCAGCGCCGTAGGTCATAACGGGTAGAACGCACTGATTGAAAACTTTCGTCTTGAGACTTTGTGGGATGGGTGACGAGAAGACTTGACGTAGTTTCCCGAATGCTGCCCAGCCCAGCTGAATTCTTCTTTTGGCTTCACTCTCAAAATTGTTTTTACCTAGTTCGAGCGTATAACGACTGTATAATTACTACCCTGTATAACTGCTGCTCATTTACCCCACTGTTAGAATCAACTAGCTAGCCAAATAAATCATCAGCATATCAAACCGTTATTTATGAAGGCAGCATCACTCCGCGCCTTATCCTTGCTCTTATTAATAATATCGGAATATCTGTCTATCACGCCGTCAATTTACAACGTATGCACCGGATCCGTACATCATAACAGGTTTAGAGGTAGACAGGAACACGCGGATCAATAACACAATACATAATTAACACCTTGATGTTAATAGATTTAAAATAGAAACGGAAGAAACTGAAACTAAACCTGTACAAAGTTTTATGGCAACGAGCAATGAGACAAACGAGATGCTCTTGTGAGGGTATAATAGAGAATGTACCTATGTCTTTATCCATTGCAGCATTAAAACTTTGAGTAACAAAGGAAAAGTTCTTCATCATCCACCGTTGCATTAGCGCAGGGATGCGGAGATTGGTGCAGGGATTACTTGTACTTGAAACCAATATGTTATCCGGGATATAAGTTATCCTAGTAGCTTTCCTTTAACCTTTAAATTAAATCCTTGTCTTGTTTTATTTAAACGGGAATACTTACGTTTAATTAAATCAGGTACTCTGACTATAGTTTCGACCACATTTATATTACTGTCATTTCGTTGAATCGTTTTAGCGTAAAAGAGAAACCGACAAATATACATCCCCATTTGTTTAGACGCCGTTGACGTTTGTTCTTTTTCGTTTCAGGTTAACTTAATTTTAGATGTCTTTCAAATGGTTAGTGAATAGTTTCGGGCATATAACGCCTCCCTGTGCCACACCCTTGTGCAATATGGTATGCTTAGTCTACTTGTCTTGTACTTGGATGACCATCGTCTCATCGTCATTAAGGTTTCTTAGCACTTCGATATTGCCAGTATACTTAGTTTTTTGTTTGTAACTAATCCAGAATAGTCTAGTTTTCCACAGAGTCGAATGCTTATCATAATCCACAAATACTGGCCACCGAAATCGATTATACTCACTCCTCTTTCTGTGTTGACGACGACAATTAATTTGAAAGTCCACTACCATGCTAGGAGCTTATGTTAGAATTCCAGTCTAAAATTTCGAAAAGAAAATTTCAAACATCTTTTGTGGTACTGCTACTCTACATTATCGCAAGAAATAACTCTTTTAAACTTAGAAAATAGTTTTGCGTGAAAATTTATTAATAAAACGAACTACGATTTCCATGATGTCATTCATGTCATCATGGGAGGCGATACCATACTTTACTACACACTAGGCACTATATTGCGTCATAAGACAATAATTACATCACTCACGACAATATCTACGTAAAGTCTTCTTCATACTACGCCATTAGTTTATGCTAATGTTAAACTTGTTGTGAGGACACTGCTGCCCGTTCTCCGGTGGTTCTGGGTGCAGTTTTTGGACATACCCAAGTCCATTACAAAGTACATACTCCAGTTATTTTGATTTAAAAAACAAACTACTGAATTTCGATAAAATGTATATGGGACTACCTCTGAAGTAAGATGGTATGACCTACCAAACAAAAAAAAACATCAAAATCAGTAATGGCAGTGGTATCGCGTAACAAACATACAAAAAACACATACAGTCGAATTGAGACCCCCTTTTTTGAAATCGGTTGAAAACACCGTAACATCAGCACGTACAAATACCGGGCAAAGCCACTAATGATTATAGCGTAGTCTAACGAGACCTAAAGCCACGCATTTTGCTTGTGAAGCATCACGTGGCAATCTTGGCATCCAGTACACCATACTCTAGGTGTTCCTGAATCGAACCAACACCCAATACCTTCCCTCAACAACTTCACAATCCATCTTCAACCTTATTCCCTCAACAATAGAGCACGTGTATCTTTTGTGTGCGCGTAAAAAGTGTATGATCAAGATGCGTAAAATATTTTATAGACTATTTTAAGGTACACGACTTTGATTGGCTATTTATAATACAGACGCAGTGTATGGTGCTTATCTTTTGAATTTTCTCTTGTAAATGTAACTCTGAGGGTGAGTCGCAAGTTTCTGGACGGAGGAAACGAGCACTGAATTTTTGTTTTTAGTGTGGTTACTATTATTTGTAAACTCAATAACTCACGTCAATGCAAATCAAGTTCAATTTCACCGAAACAAAGGACTTGAGATCCGGTCACTTCTCCATAGAAACGGAGAAGTAATATTACTCCACTATGTAATGTTGTAGGTCCAAGACACACCCAGACCAGACATACCCAGGTCCATGTATTGTGCATTTCTCCCAGTACCCAGCAGTTCCTACCCAGGTACTCTTAAACCTCTTTCCTACTACTTATATAGTCTGTGTGTGTTGCCAGCAGTGGCCGATTATCCGTAAGGCAAAGACACGTGCCTAGGGGCGCGAGGATACACAGGGGCGCGCGCGGAAGATTTCAAACGATAATCAATCATTTGCAAATTATTTATGATATTACCAATAACTATATAAACAAACACACAAAACAAATAAAACAAACGTGTTGTTTTACTTGTAACAATTTGCAAGACAATGTTAGGGCGCCAGATTCCAGAGGGACGCTGGGTTCCAGAGGGGCTCCGATGAGAGACTTGCCTAGAGCGCTGTCGACATTTAATCCGCCTCTGGTTGCCAGTGATGAGATATGGAACTGAAACGTGGTCTTTAACTGCTGGCCTTTTGGAGAAACTCAAAGTCAAGCAACGGGCAAAGGAGAGAGCTATGCTCGGAGTTACTTTGCGCGATAAAATCTGGAACGAAGATATTCGCCAAAGAACCAAAGTCACCGACATAGCTCGCAGGGTTTGCAATTTGAAGTGGCAATGGGCAGGCCACATTGCTCGAAGAACTGATAACCAATGGGGAGGAAAGGTTCTTGAGTGGAGACCACGAACCGGAAGACGCAGTTTAGGCCTCCCACTAGACTAGACGCACCGACGACATTGTAGAAGTCGCGGGCATCCGGTGGATGCAAATAGCAGGTTGTCGCAGTGGACGTCTCCGGGCTAATGATGATGATATATTCTGCCCCGAAAGAAATAAAGCTAAAGCATTTTCGCTCGTCATACTCTCAGTGAAAGACTTGAGCCTTTATCCTTATTCAAGTAAATATATTTCGAAGTAAGAATTTAACTCAATTTTTTGTAAATTATTTAATCGCGCCCCAAAAGGGCGTTAAGATAACCTTAATCCATTCAAGCACCCGCCTTCCTCAATCCTTCCTTAATAAGCGCTTCAGTCTGATCATTAATGATTCAGCCGCTCTAGCTGCATGCATATTTAAACGGAGATTCGTATCCTGTCTTTTCGGATTTGCTTTTCGCGGAAAACGCCTAATTTGTCTTAATTTGTTTGATTTATTATTTAGTTTTTCTAAGTAAAGGGCCGTGGCCGAGACCGCTGTACTCGAACCGTCGCGTCGGGTCGTGGGTTCAAATCAATGAGCTCTTTGGAGTTTAAGTACGGATTTTAAACCGACTTCAATAAAGATTCTCAATTCGACTCTGTTTGTTAGGCAATTATTCCGCCAATTAAGAATGGATTTTGATGATTCATTTTTTGGTTGGTGGGTCATACTTCATACTTTCGTGGTTTGTTCCGACATAGCTCGCAAGGTTTGCAAGTTGAAGTGTCAATGGGCAGGCCACATCGCTCGAAGAACTTACAACCGATGGGGAAGAATGGTTCTTGAAAGTGGCGACCGCGAACCGGAAGACGCAGCGTAGGAAGGCCTCCCACTAGGTGGACCGACGACATTGTAAAAGTCGCGGGCAACCCGTGGATGCAAATGGCAGGCTGTCGTACAGTGTGGCGGTCTAAGGGGGAGGCCTTCGTTCAGCAGTGGACGTCTCCGGGCTAATGATGATGATGATAGGTCATACTTCAGAGATAGTCCCATATTTTTTATCGGTATCGATATCGTTCAGTAGTTTGGGGTTAAAATCAGAATAACTGGAAAAAAGAGAGTCCAGGTAATCGAAATTGAATTTGGTTGTTTTTTTTTAAATACTTGTCATGCCGCTGGCCTTTCGGCTTAGGAAAACATCGTGAGGAAACCTACATACTTCCGGAGAAGAAACGCCATGGCGTACACTCACTCATCAGCTCGAAGACGTCCACTGCTGGACGAAAGCCTCCCCCTTAATAGGGAGGGGTTGCCATAATCGCAGTGTTACCACCGTTAACCAAGAGGACCCTGCTGCCCGTCCCCCGGCGGTTCTGGATGCAGTTTTAGGATATACCCAGGGGGTCTTGACAAGAACCAATTTCTGTTAGCGTTAACGCCTGCGGAAAGATAAAATTGTATCAGAAAGTGGTTCTTGTCTAGGCCCCAGGTCCAAGCCAGGCCAGGCCAGGCCAGGCCAAGGCCAGGTGGCGTACACATGTAATGTAATTCACATGTAATTCCACCAACCCGCAACTGGGCCAGCGTGGTGGATATGGCCCTATCGTCCTAGAGGTTAAGCCTGGCAACAGGAAGCACTAGACCACGCAAGTAAACGCCGGAAAAGCTTGAGCTTTGAAGCTCTAAATTAAATGTATAGATACACCTCCCTATTAAGGAGGAGGCCTTCGTCCAGCAGTTGACGTTTTCTGGCTGATGGATGAGTGTATAGCTTTGCATTTGTTTTGCCTCTAGTTTGCTCTCGAACTCATTGTTGGGATTTGAACCCACAGCTCCCGCAAAAACCACTCAGCTATCATCGCTATAAAGTACTTTTTACTTTTGCATTTACTGTTAGTTTTAGTGCAAGTGCTATTTCGAATGTAAATAAGTACTATATAGAGACCAGAAAAACTGCATCCCTAAGTGACTTAACCAATTTTCAGCGGGTACAAAAATTACCGCATTTTGCAAATCAGCCAAAGTATCAACCAACATAACTATACACTTGAATAGGCGAGCCTCCGTCGTATTTTCTCGACAAAACTGACAACTATCCGTAGACAATTTTTAGTTCTACCATTCAGCCACCCGCACGGATGAGTGTGGACTCATTAAATCCCAGACGAAGTGGGCGGTGTGCTCTCGTTTTCTAGAATTTAGACGTTTTATATTTGGACTAGAATTGGGGGCCTACCACAAGCTCGAAAACTGTCCTGCAACCTTACTTTATACCTCTCTCTTTTATTTTCAATCGGTTCTAGTTATAGTTATTAATATTATTAAAATTATTAATCACTTTATTATATTCTTTCTTAAATCTAAGTGTTTTACAATATAAATTTAAAAACATAAATATTATAAAAAACCTAAGCTGTTGGCTTCGGCTCCATCAGGTCCGGGCCTAGACCCGAATGTTCAATTATGGTTCAATTTATACAGGAGAAATAATAAATAATTATAATAATAAATTAGTATATTTGTTTCTATAATAATAATAGCACATAGTAACGTAAAAAAATAAATAAATATAATAGTAGGTATTTTTGGAGAACTTTATATTGCTCCGCTAAATGTGACCCTACCTGAAACAGCATTAGACTAAAGACCGTTCGCATTAAGAGGATGAGTACACCCAAAATGGCTTCATTCGGGTTAATGTTTTGCCAAATATACAAATTCGACAGAACTGAAAAAAAAAATGTTAATCTAGATCATGTTTCCTAGTTGGCCATTGTTTCGAAAACACGATTGCGAATAATTTTCTTGATAGAAAAAAATCGTTAAATAACCTCTAAAAATGAATTTCAATGAAAATGAATTGAAAGTAAATTTTTCTTTGTATTTTTGTATGAAGACACATAACCAAAATTAGTAAAGGTTACGAGTAATACTTTAATCTATCTTACTATTGAACTAGTTTTTTTCTAACGCAATAATTTTATTGCAATTAATTATTTTCCAACTAAATTACTGTACGTAACGTGGCGCAAGCGCGCCGGCTTCTCTTTTTTACCTATGTAGTTAGACAGAGACCAGAGACGCGCGGAGGATCAGCTATTGTCAGCGTCTTAAGACCGGCCGCATACGACGAGAAAACCCGATAGAAAAACCGTCCGGTTTCGCCCGATGGCTCCGTGCATACTTTTCGCACACCGTAAGAAATTTTTCGAGACGCTCGTCTCGCTCGCACCAGTTAATTGTGCGCAGTGCCGAATCAATGTGCGACCACATGTGCACCAAAAGATGTGCTGGAAGCGTGGAATATCCTTGCCTTCATATAACAATACTTCAGGAAGTGATATGATAGACAACCCCTAACTAAAAATTATATTCACATACCTTTTTTTATGGATTCTCGCAAAAATATTAATGGCGTTATAGCGTCACGTTAAAGCGTGCCAAATGACGTCATGCCACGTCACGGGGACATGGTCAGGTATGCCCGTATGTCTTGCTCGTAAAATGTGCTGAAATTATGCTATAATTCAGTGTGCCCAGGTTATAAATAGTCGTTGATCTGACATCTCAACATTTTTTGATAGAAACGACTTCTATTATCGGGCGCTTTATTTGGCGCTTTGGTCGCGTTTGTCTGGCCAGACAAACGCGATCAAAGCGCCATCCGTACTTGGTGGACATTCCCCACGTACGCAGAAAGCGTTTGGATTCCACGATTTTATTCCTACACAGGTTTGAGGAACTCTCTGCCGGAGTAGCTCTGTGTTTCACGTAACCTTGCCGTAACGTACAATATTACGTATAGAATATCCCGTCACACAAGCATCTTTAAATCTAGAGTAAATAGGATGTAGCACGCTTACCTAGAATTAAGCGTGCTCCGACCTAGGCCGCACCGATGCCTACCATCAGACAGGGTGTGGTCAAATGTCAAAATGTTGTACTTGAATTTAGCAAACTTATTTTCTAAAAGTTGTTCATTTTAAGGAGTAGTACAACTCTTAAGTATTGCTACATCTACAAAATACCTGGTATGTGTTTAAAAATAAACCTGATTCATAACTTGCCTTAAATTAAAAAAATATAATGTCATAAAACGGCTAAATACCCCGCCATTTTAAGCCACAGTGGGCGGGCTCAGGTGGCGTCACTTCCGAGCTTCCGACCGCCATGTTGATTCCGGTCCGTTAAATACGTTACGTTTTGACACGTGACATTCACGCGGGATATTTAATATGATAAGAATGTGAAATAAGCCGAAATTAACGATTTACGTTATTAATGTGCTTTAATTTGTGAAGAAATAAAACTGCAATGGCCAAAAACCAAAAAAATACTATAAGTTACCAAATGTCAAACTTAGCTTTAATGTATGATATATAATACGATTTTTTAAAGCTTACAAGCATAAAGAGGTTTTAGTTGACAGATCAAATCTAAACTTACTAAAACATGGCAAATTTTTCATCAACCCAGAGACGTCCAATTTGAACAGACGCCTCACCTTTAGACCGCCGCACTGAAACTTCGCGAGGAAGCAACATTTTTAGTATATTTGTGTTTGATTGAAATCTATCAAACAACGTATTTATAGTTCTATTGTACCTATGGTATTTATTGTACTTATTTAATATAGCCAATTCAGATGAAGACCTCCGCCTTAACAGGTAGGGGCTGCTATAATCCCCAACGCTCGGCAGGCGGATGGAGAACGCAGGATGCTCACCACCGTTAACTGAGAGGACGCTGCTGTCCGTCCTACGTTGGTTCCGAAAGCAGTTGTAGGACATACCCATATGCCTATGCAGGGACCGCGGAAGTATTCCATGACGGGGGGTGGAGGGGCAAACAGAGATACCTTCTTTACCAGGCATTAAAATCTCATAATAATGTCTATATAATAAGCATATAATGTAATACTAAGCTCTTTTAGGAGGGCATTTTGCCCCCCACTTCCGCGGCAGCTGTACCCGGGTAATTTTTTTATACTAAAAAAAATACTGTAATTTTTTTAAAACACGTTATTTTGTCTGATTAGTAACAGTTTAACTTTCACTGTTCACTGTTCACCCTTGAATTGACGGCCTGACATAAATAACCGTGGTTTTACCATAATACCAGGCAATCAAAATCACATCACTCGTTTTATGTTTGACTGGAAATCGAAAAGACAAGGTTAGGTTAGATTACACTCGTAATAGATTAACAATGTTTTAAAATGCTGTAATGGAGGTTTTTACTATATTAGAACCAGTGGACTCTAGCCACTATCTTTAGCCGCTACCTTACAATAAGTGTACAGTACTGGGTTAAGTAAAACGGTTGTATCGGTAGTACTTGTAAACAACTTTTACTGAGCTACAAATTAACAGCCTTACCTAAAATAATCTCGATTCTCTTAGTCACTGCTTAAACTTCTCTGTCTTGTTCTTGCATGTTACACTTCACGTCAGAGAGAAGATGGCAGAGCATCTTAAGCAGTGACTAACGGTTGAGAAGTATTTTTAAGTAAGGCCGTAAGAGAACAACTCACTCACTCTTTTTTCACTGGACATGTTAAAGAAAGAATAAAAATTTCGATGAGCAAATCAATAATGAGGGTAATAACGCCCTTACAGGGTATGTACTTAGTATAGTCCTACTTTTGTGTTTACATTATGTAGATTCTAATGCTTTGTACATGTGCATTTAAATAAATAAATAAATAATGCCGTGGCGCCATATACTCTGTTCTTTATGTTAGCAATTTTTGACAGCTCAATATAAAGTTGACGAAATAACGTTGTAATGCGTCTAGCTAGAAAGAATAAAAATTTCGTTGCGCAAATTAATAATGCCGTGGCGCCAATTATTGCTTTCAACTCTCTCCATTATTTTAGCACTTTTTGACAGCTCAATATAAAGTTGACGAAATAACGTTGTAATGCGTCTAGCTAATTATATCCCTGTAATACAAATAAATAAGATTGATCTAACATCCTCTTTACAAGTTTACGTCAACTGTTCACGTAACCTTGAAAAGAGGTAATGATAGATAAAGCATATTTATTTCTAAGGAATATAATTTGCTAGACACTTTACAAAGCTATGACAGTTTTCTATGAACTGTCAAAACGCGATTAACATCGATAGAGTCCTGACACTGGCAGAATGCACAACGTGCGATGCCAATAACTAAGAAAAAAAAGAGTTTAGTTGGCTCATTATGCGTTGGCGTTATTCTATTTTTAATACGTCCAGGTAAAAACATCTTAGCGTCCAGTGAACATTTAAAATTCAAAAACCCCCCGTCTCTCTTTAGACCAGGGTAGAAGCCTGAGAAGATTTAATATAAAAATATATATACATATTTTACACCATCGGAAAGTAGAGATTTCAACGAACAGAAAGCACACCAACTTTTTGTAAAAAGGTGATATTTTAACGGATAATTTTCGATTGAAAATTAGGTTGCTTTTTCGATATTAAGGTAATAATAAGGTGAAAAAATAAATATTTCAAATCAAATAAATTGCAGTGTATTTGGGGCATAAAAAGGTACGTTTTCACCAAATTTCACGAAAAAATATTTTTTTTGTAAAAGATAAAAATAAAAAACCAAAAACTTGTTTTTTTGAATTTTACACATAAATTTTGAGGTCATGTGTAAATACAAAAGTTGTAGATATTCTTATTACCTACAACTTTGCGATTTGACTTTTTTCCATAGGACTTGTAGTTTTGCCGGAAATCGAGATAAACCGTTTTTTACCCTTAAAAACTCCCCCCTTCCCCTTCCCGACCTCAGATCGCCAGTAAATTATTTTTCATTAAATTTTTATAATATTCTCCTCCTTTTCCAATGGGGTTCATCCTACTATTATTTTTTTTGGTTTCAAAAATTATCGACCCTGGTCTACTTGATTTGTAGCTCAAAAAAGTTGTGCAACGTTTCTTGACGATTCATTTCTACAAAACTATTTGATTAAAATACTTTTAAAAAAAGCAATCGATTTAAATTTCAACTATAACTTCATTTATTCCAGTTAAGGTACACCAGTCGGGCTAGTTATTTTGATTTAAAAACCGATTTCGATTAAATTTATATGGGACCGGCTCTGTAGTACTCGTATGACCTATTTAAAAAACAAAAAGGAATCGTCATAATCAATTCGTAATTGGCGGAGTAATCGCGTAACATAATTTTTTTTTTTAAGTAGTTATATTGAGAACGTCCTTTTTTGAAGTCGATTGATAAAGTTGGTTGAAAATGGCAAGTGACAACCTATGACCAGTCATGCTACGAGTATCTCGCTGTATCCGATTCTACCACACTTTGGCGCCGGAAATGCCGTAGGCGGCGCAGCCCTAATCCATCAAGCTACACTAGATAGTAAAAATGTAGTGTCGATACACTAAAAAAGTGAGTGAGGTCGTGGTTACAAATCCCGGGGCCGTCAATGACCTTATTTGAATTTGTGTAAGTACGGATCTTCAAGCCAATGGCGTATCGGTGAAGGAAAACATAATGTGAGGAAACCTCAAGGTTAATAAATTCAATAGCGTATGTGAATCTACCAACCCGCACTGGGCGTGGGGGATATGGCCCAATCGCCCTTCGAGGGAAGGCGTATGTCCAGAAGTAGACAATTAACAGCTCGATGATGCTTATTGGTACGGACCCGGAATCGAACCCTCGTGGGATTGCGAGGCGCTTCCGATAGACTACCACTAGATATTTCTAACTAAAATCTTGAACATTTCCATGTTCAAACAATGATCACTGTAGCAACCATAGGTACGCTTCACGCATATGGCGTGCTTCCATACGATTTTATGGTGTTGTTGCCAGCTAGGGTGTGGCTAAATGGCGCCTGTAAAAATGATGTTACAAATCCATTCTCGTGAGCAGCTTGCAGTAAAGCAGTTTCAGGTTAGGCGTGCGGTAATAGGGTAGAACCAATAGCTTCGATGAAGAATTTAAGTAAACATAGTTGGCATAACTATAAAAGCCCGTTTAAACTTAGTCACTGCTTAAACTTCTCTGTCTTGCTTTCGAACGTGACATTTCACGTCGGCGAGAAGCTGTCAGACAGTGACTAAGGTTTGAGCAGCGTTTTATAGTAAGGCCGAGTATGTTTATTGAAAACATAATTTAAATCGGTTATTTATGTTCTGATATATATGCGTTTAAAGTTTTTGGTAGAGACAACTCTGTCCCTTTCCCACAAAACAAAAAATTACGTCACGCCTTACTTGTCAGAACAGAATTTATATGGCGTACAGAGAAGTGACGTCGCGATTGGCTGTTTCGCCTCGCATTTTGTTTTCATTAATCAGCTATATTTATGGGCCACATTTTAATAGGATATTAAAAAAAACAGTTTTGCAGAACATCGGTATGTTAAAACGTCTACATGGTCACAACACGTCTTGAGTGGCAAAACGACTTGCTAGTAAAACGTCCAAAATGTGAAAACAGCCAAAATGAGAAGTACAGTCATCAAGAGATGTATCTTTTTCCAAAATGCTATATTATATACTTATTATTGTGCTGTAAAAATAATAAAATAAAATCTAACTCGTTTGAGGTTTTAAGTAAATAAGTACTATAAGTACTTGACAAAAATACCATTTTTCTACATACTGGCTGACCAGTTTAAACTCCATTATGATGGATGTATAAAGTGCTACCAATTTATATGTGCGGATACTAAATAAGTCCCTCACTTATTTAGCCACCATCATAATTTTAGGTTTTTCATGTTATCAACACATTGTGGTCGATTTTGAAGGTTTTATTTGACAGAACCAAACTTACTAAAGTATTGCTGTCCTTAGCTAACAAGCTAACATGCCTAGTAAAAAAGTGACAGCGACATTTTAATTATACTCGGATTCTTAATTAAATGGACTAAACTGACATTTCAAGTGTTGCTACTTTTTGGCAAAATTTAAATAGTGCTGGGATAAAAATATTAAGTCTATTAACATATGTTAAGAAACTTAATCTTTTTATTAACTTATGAAGTTATGCTAACAAACTTAATTATTTCATACTTATGAACTACTTCGATATATTTATATGAGTCTTTGTAAAAGGTAAAATTCCTTACTTTTGTGCGATTTCAATCTTTCCAAGGTTATAAATCATGAAAATAATGTTGCATTTCCATGTAGCAATTTACAGAACAACTTTTTAACACAAAATGTTTTCTCTTTTCTACCTGCACTTCCACTGGCAGCACTTTAAATGTTCAAGGGCACTTAATAATTATTCAATAATTCTTTTGAACGATATAAACTTAACAATATCCATCACTACGGTTTTTTAGCAGGCAGCATTATTTTGAAAAGTGACATTTCAATCTGTCAGTTTAGTCCGTTTGATTATGAATACGAGTATAGTTTAGAACTGTCAACTAAAGCCTTTCTAAATTGACCACATTATTTAGTAGGCTTATGCGTCCTACTTTTTCTAATTTATTAAATCTCTTTAATAATTTATTAAATCACTTGAATAATTTATTAAATCACTTTAATATTTATTAAAACGCTTTAATAATTTATTAAATCACTTTAAAGCATCTTTACAGTCATGTTTTTGCACTGAAAGTATAAGTAACTCTTTTTCTTCTTCTTTTTTTTCTTTTTTTTTCTCTTTTTCAATGTTTTATTATGATGTGTATTATTTCCAGTTCTTATCACAATATTTTTAAATGTTGTATTTTGCATGCCGAAAGGTAGAGTATGGCGGCCACTAATATGTTTTTGTTCCACCTATACTTTTATACCCATAAATTGAATTGAACTTTAAAAGTCGTTATTTTACAGAAACCTAAGACAAAAACTTTTTTTTTTGTTGAAAATCGTAACATTATACGACACTGCCCCTGATAACTAAACATTTTGCTATATTTTAGGGGGTGAAAAGAGGTTTGCATCTGTACGGAACATAAATTCTATCAAAAAATTTACTATTAACCTTTAAATCTCACGAGCAGTAGCTCTCTCTCTATTTATTTATTTATTTAGTGAACATACAAAACAGAATGTAATAACATTAGACTAAAATTGTATATAAATATTGCAGATCTGTATCACATTCCAAAACTATGTATGTCTAGGTGCATTAAAATATCGGAATTATATAGTCCATAGAGGAAATTACAATTTGTGATTAAAATTAAAAGTGAAGTACACAGTCAAACAGGGAAATAAAATTGAAATTGCATTGAAAAATAAACCGGTGAATTGTAAACTTAGTGCTAATTAATGTAATAATAGTCATATTTTGCTATACATATCTGCCGCATAGGTTTTGAGGGTAACGCTGAGATAGCAATAATGTTTGCCTACAAACTACAACACTAAAATAGTGTTCGGTGCAGAATCCTCAGATATAAAACAAGTAGTAGTAGAAAAGGAAATATATCGCTTCAGTGCCAAAAACATATCTCCACCACCAGAGAGATGACGTCAGATTTCAGCAGCAAGCTATTTTCCCAGCCTACATTAATCTAATTTACATTTTATTAGAATCGTTGTGCGAGGACAATGACTAGCCTTCGCTATCATTTAATTCCCCAAAAGCATTTGTGAATGAAACTACGGGTCACAGTGGATGAACAGTAGGAATGGTCTAAAACCAGCACAGCTTAATAAAAAATATATTTGGTTACAATATACAACATGTACAAGTTTACATTTACGTTTTTACGAACTACGCAAAAAAAAGTGTTATAAATTAAATTGTATTTATTGAGATTAAACACGGTCAGGCCAATTACGTTAGAATCTCACAAAAATAATTATAAACAAAAAGCTTATTCGTTCATATTTATAATATGAACGAATAAATTTGATAATATATTTAATTAATTATTTTGTCAATATATTAAATTTAAACAAAAAAGAACTGATAAGCATTAGATATTTATTATTAATTATTTATTATTATAACTGGTTTGTACAGCAATTCTTTGTCTTGCTAATTAAAATTTTCCTCTGGAACCTCATTCATTACAGCAATAATTAATAAAAAGAAACCTGACCTTCAAAACCAAAAGACCATAATTATTATAAATCTGTCATATGCATATCTACATTATTTTATATAATAAAAATCAATTGCTGATGGTTTGTCTCGCTAAAACTCGAGAACGGCTGGGCCGATTTAGCTGATTTTGGTTTTGAAATGTTCGTCGTAGTCCAGGGAAGATTTAAACGGTGAGCAAACGGCTGGACCGGTTAAGATGAAATTTTGTGTTTCTGGGGCGGGTCATAGTAGCGAGGCCGAAGGCTGAGCTCTACGCGTACGAAGTAGCGGGTATCAGCTAGTCTACAATAAATAAAAGGAATACACACTAAAGGGCAAGGGTCTGTACTTTCCCTACTGTTTTTTCACTGTGTCAGTTCATGTTACAAAAGATTCCAAGGGTGGTTTTACATTACGGCCCTCGTTTAAGGTAATTTAGAGCATATTAAACATTAGCTACTTATTCGACATTTTGGTTTCATTTCTAATTATACATATAATATTTAGAAGTGATTTTAAATGGATTTTAATAATCATTCTGTGTTTCGGAACAGTGTACTTTTTTATCATTTAACTACGTTTCTAGATTTACACAAGTTATTGTCTTATCAACTATATTGACTTAATTTATGAAAATGACATCGTTCTGGCGGCTCATTGTATTTGCATTTACTATATTTACATTCAAAATTGCTCTTTTTAATTAGCTTTATATAGATACAGAATGTTGTTCTATACTTAATTATATTTCTTTCTGCTAACGTAATAAAATAATTTATATGTTATTTTTATGTGTTATAACTTTTTATTGGATATATCTATGTAATCCGAGGTTTTGTGTTTTGTATGTATCTATGTAATTCACGTGAACAGTCGTCCGAGATCCCTGAGATACGGGCTTTGCCTAGTTCCGCAGATCGCAGTAAATAATTTTAAGATAAACGTGGTTGTCCTTTAACGTTAGATTATTATACATTATATTAATAAGATAAGATATGTTTCTTTCCTATGTTTCGGATTTAATAAAATATTTTTCATTTTCATTTTCAATTATATTTCTGGTATACAACGGACGCCCGACGCGCGTCGGGCTCTGTTTTCACTCTTTGAAAAAGGTCACCGGATGTGATCGAAACTATAGTCGGAGTATCCGATTTAATTAAACGTGAGTATTCCCGTAAATAAAACTAAAATGGGTATATTGTGTAACACAAATCTGCATCTGCAAATCATAGCACACTAAATGTATGTAAGTACTATTAAAATAAATCTGTGTTTCGTTGTTCTGCTAGACAGTCCCATCACAAAGGATTATGCCAAGTCTCGGTTCATCTTAAATTTTAGGTCACAGTAAAAGCTACTCGTAAAGGGCGTGAGTTAGGGTTGTCACGCACGAGTTCAAAATTCAATATTAGGTATTTATTTCCACAAAAAGTAAGTACAATCAGTTTATTTGTGGCGCTTATCCCCAAACTTGAGAGACAATTAATAGGTAGGTACACTACAAGATACTTACAATTGGGGCTCACCGTTTGTTAAAACTCATATTTTGTTATATCTTGATTTTTAAGTAAAAGTTTTATTACTCTATTTGGTAATAAACTATTTATATTTTTCTATTATTGGGATAAAAATAATATATATACAGGGTGTTAGTTTGAACACCGTTATCCGTCTAGGATATCATTGTACCCATCATTATGAACAACTTTTACTATGGGGCCAACCCTGAAATCACGAAAAAAATACAGCTATTCCATGCAAAAAGGTTCATCGATCTTGGACAAAATGTATGGAACAGCTGTATTTTTTTCGTGATTTCAGGGTTGGCCCCGTAGTAAAAGTTGTTCATAATGATGAGTACAATGATATCCTAGAAGGATAACGGTGTTCCTAACTAACACCCGGTATTTACAAGGTAGAAGAAAAGGAAATTCAACTTAGATAAATCCTATCCTACTAATATTATAAGCGCAAAAGTTTGTATGTATGGATGTATGGATGTATGGATGTATGGATGTTTGTTACTCTTTCACGCAAAAACTACTGAAGGGATTTGGATGAAATTTGGTATAGAGGTAGCTTATACCTTGGAATAAAACATAAACTACTTAAAACCGGGCTCAGCTAGTATTTTATAAAGTTAAGGAAGAACAAAAGACTATCGAAAATGTAGGAAGAAAAGGACACAATTTATGAGGAGGTTTTATGCCCAAGATATACAACCTATTTACAAAATCTACTTCGAGAACGCCACAGAGTAAAATACACTTGTTATGTGACAACCCTGAGTCTGTAGAGCGGCCATTAGGTCAAGGCCTCTCACTCCCACTTAAATGTCGCCCCAGAGATGGATGTCGCCCAGATTGACTATAGAATATAGATATCTACTATAAGCAGAACTGTATTTTATATCTAAACTATGTAACTGCGCATTCAATGTTTAGGTTTTTAACTTAAATACAGGGTAATTGTTTTTTTTTCAGAAAGAAATTTGTAACTACAATAACATCACACCATCAGCCAGAAGACGGCCACTGCTAAGGCGTTAAGGCTCCCCGTTAATAAGGAGGGGTTGCCAAAATCCCCACTACAATAAACTACATAATAACTAACTACTTAACCTACTACACAATCCTTTCTGAACTTGCGGTCAAAATCCTGCGCCGCACTGCATTGCGCTCGTCACCCAGAGATATTTGATGTTAGATCTCTTAGAGGCTCACATAGACACAAACATACTTTGAAAACCGTACTCCTGTTTTTGGGCAGTCGTGGAAAAATACACACAATAGATATTATGTTAGTAGTGTTTGTTTGCCAAGAAGCAATATATGACGTCATACTACTGCCAGTAAATTACAACCCAGTAAGCTAACCACAGAAAACGTAGCAGTTCGTGGCACTTAAAGCCTTCCATTGCGCTAACATATCTTATTCTAGAACTCTAGCCCTGTACAGAATAAAAATTGCAAGCTTACATTGAAAAGCCGAGTTTACATGATATTTCAATTCACTAAGCACTTGCCGACGCTGTCATGTCACAGTATAAATAGCAATACGCCAAGTGACGTCATTGGAGATGTTAGTAGGGCGCCCCGTCGCCTCGCACTGCACTAAAAGCCACTTTGTGTGAATGCCTCACGTTTCACCCTGGGAACTTCAGAATAGATGTTAAATTACAAGTGGGTGATGGACTATACAATAGTTAGATGTTGGGCGGGGTTACGACCGGTAATACTAAACTACAAAGCTGAAAGAAGGTTATCATTGTGACCAACTTCTGCAATTGGGCAAGCCCTGAAAAAACATTCGCACATAAAAAGACGTAGCATAGATGCTGCTGTTTTTTTTGTTTTTTTATCGAGTAACGAGATTAGCGAGACGTGCTCCTGGTGGTAAGCGTCACGCCTGCCCATAACAGTAGCAGTTCTAGAATTGTGAACTTGCGAACGAAATCCTGCGCCGCACTGCACTGCGCTCGCCACCCTGAGATATTAGATGTTAAATCTCTTCATGCCCACTAATTTGTGAGGTAACATTGCCCTTCAAAATAACACAGTAATGCTTGCACACTATTGCTTGGTGATTGAATAACTGGCTGATGTGGTACTTCCCCAGGCGGACTCTGCTATACAATGTGTAACAAAAAGGTTCAACAATACTGAAGGGTATGTATGTACTCATCATTATGAACAACTTTTACTACGGGGCCAACCCTGAAATCCTGACAAAAATATCAACTGTTCTATACAAAAAGCTCATTGACCTTGAACAAAATGTATGGAACAGCTAATGTTTTTTTCGCGATTTCAGGGTTGACCCCATAGTAAAAGTTGTTCATAATGATGAGTACATACATACTCTTCAGTATTGTTGAGCCTTTTTGTTACACGTTGTAGAGTCTTACTCCTACTACTATAATGTATTTCGAGTTGATCCAATAGTAGATATATACAAGCTGTTGTTTTGTGTCTTCGCCATATTTACAGAGGTAGAACAACATTTTTCATCAAACGTGAAACCGAAACAAAAGACTGCTGTTCCACCTAGTTTTACATACTTATAAAATGTACCAAAACTCGATACCCAGTGTTGATCGCTAGATGCGCGTGCGTTTAAATAGGTAATTGTTCAGTTTATTTCTCTTGGCCGCAACATACCTACGCTTTTTGGCTTCGCTTCAATAACGGCCAACCGAACAAGAACCAGTATTAAACAAACTCTAGGTTACAAACTATTTATGAGCTCAGAGGGTTCTTATTAAACTAGTTATCTGAGCTATACAAAATAAAATAACTATAAAACGAAGAATGTATACTCCTATAGCTTTTTGATTGTTTTCGATATTATTTATTCGCGTGGATATCGGCTTGAAATTGGACGGAACATGATGAATTATTATCATTCAGATTTACATCAAAGCGGTGGATTTGTTTTATTTATTGGATTTCGATTGGCTTCGAAATGAGGGTAGGTGGATATTATTTCAATAAAAAACATTGATTTTAATGACAAGAGATATTATGCAGAAAAAAGGTCTTTATGGGTTATAAACACTGAAGAGACCTAAGAGTAGGGCCTACGGTTTTCTGTGGTTTTTAAGAATTACACCAAAATATTAAAGAAAAAGGAAACGCCAGTTTTAACGAAAAGTCAACCACTTTTTAATTATTTATAGAAACTTTTGTTACGTGTTTATTTTTTATTACGTGATTTGTTTTAATATTATTTATACGTACTGGAGAATTTATTAAGAGTTCATTGTTAATTATATTTTAATTTGTACAGTACTATAAGTGACTTGCCTGATTTCCTTGGTTATTGGTTTTGAAAATGAAAAATCGAATGTACTTAAATCAAAAATATTATTTTCCCACCATCCATATCTTTACGTAGATCATTGCTTAATGCCATCATAATTCCCGTAGATCATAACAGATGGCACTAATTTCTAAAGAATTATTTTTTTCGACTATCTGCCTATTTACTATGAAATCTCATACTTTTAGTTGTATATGTAACTTCAATTATAAATAAATACTGTAATTGAATAGTTTAATCACGGATTAAAACAATGTTACGCTTGAAAAATAGGTTTATTCGCAAAAGTTCTGGATCGCGCAAACGAAATTGTTGCCTCTTTTCTTAGCAGTAAAACTTCAAATGCCTATTTCATCGGTGGTCCGATTCTACACAGTAAGTCAGTCATCGAGGGACTGGTCTAAACCCTCGACCTTCCGTGTCCTATAACACTTCCAATTCCTGTCCGTGTTCGAAATACAAACCCAAAAAAAACCTGGCACTTTGACCGTTTAGAGAAGTTCTCAAACCCACTGCTGTAGAAGACTGTGACCACTTTTTGGACTTATTACTCGAATAATGAATGTTTATTGTGTATAGTGAATTGAACTTTCATGCTATGAGGCTAAACTTGAAATTGTATTTGTCTTTTTTAAGTGTTTTGTTTTATGTCCTTTGAATTTTTACTTCTTTATTAGATATTATAAGTAATATGAACAGGCTTAGACAGAACAGTGGTAAACCGAAAGGAGTCCACTTTACTCCTCATTTTGATGAAATGTATTTTTAATCTGTACTTTGAACCCGCCACGAAGTCTCAAAAAATGCTGTAGCTAATGTTCAGTAGCTTTTGTAGTGGTAGGACTCCACTGCAGAGTCCGACTGGTGAAGTACCACACCTTTGTCATTCAACCGCCAAGCAGTAGTGTGCAAGCATTACTGTGTTCCGGTTTGAAGGGCAATATTACCAGAGTAGTTACTGGGTATGATGAGATTTAACATCTAATATTTCAGGGTGACGAGCGCAGTGCAGTGCGGCGCAGGATTGCATAGATTTTGTCCAAGGTCACTGAACTTTTTGTATGGAACAGCTGATTTTTCTTTCGGGATTTCTGGGTTGGTCCCATAGTAAAAGTTGTTCATTATGGTGAGTATACACATACCCTTTCGTAATGTTGAACCTTTTTGATATAATTTTACTTATTGTGTCAAAAGTCCTACAGGAAATGCTACGAGCTACGCGGCTACGCGTCTACGGTGCTGCTACGCTATGGCCCAACGTCGTTATACGCCGTTATTCGTTATGTTGGGTTACGATTTACGAGTAATTTTTGTGACCATACATAAAAGTATATTGCCTTGTTTCTTCATTTTTTATGTTTCACAAAATGTTCAATAAAATGTTACAACATGAAAACAATTCTTTTACTTCGAGAAAATAAGATACCAATACCTACGAGTAGTTTAAATATGCGACATCATTTTACATAAATAGTTTTTATTCTATCAATTGAATATTATATAAAATCAAATATTCACATATACAAATAGAACCCGAGAAAGCTCTAAAACAAAAAAAAAATATTCATGTCAAAATACAGTCGTGGCCAAAAAGATAGGTAGCATAATTACGATTTTCAAATAACGCAGCAAGACTGCGATTTGCCTGTTATGTTATTATTCCTGTGGAGTATTTTTTTTAGAAATTATTGGCATTGCACTTTGTTTTGTGCATTCTGCCAGTGTCAAGTGTTTATTTATTTATTTGATACACAAAACAGAATACACTCTTGTTTGAATTCGAAGTTTTCGATAGGTCATAAGAGTCATAAAATCACAGTCAGTTACACAGAACAGTCACGGTCAAGTTCAAGTCATGCTCTAGTAAGTGACTTAACTAGAAGCTTGCTTTAAAAAACATGCCACATTATATAATTTTCCTACGCTTGTGAACGTAATTCGGCACTTGATGAATAAAACAACATTTTCAAACATTAACACGAGAAAAAACACGTTTTTCTAAATAAAACAATATGACTTTTTCGCGTTCCCGCCAAAACTCTTATCTGAAGATTGAATCTATCCCATTTTCAACCGACTTCAAAAAAGGAGGTTCTCATTTCGACTGTATTTTTTTTTGATAATATGTTAAAAATCTAATTAAACCCTCTCTTGTTCCAGGTCCAGACGTGCGACAGAGACAGAACATCCGAGCACTCCCTGAAAAACGCTTTATATGGAGCGAGACGGGTATAGGAAGCGTGCTTCGTCACGTATGAAAACTAAAAACCGCGAAAGATAGTCCAGGAGACAGCCAGGAAATTGAATTACTAAATAAATAGCCAGGAAGACGGTCGATTGGATTACTAAACACCTAAGTCAGACTTTAGATTTGCCTTCAAGTATGCGTGTTTGGTAGTGTGCTATAGTTATTGTTAAGGGACGGTGTGTGGGTGTGGGCTTGGCTTGTGGGATGCAGCGATCGTGGTGGACTCAACATAAGAAGAGGACGAACGTGCTGGTCTGACGAATCTTGTCAGGTAAGTGCCTTATGGTATTCAAATACTGAGTTTTAGATTTCAGCCATTGCTATAAAATTTGATCTAGGCTTTTCAGTTTTTTATTTAGATGAAGAATGTGGAAGATTATTTATTGAAACTGTATCCCATCCCAGACGAAAGCTTTCTCTTAAGGATCGACAAGTTGACGGCTCGAACTCATCGATAGGCGCGGCTAAAAAGCATGCTCTCTTCATCAAACAAACTGTGGGAAAGGGAGAAAGAAAGATAAATAAGCGCGCAATTTTTTTTTGTCGACCTTTGGCTGCGGTAATGTGGTTGAATAAACTCTGAGTTAATTTATTCCAACTTAAATTATTTGAAATGTTTATGGACTAAACTATGCCGCTAGATATATTATTTTAGAGTTTTCGTATTCCTTATGTTATGTTATTTACGTCCAATGTGGCGTTAAAATTGAGCTAAATTACAAGATGTTTCCTGGCTCACAACTTTCATGTTTATTAACTTTTTACTTTCGTAATAAATACAATCCTAGATAATGAAGAGATTAATCGATATAATACTTAGTCTTGGACCTACAAAATTACATAGTGGAGTAGTAATACTACCGCGTTTCTATGGAGAAGTGACCAACTTGTCTACTCTTAAAGGATGATGGGGCAATAAACATATTTTTCTTTATATTTTTTCTTTCATATCTACTAAGGCAGATTGACTCCCTTATAATATACGCGTCTAAACGTAGATATAAATGTATACACATTTATCTCTTCTATATATATTTATTTATATTTTTATGATTGTTTAAAACTTTAAGGCTTTATATCGCGAAAAAAAATCAGCTGTTCCATACATTTGTCCAAGGTCAATGAGCTTTTTGTATGGAAAAGCTGTTTTTTTTTTTCGCGATTTCATGGTTGGTCCCATAGGAAAAGTTGTTCATAATGATGAGTACAATGACCCCTTAAAGTTTTCGACATGAATAAAAAATAGTGATGTATATACAACAATGTCCTAATCAGTGCGTGGTAATTGACACTTTATGTGTATATGACATTGTGTTCAATTTCCACTTGCTTGCCACGAGCGCTTGGCTCGTTGACGGTACGCGACTCCCGGCGGATGCGTGCGCGGCGCGCGCGCTGTGGATTATCGACACAGAGTTATACAATTAGGGTACAAATTAGCATGCACTGAATATGACATGATTTTGTAGTTATATAGTATATTAATAATTATTATTGAGGTTCAACCATGTTTTAGACCCGTTGGTATTCTATGAGATTGAGTCTTCTGTACTTAGTACTATTATATATATGTGCTATTACTGTATTTTAGATTTCAATCATTGCTGTGATATTTTGAGTAGGTTTTCAGATTTATACGGGGTATATAAGCTTCAGGAGTACCGAAAAGGAGTCACAATGACTCCTTTTCGATTATGAACAACTTTTAATATTGGGCCAACGCCTACAAAAAACTGCTGTTCTATCCATTTTGTCAAGTCTATAAACCTTTTATTTAAAATATGATAAACATCTTATTGATTTTCGCGATTTCAGGGTTTGTGATGATGATTACAGTGACCATCATATTTTGGCTAAAAACCCTATACTTACATGACGAATGACAAAGATAATTCAAGGTACTCATTCCCCTGCTAGACATAAAACCTATCCGTGAAGGGTGATTGGACAATCGTCTTCAGCCAGAAGACGTCCACTGTTGGACGAAGGCCACCCCCTCATTTGGGAGGGGTTGCCTTCCCCCCGCTTGGCAGGCGGCTTGGGGATCGGACAATATTAAAACATAACCATCTTTAAGGGTGGCAGTTTTTTTTTTACATTCATATCTCTAGACATACATATTATGCGGATTTCCTGACGGTGTTTTTAGAGGATGAAGACCTACGCTCGGTAAGTGAAACGACTCTCAAAGACTACGGCTATCTTCTACTCTGCCTAGACTAGTAAAAAGCTAGCTAGCTTTAAAAAAAACAGGTCCATAATAGGCTAGATGACTGGTTTTTTTTATTGTCCTATTCAAATGTGGCCCATAAATATAGCTGATTAATGAAAAGAAAATGAAAATCGGATCAAAAACAAGCAACTTATAAGGATTTTAATATCATGACAGACAGAGAGGCGAAACAGCAAATCGAGACGTCACTTCTCTGTACGCCATATAAATTATATTCTGACAAGTAAGGCGTGACGTCATTTTTTGTTTTGTGGGAAAGGGACAGAGTTGTCTCTAACAAAAACTTTAAACGCTTATATATCAGAACATTATTAACCGATTTAAATTATTTTTTCAATAAACATACTATATTTACTTAAATACTTCATCAAAGCTATTGTTTCAACAATATAAACATCAGTCATCTACCCTATTATACACATAATTAAAAAGATAAAATAAACGTGAAAAAAATTTTTTTAGCCCTCTCCCAAAGCATGCCGCTCATGCTTCGGCTTTTCGCTTCCACTGGCGGCACCTCTCTTATTTGTCTTACGCCTCCATCGAGTCTCAGGATATCCTAGCCTGCTCGCAGACTTTCTGGTGTCACATTAACTCTGACACAAGGGCTGGCCGCTCAACTTCGAGCTTACTTGCGAATATCTTTAGTAGGCATATCCTCCACTCGAAAACACTTCTCAAGTTTAGACTTGGATTTTCATAGCTGCAGTAGCGACACAAAAATTTGCTGAAATTATGTAGAACCCATTGATAAAATATATACATATTATTAATCAAAGGTAGAACCATAGATTAAGTACTTATATTAAACTTGTAAATGATAGTAAAATGTCTGATAACTGATATAACTGCGTTTCAGGCGTAAAGGAAACAGCCTTTTTTAAACATTTTACGTCAGTACGTACCTACTAGGATACCCAAAAAAAATTTTAGACTAGGGTAAAATTAAGACGTCTAAAATTAGAAATGTAGGTCTATACCACAACCTATACCTAGCAGTGTACCTGTACCTTGGAGGAACTAGCTCTCTCTCTCTATATAATCAAATACCTGTACCTACCATTACCACAGGGAACTGTCAAAAAATTACTAACCGAAAAAATACGAAAAAAGGAATTTCCGTTTACGAAAATGTCCGTTTGGTCGATAGGGTCCTGTCTGTCCGTTTTTGTGTTTTTTAAATTAAATCAAATAGGTATGTATCTACCTACCGCTGAAGAGAGAAGTTAAAAGTAGGGCTTTCGCTTTTCTGTGGCATCAACTACGTTTTCGATTGTTTCTGTGCTATAAAATAAAAATAAATAAATAAATATTGGAGGGACATTTATTACACACAGCGCCATCTAGCCCCATACTAAGCAAAGCTTGTATTATAGAAACCAGATAGCTGATAGAATACTTATATACATTTTTTTTTCGTAAATACATACTTATAATACATACTACACCTAGACACAGAACAAACATCGATGTACGTCACATAAATCTTTGTCCTGGGTGGGGATCGAACCCACGCCCTACAGCTCTGAAGGCAGACATGCTACCAACTGAGCTATAAGGCAGTCAAAAAGTGCTAAAGTCAGTGCTATGTATGTGTGCAATATAACATTGAGCTTTGTCTCAATCTCACAGTAGTAAAAAGAGCGAGACAAATTAATTTAAGGTTCAGAGTAGGTAGTATCTATCACAGTGATAATGCTTTTGATCTTGTGGTATAGGCTATTCGTAGGCTATCTATAGGCTACCCGGTCAGTTAGTTTACAAAAGTATAGCTATGCTATATCTACGTAGGTACCTATGGTTGATAGAAGTACCTATACATAGCATTTTATGATCTTGTTGCCTCGTCCACATTTAATATTTTAAATAGCCTTCATAAACACACGGTATTGGATAGTAAAACGACAGATATGTACGTAGGAAGGACGGGATTTTATTGATCATTGTTTTCGCCTGACTAGCTTCTTGACGTCAGGCGCCATCTTTTTTTCTAATTTATTGGCATCGCACGTTGTGCATTCTGCCAATGTCAAGTTTATTAATTTTCAAGTTTTTTAAATAAAATCAAGTCAAATATGTCATGAGTCACAGTCAGTCACACGAAATTATCATAGTCGAGTCCAAGTCATGCCCTAGTAATAAAGTTGTGGCGACTTTACGATAAGCTTCTACGGAATTTTGAAAACAACACGAAAAGACATGTTTCGCCACATTATATCACTTGCCCACACTCGTGCATGTAATTTAACACTCCATTAATAAAACACCACCATTTTTAATCATTAATTCGCGAAAAAGTTTAAGAAAATAATAGAATGCAACGACTCGGTTTTTCCGTGTTCCCGCCAAAGCTCCAGGCGCCATCTTTCTCTTACTGGATATACCGATTCTAGGCCGCGTTCACATCAAACATATTGTTAGCTGCCGACTGTGAGCGAGCATTACGCAATTTACTCATGCACTGGACCGGCCCATTACTACTTAGTACTATTATTTATTCTGTGCTATTACTGCACAATATAGCTACTAGAAGCACCATTTTTTTATATGCCGCCTTTTTTGGGTAACGACTCTTTCAAATAATTAAACTGAAAATCGACGATCAACAAAGGCTGTTCAGCTATAAATCGACGCCATTTTGGAGAGCACAAACCGCGTGTCCCGAGTTATCAAAGAGTTGACTGCACTTTTCTATGAAATTTTCATTCGCACCGAACCGACGATACACTGAACGCAGTGATTTTAGCTTAAGCACCAAAGTACAGTGAGCCTGCGCAAATCGGCGCACGGCGACTGACATTACGTAAGATGTGAACGCGGCCTTAATGCCTTATTTTTTTTTGGTTATTGGCTGCGCATAATTAGGTAAGTATTAACGGCCTTACCTAAAATAATCTCGAATCTCTTAGTCACTCCTTAAACTTCTCTGTCCTTTTCTAGCACGTGCAACTTCACGTCAGAGAAAAGATGGCAGAGCATATTAAGCAGTGACTAACGGTTGAAAAGTTTTTTTAAGTAAGGCCGTTGATATGTAAACATTTTAATATTTTGACACAGTAAAAGTCACACAAAGTCATGATCAAGAGTAGCATGCACTGCAGTAGGGCCAAGTAGTGCCAATTTAATAGACCAAAATTGACTTGGTCCCATCCACCCCGGTGCCCCTGCCCCGTCACTGGGGCAGAAAGGAAATTGTGTTTATCGACCCGGTAGCAAGTATCATTTACCCTGATATCGCTTATAACGAAGAGGATGGCATAAAACAAGTATCATGTACCCCAGCATCGCGTCTACAGGGCTAATTGGCACAAACCACGTCTCTTCACGTCACTTTTTCGCCCCTGTATTTTAGGCTTAGGTAGGTATGTTATAATAATATCTACGAGCCGCAAAAGGAATGCCTATTAATAAAAATGTTTGTACAAGTTTACTAAACTTAGTAGTCAGTTTTATTGATATAAGATTTTAATAGGTAATCAAGACATAAAAAAATGTTTATGCAAAAAATCAATATCACATAAATTGCATTTTCATTTTCAGAATGTACTTTCACGAAATGACGCATTATGTTCTTTTCTCGAAATGTCCTTTCTAAAAAAACCTTTTCTTGAAACGTCCTTTCTCAAAGTAATTTTTTCGAAATTTCTCGAAAGGTTTGCAAGCTATCATGGAACAAATGAATATACATCATTATGATGATCATCGAACAAATATATACAAACAAACACAAATGCCTCTTCATTCAAGTAGAGTTGGAGACTTTCCTATTGTTCATTAGGGAATATGCATGTGTTTCAATTATTAAAAATAATAACATAAGTGGAAAGCTGAATCTGATCTCATCGATTCTTTATTTAAATCGTCTGGTTTTTCAGGAATATAAGCGTATAATGTATTGATTGGAATGGACTGGAATGAACTCGAATTCAATAAGCTTTGATTTTAAAATACTTGATGGCGAGTGCAGCTTGCAGCTCGCGTGTAGTTATTTTATATTAAAATAATATGCCATAATTAATGTGAGAAAAAACATTTTTTATTTCAAACAGAACTGACAGAATATCCATAGAAACCAATCAACAACTATAGACACAAACACCATACAGGATTGCTATCCATGAAGATCTAAATAACATCCCCACTCAATCCTATAAATTGTGTGCAAAAAACATGTTTCGGCCTGCCTACCCCCTTTGTTAACATATCTGCAGGCATCCTAACAGTTTCACAATATTTGATGCAAATCGACCCTTGCTCTGCTAACTCCCTAACAAAATGATACCGTACATTTATATGTTTAGAACGTTTCCCTATTACAGGAGAATACACCAATTTAGCAGCGCTTTGGCTGTCACTGTAAATTGTAACAGCTTCGCCTGTAAAACCAATCAGTTCACCATATAAACCATTCAATGATATCACTTCCTTTGAGACCTCACTAATGGAAATATATTCTGATTCTGCAGTGCTTAATGCCACACATCTCTGCTTAGCAGACTGCCAAGCCACCGCAGCACCACCAAAAACAAGAGCATAGCCGGAGAAAGACTTCCCATCAGGCCCGTTGCCCCAATCCGCATCTGCATAGGCAATTAAAGGACCATTACGTCTCTTGTAATGCAGCGATAGCTCCAATGTCCCCTTCAGATACCTAAGCACACGTTTCAGTGCTGCCATGTGAGTTGAGTCATTGCAGTTATTGAACTGGCTCAACATCGTTACTGCATACGATATATCTGGTCTTGTACAGCATGCTAAATACATTAGCGACCCGATAATTTCTTGATACCGCGGGTTCGCTTCATTCTTCTCTCCTGGTTTAAGTCGTAAGTTGACTTCTACAGGTGTACTTACTGGTTTAGCATCTGCCATTTGATACTTTTCCAAGACCTTTTTAATATATGCCTTTTGCGACAGATATAACCCATCATTCTTCCACAGAATATGGATCCCCAAGCACTCTTTTGCCTGTCCCAAGTCCTTTATCTTAAAAGAATCTCCAATCTGACGCTTTACAGTTTCCGCTTCCCCACTTTTGTCGGTAAATATATAAAAATCATCCACATAGAGGGCTATTACTGTAATACATTTCCCTTTGTTCTTTAAATACACACATGGGTCATATTTGCTTCGAACAAATCCCAAACGCAGTATATGGGCATGAATTTTTTGATTCCAGCATCTAGCAGCTTGTTTCAGACCATATATTGCCTTTTTCAGTCTACAAACCAAGCCTTCTTTCCCCTTCTGAATAAAAAAATCCGGCTGCTCCATATAAATCTCTTCCTCTAAATCTCCATTGAGAAAAGCTGTTGTCACGTCAATATGGTGAACGTTCAAATTTTTCTCAACTGCTAGTGCCAGCAGAAGACGAATCAATGACATTTTGACCACTGGTGCAAATGTTTCGAAATAATCTTCTCCGGGTTTTTGCGAGTACCCCTTAGCAACCAGTCTAGCTTTATGCCGCTGAACACTGCCATCAGCTCCAACTTTCAGTTTGAAAACCCACTTTGCTTTGACTACATTTCGATCCAATGGTCGGTTCACCAATTCCCATGTTCCATTAACAACAAGGGAATCGTACTCATCCTTCATCGCTTCTATCCACAGTTTTTTGTCTGACCGCTCCATGACATCTTGAACGGATACAGGATCAGGAGTTTCTGACACATGATAATTGTACACCATATCCTTGTCCCGCTTTGGAACCCTATCCCGTAATGGATAACGTGTCGCACCTTGTATATCTTCCACCTCAGGTCTCACAGTCCTTGTTGAAGGTTGCACATTTTCCGTTGTTTGAATTTCTAGTTCACCCTCTGATTCAACGGTGTCAAAAAAATAATCTGTGGGTGAGCTAGGTCTCTCTCCTTCAGATCTCGATTCAGCTTCCGGAATAGTTACTTCCAATCTCACTGGACCAGGAACCTTTGAGCTAGTAGTTCGTCCAGGAATGTTCTGTATTTGTACAGAGTCATTTCTCGAAACTGAAACTTCTTTCTTTTCAACCACGGGTACCTTTTCCATAAAGGTGGCATCACGCGCAATGACAATCCTCCTAGGATTTCCATTTAAATTTATAAAACGGTATGCCTTAGAATCACTAGCATATCCTGTCATTATCATCTCAACGGTTTTCGGATCAAACTTTCTGCGGCTATGATCCTTCACCAAAACCTGAGCTTTACATCCAAATATTTTTAGATTAGATAAATCCACTCTATCTCCCGTATACACGTCTTCAGGAACCTTATCCTTTAGTGCCATTGTTGGAGATCGGTTTTTCAGGTACGTGGCACATCTAACTGCTTCTCCCCAGAACTTCTTATCAAGTCCAGCATCGTGTATCATACACCTGGCCTTCTCTGTTGTAGTACGTATTGTATGTTCAGCTACTCCGTTTTGTTGAGGCGTGTAAGGTACGGATTTCTGATGTTGAATTCCTTGCTTTTTGAGGAAACTTTGAAGCTCTTCATTGATGTACTCTGAACCGTTATCGCTGCGTAATTTCTTAATCGTCTTTCCCGTCTGGTTTTCCACCATAGCCTTAAACTCTTTGAAGATAGCAGGTACTTCACTTTTCGATTTCAATAAATACAGGAAGGTTTTCCTGCTAAAATCGTCTACAAAGATCAGGAAGTACTTGTTACTCCCCCATGATTCTACCTCCATAGGACCTGCTAAATCTGAATGAACAAGTTCAAGTATGTCATTTGCTCTCTTACCTTTCCTCTTCGGAAACTTTTTGACGCACTCCTTCCCCTTGCAGCATCCTTCACACGGTTCCGTGCCCACCTCCTTAAAAGTCAGCCCATCTGCCAAACTTTTTAGCCTCACCATCAGAGATCCACTCAGGTGACCTAGTCTTCTATGCCATACATCGTATGAAGTAGAAGTATCCTGAGGACACGTCAAAACCATCGCTGCATCTTGATTGAAAACATATAACCCTTGTTTCTGTGGTGCTGTCAATGTTGGATTACCAGATACAGATAAATTACAATTTTTCTTATAAACCCTACAACAAGCCTCATCGAAAACTACTGTGTAGCCCTTACTACACATTTTACCTACAGACAGCAAGTTTGAGGTTAAACCTGGAAGCATAAGAACTTCTTCAAACCTAACAGAACGCCCCATAATGTAAACATTCCCCTGTTCATTAGAAACTAATTTGTGATTATTCGCGGTAGTCACACACTAGAACTTAGAACTAATGTCCTTTCTTTCTTCTAGAATGTGCACGTCAGACGTCATGTGAGATGTTGCCCCCGAATCGACGATCCACTGCCCTTCGCCACCCATCGCAGACAAAGCGGCGATCAACCCCGATGTCTCCTTGCCCTTCTTATTCTCAGAAGTGTCTGTCTTCTTTTCAGGCTTTAGTTCCGGGCACTGCCACTTGAAATGCCCTTTCTTTTTACACTGATGGCATAGTCCTTGAAAACCCTTCTTGTTTTTCCGCACTACCATCACTGTGTCTGCCTCAGTCTCTGTTGTCATATGCTTGTCCTTCCGTAAGCTCTCCTTTAGCAGCACAGCCATCACAGTCTCCGTCGAGATCTTAATGCCAGAATGCTCCAATGTCATAACGAGGGGGTTAAAGTCTTCTGTCAGACCCGCCAACATAATGATTCCGACAAACTCATCATCTAAACCCGCCTTTATACTGATCAATGACTGACTTGTAGTCTGGATCTCATTTAGATACTCTTCTATATTTGTGAATGAAGACAACCTTACGTTGAATAGCCTGCGCAGTAAATATAAACGGCGCATCAGGCCACTGTCCGCGTATGCCTTCTGCAGCGCCTGCCAAGTTTCTCTTGCTGTATTGAGTGACATAATCATGGGAAATATATTATCCTTACACATGAGGCATATTTTGCTTCTAGCCTTGGCATCCTTCTTCTTCGCTTCAACTGTATTCGGCTTAAAATCCTCATCTATGCAGTCCCATAAATCGAGGTCGGTCAACATCATCTTCATAGCGAAAGACCATGTGGATGGCTTAGTTCTTAAAGTCACTTAGTCCATTTTGACACTTTTATGGTAGGGACGTTTTATTGTCAAATATTATTTATTTTAGGTAAAATTGTTGTATAAAAATTTGGATTAAAATTAGAAACGTAGTTCTTAGGACACTGTTTAATGTATCGAACTCAAAAGTACAATAACATTTATAATATTTTGCACAGATAATTCTTTTAATATGGACTTATCACAAAATCAATGGAGTTGGATACTTTTTAGCAAAATTCTTTGGATTTCGTGACATTTTTCAATAATCATCTCTTGTTAACATTTAGTAATCATATCTGTTTATCTCTAAATTGCTAATAATTAAGGAATACTGCTTATATTACTAATAATAATAGTAGTGCTTTTGTTGCCATCTAATAATCTTCTTCTGACGAATCAATTATTTCTTCTTGCCCCATTGCAGCAGATATTTCGGCTGTTTCCAACAAATCTAAATAAAAGCTTCTTTTCTCAACAGGCACATAAACCAGAAGCTTTTTGATGTCACGAAGCTTTAGTGGTTTTATAGGTGTCATCCCTTGGTAACAGTCTTCCAGGTCATTGTTGATGATTCCACCCATACCAACACGATAAAGTACAAACTTTTTGAAATTTTGACCAGTCATTGATGCAGACGATTCAGGATGGTGGTGCTTTTGAAAACGTGCTTTGCGACACACAGATATTCCAGCTATTGAGGGTTTTATATGAGCTTCATACAAGCTCTTATAGTCCTTAATTTTCAAGACACGATCTCCAGTGATTTCTTTATCACGTAGGTTTTTTTCCAGAAATACAACTTGAAATTTATCAGTGATTCGCGAACCCTCTATCAGATCTACGTAGTAGCCAGGTGTGTAAACCTTTTCTGATTTTATGCGTTTTCTCTCTATCAGCGCGAAATCTCGATCTATCGGCATCATCGAATGACCTGGAATAGGGTATGATATCGTAACTTTTTCAAATATGTTATTTGTGCATAATTGATCCAGGAAAGTAAAGAGATAGCGGTTTTTATTCTGGCTGAAACAGTTATCGCAAAATAGTTCCAAGTGGGTATGTTCTGGACGTTTGTTGTGCTTGATGTAGTCTGCCAAAGCCGTCAAAACTTCATTGGGACCCTTTTGCCCATAATTTTCGGTATAGACATACATGCAAGCGGTATTTTTGCTGAGGTCGTGAATTCCGAAGTTGTGTAGCCATAACTGACGCAAGTAATACTCTACTGAAACGTTTGTTACGGGAAGAGGTAAATTTTTTTGGTAGTCGAAGCAAAGTGATAATTTATCATTTTGTTTCTCTGCTTCAGTTTTTGTGATTGATTTTAGAAACACTTCTGCCTTTCTTAAATGTAAATCTTTTTCTGTATTCAAGGCTTTAATTTTTTGTGTATCCTTGTTTATAGCTGCAAAATCTATTTCAACTTTCAGTTTTTCACACGTTGTGCAAATATCCTTTCTAGGTAACCCAAAAGCAATATTAAAATCTTTGTTAAAAATTTCGTTAAATTTGCTGTACGTCATTTTCACTCCAGGGTTATCACATTTGAATTTTCTGTGTAGTTCAGCAACTGAAAGGTTGGAATCGACGTATTTCTTATGCTTGTTGCATTCTCTTGAATAATGAGATTCCCGAGCTGGTATACTTTGGATAAAATTGTGAACTTTTTTAATCACTTCTTGACTGTATATAGAATGACTCTGTCTTCCTCTCAAATCAGTTATATCTTTTTCTTTGTGTTGTACTTTGCGCTGTAGTCGTTCCCTTTTGATTCCGTGAATAGCCAAAAACGCTTTCTGACATACATCTACCCTTTTTTTCTTCAGGCTCACATGATATTTGAAAACCTTTCGTGGTCTTGCTTTTGTCGGAGAATTCAAAGGGCGAAATCTTTTAGGATCTGTTTCTTGTAAACATCCCTGCAAGTAAATATTTTGCTGTGTATGTGATGATAAGCCAATGAATTTGTTAAAAATACTGCTTACTTCCTTTTCTGATATTTTGTCACTACATTTACAACGACATGCTGGTATTTTGCGCATAATGTGTTTCTTAATATTTTCTTTTATATTCAAATTTTTCTTCCATGTCTTTGGGTTGGCAGTCTTTTTTTTTCCTTTTTTGTTATGTGCTAGTGAATCTTCTATATTTTCATTCTCAACTTTTTCTTCTTCCAAATAAAATTCACCAGTACTTTCATTAAGTACTAAGCTCTTTGTTGAAGTTCCTTCTGTCATTTTAAAAGTTGTGCCAGTTTCCATAATATTGTCTTCATCCTCAATATCGCTTTTTGTAGCATCACTATCAATTTCGTTATTCAATAACATTTCTCCCGTTTGTTCATCTAATCTTAGTGTTTTAATACTATTTTGATTGTTGTATACTATTTGGTTCGTGCCAGCCTGCAAACTAATTAAAAAATTCTTTTAATGCATAAACCTTCTTGTGTATTTGCATGAAAATGAACTCCCAAAAAAGAAAAATTTAATTTAAATCATGTATTGTATTTGAGGGTAGGTAGTAAATTTTACTACCTACCCTCAAATACAAAACTGACACTAAATAAGCTGGCTTATAATTCATATATAATATTGAATATATGAAATTAAGCCAGCTTCTTTAGTGTTCGTTTTAAGTACCTACAATATGTTGAGCTACTTAAACTTTTCTTGAAAACATTGTTAATAAAAGTAAATAAAATATTCTTACGCAAACCTAAAATACTTACCTCGTCTCTGCATGAACCTGGATGCGTATACCGCAGTTTTTCTGGGGTGTATCTTCATCATTTAATATACCGCAATCATTCATTAGCCTGAAGAAAAACCATTTTTTTTTAGAAAGTTTAGTTGTTATAATTAAAGCTAAAATTGTATGGAAAACTACTTACCGTCGAAGTTTATCCTCATTCATGGTGAAATAAGCACATTCAGAAGCACTTTTCACCTTATTTTTGATATACAGTTGTTGCACAAAGTTTTTGCCGTAACGTATTTAAACTGTGAAAAAAACGGTCACTGGTGTAGCCAGGACATAGACTCAAAATTGAAGGACTTAGTTACTTTTAAATAAAAAATAAGTAACATAGTTACTTTTTGCTTGAATTTACGCACTGCTTTGTACTTTGTTACTTTAAGAATTGAACTGAATGGAGTTAGAGACTTTAGGAATTGGGAAAAACGCACTTAGAGACACTTTAGAGAAAAAAGGGTAAGACCCGACGAAAGAGGGAAATAAGAGAATTTTTTTGAACTGGTAATATAAAAATGGCAAAATTAGGACTTAGTGACTTTAAGAACTAAGCCATCCATGTGCCATAATTGGCTTGACCGCCAAGCTTCTCAATATTGTAACTTACGGTTTGCATTTTTACAACTTCCTGTGCGTTTTCTCAACAATAAACAGGTTTGGCTCTGGGCCCATAACCTGATGGCGAGTGCAGCTTGCAGCTCGCGTGTAGTTATTTTATATTAAAATAATATGCCATAATTAATGTGAGAAAAAACATTTTTTATTTCAAACAGAACTGACAGAATATCCATAGAAACCAATCAACAACTATAGACACAAACACTAGAGAATGCAAAACCGGTGCGAAATGAAAACCGGTTTTTATTTTCGGTTTGCTAAAAAAACCGGTTTTAAAACCGGTTTTTCGGTTTTGAAAAAATATATAATGAGGCAAAAAGTTTGCGAATTTTGCTGTAGAATTACACATTTCTCAATATCAAGATCAGTATAAGTTATTATTTTAAAGAATTGGCTTGTCATAATTTTAATTATGTCACAAAAAGATGCTTTGAAAGGAATGAATCTAAGCTAAATTCTATGAACGACTTGCTTGATACTGGATAAGTGGATATGGATTCTGAGGTGTAAGGGTAATTGTACGTAAATAAGTACAAAAAACAAAGACATAAATAATTCTAGCAGTCTTTATTATTGTCAGTTGCTTACTGAACAGTACCTCAAGTGCAATCAATAAAAAAATTAAAAATGAAACAAAACTTAAAGTTCTAAATCAAACAAAAACAAAACTTGAAGTCAAACTTGAATCAAACAAAAACAAAAAGAAATCAAAATGGTGGCACGTTTTTAGTTGTTTTAAAATTGTTCATGGCCAAGGATATAAGTCCTTCAGCCGAATATAATTTTGAGTGTTGCCCGAACAAGAAAACAAAATTTACTGACAAACCGAAAAACCGGTTAAGTGAACAATGAAAACCGTTTTTTTTGTATGCTTGAAATAACCGAAAAACCGGTTTTTTTGAATTCGGTGAAACCGGTTTGCATTCCCTAACAAACACCATACAGGATTGCTATCCATGAAGATCTAAATAACAATACTTGCAAAGAAAGGCTACACCACTTATACACTACACACACAATCACTTTGATTTAAGAGGTTAACCAATTAAGAAGGCAATGAGGCGTTTTCTATTTAAAAAAAGTGTTAGTTCCAAAAATTAAAATAGATGGCGTGAAGTCGTTTGAAATTGTTTATGTCAAACTTGTCAATGTTCATTTCAGTTCGTTCGTTCATTTCGTTTAAAAACAAAAAACTCTTTATTCATTGCAGTTTGTAGTTTGTTTCATAGGAAAATTACCACCATACGTAATCGACTTTACGTGAAAGACTTGTATCCATGGCCAGGAATAACTAAAAAATATTAAACGGGGTTTGACAGAACAGATTCTGTGCTTCTTACGCCATCTAGTAAAACATCACGAACTTTTCTTTTTTTTAAACAAACGCCTCATTTAAGAAAAAAAAATATATATATTAAAATCTCTCACAAATATGGAGAAAACAAAAAAAGAAAAGATTTTTTTTTCTGACAACACCGAAAGCAAAATGCTAT
Organism: Erannis defoliaria; assembly: GCA_905404285.2. Lineage (NCBI taxonomy): Eukaryota > Metazoa > Arthropoda > Insecta > Lepidoptera > Geometridae > Erannis > Erannis defoliaria. The sequence goes on along the minus strand of FR990091.1, from coordinate 8,674,390 downwards.
GACACCTAATTTCACGAAAATTTGCAATAAGTTGAGTAAAATACGGACATTAATTGAAACTAACATGTGGAAAGAAATTCCATGGCATCCAGGCATCTTTTGTGTGTTCGGAGTACGAGTCACAACTTTTTACAACATATTTACCCATTTTTTATGTTAGACATATGTACCTACCGAATTCATCGGCTATTGGCTTTTGCTATTGGTTTTGGTTCTCTATTGAGAATGATAAGTGCTGCGTACCGTAATGCGCTAAAAGTGATAATATCGCGAATCCGACCAAAGTGATAAGTATTACTCGATCAAATCAAAGCCCTTATATTTAGTGACTATTCAATTTGGTCGGATTCGCGATATTATCACTTTTAGCGCATTACGGAACGCAGCAAAGATAATACGTCAAGTTGTTAGCATATGTTAGTTGTAATGCATATTTCAGGTAAGGCCGCCTTGAAGCGGAAACTTCAGATCTAGTGAAACATAATAATATCATTGGTTTTGTGGTGTTGTGAAATTTATGCATTTATTACTAGAGCTAAATTATTATCGTTATGCTTGATATTCATATGGCGATTACATTTTATGCTGTAAGTATTATGATTATGGTACTAGTTGTTATGCGGAAGTACTATATGCGTAAACATTTATGCAGCTTAATTGTTAAGCGTAATGATATTTCTGCGAAGGTTACAGCTGTAAAGTTGTAATCAAAGAAATGTTGTAATAGCTAATCGACACTAAGACATTTGTTTTTATGCGTTCCATTCCAAATCCAATAGGGACCGGATAATGTCATTTTGGCTTGTAGGATTTAGCTCCTCTCTCAATAGAGAGCTAGATCCTCCAAGTACTTAATCACTGCATTTTGGTTTAGTTCCTATGTTTAGTTCATACAAGGAGGTATGGAAAAGTACCACTATAACCTGCTTATGGAAAATGTCCTGTCCTAAGTTACTGGTCCTAAGCCTTCATGACTAGGAGGATCTAGCTCTGGCTGGGTATATAATCAAAGTCTTATGACTGTGATTTTATGACTTATTTGACCAGTTACTATCGAAAACTTGAATAAAGGCATAATATAATACATAATACTTGACATTGGCAGTATGAACAAAGTGCGATGCCAAATCAGTTATATTATTCTAAAATATCAATGTCAAAAAAACGGATTTTGTCAGCCGACTGAAAATAAATGTGGTGACATACGGTCAAATAAGGTCGATAATAGGATCATCAATATTTACAACATTAATTTGCAGGCTCAAATAGAAAGATCAAAGATGCAGTTTCAAGAAAACTAATAAAAGTTGTGGGTACCTACTACTCGGTCGGTCGTTTATCATCAGGCAAGTTGGAGAACAAAGGTAGATCTATTTTTGATTATATTGATATCATGTTTCATTATTAAGTTATATATTCCGACAGTATTTCGATCAAATCTGGTGATCTTTTTCAAGGTGTAAAAACAGAGCCCGACTCACGCGAATAAACGTGAGTAATCGCGTAATTTATTAATCAAATAAAAGAAAATGTCAAGTTTTCATGGTAGATCTATTTGATATCAAAAGAAACTAAACACCAACTGCTGGGTACGCTGCCGACTGGTAGTGGGTTTGAGCATTTGGATTGTCTCTAGACTTTCATCGGTCTGGATACAATCCTTTTGTTTTTTGTTGTGTAGTAGGCTAAGTAGTCATTGTAGATTGTTGTTATTAAAATAACACCAATAAAATATTAATAATGAAATATTTCAATCCGTCTATGACTGATGATTCGTACAACCTTTTAGCTAATCTAGCGCCATTCTGGAGGGGTTGAAACAGTTGTTTTCTGCTTACAGTTGGACACTTTTTCAACTTGTCTCCCATAAAAGACAGTTCTCCTTACCTTCCATACTCTAAAGGACCTGGGTATGTCCTTGCAACCAGACCCACCTGAGGACGGGCAGCAGCGTCCTCTTGGTTAACGGTGGTGAGCATTCTACGATCCCCAAGCCGCCTGCCAAGCGTGGGGATTATGGCAACACCTCTCTATTGGGAGGCCTTCGTCCAGCAGTGGACGACTTATAGCTGACGACGACTCTTTAAAGGGGAAGCCTTCATCCAGCAGTCGTCTCTGGCTGATAATGATTCCTATACAGAATATTAGGTTTAGTGCGTTCTTTTTTTTTTTTAGTTTAGGTAACAACGACATATTATATTACATTATTATCTGCCAAATTTACCGGTACTATTATTTTTCTATTATAATAATTACCGTATATTATATTTTTGTGGAATATTGTGGAAGTACCTAGTAATAAAAATAAGTAAACACTACCTAATGTAAATGGTTTCCCCACATCTTAAGGAGGAATCTCGCTGCAGCAAACGTTATGGCAGGCGATCGATGCTGTGTTGCGCGCGCCGGTGTGACGTCACTGTCGCCGGGCGGGCCGACCAAATCATTTTGAAAGAACTGAACGCAAATACTTTTAGCTTTTACAAGAGATTGGTCATATATTATGCCCATGATTTCACTTTTTTAATTCTTGTAGCAAGGAAATATATTACTTTAAAGTTTTAGCCGTATTTCTTATTTTGTAATCATTCAATGCTATTTTTATACGTAGAAAACTGAGTTTAGACTAAAGGCGTTTAGATTGTTGGAGGATAATGAATTAAGTATAGTTCTTAAAATGTAGGTAAGTTATCCAAGCGCTAATAATACTTACGACTTATTTCCAAGCATTTACCTACTTAAGAAACAAATTATGATAAAAGTTACGATTCTTATCCTTATCATCATATCGCTCCAAAATAGTGCGTCAAACTAAACATACTGTGCGTCAGTAGATATGTGGAAAAATTACTTTAGTATTATCTTTAAGTCACTTGTCAAGATGTGGGATTAATGCTTTATAATAATTGCTATTGCCTACCATGTCAAGTAAAAAATTGCAATTTTAGATTTCTGTTACTTTAATGACGTCGCTATTGCCTACCATGTCAAGTAAAAAATTGCAATTTTAGATTTCTGTTACTTTAATGACGTCTATTTACTTGCCATAATAAAATTGATTTATATTAGATACGTAGGTATCTGCTAGATTGATAAAAAATATTGTAACTGTTAGCCTTTAAGTTGGATGGGCTATCCAACAGTATTTTAATAAAAACTTATGAAAATTAACGTACCAATCTCACTAAAGCAAGTTAATCTAGACAGTGACCCGAGGAGTCGAGTGGTGTTTTTTTAAATTATTATATCATTCTATATACGTACTCCATGTTATAATATAAAAAATTGTGACTCCCCAACCATCGTATGTCATGTAACATAATAGGTAGATAATTGATCAATACCTAAATATACTCGTAGTTGCGAACATAAAATCATTGGATAGACAGATTGACTCTACTTTGTTTAGTCTGTGCTGTGCATTGTTAGAACTCGAGCTATTTTAGATGTGTATCTAATGTAGCTGCTCGAGAGTGTGATAAAATATGTTTTATGAACATTTTAAGTCTTATCATACAATATTATTGAATACTCTTAATAGCCACAGACTAACAAGACCTTGACATTGACTTTAAACTTTAAAAAAATTAATCAATCAATGTAATGGTATAAACTAACAAAAAAACACGATTTTGTCCAAAATCATCTAACAAACACATATTGTATAATTTGATAAATTTGTACACGATAAAATAATTATTCTGATGCATTTTTACAGAAGTGAAAAAAGATAGAGCTCCTCCAAGATTATTTGTCTTGATTTCTGTAGGTACTGCGCCGGACCAAGCAAGGGTAAGACAAAGTTCAATGTAACATTACATTAAGAATGCTATAGTGACTGCGATAGGCCTCTTTGGCTTATTTCACTTTTGGGATTATTATAATTTGATTTCTTTCGAAAAACATTAATTAAGCCAGTAATCGCCATAAAAAGAAAAAGCAAAAAATAAAATGCAATAAAATATGCAATTAAAGTTTTTAGAAACTACCTAATACATATTTTTAGGCATGAAGTTAAATTTTTTTTTATTTGTGTGGTGTACATGAGAGATTTAACAATCAAAAATGATTAGGTGACTCAGCTAGGCACAATAATAATTAATGAACATTGCTATTTTGCAGTTCTGAATAATTCAATCATCTCCCGTCTAAAATTAGTTGATCACGAACCACGTCACCTTGTCAATCTAAAATGCTACAAACGATCCCGTATTGTTTTACGTGTATTTCGGTACACGTTACGCAAGGTCCCTGTTTCCCATCTTCTGTCAACCTTGAACTGTTCGATTGTGTTCCTGCTTGGTATTAATCATAATGTCAGCGATGTCGATTTGATTAGCGGATTTGTATTATTATATCTGGGTTCGGGTAGTTTAAGAGAATCTATCTATTTTAATATACCTATAAAATTTGGTATAAAATCCATGAAGAAGAGTGAAAAAAAAACCTAAGTATATTTGAATATAAATAAATGTATTAAAATAACAACAAAATATATTTAAATGAAGATTGGTCTGAGTGGCGCGCTTTAAGAAAGGCCTCGTAGGCTGATTATGATGATAATTAATATACTTAGGTACTTATAAAAGTTGTTTATCTTGATGTACCAAAGACGTATTTAAGAGGTTATGCGCAAGTTACCAATAACCCTGTATAGTAAATTATTAATTTAAAATAAATAATTGTTATTGAGTTATCTTTGAGATAGATAATCAATATTTTATGTGGCACAATAAGTTTTTACCCCTAAAAAACAATTGTAAAAAAAATCATGGAGGTATTACAATATACGTTTACTTCACTCACTTCACCTTTTCATTACATTTTAAATTAAATCATTATGATGACGTCAAATATTGTACTTCTATGTAAACATTTGGTTAATGTTATCATTTGACGCCAATTTGACGCACAAATACTGGTAATGAAGCACGTAGGTACCTGCAAGGCAATAGAGTGACAACTAATCTTTTCAGGCTTTGATTACAGTTTCAGTGTCAACGGGAGTGCAAATAAGTATATACTATTAATATACCACAACAACAACATACAACAACATGAACACAACACACACAACAACAACAAACACACACACACATACAACCACACACGCACACAACCACACACACAAAACAACAACAACAATTTCATTAATTACATTAATACAAAACATTACGTATTTTTTCTTATTTTACGTAATTTTTTTGAACATACAATTTTTAACACTACTGTATCTAGTACTTAATGAAATTTGACATGTAACTTTGGTGTTATCAATAAACTAATGTATTATAAGTAGTACTAAATACTGTATAAGTATACATATACTTCCTATACACTATAATCACGTGAACTTACTACAACTTTTTAAATTATGGTAATTATTTTAGATACTGCTAGAAGCATGTAATAGTTATAAAGGAATTTCACAATACGAGAAGGCACATTTTAGATGCAAATATTTTAGAATCTCAAATATTATACTTTTATTTTATTTTTACCTGCCTTTCTCGGCGAAAACTTAAAAGACTATTATTCCGAGCAGACTTATTAGATTATATATATATACCTACCAACAGAGCCGATTATCAAATGATTAATAATTTGTTCAGTTTCTATTCAGCTACGAACCTACTTTTTATTACTTGAAGTACCTATTTATTTTATCAGTCATTTTAAATAATAATTTATTTATAAAAAATATGAAAAATATGTATCTCAGTGTGCGACTCATCAGAATCAACCCCTTTATAGGAAACTTATATCTAGCTCAGTAATTCAAGCCGATTAAACATGACCAATCTAAGTACGTTTTGCTCTACCTACCTATTATAATTATGTATTATACCTGGAACTACAGTACTAATAACTACTAATAGTAATTATGTGTACATGTGGTACGCTAAACATCACATTTCTTTTAAAATCGATCGGTTAATACAAGCGCAGGGCTTATCATTCACTGACGTCGCGCTCTCGCCTCGCCTGACGCATGCGCGTCTGGCCAACGTCTATTCCGTACGGATATAGACGAATGTTGGATCGTACATATTTTCGTAGATTGCAGAGTTCTTTTCAACGTGGTCGCATTACTATACGGCCGGAATTCACGTTCGTTCGAGCGTTTATCTCTATTTTTGTCGCATCGCGATATATGTAGATAACGTTGACGTTATAATGTAATATTTTATCAATTATGAGATAACAGAACAGCTTCTATTCATATAACAATAAATGAAAAGTAAACTGCGACAGAACGCGCCACCCGAGCTGTTGTCGAATGGTGTGTGTAGCGCAAGTGTAGCGCATACGAACTGTGTTCGCGAGCCCTCGTGACCGTGTGTAGCGTAGCAACGTCAGTCAGCAAAACGGACTCGGATTGCGCGGTCGCGCGGCGCGTCTCTCGGTGCTTGTAGTTTTTTAGTTTGACAGTTGGCGCGTTTTTCGTTTCTGTTCAACTTATTTTAGATATTTCTTGTGGAATTCATAGATTTTAAGCTAGTGTTAATCTGTGTTTTTCTGTTTTAAATATCGAGTGTTCGACTGGATTTGTGAATTTTCACGCCGGCTGTGAGTTGTGGAAGCACGCGCCGTGCTTCGGTCGTGTTGTGCACGATTTTGTGATTTCTCTCAGAGGAATTGTTTCGTGGACGTGTTTGCACTTCTGTTGGCCGACAACGAGGTACGTACCACAGTACTTGCTATATAAACTACTAGAATACCAGTTTTAATTGGTAACTTTTACTTCCTTTCGCCGGACAATTTCTCTTGCGTTCCCGATAAACTCGTTCCAAATATAGCGTTTTAGCCTCGTTTTAATGTGAGTTTACGCCGGATAGTTGCTGTGTTTAAATTGGGTTTTGTGTAGTTCACGTTATATTAGTGATTTTCCCGTGGACCGGGCGAGCTGCGAGCGGTGAGCCGACATACAGCTGTGTGCGTAATGTGTAAAAATAAATAGGTACGTGGGTATTATCGAGACAAACCGGCTTCGCTAGGACACCGTATTATTAGAGCGTATTATACAATAAATGCTTGGTACAACAGCTAGGTTATGTTTATAGTGATGAGCAGGGTTCAAGGCGGGATACTGTCTGTATTGCACTCACTGGTAACTTTTACAAAGGATTACCATCCTTTGGACAGCCAGTGGTAAGATTCATAATAGAATGTTCCTCATGCAAGGTACTTAGAACTGGGTCAATATCAATAATACAAGATACCTACCTACTACTAGTATACAATAAATGCATGGTTAAGACGCTATACTATTCACACAATCAGCTGGATGTAGTAAGAATTAATTGTAATTTATTTTTGTTGTGATGTTCATATTTAACTTATGAAAGTTATTTGCATCTTTTTTAATTTCCTAATGCCTTCATACAAAATGGGACTATCCTAAGAATAGTAAGTCAGTTATTCGTCTGTTCCTTGAAATCAAATTTAAAAACTATTTCTGTGGTTACAAACAAGAGACGGATTAGCTAATCCAAAGAAACTCCAAAATTATGAATAAAGCCCAAAGTGAGAGAAAAAGGTAGTACAAATTTTAGAGTGATATTAATATTTAAGTGCTATTTAGTTTTACAAATGGTTACAATATGTTCTAACCTTCATGGAATATCAGCAAGTCTGCCTTTGCAGTTCGTGTTTCAGCATCAATGGAAGAGTTGCAAAGCATTTTATACACAAAAGTCATAAATCAAGAATTGTATTGACCTAATCTCACAACCTATAAAATGTAGTATTTGATTTAGAAATAATATATTACTGGTGGTCTTAATAATGTATGCATGCAGTAATTTTTACACAACTGCCCAAAAAAAGGAGTGTAATGTTTTCAGAGTTCATGTATCTATGCGAGTTTCTTTATTCCATCATAACTTCTAAATGCCTGAACAGATTTAGATGTCCCTTTTTTTTTTTTTTTTTTTTTTTTTTTACGTTGGGAAATGCACTTACGCATACCCTCCTGCCAGGGCGCAGGAGGGTTATGTCGGACTCGATGCCAGAGTGAGACTCGATGGCACCCCTACCGACTAAAAACCCAACGGTGTTCCCACACTGCGCCTATTGTCGAGGTCACGGGTACGCTCTCGCATTCATCCGCGACCTCGACGGCGCCGCCCTTTCGGGCCCACCACGGGGAGCCGAAGCTCCTCCCGCACCGATGACGATGTGTCCGAACACCCAGACACATCGTGCATCCACCTCGGAGGCCATGCCAGCGAGATGGGCGCCGGACGGCCCTACGTCCGAACGCCCTGGCCTCCATGCGGCGGGTCAGGTGAGTGGCCCCGCCGCCTGCCACTTCGGCCGTTGGGGTTGGGGAGCTCTGGCCTGTCCCCATCCCGCAGCCCCACCACAACACACCCGGTGGGTGCCCCCTCAAGGAAAGCCCTTGATGAGGCCACCACCTGGCCGTCCCTCCTCGCTCTCCACTGTGCCCTCTGCTGATCAGAGGGACACGCGGAGAGCCCTCATGTCCGGACCAGGTCCGGACCCACGAGCCCAGCCCCTGCCGTGGCCTTTGGGAATGGAGAGCTTTGGCCCCTCTGGCCTGTCTCCATCCCTCAGGCCCGTGCAGTGGCCTAGCCCGCCCCCCCGGTGGCCGCTTCCGCGGCCCCACCTCGGGTACCTCTTAGCTTCACCGTGGGGACACTTCCCACGGCTACTAAGCCCCCCCGCCCCGACAAGGCGGGTACCCACGGGGGGGAGATTTAGATGTCCCTATGGAGTTTCATTAGAATCCTTACATCTCCCAGGCACTGGCAACACCAGTAACAACATTTTTGAAAAATTGTTGCCGGCTATGGCTGTCCTTTTTTTTTTATTTGGCTTGGGGAGCCCTATTTTGAAAACACCAAAGGCAGGTTCAACCCAGCTCATAGAATCATCATAAATAGCTGTGATTAATTAAATACCTAAATAAATAAATTGGCATTTCACACAGCACCATTTAGCCCCAAACTAAGCAAAGCTTGTATTATGGGAACATAGCTGATAGAATACTTAATATATTTTTTTTAGTAAATATATATACCTAGGTACTTATTATACATGTATGTAATACAACAACCAGACACAGAACATACAGATGTATGTTCTGACTACGAAGGTGGATTGACTGCCTAATAGCTCAGATGATGGTATCTATGCCTTGAGAGCTGTACGGTGTGGGTCCGATTGCCGCCCAGAACAAACATTTATGTGACAATCGGACCATTTATGTGCCAAATATGTCACATAAATGGTCCGATTGCCACCCAAAATATTTATGTGACATGTTTTCTGTTTCTGTTTTCACTTAGAGATTGTGCCTCTTTAGAGTTTAGATAATAGCTCAATGCTGCCCAACTAACAACTTTTTTTTTTTACTTGTTACATTCAGTGTTACTTGGGATGATTTAAGGATTCTAACAATACCCTACATCTACATCTAAATCTCGGATTTAAGATTATTTATTTCTCAAAAAGAATTACAATTCACTTGTATGAGAACATATTTAGCATACAAAAATATTACATACCGTACATTTTTAAACAAAAATAAGGGTAGGTCTATTATTCTTTAGCAAATCGCATTCAAACCGGTAGCCAGCCTGGCTGCTCAATGCGCGCAGGACTTGTTATTGTTTTATCTATGTAGCGAAGCCTAAGCGTATCTGGAAGTGGCTCAGCGTACTTTGCGTAATATGTTAATTTATTATTATTATTATTTATTAAATCTGTTCAGGCATTTAGAAGTTATAGTGGAATAAAGAAACTCACATTCATACATGAACACATACATGAACCGTGAAAACATTACACTCCTTTTTTGGTTGGTCGTGTAATAAAAAAGCATGTTTCTTGAATGGGAATGATGATGATGGCTCTTGCTGGGGAATTTCCTGAACTTACTATGAAAAGTTTACCTGGTTTCCTATAAAATTCTTATTACGCAATCCTTGAAAGGAAGAGAGAAGGATGATCAAGCAGGGTAGGCTAACCGTCTTACCCATAAAATCCTAAATCCCACTGTAAATATATTTTTGTGAAAAAAATTACAATTTCTTTGGAATTGCAAATGAGTTTGAGAGTTTGAGAATTGAGTTTGAAAAAAAAGGAAGAACACTTTGTAACTAAAATAGGTTTAAAATAGGATTTATTGTTTTATGGTTATGACGGTAAGTAAAGTGATAAGCAATCATTAGCACCATTCAAGTACCTCGCACTAACACAAATGACTAGCAGTCACCTTACATTACAAGCACCAGTCATGAAGTAATGCATGTGTTATTACTCTTAACATCATCATAAGCGAGAAGACGTCCACTGTTGGAGGAAGACCTCCCTCTTAATAGGGAGGAATTGCCATTATCCCCACGCTTGGCAGGCGGCTTGAGGATTGCAGAGTGTTCATCACCGTTAACCGATGAACCGATGTTTTTTATATAGTAAAAAAAAAAAAAAAACCGAGAGGATGCTGCTGCCCATCCTCCGGCGTATCTGGTTGCAGTTTTAGGACATACCCAGGTACTACTTTTAACATATACCTACATAATTATTAGCAACTAGCTGTGCCCTGCAGGCTCACCCGCGTGATGATGAAAAACGGTGATGATGATGATTATAAAAAGTAGCCATAAGTTATTCTGGAAATAAGCCATCTACACTCTTGAGTTTCATCCAAATCCGTTCGGCTGAAACAATTTTAAAGAACCCATTAATGACCTAGCTCAGTACTTATGTCAGCATTCTTTCTCGTGTGCAGTGTTACCATATAATGTCAATTTGTCTAAATGCCAAAAATCCAACCACCCACACATTTTTTTATGGACTTAAGGCTTGTCTTTCATGTTTTATCACTCACTACCTTTCCTTTTGCTAAGCAAAGATGCTGTCTACGATGGAGCATGCTTGCCTTAAAAAACCGATTCACTAGAGAGCCAGATTGTATCCATCGCGAAACACCCACTCAAATCTCCTAACTCGCCCACCCTCAAGGTAACTCACCTACAAACGTTATTTATTCTTTATGCCCAACATTTATCCTCCTAGTTAAAACAGCTAATGATCACAATATGGAAACTTTTTAAAAGTTTATTACCGCTAAATACTGACATCTCAACTGACATTTATTGCCAGCCAGAGCTGCTCAACCAATTTTACTGGCGGGTAAAAAAAAAACTTAACCTACAAAATCCTGCCTGCTTATGAAATATTATTGAGCAACAGTAATTATCTAATTCTAATTCTGAATGGGGGTGATGAGTCCTGCACTGATGTCCCGCTTAGGGTGTATTGTGCATTCCCACCCTACCAGCCTACCCAAACCAACCGAGCACCTTAAAATACCGGAACACCGCCTTGGGTCACTGGCATATTGGCAACTGGCTGGCACCAGTAGTGATGTAGACAAAATAAATATTTTGATTTATTTGTATAGTAAGGACATAAATACCTATAAAAACATTTTCCAACTATGAATGTCTTCTCTCTTCTAATAATATCTGAGCTTATATTGGTGAGTGGATTGATTAAAGTATATTTGCTACTTTGTGGCTTACAGGCCTGAGATTGAGCAGCCTCGCTCAACCATCAATAATTCTTCAGGTTTTGATATCTACTCATACCTTTATTAAAAACAATGTTATGTCATACATCAACAGCTGTAAGACGTCCACTGCTGGATGAAGGCCTCTCCCTTAAAGGGAGGTTTTGCCATAATCCTCACGCTTGGCAGGCGGCCTGGGGATCGCAGAATGGTTACCACCATTAATTGAGAGGACGCTGCTGCCCGTCCTCCGGTGGTTCTGGATGCAGTTTAAGGACATACCCAAATGTTATGTGAATGTGATATTTTTGTTATCGTCATCATCAGACAGAAGACGTAAAACCGTATTATTTATACTGTACTAAACTGTTATAGGTAATTATAGGTAATAATCCATGCAAAGGCATGGAGACCATAATTATGATTTCAATTATTGTTTTTGGTCTTGCAAAAATGTATCTAAGTATTTTTTACTGAATTTGGCGTTCGATCCAACTTCCATGTATTTGTAAATAAAATAAATATCGGTGGACATTTTTCACACAGCGCCATCTAGCCCCAAACTAAGCAACGCTTGTACAATGGAAACCAGATAGCTGATAGAATACTTGTATACATTTTTTTGTTGTAAATACATACTTATAATACATACACAGAACAAACATCTATGTTCGTTACATAAATGTTTGCCCTTGGACCCACACCCTACAGCTCTGAAGGCAGACATGCTACCAACTGTGCTTTAAGGCAGTCTGCTATAATCTATACTTTTGGTCCCTAATTTTCTCTATGTACAATTAGTAGGTACACAGCAAATATGTATAGAATAGAGTTGTATGTTAATATTGTTGGTGTATTGATATTTTGTTTGGCCTCCTGCCAGACTGTAATATTATGGAGGTTGAATGTGCAGTCAGAATGAAGTATCCATTCAGCGCTATAAATCTTTTCCATCGTATTCATAAAAGGCCGGTATCAGGCTAGTTGTCCTCGTTACTCAGGAAAATAAAATAATATGCAATGATTTCTATATAGCTAGATGCGCCTGAGTTAAGAAATCGATAGACTAAAATTCTCTTTGACTAAAAGTCAACGCCATCTCTCGGATTTCGCGGTCACTACGTGCAGCGCCAGTAAGGTGTGGTAGAAGAAGCCCAAGCTGTACGAAACTAGAACCGACTTACCTATTACCTAAAAATATTTTGTTTTGTGTAAAAGCATGTTTTGTTTAACTTTAAATGTTGACTTGTTGGTCATTAGAAACGCCACATTTTTTTTACTGCATTTTGAAATTTAATTCGTACAGCCCTTCACCACAAATTTTGGCATTTTGAACTCAAGTGATCACGTTGGACGTGCGTCGCAGACTGTGCCGACATCGGTGTCAATGCGTTTCTTTGACACCGACGAATGGGCGACATTTTAAAATGTCCAACTCGTCCCTACTATGTATGTCAATGACAATATGACTATCTGCATACACAGTAGGATTGGCTTCTGTACTGTACTGGATTAAAATACTCTGTGAACTTTTGTAAATATAAAGTAAACCATTCATTATGAAGATTGCTCGCAGGTACAGTAATTTGAAAGAAACTGAATGAAAATATCTTAGCATTCTATTTTTGGCGCCATGTTGGCTGGTACAACTAATTATTTACATATTAGCAGAGACTGAGTACTAACAAGTTTAATGATAACGTAATTACTTTGTATTTTAGTTAACTTGTTGGCAATTTAATGCGGCTATTAACAATCATAATTATAATGAGTAGGTACAAACTTTGAACCCTTCCACTGATGTGGTTTAGGTCGCTGAAATGGTGAACCTATTGTCGTGACACATAAAATAGTATTTTCCATGCCAAATTTTATTGCAAGTCAAAAATTACCATGGAGAACGCACTTGAATTTTGCCTTGATTTTGAATCAATATAAAAGGTATTGGTATGGGACCAGGCAGGCCAGACAACTCTGACAAGGCAGTGTGATGTGAATCAGGCAAGTTCAGAATAGGAAGCTTAGCAACTGGTACCTACAATACCTACATAAAGAGTTCAATTGACTAGGTAGAGGTTGAGTAGGTACTTGAATATTACTTGTGAAGTATTGAAAAAAAAACAGTGGACGTTTCACGCCAGCTAGCGTAAAAAAACTAATGAACATAACAACCCTATAATACCACAGGGATTTCTTTTGAAATATTAGGTACTCAAAAGAAATGATTCATAGTTCTGATAACTTAATGAGCCGTTTTCGACATTGCCTAGCAAGGCAATCAAATTAAATAAGGCTGCTCTTTTGACGGCTGCGGGTAACGGGAGAGCGACAGCAAAGGAGTAGCGCGAGAGTGGCTTAATTTGAATTATAATACGCCGCTTTAAAGGCGACATACTTACGATGAAGATGCTATAGGTAATATTTAATGTTATCTTGGAACATATTTCAAAATCGCATCTCATACATTTCGTTGACAGCCTAAATGACGAAGATAATATATATTTCCAAGTTGTATGGCGAGAGATTTATTTTAACATAAATTATTATAGCATCTGGTCGTGTGTGACGGCTTTACTATATGCCACTATTGACAGACTTCCGGATTCGACCCCGGCGACCAAAGGGAAAAAAAGAGAGGCAACTGTATTCTCTGTTCTCTCTTGTCGATCAGTCAGTGGTGTGTGGTAACTGGTAACGGGTAACGTTTGCGAACCAATTCCACGGGTAAGTTAATTTCATAAAAACAGTTCCATTCAAATAAATAGGAATTTAACCATCAAGTGGCTCTCGTCACCGCTCCGCCGCCGTCGCCCCAGTCCCGTTGCCCGCTGAGGTCAAACGAGCAGCTTAGTAGGGGATTTCAATCTCTATAATAATATACGGCTAAAAAAGCAATTTGGCAATGCACCGCTATGTAAAGTACCAACAAAACGAGGGCTGAGAAGGGGTGAAATGGGCTCGGGGGGATGGTTATGTGATGGCATTGTTGAGAGAAATATGTGACAACTACTCAGCCTCAATAAAACTCGTCTTAATAAAGGCTGGAATGTATTAAACAAGAGATGAAACGATGAGCCATTGACATCTAGGCCATGCTTTCGAATAGACTAAATATTTAATGAATTTTGGAATAGTCCTGCATCACTATGAAATAGCAAACATCTTGTCATCAAACTTATAGGATTCCAGCTGGTGCATTTTATGGAATTGAAACGGCAGCTCAGACGGACTAGTTTCACTGCAACGGAGTCCATGTGCCGTTCCCTTACTTTCTCACGTAAAATTATGAAGAGACCGCGTCATAAGGTCTAAAAAGTTACTCTTGTGATAGGTATCATTTCCTCAGTAAAATTATGAACACTTATTGCCTTTTCCCGGTAGCTCTGATTTGGGAGTTCTCCCGCCGAGATATGAATCATATGTAACACTGTCCATCCTTACACGATCCATACATGTAGGCACAACCTCCACGGCAATCTTGATTCCTAACACAATAGGGTTTTCGATCTTGAAGAGTGACTATTGAGCTAATACGAAACGACTCCGAAACAGGATCAATGTCCGATAAGACCTAGTCTCTTAAATCTCTCGACAAGAGGAAGACGAAGCGTATATAGTCACAGCTTTGAACCTTCACGAAAGAAATTTCACAAAACTTCAGAAAAGTTGAACTGTGATCCAAACTAGGTAAAAGTAGAAACACCAAGCCAATTTTTCTATTACTCCCATGAACAATCAGAAACAACAGCAATCCAAAAGCATTATGTTCACAATCGAGTGGAGTATTTAAAGCTTGAGATCGGCGGCCGCGCGAGGCGTCATGCTCGTGCGTCACTCCCAACGCGAATAGAAACCGGTGACCCTCGCG
Organism: Erannis defoliaria; assembly: GCA_905404285.2. Taxonomy (NCBI): domain Eukaryota; kingdom Metazoa; phylum Arthropoda; class Insecta; order Lepidoptera; family Geometridae; genus Erannis; species Erannis defoliaria. Next base: position 8,658,980 of record FR990091.1, on the reverse strand, counting down.
GCATGCCGATGGTGACGCCAACGTCGTGACGGTTCGCGTTACTCCGGTGAAAGTGTCATCGCAAAACAACCCTAAAATATTGGTGTTAGGGTGCAACCTTGACCTACACAGCTTTGATCCAAACGCCGAACCGAATTGCCTTGATCGTATTCGCGTTCTCAAGCTGAACGTGGTTGATCTTCATCGTATCGTGATCTTGACGTTTCTGAAGTGACGATACGGAATGAAGGATTTCTTGGCGACTGTATGAAATGTCGTCTCTACAGTCCAGTCCTCACGCTCTATAGATTGCTACATCATCATCAGCCAGAAGAAGTCCATTGCTGGACTAAGGCCTCCCCTTAATAGGGGGTTTCTATAATCTCTACGGTTGGCAGACGGCTTGGGGATTGCAGAATGCTCACCACCATTAACCGAGAGGACGCTGAGCCCGTTCTCCGGTAGTTCTAGATGCAGTTATAGGACATACCCAGGTCCGCTAAATAGATTGCTACATAACACACCATAATTGGTTTCTCGGCACGTCCTACTAATTCATCTAAACTAAATTATTCCAATAAAAACGACGACTGATAGAATCTAAAACGGACGGAAATATTTGTCTGGGTCTACGAAGCTTCTAAGTGGATTCGGGCCAGGCCTGCCATCAGAAAGGGACTATGACAAATGATTCCTCTCATCCGAAAACACATAAAAACCCGTCGGGAGAAACGTTACGAATTCACTATTTATCACCCGGAGGGCGCGTTTGTTTTCTCCGAACAATTTGTGTGTATTCAATCATGTGAACGGCTTGTGTGGACGACAGCATCACAGAGAAAACTTACTGAATTGTGACAATGGTACAGAAAATTGGACTGGAAACAGACAGAACTTCCGAAAAAAGGTCTAACGAAATTTTTACCTGGTAAGAAAACCATAGATAGATTATATGAAATCATATCGAATTTTCAGCATGTTGCAGGTACGTACAGAAGAATGACGTTCGATTGTGGACAGTTAGATGCACCAACATGTTTATAATAGAACCCCAATGTCAGTCAAGATTTTATTTCGGTTCAGTGAACCTGTCATCTTGACTTGGGCTCCCGAGATTTCAATTTGCGACGAAAACGTAAGATGTCAATCTTGCCGGATTTTGTGCCAATTTTCTTTAGGGATAATGAAAATGAAATGACGTTTTCGGAGCTATTGGGATGAATTTCCCACGTCTTATAGACATTGTTCTAGCTACAGAATATAAAAGAGGGGGATAAAGGGTGTCGAAACAAACTTGTAGTCGGTTGTAGGCTACAGGGGCGTAATGTAGGAGTAGTCGAGGAAGACAATTCCCCGCACGTAAAACTTCAGGCGGCGGTGGGATGCCAACGGTGGGCGCTCAGCGCTCACCTAGGTACCTTTCCACCAATGCCACTACCCATTCAAGCGTGATCTACATTAAAAGAAAATAACTAAAAATGCATTTTTTCAAGTTACGGGCATGTATTCTGTTCTGATTCGGTGTTATTGCTTTCCACACTCCCCAAGGTTTTCCCCGGAAATCATTTTGTTTCCAAGTTGCTAAGAAATAAAACAAGAATATTGAGTACAACTAAGTGCGACAGACCAACACCCTTCTATTAATGCAACACCCCTCTATTAATGGGGAGGCCTTCGTCCAGCAGTGAACGTTTTATGGCTGATGACGAAGTGTGTCAGAAATCCGCGCCAATACTGTGTGATGTGTGTTGTGAGTTGGTGAGACATCTAAGAATAATAAGAAAATCGAAAATCACAACCAGAACCAGATCTTTACTATACATGGAGTGGTGTGCCATTTCCAATGAAACCATATTAGCCGATAAGGATCTCGATTCCCGCAGCTATTTCGAGACGCGCGTTCATTCTTATCGCGTCAGTCAGTGTTGATGTGGTCAATTGACGAGGGTCAGGGGTCTGAGCCTACTGACATCATCAGACATCATTCCACCGACAGGTGGGAGTAGACCCTGGTAATTAAAAGGTTAACGACCTTAAGAATTAGGTGATTTGTGATACTAGTTCTGACCTTCAGAAGCAAGTATTATAAAGGTGAACCGAGTACCTCAACCGAGTTTACGCTCCAGAAATTCAGATTTATGTGCGGAGACATTTTAATTACTAGGCAGATGTCGTGAAAGAATTGAGAGCGCATGATGTAAGACTTCTACATTGATTACTTAGTCCGGCATGGAGCCAAAACTATGCTATGCTCTAGATATAAGTTATGGGTACAGTATACAGAAAATGTGGGTAAGCTATTTTCTTATAGCTAAATTCTGGGTGGGAATGAACATTGACATAGCTTTTTATGTCCTCCCTCGAATGCTGTGTAATAATTGTGCCAATTTCATTTATGGCGCTATTTATTCATGCGGATGTGAGGACATTCACTCGAAGACTGATGCCGAAAGAAATTAGTATAAGTTCTATTTTAGTATTTTTACTAAACATTTCGATCTATCAGTAATTTTTTATACATGGTTGCCTGGAAGTGGTCGCTGTTAGCGATATGGCCGCCATTTGTGGCACTAGTTCTTAAGGTTCTTGTTCTATTGTTGTTTTATTTTTGGTGTGCACAATAAAGTGTTTCTCTCTATCTATCTATTTTGGAGATGTGTTATTTACGTAATCGTGACGACATGGAGCCCTGGAAATATAGACATAGTCGTAGTTTTAGAAGGGCATGTTGAGTCTAGCAACAAATCTCGAAAGTTCCGACATTTGTCTTTTTCATTATTTCAATCCTATGGATATCGTTATAACAACGTCTTCTATTTTACTAATTTATCTTGCGATATTATTTTGTAACTTCTGGCCTTAGTCTATAATTTGGTTTGAAAGTTTTTTTGCTCAAACTCAAAATATACTAAAACAATACATTTTTAGAAACTCTGTATGTGAATAGAAAACTTTACAACTTTCTAACTAACGAACTAACTTGAAAACTTTACCGTATGTTGAATATTTGGAAAGTTATTTCCAATTGCTCTGTGTTAACACTTTAATTCAATGTTTATTATTCTGTAGATAAGTAACAGTTGATTTGCCTTTCAACATTTAAAATTTCATGCCACTAGCATTATCAGTAAATGTATATTCAAACTATCTTACCAAGTTATTGAACTTGAGACTCGTTACAAATTCAGCGATAGGATCACGCCTACCACATACGTGATCGTTATATTAACTTTATTTTAACGGGAAAAGCATATTGATGCCACCAGGTAAGGTACACCACCAAGATAGGAGAGAGAAAGCATGATCCAAAGAACGAAGCCTGACACAAAAATACTAAAACAAGGAAAAAAAATAACACGACTGCCCTGCCAAAAACGAACTAATATTTGATATAATTGTAATAAAAGAAGAAAACATTTATATTTCACGTTTGAAAACGTCTGTCAAGTATCATACAGCCGCAACCCTGATTAATAAAAATGGTTTGTTTATGGCAGTGTCACTAGAGATGATATAAGGATTCTAATGATACCACTTAGGTAATAAGGTACATCTAAATCTGTTTAGTCATTTAAAAGTTATGGTGAAATAAAGATACATATCGAATACTCGTATCCATTTTCTTACACACTTTTTGGGCAGTCGTGTACTAAAATGGATACAACCATATACCTACGTATAATATATCATAGAAACATGCCAGATTTCACTGCCTGTTCAGTCTTTGGATGATCCTACAGTATGATTTACGATTGCTACATAGAATATTAATGATAGATTTGACTTCTTTCATGTGTCGGGTAATGAAAAAACCCACAGAATTCGAATAGTGGGTTGGAACTTGTTCCGTATGTAATTTTGCATAGGTCTAAAGGTATGCTACCTGAAGGCATCTAGCATAGCTTAATGGTTGCTCAGAGTTCAATTCTTTTCAGGAGCTTAGCACCAAAAGCTTACAACATGACGTAACCCTCACATTTTGCGGAGCACCGTAACGTATTAACTTTGATGTACTTTTTAAACTTGTGGTCAAACTTGTTTGCGTAGGAGCGTCCACTGAGTCACCCCGACAAAGATGGCGGCGGAACAATAAGCAATCATCGCCAGCGGACCCTGCGAATCGTTTATGCTGCTACATGGAGCGTGCTTTATCTTATTTAACTTATACATAAACAGTAATGTGTTCCGGGGCTCTTCCCGTGCCTAGAATGTTTGATTTTACCTTATTTTATTTATTTGCGTTCATCTGTATTTTTGAAATTCCCATATTCGCACATGTAGGTTATTTACCATAGCATTTTGTTTTTATTTCATTTCAATTAGAGCTTTTTTACTTACTTAATATAAAATCAATATGATTTCTTGATCGATCTTTCGCAGTTTCTTAATTATTAGGTCCGTGTGATTTCACTTCGACGTGTCAGATAATGTAGACCATGAACTACTAATAATTTGTAAACCCATAAGTTTTATACTCCTTGCACTTTATCTGAGACGTGTCCGTAGTCACAACAGTTAAATCGTACCTGTCCGGTGTTATCTGACGTCCCACGTGGTCACAGAGGTCTGCCGCCCGCGGCGCGGTCGAGGTCGTCCGCGTTACATCACTACGTTTTTTATATTTGTCACGGCGGTGATAATTTACTACTGCGGCCGCCTACTCGAAAACTCGAGACTGCGATGCTCTGACAAAAAGTTTAATATATATTTTTTTTACTATGTTCGTCGTGTTTCTACATTTACTTCGTGTCGTTGCGAATTATTATGGCGATTGAAAAACACTTTTCAACCGCAGGCTTCCATTTTGGTCGCTGATTCGGACATAAGTGTTCTTGTCGATTTAGGCTTTTCTACTTGTTTTTTATCAACATTGAGGATATTATCTCTCGTAATTGGCATCTCTTAAAAGCTTTGTGAGATCCAGGATCTTACTTCAAACCTGCCCTTACCCATATGCTTTTGACCGCTGTGAATGTACGGAAGCCACCCTCCTCTCCGAAACCACTCGCGCCAATTTAAACTTCAAAGTGGTCCAAATAAATCCAGTGAATGGCCACCAGGTACTGAAAAATAAACATTCCTTAGTTTACCCTACTTCAGGCTCTCACAACATTGGCCGTACAACAAATCTACGTCAGAATTTCTGCCGTACGTAAGCTAGAATGCAGTCAACCGGTCCACTATAATAGATCAAATTTACTGATATCAACATTACCTAACTCGTAAACCATATTTTTATATAAGATAATTTTAAGAGCGTTTTTATACTTAATCAGAATTAGGTAGGTAATGGTTTTCATTCAAATTTTAAAATTTACTGCAGCATTCATAATACTTCTTGTACCGATTCTGATATGGACAGGGCTCAATTTTCACTGGTCCAAACGTCGGTTCGCCGCTTTCTTGCCTACAGACGGCAGCATTGTGATGCTAACGTTCTCATTCCCAGTTTGTTCTGATTCGTATTCTATTTTATTCGCGCACTGGACAAATGAAAGCTCGCTTTACCAACTCGATTGTTCCAAGAGTTGTCTGCGTTGCTGCACTCGTTTCGAATGCGCGAACAAACTTCCCAATAGGATATTTATTCGAGTCTTTGATAAAAGCATCGCTTTGAGAACACTTCGATGAATTCGAAACGTTTTGAGATACTTTCTTTATATTGGCCTGGACTACACAGGACCATCTTTCCAACTGGTTACCAGATTTAGGACTGTACGAAAATAAATTACAAACTAGGCTAGTAAGTAAAAATAAACTACCAAATCACATGGACACATCTAAATGAGGTGATAGATAAATCGAATTAATATTGCCGCAGTACTGATACGATTATTTTATCGATAAATTCTTGCACGCTTATCGTAAAAGTGTTGTCATATCAACGAGATTATTTACCTACTGCTTATTGAATCTATAAAGATTTAACGTTGTATAAGTACATAAGTATTTCGCAATGGACAAAATCATATAGCGTAGTGGCTTTCTACTGGACATGTTGTAATTGTACACCTGACTTAGTCTGGTATCAATTTACAAACATCAGCGGGAATTGTGACTTTTTAATGGCTTGGAACTTACCTACATAGTTTTTCAATCCAAAAACCACGTCATGACGTTTCAATCTATTGCAAAAACTGCAATTTTTCGATCCGCAGAATTGAGTTGCGCACTAGGTAATCAAACAAACAAAAAGTGAACGGAGCGACGGAAAAAGGTAAAAACATTTAGGTAAACCTTGGTTCAAAGTTTGTTTGAAGCTGAGTGTGAAATGCCTTATTAGCACCTTTCTAACCTCAATGACACAGACATTTGCGAAGTTTATTTAGTAATTTACGTTAGTATGTATACATTTACATGTAAAGTTATCTAATTTAATACCAACGTCATCAATTTATCAGACTTTACAAATTTCGCTCTAGGTATTCATATGACCAAATAGCTATGCACTTACGGCCTTACTTAAAAAAACTTTTCTACCGTTAGTCACTGCTTAAGATGTTCTGCCATCTTCTCTCTGAAGTTGCACGTGCTAGAAAAGGACAGAGAAGTTTAAGCAGTGACTAAGAGAATCGAGATTATTTTAGGTAAGGCTGTTAGTGGGTATCTAATATGCATAGAACAAAAGTTAAACAAGTCTTAAGAAATTAGAATTAATTATTCTACTAACCAAATGTATATCAAAGGATCGTTATTGACTTGGAATCTCATAAACATGCTAGACGAAAGACACTAAGATTAAGGCACAGAACAAAGTTCCGGGACTGGGTCCCAGTCCCAATATCGGTAAAACTCGAACTCTATTCATAATTTAACAAGCAATCCTCGAAAGTTACCGAAGCGAGCACACTGTAACTCTGAAAGTTTTGAGAAAAACCGAGGTACGGTAGAGTCGTGAATCCGTCTTAAACTTACTTTCCAACTGACGCGAACTCTATACTTACTCAATTGTAACTGTTACCATCTCTTCATTACAAACTGATACTTCTAGTCTAGGTGGTTGGACCTGGGTACGTCCTAAAACTGCATCCAGAACCACCGGAGGACGGGCAGCAGAGTTCTCTTGGTTAACGGTGGTTAAGCAGGTGGTGGAGCATTCTGCGATCCCCAAGCCGCCTGCCAAGCGTGGGGATTATGGCAACCCCTCCCTATTAAGGGAGAGGCTTTTGCCAAGCAGTGTACGTCTTCTGGCTGATGTTGAAGTGGTTCATAGAATGCGATTAGAATGCTGAGGTATCTTTATGCCATTGTTGATAACATGGTTCACAGTCGTTGTCGGCCATAAAACGTCCACTGCTGGACAAAGGCCTCGCCTTTATAGAAGGGTGTTGCCATAATCCCCACGCTTGGCAGGCGGCTTGGGGATCGCAGAATGGTCACCACCGTTAAGCAAGAGGGCGCTACTGCCCGTCCTCCGGTGGGTTCACCACGTTTCATAGTATTTATTTAGAACTAAGGGAATATGCATGTGTTTAGATTATTCAAAATAATAGGATAAATGGAAAGTTTAACTGAATCTGATGCTTACATCGAAAAAGTAATTGAAATCTGCTGGTGAAATATAAGCGTTCAAAGTATGTGGGAGGGAGTCATCTGTCCCTTTCTAGCAAAACACGTGCTTGTATATAATTTTTTGGAATCGTGGACTTTGACGTCATTTGCTAGTATAGTGCCCTCCCTCTCTAACATGAAACTAAAATGTTTATAACTTCGTTATTTGTGCACATATTTATATTTTATTTTCGATTTGTTGTTTTGTTGCGAGAACAGCTCTTTTGTGAGTCAATAAAAAACCATGCATATTCCCTATTAGTTACATGTCAATCTAGAATATTACGTATTACAAAAATTGCAATGTAGTACAAATTACATTACAACCAAGAGTAGGTAAGCAAAGGCTTATGCTTAGGCTTATGACTTACTGTATACCTACCTAATTATAATGACGCGATGATATTTTATTTATACATTAATGTTTTTTTAAATGCAGTGGAGTGACAAGACGAGCGAGGCATTCGCCTGGTGGTAAGCATCATGCCTGCCCACAGCGGTAGCAGTGCTAGAATTGTGAACTTGCCAACAAAATCGTGAGCTGCACTGCACTGCGCTCGTCACCTTGAGATATCAGATGTCAAAGCGAAACAGAATAATGCTTGCACACTACTGCTTGGCGGTTGAATAACTGGCAAAGGTGTGATATCCCAGGCAGATTAGAGTCCTACCACTACAAATTTAGTCGTCAAATAACTAAAATATGTTGGAAACGACTTTAGTTTTCTAAGCTCTTTAAAACCGAGGCGAGGAGCCCTCCCCTCGCCTCGGTTTGACATCGAGTAATTTATTGCCAATGGTCTCACTTATGGGGATTGAATGCAAACCCGTCGCTGCAGATCCAAATAGATTCAGCTTTGTTCTGAATAATTGCATCAGTTTCCTGTTCTCGAATGGGGAAGTGGTATTGTTAGCAAATGCAAATCTATTTGTGTCCCAGCAAGACGATATTCTTGCCCCGGAGAAGGCCCGGAATTCATTATTTATTAAACACTCTCGCTCCTCGAGATTCCCTCATGATATTTTTAATAAGCACTCAATTTATCCAGTTACTTTTCGTTTGCTTAACGTACGTACAATTTATACGAGAGTTTTTGTTGCTACGTGAGTCAGAATTGAATCAGCTGTTGTATTTTTTTTCATGTTCTTGGTTTACGCTTCGCTTGTAAATGACGTTAGTTTCTCGCATATTATGTTTTAGCATTGAAGTATTAGGGTACGATATAGCGTGAAATGGTTGCCATTGTTTTGGAATCTGGATCGATTTTTTCTCTATTATATGCATTTGACGTTAAAAAGGCATTAAATTGACCTTTCTGTATCAAATCAAATTGTATACTCGGTTTTCCTTCAGTTAATAAGACTTTCATGGTGCCATTATGCCTAAATTATTAAGTGTATTGTGCATTTAGCTCCTCCTTTCCTCGGACTTGAACTTTGAGCAAAAGTCCATGCTCATACTTTGTCCACAAGCGGGAATATTATATTTGAGAGACTTAAGGATCGACAAGTTGACGGCTCGAACTCATCAGTGGGCGCGGCTAAAAAGCATGCTCTCTTCATCAAACAAACTGTGGGAAAGGGAGAAAGAAAGATAAATGAGCACGCAATTTTTTTTTGTCGACCTTTGGCTGCAGTATTGTGGTTGAATAAACTCTGAGTTAATTTATTCCAACTTAAGTTATTTGAAATGTTTATGGACTAAACTATGCCGTTTGATAAATTATTTTAGAGTTTTCGTATTCCTTATGTTATTTATTTACGTCCAATGTGGCGTTAAAATTGAGCTAAATTACAAGATGTTTCCTGGCTCATAACTTTCATGTTTATTAACTTTTTACTTTCGTAATAATTTACAATCCTAGATAATGAAGAGATTAATCGATATAATACTTAGTCTTGGACCTACAAAATTACATAGTGGAGTAGTAATACTACCGCGTTTCTATGGAGAAGTGACCAACTTGTCTACTCTTAATATCCAAACTCCATAAATATGCAAAATATCTTTTTAATCACTTTTTTTTAAATAGCTTTCATATGGAGTGTTAAAGTAGGACGGGTTGGACACGTCTCCCGAATGGTAGAAGGATTGTGGGATGGTGGTTTTAACTGAATCTGATTGGGCCCGGTGCTTAAAAGACAGCAATGTTGGTCTAAAAAGGGATGGAAAGACTATCTCAAATATTATAAAGAATATTGTCCCACAACATCAATTAGTAGAGAAGGATAGAATGAGAAGAGAAATCGGAAGCTTTGACCTTGGACAACAATAAGACAAAATGGCTAGTAACTTTATAAAATTCGCGAACAAAAGAGAATCATTGTTCTAATATTTCATCCTACTTTCGTTTAAAAAAGCGTAAACATTTCAAAATCGTCTGTGTTCTACATCAGGTGAACCAGTAAAACAAGCTAGTCGCCAAGAAAAATACTCGCCACGATCACGCTGTAACTTTTATTTAAAGCCAGGATATTCCACGTTTCAAGCAAATTTTTTATGAGGTCGATCATTCGTCTAAAGCTGTATCAGGTAGCGTCACATTTAGCGGAGCAAAAATATGGCGGCTACGCAGATTCGTGCGTTGACACGCATCGATTTTTGAACATTTTTTTAGATTCATCGAAATTAATAATTTTTCAAAACCCTAAATATTTTTTTTATGTTACTCTGTGCTGTAATTAGGACATATAACTAAAAAAGTTTCAAAATAGGCACTGTTTCGGTACTTTTTTCTATCGATTAAAGTTTAATTAATCGTGTTTTCAACCGTAGAAGTTACTAAGACAGATGTTCTTCTGTAACATATATATTTTTATAGCCAAAAAATATATATGCAAAATCAATGGTATTTAGTAGAGGTTATTATTTCGAGGGGCAACTTTGGATTATAGAGCCCATCTTTTAGCATTTCTTTGGTCTTTTCCTTTCTTTTAATTTTGTACATCTGGGGACAGAAACAAAAGACGGATTAACTATTCCGATATTGTTTAACGTTTATTAATTAAAGGGTTATAGACGTTTTAGTGTATATTCTGCCTCAATAATTGTCTAAGCCCCTGGATTTCCCTCACAGCGTAGTCTGAAGAACATTAAGCTGTTGATAACTTTATAAGTTCTAAGAAAACTTTTTAACACAAATGTCCACTGGACGCTTGCGATTCATTAGGAGATTATTAAATCTGCACGGACGGTGTCGCACCGGCTCGCGGAGACGACATTTTATTAAAAACGTCCGCATTGCAAACTGGATATCTTTACCGGGTTCTTTTTTCATGATTACTGACTACGCTAGTTAAAATAAGGGACGAGAATATTCTGTAGTTACTAATTAGTGTAGGCAGACGTGAGAACCGAATGGGAATAGGATTGAAAAAGAGCAGGTTCAGTTTGTTCAACAACTGGTTTGTTCAGCTCTGGATCCTTAACCGAGACTCCGACGCGAGCTGGGGCAAATGCGTCTGACCCCATCTCGCTTTATTGAAAATGATGGTGTTACTAATAACACTGGTAGTAGTGTGTAGCGGTAGTCTAGGTAGCTAGTTTGGTATGATACCTGGCTCTAAACTTCATGCCTGATCAAAACTTACTCGGTCCTGGCATACTAGATATTAATATTTTTCATAATAATATTGTAAAAACGACTAGGTACTTCGATGTTAAGCTTAATTACGTCAACTAAGTCTATTAGTGCGTCACATTCCTAACCACAAGGTAAATATAATGGAAAATAGCAAATTATTAATGGTTTACTAAATAAATAAATCTTCGCTTCACAATCTTGGCTTTGACAATCCCACAGGATTTGCACAATTTACCGTTTAAAGTATCTATAGGTAGCAAACCTATAGATAGTTTAAACGGTCTCTAATTTCGGGTAATGTGCCCAAAATACTGGATTGCGAGGCTAATTTTCTGGCCCAAATAAAGGCCAGCATTAATAACTAATTAATGTTTGTCTAATTAAATGCAGTTTGTATATAAAATGTTTTAAGATCATTACTATTTATAATTACTATATTATATTACTATTCAGCGTAGGTAGTTCTCCCACTAGGTGGACCGACGACATTGTAAAAGTCGCGGGCAACCGGTGGATGCAAATGGCAGGTTGTCGTACAGTGTGGCGGTCTAAGGGGGAGGCCTGCGTTCAGCAGTGGACGTCTCCAGGCTGATGATGACTATTTATATACTGGCTATTATTTTTGGAGTAGGTATAGAAAAAACGATGGTAGGCACGAGTAGAAGACTTGGTGGTTGGGACGACTAGAATGAAGTTGGAATAAAAGCATATCTTGAGCTTATCTCCTTGTTGCTATTTCCACTATCTAAACCTCACATCATACATCCTCAGCCAGAAGACGTCCAATGCAAAACGAAGGCTGCCCCTTTAGGAGGGAGTTGCCATAATCCCCACGCTTGGCGGGCGGCTTGGGTCCATCAACCTACTTTGTAACAATATTTTATGTTTAATTTATACGGGAATACTCACATTTGATTAAATCGGGTAGGTACTCCATCATTTACGAACATCATTTTGTACAAAACAATGACGTATTTCGTAAATTTATTTATACTTGACAGTTATTAATTATTTCTGTGGCTTTAATACTGAACTAATGAACTTGTCAAAATTTACTACCGCTCATTAGGACTGAAAAGATGATAATGGTGGTTCCGTACAAAAACAATTCGAAAAACATATCAACAAAGAAAAACTTTTACAATAGATTTGAGAAGGAAGGAGCGAATATTAAGAGAGTACAAATCGCCTTGACAGTAAGAGGATTACCTAATCAAAAGACATCAGGGAATTCAAACTTCGCGATGTCGGCGGAGAATGGACCTGCTCTCGTAAACGACTACACAAATGTTAATAGACTTGGGGCAAGTCATCCGAAATTAAATGAACTTGTAACACGTACCTATTTGGGGGAGCGAATTGAGGCAGCTAGATCTAAATGATTTCAATTTCACGTTTGTTGGCTATGACAATATTCTAAGGAAAATCACCATTATGTAGATAATATTTTTAAAGAAAACCTTTAATTGTCATTATTGTCGTAATGATCCTGCCCTGCTCCTACTTTGTACTACACAAAATAGAGCAGGGTGCATGATTAACTCCCTACTTTCTATCCACTGTAATTTTTCCCGTCCTCTCCGATCCCAAATACTATTTTACCCAGCTCCATCCATACTATCCATACTTGTCTGGGTAGCCATCTCTTGGCACTTGGAACCGATTATGTCATGATCTTAATCGTCCTTCTTGTTACGAAGAAAAGCTTCTTCTCTTACTTAGTTTATGTCCTAGAACTACATCCAGAACTACCGGAGGATGGGCAGCAGCTTCCTCTCTGTTAGAGGTGAGCATTTTGGATCCCCAAGCCGCCTGCCAAGGCTTTCGTCCAGCAACGGACGTTTTCTGGCTGATGATGATAATATCAACTAAATAAAGCAACCTACAAACAACATCCATGGTTCATCCCTAAACAATATCATAGTCTAAACGTCCCTTACAAAAGAGTACCGTAACATTTTCATCGTGCTTGTTTAAATCTGTTTCTGTAGCAGATATCGTCCGCAGATCAGTCTATTGTGGTGGCGGTGGTTTATTGTTGTGGGCCCATCAGAGCTGTTAACTCGATATGAATGAGGCAGTAAGTTTGCGTTGACGCCTATTGAATTGTGTGACACGCAAATAGAGATGCAATGCCGCTCTGAGATGGGGGACTGTTAGCTATGTGGGGGTCTTTTCGAATATCCAGACGGCTTTTCGACATAGGTAAATGTTTTTTTTTATATCCATAGTGGAGGCTACGCACTAATCTCCTAACTAACGCAACGGTCTCTTAAATAAGAGCAACGAAAATCGGACTCCAGTCAAAGATATGTAAAATGTCGACAATAGTAACGTTCTTTGACGAAGCAGACTAAAAGCGTTAATCTAGAATAAACCAAGCGACTTAATATCTACTAATTCCTACAGAAAGTTAGTATTAGGAAAGGGAACGACTCCTTGACCTTTGACATTTGCGATTCCTCCCCCTCCTATCCTGCGAAGATTCTCGCCAATTACAGGCTTGAAGATAACCAAGGACAAGTGCCAGTTTATTGGACAATATAAATCCCATAGCATGCCCATAATATTTTATTATTTATCTTGATCTCCCATAAGCGTGAATTTTGGCCATCAGGATCGTCTTCCTTCATAAACTCGGTTGCCTTAGTGTAATTAAGAAGAATCAGTGTCCATCCGCTGTCTTGAAAGCCGTCCAGAAAGTTATGACAGACCATAAAAACGACGTTGAATTAAGTAATCACTTAGCACATAACGACATCCTTGATGAATAAAGACATTTATTCTAGATTTGCTGCAGTGATGTAAAATAACTTTTTTGAAGAATCTTCTAAATGTTCACATTTCCCTAATGCTGCGTATTTGCGGCCTTTTATATATTTTATGCCTTTACTATTCTGCAGTGAATGATGTCGTTAATTGGTACGTCTATACGTCTGATAATGAACTTAATGAAGTGTTGATAATAACATGTGATTGATCTGATATTGTAGTATTAGGTATACCTCATCTTCCTTCACGATTTCCGAGTCTGTGATGTTATTAAACGTATGATTTGCATCTCTTCCAAAGTTTCACAAAAAATATTATTTTGCCTAATGTTATCTTGTTTTAATTTTTTTACCTAAGTTTTGATTTGTGCAAATTTATTCACAACAAAAATAAGCAGGTACATCTGTGGGCAAGTTTTCAGATGAAACCTTTCGCAACCAATACCTACTGCAAAGTGAGGCCACTACCCAGCGCCTTTTGGCTCATTAGTGCGATATAACGAATTCGCAAATCCGCGGGTCCGTGACCCACTTCCCAATTATATGACCCGCATGGAGTAAAGCGTTCGACATCTGTTAAATAAACAAAACTGTGTCAGCTACACAGCTGAAACAATCGATTGCATATTCCCTGCCAAGTTTGCAATCATTAAACAACTATTTAGTGTTTCAATGAGCTATTATTTTAGCAGTAACATTTTCGCCGTTGATTTACATTTTCTTACATTGCTGTTAGCACGTAGACTGCGAAATTAAGAAAAAATAAAATATCAGCACCTCTAGATATTTCATCTTTACTAAAAGTGATGGTCTCTGTCTAAAAGTTCATGTAATGTCTTTTTCATTATTTCAGTAGTTATATTGTCTCGTACTACGCCTTTGTTTACGATGGTTACTTTACTACTTTGTGGTTCACTTTAGTCGTAAAGTTTAGAGTTAATGCCATCTAGATTATCGTTGCTACGATTCTGACTGATAACTTGGCTACCATTGGCACGATTAAACTGTTCTATTAATACCTAGATTTCATATAATCGTTTTTCTGTTTCAATGTGTTTCAATGTTCCCGTAAAAGTGATGGTCTCTGTCTAAAAGTTCATGTAATGTCTTTTTCATTATTTCAGTAGTTATATTGTCCCGTACTACGCCTTTGTTTACGATGGTTACTTTACTACTTTGTGGTTCACTTTAGTCGTAAAGTTTAGAGTTAATGCCATCTAGATTATCGTCGCTACGATTCTGCCTGATAACTTGGCTACCATTGGCACGATTAAACTGTTCTATTAATACCTAGATTTCATATAATCGTTTTTCTGTTTCAAGTATAGTTCTGTCGATCTTAGTCATCAATATTTCACTTCTGGACATACCTAGGCCTGCCTCAAGGCACGCCACACTTAGCCCTCACCTCTTTTATCATAGATAATATTGATAGTATCCGATTATAGCATATTTTTGTTACATTGTTTTTTACAAAAGTATTACCTACGTATTAAACGATTTATTGAAAGTAAAACACCCAACATCCTAAATTTCTTCTCAAGCGCCTGTCAAAATCTCGGCTTTGGTGTAGTAATAGCGAAACTTCCCCAATTTAAATGAACAATGTGCCTCGGATTGGTCTCTCATTCCTCATACCGCTTTACAGCCCTTATAAAACTACCGTCATGAAAGTAAATTACAGTTGGGGGTTATCATTAACTTACAAAGTCTGGGCAAGGGCAACTTTCCTTGTAACAAATGCTCGGAGTTTCTTGCTTCTTTTTGTTTCTGTAATATGCACAACTGAGCTTCCAGCTTGTATTTGTATAATAAGCTTTTAAAATAAAAACAAACGATTCAATTTCGATTACCTGGATGACATCTTCATATTTTCCAGTAATTTGGATTTAAAAACCAAACTACTCAACTGATTTCGATAAAAAATATATGGGACCACTTCTGAAGTATCACCTACCAAACAAAAACAGTCGAATTGAGAACCTCCTTTTTTGAAGTCTGTTGAAAATGGATTCGATAGCAAAATGGTTAAGTATCCAGTTTTAATGTATTATTAGTTAAAGCAGTTTGTCATCCAAGCATATAATAAGGAAAATAACAACCGCATAGCTACCCATCTGACTATTGTTGAATTACGTAGGTGGTTGAGTTAATGAAATAAATAAAAAAGTCTTCTTCTTCTTTTTGCCGATGACTTCTTTTGCTAAAGTTTGTTAGGCTGCGATAGATAACTAACCCTAGAGCCCAAACGTCAATCGGATAACAAGGAAATGATGAAATGCTTATATAATTTATTAGGTACCTTTATTTTTTTAAGTATCATCATCAGCCCGGAGACGTTTACTGCTGAAGGAAGGCCTCCCCCTTAGACCGCCACACTGTACGACAACCGGCTATTTGCATCCACCGGTTGCCCGCGACTTACACAATGTCGTCGGTTCACCTAGTGGGAGGCTTTCCTACGCTGCGTCTTCCGGTACGTGGTCGCCACTCAAGAACCTTTCTTCCCCTTCGGTTATCAGTTCCTCGAGCTATGTCGGTGACTTTGGTTCTTTGGCGAATATCCTCGTTTCGGATTTTATCGCGCAAAGTAACACCGATAGCTCTCTCCATTGCCCGTTGTGTTTCTCCAACAGGCCAGCAGTTAGACCATGTTTCAGCACGTTTATAACTATGTATATATATATTTTTCGTAATTTGTTACGAATCACTATTCAAATTCATACTAACTTTTAATTTAAATAGTTAAAAGCCATATTTTTTTTCATTTTACTGCTTTATGCATTCGACAATAACTTATAGTAGTTGCTTATCATGCCTTATGTCATCCACATTTACGTACATTGCCATAAACGTATGTACATTCTTTACCTTCGAACACGCGGTATGTTCGGAAATAGCACAGGTCAAGGTGTGTACCGTGTACCAAAGCCTGGCCCACCCCGTCCTCTAAAACACCTTACGAGGTATGCTCGGCAACCAATTTCAGAAACTTTCAGATGCCGATCCCAAATTTAGGTCAGGACATGAATAAATTGGTTTTGTTTCTCACTTTATATATAAGAGGCCGACGGTGACAAAAAGCCTAACAAAAAGCTCAGAGCTTTTACAATTAAAAACTTCCTCCGAAATGTTATATTTTAATTTGAGTGTTTTATCTTCGATCGCGGCAAAGATCATGTTCTTGACTGTTTTGGAATGTAAATTTCGTTCTTTCCAGTTGAACCGCCCCATTTGGAACACCTGGGGGGTCCACTGATACTTACGTTTACACTTAGGCCCCCTGGGGGGGGGTCCACGAATACTCGGTATTACTGTTGGACCCCCTGAGTATAAAAATTTGGCAGTGATTCTTTGCTAAAATTCTAATCTGTACAAATTGAGGCCTACTTATTTCATCGTTTTCAATTTAAAATTATGATTCACAGAATCAAACGGCTACATCACTTTTATTGATTTTAATATCATCAATGTTTTCTACAAATTTACTATCTTCAAAAGGCTCAATGGATTAAGGGCCTTAATAAATTCTGTTACTCCCTTAACTATTAAAAGCTAAGCGGCCACGAGCCAGGCTGTGGTTACGTAAGGTTTATTACTTGAAGCTCATAAATGCTCACTATTAATCCTGCTAACTTATTCTGTAGTATCTAAATTTATAAAAGGTCATACTGGACTAAAAAAACAACTTTCAGAAGTCTCCGCATTTTTCAAATGAGCATTCGGCAGAATTCTTTCGATTACGTAATCAGGACGTTGACTTTTCAATGTTACCTAATAATTTTATCATGTAAGTTTAACAACTACGGTTCAGGATGACTGTTGACCGATTCGTTTCGTGAAACCATCACAATCTCGTATCGTAGGGTTTTAATTAAAAATGAAAGGCCTTGTGTCGATGTCGGTCGTAATTCCGCGTCGATTATTCTTTCGGTTCCTCTCACTCCCGCGGCTGGTGACGTCCTTTTCTGGCAACCTATATTGTTTCCGTGCCAAGTCTGTATATCGAACCGTACGATCTAGCCAGCTTTATAGATTTTACTTGAGATTCCTGAGGTATTGTTAGGAGAGTTGCCGAAGCCTGTACTTAGACGGCGCGTGGCTGGAGTACGCAGGGAGCGATGCAGTTACTGCTGACAGCCCATCGGGTAGAGGAAGTGCATCGTAAGTACATTGGGTAACCTTGGTGGTGCAGCTGAGCAGCTTCGCCGCGTCTGCCCGGGCTGACGGTCGATTTTCACTTGGAGCATCAGCGCCCGTGTCTAGCCCGGGTGGGCGTGGTCTCTGAGCCGGTCAATAGCACGGCATCGCCCCACTCGGTCGCTCTCGGGCACTATACGCGCTTCCATCTCGCTCCCTCCGGGGATGATTGAAACGTCTGATGCCGCAGGCGCCCCGCGCGCCCCCTCGCCAAGGACGTTCAGTGAATCCGTCCCTCTCTGCCGCGAGAGCACGTGTCTCCGTTACTATTCCATAATATAATGTGTGCCCCCCTGGTACCGCGCGAAAATTCACAACCAATTATGAGTCAAGTGCCTGATGTATTAGGTGACGAATTATATGCCTGAAAGGAGTACCGATGTCGCTTTTAGCGATGTGCGAGGTGCCCCGCGTAAGAGGACAATTAGGTGCTCCCGTGAAGTGATATGGAGATAAGGGTACTTTCTGGGAACGTCACCTCTTCGTGTTTTCCGTCCTGTGCACTCTCTTCTCTTAACTCTGCTCCGGTGGTACTTCCAGGTGAGCCTAATTTTCTTACTTCCCCTCTCAAATTTTCCTCTGATGATATAACCGTCTTAAACATTGCCAAAATCCGATATATTACTAGAAAAAATGTGTCGTATTACGATGGCAGTGGTCTGGCGCCGAGAGTCTAGACACATAATAATTATACATCGAGCCAACAAGGGCGGGTTTGCTGGAGATGTGACTCATCCGAATTTGTCTTCTACATCGATCGTATCTCGGGCTATTTGCCGAAGAGGTCAGGCGAGGTTGAGTAATCGAATATATCTTATTGTATCATAATAATATGGGAGCTTATCGTAGGCGAGCGAGCGACCGAGGCGTAGCCGGTAATGTCGCAGGATTTATTCCGATATTTCAAACCTTGCTTAGAGGCACGCCATTCCAAACTATGATGAAGTTATCAGAAACGTTTGACCTTTCGTTTATAGTGTGAGTGAATTATTCATTAGCAGTGAGGCTGATACGAGCGCCCATGGTATTGAAGCCGTGACGTCATACCGGTGATATCATCACCCCTGCTTGCAACCTGATTCACGTCTCCAATCTGCATATTTTTTAAACGGCCTCCAAAGCCTCAGTACGGGGGCCTCCGACTGTACGCGTAAGATAGTTGATTGCGGATTCGAGTCAGATACTCTAAATGAAGAATTTGACACACTTTGAGCTGATAAAACTTGTTTATAATATGGTTGTGCCATTGATAACTAATCAAGAAGTAAACCTCATCATCATTGTCTATACTTCTACGGCTTTATTTTTCCCGCTACTGGGTTTCATTTATACCTCTGAATCTCTCACGTCATCTGCTTCGATAATTAATATCTGATAATGTTCATCCCTATAACGAGAAGTACTTCGAGAGCGAGACCGTACTAAGATCTCAACTTCCCGTCTGACTCCCATTTCTTTCGAAGGGTAGATGACTGATGTTTATATCGATGAAACCAATAGCTTTGATGAAGAATTTAAGTAAATATAGTATATTAATTGAAAAAATAATTTAAATCAGTTAATAATGTTCTGATATATGAGCGTTTAAAGTGTTTGTTAGAGACAACTCTATCCCTTTCCCACAAAACAAAAAATTACGTCTCGCCTTACTTGTCAGGATAGAATTTATATGGCGTACAGAGAAGTGACGTCATGATTTGCTGTTTTGCCTCTCTGTCTAGCATGATATTTAAATGCTTATAAATTGTTTATTTTTGATCAGATTTTCGTTTTCTTTTCATTAATCAGCTATATTTATGGGCAACATTTTAATAGGACAATAAAAAAAACCAGTCTCTAGCCTATTGTACTTTTAAGATATTTTGAGCCAGTGATTGCTAATGCAATACAAGTGCGTTTATAAACTTTAACCCATGCATCTGTTAAATAACGCCCATAAATCATAATCCCGAACGGAACAAGAATAGCTAAAGGTGTTTGCTCACTACGTTCTATAAGCGAGCGACACCGCAAGGCGATTGTAATCATAGACCCCGCTCAGGGCCACGATTTGCGCAGAAACAAACACATAAGATTAAACGCTGCAATTACGCCCAGCGTACTCTGGCGGTTTCCAAACAGTTTTTTGATGGCATCTCCAGGCTTAGTGACGAAACCGTTGATGTGCTCTGACTGTCATTACATTGAGTCGGGCGGAAACCACGTCGTTGAAACTAGTTGTACAATACGGCTATAAAATCTTCACCAATTTTTTTGTCAAACCCAGCAAAATTATATCGTCATCTCTGAAATTCATCTTATTAGAAACGCACAGAAAACTAAGTGGTGATGGTAAAATAATAAGAAAGCAAGTCTTGAAATCCCAAAGCAGCAATACCCGAAAAACAGCAGACAAAATTAACCTAAGCCATAAATCAAGCTCAGTAATTCATTTAACGCAATAATTAAGAACAAGCTCATGATGATGTAGATCAGAACGAGTCTCGGTCCAAGGCCAATAACCTAGAAAATCAATGTATGACATCATGAATGGCTCGAGAGGTTGAGACCACGCCTTATATAATCTCGAGCCTTGCATTGCTGTTTGCATGAGTGATCTTGCATTCAGTGACTTCATGATTTCCATTTCTATCAGGAAGCTTATTTATGGGATTGAGTCATTTGTAATGATTTACTATTAGGAGTATGTAGTAGAATAAAATTGTACTATAGTTGTAACAGCAATGCGCCATCTTGCGCAGATGTTTATATTAACGTTATTATTTTTTACTACGATGATTAATTCGTGCATTTACGTATCTGGGCAGTTACATTTAGATGACTTTTCAAAGTCGTCATTGTTATCGGGCACTCTTATTTGTATCGCGCTGTACAGATTACATACACATTGTGCATTATATAGAGTTCAAATTCATATACTATTTCTATACGTTCATTCATAATTTATGTTCAATACGGTATGGTTCAGAAAGATATGACTGTTTTTGGTGATAGCGCTTTATCGTTACACATTTATAATAAGGTGTTAGCTTAGCTAGTGCTCTGTCTGCCAATGTATTTATTTTCTTCAATTAGATCCTTAGAGATTTCTTCTAAGGTTTTTTTTAATATAGTTGAATTGGCTTTTCTACATTTGCATTTTTTTCGTCTCGGGCCTTTATCATTCATATAATCTCGTATGTATAATGTCGTTCACATTATAATAGGAAATTGACATCAAAAGTCAGTTGACATAAACTAAGCTTCTAAAATTTCGTCTTCGCGTTCTTCAAAGTGTAGTGTGTGTTCTTCAAATAGTAATACTAAAGATTCTGATAATACTTTACGGTTCTTACACATAAACTACTTTGTACGAAGCGGTATTTGTTCAGTTTTATAGTTTTATCAGTAATGTCATGCATACGGAAACGGTTCGTCTTGTTTGTGCGAGTGGGGTTTATCACAATTTTTCTGTATTTTTTTTTCCTTGTCGAGCTTGTCGGGCAATATATGAAATACTAGGTTTTGCTGATTTAAACGGTTCTTTTTATGATAATGATCGCCCGAAATTACTAAAAAGCTTAGCGAAAATGCATAATGACAACGAAGAGACTTGAAATATACTAACCAGTACAAATAATTTGCCCATATTTATTTTTACACCTGTCGGGATTAAATGTGTGCAAAGAGCGGTGACAAGATAACATTTTTATTTATTCACGCATATAATACTTGCCACAATAAAGATAAGGAAGAAAAAAATATGTTAAACATAAAAAAGTAATGCTCGTAGCCTTGGACGCCATTTATTTGTTTAATTTTACAAACACGAAATGTGAAATATAAAGATTAATAAGCTTCAGGGGATTTGGTGGCCTAGTAACAAAATTAGAATTTACTTTTTGTAAAAACTGAAATTTTCTGTCGCGTTTTGCGGAAGTCTGAGTCATCTACTTCACCAAGTCTAACAAGTCTAATTATCCAGTAAAAGTGCGTTCCAAAACAAACGTCGAGAGTTTGTGTGCTCTAGTAATACGTCACCGCACGACATTTGGCAAACATTTGCGCGTCAGCCCCCAAGACTCCGACCTTATTGCTTATTTACCCTCCGACCTCTCCTTTTTGTGTACCCACCCTAAAGCGAGCTCTTAAGGGTGTTAAGATAACATAAAAAGATAAAATTCAGAGAGTTGATCCGTTATAAAATTTTGGAGGTCACCACAAGTGGATTTCCTTCGACGCGATCTTTTGATAGGAAGGGGAAACTTCTTTGATGTGCTTAATTTTTAGATGCATGCATTAGATATATTCTAGTTTTATTAACCATGTTTGCTATAACCACAAAAGTAGATTTATCGATACCTACTAGAGTGCAAATTTGTAACCGTTTTGGGAATACTGAAGATGAATTAACTTTCCATGACCATAAACTGGTTCATTTTGACGGTGCGACAGTTTCGTTGAAACGTCCCGCGGGAGAGGACTGAACTTAGCTGTTTTATTTGCCGTCCATAAATGCACAGCTGCAGATCGAATGGCAGCATTGGATGCTTTTAGTAACAGACACTTACCTCGGTGACTATCTAATTTGTGCCTAAAATCCAGATTATTTTTAAATAAGATTAGAACTAATAAACTGGGTACCTTTATAGCCAATATAAGAGGCATGTGATCCAGTTTCACCATCTGCTTATATGGAAACCGTATACACTTAAATATGAAAGCATGAGCTGCCTAACCGTAAACCTCAGCTCCCACTCCCCTCTGCTTCCCAACTCCTTATGGGTCTCGGCTAAATAACACTGCCACTACTACGAAATGAATTGAGTTAGAAATGTAAATGAGATTCTGTTTCATGGAAGCTCTCCCGGCTCGGTGCTAAAGCTATTTCGCATTTAAACTATTAAATGGACTTTGAAGTTGTTGTGACACGTCCTGCCTGTCCGATGAAAAATGTTTCTATAAAATTGGCATAGAAACTTTTTATTGTATTTTTCGTGTACGTAAATAGTAACCCTTTTTTAAGGACACACGGACTGTAAGTGGAATTTATTTGATTTACAAGGAACGGTTGAGTTTGTAAAGAAATAGGTCATGGTGAATTCAGTTCAGTAAAAATAAAAGGGTCAACACAAAAAAAGGGGTGCTTAGCAGAGCGTACGCAATGACCATACGAAGATGCGGACATATGACAATGCCGTAGACCTTTCGAAAAGAAACCATAGTAAGGGCTTCATAAGTACCGGGAACGACATCCGGCGCGGTTTCGACGTGCTGCTACTTTACTCGGAAAGCTTTATAATTAGTCATTACGAACTCGTTTCTGCCTTTGTTGGCGACACTGACGAGTAAATGCTGGAATGCGATGCCGTAGCAGTTGGCAAATGGATCACTGAAACTATTCTTCGCAGAACCAATGAAGTTGTCGCTATAGTATGTCGTTTTAACGGTTTTACTGCCAAGCCTAGTCGTAAAACAACATTGAATGCAAAGTACGAACTTTGGAACGCATCGATACGAAAGTCAATTGTACGGCAACACCCTTTTTGCTGACAGTTATCTTACCCAGCTGCTAATAAAATAGTTGTAAATGTCGCTACTAAAAGCCCGCACGTGGTGTTCATCAGGCTATGTTTCCAGAAGAGCCAGTCAGTCAGGGGAATTTGTAATCCGATAGTCCTATTTAAATCCTTGCCTTTGCTTAATCGATAAGCAGCTATTCAAGATGCGGAAGCACGACCCTCTGCAGTCAGTTTGGTTTCCAGACATTGGAGTTCGCTTCGAATTGATTAAAATAGAACGCTTTGAGTGTATGTACCGCTAGTTTTGGGTAGTTAAAATTTGGTTTACTCTCGTAAATCCTAATTTAGTTCATTAGGGGGAATGTTTTCTGTTCTGAAATATGTCCTGTGTTGTTTATGGGATGTTTTGTTTTACAACATGTTTTGTACTTGTTCTAGGTCGCATCCTGCAGCATAATAGGGAGCCATACGCCGCGGCGGAAAGACGGGTGCGACACGCACTCGTGGTATGTACATACCTAATATATTAATAATAATGTATACATTATATAAATCGAAGTTCATAGGACCAAGTGTTTTAACATAACATCTTCTACAGAGATTTGTTATACATGGGGTTTATACTGTATTCATTAAGTCAACGTCATTAATAATTTCGTATGCGCCATAATATATAGTAGTTTTCTAAATCTATGCTTATAGAACATTGAGTGTGTGATTCTCTGATTTATTGTCAAAATCATATTTTAAAAAACTGGTTGTTCAATTCCTCTGAAATCTGAATCACTTTATTTCAGCCATTCATGGTAAAAAATATGTTTATTTGGTACTTATACTTTTAGTGATGCTTCTTTTACAGTGATGTTGGATTAAAGCTACTATTGTATAAACTGTACATCAACGATTCTTTTCCCCATCCGACGTAAACGTGCGGTCTTTACGCTTTGTTCTAGTTTAATTCAATTGTTGCTATTGTTTCTACACTACTCTCGTTAGTTACATCGACGAGCTCTTCTGTTTCCTTCTTATCTGTGTCAGTATCTATTATAATGTTGCTATATTCTCTGTATGTTTCCTAGTTTAGCATTGTTTCCATTGGCACTATGTATTTTACTCTTGACATTAAACTCATGTTTGTTTTGAAAATTATAATAACGTCTATGTAAATACAGACATTCTGTCTTCAAATGGCTTTATGTATTTCCTCATCTAAAGTATATTTTCCTTAATATGTGTTAAAGTAAATACGAGAGTATTTATTTTGCTCCGCACTTCTTTTTAGACTTGTGTCCGCATTTCGGCTGTCAATACGTCAGTCCTCCAGTGTTCGTTGTTAGACGACACGTTTCCAATTCCAATGAAATTTCTCTTTTCGTATGGATTTTTACGGAAGCCAAGGCTTTTGGTTGAATTTGAATTTCTGTTTCGATTTGAGTTCCATTAACCTCGGCGCGAACGTAGAAATGTTTCTTTTTTCTTGCACTTTTCAAGCTTTTTGTTATTATATTGTTGTCTGTGTACCTATTTTGTGACATCGCAACGTTTCAACAACGAATTTAATAGCTTTGGTATGGGAAGTTCTGTTAAATCCACAACGATTCCGAGTAAAATATATTTAGTTGCTGGTGTATTGTTAATCATATCATTATTCTTAATTTAGAAAAGGTTTATTTCAAATCAATAAATCAAATATCAATAAATAAATCAATATTTCGGTAAGTTATCTTTAGTAAATTTGTATATTAGCCTGAAGGGAAGGGAGCCCTCCCTTCCCTTCTTCCAGCCCTTCTGCGGTTTGCATAACTGGTCCAATCCTTCAAGTAGGTACTTGCTTAGTTCGTCTCTTCGCCCCATCTCTCCTTGAATCCTATCGTCCAGGTGGTCCTTACACAATGTTACTCTTATGTTATTAACTCTACCAGTAGCTTAAAAACTTTCAATCCGTGTTCATATCGTTCTCTTCGCCTTTTAAATGTTTCTTTAACATTTCGAAAAATAACATCTAAACTACCGGTTATCCATTTTCATAGAATTCTCGACTCATTCTGACCTTTCTCCGCCGTCCACGGCCGGGCGCGAGGCCCTAGCAAATTCAATTAGCCCTCCGCCCCAGGGTAAATGAATCGCGGAGCTTCTATTTAGCTTGCATTAACTATGGATATGAGCGGTTAATTCCCATCAGCTGTAGTGGAGATGTGTTCTATGATTAAAATAACTAACACTTTGCTGTGGAGGTCGCAGACGATTCGACAAATATGTGGAGCAAGCAACAATTGATCCAAAATCTGTTGTGTTTTAGAATGTTAAGGAATTTCGAATCCAATTCTAATAATAATTATGGTGGAACATTTAGCTACTCAAAACATTTTTTCAGACAAACGTGTCGTCTTTGGTATCAAATGAATGGGCTCAACGACCACATTCCAAACATATTTTGCCGACCAAATATCTGGCATGACGTCAGTTGCAATCACAAGTGTGGCATGGCTTAAAGAAGCTGAGTTTTGTTTTCCTATAAGACCTATCACGATTTCATGATCTAATGCTGGGATTCCAGATTCCAGATTGTCCGGGTCCGGAGAAAAAATTACCTTTTCCTAGCAATGGGAACTTATAGGTTGAAAAAAAATACGACCGTGCCTATCTAGGTTCTGCGACCTTATTAACGATATTATTTCAAAGATGTGCAAACCTATATTGTGCACAGGATTGTGATGTTTTCCAAGTTCATAACGTACTTGGACTGCTTATCCAATTTACCAACAAAATCTGAAACAGCAACTTCTTTAAATGATAATTCGCCATCGGCGATATAAACGGAAGGAGCGTCCCATGATCAATACAATTGACTTGTTTGAATTATTCATTAGATATGTAAATTGATGCCAACTTTCAGCCGGTGGAGTGCTCATAAAATATATTTCTTATTTTCCGACAAATTGGAGCACTGACGAATCGATGTTTTATATAATTAAATTTTGTTTCTTTAAAATTGTGCCTAATAAAGATAAAGATAAAGATAAAAAGAACTTAATGAATAATGTTAGTGAATAAGAAGTAAGATTCGAGTAGTTCGTACGTCTAACAATAAGAGTGTGTCTGTATGTGTGTATGGTCAACTGCAGGTCATTACAATGATGATGGTTCCAACTCTTTGAAAAAAAAGTTCTATTTATTTATTTATTCTTATAACATTTTTTTTTGTAATAATGACATTAAGTATATTAAATAATATTTATGTTGCAAAAAAATATGATTGATTATCGATGTTTTTTTGTGTGTATAAATGTCTAGTTCTTAAATCGCAAAAAACAACAAAAACTAAAAACAGTTTTTACAAAAGAACGGGTTATTGTAAACTCGATACATTATCAGCTGGAAGACGTACACTGTTGGACGAAGGCCTCCCCCTTATGAGGGAGGAATTGCCGTAATCCCCACGCTTGGCAGGCAACTTGGGGATCGCAGAATGCTTACAACCGTTAACAGAGAGGACGCTGCTGCCAGTCCTCAGGTGGTTCGGGATGCAGTTTTAAGACATACCCAGGTCACAGGTAACTCGATGATAAAGATTCTAAAATAAAAACACTTATACCTACTACTACTTACATAAACATGATTCTATAAAAAGGTACACGCGTCAAATGTCAAAGCGTGCTAGCAGACCTATTGACCCATATCCAGTCGCTCCCTCGTACGCCAAACCATCAAACCAATTATAGCCCCATCAACCCGATATCCATCACTATCAATCTCCGGACTGACCGTGCATCACAACATTGCACCGAACATTACGTGGAATTCAAATTATTACTATTCAAAACAAGGAAAAGCACATTTATGAGACTAGGAGCTTGGTTAGTGTGTTATATTAGATTCAAACTGTTTGTATTAGATTCAAAAGTTTTAAAAATCATTAGACATTTATCATACTTATTAAATCATTCGCGTAATTACGAATAAGGAGTTACTTTGTGCAATAAATCCGGTAAAATAAACCGGTGGATGCAAATGGCAGGTTGTCGTACAGTGTGGCGGTCTAAAGGGGAGATCTTGGTTCAGCAGTGGACGTCTCCGGGCTGATGATGATGGTGATGAATTAAGAATAATACACAGAATAATGTACACGAGTTCTTTTAGGCGAAAGCCACACAGAAATGGCGTCGGGCGCGGACATAGCACGGGCGGCTTGCCGTTCCATTCAAATTTCATACTAAACTCATTGAAATAAGGCACAATGATGCAGATCGCGTCCGCGTCCGATGAACGAAGTAAAAAAGTAGTGTAGTTAAAGTAATTAAGTTCGTACAGGCTGAGTGGCCAGCCCTAGTGTCAGAGTTAATGTGCCGCCCTAAGGCCTCTGACATGGCTGACGGTTGTTGTTATAGAAACTAGAACAAACAACCGGGACCAACAATTTAACGTGTCATCCGACCCACGGTAGCGCTCAGAAATAAATGCCACTCACGGTCACCCATCCGAAGACTGACCGGTACAATGTATTTAGTATAAAATCTGAATAGAGCCAATGCTATTTCCGCGCCCGATGTCATTTCTGTGTCGCCTGCGACTCGGACTGTCGACACACGTTGAAGTAACCCAGCAATGCAACATGGCAGGTTAGGTTAGCCGGACGTCTTCACGATAATATAGATATCTTTGCCGGCGTCACTTCACTAGGGCGTAACGTAATGCTTACTATAATTTTGAAAGCATCACGCTGCAGGCAACTGAGCTGCAACTGGGACATAAGCTGCCAGCATGCGAGATTAGCACGTCGTCGTACCGGTCAATTGCCGTCATGAGTGTTCCGAAATCAACCCTGCGTGTCCGCCTGTCTGTCCCGCCAATACGCCGGTTTCGGTGTGTAGGCACCCTTACAATAATATCATTAAAAAAAAGAGTAGACAACAGTATACACATATAGCTTGTTAAATAGAAATTGTAATTTCAACAGATCATATGTGCTCTACATTTGATTTAGCAAAGTAATATTGTAACAAAGTCACGAGTATTTCAGTATTTCTCCATTTATCGGTAAGATTTTAAATCTATACCCATTTCTGTAATGGAATTTCATATCGAGTTTGAAACCAGTATAGCGGTTCTGAAAGTAGGCCTCCCTAAGGCGAACGTGTTTTGAGTTGACCTAACAGACTGGAATTGGATTTGGGAACGAGAAGCCGGTAACATCTGATGGGCAATGGGATGCAGTTTTAGGTCCAGGTTAATTAAAAATATTTCTTAAAAACAGCTGTGTTCAAGACCATTGACCACTCTGCAATGTTGTGGTTGAAATTTTAGGTAAGTTTAAGTTACTTATGATACAATAATACTCAACTGCTGTGTTCAACACCAGCTGCTTGGACTAACTTACGCTGTACGATGTACAGAACGCTTGTAGTATATGTGCTGTTGCTACGATACTCGTAACCTCGTAAGTAACTAACAACATTACTGTACAAACATATTATACCTGTGTACATAGACATATCGATGACAGCACACAATCGCATCTAGCCAAGTTACATTACCGTACACGGCTGTGGTCCCATATCCCGCTGGGCGCTCCGTTGCAATCAACTAAGGCTGTCCGGCTAAAACAATCGAATCTAGCTCTTATTCCAATGATACTAGCGAAACTAACTTTCTACAGCTATGTACCAAAATATCAACTAAATCCAGCTCCTAATGTAAGGGGATAGAGTCGACGGTATTGATTAAACAATTCTTACTTAAAGCTCGCCCATATAACTAAAGTGCAATTTTGAACCTTAACTCAAGCTCACAAAGGAATGTCGCAGCTAAATATTGCATCCCTGTGCAGCTTAGCCGTTGGTTAATTAGTGGCGATCCTCGGCTTTAAATTAAGTTTCTGGCCGTGGCTGTATTAATTGTATTTTCTGGCATTTAGGACGTTCATAGCTTATTTCTATTGCGTTGAAGTTAGTCCTGCGACCTTGAAAACTTGTTCTAATATCGTTGCTAAGGGCTCACCGAAGTGAACGGCATGTGACGGTTTGTTTCTATGCATTCGGGTCAAATGGACCAGTGTATAAGAGCTTCTTAGGAATGCATTAACGAATTATGCCTTGCCCTCAAAGTTTTTTGACAAAATACATCATCAAACCTGGACCTGGGTATATCCTAAAACTGCATACAGAACCACCGGAGGACGGGCAGCAGCGTCCTCTTAGTTAACGGTGGTAACCATTCTGCGATCCCCAAGCCGCCTGCCAAGCGTGGGGATTATGGCAACATCTCCCTTTAAGGGAGAGGCCTTCGTCCAGCAGTGGACGTCTTCCGGCTGTTGATGTTTGATGTGACATCATAAAAAAAAACAGTATCACTCTCTGAAGGTCTACCAAACAAAAAAAGAATCATCAAAATCAGTTCATAATTGGCGGAGTAATCGCGTAACATACATACAAAAAAAATACAGTCGAATTGAGAACCTACTTTTTTGTCGGTTTTGAAAAAAAGTGTTGATTGAGCAAATGAGACCGCGCATAATGCGTTAAACCATCTTGACCTAAAATCCCTGTGAATACAGGCAGTAAGGATTATGGATACTAAATTTCAAGAATTTACTCGTCATATCGTCTCTATCTTGTAAAAATACGTTAATAATCTCTTATTTTAAAATAAGCTTCAATTTCATAAAACAAATTCTCTTGTAACCACGCTCTGAGCTTTGTTTTTGAAGCACCCGGTGGAAGGAGCATCCTGAATGGAAGCTGGTATACGGTTGTAGATCGCGGGCCCCAAAATATACACTGACCTCTCCGATTTGACGAGGCGGTGCGTCGGGGTTATCAGTTGGTCTTTCTTTTTATTGCTTCGTAAATCTAACGTGCTGTGATAGGACTGGGAGTAAAATATCTGTCTAGGGAAACCGTGATGACCTCCAATGATGTACTTGAATTCTAAGTACATCATGATTGGATGAAATATACAGTTTTTTGCTTGAACAGTTTTTCATGTTTA
This sequence comes from Erannis defoliaria, assembly GCA_905404285.2. Lineage (NCBI taxonomy): Eukaryota > Metazoa > Arthropoda > Insecta > Lepidoptera > Geometridae > Erannis > Erannis defoliaria. The sequence continues at coordinate 8,628,407 of FR990091.1, read as the reverse complement.
GCAGTGATCTCAGATTCGGTCAACATGGTTTTTTTGCTGGCAATAATAAGTTTAATACCTACGTAATAATAATGATAAAAAAAAAGGTTTATCAATTTTTAAGCAGTTTACCGGCTTTCGCTGTGACGTCACGAATGTTAGTGAGTCAATTAACACATTTTTCTTGAGCCAGTTCAATGCACTCGCGTTTTCTTTAAACCAGTATACAAAAGAGTTATTAGAATGATGTTTACATGTTGTGTCTCCGTTCAAGGAAACAGTTTGAAATTTTCACAAAGTTTCCTTGTTTTCGATCGTTTAAATCTCTTTGGATTTAAATTACCTACTAGAGTCCAGCTTTCGCGTTTTACATGTACTATTATATATTATATATATTCGTTGACTATACAAAGATTCGGACGGATGTGTCTTAAAACTGCATCCAACCATCGGAGAACGCACAGCACCGTCCTTCCGGGTAAAAGTGGTGAGCATTCTGTGATCCCTAAACCGCCTGCCAAGCGTGGGGATTATGTCAACCCCTCCTTTTTAGGGAGAGGCCTTCGTCTGGTAGTGGACGTCTTCTGGTTGATTGATACATCGATTCAAAGTTTTCGATAAATATTGTCAAGTTGAACTATTGATTAACTTACTTTCAAAATTTTACGTCGCTCAATCAAATAATTATTCTATCGGTTTAACTATTACAACTAATTTCGCAAGGCAAACAATTTTAACAATGTTATTAGTGGAACTTATTCCGATAGGATCTGTTTTACAGGGTTGAGAGAAGTTACAGGATTGTATTTGTAGAGACGCCATATTGTAATTTGATTCGAGTTGCGAAGTAGATAACAAGCCATTTCGCAGCCCTAACCGCCCAACTCTAGGGATTTCGACTGATAATGAGTTTCTGTTTATCTTTCACCTTATTTACATTTACTCCCGTTGTTTTTCGCTGTCTTCCGTAAAATAAACCTTAAAGTTATGCTAACGCTACTGACTGCTTTATAGTCCAAATATTTTCTTCGAATGGTCCCAAGAGCTTTTTTCTTATAAAATTCTCGGCTTGGGTTCGTCCTGCTCCTAACACTGAAGCTTAATTAGCATTATTTTTTTAATAGCTAAAAACAGCTCATTTTGGTCAAAGCTGGACTTAAAAAATGTTACTACCCCGATAAAGATTCTAAGCAACTTCATTTGTCCAAAAATACCTCGAATATATCCCGTAAAAGCAATTCCGGACTGCTATCGTATCCTAAATTCGCACTTAACCGTTATTCCGTCAGGCTTTAATATAATTAAAACGCAACCATTTTTGTTTGGAGCGTCTCTTAATTAAAAGTATTGGCGATCGGGCCTTTTGCCGGAAAGAAGTTTCTACACAATGGAGGTCTCTCAAGTTTTGGAACGTCGAACTGTCGAGTTTTATTGATGATTTCATAATAAGCCCTCGGATTAAAAAAACCTTTAAAAAACAGTTTAAAATATGACATGATTTTCAAGTGATTAGACTTTATAATACATTATTATTATTATACCATGGAGATAAAGAACGAGCGATTTGCACCTAACAAGTGCAATAAAGAAGGAAATATATTTTACAACACATTTGCTCGAAAAATGCATTTACGAAGCCTGTACATACATCGTTCGAAAGTTGAACGCACACTCACGTAGCGCCGTTTGTTAATTCGCTCCATTTTATCTTTCCTCCTAGGAGGATTATGGGTTCGCACGTGCCATTTGCCAGTGTCAAGTATTTATTTGTATCAAGTTTTTGTTAATTTTCTAGTCGAATGAGTCTAAGTCACAGTTATAGTTATGTCACACTTACTAAGCCACAGTCAAGTCCAGCCATGCTCTAGTAAAGTCGTGGCAACTTTACTACAAGCTTCTTCGGAGTTTTGGAAACAACACGAAAAGACACTCATATTACTAACGTTTTAACGAAGACGAACTTTAGAACGAAGTTTTTTTTTCACGTTCTTCCTAGGAGGATTATGGCATCGCACTTAGAGCATTTGCCAGTGTCAAGTAGGCATTTAGTTGCGTCTTTCCGTCCGATGTAATAAAAGTTGCAAGTACTTCTGTGATCTGTTTTCTCGCAAATGTGTTGTAAAACGTTGTATAGCACTCGTGCGGTATTGGTTTTAACAAACTCTCGACATCGTCTCGGGCTTACCATAGTCACGAGTTTGTGAAAAACAACTTACCGCACTAGTATCATAAATAACTATTTCCTCGTATTTAAGGTAGTTCTTTTTATTGACATTTATTAGGTAACCGATACCTCATTCGGTCAACTAAGCTGACGTGTCCTAACTTCGAAAGTCCTGATTACTTCGACGCGTCTGTCCTAGTCTTTCGTGTCCTGAATGTTGATCACACGCTTTGTGTGACCGCGTAGGTGAAGTGAAGCTGATAGGCTGGTTGTCTTTACTTTTTGTTAACGTAGAGGTGTGTTAACGTAGAGATGACTTTTAGTAGTAGTGGAATTACTAGGCATGAAGAGATTTCACATTAATATCTTAGGGCGACGAGCACAGTACAGTGAGCAACTTCACAATTCTGGCACTGACTTGCTACTGTTATAGGCAGACGTGACGCTTACCACCAGTGGAACGTCTCGCTTGTCTCGTCAATTCCATTAACAAAAAAATATAACATAAGACATAATACACCTGATATGATGTAAGTACAATGTATATCTAAAATGACACAAAACAATCTAGTACAGCTCTACTATTATGAAAACTTCTAGACTCGACCTTTGCACAAAGTAGAGGCCAGCAATTTGTTCACTTGTCGACCAAGCGTGAAGACAAATCTTTGAATGTTGCTCCTATTTCCCACGGTCCCTAAGTTTTATTTGAATAAACATCAGGTACAATTTGGTCTACTCATAAGACTCACCGCAATCACCATCGATTGTCAGTGAGCGCAAATGCATTGTTGCCTTGGAAAGCCTCCTAGGCTCGTAAAGTTTGTTTTGTTTTCAAACTTCTGGGTACCGCGCTGCAATAGTCACAGACAGGCTTTGTCTCTTTCCATCAAAAGAATGTCTTGTTAGTATCAGTCCTTGTTTATTGACCGTCAAATTGTGCAACAGTTTTCTCTTTATCCCCATAATGTTTGTTCGTTTTCCTGTCAGCCTCGACATTAATAGACGTCTCTGGTCCAACGCCTGTTCCAAGTGCTCCAACTCATGATTAGGACGGTCCCAGCGGCAGGACTCCATGTGAATACTGATAGCGCGACACACGTGGTTTCGTGACGGCTTGAGGTGTCACATGAATTTAGATTTACAGGAAGCGAATTTGCAGGATTTGATTTATGACGATATGGGTAAGGCATGTTCGGAATTCTGATGTTTTTTTCTATCAGGGATCTCGAGTCTATTACAGGTTTCGCTCCGGTGGAAGTAATGGAAAAATAGTTCAGTTTTCATTTTGTTTTTTATTTTTCTTTCATGGTCTGTTATTAGACTTTATTGAACTGTGTGGTAATGGTAACCAAATTTTGTTAAATATCAGCTCTCTCTTGATGTTCAGATGTCCGCCGCGTGGTCAGCGGAAACCAAATTCGCACATGTTAATACTTGATTGGCAAGCCAGGAACTTTTCCAATGTCAAAATATGTAGCAGAAAATAGTTATTCAAATACCTAGTTTAAATGGGAAGCGCCTATCAAAATGTCACCGCATCGGTCGCATTCAAAGCAGTGTATCGTTGGGTTTCCCTGATTCGGTCATTCAACGACCGCATTTCACAGATAGTCTGATTAGCGGTGACACCGGCAATAGTAGCTATAAAGTTTCAAAATTCAATAAGCTGTAGCAGCTTCGTTTATGCTATTCTAGTGCCTAAATACATGCATTCAAGAGCTTGTTTCTGAATTTATCTAGTTTGAGTTTGGTTTGGTGACAATCTGCAACATCAGTAATATGTGTAAAATCTATTATTAAATCTATGGTAAAGGTGACCATAGGCCTGCCATTGGGTGGTCAGTCTGCTCGTTTGTTGCTCTTTGTATAAAAATATTATGATAATATATAATTGTCATGTGCAGTCAAACTTATTTTATTTTACATTTTAATGCTTCAGTACTATGTTCTAACCATTTAAAGATAAAAATATCTACACTTCGTGAGAAGAATTTAGCATTGCGTTTTGATGCCACTTCGTTGTGTTGTGTGATGTCATGATCTTGTGGCGAATATAGATGACGTCTATCAAATAATTGGATTTAGTGTCTAGAGAATAAAACTAAGTATATTATAATTTTTGTAGTCTTATTTTCTTTAACACTATCTTTTATTATGCAACAACTTTTCTGGAGCTGATTTCACTGTCTATTCTAAAACATTTCTCCCTTCTCGCTGGAAGAAGCGTCTCGCATGTACTTTACAGTAGCGACAGCGCAAAGTTACATTCTATCCTCATTTTAAACTTTGTCAGCTGTCGCTGTTTCCTGCGACCCGTCCCGCTAACCGGACGTTACGACATAGATGCTGTCGATATAAAGCCTTGTGCCGTTTTGTCAAGCGATGCCAGCTTGGATATGCTAGCTAGCTAGATTATGGTCAGTTTGCCATAATGTACTCTCTGAAATATATTAAAATTATTAGCTTTAAACTTCCGACTGGCGTAGAGTTTCCCTCGAGGAGTAATTGGGCTATTATATACCATACTAACCCGGTGTTCATTGACAAATTCACATGGGTTTATTTATATTTTTCCGGTCCTGTGCATTGTGCAGATTTCTTCACGATGGTCTGATATATATTGGCCATTCTGCTCACACTTCATCACACTGGCGTTTATTAGCATTTCTTTAAATTGTGATTCTATGTAATTTATTATATTTCCATTGTATCGTAATTCGATCGTCCTTCCATCGTTGAAGTTAAGTAAAACAAAGTGGTTCGCGTTGCAAGTGTCGGCGACTTGAGAAGATTGGATTGGATAAAAAACAAGCTGAAGACTGAACTTTTCTTGTAGATAGTTCGCTAAGCTTCATGCTAATTTAGCTTAGGAACTGCAGTTTGTTTTGTACTATGTAAAAATATCTGGGTTTAAGATTCAATATTTGATCAATGGAACTATAAATGTATAGATGAGTTCTTATCTCTATTATAATGGAGAAAGTGCGTGTTTTTGTTTTTCTTTCGTTCACATAGCAACAGGGCATTATCTAAGTTTTTTTTTTATGTTTAGAAGTGTGATGTACTATTTATCCAAAAAAGATATATAGTTCCTGATGTTATTGTCCATGCAGAATATATTTTACAATTGTAAACAATATGACCTCTTATATTACCGAATTGAACCTTATTTTACATTAGTTTAGCTGAATTGTTTTAGAATCAGTTGCATCTTATTATCTTCTGCCCTCACTCGTCTTCACCGAACTAGCGAATTTTTTGCATGTTTTAAAATGAATCCAATTGCCATAGCTTTTGTTTCACTTTTGCTGGATATGTATTTAAGTTTTCCATTCAATTTACAGTCTGTTATGACCACATCCAGTGGTATTTTTCAGATGTTGCGGCCCGCTCATGGATACGTCACTCTCTCATTCAAAATTAACATCCATGTCTAAACGATTGTCGGGCTTGCAAAGAATTTGCAAAACCATAACGCACCCTAGCATTATGCAAATCTTTGCAAAGCCTCCATGACTCTCAGCTGAGCACCGACCCGTAACTCTTAATAAACCTTATTTATTAACACCGCGAGCACTTAACGCCTAGACCGGCCTAGTTTTAATAACTAGAAGTTGCGAAAGCCAGGTGTGGCCAAGATAAAGCCAGTGCCGACACGCGATTGGGCCGTATATCGTTCTATTGCACGTGGACGTAACAAGGGTAGCATTTTCGGGAGCTGAAATAGTTTCCAAAAATTATCAATTCTGTTGTTTGATTTGTGTAATTCATTTGTTTCACATTTTTTTGACGTAGAGAAATTGAATTTTTGAGTGAAGAAAGTTACCTGCCCTAAAATATCCCTCGACTACGTCCAAGCTATTGAAGTTGATTTATCAAGGCGTTTGTCGGCAACCTTGGTGTATGAAAGCACTAATTTATCCACGGTTGGATCGTTTGCTGCAACACACGATTGGTGGGTAGGGATTTGATTGGTTGCTGTTATTGATTTTCTGTCTGTGCCACCAGCTGTTCTTTGTAAGGCTTTCTTTTTTTGTAAAAAGTAATTTGTCTCGCGATTTTATTAATTCTTAGAAATATTTGAAGGGGAACTAGGGACAAAGTGTGACCTTTAAGATATCCGACGATCGTTAATTTAGCAGTAGAAGTTTGTATTGTGATTGCTTTTTAATTTTCAATTGTGACTAATGTAAAAAAATGTTGTAATTAAAATATTCAATGTAGGTACTCAATTTAATTTTATTCGCTATACTCTTTATTTCGACTTACAAAGCTACCTACTTTTTGTAATTAAAATGAGGTTACGTCATTCTTGCAATTTTCCAATCTCCCGAAAATACCACCATCAAACGGCTCGATCCTCAAAAACTCCGGACCACGTCCAAAGATTATGTAAATAATTTCACCCACGGGAATCCGGCTTCGATATTTCAAGCTCATTAATCATGAGCAGGCGAACAGGTAGGTGCTGTACACACACATCGATTAAAGCCGTTCTCTGTATCCGATTAGGCGCACTCTCAATCAAGATTGTTTGCCAGCCTGTGCCAAGTTTGCGCAGAACACGTCTATTGACCCACTTTGGCCTGGCTGTGGTAGGATGTTTGCGGGGAAATCGGCTCCTGTTGACTGTCGCTACTAGAAAAAAATATCCTTGTATTGTGTGTGACTAACTTTGTGTACCACTTTGAAAATCATCTGAGAGAGTGAGTTTTATATCACGAAGAAGAAAAGAATATGTTACAGTGCCATGAGTTGCAATCTCATTATCTGTAAGTGTTTAGCCAACACTCAGTTAACCAAAATCGCTTAATAAGAATGTGCAGTCATCCCTGGACTGATCAGTAAATAAACGGAGATCCAATAAGTCTTGAAGATAAACTTGAAGTTGCTTCGGCGCCTACCAGGCGCGCAGAATCTAACAGAGATGGGCACTCGCTCGACCTAATTGCTGGCCGTTCAACGACACTCAACTCGGATGCCTTTGGCAACCGTCGCTATGCGGCGGGGTGGCCCTCTTAGGAGCCTCCCTAGCTCTCTTTAGTACGATGTTAACAGCGCATGCACTTAATATACTGCTTTAAATATTCCCCGATGTATTTTATTTTGATTTTAAAAAAAGGGTTGGGTAGAGAGTCCGGCTTCTACCGCTAGTTTTTGACTTGAATTCTATGACAAAAAATAAACTCCAACATCAATCTTGGAGGATCGATTCAGTTCAATTTCCTCTTTTACCAGATTGCGCTATAACAATTCACAAAAGGCAAGGAGGAACTTTCGTGATCATCAACTTCCATTTTCACAAATCGACTTTGGGGCCTTTCTCGTGTTGTTTCCTTATATTGTGCGAGGCATTTTTCACGTACTCACAAATGACAATTTTCAAAGACTATTTGTAATTTACTGTATTAGCTATCAAACCCCACAAGAATTATTTTAATCTGACTGACAACTAGCACACGCGTTATCACGCCTGTGGTGACGCGCGCCATCACGCCTGTGGTGACGCGCGCCATCACGCCTGTGGTGACGCGCGCCGCGCTGCGCTCCGAGCTATACTATTATTTATTCTATGCTATCACATTTCCAAAGTACTTCACACACACACTCATCAACAGCCGGAAGACAAAGTACATCAATTTTGTCTTAGTTTCATTTACCGAGACTGTTTAGACTTTCATCTAAATCACGTCAAAAATTTCATTCCGATTTCGTAACGCAAATAACGGAATTAAAAGGAATGGCTTGCAATTGCCTTTGAACAGCAAACATATTGGTCATAAACTCATAACTTCCTCTACATTTACCCTGTATATAAAGCACGGGATTTAAACGCACCCCTGCTCCATTTAGCGCAGTATAGGTAGGTATTCTATACAGTTGCCTAAATTTTCTTACACTCGCATTGCTGTTTGTTTGGTTGGTTTTAGGCTTGGTTACATACTTAACAAAACGGTCGAGCTCTAGTACTGGCTCTGTTCATTATTGTGCCTATTTTGTGTATTCAGCCAATTCATGAGATACTTAACCCTCTCTTTTGGCAAGCTTCGCGCGGAGGCTTTAGTTATGGACCATGGCGCTTATGTTACTTACTTTATTATTAACATACGTTGAAGTACATATTGCTGATATCAATATAATATTCTGGGCTATTATTTTATATTCATTTGGTATTTAGATCATATAGAATGTGTTATATAGAATCGGAATAAATTACTGACAAATAGAAAAGTTGTGCCTGTGTTTGATTGTAGGATAAGAACTTAAGAAGATAAGTAAAAAAGTAGCAAGTGGGGTAAAGACTCGCAGATGCTCATTATAAAAATAAGTATTACGTACCAAATGAAAGGGCAAAATACGAAAATCCTATATAAATACGTTTTATGCCTATATTTATAAGCGCATAGTTACACATAGTTGAAAACTGGTTTTGCAATAATACGACGTGGCGTTAAGAATTTAAACTCTATGCCTAATTAGTGAAGTAATTATTTTATCATCCATTTGATGTAGATCATGCCACATTCTTCCAATAACTTCATTAGATTCAGTTTAACTATCAACATCGCTCCGAACTAGTTCAACTATGCATTCACTTCGACCATCCCGTAAACTAACTTCAATTTATCTCACTTCAATGTAAACTATTCAAAGTTCAGCGTTGACCTATCAAATCCTATTATTCTCACCAAGTACTCGATCAACGAGTACACTTATATCAACGGGTCTTAAATTATGTATGACATTGCAGCGGCCCGTCAGATCACTTTATTGGGTCGTAAATGGGGATAATGGCTTTTGCAGGTGTATACAACATCCTTGGAAGCTGACCTATTCTCATCGATTGCCTCTTAGTCACCCACCCATCGCTATCTTTTACTACTCGTTTGAGAGAGACAACTGTCTTCGTATCTATTACGCCGGGATTAGAAACAGCGAGGTGGTCCGTTTCTTTTGCTGGAGAACAATGGTAATCAATCTCGCTTCTCGTTTTATTTTTAAATTAGACCGGAATGGCAATCGATACTTTCGGGGTCTAATTACGGTTCTATGGGTTTAATTAAATGAGGCGTCTTTTGTAATGTAATACAGTTTCTTTTAATTAGATATTTGATTGGCGTCGGAAATAAGTGTTTATCATTCACATATATTTTCAGCGAGTATCTTAAAAAGTTACAATAATGTATGGTCGAACCATCTTTTGTGTGTTTTTGCCATCAAACCGAGAAAAATAAACAGAATGTCCAGTAAATGAAGGATATCCCTGTAGTTGGGGATAGGTCACACTATGTCCTACTATGTACCAACATTTTTATTTTAGTAAAAGTCTCACCATTTTTGGAGCAGGGATATATCCTTTGATTACTGGACAACCTGTATCTCTCTTTCGACACAAATTTTGCCTGATAATAGTAATTTTAATCATTTTGTATTGTTGATAATTAGGATCTAGGCAGTTAATGAATGATTTGAACTTGACTAAGATCGACTGCAGCTGCCGATGTGTGAAATTGTTCAATTCGCGGTTGTAGGTGATTCCTAGGTATTCTAAGTGTCACATTGTTCGTCATTAGACGTTATTCATGTTTGGATTCGCTTAGCATAGCAGACTACTGTCGATTTTACATCGTTAACATACCTTTCGGGTTGGGCATCTTTAATATCTTTACGGAGTCCATATTTTAGTTTCGTTTCCCCGTAATTATATCTAATAATGTTATTATTTCAAAGTTTTCTTTGCAACTGTTTTTGAAAAACAAACTTACTTTTCTCGAAACTCTTCGAAACGAAAGTCGTTCTATTTGTTCCATAATACCTACACCTTGTCTGAAATGTGTTGTGTTATTTATATCGTGCTTTTCATATATTTTTCAAACATTATAGCTATTTTAAGGTCTTCTTGGTTAAATGTTTATTTTTACAAGTTATATTGTCATAAGTTTTTCTTCCTTGATTCTGTAATTTATAATTTTAATAATTTAGGTTTCCTTTAATTCTGATGATTTCTTAATTCTATCAGCGTGACAAGTCTTATTTTCCTTTGTGTGTGGCTAGAGCTAAATCGATCAATCACTAACTCTCACTGGAATAGCGATAGCATTGTATTTATTATTGGTTAACGTGGCACTAACAGCGTCCGGCGGTTTGACCGTTATCCTACTAAACGTTATTTTTTCCTTCCGGGATAAACCTATTTATTAACAAATATACTATTTATTTTTACCTGATACAAAAATTATTGAGTATAAACATACAAAAGAATATACTAATTGATTTCTAGGTTTTAAGTAACTTAAGAGACAGCTCAATTGTCTGACTTCCTAAATGTCTCCGACATAACGTAGGATAGTTCCTAAGAAATACTATTAATATTTTAGAAATAATATCCTAAAAACCTGTCTTGGCCTAGGGGCCAACCGACAGAAAATAATCTACCTATAGGGCTTTGCAGTTTCATAAAATGATAATAGACGTAGAGATTCATGCCATTTACGTCCCACATGAAAACATCTGCTTTCGTCCCACTTTGTATGCCGTGTTCAGCCCAATAAATTTAATTTTAAAATTCTCAATTCGTGCCACTTTTAAACTTCACATTCGGTCCAAGTTTTTCTATAGGTAAATTATGATTATTTCAGTACAGTTGACGCGACAAGTTTCTTCACTTGACTTACATAATTTTTCGGAATATCGAGAACAGGCTTAAGCTTTGCCGGAGTTTCTAACTTAATATTTAGTGAATCCCTTACCAAGGCTTGGCAAAGGTCTGTGATATTACCGTGTAATTTTTACTTCAATATCATCGATTCATTATTTTTGCACAGATGTGTATAGAAGTATTATGTATGTTGTTTCAGAGCTAGAGGGTTGTCGGGCTTGGTGCGGGCGGCGACCGCGACCGGCCCGGCACCATGGCGACCGTGGAAGGGCGGCCGGCGCAGTATGGCGTCTCGCTGCGCCAGCTGCGCGAGCTGATGGAGTCGCGTGGCTCCGAGGGGCTCGCCAGGATCAACGCGGTGGGAGGCCCACAGGAGTTATGCAGGAAGCTTTATACCTCGCCCACAGATGGTGAGTACCAACTTACCAAGATCTTACTCTGTTACCAACTTTTCCGTATTCTGGAGACCATCTACTTTCAAGCCTTCGTCTAATGAATGTTTCATGAAACGTGATTTAATAGAACGAACATTTTTGAAAAGTACAAGACGATTGTAGACTGACTACTACGTGTGTCGAGTGAAATGGAGACTTGAAAAATAGGAGTGAAGAGAGCACATCATAAGGCCATGGACTCCGGAACTTCTAGACATCAAGAAACATCTTTCGTTGTTTCTCGCACTCACCAAACAAACTTATTTCTTGAACATCTAACCTGTACCATAGACAACCAAAAACAAACGCTAAAGTTCCAACTAAAGATAATTACTACCTGGAAGGAAAACAATATATAGGTAATACTCTCTAAACTAAAATGAAAACATCGTTAGGGTGTTTATTAACTCCAACTACCCCAAAGATATGAATGATTACATCCTTTCCAAGTGGAACCCTCAATTAATTACTTATAGTTTTAATATTCATTTCTACTCTGTCATATTTAATTGTTTACCCGACGTGGCTGTTCGCGTGACACGACCTTGTTTCGTCAGTGTCAAGAAATGTTACAATATTAACGTTTCGACTCCAATTTATTTTTACAATCCCTGTTAATTTAGGATCTGATCGTATGAATACAAAATTGATATTCTAGGAATTATTGAACAAGTTTTATTTGTAAATAGCCTTCGATCAATGACACAGAGGTTTTTGTACCAGCGGCTCGACCGCGGTGTCCGCGGCACACCCCTGAAACTCTATGCACCAGTTGGCATACAATACGGCGACGTTCAGCTCTCGTTTGAGTCGTGACTACCAGTCCAATCACATTGCATTTTTAGACTTATCCTCTTAGCTAAAAGTTGCTATTCGTTTTGTTAAAATATGCTATTATTTTCGAATTTCTCTTACGACGTGCGATATCCTCTGTTTCTTAAATCGATGTAATAATCAATTAATTGTTTTGATTAAGAAATCAATCTTTATCATCCATGTAAGATATTTTAGATATTTCGTGTAATTCAGCATTAGATGGGACTATCGATTTACCAATACCGTATCTAAGTCTTGCGACCGTCTCGTTATCGTCAATCGTTGGTCCTTTGCCTAATGAAGGATTTCCCGCAACCACAACAGCTTTAATACCTTCCAAACGTTAATATCCGTTATCAAATTCGATAGTTATCTAACTCCTCGAACATCACGAACAGGTGGCGAGGGGGCGGCTTCAAGATCTTTTGCACCCCCGATTATGTCCCCGATAACAGTTCCCTTAATAATGGCTCTGTTAAGAGGGCGACTAATGCCAAAATTCAGTAAAAGATGTATTTTTAAACACATAGTTCAAGAATAAAGAACGTAAATGTTCACAAAAAAATAATACTACAGGCAGGACAAAAACCTATAGAATCCGAGTAACCGAATAGAATTTTGAAAAAATAACTGGTTTATTTAGAAATAATATATATATTCCGCACCAAAAAAAAAACAGTTTTAATTCATATACTTTAATTTATCAGCGACAACACCACATTATTTTTAATTAATTATATAGCCAGTCTATTGCTTTACTCGAGTAACGGTTTACTTTTTTTAATTCATGCTTATATTTTGAATAATTAAATAAATTCCACCTAATTTTATAGTCTGGAGCTCAAAGCCATTTTCATCATCAACGGTATCAAGCAATTTTCGACTCTAAACAAAGCAGTGTAGATAAAAAATAGAGCACAGAATCCTGTTTAATTGTCGGGCAGTGCTCGACGTGAAAGGTTGTTCCCGGACGCTCTGTGTGACAATCCAGCGCATAATTTGTTTCGAGAATTTTGTGTGAATAAATATTGTAAACTACAGAAATTAGACTGTATTGAGTTAATGACGTTTATATAGGTAGTTGTAAATAGTGCGTAGTGTGTAGGTAGTTGTAAATTGCGAACGTGACGTGACATATGTGTGACTGTGTGTGTACGTGTAAATAGTAGTGTTTTGACAATGGGAAGAAAGGATAACAAACACGACGTAACGTTTTTCCGAAAAAGAAAAACTAAACATAACGACGGAATGTTTGGGTAAGTTGAGTTTCGAGATAGTTATCGATTTACTACAGTTTTAATCAATCTTTAGCTACATACTTATAATATAATTATAAAATAACATAGATAAATTGAATGGTTGCACTCTATTAGGCAAAGAATAGAGTGTACAATACAATAAATAATACCGCAAATGTATGAACTTTGTGTAGAAACAGCGCGCCACGAGGCAGACAGCGGTGAAATTAATGGTAGCACCCTAACCCACAATAAATAGAGTCTACATTTGATAATATGCATTGCATTGTGTAGTGTGGGCAACCGGCCGGCGCGGGCGATGCTTTTCTTTCACCACAGTATATCCAAACTTTCAGATAAAATCATTGAGTTCTCGCATATTACTTTAAACTCTATCAAAAATAATAAATTTCGGGGCGTTGCAGTTATAGTTATATTTTAACAAAAAAAATCCTACACGGGCATTGAGTAGCAACGTGGCAAATAAATGAACTTTGTCATTTACTTACATTATACTTTTTTTAGATCAAAGAAGCGAAAAGTTAGTGCTGATATTGGCCAACCTAGTTCCACAGCGGAGCCAGAAAATAGAGAGTAAGTATCAGTTAATCAAAAGCTGAAAATATTTTTAAGAAATCAACAATAGATACTTCGTTACTTACGTATGCCATTGTATTCTATTTCACGAAGTCCGTTTGCCTATGTTTGTAGAGATGCATGCACACGCACATTGTTTTAGTGTGCGTGCAGAGTATCGTTCACAAGTATGACCAATGGTCTACACAGATGTAAGCTATGTTCATTCAACACACGTACATAAAAATACTTGAGCCCAACAAAACGAAACTGCACCATTTATGAAAAAACTAAATACGGGCACTTGTTTTATATTAGTAATACATATTTTATGCACAGGCACTAAAGAAGGATTTCTTCCAAATTCTGGCTAGTTTATACGGCCAATTCTACGGCTGGGGATTATCATTCCAACATGAGCCATGATAATCATGAGAAATGGCTCGACGAAAAGTGTCTGATTTGCCTGCACGTGCAGACATTGTTTTAGACAATGCTTCTTATCACAATACAAGAGCTGAAAAAATACCTACGTCGGCATCAAAAAAGAAGACGTGCAACAATAATTCTCCGATAAGAGCGTAGCGTTCGAGGAATCTTTTCGCTAGATGTAACTAATTAATACGACCATACGACCACGCTAATTGTACGACCTCATAAAAATCTACAATAAGGTTTTTGTTGCTAACGCAACGTAGGTTTACGCACATAATTACGCTTACCGGGAAACGTCACTACTACAACCGAACCTGACCGGACTTCGTAAGATATAATATTTGTACAGAAGACGAAAGTAATAAACACAATACATATTTATAATTTTAATGTTAAAACATTTTTTTTACTTCAATTTTTTCAGATATATGCCGACAGACAACAGACTGACAGTTTTAGAAAATGTTGCGAGTGTCACATTAATCACACAACATGAACAACCAAATCTTGATAGCTTGAGTGATACAGGATTAGTAACTCAATCAATGTAAGTATCGTCGAAATACGGATGTGGTAACATTTACACAACCAAAAATACTGCATTTGTGATATTTTGTTTTATTTCAGCAATGAATTGCCAGAAAAACAACTGGATATATTAAGCAGAGATAACGATGATAACACAAGTGCTGCAGGACAACCGTAAGTATTTCCTCAAATTCACCTGCCCACTATTTCTAATCATCGTCAAAAACTTCTTAGCTGATTAACATAATATTTTGCAGTGGTATTTATTGTTATTGATGAAAAAATTACTTGTTGCAGAAGTTCAGGACTGCGAACATACAAAGGCAAAACGAAAATAAAAACAACAAAAAAGAATAAGGAATCACAACCGGATAAAGAAGACTATGATGCCGCAGAGAGGATAATAATTGACAAGGAGTACTTTTTTGAAAACCTGAAAAAGATATCCAACCAATATATATATGCACCGCAATTTGGCTGCACATTATCAAATTTACAAATTACAGGAGAAACGAAAGCCGGCTTAAATTCAAAACTTAAACTGTCTTGTGACATGTGTAATGCCTCATTTATTGTTAACACGACTAATCCACACCCAAGCCAAAATGTTGAAATAAATACAGCTGCAGTTTCTGGCATTGCTAGCACCGGAATTGGTTTGGAGCAGTTTCAAGGCTTGTGTGCTGCAATGAATCTCCCGATGCTATCAGAACAACTTTACAAAAAAAAACACGAAGAAATATGCCAACATTGGGAAAAAACAGCCCAAGAGACTATGGCAGCTGCAGCCGAACGCGAGAGACTAGCAGCCATTGAAGAAGGCAGAGTGAATAAAAATGGCATTGCCATTATTGATGTAATTGCCGATGGCTGCTGGTCTAAGAGATCCTACAAAAGTAATTACTCTGCGCTTTCCGGAGCAGCTGCCATAGTTGGCCGGAAATTCAAAGAAGTAATTTACTTAGGCGTAAAGAACAAATTTTGCAGCATATGTGCGCGTGCTCATAATAAGCAAGAACCAGTGAAAGAGCATACCTGCTATAAGAATTATTCCGGATCTTCTTCTGGAATGGAGGCGGAAATTATTGCAGAGGCGTTTAAAAATTCTATTGAAATGTATAACGTCATATATGGACGACTCGTAGCGGACGGTGATTCGAGCACGTATGCAAGAATAATGGAAGAAAGGCCTTATAAGGATATTACAGTAGAAAAAATTGAGTGCCGTAATCACATATTACGAAATATGTGTAATAAATTGGTATCCGTGAGTAAAGATACTAAGTATCCGTTACTTATGCGAAAGATGCTAACAACACAACGAATTCTCGCCATAAGAAAAGTGATTTGTTCCGCTATAAAAAAGCACAAGAATGGTACGGCTGAACTAGGAGTGCGGATAAATAGCCTGTTTGTCGACATTTCGAATGCATACAATCATGCGTTCGGTCATCATAATGACTGCCTAGAACACTATTGCTGCAGTGAAAAACAAAACGAAGACCTTGTGCCGAAAGTAAAGAGTACTGCTTTTTGGGCAAAAGTACAATACATCGTGGGCTTGGTTGCGTCACACTCACGAAGTTTGATAAATGATTGTGACAGCAATGCGGTTCAACAGTTCAATAGCATAATAGCAAAATTTGTAGGTGGTAAAAGAACGAATTTAGTACAACGGCAAACATATCAATCTAGGTGTGCGGCAGCAGTTGTGGCATTCAACACAAAAATGCCATTATATAAAGTGCAAAAATCTCTGCTGGGAAAAAGTCCGAAATCAAAAACAAAAGCGTTTGAAAACAAGAGAATAGATAAGAACAAATGGAGACAGAAGAAAATAAGAGTCAGGAAATTGCCGTTTACTAAATCATTTACACCGATTGCAACAGTGACCGATAAATACTATGGAACAGACAGTTGTCAAAAACCTGATATGGATGAAGAAACTTACGATTTGACAAAACGAAGTTTCTTAAGAAATTTAGAACGAAATGACATCGAAAGGGCGCAAATTGAACGAGCTACTGTTTTGCAACGAGATAGTAGCGAGTGTTTAGAGCTTCGAACAAACATGCTAACGGCTTCCAATTTCGGAAAAATTATCAATCGCCACCCAACCACTAGCGCAAGTATTCTCAAAGCCTTATTATATAAAAGCAATATTTCATGCGTAGCTTCCATAAAACACGGCGTGGATAATGAAGCTGTTGCTCTCACACAACTAGCAAAACAAGAAAAAGTGATAATAAGCCCTTGTGGGTTATTCATAGATGATGAAATACCATTTTTAGCAGCAACACCAGATGGCTTAGTCGAAAATGACATGATTGTCGAAATCAAATGCCCAAGTTCTGCATTTAACATGCCTATTGAAGAAGCTGTTGAAAAGAAAAAAGTTAAATTCTGGACCGTTAAAGAAAAAAAGTTGATAATCAACAAGAATCATCCTTGGTTTTACCAAGTACAAGGACAGCTTCATGTAAGCAAAAGAAACAAATGTATCTTCGGAGTGTGGTCTGGCGAAAGTCAAAAAGTGACTGTTGAAATAATATTTCGCGATGACGAGTTTTGGGAGAAAAAAATGATTAGTAAACTAACCAAATTTTATATGGAGCATTTATTGCCTGAATTAGTTGACCCACGCCAAACAAGGAACATGCCACTGAGGCAACCAACATATTTCAACAAACGCCAACTCACAGAACCATCCGAAGCTGGATCCTCAAAAACGGCATGCGCGCAATTCTGTCCAGATACGATTTCAACAGCTACAGCTCCTCCTGGATCATCAAAGGAAGAACATATTTTATCTATTGCTGAATACTGATGTTTTATTATTATTACTATATAAAAAAAAAATTGCATAAATAATACTTTATTCAATTGTTTTTGTTATATAATGAAACCGTTTTTCACATAGGCAATACAGTGTTTATAACATTCAAATAATAAATTAATACTAATAATAGGCTAGATGCCTGGTAAAGTCTAATTAAAATTTTGGCCATAAATGTAGCTGATTAATGAAAAGATAATGTAAATCGGATCAAAAATAAGCAATTTATAAGCATTTTAATATCATGCTAGACTGAGGAGATTATGACGTCACTTCTCTGTACGCCATATACATTCTATTCTGACAAGTAAGGCGTGATGTAATTTTTTGTTTTGTGGGAAAGGGACAGAGTTGGCTCTACCAAAACTTTAAGCGCTTATATTATCAGAACATTAATAACCGATTTAAATTATTTTTTTAAAGAAACATATTTATATTTACTTAAATTCTTCATCAAAGCTACTGGTATCAACGATTTAAACACCAGTCATCTACCCTATTACATTCAGTTGATTTCATTTAAACCCGTTAAGCATTTTATCGTGAAAGAGTAACAAACACAATCAAATAAACGTTCATTTTTATATTTTGCTAATTGATCCGATCGTAGAGTAATAAATAATTGATTTATCTGACTGTATCGCATATACTGTGCTCAGCGCCACTCTCGACCTCGAGTCAGGTAGTGAGCTGAATGCTTTAGTGGCGCGGTCGCTTGGCCGTGGTTGCTTTTCGAACCAGAGCGGGCGATGCAAGACGCGCGGGTGAAATCTGATATATTTCTGGCATTAGGCGCGTTCTTAATATCTAAACTGCTAGTAATAGCTCGTTGAATTACCTCCTTTAGAATTACAACGTTTTAATTAAAATTTTATTTACTACTTGTTACTGCTTACGCCGTTAGTGTCTTTAGTTTCTTTGCCAGTGTGTTCCTCGGACTTGGAAGTTATTTGTCTGTATCTGTCAACTGTCATCCATCACACGTTATAAATATTATCTCAGGATGAAAATAACTGATCTGAAATATTTCGTATTTTCTATTCTAATTTGTCTTATGCATTTGTTGTGAAAAATTTGTTTCACAGATTGAGTTACAAAAAAAAACACATTAACTTTTGTGATTCCCGTTCAAAAACTAACAATATAGCTAAATCTAGCTATAAAAGATATCCGAAATCTTGATTCACGTGTTTATTTTCGGTATCATACAAATCAAATTTTCAGTCGAGGCCTTTATGGATATGCTTTATTTATGACAGCCATTTTCGATCGTGTTATTTTTACTATCCCAATTCTAGAAAGAGGTTTCTATCGTAACGACTTTCATTACCAGCGCTTTATCTGATATTTGATAAAAGAAAAAACATTATTATTGTTCACAATTTTAGCTTGAACTTCTCAGAATCCTTCTGTTACGTAATTTTGAAATCCATCATGCACTTCTGATGTTTGTTTTTCAGTATCTCGTACTTTATATGAGCTATTCATCATGTTCACACGACTATTTTTCACTATTTAAGTCCGAAATAACTTTGACGTCGACAGAAATCGGCGCCGTCATAAATCAGCCCATAACAATATAAACTTTTGCATGACTTGCTATCAAACGTCTTCCACAACGGATCACAATGTTTTTTTCTTGACTGCAACCTCTAAAGTTATAGGTTTAAATTTGAAGTCTGAATGGAAATGTTGGCAGGTTACCCGACTCTACATCATAGTTAACCGCTCGTCGGGCAAATCCCCCAGGAGATGGTGTACGGAACGTGACTTCCGTTGGATCTCGTACGTGGATAGCTTTATCCTTATCTCTGCGTACGGATGATAGATTAGGGAAGGTAATTTTGTCTGCAGCAATTTATTTGGAACTATCAGGCTTGTTACTACCGACTAGTTCTCTTTGTATACTTTTTATTTTCATCTTCTTTTATATGTGTTACTTCAGGTATATTGGATTATTGACAGTCCGAAGCGAAGGTCTCGTTTTATCTTCATGAAATATGTAGTTTAGTAGTTGATTCAAATATCATTTTTAAGTTCAAAATATATTCAGTCCAGGGTTTGCGAGGTCCCTGTTCAGATATGCAAACAAATAGAACTTTGTTTCTGTATCAACGAATCAGAGCGTATTTGTATGGCGACCGGGGCATCATCTGACATTAACCCCCTGCCAGTAGCGAGTGGCACTATCGGCGAATACTTATCGATATTGTTCGACGCAACCCCTGATATATATCTACGAGTGACAGCGGCTGTTCAACCGCTCGCTAATGTTCCCAGCCGTGCCAATACCCAAGCTATATTGATTCGATCACTGATCGTTACATCGACACGGTTTATCGAATTCGATAAAACAATTTATCGGTTTCAATCAGCGCGAGTAACAACACGTCTATCGATTCTATAAATGTTGTCCGTGGCCATGGATACCACACTGCCCTTCAAACATATACTCGTGCAAAATTACGTCCAATCTCAGATGTAGACATAAAACAATCTATGTACGTATATGAAGTTATGTCGATATGGCTAAGAAGCAAGAAAGCTGATACTCTGCCAAGTTATTAACTCATATTTCAGAATAACAAGATAACAATGGACAAGTTGAAGCAGAGTGAGCTAAACACGCCTTTAAAACTGAAACTCAGTGCTTTCAAAACGATCAAACGATCCCTAGAGTGGGTAAGGTCGTCGTATCGCATGGGAAGGGTACAATAGTACTAGGTAAATTATCGATAAAATAGCTTGTGACCCCTTCGACCGCTGCCTTTGGACTTCTAATTTCAAATTGGAAAAGGTTTTTATCACGTAAAATATCGATAATTTGAAAATTGGAGAGATAAACATAAAGGATTTACATCGAGAGAGTAGACAATGGCTTTAGTAGACAACTTTATGTAGGTACAGCAATAAACACTCGGCTTTTAAGCTAATTGAAGCCAGTGAACAATTTGAAAAGTAAGATTGCCTGAAAAGGAAGCTGGAGCATATTTAGCGAGGAACGCCAAACTGGTAAAACAAATAGCCTTAATTGAGAGGTTTTAACAAACGCCAGTGTTGAATCAGCGACTAAGAGAGGTACTCGTACCTATAGGAAACCGCGACGAGGCCGACGAGATGCCGGCGTAAACGAAATAAATTAAAGTAAAAGTTGATAGAATTATTTTTCAACAAACAGCTTTTAGGCTTTTTTGTCCTTTTGCTGAGATTGAGTTAATGATAGAGTATCGCGATGTGGTATTAGAAAAAAAACAATCATGAATAGGATTATTCGAAGCATGTTCAGAGCCTAATACAATGTTTTGAAGTCATGATTACCTATAATCGCTTCACCACTTTGCCTCTCTGTACAAGACCATACAGATCCTGTACCACTGCCTATCCTATACAGATTCGATCCATTATTTTCACTATATCGTCGACCTAACAATTTAAAATGAATACTAATAATAATTTTCACCTTAAGAATTTGCTGATTCGAACATGTAACAAACAATGAATTGAACTCACGATTAATCTTCAGTAGAATATGAATGATTTCAAAGGTATGAAAGCTCTCCGAATTTCATCGTAAGAATCTGAAACCCACACACTAAATAGTTTCATAAATATGAATCTTACTTGCAGTTTATAATCACACCGTTATCAAAACTCTTAAAAGCTTTTTAGCGCTAAAAGATTTGTGACGTGGTAAGTTCTACTTGTGATCTAAAATCTGTTTTTAAGTTAAAAATATTATTGATCAAAGGCAATATTATCTTGATCGAGGTTCATTTAGAATCTGAGCACATCTTGCGCATTATATTGGTTTGGACCTAGCAATAAATTAAATTAAAATTAATATACAACGTGTACAATATAATGTAATTTAGCCCAAGATCAATGAACGTTTTCTATTGAACAGCTGATTATTTATTATTTATTTCAGTGTTTGTCCCATAGTAAAAGTTGCTCATACTGATGAGTACATAGATACATACATACCCTTCACACACCTTTCTGAAACACGTTGTATTAGATCGCGAGAAATCGGATAAAATCTTGAAAAGAACCTTCTTTCTAAGCCAATATTAAAACAATGATAATATAAAAGCTGATACAATACCCTTAAAACAGTTTAGATACTAAGGCATTATTCAAGCACGTAAAGCGAAAACTTTATCATCCTGCATCAACATGTCAATTAGTATGTGCGCGCCGCCAGAAGAAAATAAATTCTCTTTCAAAAAGTAACAACATTACGACACTTGTTTTCATAACGAAGCTACGTACACACCCTTTGTATACTTTATCTTTAGAGATTGCATCTCAAAGGGTTCCGTACGGTCCAAACAGGCAATCTCGGACATCATGCTAACGAAGTTGTTGAAAATGGCAGGTTTACGCAAAATTGCAGTTTTTTTTTGCGCTGTGTGAAAAAAAGATTCTCTTGACACATGTGCTTTAACTTTTATCATAGGTATCACCGATATGATGTTCTATGTTAGATTAATGATCTAACTTTTTTATCCTACTTCTTTTTTGCATGTTAAAACTGAAAGGCCAGTGAGATCAAGAGTAGAGAAGAACCTGATCAAGTATATTTATAGTTTGAAATCTCCCTGTATTTATGTTGACTTCTGTCACGTCTCCTACCCAGTGATCATCTATGAACCACCTTCGCAAATCTATCGATACCTCATTGATTGCTACGTAGAAACGTATATTATAAGGCTACAGGTTGTAAACATACGTATGCATGTTAATAACGATAGACACCTTTTCCTCTTTACTTTGGTCTATTTACCTGATTAATAGGCTTGTGTTTGACCGCTAACTCTCCTGATGTTAAGTAACGTTGCGGTCTAAGATGGAGCACACTTGCCTAGAATAAACCGATTCACTCGCGACTTGAAGACACCCAAACTGTACGAGGGCGGCACTGAAAATTTCGGGAATCAAGGAAGTGACACAACATTACTATTTAAAAATATATTTATTGCTTTTCGAAGTATTCTCCGCGAAATTTGACACATTTTTCCATACGATGGAACCAATCATTGAAGCAACCATTCCATTCGGAAGTTGGGGTCTCCAAAAGGGCCGTTTTGTAGGCGTCCACAGCTTCTTCAGGTGATGAAAATCTCTGTCCACGCAATTTATTCTTTATTTTAGGGAAAGTATAGAAATCATTAGGGCTTAGGTCGGGGCTGTACGGCGGATGGTCCAATAATTCTATGTTTTCTTGCTCTAAAAACTCTTTTGTTCTGTGCGCGGTGTGAGAACTCGCATTGTCGTGATGGAGGATGATGCGGCGGTTGCAGTTCTCTTTACGGAGTTCAGAAACGACCTGTGGCAAACAAATGCTAGCATACCATTCTGCATTAACCGTTCTTTGTCCCTCAAGAGGAATAGTCGTAACATGGCCGGTTTTGGAGACAAACGTGGCCACCATTTTTTTTGCAACACTCCGTGAACGAACAATTTTTGTTGGCTTTAACTCATTTTCGAACACCCAAACTCGTGACTGGTTTTTTGTTTCGGGTTCGTACGCGTATATCCAGGATTCGTCACCTGATACGATGTTGTATACAGCATTTGAGGATCCTGCGTGGAATCTTTCGAGAGTTCTGACGCACCAAGTAACGCGAGCCGCTTTTTGCTCTTCACAGAGCGAATGCGGTATCCATCGGGAAAACAACTTTTTTACACCTAATTTTTCATGCAAGATTATTTGTATTTGACTCATGCCAATATCTAAAGTTGCCTGAATTTCGCGGTATGTCACATGTCGATCTTCCTCAATCAGCTTACGCACAGCATCAACGTTTTCTTGGGTGACTGCAGTTTTTGGACGACCTTGACGGGGATCATCACTGAGCTTGACACGTCCACGTTGAAATTCAGCAAACCAGCGATAAATTGTGGTTTTGGATGGGGCTTTATCACCAAATGCAGAAATCATCCGGTCAACACACTGTTTTTGTGTTAAACCACTTCGAAAGTCATAATAAATCATCGCTCTTGAATTTTCTCGAGTCAATTCCATTTTCCCAACGACTAAACAAGTTTGACAAAACCTTGTGACAAGACCGAGAATATTTTTTTAAATAAATAAATGGTATTCGATTTTTAAAACCAAGGAGTTTTCAATTAAAAAGATTTTAATATGACAGATACAGTGGAAATATTCCATTCCCGATACTTTTAGTGTAGCCCTCGTATTCAACGGGAAAGACCGAAGAAAACGTATTCCACTGTTTATAGCAGTTCCCTAAATAAACGTGGAAACAAACCGTAAAAATAATTCGTGGAGTTCTTCTGAGAAGTTAAGTTGTTGTTTAAAGTAACTGGTATTTTTATGGGTGCCATTTAGGACGTGCTATGATGTGCCTTCTAATCTCGTTACTCAGTGTGCTCGTCAAAAAGTAATTAGTAGCGTTTAAAATAATCGGTGACTAAAGCACGGCCGACAACCTAAATACCTGGAGTGTCGTAGGTTTTAAAAGTTATTTAAAATTGCATCTAGCATTGGAGATAGAGCAGTCTGTGAAGGCAATACAAGATATAAATAAACGTGCAATAGTAATATTGCTTAAATGCATATTTCACGTTGAATATTTTGGAAAAGGGAATAGGACAAAATACGTTGTAGGTAACTGTCGAGGATATCACACGCTTACCAATAAAAGGTATAAGAAGCAAGAACATGTACTTAACGTATAAAAGCTCCAAAATTCTCAATTTCCTTGTAAGTCTTTAATTTGAGCTTGGAGAACTGGACTTTGGAGAAATGCAAATTATCAGGTACTTAAGTAATTTACCGTGAAAAACTAGAAAAGGTCGAAAGATTTTCTGGCTCAAACCTACAACTATAACTTGAAATTATCAAGAACGTCTAGAAAGCCCGAGCGTAGCCTAGAATGTAGACATGCCTTTCAAATTCAACCTAGATGTACTTCGTGATATTTATATTTTGCTAGACTAGACAGGTGTGTTAATGAAAGGCCTATTTATAAACCATTATAATATATAATTTACAATATTCCACTATCATAATATAATGACGCCAATTAGGTAAATAAAAGATCCCCTTACCATCATAGATGTAAGTTTAACAATACAAGGCGACCATGAGAGACTTAAATATAATATCCAAACTGAGTGGGCGTTAGGTAGTTCCTCATAATAAACACCAAATCCTAATTCATAAAGGCTATGTCACACTCGCAGGTATTTAGTATTTACCCTTATTAAGGGTATTTATTATAGGTTTTATGGCCCCCGACAATTCCAGGCCCGCTTAATGAGGTCACACCCGGTTTTATTGTGTCGACATCTCTCTCAAAGCCCTTCGCGAGAGAACTGTTCAAGGGAATGTATGGAACATTATTCGTAGTCAATTTAGAACCGTACCTTTACATAGAAAGCATAATGTGTTACTCAAATTAGGTGCTAGCTTTGCATGGAACCAGAACTGTAGTAAAAAAAGCAATACTACATCTTGTTTCAGTAGGAAATGTTCCAAGCGATTGCTTTTGCTTGCTCTCCATTCTCATGTTACATTTGAACAGATTAATAAAAATAATACAAAAGTTCATATGTCATGAGAGCAAATTGATGTTTTTCAAATTGACCTACTCTTTCCTCCTCTAATATAAAATTTTGTAAATGATGCGCAAATATTTGTATATTGTCTGGCTCTGAGACACTGAGGCTCGTCCGCTGCCCTAGATTTTCTAGACACTGGCGATGATTCATAACTAAATTATGATCTTAGCTAAAATGTTATCATATTACGAACAAGCATTCGTATGTCTTTTACAATTACAAACAAACTGGCAAAGTACGGTTTTTTGGTTTGAGTACTTTTTATGTGTGTCTTGTAGGATAGTAAAAACTTTAGCAGTTTTTGTATTGAAGTGTCTAATAACATTATCGTGTCGTATTATCTATTGTCATTTGCGTGTCTTTACTGTCGTCAACCTCGTTCTTCCTGTGTTCTTGTGTATTTATAGCTCGGTTCTACAAAAACAATCCTCAACTGTTTCATTCCCTGCTAAATCCCAATTTTTCTTCGCTAAATAACCAATTTTATTACCATGTCATTCAGCGCTCATTTCCCTTGCTGAAAAAATTGTACAGTCATCCATTTCTGGCGTTCGTTAAACCAGTTGGATCGATACGGAACACCGTATCTTTAGTGGAACATTGTACGTTATAACTTGGTTCAGACTTGAACGGATAGGCCACGTAAAGAAGAAATAGTCTGAAAGTAACTTATGATATTGCCCATAACCTCTGACGTGCACGCTTTTGACTACAAGGCCGCCTTAGAGCAAGCCAGGGCCCCTGTGCACATAAGAATTTGGGGCCCCTTTGGAAAAAAAGAGAATGACAAAAAACGCATTTTTCTGTTCTTTGTGAGTGTCTACAAAATGCGCTATTGAATGCAAGCGTTTTATAGGCCTTCTGGGGCGCCGTGAGGTCGCCGTGAGGGCCCGTGCCCAGGGCCCCTGGGCACGGGCCCGGTGTGCCCTTACGGTAAAGACGGTACTGTTTGACTAGTAACAAGATTCTCCTCAGAATGTATTCAGATAAGTCGTTGAAGAAGAAAAGAAATAATTTTACAATGATGTCTGTAATGATAATATTATTATGTATACAACATTTGTCTTTTTGGTTGTACGATAAAATGTACCGAACGTACTGTTCCTGATGTCGTCGTAATTTGATTTTCTCGTGACATCATTCAATTTCTGTCTCTCAACTGGATACATCCAAATGCCAACTGTCGCTAATGAGCTGATAATGCTATTATTAAAATATACAAGCGACGAAATCCAAACTGTGATTACCCACGCAATTTTCAACTTTATAGTATAGGTACTGCAATTTTCAAGGCGATGTTTTTTTTTTAAAGAAAACTTATCGAAAATTTACTATCAAATTTTATTACAATAAGGCAATCAAAATTATTCTATCCAGGCACCAATATAAAAATAGTTTGTTTATCATATTTGACGGTAGAGTTATAATGACGATAAAACTATAATTGCGGATATAAATTTCATAGTAGTTTGAGAGTCACAAATCACTGTAATGGCCCATTGAGTCCATTGATATACTAAAATAGTTATGATATCACCTTTGTATATAGAAAGCTTTTTGAAGACGTGATTGCTTTAGTAGAATAGTAATGAGTATTATATTGATATTAATGAAATCAAACGTGCTTATAATAAGTTTCATTCTCTTCCAGATTGCACAGCTCATATAGAAGTCGCTGTTTTTATATTTATGTAAAAAACTAAGAACACGATAATAGCGAGGATACTACATCAACTCGATAATGCCTTGAGAAGGTTTGCAAACCCAATAAATTTTTAAAGTAACCACTCTTTTCCTCGATAATATTAAGCTGATATTCCTCCACTGCCTAGATTTACTAGATTTACTCGAAATATTTTGGTCAATGTAGAGCTGATATTTGACTACAAAGTTTATTATCCTTCGAAGTAAGCTTCTAGACATAGCGGCTGTCGACGCCAAAACAGCGCTAGCGAAAAATGATTCCCTCTATTCCATACCAGTAGAATAAATTGAACATAATTATACTGAACAGATTATAACACTTTTGAGCGTTCAACCAAATTAAACTTCCGGCTTGAATGTAACTTGTGGGTGGATGTCTGCCAAGAGTGCAACGTGTTAGTTGGGTCAGTTGAATTACATGATGTATTTTACGGAATTTTATTATGACTAGCTTTTTATACGTAGCCTCGTCTGACATTGACAACGCCTTGTCTAGACTGACTATCAAGAAAGCACAACATTTTAGTTTTCTCGTCACCAGACACTACTCATTGGATACCGGAACTGTATGACGTTAATGTCTGCTGGCTTCAACTGCTACGTCTCTTGAGTGTCTCTTTCTACATTCCAGTCGAAACTATCTCAGCTACATAAAATGGTGAGCCGCTACAACGCCCAAATCTCCTAAAGTAGCTGGCTGTTTCCGTTTAACATGCCATCACTAATATCTGATGGTTCCCGTATGAGTAGGTTATCGCTATGAAAACTGACGTGGTTTTGACACATTTTTGTTTTATTTGTTTTATTTTTGTTTGTACTATAGTCGGAGTATCCGGTTTAATTAAACGTGAGTATTCCCGTATAAGTTACCGACATAGCTCGCAAGGTTTGCAAGTTGAAGTGGTAATGGGCAGGCCACATCGCTCGAAGAACTGACAACAGATGGGGAAGAAAGGTTCTTGAGTGGCGACCGCGAACCGGAAGACGCAGCGTAGGAAGGCCTCCCACTAGGTGGACCGACGACATTGTAAAAGTCGCGGGCAACCGGTGGATGCAAATGGCAGGTTGTCGTACAGTGTGGCGGTCTAAGGGGGAGGCCTTCGTTCAGCAGTGGACGTCTCCGGGCTGATGATGATGATGATTCCCGTTAAATAAAACAAAAAGGTTATTGCTACATAATATATCTCCCAAATCATGTTAGATTACAATGGGATCATTATGTTGCGAACATAATTAGTCATAAATAAGCTACAAGGTCTGTAGGCCAGTTGTCACATTCTCTAAATCCTGATCCATGGCCAATTAACACGTCCTGGACAAAAACCCGTTCACAAACAAAATCCCTTCTACATATAATGAATAAATGGAGGATTAATCAAAGAGAGCAATTAAAGGGCAACATACCCTGCGAATACATTAGCCCCATGTGCCTATACTGTTATACATATATGCTACTCAGGTTGGTATACAAACGACCTTTGCTTTGGTCGTAGTACTATTATTTCTTCTGTGCTTTGGTTAGGCCATTTGTAATTAGTTTATCCGTGGCTTTGTATGAGAAAGTTAAATTGATTGTTAAGGCCATTGACCTGACACTTGAAAACCCGACGAACGAAAGATAAATATATGCTAATATAATTTACTCGTATAGTTGAGTAATAATAATAGTAGGTGTACAATAATTTCTTTTAGTATCTACAATACAGGTTCTAGTTCTCTTCTCGGTAATATTAATATCATTGATTAACAACATGCTAAAGATTATCATTAAGACCCGCACGAAGCCTTCCTGCATTTACACCTACAATGCAGACGGTCAAGTCCACTGTGCGCCTTGCAGTAGAACCTTTAAAAGTAAATTTGGTTTTGCCAGCCACCTGCGTGCTCGCCACAAGAGCTAGCAAGGTTCGCCATTGATGGACACGTCAAGATGTTTTTTTTATTATTATCTATGTGACAATAGGCTTGCGTTTGACCGCCATCTTGCCTAATGTAAAGCCACGATGCAGCCTACGCTACACACATCTATCTACACCTCATTTAACTCGTGGCTTGTAAATACCTAGATTGTATCTATACCCACTAGAGCAGCACGTTTCACTGTTTCACGTCCACACAATAACAGTAGAATCAGAAGTTTGGGTTTAATTTATTTTTGCATTTCCCTAATTAGCAGACACATTTCACTAAGTAAAAAGTCCGTAGGTAGAGGTGTATGTAGATCATTTAAATTAAGGAAAATATTCTCCCTCTAGGCAGCTTAAAGCTCCAGAAAAGGATTAGGATTTGAATAATTAGAAACCGGGTCTCCAAAACACCGTCGTCTGAAGCCAAGTTGAAATTAATTTGCCAACTTTGTTCGTCGCATATCAATGCGAATTACTAAAACAGCTATTCTTCATGTGTTCTTCAAATCACTAGATGCCGTCACGAATTTAAAATATTTGAACCTTGTGCTTCATTTGGAATAAACACTCCATGAAACATAATCTCCGCATTGTTTAATGCAGTGTTACATAACGTCCGTGTCATCGCTATAATGCTTTATACTCACATTACTATCGCGTAGGTCAATAAGTTACGTGAAACGGACGGTTTTTCTTATTATATTTGTTTTTATCGGGCTTAGTCTTGTCTACCAAGTCTATAGCAATGTATTTATTGGCAAGTGTTTCTATTTGTTTCTTTTCTCCTCCATGCTCTACTTTAACAAGTACGTTGATTTTGCTTACAACTTTATGTGTATGTTTATATACATGTTCTAAATTAGAACGTCGGTAACTACCCTAACTGGCCTCTAAAACAGCCATCGCCCCTACTAAATAATTAAGATCCAAAACTCGCCAAGTCCGAACCACACAAACAAACGGGACGGCTTAAAACAACTAAGTACGTTAAGTTAGCCGTTTTTCCTTAACTCGAGCCGGGCTTATAACTCGGTAACTCGAATGAACCAGTTGGGATCTACGGGGCAAGGCGACTCAAATCGCATTAGCTGATGATCGAGGGTCGATCGGGGGCTCAGCTATTTTTTGCTCTAGTTGCATGAGGGTCGGAAGGCTGCCGTTGTTTATTAATAGATATGTTCAACGCGTCTCAATTAACTTTGTATCTTCATGTTGTACATAGTTACATAACTTGAACATAGTTATGTCAAAGTTGTGTTAAATGCCTTGTGTTTTTTAATAAATGTGGCAAAATGTATCGGCTTACTTGATGATAAGTTGACTACGTCGCCTGTCGCTGTCAGCTCGTTTGCCTACCTATAATTTTGGTTGTGGTGGTTTTAACAAATCTTTTTCCGTCCTATCCTCTATAAATATATATTTATCTATAATTATGTTGGAGTTATAGATAACTACTTCCATCATAGGTCTTATCATTGCTTATTGCTAGTAGCTACAGATTATTTTGACAATGTTGTTAAAATCTATTGGCAAAGCTGATTAACGCTCAATTTCAATCTCTAACATTGATTTTGTATGTACTTCTTTGATTTTGCCTTTTAAAAACAGTGCAACTATAGACAACAAATTGATACAGTAAATAAGATCTATGGACTCTGTTCCTTTTAGTTAACTTTAGTTAGGTTCAGAATTTAAAACATTTATTCTAATTCTTGCACTCCAAGTCTGATCTACAATGAGTAGGGGTGAGTGGTGACGTCATCTCATGCTGGTCTATATCCTCAGTAGGTAAAGTCCGTAGCAGTGCTCTCACCGCCTACCCTCTCAGTCTGCATTCGACAGCTACGGTCGAATGGTGCTCGGTCACGTCATCACCGCAACCCTTTGTTTTACATTGATGGCGTTTCATTGTTCCCTGCTCTCGATCAATCTTAGCCTCTCGCTGACGCACAATGACGATTTTTATTTTTAAGCCTTCTCGGGAGCGTTTATGTTAGTCCTAACACCAAAGTCATTAACGGGTGGTTAATGCGTTTCTGGGATGAACTTTTTGGCGAAAACCGGTCAAACGCTATTCGGACTCACGCACCGTGAGCTCGTAGTATTTTATTGGCTTTGGTAACATCGCACACGAGCCCCAAGATACACGTTCGGGGGTCACCTCTAAACCGGCTTGGTTGGGTTTGTTTGCAAGTATTCATTCACAATTTTCCGAGTGGTTTTTAAATGTTGGTCGCAAAATATATTTTTATTTACTTATGGAAATAAAGTTATTTGAATTGATCACATTACGTTTGCCAATAAAATTTGATGAGAAAAACATGGTGCATTTCGGAATCTATAGTGCGAGTCCGATTTGCATTAAACAGGTTTTTGTTATTTGTTGTTATTTGTTATATTTTAAGCACTGTACTCACTCCAATTAGACGGTTCTATTTATTACTATCGATATGATAGAAGAAAGGAAAAATACGTTTAAAATATTACGTTCCATCGTATGTTTCTCCCCTTAAATTCGTTGAATGAAATTAAGCACTCGGCAACCGCAGCCATAATATCGTTTAGAGTTTATGCATCATGCAACGGCTACAAAACCCAGCTTTTTATAAGTCTTAACCTGAAGGTGGAAGTACACCCAATGAAGCCATTAAACAATTCCCAACTGTATCACAAAGTAGCAATGTACAATATACATTGAAACACAATTTGCAATAAAAAGTGTTATTGCACCGAGTCGCGTGCATACCGCACGCCTGCAAATATTGCACACACCCCAGTAGACTCATTTGATGGATTACTGCTCCCGACTAACTGAACTATTGAATTAAAAGGGAAATTAATTAATTTTCGAGACTTATCAGATTGAATTTAGTGGCTGCCTGAAGCTAATTGTACTTTTTAATCGCCATTAAAATGTTACAAGTTACAACGATAAAGGTCCATGTTGAAGTAAAAATTCTAGGTCAAAGTTAATCATAAATGCGACAATACTTCCAAGAGTTAGGAGCTAAGGTCTCGTTTGATTACTAGAACTTCATCATTATCAACATTTGTTTGTACTTTGTATACCAACGTTGTAATATTTTCCGCAAAGAAACATTAACTGATTTACCTGTTACAAGAATAGCAAAATGACCCATCATGGATCATTGGATGAAACTGTACGTCAGAAACAATAAATCACAATTGACGCAGTGATACGAGCTGACGGAAATGCAACCGATTTTGACCTAATACTTCGTCTACAGAATTATCTATATTAAACTGACTACGTCATTGATGACTTAGTCGCTAAAGACGTGGTTACTCTTAAATATTAGCATCGCTCTGTCATAAAATGAATCATCAACAAAAATAGTTGTGATCCTAGACTTGAATTTCGGAGCAGACACGACATCCGCAGTCGTATTTATGCTCAGTAAGACACTTGGTAACAAAAAAAATAACAGTGATATATATATAAATATATAGATAAAAAGAATATTTATATACAACGTGTAACATAATGGTTCAACAATACTGAAGGGTATGTATGTACTCATCATTATGAAGAACTTTTACTATGTGGCCAACATTGAAATCGCGAAAAAAAACAGCTGTTCCATACAAAAAGTTCATTGACCTTGGACAAAATGGAACAGCAGATTTTTTTTCGCGATTTTTCGGTTAGCCCCATAGTAAAAGTTGTTTGTTAAAAATAAGTACATACATACCCTTCAGTATTGTTGAACCTTTTTGTTACACGTTGTAGATATTTTATTATTAAAAGTTTAAACGGCATACTCAAAATGACATCAATAAAAAAAATACTATAACCAATCAGATTGTTCAAAATTTGTAGATTGAAATATACTAGGTTGTTCAAAGGAAAACACTAATGAATATGACAGTATTCCAGTCATTAACTTAAGTATATGCCCTGCACACGGTCAAGCGACGTAATCAGAAGGCAGTGCAGGTCCTTAGCTGTGACTTGAATGCTTTAATGACGTCGCCGGTGATGTCAGGCACTGAATAATTATTCATTGTGCTGGGGACGAAAATAAAGATGACCCAGCTATAGGTATGAAGTATGATATGCAAAATAGCGTTGAACGTGCCGATCTAGTGACAAATACAATAATATCAGAAATAACGCTAGTGAATTAACAGCTAGTCGATTCACAGGTCACTCGGGTTATACTAACTAAGTAGCGCAAAATCTAAGTAAAAGTTTACTAAAGATTTCGACGAGACTGGCACTGTATGAAGATGAGACCCATAATCAGCAGTGGGAGAAAATAGTTAATTATGATGAAATCTCTGACGATTGAATTTTTATCCAGAAAATGAAGTGAAAACAACCATTATTAGGTACAACACTATTTAAAACTAGTACGGTTGTTCATTACAGTTTATTTATTTATTTATTTTCGGGAGCTCTTTCACAATGTAATCACGGTAAAAATATCCTGCAAATAATTACACGGTACATATTTGAAACAATAAAAGCAGATAATAATGAAG
Organism: Erannis defoliaria; assembly: GCA_905404285.2. Taxonomy (NCBI): domain Eukaryota; kingdom Metazoa; phylum Arthropoda; class Insecta; order Lepidoptera; family Geometridae; genus Erannis; species Erannis defoliaria. The sequence goes on along the minus strand of FR990091.1, from coordinate 8,595,032 downwards.
CTAGTTGAAGTTGATGTCTGTCAACATGGTGATATTGATCAAAATGTTGTCAAAGGTTTCTTAAAATGTCTCAATTCTATAGATATCATATTATCCGTACATAGTAATTAAAGACCTATAATTATCAGTTTGTCATACTTACTATTTAGTGATCTGTGATCACGTTATTACTCATAAGCTATTATTGCTCGTGAGATAATTTCAAGTCATGAGCTGTTTTAATTATGTGCTTTAGCAAGATCGATTGGTCTCCCCTTTGATCATAACATTTACTCTACGTCTACGTCTTTACTAAATTTAGACCCAAATTAACTTAAATATTGTGTAAACAATCACATTGTTCAATGTTGTTGTGACTCAGGGTTTGCAAGTTGAAGAGGCAATGGGCTAGGCAGGCCACATCGCTCGAAAGAACTGATAATAATCGATGGGGCGGAAGCTATTTTGAGTGAAGACCGCGAACCTGAAGCTGCAGCGGAGGTAGGGCTTCCGCTAGGTCGTCCACTGCTGAACGAAGGCCTCCCCCTTAGACCGCCACACTGAACGACAACCTGCCATTTGCATCCACCGGTTGCCCGCGACTTTTACAATGTCGTCGGTCCACCTAGCGGGAGGCCTTCCTACGCTGCGTCTTCCGGTTCGCGGTCGCCACTCAATAACCTTTCTTCCCCATCGGTTGTCAGTTCTTCGAGCGATGTGGCCTGCCCATTGCCACTTCAACTTGCAAACCCTGCGAGCTATGTCGGTGACTTTGATTCTTTGGCGAATATCCTCGTTCCTGATTTTATCACGCAAAGTAACTCCGAGCATGCTCTCTCCATTGCCCGTTGCGTGACTCTGAGTTTCTCCAATCGGCCAGCAGTTAAAGACCACGTTACCACTGAAGTGACCACGTCAGTTCCATGTGTTATCACTGGTAACACACACTGATTAAAGTCTTCAGACACTGCGGGATTTTGGACGATAAGATATTACGCAATATATTATATACTAGAGTTATTATTATTTGTCATGCAATTAAGAATTGTAAGAATTTAAATTGTATTCAAATCAAATCAAATATTTTATTCAGATTAAAGAATACAGAACATTTACAAGTTATTAAGTTAGTATTAGGTATTTACTTATTTTCATCATTTTAATAATGTTAATGTGCTGGCTTGCGTCTATGTAAGTGTGGCAAGCAGAAGCATTTATTAATAAATGAAATGAAATGAGTATGAGTATGTCTCCGCATATGTAATTGTTTAAAATTCTAATACCTATGCAAATATGATGAAGAAACAGCATGCTCGTGAAATTACTAATTATAGCATGAACTAAAGTCAATTCCGAGAATATAATGTAACATTGAACATGTACTTAATGGGAATAAATATTGTTCGCGACTCTGTTATTTGGAATTATTACTCGGATCAGCTCTTATTTCTTTCGCTCTAAAATGTCATTTAGTTGTCCATCCCCTCATGTCGAGTTGGTGAATAACCCGAAAATACAAGATTGTCAATTCTATAATCTAAATGAAATTTTAAAAACTGACTCAAACTACTAACTTTTGTTCAGATCAATCAGTTGTTTGTGACTAATGTTTACTAAATTCCTTTTATCTTCACGTCCTCGGCCATGTGTTTTAGAATTGTCTACGTTATCTATGGAAATAGATTCGTAGTTATCTTCAATTTACACTTGACATGCAAATGCATGTACACTTTCAGTTTCCGTAGGTACCTATGTACTTAATATTTCTCATGGTCCAGCATGGATCGCAGACGTTAATAAAACGAAGGTTAGCTAATACCATTACCGTTCGCCCTAATGCATCTCGGCAAACGGTAACGCGATAAGCACTCAAACATGTATATCCAGAACCGTTACTGGTATAAAGGACGTGTCCCTATCCGACTTAACAAATAAACCGGTAATTTATGTCTCGCAAAGGACGGCGCTCGCCGGCTTTGTTGCGGCCTCGTTTTTCTCCTCTGAATCAATTTCCACGATGACGTCACCTACGCCTCCTTCCATTTCCACACCCCTCCCGGCGTCTCCCGCTCCTAGAAACAGGAATAAGGCTACTTCCGCTCCTTACGCAGTACTGTCTTTCCATTACGTCTCGTCTTACATAAACATAAATGTAGGTACCTTTCTCTTCAGAGAAAGCCGTGTGTGTATTCGGGATGTACATTCTTCATTTATCTTATCGAGTTTTTACGATCCGGCACTCAAGGTTGACAGTTTGGGCCATGATTAACTTGGCTTATTACATAAATTAGCTTTTCGCGCGTGGATTGAGGAGGTATACTACGTCCGCTGTTATATTTGAAAGGCGATTTTTCAAGCGGGCCTTCAAAGTTTTACTAAACGATGATGGAGCGTTAGGCACGGAACGTGCACACATCCATTAGGCAATGGAAGAACCGGAGGAAGCGTGAAGTGTAAACTGTATACGCCAAACATAACCCTATAACCCGCGGGCAACAGAAACAAACCAGGTACAACCAGTTTATGATTGAATGCTCCCAGGTATTTTCGTATACAATATTAATACATGGATTAAAATAAACTTTGCCTAACGAAAGACGGACGACTGGCTCTCACACTGTAACGCTTTAAACAAATAACCAAAATGCTACCAACAGGCGTTACACAAGCCCGTTATTAAGGTGCTACATCATTTTATTTACAGCTGCAGCAGGTTAATGTGGTCTGTACGGTAAACTGTACGAAACAATCGGGCTATTTTTGTACAGTTTATACGCAAGAGTACATTTCAGGCGATTTTATATTTTATTGAGGAACATATTAGAGAGCTGCGTCCGCACCACCCGGCGTACCTCGATTATCTAACGCCATATATTGCTTTCTTTGAACAGTATCATACATTATTTAATTAAACGATATCAGCACTCGTGGACTTACTGTCCTGCTACATGCAATGTTATCGCGAAAAATTTCCGCGGTGTCAGTAAACTGATCGAAGTGTTTACATACAATTTGGCAATCGACAATAATTTTAACAACATACCTAAGCTGCATAACGACATGATGTCATTCAAGGTAATAGCCCTGAATTAATTATCCTGTGTGATTCCACAGCGTTTAATAGGAATATCAAACGATCTCTATGCTTTTATTGACCTGGAACACGTCATTGATAGAATGGAGCTACAATTGTGGAAGCGATTCACGTCATCCGAAGGATGTGATCCGCACTGGCGGATCTAAGCTAGTCCTGAGGACTTTTGAGGGTAATTTAAACAGTTTTAACTTGTGAATCTCATTAGTCACATGATTTCTGATGTTCCCAGACACATAGAAACGAATTCCGAGACATGTTTTGCGACGATCAGAAATAGAACGCAGCGGATACTATGCGTGCTCCCTGTGAGACGCCTGGCGCGAGTTCGCGTCCCGTTCTATCTTACAAGCTAGACGTATAGTTTTCCTGTTCGTGCGCACTCGGTTCATTGTTTCAGAATGTAGCTTCGCTGGCCGGCAGACTGAAATAGGTTGGGAGCATCGAAACAGACGGTTCACGGTATCGAAAGCCGCAGCGAGGTCACTGCCGAAGGATCTCGCGCCACGACCGCGTTGACTGATTTCTTTATAAACTCGCATTTCTAATGCGTCATGAGCACAATAGCAAATTACTCACTATCATTACTAACGCAAAACGTGTATTTATAAAAGCGTATTAATCCGGCCGCAAAGCTGGTCTCACTGCTAATTATAGTAGTACAAATCGAGAATAGAGCAATATTCTCACATTGTTACGTACCGTTGCAGTAAGCAATCGGGGGATTGTTTCCATAACTGTTACTCGTATTACGTAACAAATTGTATTACTTTCGAGTACGTTGCTCGCGTTAGCTAAGGAACAAGACGTAATAATGGGTGTCATTTACTTGCGGCCTCAGTTTTCCTCGCAGCCGTAATTGCCATTCCTTTTGTAATCCTGGGGGTAATCTCATTGGCTGCCGACAAATGGTGGTGTTTAACGCTCCCAATAAGCTTTAGGGTCGTTGCTTTGCCGTCACGATCTCAATCACAGATTTACTTAGTACATTTACACAACCTACCGTTATAATCATTACTTCTATTGAAAGTTTGCTGCCTTATAATGTTCGTCCTTTTATAGACTCACCGTCTTATATAAGCTAATAATCTAGGTTACAAAGAAAATAATCAGTTAATTTCTACGTAGCTACGTAGCGTTCTTATGCGGTAAGAAATGGGTATATCTTTATCTACCTTCTTTTTCCTCCATCTTGGACGCGTAAGATTTCTTGCGTCTCTAATGAGTAGTTTAGACAACACCGCCAACTAACCCGAGTATATTTACTCGCAGAGGTCGCTAGTGGCCGTTTCGCGTGCTTCCCTCTCTAATTTATTAACAAGTTCATCCAAACGGCATTTTTAGAAAATAGCTCGCCGACATTATTGCCTGCATTAACATTTCTACACGATTTTTCATAACTTGATCTAGCGAAACGGTTTTATGGGCTCGTGATATATTCAATTGTATATTATAGCAATTACCCTTGATGTTCTGGTGGCCATTGCCCTATAAGATTATGTTGGCTTACTTCATCTGTTTTATTTACAGTACGAATAAATCGTTTTATATGTAGTATATAATATACTGTTATTTTTGTTACAAAAGTACTTTAACATTTAGTATAAAATGTAGAATATGAAGCACAATTTTTATTTTGCGAAACTAGTACGATCATAACTAATGTAGATTGTTTCTGCGTCGAGTTTATATTCACCTGTCACAAACCCATGACTTTCTGCAATGTCATACAGCCATAAAATATTTAAATCTTAAAGTGCATTAGTCACGTGCTCTTATTCTCCTTTGTCATTAGGTGCGTGCACGATTGACCTTATCACGTCTATCGCTACGCCCTTTACTTCTGCCCTTATAGTCTTTAATTTTATAAGACATATCATGCAAATACATAAACACCATCATGAAGCAACGTTGGCAATCTTTACATGTATACATACATTTACATACAAGCATTACGTATGTCGATAGCACCGACCGCCCTTTGGCAGACGTCGATGCCAGTAATTCATGACCATTTTTTGTAGAACTCCGATAGTTCATTGGCTTTTGCCTGTACCGTCTGTTTTATTACTGTAGCGAGGGATGAGGAAGCTCCCACGATTCTGGTGGCTATAGATAGCCCTAGGGTTGGCAGATTAGCATTTAGTTCCGGGATATACCTTGGGATTTAGGGATTATCCGCTGTGGTAGTTTAGCAAAGGTCACTCATTTCCCGTTGTATACTTTACGACGGGGTGTATGTGTAACTAAATTTATTTGCGTTGGTTCTAAATACAGCTTGCGGTAGTTTTAATGAACGAAGAATGAAGTCGTGCGTGGGGTTCGAGCGGGATTGTCATTCACAGGCGCTGTGGCTCGTCGGAATCTCTTCCGAGGCAGCCCTGCTTGGCACGCGATGCCTCGGCTTCGATCGTTTTGTTGCTCCGCGCTTCTGTTGCTATTGCTAACTATACCCTGTGTACAGACACGCAGACAAATGTATTTGTACAGCGGCTTGTAGCGAACATGTGGTAACTGATCTTGTCTGCGCATACATCATCTCCGCCAAAACTTGCCAAAAGTTGTACCTTTAATTACACGTCTTTGATTCTGACACGGGAGTATGTGGGAGTTAGCTCACTTTAATAACAGATACACAATTTAATGCCAATGTTCTAATATCTATGAATACGGTATCCGCACACTTTTCTTTATTTATGTCCTTTGTAATACAGCTGTGTTTATCGCATCGTTTATTTTTATCATAGCTACAATGTTCTCATTAAAATTCAGTAATAAAACCCCGTGTCTCATCCAATTTGTCAGCATTTTGTCGCTCGCCATGAATGCTTAACACCCGTTTTACTACATGTGATCATTGTTGTACCCTGGTTAATTAGGTCGAGCCACCGGCCCCGCCGCCTTGCCGCCGCCGCCCCTATGATTGCCGTTCACCCACGGACAGGTATGGGGAAAGGTCGCCAGTGTTTTAAACAGAATACTCCCTATATCGCGCAGAGGCTGCACCTAAGCTCGTTATAATAAAGTTTACATTCAAGCACAAACTGCCGGTCGGGGCTGCGAAATGCGACTGCCCAACAGCAAACTCATATCTTTATGAGCGTTGTAGTGGTAGCCTTGCGGTCTGGATATATATTACAGATTTTATACGACAAGAAGGAAAGCACTTCTATTTAGTTTGAAGGAAAAGGGAACAATATAATCGAGTGGCAAATCCCAAATATGATAGTCGTAGATCGTCAAAAGAAAAACGGAAACAAAAGTTGGAAATATATCCAAAGTTTCCTCACCCGATGTTCCTTGTATTATGCTTATAGTGTTTAAGTCGGTGTAAATATTCATAGAAATTCCAATACTCAAATAAACAACAGGACTGGCTTCGCCATGTGCGATTTAAAAATAAATACTTCGGTTATTAGCCGATAGAATTTCTCTACAGTCTAGTGACGTTTCCTTCGACGTCATTAAAGACGTTGTGGCGGATATTTTCCTAACACGTAAACTATGATGTATGGTGATGTCAATTAATTATAAGCTGTTATGACAAGTTGTGCGAACACTGACTGCGGTCGGCATCCAAATGATTAAATCCATTTACAAATTTGTTGTAGCAGGTATATTGCATACCAGGTATCAGTTATAGTTATTATATGATATTGCCGTCAATTATAAAAGCATGTGACATTTGGGCCTAGTTCATACAAGACGGGATGGGGAATTTATACCACTAGGCCAGCTGTCGTCCTAAGCCTTTAATATTTATATAATGTCGACAACATTTTGTGCTGATGTCAAAATTGGAAATCATGTTAAAACTAAATTTAATTCGAAGTTAGAATGACGAAGTAAAACGATTTTATTGGCATCTAAATTAGGTGATCTAAAAAATCTAAATCTAAATATTTACGATCCCGATGACAAAAGAGGAAAATATAAATTACTGGTTACTGTGCCAGCCAGTATGCGTAATATGAGCGTTTTATTCTTCTTCGTTAATATTTTCGTATATTTTGTTTAATTAGGTTACTAAAACAAAATTGCTAACAAACTGTCGTCCAAAGTCGTTTCCCCTTATCTAAAATACTTAAATAATTAGTCAGATCCAGCAGGGCTAGCATGCGCACCGCGAGAAAATTTTCTCGACTCTTAAAAACAGGACAAGGCTACGAATCTGTATAAGTTTGTCTCGTTTTCGCACGACATAAAGACACGACAAAATTTTCTCGCGGTGCGCATGCTAGCCCTGCTGGTATATCCCGATCCCGTTTCGATCAATTCTTTTTCAAGACATCTTTATCCATGTATTTATTTATCTTTGGTAATGTCATACTTTGTGATATCATGAATACTAGGAAATGTTAACAAAGCATCGCTGACATTTGAAACGTAAAGCCCATCCCTTTTACTGTCTACGTGGGCACAATATTCTGAATCTTTCATCAAAACTCGTATAGAACACTGCGGAAGCAATTTAGTTTCGTAACCATTTGCGTGCTATCGACCAACTTCAGTTACACTTGCACCTTAACCCTCTAAAATAAGGTCTATTGTACAGCATGAAGTTTGCTTCTGTACAACGGTGCGTGTGTTGTGTGCAGTACCTTTCTTTCGGGTTCAATAAAGGTTTGATGTTCATCGATATAGGTACGATCCCAAATCAGTAATTTGTGCGGAGTTAAACTTTCTTTTGCCTTATGATATTGAGTCTGTTTTGTCGCTTTCGACATTACAATACGAATCTCGAATTTACAATATTTTTGCTAAATGCGAATCGTGTTCCTTCTTTTCTTCCTGGTAAATAATGGTTTGAAAACTTCTTTTGATTTATTTAATCCGATCACGTAAATGTTTTGGAGATAGACTTCCGAGCGATTCATCAATGTCTAGGCGGAAGAACTTTAGCAACTTGATATTCTGATTTTTTAAATTTATCTTGCTTGTCTAGTATAGTACTCGTCAGTCTTCAGTAATTGTTACTCAGTTGGCTTCGATAGACCCCAATCTTATTTCACTTTAACAAACCACATTAGCAGCTGTTTAAAATTTCACGTGCGTTTTATTAGCGACGGTGTAAATAGATCCAGAATACAAATATAGCATTCTTGTGGAGCCCATTGAAGTGTCACTCTATCTTCTCAGCATAGAGAGTACACTTTCCTCTGTGAGCCAGTTTAAGGATTGCGGAAGCTAAGCCGATGTCTAAATATATTATGTTGCGAGTATTTTCGCTCGAGCTACTTGTATATTATAAGTAGATCGTAAGTGCTTTCTGTAGTTAGCGTAGTCGGTGTCTCTGTTTCTTAGTATTTTACTTGGGCTTTTTTTTATTCCTTCACCTAAGATGTTTATGTCGTCCCCCATTTTGGGAAAGCATTTAGAGTTATATGTTGAGTCATTCAGTAGCATTATTATGTGGAAAAGTTGTTGCTACCTTTGAGGTTTAAAAATATTTGTGTGAATATTAGAACTTATTCTTATTCGCGGTGAATATGAACATCTGATTCAACCATATATCTACCAATACCGTAGGAATTGGTTGTAGTGTTACTATTACCGAAGTAGCAGAGTTCAAAGCTACGCCAAAGGCGAGGATAACGAACGCGTACTATTATTTGATCGATATTACCCAACCATGTAGTGTTGTATGAGTCTAATGAATTAGCTACGTCAACATACTTTAGTAACAGAAATGTGAAATGTGGCACATGTAGAGTTCAAGAAAGCTTTCAGAATACCTCTATATTTACTTATTCGGAATATTTTGGAGTATGTAGCTACGTTATTATAAATTAAAAGCAAACATATTTTCAACATTCGAAAATAGATATTTATGGCCTCTAATTTAAATGTTTGAAAACGTATAAAGTCGGTAAAGTCTTTAGTTCTTGATAAGTGTGACTAGTATGATCCTAAAATAGCGAGGTCTAAATTTGGCTCCACTAATTCGTGACTACCATATATGAAGAGTGACCAGTTCATAGGAACATGTTGCTTAGTTAAAGACAGACCATGCGTAGGCGCTGCTGCTGTGGGAAATAAGGTTAAATTCAGAAACTGGCAACCCGCCCGACTTGCTAAAATGTTGTCTTGTTCTTACGTATTACACATCCAGTCAGCGAAAAGATGATAGGGCTCTATAATGCGTTGTACTCACAGTGATTTGAATCTGTGAAATCAATAGAGAGTGTGAGGTTGTATTCGCAGCTTATCGAAGTTTCGGACAGCTATGAAAGTCCATAAACAAAAATTGTTTAAACCAGTCGGCTTATTCGGTAATCAACTGTTAACTTTTAAACGTTAATTAACGATTGGGCGACGCGTTAATCCGGTAAAGCTTGTTTACGCGGTTATTGGAAATTCACGTAATGAAGCAGAGTTAATTCTCGCGTAATCAAAATTTATTTATTAAATAAAATATGTATTTATGCCTTTTGCTTTGTTTTAGCGTAATCTTTTATTACCTCAGTGCTAATAAGGGGGATTATGTTTTACGGATGTAAGTGTGTTTGTTCCTATGATCCTGATTTACAGCCTGAATAGATTGACTTTATTTTTTATTGATTGCGAATTTAAAGACACCTCGATTATCCAAATCGAGGTGTCTTTAAATTCGCCTTTATCTTCGAAATGTCATACCAAACATAATTTTGCAGTCCACCTTTTCAATTTTTTTTATGTATTATTATTACTTTTAGTATCACTTGAACTTTGTACTTGTAGCTTATTCGTTGCGGTTATGTATTCTGGCTCTTAACATGTGCGTAACAATGTTACAGTGACGCGAATAAATACGGAAACTATACATTAAACCAAACTATTCCAAATGAGACCGCGTTGTAGAAAACCCCTATGCCGATTGCCGCTATAAAATTCTATTGTGGCGCTATCCCTAAATCCGCACCAAAAACCTGGCCTTGAAACGACATTGGCAAGCCTTTCCAACAAATAGAACGATAAGAAGTCCTTGTCAGGCGAAATCCAAAAGCTACCGATTTCACTTATTCCAATCACATCTCAGATCGGGAACTGAAAGTTTCCACCTCCCTCCGAGCCGTTACACGTGGCACGTCCGATAGGCCTGAGCGTTTTTACGATCACCATAAAAACGTAGTGTCGGACACTCTGACACTCTGGACACTCGAAATACGCTGGCGTTCCTAATTCGATACGAATCACTGGGTTTCAGCTGTAATAAAACTGACAGCGATGGAAATACCAAAGGCCGATCGGCAGCGTATATGGGACGATGTGGACAGGTTATGTTAGGAACGTTGTTTTGTGATATTGTAATAGAATGCTACATACACAGGGTTGGTTACTAGAAATACTTCACTTACTAATATGATTGCTACGATTTATAATGTATTTTTATTTTATGATGGATTTTACATATTTGCCTACGCCCTTGATATAAAGTGAAAATGCGGGCACTTTCGTTTAAAAAACATACTTAAGTAATGAACAAATACATGATTGTGATGATAGCAATAAAATAAGTAATCATGAAGAATCTGATTGATAGGTCTTCTGACCTGTTAAGTTTTTACTTTAAACCATTCTTCAACTTCTTCAATAACAGCTGGCGTTAATATTGCCGAGAACCAAACCACTCTACTTGTTAGATTGTATTATATCACAGCATATTCTTAACTGGAATCACAGAAGAAATAATAGTACCACGTACTGGAACTTCACGAATCAGTCACCCGACTCATTATTCAGAAAAATCGTCAAAAGATAAAAGGCACTCTCGATTTTACGACGACGTTTACTACTCCATCTCGCCAGATTTTTCATTTCCTTGACCCACTTCCTTCGTCATCTTTTACCCCGTAAACAGCATGCGGAGAATGAATGCCGCTAGTTAGTCGTGAGGTCGTTACTGGTTAGATTAACGGCGTATTGTGTGTATGGTATTTTCGTAAACTATCACAAATGACTCTTACTAAATACTAAGGAACTTACTTTATAACTCCGCTTGAATTCAATTGATGTAATTTAGATTTGCCCACTTCATTTTTGTAAACAAATACAAATTAATCATTGATTAATGATTTATTTGTAATTGTGACATCTCATCTATGATTTACGTATTTGTATACATTTGGTCAGTAATCAGTAATTGGAACAGACAAATCATCTTCCTCTTTCTTTAAGTGTGGCTCCAAAACTTATGAGTCACCTGTGTCACCTTGCTCATTGTCAAAGTCCCGATTTTTAGCACATTTCCCCTCGTCACTGTCCTACATTACCCCGCAACTGTACCCTTTTTCGTCGCCTTCCATTCTTCAAGTCGGTCCCAAGTCCGGTCTGCGAGACCCCTTTTATCCGATTTCCCGAGATAAGCGAACGCTCTACATTAACACGGTAACACCTCTATTTATTACCTAGTTCAGTGCTCATGTGTGACAAAATTGGGTTATTACCGTCCGACGGCATTGGCTTTTATTGGAGCCCCTAATGATCGTGTTCCTAATTCCGTTGTCTTCGATTAAGGAACGAAACTAGTCAAGAACTTGTTAGCCTGGAATCTTCGCAAAGAATCTGAACCTAAACCGCTTGTAATAGACAGCACAGCTTTTGTTCTTCAGATAGTATCCTATTTATTTAATATCCCAGTTCATGCGTTCACGTATCTCTTTACGTACAACTATTGTAGGCAACTATTATTTTTAGATGGACCGGCCATTGCCCAGTTAAGCAACATCCTATTCTACAATGCAGGCACAGTGGCACAATGTCTACTAATGCTTTGTTGCCATTCAACATGATGTTCTTTATCTAAGAGGAAACCTGAGAACGACCCTTCACATAATCAAGTTAACTCTCACTAGAGTATAATAATATAAACAGTAATATCTGTATCTATTTACGTTAATCCTACGAGTCTACATTTACTGTGTCAATTACCCCCATTTAGAATTCCCATATCATTTAAACAAGTCATACTGTAAAGTCACTAATATAAATTTTAGACTATTCAGATAGTTAACCGCCTTCCGTTGACGTCAATATCCATAATTGTTCGTGTCCTGTTTTAAATTATACAATAACCTTCACAATGGGATTACATTTTTGTTTAACGCGATCCTATCCATTTCCCATTTCGCTTTAATTTAAATTGTAGAGTCGAGATAACCCTTAATATTGCTCTATTCATAATATTTAATTTACAATCCATTAAACACCAAATAGTCATCCATGGCCTTTTAGATCGTCCTCTGCTTGTGAGGTCTTTTTGTGGCTGCTAAAATAACTCGGTTTGTATTTTAAAACTTTTGTAAAACATAATAAATTTAACCGCTTCGGTTCTATTCCACCTGACTATTCCCACCTTAAAGTCTATTTACGAGTAATTTCATGTTCCGCAATATAAAACTTCTTACAGAAAGTATCGGCTCCGTCAATTCGCAACCCTCTATGGTTTACGATAAACAGTAAACTACTCGACCGCTAGCACGTCGTATTTTATACCCTCGATTTTCCAATGAAAAGTCCCTAGCTCCGGACACTATCGCCAGTGGCACCGGCGTCCGATATCGACGTTCTATTTCTGTACCGACACGGCCAGACAGCTGTGCCGATGTGACGCCCCATCAGCTATTCAGATATCATCCATTGTGCGGTCATGTGACCTTGCTTCCATGGACCAAAATATTCGTAGTCTTTAGGAAGTAGTGCGAATCGCAAAGCTTCTATAATTCTCATTGGCAGTTCAAAGGAAAGGGATGAAATTGTAGATTGGAGTTCACGGTCTCTCGTAGTATTAGCTATAAAAGAAATGGTAACAAAAACACTGCAGGGTTAGATGACCTTGAACTAATGTAACAAATCTGTATTGTTTTACTCAATACTCAATCATTTAACTTAAAACTTTCACTTTCTTTTAACTTTTGAATAGTTTTTCTTTTTACATAGAAAGACGGTCAAAGATAAATGCAGACAGAATTAACTTCATTTCATCTAATGTCATGAAAAGGCTGCAAAAGCTGATATTTATTTTGTAAATGTTCTGAGAAATGGAACAACATTCGTTAAAATATTCAAAACTGGCGAAATGAAGGGCCATCACATCAACACTCAAAATACAATCTATTGTATGACGTCACCAGACCTTGGCTTAAATCCCGTCTCATAGACACAAATAAGTTCCTTTAAAACGAATTCTTTTCGGGAACTTGGCCTATATCTCGATAGAAATGTTTTGACAATGTCTTGGTAGTGGTGATATCTTATGCCAGCAATTAAGAAAACATCCGTTTTGTCGCGATTTGTATGAAACAGCTTCTTGTTGAAAATACAAGTGAATTAATAGTTTGAAATAAGGAAGGTCGGGGTAGGATAGTCCAAACTTCAACTTCGTCGAATTTTGCGGGTGTCGTAGTAATATCTATTTTGAAACTGAAGCAAAGTGTGTAAGCAAGATGTGTCAACATTTATCGGTACGGACAAAGCGAGAAAACTGTAAGTTTCAATAAAACACATAAATATTTTTATGGCGCACGTACCCAAGCGGTCCGTTCCGTACCCATAGCAGGCTCTAACGCGTCTTTGTTGTTCGAAGGTCGTCACACGCAGCGGTCAAGGACGCTCGCTGTTTGGACAAGTTGAGGAATTATGTGAACTCCAATATTGGTACAAGGCTTTTATTTGGTTTATTGATTAACAAGCCGCCCTCGCTGTTTTGTTCCTCTTTAATGCTTTTATCAGCGTTAAGTTGTGTTAAGACGCTTTAGTCGTCATCCTACTTCTGGCCTTGTACACCTCTACGTCTTTTGATGTCGTTTCTATTCGTCTTCCAACCTTGATATGAAGGTTGATCAATTATCTATTGCAAACAACAATTAACATCGTCGACAAAAATTCAATCATAGAAACTTTTGACTTCGGTTCAAAGTTTCTATTATGTAAAACATCAAATACCGGGGGCTGAAAAAACTCCAAACACCGCTTTTAAATAAGCACCTGAGCTGAATTTTCTATCGGGCTATGAATAATGTAGGTTGTTTGTTCAAATTTTGGCGCCCACCGCCCGCATTGTCGGCGCAAACTCGATCCGATTCGACTTTATAATTCGAGTCATTTACCTATTCGATCTTAAACTGTGTCAATGTACACGAAAATAGACCTCTGTGTGCCTAAATTTTATATTATTTGGAGTATCATCAGTCTTTTATTGTCCATTACTGGACGTAGGCCTCTCTAATGCACACCACTGAGCTCGGTCGGTAGGTCCTATATGACAATCTAAAAATGGAATGCAAAATCTCACTAGGTACCTTAAGTATTAAACAAAAATAGGTAGTGGCGAATCTAAATATAAAATACTGTTAAGCTCTGTTGTTGTTGGCATAACCCAAAGTAATATTGTACCTGTGTAAACGTTCGAAACACTGGTCGCGGAGGCCTCGTTCCAACGATTTATCACCAATAAACCGCGCTCCACACACCAAAACGTACCGTAATACGGGATTTTTAATCGATAAATAAGCGATATTGTTTACACAGAGTTAATTAATCGACTTCAAAGTTAATGCGCTGAGCGGCAGATGTTATATCGAGTAAACATTTTTATGCCGTACACTTTAACGTAACTCTGGAGAATGATGATCCCGAAAATGGAACAGGTTTAATGGCGATCCAGTCTCGAATGGATGACACATGGTTTTTGAAAGATATAGTATCAAGATAATTGTCACAGTTGAAGTGAAGTTTATTTTTCAAAACAATATCGCGGTAAAGTTTTGTCTGCTAGAAATCCAATCGTGAAGTCAACAAATGGCGTAAGGCTGAGTTACTCATAAGCTCTGTCGAATGCCACGTGTAACCAGCTGGTGGGGTGAAATTCAATTATTGCGAGTGTCATGATGATGTGTAGACAACCAACCGCATTGCAGCATTTAAAACCAAGTCATGAATGATGTAAAATATGTAACCCGAAAGAATACGCTCGTAAAAACTGAAAACGTTAACCGTAGCCATAACCACAGCACCGTTGATAACCGTTCGAGTAAACGGTTGGTAAACACAGTTCACTGATTTTATTGTGCCTAACTACTTATAGATAGGTGAAATGGGATAGTAACAGCTATGTCAGCAGTTCAGGTCGTAGCTGAACTAAAGGCACGGAAGATGAAATAAAATAACGTACATGTGAGAAATATTGAATTTTTACAATATTACAGAAGCAATCCACACTTAGCTCGATATAGTTAACGCAGAAAGAGTAGGCCCTGACGTAATGGTGGTTACGCAAAGGTAAGCGTAGGCCAGGAAAACCTGTATGGAGATGACACGATGGCATTCTGATAAATTTGTAGAAACGCCTGGATAAGATAGGGTGAAACAGGAATGTTTGGGGGCAAAGAAGGAGTGAAAGCCTCATCATCAGCCCGGAGACGTCCACTGCTGAACGAAGGGCTCCCTCCCCCTTAGACCGCCACACTGTACGACAACCTGCCATTTGCATCCACCGGTTGCCCGCGACTTTTACAATGTCATCGGTCCACCTAGTGGGAGGCCTTCCTACGCTGCGTCTTCCGGTTCGCGGTCGCCACTCAAGAACCTTTCTTCCCCATCGGTTGTCAGTTCTTCGAGCGATGTGGCCTGCCCATTGCCACTTCAACTTGCAAACCTTGCGAGCTATGTAGGTAACTTTGGTTCTTCGGCGAATATCCTCGTTCCGGATTCTATCGCGCAAAGTAACTCCGAGCATAGCTCTTTCCATTGCCCGTTGCGTGACTCTAAGTTTCTCCAACAGGCCAGCAGTTAAAGACCACGTTTCAGTTCCATGTGTCATCACGGGTGAAAGCCTGCAGTGATCATATGGATAGCTTACTATCCATAATGAAAATAATACATAGGTACGTTATTATAGTTTTAAAGACGACATTCTAAACTCTCGAACGCTGGCTTACTTATATGCGTAAAAGCTCTGTTTAAGCTAATCTGTTCTATAAATTCTTTTGTCTAGCATTCACGAGTGTATTATTCTCATAACAGAAGTTGACAAGACCGTTTAATTTATAGATTATGCATAAGAGGGTTAGGGTCGCTTTACAAATATAGCTATGTAAATTCGTAATCTATTTAAGATCATAGTTCAAGAGTAGAGATTGAAAAGTTTGCTGAAGCACAATCATGTTAGAACTGAAATAGCCTTGAATGACTATTTTAACATATACGATTATCTATGCCCTGCAGATATTACAGTCATAACTCATAACCACAACAGTTAATATTTTTCCAACAGCATTCAGTGCATTGACTCCACTCAATATTACGACTGTGGTACAGACTGTAACGTATACTTATACCAGAGTAGGTTTTATATCCTGTCGCCACCTCAGACGTTTGTTCATTCATGAATGCGTTCAAAGAACGGCAATTATTCCTTTCCGCCATATGTTCCGGCAACCGGTTTTATTAATGTTGTCAAATATTTGGATTGTGTGGCTCTAATTAATTACACTTTTGATTAGCATTCGAAATAGGTAATAAGAGCATATGCCAGCAACATGGTGTTCTTAACAGCTATTCTAATCATGGATGTTTAATTATTGATGGACTAGAAATAATCTGGCTATGTTTGCTTTACCATTATTAATATTACAAAATTCTAAAGGTAATCTAAATAAAAAGCTAAGACTGTGGTGGGTATGCCACTCATAAATACCTATAACCAGCACCTAAAAAGACAGACAAATAACAACAACACCAGCAGAATTATTAAATACGAAAAAGAAAACAATTTTGGTAGCTCTTGGCTCAGGTCTAGTCTAATTAATATTCCTTATTGATAGCGTCGTCGTTTATTCAGATATCTCTACTCGCAGACCTTCCACATTCGTACTCATACACAGATACGTGTAACCAAAGATTCGTACGAGAGCACTAAGCAGACGTATTATTGCGAAACAGATCGTGTTGCCGGCATCGTGGGCTAATGGTATTTGTGCAAAACATTTGCAGTTATTTTATGACTCACGCCGCACCTAGGCGGGGCGCTCTGATGAATTAATTGGAAAATTCTTTCTGTAAGACTTGTGTTTTGAACGTTGTGTTATTAACATTTTATTGTCCACTCGTTGCACAGGCACATGCTCATTATTTGTATCTATAATATCTATTGTGCGCAGTTAAGAGTGGTCTATATATTTTAATTAATGTGTATTTTACACGGTTAATATTTTCTTCATCTAACATTATATGATTATCATTATCACGTACTGCCTTTTTATTCTCTCTGCTGCATAAAAGATCTCTTATAGTCACGTTGCTGCCCTATTCGGCCTACTGCTTTTGGAAGCTATTGCAACCGGCTACAAAATTGAATCCGTTCAGCAATGAGTCTTCTTAAGGACAGTGAATGTAAATTGGTAATGGACAAAATATTGTATGCACCTGTCCATGGGAGTACACTAAAACTAGCTTTCCTTGCTGTTTAATTTCAGTCTAGGTTTATATAATGTTGTAAAATTATAAAAGATGCCTGACGAATACTCTAGAATGTTTCAATACAAGCCGTAGAAACGATCGTCCCATAAAAACCTAAAGCTAAACATCATTTAACACTAATATTTGCAATAGATCTGCATTTGTGAAGGTTCATTGAGAGAAATATTCTATATTCGAAGCATATTGTATGAATTCTTTCAAAATATTAGTAGATAAGTATCGGTTGGTATGGTTTACAGTCAGTAAAATCCACGACAATGAAATCTACTCATTTGAATCTATCATTCATGCCGTAAAACAGTTGAAACATCCCATTTCCATTCCCGAGGCGAGCAATCTTTATCGTATCATACATCATTTATTGTTTCCTCCGAACACAATTCAAGTTCAATACAAATTAAATAAGGTGATGTTGCCTCCATTAATAGTAATATCGAGGAAAGGAAGTTTAATCTCGACTTTTTTTATTCTCGGATGCTCTTCCCCCAAGGCGCGGAAGAAATTTATTTGACAAATTATAAGGAACCAATTCAGTGTGAAACTTCAAGAGGCCGTCGTTACCTTTCCCTTTGGATATTATATAAAAAAGTTATTTCACAGAGTTTGTGTTTGTTTGCAAATTGTTATTTTTTAACCAACAGTTCAATTGTGTCACTAAATACGGCGATGTAAATGTATATACTTACATTTCTTGTATAAGGTTAGGTATTTTCTTTTCTTAATTTATGCACCCCAGGCTCACAAACTAATGATCGAAAATTGTATAATTCAGAGAGCCATTTCGCCCGCCGTTAAAATTGCAACCGTCCTATCCGCCAAAGCAGGGCGAAGGTAACAGCTATATTATAAATATTTATAAGACCTTAGCATTATACCCAGGGAAAAATCGCTTAGCTACGTCAGCGCCATGGCTACATCTACAGCCTACGGCTGCAATGGAAAATGTAGCATATACTAATACTAGTAAATTTATAATTAATCTTCTGACACTGTCTCTCGGTAATGTGTATTATAATATTATCGAAATGCAGATGATCAGCAACGCAGGGTATGGTGTGGACACTCGGCCCACCATTGATACGCCGCATCCTTTCAGAAATGTCGTGCACAAACAATGGTCACCAACCCACAGTGAGCAACTAAATCACTCCAACTACAAACATAAACTTTTTGTTTCCATCTGAATCCAAAATGTTTTATTCTCGCAAAGTTTTCACTTCTAAATAAACAAAACACATCTCTTTTTCTCTTAAGACGTAAATATTTTCTCTACGTCGGCGTCGTATCTTTCCAGAAGTCGCGCTCCGTCCACAACCAATGGTCAATAGATCCTAGTGAGAAACTAAATCAGTTGCACTACAATTCCAAACGAAAACTTTTTGTTTCCATCTGAATCCACGACGGTTTATTCTAGCAAAGTTTTTACTATTAAATAAACACGTCTCTTTTTCTCTCGAGGCTTAAATATTTTCTCTCCAGCACGTTCGTCACCTGCTCTTTCATTTGGAGAAATAAAAAGGTGCCTTTTACACGCGCTTTTAAAATATCCATTTTGTACAGGCATAAAAATGTAACAACCTTCTATATTGTACATCGGCTTACATAAATAAAGTATTTTTAGATCTACACGTAAATATTCGGCAAATGTTGAGGAGCGCCGGTCGATGAACCGCGAATATCAGAAACTAATATGCGATCTATTCGTATCACTTAGACTCGCAAAATGAAGGCATGACTGACAGACTTCAAAATGAAGAAAATTGAATCGGTTGCGATCTAGTAAAATTTCTTTGGATGCGATAAACATGACTCGTACATTATCGACAAGGCAGGAGATTTAAACGAAACCGAAACATTAGAATTGCTTTTACATATGAACCATTACACTACTAATATATTATTATAAATGCGAAAGCTTTTGTGTATGTGTTTGTAGAAACTTAACTCTTTGAGTATGGAACCGGTTTAAAGGAAACTTGGTATGGACAAAGATTATAATTTTGATTAAAACGTAAAATACATTATCTCGACAAATTAGATTTCTATAGGAAAGGACACTCCGAAGCGTTTCTGGTGAGATATAACAAACTCACTTCTTCTTGAAACAGAATAATAGTCGCAGACTACAATAAAAGAAAATTGCTACATGTTATACTTGCTGATAAATTTCGTCCAGTTCCGCTCAGCTATTACCGAGTAGGGAGGAATAAACAATTAGATGTTTGTACTTAAACTTATTTATAGTTATGATGTGCACAACATGATTTGTCTTTTCATAATTGGCATATAAAGTAACATTTTTACAACAAGCATCAACTGTTCTCAAAATAATTTAATTACATGCAACATTGTTAGATGTTCCTCTTTTGTTGACACTATCTTATGAGTTTATAGTCATGCTGACTTCAATGTCACAACAAAAAGAATTAGTTATATTCCCCGTCTTTATTTCGTACTAATAAAGAGGCATTTTATATTTGTTTCTGATAACATTGAGTATTTGAGATTTTTTGAATTTTATGCCTTTTAACTCTGTTTTAATAAAACACTCTAAAAGGTTCAATGGTTCAAGTCGGCACCCTCAGTTTTATTATCCGCCTGTATGCGTGCTTCCACATCGGCGCCCGGTCTTTCTGGCTCTTCTATTATGAATGGCGACGCACTCTTCGCGGCTGTATTTCTTTAAGAAGCTGCTATAACATAAACTTTACGATACTTCATCCCCTTTCAAATAACAATTTGGTATAACGACGTAACTCTTACTTACAAGACTCTTTGCAGTGCCTTACAATATTCAAATTCCAGGAAAATCTTTTGTACAGCTATATTCATATTGTACTTTTACATGTTTCTCGTCTCAAAGCTAGGTGTAACATTATAAATCATCAGCCAGAATTTGAACTGTTGAAGTGCTAAAACATCGGGCGTGTTTGATGTTGTATTTACAGCTGTTCATGCAATCAATACAAATACAGGAAACGAGCAATCACCTCGTTACGTAGACCTTCCTCAACTTTGAAATTGTTAATTCTTTTCCGGAAATGAACGAAAAATAAAACATGCCCAATGAAGCTAAATTCGAAGATTGAAGATCGTCATAATATTGCAACCGATAAACACGTCATATTTTTTCGCCGTTTTTCTTCATCTTATTGTTTTTGATCTGGCAACGCTTCTTTGTTTATATAGCCTCGTGTTATTCCGAGAACATTATTTTATAGAAAGCTAAAGTCTGACTTAATTAGATAATTCTGGTGAACCTTATCAAGTATTATTAATTATTTGCCTTTTCCAAAACAATGTTTGTTATTGTTCCCAGGTCTTAGCGGTTCAAAACTTGACCTGCAGCACAGGCGAGAGGTGTTCGGTTCTAACTTGATCCCGCCCAAGCCGCCTAAGACCTTCCTCACCTTAGTATGGGAGGCGCTGCAGGACGTGACGCTGATCATCCTAGAGGTGGCCGCCGTAGTCTCATTAGGTTTGAGCTTCTATAAGCCGTCAGAGGATCCCACAGATCTTGGTAAGTACGCCTGAACTTTGTTACTCTATTCAAGACATACACCTTTTTGTCTGTACTCGGTTCAGTCAGTCATTGTTACGCTATATTGAGTTTCATCATAATAATATTTTTTGTCATTAATGTTTGTTAAATAACAAAGCATTATAATAATTTCAGTTTGTTATAATTATTTATATTGTGCTCGTAGTACCTATTGTAAGGTAAACGGCAATCTTCAATAACCATATCAGTGTTACTGTAATTAAACAAGTAATGAAAAGTATGTAACTAGGGTAATTGCCGCTTAAAACATCCGATAAATTGTTTGTCTTTCTTCATTATTAGTAAAAGTCTAATTTATCGCTATCATGTTGTCTTATTTTCTTTTTACCTTATATGCTGTTTGAATGCAAGTTTAAATCGTCACATCAATAGCAAACTTTTACATACGTTGTCATGTCATAACATATTTTATTACATTCTGTTTTTACATCTGGGATTTCACTGTCATTAGATGTTAGCCTGTTAAGAAATATAATATTATCAACTAGGTATATTTGATGTACAATTACGTAGTCTTCGTTAGGTATTCAGTGTTAATGTTAACGGTTATTCGCATTAACAACACTGTTAGTTAAAGGACCTTGCATGTTTTAGTTTCAGATCTTTCTATTTATTATTAATAATCAGTGTATTTTTTCTTTTCAATAACAATATGGAAACTTTAGACGATCCTGGTAAGATTATCTGAATATCGCTGCTCGTATTGTTAGAAATGTACTCAAAGTGACAATTGGCTTCAGATTTATAAAAAAAAAAAACCTGAATGGTTGCAACTAAATCAACCTTATATGTGTTTAGCGAATGTTTGTCAAATAGGCCTTCTACTGTATTACTCATAATTTTTCCTACATTGCCATGGTTTACTAAAAGAAAAGTTCATCTTATACTAATCATACTTTTTATACTTTGAAGTATGTAAATCGAATCGTTTTACTTTAATCAGTTTTATACGATTGTCGATTTCTTAATGGCTATTATCCTGTATAAATAAAAGATAATAAACTAGGGTAATTTATTATCGAATTTAACGAGTCAATGCGGACAGCTGTATTATTTTATTATCATTGATGTCTGAAACTTAAGAAACCATGGTAACAGGGCATGATATTGGTATAGTTGCATACCTTGAGTACCGACCACGTTTGAGTAGTGACATGCACCCCTCACTGTCCTTCCCTTTTAGGTTTCGTTTGTCTGTCTGCTTGTTTGTACATTAGTGATGATCAAAATTGATTTCACGGAATGGAATGTGGATCTCCAATTTCAATTTACGTTCGTTCGTCAAAGAATGTTTGTTCACTGTAAGTTTAAGAAGTGTGTATGTCGTGCGTGTCAGTGTAGAAATAGTTTAATTGTAAAAAAACTGGAAGTTGATATAATTATTATATACCTTTGAGAATAGGTCGAATAATATTTTGTTTCAAGAGACAAACTAAATTGCACTAAAATCTATTTTTTTATGAATATATAATTAAATTATATCTCATATATAATTAAAGTCAGCTAGTTAACGTAAATCCAAACGAACCAAATTTGAAATCCATTTACCGGGTGTATCTAGATAAAGTGAACACAAGGCTAAACATATTACAATCGAATGTACCTGGCTGTATTCAATGAACTGAACTTAACACTTAGGTACATGTGCATAATCAAACGTGGTGATTCGATCAAGCGGCACCGACTCCAAATTCGATTACTATATTTTGTACGATCTGTCACATTCATGATTTCTACTCTGTGAACTAGAAACGCGTTGAAGAAGAGAATTTCCCATTTGGGCTATTTATCGCCGATTCTTTCTTTCATGTTTATTTTACGAAAAATCTAGATTTTTTAGTATTGTGAACAGTTTAACAATTTAACATATGTAAAAAGTCATTGATGCAGATAAAAAAAATACCGCCAGTACATGCATGTAATTACTTACGACGATAAGTTAATCTTATCGAACTAATTATACGAACTATTAAACAACTTAATATATCCCTTAAATGTGTGTATGGACGAATTAGTAGCAGGATGAGATAATAGAACACATTGGAGTATAACAATAATAAAAGCATACTTAGTATGAAAATTATCATTTATCCATGAGATTTGATCCATTCCAAATAATTCTAGGTTTCTTTTATTATACTGTAGTTTTCAAGAAATCAAACAATATTTTACACTAGACGTGTCTATCAGCTTAGTCTGGAATTATACGACTTAGATTTTCAGAATAAAATTTAGGTCGATAAACTCTTTCTACTTAGTTTAGATAAACAGAAACAAAACAAGAATAAATATGCCATATATACAAGCAAAACTTTATTTATCAGTACCACCTGATCAAGATTTGGACAGTCTGATCAGTCTCTGTGGAGCTATTAAGCCTTCCGCTAGCTGTAACAGTTATAAACTCAGCAGCTATTAAATTTTATATACGTCCGTAATTGGTCGAGTGTGCAGCCGATATGGCTACTTAAACTGTTATTATGCGATATAATCCTATTACAGGGCTGCCAACAGAAACTTGTCTAGTAGAGATTTTGAAATTAGTAAAAGGGACTACCAAACTGAGTTAGGTGCTACTTTAGATACCATTGAAAGTAAAGTTCAAGTATAGAATAAAGTTCATGATGTATGTAAACTACCAATCTGAAACATGTTAAAATTAAAACAGACAGTTGTTAAGGAACTTAAGAAGATTTTAAGAACTCTTAGTATAGTAGTAGTTGTTAGTGTCAACCCTGTAGACCGTAGGCCACCCACACTATCACTCGGGCTACTTAACATTTCAAAACAGAAACAGAGAGTACAATGCATTCGGTTTCATTGAATTGTTAATATCCATTATGTACATCGATTTCATAGTCTGTCTGACAGAAATTCAGAATACGTAATGATGCTGATATTGAATCAGAATACATCTACTTGGAGATTATATATTTTTAACATTTTTATTATAGGATAGTAAATATTCAGTATGAAAGTTGCGAATCTACTGCAATCTGTTTTATTGGCATTATATCGCTCATATTATACTGTATTTGAAGAAGCACAAAGGCTTCCGAACAACTTGTATACATACATAAATGTAACTGTTAATAGATAACTACTCGTAGTTTGTTGATAGTGAAATATATACAAAGCTTGCCTATTTTTTTTACGTAGCACAACACAAGATTTGCTCTAGACTAGAGAATTTAGATTTTAGAGTATTCTATTTTAAATCGAAATTTTTGAGCCATTTTAAATAACGCTTGCAATACTAACAATAAAAACCAACCAAGTTTTATAGGCTTGTATGAAGCTAAAGTATCTAAAATGCTATTTATAGAAATTTACCTGTTTGGATTGACTATTGATGATGAAGAAAAAAATGTGCTATGCGCCAAAGAAATCCTTTAACATACTCGTATTACGCCTTTTTAAACACTATCTTTGGATATGTTTCGTGCTTGATCCTTATTACTTTTTGCTAAAAAAGGGCATAAGGAATTTTGATTTGAATTCTAAAGTTTACTTTAGACTTAATCAGTTCTATAAACGTTCCAGATAAGTCGTATATAGGCTGTAACTATCATTTTATTATTATTTACTGTTAGAAATCATGCTATTCTGGCATACTCACTTGCGTAAACGTAAGTGTAAAGTGATTTAAGTTATTCATATGTTTTATTATATTTTTCAGCACATTTAGACGAAGAGGAAGGACACTACCAGTGGATCGAGGGTCTCGCTATTTTAATATCAGTCATAGTAGTCGTTATAGTTACAGCATTCAACGATTACACGAAAGAAAGGCAATTTAGGTGAGCATCATAATTCATTATCTATTATGTCCTTATTAAAGTCTTAATTAATTAATTAATAAAAGCTTGCAACCAGAATACGGACGCGCTACCGACTGGTAGCTGGCTAGAGCGTTTGTAGCATCTACAGACTTTAAACATTCTATAAGTACTCTAATTATATTTGATATTCAATATACATAAATATTAATGAATAATTAATAACAATAACATTGTTTCTTGTCCCAATTTCCAGAGGTCTCCAAAATCGGATAGAGGGTGAGCACAAGTTCGCTGTCATCCGAGCCGGTGAAGTGAATCAGATATCCATAAGCGAAATAGTCGTCGGTGACATATGTCAGATCAAATACGGTGATCTGCTTCCCGCCGACGGTATCCTACTCCAGAGTAACGATCTCAAGGTAATTTACATAACTTCTACTTGTCGGTTTGTTGGTGTAGCGTCTCAAAATGACTTACCTTAACTATTATATATACTATTGTTATCTCTAGCGTATTTACACATTAGAATAACTTCCGCAAAGTAACGCCTGAATCAATCACATTACTTACCAAATTTCCTACTATGATTTGCATGCTGACGTTCGAAGCACACTACATTTCGAGCAAAACAGGCATAAAACTAGCTCTTATTGGTTAATTACAAGACGCGGCTGGCCGTAGCGAAATAGCCAATGAGGATTTAGGGAATTGGTCTCAGTCCCCGCCACCAGCGCTTTTGGTGACTGATCAAAACATAGATAACGCGGTATCTACTTACTCGCGGTAGATAAATCTGTGCTTTACCTTTCACGATCTAGCTTTATTCAAGCTTTGTTTTTTTTTTGGAAAAAACACACAAAAAAATATATATGTTATTTAGTACGTAACAAAATCGAACACACCTATATAGTATTTTGTTAGCAAAAATGAGAACCAAAAAGGGTCCTACAATAAGCCCTTGGGGAACGCCAATGCTAGCTATCCTACGAATTGACTTATTTATTTACATATTCATTTCGTCTCCTCGTTTTTGTGGAGCAGGTTATACGGAATAGAAAACACAACAATGAAAGTAGGAACCAGAGTTGTGATAATTGAATTGTCAACACTTCTACATACTCAAACGCTTTTATAAAATCTATAGAGCAGAGTGGTTGGGACGATACTATAGTACAAGTTTTGCTTTGTTACCGCCTTAATATGATGTGATTTGTTCTGTAGGCAACCCAGGGTCACAGACTCACTCAACCGAGCAATGGTAAAACATTGTTGATCTGTCAAGATCATCTAAGCTGGTTGAACTACGCCAATACTGGCTACAAATATTATTTTATTAGATATCCAATAAGTTCAATTTTCACACCGGCTTTATCAAAGCACTAATCGGTGAGCTATAATTTCTATATCCGCGCGTTATCGGCATTCCGATGCGTTCGTGCGTCAATGCCTTACCTAGTACTTACGATCGAGTTGTGTAATATTCTGTGGTCTCAATTGAAACGGAAAGGCTTAGTAAATATGAGGGCGATTTGTAATCCATAGGAGATGGATTTTCGACAATCTTTTCTTAGTACTCCAACCTACCTATGTCATATAAGGAACCCCTGTGCGATGAATATTGTCGAATATACTGCAACGCAGTAAGCACGCATGTATGTATATGCGTTGATTTAAGTAGGTCCATCTGTTCGCTCGTATCTTTGGAACTGTAGGTAAGGAGATTCGAAGTTATTACTTAAGGCCCGGTTGTAGCGCGATACATCCAGGCGAGTAAACGATAGGCACGCGCGAGAGAGAAAGAGGAGAAGGCGCGAGCGCTTGAATTGAATAATTTAGTAGGTATTCTTTTGTTTTTAAAAATATAACAAAGAAATACTATATTCTATCTATTAGTATAAATTTTACGTGGTTTCATAATGTACTTTCTTAGTTCTAGCTCATCTAAATGCCGATTTAGTGTCTACTTGTATTTTTTTCTATCGTGCCAAACAGTCAAAATCACATTTTCTGAAAGCCAAAAAGCTAAATGATCAATTTTAATAAAAAAAAGATTTTTGATTCAATATCGGGCATTTTGGTTTTTTCCCACATTTAAAAAAGTTCCAAATTTCCAACAAGCCCGCCTTAATAATATTTAGACAAAATTACTTACTGTCGATGCGCACGCGGAGGCGTGCTATGGCACGCGGCGGCGGCGGATATAACGGTATTTCTATGGCGAAAGGAGTTGCGCGTGCAGCTTCGTCCTGCTTAGCACACAAACCTAAGCAGGACGCAGCTGCACGCGCGTCGGGCTCTGTTTTCACTCACCGGATGTGATCGAAACTATAGTCGGAGTATCCGATTTGATTAAATTTGAGTATTCCCGTATAAATAAAACAAAAATGTGTCAAAACTACGTCAGTTTTCATAATAATATGTTGTATATTAAATATGTGTTATGGAGTAAAATAGTCGGGTGTTTCAACCTGCTTGTGCACACAAATCTAGTTCGCTCCACCCTTGTAGATAACATTTATCAAATTCTATATCAAATCAAAGCTTACCCTAATAGATACAATTCATGGTCAGATTGAATCGGTACAATCTCACTTGCTTATCAACCTGCTTCCTTCAATTGATAACGTGTAATTGTTGAATTTGCGTCAACGGCGCCTTAAATAGATCTGATAAGTAGGGTTGTCGCTTTATTTTTTAAATAAAATACCTAGTTTTGTCAACTTTACTTAAATTTAAAGAGCGCAATTTTAACTAACGCCATTTAACTTTAAGTGTTGTTTTTAAGTAAGGCCCCAAATATAATACATACACTTAATATTGTGAAGAGATAGTTTATGAGTTTTGATAAGAAGTACTTTGTGGAACTATAATGTATGTATGTATGTAGAGTCCTTTTTCAAAACTTTCACTAATAGGAAACTAATTAACCCCAAGTCTTATACAGGCTTAGTCCTAATCAGTTAGCATCCTTTTAAGGGCATATTCTGAACATAAAACAAACAAATTTTACTATGTGGATAACATTGAAATCGCAACAAAAAAAACTGCTGTTCCATATATTTTGTCCAATGTCGATTAACTTTTTCTATGGAACAGCTGATATTTTTCCAGAAATAAAAATAAAAGGATGCCAACTGATTAGAACTAACCCTGTAAAAAAAGCGAGCGAAGCTACGGACAAAATGTAGTGTACGGAGTCATAGATAACTAGCCGACAGCGTTATTTAATCGTAATATTAAAGTCATAAACCAAAGGTGGTATTGCCATTGTACAAAAGCGAATAATAACTTTGATTTTGACTTGTTTGATGTTGTTGTTATCTACATAGTTATCAATGACTCTTATCGTCATGGTCGTATACCACAGGGCCTTAAAATCGATGCCTAAACTTAAATGACGTTAGTTAACTTAAGCAGCGATTTTATTGTATTTTTAGTACATTTTTAACGAAATATTATTCATTAAACATAATAAATTTGACTGCCAAAATCAGCACAAGCAGACCTTTGTCCCTGACAATTTCTTAACGACGTGACAACCCTATATCAGTAATTATATCAAAGCGATAGAAACAGATAGCAATACAGTCATTTGGTTACGTAATGAGGCAATGAGCACCTTGCCGCATTTTTATCACGTGTTTGCTTAATAAAAATATAACTTATTTGCACTCTTGGGAATAAATGTGTCAAAGTCGCACGTAATTGCCAGAGGATTAAATATTGAGCTACACGATTTGGACAGATTAACTTGCGACGTCTTGGTTTTGAAATTACGTAACGGTAACATGCTTAAAAGGGTATGGGAAAGTTGGCGTCGTTTTGAATTTTGGCGGCCACTTTATAAAAATTATAAATTTTGAAAGAGCAATTTAAGAACTAATTTTACTATGAAGTACATTAAACCTAAGTAGTAATGGAGCCGAGATATCACGCTTTATAATGACATCGTAAAAATCAATAATTCTTGTTGAAATACACAAAAACTGCTACAACTGATTAGGTTATTACAAGTTATAACTAAGCAAGATGGGTTTGTCTCCATGAATCCCGGGATCAGACTGAATTAGCACGGATCCCGGAGCATACCAAAAAAACAATGGCCGCTTAAA
Source organism: Erannis defoliaria (assembly GCA_905404285.2). Classification (NCBI taxonomy): domain Eukaryota; kingdom Metazoa; phylum Arthropoda; class Insecta; order Lepidoptera; family Geometridae; genus Erannis; species Erannis defoliaria. The sequence continues at coordinate 8,566,046 of FR990091.1, read as the reverse complement.
AAAAAACAACGACGCCACTAGTTCATACAAAGTTACGTATGGGTACTGTAGTAAAGTCGCCACAACTTTACTAGGGCATGATTAATTTCGTGTGAATGACTGTGATTTGATGACATAATATTTAACTTGATACTTTATATATTTGAAAAATGCATAATACTTAACACTGGCTGAATGCACAAAGTGCGATGCCAAAAAATTATGAAAAAATATTCTACCACAAGTTTTTTTTTGTAGATCGACGAATCCTCGCTGACCGGTGAATCGGACCATGTCAAGAAGGGAGAATCTTTTGATCCCATGGTGCTATCGGGAACACATGTTATGGAAGGTTCGTAAAAACTACTCAGTTTCTTATTTTATTTAATTGTTTTTTTACTATTTTAAAGAAATTATTACATTAGTATTTAGGTCAAGTCATCATGCCAGAAGACGTCCACTGTTGTACGAATGCGTTCCTCTTAAAAGGGAGGGGTTCCCGTAATCGCCATGCTTGGCAGGCGGCTTGGGGATCACAGAATGCTCAGAGAAATTAGCTCTCTACTCAACTAGCTACTTGATCTGGAACAAGTAATCATCAGCCTTTTTTATTGTCCACTGCTGGACTTCGGCCTACCCTCGAAACGCGAATAGGCAATATTCACCACGCTGGCCCAGTTGCGGGTTGGTGAATTCACATACGCGATTGAATTTCTTCTCCAGATGTAACCAGGTTGCCTCACGATGTTTTCCTTCACCGAAAAGCCAGTGGTATCCGTTCATACACTCCAAAGAGCTCATTGGTACGGGCCTGGGGATTTGAACCCGCTACCTCACGATTGCAAGTCTAGCGGTCTTCCAGGCTTGGCTACGGCTTACCGAGCTAGAGCAAGTAATGACCGCTAATACAATGATCCCCTAAGACTTGAACTTTTTTGTTATTCAATAATGTATCAATGAGTATCGCTGCGATGGTCATGGGGGCAGGCTTTTTACCTCATACAATAATGATAGCATTTTATTCCTCCGTAACTTTTCTACATAAAAATCTGTTATCTCGTTTATTCTTTCATTTCCATGTTCATTCTTTTATTTATCACCTTATTCATTCTCTCACTCACTTGTTTGGTCATTTCCAGTCATTCACTTGCCTGGTTCATTCATTAATTCCGTCACTCTTTTACTTGTATATTCTTTCATTCTCTCACTCATTCACTTTCGTTGTTCATTCTGTATCTCTATCACTCCTGTTCTCGTTCATTCTTTCACTCATTCGCCTGTTATTTCTTTCACTCATCTACTTTCGTTGTTGATTCCAGGCTCTGGCAAGATGCTGGTATCGGCGGTGGGTGTCAACTCTCAGGCCGGTATCATTTTCACACTCCTCGGCGCTGCGGTCGAGAAACAAGACAAGGAGATCAAGCAGATGAAGAAAGGTCTGTGCCAACGTGTAGCGCAGGTTGCGGTAGACTTAGTTGGGCGGTGGTGCGCTTTTTCATGACATTTTGTGTGATTTTTGTTTATTGGAACAAGTTTTTTGTTTTTCTTTGTGTTGGGGAAATGTTGGGTGTTGTTCATTGTTGATTTTTGTTTTGGGGAAATATGAAGGGGTGAGCTTATGTTCTACGGTTGAAGCGCGTTGTTTTCGGAAGATGTGAAAGGATATATGAGATATGAAACTTTTTAATTTCACGGTTTAAGCGCACATACAGAGAGCTGGACCATGCCAAGGTTGGCGACGACCGGATTTGCCACTGTACTGTTAAGGACGTACAAAAGAAATATGATAGCGGAACTATTTCCAGACTCGAGGCATCTGTCGCAGAATGTAGGTAAAAAAATATACACAGTGACATTTAGACCTTTCCAAAGTGCAATAATTGAATGGAGCTTTACGGCTAGCATTTCGTTATGACAGCTTCCTATAGTTTTTTATCTATATAAAAGCTATGAATATGAATATGAATAAAAAGAAATGAAGAAAAAGTACTTACTTATTAAAAATATGTCACTTTTATCCGACTTCAAAAAAGGAGGAGGTTCTATGTTCGACGGTATGTATGGTTTTTTTTTAGTGTTTTCTCCGATTTCTCCATCAATTGTGGACAAATTTAAATATATTTTTTTATTGATAGGGTATACTTTCGAGGTGGTCCCATATTAATTTGAAGTTAGTTGTTTTTTTTTAGAGGTACTTGTTAATTTAGTTGTCATGAAATAGCGCATCGCTAGTCTTTAGTAAAACCCCGCAACTCTAGAATAGCGTTGTCGTCGCTATGCTCATTTAACATTGTCAGTAGATAATTATACGCTTCTTAGTGCGCTTCTGTTCAAACGTGGACGCTTACATTGCGCCGGTAAGTCTGGTTAGATCCAGATATATACCAATCTAGCTACGCCTTACGGCATTACCCATTATACAAGTTTCAAAAATGGAACAATTGTTTTAATAATGTAAACAAATATGGCGGGTGGACAACCAATCAGAGCGAATGGTGACGAAACTGTTGCTTGCTATTGGCTGTCAAGTCGCCATGTTTGTTTTTTGGACAACTTAGTAATAAATGGGCCTTACGTTGCTATACAGCATTGGCAGCTATATCAATAGTGCGGTGAAATATCCTCAAATATCTTTTTGACATGTTTTAATTTAAAACAAACACGAAAAAAAAAATGTTTTTCATAGGTTGTTTAAATGAGCATAGTGACGCAGATCGCTTCGTCGCATACATCTTAGTGTTACCATTCAGTGACGTATTAAATACCCCCGCCCACTCTTACCCCCACTTCCCTCATCATTAATTTGCAGCACATATTGAGGGAAGGTTATTTTTATTATAAAGGACGAAATTGGTAATTAATAATCGCTATAAAAGCAAAAGTATTGTATACATATTACATATACAATATTTTGGTATCATTTTAGAGTCGTTGCGTATCAATCGACTTATAAATTAACTGTCGTGTAATTCGTACACTGCACAACAAATTTAGTAGCAAACACGAAACTTACCAAATTCGTTCAAAAAACGAGATTATTTTATTTATTGATGATATCGAAATTATTCCGTGATAATTATTATGTTGGGTTTTTCTATCATGTGTTTTAAAAAGTCATGTTGAACGTTGTTCGTATACTCGTTATATGTCTGACTAATCGCCTGAGTTGTATTGTGGTAGCATGGTACTTCGATTCTTTATTGTATTCCATTATTTTAGTGTTTAAATCCAGTCTTCGATAAATAAATAATCTCCTTTAAATTCATAACGTTAAAATTACCCTTAAAGCATTATGTAAATGCAATATTAGATAGTACGTTCAATCATTTGAGACTGATAGTCAAATGTTGGAACGTACTGTGTTACCAACTTAGATATTCAGTTAACAGTATTGGTACTGGTCAAAGAATGATAAAAATTTTGAAGCGTTGTTCCATTTTCAACCTACAACGTCTCAATTTTTTAGGTATTCAATCTCTACTCATCCCTAATTTAAAAAGAACCTATTTCTTAACTCAACCGAATATTAAATACAATAATGTCGTATTAGTCTGAACTGGCCCACTATATTACAAAGGCATCCCTACCATCGATTCGCCTATATAAAGGAATGTCTCTTTCAGGTAAGAGTTAAGTTTGTCTCTCTATATCAACAGATTACATTATATTAAATTAATATGATTCAACTGATTGATTGTCGTCTAATATGTAAGTACATACTTCATAATTGATGTAGGGCAGATATGACGGTAAACCAAGTCGCAGTTAAAATGTTTTAAGGATGAGTTAAGAAAATATTTCGGCTGAGATAGTAAACTTTGCTATAAACATCGTATTTTTATAATGTAGGATGAGTAAAGATTATACAATCTGTAACAAAAAGGTTTAACAATACTGAAGGGTATGTATGTACTCATCATTATGAACAACTTTTACTATGGGGACAACCTTGAAATCGCGAAATAAAAACAGCTGTTCCGTACATTTTGTCCAAGGTTAACGAACTTTTTTTCGTGTTTTCAGGTTTGACCCCATAGTAAAAGTTGTTCATAAGGATGAGTATATATATACCCTTCAGTATTGTTGAACCTTTTTGTTACATGTTGTATACTCAAAAAGATGAATCGTTCACGGGTTGAAAACGGAACAACCCACTTTGTATACCTGAATAGTTAAGTTAGTTTCACTTACCCCTTAGATCTAGTTCCACGACCAAACATTATAGTGTGACCTGTTCAGTGACATCCAATTTTTTTCTCCACCCCTCGATACCCCGGCCCGCTGCACGCCCATCCATGTCGTCGACGAAAAATAAAAAAAATACCCAAAAAAAATACATACACATTGATTCTGCATCGTGTTTATGTCGTGTTGATGACTGCATGATATAAAAACAATACGGATCGTTGTCCTTTAATGTGTATGCTTGAAAACTTGAAAAATACATTGGAAAACCCATAGAGGCTAAAAAGCAACAGAAAAGGGAAGTGTCTCAGCGCAAGAGTTTGTCCGGTAAGTTGTCCTTTGCTATGTCCCGCTTGTTAAACCTTCCGTACACTGAGGGCCAGAGTTAAGTGTAGCTTCAGTATACTGAATTATAACAGTATACTGCATACATATAGTATACTGCATGTCTACGGTTTATTGTATGAATAGACTTCAGCAAAAAAAGAAACGAACTATTCTAGTTAAAACGAGTCATCTATCGCATTTTTTAATCGGCTTAAAAAGAACAGAATATTTTTTGGCTTAAGCGAGTTTTGTTGTAAGTCAATGTTACTGTTACTTTGTTAACACTGTATCTCTTCTATATACATACATAAAGAAACAGTAAAAATACAAATACTATATTGAAATATTGTACACATGCAGTATACTGTACATATTTTTGAGGGTTGTGTTGGTGCTTTTTCCGGCTTAGCTTAATGTTGGGAATATTTAGTCGACCTGTCCTTTGGTGTACTGATCTGTTAATCAATTTATTTTATATTTACTCAGAATATGCCTAAGATTTAAATTTAAAGTGAGCACTAAAATGTTACTAAATTCTCAATAACAGTTTAGCATTACACCTCTCATTTTCATTTAAAAGCATTATAGAGTTAGAGTAGCGATCACTGTAGCTAACTTTTGATTAATTTTCACTCTTTAGCAGTTAAACTAACAGCGATATAGCAATCTTCTAAACGCGAGCTGCCCAAATTAATAAGTAATCACTTGAAGTGTATTTTACAGTTTTATTTTAATTTAATTAATTAAAGTATAACACTCGTAATTATTCTGCACCAAGTAATATTTAATTGGAATTGTGTAAGCTATATATTTTTTTGGTTCTTGAGTGTATCTTAATGCCGATAACTTTGAGAGAATGGCATTTTTAACTTATTAAAATTTAATTTGATTCAAATAAAACTTTGTCAACGTTACCAAGGCTGAAGGAACTTTATGTCACTTTATAATTTAAACGGGAATAGAAAATTGTATAATTTACTTTATCTTTAATTAACACAATTAATTAGTCAGTTATGACTAATATAAAAGATAAACACATAACGATGGATACCGATGGTTGACACCAACGTTAACGCCTATTTAACGGTATATTTGTTACAGTAGGACGAGAGATTTTAATTTATTTTGAAAGGTTCCATGTGAACCTCTTTTATTATCCCTTACATTACTTATAGCATAATGCAAACCTACCTTAAGCATACTGCCTATAGTTAAGTAGATAAAGAATACGGTATACGTAACGTATACTGTATCATCATCATCATCAGCCAGAAGTCGTCCACTGCTGGACGAAGGCTTCCTCCATAATAGGGGGCTACCTAAAAGTTGAAACTTTCAACATCTCTCTCGTCACTACAATAATTGTTTTATCCAAGGCAAAATAAAGTTCAATATAATCGTATCATGCCACGCCAAAACTGTGAAAAAAACAATTTTTTAGCTAAAAAAACAAAGTCCTTCTAGCCTTGGTACTACGTACTTGCTACCGACCCCGATCTAAAGCTCCATTCACACAGGCGACGACGAGATGACGCTGCCTGCGTCGGGCAACAGCCACGGTGTGAACCACGCCCGACCCGACGACAACCACGTGCCAGAGCCCGCTAGCGATAAGCCCCCCGCCGAGACGTCACACAAGAAGGAGAAGTCTGTCCTTCAGGCTAAACTTACCAAGCTCGCTATTCAGGTAAACTTTTGTCGATTTCTCGTCTATACAGTGCTCAGCAGATGGCGCCAGCGGCGGTCCGGATGTGGCAAAATCAAGTTTTCATGTTAATCTGCTCTTGATGAGGGCGTTAACGATAAATCTAGTCCAAGGAAAAATACTGGGTACTGTGCCTTATTTTAAGAATCTTAGCTGATGACGGCCTAAAAATAGATTAGTAGGTTGGATAGTTGCTTACATTTTATATTGGACAGATCTTTAATTAGCAAGGCAAAGGATTGCCGTACAAACCAGTATATGAGGGTTCTCCATCGTAATCCGAGTTTAATAAGTGTAAATCCATTAAATTGTAGAAAAAAACAACAATGTATGAGGTTGACAGTTGGCTATGGCCGCGTCGATGATGCACCACCTACTTTACTACTACTATTATAACAGTATTAATTAATACATTTTTACAAATTTGGCACGAAAATTTACTCACTTGAAAATAATATAGTTTGTCACGATTTGTAGCTCTTAGTTTAGGAAAAAATCGGACACTTGACACGCACGAATCTGCGTAATAGGGTACATGCCTGATGTTTTTATTGAAACCAATAGCCTTGATGAAGAATTTAAGTAAATATAGTATGTTTATTGAAAAAATAATTTAAATCGGTTAATAATGCTCTGATATATGAGCGCTTAAAGTTTTTGTAAGAGACATGTCCCTTTCCCACAAAACAAAAAATGACGTCTCGCCTTACTTGTCAGAATAGAATTTATATGACATACTGAGAAGTGACGTCACGATTTGCTGTTTCGCCTCTCTGTCTAGAGTGATATTAAAATGCTTATAAGTTGCTTATTTTTGATCAGATTTTCATTTTCTTTTCATTAATCGGCTATATTTATGGGCCACATTTTAATAGGAAATTAAAAAAAAGCCAGTCATCTAGCCTATTGCCATTTTTGGTCCGCTAAATGTGGCCCTATCTCACTCAGCTTTAGAATAATGATTGATCGCAGTAAAAAATGTGCTTGAAACATGGATGTGCGCGGCCTTAAGTGTGCCGGAAAATACTCCATTACCGTAAAAAGAACTGTCACCATTTAACCCCGATTTTAGGAGATTTCAAAACTTATTGTATGTGACTTTTATTTTATTGACAGATCGGTTACGCCGGTTCGACCATCGCCGTTCTGACCGTGATCATCCTGGTGATCAACTTCTGCGTGCACACGTTCGTGATCGAACAGAAACCGTGGAAGGCGACCTACATCAACAACCTGGTGAAGCATCTCATCATCGGTGTCACTGTCCTCGTGGTCGCCGTGCCCGAAGGTCTACCGCTCGCTGTCACTCTCTCGCTCGCCTACTCTGTTAAGGTAAGACTGAGATATAGAATATTCTAGTCTAGATGTCTCGACCTTTCGCTCTCGGAGTAATTAAAACCTATCTAAAACATGGAGGTACTACTAATGGAGGCGGCAATGGCGATAATCTGTCTACTTAATTTTCTGTTACTGTTTGCGCAGACGAGGCACACTTACATGGCACACATTTGCAAGTTACCTTCACACTCTAATAAAACGAATTACTGTTCGTAAAAACGCACACTAACACAAAGTCACAGCTCATACAAAGGGTATATGGTCATGGTCACTGGTCATGTACCTATTGGCAGGTGTACTGTGTACACTTTGGCTACATGTAGGCATATTACCATGGAGGTACTATCAATCGAGGTGGCAAGCCAAGGACTACCCTTCTGGCTAAAAGGTACAAAGGGTATATGGACATTGACCATATACCCTAGTTTGTTTTAGTGCGCGTTCATACGAACACGAATTTGTTTTATTAATGTGTAAGTTTGCTTTTATGTGATGTGTGCTATGCGTGTCTACCTCATTCCCAGCAAAAACTGGCATACTACATTAAAAAAGAAAAATCTGCAGGCAGATTATCGCCAATGGCTTCTCCATTTGTAGTACCTCCGTGCATATTACCGGCATTGGCATCTCCATTGGTATGAGTAATGTAACAGGGGAATCCAGTTGCAAAGTTCCTTCTTTCTTTCCAGAAAATGATGAAAGACAACAACTTGGTCCGGCATCTAGACGCGTGCGAGACGATGGGCAACGCCACCGCGATCTGCTCCGACAAAACCGGGACCCTCACCACCAACCGGATGACGGTCGTGCAATCGTACATCTGCGAGAAACTGTGCAAAGTGACGCCCAACTTCCGAGATCTTCCGCCGGATGTCGCCGAAACACTGGTCGAGGCCGTGTCTGTCAACAGCGCTTTCACTTCTAGGATTATGGTGAGTTTTATTCTATGGAAACTATGTCTGCATTGCATAGACGGTTTTTTTTTGTTTTTTTTTTAATACTTTCAAGTGACGGGACTAGCAAGACGTTCGCCTGGTGGTAAGCGTCACGCCTGCCACTAACAGTAGTAGCAGTGCCAGAATTGTGAACACAATCCTGCTGTAACAGCAATATTATTTAAGTACTTATTCGCAATGAAAGCATTACCGCTTAATTATTTGAAAACCTTTATGGGAAACCATTCTAAAAACCATTCACTTTAGAAAGTGTAAAATTTGACAAAAGACACGGACCCGCAGTCCGTGAAGCTGAGAAAAAAAAAACTAGCAATCATAAATAAAATGTTTATTGCTACAATCACATCGTTCAGGTAGTTTTGGCCCAGATCGTGTAACGTTCGTGTTTCCAGCCGTCGCAAGAGCCGACCGGGCCGCCCATGCAGGTCGGCAACAAGACGGAGTGCGCCCTCCTCGGGTTCGTGGTCGCGCTCGGCCAGAGCTACGACGCCGTGCGCGAGCGGCACCCGGAGGAGTCCCTCACCAGGGTGTACACGTTCAACTCGGTGCGCAAGAGCATGTCCACCGTGATACCGTACAAGGGCGGCTACAGGCTCTACACCAAAGGAGCGTCTGAGATTGTGCTCAAGAAGTGAGTTTTATTTTTGCTTATGCCTTCATTCGCTAACTCTTTAGCGGATAGAAAATCTTACCTATGCTTACTGTCGTAAAAAACAGGAGAAGGCTATGGCTTTGTATACATCTGTCTCATTTTCGCATGACTTAAAGAGATGACTAAACTTTATCGCAAGCTAGGCCTTCTAGAGATTCTGTATCTGAGACTGAACTTAAGATATAAGTGTCTAAACTTCCTTATGATTTTTGATTTACACCCTTTTCACGTCATAAAAGTCTAAAGTTTCTACAACGGGTTCTTACCAGTTTAAAATCTAACGACACTGTCACGAGAGTAACGAGAAACTTCTTTGTGTAACTCTTCACACCTGATTCTGCAAATACCATATTATTATTGGTATAAGGTTGTGGATCTTCTAGTAAGCCTTACTCTGATAGATATCAGGTTCTTATCTAGCACTAATAGAGGCACTATGTTTATTTTGCGCACCCCCTCATACCACATAAAACCATGTTATAATTGATATAAGGTGCTAATTCCTAAATTTCTACCCCAAATCACGTTTTTATAATGAAAATAACTTACTGCTCTTAAGGCGCTGCAACAGCAAACGTTTTGCTATTTTTTATTGCAGCAAAATAGAGTTCAATATCGCGATTCGTTTGGTGTTAGTTGAATTGAATTTCTAAATTTTTCGCAGTACTATTTTGTTTAAAAATAATGGAACCCAGATTTGTTTTTTTTAGATATATGTGTTTACTTTAGTAAATTTTATTTTTTTCTAATTACATAAAGTATAGTAAGTAGTTGTCGCTCAAAATATTGACAAATGCGACACGGAAGTTTCTTTCTGATGTTTTATTTGCGATTATTTTCTCAAGATACCTGATAGTATTTGTACGATATTATTACATAAGTGTTTTTTTTTGTAAAGTCTTAACGATGCACTGTTTTTTTTTCCAAGTGTGTATCAGTAATGCATATATAGCCTAACTGCGCGACGAAAAACAGGACGTTTTACGGATTTTGTCTTTGGGCAGCGTCTTAACACTTTCTCATTTAACATAAGACCGTATTGTGTCGGGTATAAGGTTCTAATTGGCAGTGTCCTCTCCCTAGATGCGCGTTCATCTACGGCCACGAGGGTCGCCTGGAGAAGTTCACCCGCGACATGCAGGAGCGGCTCGTGCGGCAGGTCATTGAGCCCATGGCTTGCGACGGGCTCCGGACCATCTCCGTTGCCTTCAGGGACTTTGTTCCCGGGAAAGCTGATATCAACCAGGTAAGTCCACGTAGTTAGGAGATGTTCGGGTAACTTTAATGATGTATTCGTATGTTTGAGCGTTGACCTGATCAGGGTGTCTAAAATGGCATTAAGCAATTCCCCTAAAAGCAGTTCATCTTATGAATTCTTAGCAGAATGAATTGTAAAAAGTTGATCTCGAGTAACTTCTAACGAGTCTGCTAGTTCTTTATGCAATTCTTCTTACATCGACCATTTTACGTCTTTCTATAGAAAACTGTCAAACTAATGAAATCCGTAATAGAATCATTTGCAAAATCATAGCATGAATTGGCGCTTAAGTGACCGTTTTACGATTTGCGCAATGAATCATCATAGGATCAAATGCAGAATTGCTAAAAGCGACCTTTTTAGCCCCCTGCTAAAGCTTTAGCTGTTGGACAAACACAGGGTCACACAGCGTGAATTGGAGAGAGTTGAGCTTGGGGTTTCTTTGCGCGATAAAATCGGTAACGAGGACATTCGCCAAAGAACCAAAGTCACCGACATAGCTCTCGGGGTTTGCAAGTTGAATTGGCAATGGGCAGGCCACATCGCTCGAACAACTGATAACCGATGGGGGAGAAAGATTCTTGAATGGCGACCACGACCCGAAAGCTGCAGCGTATTGGTAGGCCTCCTACTAGGTGGTGGTGGACATTAGAAAGGATGGAAGGTGGATGCAGGTGGCAGGTCGTAAAGTGTGGCGGTGTAAGGGAGAGGCCTTCGTTCAGTAGTGGATTCTGGCTGATGATGACACGGCTGTTGGCATGGCTCACTGTTCTAATGTATGCGTTCATGTTATGTTTGATTAGATCAACGAAATTGGCTTATTGAAGTCAGAGCATACTTTTTCCAACGTCACACTGTGAGTACACGCGAGCCGTAATGCGCTGACCTCTGAGCTATAATCGCTTTCAAAATCTTAGGTACTAAAGCTGTTTCTCCCCGCAGGTTCACATAGACCAGGAGCCCAACTGGGACGACGAAGACAACATTGTGAACAACCTCACCTGCCTCTGTGTCGTCGGTATCGAGGACCCCGTCAGACCTGAAGTGAGTTATTAATAAGCTTAGCTACGGATAGCCCGGGCTGGTCATAGAATTACTCAGCATTACAACTGAGCGCTACCGTAAATCGGATGTCATAATACTATACTAGAAATTGTTACGCTGTTTATTTTTGTGTGCTCGATGACTGTTCTTCACATTTTGGACGTTTTACAAGTAAGTCGTTTTGCCACTCAAGACGTTGTCACCATGTAGACGTTTTAACAAGCCGACGTTCTGCAAACATCGTCATTTACCCTGATAGACCTTCTGATACGGACCCTGTAATTTTTGTTATGTACATTAAAGAGTTAATCTATGTAAACAAGCTGTTCTTTAGCATCCTTGCCATATTTGCAAAGGTTGATATGCTTATTGTTATGAACAATTTTTACTACGGGATTAACCCAGAAATAGCAAAAAAATACTGCCTCATACAAAACGTTCATCGACTGTCGACAAAATGTATGGAAAGGCAGTTTTTTTGCGATTTCAGGTTTGATGCCATAGTAAAATTTGTTCATAACGATTTCTATATTTACTTCTGTAAATATGTAGAGGATGCAAAACGACAGCTTGTATTAATTGTTTATTTCGTCATCAGGTGCCAGAAGCCATCCGCAAGTGCCAGAAGTCCGGCATCACGGTCCGCATGGTGACGGGAGACAACGTGAACACGGCGCGCTCCATCGCGGTCAAGTGCGGCATCATCAAGCCGACCGACGACTTCCTCATACTGGAGGGCAAGGAGTTCAACGCCAGGATCCGAGACGCTAACGGAGAGGTATAGTACATAGGGAGAAAAAGTAAAGAATGTGTCAGATCTCATATATATTGTCTCCCAAGGAAAGAATCTCCCAATCTTTAGAAGAAACTAAGGAGGACCAGAAGACGCAGCGTAGGTTTCTCACTAGGTAGACCGGAGTCATTGTGAAAGACGCGGACAACCGTTGGGTGCAAATGGCAGGTTGTCGTACAGTGTGGCGGTCTAAGGGGCCTTTGTTCAGCAGTGGACGTATCCAGGCTGTTGATGATGAATCAAGTGGATATTTTACCGGTTAAATTTAATTAATTTTAGGAGGAAATTTGAGATCTGGTTGCCTGTTCCAATGAACTCATTCTTTTTTTCTTTTGGTGGTTTGTACGGATTTTCCTACAACTAGCTTTTTGGCGAAGGAAAGCATCGTGAGAAAACCTGCGTACGTCCGCAGAAAGAATTCAATGGCGTACGTGACACCGCTAACCAGCAACTGGGCTAGCGTGGTGGATATATGGCCCAATCGCCTTTCTAGGGTTGGCTTATGTCTACCAATTTGTATTTAAAGGCTGTTTATGCAAAGGTAAACAGACACCTTTACCTTAGAAAAGTAAACAGACACCTAGAGATGGACCTGGGTATGTCCTTAATCTGCAACCAGAACCACCGGAGGACGGGCAGCAGCGTCCTCTTGGTTAACGGTGGTGACCATTCTGCGATCCCCAAGCCGCCTGCCAAGCGTGGTGATTATGGCAACACCTCTCTATAAAGGAGGAGGTTTTCGTCCAGCAGTGGACGTTTTATGGCTGACGACGAAACAGGCTCCCTTGATGGTAGACACCCTTTTTAAAATACTTCGTGTCTAATATCGTCAGCAGCTAATTTAACCTTTCCCCTGCAGGTCCAACAACATCTACTCGACAAAGTGTGGCCTAAGCTCCGCGTACTGGCGCGTTCTTCCCCCACCGACAAATACACGCTCGTCAAAGGAATGATCGAGTCCAAAGCGTTCGACACGCGCGAAGTGGTCGCCGTCACCGGGGACGGGACGAACGACGGACCCGCGCTGAAAAAGGCGGACGTCGGATTCGCTATGGTAAGTCTAACGAACGCGCTAATGATGTATTTCTCCCATTAGCTATAGAACTAGTGATGTATTTCTCCCACCGACAAATACAAGCTCGTCAAACGTATGATCGAGTCCATGGTAGCTATAGAACAGGTGATGTATTTCTCCCACCGACAAATACAAGCTCGTCAAACGTATGATCGAGTCCATGGTAGCTATAGAACTGGTGATGTATTTCTCCCACCGACAAATACAAGCTCGTCAAACGTATGATCGAGTCCATGGTAGCTATAGAACTGGTGATGTATTTCTCCCACCGACAAATACAAGCTCGTCAAACGTATGATCGAGTCCATGGTAGCTATAGAACTGGTGATGTATTTCTCCCACCGACAAATACAAGCTCGTCAAACGAATGATCGTGTCCATGGTAGCTATAGAACTAGTGATGTATTTCTCCCACCGACAAATACAAGCTCGTCAAACGAATGATCGTGTCCATGGTAGCTATAGAACTAGTGATGTTTTTTTCCTCCGACAAATACAAGCTCGCCGAAGGAATGATCCAGTCTATGGTAGCTATGGAACTAGTGATGTATTTCTCTCACCGACAAATACAAGCTCGTCGAAGGAATGATCGAGTCCATGGTAGCTATAGAACTAGTGATGTATTTCTCCCACCGACAAGTACAACCTCGTCAAAGGATTGATAGAGTCCTAAGCGTTCCACAAGCGCAAAGTGGTCGCCGTCACCGCGAACGACCGATACGATGGTTTCGCTACGCTAGTCTTACTTACTGTAAGACTTAGCAAAGCTATAGAACTAGTGATTTAGAGTGGTCGCACATTGATTCGGCACGGGACCCGACAGGCGCCGGACCGACCGAAACACACTGCGCAGAATTAACTGGTGCGAGCGAGACGGACGTCTCGAGAAAATTGTTACGGTGTGCGGAACCTAGTACAAAATGTATGCACGGAGCGCCTTCGGGCGAAACCGGACGGTTTTTCTTACGGTTTTTCTCGTCGTATGCGCCCAGCCTTACTTCTCCCATCGACAAATACGGGCTCGTCAATGTAATGCTGGAGTGTACGAAACAAAAAAACCTATTGACTGATGATACTGATATCCCCCTCGCGCCAAACATAAATTTTGAAAAGCGTGTTCACGCTCAAGTTCTGTCAGTTCGTCTGGTATAGGCTGCCAATACATGGCGCCAATATCATTTTACTTTTATAAATATATGTTTACAAACTACAATCCAATTCGCAACAAATGAATCTAACTACGAGTACAAACCAACGTCTCAATTCAAGAGAAAGAAAAATTGGCAAAGTTTAAAAAAAAAATTAAACGTCTGGCATCACATCAACAGCCAGAAAACGTCCAGTGCTGGACGAAGGGCTCCCCTTAATAGGGGGTGTTTACCATAATCCCAAAGCTTGGCAGACGGCTTGGGGATCGCAGAATGCTCACCACCGTTAACCGACAGGACCCTGCTGCCTGCCTCCGGTTCTGGATGCAGTTTTAGGACATATCAAGATAACGTCTGTCAGCTTGTTTTAAATATGGTGGTTGTTGTACAGGGTATCGCAGGCACGGACGTGGCGAAGGAGGCGTCCGACATCATCCTGACGGACGACAACTTCTCGTCGATAGTGAAGGCGGTGATGTGGGGCCGCAACGTATACGACAGCATCGCCAAGTTCCTCCAGTTCCAGCTCACCGTCAACGTGGTGGCCGTCATCGTGGCGTTCATCGGCGCGTGCGCGATACAGGACAGCCCGCTCAAGGTATATTACTTGTAAGGTTACGTCAACGGGTGACGTCATCCTGTTAAGAGATAATGCTATATATTTATAGATCTATAATTTGCTAGGAATACTTTCAGGGAGGTGCATAAATAAATATTTCGCCCATAGAAAACTCTGGTTAAAGAATTTTATTTTCTCAACAAGAAAGTACATTAAAATTTCACTTATATGAGATAAGATGATGATGATGGGTGTGGGTGTGTGTGTTAGATTATACATTATAATAAGATAAGATAAATTATGTTTCTTTCCTATGTTTGGATTTAATAAAATATTCCAAATTTTTTTTTTCATAATTTACTTACGTAACTAATATGCTTCGACAGACAGACTTCGATAGACTATTATTTCAACTTAAACTTAATCTATGTAGTGTATATTTATTGACAAGGTGAAGAACTTTGGACAGGAACCTAGACGCCTTTAATGTTTATTCAGACAGTAACTTAATAAAAAAAAATGCTTATTTTCTATGTATTTTTTTCCTGAAAGGGGAGTGCGACTGCACCCCCTTGCACCATGCTGCCGGCGCCTATAACTAGACGCGTTAGAAATTTTTGTCGTCAACTTTGCATGCGCCCCAGATAATTTCAACAATTTTTTTTACCAATATTTGACTTATGCTTAAAGATATGTGCCAGTTCAATGCTGGCTATTTGTTTAAGCTAGGCTAAATCATTGGAGCCATAAACATATTACGTTATTTCCGAGTAAAGGCACATTTAGTTTTATTTTTATGTCGATTACATTCATACTCTTCAGTATTATCACACCTTTTTGTTACACGTTGTACAATCTTCCTGTTCTCTGTACATTACAGGCAGTACAAATGTTATGGGTGAACCTGATCATGGACACGCTCGCGTCCCTCGCGCTGGCCACGGAGATGCCCACGCCGGACCTGCTGCAGCGCAAGCCGTACGGCCGCACCAAGCCACTCATCTCCCGCACCATGATGAAGAACATCCTAGGGCAGGCCCTCTATCAGCTGTTCATTATCTTCTCGCTGCTATTTGTCGGTCAGTTACGTTATCACTGTCACTAAAGATATGTTAGTGATCGTCATTAGTGATGGCACTAATGGCTATCACTCAACAGCCAGAAGACGTCCACTACTGGACGAAGGCCTCTCCCTTACTAGGGAGGGGTTGCCATAATCCCCACGCTTGGCAGGCGGCTTGGGGGCTAATGGCTATCACTAAAGAGAGATTGGTGATAGCCATTAGTGCCATCGCTAATGGCTATCACCAATCACTACAACTAATAACTATCCCTAATTACTCTCTAAGAGTGTAAAATGTTTTTTTTTTGTTGTTATAGCGGAATTACACTACAAATTATAGCATATAACAGTTCGTTGGATACTATTGTTTCTTGACCTACCAATATTATAAATGCGAAAGTTAGTCGGTGTGTGTGTGTTTGAATATTTTTTACTCTTTCACGATGAAACTGCTGAACGGATTTCGATGAAATTTGGTATAAAGGTAGCTAATACATTGGAGTAAAACATAGGCTACAATTTTATTATGAAAACCGACGTGGTTTTCACATTTTGTTTTATTTCTACGGGAATACTCACTTTTTTTCTCTGTTTTTACTCGGATGTGATCGTAACTATAGTCGGAGCGATTTAATGAAACATAAGTATTCCCGTATAAATAAAACAAAAACATAGGCTACCTTTTCCTAACAATCGCGGGTAAAACCACAGGGCGCAGCTAGTATTGAATAAACTAAGTAGTATTGTTAAAGTTACGTGGACATAAATTCAAATCTCCCGCCTCCAGTTCCCATTCCCGAGCGCGCGTATCCGCCGCTCCTCTACTTCCGCCCACCTTACAAATCAGTTTCGCCATCTTACATATACGACTCACATCGTCGGTTCGAAAGAAAATCATATATACCATTACCTGACATATCGGAGTGCCTCGCGAGTGCTGTGAGAGGGTCTATATAACAAGGGGGCCCCCTACGAGTGCGTGTGAGCACCCATCGACCCCAGAAACCACATCACCGGTAAACGTGAGTCCACCCCTCTTTTCCTTCTATCCGATCATTAGAAAATAATCAAATTACAGTCCGCTTTTCGTAACAAGGCATATAACATTATCATTGTTGGTCCTTCGAGCCGGATTTTCAAGTTAACACCAGTGTATCACCACAACAATCAATGCAGTTCATAACTTTCATATCATAGGTTTATGGCGGAACATTTTCATTTTCAACATAGTTCTTATCATAATTTCGTGGGTACGCAGCATTCAAACGTACCTACCTATTCGTAACTCGTTTCAGGGAAATTACGTCAGCCGCTAGCGAGTAGTGTCTGTGGATCCATTTCAAATATTTTCATTTTTTTGTGTGGTCGGAACAAAGTGTAGACCGCCATATTTAAACATAAAACATTAACAATCGTGGGTGTGAGCTACGCTCAGAACAATCGGCATCAATTTTTGTGTCAGAATCCAGTGTAATATGTAACGCTAGGATACATTCTTACATCATATCATACATTTCGAATCCACCTTATCATAAATCGTAATCATATTTTCTCGTGTATTCATTCGTCTTTCAGTCAACCATTTTGTACGCAAATTGTTCATTCCATTCCATTTCCGTGTTTTCATTTCATTCATCATATGTTCGTCTGTGTTCATTCCAGTGGTTTAATTCATTCACAGGAACCATAGGCAATAATTGCGTTTGCTTTTACTTTTTTCATCATACCTGGTATGTCAAGTTTGACGGTGACGTTTTAGCCAAAAGTGACATCGACAATCAAAAGTGTGTTCAATTTTGACGTATGACATTATCAATCAAAACAATCCTTTTTGTTATCAGATAAAAGTTTTTGTAAACAAGTGTTAGTTCGCGAATCCGTAAAACAAAGTGCGTTAAGTTAACAAACTTGCAAAATGAGTCAATCTTTAATCGCGCATTATGAATCTAAGCGCAACATGGCGTATAAACGCCTATGTGATGCCGTTACATGTGCGCGAAATTGTGCGTCAGATTCAAAACAAACTACGCGTCTGGAAACATGGTGTTCGCGTATAGATCAAATATTAGAGAATTTCAACGAAGCTCTCGTTAACTTATCATGTGAGTGGCAAAAGGCCGGTATGGACGAGAAAGAAGTGCAGATAACACAGTGCAAATATCTTGAGCAGGCTGATGATGTCTACTCAGAAATCTTAGAAGCAAAGCGTAAATATCTAAAAGTGACAGTTGTGCCTTCTCCCTCAACCCAACCGCGCGAAACACCACCAAAAACAAAACTTCCACCAATGAAGCTACCAACATTTGCAGGTCAGTTCAAGGATTTTCCAGGGTTCATTGACCTATTCAATACACTTGTGCATCATAGAGTAGACTTAACAAATGTTGAGAAGTTTCAATACCTAATCACTACATTGTCTGGAGAACCAGTAAATATAATTCGTGCTTTTCCAGTATCAGAGGTAAACTATATTAGTGCATACAAAGCTTTGGTAAACCGCTACAACAACAAACGGTATCTAGCATTTTTGTGCTGGGAACAAATGAATAATTTGAAACCAATGAACTCCGGTTCTGCTCAAAATCTGAGAAGCTTGTTGGATGTGTATAGTGAAAATTTATCGATGCTCGGTTCATTGGGTTTACCAACAACACAGTGGGATTTTGTGCTGTTTCATGCTCTGTTAACAAAATTAGATAAGGCATCTCGCGAAGCGTTCGAGCTCCAAAGCACTTCCAGTGATTTTCCTACATTCAAGGAATTGCAAACATTTTTAGTAGAAAGGTGCAATGCCCTCGAGCGCTCCTCTTTGAATGTCAACATTCCATCATCATCATCGTCATCTCAGCCACTAAACAAACGTGTGAATTCAAACTATCAATCAAAGCCTACCATGCTTTTGGCTCAAGCATCAAACCAATCATGTGTGGTGTGTAAAGAAAATCATGGTCTCTATTCATGCCCTAAATTCTTATCAAAATCTCCTTATGACAGATCACAGGTAGTGAGACAGAACAAGCTGTGTTTCAACTGCTTGCGTTCAAACCATACCACAGCAAATTGTACTTCCACACATACATGCAAAACTTGCAACCAGCGTCATAACAGTCTCATCCACTACTCCAAGAAAACAGAGACAGGTGTTTCACAATATAAGCAACCAAGTGCGCCCACTGCCACACATTCAGTATCAGCATCTGACTATAAAGAAGATGTTATCACACCTGTTACATCATTATCAAACACCGCACCAGGGACAACTTCAGGCACACATTTCGTATTGCTCGCGACTGCAGAAGTGGAGATCAAGGATAGCAGAGGCTCCTATCAGAAGGCACGCATTTTGATCGACCCCGGTAGCCAGAGCCATGTAATCACCAAGTCATGTGCCCGTCGCTTAGGCCTAACTCAATATAAGTCCCAAACACCAATGTCTGGTATCGGACAAGTTCCTGCGTGCTCCAACAGCAAAGTATTTCTAGAAGTGCGACCAGTCGGCAAGCAAGAACCTCATTTCACCATGGAGGCTGTGACGCTGGATAAGATATGTGGGGTTATGCCCACTCATCAGATGGACACCCAAAACTTCCAACATGTGTCAAATGTAAAGTTGGCAGATGAGAACTATCATGTTTCTCGTCCAGTGGATATTCTTCTTGGTGGAGAGCTCTTCCCTCAAATTCTCTTGCCAGGCAAAGTTGATGGTGGTTCACATTCCGCCACAGCTATCAACACCATTTTCGGCTTCATTCTGATGGGCAAAACATCATGTGCACCATTGTCCACTCCATTATCAATCAATCATGTATCTATGGACGCCAATCTGGAGGTTGCCGTTCAAAAGTTTTGGGAGTTGGACAACATACCATCCGGAGTTAGTGAACAATCACATTCAATGGAAGATATTCAGTGTGAAGAAATCTTCCAATCATCATTTAAGCGAGACCATGATGGACGATACATTGTCCAGTTACCATTTCGTGATCAATCACCACCAGCATTTGAGGATGCCTATTCTATAGCGCATCGACGTTTCCTGCAACTAGAGAAACGTCTCTTATCAAAAGCAGCATTCCATGAACATTACAACGAACATGTCATGGAATATTTGTCAAGTGGTCAAATGGAGAAGGTACCTGCGGATGAGTGTCAGTCCCCTTCTGCGTTTTATCTTGCTCATCATGCCGTTACCAAATCAGATAGCAGCCTACGTGTTGTTTATGATGCTTCTATGAAAGACAAAAGAGGAGTATCATTGAATGACACCCTACTGACTGGTGCCAAACTTCAAGCTGACATAACCAACATTCTCCTGCGTTTCAGGCTCCACGCCATTGTGTTTTGTACGGATATCCGGCAGATGTACCGGCAGATCCGAATCGCAGATGATCACCTGGATTACCAAAGAATTCTTTTTCGGTGTTCGCCCAGTGAATCAATTCAAGAATACCGACTCAATCGTGTGACGTTTGGGGTGTCTTCGGCACCATTTTTAGCAATTCGTGTTTTGCATCAATTAGCCCGTGATGAAAGAGACTCATTCCCAGCTGCAGCTCGGGTGTTGTTGGAGGATGTCTACGTTGACGATGCTGTTACAGGTTGTCAAAGCAGCAGAGAGGCAGTCAGTCTGCAACAACAACTGATTAACATCATGGCTGCTGGTGGGTTTGAGCTCAGGAAGTGGTCTAGCAACCATGCGATTCTACTCCAAAATATTCCAAAAGATCACAGAGCGGTGCCGAATGTCAATCAAACATTCGACCATGATGGTCAATTTGTGAAGGTCTTGGGTTTGGCTTGGAATTCACAAGATGACATTTTCAATTATCAGGTGAATCAAATCAACCGTGAATGTACCAAACGTACCATGCTCTCAGAGTTGGCACGTATTTATGACCCCATTGGTCTGTTAACTCCATTGACATTCTTAGCAAAACATCTCATTCAGCGCTTGTGGCTTTTGGGTTCATCATGGGACCAGCCTGTGCCAGATGACATCAATCAAGTTTGGACGAAGTATGGCCAGCAACTGTCGCATCTCTCTATGCTCCAGATTCCACGTCGTATCACATCAGACGATGCCATCTCATACCAGATCCATGGATTTTCAGATGCAAGTGAAGCGGGATATGCAGCTGTCGTCTATCTTCGGTCCACCAATCAACATCATCAGCATCGAGTCATTCTGATCAGTGCGAGGTCACGTGTCTCCCCGACCAAGCGCAGAACTTTACCAAGGCTTGAGTTATGTGGAGCTTCATTGCTTGCGGACCTCATGCGACACATCCTCAATTTGTATAGCAAATTGCTCACCATAGAGAGTGTTCATGCGTGGACCGATTCCATGATAGTGTTGTCATGGATCAGATCAAATTCATCAAGTTTCAAAGCCTTTGTTGGCAATCGGATATCAAGCATCCAGCGCAAGCTCCCAGAAGCTGTCTGGAAACATGTTCCGGGGAAGTTTAACCCTGCAGACGCTGCAAGTCGTGGTCTAACACCCGATGAGCTCATCAATCATGACCAGTGGTGGACAGGCCCTCAGTGGCTTTCCTTAGATCAAGAACAGTGGCCTGAAGGCCCTCGACATTCAAACATGACAAGTTACTCGGATCCTGAAGTGAAGTGTGAAAATCGCACCTGTGTTCTGAATGTGTCAAACTCAGAAGAGACTCATCCAATCGATCATCTTTTGAACAAATTCTCATCATTGAAGAAAATTCAACGTATTGTAGCATATTGCAACCGTTTCATAGAGGCTTTGCGAAAAGGGAAGCGTTCAGATCACATTACCGAATTGGAACTTCATCAGAGCCTCATGATCCTGGTTAAACATGTCCAACATACGAATTTTAGTCAAGAAATCAAACTCATAAAGTCACATTCAGTATTACCAAAATCATTCCGAAAGCTCAACGCCTTTTTAGATGACTGCGACGTTCTACGTGTGGGGGGTAGGCTTTCTCAATCAGAACTCCCTTATGAAACAAAACACCCGGCCTTACTCCCTCGCAAAAATCGATTGACGCAGCTCATCATCCAGCGTACTCATGATGAACATTTGCATCCTGGTTTGCAAACATTGCACTACCTGTTGCTTCAAAATTTCTGGATTTTGTCCCCCAGACGAGCTATAAGTCAAATTATTTCAAAGTGTCATCGATGTTTCCGCGTTAAGCCTCAACAGTTTCAACCAGTGATGGCTGACTTACCGCGTTCGCGTATAACACAAATCAAAGCTTTCCAGGTGGTGGGCTGTGACTTCGCCGGTCCATTTAATATATCGCTCCAGCGTTACCGTGGCGCGCGCACAATCAAGGCATGGTTGTGTCTGTTCGTTTGTTTTGCAACTAAAGCGCTGCATCTTGAACTCTGTTCTAGTTTGTCCAGCGAAGCATTCATAGCATCCCTGCGTAGGTTCATTGCAAGACGTGGTCGTTGCAACATCATTCATAGCGACTGTGGAACCAATTTCAAAGGTGCCCAGTCACAACTCAGTGACTTGATGCATTCAGCGTGTGAATCGGAGTGCATTGAGTTCAAATTTAATGTCCCAGGATCACCACACATGGGTGGTCTATGGGAATCAGGCGTAAAAGCTGTAAAAACTCATTTATATCGCGTTATAGGCACACAAATCCTCACATACGAGGAGTTGAACACACTTCTGACACAGGTAGAGTCGGTTTTAAATTCGCGACCAATCTCGGCCATGAGCTCCGATCCATCAGACTTATCGGCATTGACACCGGGTCATTTTTTGACACTAGCTCCTTTAACGACAGTGCCGTCGCCGGACTATTCTGACACAAAAATGAACAGATTAACTCGGTGGCAACTTATACAAAAAATGCACCAAGATTTCTGGTCTCGGTGGCATAGTGAATATCTTACCAGTTTATCACAACGTTTGAAATGGACCATAGGCTCACCTCCAGCTGAGGTTGATCAACTCGTTGTCATCAAGGACGAGACCTCCCACCCACTGCGGTGGCGTTTGGGTAGGATCGTCGAGTTATACTCAGGACGGGACGGTGTCCCTCGTTCTGCATCGGTCAGAACTGCACAAAGTGTCCTCAAACGACCACTTGTGAAGTTGTGCCCCTTGCCGGGTATGGATGATTAGTGCCATCGTCATTCATATCTATCATTTCATTATTACACTATATAAAGTTATTATATTAATTGTTCTTATCCAT
This sequence comes from Erannis defoliaria, assembly GCA_905404285.2. Lineage (NCBI taxonomy): Eukaryota > Metazoa > Arthropoda > Insecta > Lepidoptera > Geometridae > Erannis > Erannis defoliaria. The sequence goes on along the minus strand of FR990091.1, from coordinate 8,542,765 downwards.
CTACTTTGTCATCATTATCTTCATCCTTCCAAATTGTTAACATCCATATCGAGCATCTTATTATTAATCCACTAGGAATCATAACATTTGTCAAAACTGCATTGATCATTGTGTACAGATATCATGCTTGGGTTTTTTTCAGTCTCAAAATTTCGCCAGCGGGGGGGAACATAAATGTTAAAGTTACGTGGACATAAATTCAAATCTCCCGCCTCCAGTTCCCATTCCCGAGCGCGCGTATCCGCCGCTCCTCTACTTCCGCCCACCTTACAAATCAGTTTCGCCATCTTACATATACGACTCACATCGTCGGTTCGAAAGAAAATCATATATACCATTACCTGACATATCGGAGTGCCTCGCGAGTGCTGTGAGAGGGTCTATATAACAAGGGGGCCCCCTACGAGTGCGTGTGAGCACCCATCGACCCCAGAAACCACATCACCGGTAAACGTGAGTCCACCCCTCTTTTCCTTCTATCCGATCATTAGAAAATAATCAAATTACAGTCCGCTTTTCGTAACAAGGCATATAACATTATCAAGTATAATAATTTAAGTAATGTAAATCAAATAATATTATAAATAATAATTTATGTAACTACTGTTCTAATATGGATCTCAAAGTCTGAAAATAAATGTATTTTGAGTTGATTTGATTAACATTTGTGTTTGGCTGCCCCAGGTGACCGGATCCTCAACATCCCGTCCGGCCGCGGGCAGGTGCTCAACTCGGAGCCGACGCAGCACTTCACGATAATCTTCAACACGTTCGTGATGATGACTCTGTTCAATGAGATCAACGCGCGTAAGATCCACGGACAGAGGAATGTGTTCCAGGGACTGTTCACCAACCCCATCTTCTACTCTATATGGATCGGCACTGCGTTCTCTCAGGTCAGAAATTACACTAATATGTATTATAAATGCGAAAGATTGTCGGTATGTGTGTTGGCTGCAGTTTAAGGACATACCCAGGTCCACACACCTGGGTATGTCCTTAAACTGCAGCCAAAACCACCGGAGGACGGGCAGCAGCGTCCTCTTGGTTAACGGTGCGATCATCAAGCCGCCTGTCAAGCGTGGGATTATGGCAACACCCCTCTATTGGGAGGCCTTCGTCCAGCAGGGGACGTCTTTTGGCTGACGACGTGTGTGTGTATGCGTTTGTTACATGTTCACGCCAAAACGACTGAACGGATTCGGATGAAACTAAGAATGGAGATAGCTTTTATCACTGTTTTTCATCATCAGGCGGGTGAAACCGCGCGGTCGGAGTTTATAATAAGCTTGCTATATCCCCGACCACATCATTGCTTGATCTAAGGCTTGCTAAGTGGGCCGTGGGGTCAAATATCAGCTTATCAACCATGGGAAATTATCACGTCATAACAATAAGTAAGAGAATGCTGCGCGACCGTGTTTCAGGTGATAATAATCCAGTTCGGCGGCATGGCGTTCAGCACGGCGGGGCTCTCGATAGACCAGTGGCTGTGGTGTCTGTTCTTCGGAGCTGGCACCCTCGTGTGGGGGCAACTCGTCACCTCATTACCCACCAGGAAGATACCCAAGACTCTCTCGTGAGTACACGTCGTTGTGTAAACTGACGGCGATGTTTTTGAACGCATATATAAAAATAAAAAAACATTTTCAATCAGCTATAAAAACCTAACTTATAATCTGGGCGTTAAGACTGTAACTGTTACAAGCTAAATTAAGCATAGTCTTGACGACATACATTTGAAATTAGTTGGACGATATTCATAAAATGTATCTAAATTTCTATAGATCCAACTACAATTGATGTAAAAATCTTGGTTATTTTAGTTGAACATTTTAGTGCGCATAATATACGACATGCGTAATTGTCTGCTGCTTGACTCTCGACAAAACAAACGTGAACGTGGATGTCATGCCATTTATATCACAACGAAAACTGTAACGAGCGAAAGGAACTCTCATATCACGAAGACAGACGAAATAATCTGCTCTCCGTGAAAAATGTGGGTGCTTTACTCCTGACTGGTCACTATAAATTACTAGTTGGCTCTGGAATACTGACGTCCATTTTCTTTTTATATCGGTTTACACTAACATTTGTAATTTTCCCCCGTACCGCAAATCCTTCTCCTGTCACCTCTATTCACTTTCAGGTGCAGTCTGCAGAGCAGACAGTTTATTTATTTATTTTTTACGTGTGTATAGATGGGGACGGGGCCAGCCCGACCCTGACGCGAACCAACCAGGGCCGGACTACGACTCTGATGACAAAAAGCCGCGCGCCGGACAGATCCTATGGATACGCGGACTCACGCGTTTGCAGACGCAGGTACGCATTATAGGGAAACAGGGGGTGGGGAAACGGGTTTTCTGTAAGGGGCAGGGGACGGATGAGTTGTAGGGTATGTGGATAGTTTGGTATGTTATTATGTGTAGGTTGATTAGTAATGTAAAAGTTTATTATAACTTCGTTAAGTATATTAATTATTTTATTATTAGATATTATAGTAAAAAAAATACTGTCAAGGTTATATATACAAGACTATAACAGACTATAGTTTTAAATTATTATTAATACTAAAAAAGTTTTAGTAAACTTTTACAACTAATACAAGGTAAAACAGAACTGGCGTGCTGTCTCGAAAGGAGGTCAGTGTACATGTCATTATGAACAATTTTTACTAAAGTTTGGTCGCTCAGTAAATAAGGTCCGTAATGATGTACAATAGTTCTGTATAAAAGAAAAAGTATTTTTCCATTGCCTGGGATTTTTACAACTCATTCGTCTGAAGCTATGAACTACGAACGGGGCTTGTGTGACGTCATATGACGCCCAATATGTTAGGGATGATGTGGGATAAATGTGGGTTTTATAGGTACGTTATATAAACTATATAACTCAAAATATATGGTTAATATAACAACGGGTATAAAGTAATTTTCTGATCAATTTTCTGATTCGGAAGTTGGGTTTGAATTTTTGGAATAACACTGTTAAGTTTTTCTTGTTTTTTTTATGTATTTCATATATATTAATAATATTACATATAATTATTATTATATGTAATTTGTTAATATATTTTTCTCGTTAAATATAATTGCTATTATAGTTATTGTTATTGTATATAATATGATTCAAAATATATATAATAATATAAAAAAGTTATGCCGTGCCCTTAAATAAATGATGATAATGATGATGAAAATTATATATATGACAACATTTTAAACTTGACAGTGTTATTATGCTAGCTGTTGGTCTTATTTACTTTAATAATTATACTGCCTTCGTGTATTTTATTAGTATATAAGTATGCTATATACAATATATTAAAATTAAATTAGTATTCTCAAAATCATTAGCATTTTTTGAGACCAACAGCTTTAATTGGGACATGGATATCATCATGTAATCAAAAATTAAATTAGATTAATGATGAGTTTTCCATACTTTAAATGCAGTGTTTTGTTACTTTATAATTTTACTATCGAGAGGATATAGTGATTTTATAGCAGTAACCATTTTCGTAGGTAAATAAATTTCTATACAATAGGAGTTGCAGTAAACTTGCGTAATATTCGAGGGATAAGTTTTAAGTTTACAGCTATTAGTATATATTAAAGATATATAATACATACAGCAAAGTCAACAGGTCAACACTGCGGATACCTTGGGCATCCTAACGCTAAGTTATACAATTATAGTGTCCATTTATATATACTTTTACTATTTTTGCATATATACAAAAAACTAAAAAAAAACACCATCTCCAATATGCTTCCATAGAATGATACCGTCATAGAATCAATTTTTAGATAACGCTAATCATTTTATATTGATATATATACACATTTTGATTTTCACGGTACAGAAAGCCGGAGTCCATAAAATCATAAAAACAATATAAAAATACACAAAATAATTTCTCAAGTAAATAAATGTCAAAATAACGAATTAATCGTACGATAACTTTATTAATTTGTTTCTTCTATTTCGTTTTCCTTTTTTCTTTTTTTTTTGTACTTATTTTATTTTCATTTCGAGTCTCCTATACTTCAGTTCGTTTTCCGAAAGATATTTTTTTTTTAAACCTACACAGAGAAACACTTTACAAATAGTATGAAGTAGTGATGCTACAATTATTTTTTGGCCCATAATAATTAACGTAGTATTTTAAAAGTTGTTCGGTCACTAATTTTGCAATTGCAATAATATTCTATATCACTATTTTCTTCTTCTTTCTATATATATTTCGAAATTGGCAACCGAACAAGTATATTTTTTTAGTTTTCCAAATTGACTTTCATTTTATACTCTCAGCTTCCCGGTTTCATGACATACTATTTCGATCTTTCAACACAACTGTGTATTTTTCAGTTATATCGATCCTTATACAATCTGTAACAAAAAGGTCTAACAATACTGAAGGGTATGTATGTACTCATTATTATGAACAAGTTTTACTATGGAGCCAACCTTGAAATCTCTAAAGAAATACACTATACTGTTCCATACATTTTGTCCAAGATCAATGAACTTTTTGTATGGAACAGCTGTTTTTTTTCGCGATTTCAAGGTTGGCCCCATAATAAAAGTTAAAAATAATGAGTACATACATACCCTTCAGTATTGTTGAACCTTTTTGTTACACATTGTATACTTTTTCTCTGTCTCGTATATATACTGTTTCTGTCTATCGTGAGACTGGGAGTGCCAGTAGTACACTAGTTAGTTACATCGCGTTTAACGCCCTGCATGTATCGTACCGTTATACACAGTCTGACGCTTCCCGGTTTTATAATATATATTATTTTACACTATGTTCTAATTTACCTGAGTTGACTGTACCACCCCCTACCTAATTGGCATGCTCTTTTTAGGCTGTGACGATGTTACTTATCCCTCAGACCCAAACAGTTATTATGACTTCCCGATAGATAGTATACTAGAATATTATTATCCACTGAACATCACTACAATCGCGGTATGAATATGACTGTCTCTGTCTCTTTCTATCTTTTATTTTACTCTGAGTCATACTGACTGTTTGTTTTTTTTTTCACTATTGTTTTTATTTCTAATGTAATGTCTTGTTTTTTTGTTATTTTGAAGACTAGTATTTTGCTTGTGAAACGCCAGCCCGTCACACCCCGCTATTTCCCTCCGCCGTGTGTCCGCCCGCCGACGCCTGCGGGCTCGGCGCTCGGCTCGAACCGAACTAACACAGTACAGGACCAACAGTTTGAAAGCAGTAACAAACATTAATATCACCCGAGTTTGGTTTATGATTTAATATTGTTTCCGTTTACCGACTTGTTCAGTTACTGCTGTTGGATATGAACGTTAATTTGAGTGTGGAGTGGATTTTTCTTGCAAAAAATATTATGAATTTCCAAAGATATGAGACGTAGAGCATGCCGAGTGTGCTCGTACTAACACGTTTTCGGTCGTACCCATTTCCTTTGCCGTTGTGTTGTCAGTGTTTTTATGTTTTTGTTTTATTTTTTGTTTGTGATTATTTTTTGTTTGGTTGTTTTGTTGTGAATGTTGTCCCTTTAGAGACGTGTGTTGTCGGGTGTGTTGTCAGTCAAAGGGTGCAAGCGTCAAACTGCCGGGTCATCTAGAGTAGTGTTGCATTGCGTTGTTAAACCGCCTTTTTGTGTTAATTTGCGTTAGTAACGTTAGGCTTGATGTAGTGTCCATATAATGTTAGTGTACAATAGTCTACGGTCGCATCGAACCCGGTGAGTATAGATGTATGTAGATACAATGTTCGAAGTGTTTTTTTTTTGATTTTACAATCGAAAAATTATAACAAAGCAGTGATTCTGTTCAGCTTTATTAACTCTTTGTTTTTGACGGTATAATTGTGAAAATATTAAATTCAATGAAATCTTAAAAACAAATGTTAATATATATAATATAAATAGTATTATATTATATACTGATAATATATAATATACACGACTTCAAAAATATAAATTATATATAATTATTATATTTTACATAAATTATATATTATATTTATATATAAAATTATATAAATGTTAAATATATAGTAATTCAATTTTTCACAATTATAACACGTCAAATTAAATTACTAAACCGTCGTGTGTTTGTCCCTCCTTGGCTCCCGTAAAAAACAATACTAACTAAACTTGGCATGTTAGATGTTAGATTAAGCAACCCGTTAATATCACTTACCTAAACCAGCGAGCCACCACCATAGAGTGAATATGGAATTTGGATAAATACGACAACTAAATAGAAGTTTGTGTAAATAAGAATAGAGTTTAAAGCCATGTGCGGCGTAGGCGAGTGTTTGTCTAGTGCACCTTGTCCCTCCCGAACATCGTTAGGCGTCACCCTCCGTCGCGTAGGCCTAGAGGCGATCTTCGAGGACAGCTAATGGTTCGTTCCCAGTATATCTTTCATTTCCATTATGTTTTTAGTTGATCGTTTCTCACTCTTCCCGAGTCATATTTATCACGCGATCCATTTTCAGAATACACGCATCGAAAACACGAATACACATGTTTCGGTTTTTTGTTCGTTTTTATTTGATTTGTTTATCAATGTGGGTCTCTTTTTTTCCTTGTTGGCCTGCCCGCGGCTGAAGGAGATATGGAACATAACAATTTAAAAAATATATTTAAAAAAACGTGTAGTGCTTGGTCTAGATTTAACGGTGCGTTTGACGTCATCAATACATATTTTAGAATGTATTAGATACATTAGAATTTGTACAAGTAAAAATAATACAACATTTCTAGAATTATATAGCTTCTTATAGAAAAAAAAAAACAGTTTCCAGTTAGTGTTGTCACATACGTATTTAGTAACACTATTATTACTTATAAACTTTTTTAAAGTATTTTAGTTTTTTTTTAAACTATTTTGTGCCACTTTTTAAATCCTTTTCCACCTGAATAGATAATTTCTCATGTATACTGACTGACACATTAACTCGAATTTTTACGCAAATCGTTCTCCTTTACAATATTAAGAAAGTAATATTAAATTAACATGTTACGTATGCCTTAACAGACGACGAAAAATAAACTAATATTAGTTTTTTTTTTAGGGTCTCTGTTTAATAAGTACATAATAAAAGTAGATTTTTGATATTTGCCCAGTAAAGTATGGTGAAACAAATTTTATCCAAATTTAGTCCCATAAAATTGCATTAAAAAAATTTTTATTTTTTAAACTGCGAATTTATTAGTAGATAAATACATCACATTGTTCAGATCAGAATAATTTACTTACAATAACTAGAAAAAAAAACACAACAAGCGTCCTTAACGTAACATCTTACTGTATCGTATCTAAGTATTGGTGACGTCAAACTTGTTACGTAAAGTCATCTAAACATTCCATGGGCTTGTTTGTCGTTCTTTCTATAAAACAACAAGCCACTTGGGGATAAAACGCGAACATAAATCAAAAAAAGATGATTGGCCGTAAATAAAAAAAGAAAAGACGTATGTCCCATATCGTCCCGACGGCAGCGGGCAGTTGTAAAGCTAGGGCTGTGCCGTGTAGGACGGCGTCGGTGTCGAATGGAGCGGCGAGCCGCGCGTCGCCGTCGTAGAGAGATGTTGTTGGCAGCCGCGGCCAGTGCTCGAGACGGAGGTCTAGTGGCGCCCGCCGGCCGCGCTCGGCGACCAACACTCACGGTACTCGCCTCGTGCGCGCACTCCTCTGTACCAACCCTGCCTACTCGTGCCTTGTAGTTCCCCTCTCTGCCGTGGCTCGGCGGCGCCACGCACGCGGCTTGCACAGACAGTTGGCCTAAAAATATTCAGACCTAAAAGTAGTAAGTACGGTAGCTATCGATAGGCAAAAACGTTTACTCTCTTACTAATGAAACTTGGGGTAGCTTCTGAAGTTAAATGACGTTTTTTTTTTTAATTTGAGCTGCGTTTTTAAGACTTAATAAAACGCTGCTTAAATTGACAAAATGTTTTTTTAAGTTGTGTAAAATAATATAATGCTCGTTGCTAACGTCTTTTTTGCGTTTTATGGGCGTTGTAGCCATGCATTACCTTTGTAGCTCGCACATTTGATCGTCTTTGTAGATGCAGTTTTTTTTTAAAGAAAGCTGTATCTATCTATCTGAGAAATTGTTATATAGAAATATTTGTTTTGACATCATTTCATTAGGCGAACGAAATATATATATTTCCCCATTATACTAAAAGATGTCAAAACAGTATTTTTAAAACATGTATAATTTTTTTAAATAAGTATATTAAACCAAAAATATCAAAAAAAAATATCAAAAATAGTTTATGTGGCTATTAAGTATATCCTTAGCAATTAAAGCTATCTACAAAATGTACAAATGTGCAAACGAAATATTCCCATGAAATTATAAATATGACGTTCGTTTAAGCAGCGTTTTAAGACATTCACAGTCTTATTTAAAAACGCTTCTTCAAATTAACAAACGTCAATTAACTTCTACGTTTTATATTAAAAGTGAAGTGCGCAATACTGGCTGACGGCATTTATTTTAAAGTAGCGTTTTTAAGTAACATTACTTATTACGTCATTTGGCTTTTTCGGTCTAGCTGGAAATTTTAAATCATAAAACATTGGGTAGCTTTTTAAATTTATCACGCTTTTATTAATAAGAGGGTTAGGCTTGACAAAATCGATATTTTTGATTATATAATGTCAAGTGACATTTAGAATCGGTAAAACTGATTTTGTTGATGTCAAGTTTGTCTATTGAAGAAACCGTACCTACTCGCTACTGCTTTTAAATTAAATTGGTAAAAAATAAAGTTTTTGGGTTGTGTTTTATTGATGAATAGTAGTTGGAACTAACACACACTAAAGCGGAGAGCATATTTACTGACGAATTAGCCAGAAATATAGTTAAATCTTAATATCTAGTATAAAGTAAAGAAAATTTAAATTAATACTCGAGACTTGTGGCATAAGGTATGTACTAGTAGTTATTTGAAATGAATTAAGAAAATGTAATTAAAGTTTTACTTTTAAGATAATGTAGAAAATATAAAAAAAAACGTGTTTTTAATGCGTGCCTCTCTACTTTAGTGAAAACTGTGATAATCTATCGCCGCGACATGTTTAACAATCCAGTCGCCATTTCAAATCAAAATTGGGACTTTGATTCACAGTCATGTGTGCATACACTTGTAAATATGCACACAACATTATTTCGCGTGTGCTATATAAATACATGTCGCTAAATGCACAGCAAGCGTGAGTGGATTCGATTCGCCGCAAGTTATGCACATAATGCGCACATGACCCAACTGTCTTGTAAACTGCTGTGCTGTATCGAGTTTCAGTACTTTGCTGGTTTTATGCACGCGGTCCTTGATGGCAGTGTGTGGGTGGTGTGCAGTCAGTAGGACTAGACTAGGACTGCGTCACGCCAAATTTGCATTGAACCTGTTTCGCAGCATTTTACGTAGATGTACAAGTCAAATTAATTGAAATGTAATCACGAAATTGGGTTATTTTTTCCAATTCCAATTTCCGATGATGTTTCTTCAACTATCCAATTTATATAAAGAAATTGTAAGGTCGGATTGTACAACGGACTACGTGTACGCGACTACAAAGTACCGAAACCGCGCAGAGCCGCCGAGTCATCGGTCTTTCTTCTCTCAACACATGGCATCCTTTCCACGGAAAGCGGGACGACACTCACGCGCATCTGTAACCCTCTTCCCGAGGCGTCTGACACCGGAGTGCCGTCAACGTCGTTTCTGTTGCACCCCGCTACTCGAGTGTCGTCGGCTTCCCGCAGCATTTTCTAGTTCTGTTTCTCTCGTGTGGAATGCTCCTCTCACGTGTTTGAGTAGTCGGTATCGCCCCTCGTTCGTCCTCGTCCTTGGCACAGTCTGGTCCCGTGGAGCACCATGTCTCGTCGGCGGACCACGTCCGACTCCATCGCACCGTAGCTCTCGGCTCGGCTACTTGCATGTCGTAGACGGTAGCGACCCGCCTCCAACTCTGAATACAGACAAACGAAACGTCCACACCACACTCGGGTTAGTTCGGCGGCGGGCGGGCAGCGCGCGGGGGCGGGGCGTGCCGGCGCGTGCGTGACGCGTGTCGGTCGTGTCGGCAGCTGCGCGTGGTGCGCGCGTTCAAGTCGACGCTGGAGGACCTGGAGGAGCGGCTGTCGGCGCACTCGGCGGCGGGGCTGCGCTCGCGCCTGCGCGCGCCGCCCGACGTGCCGTACATCGACGCGGAGGACGCGCCGCCCGCGCGCACCGAGACCACCATATTCTGAGCGCCGCCGCATGCACCCGCCACCCATCGTACTTAGCGCGACCCGACCATATAGCGCTCGCGCCTCCTTAATTATTATTTTTTGTTCTTAGTTTAAGTGTTGAGAGTTTGAGTGTAGGTAGCGGAGAGGCCCGAGACCGAATTGTGCCTGTTGCGCCGCTGCGGCGCGCCGAACCGTTTTACATTCGTGTTTGTATGTAATGTTTGATGTTTCGCAATGTTAACGTTTCGATATAGAGTTTAATAGTTGAGTAATGCGCATTCTCGTACCGGGACCCCGCTCGCGGGGCTAGGCTCACGACTCGTTCTGCCCGAACATAAACGAACACTGCTGTTTTAGAGAGAAAAACATATTTGTACATAAGTCGTTTGAGAAATTCAATGTCTTTACTATGTATATGAGAGCAGTGATATTTTGGTAGCTATACGATGAAAATGAGAAAAAAATAATCTTTGAAATCTAACCTTTTTAAATCTTTAGACTTTCATTACTGTGAAAAACTTTTTAAACTTTTTCGACTTCGTTAGCGTTTTGTAATATGTATGTAGTTAGAATATAAACCGAAGAGTATAAAACATGAGATAATCTTGAAGGTACTAAAGACCGGCTCCTTGTGTTTTGTTTCATAGTAAATTTTGGGACCACTATATTATATCCTCATCCGAATAGATACGGGATAATATATCGATGATCTGAATGTCTAAAAGAATTACGAGTTTATGCAGTTTGCCTTCCTCGTTGATCTAATTATCTATGTATATTATATTAATCTATGGTATGAATTTTAATCTCACTAAGTAACTATACACCTAAAGTTTAATATGAATGAGACACTTCACGCTTAAATCAAGATCGAAATGGGGTAATAGTGAAAGTTAATCAAAAATCTTGGTTTTTGCTAATGTTACGAAGAACTATTTACATTGAATAAATTTTCGAGCAAATTCCATAGCATTTTCTTTCGCCACTCATTTGGTTTATGGTGGGGGCCGCCCATTTTAGCAGAATCGCTCTATTTCAGATGTTGACGGTAAGTTTAGGGGAGGTACTTTGTAAGTATGCTCTGAGGCGGCGCAAAACGATATGTAGGTACGACTCACATTATGTACCTTAGAGCATGGGTTATATATATGTACTGCACGCTGGTAACCCCAGTCTATGTTGTAGCCGTGTAACAAGAGCTATCGACTTCAAATATACGTAGTTCTAATTTAACGACGTACAGGCTGATTGGTAAAACGTTATCTTCAACATGGTAATTATTGATTAACTTTCGTCGAAAATTCTAAATGATAAAATGCCAATAATGTCGAAGTTAAAATATTCGATTATTTTTTAAATTGAGAAATTGATATATTGCCGCATTGAATAAATATTTAAACATAACTTTCGTCCAAATCACAAAATTATAGTAATTTATATAATGAATGAAAAATACCAGACTAGTGTAGTTTAGAAATGTGGACATTGCCCTGGAGTCTGCGCCGTGCTTACACATTCAACATTGTACCAGTGTCCGGTACGTTACCTTGCCGCGTGATCGATTTCGACACATAATGTTATATGTAATAATTGAGTGTAAAATGACGGTCCTATTTACATTTTTATCAATTTGGAACGAGAATCTAGTACCGAATAACCTCCTTATTATTATTAAATATTTTACCATTCAGCCTGTAAAAATGACCCAGTGCAGATAGATGTTAAGCGTAGCTCTTGGTGCGTGGCCCGAATCACGTTATTGTCTTATTGAATAGCCATTTTGTATTATCATCGAAACTTAGCGAAGCTCAATTCAATGAGTCATTTCACGACCACCACGAGGTGAGGTCGCGCGCCGCCATCTTGAATTTATCGATCATTCAAAATGGCGGCGCCGTTTTAGTTGTAAGTATTGATGAGAATAATATTGGTACAAATGTTGTTCAGTGTATTTTTTTTAATTTACTTTTTTTATTAATTAATTTTCGCTTCGCATTTACAGTGTGATCATGCTTATGTTACAGTGTTTTATGCATGTATACAGATGTGTCTGTGAGTATGCACAATTTGTATTTTTCCTTTTTTTTTTAAACTAGGTACTAGATATTTGTATAGTTTCTGATAATATGATTATAACAGTAATCTGCACATATTATCAGAATTACCCAAAAGGGTTTTATATCCGAATTTTTCATATACATATTTGTTAAGATTTATATATAACTATACATATAAAAAAATATCATTCAGTTCTTATACTTAACTACCAAAACTAACACTGTATAAAATAGTTATTAATTAGGTTTACAAAAATACAAACGGCGCATAAATATTATCTCCACTACTACACCGAAATTAGGAAAAGTAAGTAAAAAATATTTATCGTTAATTAAAACTAAAGCTTTTAGATTTTTTTCCACTTAATTTCTTTATAATATTAGTTGACTCGGTTGTGTGTGTACTTATAATTATTAAGTTCTTTTCGTAATCTTTATACTTATATTTTTTTTTAATTTATATTGTAATGATTACGTACCATATTGTTAAACTTACCGGCACAACCACTTTAATATTTAAAACTTTTAAACTCAATTTAATAAAAGTATTTATTTGATGCAAAATTGTTATTTTATTTTGTACCTCGAAAGAGATAATTATAATTCCACTTTCTCACAAAATGAACCGTAATCATCGCGAAGTAGCTCACATACCGGATTTTTTTTATTCTCTACGTAGTAAGTAGTTCCGACACGGTATTTTTTTCTACTTTTGGTTTTATATAATTAGTATTTGCTACTGGATGCCCTGGACCCTTGACCCCGCTAGATTGAATGCCCCTGTCTTAGTTTCCGAGTTAGGCACCTTTTTACTAACTAAACTGCTTTAAAACCTTTCTTAGCTACTAACTCTTCACTTGTAGCTTGATACTTTAGGAGCCTATTTGCCTAGGAGACCAGTAATCTCAGCCATTGCATTTTTTTATATATTTGGAGAATTTTAAGTGCCTAAGCCTCATTTTCGAAATTCGACGCTGTTTGTTTTTGTATAAATCATATTTTTGAACTTTTAAATGTATCACTTATACCGTTTAGTATTTACAGTTACAACGCGAAGTTTGAGTCTTGTCTAGTTTCTAGTTTCGTCAAAATATTGTCTGGATTAGATTGAATTTCGCTTTAGGTACGTTTTTTAATCCTTTTTTTAATTGGTTTCCATGATTTGCAAGATCCGAAGAAATAACTCTTTCCCGATTACTACACGTGTATTTTTGTTTTAAAAGATAACGGAGTAGATGACTGGTATCGGTTTTTTTAATACGGCCTTAGAGAAAAAAAGTATAATCATATATAAATATATTATAAATAATCATTTATATTATCGGCTTATAAAGTTCTGAGATTTATAAGCATTTAAAAATGTTGGTGGGGATAACTAAGGAAAACGTCTGCCAAGTCTTTTTCGCATAGCGAGTGTCAATATAGAATGTATGCGCGTGTAGAAGTGGCGTCATATCTCCATAATGCGCTCTTTGTCTAGTATTACATTAAATTACTCATAGCGCGCACATTTTTTTATTTTTTTGTTATCCCAAAATGGGTACCGCTTCAGTAGTCATGGGATCTCTTACCATCACGAAAGCGTCTTGCAAGTCTTAGATTTTTAACATAAAAATATATAAATGTAGTTAATTTTTTATGAGGTAATAATACATCTCCAGCCGGGTCACCTCTGCTATCTCATATGAAAATCTAAACTTTTTCTTATAAGTTCAACAATATCTGCAATTCTAGATGAAAATGAGGCTTGTGGTTACCAGTTTCACAGTCAATAGGCCGTTTGGAATGGCACGTCACCTAGTTGAAAGCAGTTTGGTTAACAGCGAGCGTAGAACTATAATAGGAGCGGCACGACCCGGCCGACCGACTGACGCGTCCGTGATGTTGTTTTGCAGCAAAAGGCGGATATATTGGCCGGCCGCAGGATATTTGTCAATAATTATTTGGCGGAACATCGGAGGATCAGCGTGCAATCCGGAGGCAGCTCTCTGCCCGCACTCAGCCCCACATCGCATCAGAGCGATGAATAAAACAAACTACAACCCACGCCCCAAACATAGTTCGCGCGGAACTCGTCCGCCGCGCCTTAGATGGCGATAGGAGTGAAGGCGAGAAACGGGACGCACATGAGATCATTATGTTGAGATTTATCCCAAGATATCGCTCTTAAATTAAACGTATCTAAAGTATGGATCCATAATACTTAGTAAGCGTACAATAGAAGAAATAGTATTTTTTTTTGGAATTCGTGATTTCGTGAGATCAAAATAAAAACACATTCTATGAAATCATTAAGACAATCACTTAAATCTGGATTAAAAAAAATACGCTTTAAAATTTACTGTTTTAACTTGACGATTTATCGGCGGACTCGTCAAGTTTTTTTAATATCGTGTGCGTCTGCCGCTTTCCCGCTCGCACATCTAAGGCGCGGCCGACGTCTTCTATGCACACTATAATATAACTCATGGAGTAAAAACAAATAATCTATTAGGAATTTTACTATAAATGACATCACCGAGTAAGCTTTAAAATAAAACCACGATCGACAGATGGCGACGTGCTAAAACTGCCATTAAGACGAAAATATTCTAAACGGCGACATTTTTGCTAAATTAATTCAAATTCTAAAAATATATGTAAATTAAGTAGATTTGAGATTGATCGTTAACAAATGTTAGTTACTAAGTTTAAAAATATATTAGAGTATTTGCAAAACTATATAGATTTATAACTATGGTGCACCATTATTTATATGGAGTATATTTAGAGTTTTAAATAATAACAATCTGTTTTATACCGGATAATATATAAAAATACAAAATAATTTTCGGAAATATATTATTTCTAACGATTATACGTGAAATGTAATCTCTTTCTGTAAATAAGCTGTTCTTCATATATTTCATCTTCTATTTTTAAATGAAGTTATGTGTTGTGCTAATATGAGAAAGTATATAATACGAATAAATTCATGTGCCATTTTTATATTTATAATATAAAAAAATAATACAAATTCACAATTTGTGCTACTCAAGTGCTTTTATAAACGTTTTTAAAATAAGGACGATATTTAAATTTGCTTGTTATTATTTGGTGTTTTGTTTTTGTGTATGGGAACGAATGCATCTAGAGATTAGTGTTTCGACTTTTTTTATATGACGTGTGTTAGTGTTCAATGTTGTTTGGCTCGGGGTTTCGATCATTCAATGTCTGGTAGTTTGTGTGATCGATATACAGGCGTATTGATAATGTGCTAACTACCACTTTACGGCGACTTCTGTACGTCGTTACAAACAACTTTATTTCCGTGCCTTTTACTAATTCCGTCTTTTATCGTACTAAAACAATCATATTGAAAGTAGGACTCATGGAAAAAATAGGCTAGATGACTGTTTTTTTTTATTGTCCTATAAAAATGTGGCCCATAAATATAGCTGATTAATGAAAAGAAAACGAATATCTGATCAAAAATAAGCAACTTACAAGCATTTTAATATCGTGCTAGACAGAGAGGCGAAACAGCAAATCGTGACGTCACTTCTCTGTACGCCATATAAATTCTATTCTGACAAGTAAAGCGTGACGTAATTTTTTGTTTTGTGGGAAAGGGACAGAGTTGTCTCAACCAAAAACTTTAAACGCTTATATATCAGAACATTAATAACCGATTTAAATTATTTTTTCAGTAGACTTATTATATTTACTTAAATTCTTCATCAAAGCTATTGGTTTCAACGATTTAAACTTCAGTCATCTACCCTATTGTAGCCAGGCGAAGCTTAAAAGACTTAGGCACCGACAAAATAAATAACAGATAAATCTAAACCAACATAGTGAATGTATCGAGTTCTGTGAAAAGGAATAAAACGGAAGACAATCGCCTAAGAGAAGTGGTTAGCACACTATCAATAATAACCTTATATATATTTCAAACCCTTCTTGAATCACTCTTGCCTATGCTCTTTCTTTCCTTCGATATGTCTATATTAACCTTTATTTGTTTATTCTTAGAAGATGTAGTGCTTCATTTGTCTGTCTGAAGTCTGTTACAGCACTTCTGGACGTTGCATGATACGTTTATGAAGCGATGTTTATTTTCGAGGTTAATTTTTAGTTCCTCTATAGATATTTAGAAATATTATAACACTACTTGTATTAATCTATATTGAACTTTCTCTAACACTTCACACTTGTCTAGTAAGTACTACCTTGTCTTCCAATCTTTTCCTATCCTTATAATTAGTTCTTCTTTGATTTTCTTACACTTTACTAAAACGCCAAATATGATCAAGCAAATTTAACTAATGAAATGTGTTTGTGGTGAATAGCATTTGTTTATGTGATAGGTATATACTCTATAATAATAATATTTAAATATGTCATTATAAAATCATGAATTTTAAAATGCACTTCGTGTAGTATATATAATACTTTGCCTGCTACATGAATGTTAAGACTTAGTAAATAGTACACGTGAAAAATATACTTAAATTATGAAATTCGTGTCTTGATGTACACCAGTTAGATGTAACGTTTCAGGACTTATGCTTGTAGGTAAGACACGCCGTATAGTGAAATTGATCACTTTAAAATTGATAATAGCATGATTTACCTAACCGAACTATTTCACTTCTAACGCTTATCGTCTCTAAAGTTTAGTAATAAAGTATCTATACTCCAAAGTAACTTTGATTTCACCCAACCGTGCCGTTTGGAGAGCGACTCATAAGGTAACTGCTGCAGAGGGATGTTGGTGTTAAATGTTGGTCCAATGTTTGTGATGGCGGCCAACGCTGGTCGGATATAAATGTCGTACGGTCTAGATCGATGTTAGATATGCTTAGCGCTTTCACGCTCCTCGTTTATATAGCATAGATGACGTTTATCACGATATATTTACAGCATGGAATTTATAAAGTCACCGCATACACTATGTAAAAAATATGTATAATTATTTTTTTGTCTTATATAGAACGGTGTATTTTCACACAGTTTTATTTGAACCGACTTCAAAAGGATTTTTATGCCAATTTTGTGAACCGGCTTGCGGTCTTCTTTTTTATTACAAAGTAAGCTCTCGAATGGGTTCCAGAATTATTTAACAGATTTGCTTTGTATATGCCCAAACATAATACATATAAGCAATTTTTGTTCGACTGCCAATTTGAAGTCGGTTTAAAAAATATATTCTTATAAATAATCATATTTCTTTCACTTTTATATAACGTGTATGCCTTGACAAATTGTATAGATATATAAATAGTTACCACGCTTTATTTTATATAGGCCATTTACAAATGTAAATATTAGAAAAGATCACTGAAGGCTCAATATTCCTGGTAGGATATATTTATTTTGCAAATTCACGACTTTCATGAGATGTATGCTTCTGTATATAGTAAGTAGCTTGGATTAGTGAGTATATACACATATAGTGGGTATATACACATAGAGTGGGTATATATACACATATAGTGGGTATATATAAACATATAGTGAGTATAACATAATAGACATCTGGTATGTGAGCAACTACGTCATAAATAATTTGTGTGTGCTTCTAGACTATAGTTCGCATGAAACAAACAAACACACACGAGTGATTTTGAACATGGTCAACACACAAACACACGCACAGAACACATTTTATTTTAATTAGAGAAATATACAACTAAATATAAGCTTCACCATAAAAGTGGATACCAAAATCGATGTTCGATGTTAATCAATGTTATATTATGCATTTCGTTGTTATAATTTTTAGTTCTTTTTTTCTGAAATATATTACGGAGCCCTGGTTGGAAACGTGGTATAGAATATATATATACAAAATATAGATATTAAGCGCACACCCCCATGAATGTGCTTCTTAAGGTACATAGGAAGAACCCCTGATTTTTGTTTTACTGTGTATTTATCTGTCTTCTTCCTACGATCTGTTCATTGCTTCGAGAGGCGCACTGCTTCGTTATATCCCCTGAAGAACTTCTATATACTATATTTATGTACACTCTGAAATATCCACGGCTACTGTATTTG
The DNA here is from genome assembly GCA_905404285.2 of Erannis defoliaria. NCBI lineage: Eukaryota > Metazoa > Arthropoda > Insecta > Lepidoptera > Geometridae > Erannis > Erannis defoliaria. The sequence continues at coordinate 8,524,405 of FR990091.1, read as the reverse complement.
GACGCTATTCTATGTGAATTAAGTTTTTGTACAATTTTCTTAGATGGTCAAGATTAATAATGGAACAACTAGAAATACTATAAAAATACTTTTAAGAATTCTTACAAAAATATGTTGCTTCATTATTAGTGGTACAATTTATGCATTTCATTTTTGGTATATATTTCAATACAACTTCTCAGATGAAATAGAGTTAAAGACAACAGCAAAATCAACAACCTAAAGCCAGCGACAATGATAAACTGAATGGACGGGAAATAAGCGCACGGATTTTGAAAACTATATGTTGAGCGCCGGCTCTCCTCTCGCGTCGGTCATACTCTGTTACAGCGACAATGATAATGGAATGGACGGGCCCAGCGCTGGCAAATCGTTCAAAATTAACAAGACAACACAATCAAGCATACCTGGCTAAAAGTATGCATATTACATTTGCCTGAAAATAGAGATAGCGAATCTAATTACTGCATGACAAAAAGAGAACACATGTATATATATTACAAGTTGGTATTGTCGTATCGTACGGCTCGCATGTCGCAAAGGCAGAGTATAAATGAAGCGAGTGGAGAGCCGGCGCTCAACATATAGTCTTCAATATCTGTGCGCTTATTTCCCGTCCATTCATCTTATAATTATCGCTGCCTAAAGCCACATTATTATGTGCGTGTGCTTTCCAAAGACAATGACTGATGTTCGATCAGCTTGGTACCTATTTTCACGTGCGTGCTTTGTCGTGAAGTTAGTTATGAGTTATCAGCTGGGTATTGTGAATTTCTCGTTTACCGTACGCCGTGACTCGTCGACTACGCCGACTTACCTCTACTTTATCTGCGAGCCCAAGAAACATGTTTTCATTTATTTGGCATTTAAGAATCGACCATAGTTACATGATAGTAAAATCGGATTTACGTAAGACAATAAATTTACAGAGTTAAGAAAGTGATAGAACTGCGTCCAAGTCCCAGCACCGCTGAGCTATGTTCCCCGCAGCGCGAGCAGGTGGCGCCCTCTCACTCTAGTCTCGTGAACCTTTTACTTCATGTTCTCGTTTTTATTTTCTTTCCATGAATACCCCATTCACGCGGAAGGTGATAGGTGGCGAACTTCAAGAGAGGTTGATCCCAGTGCCCTACAGCAAGACATCCACAGATCAAGCTGTAAGAAACGATACCATCGGTCTTCCGCTGTTTCACTCACTTTTTATATTATTTGACGTTTTTGTTCGACTATTTTTATGTTCGTTTGTTTTTATATGTCTAAAACTCTGTACTCTGTCTCTATACCTTACATTTCTATATTGTTCCCACTCTTGTATGTTGTCGCTTTATTGGCTTTTTAATTTGATACTCTTCGTCGCGTTTACTGTTGTATCATTCACGCGTTGTTACAATATTGAAGAGGTAACATCACCGAGTGTGAGTTTCTACAAATCGTATCTCGCATCTGTCTATAATACTGCAAATGTTTCAAAGAAAATATTGTTTTAATATTTTTTTATTGACGGTGAAGGTTGGTTGGTTTTTCAGTCTTCTCCGCCAATTTAAAAGATATCACAACGATTTCTTTGTTTTAATATATACAGATATTATAAAATAGTTTTTAAACGTTCACATTCTATCTACTTGAAAGTGCAAACGATCGCGACCGAGACAGCAAAGGCACGGCTTTAATTCCTTCTAAAGTGTCTATTTCCACTTACTCGTAACAAGAGGTCTCAATAATTGCAAATTAAAAAGTCAATACAGTTTCATTCAATGCATGTTTCCTTAACTTAAATCATCATTGTGCACGAATCCTGACGCATGCGCTGTTTCTTATCATCATATTTATATATTTACAACTATTGGGGGGAATTATATAATCTCAGGGGAAATTATATAATCTCAGGGCAAATGTTCCAAGGGCAAGTAGTTTGTCAAAAATGTTCCAGTTTGTTAACAAAATAAGTGTTCTATTAAGGGCTCTATTTGAGGGCAAACTGCGAGCAAATACTTATTTAATTACATAGGCAGATGTTTTTATACATTGGTTGTATATTCTGCAAATATCAGAGAGAGACGTCAAAACACATTGCGTCCTTCTCTGAATGTTGTTTACTCTATGTTTTTTTAAATCTATAATGTTGTTCTGTAACCAACTTCAAAGTTTGATTTAAAACTTATAAAATTAAATTAAGTACCTACGTACCTTGATATTTCAATTTGTATTTGAAGTTGGTTATTAATTTGAATATCTGTCTGCTTTGGTTTAACTGATAATCGATGTTCTAAGTGGTTTTAATTAATCAATATTAACTATTGGTGTTTATTAATGTGTTATCGGCCGACGTACTTTATAAAAGACTTCACATCAAAGACTGTATAGGAAAAAAATAGGGTAGGGAGATTAGTATAGAAAAGTAGTGTTAAATTTAATTTTGCAACCATACATACATACATGGCTAACTAGTGATGCATATATTTATTTTGCCAAACATTCTGCACAATACAGATACGTGGGTAAAATTCGATCCGTAGCTCCATATATTGCCAGGTCCCATAAAATATACTTCATCGGACGATTGCTATATCATATCTTTGAACAGCTTCACAAAATAAAAGCTTGTCATACGAATCGGCTCACAAAAGACATACGTCTAATGACAAGATTTAATTTTGTTATGCATCAGAAAAGATTTGATATAGAAAGATACAGCATTTGGAAAGATCATCTTTTAAAATAATTATAGGTACTAGCTTTTATATCTAGTTGATTTTTTAAATACTAATATTTTAAAGTCGTATCGGTTTTATTGTAACATTGTAAGCTTGCTTTCGAAATCCGGATATAGGACAGTTGGGTACCGCGTTCCATGTTGCTTATAGTACACTAGGGGTAGCGCTTACGAACGTAGTAGAACACATAGAAAGGTCAATGTCAAAATACAGTCACAGTTTTTTTTTGTTTGAGCATGTTACCACGGATAGCCACGGCACAAGGAGTCAGCAGGATTCTGGGATGTCTGTATTCAGAGCGGGTAGCGTTCCACGGAGTTGGAATCCACTGCATGGCATGCTGCCAAGGCGGTCGCGCGATTAAGTCGCGCCTTATCACCCAACCTGTGACTGGGATTTCGAATTACCTAACGCTTTCTTGCCTACTTTTTTATGGCTCGGTGTGCTTATATTTATGTTTATTTGAAACATTGTTTTGTGCAGTATTCTGTGTTGGATCGACAGCTGTGCTGCTTTTGTCGGCAAAGGTTTCTGGATGAAATCAGTCGGCTCCGATATGTCGATTTAAACACTGAATACTGACGGACCCCCTCTATTTCGCCACCTAAGGCGGTGACGAAACATAGGGGGTGAAATTACTGCAATTCTAACGGCATTTGTGTAGCTCTGACCAAATCTCAAGGCCGCAAAAATATAAATAAAACATATTGCGTGGTCTACAGAAAATTACAATTTATGTAAAAAAATTGGCTGGCATTTGTAACGTAACGTTTATTTTCTAACTATGGTTGACATCATCATCCTGTAGATTTGTGCCGCGTGCATATGACATTCAAAGAGATATATCCCCAAGATGATTTTGTAGTTTTCTATTGAGGTCCGAGTTATTCAGAACAGAATGACTAAAGTAATCTGAAACGAGCATCTTGCTAAGTTTGAGCGATCCAAATAGTGAAACTAAATCTTATCTACGAGTACCTACTTAGGTGAACGATGTGATCGGTACCGAAAGTCCGAGACGAACCACAACCGTTTTTCGGACTAGATTATAGATTGGAACGAATAAATAAATAAAAGATAATGTTATTTTCCGAGATATTAGTAATTGCCATTCGAGCGTTACGAGTACAGATGTCAGCCAGGAGTCAGAGCGTCACGAATGCCCCTCCCCTGCGAGTGCGATGTGTAACCCGGCGCGTGTTGGGTGCGTAGATCCGCGTGGTGAACGCGTTCCGGCAGGGGCTGGACTCGCGCGGCTCGCTGGCGGACGCGGCGCTCGCGGAGGCGCTGCGCAAGCAGACCGCGCTCTCGAAGCGGTTCTCGCACTCGAGCAGCGTGGAGTACGCGGACGGCGGCAGCCACCTGGCGCCGCACGACCTGGACGTGGAGCGGCTGTCCAGTCACAGCCACACGGAGACGGCGGTGTAACCCCCCGCGCCGCGCCCCGCACCCTAAGTATTATAACGGACGCCGTGCGCAGGCGACCGCGCAACGCTGCCATCGCTCTAATATAGTAGCCGACTCGTGTATGTTTTACGATGTTACAATATTTGGTTCGATTGTGTACTTGACGGACTCGCATCGTGTACTCGTGAGTTATATTGTTAACTAGTGTGTTTAATTATTCGATTGTTTTGAAAATATTTTTATTATTATACGCGCGCGGATGCGGACGCGCGCGTCTGTTGAACAAATAAAAAAAATATTGTCTAATTATTAATTTTAGATTTAAGCGCAAGGTGAGCGAATGGAACGTGTGTTTTTTGAAAAAATATAATAAAGATACAAAAAATTCGCATACCATCGTGTCGTCTCTTACACGGAATGAAATGTTTTATATTGCTTTTGTCGGCGACGTGGCCCGGGCCGGAGCGGGCCGGAGCGGGCCGGAGCGGGCCGGGGCGGCGCGACTCTCCTTTTGTATAAAGTTGTTTCGTTAGCAGGCGCGCCCCGCACCGCCTCGCGCCCCCGCCCCCGCCCCGCCCCGCCCCGCCGCGCTCTATACTATACATACATACTTCGACTAAATTATTCGACTATTAGTTAAGGTGTTTGTTATACATTTCAATAACTTTTTCTTTTGTTTTTACGACCTTTTCCCTAAATCTAAGTATACATTTAAGTCATATCTCGAAGCGTAGACGCATCAACTAAGAAGTTTGTATACAAGAACCGTGAACAGTATTCTTGTGTAAAAACCGACGTAGTCCACTTTGAACATCTTGAAAATGTTTAAAAATAGAAAATAAACATTAAAAATTGTATAGCTGAAGGTATTTATTTGTAATGCTAGTCTCTTATGAAACAATACTAATTATTCAATTATTATAATGTACTTATTGATTATTGATAATACTTCAAGTTTAACAAGATATAGTCTACGATGTAACGAATTGATTTCGGAATTTCTTCTTTATGAGCAATAGCGGGGCGCGGACGCGGGCGGGGAGCGCGCGGCGCGGGTCCACTCGGGGCCGTGCGGGCCCGCGCGTGCTGGGCGGGGAGCGTTCGGTGCTGGTCCACGCGGGCCCGCGCGGGCCGCTGCGGGCCGCCTGCGGCCGCGCCCGCACAGACATAGGCGACGTAGGATGCCAGGATAGCAGCAGTGGCATTTTCAAGTAATAAAGTAAGACATGTACTTAATCGAGTTAGTGAGGAGACGAGTCGCACGGAGCGGACTCGCCGCCGCTCGCCGCCCACTTGTTTTAGTAATATTATGGATAATATAAATGAATCAGGCGATCTAGAGAATCGGCGATGTTCAATTTTGTATAGAACGTTTCATAGTAGCGGTATTTGAGAGTTGTTACGTTTTATTTGTGAGGTTCGTAGCTAGGCGTTGAGTTGAGCCGCTGAGACTAGAGCGCGCCCGCGCGCGGGGCCGCACGGGCCCGCGCGGACTGTATATACCCACGCGAGTGGCGCGACTAACTAATCAAACAATCTGGTAAGTAATTAAGTATTAGCTTCGAATCAATAAAGCCTTTTTAAAAAAATAGTTAAAAAATGAAAACTATTGAAAATTCACATGTTTAATGAAATTAATATTAGTTATGATTTCAGTGAATAGAGAGGTAATGGTTTTGTGTATTATATACTGTTGTTTCGTTAATTTTCGTTACCGAGTTTCCCAAAGAAAGACATAAGTAATAGATATTTAGGAGCCAGTACTGTTGAGGGCCGGCTGCCACCGCGACCCTGGGATCTAACCAATTGTTTTCACAACAGTATGCCACTAACCATTTTAGGTGATAAGTCCCATTGTTGTATTTTTCGTCTCACAATAAATGAAAATCTATTTTATTGTTTTTAACACTGTCGTTTTATTTTAACCTCGTGCGGTGACTAATCAGCAGGGATATTGTGGTCGATTTTGAAGGCCTTCGTTGACAGATCTAAACTAATTTAACTATCGCTGTCCCTTTTTTCCATGTTTGGTAAAGACAGCAATATCTAAAGTATTGCTGTCTAGTATTCTGTCTAGTAGTCTGTATAGTTTAGTAGTCAGCTAAAACCTTCATAATACGGACCACATTCAAAACTCAATCAGAAAGCTTTGCGTTCGGATCCACATTCGCCGTCACTGTCATCCTTAATGTAGATGACTGGGACCAATGATATTATATGTGAATCTCTATGACTGGGACGGATAATGCGAATCCGAACGGAAACCTTTCTGATGAGTTTTGAATACCTCTGCAGGCTTGCAACGGTAAGCCCGTTACACAGAATGTATAATGCCTAATATCTACACTACAGACTCGATGGAGTGACGATGCGTTAGGCAGTGGGCAGTAATTGGAAATTAAAAGCCTGTAGTAGTAAACAGGCAGTCTCCATAGCTGTCCGGTCTTTATATTTCATAGGTTCCCCGACACAATAAATTTTATCCGTGTTAAGTTTCAAGCATATTCAGATTACACCCAGTGCCGTAGTTAGGGCGGTGCCCGGGCACCGGACGCTGATCCTAAGGGGCGCAAAAAAATTACCAGACCAGGACCAAGTTATAAATATTTTTCTTTTGAAGGGCGCAATTATAGAACCTCGCACCAGACGCTTTCTTTTCAAGGGCGCAACTATAGAAGCTCGTACCGGGCGCTTTCTTTTCAAGGACGCAACTATAGAAGCTCGCACCGGGCGCTTTCTTTTAAAAGGCGCAACTATAGAAGCTCGCACCGGGCGTTTTATTTTCAAGGGCGCAACTATAGAAGCTCGCACCGGGCGCTTTCTTTTCAAGAGCGCAACTATAGGAGCTCGCACCGGGCGCTTTCTTTTCAAGGGCGCAACTATAGAAGCTCGCTCCGGGCGCTTACTTTTCAAAGGCGAAATTATAGAAGCTCGCACCGGGCGCTTTCTTTTCATGGGCGCAACTATAGAAGCTCGCTCCGGGCGCTTTCTTTTCATGGGCGCAACTATAGAAGCTCGCTCCGGGCGCTTTCTTTTCATGGGCGCAACTATAGAAGCTCGCTCCGGGCGATTTATTTTCAAGGGCGCAATTATAAAAGTTCGCACCGGGCGCATAAAAGGCTATTTACGGCACTGATTATACCTACAGGGCTAGGTACACGAAATGATAGTACAACTAAGTACTAAGCCGAAATAAGAGGTCACTAGACACCACTATGATAAACTTTTACTATGGGGTCAACTCTGAAAAATTAAAAATGCTGCAGTTAAAATGTAAATCGCGTTTGACGAAATGTTTTAAGGTACAGGCGACTTTTTCGCGATTTCAGGGTTGATATCGTAGTGAAGAACTCCTTCCGGCTTAGCAACGTAACACTGTTCACCTTAGATTTATGGTGCGTTTCCACCGAGCCGGAGAAAACGTTATTTTTTTATATTTTACACACAGCACCAGATAGCTGATAGAATACTCATATAGTTTTTTTCGTAAATACATACTTATAATACATACTACACCCATACACAGAACAAACATCTATGTTCATCACATAAATGTTTGCCCTGGATGGGGACCGCACCCACGCCGTACAGCTCTGAAGGCAGACATACTACCAACTGAGCTATAAGATTGCTCGATTCCTATGAATGTGGCAGATTCGCTCGTCTCCGCCGCGTGACGTCAACGAGTCAAGCGCTACAGTGGAAAATCGATACACTCATCAACAGCCAAAATACTTCCACTGCTGGACGAAGGCCTCCCCTTTAATAGGGAGAGGTTGCCATAATCCCCACATTTGGGATTATAGCACAAATTAGCTTACACTCAATATGGCATTATTTTAGATATTGTGCTTTGGTTTTATCTATATTTTAACGCAATTGGTGTCATAGCATACTGAGTTTTCTCACCTGATGACTAGGGTAAATTTGGCACAAATTGTTATAAATGAAGTGTTTCCACACTTTGGGTATTAATATGATTTTATTAAAGCTTAAACAGTAAGGTTTAGTTGTTAGGTTAAGCGGTTTGAGAATTATGACAAGTAAGGCAGATACTTCTGTAGCTTAATTGGCAAAGCAGTTGGGACGGAAACCCAGAGATTGCTCGTATGCAGGTTCGAGTCCTGCCGGAGGTGATAACTTTTCTCACTTATATTCGTATTCATAATCAAACGGACTAAACTGACAGATTGAAATGTCACTTTTCAAAATAATGCTGCCTGCTAAAAAACCGTACTGATGGATATTGTTAAGTTCATATCGTGCAAAAGAATTATTGAATAATTATTAAGTGCCGTTCAACATTTAAAGTGCTGCCAGTGGAAGTGCAGGTAGAAAAGGGAAAACATATTGTGTTAAAAAGTTGTTCTGTAAATTGCTACACGGAAATGTAACATTATTTTCATGATTAACCTTAGAAAGATTGAAATCGCACAAAAGTAAGGAACTTCACCTTTTACAAAGACCCATATAAATATATCGAAGTAGTTCATAAGTATGAAATTATTAAGTTTGTTAGCATAACTTCATAAGTTAATAAAAGGATTAAGTTTCTTAACATATGTTAATAAACATAATATTTTTACCCCAGCAATATTAAAACTTTGCCAAAATGTAGTAACACTCGAAATGTCAGTGTAGTCCATTTAATTAAGAATCCGAGTATAAACAGTAAGCTTCAAAAAAGCTTATTATAATTCCCTGCAGTAAATAAAAAGCAGGACATCGCTTAACAGTATTTATTTACAAGGTCATAACATAAAATGTGCTTATTTCTATCCACTGCTCACAAGCCCGAGAAGGAGATGAGACCGGGAGGAGGTTCTGGCGGCATGAACGCGGGCATCGAGTTGGGATCTGCAATGAAAATCAAATGTTTATCACATCTATTCAAAAATAACTACTTTGTTTCTCGCAAACAGGGCAAAAAAGAGCTTTTTTGCCCTAGTGACGAAAAGTGATTTGAATTTGGAATGTGGATATTGTTAGTAAAAGAAGAATAAATAATAGTACTACATACAGAAAGTTAACTCCGCAAAGGAATTAAAATAAATAAGGATTCTATCCTCTAGGCAATAAAGTAGCAATTCAACTCGCACAGCGCTGGATACCGCTCGCTATATTCACCTAGATATACTGCTCTCTTTCTACCATGTATGCTTAGTTACGTGGGAAAAGGCTAGCGTGCGGGCGGCGACTGACTTCTGCCTTGCATTGTCCACCCGGACGAAGCGCCGGCCGAACATACCTAAACTGCGGAGTGACACCCCCCTTGGTAAAAGTTCCAATCAGCAAAGAGATCAACCACGGACATTGTATGAACAAGTAACGGGCTGTTTGATAAAGGAAGGCCCGTTAAAAAAAAAAAAAGTAAACAAAACAAAAACGCGCGAAATGAAGTCCGCCTTCGTTCGTAATTGTTTACTTGAATTCGGATTTTACTTAGTTACATTTTTAACTGAGTGTATCTTCCTCATTAAAAAGTGAGTAGTGAGAATGAAATAAACGTAGGTACTATTCTTATTCATATAAGTTGCACTTACTTATTTTCTCATAGAGGGTGACAAAAGTAGATTGTCCACCTCGGGATCAACACTATTTTTAAGCTCGAGTACTTTGACTCTACTCTATATACTCTAGAATCCTTCGCTACGCTCTGGATTCAAAGAAACACTCTCTCCTCAAAAATAGCTATTTGCTCCCTTGGTAAACAATCTATTTATGTAGTTGGCATAGGAGTCACTTTAATTTATTATTCCGAGATAATACAGTTTGCTAAAAAGTTAAGACTTAAAAAACTTTTTTTTAATATACCATAAGCGCGTTCGAAGCAGTTTGATTCTGCGATGAAATATAGGGTAGATCCCGAATGCCGCTCCAAAACGGCACCGCCTGGGTATGTCCTAAAACTACATCCAGTACCGCCGGAGGACGGGCAGCAGCGTCCTCTCGGGTAACGGTGGTAACACTCTGCGACCCCCAAGCCGCCTGCCAAGCGTGGGGATTATGGCAACCCCTCGCTATTAAGGGGGAGGCCTTCGTCCAGCAGTGGACGTCTTCCGGCTGTTGATTTTGATGATGATGTGTGTTGTCTTGTGAGCGCTCCTCCCTCGATCCCGTTTGATATCACCCCCGCGCTGGTGTACCGCTCGAGCGACGTCCTATTTAAATGGTCCCACTATAATAGAAACGCGCTCGTGTGCGTGACCAGGGCGTCTAAAATGGCCGCATTAAGCAATTCCCCCAAAAGCAGTTCATCTTATGAATTCTTAGCAGAATGAATTGTAAATAGTTGCTGTCGAGTAACTTCTAACGAATCTGCTAGTTGACTCTACGCAATTTATCTTTCATCGACCATTTTACGACTTTCTATAGAAAACTGTCAAACTAATGAATACCGTAATATAATCATTTGCAAAATCATAGCATGAATTGGCGCTTAAGTGACCGTTTAACGATTTGCAAAATGAATCATCATAGGATCATATGCAGAATTGCTAAACGCGACCATTTTAGCCCTCTACTTCACGACGAGCTCTTGTTACTAGCTGCGGACAGTCGAGTGTTCGCGCGCGACGATTTGTTACTCGCAAAATATCATACTACCTACTTATGTTAGGATTCTACATCAACAAAATAACTTAATTTAAAAATGTAATTATCATATTAAAGCTGACATACGTGCCTATAAACATTATGATTTTAGTTCTTTAAGTTAGTGGTAATTCAATCGTGTTCTTTATTACCATTCATGTTATACAGTAGGTACTGTATGGCGTGAACAATCCCATATAATTAATAATAATATATATTTAGTGTAGCATCGATTTGGGTGAACTTGGGATCATTTTGTACACTGGCGATCGTACCTTTTGTATTGGTATTTCAATTTGTGAATAATAAAAGTATTTTAAATTGAATTGATTTGACTATAATGGAATAGAAGTTAGAAGAAAGGTCTCACCGAACTTGGTCGCGATGTGCGGCGTGGGCAGCAGGCCCGGCATGGGGCGGCGGCCCTGGCGCAGCAGGTGCGCGGGCGGGGGCGCGGGCGGCGCGGGCGGCGGGGGCGAGCCGGGCGGGGGCGGGGGCGGGGGCAGCGCGTCCCACAGCGGCACGTGGTCCGCGTGCGTCGCGGGGCACGGCCACGCGCAGCCCAGCCGGCGGCCCTTCTTCCTCTACGGGAGCAACACATGCTTACACCCACAGATAAGCGAAAGCCCTACTTGTTTAGTAGAAAAAATGTTGTAAAGCTAGTTTCACACAAAATGGTATTGTCTCTACATAAGACGTAACACAATCATTGGTTGCGCATTTAGAAGTAAAACACTCGAAATGCCATTTCGTAACAGATTAAAATAGATCTAATTACGATGCAATGTGGTTTGGTTTCCTACGCGTCTATTTGAATTGTCTTTTTGAGTATCTCCAGTCTAAAAACATGTATATTGGTAGAATAGGCTAGATGACTTGTTTTTTTTTATTGTCCTATTAAAATATGGCCCATAAATATAGCTGGTTAATGAAAAGAAAATGAAAATATGATAAAAAAAGTAAGTAAGTAAGTTCGTATAGGCTGAGTGGCCAGCCCTAGTGTCAGAGTTAATGTGCCGCCCGAAGGCCTCTGACATGGCTGACGGTTGTTGTTATAGAAACTAGAAAAAGCAACCGGGACCAACAATTTAACGTGTCATCCGATCCACGGTAGCGCTCAGAAATAAATGCCACTCACGGTCACCCATCCGAAGACTGACCGGACCGTCCGTTGCTTAACATCGGTGATCGTTTAGAATCACCTAGACAAAGCTACGCCACGAGCGCTACTTGTATGATATGATATGTATGATATGTATATGATCAAAAATAAGCAACTTATAAGCATTTTAATATCACGCTAGACAGAGAGGCGAAACAGCAAATCGTGACGTCACTTCTCTGTACGCCATATAAATTATATTCTGACAAGTAAGGCGTGACGTCATTTTTTGTTTTGTGGGAAAGGGACAGAGTTGTCTCTAACAAAAACTTTAAGCGCTCATATATCAGAACATTATTAACAGATTTAAATATTATTAATATGTGACATTTTTTTTTTACAATTTGGCTTATGCTTATTAATAGGAACACGCTCAAATATACCTTTTGTGGTTTATCTGGCCATGCGTCACCAAAGAGGTTCTAGTTTTAATTTAGAATGATGCCGCTGGTATTCTTAACCGACTTCAAAAATAGGGAGTTTTTTTTTATATTTCACCGATTTGTCCGTCAGTTGTGGGCCGATTTTGAAATATCTTTTTTTATTTGAAAGGGTATACTCCTGAGGTGGTCCCATATTATTTTGATGTCGGTTGTTTTTTTTTTTTATTAGTTGTGTTTTTAGTTTTCACATGGAGTTGTACAGCTACGACATAAAGAGCATTTTTAAATATGGAAATTAGTATTTATTATTGATGCAAAAACTCATTACCAAATTATAACAAATTGCTAAATAATTATTTTAAAGAATTAAATATATAATATAATAGCTTCAAATGCAAATTGTTTAAAATGTTAATGGACAAATGTTAATATAACATTAACGATTTCTTAAAAGATAAAATAATTGCTGCATTTTTGATTATAGTCACCACGTTACCAACTGAGTCGTGCGGCCATAAATCATTTCACTATGTCTATCTCGCTCGCACTCGCACTATCCTTATTGAAGTTTATGGCCGCACGACTCAGTTGGTAACGCGGTGACTATAGTATTTGAATGCCAGTAAAATAAAATATTTGTACACCTAATTTAGGTAGAATATATGGTACATATAATTACAATTAAGATCTAAAATTTTGACAATATTCTAACAAATAAACTGATTTTGATTTTACCTTTTTAACGGGCGGCTCTTCCACGTCGGAGTCCTGTCCCGGCTTGTATCCGTCCGCGAAGCTGACTCGCTTCGCCGCGCGGCCCTCTCCCACACTCAGGGACTTGCTGCAACATCACAAGTACACACGGTTAGTTCTAATCAGTTAGCATCTTTTTAAGGGCATATTCTGTACAAAAAAACAAACAACTTTTACTATGGGGCCAGAAATCGCAAAAAAAAAACCGGCTGATCCATGCATTTGGCATAAGGAGATGAACTTTTTCTATGGAACAGCTGATATTTTTTTCGCTATTTCAATGTTGGCCCACAGTAAAAGTTATTTGTTTTGATGTAAAGAATATGCCCTTAAAAGGATGCTAACTGATTAGAACTAACCCTGTTTACAATTTACACAAACTCAAAATCCTAATGCTTTTAAGAAGTGTAAAAAGTAGTTAACAAAAATTGATAAAATTGACGAAAGGCACGGACCCCGCAGTCTGTGGCGCTAAGAAATAAACAAAAAATATATATACAGTGTTAGTTCTAATCAGTTAGCATCCTTTTAACGGCATATTCTGTACATCAAAACAAACAACTTTTACTATGGGGCCAACATTGAAATCGCAATTGCATACGTTTTATCTTAACACATCATGTGTTAAGTAAAAACGCTTTTTTCCACAACTGGCTTTTTGATTAAAAAAAATCGTCGAGAGGAAACCTACATACGTTCGGAGAAGAAATTTAAATGTGAATCCGCTAACCAACTGGGTCAATCTCTCTGCGAGGTTAAGCCTATTGCCCTTGCCCATCACCCATCAATGGGATGTTAACCTTCTGAGCGCCAATCACTTTTATAGTTGTCAAAAGATATGGTCTATAAAAACATTACAATATGCCTAGTTATCGATAAGCATCTGATTATGAAATCCGTTTTTTTTAAAGTTTGTTTTTTGGATCATTGCATTTTTATTACTGGGCACGACGATGCAATTATGCCATGGCTGTCAAAAAGTGAATACTTGTCATTGGTCGTAATTATTCTCCGTAGACAGAGAAACCAATAGAGGAAGTAAAATATTTCTGCATCACTCGCACAATAAAGAGACACCTATACACGGAACAAATGTGTGTGTGTGTGTGAGAGACGCAGCAACACCATTTTTTGTCCCTCACTGCGTGCCGGTTTTCCAAGGTCAGCCACTCAAGTGGCGAAACAAACTTTGAGGTTTTGGCGGGAACACGGAAAAATCATGTCGTAGCATTCTATTATTTTCTTAAACTTTTTTCGCGAATTAATGATTAAAAATGGTGGTGTTTTATTCATTGAGTGTTGAATTGCATGCACGAGTGTGGGCAAGTGATATAATGTGGTGAAACATGTCTTTTCGTGTTGTTTTCAAAACTCCCTAGAAGCTCATAGTAAAGTCGCCACAACTTTACTAGGGCATGACTTGAACTCGACTATGACTGGTTTCGTGTGACTGAACTGGGTTGTGATTTAATGACATATTTGACTTGATTTTAATAAAAGATACCTGGAAACTCATAAACTTGACACTGGCACAACGTGCTATGCCAATAACAAAGAAAAAAAAAACTTTGACAGTTCGTCATGTATCGTATGTGAGGAAGTGACATATTTCTGCCTCACTCGCACAATAAAGAGACACCTATACACGGAACAAATGTATCAGAGAGATGCAGCAACACCATTTTTTGTCCCTCACTGCGTGCCGGTTTTTTCAAGGTCAGCCACTCAAGTTGCGAAACAAACTGACAGTTCGACATGCACCGTATGTATGTTGTCAGCTTGCCAGCTCGCATTACGCACACATTGACATAGTATTTTGTCTCAGTCGAGGTTACACAGTACCTTCGTCTATTAGTAGGTGTCTATAATGTACAACATGATATTTGCCGACACGATAATATACGGCATAATAATGCACAGCATGATAATTGGTGTAAATGTACATCGAATATCATGCTGTACAATTAATATCGTACAATACTGGCCGTCCATTATCGGCTCGTGTCTATAAAGTACGGCCCTATATTGTACAGCCAATAATCCGAGTACATTTCTCAAATTGACTTTAAAAAGAAATAACCTGAACCTAACTGCTATACAAATAAGGAATACTTGTACATCAAATATATCTGTACTGTACAAAATCGGGGTGTGCATTATTGAGCCGAGCCGATAATGTACGGCATGATATTGCACAGCATGATATTCGATGTACATGTACACCAATAATCATGCTGAGCATTATTATGCCGTACAATATCATGCCGTACATTATCTGTGTCGTACATTATTGCCTCCCTCTATTAGTTACTCCGTCTACGTTACTCTCGATTCAAGCTCCGTCCGTGATTGGCGCGAAAGATTTCATTTCTAAATTGTATTTACGTCGCAACTCCGCGCAAGTACTCGCGCACACACTATGCGTAGCTTATTTTAGGCGTGAAGGGATTATACCAAACAGCCAATAGGTTTTAATGTCATTGCAAAATGAGTTCTATAACTTACGTGACTAAAATTCCTTTCTCAGGTCCGTCCTTGTCATCGGTTTCGTCGGGGTCGTTCGCCACCTCGCCCAGAGCTGAAATAACACGTTCTACTAAAAACCTTGATACTTTTTTAAATCTTGCTAGTTTTTTTTTATACTGTCAAGTGACGAGACGAGCAAGACTTTCCCCTGATGGTAAGCGTCACGCCTGCCACTAACAGAAGCAGTGCCAGAATTGTGAACTTGCGAACACAATCCTGCGCCGCACTGCACTGCGCTCGTCACCCTGAGATATTAGATGTTAAATCTCTTCATACCCAATAATTTCTCTGGTAACATTGCCCTTCAAACCGGAACACAGTAATGCTTGCACACTACTGCTTGGCGGTTTAATAACTGGCAAAGGTGTGGTACTTCCCCAGGCGGACTCTGCAGTAGAGTCCTACCGGCGTGCCAACGAGCCTATAGTGGATTTACGACACTGTATTATGTAAATAAATTACAAATTAGCTTGGGCTGAATATGACATGATTTTAGTTATAGATATATTGTGGCCCAACTATGTTTAAGGATGCACCGCCCAACGGCTCGAACTCATCGGTGGGCGTGGCTAAAAAGCATGCTCTCTTCGTCAAACAAAGTGTGGGAGAGGGAGAAAGAAAGAGAAATGAGCGCGCAAATTTTTTCATGTCGACCTTTGGCTGCAAGATTGTGATGAATAAACTACTGAACTAATTTATTCCAACTAAAGTTATATGAAATTTTGATGGACAAAACTATGCCGCTTGATACATTATTTTAGAGTTTTCGTACTCCTTATGTTATTTATTTACGTCCAAAGTGGCGTTAAAATTGAGTTAAAATACAAGATGTTTCCTGGCTCATAACTTTCATGTTTACAATCCTAGATAATGAAGAGACAAATCGATATAATACTTAGTCTTGGTAGGTCCACATTACATAGTGGAGTAATATTACTTCTCCGTTTCTATGGAGAAGTGACCGGCTTGTTTACGACAAGACTCGACAAGATTAGAGACGTCACTAGTGAAGTTTACCAGTGGTCCGGAGCGCGATGTTGATCCTCTCGTCGAGCGAGCTGACGTGCGGCGCGATGGTGCGCGGCGCGCGCTCCTCCGTCGAGAAGCAGTCGCCGTACTGCAGCTTGTCAGACGCGCCGTACATGTCCATGTAAGCCTCGTCGTATCTGTACACACAGCACAACAATATAATTGTTTAAAAGCAATGATATTATATATATTACAAGGAGGCAGATATGTCATATCGCGCCCTCAAATGAAAACGGCCCCAGGGACTGTCTCGCCTGTCTGCGCTCACTAGGCGAGACGCGCGCTATCCCTTTTGCTCTCATAAAAGTGCTATCTTTCGCACTCCGGCGCAACTTGTAAAATGACGGCACGGGAGTAATTTTCAAACGTTGTTTTATTACGCGATAGCTCATCTTTAGTAATATTTGTTTAAAAGTAAAAAAAGTATCACATCACTAAAATTATAAATGCGATAGTTTGTCGGTGTATATGTGTGTTTGTTTGTTACCTCTTCACGTAAAACGGCTGAACGTAATTGGATGCATCTCGGAATCGAGATAACTTATTTCCCGGAATAACAAAATATAGGCTACTTTTCGTTTTTCATTATCACGCGGGAGAAACTGCGCGCAGCAAGTTCTTTTTTTTTTACAGAATGTTTCAGGTGTTCTACACCTAGCAATACTTAAGTACATTGATCTATCCCACCAATCTTTTTTTTTAATACAAGTTTGGTATACTCTGTCCATTATGTTAATAGCTTTTTGATAGATCACGCGAAGTTGACGACATAACACTGTACATCGTCTAGCATATTATATCCCATAGAAATAAATACGTTTGATCTAGGATTACCTCTTTACAATTTTATGTCAACTGTCGACGCCGACGTAACCTTGTAAAGAGGTAATGCTACATCAAACATATTTATTTGTACGGGATATAATTTGCTAGACGCTTTATGTCGCCAGCATTTTAGGAGCTGTCAAAAAGCGACTAATATAAATTATAGACAGAGATAAAAATTTAATCCCCACACAAAATGGATTACGAAACTGGTAATTTTGTATAATTTATTCATCACACTTGCTCGTAAAGTGGATCTTATTACATCGGTTTTAGGCTCTTAATCCAAGATATTACACACGCGTACTTTTTACTTTACATTACAGCACTAGTGCTATAACAGGTATAACTCGGTTAAGTTACGTTTGTACCTGCCTGCAACTTATTATGAAAATAAGTTGTATTAATATGTATGTTTAAT
Organism: Erannis defoliaria; assembly: GCA_905404285.2. Taxonomy (NCBI): domain Eukaryota; kingdom Metazoa; phylum Arthropoda; class Insecta; order Lepidoptera; family Geometridae; genus Erannis; species Erannis defoliaria. Next base: position 8,506,591 of record FR990091.1, on the reverse strand, counting down.
AAACATTCTTAATATAGTCGGGTAATACAGTTTTTTTTATAATAAATAATAATCGTTTATTTCAGGTAACACCAACAAAGCTTTGCTTGCTTTGCTTTGTTTTGGCTTTGTTGGTTATAATACCAACAAAAGTGTTTTTGTTTTTTTCTTCGCAAGCGTGATGAAAATTGTCGTATGGAACGCGTATGCTATTAGTAATTACAATCGGCCCCCTTATCGAGCTCGACTGCGGCTCGCGCTCGTAATACAACCTCGAGTGTAATGACCTACATAGCACACTAGTAACATAATAGACTTTTGTACATTTGGCCGTCAATTGTCTGGTGATAAGTTATAGTGTGGCCGAAGACGGAGCGCGTCGATCTAGAAGACATCAGCCCTTGTATTCTATACCCAGTAAAGTCTCTGGATCCAGTTTTATGTTTGTTTTGTTTTAGAATTGTTCATGGCCATGGATACTAGTCCTTCAGCCGAATGCATATTTCTTCATCGATCCTACTTTCTCCACTTAAATAAATCGTGGTCACAGTCCAAGTCACACACAGTAAGTCACGGTCAAGTCCAATCATGCCCTAGTAAAGTCGTGACAACTTTACTACAAGATTCTCCAGAGTTTTGGAAACAACAAAGACACGTTACACCACATTAAATCACTTGCCCACACGCATGCACGTCAGTCGGCACATAATGAATAAAACTATTTTGCAATAACACCCGAAAAAACACAAGTTATGAAAAATAATACAATGCGACGATTTTTCGCGTTCCCGCCAAAACTCTTGTCGTATTAGGTTTGCCATTACCCTGTATTACCAAGCCAAATTTCTACGAATATTTATTTATTTATGTTACCCGGTAGCGGAGTTGTCGGTCCTGTTGGCGATGCTCTGTATCTTGTAGACAGGCTCCAGCACGCTGGAGGTGGGGTACTGCTCGCCGCCAGTCAGAACTATGTTCACTTCCCCTGGCTTCAAGCCTAAGAGATAAATTATATTTTCACACCACCTGCTCGCCAATGTCCAGTTACATATCATGCAACCTCAACTTAAAGTAAAACATTATCACTTAAGGGATATAAAGTTGTATGTAACTCGCTAAGGAATAAAGTGATTTGAAACGTCAAATTCGTGTGGAAACTCTTGGAAAACTTAAGTAAAAAAATGCCTATATGGCATTGTAAAGAGGTTTGTTCGAAGTTCGAACTGGCCACCAGAAGCAGAACACAAAAATAAAGGTGCGTTTACAAAGAATGTGAAACAAAAGACGGTGTTTGGTCCTGTGATTGTCAGTGAATTTTAATTTATGGCTTTTTATTGTCTCGCAGAAGGTGTGTAAAGTAGAGTATGCTCCTCTGGAATAAAGCCTGCCTTCGCCTTGGACAGCTTGAACCCCTCGCTGCACTCAGGATCCCTAGCACGCACCGAGGACTAATTGGTCTTTCCCCGCGTGGGAAAGTGATTAAGCTAGAAAATAGATACGTCTGTTTCTTTTTCGCGGGGAAAAAAGAGTGGATAGACTAAACGTCTATCCACTATTTTTTTCCGGCTCGCGTATTAGGCGGGCAGGAGTCTATAAAACTCTAGACTCCCTCGTTACGCTCAGGGTTCAATATGCCGCCCGCGACGTAAGACACTGCTTTATTCCCTTAGTGCATAATTTACTATTATTTGCATTAGGCGTTGTCCTAATGGGGAATCACACTACATTTTCATCCGCTAGGTGGCGCATCGTCGATGCAGCCGTAGTCAACTGTCAAGATCATACATTTTGTTGTTCTTTTTTCTACAATTTAATGGTTTTACTGTTATTAAACTCGGATTACCAGGGATAATCTGCATATACTAGTTTGTACAGCAATCCTTTGTGTTTCTAATAGGGAATATGCATGTGTTTTTTTTTATTGACTTGCTATAAAGCTGACTTGCAACAAAACAAATCAACGAAAGTAAAATTTTAATATGTGCACAAATAACGAAGTTATATACATTTTAGTTTCATGTTAGACAGGGAGGGCACTATACTAGGTTTATGACGTCAAAGTTCACGATTCCAAACAAATTCTTTACTATGCACGTGTTTTGCTAGAAAGGGACAGACGACTCCCTCCCAAATACTTTGAACGCTTATATTTCAGAACTTTACCGGCCCATTACAATTATTTTTTCGACGTAACCATCAGATTCAGTTAAACTCTCCATTTATCCTAATACTTTTAATAATTGAAACACATGCATATTCCCTATTAAATCACTGTCGAACATGAAATGTAAACTACTACCTAACCTACAAATTTCAGGCTGTCAACAGCTGCATAGGATTCTTAAAACAAGGCACAGTGCCCAGTATTTTTCTTTGGACTAGAATATCGAGAAGAGAAGATAGATTATAAACAACGGTTAACAAGAAAACTCATTTTGCTACATCCGGACCGCCGCTGGCGTCATCTGCGATAAGTTTTGCATGGAACCTCATTAGCTAACAGTCCAGTGACAAAATAAGACAGGCTAACGGTCCGGTCGGTGTTTGTCATTTTTACTTTTTTTTTACGCAATGGAAGGGCGTGCCGAGCGAGACGTCCGCCTGGTGGTAAGCTTAACGCCTGCCCATAACAGAAGCAGTGCTAGAATTGTGAACTTGCGAACACTGATTCAACGATTGGTAGACATTTCAAACAGCGCCATCTAGCCCCAAACGAAGCAAAGCTTGTAATATGGAAACTAGATAGCTGATAGAATACTTATATACTTCTTTTTTTTTGTATGACATCATCGACAGCCGGAAGACGTCCACTGTTGGACGAAGGCCTCCCCTATAATAGGGGGGGGGGGGGTTGCCATAATCCCCACGCTTGGCAGGCGGCTTTTTTCATAATTATAATACATACTACACCCAAACACAGAACAAACATCTATGTTCGTCTCATAAATGTTTGCCCTGGGTGGGGATCGAACCCACGCCCTACAGCTCTGAATGCACACATACTATCAACTGAGCTATAGGCACACAATCCTGCGCCGCACTGCACTGCGCTCGTCACCCTGAGATATTAGATGTCAAATCTCTTCACGCCCAGTAATATTGCCCTTCAAACCGAAACAGTAATGCTTGCACACTACTGCTTGCCGGTTGAACAACTTGAATAACTGGCAAAAGTTTCGTACTTCCCCAGGCGGACAGCAGTCGAGTAGTACCACTATAAAAACACTTTTTTTGAAAATTATTATTATAAATAGGTTTGCGACGTGGAGCACGCTTACCTACACTCGCGTGCAGCTAAATCGACTCACCCCGACAAAATGTATTTTTTTCAAAAAGGGTAAGTAATGTACATAATGTCGTATATTTTTTTAAAGCAGTGGCATCATTTTAAAGCTTAAAAATTACTTTTTCAAATAATATATAATTGTATGTACATTACATAAGTAATTATTTTTTTACTGTTTGAAAAAAATATTTTTTTTCTTAGTGAGTCGATGTAGCTGCACGCGAGTGTAGAAGGAACCTGTCAGGAGGTGTGTGTGCAGGACTTCTATAGCATTGAGTAAAAGAGAGCGCTTTATATTATTTCGTCTACCTGAACAGAGTATAGATGGTTCCCCCCAGTCCCCCGAGTCGAGTGGGTACGTACCCCAGCGCGAGGGGCGTGCGGGGGGCGCGGGGGGCGCGCCGCCTGCGCCCGCGCGCCAGTCGCACTTGATCTCGCCGCGCGTGCGCGCGCGCACCACCGTCTCTATCCGCCGCTCGCCGCTCGCTCCCGGCGGCGATGTGCGCTGCAAATATAGACGCTATTGCAGGGTAGGTAGGTTGAGATTACCTACACAGAAAGCGTCCACAGCTAGACGAAGACCTCCTTTTCTTGGCTTCATAAACAGCCGGAAGACGTCCTCTGCTGGACGAAAGCCTCCCCCTTAATAGGGAGGGGTTGCCACAATCCCCACGCTTGGCAGGCGGCTTGGGGATCGCAGAACCGAGAGGACGCTGCTGCCCTCCTCCGGCGGTTCTGGATGCAGTTTTAGGACATACCCAGGTTCTTTGTTTCTTGGTTTAGACGTCATTAATTGCAGGCTGTCATTCTAAATGTCATTTCTCAATTCATCATCATCAGCCAGGAGACGTTACCTTAATAGGGAGGGGTTGCCTTAATCCCCACGCTTGGCAGGCGGTTCGTACAAAAAAAAACATCGAAATCAATTCATGATCAGCGATTTTTTTGAAATCAAATAAAAAAAAGAAAGGAACTCTGACTTTGCGCAGACCAGACGTGCCAGTCAATTTCAAATATTTTATTTTATGTCATATGCCACAAATCAAAAAACAAAAATTGCCCAAAAAAGTATGCCGTTTTTGACTGGCACGTTGAGTCTGCGCTATCTGTCGAGTTGAAGGAAACTACTTCGTTTTAATTCATGTGTGGAAAATCGCTCATTGGCGGAGTAATCGCGTAACAAACATACAAAAAAAAACACTTGAATTGAGAACCTTCTGGGGACTTATTTTTGAATCGTACGCAAGAGTTGCGCATGCGAGCGGAGCCGACCTTCGAACGATATTGTTTGGAATAAGGTTCAATATCGTTTGAAAGTCAGCTCCCCTCGCATGCGCAACATTCCGTACGATTCAAAAATAAGGAAGTGGAATACTGAAGTCGGTTGAAAAAGAAATAAATCCGTAGACAATTTAAACTCACCTGTCTAGCGACATCGCTTTGGTAAGCCATCGCCATTTGCTCATACATCTCATAATGCCCTTGCTCATACTCCTGGCCGTCAATCTCATGTTCGTGACTCTCGATTTCATGCACACGACTCTGTAGTTCATGTTCGCAACTTTGTACGACATGCAAGTCATGTTTACGACTTTGCATGTCACATTCAAGTTTTCGTGCGTCATGTTGCTGACCCTGAATATCACGTTCGTGTCTCTGCATTTCATGTTCATGTCTCTGCAATTCATGTTCATGTGTCTGCATTTCATGTTCATGTCTCTGGATTTCATGTTCACAACTTTGTACGTCACGCAAGTCATGTTTACGACTTTGCATATCACATTCAAGTTTTCGTGCGTTCTGAATGTCACGTTCATGTCTCTGCATGTCATGTTCATGTCTCTGCATGTCATGTTCATGTCTCTGCATTTCATGTTCATGATTTTGCATTTCATGTTCGACGCGCTGTACGTTTTGCTGTTTCGCGCGCTCAATGTTTTTGGAGTACATGCCAGACGCCATGACGTCGTGGAAACTGTAATTCGAGTTCTGTGAAGAGGGCCGCAGATGGCTCTCGTCTTTCTCGTAAGCAGGTTGCTCTTTGAGGCTGTAGACAGACTCTTGAGAGGATGCTTGCGAATGGTTCGACTCTTCTGGACGAAGTTGGGGTGTCGATTGGCTTTCTTCTTGATCCTAAAACATTAAACAGTTTAAAACACAGAAAAGCGAAAGTCTTTACTTCTTAGGTAGAACGGCTGTCAAAACAATGTTGTAAAGCAATTGTAAGGAAACCCGCTGTCGCCAGTTTCACACATAATTGTATAGAAACTACGACGATAAAACGCTCGAAATGCCATTTTGCAACAGATTAAAATTAATTTAATTACTATACAATGTGGTTTGGTTTCCTACGCGTCTATTTAAATTGTCTTTTTGAGTATTCTCAGTTTAAAAACATGTATAGTTATGTGTTGGTAGAATTGTACACGGCTAGCGCGGCCCGTCACCTTTCCGTTCTATTCACTTCTCTCTTCAGTGGTTTGAATGAACGCTTTGCAAAAGAATATATTTTAATCGAAACAATTTTTTTCTCTCGTTTTCATGTCTGATCTACCAATAAAATTACTGAAGGTGACTTTTGATGTATGAAAATTTTGAAAAGTTTGGTTCGATATTAAGGTTGAATTAAATTATTTTCTAGAAACGTAGGTAGTTTAGATTTTCCGTAAGTAGGTACATTCGATAATTTAACCAGTGAAATTATTGGGCTTAAAGAGATTTGATATCTAATATCTCAAGGTGACGAGCGTAGTGCAGTGCGGCGCAGGATTTTGCTCGTGAGTTCACAATAGGGAATATGCATGTGTTTTTTTATTGACTCACAAAAAAGCTGAATGGCAACAAAACAAATTATCGAAAGTAAAATTTTAATATGTTCACAAATAACGAAGTTATAAACATTTTAGTTTCATGTTAGTCAGGGAGGGCACTATACTAGGTTTATAGACAATAGACAGTATTTTAGTTAGTTTATGAATTCAAAATCCACGATTCCAAACAAATTCTATACTATAGTCACCGCGTTATAACCCGAGCGGATAAAGAATAGATCTAAAAATGGCGTCCGCCCGCATGCTATCTCGCTCACAATCTATCGCTGTCTATACTCGCACAATGAAGTACGCGCTGCAAAAAAAATAATGACAATAATCAGTGTTGGCAAACAATGATATTGTCGACATTTTTCCGGAAAACATACATAATAATATAAAATAAATAATTTTAAACTAAAACCATGTTGTTTTTTCTTAAATTTACCCTTGCTCCTTATTTATTTTAATAACCTTTTTGTCATTATTGTTACTATCATTTATTAATTACAACTAACCCGTCCCGTCCCGTTTGAAATCATAATAATAAAAAAGAATAATTAACAACGAAAAACTAAAAGTCAACGTGTTCAAAAGAGAACGTGTTTTGCCAACCGTACCATGAGTACCCGCCGCCATTTTCAGATCTATTCTTTATCCCTCCGGCTTATACCAACTGAGTCGTAGGGCCATAAACGTGAATAGGGTAGGAATGTGCAACGCGTCCTAACATGTTATCGATAATCCTCTACCTGCATTCGACCCTCATTAGCGCTCGCTTATCGCTCGCTTCTGATTGGTCGTAACATCATGCCGCCGCGCTGCCGTCGTCGCAAAGTTGTTGTTTTGCTTTTCAGGGCCACAATACTATCTACTATGTTTCTATCTGATTTTATTCTTATCGATATGCGCCTATAACCATCTTACGCACATCACTATGCGGCTCCATAAGACCCACAAGTGCGAGCGAGATAGACATAGTGAAATGATTTATGGCCGCACGATTCAGTTGGTAACGCGGTAACTATAGCACGTGTTTTGCTAGAAAGGGACAGATGACTCCGTACCAAATACTTTAAACGCTTATATTTCAGAACTTTACCAGCCGAAATCAATTATTTTTTTGTCTTAATCATCAGATTCAGTTAAACTCTCCATTTATCCTATTATTTTTAATAACTGAAACACATGCATATCCCTATTCGGACACTGCTATAGTTATTGGCTTAAAATGAAAGAAAAACTGAAATACGACATTACATACCTTGAAATCAGGCTGTGACTCTTTTTCACCGACAACACTGTCAGTCTGCGATTCCTGACTTTCTTCTTGCTTCTCTAACTCAACCTCTGCATTCTTTCTACTCTCTTCTAACTTCTTTTCGTCTTGTTCTACTTCTTTCTTTATCTGTATACTGTTGCCAACGAAATCATTCTGTAACTCTTTAACATTTATAATTTCTCGAGGCTTCTGCCTCCTAGGAGAAAACTCTAGACTTTTTGATATTTCCTCGTCTGTCTCTCTCTCAGTTTTGATGTTTTTAAGAATGTTGACGTCGAACAATTCTTCTTTGGACTCCAGAGATTTCTTATGCTTCTTCTTCTTTTCGTTCTTTTTTTTCTTTTTGGTCTTTCTTTCCGGTTCCGAATCAGACGAGCTGTCTGATGATGAACTGCTTTTGGCTTTCTTTTTCTTTAGGTTTTTCTTCTTTTGCTTCAGTTGTTTCTTCTTTTTAAGTTTCTTGTCTTTCTTTTTCTTTTCTGTTGAAATATAATAATGTTTAAAATATTTAAAAACAACTTCAGCTTCTCAAAATAAAGGCTTTGTTTTATTTTTGGCATAATCTCAAGTCGCCATTAGAATTGTTTTTTATTACAAAATCGCGTCGGACCGTGATGCTTGTATATTTGGTTAGTATAGTGTCCTAAAGATAATTGGACATAAAGATTGCAAAGTGACTTACCTCTACAATTTTTTATATACTATAATTATGTTCGAAAACCTCTGCGAAGCGTTCGATTATTTAATGATACTAAATTAAAAAAATCGCACGCACACTAGTGCTGCGTTCCGTAATGCGCTAAAAGTGATAATATCGCGAATCCGACCAAATTGAATAGTCACAAAATCAAATCAAAGCCCATATTTTTTGTGACTATTCAATTTGCGCGGATTCGCGATATTATCACTTTTAGCGCATTACGGAACGCAGCATAGAATGTGCAGGGATATCTAGATCTGAATCTGAAGCACACTTTCCAAAACGTATCCAATAAGCATAATAATAAGCAAAGAGCCTCGACCAACACCTCAAGAGGCTCTCGCTAGAAAGTTGTGTCAAGGGTCAGATACTAAAGGCGCGCATTGTCAGGAGGTTCCTCACTCTGCAGCTTGAGCCCTGCCCGCTGCCGGCGGCACCCTAGTTTTAAAGATTTTTATAATTTGTATTTTTATATTCATATATATTGATTGTAAAAAACTTTAAAAATCTAAGAAATCAAATAAATATGTGCATAATAATAATACTACGCTTTAAAAAAACAACAATTTTGACTACCTGGATGACATATTTTCTAGTTATTTTGATTGAAAACCAAACTACTAAACTGATTTCGATAAAATTTATATGGGATCACCTCTAAAGTATCACCTACTAAACAAAAAACAACATCAATATCAATTCATAATTGGCGGAGTAATCGCGTAACATACATACAAATAAAATAAACAATCGACGAGAACCTCCTTTTTTCAAGTCGGTTGATACGTGATGAGAGATGTCAAGTTTTCGTTTTAAACTATAACTATACTTCCCGTAATATAAATACATAATACATACATACGTACATAAATAAAAATAAATAAATATTGGGGGACATTTTACACAGCGCCATCTAGTCCCATACAAAGCAAAGCTTGTATTAAAGTTGTTGTTGTTGTTTGTAATAATAATATAATAATAATAATAATAAATCATTTATTGACACACAAAAATGGCATACAATATTTAACACAGTGCATACATGTTATATTGCCTAATTAAAAGTAGATACTTATTGGGGTACATAATAAACACGTATTTATTAAAATTAGTAGGTAACGCCGAAATGATTATGAAGGTAGTGTTAGCACCCGAACAAGAAAATTCTGTATCTCAGGTGCTAACTTCTTCCTGCGGGTGGGTTATGTAACCTATAAGCACCAATACTGGCGCTATAGGTGAGGAGAGTAATAAAGTTGTGTTACCTCTTTCCAAATCCTGCAAATCGGAATCCTCATCGATTTCAATAAGTTTCTTCTTCTTCTTCCTCTGTTTTTCTTTTATCTTCTTTATATCCTTCTTGGTAACTCGGCGGCGCTTCGCATTCTTCGTTTTAGATTTTTTGTTATCCTGCATAGAAAGACTAGATATTATTATCGCGTACATCCCCAAAATAATACCAGCCGACGTCTTCTAAGCCCAATCGAATCGGATTCGAAACCACTCTCGCCATCTCAGTCTCCTGCAACCCTTGAGGTGCCTGGCGGGTCTGATAGACCCCTTACAACGAAAAATTAGAATATTTCTTTAAATAATGGTCATGAATTCAATAATACCCTGTATATCAATACGGAATATGCATGTGATTTTTTTTCTAAAAAGCTGTCTGGCAACAAAACAAATCATCGAAAGTAAAATTTTAATATGTGCACAAATAACGAAGTTATAAACATTTTAGTTTCATGTTAGACAGGGAGGGCGCTATACTAGGTTTATGACGTCAAAGTTCACGATTCCAAACAGATTCTATACTATGCACGTGTTTTGCTAGAAAGGGACAGATGACTCCCTCCCAAATACATTGAGCGCTTATATTTCAGAACTTTACCAGCCGATTGCAATAGTTTTTTCGACGTAACCATCAGATTGAGTTAAACTCTCCATTTATCCTATTATTTTTAATAATAGGCTAGATAACTGGTTTTTTTTTTTATTGTCCTATTCAAATGTGGCCTATAAATATAGCTGATTAATGAAAAGAAAATTTAAATCTGATCAAAAATACGCAACTTATAAACATTTTAATATCATGCTAGACAGAGAGGCGAAACAGCAAATTGTGACGTCACTTGTCAGGACGCCATATAAATTCTATTCTGACAAGTAAGGCGTGACGTAATTTTTTGTTTTGCGGGAAAGGGACAGAGTTGTCTCTAACAAAAACTTTAAACGCTCATGTATCAGAACATTATTAACTGATTAAAATAATGTTTTCGATTACCATACTACATTTACTTAAATTTTTCATCAAAGCTATTGGTTTCAACGATTTAAACATCAGTCATCTAGCCTATTATTAAAAATAATAGGATAAATGGAGAGTTTAACTCAATCTGATGGTTACGTCAAAAAAATAAGTCTATTCCTATTTATTTAATAAGTATTCTAACTTTGTTTCTAGTTTTTTTATTATTTTGCTGAGGTTCTATGTACTTACATCTGCTCATGTTTAATTTGTCAAATATAATATAATATTTATTTATATAAATAAAATAGAATGTGTAGGTGTACAGTTAATATTTTATATAGTTTTATGTTAGGAAAACGTTTCGCTGTTATAAGCCTTTCGTGAAATCACTTGAATTGGCATCAACGGAAGATCAGCGCTGTTTGATAAACAGCACTATGCTGAGTTGAGGCCATTTTTGTGACATTATCCCTTTGACTGTAATTATGTTAAAGTTATACTACTTACAATGATGTTACAAAATAAATTACATTTATTTCTTTCTTTTCTTTCTTTATTGAAACACATGCCTATATTCCCTATGAATAACATCCATATCTATAATTAATTTTCTAAACTACGTGCTAACCTTCTTTTTCTGCATTTTTTTCCTCTTTTTGGCGTCGCTCTCGCTGCTGTCCGTCACCGACGTGGACGTCGAGTGTTTCCTCTTACGTTTCACTTTCTCCGATTTTAGCTTTTTCGCAGCGCTGCAATATAAATACACACTCTGAACAATTACAAAATTGTTGGATATCGTTCTAACTTCTAACATTACAGTCATCTTTAAAAAAAAAATGGAATTAACGGGCATGTGAATTCCACATTTAAACTTTTAAACACAATTTTTATAAGTTTTAACACAATTTGTATCGTTTTGTACTCTAAAACTTTCATTTCGTTGCACTACTCAGATTACTTTATTTTTGATTAAAAGACCTCGACTGCTTCGGATTGCCTCAGCTTAGGTAGGAACAACTAGCACACTCCAGAAAGGAACCTGTGGATGTGTGCGTTGCGTGCGTAAATACACCTGCACCGCTGTGTGCTCTAAACGCTGTTCATTTCTATGAAGCGCTATTGGAGTGCTGTTCCTACCTAACGCTGCGTTGCGCTGTTGCGCACCAGAAAATTAACGGCCTTACCTAAAATAATCTCGTTTCTCTTAGTCACTGCTTAAACTTCTCTGTCCTTTTCTAGCACGTGCAACTTCACGTCAGAGAGAAGAGTGCAGAGCATCTTAAGCAGTGACTAACGGATGAAAAGTTTTTTTAGGTCGTAAGAGTTTAACAAACGAAAATATGTTTTAGAGTACAAATAGGTAGGTTTTGTAACACACTCATGCGGCTAAAATGATATCATTAAAGAAAACAGGACGACGGTTCAAATCAAGGATGCGGTCTGAAACAAAACGGTGCTGCAAAGAGTGTATTTGAACCTTTCCTGCTAAAGTGAAACTCGAAATATCAAGTATCTATTTTTACACAAATCTTTTGAGGTCAATTTATATGTGGGGTAAAACAATAGGGCATTTACATGTTTTTTTTTTATTGATTCACAAATAAGCTGACTCGCAACAAAACAAATTATCGAAAGTAAAATTATAATATGTGCACAAATAACGAAATTATAAACATTCTAGTTTCATGTTAGTTTTTGAAGTTATGGTGATGAAAATTGATATTTGGGTAGGTAGTTCATTCAAAGGAGGAAAGTTAGGGGGGAGGCAAAAAAAATTGCTCTGGATGATTTAAAGTGGTGAATTTTGGGAGCGGGCCGAATTTCATCCGTATGCGGACGAAGTCGCGGGCGACCTCTAGTCTATAATATTCCTGTCAACGGCAGGATTAGAAGCAAACGCATCCCCAATGTCTCGGTGCGTGTGTTTTATGCTTAATATGTTTTAGGTAAAATATCCAAAAACTTAAATAAATCTTGGATCTACATCAGAATAATACTTTGGGGACATAATTATTTCCGCTTCTTTAAGATTTGGGCAAGAATATCGCGCTATCTAGCTCGCGCATGTCAACATTTTTGAAAAGATAAAAAACCACTGAATCAAAAGTATCATAAAGATCTAAAAATGGGATGTAAAGATGGGATTTTACATTTTGACCAGTTTTACGCATGAAAACTTGCTTGTATCTTGTATCAACATTTTACAATCACTTTGCCAAAATAGTTTTATCGGTCGTTTCTAATAAAGGTAGACAATCTGAATAATTGGCAACCAAGCGACATGTTAGCAATGGACGACTTAGGCGGCAGTTCGTCCACTAAAACCTCACTAATTGGTGATTTGGCCAGTCCGATATTCGAAATGGTACTATCGTCTGTCGACAGACCTTACCACAGCCGAGCGATTGATGGTATAATGGGAACAGTCGACGATATCGATTGGTGCGGTAAGCAGAAGCCAGAAGACGTCCATTGCTGGATGAAGGACTCCCCTAAATAAGTGGCGGGAGGCACCTTGACCTAATTACTCCACTAACTTAGTCTAGAGGTCACAGTATAGTAGTATAACAACAGTATAGTTTCAGCGATTGGTGAGATTTTTTGTGGGCTGCCGCCTGAGCCCGATGGGCAGGGCCAAAAAAAACAAAAAACAAATTAGGACGTTGAATTAGCACAGAAAAGATCATCCAGAAAGATCTTACGTTTCAGAGCTATGGTTGTAGTGCAACGCCTTATGCAAAAAGTCCTGCAGGGCGTTGTAACTGCAACAGACAACGCTTATAGCTTGGCAAAAGAAGTCTAGAAACTTAAACTTTGGCAATGCTGTAGTGTAGATAATCACGTCAGTGGGTGAATTCATCCAATCATCGTCCTATGACGTACTAGTATTTAGAACTGCTTCCAATAGTGACGCCCCTATTAATATAAAACCCTTTTTTGAAACCTTTTTTGAACCTTTGTACCAATCCGGGGTCGTTCAAGAATAACGTGAATAGGTACCTCCTATACAAGCGTGCTTCAACTGCGATCACATCATCCCTTTCCATCAGGTGATATTGTGGTCAAACGGATGCATAGTTTGTTGTAAAAACCTTAAAATTAATTATAACTTCCGTTTCCCAGCCAAGTTTTTAAACTAGGAACGTAGTTAAGAAATTCAATAGCATTGAATCCAGTGACCTGAAACTGGATCAGCTTGGTAAATATGGCCCAATTGCCATTCGAGGGAAGGTCCACCAGTGGGCTATTAAAAAGCAGATTATGCTGTATAGATGTTACGGCTAAAGAAGGATGTGAAAATGAACTTAAGTTTAGCCGGCTAATCTTAAGTTTATTTTCGATGAGAGGCTAATGTTAATTTACTTCATCTTTTAGCCGGCTGATCTTAAATTTATATTCGAGGAGAGGCTAATGTAAATTTACTTCATTTTTTAGCCGGCTAGTCTTAAGCTTATTTTCGAGAAGAGGCTAATGTTAATTTACTTCATCTTTTAGCCGGCTAATCTTAAGTTTATTTTCGAGGAGAGGCTAATGTAAATTTACTTCATCTTTTAGACGGCTGATCTTAAATTGATTTTCGAGGAGAGGCTAATGTTAATTTACTTCATCTTTTAGACGGCTGATCTTAAATTGATTTTCGAGGAGAGGCTAATGTTAATTTACTTCATCTTTTAGACGGCTGATCTTAAATTGATTTTCGAGGAGAGGCTAATGTTAATTTACTTCATCTTTTAGCCGGCTGATCTTAAATTTATATTCGAGGAGAGGCTAATGTAAATTTACTTCATTTTTGAGCCGGCTAGTCTTAAGCTTATTTTCGAGGAGAGGCTAGTGTAAATTTACTTCATCTTTTAGAGGGCTAACCTTAAGTTTATTTTCGAGGAGAGGCTAATGTTAATTTAATTCATCTTTTAGCCGGCTAATCTTAAATTTATATTCGAGGAGAGTCTACACCTTTAGCCGGTTTTTAATACCCAACCCAACCTAGTTAAATACTTTTAGCGCTTCGCTAGCAGCTGCCGCGGCACGCTCGCTTCGCTAGGTCGGCTCGCGCGTTATGTTGTCGCAGTTTTTACCTTACCTAGTGGTGAGCGACACGATAGGCTAATCTGCAGTTTCGCTGGCTAAAGGTGAATCATGTATCGCATATGAACATCATGTCGAAAAAATTAACCTCGCCTTGAAAAAAAACTTAAGATTAGCCGGCTAAACTTAAGTTTATTTTAGATTAGCCGGCTAAACTTAAGTTTATTTTAGATTAGCCGGTTAAACTTAAGTTTATTTTAGATTAGCCGGCTAAACTTAAGTTTATTATCCACCCATCTTTAGCTGTGACATAGACTCAGCAATCTGTCCCAAAGACAAACACTATCTTCAACCACATACAACTCCGAGTTTGACCGCTGCCTCGCCTGTCGGTAAGCGATGATGTAGCCAGAGATGAAGCACGCAGACTTTCTAACCTTTTGTCAACGTCCTCCACATCAGACTCCTGACTCCAGCCCTCGGCGCTGACCTTCATTTTCTTCGCCTTCTTGCCTTCGAGGGCATCATCAGCTTTCTTCTTGTCGCGTCGGACGGGCGACGTGCGAGGCGTCTCCGACCTGGGCTCTGCCGCTTCGGGCCATAATGCTTCCATAAACCTATACAACGACAGCTTTTACAGTGACGGAGACGGGTTTTTTAATGTTAGCGTGCTCCATCGTAGACCGCATCTTCGTTTAAGGGACGTTTATCCAATATTTCAATGAGAGTGAATGACATTTTTGTCTATGGAACAGCTGTCAGTCCGTGGTAATGTCAGTGGGTATAATATTAACAAGCAGTATCCAGGGTACAAGGGGAAGAAGGACCCTACTATAAAAAAGGTATTACTGTCATCATCATTTAAAAAAATTAAAAGGACAACGGGACCATTTAAAAAGTTGTGTCGCTGTCCACCAGTGGTGGACACGCGGATGGTGGACAACGGGAATAATCGAATCTTATTTTGTTACTGCCTTCGATCATTAGTCTAAAACTGTATCAGAGAGTCTCATTTATATTTTTGACGTTTTTCTTATATTACTGGAAAAGTTTCAAAACCTCCACAAAATAAAAATATGTCGGTCGAGCAAAGTAAAGAACAAAATAATTATGTTTAAATGTTACTGAATACTAGCGCTCGTGGCGTAGCTTGTCTAGGTGATTCTAAACGATCACCGATGTTAAGCAACGGACGGTCCGGTCAGTCTTCGGATGGGTGACCGTGAGTGGCATTTATTTCTGAGCGCTACCGTGGGTCGGATGACACGTTAAATTGTTGGTCCCGGTTGTTTGTTCTAGTTTCTATAACAACAACCGTCAGCCATGTCAGGGGCCTTCGGGCGGCATATTAACTCTGACACTAGGGCTGGCCACTCAGCCTATACGAACTTACTTACTTACTGAATACTTATAATTATTATTCACTTTGACTTTATATGGTCTTTACCTATGAAATTGCCGTTTTGTATGGAATAAGTGAAATTACTAATTTTTTTAAACTTTTTTATTTCTGTTATTCAAAGTAATCACCCATGCAATCGACGCATCTTTGCCAACGAATTGGCAGTTTATTGATGCCATTCTTGTAAAAATTAGCTGGACGGGGAGGCAACAAACTCTTCAAAGGCATTTTGTACTGCCTCTCGGGAATTGAATTCTTTACCCACTAAAAAGTTTGCTAAATTTTGGAAAAAGTAATAGTCGGTAGGTGCAAGGTCTGGTGAGTATGGCGGATGAGAGAGAGCTTCCAACCCCAGCTCTTGCAGCTTGGAGACTGTCTGTAGCTGCAGCGCGAGGCAGGCCTCGACGCGTACGTTGCGCTGGCGATCGTTAAGTTCGTGGGGCACCCATCTATCAAGTTTTTTTACCTTGCCTATTTGTCGCAAATGGATCAAAATTGTTTTGATGCTAACATCAAAAGCTGCTGCTAGCTCAGCTGTAGATTGAGTTTCGTCAGCTTCCACAATCGCCTTTAATTCATCATTGTTGACCAAAGTCTCCGGACGACCAGGAGCTTCATTTTTCAATTCAAAATTTCCATAACGTAACCGGGAACACCAATAACGGGTTGTGCGTTCGTTTGTACAGTTCTCTCCGTAAACGTTTTTGATATTACGTGCCGTTTATGTCGCGTTGGTGCCACGACGGAACTCATATTCCAAAATAACACGAATTTTTAAAGTATCCATTTTGACGAAAAATTTTCAAATGTAATGAAAATACAACCCTAATCAATAAACAAAAGACTGAGTTAGTAAAAATAATGTCATGTTTTTAAGACAAAATTAATTTGATATCAGAATACAAAGCCATTCCAATTTTTTTTTCTATTTGAAATGACCAGTACTGAAGAACAGCAATTTCATAGGTAAAGACCTATTATAATGTCGTCGTCAGCCATAAAACGTCCACTGCTGGACGAAGGCCCCCTTTATATTATGTAGTTAAATAATATGTTTAATGAAATTTAATATTTACATTACGATGTGCGTCCTTATAATTAATCTTAATAAATAATTATTTACTTTGACTTTATATTATGTAGGTATTACTTATTATGATGTTATAGTACTATTATTATCTTTAAAATAATTCAGTTGACTTACACTATTGAATTAGGGAATGCCTGTAATAATATTAGTAATTTGGATTAAATAAATTAATTAATTAAAAAAAGCCGGTCACCAAGTAAGTAAGTACCTCTGGTACTCCTTGTCGAGCGACATGTCCCCGCTGGGCTCTGGTGTGTGGGCGGAGCGCGGCGGCTGGCTGTCCTCCGCCTCCCAGTCGCTGGCGGCCGGCACCGCGTCCGGCGCCCACTGCTGGGCGCGCGGGTACCACGCCCTACCCGGGACCTTGGGGGACTCGCCCGATCTGATAAAAGTGGACCCGATTTGCAGTTACAAGCCACTGACATCATTTTTTTTATTTTATTATTCAAGTAACAAAAATTTTTGTTTACTCTCAAAGTGGTCCCACAATTGTGAGAAGCCGATTGCTTTTTTTTTTAGGTTGTTATGAAATGTCAACTGCACGTTATGCGTGCTGGTTTTGAAAAGTGCTCGTAGAGAGCCTTGCCAGTTTTGAGACACGCTTTTATCAGAGTGCTCGTTTAAGAATTGTCCTTCAAGATTTATTTATATAGAAACCCCATCACATATTAAATAAGATTGTTTGTTTGTAACAACACAAATAATACTTAGGCAATTAAGATTTTATATATCGTATCTACTCACTGCTTCTTGCTATACAAGCTGTCCACAAGTTCCATTTTGCACATTTCTAGTTCTTCATAGACCACGCGGCGGTCTTTCACGCAGTTGCACACTTTAGGGTTCTCAGTATACCAGAGCGTAGGAACAGCTCGCGTCTCTCTGAAATTATACAATAATGAAGGGTTTTCAAAGCGACAATAGGCTAGATGACTCGTATTTTTTTATTGTCCTATTAAAATGTGGCCCATAAATATAGCTGATTAATGAAAACAAAATGAAAATCTGATCAAAAATAAGCAACTTATAAGCATTTTAATATCATGCTAGACAGAGAGGCTAAACAGCAAATGGTGACGTCACTTCTCAGTACGCCATATAAATTATATTCTGACAAGTAAGGCGTGACGTCATTTTTTGTTTTGTGGGAAAGGGACAGAGTTGTCTCTGACAAAACTTTAAACGCTCATATATCAGAACATTATTAACCGATTTAAATATTTTTTTCAATAAACATACTATATTTACTAAAACTCTTCATCAGGGCTATTGGTTTCAACTATATAAACATCAGTCATCTACCCTATTAAAATTATCCTATGAAATTTCAAAAAACTGCAAAAATCACATTACACAATGTGTAACAAAAAGGTTCAACAATACTGAAGGGTATGTACTCATCATTTTGAACAATTTTTATCATGGGGCCACCCACGAAACCGAAAAAAAAACAACTGAGCCTTGGACAAAATGTATGGAGTTTTATTTTTTCAGTGTTGGCCCCATAGTCAAAGTTGTTCATAATGATGAGTACATTTCATACAGTGTATGTAACACTTCAATATTTTTGAACCTTTTTGTTACACATTGTATAGTTAGTATACTACTGTACGTGACTCGTCAAAATAAATCAAAAGAGCAAAAATTCGAGAGGTATTGAAGAATAATATCGTTATTTGACACTGATGATGGACATAATTTTTTAATTGTATGAATTTACGAATTTTATAACAATAACTATATAACGTGTGTGTGTGTTTTGTAACAAAAAAGTTCAAGAATACTGAAGGGTATGTATGTACTCATCATTATAAACAACTTTTACTATGGTGCCAACCCTGAAATTACGAAAAAAAACAGCTAAATTTGTTGGCCAAATAGTAAAAGTTGTTCATAATGGTGAGTACATAAATACCCTTCAGTATTGTTGAACCTTTTTGTTACATATTGTATACAAAAACGTGTGACACTAAATTAAAGCAAAAAAATGAGACAAAAAACAAAAACAAAAAAACAACCAAAAAACAAAAAAAAAAAAAAAAAACAATGAGGAAAAATGAGAAAAAAGCAATGGAGGGAAAAAAACCTTACTTGTAACACTTATTCCTATCATGTCTAAACAGCAACGGTTGGCAGATCTTCATCACAAAACTCCAAGTCTCCAACGAATCCGCTGTATAATTAGCGATCGTCCTCTCCTCTACCAACCTTACCAACTCTCTCTTTCTCGCCTCTACAATTCTTTCTAACTCACTATCAGACTTAAAGTCGGGCTTTTTAAAACTTTCATTCGATTTGTAGCCACTCTCTGTAGACTTACAGCCATCGGAGTAGTCGCTACGGCTTGAATTTAACAGTTTCAATGTATCATCAATTTCGGGCGTCACAGAGCCCCTTGCTTCCCCATCTTTGGAAGGAGATTCATCGTATTCGACCAAACCTTTGTCTTGACTAGTTTCATCTAATTCTTCCTGTTTGATTTCGTTTATGACCGATTCTAGAAACGTGTCGTCCGTCATTCCTTCAAAAGTTTGATCTTTAGAATCTTCATAGTCAAACAGTTGCAAGTCAGGTGAATTGCATTCATTCTTACAATTTACTTTTGAGTACTTCTTAATGGGATTTTCGTCAAACATATCTAGAATCTCTTCTTCATCAGGATCCTCAATTTCAAACTTAAATGAATCCATGACCGGGTTTAGTCTCTTTAATTTTGGCCTAGCGCTTTCTCTTGGCTTTTCTTTTTTGGTCAGACTCTCTCTAAGTTGGTCCATTGGATCGATTGCCATAATCGGTGTTTTTTCTATAACTTGTTCTTCAATTTTTTTCTTTATTTCCTCAAGATTAGGTGTGGAATCTTTAGATTTCTCTTCGTTGTCTGACCAGCTATCGCAAACCACAAAGTCTTTTAAGTCAACATCAGCTTCTTTATCGTCTTTTACTGAACCTCTTTTAATTTCTTCCTTTTTATTATCTGTTCCCTTCGACCTATCTCTTTCTTTAGATTTCAGATCTTTGTCTTTAGATTTGCCATCTTTTTCTTTGTATTTAGATTCCCTATCCTTGGATTTTGAATCAATGTCTCTTGACTTTTCTCCTTTGTTATTTTCATCTTTTTCACCGGTTCTGCCTCTATATTTTTCTTCTCTATATCGATCTTTATCAGTCTTGTAAGTAGGATATCTTCTTACGTCATGTGTCTTATCACTTCTTTTTTTATCTCTTTCCCTACTTCTTCTATAGTCCTGTTCATCAGATTTTGGTGTCTCAGATGACTCTTTGGTCTCCGGTTTTATCTTTTCGGTATCTTTTTTCCTTTGAAACGGATTCGCGTAGTCTGGGAGAAGTTTACGGTAGTCGAATTTAAATTCTCTCCCCTCCGCTTTAGCTTTTTTTGCTTCACAGATAAGTTCGTCTACTTTGTCTGAATCTGTAAAGAATGGGTATGTTTTTAAAGCTTTTATGGTTTCGTGAACAATTTTAAATGGTATGATTACACCTTATATGATTTTTATAACTATGTCTAGCATACTAAGTCACATAGGCTCTGCAGCAGCCTTTAACATCGCACTGCTGGGCAAAGGCTTACTCTTAAGCGAATGAGCCGCAACTCCACTATGTCCGCACGGTGCAGGTTGGCGGATTCACACGCACCATTGAATTTCTTCTTCGACATTTGCAGGTTTCCTTGTATTTTCCTTCACCAAGTCATGTTTTGTATGAGTTTTTAAAATCCATAAATTCCGAAGAATTCATTAGCACGGGTCCAAATTCGAACCCAAGACCTCACGATTGCGATACTCGTTTTCTAGTAGCCCGTTGGAAGACGCGCCTGGAAAAACTAACTACGTACTACTAGTTACTTTTTTGAACACAAATATCTATACCTATGTTTACAGGGTTACGCAGAAAGGTAAAGGCTGAAAGGCGGTAATAGTACTTAGCATAGTGAACAACTTTTACTATAGCTGTTCCATACATTTCTTCGAGTAGGTATAAATAAAAATGTTCTATGCAACACTAGATTTCATTTCTAAATATTTATGTTACCGTTACGGTTTACCCCATTGAAGACTATTTTTAAAGTTGTATTTTTACCTCAGCGGGCAGCGAAGCGACAAAGATACAATTACAGCTTTGTATTGAGCCTTGATGCGTTTTATAGCTAGATCTACTTCTATTTTACTATTGTAATACTTACTATTACCATAGATTAAATATAAAAGCTAAGATAGCTAACTTCATGTAAATCTTACTACAGTTACACAAAAAGCTAGCCAAAGAAATTAAAACCCTCCAAAAATTACTATGAAGATATTTGAAGGGTTATACAGGTTGATTGATTGATTGATTAACTCTTTATTGTTCACACCAAGAATTACACAGAAATAATTTAATAAACTTAAATATTGGAACAAGTGGCGGCCTTATTGCTAAAAGCAATCTCTTCCAGGCAACCTTTGGATGGAGAGGATTTATAGAATGCATAGAAGACGGGGTGTGCAAGAAAAGAAAAGTGTGTGAAATCATAAACATGTACCATAATATTATTCAACCATAAAAAAATAATGTAATAGTAAAAATAGTAAATAGTAATAGTAGGGTGTTAGTTTGAACACCGTTATCCTTCTAGGGTATCATTGTACTTATCATTATGAACAACTTTTACTGTGGGGCCAACCCTGAAATCGCAAAAACAAAAACAGCTGTTCCATACAAAAAGGTTCATCGAACTTGGACAAAATGTATGGAACAGCTGTTTTTTTTTCGTGATTTCAGGGTTGGCCCCGTAGTAAAAGTTCTTCAAATGATGAATACAATGACATCCTAGAAGGATAACGGTGTTCAAACTAACGCCCGGTATTTTTTTAGCAATAGGGAATATACACGTATTTTAATTATTATAAAAAATAGGATAAGTGGAGGGGTTAACTGAATCTGATGCTTGCATTGAAAAAAATATTGTATCCGGCTGGTAAAGTCCTGAAATATAAGTGTTTTTGTACTTGGGAGGGAGTCATCTGTCCCTTTCTAGCAAAACACGTTCTAGTATAGAATTTGTTTAGAATCGTGGACTTCGACGTCATTTGTTAGTATAGTGCCCTCCCTGTCTAACATGAAACTAAAATGTTTACAACTTCGTTATTTGTGCACATATAAAAAATGTATTTTCGATGTGTTGTTTTGTTGCGAGTCAGCTCTTCTGTGATTCAATATAAAAAAACATGCATATTCCCTATTAGTTGCTGAAAAAAGGAAATGACAAACATGTCTACAGTAGACCTAGGCTTTGTAAAAATAAAATTGCTCTAATGGCATTAGAAAGAATTTGTTTATATATGTTGTATTGGCCTTCTTAGACAGTGCAAAATATCATAATTAAAAAAAAACTAAAAACTACATGTAACTACTATGCAGCGACCACGGAAGTGCGGGCAGAGGGGGCCAAATATGCCCCCCCCCCCCCTAAAATCCATTCAATTCCTTGGGGCTCCAATTTTACGATCTGGCAAAGATGGTTTCTCTGGGATATCCTTCACAGAGCTTTGTTTCTACTTAAATGAAAAAGCGCTTGTACGTAAAATAAATTATTGTCGGAGAATTGACTGATAATTTGATTAACCTAGTCATCTCTGTTTCGTCGATTTATGTCATTTTGTCCCGAGAAAGTTCGACCCACATTGAAAAATCTGCTTTCGTCCCGCTTTGTATTCCGTGTTCGGCCCAAAATATATTTTAAATTAAAAAAAATCCTTTCGTCCCACATTTCAGCTCCACATTCGGCCTAAGTTTTTCTCTATAGTCAATTGGCCGGAGAAAGGAAGGGAGTTGCCCAAAACCCCGTCATAGAGTACTTCCGTAGTCCCTGCTATGAATGCTACTAAATCATAACTACACGGAATCATAGACAATAAACAAGCAAGTTCAAATGACTAAACAAATATAGCTTGTGACTTACGAATCCTAAAGTATCGTGGCAGGCGTTTAACTTGCGAAACACGTGCATTTTCCGTGCCATTTCTATCTGTACGGGCAACGCAAGGTTACACACACAAACAAGCAAACAAGCAGGATATGAGTGCAAGGGGAAAAACATGGAGTAAACAGGGTCAGTTCTAATCAGTTAGCATCCTTTTACGGGCATATTCTGTACATCAAACAAACAACTTTTACTGGGGCCAACATCGAAATCGCGAAAATGATATCAGCTGTTCCATACAAAAAGTTCATCGACCTTGGGCAAAATGTATGGAACAGCTGTTATTTTTTTGCTATTTCAATGTTGGTCCCTTTTTTTAGTTTTTTTTAAATATGATATACCCTTGCGTTAGACTGCCATCTCGTCTGGTGATAAACGAAGATGCAGTCTACGATGGAGCACGCTTGCCTAGAAGAAACCGATTCACTCGCGACTTGAAGACACCCAGATTATAATTATCGGGAAACACCCACTCGGGCAACGCATTCCACTGTTTAGCAGTTTGTAAAAAAAAAAAAAGAATAAACCCTTGAATTAACCCTTTGTAAAACTTGTATGTTTTGATGTACAGAATATGCCTTTAAAAGGATGCTAACAGATTAGAACTAACCCTGTACATATACAGGATGTTCCTGGTGGTTGTAGCAATAGTTAGGTGTTAGGTTATTTACCTAACGAAATGAACAACTTAACACGTTTGCTAAATCCGAAAAAAAATATCGAGAGCCCAACCGTGACCGATCATTTTGTATGGAGAAACACCTTTTCTTGTCTTCCTTTTTGGTATCGCACTTTGTGCATTCTATCTATCAGTGTCAAGTAGATGTATTTTCTTTTTTCTTCTTTCCTCCAAGGAAGATTATGGCGGCACACATTGTGCATTTGCCAGTGTCAATATATTCATACATTTTCGATGAATTTCAAGTCAAGTTAGTCACAGTCAAAGTCACAGACAAGTCGTCATGCCCTAGTAAAGTCGTGGCAACTTTACTCTGGTTAAATTAAGTCAGAAAATCAGGCACTCAAGCACAAGTCTAGCCCTAGAAAAGTTGTTGTCTAGCGAATTAATTAAAAACTTTTACGTAGTTTTGAAACCAATGCAAAAAGACTTGTTCCATCCACATTATACCACCCAAAGGCGTGCATAGTAATCCACTCCACCAATCCAATGAATAAAACGCCAATATTTTAAACAATCAAACGCGTAAAAGCACATAAGTTTTGGAAAATGAAACTGTAGCTAAGCAGCGACTTAAACTCTCCGCGTTCCCGCCAAAGCTCCCAACGTTTTATTTCACGAATTTAGCAAAAAAGGGTGTTGGCACGCGTTGCAAAGCAGCTTGTTGTGGAATGCATTAAAGAAAGATCTTACTAGTCTGAGCTGCACATTAAAAAAAAAACTAAATGATGCCAACGACTTAATACCCCATAGAAATCTTACATATTGATACTGCCCCATAACTTGTAGTCGTCTGAATTCTTTAACCGCACCTAGCCTAGCATAGAATGGAAGTAGCTCTCAAGACAGGCGGACCGGAACGGTTAGATGCACCGCGGCATATTTTCCACTAGAGGTTTTTTTTTATACTATTAAGTGACGAGACGAGGAAGACTTTCACCTGATGGTAAGCGTCGCGCCTGCCACTAACAGTAGCAGTGCTAGAATAGTGAACTTTCGAACACAATCCTGCGCCGCACTACACTGCGCTCGTCACCCTGAGATATTAGATGTTAAATCTCTTCATACCCAGTAACTTATCTGGTAACGTTGCCCTTCAAACCGGAACACAGTAATGCTTGCACACTACTGCTTGGCGGTTGAATAACTGGCAAAGGTGTGGTACTTCCCCAGACGGACTCTGCAGTAGAGTCCTACCACTACAAAAACACAGTTCACAGCAGACTGTGTTTTACAAGCCTGGAATTACTATCTGTCCAATTAGTACCTTAGTGTAAACAGAGAAGACATTAACTATTCCAAGACTACTCCTTTAACAAAGGGGTAAAGTTCAAGTCATACCTAAAAAGGTCTTAATCGGAGGCATTGCTTTAGTGGGCATTGCCTTGTCGCTGTTCGGTGGAGGGCAGATCAGTCCAAGAGGTATGCCTAGCTCGACCAACTCCATCTTGCGTTTCATGTCTTCTATGTCAGCTAATGTCTTCTTCTGGGCGTTTATATATGACTCTGTGGACATAAATGGCACTGTTTAGTTCTCCCTTTCTTACCTGCATAAAGTACACAAAAGTAGTTTTTTTTTTAAATATAGTTACATGATCACATTAATATTATAGATGCGAAAGGGTGTGTGGTGCTGCTGCTATAACGGCGCTCAACGTTTTTTTGTGAAATTCGGAATGGAGACAGTCTTAAGGTATACAGATTGCAGAATCAGCGCCTGTGTCTAGTTTGTATGTTTCAGTGTCGCCGTCGTCGTCGTCAGCCATAAGACGTCCACTGCTGGACGAAGGCCTCCCCCTAAATAGAGGGGTGTTGCCATAATCCCCACGCTTGGCAGGCGGCTTGGGAATCGTAGAATGCTCACCATTGTTAACTGAGAGGACGCTGCTGCCTGTCCTCCGGTGGGTCTGGTTGCAGTTTAAGGACATACCCAGGTCCAGGTTTTTCAGTGTATTTTATTTATTTATTTATTTAATGATAGGCGAGCAGCTTATGCTGATGTGCCTATATCAAACAGTGTTGAATTTCAGTATGGTAAATAAAGTACTTTTAAAAACAAACTGTATATGAGAGTTACCTAGTGGCTGCTTCGTGCCAGGTTTGGGTGGTTTTGGAGGCTTGTTTAAGTCAGCTACGGGGTCTGGTTCAGGCTTATGGTGTGGCTTCACACCGGTAGCCTTGCCGATGAAAACCGTAGCACCTACAACAGAACCATTATAATAATTTAACTCTTCTACAAGGATCGTAGCTATAGCTTTCAGATGAGGGGTCCGAGGCTTCAAAAATATACAAAGATAGTGGTATTTTGCGGGAGGTGTAAACAAGTTGGTGGTATTATGTAGTCGATATTAAAAATATTTCTCAAATAGCTAATGGCACTTCGTTCCCACCATGGGTCATAGAATACCACCCATTTTTTATTTTCGTTGGGTGTAAAGGGGGGGTGCGGATATTACTTTGATGTCAGAAAAAAATGCTCATGAGCCTGACTTGCTTTTCTGTTATCTGTTCTCATACCTTACATTAAACTTAAATTAGAATTTACACTATAATGCCAGGGTGCCGCAGTTAAGGTATGTTCGGCCGGCGCTTCGTCCGGGAGGACAATGCAAGGCTGAAGTCAGTGGCCGCCCGCACGCTAGCCTCGTCGCAGCATTATTTTGTAGTGACATTTCAATCTGTCAGTTTAGTCCATCTGATACGAGTGTAGGTAGCAAAATGTCCAACAGTGAGAAATGTCTAATGATCAGTAAGTGATCAGTTTTTATTAATAATAAAAATAAAATGTATGTATCATGTATGGAATACATGGTATTATTTGTTTACGAGAACCTCCCTATTTTTTTATGTTAGCAATTCTGCCATAATAACATTTATAGCACACAATACACTACTACACTAGCCACATAGTAGGGTTCAGAAGGTACAGGTCATATGTCAAACGGACAGACAGAATGATTTTGTCAGCTTAGTAAGATTTTTATTTTCATAAGCACAGCATAATCAGCCTTTTTATAGCCCACTGCTTGACACAGGCCTAAGCTCGAAAAGAGACTCAGCCATATCCACCCTGGCCAAGTTGCAGGTTTTTTTTTAATTCTATTAAGTGACGAGACGAGCAAGACGTTCGCCTGGTGGTAAGCTTCACACCAGCCACTAACAGTAGCAGTGCCAGAATTGTGAACTTGTGAACACAATCCTGCTTCGCGCTGCACTGCGCTCGTCACCCTGAGATATTAGATGTTAAATCTCTTCATACCCAGTAATTTCTCTGGTAAAATTGCCCTTGAAACCGGAACACAGTAATGCTTGCACACTACTGGTTTGCGGTTGAATAACTGGCAAAGGTGTGGTACTTCCCCGGGCGGACTCTACAGTAGAGTCCAACCACTAATAAAAAGGTAGGTCGACTTGAAGAAAAATTGCTTACATCCAGTACTGATGACTTTAGGGGCTGAGACTGGAGAGAGACATGTTTTTTTCTGAATAGAAAATGCACGGAGCCTCTTCTTGGCTTGCTCGACACCTTTCGCTGTAGGAGGCACATTCTTCGTAAGTTTTGCATTTGTTGTAGAGAATGTGATCACCGACTGCAATGAAAAGTAATTGGAACACATTAAATATTTGGTCTTTATCCTTTACCTATACCAATAGGACTGACAGAATTCACACGTGGACAAAAAAGATACCATTGACTCTTTGGTTGAGGAAAACTCGGTGAAGAAGCTTGCATTTGTCTGAGAAGGCATTCACTGGTGTATGCCTTCTCAGATCTATATGGTGGTGAATCTGCAAACCCACATCTGACCACTGTGGTCAAATAATTAACTTATCTTCCAGGATAAGTCACCAGTAACTGCTCATAAACAAACAGCTTCACACTTTACGAGTTACTGGTGAAATAGTCTAGTCTTTGCTTTGACTAATTAGGTTGATAATTTTGGCAGCTCACACCCATGAAGTTTCGTATTCTTTTTTCGAATAAATCTAATACTTTCAATTCGTACTTCGTTGACGGGTACCTCCCACTTAGTCAAGTACGATGCATAACAAACAACCACAGACTATCAATAATTGTTTTAGAAATAAAATAAATAGAATAATAATAATGTATATTTGGGTAACTATATTCCCATATAATTATTTCTTTATTATGTTTTGAAACTGGTCTTTATTTAACTGCTGGCCTTTTGGAGAAACTCAGAGTCATGCAACGGGCAATGGAGAGAGCTATGCTCAGAGTTACTTTGTGTGATTAAATCCGGTTTCGAGGATATTCGCCAAAGAACCAAAGTCACCAACATAGCTCGCAGGGTTTGCAAGTTGAAATGGCAATGGGCAGGCTACATCTCTCGAAGAACTGACAACCAACTGACAACAACTGAGGGAAGAAAGGTTCTTGAGCGGTGACCGCGAACCAGAAGACGCTGCGAAGGCCTCCCAAGGCAAGGAAGGTGGACCGACGACATTGTAAAAGTCGTGGGCAACCGGTGGACCATGGATGCAAATGGCAGGTTGTCGTACAGTGCTGATGATGATGTAAAAGTTATTTATTCAGTAAAGGCATAGGACATTTCCCATACACAAGTGGCCTAGTGGTACAATTTTTCCATTCAATTCAATTCAATTCTTAATGTATGGCTTTTGTGAAGATGTTTCACAACTCCGCCACTGTCACGTAGAAAGATAGGCCATCAAACGCAGAGAGTTACTTGAACTATGCCTACATGTCACATATGCCTTTAGTAGACAAAAATAGTTTTCGAATTCTATTCGAATTCATTCATTACCGATTATACACTAACTACATCATCCGTACTGTGAGGTGTCAAAATTATCAACTTATTTTAGACAAAGTATAGGTTGATAAGCAACTCTTTCCATAGCTATACCAATAAAATTCGAGTGATATTCTTTCATTTATCGAGTAATTGGTGGAAGTAGGTACATATAATCGGTAACAAACAAACAAAACTGCTCTGTACCGGTAGCGACAATGGGTATTTTATTAAGCTGGTTGCCATATCAAGATACATTAACACTCACCCGTTCGTAACCAGAAGTGCCCGGCAGTGGTATGTCATCAGAATCCTGCGAATCTGACCCCAATTTAGGGTTGGGGAAGCCTCCGGTATCCATGCTTAAAAACCTTTCAGGAACTACACATCGCAAAAACAGCTAGGTCCGCGCTTATAAGTCATAGTACGATTCTTCGTCTAAGTTATCTGTTATGTACAAGTAAATACAAATCTATTTCTATTTATTGAAAATTCTCTTTAACAAGGGTAATAATAATAACATTAACTAATAAGTCCAGCCTGGCGAAAGTGCCATAGTGACATGAATGGACAAGACATGTATGAAAAGGTCACTAGGAATAATGGTGTCTTATAATTTGTTCTTGGCCATGGATACTAGGCCATCAGCTGAATAAATATTTCTTCATCGATCCTTCTTATTCCGACTAAATGAGTTTTAGCCTCAGTCCAGGTCACACACAGTAAGTCACGGTCAAGTTATAATCCCTAATAATGAATAATTAAATTAATTTAGTCCTAATAATTTCGTGGCAAGTTTACTACAAGCTTCTTCGGAGTTTTGGAAACAACACGAAAGACATATTACACCATATTATACCAATTGCCCATACTCATGCACGTCAACTGGCACTTAATTAATAAAACGCCACTAATTTTATGCAGTAACACCCGAAAAAACAAGGTTTGGATAATAATAAGTACAATGCGGCGACATAATTTTTTCGCATTCTTGCCAAAAACTCTTGGAATAATGGTGCTTAGGTTAGTTATCTACTTACGCAGTCGCCAACCAAAGTCGCTAATCAATTTAATTGTAAGCATTAAATTGTGTTGGATATATTTGAATATCATTGCGTTTTGATGTATGTATAACGGGCTTAGTGTTAATAAAAAAGAATGGTTAATGGTTAAAGAGGTTTAACCACTTTTGATTTGGTTGTCAAAAATTGTTTGTTATAAGCATAATTTTCCTGTTTTAACCAAAATACCTAATTGTATCACGTAAAAACATGGTATTATCTGAATGAGACAATGAGTGTAACCTAATAATAATGAAAAAAATGAAAAGGTGTCATATATGTGGTATTAGATCCGGCCAGTCAAATGACCAAAAGCAAATCTTCCTGGCAAAATTTCCTTTGGATGAAGATAGGTAAGCATCAAAAACTAATTATGTAAGGCTGTTATAGAATAAGAATTACTTGATTTACAGTTTTAGCTTAAAGAATAAGGAATATTAAGAAAGTAAGCCATAAATAGTCTAACAATAGTGTTTGTCCCTTTTTTATCGACTGTCGATGCTTATTATTTACTTTTTTTTAAATGCGCTAGTGCGCGCGTAGTATTTGCGCTCATAGCGCAATAACAATAAAAATATATTTTAAAAAAATACAGGCTAGGAAGCAAAAATCTAATTTAAGAGGGACTAGAGGAGGCGGAAGCAGCCATATAATATAATAACGTCACTTTCCACGTCATCCGGGGAGCCATGAAAAGACTATATTTATGGCAGCTTGCAGTGCAGAAAGTGGTATTGCGACTCTGTATGAGACTGAGATGGAGCGAACAGCAAGATCGAAACACATGAAACCCTCGAATGACTCAATTTTAAATCACCGCCAAGTGCGCCAAGATAATTCTTGACCACAAGATCCTTGGGATACAACGACATCGAAGATGATGCCATCAGTGGATTGTTTCGGCAATTCGAAGACCATCAAAAAGTACAACCTGCATTAAAGACCGGAAAGTGGCCACGATAGAGGTCCTGGGCCGGGAGTAAGTGACAAAAATATAAGCAGAAGATGAAGAGATAGAGTCAAAAGAAAGCGACTGGGGAAACACACTATCTCATCTGAAACAGTCTAAAAAACGGAACTCTAAGCTACTGATTGCTTTCTTTGAAAAAAAACGGCCATCTACACTACTTACTTACTAATATTATAAAGAGAGAAGAGGAAAAGATTAGATTTGTTTGTTTGTAACGGATAAACTCACTAAATAAAAATAAAACAAAAATGGCCAAAAATGAAATGAAATACTTTCATATTCAATCATATTTATTTATTTGCAACTAAGTGTACAGAGATCTTAAATTAATATACCATACATTATCCCCTTACATTTATGTACCAAATTTATCGCCAAAAAAAAAAAAATATTCAGCGCTGCCATTACGTCAAAGTTATTTTTTAATATTTTTGTCATACTTTTTATTGGTATTTAAAAAAAACAAAATTGATTGACTGTTTATTTCGTTTTTCTCTATGGAACACCCGTCTCTTATTACGTAGTATTTACTTACTCTATGAATAAGTCAGTAATAATAGGAAAAGCACAGGGAGCCTATTCTCAAAAATGAGATATTTATGTCGATTTCGAGATTTCAATCTCGCATGAAAATCTCACAAAAACATACCTTTTGGTATTCTCATGGATGAGATGGACACATCTCAGTTATAATACGTTCCATTTCTTTCAACTTTAATTACGGAAAATCGGTGAAATCGATATAGTATAAATTAAATCCCATTCTTCTGATTATAAGCCTTGATTCATTAGATATCGTACTGTTCAATGTAATTAACTAGTTTATACTTATTATTATACTGTCTTTTAGTGGAAAAATGTAAATAACTAGGAATCAATAAATAAAGTGTCGTTCTTCAGTAGTTCAGAGTATTTGTGGAAAAAGGAACGTCAATGGTCCCCCGGCCCGGGTGAAAAAAAACTATTTGACATTTGACAGTTTACGGAAAATAATTTTAAAATAAACAAATCAACGTCACATTTTAATAAAAATAACAAATGCTGCTTTCCGTAATGCGCTAAAAGTGATAATATCGCGAATCCGACCAAATGTAATACTCACAAAATATAAGGGGTTTCATTTAGTCGAGTAATAACTGTGACTTTGGTCGGATTCGCGATATTATCACTTTTAGCGCATTACGGAACGCAGCAAAAGTTATCGACGCATTACTTAAAATTATTTTGAGCGGATTGCGGCTTATTTACTGGAATTGTGAAAATGACAAGCTACAGGGACGTGTGCCGTGCCTATGTGCAGAAGTACAACAGTTAAATATCCCGACAAAATGTTTATACACTTTCCTATTATATGTCCTGAACGTCGAAAGTAGTGGTTACAATTAGCACGCCGCGACCCGGTCTGATAAATGTGCGATATTATTTTGTGAAGAACACTTTGATGTAAGTATTTAAAAGAAATCAACTTACTTCTGATCTAACCAAAAATAAATTAAACGTAACCTAACATTTTGTACATAGGTAAAATCTAAAACATGACAAAAGTACCTATACTTATTCATAAATTTGTGTCACTTTACAGTTGCCTAATGATATGGAAAATTACATCCAATACCGTGTGATGGGTTCAGTCGCCAAAATAAGAATGAAGCCTGACTGTTTATTGTTTGCCATCGAAATTTCAATGTTGACCAGACACAATAAAACGTACCGCGTCGCCAGAGCCTCGATCAGCCGAAAGCAAAAGACGACGTATGGACGTAATACAAGAAATACTTGCTAAGGAAACTGAAATGCCAGCAACATCAGGCATGACAAGCGGTGAGTAAAAAAGTCATCAGCTCAATGGTTTAAAAATAGGTTTGTTAAGTTTATCTGTTTATAAGTTTCATCTGTAGTAAAGTTCTTAAGTAGGTAGTAGAATATCTTTGCTATATACCTGTTATATGTAATGTTATAAGTATTGTTTTTTTTAGATTTTTTGTCCGCTACTTATAAGGAAGACTGCACTAATTTTCAAGATCAGGTGACACAAGTATTAATGCCCTACGCAACTAATAAATTAATTCAAGATTAGGAGGAAATATGTAGAAACTTCTAGTCAAGCTAAGGATAATAATACTTCTTCTATAAAGACTTATATTACAACTACTGCAACATCACCTTTTAAAATAAAGTCTGGAGATGAATCAGCTGGAAATACAAAAATCAGGAGAAAATTACTCTTTAATGAAAAGCTGGAAGTGTCATCTTCGAACAGTTCATCACGATCAAGTCATCTTCGAACAGTTCATCACAATCAAAACAATCACAGTTAAATACTGACACTTCCCCATCAGTTCAGTCCTTAGTTACAACGACACCAACTAGCAGCGATCAATCTGAATTATGTGAAATAAAAAGGAAAATTAAAGCTGAATATCTATGCCGAATGTCAATTGAAAATACTGTATGATTAATCAAGAATAATCCAAGATATTATATAGATATACCGTTGGATTGTTCTTTTTTAAGACGTTATATACCCTTAAAACCATACAAAGCTACCCGATGAACACATATTATTACGTTTAAAAAAAATAAGACTAAATACACCATTTTCTGAGCTCAGAGATCAATTTGGCTTGTTGCTGTCTTATGCTAGTAAAATATTCATGAAATCTGTAGCTCTTATTGCAAGTGTATTGTATTAATTTATAATAAAATAAAATAAAAGATCACTAAAACGAAACTTACCTATTGCATTTAGACATAAGTACCATTATATCTATTGTACTTATCATTGATTGTCTCGAAATGGAAATACAAAAACCATCAAAATCTGTAGAGCAGGCTTTAACATGGTTAGAATATTAAAAAGCTAATACTGCCAAATACTTAATCAGTAGCACCCCAGATGCTATTATCAATTATATTTCACCTGGATACAGCGGGACCACTGATGTCTTGTTAGTACAGAACTGCAGCTGTTTCGATTGTTTAAAACCAGGTATGTCTATACTACACACCTGACCTGGCCCTGATCTGATCGGGACAAGGGGATGTCCTAAAACTGCATCCAGAACCACCGGAGGATGGGCAGCAGCATCCTCAGTTGACGGTGGAAACACTGCGATCCCCAAGCCGCCTGCGAAGTGTGGGAATTATGGCAACCCTCCCTATTAAGGGAGAGGCCTTTGTCCAGTAGTGGACGTCTTCTGGCTGATAATGGATGGATGGATGGTGTCTATACTTGCAGGTAGAGGATTAAAATATAGAACTCTTACTGCAAAGATAAATTAATTTAGTGACACCCCGAAGTGTCGCATCTAACTCTAAATTGACAAAACAGGATGTAATCAAAACAAAACAAAATAGTGCACAAGTGAGTTTAAGGATTCATATTGAGAGTTATATGACGTTTGCGAGAATTCTCTATGTTATCATTCTGTAGTCAATTAGAAAGTGATAAAATACTTGAATGAATGTGTTATTATTGCATGTGCACTGATAAACCTACAGGATGCTATAATTAAAAATACTTGATTTGCTTAGGTTTAATTCTTTTATTTGGTACTAATAGTTAAACATTTTCCTTCCAAAGAAATTCTAATTTACAGAGTAAATCTTTTACATAGTAAATCTTTTACATAGTTAGAATCATATTCTATGGGTTTAATTTAGTTAAGCGCATCTGCAGTTGCACTTGTGTGAAGTACTTAGCGGTGGCTTTGCTGTCCACAACATTTTCTTTAGTTTTTTATTCACTGGACATTTTGTTTCTATAACAGTATCACTATTTAAAGCCCCATCAGGTGATGCTGCTATCATAGGATACTTTTATTATATAAACAGGCCACACTGAGAAATTTCACCAAGTTGTAGTTTTAATTGTTCTTTTACAAGGTCTTCTAATTTTCGGCCCCTTTTCATAGCAACTCCACTCAATGTCAGGCACTTTTCCACCCATTAATGTTCCGATTAATGAGCCATCTGATGTTTTACAGCGAGTCACATGGAAAGCTTTCGATGTGACTAGCTTTATTTGTATTTGTTATTCTTGCATAGCGAAGCTCCTCCATGCTGTTCACATGTTAGCCTTTCTGCATCACCAACATTCTTTTCAGTAAACACTGGATGAATTTTGTTTATAAACTGATCAGTCATTTTCAGAATTAAATTTGTAACTCAAATAGTGCAATGAGAGCAACTGAAACACATCATCTTCATAATCAGGTTGATGTTTTAAAATTTGACAATTCAGCAATTTTCTTGTTTTACTTTCTTGTAAAAAGTCGCACAAGACATTGTCATCGTGTTGGGTACTTAAAGAACCTCTATTGTTACGCATTTCTTTGATTTTCATGTACTTTAGAGTGCTGCCACTTGAGACAGTAACATTCTGTGGCATTGCAAGATGGTTCCTCACTTCTTCTGTGAGTCCACATTAAGAAAGCCACTGCATGTTTGCAACACCTTTGGAGGCAGGGCAGTCAGCAAACTGGACACTTTGTACTATTCCTTCCTTTTCATCGAAGACTGAGTATGACTGTTGACGGACCTTATGTTCTGGACAAATTTTACGTTTTATTTCACACAAATTTGCCTTCCTCTTTAGCGTCATCACCGCGAACGCGACTGTCGCGAAGATCTGAAATTATAAATATAACCTAGTTAAAATCATTTCATAAAATGTTGACTATTTGAAGGAAGAATTATACATATCGACTTTTACAAATAAATTACACAATAATACTTTGTTTATTTCGGTTATTTTGTACTTACACGGAAGTTTTTGCATTCCGAAACTCGGCAGAGCAAAAGGCAGGATTATATGGAATTGCACCCTTCAATGAGTCTACTTTTGGCAGACTTGCACTATCAGCTTTTGTATAGCCTGACTTCATTTCGTGAAAGCAGGCACTATAGAAATTATGTGATTTTTCTCAGCAAACCGCGAAAGTTTTATCACACGACGTTTTATTTATTTTGTAATTGATTTTGTAATTTTGTACAATGTGACGTCACAAGATGGCCGCCCGCTTCGCCCGCTTTTTATTACCCACAGTCCCCCACAGATTAAAAAAGAAAGAAAGAAAAAAAAATATATGGCAAAAAAAATGTTTCTTTGTAATTTTAATGAATCCAAAAAACGAGTATATCCAACGGCGACTCAAAAAAGTAGACTAATCACTCGCTTAGAAGCGGACTCTAGCCTAATGTCAATAAAAATAGCAATAAACGGCAACAAATCGAAGCTTGAAAGCCGCGACACGCATCTCATTGGCTTCTCGACTGCCACCGACCACTCGTTGTATCTCGTGCGCTAGGAATCGTAAATATGTCGAACCATAGAGTTGAGAATGAGAAAACTCGAAAATATAGAGTTTTTACGAGATGAGATTGCATCTCATCTCATAACCACCGACAACTCGATGTATCTCGTGCGCCAGCAATCGTAAATATGTCGAACCATAGAGTAGAAAATAAGAAAAGTCGAAGATAGAGATTTTTTTCGAGATGAGATGGCATCTCACCTCTTGAGAATAGCCTCCCACAGACACGGACTGGCAGGGTCTCCAGATATAGTATGTCCCATGATATTGCACGCCACGATATTGCACAGCTTGATATTCGATGTACATGTACACCAATTATCATGCTGTGCATTATTATGCCGTACAATATCATGCCGTACATTATCTGTGTCGTACATTATTGCCTCCCCAGGGGTGTCTATTGCTGCGGTCCGTAATGCGCTAAAAGTGATAATATCGCGAATCCGACCAAATGTAATAGTCACAAAATATAAGTGCTTTGATTTGATCGAGTAATACTTGTCACTTTGGTCGGATTCGCGATATTATCACTTTTAGCGCATTACGGAACGCAGCAATTATATGCTGCGTTCCGTAATGCGCTAAAAGTGATAATATCGCGAAAGTCAGAAGTATTACTCAACCAAATCAAAGCCCTTATATTTTGTGACTATTAAATTTGGTCGGATTCGCGATATTATCACTTTTAGCGCATTACGGAACGCAGCAAATGTACAACATTATATTTGCCAACACGATAATGTACGGCATAATAATGTACTGTAAGCGATATGGTTGAGTGGAGAAGATATTACAGGTTAAAGGTAACCTTTACTCAATAGTTGTCGTGCCTCGGCTAGTCGTGTTATTCGGACCTAGAATACAGGTAACAGAAGGGCGCCATGCAATTTCCTTTTTAAAAACAGACAAGATTGCAAAAGGTCTGTTAAATAAAATAATGATTTTAAATTTAATAAAGCTTTTATTTAACTTTTAATTTGTTATAATATATTATGTGTCACAGGCACAAGGCGGAAGGCCTAAACGAAAATGAAATGTAAACCCAAAGTTAACGAATGAATTGAATATACAATGAGGTATTTTCTATGATGCAAAAACTGTAAACGTTACAGTAATAACAAAAATGAATTAAAACCTAAATAAATCTACCTAGTTTAGGTAACAATAAAGTTGAAGTAATGAAAAAAAATGGCAATAGTTAAACTTGACATTGCAAAGAAAACTAAATGCAGTACTTAGGTACTGCATTTAGTTTTCTTAGTTTTGTTTAGTTA
The DNA here is from genome assembly GCA_905404285.2 of Erannis defoliaria. Classification (NCBI taxonomy): domain Eukaryota; kingdom Metazoa; phylum Arthropoda; class Insecta; order Lepidoptera; family Geometridae; genus Erannis; species Erannis defoliaria. Next base: position 8,469,708 of record FR990091.1, on the reverse strand, counting down.
GCGAAAATTATTAATGTTATTTAACTAGCTTACACTGTTAAACTTATGAGTAATTAAATTAAATTAGTATAAACGTTGGAAAACCAACATTATCCAAACATTTGTATAGGTTAAACTATTCTATGAACGTTTGGCAAAATGACCGGTTTAGTTAAACCATACTTAGATCTGAGATGAAGTTATAATTAACCTAGTACGGAAATTAGGTCACCTGGATAATAAACCATGCCTGCAAATACTGCAATTTGTAAGACTAATCCCAGACGTGAGTAAGGCGAGCCCTGGCCGGAAAACTGGCTGCACGCCCCAAAGTAAGTACGCCTAGGTAGCTTTTGACCTCCCGGAAGACCGAAACTATCTGTAATAAACAAAAAGTATATCTATAAGAAAACATTCCCATTCTAAAAATCAAAATGGCTATCACAAGACTTCACAAGAAGCCACACCCATATTTTATACTTACTCGGAAATTAAGTTCAAGTATATATTCCTCAAATGTCACGGTCCACACCAACTTAGGTCATCTATCCTCTAGGTTAACATTACTTCACTGAAAATAACAATTGCCAAAATCAGAGAAAGAATCTAACAAACAAAATATCAAATTCAGAATGTATTACGCATGTGTGTAATCCAATGCACACATCAACTTACCTCTTTAAAAATCGCGCCACTACGCTTAATACAAATTGCTAGACGATTGGGCAAACATTCCAAACGATATTTGGGCTAAACAATACGCCCTAAAACGAAACAATCACTCCTTCTTTTAAAATTGAAAGTTCAAGACATGCTTCCAAGACCAAGCAGCACAAAAATATGTCTTCTCACGCATCACTTTCCAGTGAGGTGAAACTCCACAAACGATATATATCGACATCTTGAATTCAGTGTTCAATCCGCAATCAACCTAGTTCACAAGTCCACTAAAATCTAAATTCGTTGCTACTCAGCAATGATCTCCCTCGATATTATCTTGTTTACAAATCCACCTTATAAATACTCCTGAGTATTAGCTGATATCAAAACAAACTTAAACAATTTTTTTGTCGATAAGTCATGTTGATATCGAAAAGCTATTATGTAAATTTATAAATATTAATAATATTAAGTTGTGAAATGTGATTGTCTCATAAAACTAAGAATATTACTAAGTATATTATTTTATAGCAAAGTATAATAAGTACTGTATTTTACTAACACGGTGTCTGTTATAAATGTGTTGTATTATGTGTGTTTTAGATAAACCAATCGAGCTTCCGTGGATTCATATAAACCGAACATATTGTTATATCGCGATCATATAATATCTACAGTTTACGACACTATCAAGAAACGGACATTGGCAGAATTGTGACACTAGTCGCAGAAGCCATAAACCCAAGAAGTCAAGTCAAGTCAAGGCAAGAGCAGGCGTCGCAACTGATAGCTGTCACGCGGGAGTCACGAATTTTGGTGGAAAAAATATTAAATTAGTGCCTTTTCAGGCTAATATACGTGATTTAGTGCACAGAAGTGTTTTTCCGAGGTGGTGGTATAACATAACACGGTGAGTGGGCAGTAGTTTTAGTTTAACAGTGTAAACAAGGCGGCCTTTAGGCGTCCATTATGGAGCCTATAGAGCCAGACCCGCCGGACCCTCCAGACATTCCTTTCCCGACGCCAACCCCCGCAGGCTCTAAACGCCGGGCGGATATCATCGATGAGGCTTCTAATCATATAAAAAAAACAATAGTGGATCAGGAGATGGCTTCCGCCTCCATTCAAAATGTATATATGCATCCCTCCCTAGTTATAGGGATTAAACAATATACGCCAATGGACAAGGGTCCTTTCGTGGTTCACGTTTCCCGCTCTGAACCAGACCCTGTGGTAGGGTCTTCCATTAGACCAATTAAGTTTGGCCAATTGCTCTTCAAAAATAAAATAGCAAACATCTGCCCTGATGGGGTAAAAAAAGTGGGTAGAAATAAAATCTCAATCGAATTCACCACTAGCGACGATGCCAACAAATTCCTAGATAGCCCCCTACTAGAATCTAACAAGTATCAAGCTCAAATTCCCAGCTACAACATTACCAAAATGGGCATTGTTCGCCAAGTCCCTGTTGATTTGTCCATGGATGAGTTTGCCGCCTCTTTGGTCATTCCCAATGGGAGTAGTTATATCCTGAAAGCTCGAAGATTTAATAGGAAAGTCACAGAGGAGGGTAAAACCTCCTGGATCCCTACTCAAACAGTGGTCATAACCTTCCAAGGTCAATCCCTGCCACAACGAGTATACTTATTCCATACCTCCTTACCAGTAGAAGTATACCAGTTCCCTACCATCCAATGTTTGAACTGCTGCAGATTTGGACATGTTAAGGCCCAGTGCCGATCCAAGCCAAGGTGTTATCGGTGTGCACAGCCTCATTCAGGTGATTCCTGTGACATCGAGGAGAGCAAGGCTTCATGCCTGCACTGCTCGGGTCAACATTTTGCTAAAAACAAAAGCTGCCCTGAACAAGGGAGACAGAAGTCTATTAAGTCCCTCATGTCACTTGAAAATATGTCTTATGAGGAAGCTTCATCCCGATCCCCAAAGGTAAACAGGCCTTATTCTGAAGTAGTTCAAACCTCCGTATCCCATCCACAGATGTCACTTCCCCCACGAAGAAACCAGTTCACTGCCTCCCAACCTAGTATCTCCTACAGAAAAACTGTTCCCTTCATTCCCCGACCAAGGGTTCCACTGGAAAAATCATATGACAGAGTTGCACATCAGGCAATCATAGCTAATGAGACTTCTCACCTTCCCAATGGTTCTGCCTTATTTCAAATGGCAAGCTCCTCTCCCCTTTCCCAGGAAGATAACCTCCTGGAATTACTTACCTCCATGATCATCAGCATCATATCCAAGAACAACACATCCCTACCGTCCCACGTCGCCCAAAAACTTTCGCAAATCGCTTTACTCTCCAATTATGGATCAAGTCGTTCTCCAGTGGAACACCAGAAGCCTCCGTCCCAAGAAGCCTAGTCTTCTTCACCTAATTAATAAGTATCACCCATCAGCCATAGCTGTCTCGGAGACATGGCTAGTCCCTGGTTCCCATTTCAGGGTTCCGGGCTATTCGTGCCTCCGGGATGACAGGGATGATGGGTGTGCTGGATGCGCCTTACTTGTAAGACGCTCTCTTCCCTTTTCCCAAATCCCCCTTCCCCCCTCCCCCCCAGGTATTAACATTGTAGCTGCAAAAGTATTAGACATCTCATATGTGTCTATTTACATTCCCCATCCCCACTCTACTATGATTGCAGATATCCTATTCCAAATCTCTGCAATACATCCTCCCATGATTGTGATGGGTGACTTTAATGCTCATCATACTTCGTGGGGGTGTAATGTAGATGATGAGTTTTCCTGTTCCCTTTTAGAAATTTTTGATGAGGCCAACCTATGTGTTATTAATGATGGGTCTCCTACTCGCAGAGTAACACCATCTCAAAATCCTAATAGTGCAGTTGACCTCTCCATATGTTCTCCCTCCCTTGCCTCCCTCATTTCCTGGCAAGTTCTGCCTCATTCCTATGGCAGTGATCACTTCCCTATCATCATCTCCATGCCCACTAGAGCTATCCCAGCACGTAACTTTAATCCATCACTTAAACATAGACTATCCAATCCTAATTGGTTTGCTTATTCCTTGTCCCTTGATAACAGATTAGACTCTTTTTCTCCATCTAACAACTCCAATGTTTTACAAAATTATGATAAATTAGTAGAAGCTATAATTGCTAGTGCTGATGAGAACTTCCCATTGAAAAAACCTGTTAATTTTAAAGTATCTACTCCTTGGTGGGATGCTGAATGTACAGCAGCTGCTAAGAAAAGAAAAGAGTCTGAAGTAGAATACAGAACTTCTATGACGTTAATAAACTTCCTCGAATACCAGAAAAATGCAGCCAAAGCCACAAGACTTTTCAAAAAAAAGAAAAGACAAGGATGGCGTAATTTCTGTGAAAACTTATCTCCCAGAACTCCTTCGTCTGTGGTTTGGAAGCAAATAAAACGGTACCGAGGAGCGTTTTGTAACGATAGATCTATGAATGTTGATGCATCTTCCTGGATCGAGTCCTTTGTAGACAAACTGGCCCCCCCATCAGTGCCCAACATAGACTGCCTTCCCTCTGTTCCAAGACAACTCCCATCTGTTCATAGCCTAGAATCCCCTTTCTCATTTTCCGAACTCCAACTAGCGCTTAATGGCTTAGTGGATTCTTGTCCCGGTGCTGACAGTATTCCTTATTCCTTTTTAAAAAATGCATCAGATAAATGTAAAATATTCTTTCTAGAAATTATTAACAACTTTTTTGAACAGGGAACAATCCCCCCACCATGGAAATCACAAGTAATAATTCCAATTCTGAAACCTGGCAAGAATCCAGCTGATTCAAATAGTTATAGGCCTATAGCTTTATCTTCCGCTCTAGCAAAAACCACAGAACATATGGTTAAGCATCGTCTTGAATGGTTTGTAGAAAATAAAAGCTTGCTGGCAAAATCCCAGTATGGATTTAGGAAAGGTATGAGTACCATTGATAGTCTTAGTATACTCACAACTGACATACGGACAGCGATTATAAAAAAAGAATATCTTGTAGCAGTTTTTTTAGACATTGAGGCAGCATATGACAGTGTTCTTCTTCCGGTGCTCAGGAGTAAACTCACCCAGCTGAACATCCCAGAGAAGTTGGTTCGCTTCATAAGCAACATGCTCTTAGAAAGGTCAATATCCGTTGAAGTCCCAAACCTTTCGATGCCTCCTAGAAATGTCTGGAAAGGCTTAGCACAGGGATCTGTTGCTAGTCCCATTTTGTACAGCTTGTATACTTATGATTTAGAACAGGTAGTACTTCCTTTCTGTCAAATATTGCAGTATGCAGATGACATAGTACTGTATGCTAATGGGAAATCGTTAGAGGAAGTTGAAAAACAGTTAAACGAGGCTCTTGAATATCTCACATCCTGGCTCATTCAGCATGGACTTTCCTTATCAGCATTAAAGAGTAAAGTAGTAGTGTTCACAAATAAAAGACTTGTTCCTCCTCCCATTATCAAGATAAACAATGAAGTGATCCCAGAAGATAATAAAGTCAAGTTTCTGGGCGTGTGGCTGGACCGTAAACTGACTGGTGCCCCCCATTTTGATTATGTTTCCCAGAAATGTGAGAGAAATATAAATGTTCTCCGATCCCTATCTGGTGTGTGGTGGGGTGCCCACCCTTATACTCAGAAACTTATGTATAATGCTTTAGTTCGCAGTCACATGGATTATGGTTCCTTTCTCCTGGACCCTGGCAATAAATCTGGCCATGAGAAACTAAATAAAATTCAGTCTAAGGCGATGAGAATAATTCTGGGTGCAATGAAGTCGTCCCCCATTAATGCGATGCAGGTAGAATGCTGTGATCCTCCTTTATCACTCAGGCGGCAGTTCCTTGCAGATAGATTCTTCTTCAAGTTGGCTCAACGGGTCGGACACCCTCTTCTTCACAAACTAGAGTATTTATCTTCCCTATATCATCCTCGACGGTTGGCTGATGATGATATTCCATGTTTACTCCGTAGCTTCATCCTTCTCACTCGTCTTCCTAACCCACTTTTTCAATCCCCCATCTTACCCCTATATTCTACGCCTTATGATGCGCTAACTTTCCAACCCAACATCATATTGGACTTTGGAGTGGACAAAAACACCCCAGAAGCCAATTCCATATTCTGCCAGAAGATTCATTCTGAATACCAAAATTGGGTAAAAATATTTACAGATGCTTCTAAGTCCACTCTTAGTCCGGTTGGCGCTGCGGTATGGATTCCCTCTACTAGAATAATTTTAAGTTATAAATGTCCCTCTGTAACTTCAGTCTTCACAGGAGAGTCAATCGCTATCCTGGAAGCTATCCTATTTATTAAATCCCATAATCTTAATAATTCCATTATTTTATCAGATTCCAAGAGCTGCCTCCAAGCTATTCTCTCCAATTCCTTCCGTTCAAAAACCAGGTTCCCCACGATCCTGAAAATCAGAGAAGCCTTATTGGAATGCCACAACCGGGACATAAGTATAGTTCTAGCCTGGATTCCTGGACATTCAGGTATCCTAGGTAACGAGCATGCTGATTCCTATGCTAAGGTTGCTGCTCTAACAGGATCTCTCACTTACTCCCAAATATATTCACATGATATGTGCACAATCCTAAAACCGATGCTACATAAATGTTGGTCCCAAAAATGGCAGGTGTCTAAAATCGAAAAAGGAAAATTTTATGGAGATATTCAACCGGAAATCCCCCATAAACCCTGGTTTTTTAAATTCCAAAAGGTAGATAAAGTGACAACTTCTACGATATGTCGTTTACGTCTGAATCACTCCTGTACCCCCGTTTTTCTGGCCAAACTGAGGATTAGGGATCATTCCTTATGTGAATGCGGTTTAGAAGAGGGAAATGTGGACCACATATTTTTCAGTTGCCCCTTAATGCAGTACTCATTGTATGATGTTATCCCTCCTGAAATCCCTCGTCCTACTTCCCTTAAATGCCTCCTATCCCTCGTCCCCTCCCCTTTTGTAAATATTTTATGTAAATATATTAAAAACAATAAAATAAAATTATGATCTGTATATATTATCTGTAATTTGTAGTATATATATTCTTTTATATTTAGCGTCTAGTTGAATCTTGTTTGTCCATAAATATGTGCGTGTTCTGTGATTGTCTGTAGTTAGTCTAAATGTTTTTGTTGCAGAGGTACACGGGAAAAGCATTAAAACTCTGTGGCACATATTCACCGTACCTAAATTTCAAAACCGTACCCAATCTCTTCGCTTGACGGTCTATCTTTCTACGTGACATTGGCAGAATTGTGAAACACCCTCACAAAGGCCATTAAACAAGAGTTGAAGTTGAAGTTGAAGTCAAGGCAAACACCCGGAAATATCGGCCTACCCTATAACTAGTAACATATCAGAAGTACATCCATCAAAGTTGTTTACTTCGTGAATTCCCCAAATGAAGGAATTCTTACCAAAGTATAAATCCGATAAATTCAATCGATGAATTAAAAGCCCAGAGTTTCACTCAGGGTTGAGGAATACTGTATTTTAAAACATTAAATCCTAAAACAAACCAGAAATGGTACTAGTTCGAAGACTCCAGTGTTGCCATTTACATAAAATTAAATGTAGATTAAAAATGTTACAAAGTTGAAATAAGCGCTATCTAACAGAAATTGCCTAAAACTCAGCGGTCGATGACACGCCAGCCACTCGAACCTTTTTAAAGATGGTCTCGTCGCCAGTTCATAGATGGCACCACGCGTCATTTATTTACGTACATGTTAGTTACTGCTGATAACATATATGCACGTAACAGTACAGCATGATAATTGGTGTACATGTACATCGAATATCAAGCTGTACAATCCATATTGTACAATACTGGCCGTCCATTATCGGCTTGTGTCAATAAAGTAGGGCACTATAGTTTACAGCCAATAATCCGAGTATATTTCTCAAATTGACATAAAAAAAATAACCTGCTGCCTTATCATGTAACTTGATCGGGATTGCGAGGGGCTCAATATGGGTTGTATTTTGACATTTGAAACCAATACGAAACGTCATTCGAGGGTTAGCGATCGCGATCCAAATTGAATGAACATTTTCTTGTACTTTGGCCTAAAACCTCAGTAATCGGTATCACAGAACTCCGATGACAGCTGCCTAGTTAAATGCTCAATGACAGCTGCGAGCTCGCTTTTGCTGCGTTCCGTAATGCGCTAAAAGCGATAATATCGCGAATCGGACCAAATGTAATAGTCACAAAATACAAGGTCTTTGATTTGATTGAGTAATACTTCTGACTTTGGTCGGATTCGCAATATTATCACTTTTAGCGCATTACGGAACGCAGCACAGTGTCAAACGATAGAGGTAGCACGTAGCAATATCAAAACATAACAATAACTTTCAAGAAACAAAAACAAAAAGCATGTGTAATTTTGCCCTAGTTACAAGGAAATATGGGAAGTTTGTGTCACTAGGCCACCTGCCTATGGGAAATATCCTAAGCATTTTCTAGAAGCCATGCCATCTATAGTAAATTTTCTATGCGAGCCATGGCCGGAGCTATGTTGTGAGCTGCTGTGGACGGAGAACAAAGAATACTACATACGCGAGACTACCGCAATGGAGCGACGAATCTTAAGGGAGATAAGTCAGCATCTCACGATATCGACTATGGAGTTTACCGGCCACTACCGGCTGTGATGAGTTAATACCACTTTTGCTGGCAAGACAGCGCACAAGCGTTGTAAGGCCGGAGAAACGGTTGGGTTCCGATATTATAATGTACAGTACGTACTGTACTGCAGTGTTGCTCACCAAGAAGGTCGAATGAAGCGGTGGGTTCGTAGACGGTCTTCAGGTGGGTTTCATTTTGTTCCAACTGTCTTCAGGTGGGTTTCATTTTGTTCCATTGTGAGCTTATCATTTAGACAAAAGCATCATGGGTCAGCATGATTATAGTATAGAGAAATACAGGGTATCACCGCTTAATGATTTAATAATGTGAGCAAGTTACAGTTAAGTATTCCAAGAACAAAAGTAATATAATACCTTATGTAGGTATTTAACGTATGAGTTAATTGTTACACAATTACAATGTAATTTTTATATTATTATATCATGCTTAGCCAATATTTTAAAGTATGACTTTGTTGCTGATAATTGTAAGAGCATAATTTTTTTGTTATTTGAATAGTATAGTATAAGTAATTAAAAACAGACAAAAACTTAAGGCATGCCAACAAGGGATGGAGAGAAGCATGCAAAACTCGGAAAAATGTGCAAAATAATACAATGCTGCGACGTTTTTTTTCGCGTTCCCGCCAATACTCATTTGACCCTGAAAACAGGACGAAACGCCAAAAGACCGACGGATTTGCTTCACATAATTTCATTCGTTCAGGAAATCAATGCATTCGTTCGTTAACGATAGCGAGAGATATCACTACGTGATACCGATTAGCTTTGACAGTGACAAGTGACATTAATGACAAATCGCAATCCGAATCGCGATCCCGAACAGTTACATGATAAGGCAGCTGAACCTAACTGCTATACAAATAAGGAATTCGTGTACTTGTACATCAAATATCAGTCTGTACAAAATCGGGGTGTGCATTATTGAGCCGAGCCGGTAATGTACGGCATGATATTGCACGGCACGATATTGCACAGCATGATATTCGATGTGCATGTACACCAATTATCATGCTGTGTATTATTATGCCGTACATTATCTGTGTCGTACATTATTGCGTCCCCCGATAATGGACGGCCAGTCAGCGTTGCCAATTTGTGGGGAATTCCCCTAATTGCGGGGAATCGTGACTCGAGTGGGGATCAGTGTGGGCATTGGTTCTGTGCGGGGAATTTCGGATTTTACATTTTAGTTTAAAATATCTGCAACGCTAGCGGCCGGAAGTAGGAAATCAGCACAGTACCTATATTGTAGACATCCCTAAAATACGTAGGTACAAAACGTGTTAGTTTCATATATTTTGTCATGTGTATTGCAAGAATCTGGTACTTTTACCATCTTTGCTGTTTTCTTAGAACTGTAACTTAAAGCAGCTCTAAGGCAAAAGTGAATAGATATCTTCGAGATTAACGTGCTTCTTTCTCGGCCACACCATTGGCAGTTACTTTAAAACACGGGCCCATATAATAGATACCTTACAGACATACCTAAATATACATGCAAAGTTAGCTCGAATCAGTTAGCATCCTTTTAAGAGCATATGCTTTTTTTTATGTTTATAGGCTTACGTTTGATTGCCATCTCGTCTAATGATAAATGAAGATGCAGTCTACTTGTGCCAGTGCTTTCAAACCTACTGACTTTCGGTATTTCTACCGATTTTGGGCCTGTCCTACCGAAATACCGAAATGGGCCGATTTTTGAAAATTCCAAAATAGGATAGAAACTACGGTTTTTTTTAAACTATAAACCTGCTAATTTTGGAGGGCAAATCTACCGATATTGTATTTTCTCATGCTTTCATTCACCAATGCATCCGTGGAGAGGAAGTCAGGCCTTCGTCCAGTAGTGGACGTCTTATGGCTGGCGATGAAACAGAAACAAACAACACAGAGACACGATACATATTATAGTATCTTTAATGGTATTCTCAAATAACGTATGTACGGCACAAAAGCCTGAATAAAAAGCACAAAAAAAAAACATTCACATTATGTTTTACTTTTCCGTGTTCTGTGTAACTGCTTTTTTGTTTATACTTTTGCCACGAATATACTATTGTCTATTGTTATTGTAAAAACTGCTTGATTTTTGTATGTGGGGAATTGGTTTATTTTTCTCCCCAAATAGGCGAATTTCATCGAAATTTTCGGTGAATTCGGCAAACGGGCATTGGCAACGCTGCGGCCAGTATTGTACGACATGATATTCGATGTACATGTACACCAATTATCATGCTGTGCATTATTATATTATGCCGTACATTATCGTGTCGGCAAGTATCATGTTATAGACACCCGTTTGTGTTGGCGTTTTGATAAAATAACTTCTACATAATAAACTAGCTACATACCCTTTTAAAACAATATTATAATGTAAGAAGCCTTCGAAGATTAACACCAGAGTAACTTCTGATAATTATTCTAAGCTTCTGTACATGCTGTCAACTGGCAGACAATAATATTATTTATGTAGTTACCAATCTCTTACTGCCTTTAAGCCTTGCCTAGCACCTCACGAAGTTTTGTTCCAACTAATTTGCAAATACAAGCTAAAATATATAGACAGTGCTATTCCAATCCAAACTATCATGAACAGTGATGAAGCGCCTACTTATAATGATGACTCTGAATATGCAACTCCAAATATTCACGAAGACCAAAACAAAGAACACCCAACTGGAATAAGTCATTTAAACAGACAAGTTGAAACCGGAGATAAGCCATACAAATGTACAATGTGTGACTATAAAACAAACCAAGCTGGCTCTTTAAAATTACACTTCAGAACTCACACTGGAGAAAAACCATATGAATGTCAACTGTGTGAATATAAGACAAACCAGGCAGGTTCCTTAAAAACACACATGCGGACTCACACTGGAGAAAAACCTTATGAATGTCATATTTGTAACTATAGATCTGCACGGGCAAGTAATTTAAAAGAACACATACGTTCACACACTGGAGAGAAACCGTATGAATGTGATATATGTCACTATGTTACAACCGTGTCAAGCACTCTAAAACGACACATACGCATCCACACTGGAGAAAAACCATACAAATGTGAAACATGTGGTTACAAAACTACAGCAGCGAGTAGTTTAAAATCACATATACGCACTCACACCGGTGAAAAACCATATGAATGTAAAATTTGTCATTATAAAGCAGGACATGCAAGTCATTTAAGATCTCATATGCGAATACATACTGGAGAAAAACCTTATAAGTGTGATATTTGTGATTACACATCAAAAACTGGTATAAAGACACATATGAGACGTCACACTGGGGAAAAACCACATAAATGTGATATGTGTGATTATGGGACGCATAAATTAACATTTTTAAAGAAACATAAACTAAAGAAACATGAAACAATTGATGATGTGAAGTAGATTATAATTATTATGCTTACAACCAATCAAATCTAGCTAAGAAGAAAACGACAGCTGTCTGCAGCGAAATTCTAAAGCTAAAGCCCTATAAGCAACAAGTTATTTGCTAAATTGCATCAAATTAATCAGGTAGGGTTACCATCTGTCTGGCTTTTTTACCAATATGGAAAATTTAGTTGACTGGACTATAACCTAGGACCTGGATTTACTTGAGACCTGAGAATATCCTTAAACTGCAACCAGAACCACCGGAAAACGAGCAGCAGCGTACTCTTCGTTAATGGTGGTGAACATTCTGCGATCCCCAAGCCGCCTGCCAAGCGTGGAGATTATGGCAACACCCCTCTATTAAGGGGGAGGCCTTCGCACAGCAGTGGGCGTTTCATGGCTCATGATGATAACTAATACCTAGGTTACACTGGCCGTTCGCTCGCACACATGTTCCCGCGCCGCATCGCACGGGAAGAGTGTCTACAAATGCGTGTGGTGCATGCATCATAATTTAATTTAGTGACCAAAAAGGCCGTATTTTGTTAAGGATCGACAAGTTGACGGCTCGAACACATTGGTGGGCGCGGCTAAAAAGCATGCTCTCTTCATCAAACAAACTGTGGGAAAGGGAGAAAGAAAGATAAATGAGCGCGCAAATTATTTTTTGTCGACCTTTGGCTGCAGTAATGTGGTTGAATAAACTCTGAGTTAATTTATTCCAACTTAAGTTATTTGAAATGTTTATGGACTAAACTATGCCGCTTGATAAATTATTTTAGAGATTTCGTATTCCTTATGTTATTTATTTATGTCCAATGTGGCGTTAAAATTGAGCTAAAATACAAGATGTTTTCTGGCTCATAATTTTCATGTTTATTAACTTTTTACTTTCGTAATAATTTACAATCCTAGATAATGAAGAGATTAATCGATATAATACTTAGTCTTGGACCTACAAAATTACATAGTGGAGTAGTAATACTACCGCGTTTCTATGGAGAAGTGACCAACTTGTCTACTCTTAAGAGGATAGAACATTTGTACCATTGTGAATATTGCGACCCCCTGCTAACTTGGTTTTTTTTAGTTTCTGCGCTCAATTGTTGTAGTATAATATATGGGTAGAGGATACTTACATAAACAAGCAAAAAATGACAAGTTCCCAATAAATTTGGAGGTAAAGTTGCAACATGATGAGAGCAGTGAAAATCGTTATTAAATGTAGTAATTACGTGTGTATACATATTTCATTGCATTCATATATTTGTTCCCACAATTTAATTATTTATGAGAAGGCATTGTTTTCTATGGACTTTTAAAAATTTCGCGTTTATTGAGATGGTAACTCTACAATCAGGCTCTGCCTAGCTGCTGGCAGCTCTCTAGATTTAAAATAAGAGTCGAGTTTTAGCGGGAACGCGAGAAAATCATGTCGCTGCATTGTGTTATTTTCCAAAACTTGTGTTTTTTCGCGTGTTAATGCATAAAAATGATGGCGTTTTATTCATTAAGTGCTGATTTACGAGCAACAGTGTGGGCAAGTGATATAATGTAGTGAAACGTGTTGTTTCCAAAACTCCGAAGAAGCTTGTAGTAAAGTTGCCACGACTTTACTAGGCCATGATTGGACTTGACTGTGACTTACTGTGTGTGACTTGGACTGTGACTACGACTCATTTAACTGGTGAAAGAATGATCGATGAAGAAAAATGTATTCGGCTGAAGGACTGGTATCCATGGCCAGGATCTATTAAAAACAACAACAAAATAAGAGTTTTTTACGGTATTTAATCCATACTATTATGTATTTGAAATAGAAGTAAGTATTTATTATTTTTATGTACTATAAATTAATTTTATAATTGTTTCGAACAAATGTACTTTAAGATAATTACAATTAAGTATATTTTATTATTTATACAAAATATAAATTGTAAAAACTACTTTTATGCTAAGTAAACTAGTAGTTCTGGAATAGGTACAATTTTGTCATAGTAAGTTACCACAAACTGAGACATCACAACCATATAATTATGACGAATCTATTGACTCGTTTTGATTATGTTTTCGAATTAGTAACTAAAATTAGGTAGATACAGAATGTTTCTAACAAATATGTATCATCAAAATCAGTCTGTAAACAGAGCTGCAGCAAACTTCCCCCCATTTTGGGGTAGTTAATCCTCCAATAAAAAAATCTCCGACGACAAAAATTTATGAAATATTATAACCAAGTTTCTTCAAGATTAGTTGGAAAAAAATACGCCATGTACGCGAGTACTATCATATTGTATAGGTACATCTGGACAGGTGAAAGCATGCCAGTTATTTCGGTCCATTTACCATCAGATAAAATAACTGATTCTGATGCTACATGAAAACACTATTATTTTCATTGTATAATTTTTAAGAATAAAAGTATTTTGTATAAGTATATAAGTATAAAGAAAATATAAAACCAAGCAAATGAAACAGGTTTTCATACTCTTTTATCAGCTACAGTGATAATGGAATAGACAGGCCCGCTTGCAAATCGTTCAAAATTAACAAGTCAACACAATTGAGCATACCTAGCTAAAAGTATGCATATTACATTTACCAGAAAATAGAGATGGCGAATCTAATTACTGCATGACAAAAAGAGAACACATGTACATGTATTAGAAGTTTTTATTGTCGTATCGTAGATCGCAGAAGACGTCCACCGCTGGACGAAGGCCTCCCCCTTAGTAGGGAGGGGTTGCTATAATCCCCACGCTTGGCAGGCGGCTTGGGGATCGCAGAATGCTCACCAATGTTAACTCTCTCTCTCGGTGGTGAGTCACCACCGTTAACCGAGAGGACGCTGCTGCCCGCTGATCAAGTATTTTACTTGGCAAAACTAGAAGAAATTAAATATATATTTTTACATGGTTTAAATAGGAATCTACTGCATGAAATATAATTTCAAAAACTCTGATCAAAATAAAACAAATCAAATAATGTTTCAATAAAAAATATTCTTGTGGCGCCATCTCGCAGCGCTGTATTGGACCATCCGCTCAAACATGAAACTATGAGATAGAACCTGATTAAATCTGCGGCTAGCACGGAATCCCAAACATTAGTGTCTGTCCCAAACATAAACTGTCGTAGTTCACATTAAATACAGTATAGATGGCGCTGGCAGTTGAAAAAGGGATGCTATCGATTTTAGCAAAGTTCTTTGAATAGTACCTATCTATGGAAAAACCCCTTGATTGTTTTGTAAAATTTCAGCTCAAGATCTTTTTCAAGACTATCCTACTAAACTAAAAAAAGTCTGTCTTCTTAAAAGCATTCCAGAATAAGACACCAAGCTGCAAGAATAAGGTGGGAGGTGCGTATGGTGGCGTTTGTTAGTAAAGTGACATTTGACAATCGCCTAGCCAGTTTTTGTGGTTCTGTTGCTATGGTCCTTGGGTTCTGTATAATTATCTAGTTACATTTTGTCAAGACCCTTGCGTTCTGTAAAGGGTGCGTCGATGACGATGGTGTCAGCATCACTATGTCGGCTTCGTATTTTAAGATAATAATGTTAAAAAAAATGCGAAATAAAAAGAAGCTGACCAAAGGTGAACCCAATCCGGTGATAAAACTCAACAAATCTGATATAAAGAATGAAAATAGCCGCTGTCGAATTTGCTTGAACAAAGGAGTTATACCCATATACGGCGCAATGTTATCTCTTGATTTACCCAATGCCATACAAACCATAGGAGGAGTGGAGATAAACGAAAACGATGTATACCCGAAATATTTGTGTGAATACTGCCTTTCCCTTCTAAGAGGAGCTGTACTGTTCAGGAAATCAGCGAGGGAAAGTGATGAAATCTTACGCCAGCTAACTGTTCACTCAGATACTCCTGCTCGGAATGATGATGACACAGTAAGTCATTTAGAAACATCTAAAGAACGAAATGTAGTTACAGAACACAAATGTAAAACTAGCAAAGTAAAGTTTAAAACGTCTGAAGCGTACATGAAGCATAAACACACAAAAAAGCCAGAAAATATCCGGATCCAATGTAGAATATGCAGTAAATTATTAACTAAACAGCTCTATGAAAAGCATTTAGCGAGACACCAGTCCGCCTCACATCTGGTGTGTGAAGTATGTGGTAAACTTTATAGAAAGGACAACCTACTACGGCATTTACAGTTACACAGTAATGAGTTGCCGTTTCAATGCCAGTTGTGTCCGTACAGAGGGAGGTTTACGGAGTCTTTAAAGATACACATGAGAACACATTCTGGTGAGAAACCTTTCTCGTGTGACAAATGTGAGCTCCGGTTCATTACTAGAAGTAATCTCAACAGGCATTTGTTAACACATGAAAAGGAAAAGCCGTACAAATGTGTTGAGTGTAGTAGAGGATTCTATACACAACAGAATTTCGACATTCATTTGAGAGCTGACCATGCTGGTATTAAAGAATTTAGCTGTAGGGTTTGCAGCAATAAATATGGCACGAAGAAAGCGTTAATGAGACACGAGTTAAGAGTGCACAAAAGAGTTAAAATGGCTAAAGGGCGTATGCCGTTATATTTACAGGCTGCATTTCGGACTGGTAATGATGTCTCGGCAATAGTAACTTAAGTTTTGATTAAAAATAAAATATTTAATCCAATAAATAGATGTTTACTACTTTAATTCATTATATGTATGATTTCTTTACAAAATTGAATATTACAATTCACTAAAAATATTGCCCTTTCATTTAATAATGAATGAGATCAGATTCAGATAATTATACAATTGTATTAGTTGGAGATTTCTAATACAGGGTGTCCCAAAACTCGAAGATAAGCCAAGTCTTAATAGACTAACAGAAAAAAAATAAAGACTTGATTTTAAAACCGAGTATTTTGAAAAAAAATACAAGGAAATCTGCACCCTGTGATGGTCTATTAACTTTTGTTATTGCAAATCTTTATAATATCTATTGCCATTCAGCATGGTAATGCTGCCAGTATTGTGGGCATCTTTGCAACAGTGAGGGGCAGTTTATTAGATTAAATGCAACTTTACCTTATGGTTTATAAATTTATTGTATTAGACTATAAATATTATCCAAATTAATACATACAAACATTAATAAACCTTTTTTCAAGTTTATTTTTACTATGGAATCCTGAATCACGCTTCAGTAAATTGTAGCCATCAAAATTGCCTATATTTAAAAAACAATGCTTATAATAATTATACTATAAATACATAATAACTTATTTTTTTAAAATATTTCTCCGATAACTATTGTGACATATCACCCATTGCCTGCTTGTCGTCGACTTCTGGGACGTCGTGTATTTCAATACATATTTTCTTTACACAATAAAGAGTTTCTATTTATGTATAATACTGGTAGGTGTAGGCCTGTTCTCATTCAGGCCATCCATTTCGGCTCTGTGTGAACCTCCTCCGTCTTCTTACATGCTTCAATGTTATCTGACCGTTGGGTAATGTTGTCTGCCTCACGTCATCACCTCGTCTCACTGATACCATTCGGGAACTGCTTTGGTCCATCCACGGTCCATTCATTGACTTCTCGTCTATCTTCTATAATAGGTACTGAGTTAATATAATAATTAAAACATAGATTTCTGCTCAGTGACTTCCATCATGAGCTCGGATAGATCTTCACTTAGTTTCATTTCCATCATCGGGATTGCTGGGTCTGTAAAAAAACAGGTAGTTAGATTGTTTCCCGTTTTTTTTTTAAATGTAATACTGAACAAGAGTAATACAACATTATTTAGTAATTTATGGAACCGTAACAATGATATTTCTATGTTTTTAAAGCTTAAACAGGAAGAAAAATGATGACCAATGATACAACAATGATAACCGTAAGAGCGTTGCATACCCGGCTCAAAAATATAATCATAGTTAAACATTACTATTACATTACACCTAATCACTTCTGCTCATGGCACAGCCAATCGCAGAAAGAAAAAGCAAATGCAAAAAAAAATCCTTTCTTTTTTTTTTACAGGAGAATCCACTATCACAAACTTTATATAACACACAGTTTCAGTAAAGGCAAACCATTTAAAAAAAAACATACGGTGCTGGCAAGAGATAATGGCAGGGCACCTTTACCACCTAAATCAGGTAGATGATATCTAAAGTCAGCCCATCGAATTAAGAAACATAGGATATTGCATGTCGTAATTGAAATTCGAAAATAGTTGCACGTTTCAGCTACTCAAACAAATAGCAACTCTAAACTAAGAAGAAAGGGCAAAATGTAATGCAAGGGGCTGGTTGTCACGTTTCAAACGACCGCTGAACGTCGCCAAATTGCATGCAAACTGGTGCAGTGGAGTTTTAACTGTACCACGGTCGAGCGGTTGGTGCAAATTTCTCCGTTTCATTGATTGAAGTATAAAAGTGTTTTAAAGTTTAAATAGTAAGAAAAATTATGTCAGCAGGACTCGAACCTGCATACAAGCAATCTCTGGGTTTCTGTCCCAACTGCTTTGCTACAGAGGACATAATTTTTCTTACTGTTTAAGCTTTAAATTTTTCTTTTTACGTACATCGATGTTTGTTCTGTGTCTGGGTGTAGTATGTATTATAAGTATGTATTTACAAAAAAAATATGTATATAAGTATTCTATCAGCTATCTGGTTTCCATAATACAAGCTTTGCTTAGTATGGGGCTAGATGGCGCTGTGTGTAATAAATGTCCCCCAATATTTATTTATTATTATTATTATTATTATAAAAACATAGAAACATCCAAAGTATGGAATGGAAACACTTCATATTTATTCTTAGACAGTCTTATAGCTCAGTTGGTAGCATGTCTGCCTTCAGAGCTGTAGGGCGTGGGTTCGATACCCACCCAATGCAAACATTTATGTGACGAACATAGATGTTTGTTCTGTGTCTGGGTGTAGTATGTATTATAAGTATGTATTTACGAAAAAAAATATATAAGTATTCTATCAGCTATCTGGTTTCCATAATACAAGCTTTGCTTAGTATGGGGCTAGATGGCGCTGTGTGTAAAATGACCGCCAATATTTATTTTATATTTATATAAAAATATTCAGAAGTATAGAAGTGTTAGCATGAAGCTTTTTAGCTGTCAGCAGGACAAAGAGCAGTTATAAAACAAACCTAAATTAGTTTCAAATGAAACTGGCACCTCACTTTTTACATCCATCTGTGAACTGCTACCAACACTATGAGTTTCATTAACATCCGCAAACACATTAGTGAATAAAGTTGTCAGGTCAACACTTTCAATCTTCTGCATTTTACTTGACTTTTCTGTCTCCGATGGCCTTTTACGTGACACTATTTTCTTATTCTTTTTCGTGTCATCTGTTTTCTCCGTCAACACTCTGGTCACTTCTTTCCTGATAGTTTCTTTCACGTCTTCCGATAAATCAACACCACTATCGTAGTTTTTTACATATTTAGTTATAGGTTCATCGTCACTGGAATCATCATCATCATTGTCCGTATTTGTTTCTTGGTTGTAGTATTCTTGCCATTTCTTGATCATGTTGTCAATTTTTTTCTGCAATAGAAAGTATGTATCTTAAAGTAGGTTGGCAACTACAACATTTTAATGGTGGTTTCTGAGACAAACTAAAAAAACGGAATAGTGTAAGCTATGTCTATTATTGTCTTCGTCTAATGGACCAACATGTTTGCAAATTGGTACGTACAGTAGATGCCTTTTTCATTAAGTAATCAAAGTTCTTGTAACAGCAATGCATCTAAAGATAAACACATGACCAAGCCTGTCGCTCTTCTAATGGTGTCGTCCCAGTGAAAGTGTCCTTAAATTTTCAGTGCGAGAAAGCTCAATGGGGACAACGGGAAGGAAATTTTATGACTTCCCGCTCTCCCCATAATGGGGATAGCGTCAATGGGGACAACGGGAATACACCAATATTGTTAGACACAATGTCTAAAGCCATATAACTGTACAATATTCGAGACCTGTTCTAAAACTTGACGATATTGTCATTAGAGGTTGAACTTGGACTACGTTAGCACAGCACCTAGGCAGATGGCACAACAAAACAGAAAGTAAAGGCCAAAGTTAGCTAAGGAAGGCTATGGACGTTGATGAGGATGATCCAAAACAATTTAAGTTATAAATCGGCACCCTTATCATGGACGTTCGCGATTCCGATTGCGATAGCATGCCATCCTGCTCGTACCAACCCACTCGCGCCATGCGCCCTCCTGCTCGCGCACGCTCGCAATCAGAATCACGAACGTCCATGATAAGGGCACAGATTTCCATTTCACTTACGTATTTAGCAGGTGCCGGTATTCGTAGCATGAAATGCTGTGAGTGTGTCTCGGTAACCTCGCAATGAGAACACAGATCATAGTCGGTACATGTCACACATTTGTAACGAAACCCTATGACAAAGTTTCCACAGTTGTTGCAAGTAATGTTGGGATGGAGTTGCTTTTCATCATCAGAGGCTTCTAAGGTCTCTGAAATGTTCACATTAAAAGAACGTTAGCAAAGACGATGGATGAAGATTGTCTGATTAATTTGCTTATATTTTGAAGAATACATCATCATCAGCCAGAAGACATTCACAGCTGAACGAAGGCCTCCCCCCTAAATACTAAATATGGTGGGAGCCATAATACCCATGCTTGGCAGGCGGCTTGGAGATAGCAGAATGCTCACCACCGTTGAACGATGTTGTAAACGTGCATTTTAGGCCCAAGGATTATTGGATTCGAAGCATGCGAACATATATAAAACAGACAGTACGAGAGAAACATTGAAGTAATTTATTTATCCACACACACAAACAGTTTATTGACACTAAAGTACCTACTGAACTATTACAATACACGGAACTACGGATATTGAAGGATAGCCATACCCACAATGCGTAAGCTGACAGGATGCTGCTGTTTGTCCTCCTGTGGTACTGGGTGCAGTTTTAGGACATTACCAGGTCCTCACTTAGTCTTAATAGTCGTCATCAGCCATAAAACGTCCACTGCTGGATGAAGGCCTCCCTCTTTATAGAGGGTTGTTGCCATAATTTCCTCGCTTGGCAGGCGGCTTGGGGATTGCAGAATGGTCACCACCGTTAACCAAGAGGACACTGCTGCCCACCCTCCGGTGGGTCTGGTTGCAGTTTAAGGACATACCCAGGTCCAACACTTAATAGTAACTCATTAAAAAAAATGCTAATATCACAATGTTTCTTTGTACAGCCCTTTCCCCCCTATTCACAACTCAATCGGAATGGTTTCTATTCGCATTCGCAAACTGTACCTACCTTTGGTTTCACTTCCTGGAAGACAAAGGGTGGGTACCGCGTCCGCAACCAAGTGCTTATTTTTGAAGCTGGCATGCGAAAAATGTCTCGAACAAAATCTATACGTGATTCGCTTTTCAGGTGGTTTATTCAGAATATCAACCCTGCCAGCAGCTTCAAACCAATGTTCTTGACTGTAGAAAAGCAATGGAAAGTATGGTCAATATCATAATCCGCTCGTTGAGCAAATTACTGAAGATCAAAATGTATTCTGAATGTAACTCACCGATGAAGTTCTTTTGGTGCAGTGTAGAAATAAAGATGTTTGCTACTTCTACTATTTCGGCCGCAGCCGAAAACACAGCAGTAATTCACCATTACAATTTGCAACAATAATTGATCAGTATCAGTAAGATATTTGCGAAAAAACAAAATGTTTTTGTTTTCCAAAATGATGTCTATAATGGGGAGGCAATTATGTACAACACAGATAATGTACGGCATGATATTGTACGGCATAATAATGCACAGCATGATAATTGGTGTACATGTACATTGAATATCATGCTGTGCAATATCGTGCCGTGCAATATCATGCCGTACATTACCGGCTCGGCTCAATAATGCATACCCCGATTTTGTACAGACTGATATTTGATGTACAAGTACACGAATTCCTTATTTGTATAGCAGTTAGGTTCAGGTTATTTTTTTTATGTCAATTTGAGAAATGTACTCGGATTATTGGCTGTACAATATAGGGCCGTACTTTATATGCTGCGTTCCGTAATGCGCTAAGTGATAATATCGCGAGCCGATAATGGACGGCCAGTACTGTACGACATGGATTGTACAGCATGATATTCGATGTACATGTACACCAATTATAATGCTGTGCATTATCTTGATTATTATGCCGTACATTATCATGTCGGCAAATATTATGCTGTACATTATAGACACCCTCTATAATGTACAACATAATCAGCCTTACCTAAAATAATCTCGATTCTCTTAGTCACTGCTTAAACTTCTGTGTCCTTTTCTAGCACGTGCAACTTCACGTCAGAGGGAAGATGGCAGAGCATCTTAAGCAGTGACTAACGGTTGAAAAGTTTTTTTAAGTAAGGCCGAATATGTACGGCATAATCAGTGTTGCCAATGCCTATTTTACCAATTCCTCGAAAATTAAGGCGAAATTCCCCAAATGTGGGGAGAAAATAAGCCCAATTACAAAAAAAAAATACGAATATGTAAAATTCAAGCAGTTTATATTGATTTTTACTCAGACTTTGGGTAAAATCTTAAATCAAGTCGCCTTAATTGGGGGAAAGGGGGTGAAGGGCGAAGTAGGGGAGCGGAGTAGAGTCGCCCCCCACCATTTCTCCGGTACGTGGTTTTTTTAAATATTCAATGTTAAAGTTTTCGTTTCTGAGAAAAATCACCTTACCAGCAAAAAAGTGAACTGAAAGTGAAAAGTGAGTGAGTGGAGGAATGAGGGAAAGTGGGTTTTAGTAAAAAAAAACAAGCTTATCGTACTAATTTCGCATGTCGCCCAACTCGGTTCTGTCACTAGAAGAGACTCCGGGTGGGCTCCCGCCAGAAGTTCTTGCGGTCGCCCCTGAGTGTTGCAGCGCCACACTTGGCCTTCTTTACGCTACGGAGGTCGCCGGCTTTCTAGGAGACTGCTTTTTATATACACTCTAGGGGTGTCAGCCCCAAGACTAGGTGGAGTCGGAGTACTCTGCTTTGGATCTGTTACACATTTCGACCTAATCAACTCAAGTCAGGGTGCTCTGCGTAGAATCGTAGGATTTGACGTGTAACTTTGGTGTTATCAATAAACTATTTGTATATTGATAGCGGCGTGGCCTAGCGTTTCATTTCATGCGTTTTGACAGACACAAATTTAAAAACGTAAGAATTTAGTGTTTTTATTCCGTTTCATCCAATGGTTAGTCAGTTCCTATGTTATTGAATTTTTCGATATATTAAGAAAATAATTTTAAAAATTTCGTCGCGGCTCCGGAGGCTAAAATTGCATTCGCTCGAAATGAACGCCCTTGAGCCCCCCAGAGTGACACAATCTTAAAATTCAGGCAACTTGATATAAGATCCTACCACAGGCTTTTATGCCATACTTTTAAATTTAGCCTTTTCTTGTTTGTGTAAATTGTAAATACCATTAAAGTTGTATATCGTGTCTCAGTGTTGTCTATTTTTATTTTGATATTATTTATGTCACTGAACTTCCCTTCCACGGATGCGGTGGCAAATGGAAGCACGAGTAATTACCGGATAACAACTTTTAGATTTGAAAACAACAATCTTGTCTGGCAGGATTAAAACTTAAAATTAAGTTTAAAAAATCGGCAACTCTAACAGCTAGTAGTAAAAATTAGGAAATCAGCACAGTACGACCCGTATGTTGTCATCCCGAAAATACGTACACGTAAGCTACTGGGGGAAAGTATTCAGTTCTTTTATATTTATATTTAATATAAAATTCCCCACATTCCCCGCACAGAACCAATCCCCACATTATTCCCCACACGAGTCCGGATTCCCACAATTTGGGAAATTCCCCACAAATTGGCAACGCTGCTTAGCACTGCGGGTCGCTGGAGTTTTGGCGGGAACGCGAGAAAATGAAAAAATGAGAAATTGAAAATCATGTCGCTGCATTGTATTATTTTCCAGAACTTGTGTTTTTTCGGGTGTTAATGCATAAAAATGGTGGCGTTTTATTCATTAAGTGCTGATTTACGAACAAGAGTGAGGGCAAGTGACATAATGTAGTGAAACGTGTCTTTTCGTGTTGTTTCCAAAACTCCGAAGAAACTTGCAGTAAACTTGCCACGACTTTACTAGGGCATGATTGGACTTGACTGTGACTTACTGTGTGTGACTTGGACTGTGACTATGACTCATTTAACTGCAGAAAGAAGGATCGATGAAGAAATATGTATTCGGCTGAAGGACTAGTATCCATGGCCAGGAACTATTAAAAACAAACTGCGGCCGCTGCGCGTGATGACAGCGGTTGCTCTGCGGGCGCGGGGGTGGGGGCGGGTAGTGTAGTGCTCTCCTAGTAAAATTATTCTTTGGTAGTGCTGCGCCGGCATGCTGGAATCGTCTCGTGCGGTGTCAGGAATATTCCAGCACGCAGAGCTCACCACGTCACCTTCAGATACGCGTCCACTCTCGCGGGCCCCATGAAGAAAGGGTCTCCAAGTCGGTGGCAGATTCCATCCCCCGTCTCTATTGAAGTTTGGACGCTTGCTAATCTCTATCATAAAACTTTTCGCGTGCTAGCACTTTCGCCTTGTCAAATCGGATATAGTGCTGCGCGCCTGAGCCGAGAGAATGTTCAACCCTGAAATCGCGTAAAAAAAAAGTTGTTCCATACATTTTGTCCAAGTTCAATGAACTTTTTGTATGGAACAGCTGTTTTTTTCGCGATTTAATGGTTGGTCCCATAGGAAAAGTTGTTCACAATGATGAAAACAATGTGGTCGATTCTGACGGTTTTAGTTGACAGTTCTAAACTAACTAAAGTATTGCTGTCCTTAGCTAACATGCCTAGTAAAAAAGTGACAGCAATATTTAAATTAGTTTAGAACTGTCAACTAAAACGTATGTTTCCCCTGGAAATATGCGGAAACACTGGAAGATTGAGAACAGCGACGCAGAAATAAAAGCATAAAGTTCTAAATAATGGTATATTTTCAAAAATATCGAATTACATGACCTGCATTATCTATTTACAATAAAAAAACACTTAAATAAAATCATAATAATTTTCAGTATCGCCATCTTGAAGTCACTAAATAAAATAATCGATGTCAAAAAATTCTAATTTTCTATCCTTTTCCTTGTTTCCTTGGTTTCCTTGCATACAAAACTCTAAAATTATGTAGTCATTTTAATTCATATAATGTTTGACTTGAAATAGTGATGGGCAGATATAGTGACCGAAATATCGATACTTCGACATCGAATGAATCAAACGCTTTTACAAGTTTAGTGTAGTTTAGTTTTTAGTGGTAGATTTTTAGCCAGACGCAAATAAAAAAAACCCTACAATGTCTTGGTCAGTTACAGATTTTAATTTCATTTCAGATTTTCCATATTTTAGCAGCGAATTTGCCTATTAAGTGCTCGTGGTGTACTAATAATTTATATTTACATTATAAGCCGAAGTTATGAGCACGGAATCAGAGGACAAGTTATCTTTATTGCATTGAAAATACTTATCGAGTATAAATAAGGATAGCAATCCAAGCAAAACATGCTCCATCCGCGACCACACTGTCCGTGGCCGATTCCCACCTGTGTGGCCAAATTTAGTAATAAATCAAAATAAAACATTCAACTCCAGGCAAGAAAATAGCCATTTCGAAAACAGCGAAGTCTTTACTATCCCTATTTATTTAGCTATTTTCTAGCATTCCGTGCAGTTAAAAGCTTTTGAAGTTAGACCACATGAAATGTTCTACATTATCGTTTGATTTTATTACACGATAATAAAAATACTTGTTATAGTGACGTACATATCGATATCGAAATAAAATATATCGATATAAGGAAAACAAAGTACACATGAAGGTATGTAAATCGGCCAGTTTTCGTTACTAGATTTCACATAAGAAAGCGCACTGATATATGTGTCTAAAAGCGATCTGAGCTTTTTAATATAAAGTTATAAATTTTGCACTCCTTGATGGAGGTTGTCAAACGTCGACAAGTGGAGTATACCTTTATATAAAATAATTATATCTATGGTATAATTCAAACTATCATCAGATCTTCAGCTAATTATATTATGTTGTTCTAATTAAGAGTATTTTTGTGGTTAGGCTACATATCGATCGCGGCCACTCCACTCGTCGCCATTTATTTTTATTTACCTCTGATCTTCCTAACCTAACTCTTACTATCTAGTCTTGATTACAAAAACCAAAGTCTCTACGAGGTTTATCGATATAAAAAAAGCTATAAAACACTCGCTTTCAGTCGCTCTCGAGAATTGCATCGATATTTTTTTTCAATAAGAAAATGAACACTTTTTAAAGAGATCATTTTACGGTGAGTTTATAGGAAAACTTTTTTCAAGAATAAAGTCTGTTCTCAAATATTAAGGCTAATTAATAATACTTTGATGCAAGTCCCATTAAATTTAACATTTATTCTGCCATGCCATTGAATAGTGAGTTCTGGACTCAAACATTAACGTAACGTAACATTCAATAGTACCGCTGTCTCAGCAGATTGCTCTATCTATGTTACTTTTAGGGTGCTGAATCTAATATTTTTATCGATATCATCAAAACGGGTTGTTTAAATCGATATCGATAAAATCATTATTTCACAGCCCTGCAAGTATTTTCAGTTGGACGATATTTGAAGGAAATATTAGCATATCCATAACTTAACAATTTTGATATTTTATATTAATCTGTCGTATTGTAATGATATTATATATTTTTGTGCGTTATTGTTATATTTCAATTAAATGCGCTAAAATATTATTCCGTTTTGTTTTGTAGTTTGCTCATACCCTTTGTTTACAGATGAAATAGTTTATTTAGAGCGCCCGCATAAGAAAACCCGATAGAAACACCGGACGGTCGCGTCTGAAAACGCTCCGTGCATTAATTTTGTACTAGATCCCGCACACCGTAAGAAATTTCTCGTGGCGGCCATCTCACTCGCACCTGTTTATTGTGCGCAGTGTGTTACGGGAACAGTGTGCGGCCGCTCTTAATGTGGCCTTGCTTTCTGAATCAATTCCTAAGGATTCCATACATAAAAGGGTATCCTTTGGACTTTGGCGTTCGTTCTATCTGCCTATCCAACTCATTTGACACTTTTATAATATAAAACATCAAAACCGTACAACGTACACGCGCTCATTCAAAACATAGTGTATATTTCATTTAGCCCATACAAAATCTAATTACATAGCTTATTACACCTAAATAAGTATAAACAGTCGTACGTAAAGACCATAATATTTGGTCTCATACATTTTTAACATACAAATAAAAAAAGAAATTAAAAATAGTAAATACATCGAAAATTTCTATTGAACTGTTGTGCACGCTGGGAATATATATACTGACTCTAATTTTGTGTATAATTTTACTGTTTTATTTATTCAAATATGAATAAAACGAGCTACGATTATTCTTATAAATCAGAGTACTTTACATAATCTGGTGGAAACTTTTACGGTAACTTTACTTAGAAGTCAAGATTTTTAAGCAAGGCTGTAGGTATCTATATCAAAACAAAAGTTTTGTATGTACTATGTATGTATTTACAAAGATTATTCTTTCATCTACGTATGCGCACTTTCAATAATTTGTGCTAACCATACCATGGGGTATGTTTTTTTGGCCTTATTTTTAACAGGTTTTCACAAAACCTTTTAAGATACACCAAATAGTCTCTTGATATATTAAAAAATAACTTTAAAAAAAAAAGTTTTAAAATGCAATAAAATATGGCCTCTGTCGTTTATCAAAATAAATACGTAGAATTTTTCTTTACTTTTTTTAACTCCATGATATTATTTTTTACTCCTAGCACGCTTCTCTTTGGACATGATTAACGTTTGGTATTTTTTATACCAAAAATATTAAAAAAACAACTAACTAACTAAACTAGATACAAATCTATGCTACGTGGATATAAAAAGGTCAATTTAAAATTTCTAATATATTTATGCCGGTTGTACATTCTAGTTGAGACGGGTGTCTATAATGTACAACATGATATTTGCCGACACGATAATGTACGGAATAATAATGCACAGCATGATAATTGGTGTACATGTACATCGAATATCATGCTGTACAATCCGTGTCGTACAATACTGGCCGTCCATTATCGGCTCGTGTGTATAAAGTAAGGCCCTATATTGTACAGCCAATAATCCGAGTACATTTCTCAACTTGACAAAAAAGTAACCTGAACCTAACTGCTATACAAATAAGGAATTCGTGTACTTGTACATCAAATATCAGTCTGTACAAAATCGGGGTGTGCATTATTGAGCCGAGCCGATAATGTACGGCATGATATTCGATGTACATGTACACCACTTATCATGCTGTGCATTATTTTACCGTACATTATCAGTGTCATACATTATTGCCTCTCGTTGAGACAACCCGAAACCCTATAGCTCGGACAATTTACGAAGGCGCGACCGTAATTAAATGAAGGTACGGGAGCTCGCACATTCATAATTGGTCGGGTTGTAACGTCTCGGAGTGTCTTGGCAAGAATGTGCAGCCGCCATTACATAGACAATAGAAAAGTACTATGTAAAACTAGAATGGGCACTGCTGTAAAACAAATGAGTTAATTGTCTAACCTCTTTTCCGAATCTTTTATGGATAGAGAATTGAATGTCCATGACGATTCTACTTGGAGGTTTTAGCTCTGGTATAATAACCAAAGCGATTCTAGGATTAATTTTCTTTTTTTAGCAATGTTTTTTTTCAAGAATCAACGTTCATAAGTTGCCGGTCAGAATTGCCATATTTTTTTACTGTAGATAGCAATTCTTTCAATCTGGCGGTCGTAGGACATACACAGATTGTCGAAACGTGTTTATTTCTATCCAATTTTTTTATTTTTTTACTATTGAAGGATAAACAGACAAACGACATCTTTCCTGTTTGCTAGAAAGAGATGCATTGAGCCTTAGAGGGTATGTTTCTGTCACGCTCATGCGCATCATTGGCAGAGATGTATTTTCTAGTTGTACATAGAACATCTTATTATTTCGATGAAGTGGACATTCATATCAACTTACATGATTTTAGTGTTGGATATAGCAAAAATCAATCTGTCTCGCTTTGACCTGTATGAAGTAATGCTCTCTCTTTCATATGTTTTATTTACAATCATTAACAAGAGACCTTTGTTCTTAAGGCCTTGGTTTCGTGAGCTTATAAAGCTAGTAGTTGCCATAGGGCAACAGGGGCACCCTATGGTGTCCCTGCGACCCGGTACAGTAGAGAGCACTCACACCTCTCCTGCTATTAATTCGAGTTAATAAACGAGTATGTTATGAAATCGTTAATGCGTCTTTCATTGGCTTCCATACATAACTCTAATATTTAGTGCTAAAATATAGCTATCATTTTCATTGCAGCCCATTAGACAAGGACAAAAACACTTAAAAAGTTCAGTGCTGCCAACATTTGAAATCAGAAATTTTAAATTCACCGCAATTTGTATACAAAATTACAAATACTTAAATACTTATTTATTTAGGAAACATAAT
The DNA here is from genome assembly GCA_905404285.2 of Erannis defoliaria. NCBI lineage: Eukaryota > Metazoa > Arthropoda > Insecta > Lepidoptera > Geometridae > Erannis > Erannis defoliaria. The sequence continues at coordinate 8,440,423 of FR990091.1, read as the reverse complement.
CTATTTGTATTGCGTAAAGTAAATAAAAAGTAAATAGTAAGCGGAAAGCGATTTTCATTGTATTACAAAATCCTACGTTATTAATCTAGACAACTAATATTACTCAGTAACAAAAGTTTTTTTTTGTACATTACCAAAATAAATTGGCTTGAACTAGCGAACGAAAGTTAGTTAACTAAGAAAAACTGTAACATAGAAGAACATATTGGAAATGTGTGTTGGTTATTGGCTAGTTCAAATCGTTCCAGTAACATTTCGGAGTTAGAACGGAACTGGAATGTTCTATTGAGCTTTAGAAAGAGCCATCTTTCAGCAACCATCACTAGATGGCGCTCTTGCCAAAGTATTCGAACGCAAAAATAGGGCGTCAGTGCCAATTTACTTCATGTGTCACATGAAATACTAACGTCCACATCGGCGAACCACACAATATATATCCCTATGGGAGTTTTAGCGGGAACGCGAAAAAATATTTTTGCTGCATTGTATTAATTTACAATCACATAGTCGCTTCACTGTAGTGTGGACTTTCTTAAGAATATAAGACTTATTTTATCACCCGAAAACTTCAATTTCTTGAGACACAGGCAAACACAAATTGCGTAGGCAAAAGCCAAGAAAAACAAAACATATTCAAACAAGTCACATTGACAGCAGTTGATTTTGTGACGCCCTGTTTTAAGCCAACCACAAAAAGGCATAGTTGCAGTTTTGCTGCCATCTATCGAGCCAATCAGTCATTTCTTTTATCATCATCACTGAGAAAAGCACTGGATTGAATTAACTGGATCCAGTGACTGGACGAGTAGGAACCAGCCGTGACAAGCAACAAAACTTTGTATCAAAACACACATAACCTATAATAAGTCAGCTCAAGTCACCACTCGGGGGCAATGGCAAACCATTAAAAAAAAAACTACAGGCAATAGAAGAGTAACGAAGAGGAAAGTACCAAATATACAAAAGGTATCACTATCCTTAACAACTACAGTATAAGTTTATAACAAATTGTTCGTCGATCTGGGGCAGCAGGGACCGCGGAAGTACTGCTTGACGGAGGGGGCAAACTTCTACGGCCACCCCTTCCTTTCTCCGGCCCCGGCCTGCTCCGGTCAATTTACTGCAGTTATAAGACGAAACAGAGATGACTAGGTCAATCAAATTATCTGTCAAAGCTCTCCGACATTTTTTCTTACGTACAAGCGCTTTTTAGTTTAAGTAATAACAAAACTCTGTGAAGGATAGCACAGATATACTTTTACCAGGTAGTAAAATTGGATGGAGCGTGTGTTTGATTTAACATTTAAGGGGGGCATTTGGCCACCTATGCCCCACACTTCCGCGGTCACTGCTGGAGCAGCACTGTGGCTTTGTTAAATTATTGTTATACAGACCGTTATGTTAATAGATTTTTGACAGCTCACGCAAAGTTAACGACATAACATTGTAAAGCGTCTAGCAATTTATATCCCATAGAAATAAATACTATTGATCTAGCATTACCTCTTTACAATGTTACGTCGTTTCTTTGCATTAGATATAAATTTGCTAGACGCTTTACAATGTTATGTCGTTAACTTTGCATGAGCTGTCAAAAAGAAGTTAACATAGTGGACAGAGTATAACAACTTTTTAATGTTAACAACTCTTATGTATTAGGCCTTGAAGACTAAGATGTCGATCGCAATACAAGATTTTTTAGACATAACATTTTTTATAAAAAAAACGTATATTTTTCTGTCTGTCATTTATCCATCCTAGTTGGGCAGTTGTTTGCTAGCTGGAATTATTTCCGAACATATTGATATCAATCAAGCAAAATAACTTGTTCGTTTGAAGGCGAAGCAAACGAATCAAATTTCCAAAGACTTTTACGCCAATCAGATCTTGATCAAACGGTGGAATCAGTTTTTTTTTATTGTCGATAAGAATTTTTCGTCTCTTTCCGTAGCATATCTATCTAAGCAAGAGTGATAAGGACAGAAATAATGTCAATTACCAAAGAATTGGTGCCTTGGCATATAGCCACAACCTTTCGAGCATTCATTTTCAGCCTTGCTTGAGTTTTCTCTCGATTTAGCTCTAATAGAGCTATCGTGACATCAAATAGGTATTTATTATTAAGAACAATGTTATTATATACTATTGATATAAGTAAGTTCGTATAGGTCGAGTGGCCAAGCCCTATTGTCAGAGTTAATGTGCCGCCGAAGGCGTCTGACATGGCTTGACGGTTTTTATAGAAATATAGAACAAACAACCGGGTCCAACAATTTAAAGTGTCACCCGACCCACGGTAACGCTCAGAAATAAATACCACTCACTTTTGATATGAAAACTTTTTTTTTACTTTAACAAGTGATGAGACTTTCGAGACGCTTTTCTTCCTCCCCGACGTTAAGTGATAGCGCCGATTATACGGAAACCGAGAGAAATTCAAGACATACAATTTAATGAAACTTTTAAACTTTCGCTATTTGAACACATAACTATGTTTATCACCGGGACTTAAACGCGAACAGATAAATTTATTTTTATTTACGGCGACGTTTCGACCATGTTTCAATGGCCGTGGTCACGAGCTGACTGAAGAATGCGGGGTCATCTTGGTGAAAAATGAGGGTGTTGTGGTGTCCTACCCTCATTTGGTCTTGTTAAAACGTAGCGTTCACGTTATTTGTGCGCGATTAAAACCCGGTGATAAACATATTTAAATAAACAATGTAGTTTAATAAAGTTTACAATTATTGAGACAAACAGGGGCCTTACCATGAACGCTTATTGTGGGATCGAATAGCCTCAGCTACGACCGCGACCCGTATAGTGGGGCGATAAAACTCACAGTCGCGCAGCGTCGGCAGCTGAGCCTATTCGCCCCCACAATAAGCGGTTCACGGTTCGGCCCCAGGACACTAGCGATGGTAAGAGAAAGCACCTGCCCATGAACATGAACCGATCCTGTGAGTTCTGGGTACCAGAATTTCCGAGTAAAAAACTCCATAACATCACATTGTCGCTCCTTACTTTAAAAGGAATGCCGAGGTTGTGGTATGCCCCGACGAAATATGATAGATACCTGTTTGTCTTTACCCGACTCTGTGTCGGTAACCAATCCATATAGCTGGACGTATAGTTGTGTATTTACACTGGTAGGTTTATCCTTGGATTCACGGTTGAGCAGGTATTTAACTGTCTTCTAGTAGGTTGTGTAGCTCGGCGTAGTTCAGGATGGCACGGTGTAGAAATTCGTAATGTAACTGTGGAAGAAAAATAATGAAATAATACTTTCTTTTTAAACAACCGACTGCAATTTCGTTACCTGGATGACATCTTCATACTTCCAGTTATTTTGATTTAAAAACCAAACGACTGAACCGATTTCGATAAAATGTACACCTCTGATCACCTACCAAACCAAAAAGAGAATCATCAAAATCAATTCATAATTGGCGGAGTAATCGCGTAACATACATACAAAAAAAACAATATACACTACAATTGAGAACCTCTTTTTTGAAGTGGGTTGACAATAGATAAATAAACATTCATAGAACTAAACCGAGATAGCAGAAAGAATTAGTAATATGAAGTTGGGTGGGACTGGGCCGGAGTTATCGGTTCCCGAAGATTCGATACTGTTGGGGACAACGGGTTCTATTTTTTAAATGTAATGGAATGACGAGACGTTAAGCATTACGCCTGCCCACAACACTAGCAGTGCCAGAATAGGCATGATGACTACTATTTTTTTACTACCTCATAAAAAAGCTGATCATCAATAGAGGCTCTATTAGCTCTGTAGCCGCCAAGCAGTAGTGTGCAAGCATTACTGTTTCGGTTTGAAGGGCAATGTCACTAGAATTTCGGGGCATGAAGAGATTTCACGTCTAATATATCAGGGTGACGAACGCAATGCGGCTGCGACGCAGGATTTTGTTAGCAAGTTCACAAGTTCTAGGCGTGTGGCCTAATGTTTAATTTATGACAAATAACAGGCTTAGTGATGAATATAACTAAATACATTACAAATACTGAAAAAATAAATTGTATTGGCTGATAAATCTCTAGAGATATGAGCGTTTAAAGTTTTAGGTGGGGTAGAGAGGGGATGCTCTATCCCTTTTTCGCAAAGCACGTGTTAGTATAGCATTTGTATGCCGCGCCTGAGGCTTGACGTCATAGCTCAGTATAGCGCGCTCTCTGTCTAGCTTGAAATTAAAATACTTATTTATTTTTGAATAATTTTAAATTTTGTTTTCGTTGATAAGCTCTATAAAATTTGCAGTCATCATGCCTATTAGGGCTCATGAACATTTTTTCGAGATTTCATGGTTGGGTCATAGCACAGAAAACATTAAAGTGTTACTGAAGACTTACTCCCATACAAAACGAGTCTAATTAGTTATCTGGAATAGAGGTCTAAGTAAGGTTGTAAATAAACTATTGTCTATTGTCTACTCACGAACGTGTCGACGGTGCGCGCGCGCTGCGAGCGCACCTTCCTCGCGACGCAGCACACGTCGACGCACCTATAGTGTATATGTAAGGTAAGGCTGTACTCACGAACGTGTCGACGGTGCGCGCGCGCTGCGAGCGCACCTTCCTCGCGACGCAGCACACGTCGACGCACCTATAGTGTATATGTAAGGTAAGGCTGTACTCACGAACGTGTCGACGGTGCGCGCGCGCTGCGAGCGCACCTTCCTCGCGACGCAGCACACGTCGACGCACCTATAGTGTATATGTAAGGTAAGGCTGTACTCACGAACGTGTCGACGGTGCGCGCGCGCTGCGAGCGCACCTTCCTCGCGACGCAGCACACGTCGACGCGCCGCTCGGTGCGCAGCTGGCAGATGAGGACGCACAGCGCCACGAACAGCGCCGACCGCTCCGTGCCCAGCCTGCGACCACAGGTTCACATTAAAAAAATCGATATCAACCTGTGGATCTGGGTATGTTAGCAGCATCCTCTCGGTTAACGGTGGCGGACATTCTGTGATCCTTATTTCTGAGTTTTATTTTAAATTTTTTTGTTATTGGCATCTTACGTTATGCATTCTGCCAGAGTCATATATAAATAAATGTTCAAGTTTATTTATTATTATAAAGTCAAATAACTCATGAAACCACAGTTAGTCACACGCAATTAGTCAAAGTCTAGTCCAAGTCATGCCCTAGTAGAGTTGTGGCGACTTTACTATGAGCTTTTACGGAGTTTTGAAAACAACACAAAAATACATGTTTCACCACATTATATAACTTGCCCACACTCGTGCATGTATTCAACACTCAATGAATAAAACACCACCATTTTTTATCATTAATTCACTAGTTTAAGAAAATAATAGATTGCAGCAACATGATTTTTCCGTGTTTTGGCACAATGGGGATCCAAACTGTGACTTTTTCCGCTAGGTGGCGCATCGTCGATGCAGCCTTGTCCCAGTGGCCCAGTCAACTGACAATCTCATACATTCTGTTGTTTTTTCTACAATTTAATGGTTTTACTCTTGTTAGACACGGTTTACTATGGATAATCTACATTATACTGGTTCTTACAGCAATCCTTTGCCTTGTTAACTAAAGCTCTGTCCAGCATAAAATGTAAACAACTATAAGCTAACCCACAAATCTATTTCAGGTCGTCAACAGCTGCATAGATTCTTAAAACAAGGCAGAGTGCCCAGTATTTTTCCTTGGACTTGATTATTGACAAGGCCCTCATCAAGAGCATATAATTAACAAGAAAACTTGATGTTACCACATCCGGACCGCCGCTAGCGCCATCTGCGAAACGTTGCCTATGGGAACCTCATTATAGATAGAAATAATCGCTAAAACTTCTTTTTACTATGTAGCCAGGTAAGATAAGGATAGGGAAGTATGGATGGTACGTACTGGCAATGCACTAGCATGGTCCCCGGCGGCGAGGCGGCCGCGTCAGCCAGCTCCGCCAACCCGCGCGTCACCTCCGGCACGGCGCCGACCGCCGTCGGCCACCCCTGGTACTGCAGCGCTCGCACTGACTGCGTTGTCCCGCTCTGTGGACGACATTATGAACAATCAATAAAGAAATACCCGAAGAGTCGATTTTAGTACCACACGTGCGCGAGATAAAAAGTGCCTACCAAACGTAAATATTTTAATTATGTAAGATTACAATGGAATAGATTGATTAGATTAAATTAGATAATTAATTAGATTTGATTAGATTAGATTTTTTGATTGGATTAGATTGTAATGGTGTTTCCTACTTATATTATAAATTATGTCAAAGATTGCAATGTTTGGGTGCTTGGAAGTTTACGTCAAAAATCTGTCGACCGGCGTGTAGCTGTAATTCTTACTTGTACTTTGTTGTTGAGTAGCTGTATAAGTGAACTCACGTCTACTTTGTTGTTTTGGAGCCGGAACTGGCGGCGCGTGTAGTACGGGCAGGACTCGCTCTCCTCGTACTGCACGGAGATGTGTTCGTACGTGGCAGTGCCGTCATCCCAGTATCGGGGACACTTGCCGTCGCCAAGCTGAAACAAAATTAAAATACACATAATTTTTTATTATGACGGGTAAGGCAGACTATTGTGGCTTAATTGGCAAAGCAGTTGGGACGGAAACGTAGAGAATGCTCGTATACACGTTCAAGTCCGGCCAGAGGTGATAATTTTTCTTACTAAATATAAACTTTATAAACTTTTTTATTTTAATGTTGGCATGATATAAAAATCTGGTAGTAAAAGCGAACATACCTCACTGAGCATGACGATAGTGGCGACGTTATGTTCCGAGACCATCCTCCAGAAGTCCATGATAGTACTGGGTAGTGGATCTTGCGTTATGATGAAACTTTCTGAATTGTCGTATGCTGAAACGATTTTCAAAAGTTACTTATGTAACGCAGGGTTTATTAGGTGTTGGGAAGTGGTCACCATCACCTAAGATCCTAATTCTAGGCAAGGCACCGTGTTGATGCGTGGTGAGGGATGTTTCACATCATTCCAGTTTCAGAACATGTCGAACTGGGTCCTTGCGTTGAAACATAACTTTGTCCTTGCCTGGGTCTCATGGCGGTTAATTCGTGTCAATTTTGGCCAGAGTGTGCCGAAATCGAGGTAACATAGTAATATAAGATTGCAGAAGAAACATTGAGAATTAATTCCTGCCCCTTTAGAACGTTCCCCAAAAAAGAACCGGTCAAGCCCGAGACGAAATCGCGCACCGACGCTTCAGTTCGATATAATGTATCGTGAAACGGTGGACATCGTTCTTGTTCGGAAACTTTTATAATTCTAATTAAAAGCGGGGGCGGTCAGTTCTTGGATGAGTCCTGCACTAACGTCCCGCTTGGGGTGTATTGTGCATTCCCCCTACCAGCCTACTCAAAGCAACCAAGCTCCTTCAAATAACAGGGCTTGGATCGCTGGCACCTGTGTACCTGGTGGACCTGGGTATGTCCTAAAACTGCATCCAGAACCGCCGAAGGACGGGCAGCAGCGTCCTCTTAGTTAACGGTGGTGACTATTCTGCGATCTCCAAGCCGCCTGCTAAGCGCGGGGGTTATAGCATCCCCTCCCTATTAAGGGAGAGGCCTTCGTCCAGCAGTGGACGTCTTCGGCTGATGATGTGTGAGCCTACCAAAACCAACCAAGCTCCGTCTTCCCCTATTTCGCCAGGTGTTGTGGTACAGGCTTCATGTTGAATTTACTTTGTTGAATCCCGATTTTATTCGTATGTTTTCTGTGGCCTTGCAGTGCAATAGCACACGCTCCACGGTCTCCTAGACGGACCTGGCACAAAGGACTGCCCATACCCTTATAAACAGCGAAAGGCGACAAAAAGTAGCTAGCCTATCGGTGTTTTATCAGATACATTTCGGTGAGTGTGCTTCGGATTTACATGATCTTATTCCCCCCTGCTCATTCTTCTATCAGATAGCCAGGACCTCGAAAAAGCGACACTGTTTTATGGTTGATGTGGCCAAAAACTCGTACGAAACCGTTTGATTCCATACTACCACTTTCTTTATTCGAACTGATAAACAGTGGAATGCGCTGCCCGAGTGGGTGTTTCGCGAGTGAATCGGTTTCTTCTAGGCAAGCGTGCTCCATCGTAGGCTGCATCTTCGTTTATCATCAGACGCGACGGCAGTCATACGCAAGCCTATAAATCAATTTAAAAAGAAAGTGCGTGGTATTCTGGACCTAAAGCCCATTTGACATAGAGCTACTGTAGCTTACCTTCTATAAAGGACGCGTTGATATACGTCGAGTAGTCTCTAGTGGGTATGGGCGCGAGTATCACACGGTTCCTGTCGTAGGGCAGTATTTCCTGACTCCGGTTCTTAGCCCGCAGTTCTTCAGCCGCGCCCGCTGCGCACGATTTTAACGGCTCAGGTATCGGGCTGTTCAGGATTTTCTGTAGAAATATAGTAGATGATAAAAGATCAAATAAGATCGATTCAGTAGTAGTAATTAAGATTATCGCTTGGTTACAACCGGCATCATTCCGAGCAAGAGCCATTTTGTGGCAAAGGAACTACCTGAGTGTATAATAGGCTAGATGACTGGTTTTTATTTATTGTCCTATTAAAATGTGGCCATAAATATAGCTGATTAATGAAAAGAAAATGAAAATCTGATCATAAATAAGCAACCTATAAGCATTTTAATATCACGCTAGACAGAGAGACGAACAGCAAATCGTGACGTCACTTCTCTGTACGCCATATAAATTATATTCTGACAAGTAAGGCGTGACATAAATTTTTGTTTTGTGGGAAAGGTACAGAGTTGTCCCTACCAAAAACTTTAAACGTTCATATATCAGAACATTATTAACCGATTTAAATTATTTTTTCAATAAACATGCTATATTTACTTAAATTCTTCATCAAAGCGTAAATGGTTTCAACGATATAAACATCAGTCATCTACCCTATTTTGCTGTATATTTTGGTATGTTTATTTAACGCAAATATTAATTAGTAATAATTTTTACGTACTGCCTATTGTATTGAAGGGCATCGTTACTCTTGCTTCCATGGCGGTAGAGGACCTGGGTATGTCTTAAAACTCCACCTGGAAGCGGACCACTGGAGGACGGGTAGCAGCGTACTCTCAGTTAAGAGCGGTGAGCATTCTGCGATCCACAAGCCACCTACCAAGCGTGTGAGCAATGGCAAACTCCGCAGCCGGTCGGGATCTCCGTGTGGCGGTAGTGTGCGCACTACTAGCGCTCGGTACAGCACTGACCTGGAACTCGAGCCCCCTGGCGGCGTGTTCCGAAGCCGGTCGATGGTGGGCTTCATCCTGCACGCCGGGATCTCCGTGTGGCGGTAGTGTGCGCACTACTAGCGCTCGGTACAGCACTGACCTGGAACTCGAGCTCCATGAGGCAGGCGGAGCCCCCTGGCGGCGTGTTCCGAAGCCGGTCGATGGTGGGCTTCATCCTGCACGCCGGGATCTCCGTGGGGCGGTAGTGTGCGCACTACTAGCGCTCGGTACAGCACTGACCTGGAACTCGAGCTCCATGAGGCAGGCGGAGCCCCCTGGCGGCGTGTTCCGAAGCCGGTCGATGGTGGGCTTCATCCTGCACGCCGGGATCTCCGTGTCGCCGTAGTGTGCGTACTCTACTAGCGCTCGGTACACGAATACGTATTGTTTCTGTCGACAAATGCATAATTAAATTAATTAATATGGTATAAGATATTTATTTTCTTAAGTCTTAATTGTCTTCAGCCGGATCCACACCAGACGATCCAAATTTGGATCAATGATCCTGCGATCCGCGATCCGGGAGCGTAGAGCATGAATCATGGATCGTACTCGTCGGTGTTTATAGTCAGTTATTTTTGTGGCTGCTTTTGAAAAAAATATTGAAATATGAACATAATTGAATACGACGGCCGGTCGCCCGCAGCTGCTCCAGCAAGCAGTCCAGCCTCACCAGCTGATATAGCACTCACCAGTGACTGCACGAGGAAGTTCCTCTGGCGCCGCAGCTCGGCCACGGTGTTGAAGACGGCCGCGTGTCCCTCGGCCCGCAGCTGCTCCAGCAAGCAGTCCAGCCTCACCAGCTGATATAGCACTCACCAGTGACTGCACGAGGAAGTTCCTCTGGCGCCGCAGCTCGGCCACGGTGTTGAAGACGGCCGCGTGTCCCTCGGCCCGCAGCTGCTCCAGCAAGCAGTCCAGCCTCACCAGCTGATATAGCACTCACCAGTGACTGCACGAGGAAGTTTCTCTGGCGCCGCAGCTCGGCCACGGTGTTGAAGACGGCCGCGTGTCCCTCGGCCCGCAGCTGCTCCAGCAAGCAGTCCAGCCTCACCAGCTGATATAGCACTCACCAGTGACTGCACGAGGAAGTTCCTCTGGCGCCGCAGCTCGGCCACGGTGTTGAAGACGGCCGCGTGTCCCTCGGCCCGCAGCTGCTCCAGCAAGCAGTCCAGCCTCACCAGCTGATATAGCACTCACCAGTGACTGCACGAGGAAGTTCCTCTGGCGCCGCAGCTCGGCCACGGTGTTGAAGACGGCCGCGTGTCCCTCGGCCCGCAGCTGCTCCAGCAAGCAGTCCAGCGCCACTAGTGTGCCGGTGCGGCCCACTCCGGCCGAGCAGTGCACCACGCACGGCCGGACCACTGTGCTCGACCACGCTTCGTTCACTCTCTACAAACACGAGACATTCATGTTGAACCTTATTTATTAATTCAAGTGTCTAAACGTAGCCATTAGAAACATATCATTTCGTGTAGATAATCAGCTTACTTGATAGTCTGCTGTTGGATTTAGGCTTACTCTCGAAGGGCAATTGGACCATATCTACCACGCTGGTCCAGTTGCAGTTTGGTGGATTCACATACGACAACGAATTTCTCGTACGGACGAATGCAGGTGTTCTCACGATGTTTTCCTTCACCGAAAAGCAAGTGGTACGAAAATCCCTACATAACCTCCTAAGAGCTCATTGGTACGGGCCTAGGATTTGAAACCGCGACTTAACAATTTCAAGTCGAGAGGTCTCCCAACTAGGCCATGATTTGTTTCATACAACAAAATCTGTAAAATCTGTCTATATGCTAAAGTGGCTACTTTAGCCCCGCTAGGTGGTGCGAAAGGAAACTCTTCTTTCAAGCAGTAGCACGTAAAATCGTATACACACCACGAGAGCAAGTAAAGAAGCCTCAGATCTCTGTTTACATAAGATCTGAAACATTATTTACTTTTGCTCCCTAGGTGAGGAATCTACTATTAGAAAGAACTACTACACACAGACAAATAAGGGGGAAAGACAATAGGATATTTGACTACTATTGGGAAATTGTTTTAAATAATTCCTTACCATATATAATGCACACCACATCAATATTTCCTTGAGATCTGTCGTATTTTCGGTACAAATCGATGTGAAAGATTGAATGAGAAAAAAACGCGCCATAACGCGATTTGGATCACGTGACATATCTGACGTCACACCAAAGTAAAAAACAAGCGAAAGAAAGCGATCAAGGCATAGATCTAGTAATAGAAGGGGTTTATGTAAGAAATATCTGTGGTAACTCACTTGAAAATAGCTTAATTTCACTGTAATCGTGATGAAAATGCACGTTAGATCTCGTTGTTTACTTTGGTGTGACGTCACAAAAGTTGCCACCAATCACAATGTTTCACATCACGTGAGCAAAGATCAAAAAAAAATATTTCGTCGTCGTTTATATCAACGATTTTAGTCTAAAAATAAATAGATATGCTTTATTACGCTGCAATTTGTTAGGACTATATCAATTTGTAGCACATTTTTCCAATAGAGTCAAATAGCCTATTAATCAAGAAGTGTGTACCTTGATAAACTTGAGTATTGAGTATGCGTGCTCGGGCGCAGCGAAGTCTTTCCACATTAGGAAGTGGTACTGTTTCACTATTCGCGAGTCTGCGTCCTTCAGCTCTCGCGGCGACGTCGGCACGCTCCCGTCGCCAGGTTCTTTGCAATCTGGAAAGTTGTAGCACTTGTAGCATGATAGCCTTTGAAAGTGCCCAAAGTCTGGAGTTCTAAAACTATGACCAAGCAATGCTTTAGTCGCAGGCCACACAGTGGCATCGGGCGAGACCTGCAGGGCTAGCATGCGCACCGCGAGAAAATTTTCTCGACTCTTAAAAACAGGACAAGGCTACGAATCTGTATAAGTTTGTCTCGTTTTCGCACGACATAAAGACACGACAACATTTTCTCGCGGTGCGCATGCTAGCCCTGCATGGCACGGGCTCCTACTGCCTCTGTACTTTACGTTTTGGACGTTTTACTAGTAAGTCGTTTTGCCACTCAGGTCAAGACGTCGTCGTCACCATGTAGACGTTTTGCAAACATTGTCATTTACCCTGATAGTCCTTCTGATACGGTCCATTCAAATTTCACACTAAACACATTGCAATAAGACACAATTTTGGACACGCCCAACGACGTTCATCGGGCGGGGACGAGCCCGATAAAAGTCATTCGGTGTGTGCCTAATTTCAATGAGTTTGAAATAAGGCCAAATTTTATGGAATCGCAAGCCGCCCGTGCCATAACCGCGCCCGACGCCATTACTGTCACACAAATAGAGTACAAACTAGCTTGCACTGAATACGACTTGATTATAGTTATAGATATGTCTATTTTAAGACTTGTTTCCTATTGAAGTGAATTTTCTGTAAGTAAAAGACCCATTACATTATGTTATCTGTGGCTTCAGGTACTTCCCCTTGGGGGAACTCCACTGGGGGAGCACTCAATGGGGGGACACTGCGTTTTGTTTTCCGCTTGCTGGCGCATCGTCGATGCGGCAATCAACGTTCAATCTCTTACATTTGGAGATTTTTTTTTCTACAATTCAATAGTCTTACTCTTATTACGCAACGCAACGCAACGGGCAATGGAGAGAGCTATGCTCGGAGTTACTTTGCGCGATAGAATCCGAAACGAGGATATTCGGCAAAGAACCAAAGTTACCGACATAGCTCGCAAGGTTTGCAAGTTGAAGTGGCAATGGGCAGGCCACATCGCTCGAAGAACTGACAACCGATGGGGAAGAAAGGTTCTTGAGTGGCGACCGCGAACCGGAAGACGCAGCGTAGGAAGGCCTCCCACTAGCTAGGTGGACCGACGACATTGTAAAAGTCGCGGGCAACCGGTGGATGCAAATGGCAAATTGTCGTACAGTGTGGCGGTCTAAGGGGGAGGCCTTCGTTCGCAGTGGACGTCTCCTGGCTGATGATGACTTATTATTAGACTCTGATTACCAGGGATAATCTGCATCATATACTGGTTTGTACAGCAATCCTTTGCCCTGCTATTTAAAGATCCAACATTAAATGTAAGCAACTATGACCTACAAATCTATTTTTAGGCCGTCAACAGCAGTACCCAGTATTTTTCCTTGGACTAGAATAGGGACAACGCCTTCATCAAGCTCAGCTAGATATAAGCAACGATTAACAAGAAAACTTAATTTTGCCACATCCGGACCGCCGCTGGCGCCATCTGCGAAAAGTATTGCCTGTGGAACCGCATTAATCCTAATGCTGTTTTATTTTTATTCATCGAAACTATCTAACAGACGGAGGATATCTAATGTTGCATGTATGATGAAATAGTAACTTACCACCATTTCTTTTGGCGATGCCGTTGTTTTCGACGATAGGCTGACCGTCCGACGTGGTGGGTTGCTTAGTTATCCTCAGCTCTCGTACGATGTAATCAGAATATCTGCAAATTATCAGTAGAGTTTGAGCATCGATCAACAGAGAATATTTGATGCCGCTGATGTAATGACAAAATAGGGACACATTTTAAACAAATAGCAACTCTGAGCTAAGAGCTCTAAGCTGCAAATACAAAGTAAAAAAAAAGTCGTCACAACCCGATTGAGAGCCGAACTTGGCCGAATTACATACATGCTGCTGCACCAGAGAATAGACTATTTGACTCTATTGAAAAAATGCTACAATAGTTATTTATGAAACTAGTGCGGTAAGTTGGTTTTTACAAACGAGTAGACGACTTACCATAGTCACGAGTTTGTAAAAATCAATACTGCACGAGTGCTATACAACGTTTTACAACACATTTGCGAGAAAACAGATAACAGAAGAACAACAGATAATGAGCCAAACTTTATTATATCGGACGGAAAGTCGCAACCAAATACCTACTTGACACTGGCAAACGCTCAAAGTGCGATGCCATAATCCTCCTAGGAGGTAAGAAGAAAAAAGACTTCGTTCTAAAGTTCGTCTTCGTTAAAACGTTTCTAATATGAGTGTCTTTTCGTGTTGTTTCCAAAACTCCAAAGAAGCTTACAGTAAAGTTGCCACGACCCATCTGTCATGACTTGCATAAAGTCAACTAGCAGATTCGTTAAAAGTGACTCGAGAGTAAATTTTTACAATTCATTCCGCTAAGAATTCATAAGATGAACTGGTTTTAGGGGAATTGCATAATGCGGCCATTTTAGACCCCCTATTTCCTCGATCGAAGATTTTTAGTAAAACTGCTATTGAAAAAAAACATGATCAAATTGAGGCACAAAAAAGATTTACTTACCGTCGTTCACCTACGTGTTGTACATTGATATTTCCAAAAGCGCGCGCGCCGCGAATCTCGTCCGGCCAGTACTTTGAGCATTTTACCTGAACAAACAAATATATTATTAGGTCTTTACCTATGAAATTACCGTTTTGTATGGAATAAGTGAAAGTACTTATTTTTTCAAACTTTTTTATTTCTGTTATTCAAAGTAATCACCCATGCAATCGACGCATCTTTGCCAACGAATTGGCAGCCCTTCTTGTAAAAATCAGCTGGACGGGAGGCAACAAACTCTTCAAAGGCATTTTGTACTGCCTCTCGGGAATTGAATTTTTTACCCACTAAAAAGTTGTCTAAATTGTGGAAAAAGTAATAGTCGGTAGGTGCAAGGTCTGGTGAGTATGGCAGATGAGGGAGAGCTTCCAACCCCAGCTCTTGCAGCTTGGAGACTGTCTGTTGTGCAGTATGGGGTCGCGCGTTGACGTGAAGGAGCAGTGGGGACGACCGATTGACCAAAGCTGGATGCCGATGTGCAAGCTTCTCCATCATTGTCTCCAGTTCTTCACAGTACACATCTGCAGTAATGCTCATGCCGTTTTGTACAAAGCTGTGGTGAATCACACCCGCACTAGACCACCAAACAGTGACCATCACCTTTTTAGGGGTCATTTTTGGTTTAGGGCATTGTTCAAATGTAATGAAAATACAACGCTAATCAATAAACAAAAGACTGAGTTTATAAAAAGAATGTCATGTTTTTAAGACAAAATTAATTTGAATTCAGAATACTGAAGTACTTGAAGTCATTCCAAACTTTTTTTCTATTTGAAATGTACAGATGTACTTTATATTCAACGTTCTGACCGCCATGGGTAACTTCTAAAGTCAAATAATCTGGTGCATATCATCTGATGACATATAGTTGCAAGATCCTTAAGAGTAAACAAGCCGGTCACTTCTCCATAGAAACGGGGAAGTAATATTACTCCACTATGCAATGTTGTAGGTCCAAGACTAAGTATTATATCGATTTGTCTCTTCATTATCTAGGATTGTAAATTGATAAAAAAGTAAAAAGTTAAAAAACATGAAAGTTATGAGCCAGGAAACATCTTGTATTTTAGCTCAATTTTAACGTCACTTTGGATTTAAATATATAACAAGGGGTACAATATATAAGGTAGGATAATATATATAATATACAACAATATAAAGGGTACGAAAACTCTAAAATAATGTATTTAGCGGCATAGCGGCATAGTTTAGTCATTCAATCAAAATTTCAAATAACTTTAGTTGGAATAAATTAGTTCAATAGTTTATTCATCACAACCCTGTAGCCAAAGGTCGAAATGCAAAAATGTGCGCGCTCATTTCTCTTTCTTTCTCACTTTCCCACACTTTGTTTGATGAAAAGAGCATGCTTTTTAGCCCACGCCCACCGATGAGTTGGAGCCGTCGGGCGGTGTATCCTTAAATCGAATAATATACTATAGATACACAGTCAGTATAAAAAGAAAACCTCAAAATTGTCGCCTTTCGCCAATGGTAACTTTTTTGCGGCAGATAATAACGCTAATACAAAAATTGTCACAAGCGTATATTGTTTAATTTTAAAATGAACCTTAACGTCCTGTAATAGGGTTGAAAAACATTTGTGAGCGTGTAAAGCATTCGGTATCGAAGGACGTCACACGATTGGCGCGGTCGCACGCGACTGAGAGCAAAACAAGGCATATTACGCAATTATCCCTTGTTTTGAGGGTGCCGTTTTCGAGCGGCGATTACGTTAGATTTTTT
Organism: Erannis defoliaria; assembly: GCA_905404285.2. NCBI lineage: Eukaryota > Metazoa > Arthropoda > Insecta > Lepidoptera > Geometridae > Erannis > Erannis defoliaria. Next base: position 8,424,064 of record FR990091.1, on the reverse strand, counting down.
TATTTTAGATTGATTTTAGTCTGTAACCTACCTTGGAGTACTCTTCAAGATTGGTGAGCATCACGATCAGTTCCAGTCCATGTTCCCATATCATGCGCCAGAAATCGTTCACAGTGGTGTCCGTCGGGCCTTGCGCGCAGATAAACTGTTTCCTCTCCTGTGGGATAATCAACTTTATATTAATGTTGATAAGAGGGAAAGTGGCACTATGAAATAATGGACGTATTTGGAAATGGCTTAATTGAAAACTGTGTCCGTAGTGGACTTTATGTATATGTTGATAAGGGGGAAAGTGTTTGAGTGGATGTTTGTGGAAATTTTCAATCAATTTTTTTATTGATGTTGAACTTTATGCTTTTGACTATAAGGGCTATTGCAAAATTAATCAATAAATTGTATTATAGTGAACTTTTGAAGTTTATGCTGATAAGGTGAAAAGTGACATGTGAAACAGTGTACATTATTTGGAAATGGCTGAGTCGAGAACTGCATTGATAGTAAACTTTATGAACGTGCAGATAAGGGTGAAACTGCCATGTGCAAGAGTGGACATTGGTGATGGTGACGTAACTTACTAGAAATATCATAAGGAACAGTATTTTCTTGTGTGAAATAATGAGCTTTGAATGTATGATAATAAGACAGAAAGTGGTAAAGGCCAGGGCAACCACAAAATCACACATTGTAAAAATAAAATACGAAAGATAAATTATGTTATGAAAACTAGAGATGAGCTAAAATCACAATTAGAAGAATATGTAAGGAAAAATTACTTCTAAAAATAGCAATCTAAGGCGGAGTTTGAAGACGAAGCAAATAACTTTATTTATACAAAGCTAATAATTCGTATTTGAAATATTATCTATCTATTTGCCGCATGCGATACCTGATTAGGCTCCGATAGGTCCTTAGAAAGCAGAGGGACAGACAGACAAACACAATTTTATACATAGGTCACACAAAGCTAGGTTAGCAGCCAGAAAAGGTTCCTACCCAAGCGCACACTAAGCGGTTATCTTTTTCTAGATAAGAACATAGATTTGTCTAGTAGGAACAAGAAGGTATGTAAAAGCATCACTAGGCCATGTATCGGAATGAGAAACGTAAGATTTAGGCTATTCCATCTTTTTACCATCTACGGAAAAGATGAAATTTATGATTCTAGAAGACTATGTTTATGTTTTTGTTTTATTTATACGGGAATAATCACGTTTAATTAAATCGGATACTCCGACTACAGTTTCGATCAAATCCGGTGACCTTTTTCAAAGAGTGACAACAGAGCCCGACGCGCGTGCAGCTGCGTCCTGCTTAGCACACCAGTTGGTCACCGGATGTGATCGAAACTATAGTCGGAGTATCCGATTTAATTGAACGTGAGTATTCCCGTATAAATAAAACAAAAATTTGTCAAAACCACGTCAGTTTTTATGTTTATGTTCATAACTAAGGATTTTTTTAAATCATTTGTCTTTAGATGTCATCAAAAGACTAAGAGGATGTCATATATTGCAACTTGAAGGGCGGACATGAAAGATTCATACAGGATGATTCCCACTGTGGTGTCACCTAACAATCTTAAAATACAAAGATCTGATTGTAATACTAGTCGATTGCAAATATAACAAGAAAAAGAAACATTTTGTCTATCAATACCTTGTAAGATAAATAGGCCTTTCAAGGTAATCAACGGTATTTACGTGCCTGCGGGGCTAAAGTGGATACTTTAGCCGCTACGCGGAGAGAAAGGAACCACTTCCTTTCTGCAGCTGCACGTAAAATCTATACACACAACGGGAGCATGTAAAGAAGCCTCAGATCCCATGTATATTGTCTCCCGAGGCGAAGCCGAGGGTGACAAACATGATGAACCGGTGACGGCCTCAGATCTGAGATCGGAGAAAATATACATGAGATCTGAGGCTTTTAATTTTGCTCCTTATTATAGGTGAGTAATCTACAATAAAAAACGTTCATTCAAAAATCTTTTATTTAGGGAGGGTTATATTTTCTATACAAAAAAAAAGGAAATGAGAGACATTCCCTTTTCTTGATATCCAGGAAGAAAATAGGGGAATACGTTTACTTGTATCAAAGACTATAAACCCTGTTGACTGATCGTCCGACTTCTCTCATACGAAAATTAGTAGTTTAAAAACCACTGCTAGCCACTGCGAGTACGTCAGAATTTCATTGTATTTCATAACTCAGATTGCGTCATCCCAGTGATTGTCCAATCGCAAGTAGATAACGTTACCTCGCCTCCTGCCCGCAACGGTGAGTCGAGTTTGTAGGAGAAATTATGTTCACGAGCATCAACAGGCTATATGATCTGTGGTTTGTATGCAAAAACGCAGCACGGAAAACCTCTTTTTTAAATTTATTTATAGGGTTCCGTTTGACTGCCATCTCGTCTGATGATAAACGAAGATGCAGTCTACGATGGAGCACGCTTGCCTAGAAGAAACAGATTCACTCTCGACTTGAAGACACCCAGATTATAATTATCGGGGAAAACCCACTCGGGCAGCACATTCTACTGTTCAGCAGTTCGAATAAAAATCAAGTTTTTGGTATATCAAACATGAAACGGTGTCGCTTTCGAGGTCCTGGCCGTCTGATAGAAGAATGGGCTGGGGGGAATAAGATCTTGCAAACCACCTCTTAATGTTTACATTGTTTTTTTTTATCTCACCTGATATCCCATAACATAATTAGCGTTGATGTAGTCCGAGCCGGTGATGCCGTCTATCTGCAGGAGTTTGACCCGGGTCTGGTCGTACGCCTTGATGTCCGGGTACCGGTTCTTGGGTTGGTTCTCGCGCGCCTCCGACGCGTGGGTGGTGCGATCCGGGAAGCACTCCGGCAGTATCTGTAACAACTGGGTTCGTTCGCACGTTTAGCAATGTGGCAAGAAAAAACAAATAATACGCTTTTAAAAAAAAACAACAAACTTCAATTTCGAATACCTGGATGACATCTTCATATTTTCTAGTTTTTTGATTTAAAAACCAAACTACTGAACAAATTTCGATAAAATTTATATGGAACCACCTCTGAAGTATATTACCTAACAAACAAAAAAAGAATCATCAAAATCAGTTCATAATAGGCATGATGACTACAATTTTTTTATTACCTCATAATAAAGCTGATCATATCAACAAAAACAAAGTTTAAAATAATTCATAAATAAATAATTTCTAAGTATTTTAATTTCAAGCTAGATAGAGAGCGCATTATACTGAGCTATGACGTCAAGCCTCAGGCGCGGCATACAAATGCTATGCTAACACGTGCTTTGCGAGAAAGGGATAGAGCATCCCCTCTCTATCCCCACCTAAAACTTTAAACGCTCATATCTCAGAGATTTATCAGCCAATACAATTTATTTTTTCAATATGTGTAATGTATTTAGTTATATTCATCACTGAGCCTGTTATTTGTAATAAATTTAACATTAGGCCACACGCCTATTGGCGAAGTAATCGCGTAACATACATACATACAAAAAAAACTTACAGTCGAATTGAGAACATCTTTTTTTGAAGTCGGTTGAAAAATAATATAAATAAGGTTTTCAACGTACTTCAAAAAAGGAGATTCTCAATTCGACGGGGGGGTTTATTTTTTAAAAATATTGTTCTCTATTACTCCCCCCCGTTTAACAAAAAAATATTTTGGTGGTTATTTTTTTTGTTTGGTAGGTGGATACTTCAGAGGTGGTCCCATATAAATTTTATAGAGAGTTTAGTAGTTTGGTTTTTAAATCAATATAACTGAATCAGAAAAATTATAATGTCATCCAGGTAGGTGAAATACATTTTTAGTTTGACTAATATCTCTGAACCAGGTACAGTAGAACCCAAAGTATGAGTCTTCCCTTTCGTGCTTTTTGTCTTCTTTCCTCCTAAGAGGTGGCGTCGAAATTTGTGCATTTGTCAGTGTCAAGTATTTGATCGAATAAGGAGTTCCGAGTTCCTGGGTGTTGCAGTTTTAGGACATACCCTGGGTATGGAACCATCGGCAGCAGCAGATTGGTTAACGGTGGTGAGCATTCTGCGCCCCCAAGCCGCCTGCCACGCGTGGGGATTAAGGCAACCCCTCCCTATTAAGGAGTTCGTCCAACTGTGCACATTTTCTGGATAATGATGAGTTCCGAGTTCTGCGTTCACTGTGAACTACGCAATCGCTTGGATGACCGCGCCGGCAAAGAGAGCGAGACGTTTACCTGGTAAGCATCACGCCTGCCTATAACAGTAGCAGTGCTAGAATTGTGAACTTGCGAACAAAATCCTATTGGACCTGGGTATGTCCAAAAACTGCAACGAGTACCACTGGAGGACGGGCAGCAGCGTCCTCTCAGTTAACGGTGGTGATCATTCTGCGATCCCCAAGCTGCCTGCCAAGCGTGGCGATTATGGCAACATCCCTCTATTAAGAGTGATATCCTCCCTCCCTCCTTCCCTCCTTCGTCCAGCAGTGGACGTTTTCTGGCTAATAGGATAGGATAGGAACAAAATTCTGCGCCGCCCGTGCCTGTGCGTCACCCTGAGATATTAGATGTCAAATGTCTTAATACCAATTAGTTTCTCTGGTAACGTAATGCCCTTCAAACCCACACAGTCATGCTTGCACACTATGTCTTCGTACCAACCTCAAATTCTTTCTGGAAGCCGTAGTCAGAGTCGGCCTGCTTCTCGGCGTAGGCGGCGGCGAGGTCCTCCTTGGCGACGGGCGGCATGTTGGGCGGCGCCGACGGGCCCATGTGCGGCCGCACGCCCCACCCCGTGATGTACCTGCCGGGGAGCTTTCGTTATCGCATACAGTTTATACAATAGACAATACTTTATTTGTGACAAAAAACAGAAAACAAGAAATAAATTTTTTTTTGTCAGAACATTGTTATCCTAGGGGTGAAAGTAATTTATTTAGTCCCGAGACGGGGTTTGGCTAATAGTTCGAGGGACTAAAGAAGTCTTTAACCCCGAGGTAAGCACTGTGCTTTTCATTACGAATACAAGGAAACCAAAAATAAACTGACAATGGGAAATGCACGAGAAGTGCGAAGAAGATCATAATTCTCTGAGGAGAAAAAAAAAGTTGGAACATGGTTCAATAAAAATTTATGTGAAAATAAAACTAGTTTTTTTTAATAATTTGTGTGTCTGTCATTTGTCAACTGTCACTGTCAGTTGAAAGTGATTCTCCCTAGGGCTGAAATGTATTACTATCAACCCGCTCCTCAGGCAACTTCAGACCTACTTTCCGAGTATGAGTAATGAATCAGAATCCGTCAGAAAACCTCCCATTGGCAATAGATAATAATTACTCTTCAATTCCACAAGGATGACTTTGTATTATACAAGGTTACATGCTGACAAAGCTGAAGGAGTTGGATAAATCGTAAGTAATTTTACAAATTAAGGTAGATAAATATTTCAATAGTAAAAATGAATAAGACAAACCATTTGTACAATGACATACTTTCTATTGTTTTTTTTTTAAACCAATCTATCATAGTGTCTATTTATTATTTTACTAGTAATTACATTGTACTATTACATTATATTTTGTAGTGGTAGGACTCTACTGCAGAATCCGCCTGGAGAAGTACCACACCTTTGCTAGTTATTCAACCGCCAAGCAGTAGTGTGCAAGCATTACTGTTCTGGTTTGAAGGGCAATGTTACCAGATAAATTACTGGGAATGAAGTGATTTAACATCTGATATCTCAGGGTGACGAGCGCAGTGCAGTGAGGTGCAGGATTGTGTTCGCAAGTTTACAATTCTGGCACTGCTACTGTCAGTGGCAGGCGTGACGCTTACCACCAGGCGAACGTCTCACTCGTCTCGTCAATTGATAGGAAAAAAAAGGGTTTTTAGTATTAGCCCACCATAGTGATAATACTATAATAATAATAGTGGCAGGTTGGCGTACAGTGTGGCGGTCTAAGGGGGAGGCCTTCGTTCAGCAGTGGACGTCTCCGGGCTGATGATGATAGTGATAATATGTATATACCTGTACGCATCTGCAGGGGGTTGAGCTCTAGAGTATATACCTGTACGCAATCGGCAGGGGGTTGAGCTCTAGAGTATATACCTGTACGCAATCTGCAGGGGGCTGAGCTCTAGAGTATATACCTGTACGCAATCTGCAGGGGGTTGAGCTCTAGAGTATATACATGTACGCAATCTGTAGGGGGTTGAGCTCTAGAGTATATACATGTACGCAATCTGCAGGAGGTTGAGCTCTAGAGTATATACATGTACGCAATCTGCAGCGGGTTGAGCTCTAGAGTATATACATGTACGCAATCGGCAGGGGGTTGAGCTCTAGAGTATATAACTGTACGCAATCTGCAGGGGGTTGAGCTCTAGAGTATATACCAGTACGCAATCTGCTGAGGGTTGAGCTCTAGAGTATATACATGTACGCAATCGGCAGGGGGTTGAGCTCTAGAGTATATACCTGTACGCAATCTACAGGGGGTTGAGCTCTAGAGTATATACGTGTACGCAATCTACAGGGGGTTGGGCTCTAGAGTATATACCTGTACGCAATCAGTAGGTGGTTGAGCTCTAGAGTATATACCTGTACGCAATCTGCAGGGGGTTGAGCTCTTGATGCGCGTGCGGCGGCATCTTGCGCGAGCGCCGCGTCTGCCGGATGCAGAACACTATCATCAGCAGCAGCACCAGGGCCGCCACGGCGCACGTAGCCTGCCAACACAACCACATAATATATAATAATAGTACAGAAAGTACACTCCGCATTTTTTTTTAATAAATAAGGACTCTATCTACGAGGCATTAAAGTATAAATTCAACTCGCATACTACTTAGTTTTTTTTTGTGACAGGTATCATGTTATGCTTACTATATTCATCTTCCGCTCTGTTTCTATCACGTAGCTCTATCTCGCACGACGCGGCACGTGTAACGTTAGGGTTGTCTTCTTGATATTTCAATCAAAAAAGAATCGAATTTTATTTGTGAACAATACGAAAATCTACTAAATAATTATAGTAATTAATAGTATTTCGCACAACTATTAATACCTATAAAACCCTAAAATGCTATATGATCAGAGGCTGTGATATTTTTTACGATAATAGGCTAGATTACTTTTTTATTGTCCTATTAAAATGTGGCCCATAAATATAGCTCATTAATGAAAAGAAAATGAAAATCTGATCAAAAATAAGCAACTTATAAGCATTTTAATATCATGCTAGACAGAGAGGCGAAACAGCTAAAACGTGACGTCACTTCTCTGTACGCCATATAAATTCTATTCTGACTAGTAAGGCGTGACGTCATTTTATGTTTTGTGGGAAAGGGACATTGTTGTCTCTAACAAAAACTTTAAACGCTCATATATCAGAACATTATTAACCGATTTAAATATTTTTTTTCAATAAACATATTATATTTACTTAAATTCTTCATCAAAGCTATTGGTTTCAACGATAGAAACATCAGTCATCTACCATATTGCGTTTTTGTATTTTTGTGACATATGCTATCAATTAAACGTTACCTGTAGAGCGATCTCGACAGGCGTGGCGGGCTGCGGGGCGAGCGGCGTCGGCGCCGGCATCAACACGTTCACGTAGTTACTGAACATGGGCGGCTCCTCCGGGATACCCGCTGACAAACAAACGACACTATGATAGTACATTATGCACTAAGGGAATAAAGCAGTGTCTTACGTCGCGGGCGGCATGTTGAACCCTGAGCGTAACGAGGGAGTCTAGAGTTATATAGAGCCCTGAGTGAAGCGAGGGGTTCAAGCTGCCCAAGACGAAGACAGGCTTTATTCCAGAGGAGCATACTCTACTTTTCACACCTTCTGCGAGACAATAAGAAGCTAGGGCTCCATAAATTAACAATCACAGGACCAAACACCGTCTTTTGTTTCACATTCTTTGTAAACGCACCTTTTTTTTGTGTTCTGCTTCTGGTGGCCAGTTCGATCTTCGAACAAACCTCTTTACAATGCCATATTTTGGTATTTTTTTACTTAGAGTTTTCCACGAGTTTCCACACAAATTTGACGTTCCAAATTCAAATCACTTTATTCCTTAGGGAGTTTCATACAACTTTATATCCCTTAAGAGATAATGCCTAATAATATAATGCACCTAGGGAGCAAAAGTAAAGAATGTCTCAGATGTCGTGTATATTGTCTTCTAAGGTGTATATTAGGTTCCTTTCGCTCCGCGTAACGGGGCTAAAGTAACCACTATTGTCCCGCAGGCACGTAAAAGGGTTTTTCACACCACCTGCTCGACAATGTCCAATTACATATAATGCAACCTCAACATAAAGTAATGCATTATCTCTTCATTATCAGCCAGGAGACGTCCAATGCTGGACGAAGGCCTCTCCCTTAAAGGGTGGTGTTTCCATAATCCCCACGCTTGGCAGGCGGCTTGGGGATCGCAGAATGCTCACCACCGTTAACCGAGAGCACGCTGCTGCCCGTCCTCCGGTGGTACTGGATGCAATTTTAGGAAATACCCAGGTTCCTATAAGAACACTATAGTGTGACCGTTAATACGTCCTCGCCCGCGCGGTACATTGGCGCAAATTGAGGAAGGAGCGGCCGGCATGCGGGCAAGCCTCATTTAATTGTGACTTGACTGTGACTAAGACTCATTTAACTGGACTCTATCAAAAAACTTTTTATGTATTGCGGCATTTGCGGCTGAAGGACTTGTAATGGATACAATGGCCACGAATAATAAGAGAAAAAAAATACCACGGTAGTTTCCTCTGAAGTACTACAGTATTTAAAACTATTTGCGATGGTAGCGCTCCTATTGCATACACTTTTTTGCCAAGCATACAGGCAGGATGCGGTCAAAGGTCAAACCTATTACGAATAAAAAAAATATGATAACTAAATTCACTTACTTATAAGCTCGACGAAAAGTGTATAGTTGGCCGTTGGGTCAAGATAACCATCTACTGGGTTTATCTCTATATCCTGAGTCTTAAGTCCTAAGTCTCTGCAAATATACACATTTAAGCGTTAACCAGCCGGTCACTTCACCATAGAAACGGAGTAGTAATATTACTCCACTATGTAATGTTGTAGGTCCAAGACTAAGTATTATATCGATTTGTCTCTTCATTATCTAGGATTGTAAATTGATAAGAAAGTAAAAAAATTATATACATTAATGTTATGAGCCAGGAAACATCTTGTATTAAATAAAATAATAATAAAAAACAGGACGAGTACGAAAACTCTAAAACAATGTATCAAGCAAGTGTGTGTAGTTTAGTCCATCATAATTTCAAATAACTTTAGTTGGAATAAATTAGTTCAGGAGTTTATTCATCACAATCCTGCAGCCAAAGGTCGACATGAAAAAAATTGCGCGTCCATTTCTCTTTATATCTCCCTTTCCCACACTTTGTTTGATGAAGAGAGCATGCTTTTTAGTCACGCCCACCGATGAGTTCGAGCTGTCGGACAGTGCATCCTTAATAAATAAGTCAAAATGTTCGCTAAGAAACAGATGATTTCTCAGCAACCGCCAGTCCGTGTCCCACCTAAAACGCACGAGTGCAGTTTTTTATGCAATGGAAGAGAAGAGCAAGAAGTTCGCCTGGTGGTAAGCATCACGACTGCCCATAACAGTAGCAGTGCCAGAGTTGTAAACTTGCGAACAAATTCCCGCGCCGCACTGCACTGCGTTCGTCACCCTGATATATTAGAAGTCAAATCTCTTCACGTGCAATAATTTCTCTGGTAACATCGCCGTTCAAACCGAAACAGTATTGCTTGCACACTACTGCTTGGCGGTTGGATAATTGTTAAAGTGTACTTCACCAGGCGGATTCTGCCACTACAAATTTAAGGTGTAAGGACAAATAATAGAAAACCAACCAATTGCAATAGGCTAGATGACTGGTATTTTTATTGTCCTATTAAAATGTGGCCCATAAATATAGCTGATTAATGAAAAGAAAACGAAAATCTGATCAAAAATAACCAACTTATAAGCATTTTAATATCATGCTAGACAGAGAGGCGAAACAGCAAAACGTGACGTCACTTCTCTGTACGCCATATAAATTCTATTCTGACTAGTAAGGCGTGACGTCATTTTTTGTTTTGTGGGAAAGGGACAGAGTTGTCTCTAACAAAAACTTTAAACGCTCATATCATCATCATCAGCCATAAAACGTCCACACAAAACGCTCATACATACCACTCATATATCAGAACATTATTAACCGATTGAAATTATTTTTTCAATAAACATACTAATTACTTAAATTCTTCATCAAAGCTATTGGTTTCAACGATATAAACATCAGTCATCTACCCTATTACGGCTAATGTTTTTTTTTTTACATTAATTATTAAAAAACACATCACCCAATATATATGTATCTAGGTTTGTAACACCAGGCTCTTTATTATAATAATAATGGTTAATGTAGCGATGCGTATACCTATGGGTACATGCGATGGGTTTAGATGTAGTAGTGCAGACAACACAGAAGTATGCATCGCCGCCCGCGCTCCGCGTCCGCCCCGCGCGCCCCGCTCACGTACCTCCCTCCGCACGCCTCGCCCCGTTCGAAGAAGACTCACTCCGGCGACACCGGCGCGCGCGTAACATTATTTACATCGTCCTGCCTTTATATTTACGTGCTACTCTCTGTATACCGTAATTATATACTTGCTATTGTTACAAGAGTACTTTTACTTAGAGTTAGAAGTGTACCTAACACCACCGCCGAGCAGCCACAGGACCCCCTTTTTACATTAATCTTTATAAGAGCTCATAAAAGATCTATTTTACATTTCTTGATTCATAACATCCCTACAATTGCTTTCAATTTGACGTAACCTTGTAAGGAGGTAATGCTAGAATGAATGCTAAAACGAAATTATTTGTATGGGATATAATTTACTAGACGCTCTACAAAAGTTAGGTCGTCATCTTTGCATGAGCTGTCAAAAAGCGATAACATAATGGACATAGTATTGTATTAACCTGTTGGATCCCACTAGTGGACAAAAGCCCTGACAGAGAAGTAAGGATTATTATGTACCAATAAAATAAAATAAATATTCACACTTAGGTCTTTTACGAAAGCCTTACAGAAGATTTACCAAATAAGTTATAACTGATGCCCATTCATGACTTACCCGTCGTCATCGTTCCTTCTCCTCCTAGAAGGTACATTTGGTTCTGAGGGGATCATAATACTAGCGTCGTCTGTGCTCATGTCGTCGTCTGTGGAAAAAAGAACGAATAAATGAGAAACCTTCGCAATTTGCTGTATTTTATTTATTTAAAGTAAAAGATAAACTGGCTCGAGAAAAGGATAGCGCTATACACTACTGCGTGCAGTTACATGTACAAATTGTAATGAATAAATGAATAGTAAAAAAAAAACGTAAATGCCAATTGCAACAAAACCACGAAATAAAACACAATTTTGTATTGTGCGATACTAGAAATTATAATAACAGTATCTATAGTCACTTGAATATGCATCAGGCCCATACAGAAAAAATTAAAAACGATTAAACGAACTTTTTTCGATAATTTTATTACGGTGTCTAGAAAATTTTATAAGCCGCGTTTTCCTATCGATGGATAAAATAGTTTAGAATAACACCAAAGTTACACGTCAAATTTCATTAAGCATATCACAGAAAATAATCACTTAATAAAATGAAATAATACTTATAAAAATACTAGATCATAGAATCAAAAATTATAAATCTAAACATCAAAACCCTAAAACTCATACTTAAGTCGCTGACAATAGCTGATCCTCCGCGCGACTGTGATCTCTGTCTAGACCTATTACATAGGTAAACAAGAGAAGCCGGCGCGCTTGCGCCCCGTTTCGTACAGTAATTTTGATGGAAAATAATTAATTGCAATAAAGTTACTGCGTAAGAAAAAAAACTAGTTTAATAGTAAGATAGATCAAAGTATTACACATAACCTTTGTTAAATTTGGTTATGTGTCTTCATACAAAAATACAAAGAAAAATTTACTTAGCAATTCGTTTCTAGAGGTTATTTTACGATTTTTTTCTATCGAGAAAATTATTCGCAAACGTGTCTTCGAAACAATAGCCAACTAGACTAGATTAACATTAAATTTTTTCAGAGCTGTCAAATTTGTACATTTGGCAAAACATTAACCCGAATGAAGCCAATTTGGGTGCACTCATCCTATTAATGAGATAAATATAATCAAAAAAGCTCATATTTTTCAACTCAGGCCTTTAAAAAGCGGAGAATTAACTGAATCTAATACTAAAGAAGTTATTTAAATCAGCTCGTATAGTTCGGAAATGTTTTTTGGAAGGAGACAGTCTGTTACTTTTTTTTATACAATCAAGTGACGAGACGAGCAAGACTTTCGCCTGGTGGTAAACGCTTCCACTAACAGTAACAATGTAAGAATTGTAAACTTGCGAACACAATCCTGCGCCGCACTGCATTGCGCCTGTCACCCTGAGATATTAGATGTTAAATCTCTTCATACCCAGTAAATTCTCTGGTAACATTGCCATTCAAACCGGAACACAGTAATGCTTGCACACTACTGCTTGGCGCTTGAATAACTGGCAAAGGTGTGGTACTTCCCCAGGCGGACTCAGCAGTAGAGTCCTACCACTACATAACTACTACTTTCTAATGAAACACGTGCTATCATAGAATTTGTTTAGAGTCAACGTGGCGCGTGTTTGTAAACTGCTAACTCACCGAAGACTGTAGTAGTAGCGGGAGTAGTAGTCGAGGTTGTAGTAGTAGTAGATATACTGGAGTTCCTTTTCTTCAAGCAACGACGACAAGCAACGGATTGGAACGTGGGATCGGACGCGTTGAAGTACACTTTATTGTCACCCATCACTAGCTCCGAATCGGCCGGAAACCCTTTGCTGAAAAGTGAAAGTGAATTTCAAATGTTTTTTTTCTTTATTATTGGCATCGCACGTTGTGCATTCTGCTAGAGTCAAGTATATGAATGTTCAAGTTTATGTAGTATTATCAAGTCAAATATGTCATGAAACCACAGTTAGTCACACAAAATTAGTCAAAGTCGAGTCCAAGTCATGCACTAGTAAAGTTGTGGCGACTTTACTATGAGCTTCTACGGAGTTTTGAAAACAACACAAAAAGACACGTTTCACCACATTATATCACTTGCCCACACTCGTGCATGTAATTCAACACTCAATGAATAAAACACCGCTATTTTTAATCATTAATTCGCGAAAAAACACATTTTAAAGAAAGTAATAGAATGCAGCGACAAGATTTTTCCGTGTTCCCGCCAAAACTCAAAATGGATTAGTGAATAATCAAAATATAGTACATTATAGTCCGGTCACTGGGAGAATGCGTCTTATGTCAATAAGATTACGTGTGAAACTGGCGACAGCGGTTTTCCGTACAATAGGCTAGATGACTGATGTTTACATCGTTGAAACCAATAGCTTTGATGAAGAATTTAAGTAAATATAGTATGTTTATTGAAAAAAAATATTAAATCGGTTAATAATGTTCAGATATATGAGCGTTTAAAGTTTTTGTTAGAGACAACTCTGTCCCTTTCCCACAAAACAAAAAATAACGTCACGCCTTACTTGTCAGAATAGAATTTATATGGCGTACAGAGAAGTGACGTCACGATTTGCTGTTTCGCCTCTATGTCTAGCATGATATTAAAATGGTTATAAGTTGCTTATTTTTGATCAGATTTTCATTTTCTTTTCATTAATCAGCTATATTTACGGGCCACATTTTAATAGGACTATAAATAAAAAACAGTCATCTAGCCTATTGCTTAACATTGTTTTGACAGCCGCTCTAACCTAAGAAGTAGGGCTTTCGGTTATCTGTGGTCCTACCAGTACAAAAACGTTATACTTACTTGGAGAATACGTCCGTGATATAGGCGCCTTGTTTGGCCGACTGTGAGTGCGCGTCGCTGTACTCCAGTACTTCCAAGTCTCTGGGCGAGGGTATTGTCTTCTGCGGCAACAGCCGGACCATGTACACTCTGAAATATTTTATTGTATTATTGGGCAGCTGTGCCGCGCGATTTAACGCGTTTGCTGTTGATAGTTTGTTTTTAAATAATATACATTAAAAAAAACGAATTAAATTTTAACTACCTGGATGACATCTTCATATAATCCGGTTATTTTTATTTATTCCAGTAATTTTGATTTAAAACCCAAACTACTGAACCGAATTTCGATAAAATTTATATGGTAGAAATATCACCTACCAAAAAAAATACATAAAAATCAATTCATAATTGGCGGAGTAATCGCGAGAACCTCCTTTGTTTGAAGTAATTTGATAAAATGGTAACACTTCATTTTTTCAGTAAAAAGGTCTGTACCAAATATCAGATCAATCTGTCAACAGAAACAAAATAAAAAAAAAATACACAAAAACACAACCAACAACAAACATAAATTACAGTTTTACAGCATTTACAAAATTTGACCCTAGAAACAACAACCAGGACAAGCTAACTAAAATCGTTTAAAAATAACTTTATAGTCAAATATAACGAAACGAATGTATATAAGTAAGGATTACCCAACCTTTTTCTACAGACTCCTAGTACCACTTTATAAATAAAACAAGAAAAAACGCTTTCGCACTTTTCGATTTGCATACGATCTTGTTGTCAACTCGAAAAATAAATTATCATCTAAATGAATACCTAACAAATATATATATACATGTATTATTTCGTTTATATATTATTGTGCTTTTGTGTTTCTTCTTCGTCGCATTGATTGCATTTACCTACTTTATTTTCCTTTTGTTCGTGTGTGTGTCGCATGTAAGCATTAGCATCACTGTCTATTAGTGTCAACCTTTATTGGCCTATATGTCCTCATTATAATGTTTATTCTTTCCCCGTAAGAAAGCTGTTGGTTGTCAAAAAAAAAAACAGCGCAGAGCAGTGTGCCGCGCGGCTATGTTTTCATTGCACGTTTCAATCAAACACTCGGCCGCGCTAATATAATTTAGAAAAAAAAACAATATGTTTCGGTACGGGTTGTAGGTCAAGGAAAACATCGTAAGGAAATTACCAACCCGTACCAGTGTGGTGGATAACCACATCAGCCTTTCCAGGGTAAGCTTATGTCAGGCAAGGGCGGAGCTTTAAGAGTATACAAGCCGGTCGCCTCTCCATAGAAACGGGGAAGTAATATTACTTCACTATGTAATGCTGTAGGTCCAAGACTAATTATTATATCGATATGTATCTTCATTATCTAGGATTGTAAATTAATAAGAAAGTAAAAAGTTAATAAACATGAAAGTTATGAGCCAGGAAACATCTTGTATTTTAGCTCAATTTTAACACCACTTTGGACGTAAATAAGTAACTAATGGCATACGAAAAATCTAAAATAATGTATCAAGCGGCATAGTTTAGTCCATCAAAATTTCTAATAACTTTAATTGGAATAAATTAGTTCAGTACTTTATTTATCACAATCCTGCAGCCAAAGGTCGACATGAAAATAATTGGGAACCTATTTTTCTTTCTTGTTCCCTTTCCCACACTTTGTTTGATGAAGAGAGCATGCTTTTTAGCCACGCCCACCGATGAGTTCGAGCCGTGGGGCGGTGCATCCTTAAGTCTAGTCTAGTCGAGGTCTAGTTAGCAGTCAGGCTCCAATTCCATTACAACTAGAAACGCTAGTCATGACCCCCGCCCTGGATCCGCCCTTAAATGTCAGACTGATCCACTGATTACGACTACGCTGTTGAGTCAACAGTATAATATGGATATTTAAATATTACTCATCATCATCATCATCAGCCCGGAGACGTCCACTGCTGAACGAAGACCTCCCCCTTGGACCGCCACACTGTACGACAACCTGCCATATGCATCCACCGGTTGCCCGCGACTTTTACAATGTCGTGTGTGTTTTGTAACATTACTCATGACATGAGAATTACGGCCGGTTTTCCTGTTTATTTATAAATATAACTAATAAGTACTTGCCTATAGCAACAAATTGGTCCGTTCCTTTCTGATATCCTCGGCAGGTACATTTTGAACATATACTTGTCTTGTTCTAATATCTGAAACGTTAATAATTATTAATATGAGTTTTAGTTTTTTTTATACATTTACTTCTTATCTACTTAAACAAACCGATATTGATTAACTCAAATATAGTACATACATACAGGGTTATTGGTATCTTGAGCATAACCTCGTAAAGATGTCTTTGGTTCGTCAAGACAAACAACTTTTGTTCAGGGACTTTTGAAACTTGTCAAAAAAAAAACAACAGTTCCATACATTTTGTCAAGAGTCAATGAACTTTTGGTATGGAAACCCCCCTTACATACGCCCATGGACGAGTCTAGCGAGACGTTCGCCTGCCACTAACAGTAGCAGTGCCAGAATTGTGAACTTGCGAACACAATCCTGCGCCGCACTGCACTGCGCTCGTCACCCTGAGATATTAGATGTTAAATCTCTTCATACCCAGTAATTTCTCTGGTAACATTGCCCTTCAAACCGGAATACAGTAATGCTTGCACACTACTGCTTGGCGGTTGAAAAACTGGCAAAGTTGCAACACTTGCCCAAACGGACTCTGCAGTAGAATCCTACCACAAAAGCAAAAAAAGAATGTCTCAGATAAACATGAGATCAGAGGCTACTTTACTTGCTCCCGTGGTGTGTATACGATTTTACGTACTGTTGCGGGGAGAAAGTGGTTCCTTACGTTCCGCCTAATAGGGCTAAAGTAACCACTTTAGCACGGCAGGCACGTAATAGTACATTGTTATCCTATGGGTGAAAGTAACTTATTTAGTCACGAGACGGGGTTAGGCGCCCGAGCGTAGCAAGGGCGCTAATAGTTCGAGGGACTAAATAAGTCTTTAACCCCGAGGGTTACCCCGGGGTTAACACTGCTTTTCATAACGAATACAAGGAAACTAAAAATACAAAACATGAACTGACACTGGGAAATGCACGAGAAGTACGGGACCATAATCCTCTGAGAAGAAAAATAAAAGTTGGAGCATGGTTCAATACAAATTTATGTGAAAATACAACTAGTTTTTTTAAATAATTTATGTGTGTCATTTGGCAACTGTCACTGTCAGTTGAAAGTGATTCTCCCTAGGGCTGAAATGTATTACTTTCAGCCCGCTCCTCAGGCAACTTCAGACCTACTTTCCGAGTATGAGTAATGAACAATTAATACGCCCATGATGGGGTAAGTGTTGGATATAGCAAAAATCAATCTGTCTCACTTTGACCTGTATGAAGTAATGCTCTCTCTTTCATATGTTTTATTTACAATTATTAACAAGAGACCTTTGTTCTTAAGGCCTTGGTTTCGTGAGCTTAGAAAGCTTGTAGTTGCCCTATGGTGTCCCTGCGACCCGGTACAGTAGAGAGCACTCACACCTCTCCTGCTATTAATTCGAGTTAATAAACGAGTATGTTATGAAATCGTTAATGCGTCTTTCATTGGCTTCCATACATAACTCTAATAGTAAGGTCACCTTTCCCTTTTTTTTTCTTTTACCTTTCTCCAGCGCGGGCGCGGCGGCTGGTCGGGCGGCGCGGGCCCGGTCATGCAGCCCGTCACGTTCTCGCCGCCGCGCCGCCGCGTGCGCGTCATGGCGCTAATGTGGACCGTGTAGTTCGTGTACGGCTGGAGATCGTCGAACCTGCAGTCATCTTTTATTATGAAAACCGACGTGGTTTTGAAACATTTTTTGTTTTACTTATACGGGTCAGTGCTAAGCAGGACGCAGCTGCACGCGCGTCGGGTGTTTTCACTCTTTGAAAAAGATCACCGGAATCGAAACTATAGTCGGAGTATCCGATTTAATTAAACGTGAGTATTCCCGTATAAATAAAACTAAAATGCAGTCATCTTATTATCATCATCTTTAATACAGAAAATATATTGATAAATGGCATTCACATCTGAGCGCTACACGACACATGGAATTGTTGGTCCCGTTTCTTTGTTGTACAATATGTAACAAAAGGTTCAACAATACTGAACGGTATTTATGTACTCATCATTATGAACAACTTTTATTATGGGGCCAACCACGAAATCATGAAAATTATACAGCTGTTCGATACATTTTGTTCAAGGCAATGAACTTTTTGTTTGGAACAGCTGTATTTTTTTACGCGATTTCGTGTTTGGCCGCATAGTAAAAGTTGTTCATAATGATGAGTAAATATCAGTATATCTGAATCTGTATTGTATCCTATCCTTCAGTATTGTTGAACCATTTTGTTACACATTGTATATTTTCTAATAACAACAACCGTCAAGCTATGCCAGAGGCCTTCGGGTGGTACATTAACTCTGACACTAGGGCTGGCCACTCAGCCTATAGAACTTACAAAAGCATTTATACAGTTTTTTTTTTGAAAAGGCATAATTAATCTTAAGCAAAAAATACAATCACGTTGGGGCGGAGCCGCTAAAACCAAATTTATTGGTACAAAGAGAGCAACAAATTTTTATTAAAAGTTATGTATTTCAAACCCTATAGATTTTCTACTAGTAAATTATATTCATCATGTCAGTTACTAACCGTACCAACCGTAACTAACCTAAAGGTTGGGAGTTTTGGCGGGAACACGGAAAAATCATGTCGTTGCATTCTATTATTTTCTTAAACTTGTGTTTTTTCGCGAATTAATGATTAAAAATGGTGGTGTTTTATTCATTGAGTGTTGAATTACATGCACGAGACTAGCGAGGCGCGTGTAGAGTAGAGTAGAGTAGCGAGTGTTACCTAAAGTGCATCTCCTGCAGCATCTGCGCGCGCTTGTGCGTGGTGGGGCAGCGCGAGAGAGTGTGGGCAAGTGATATAATGTGGTGAAACATGTCTTTTTGTGTTGTTTTCAAAACTCCGTAGAAGCTCATAGTAAAGTCGCCACAACTTTACTAGGGCATGACTTGGACTCGACTATGACTAATTTCGTGTGACTGACTGTGATATCATGACATATTTGACTTGATTTTCGTATAAATACTTGAAAAAATCATAAACTTGACACTGGCAGAATGCACAACGTGCGATGCCAAGAACTAAGAAAGAAAAAAAAACCTAAAGGTTCACAAGAATCTACCATTCGACACAAACATTCTCAATAAAAGAAGAAGAGATAAGGCAGTTATGGTCAAAGCAAGTAAGACTTCATATGCTACCAATCAATTTGTTAATAAGTCAATAAGTTATATAATGTTATAAATAAAAGTTTAAATATTTATCCAAAGAAGTATCATGATTGGAAAAAAACGTATAACTGCTGGATAATTCCTAAAAACTATGACGAAACAGAAGCACTGCTAGGAAAATAAAGTTGAACTAGAGGTCGCCCGCGACATCGTCCGCATACGGAAGAAATTCGGCCCGCTCACAAAATTCACCACTTTAAATCATTCCATTCATCATTCGACCAGCGGTTTGGGCTGTGCGTTGTCTGTCAGTCGGTCAGTCAGTCAGGACAGAGCCTTTTATATACATTGATTGATAAGCTACAATATACTGTACCTAAACAATCTACACTAGACATTTTTATTTATGTTTCAGATGCACAATATATTATGAACATATGAACACGCATCCCCACCACACACAAACACACAGCACATACAGGCAAATTGCATAAGTTGAAGATTTACTTTAATATAAAAGAAAACTTAAATAAATTATAATAAATATATTAAAATGTTAGTACGTATATGTAGGTATACTAACTATTTACTTGTTTAATGTATGTAATCATAAAATGTACGGAATGGTTATGGAAGAGCGGGACTTTCTGCTACAAGTATTTTATACTTACTGGAAGGTTCCAACCTACTTTTGCCCGTAATCTTGGTTACAGAAATAAAATCATTTTTTATATTTTTTATTTGTTCATGCTGTGTCAATATTGTAAATCTTTTTTGCAGAACGCGTACCAAAGACTATAAACTCTGTTGACTGATCGTCAGACGTACGAAAATCAGTAATTTAAAAACCTCTGCTAGCCACTGCAATAACTTCAACAGCTAGTTGACGTCCACTGCAGGACGAAGGCCTCCGCTTTAATACTGCGTACTAACGTGTAAATGTGGCCAAGCCCTAAGGTTTTGCGCAAACGAACCACATTCCACGGAGCCTGCTATTGTGACAATGGACAACCACCAGTGACAAGTATTTTGATTCAACATCGTTTTGCGTTTGAAGAAAAGTACGTACTTAACACTTTTGGACTCGTTCGTTGTGAATTTGGAGAGCGGACCCCATGTTGTGTTCTTTTGTAAGCCGAACCTATCAAGGTACGACGCCTCCCCTCTAAGTTCCATCTGAAAACAAGAGATAAACAAGCATAAGACTAAATAAATATAGTCAAATCCATAATGAAATGGACTAAACTGACATTTCGAGTGTTGCAACTTTTTGGTAAAAATTTAATAGTGTGTTAAGAAACATATTAATCTTTTTTTTTATAATTTCCAGTGACGAGACGAGCACGACGTTCGCCTGGTGGTAAGCGTCACGCCTGCCACTGACAGTAGCAGTGCCAGAATTGTGAACTTGCGAACACAATCCTGCGCCGCACTGCACTGCGCTCGTCCCCTGAGATATTAGATGTTAAATCTCTTCATACCCAGTAATTTCTCTGGAAACATTACCCTTCAAACCGGAACACTGTAATACTTGCACACTACTGCTTGGCGGTTGAAGAACTGGCAAAGGTGTGGTACTTCCCCAGGCGGACTCTGCAGTAGAGTCCTACCACTACAAAAACGTATTAAGTTATGTTAACAAACTTAATAGTTTCACACCAGTGAACTACTTCGATATTTTCATTATTAGTCATTGTAAAAGGTTGTAGTTCCTTACTTATCTAGGATTTCAATCTTTTCAAGGTTATAATTCATGAAAATAATGTAACGTTTCCCTGTAGCATTTCCAGAATGACTTTATAACACAATAATGTTTTCCCTTTTCTACCTGCACTTCTACTGGCATCACTTTAAGGCCGGGCGCATACGACGAGAAAAACCGTAAGAAAAACCGTCCGGTTTCGCCCGAAGCCGCTCCGTGCTTTCATTTTGTACTAGGTCCCGCACACCGTAAGAAATTTCTCGAGACGCCCGTCTCGCTCGCACCAGTTAATTGTGCGCAGTGTGTTACGGTCGTACGGCGCCGGACCGGTGCCTGACGAAAGCCGTGCCGAATGCGTGTGCGGACAGGCTAAATGTTGAGCGACACTTAATAAATATTCGATAATTCTTTTGAACGATAAGAACTAAACTATATCCATCACTACGGTTTATAACTAGCAGCATTATTTTGAAAAGTGACATTTCAAGCTGTCAGTTTAGTCCGTTTAATTACGAATTCGACTATAGATAAGTAAGGTTGTGGTAATGTGAGAAACCGTGAGGTAGTTCCATGGAGGATAAGGAGTTGCGATGAGCGACTTGCAGCCGCAGCTCCCTATTTTGAGGACGGAGTGTGTGACGTCACACTTATTTGCTCAGTCTGCTAACGCCAGCCACGCGTAACGGTCATTCAATCTTACATATTAGACGTAGGATTTTTTATGTTTAACCCAGTAAAAGTAAAAATTAAATGAGTTGCTTTGTTTCTTTATGTAAAAATTACCGAGGGAAAATTTCAGATGACATGATTGGCATCTCATTTCATTCGTAAGTAATTTTATTTGTATATTTAGTTATCTGTTCTATAACATTTAAAAACGCGACATCTAGCGTGAAATTAAGAAATTAAGTGTTAGTTCACTAGGTCGATTCTCAAAAACTTTTCTTAAATACCGCTAGACGGCAGTACAATTTACCACTCCTCCCGCGAGCCTACACCTCCCCGCACAGTCACGCGTCTTCCTAAGGACACCTCGTTTCCTTTGATCACATCTCTGCTTCTATTACTCTGTGGGTAGTTCAAATCCAAGGCCGGTACCAAAGAGCCTTAGAACAGTGATTTGGCTCCGCTTTCTTCAATCGTACTTCTCAAGTACGGTCCTCAGAGCCGTATTACCTGTGTCCTGAAAACCCGATCTAGGCCTTTTCAAGGCTTGAATAGATTTTCTAGATCAACGTGCTCCATCGTCATTTACCACCAAACGTTGTCGGTGGCCAAAAACAGATTTATTTCCAACTAGCTGCGCCCCGCCGTTTCACCCGTGATGATGACAAATGGCGATGATGATGATAAACAGTAGCCAATAATTATGTTATTCTAAAAATAAGCTATCTCCATTTCTAGTTTCATCTAAATCTCTTCAGCCGTTCTGGCGTGAAGAGTAACAAAGATACACCCACACAACGACAAAGTGTCGCTTTTATAATATTAGTGTGGTAAACCAGACACTTAAAAAAAAAACAACTGCCTTCACAATTAATATGGGACCACCCTTTCAAATTAAAAAAATAATATTCAAAATCGGTCCACAATTGACGGAGAAATCAGTAAACATACATAAAAAAAATATACCGAAATATACAGTCGAAAATAGAACCTCCTCCTTTTTTGAAGTCGGTTAAAAAAGCAAAGACAAAAGCCACTTTCACAAATACATACAGTGTACCCCTTGATTTCAGCGTTGGGTTTCTCCGGCTGCCCCCAGGTGAGGTTCATGTAGGTGGTGCCGCAGACGGCGTTCACGTTGGTCGGCTTGGTGGGCTGCCCGTCCAGTGTGGCCGCCTCCATCTTATCCGACCAGTTGCCACACCGCTCCGTGCCGTAATCCGAGCATGCGCACACCTGAAATATGTACTTAAAATGTTAAGCGCATGGCACACAGAATGAAGAGCGGAGGCGGCGCCGGGGTAGACGCGCCTCTTCTAGCTTTTCTATATAATCGAATATCAAATTGGACAGCGCATACTGCCATTCGAGGCGGCGTGGCGGCGCAGTCGAGGCGGCGGCGCAGTCGAGGCGGCGGCGCAGCGCAGGCGCCTTGGCATTGACTCTCTTACCACGCCGCCACCTCGACTCGCAATCGATCGAGGATTCGCGGCGTCGGGGCGGGGGCAAAGCGGCGGCGCAGCGCATGCTTCTTCGCATTGACTCTCTTACCACGACGTCACCTCGACTCGCAATCGAGACGGCGTCAGGGCGGAGGCGAAAGTCAATGACAAAGTTATTTATTGAGAAATAAAATATTTACACGTCAAAAAAGCGCGAAGCGGCGACGCAGCGCAGGCGCCATCGCATTGACTCTCTTACCACGCCGCCACCTCGATTCACATTCGAAGCGACGCCGGGGCGGGAGCGAGGCGGCGGCGCAGTGCAGGCGCTTCGCCTTGGCTTATACGGCTATGGCTTATTTTTATACCATTATTTTTTATGAATGTCTAAAACTTTAAGGGGTCATTGTACTCATCATTATGAACCACTTTTCCGATAGGACCGACCCAGAAATCTCGAAAAAAAAAACAGCTGTTCCATACAAAAAGTTCATTGACCTTGGACAAAATGTATGGAACGGCAGATTTTTTTTTTGCAATTTCAGGGTTGACTCCATAGGAAAAATTGTTCATAATGACGAGTACAAAGACCCGTTAAAGTTTTAGACATTCATGAAAAATAGTGGTGTATAGATTGTAAAATTTAATTATACTGCATATTCGGGAAAGGAAAATAAGAGCCAGCTTGCTGGAGTATCGCCCGATCGCCCTTCGAGGTTAAGCCTAGGCCCAACAGTATACAAGAAAAACAACCTTACCCGAAATATATAGGTGCTATGTGGCTCCAAATTATCAAACATATAAGGCAGGTTCCTATCGTCTCGAGGGTGGTACGCCTGCCTTGCCTCATTCTCGTCCTTCTTTTTAGCTTCCAACAGGTAGTAGTGTATAAACTGCTTTATCTCCTCTCTTGGTGGCGTCCATCCTATGGTCACCGAAGTCGCAGAAAACCCATTAATGGATATATTCGGCACAAAAATAGGGTCTTCAGCTAAAGTCTTCACCGACTTGATGTTTGAATTTTGAGGAGTATTACTAAACTCAGTCTTCACTTCCAACTGTAAATTGTATTCCGTAGATTTTTTCAAATTCGGGATAACAAAGGATGTGTTCTTTGCCCCAGTCTGATTCCCCTTTATAGGAATAAAAAAATACGACTCCGATTCATTGACTATCCTCTTCTTTACATTGTAACTTAATATTTTGGAATTGTACGTGAAAAGCGTCCAGTTTATGAAGACCTCTGTTGTGCTTATTGCTATGGCGTCATGAAGGATCACTTTGGCGTGGTCGTAGACTATGATGTCCACCGCGCCGGATATTGGGGATAGAGATTCGGAATCGTCCATTTCGCACATGTGTGTGCCAGTGTCGTTGCCACTAAGTTTGCGTGTGTGATTGCTCTTGAAGTAGGTAGCGTTAATTTGCACCGGGTCATATTCGTAGAAGTATTCTTGTTCTTTTTTGTGCCATTTCACCTTCGACGGTTTGTACACTGAAACAACACTGATATAAAGCAGGTGTAAGATTGTCCCGCGCCCCGGGAACTAATATGTATGTAATACATTTTGTCTAAGGTCAATCAAGGGCGGATCCAGCTTTTAAGTCGGGGCCCCCGACTTAAAAGGGTCATAGAGTCGAGTCGAGGTCTAGTAAGGACAGTCTCCAATTCGATTACAACTAGAAAACATATCAGTGGTCGACCTACACCCAGCCTAGGGGTCATGGGGGTCATGAGCCCCCCCCCCCCCCTCCGGTAACGCCCTTGAGGTCAATGAACTTTTTGTATGGAACAGCTGTTTTTTTTCGCGATTTCAGGGTTGGGCCCATTGTAAAAGTTGTTCATAATGATGAGTACATCCATACCCTTCCGTATTGTTGAACCTTTTTGTTACACATTGTATATACAAGATAGACTTGGGTCTTAAAAGTGCATCCAGAACGATCGGAGGACGGGCAGCATTAAATTACTGGGTATGAAGAGATTTAACATCTAATATCTCAGGGTGACGAGCGCAGTGCAGTGCGGCGCAGGTTTGTGATCGCAAGTTCACAATTCTGGCACTGCTACTGTTAGTGGCAGGCGTGACGCTTACCACCAGGCGAACTTGAGTCTTGCTCGTCTCGTCACTTGAAAGTATAAAAAAAATAAAAAAAACAGCAGCAACCTCTCAGTTATCGGTGGTGAGCACTCTGCGATCCCCAAGCCGCCTGCCAAGCGTAGGGATTAAATGGCAACTCCTATTAAAGGAGAGGTCGTCGTCCAGTGTTGGAAGTCTTCTGGCTGATGATGATATAATTTTACAAGATACACCCAAGCAGGATGTTATCATTGTGTAACAATAGCAAACTAAGAAAGATAACGATTACTTCTTATGCCTCTGCCTCGTAATAAAGACAATTACTTACAAAAAAAAAATATATGTAGAGCACAAATCAGATTCGAAAATAACATACAAATGTTTCCGACAAAGGTTTCTTTATCACCATCCAAATACATTGTTAGTTGAAACACATATTGGCAAATTTTGCATTCCGTTACATTGATGACTCACTAATTTTATCAAAAAATATTTTGATTTGACACACTTTACCGGTTTCGTAACTATTGTTTAAAGTTTAAACTCTGAGGGCTATACTTAAAAACTTTGCTTAAAAGTAAACAAACGTCATTTAACTAATGCGCAAAACCAAAATGAAGTGCGCAGTACTAACTAGCGCCATTTAACGTTACGCACCGCTTTTAAGTAAGGTCTTGAGCGTGCACTATAAACATAATTATTAATTTCAGTTTCGTTTAAGTAGTAAAGAAACTGTTTCTCGTATGCTGACCTTTTTCCATAAATCAAATATCAGTCATCTGGCATTTTATCTAAAAACGAGTGAGTATTTTTAATTGGTAAACACTGCGAACGTACCTTCAAAAACACAGTTCAATGTAACATTGGAGTTATCCGTTACGTTGGCATAGATTGGACCCTTCGTCATTTCAATCAGTTTCCCTTTAAATCTAAGGTCGAGGTACACTATTTTCTCTTTCACATCATCCAGTGTTTCCGCTACACAGGTGTAGTTACCAGCTTCCTTCGCAGTGACATCGGTAATGGTAATGGTAGATATCTTAGTGTTCAAAGTCCCTCCATCTCGGTCACGTTCTTGAGATTTTACTTCTGTCACATTGATCTTTGTTCTGTTGAAAATAAAATGATGTCAGTATTAACAAAGAAGAAGATAGCAAGACTTACATTTACAGTAGAATCCGGATATAACGACCGGCGAAACATTGTCGTACTAAACGGACGACGTACAAAACGGCCGGATAGCTAATTTAAGCTTGTTTTTTTATTATACTGTATACATATTATAAGTAAAAGTACATTTATAACAGTGGTAAGTAAATAAGTTCGTATAGGCTGAGTGGCCAGCCCTAGTGTCAGAGTTAATGTGCCACCAGAAGGCCTCTGACATGGCTGACGGTTGTTGTTATAGAAACTAGAACAAACAACCGGGACCAACAATTTAACAATTTTTAGTTTTATTTTATAACAGTGGTGAGCATTCTGCGATCCCCAAGCCGCCTGCCAAGCGTGGGGATTATGGCAAACCCTTCCCATATTAAGAGGGAGGCCTTCATCCAACAGTAGACTTTATCTGGCTGTTGATGACGACATGTATAATTTTAATCGTACTTAGGCATTCTATGTATACTGTAATATAATATATACAAAGAGATAAATAAATGTACCTACAATAACTCATTGTGTCGAGCTTTTCACCTTATCACAATCACAACAGATTATAAACACTGACTGTGATTTACGCGCGCTTATAAGGATAGGTTATATAGGCACGCGGGAGGAAGCCGGAGCTTGGTGCGGCGAGGTATCGGTATGTAGGTTTTCGTTTTATAATAAAACACATCGTTATCGCAAAAAACGGTTTGCCGTTATATCCGAATTCTACTGTATTTACTAGATTCAATCACATGATTATGTTCTTAACCGCGACTAAGCTAGAACAAATAGTTCATCAAGAGTCATCATCATTTGACAAGTTTGTATTTGGTGCACTTGGATTTATTTTTGTAGCAATCATAGCTCAGTAGTTGCGTGATCAGATTACCATCTCTGACCACACAAACACCTAGCCTGTCAAGCATAAAAAACACTTATCTATAACTATAAAAGGCTTTGTCCTGACTGACTGACTGACTGACTGACTGACTGACATATAGACAACGTACAGCCCAAACCGCTAAACGTAGAGACTTGAAATTTGGAGGGTATGTTTTTGGAGAGGTGTAAACGCCCACTAAGAAAGGATTTTTCGAAAATCAACCCCGAAGGGGGTTAAATGGGGTGTTAAAGTTTGTATGAAACTTTTTATTCTCTGGTTCGATTGATACAAAACTTGGTATACATATTCTACTATAAAAATAAGAAGATACGGGTGTCACAGTTTTTTCAAAATCAGCTCCCGTTAGTATAAAAAAAAACGAAGTTTTAGTGATAGTACGTTTGTTTCTCCTTAACTTTGTAACGGCTGTACATATTCAAATGAAATTAGGTATAGGGATGGGGATAGATGTGGGGATGGGGGTGGGGGTGGGGGTGGCGATGATACTGGGAACGGAGACGGGACGGAGATAGGCATGTTTATATTAAGATTACAATTGGTATCGGGATGGGGATGGGGATGGGGATGGGGATGGGGTGGGGATGGGGTGGGGATAAGGATGGGTTGGGGATTTGGTGGGGATGGGATGTGGATGTGGATGAGGCTGGGAACGGGGATGGGCGTGTCCATATTAAGATGAAAGTTGAAATCGGGATGGGGGTGGGGATGGGATGGGGTGAGGATGGGGTGAGGGATGGGGATGAGGGAGGGAACGGGGATGGTGACGGGGATGGTGACGGGGATGGGCGTGTTCATATTAAAATTACATTTGGTATCGGGATGGGGATGGGGAAGGGGCCGCTTATAGGGATGAGGCTGGGAATGGGGACGGGGATGGGCGTATTTATTGGTCGGCTGAACAGATGGAGCTGCATTTTTGGATAGGTAGTTATAGCATAAGGTTCGGAAACGGACATAGGCTATTTTTTTGTAGGTCCACGCAGACGACTGTTTGACGGACATAATTATTATAGATACTGTACAGCCTAATCTGCTAAATTATTTTTTAATCTTCTTATATAACTATAAAAGGCTTTGTCCTGACTGACTGACTGACTGACTGACTGACTGACATATAGACAACGTACAGCCCAAACCGCTAAACGTAGAGACTTGAAATTTGGAGGGTATGTTTTTGGAGAGGTGTAAACGCCCACTAAGAAAGGATTTTTCGAAAATCAACCCCGAAGGGGGTTAAATGGGGTGTTAAAGTTTGTATGAAACTTTTTATTCTCTGGTTCGATTGATACAAAACTTGGTATACATATCTATCTTCTATATATATAACTATAAAAGGCTTTGTCCTGACTGACTGACTGACTGACTGACTGACTGACATATAGACAACGTACAGCCCAAACCGCTAAACGTAGAGACTTGAAATTTGGAGGGTATGTTTTTGGAGAGGTGTAAACGCCCACTAAGAAAGGATTTTTCGAAAATCAACCCCGAAGGGGGTTAAATGGGGTGTTAAAGTTTGTATGAAACTTTTTATTCTCTGGTTCGATTGATACATAACTTGGTATACATATTCTACTATAAAAATAAGAAGATACGGGTGTCACAGTTTTTTCAAAATCAGCTCCCGTTAGTATAAAAAAAAACGAAGTTTTAGTGATAGTACGTTTGTTTCTCCTTAACTTTGTAACGGCTGTACATATTCAAATGAAATTTGGTATAGGGATGGGGATAGATGTGGAGATGGGGGTGGGGGTGGGGGTGGCGATGATACTGGGAACGGAGACGGGACGGAGATAGGCATGTTAATATTAAGATTACAATTGGTATCGGGATGGGGATGGGGATGGGGATGGGGTGGGGATAAGGATGGGGTGGGGATTTGGTGGGGATGGGATGTGGATGTGGATGAGGCTGGGAACGGGGATGGGCGTGTCCATATTAAGATGAAAGTTGAAATCGGGATGGGGGTGGGGATGGGATGTGGTGAGGATGGGGTTCGGGATGGGGATGAGGGAGGGAACGGGGATGGTGACGGGGATGGTGACGGGGATGGGCGTGTTCATATTAAAATTACATTTGGTATCGGGATGGGGATGGGGAAGGGGCCGCTTATAGGGATGAGGCTGGGAATGGGGACGGGGATGGGCGTATTTATTGGTCGGCTGAACAGATGGAGCTGCATTTTTGGATAGGTAGTTATAGCATAAGGTTCGGAAACGGACATAGGCTATTTTTTTGTAGGTCCACGCAGACGACTGTTTGACGGACATAATTATTATAGATACTGTACAGCCTAATCTGCTAAATTATTTTTTAATCTATAACTATAAAAGGCTTTGTCCTGACTGACTGACTGACTGACTGACTGACTGACATATAGACAACGTACAGCCCAAACCGCTAAACGTAGAGACTTGAAATTTGGAGGGTATGTTTTTGGAGAGGTGTAAACGCCCACTAAGAAAGGATTTTTCGAAAATCAACCCCGAAGGGGGTTAAATGGGGTGTTAAAGTTTGTATGAAACTTTTTATTCTCTGGTTCGATTGATACAAAACTTGGTATACATATCTATCTTCTATATTTATAACTATAAAAGGCTTTGTCCTGACTGACTGACTGACTGACTGACTGACTGACATATAGACAACGTACAGCCCAAACCGCTAAACGTAGAGACTTGAAATTTGGAGGGTATGTTTTTGGAGAGGTGTAAACGCCCACTAAGAAAGGATTTTTCGAAAATCAACCCCGAAGGGGGTTAAATGGGGTGTTAAAGTTTGTATGAAACTTTTTATTCTCTGGTTCGATTGATACATAACTTGGTATACATATTCTACTATAAAAATAAGAAGATACGGGTGTCACAGTTTTTTCAAAATCAGCTCCCGTTAGTATAAAAAAAAACGAAGTTTTAGTGATAGTACGTTTGTTTCTCCTTAACTTTGTAACGGCTGTACATATTCAAATGAAATTTGGTATAGGGATGGGGATAGATGTGGAGATGGGGGTGGGGGTGGGGGTGGCGATGATACTGGGAACGGAGACGGGACGGAGATAGGCATGTTAATATTAAGATTACAATTGGTATCGGGATGGGGATGGGGATGGGGATGGGGTGGGGATAAGGATGGGGTGGGGATTTGGTGGGGATGGGATGTGGATGTGGATGAGGCTGGGAACGGGGATGGGCGTGTCCATATTAAGATGAAAGTTGAAATCGGGATGGGGGTGGGGATGGGATGTGGTGAGGATGGGGTTCGGGATGGGGATGAGGGAGGGAACGGGGATGGTGACGGGGATGGTGACGGGGATGGGCGTGTTCATATTAAAATTACATTTGGTATCGGGATGGGGATGGGGAAGGGGCCGCTTATAGGGATGAGGCTGGGAATGGGGACGGGGATGGGCGTATTTATTGGTCGGCTGAACAGATGGAGCTGCATTTTTGGATAGGTAGTTATAGCATAAGGTTCGGAAACGGACATAGGCTATTTTTTTGTAGGTCCACGCAGACGACTGTTTGACGGACATAATTATTATAGATACTGTACAGCCTAATCTGCTAAATTATTTTTTAATCTTCTATAACTATAAAAGGCTTTGTCCTGACTGACTGACTGACTGACATATAAACAACGTACAGCCCAAACCGCTAAACGTAGAGACTTGAAATTTGGAGGGTATGTTTTTGGAGAGGTGTAAACGCCCACAAAGAAAGGATTTTTCGAAAATCAACCCCGAAGGGGGTTAAATGGGGTGTTAAAGTTTGTATGAAACTTTTTATTCTCTGGTTCGATTGATACAAAACTTGGTATACATATTCTACTATAAAAATAAAAAGATACGGGTGTCACAGTTTTTTCAAAATCAGCTCCCGTTAGTATAAAAAAAAAAACGAAGTTTTAGTAATAGTACGTTTGTTTCTCCTTAACTTTGAACGGCTGTACATATTCAAATGAAATTTGGTATAGGTATGGGGATAGATGTGGGGATGGGGGTGGGGGTGGGGGTGGCGATGATACTGGGAACGGAGACGGGACTGAGATAGGCATGTTCATATTAAGATTACAATTGGTATCGGGATGGGGATGGGGTGGGGATGGGGTGGGGATTTGGTGGGGACAGGTGGGGATGGGATGTGGATGTGGATGAGGCTGGGAACGGGGATGGGCGTGTCCATATTAAGATGAAAGTTGAAATCGGGATGGGGGTGGGGATGGGATGGGGTGAGGATGGGGTTCGGGATGGGGATGAGGGAGGGAACGGGGATGGGGACGGGGATGGGCGTGTTCATATTAAAATTACATTTGGTATAGGGATGGGGATGGGGAAGGGGCCGCTTATAGGGATGAGGCTGGGAATGGGGACGGGGATGGGCGTATTTATTGGTCGGCTGAACAGATGGAGCTGCATTTTTGGATAGGTAGTTATAGCATAAGGTTCGGAAACGGACATAGGCTATTTTTTTGTAGGTCCACGCAGACGACTGTTTGACGGACATAATTATTATAGATACTGTACAGCCTAAGCTGCTAAATAATTTGTTATATTAAATTTGATCATCCTCAAGCAAACTTAAAGACTTGCAAGCGGCTTGGAAAAAATGCAATAATATACGTATTTTAGTGATTCAATTGAGTTGGGCCCCGATTTAACCGAATTCCAGTATTCAACATTACTACGCGGGCAAAGCCGCGGGCAAAAGCTAGTTTAGCAAATAAAAACCAGGCCCAGCTAAAGCTTGCGTCAGCTCATAACCATGGCTATTGCAACTGACTCACTATATGACTATGTTATGTACTAGATTTCATTCGTATTAATCGTACCTTCATACTGTTGTCGTTTTCTGAAGGAGATAAAATATTATAATACCCACAAAATAGCTCGTTAATAAATTGTTATTCATTTTTATGTTTTGGTGACGAGTCCAATATAGAATGATATTTTATTATTAGTAAAATGGTTATGAATGTAACTTTTCATCACACTTGCTCGTAAAGTAGATCTTATTGCATCGCTTTTAGGCTCATAATCCAAGCTATTACACACGCGTGCTTTTTACTTTACATTACGGCACTTTTACTATAATAGGTATAACCCGGTAAAGTCAAGTTTGTACGTGACTGCAATTAGACGTACGTATACGAAGCACTCTTAATATAGCCGGGTAATACTTACAGTTTTTTTGTAATACCAACAAAGAGTTCTTATGCCGCTGAAGTAAATGTCAACCTGCGCGCGCATTACTGATTTGGGCGCCATTTTCCGCAAATGTTTGTTGACGTTTTCGCTGTGTTATGTGTGTTTTTCGCTGTGACTTATTATCACAAAAAAAATGTTTTTTCCTCGCAAGTGTGACGAAAACAGTCGTATGGAACTCTTGTGCTATTAGTCATTACGCTCTCGGCTTCCTTATCGCCTATCGTATAATACCGCCTATAGTATAATGACCAACATAGCACACTCGTATCATAATGTACTATTATGATAATAAATATTATTCTATTCTATTCATCGCCAAAAAGTTGAAGTAAATTAACATTTAATAGTCTAATAATAAAAAGGCTTAAAATAACAGATGCAGTAATGCAAGGATAACACATCAGGGGGTTTAGACAAGAACCACTTTCTGTTAGCGTTAACGCCTGCGGAAAGGTAAAATTTTATGAAAATTACATTAGCAGTCACATGACATTTCTCAAGCTAATGTCATTTTCATACGATTTTATCTTTCCGCAGGCGTTAACGCTAACAGAAAGTGGTTCTTGTCTAGACCCTCAGGGATATGAGGTCACTGGACCTTAACCCTTACCTGACCAACAAACCCAGTCACTTCTGCTCATGGCACAGCCGATCGCAGAAAGAAAAAGAAATAGCAAAAAAAAACATTGTATAGTGTTCCTTTAAGTCCCAGTGATAAACCTAATTATGTGTTCAAATCACTACAGTTTGAGAGTTTCATTAATATCGATCACATTTGGTGATCTTTATCAAGGCTCGACTTGCTTTCACTTACACTTTGCATGTAATAACTTCTCGATAAAGTTTACCAGGTGTGATCGGTATTCCATTGAATTAAACATGAGTAAATCTGTATAAATAAACTAAATTGTGGCATGTTTTTATTTATAACTATAAACTATAGCTGGATCAAGGTGTTTAGGACACCTTGACCTTGACCTTGAGCTGCATACAGAACCACCGGAGGACAGGCAACAGCATCTTCTCAGTTAACGGTGGTGAGCATTCTGCTATCCCCAAGTCGCCTGCCAAGCATGGGGATTGTGACAACATTGCAACATTGCAACTCCACTCTATTTAGGGGGAGGCCTTCGTCCAGCAGTGGACGTCTTTGGCTGACAATGTATTAAAGCAATAAATATCATTACTTACCGATCATCAGTCTTCACAGCCTTTCCTTCAAACAACCATGTTACGTTAGCCATATCGGAAGATACATTGCAACTGATGTTTGCTACTCGTCCCAACTTCCCTTTCGCAGATATATCCTTAATTTCTAGTGCGTTTTGAGCTAAAACAAAATCAATGTTGCAATTTAAGCACTGTGGCGTCCGCTAAAACTACTTCACTTATAACGGCTGACAAATTTATGCAACATAGTAGCAAGCCCAAGTATGGTTTTAAAAATATTAAAATATTACTAATGCAAGTAAATCTGTTCGTTGTCCTACAGCCAGTTATTTTTAATATGGATACTAGTAATACCTAAGTATATATTTTTTGTACTCTATCTTATGAACGAGATAAGCGAGACTTTTGCCTGGTGTTAAGCGTTGTGCGTGCCTATAACAGTAGCAGTGCTAGAATTGTGAACTTGCAAAAACAATCCTACACCACACTGCACTGCGCTTGTCACCCTGATATGTTAGATGTTAAATCTCTTCACACCCAGTTATTTCTCAAGTAATAAACCAAATATAAAGAGCTAGATAAATAGCTCTAGCATAATCAACCTTTTTTATATTCTACTGCTGGATTTAGGCCTACCCTCGAAGGGTGGTTTTGGCACATCCACCAGTGTCCTAGGTTCACATACGCCATTAAAAAAAACCGGATGCAGGTTTCATCACAATGTTTCCTTCACCGAAAACCCAGTGGTATAAAATCCATACAAACTCTTCCAAGAGCTCATTGATTAAGGCTTGGGGTTTGAACCCGTTGCTCAAAATTTCAAGTCCAGCAGTCTCCCAATTAGGCTACAACGGCTTTTCCTCTTTGATTATTATCAATCGTTACCTGTATAATAATTTTGTCTTTATTAATATTAGTTTGTTACTATTATTATTTGTTAATCTACACTACTAATATTACAAAGAGGTAAAGTTTGTATGTTTGTTTGAGGTAATCTTCAAAACCATCGATTGATTTACATAACCATTAGATTAATACAAAGCTACACTATAATCAATAATTAAGGCAATTTTTAATTTTAATGCCAAATATAATAATATTTTTTTATGAGCTACAACAATGCATGGCCAGGCACAGCTAGTTTAATTTCAAAAAGAAGCATTGTAAATTTGATTAATAGTCTATCACACTACTTCAAGAAGGAATAGGTTGACTGCTTCTCATCATCACTAACAGTTCCTTGATTTATTTCAGTAATTCAAGGGATTGAGTCTGGAGAAGGGCATGCATATTTGGGAGGCAATAATGTACGACACAGATAATGTACAGCATGATAATTGGTGTATATGAACATCGAATATTATGCTGTGCAATATCATGCCATGCAATATCATGCTGTACATTATCGGCTCGGCTCAATAATGCACACTCCGATTTTGTACAAACTGATATTTGATGTACAAGTACACAAATTCCTTATTTGTATAGCAGTTAGGTTCAGGTTTTTTTTTTAATGTTCATTTGAGAAATGTACTCGGATTATTGGCTGGACAATATAGGGTTGTAATTTATAGACAAGAGCCGATAATGGACGGTCAGTATTGTACGACATGGATTGTACAGCATGATATTCGATGTACATGTACACCAATTATCATGCTGTGCATTATTAT
The DNA here is from genome assembly GCA_905404285.2 of Erannis defoliaria. Lineage (NCBI taxonomy): Eukaryota > Metazoa > Arthropoda > Insecta > Lepidoptera > Geometridae > Erannis > Erannis defoliaria. The sequence continues at coordinate 8,388,851 of FR990091.1, read as the reverse complement.
GCAGTACATTATAGACACCCGCATATTTCTGGAAATAAGCAATACCCTCCAAGTTGGACTTCAGTGCAGGACTTATCACCCTCATTTGATGATAGGAGACAAACATAATAATATGCTGATTTGCATTTCACACGGTGTTTAAATCAAGTATTATAATATATGATAAGATAAGATTGTCTCCTATTGTATTTTAATCATAATTTTTACACCAGAGTTATTGACACAGATTCTTAAGTAGCTCCTAATACAAACATTCATCTCTAGTCTAGACTTGGAACATTCAGGACTCATTTTATAATTGATGTATTTAATACAATGTATATTTTGAACAAATTAGTTGTGAGTAAAGCAGACATATTATTCTATCAAAAAGACTATGAATATAAATAGATGGTTTGTGTTAACTAACTAAAAGTACTGCTGTCTTCGACTACATTAAAAAGTGCCAGAGCCTAATAGTTTAATTACACGAAAGATTTAAAAGATTGCTCTCAAATTTACTCTTAGAATGTTAGGTTCACCATGTTACCAAGTGGAATGCATTGTGTTTTACGAGCAAAACAGTTTATTGTTTTACATTGACCAGCAACAGGAACACGTTCATTGCGGTCGATTAATCACCACCGCTTGTTGTAGCTTTTGAGGATATAAACTAATTGAAATAATGTGCGATAAAGATGTACCTAGTCGGCGTAAATAGCAAGTCTCTTGTAATTTCGAAAAAAATACTATAACTGTATACGTTTGACTGCAATTCAGTGGTATAAAACTTCGCTAAGATGTAAAATTGTTAATAACTCACCCAAAATTGGATACCATAATCCCATACACACAAAATACAGAACAAGTAAAGCGGGACACCTCACAGCGGTGCGACCCATTGTCATGGCGGAAGCTCTTTTATTTCACATTCAGTGAACGCAATTACACAATTGTAAACACACAACACAATCACTAAATCATTTTTTGATCATGTAAGCAGCGAATTTTACTATTATTTTTAGAAATTTGAGTAAATTGTGAAGCGGCTGACACCCAAAGCCGAACAAACAAATTTACTACGCAGTGTTACCATTCTGAATTAATAATTATGTAATAAAAATAATAAAATAAAGGAAGTCCTTCCGGCTACCGGCATCCGCAATCGGAGTCGGAATGCAGCATGTATTCACAACTCAATCGGAAAGGTTTCTGTTCGGATCCATGTTATCCGTCGCAGTCATGTACATTCAAGATGACAGAGACGGAGAAGAAGAAGACTGTTGGATAAGTAAACAAAGTAGATTTCAGTATTCAGGAATTTTATTGCACCAAGTATCTTAGAGCCTTACATAAAAACGCCGCTCAAACTTAGTCGCTGGTTAAGATGCTTTGTCAGCTTCTCACTGACGCGAAGTTGCACGTGCTAGAAAAGGACAGAGAAGTTTAAGCAGTGACTAAGGTTGAAAAGTTTTTTTAAGTAAGACTGTTATAGCATGGCAAACCCGTGCGTGACTTTCCTGCGTTATGATTATGACAAACGCTGGCGGGGACGAGGTAGCTTAGATTTTAGCGGGGGTGGGTTGTGTCGCGCAGCCCAACCGGCAGTCGGCAAGCAGGCAGTCGGTGACGTCGGTGACGTCGGCGCCGCGCTCTCGAAGCGGCTCTCGGAGGAAGGATTTCCCTCTTGGACTAACATATCGCTGAACCGGCAAGACGAGTTGTCATGTCAACACATGATCAAAAGATTTACGGCCTTACTTAAAAAAACTTCTAAACCGTTAGTCACTGCTTAAGATGCTCTGCCATCTTCTCTCTGACGTGAAGTGTAACATGCAAGAACAAGACAGAGAAGTTTAAGCAGTGACTAAGAGAATAGAGATTATTTTAGGTAAGGCTGTCAATGTGCGACCACTCTGATAAGCACGGTCTTTGCCTATCAGAGATTTTTTTTAAGAAGCCTGTGCTCATAGACGAACTATCTATCTATCTATCTTTGGTTATGGCCTCTGCGGTATAGCCGCAATTTCGCTAATGTCGCGTGTATAGCTGAGAAGACAAACGCTGATAGGATTGGCCAGTGATTAAGATGTAAACTGACAATTAACAGATGCTCAGTTATCTATTGTAAATTTAGACTGAGCTTATTTTACACCATGTACCTGAAGCAAACACAAGGGACATTTACAAAAAAACACAAATATTAGTTCACATTATACATAATATTACTATAATGTTAAGAATATATATTATATTTATCACAGTCTAATATTGTTAACTACAATAAATTTAAAAAGGACATGCACAAATGGGGAAAATACGAGGGGAAGGAGATTGGAAAAGTTAGAAGGACGGGGAAGATCATTTGGAATCATATCATAGAGGGAGCAGCGAAGCCTTGGACACTCAAAGAAAATATGATCAGTGGTACCTATGTCTATACCACATTCACACAGAGAGTGGTCGCGTATTTTAATTTTGGCTAAAAATACCGGAGTGCAAGCATGACCTAACCGAAGCCGACATATTGTAGATGTAACCTGTTTGTTAATTTTTTTGTATTTCGAAAACCAGGGCTTGTTTGGTATTGAAGGCTGGATTTGGCCATAAAATTTACCTTTCTGGGTTTGGGACTTTTCCCAGAGAGTTTCCCAAGCGCTATATAATTGAGGTTTGCATGAAGAGGAGAGGTCATGAGAGTGAATTTGGTAGTGGTCTTTATTGCCAGTTATCGAAGCTTGTTTGGCATATAAGTCAGCATTTTCATTGCCACGTATGCCAACATGTCCAGGAATCCAAGCTAGTACTACCTGTAGTCCTAGGGTATGACATGTGAACAGTTTTTCTTTGATTTGAAGAATGACTGGGAATTTGGTTTTTGCTCTAAAGTGGTTTGTCATGATGGCTTGAAGACAGCTTTTGGAATCTGAGAGAATAATAGATTTCTTAATATTATGGGATATTATAAATGTGATGGCCTCAAGAATAGCTGTAGCCTCTCCAGTGAATACAGACGCAAGTGGTGGGCATTTATTGCTGAGTATGATGCTATATTTAGGGATCCACACGGCAGCTCCAACGTCTGTGTCCTTATCTAATTTAGAAGCATCAGTGTAAATTGGCAGCCAGTCTTGCCAAGAACTTTCTATATTATAGGAGAACAATTTATCAGCCTCCGGAGAGTCCTTGTAAATGCCAAAATCTAATAATATGGATGGTTGAAAGATTAAAGAGTTGTAACTAGTGTGATACAAAGGGTTGCAAGAGAATTGCACTATGGGGTAAGGGAGAGAATACCAGTATTTTGTGAAGCTCCGTACAATACAAGGAATACTATGATTAGGTCTTTGGTCTTCTGAGTATATGAGGTTGTGTAATTTTTCAATTGAATAGAAAAGGTTGGTTAGAGTTTTGAATGGCCCTGGAGACAAACCTGTCAGCTAAGTATTGTCTACGTAGATGAAGAGGTGGATCGCCACATTCCACTTGCATCGCATTAATTGGTGAGCTTTTCATGGCCCCTAGAATGATTCGGATACATTTAGACTGAATAGTTGTCAGCTTAGCAGGAGCCGTCTTTTTTCCAGTATCTAATAGGAAGGTTCCATAGTCCAAATGACTCCTAACTATGGAATTATAAAGAAGTTTTTGAGAGAAGGGGCGAGAGCCCCACCAAACCCCTGAGAGAGAGCGGAGGATATTGGTGTTCTTTTCACACTTTTTGGCTATGTATTCGAAGTGGGGAACACCTGTAAGTTTAGCATCTAGCCATACTCCTAGGAATTTTGCAGAATCCTTTTGAGGAATCTTTTCATTGTCATACCAGATATTGACAGTAGGGATGGTCCTTTTCCTAGAGAAAAGGACTGTGCTACTTTTTGCTGCTGAAATTGATAGACCGTGGTCAAACAGCCATGCATGAAGGTAGACTAGGGCATTATTGATGTTGTCTTCAGCCTCTGACAAGTTTTTAGATGAACAATACAGAGTCAGGTCATCAGCATATTGTAGTAATTCACAGTAGGGGTTGACTGACTCTTCTAGGTCTACAGTGTAGAGACTGTATAGAATGGGGCTAAGTACGGAACCCTGAGGCAAGCCCTTCCACACGGTTCTGGATGTTGAATATGCTGATGAATCCTGGGGCCTAATCATGACAATTCTCTCCATTAGAAAGGAGCATATAAAACGTACCATCTTCGGGGAAATACTCAGCTGTAACAATTTTGTTCTGAGTATCGGAAGGAGGACGTTGTCATAGGCTGAGGCAACATCAAGGAAGACAGCCAAAAGATGTTCTTTTTTTTTGGAAGACACCAATGCTTCAGTGGTGAGTATGCTAAGACTGTCTAGGGTGCTTAAACCTTTTCTAAACCCAAATTGTGACTTAGATGGGATTCCTTTATTTTCGACATACCATTCTAGCCTGTTTTTAATAAGGATTTCAGTGATTTTGGCAGTGACGCAAGAAAGAGCTATTGGGCGACGAGAATTTGGATCAGAAGGGTCTTTTCCTGGTTTGAGAATGGGAAGTACTACTTGGGTTCTCCAAGCATCAGGGATTTGACCATTTTCAAAGAAGTTATTTATTATGTTGAGTAATAAGCGTTTTGCATTTGCACTAGCTTTAGTAATAAATGAATATGGAATGCCATCTATCCCGGGAGTAGAGTCTGTCAAACCATTGAGGGCTACTTGAAATTCGTCATATGTGAATGGGCCATCAAAATGGGCTGAAGAGGGACAAGAATTAATAGGGAGAGAAGGAGGATTCTGATGTACAAAAGGGGGAGCTAGTTTATCGGCGAATGACTCCAGCCACGAAGAAGAATCATTGGATGCAATGTCAGTATGGGAGTATGAACCTCTGAACCTACGGATCTGTTTCCAGACCAAAGCAGAAGGGGTAGCAGGGGATAGGCCTTCGCAGAACCGTAACCATCCAAGTTTCTTTTTTGCCTTTAGGGTTTTCCTGCATTTGGCAGCCGATTTTTGGTAAAGAAGAAAGTTTTCTGTGTTCATGTCTCTATTGTAATTTTTTTCAGCCTTATTACGTTCTTTGACCATTGTGGAACACTCCGGGTCCCACCAAGGTGGTCATAGACGAACGATCCATGGTTTGTGCGAAATTACCATAGACAAATATTGACGTACTGGTTTGAAATTGCCAGTTGTCAAATAAGTGCGAGTATTAAAAAAAGTAGAAAAAGTCACTGGCGTCGAGCGCTGAGCTATGGGAGATTTTCTGACAGGCAATAAAAAAAAAGCCTATTGTAGATCGATAGCTCTGACTTTGTGACGTGGCTGTCATTATCAAGTTTTTTATTTTATTTCATGTGCCAAAATATTCAATGTTGTGTGTCATTGTTCCAAAATATTATGCTATTATGTCACTATAACAACTTTTTATATCTTAAAAGTTGATAGAAATGCCGATCAAAATCAGACCATGTTATCCATAACTTTGTATGAATCCTTATCAAAATAAATCATTACATATTTAAGACTGTTTCAAGAACTGTATATAATTTTTAAAATTATTCAAATCGGACATTTCATTCAAAAGATATTGCGAATTTAACAATGTCAATCTAAACAAAATATATTATAAAAATAAACGCTGCCACGCCACTGCAGCCCGCCGTGGCCAGTTACACCACAGAATAAATAATAGTACTCCATTTTCACGCAGCGAAGTGGGCAACGCGAACGCGGCGGGAGAGGGGGCGCCAAAGTGCGGAAGAGGGGCGTGCATATCTATGAAATAGGTAGCTACGGGGCTCAAACGCCAAAAATTTAAATAAAGAAATGAAAAATATAAATCTAAGTAAAGGAATATAAAAAAAATATTACTTCTTAAAAATCAAATATTTTAGTTCATAAAACTAACTACTACCTTTGAGAACTAAACTAACTTTTAAGTTTTAAGTTTTTAACTAACTTTGAGAATAAAAACAGGTTTAAGGAGAATAAATATTATGTCTTGTCTGTTTGTTTGTCCAATCTGTAATGACTTGTATCTTTTAAAACTTAGAGGTGTGTAGCCGGTTGTTCACAAAGTATACGTTACCGATCTCAGTTCATAGCAAACTGAGATCGCGCGTCTCCATAAAATATTTTATATTCTCTTATAAGCACCTTCAGCCTTCAACAATGGGAAATTGAGGGCCTCGCAGACAAAACTTTTCGCAAATGGCACCAGCGGCGGATTGTCATTAGGGTTGCCAACTCCGTGGATCAGAAATCCGGGAGGTGAAATAAAAAAAACAATAAAAATCAATTACTTTTATTTAAAATTATATTTTTTTACACTGCGAGCAGCTTGTAATGCCTTTTGATTGGAGACAATAAAATTATAAAATTCTTTACAGGTGTATTTGAAGTTTGTGCACACCTGTATTTCGGATTTTACATGAATTTCATTCAGCCGATTACGGCTTTTTGACCACAGTTCGTTTACTACGCTGAAAACACGTTCAGCGGCGGCGTTTGCGATAGGGATCGATAGGGTGAATGTAACAAGCTTTTATATTTCTTTTCCAGATTCACCCTTACATTTTTCAAAAAATAATACCCAGCGCAAGTCTACCCTCTTTGTTTTACTTGCCACAGCTTCACGAACTTCTCGCAGTAAACAGTAATCGTCATACAACTTGTCCTCATTCATTGGCACATTTAGTAAATCACCCAGATCTTTTAATTCATTCCAGTTAATTTCTTCGTCCATTGTCAAAATGTTCACTTTCTTGTAAATAGAGTCCTCAAATTCGTACCACTTATCCAAATAGGTCAAACATCGCTCCAAATATTTGTCTGCATCTTCTTTAAAAGTATTTTGATCACTCTCCGTCAACTTCCTCAGACATTGCGTCGCTGACTGTCCGTAAAACTTATCATTCTTTCTGTTAATAATTTTGGTTCGCAACTCTGTCATAATCGTGTGTAATTCAGTGCATGTAATACTGTCACTTTCTAGTATTTTAATAGATGTATCAAAAATTTGCATTATATTGTGAACAAAATAGCAGTAGCATAATGGAAGACAGTTCTCATCTTTAAAAGCCGTCCAAATTATTGCTGCACATTCATCCTCGCCTTCATTAAGAAAATATTCTCTCAAAACCGGCCAGTTCAAAATAAGTCTGTCTAAAGCGGGTAGCAATGAGAGCCATCGTGTAGGCACATGGCGTAGAATAGATTTGTACTCTAAATGAGCGAAATCGAAGAATTCCTTTAGCTTTGCAGTTCGCTTGGCAAACGCGGAAAATTCGCTGTAAACTTTAAATACCAACGACTCCACATCAAACTGTAATGCTTTTAATGCATGTTTGTTACAATTATGTAAAATGTGGCATTTACAATTCGCCTTCAAAATATTGGGATTTTCGATTTTAAGTTTTTGAAAAACTGAGTTATGAATCCCGTAGTTGACTGAAGCATTATCTGCGGATAGTGATGATACTGATGCCAATGATAAGCCATTTTCCTGTAAAACTTTACAGAGCTGTGATTTGATGGCTTCACTAGTTTCAGCAGGGTCTTGATAAAAGTCAAATAAACCTTGTTTCAAACCATCTTTAAGTGAAAACCATTGCACTGTAACTGGAAACATTTTTAAATTTCCTTTGTTAGAAGAATCTGTGCCAATAGAAAAATATGTCGAATCATGCAATTCAGATAGCAGCATTTCTTGCGACAGTGGCGCTATGACATTTTCACAAATAGTTGTAGCTTTAGTTCGACCGCACGCAATTTTCTTTGCAACTTCCGAATCAGGAAAAATGGTAGGAAACAACTTATTGTTACAGTCTTGACTCGAGTAGCTGTGATGGTGTTTAACTCCGTGATACACAGATGTAACTTCTGCGGCAGTTACTAGATCTTCTTCTCGTGAATGTTTTTTCACAAAAAAACAAGAAACTGATGGCATTGAAGACTTGTTTTTTAGAAATAACTTATGTTTCTTACCTTCTGAATGTACAATCAGAGCTCTTTTACCTTCGTATTTTACTGAAATATCGGTTTTGCATAATTTACACTCAGCAGTGAAATCATCTCGTTTCTTAATCCAAGGACTGAACAGAGGATCGTTCAACCAGTTTTCAACAAAGCTTGTATGATATTTGAGTTTTCTCTTTTTTGGCGGTATCTGCTGCGTTGTGGTTTCCGAATCCGACGTTATGCTTTATTTAAAACAACAATAACAATACTTGTAACAATAAACGTTCACTTACAATGTTTACAAACACAAAACACATACAGAGTCCTGGCCGCTAATTATGTAATAATGATAACCGTGCGGTGCGGACTGCGATTCGCTCGCTCGCTCGGCCTGCCGCCCGCATCAACGCTTACGCGTGGCGGGCGGACTGAAGCGATGAAAAAATCCGGGAGATTTTAGCTGCGTTCCTGGAGCCGGGAGTTTTTAAAAACTGATTGCCTTTTTACGGGAGAATCCCGGAATTCCGGGAGGGTTGGCAACCCTAATTGTCATGTGGGAAAATCAAGTTTTCTTGTTTATCGTTGCTTAAATCTATCTGCTCTTGATGAGGGCGTTGTCGATAATCTAGTCCAAGGAAAAATCTGGGTACTGTGCCTTGTTTTAAGAATCTATGCAGCTATTGACGGCCTGAAACTAGATTTATAGGTATGATAGTTTTATTTTTTTTATTTCGGACAGAGCTTTAATTAGCAAGGCATTGAGGATTACTGTACAAACCAGTATAATTATGCAGATACTCCCTGGTAATCCGAGTCTAATAAGAGTAAAACCATTAAATTAGAGAAAAACAAAAAAAAAATATGAGATATGTTGATATGTTGACTATGGCTGCATCGACGATGCACCACCTAGCGGGAAAAAATCGCAGTGTCATTCCTCATTATTTTATAATTCCGCTGAACGATAAAAACTGACCTAAATTCATCACTACGGTTCTTTAGCTGGCACCTCGCAGCATTATTTAAAAAAATTACATATGAATGTCAGTTTAGTCCGTCTAAGAATCCGACTAATAGGGATTGTTAAAAAAAAATGGTAGAAAATGAAACAAATTTCTGGCAGCATTAATTGTTTATTGACATGACGAATGAATGACAGACGGCGCGGTTCAGTTTGATGGTAGCTTGAATACATTTTATCGAAATAAATGGCTCTAGACTCAAACTATTTCTATTGTAATCCAATGAAGAAGTGAATATGTGTTTTGTAAATATAGTTTAAGTCTTCTTACGCACGTTTTTCGTGCGTATTAGTATCTAAGATGTATATTCAGTACTCGATAGGAGCCATTTTTATTGTATTTATTTTGTGCGTTCATTGTGATAATGATTATAAAGACAACGAAATCAAGGAGATTCACGGTGAGTATCTTTTTAATATAACTGTCATGGGCGGATTTCTTGGCTTTAAACCGTTTATTTGGGATACACGCCTATAATGATTTTGACAGACCGCCCACGGCTTTGCGAATTTGCGAAGCGGAATTCAGTATAAACGAATATTCTTGCTATGACTTCGACTCCGCGTACTATCGCAATTTCTGGATTACGTTAAAAAAGTATTTGAATACTATACTGTAAATACATGATAGCCCTAAACCTCGATAGCCCCAGTATTCACATTTTACAGTTGTTTTTATGTACCTGAAATGAATGCACAGCAATTTAAAATGAGTTCTTAACAGGACAGCTTCAATACATTAGTTTTTATCTGCTAACTGTGTTAATTAGCCATTAGCCTTAATATGTTTCTTAATGGATATAAATACTTGATCATGCAAAATTTAAATATTGGGCATAAACGACTGCTTTTTGAGTGTCTCTTTACATAGTTTAATTGAATACCTAGTTAACCAGATTTGATGATGGACAACACAATATTAGGAGTTGAGGATAATGCTTGTTTCACTTCATTTTGTGAATTTTATCTTTTATACTTTATTCGTTATAGGTAAAGGTGATGCTATAATATTTCATGTAAGATAAAATGTATCTCACAATAAAATAAAATATAATGTCATCATTTGGTTTTTGAGATCTTGTAAGAGTAGCATTATTGAAATATGTTCTAAGATAACATAAAATATTTTAGAATCTTCAAGTGCAATGTTAGTCTTTGTATTTTGTATTAGATTTTTATACAGACTTCAAAAAGGAGGTTCAATGTTCGACTGTATTTACTTTGTTTTTTTTGAAATATATATTCACAGGTTTCTCTGTAAATTGTGGACTGATTTATAAAACTCTTTTTTTATTTGATATGGTATACTCTCGAGGTGGTCCCATATTAATCTGAAGTCAGTTGAATTTCTTTTTTAAATGTTACTTGTCTTTCATATTTTTGCAGGGTTTAGGAAAAGCTAGCCAAAAGAAGCTTATTGCACTCATTATTATGCACAACTTTTAATATATGTAGTATCTATTCTGAAAACACTAAAAATAACTGTTCTATAAGTAAATACAACAATTTCCAATTTTCCATTTACAAATGTTTACTATAGTGTGTTAGCAACTGAGATGTGCGGCCATAAATCATTTCACTATGATAATCTCCCTCGTAATTGTGGGCATGCTCGCACTATGTCTATCTCGCTCGCACTCACACTATCCCTATTGACGTTTATGGCCCTATGACTCAGTTGGTAACGCGGTGACTATAGGTAGTACAACCTCTGAGATCATAGGTAGTACCTACCTATTAAAAGTTGCTCTCAATGATGTTTTTGTGTTTTTTTTTTGCTTTTTTGGGTAAGTATTACATACATATACCATACAGAATGATGCATGCATTAATGGCTATGGGGATTCCCCATGCATAATTCCTTAACAACTATTTCAGGACTTTATAGTCTGAGTTATGAGCTTGAGAGAAAATGCGCCAAGGGCCGATCAGTGGCTTATTGTGTGGAGATGACCCAATAGTAGATTGTTATACAAGGGGATAAAATAACCCATTATATATATAATAATAATAATAATAATAATAATAAGCCCTTTTATCCTGAACTCTTTTGTTTGACTGGATTTTTATAGTAAGTCTCTGAGTTCAGTGTGCCTCCTGGCAAAGGCCTCCTCTAACAATTTCCACTGCTTTCTGTCCCTAGCGACTCTCCTCCAGTGTGGACCTGCTGTGAGTTTTAGGTCGTCTTCCCATCTTGTCATTTGTCTTCCCCTTTTCCTTTTGCCATCTCTGGGGTACCAATCAGTAAGTATACTGCTCCACTTTTCTTGGGTACTGCGCAACATGTGGCCAGACCACCTCCATTTTTGTTGATCTATTTTAGAGAGTATGTCAATAACTCCTGTCTTGGCTCTTATGAGAGTGTTTCTTTTCCTGTCCTTTTTTGTGATTCCTAACATACTTCTCTCATACTTTTCTCTCTCTTTGACAGTATACTAACATACTTCTGTGGTGTTTAGTTAGTGCCCAAGTTTCGCAACCATATGTGATGCAAGGAAGAATGCAGATATTGAAGACTTTCTTTTTGATTCCGACACTGAGATCAGTGGATTTCATAACCTCCTTTAATGACCAGTATTTTTTCCACCCATTAGCAATTCTTCTTTGGATTTCTTTGTAAGTGAGGTCTTTGTGAGAGATGATCTGTCCTAAATATATGTATTCGTCCACATATTCTAAGGGTTGATTGTTGATTTTGATTACATGTGTGTCCGAGTTTGTTAATAGTTTGGTTTTGCTAATGTTCATAGATAGTCCAGTCTTCACACTCTCTTTGTTTAAATCACAAATCATTTGCTCAAGGTTATATGGGTTTTCTTCGAATAGGACTATGTCGTCTGCAAATCTAAGATGATTTAGTTTTCTACCATCTATGCATAGTCCATACTGATCCCAAGCCAGCTTTTTGAATATGTTTTCAAGCACTGCAGAAAATAACTTTGGAGACAGCGGGTCACCCTGCCTGACTCCTCTTTCTATTTTGAAAGCTTCCCCTGTAGCTTCTAGCCGGATTCTTGCTTTACTCTTGGCATAAATTTTTTGAATGGTATTTATGTAGACTTTGGGAGTTCCCTGCTTTTTCAGACTTTCCCAGATGGCTTCATGGCTTATACTGTCGAAGGCTTTTGTGTAGTCAATGAAGGCCATATACAGCGGCTTATTGTACTCCTTGTATTTCTCTATTATCTGTTTAACTGTGTGTATATGGTCTACTGTAGCGAAATTTTTCCTAAAGCCAGCTTGTTCCATCGGTTGATTTTCGTCTAGTAAAGTGCTTACTCGGTCTAAGATAATCTTGGAGAAAATCTTGTAGATGTTGGACATAAGGCTTATAGGTCTGTAGTTTCCTAAGTCTTCTTTTGGGCCTTTCTTGTGTATAAGGATTATATGTGATGTTTCCCATTGCTCCGGGATGAGTCCTGATGTTAAAATATCATTGAAAATTTTAGTCAGTATGGGAACTAGCTCATCCAAAGTACCTTTTAAGATTTCGTTTGTTACCTTATCCGGGCCAGGGGCTTTATCTGACTTTTGGCTTAGTATAGCTTTTCTAACTTCATTTGGTAGGATTACTGGTACTGGAATTGCCAGCGATTGTTTCAATTCTAGGTTTCCACATATTTTTTGCGATATGCTCTTATTACTAGAGTATAAGTTGCGGTAGAACTCTGTAGCAGTTTTGATAATATCTTTACGATTTGTAATGTGTTTGCATTTGTTTTTCAAATTTGGTACCCAAGGGTTTTCTTCACGGAGTTCTTTGAGAGCTTTTCTAGTTCCACCTGATCTTATGATATGTTTTTCGAGTGTTTCTAGTCTCTTGATTTTTCTATCTTTTCTAATGCCAACTCTAATATTTTTACTTAGCTCAGTTATTTTTCTGGTATTCTGTTTTATTTTATTTTTAAACAATTGCTTTCTTTCTTGTATTAGTTGCAGTGTCGAATCACTTAGTGTGTATTTTTGTTTGGTTTGTCTTTCAGTTTTTAAGTGTGTGAGCTGTTTTAGTAATTTGTCATAGCTAGTTTTTGTATCTGTCATGTCTGGTACAAGAATTTCTTCCCCTAGTCTTGCTAATGCATGTAGTGTTGAATCTTTGATTTCTGTGTTAGGGGTTGTTCTGGATGGAACAATGTGGTTTCTAGGTATTTTAGGCGGTGTTACCTTGATTGAGGCTCTGACCATACGGTGGTTGGTATTGAAGTTGAATTTTGATATCACTGAAGTATCTGTGAATAATCTTGGGTGACTGCTTATAACATAGTCTATCTCGTTCTTATATTCACCATTGGGAGAGATCCAAGTCCACTTGTTGTTTTTGTTTTTATTAAAAATGCTATTCAAAAGGGTCAGATTATGTTCTAATAATAAATCTATCAATCTTTGCCCACTAACACTTCTTTTACCAGATCCAAAGCTTCCCAGCACATATTCATCACTATTCTGTCTAGATCCAACCTGCGCATTGAAGTCTCCCATGAGAATAATTATGTTACTTGAGTATTTAGATATGATGTGGGATAAGTTGTTATAAAAGAACTCGTGATCTAGAACGTCAGCCTGTTCTGTTGGTGCATAAGCTTGTATGATAGTCCATATTTTTTTGTAACTAGGTATCTGAATGTTTAGTATTGCAATTCGATCTGACACTCCAATGAAGTCACGTATGTAGTTTTTTAAGTGTATTTTCACCATGAATCCGACTCCCCTTTGTCCTCCAGTTTCTCCTTTGTTGAATATAATATACTCTAAATGTTCTTCCACCGATTCGCCAGCTCTACGCATTTCACTTAATCCTAGTATATCCCATTTGAGATCTTTTAATGCTTCTTCGAGTTCTAATAATGATTCAGGTGTTCTCAATGTTCTGGTATTTAGTGTAGAAATGTATAATTTGTTTCTTTTTGTTAGAGGGTAGTGGTCTATAACTCCCGCAGTGACCAGCTGTGGTGGGAGAATTAATGGAATAAGTTGTTTATTTTTTGAGATTGTTTCTTGCAGGTTATTTGATTTTTGTGGATTTATTAAATTGCATTGTTGGGTGTATCCGGTTCTTAAAGTTGCTTTGTTAATTAAGATATGTGTTTTTGTCTGATAGAGAGTATGATCTTTCACGCATGTATTGAAATGCATCTTTTTTATGTATCTTTGTGTTATTTAGGTATTGCTCTTGGCTTTTTGGGCTTGGAGTTTCCGACCTTTTCCTTTTTTCCTTATCCTTCATATCGATGCCACTCTTTGTCTTATTTTCCTTCTTTGCTTGTATAGCTGCTTTCGATAGGTCGTGGGTAATATAGGTGTTAGGTTTCATTTTCTTTTTGTTTACTAGAATTTGAATTTTTCTCTGTAATGTTGTGGTAGCAAGTAAGATTGGTCTCGTTTTGCCAGTATCATCTCCCTTTTTCCCTAATCTTTGGAGTCTGTCAATTTCCCCAGCTTCTAGTTTTACTTCGATATCGTTTAAGATAGACATTACAAGAGTGGTTAGGTCTTCATGTTTTTCGACATTAGGCTCTGAGATACCATGAATTATGACGTTGTTTCTCTTGCTATGTGCCTCTAAATTTCCTATTTTCTTATTTAATGTCTCGACTTCTGTTTTTAGTTTCTCGTTCTCCTCTATGATCGGTTTTATTTTATCATCCATTCTCTGCATTATAACGGCAGTAATATTTTCGGTTATAGTGTTAGTTTGAACATTAAGTTTTTCGGTCAGTTTGGATAAAAGCAATGACATTTCCGGTGATAGTTCCGTAGTCATGATGATAGTTTTGTTAATATTTTTAAGTATCGAAGCGGAACACAGTTTTGTAAAGAAATAATTTAGAGAACTACACTAAGTACGTGAAATGAATCGCGATTAATCAAGTTTTTGAACGCGAACTTTGACTTTGAAATGTTGGTAGCACTGACTTATAATGTAACCTCAAAAATGCTTGCTCGGGATTTTATTTTGCGATTTTCATCACTACGCGACCGTAATTTCGTGATCTTTCAATATTTTTCGAACCACACGCGAGATAGGAACACTTGAGACGGCACTGATGTGAAAGCTACTTAGTTCTATTGCACTTTTTCCTTTTTAAATACGGGAGCGTTTGATAAGGCGTCTGTCGTCACACAATACCGGAACCGGAAAATAACCCATTATATAAATAAATAAATAAATTAATAAATATTGGGGGGACATTTATTACACACAGCACCATCTAGGCCCATACTAAGCAAAGCTTGTATTATGGAAACCAGATAGCTGATAGAATACTTATATACAATTTTGTTTCGTAAATACATACTTATAATACATACTACACCCAGACACAGAACAAACATCGATGTACGTCACAAACATTTTTGCCCTGGGTGGGGATCGAACCCACGCCCTACAGCTCTGAAGGCAGACATACTACCAACTGAGCTATCAGGCTGTCTGGTCAAGGTAGTTTTACGACCGAGCTTTAGCAAGGGAGTAAAAGAAACCGATTTATAATGGGTTTTAAGCGCCGTGTGTTACACTCTACTTTTCACTACGATTGAGAGATAATTTAATAATAAAAATACCGAAATAAATGCTTTGTGACTTTGACGGCAACAGATTGAAAATTATCTCTTTTCCTTTCTCTTCCATCTGTTAATTAGGGTCTCCATTCTCACTAGACAATGACATTTTCACTATTGTAAAATTACGGTCACTCAATTCAGTTTTTTACAAGAAAAATTCTAAAGATTTCCCGCCAATGCCTTTTTTTAATTTCTTCTGGAGCAGCAACGCTATGCACGCATTCTACCTAAGAGATCGCCGCTTTTAGTTCCATTTTCAATAATAAAATGTTCGTGTTTTTTTTTATTAAACAGAATGAAATCGAATATTTATTATTATTCTACTTATATGAATAAAATCTTTTTTGTTTTTATAGGCTTATTGGTGTAAAAGACAAAAAAAAATTGCGTCTAGAGCATAATTTTACTTTAGTCCCTAGAGCATGATATGCTCTTTTAGCCCCGCTCTGGTGCCCTATAATGACGTATTTTTTGAGCAAGAGGAGTGAAAAAGGGATTTATCATGTAGAGAAGGTCTGCTCACAAAAAGCTTGCAACTTTTCAACTCGCTAAATTCACCAACCTCCAAATGGGCCAATGTGGTGGATATGACTCAATCACCCTTGGAGTCGCCTTTGTCCCCTGATGATTATTAACAAGCTAATTATGTTATAGATACCTAACCTACTATAGTTTGTTTATATACTGTATTATATTATAATGCAATTCTGGCATATACTGTTATGCGCAGGTGTGATGCTTACCACCTAGCGAATGCCTTGCTCATCTCGTCACTCCATTTAGGCTAGATGACTGGTTTTTATTTATTGTCCTATAAAAATGTGATCCATAAATATAGCTGATTAATGAAAAGAAAATAAAATCTAATCAAAAGTAAGCAACTTATAAGGTTTTTAATATCACGCTAGACAGAGAGGTGAAACAGCAAATCGTGACGTCATTTCTCTGTACGCCATATAAATTATATTCTGACAAGTAAGGCGTGACGTCATTTTTTGTTTTGTGGGAAAGGGACAGACTTGTCTCTAACAAAAACTTTTAACGCTCATATATCAGAACATTATTAACTGATTGAAATTATTTTTTCAATAAACATATTATATTTACTTAAATTCTTCATCAAAACTATTGGTTTCAACGATATAAACATCAGTCATCTAGCCTATTGTAAATGTACCTACCTATAACAGGCTGAACACATCCTAGAAACTAAATATAGTTTAGTAAATGCAAAATACATCCTATACCTAGTTATACAGGTTGACTGGTAACTCTGCGGCAGGACCACGTAGGAGCACGTATGTATGGGCGAAAGTAAACTATTTTTGTTGTATCTACAGAAAAACTATATTTTTGGAATTAATCGTTTTTTTTTTTAAATTATTTGTTTACGGTTTTTGTTAGCTCCCTTAGTTGATCCCGCCGGGAATTCGTCGAGTTACAAGTAACCCTGTATAGTATGTATGCAACCAATACCTAGTTATAATACGCACTTGTGAGCGCGCGACGCTTGTTGACTCACTGGTTAATAGCTTTAACCTTCCTCTGACAAGTTCCTACAGTCCTCGATATCTGCACCCTAGTGTCTTGTGTCGTATTTTTAACTCTACATACGAACTGTTAAGGTAATCTGTGTCTATAGCTAGCCAAATGCTAAATTCCAGGTGAATTCTTCTACTGATATTTTCTCGAAGGCCTAAAGAGTTTGACCGTCAGTCTCTAGTAAGAGACTAAATCCTCTAGCCTGAGGTTTGCCCTAAGTACAGCCCTACTCTGCAGTAGCAAGTCGTGATGCTTACTACATGTATTATAGACATGCAGGAATTATTTTACGTTTCATACCTGTAGTCGATAAACAGGTCTTATGCTTTATCAGATAAGGTCACATTTAGCGGAACAAACATATGGCGGATACGAGAACTCGTGTGTATAAAACTTGAAGTTGAGGTTTTTCCACAATACTTGTTTAGTAGAAAACTAAAGTCAATGCTGTTTTCCTGAACCCCTGAAAAAGAAATACACTTATATTAATACTTACTACTTATTTGGTACGCCATTTCACAGGTTCTCCTAGTTTGGGTACCAATGCACTCTCACCAGGGGCCAGACTGTGAACCGCGATAAAATTCACAGTCGCGCAGCGTCGGCTGCTGAGCGTATTCGGTCCCAGAATAAGCGATCATGGTACGGCCCCAGGAATGCTAACCTTGATGACACTCATGCATTGTCGCGGTGGCAATGCCGGGTTGAACATTATAATGTTGACGTACTGAATTCTGTTTGACTTTTATTAATTTACCTACACTTTTACTGACTTTAATTTATACTTTTCCATTAATGACATTTGATTTTTGAATTTTATTTTATTAATTTAATTGTGTTTTTATTTATTTTTTCTATGTTTTAAATGTATGGGTGTAATTTGCCTGAATAAATAAATGAATTATTATTAATATTATTGCACATAAGTAGATGTTTGTTAACGATAATTTTAAAAAAACATTTCAATTTCAAAAATTTCATTTCATTTAAAAAAAAAACATTTCATTATACTAGTTTTTAACATGGAATCCCTTAACACTATGTAGCGATACTTCAAAAACATCGATATGTATATCTCTTTTTTCAAATATCGGTATAAAGGTATCGATAATTTTATCGATATACTATACCGATACGGTGTGGCGAGGACATTGCCAAATTTCACGGCTCCACCCGCAGCGCGCGGATTCTCTTTATAAAATATAAAAAAAATCATGAAATATAGGGCGCAAAAGATAAAACCATGTTTATAGATATTTTGATTTGAGTTGATTTGAAATTAATAAAAACAAATTTAAATCAATGTATTGAAATAAAGTATCAGTATCAATACCGATAAATAGATACCCAATAATCAGTATTTATATCGATATTGCGATATCGATACCATAGAAATATCGATATTACAGTCCCTGATAGCGACTGCCTCAGTAGAAATACAACCAAAACAACGATAACATGATGACCATCACGTATACAAACAATCGATACCAAATACGTAACGCCGAAGACAATAAGAATACAAAGTAATGCTATGTTTGAGTCTTCCATAAAAGTCAAAGTTATCCTTATAATGTACTTCATAAAAAAACATACAATACTCTTATGAATTAAATTAATTAACGTATTAACCTACTTTAGTTCAGCTATGTTTGAATATATTTGTAACAAAGTTTTGTTAAATGATTCTTAGCGCAAATACAACAGAGGAAAACGTAGATTGGTTACAGAAGTTATATTCGTAATTCGATATAATTAGTCTAACAGTGTTTCAAAGTAATAAGCGTTAAAGGCCTGGATTATGCTTTGATTAAGTACCCAGCCAGAGAGCTAGATCCTCCAAGGGATTTTGTCAACCGACTTCAAGAAAGGAGGTTCTCAATTCGAGTATGTAAAAAAAAAATATTCAACGAATACAATCCTGCGCCTCACTGTACTGCGCTCGTCACTCTGAGATATTATAGATGTGAAATCTCTTCATACCAAGTAATTTCTCTGGTACATTGCCCTTCAAACCGGGACACAGTAATGCTTGCACACTACTGCTTGGTAGGTCCAACTTCGACAAAGAGGTCGCCCGAAGAATCCAACTCGGATGGGCAGCGTTCGGAAAATTGCGTAATATCTTCTCGTCCAAAATCACGCAGTGTCTGAAGACAAGGGTATACGACCAGTGTGTGTTGCCAGTGATGACATATGGAACTGAAACCTGGTCTTTAACTGCTGGCCTTTTGGAGAAACTTAGAGTCACGCAACGGGCAATGGAGAGTGTTAGGAGGCAATGCTCGGAGTTACTTTGTATTATGTGCGATAGAATCCGGAACGAGGATATTCGCCAAAGAACCAAAGTTACCGACATAGCTCGCAAGGTTTGCAAGTTGAAGTGGCAATGGGCAGGCCACATCGCTCGAAGAACTGACAACCGATGGGGAAGAAAGGTTCTTGAGTGGCGACCGCGAACCGGAAGACGCAGCGTAGGAAGGCCTCCCACTAGGTGGACCGACGACATTGTAAAAGTCGCGGGCAACCGGTGGATGCAAATGGCAGGCTGTCGTACAGTGTGGCGGTCTAAGGGGGAGGCCTTCGTTCAGCAGTGGACGTCTCCGGGCTGATGATGTTGATGATGATTACTACTGCTTGGCGATTGAATAGCTGGCAAAGGTGTGGTACTTCCCCAGGCGGACTCTGCAGGTTCTACCACTACAATCTCTTTACCACTACAAACTTGATTTTCCGCCAGTGATGTTGTTGGTTTTGATGATTGTTTTTTTGTTTGGTCGGACATACTTCAGAGGTGGTCCTATATACATTTTATCGAAATACATCATGCAGTGGTGTAGGACTAGCTTATTGATTTGTGACCTTCGTAGATTTCTTTAAAAACGGTGCATATATATCGACATAACATTTTAAAGAGCGAAATTTTGAAGTAACGTAACGTTATGTTCTGAAATATAAGTGTTCAAAGTACTTGGGAGGGTCATTTGTCCTTTTCTAGCAAAACACGTGCTAATATATAATTTGTTTGGAATCGTGGTTTGACGTCATTATATAGTGCCCTCCCTAGAGCTAAGAAAAATTATGATCTAGATTAACATAATATTTTTTTAGTGCTGTCGCATTTGTATATTTGGAAAATAATAATACGAATGAAGCCAATTTGGCTCATAAGAACCACAGTCTAGCGAAAATCTTTCTCTCTAGATTCAATTAGACTCTTCAGTGATAAGAACGCTTTCGTTGCAAACTGTCTGTTGCTTTAAGCCCCGGTTCCATTGTTGCGTAGGATGTGTTCGCGGAGGCATAGATTAAATGGCGGAGGTTACGCACTTTGGCTGCGTGGGAACATTTGTCTGTCTTTGTGTATCTATCTTTACCTCTTAATCGATATTGTGACGTTATTCCTCCCTTCCTACTTACTTACCTATCCGCTGCTGCCGTAAAGCTACGCCTCCGTGTGCCGTATGTACAGCGTGGGCCGCATTGAGCTACGTGGGCGTCGATTCGAGCAAGTTACGAGAGTGTGCGTGACGTTACCAAGTCTCGCTTCCGTACGTACAGCGCAACCAACTTATTTGTACTGTTAATCAAATGGAAGAACTAAAAAAAAACAACGCGTCTGTCAGTTTTGTTCAAAAATTACTAAGATAGTGTCTCCTTCGCTCATCTGCAGAGATAATTGGAGATGCCATTGGTGGTAAAAACATAACGCGGTAATTGGTGGTGCATTTATTAATAAATACTCTGAATCTGTAATAAGCAAAATATTTTTTTGATTTCGACGAGGTTTAAATGCGTGACACTTTCAAGAAATCTTTCACATTAAACTGGTATAGTATGTATTATATTATACTAGAGGTCCCCCGCGACTTCGTCCGCGTGCGGAAGAAATACGGACCGCTCCCAAAATTCTCCACTTAAAATCATTCCGAGCGAACTCTACCGACTCGACCAACTCTACCGACTACACCGACTCTACCAACTCCCCCCCCCCCCCCCCCCAACTTCCCTCCTTTGAATGAACTACCCAGATATACATTTTTCATCACTATAACTTTAAAAACAAAGAACTTTCCATACAACATTCCACCCCTTTCTTCCCCCCTTAAATCGTCCCAGTAAAAAAAATTTTGAAAACAGTATTTTTTATTTTAAATGAACTATCCAAATCCAAATTTTCGTGACTAAAAGTCCAAAAACAAAGGACTTTCATACAAATGTGTCCCCCCCCCCCCCTTTGGGGATCGAATTTCGAGAAATCCTCTCTTAGTACACCCCTCCACATCGAGACGAATACACCCTCCAAATTTCAAGTCTGTACGACCAGCGCAGCGGTTAGGGCTGTGCTGTGCGTAGTCTGTCAGTCAGTCAGTCAGGACAGAGTCTTTTATTATATTAGATTAGATTAAGATTATAGATTATTATTATTATCTGTGAGTAAAACATATTCCTTTACGTATGAACGCACACTTAAACAAACTCACAACACTAAAACACATAAAAGGTTTATGATCACTGACCTTATATCTTTTGGTAGAATTAGGTTGTTTTTCGCAGAGATTTACACCTTGGTTTGCCACCCACGTTATACGCTCGAATGCCTTAGTGGATGCAATGGAACCCCGGCTTTACGTCCAATCTCTCATGTCCATGCTTGACTGGAAGTGCAATCACACTGATAAGAGACTTCCATTGACAACATTTATGCCAATTGTAGCGATAACGTCGTATCTTAGAAGTCGTTTAGTACGCATAGTAATTTTAACCTTGTTTAACCTTACCTACCGTGTTTACCTTGTTTATAAGGATATAGACAATAGACAATAGTTTATTCGTGGCAAAAGTATAAACAAAAAAGCAGTTACACAGAACACGGAAAAGTAAAACATAAATAAATAATTGGACCTGGATATGGACCTGGGTACGTCCTAAAACTGCATCCCCAAGCTGCCTGCCAAGCGTGGGGATTATGGCAACCCCTCCTTATTTAGGGGGAGGCCTTCGTCCAGCAGTGACGTCTTCTGGTCGATGAGTGAGTGAGTTATCAGGATATGAAGCAGAAATTTCTCCAATGACGATGTCTTTTACCTGGAACCAGCAGCAGGGGGGTGTCACTCCGCAGCTTAGGTATGTTCGGCCGATGCTCCGCTGCACGCTAGCCTCGTCGCACGTAACTAAACATACGTGATAGAAAGAGAGCGGTATATCTAGGTGAATATAGCGAGCGGTATCCAGCGCTGTGCGAGATGAATTGCTACTATATAGCCTAGTAGATAGAGTCCTTATTTATTTCAATTCCTTTGCGGAGTGAACTTTCTGTACGTAGTACTATTATTTATTCTGTGCCACCAGTGTGGTTAGGCTTTACGACAACATTCTGCTTTTTTCGTTTAAATTACGTCAATGTTTGACCACACCCTGTCTGATCTTAAATAATGTTGCGGTCTAGGATAGTTGTTGCACTTCTTGCTGACCTAGAACGAATCTGTTTACTCTGAATTTGACTTGTAGCATTCACCATTGGAGGTGGCAAGCCATGTCGGGTTCCTCCTCGTGGTCAAACTGGCTAGTCTAACTGGTTTTTCCAACAGGAAAAATAACCCTTTTGGTCAAATTGCTCGGCTTAAAACCTCTTTTCTAAATACCATGTGTCATTACCACAGGTCATTTACGTTTCAAGGAGGTTTGAAGATGCGCTCATTATTGCATAGTTTCCTGATTCAGAGTTACGTACAGTTATGAATAAATAAATTGTCAATTATTGTCACAGTTTCCTGTTTTATTAATTTACATATGTAATGCAGTTTTACGTAAATATTGTGTGATAAAATGGATTTTCATTTAATTACTCGTTAAGGAGATACAAGTTTATACAAATTAATTAAAACTACTAATAATTAATATTACAAAAAATTTAATATTACAAATTCTATAAACGGACGTTCGTATTGGATATGCAGTCTTAAAAAAAAGGTTAAATTCTTGATAAATTAAGTACATTAAATTCTGTTTCTATAATGTTACGTTACGTCTAATATCTTAAAGTTAAGTTGCGCTATGTTATGTTATATTCAATAGGAGGTTTTTTTTGTATACATTAGATAAGTAGATAAATACGGGAATACTCACGTTTAATTACAAAACAAAATAACAAACAAAAAAAACTGTGTCAAAACCACGTCAGTTTTCATAATAAAAGTAGATGTCAACTTTCGTTTAACATTTGAGTTTACAAACTTAGCCTATCTTGATTCTGTTAATTACAGAATGTATTACATAATCTTTGATTAAGTACCCAGCCGAGAGCTAGGTCCTCCGTACGCAATGTACTTGAGAATTAAGAGAATTTGGCCACAAGGTTTTTTTCCTGTTGGACAAATCAGCTAGACTATCCAGTTTGACTACGAGGAGGAACCCGGAACCCACCATGTCGTAACCCTCTGGTAGTGTTATGAGTTTGTTGTAGTGCACGTTTTGGAGGATCTAGCTCTCTCTCTCATCAAAGAGTGTACGTTCATACGAACAGTACATAATTTGTTTTATTCGTGTGAAATTTTTACTTATAACGTGTCATGCGTGTTTTAACTCGTCACCGCAAAAAGTGTCTGAAAATGATGTTTATTTATTATTATTTTATTATTTATTGGCTTGCGTTTGACTGCCATCGCAGATAGGCAGAGAGACATGTAGGCAGATTATTGCCATTGACATATCTAATATGCATATGCTAGAAGAGACTTGAAGATACCTTAGAACATAAAATTCCGTTTAACTAAGATCTTTATTCACCTTTTCGGGGAAACAGATTCCGGTAGAGTTCCATGCCCATCCAAAGCGCATAAAGGTTTTAATAAATACTCTCTTTTGTCCACAGTTCCGTCCGCCCCGCAAAACCTCACAGCCGATTACATATCCGACGAGGAAGTCCACTTATCCTGGGGACCTCCACTAACCTCCACAGTCGTCGTCATATCTGAGCCCTCCAACCAAAACGCCGAGCTAAAGGTCAATAACCTGCGGACAGATCAGGGCGACGAACCTAGCAACGACGTCAGCAACCTTGCACCAGAGTCCTTAAAAGATACTACATATTTATATAACGACGGACTGAAGTATAATAATGAGTTCTCAGCCTCCAATATTCTCATGGACTCGTATAGGGGTAAAAGAGATGAAAGATCGCATAGGCACAACAGAAAGAGGCGGCAGGAGAACGGGACTGATACGAAGACATACGAGCACTTCGAGTTAGAGCAACCCGACACATTTGAGAGAAAAAATTACAAGAAATTGCAGAAGAGACAGGATACGGCGGAAATTGCTTACGTGCTTTACTACGAGGAAGGAAAGCCCAAGTATGGGTTCGAAATTGATGGAGTCCAAAGACCTGATGATGTGCATATGAAGAATACCTTCGCAACGGATATAGGGATGGAAGCAAATAATGTGAAAAATCTGACTTTGCATAACACTTCGGGGAAAGTCACGAAGGTGGTTGGATTCTGGTTGAAAAATTTAAGTAAGTAAAACTCTGTGTTTTGCTTTAATAGTAAGTTTGAAGTTTTAATCGTATCATCATTATCGGCCATAGATGACGTATAGATTGCGTAGATGACATCCACTGCTGGACGAGGCCTCTCCTTTAATAGGGAGGGGCAGTCATAATCCCCGTGCTCGGCGATCTTTGCAATCCCCAAGCCTGTAGTTCCTGTAGTGGTAGGACTATTGCAGAGTCCGCCCGGGGAAGTAGCACACCTTTGCTAGTTATTCAACCGCCAAGCAGTAGTGTGTAAGCATTACTGTGTTCCGGTTTGAAGGGCAATGTTACTAGAGAAATTACTGGGCATGAAGAGATTTAACATCTAATATCTCAGGGTGACGAGCGCAGTGTAGTGCGGTGCAGGATTGTGTTCGCAAGTTCACAATACTAACACTGCTACTACTGTTAGTGGCAGGCGTGACGCTTACCACCAGGCGAACGTCTTGTTCGTCTCGTCACTTGAACGTATAAAAAAAACCGCCTGGCTTGGGGATAGCAAAATGCTTACCACCGTCAACCGAGAGGACGCTGCTGCCCGTCCTCCGGTGATTCTGGATGCAGTTTTAGGACATACCCAAGTCACACAGGTAGTTCGTACAGGCAACCCTAATTATGTCGGCGTTTGCAGCCCGGAGGCCTCTGATATTTTTAGTGCAACCAAGATACAAGACAAGCTGGTCGCTGGAAGGATGGTAAGCATCACGCTTGCTTATAACAATCCAGTTCTCACCAGAATTTTAAACTTCTTTTTTATGGCTGATGGGTTCGGTGTTTGACCACACTTCTGGTGTTAACCAAAAGTGCTGTCGAAAATAAACAGTGAAAACAGTGGCAACGGGCTTCCCGATAGATAAAATCTAGCATTGCCGTATCTTTTTTTTTCTGCTATCTACTAGTAACAGTCTTAATAAGATTTTCTGGCTCGATTTTATTAGGTGACACCTAGGGTTGCCAACTCCGTGGATCAGAAATCCGGGAGGTGAAATAAAAAAAACAATAAAAATCAATTACTTTTATTTAAAATTATATTTTTTTACACTGCGAGCAGCTTGTAATGCCTTTTGATTGGAGACAATAAAATTATAAAATTCTTTACAGGTGTATTTGAAGTTTGTGCACACCTGTATTTCGGATTTTACATGAATTTCATTCAGCCGATTACGGCTTTTTGACCACAGTTCGTTTACTACGCTGAAAACACGTTCAGCGGCGGCGTTTGCGATAGGGATCGATAGGGTGAATGTAACAAGCTTTTATATTTCTTTTCCAGATTCACCCTTACATTTTTCAAAAAATAATACCCAGCGCAAGTCTACCCTCTTTGTTTTACTTGCCACAGCTTCACGAACTTCTCGCAGTAAACAGTAATCGTCATACAACTTGTCCTCATTCATTGGCACATTTAGTAAATCACCCAGATCTTTTAATTCATTCCAGTTAATTTCTTCGTCCATTGTCAAAATGTTCACTTTCTTGTAAATAGAGTCCTCAAATTCGTACCACTTATCCAAATAGGTCAAACATCGCTCCAAATATTTGTCTGCATCTTCTTTAAAAGTATTTTGATCACTCTCCGTCAACTTCCTCAGACATTGCGTCGCTGACTGTCCGTAAAACTTATCATTCTTTCTGTTAATAATTTTGGTTCGCAACTCTGTCATAATCGTGTGTAATTCAGTGCATGTAATACTGTCACTTTCTAGTATTTTAATAGATGTATCAAAAATTTGCATTATATTGTGAACAAAATAGCAGTAGCATAATGGAAGACAGTTCTCATCTTTAAAAGCCGTCCAAATTATTGCTGCACATTCATCCTCGCCTTCATTAAGAAAATATTCTCTCAAAACCGGCCAGTTCAAAATAAGTCTGTCTAAAGCGGGTAGCAATGAGAGCCATCGTGTAGGCACATGGCGTAGAATAGATTTGTACTCTAAATGAGCGAAATCGAAGAATTCCTTTAGCTTTGCAGTTCGCTTGGCAAACGCGGAAAATTCGCTGTAAACTTTAAATACCAACGACTCCACATCAAACTGTAATGCTTTTAATGCATGTTTGTTACAATTATGTAAAATGTGGCATTTACAATTCGCCTTCAAAATATTGGGATTTTCGATTTTAAGTTTTTGAAAAACTGAGTTATGAATCCCGTAGTTGACTGAAGCATTATCTGCGGATAGTGATGATACTGATGCCAATGATAAGCCATTTTCCTGTAAAACTTTACAGAGCTGTGATTTGATGGCTTCACTAGTTTCAGCAGGGTCTTGATAAAAGTCAAATAAACCTTGTTTCAAACCATCTTTAAGTGAAAACCATTGCACTGTAACTGGAAACATTTTTAAATTTCCTTTGTTAGAAGAATCTGTGCCAATAGAAAAATATGTCGAATCATGCAATTCAGATAGCAGCATTTCTTGCGACAGTGGCGCTATGACATTTTCACAAATAGTTGTAGCTTTAGTTCGACCGCACGCAATTTTCTTTGCAACTTCCGAATCAGGAAAAATGGTAGGAAACAACTTATTGTTACAGTCTTGACTCGAGTAGCTGTGATGGTGTTTAACTCCGTGATACACAGATGTAACTTCTGCGGCAGTTACTAGATCTTCTTCTCGTGAATGTTTTTTCACAAAAAAACAAGAAACTGATGGCATTGAAGACTTGTTTTTTAGAAATAACTTATGTTTCTTACCTTCTGAATGTACAATCAGAGCTCTTTTACCTTCGTATTTTACTGAAATATCGGTTTTGCATAATTTACACTCAGCAGTGAAATCATCTCGTTTCTTAATCCAAGGACTGAACAGAGGATCGTTCAACCAGTTTTCAACAAAGCTTGTATGATATTTGAGTTTTCTCTTTTTTGGCGGTATCTGCTGCGTTGTGGTTTCCGAATCCGACGTTATGCTTTATTTAAAACAACAATAACAATACTTGTAACAATAAACGTTCACTTACAATGTTTACAAACACAAAACACATACAGAGTCCTGGCCGCTAATTATGTAATAATGATAACCGTGCGGTGCGGACTGCGATTCGCTCGCTCGCTCGGCCTGCCGCCCGCATCAACGCTTACGCGTGGCGGGCGGACTGAAGCGATGAAAAAATCCGGGAGATTTTAGCTGCGTTCCTGGAGCCGGGAGTTTTTAAAAACTGATTGCCTTTTTACGGGAGAATCCCGGAATTCCGGGAGGGTTGGCAACCCTAGTGACACCCCAATGGGAATCATCCTATAAGGATTGTTTATGTTCGCTCTTCAAGTTGCAATATATGCCATCTTTTTAGCTTCTAGATGTCTCCGTCCACGTTTAATAACTCCTGGGCTAGGGTATTGCTGTGAGTATCCAATCTTTGTATTTTTTCGAGTATCTATTGATCTCTTGTCCACTGTCAAGGGCATCTTTTTATTTTTTATTTTTTAATATGATATAGGCTTGGGTTTGACTGCCATCTCGTCTGCAACGAAGATGCAGTCTACGATGGAGCACGCTTGCCTAGAAGAAACCGATTCACTCGCGACTTGAAGACACCCAGATTATAATTATCGGGAACCACTCACTCGGGCAGCGCTACCCACTGCTTAGGATTCGAATAAAGAAAGTGGAATCAAACCGTTTCGTACGAGTTTTTGGTATTTTAACCATGAAACGGTGTCGCGTTTTCGAGGACCTGGTCGTCCGATAGAAGAATGGGCAGGGGAGAATAAGATCATGCAAATCCGAAGCACACTCTCCGAAATGTATCCGATAAAATACCGATAGGCTAGCTACTTTTCGACGATGATAGAGGCTTTGATCTCGAGGTACTCATGTATCTCAGAGTTCCTTGTGTAGCGTCCAGCATGCATCAGAGATTGCCCTTAATGCAATATTTTGGAACCTTTTAGGCTCTCCAGGTTTGAGTTACAGATCCCCAGAGCTGTATGCCATTGCCATGCATTGCCGTATCTAGACCAATTTCCTCCAGGTCTCCCCCTGGTCCCTGAGATGCCTCGGCCGATGAAGCCGAGTCAAGTTAGTTAAGTGTCCAGCTTACAATTTTGAATCGGTAACCGAACATTCTAGGCGCGGCACTAGACCACTCTGAGGTGGGCACGGCCCGCAGCATTCAACGTTCAGTGGACGTCTCAGGGCTGATGATGATGATGATAATAATATGTTCACTAGACCATTCTGAGGTGGGCACGGCCCGCAGCATTCAACGTTCAGCATTGGACGTCTCCGGGCTGATGATGATGAGAATATGTTCGTTATCTATTCAAACAGCCAGTTTATTAGCGTAGACGTTTTAGTCGGCTGCTATTTCTGACTAAGCGATCCCAGATAACACCCATTGATAGATTAAATATAAATAATAGCACACAATAAATTCATTCATGTGCTATCAATAGCGAATACGCTATTTACATACATTACTACGTTGTTAACTTCTAGATAATTATATAATTAACCGGTTCTCACATCCCGTTATTGACTGGCGGATTCGATACGGATGCACATAATTATTGTTATTATTAGCAAATGGAATACCAAATGTGTGGTATCAGGTTTATATTTGCTTTTTTGGATTGGAACCCGATTGAAATACAAGTAAAACAACTGATAAAACATGATAAAAACACTGATTGACCGTAACTTAGTTTAAAGGCTTAGGACATTACCCATACGAAGGTGGCCTAGATGTACAAATTTCCCATATCTCCTCGTATGAACTAGGCCAAAAAGTCACATGCCTTTAGTTATTTATTTAAGAAATACATAACTGAATGCAATAATTTAAATTTTGTAGATCTGTATTACATTCTTAAACTATATGTATTAAAAAGTATAATTTTATTATAATTAGTTATGTATTTCTTAAATAAGTAAGTAAGTAATGCGTTATCATCATCATCATCTTCATCGGCCCGGAGACGTCCACTGCTGAACGAAGGCCTCCCCCTTAGACCGCCACAATTAACGACAATCTGCCATTTGCATCCACCGGTTGCCCGCAACCTGGGTATGTCGTTAAACGGCATGCATAAAACTGAACCACTGGAGGACGGCTAGCAACGTCATCTCTGTTAACGGTGGTACCCTACCTGCCAAGCGTGGGAATTGCGGCACCCCTCCCCCACAATTAGTTTTTGTATGAAACTGCATTAGAATAAAAGTGTTTTACATATTTATTTTCAGAGCCGTTCACGCCCTACAAGATCTGGGTGCAAGCGTTCTACAACTTCTCCAACGGTTACTTCAATTCGTGGGATGTGACGTCACGGCTGGGGAACAAGTCCAACTTCCTGTACGTGCTCACTGACGTCAGACCCCCTTCCGCTCCCAAAGTGTTGAACCTCACTTGTGATCAACCTAAACGTAAGTATAAATAAATAAATATAAATTAATAATTAATATTGGCGGACAATTTTACAAAGCGCCATCTAGCCCCAAAATAAGCAAAGCTTGTAGTATGGGAGCTAGATAACTGATAGAACCTTGAGAATAGGGTAGATGACTGATGTTTAAATCGTTGAAACCAATACCTTTGATGAAGAATTTAAGTAAATATAGTATGTTTATTGAAAAAATAATTTAAATCGGTTAATAATGTTCTGATATATGAGCGTTTAATGTTTTTGTTAGAGACAACTCTGTCCCTTTCCTACAAAACAAAAAATGACGTCACGCCTTACTTGTCAGAATATAATTTATATGGCGTACAGAGAAGTGACGTCTCGATTTGCTGTTTCGCCTCTCTGTCTAGCGTGATATTAAAATGCTTGTAAGTTGCTTATTTTTGATCAGATTTTCATTATTTTTTTTCATTAATCAGTTATATTTATGGGCCACATTTAATAGGACAATTAAAAAAAACCAGTCATCTTGCCAATAGGCACAATGCACAAACGTTGTGGCGACTTTCCTATGAGCTTCTACGGAGTTTAGAAAACAACACGAAAAGACATGTTTCACCACATTATGTCACTTCCCCGCACTTGTCCATGTAATTCAACACTCAATGAATAAAACACCATCATTTTAAATCATGAATTCGCGAAAAAACACAAGTTTAATGAAAATAGTAGAATGCAATGACATGATTTTTCCGTGTTCCCGCCAAAACTCCGGCTCAAGATTTTCAGTTTCGCTGTGCCGTAGGGTTGTCAAATGATAGTAAATAGTTTCTTCCCCAGGCACTTTGTACCTGCAGTGGCGGCAGCCGACCGAGTTCTACAACTCTTTGGACCAGTACGTGGTGACCCTGAGGAAGATACCGGAACAACAGCCGCGCACGCGACTCACCCTGCCCACTAGCAAGAATGATATCGAGACTACGATCAGTGTGGTAAGCTATTTACGTTCTCTGTCAAAGAATAAGTAGACGAATTTTCAACTGACTTGAAAAAAGGAGGTTCGCAATTAGAATTTTTGTATGTATGTATGTTACTATTTATTTTTCATCACACTTGCTCGTAAAGTGGATCTTATTGCATCGGTTTTAGGCTCATAATCCAAGCTATTACGCACGCGTGCTTTTTACTTTATATTACGGCACATAGTGCTATAATAACTAACTAACTAAATGTAAACGTGATATCTTGGCCGTTTTGGTAAAACAGCATCGATGAGTTGCTTGTTAACAACTACTTTTTATTCTTTTTAGCATGTCACCTGTCCTAACCGTAATCCTTTAAATGTTCTTTTAATATATATATATATTTTTAATTGATTCATTATAACTGCTTATGTTTGATTGTGTAATTACAATACTACTTAATGTTTGATTGACTTATAGATGTAGGTACCTACTGCTTCTATGTTGTTCATGTTGTGTACACATTTATTAAGGAATGCAATCTAGAACAAATTATTTGTAACTTATACAATGCAAATGTTAAGACTGTATTCTGTTTTGTGTATCAAATAAATAAATAAATAGGTATAACCCGGTAAAGTCAAGTTTGTACGTGACTGCAATTAGACGTATGTATACGAAGCACTCTTAATATAGCCGGGTAATACTTAGTTTTTTTGTAATACCAACAAAGAGTTCTTATGCCGCTGAAGTAAATGTCAATCTGCGCGCGTATTGCTGATTTGGGCGCCATTTGCCGCAAATGTTTGTTGACGTTTTCGCTGTGTGGTTGATTATTATTTAAAAAAAATGGTTTTTTCCTCGCAATTGTGATGAAAACAGTCGTATGAAACTCTTGTGCTATGTTTCAATACACTCTCGGCTTCCTTATCGCGCGAGCCGCAGGCGAGCGCGCATAATACCGCCTCTAGTGTAATGTCCAACATAGCACACTTGTATAATAATGTACTATTATTTTATTTTACATATTTAGGGAAACTAACAGCCTAAATAAATGAATATTAACACTTGGTTCGATGACTGGGCCAATTATAAGTTTCCGCCAATAGAATAGTAAATTAAATACATCATAAACTGCGTAGCAACAGTATGCTGTAAGTATACATAAACAACGGAACTGGAATAGTATAATATTATTCAAAAATTAATTCAAAAAAATTCGGAAGCTAAATGTGAGCGTATAACATTTACGCTATCGTACTACGCTAATACGTCTATATTATTATTTAACTAGAGGTCACCCGCGACTTCGTCCGCGTACGGAAGAAATTCGGCCCGCTCCCAAAATTCACTACTTTAAATAATCAGGGTAGCTCGTCAGCGCAGTGCACTGCGGCGCAGGATTGTGTTCGCAAGTCCACAGTTCTAGCACTGCTACTGTTAGTGGCATGCGTGACGCTTACCACCAGGCGAACGTCTTGTTCGTCTCGTCACTTGAAAGTATTAAAAAAAAACTTTCCATACAACATTCCACCCCCCCCTTTCGCCCCTTAGGGGTTGAATTTCGAAAAATCCTATCTTAGTACACCCCTACGCATCGAGTCGAATACACCCTCCAAATTTCATGTCTGTACGGCCAGGGGTTTGGGCTGTGCGTTGTCTGTCAGTCAGTCAGTCACCAGTCAGTCAAGTCAATCAGTCACGACAGAGCCTTTTATGTATATAGATAAGTATTTGTTAACAAGTTGAAGAGGTCCTGTGAAGGAAGGTACTTTTTTGTAATTGATTGATTGATTAACTCTTTATTGTTCACACCAAGAATTACACAGAAATAATTTAATAAACTTAAATATTGGAACAAGTGGCGGCCTTATTGCTAAAAGCAACCTCTTCCAGGCAACCTTTGGATGGAGAGTATAATTGTCTTGGCTATAGATACATAGAAAAGGGGGGTACGTCTGGATCGTATAACTGGAGTAGAAAATGATATTTTACTAAGAAGTTCAGGGTTGTCTACCTTTGCATTTAAAATATTAACAAAATATGTTACATCAGCTATAGTTCGTCTTCTCTCGAGTGGAAGCAGGTGATGACGTATGATGACGATTACGCGATTAGTCCGCCAATTATGATTCGATTATCCTTTATTTGTTTGGTAGGTGAAACTTCAGAGGTGGTCCCATATAAATTTTATCGAAATCGGTTTTGTAGTTTGGTTTTTAAATCAAAATTACTGGAATGGACGTTTTATGGCTGATGACGTGACGTGACGTGAATTATTTTCCTTATTCCGTATGTCCTTTCTGTGATGTCAATAAAGTGGTATTGTATTGTAGCACCCTTAAATCCCAATGGCAATGGGCAGGCCACATCGCTCGAAGAACTGACAACCGATGGGGAAGAAAGGTTCTTGAGTGGCGACCGCGAACCGGAAGATGCAGCGTAGGCGTCCCACAATATATATATATATATATATATATAGGTGGGCCGGGGACATTGTACAAGTCGCGGGTAACCGGTAGATGCAAATGGCAGGTTGTCGTACAGTGTGGCGGTCTAAGGGGGAGGCCTTCTTTCAGCAGTGGACGTCTCCGGCCTGATGATGATGACCCTTAAATCCCAAGAACTTAGCTTAGCCGGCTTCAGTGAGAATAAATTGTGCGTTATTGTACATCAGGAGGTGGAATTATGGAACGTGACCCGGTACGAGGTGAAGATCTACGCGGTGACCCAGTCCGTGTCCCGGGAGGGCCTTCTCATCAACGGCACTGAGTCCGGCCCCGAGGTGAGGGACATGTACATTTCTCTATTTTATACTAGCTGGACCTGAGTACGTCCTAAAACTACATTCAGACCCACCGGAGGGACGGGCAGCAGCGTCCTCTCGGTTAACGGTCGTGAGCATTTTGCGATCCCCAAGCCGCCTGCCAAGCGTGGGGATTATGGCAATCCAATTGTTACACTATTTCTACAATCACTTTTCTGTTTTGATCATAATGACTGTAATACACTGACAGCCTTATAGCTCAGTTGGTAGCATGTCTGCCTTCAGAGCTGTAGGACGTGGGTTCGATCCCCACCCAGGGCAAACATTTATGAGACGAACATTTGTTTTTTCTGTAGTATGTATTATAAGCATGTATCTGTTGTTTATAATGATGAGTACAATGATATCCTAGAAGGATAACGGTGTTCAAACTAACACCCTGTATATTTGAATATGCATGTTTTGATTATTAAATATAATAGAATAAATGGAGAGTTTAACTGAATCTAATGTATAAATCGAAAACAAAAAAAATATCGGCTGGTAAAGTCCTGAATTCAAAGTATTTGGGAGGGATTCATCTGTCCCTTTCTAACAAAACACGTGCTAGTATAAAATTTGCTTGGAATCGTGTACTTGACGTCATTAGCTAGTATAGTGCCCTAACATGAAACTAAAATGTTTATAACTTTGTAATTTGTGCACATATTGAAATTGAATTTTCGATGAGTTGTTTTGTTGCTAGTCACCTGTTTTGTGAGTCAATAAAAAAAACCATACATATTCCCTATTGATGTGCGTGATTGTCAGGAGGTGTCGAGCGAGTGGTGCAGCGTGCACTCGGAGGCGAAGTCCCCGAGCGCGGGGGCGCGCGGCGTCAGCACGCAGGCGCTGCTCACCGTCTGTCCCATCGCGCTCGTGGCCGCGCTCGTCGCCGCACTCGTCTACTGGCGGTGAGCACTGTTGCCAACATCTTAGGGCTTGGGCCAGGGGGGTGGCACTCCGCAGTTTAGGTATGTTCGGCCGCCGGGAGGACATTGCAGGGCTGAGGTCAGTGGCTGCCCGCACGCTAGCCTCGTCGCACGTGACTAAGCATACGTGATAGAAAGAGAGCGGTATATCTAGGTGAATATAGCGAGCGGCATCCAGCGTTTTGCGAGTTGAATTGCTACTTTATTGCCTAGTAGATAGAGTCTTTAATTATTTCAATTCCTTTGCGGAGTGAACTTTCTATACGTAGTACTATTATTTATTCTGTGCATGGGTTTTCAACCGACTTCAAAAAAGGAGGTTCTCAATTCGACTGTATGTTTTTTTATGTATGTTACGCGATTACTCCGCCAATTATGAACTGATTTTGATGATTTTGTTTGGTAGGTAATACTTCAGAGGTGGTCCCATATAAATTTTAACGAAATCGGTTCAGTAGTTTGGTTTATAAATCAAAATTACTAGAATATATGAAGATATCGTCTATATTGTATTTTTTTTATAAAGCGTATTTATTTATAAGATAAAGCGTCTTGTACTTGTAGTGAAAAACTGGCCACAACTCAAAACAATATTGAGTACGGCGTTTTCTAAAGTTACAAGACAACCAGTGTACAAACTGCAAGTACAAGCACTTGTATATAAGTTAAAGACAAACCATTTACCTGTAACTTGTAGTTACTGTACAAGAAGCCTGTACTTGTAGCTTTACGAAATAGGGCCCAGATATCGCCATTTTTCACAGTATAAGTGTCTTTATGTATCCTAATTTCAGCATTTACCAAAATTAGGCTAAAGCAGCCTGCCTAAACGCCAAAACATGGTCGTAATTTAATGACTGTCGTACAGCTCATTCCGTAATGTGTCTGCCTACAGAGCTGTAGGGCGTGAGTTCGATCCCCACCCAGGACAAACATTTATGTGACGGACATAGATGTTTGTTCTGTGTCTGGGTGTTGCATGTATTTACAACAGAAAAAGTATTATAAGTAGTATTCTATTACTATGTTTTTAAAGCTTAAACAGGAAGAAACATTATGACCTTCGGCTGGACTCGAACCTGCATACGAGCAGTCTCTATGGGTTTCCGTCCCAACTGCTTTGCCAATTAAGCTACAGAAGTCTCTGCCTTAGATGCCAAATTTCCCCAACCTGTTTCAGTATTCTATTAGTTATCTGGTTCCCAAAGTACAAGCTTTGCTTAGTTTGGGGCTAGATGGCGCTGTGTAAAATGTCCACCCGATATTTATGTTTATTAATTTATAAATAATTTAAAAAAAAAACATATTGGCGTATTTATTTGTAACCTTACATAAAATTACGAACAAATGGCTTGTCTCTAAAGTAGCCTTCGCCTAACAGATTTTTTCATCGCCGAATCTTGTCCTAAATAGCCTAAATGTCAACAAATGCAAAAAAACATCACGTGATTAATGGACGGCCCCTGTGAAGTTAGGTACGAGTTCATACTTAAAAACCTTTCGCGATAAATGGGCATAAAGCGTACAATGAATAGAGGCTTATGCTCACCAGAAGGGCGATTATAGGCTGAATACGATGACATTGATCAAAATGACCAATACTTTTTGACTTTTTTCTTCTTGATGCACATATTGGTATAGGTTAGATTTAAAGAACTTGAAGTGATACTAAAAAGTACATGTTTCCTCTTTAGATGTAGATCCCGCGTCAGTAAATGCATCAGTGCAGCGTACAACTACT
This sequence comes from Erannis defoliaria, assembly GCA_905404285.2. Taxonomy (NCBI): domain Eukaryota; kingdom Metazoa; phylum Arthropoda; class Insecta; order Lepidoptera; family Geometridae; genus Erannis; species Erannis defoliaria. The sequence goes on along the minus strand of FR990091.1, from coordinate 8,352,485 downwards.
TGGAAGAAGGCGGGGAAACGGCACGAGCGCCGCTCAACAAGAAACCTGGTAAGATATCTACGTTTCTAATATCATCACCAGAATATACTAGAATGAAGAAGGTTCCAGATAAAGTTCCAAACGCTCGCGCACAAATGCGGACCTGGGTATATCCTAAAACTGCATCCAGTACCACTTGAGGACGGGCAGCAGCGTCCTCTCGGTTAACGGTGAGCATTCTGCGAACCCCAAGCCGCCTGCCAAGCGTGGGGATTATGGCAACTATTAAGGGGAAGGCCTGCATCTAACAGTGTGAATCCGAACGGAAACCTTTTCGATTGAGTTGTGAGTACCCCTGCTTGACTAGCTTGGAAGTCTCAACAGTCTCGGAAGTGGGGGCAGAGTGGACCAAATTCCTCCCTAATAACAAACGCTTGGGGATACATGTTGGGGAATCTGGCATCTAAGGCAGAGACTTCTGTAGCTTAATTGGCAAAACAGGTGGGACGGAAACCCATTGAGACTGCTCGTATGCAGGTTCGAGTCCTGCCAGAGGTCATAATTTTTCTTCCTGTTTAAGCTTTAAAAAACATTGAAAGTGATCAATATTTGTGTAGTGGTGAGCTGTTCGCCCGTGCACGCGAGCTGCGGGGGCGGCGAGGCGGGCGCGGGGGGCGGGGCGCGCGCGCGGCCCCCGCGCATGTCCGCGCCGCAGCACCCCGCCGTGCCGCGCGGTGCGTTCGCCACGCACGTGCAGGCGCTGCACGCTGACGGGGACATCGGTTTCAGGTCCGTTACAGCATACGACTATACGTGTTTTATATTATACGTTTAATACGTTACAGGTTACAGTGTAGGACCTAGGTATGTCCTAAAACTGCATCCAGCACCACTGGAGGACGGGCAGCAGCGTCCTCTTGGTTAACGGTGGTGAGCATTCTGCGATCCCCAAGGCGCCTGCCAAGCGTGGGGATTATGGCAACACCTCCCTTTAAGGGAGAGGTCTTCGTCCAATAGTGGACGTCTTCCGGCTGTTGATGATGATGATTTTGACAGTATACGTCACGGGATAATATTTGACGGTGAAATCGAGGAACATACATAAAAATATATATATATTCGAACATAGAACCTTGTTACTGAGGCGCGGGCAACGCTAGGTGGCAGCCGCGTGACGTCAACCAACCAAGCGCTACAGTGGAATATCGACATAGTCATATACAAATAGAGTACAAGAATCGCGCTACACGAGTGCCGCGTTGCTTGCACTGAATATTACATGATTGTTTATTTTTGTAATTTCTCTGGTAACATTGTCCTTCAAACCGGAACACAGTAATGCTTGCACACTACTGCTTGGCGATTTAATAACAGGAAAATGTGTGGTATTTCCCCAGGCGGACTCAGCAGTAAAGTCCTACTTCTACAAAAATTGGCACATGATTACATAATTGTAATATTCAGTCAGAAAATGTTATTATTATCATATTGACCATGCACACTACAAAAATATATCATCATCATCATCATCAGCCCGGAGACGTCCACTGCTGTACAACCTGCCATTTGCATCCACCGGTTGCCCTTGACTTGTACAATGTCCCCGGTCCACGTATTTATATAGTGGGAGGCCTTCCTACGCTGCGTCTTCCGGTTCGCGGTCGCCACTCAAGAACCTTTCTTCCCCATCGGTTGTCAGTTCTTCGAGCGATGTGGCCTGCCCATTGTCACTTCAACTTGCAAACCTTGCGAGCTATGTCGGTGACTTTGGTTCTTTGGCGAATATCCTCGTTCCGGATTTTATCGCGCAAAGTAACTCCGTACAAGCAAAACTGTGTATCTTCTTTCAACAGCAAAGAATACGAAATCGTGGTGGCAAAATCTGCAGCGCTAGGGCACACAAGTCATCACAGCCATCGCCCTGAAAACCGACTGAAGAATCGATACCTAAACATCACTGCATGTAAGTCCACATTTCCATTCACTATATACAACGTGTAACAAAAAGGTTCAACAATACTGAAGGGTATGTATGTACTCATCATTATAAACAACTTTTACTATGGGGCCAAACGTGAAATCGCGACAAAAACAGGTGTTCCATACAAAAAGTTCATTGGCCTTGAACAAAATGAATGGAACAGCTGTTTTTTTTTGGTAGGCCCCATAGTAAAAGTTGTTCATAATGATGAGTACATACATACCCTTCAGTATTGTTGAACCTTTTTGTTACACGTTGTATAACTAATATTACAAACAAAAATATTAATGATGAAACACTTTCACAAATATTTGAGATGGAAATTGTAAAAGACCTATATGACCAGTCACCCATGTTCGAAAAATGTACTATAGAAAGTAGATTACCTTACAGATTGGCAGAAGTAAAAATTAATAGGGTTGCCTCTATCTCAAATAATTATAAATACTAGCAACCCTACTGCTGAAGAAAAAGACGTGATATCCTCATTGTTAGGAACAAAACAAAAAAACGGTTTCGAGAGCATATGAGATAATGATAAAATAAATAATAATGTTAAATGATAATGAATGAGATGATGATATTGCATGTGAGGTAGTTAGGTAGGTGACACTCTTATCACAAATCAAAATAATTTTTTTCATCACACTTGCTCGTAAAGTGGATCTTATTGCATCGGTTTTAGGCTCATAATCCAAGCTATTACGCACACGTGCTTTTTACTTTACATTACGGCACTTGTGCTATAATAGGTATAACCCGGTAAAGTCAAGTTTGTACGTGACTGCAATTAGACGTACGTATTCGAAGCACTCTTAATATAGCCGGGTAATACTTACAGTTTTTTGTATTACCAACAAAGAGTTCTTCAGCGGCATGCTGAAGTAAATGTCAACCTGCGCGCGCATTGCTAGTTTGGGCGCCATTTTCCGTTAATGTTTGTTGACGTTTTCGCTGTGTGGTTGATTATTATCAAAAAAAGTTTGTTTTTTCCTCGCAAGTGTGATGAAAACAGTCGTATGAAATTCTTGTGCTATGTTTCAATACACTCTCGGCTTCCTTATCGCGCACGCCTGCGGCTCGCGCGCGTAATACCGCCTCTAGTGTAATGACCAATATACCACACTTGTATCATAATGTACTACGCGAAATTTGACCTTTTCGCTTTACAAAGAAGCCCTATTTTTCTATGATTATTTACGGGATAATTACCATGATTAATGGGTAATGGGTAAATAATCATAGAAATGTAATAATAATAATAATTTAATGATTATTATCAATAATAATCATAATTTATTCATCAAGTATATTATCAGAGTTATAAAAATGACATTTCAATTGTAATGAAGAACCGTGATAGTTTAAAGGCCTGTTGTCTCCAGACGACCACTCCCGCGTGTGCGTGTCCGGCGGCGCGCGGTGCGGCGCGGCGGGGTGCGTGGGCGCGGGCCGGGGGCAGCCCTGCGACTACGTGAACGCCAACTTCATAGACGGCATGCTGCCGGCTTTACAACCTCAGGACGTGGCCAGGATCAAGAGGAAACTGGAACGGAGGAAACGGCCGCACAGGTACAGTAGCCGCCAAACTAGTTGGCTAATTGTCGGAGGAGGTGAGCCTGCGCAGGTACGTCGTGTACACCTACAGAGAAGATGTAGGGCCTTCGCTTTTCTGTGGTGTACACTTCCGTACAGTATATTTGGCAAGTTTAATAATAATAATAATAATCATTTATTCATCAAGTATCAAAGACTCATACATCATTAAATTAAATTAAATTTAAAGCAGTAGCAGTCACATTAATAACTTACATAAACACCATTGAAATTAAAATTGTAATTAAACTTATCAAATTATAAATAAATGTCAATTCAATTGTATTAAGTATGTCAAAGAAATAAACAGATTAATAAAATGTAAATTAAATTAAATGTAGTGGAGGTATCCACTACATTTAAGCTTCTACAGTGTGCAGTGTGCAGGCTGCAACAATGATTAACGTATGGACAATCTAGCCTACCTACTATCACGCGCCTCACCAGTGACGTTGCGTTCAGATTCAGATATTTATTGCCATTCCGTTCAGTACATGGTGTTTGGCAGTAAATGTGCGTGCACAGTCCACGCACGTAAGAGTGCCATTTACGTAACTGTATGAAATGAAATGTTGGCAGGCGGTCTACTCTTCAGTTCGTCTCGTTTTGCGTCCAAATCGCGCCTTCGGTCATTTTCGAACGCATACACCGAGCGTTTAACAAGTCCTCGCCAATTCGATCGATGTTTTGCCAATGACTCCCAACGAGCGGGCTCAATTTTGCATTTCTTCATATGTCTTTTCTGTACGTGTTTATATCGAAGGAACTGGCCACCGCTCTTTCGCTTACCGTTCTGGAGTTCAGGAAAGAAAATGCGTTTCGCCACTCGCACATTTACTGCCAAAATTGGCTACATTAGCCATATTTGAGCACACCAGCGAAGCTCGTTACTTGATTGAGTCGCCGTAGCCGAGACCGGCATGGATGATTATTATTATTATTACATGGTGTTTATAAAAGTAGGTACATAAGTTCAACGGACCCCGTCGGGCTCAGCAAATTAGAAGAGAGGAGAATATTCATCGATTGATTTGAGAAATTTTTAATATATTATATTATGTCTTAAAAACATAATGTACATAACTTATTATGTCTTTGTGTGTGTTGTGAATTGTTTATTTTTATCATAGAAAAATTAGTGTTTTTTTTATTACTATGGACTACTAATTAATAAATATTGGAATAACTTTTATTAATATTGACTTGTAATTTAATAATTATTAATAAATATGTTTATCTGTTTATCTTATTTGATTATACATGTATATAGATGCGTTGTTGCGTTGTTGTTGTAGGACAAGTTTTTTTTTTTACTGTGCATCTGTGCTTCTTGACAACTTGCGTGGCGATTACTATACAGAGACTGTAGACTGATAAAATGCCACATGTTCTTTTTCAACCGCCTTCAAAAAAAGAGGTTCTCAATTCGACTACGTTTTTTTTGTGTGTATGTTACGCTATTACTCCGCCAATTGTGAACTGATTTTGATGATTCTTTTTTGTTTGGTAGTTAATACTTTAGAGGTGGTACCATATACATTTTTTCGAAATCGGTTCAGTAGTTAGGATTGAAAATCAAAATTACTAGAAAATATGAAGATGTCATCCAGGTATACGAAGTTGAAGTCGGTTGTATTTATTTTTTAAAAGCGTTTAACTTTTTTTTGAATGTATGATGTTTTCTCACATGATGAGAAATTGAAACGATTTAGCAAATTCGTGACGATCGATGATAAAAGCTTTTTGTTCGTGTAAAAAAATAAATATGTTTAAATGTATTTTTAGCTTTTATGGAAAATAATACTTTAATTTGTATATCCTGCTTTATATTGTATTTTGGTTTAAAAAAGATTAATATGGCTCTCCGTATGAAAGATTGTATGATGTTAGGTTCACGCCATGTGTAGATAAAATAACACTGGTGCTTTTATTATAGTTTTTTTTAACCACCTATTGGTTTTTATCTTTTTTCTATTTGAAACTTAGTAGGCTAACGTGCATATTGTCATACCCCTATAATACTCGTCAGCCAGAAAACGTCCACTGCTGGACGAAGGCCTCCCCCTTAATAGGGAGGGGTTGCCATAATCCCCACGCTTGGCCGGCGGCTTGGGGATCGCAGAGTGTTACCACCGTTAACCAAGAGGACGCTGCTGCCCGTCCTCCGGTGGTACTGGATGCAGTTTTAGGACATACCCAGGTCCACCCTAATAAATAATTTCCACTGAATACGTCTCAAAGTATGTTTTGTTCACAAAGGCAACCATCGGTGAAACCCAGCAAACCCCCTCCGAACCTAGCGGAAGGTATAGAGACGGCGTTCCTCAACATAGAATTCTCCGGCATCGTGGAGTCTGACGAGCAGGATGGCGATAGCGACAGCGAGCGCAGCGACACTGACAGTGAATTGGACGATGTTTATGTCGATATCGGTAAGTTTATGTCAATATCCACCATACAATGTACGCCCCCTCAGACTTCATGTCGTACTAATTACCGTGCAAACTCTTTCTTTTTGCAGACGTTTAACTACTTCAATGGTTACTTCTTGTTACTTACTTGTTGGTCCCGGTTGTTTGTTCTAGTTTCTATAACAACAACCGTCAGCCATGTCAGAGGCCTTCGGGCGGCACATTTAACCCTGACACTAGGGCTGGCCACTCAGTCTATACGAACTTACTTACTTTTTTTAATGGTTACTTCTCTGTTCATGTTGATTTATTTACAACGAGGCATAATATATTTAAGAAATTAGTCAATTGCAAGTTCTTTAATAAAGTTGTCGATTCTAAAAACAAACTAACATCAAAATAAACAATATTAAATTAAGCATTATAATTAATTAATAATCTATTCTATCAACGATTGATTCATATAACTTTGATAAGTACATAACTATGTGTATTTATTTATTTATTTAATAAACATACAAAACAGAATGCAATAATTTAAAGCTATCTCATAAGTTACATTTTAAAGATCTGTACTACATTCTAAAACTATGTATGCCTAGCTGCATTAATAATAGAAGTATTTAACATACTATACACTAGAGGATTAGGTATACAAGGCAAAGGAAGAATTAGTTTTATGTTTTGTTTATGTGTGGCATGTACATGTATGTATGTATACAGGCTGTGGCGTAAATAGTGGATATACCTTTACCTACTGGTGGGGGACATCCTAACTGTTCATGAAATAAAAAAATAGCCCCAGTAAAAGTATCACGGTTTTCGAGTTATGGAACATTTTAGTTTATTTTTTTTTTTTTTACCTTTGACCATTCTTTTCGGTGCCAATGTCGCAAATGAAGGTCTTTTCTTGATCTTTTTTTTTTTGTTACATTCTTTGATAACTGTTCTATCAAATATTAACGGCCTAACTAATTAAAAACTTGCCTACTTCATTGGAATTCTAAAATAGTATACCACTCGGTATTTATAGCTTTCAATTCAAAGAATATTCCTGTTAGGATTAACCAAGGCCTGTTTTCCTTAGAATGCTTTTCACATATTTTTTTTTTAAGGATGGTTCGTTCATTGTGTGTAAGCTCAAAGCTTCTAAGAAATTGTATAAAAATTCTTGGAATCGACAAATACCGCCTACCTGCGCTAGCAGTGGTGGCCGGACGTAAATCTCCTGTCCTTTTCTTTTACACGTTCCCGTGTAAAAAAGATAGCTCTGATAGACTCTATTGTGTGGATCGAGGGCTCGCTCGCGCCAGTGTGCTATCATACTACTTCCGTGCTACAACGTTTTTACTTTGCTTTGGATTGGATTTAAATAACGATTTTGCTGTGACCCCGGACTTGATTTCGCCTTGTGACTTGGATTTGATTTTGTGCTGTGACCCCGGACTTGATTTCGCCTTGTGACTTGTATTTGATTTGGTGCTGTGACCCCGGACTTGATTTTGCTTGGTGATTTGGACTTTTTATCGAGTGCAATGCCGCGACACACACAATACACTCCGAGAGAGTATGCTGAAATGCACTTAATTTACGGCGAGTGTGGTGGAAATTCCGTAGAAGCAGCAGTACTGATCGGGAAAGGTTCCCCAATGCACGCCATCCCGATTACCGTGTTTTTATCAGAGTACATAATACATACGCGGATGGTCGAATTCCTGGAGCTGGCGTCGGCGGTACTAGCTCGGGGAGACCACAACAGATAGACCATGAAGCTGTTCTCCATGAGATCGAAGCCGATCCAACAACGTCGGTGCGAGTAATTGCAAGAAACACTGGCATATCGACAAGGACGGTGCACAGAATTTTGAAGAGAGAGCATCTCCATCCTTATCATTATCAGCGTGTTCAAAGTTTATTACCACGAGATTATTCCCAGAGAAAGGCTTTTGTCAAATAATGTTAAGAAAAATGAGAGAAGACCCTGAATTTTTTAACAGGATTCTGTGGAGCGAACGAATTCGAATCGACCTGTAAAAAAGATGGGTATTTTAATATGCACAACTTACACAGCTGGCAACTCACTAACCCGAGACTAAAGAGAGAAGATAGGTCCCAGTACCAGTTCAAAATAAACTTGTGGACAGGGATCTGGAACGGCCAAGTCATCGGCCCAGTTGAGTTGCCAGCCACACTGACTGCCGAGAGATATTTGAATTTTTTAACACTTGATCTCCCTACACTGTTAGAGGAGGTCTCTTTAGAAGATAGGAGAAGAATGTGGCTGCAGCATGATGGTTGCCCTGCGCATTACGCCCGCAATGTGAGAGAGTACCTAAATGAAACATATCCTCGGAGATGGATCGGGCGCTTGAGGACCATTCTGTGGCCACCACGGTCCCCAGATCTTAGCCCGCTGGACTTCTTTTATTGGGGGTGCCTCAAGGAGATAGTTTACAAGGAGCCCATTACCTCGATAGAGCAGCTCCGTGAGCGCATTCAAAGAGCGGCACAAACGATTACCGAATGTGGCCATGCGCAAAAAATGAAGCGCTCTTTTATAAGAAGATGCAGAGCGTGCATTAGTACAAATGGTAGCCATTTTGAGCATTTATTTTGAGAAAATTATTATGAAATAAATGTACTTTAAATGTCTTAACTTGTTTAATTTTTTTATTTTAGTTAACTGCTTTGTTTAACTTTTTTTGTTTGAGAAATTCCTATTTAATAAGTTTATTTTAATATTATTTGTATTTAGAGAAAATGATCTTTACCCATCTTAACAGGAATATTCTTTGAAATGAAAGCTAGAAATACCAAGTGTTATACTATTTCGGAATTCCAATGAAGAAGGCAAGTTTTTAATTAGTAGGGCCACCTAGGTGGCTCTACATTTTTTTTACACTAAAAGAGGTCAAACTTTTGGGAAAAAATGGCAAAACACATTTTTTTTGCTAAATATTTTTCTAATAAAAAAACTGTAAGTGTGACACAGAAACGGCAGTTAATATTTGATATAACAGTTATCTAAGAATGCTACAAAAAAAACAGATCTATAAAAGACCTTCATTTGTGACCTTGGCACCGAAAAGAATGGTCGAAGGTAAAAAAAATAAAAAAAACTAATATGTTCCATAACTCGAGAACCGTGACACTTTTACTGGGGCTATTTTTTTTTCCATGAACAGTTATGATGTCCCCCACCAGTAGGTAAAGGTATATCCACTCATTAAGACACACCCTGTATATGTGTATATTAGTTATTTTAGTGTGCTTTTGGGTTGTTGTGTATTTCTTAGCCAAAAAAATATAAAAGCACAAGCAGGTGTGTGTATATATATGTATAAATAATAAATAAATATCGGTGGACATTTTTCACACAGCGCCATCTAGCCCCAAACTAAGCAAAGCTTGTAATATGGAAACTAGATAGCTGATAGAATACTTATATACTTTTTTTTTGTAAATACATACTTATAATACATACTACACCCATACACAGAACAAACATCTATGTTCGTCACATAAATGTTTGCTCTGGGTGGGGATCGAACCCACGCTCTACAGCTCTGAAGGCAGACACGCTACCAACTGAGCTATAAGGCAGCTATAAGTATATATTGTGTATGTATATATATGTATGTCTGTTTTTGTATATACACACATATTTACATTACACATACACACATAAATTTTTCATTTTTGTATACTTGTTGCATGTTAGCTCTATTCTTTCTATTAGTGGTAACCTTTGTTGGCCTAGTTGTACTCATTATACTGTTTTTACCTTCTCCATATGAAGGCTGTTGGTTGTCCAAATAAAATAAAATTAAATAAAAAATATCTAGGATCTATCCTTCCTCTAGATTCTAGAATGATAGCCAGTTTGCTGGACTTAGGGCTACCGCAAGGCGATTAGGTCGTATCCACCATGCTGGCCCAGTTGCGGGTTGGTGTATCCATATACGCCACAGAGAAGCGAAAGCCCTACTTCTTAAGTAGAACGGCTGTCAAAACAATGATGTAAAGCAATTGTATGGAAAACGGTCGTCGCCAGTTTCACACAAAATACGACGAAAAAATGACAATCGTTGGTCAGTGGTCACGCATTACTCCGCGCGCTATATTCACCTAGATATACCGCTCTCTTTCTATCACGTATGCTAAGTTACGTGCGACTAGACTAGCGTGCGGGCGGCGACTGACTTTTGCCTTGCATTGTCCACCCGGGACGGAGCGCCGGCCGAAAATACCTAAACTGCGGAGTGACACCTCCCTGATAAAACGCTCGAAATGCCGTTCTGCAACAGATTAAAATTGATAAAATTACGATGCATAGTGGTTTGGTTTCCTACGCGTCTATTTAAATTGTCTTTTTGAGTATTCTTAGTCTAAAAACATATATATTGGTAGAATTGTCACATAAGCGCATTTGCACTTAATGCTGGCTAGCGCGGCCCGTCACATTTCCGTTCTATTCACTTCTCTCTTCAGTGATATCCGCCATTGGATATCTTCCCCTGACATATGCAGTTTTCCTCACGATGATTTCCTTCACCGAAAAGTCAATAGCATGATAATCCATACATAAACTCCAAAGAGGTCATTGGTACGGGCCTGGATTTGAACCCGCGATCATACTATTTGAAGGCGAGCGTCTCCCAATTTAGACTACCATCCATGGCTTGGAGGACCACAGAGTAATAGAAGCAGAGATGTGATTAAAGGATTTTTCCTTAGGAAGACGCGTGACTGTGCGGGGAGGTGTAAGTTTGCGGGAGGAGTGGCAAATTGTATTGCCAACTAGCGGAAAAGTTTTTGAGAATCGACCTAGTAAACCAACACTTAGCTGAATTAACACTTAATTTCTTAATATCACGCTAGATGTCGCGTTTTTAAATTTTATAGAACAGACCCTAAATACACAAATAAAATGAGATGCCAATCATGTCATCTGAATTTTTCCCTCGGTAATTTTTACATAAAGAAACAGAGCAACTCATTTAATTTTTACTTTTACTGGGTAAAAACATTAAAAATCGTACGTCTAATATGTAAGTTTGAATGACCGTTACGCGTGGCTGGCGTTAGCAGACTGAGCAAATAAGTGCGACGTCACACACTCCGTCCGCAAAATAGGATCTGCGGCTGTAAGTCGCTCATCGCAACTCCTTATCCTCCATGGCTTGGACCTTATAAAAACTTATTTTTTTACAGATGGCGTCCAAACACGAGTGAAATTGGAATGGCTGGTTTGGCGACGGAGATACATCGCCACCCAGGGCCCCACGCCGGCCACGTTGGACGCTTTCTGGCGCATGATATGGCAACACAGGGTTCACACTATCGTCATGATCACTAACCTAGTCGAGCGGGGCAGGGTGAGTACATCTGTACATATAATGAAACCTTTTTACAGAGTCATCTTTTTTTAACATTCGTTAAAATAGATGGCGCCGTATAGTACTTATTTACGAGCTAAAATGTTAAATATTTGTCACTAGCGGCACCCCTCGTTTTTATAGTAGATACATTTGACGCGATTTGTCGTACAGTTAGAAATGGTATTATAGTCCCTACCGACTGCGGAGAGACTGCAGAGACTACATTCAACGGGTCTGCGTTATCCTTCTTGCACGTTCATATTTGCAGTGTATATTATGAATCACGGTCAAATTACTTATTTCTCCAATTAACTATAGTTTTATAATGACAATACCTATCTGTCATCAAAACAAACGAAAACGAAATAAACTAAACTACTTCAGCAAAACTAAATAACCGATATAAGAGACGATTTAAAGTAAACGGGCAACGTGGCCAGCATTTTGGGCACATTGCCCAAAATTAGAGATCGTTAAAACTATCTATAGGTAGCAAACCTACGTTGCCTCGCTGAATTGCGAGGCTAATTTTCTGCCCCAAATAAAGGCCATTATAATTGATTTGTACATATTTTTTAATTTACTCGGAATGCACAGATAAATAAACACACTCCAAACAAAATGTATGCAGGCGCAGTTTACGCGTTGTACACGTTGGACTTGACAGTTGAAATCAGTCGAAAGTGTGTGCCGAGGCATAGACTGCGCTTACGTACATTTTGTAACGAGTTATTCGAATGTCGCGATATAGCGTTAGGGGGAGTCTATCAGTGTGTGTAGAGCACAGAAAAGCGAAAGCCCTACTTCTTAGGTAGAACGGTTGTCAAAACAATGTTGTAAAGCAATAGGCATGATGACTACAATTTTTTTATTAGCTCATAAAAAAGCTGATCATCAATAGAGCCTATCAACAAAAACAAAATTTAAAATAAATCAAAAATCAAGTTCTAAGTATTTTAATTTCAAGCTAGACAGAGAGCGCGCTATTCTGAGCTATGTCGTCAAGCCTCAGGCGCGGCATACAAATGCCATACTAACACGTGCTTTGCGAGAAAGGGATAGAGCATCCCCTCTCTATCCCCACCTAAAACTTTAAACGCTCATATCTCAGAGATTTATCAGCCAATACAAGTTATTGTTTCAGTATGTAATGTATTTAGTTATATTCATCACTAAGCCTGTTATTTGTCATAAATTAAACATTAGACCACACGCCTATTGTATGGAAAACTACAGTCGCCAGTTTCACACAAAATTGTGTAGAAACTACGACGATAAAATGCCAATCATTGGTCGCGCATTTGAAGTAAAACGCTCAAAATGCCATTTTGCAACAGATTAAAATGTATCTACTTACGATGCAATGTGGTTTAGTTTCCTAGGCGTCTACTTAAATTATCTTTTTGAGTATTCTTAGTCTAAAAATATGTATATTGGTAGAATTGACACATAAGCGCATTTGCACTTAATGCCGACTAGCGCGGCCCGTCACATTTCCGTTCTACTCACTTCTCTCTTCAATGTGTGTAAAGTATGTTGCGTTCGTGTTGCAGCGCAAGTGCGACATGTACTGGCCGGCGGGCGGGCGCGGCAGCTCGGCCACGCACGGCGGCGTGCACGTGACGCTGCTGCACGAGGACGTGCGCGCCGCGTACACCGTGCGACACATGCGCGTGCGCAACACGCATCACAACAACAACGGGGTGAGTGCGCACCACCACACCGCGCTAGGAAGGCATATTGCCTGAAAGAGACCACGTTAAGCTTTGCTATGTCTTTATTAGGCTTATGTTCATTCGTTTAAAACTTCCTACATTTGAAATGAATCTTGTGCACTATGAAGAGTTAGTTAATTTATCAATTTATTCGTCCATTCATCAATTTATTCACCCATCGTACGTTCTATTCAATTCGTTCATAATCCTAATGGATTATGTATGTTTGAAATGTATGAATTACTGAAATGTATGAATTACTGAAATGTATCAATTACTGAAATGTATGAATTACTGAAATGTATCAATTACTGAAATGTATGAATTACTGAAATGTATGAATTACTGAAATGTATGAATTACTGAAATGTATCAATTACTGAAATGTATCAATTACTGAAATGTATGAATTACTGAAATGTATCAATTACTGAAATGTATGAATTACTGAAATGTATCAATTACTGAAATGTATGAATTACTGAAATGTATCAATTACTGAAATGTATGAATTACTGAAATGTATCAATTACTGAAATGTATGAATTACTGAAATGTATCAATTACTGAAATGTATGAATTACTGAAATGTATCAATTACTGAAATGTATCAATTACTGAAATGTATGAATTACTGAAATGTATGAATTACTGAAATGTATGAATTACTGAAATGTATGAATTACTGAAATGTATGAATTACTGAAATGTATCAATTACTGAAATGTATGAATTACTGAAATGTATCAATTACTGAAATGTATGAATTACTGAAATGTATCAATTACTGAAATGTATGAATTACTGAAATGTATGAATTACTGAAATGTTTGAATTTCATTCAATCAACCATTCATTCATTTATGCATTGAGGTATTCACGTTACGCGCTAAGAAAACTTCTCATATCACGTGTCACGTCACTTAAGTAGGCACAGCGCCTAAAGCGTGAAGCATTCGTCGCAGGTTACGAGCTAGGAAATGATGTCAGATCACATGCCGAGTGTGTTTTTGGCCTGACGTGATTATCCAAAAGTTCAGTAAGATAAAAGCTTTCGTATCAAGACTTCGCCAAGTTATAAACCGTTGTTATGTTTTTAGTCGAGTTCCCCGTGCAGCGGCGAGGAGGGCGGCGGGGAGAGCCCGCTGGGCCGGCTGGTGGTGCAGTACCACTACACCGTGTGGCCCGACCACGGCACGCCGCGCCACCCGCTCGCCGTGCTGCCCTTCGTGCGCGCCGCCGCCGCGCACCCCGCCACCGTGCTCGTGCACTGCAGGTACACATACACATACACCCCCCCGGAGCACGGCACGCCGCGCCACCCGCTCGCCGTGCTGCCCTTCGTGCGCGCCGCCGCCGCGCACCCCGCCACCGTGCTCGTGCACTGCAGGTACACATACACATACACCCCCCCGGAGCACGGCACGCCGCGCCACCCGCTCGCCGTGCTGCCCTTCGTGCGCGCCGCCGCCGCGCACCCCGCCACCGTGCTCGTGCACTGCAGGTACACATACACATACACCCCCCCGGAGCACGGCACGCCGCGCCACCCGCTCGCCGTGCTGCCCTTCGTGCGCGCCGCCGCCGCGCACCCCGCCACCGTGCTCGTGCACTGCAGGTACACATACACATACACCCCCCCGGAGCACGGCACGCCGCGCCACCCGCTCGCCGTGCTGCCCTTCGTGCGCGCCGCCGCCGCGCACCCCGCCACCGTGCTCGTGCACTGCAGGTACACATACACATACACCCCCCCGGAGCACGGCACGCCGCGCCACCCGCTCGCCGTGCTGCCCTTCGTGCGCGCCGCCGCCGCGCACCCCGCCACCGTGCTCGTGCACTGCAGGTACACATACACATACACCCCCCCGGAGCACGGCACGCCGCGCCACCCGCTCGCCGTGCTGCCCTTCGTGCGCGCCGCCGCCGCGCACCCCGCCACCGTGCTCGTGCACTGCAGGTACACATACACATACACCCCCCCGGAGCACGGCACGCCGCGCCACCCGCTCGCCGTGCTGCCCTTCGTGCGCGCCGCCGCCGCGCACCCCGCCACCGTGCTCGTGCACTGCAGGTACACATACACATACACCCCCCCGGAGCACGGCACGCCGCGCCACCCGCTCGCCGTGCTGCCCTTCGTGCGCGCCGCCGCCGCGCACCCCGCCACCGTGCTCGTGCACTGCAGGTACACATACACATACACCCCCCCGGAGCACGGCACGCCGCGCCACCCGCTCGCCGTGCTGCCCTTCGTGCGCGCCGCCGCCGCGCACCCCGCCACCGTGCTCGTGCACTGCAGGTACACATACACATACACCCCCCCGGAGCACGGCACGCCGCGCCACCCGCTCGCCGTGCTGCCCTTCGTGCGCGCCGCCGCCGCGCACCCCGCCACCGTGCTCGTGCACTGCAGGTACACATACACATACACCCCCCCGGAGCACGGCACGCCGCGCCACCCGCTCGCCGTGCTGCCCTTCGTGCGCGCCGCCGCCGCGCACCCCGCCACCGTGCTCGTGCACTGCAGGTACACATACACATACACCCCCCCGGAGCACGGCACGCCGCGCCACCCGCTCGCCGTGCTGCCCTTCGTGCGCGCCGCCGCCGCGCACCCCGCCACCGTGCTCGTGCACTGCAGGTACACATACACATACACCCCCCCGGAGCACGGCACGCCGCGCCACCCGCTCGCCGTGCTGCCCTTCGTGCGCGCCGCCGCCGCGCACCCCGCCACCGTGCTCGTGCACTGCAGGTCACTACACATACACATACACCCCCCCGGAGCACGGAGTTGGGATGAGGAACTTACAATACAAGGTGTATCGGACACGGAAAAATTATGTCGCTGCATTCTATAATTTTCTTGAACTTGTGTTTTTTCGCCAATTTATGATTATAAATGGTGGTGTTTTATTCGTTAAATGTTGAATTACATGCACGAGTGTGGGCAAGTGATATAATATGGGGAAACAAGTCTTTTCGTGTTGTTTTCAAAACACCGTAAAAGCTTATAGTAAAGTCGCCACAACTTTACTAGGGCATGACTTGGACTCGGCTATGTCAAAAGTCGTGTGATTATCTGTGATTTTATTACATATTTGACTTGATACTTTATAAACTTGAAAATACATTATTATACTTGACACTGGCAGAATGCATAAAGTGCGATGTGAAAAACGAGAAAAAAAATACAATACAAAAACATTTATTCATAACAAAAACACAGTTACAGTAACAAACAAAATACACTGAAAAGTAAACATATATTACAATGAACGATCTACTCTATTATCTGATGCATTAGGTTTGATTTGCATCGCTATGGCTTTGGGACGAGGTTCGTGTCGCAACTGAGTTGGTCGGATCTACTCGTTGGTTTGGACACTATTAACATTCGACGTTATTCTCAGATAGATTAGGTATCACTTGCATTGTCGTGGCTTCGTGTAAACTGGAATTCGATTGAGTTTTCATAAATCTAATAAACCTTTTTTTCTCTACAGCGCCGGCGTGGGCCGCACGGGAACCTACATAGTCTTAGACGCACAGCTAAACCAATTGAAACTAACCGGAACTCTATCCCCTCTCGGCTTCCTCTGCCGCGCACGCACACAGCGAAACCACCTCGTACAGACAGAAGAGCAATACGTGTTCGTACACGACGCTCTATTAGAACACGTTAGGTCTGGCAACACTGAGATAGAATTCCCCAAAGCCAGAGAATACTTGGCCAAACTACTCGAAGAAATATCGGACGACGAATTGGCGGTGCTGGATCTCAATTCGAACAAACAAAAAAGCACCAACGATTTAACGAACGGTGTGACAGTTAACGGCGAAACGTCAAGCATCAAATCTAGTCAGAATAGTGAGAAGGAGATAGTCGAGAACGGCTCCGAGATATCGATTAAAACGGACGATTTAAATAGTGAACAGAGTAAATCGTCGGCGAAGGATTTGAACGATTCTAACTGTAATTCTAACAATTCCAATTCGAACAATTCCAATTCGAATAATTTCAATTCGAATAATTCTAATTCGAACAATTCTAATAATTCTACGACCAACTTGGAGGATCAGAAAGAGGTTATGGTGAATGGGGAATATGGAAATGAATCTGAAGGGGTGTACGATTTGGCGCCGCGGTCGACCGACACGTATAGCAAGAAGATGCAAGCGTACAACAATATGAGCGAGCAGGAAAAAGAAGAAATTAGAAGGTAACTATATTTTCACATACCTGGACCTGGACCTGGGTACGTCCTAAAACTGCATCCAGAACCACCGGAGGACGGGCAGCTGCGTCCTCTTAGTTAACGGTGGTAACACTCTGCGATCCGGCCAAGCGTGGGGATTATGGCAACCCCTCCCTATTAAGGGGGAGGCCTTCGTCCAGCAGTGGACGTCTTCTGGCTGATGAGTGTGAGTGTATATTTTCACACCACCTGCTCGACAATGTCCAATTACATATCATGAAACCTCAACGTAAAAAGCATTATCTCTTAAAGGATAAGGAATAAAGTGATTTGAATTTGGAACGTCTAATTCGTGTGGAAACTCGTGGAAAACCCTAAGGGCCAACCCACACGTACCACAACCACACCACAACCACAACACGTGGTCGGGCGCATTTTCGTATTGAAAATGAATAGTAGAATTTACACGTACCACATTTTGCGGTCGTTATCGACCGCGCAGTTGATACCGACCACATCGCAACCACCAGCTACACCGTGAAATACCCGCCGGCCACATCGCAGATAAAACGTTGGGTCGACGCAACAACAGTGCGCGCTGTATGCAAGCCGGAGTCTTGTCTGTGTCTGCACACGACGCAACCACATCGCAACTGCTAACGACAACGTAACCACATCGACATTTTGTCGGTACCACAACGCAACTGCTAAAAGCTGCAGCGACACTATTCACACGTAACCACTGGTGGTCTGGTTGTTGTACGTGTGGGTTGACCCTAAGTAAAAAAATGCCCATATGGCATTGTAAAGAGGTTTGTTCGAAAATCGAACGAGCCAACACAACTAAAAAAAAGGTGCGTTTACAAAGAATGTGAAACAAAAGACGGTGTTTGGTCCTGTGATTGTTAATTTATGGAGCCCTGGCTTCTTATTGTCTCGCAGAAGGTGTGAAAAGTAGAGTATGCTCCTCTGGAATAAAGCCTGTCTTCGTCTTGGGCAGCTTGAACCCCTCGCTTCACTCAGGACTCTATAGTATAGTATAGTCTAGCGTATACGCTCAGGGTTCAATATGCCGCCCGCGACGTAAGACACTGCTTTATTCCCTTAGTGCATAATCTACTATTACACTTTAGATTTTATTGAGTATTCATTTACTGACCGGAAGGCGCAGCGTAGGTACAGACTGATTCAAACTTAATGGCTGCTGTGGGGAGGCAATAATGTACGGCATGATATTGTACAGCATAATAATATACAGCATGATAATTGTTGTACATGTACATCAAATATCATGCTGTGCAATATCGTGCCGTGCAATATCATGCCGTACATTATCGGCTCGGCTCAATAATGTACACCCCGATTTCGTATAGACTGATTTTGATGTAGAAGTACACAAACTCCTTATTTGTATAGCAGTTAGGTTCAGGATATTCTTTTTAATGTCTTTTTGAGACATGTACTCGGATTATTGGCTGTACAATATAGGGCCGTACTTTATAGACACGAGTCGATAATGGACGGCCAGTATTGTACGACATGGATTGTACAGCATGATATTCGATGTAAAAAAGACGTTTTAATCGCTTGTGTTTTGTATTTTCAGAGCAAACCGAGTGGAAAACTATGCGTTACTAGAGCGAATGCGGTCTCTGGCGAACCGACATCACTCCTATCAAGGACCACCGCCCGTTAATTTACTAGAAAAACAATTCTTGGTATGTTGCTATATTTATATTGAAGAATTTCTTAATGTACAGTACGAATACTGTCGTAATATCTATCATGGAACTGATATTTATGAGGGAATCCGGTCTGCGATTCTGCATACAAATGTATGCTTAATACATTTATTTAATTATATAATTATACTTTCTTCCTATAATATAAGATAATGCTTCGAGCTATTTTTTTATATAGTCTGGCTCTACTGTAGACAAGTCTCTGTCATTTATTTTTTTCAGTAACGAAAAAAAAAAATATATAACAAAAAAAAACTTTCATAGTGATTTTTGGAGGGTTATGTTTTCTCATTTTTAATGACGTTTCGTGTGAGTAAAGTTTGATGTTTCTCGTAAACTTCACAGCTGATCACCCGGTCTTGCGTAGACGCGAGCGTATGCGCGCGCGCACCCCACAACGCAGAAAAAAACCGACCCAATGGCATCTTACCATCTGACGCGGCGAGGGTTATGCTGGTGCCAAAACCCGGAGTCGAAGGTAAACATTGATACAAATTATATCATCATCATTTATAAGGGACATATCATTTATGAATATGGACCTGGGTATGTCCTAAAACAATGGTGTGGCTGTGGGCAGGCCACATCGATCGAAGAACTGACAACCGATGGGGAAGATAGGTTCTTGAGTGGCGACCGCGAACCGGAAGACGCAGCGTAGGAAGGCCTCCCACTAGGTGGACCGACGACATTGTAAAAGTCGCGGGCAACCGGTGGATGCAAATGGCAGGTTGTCGTACAGTGTGGCGGTCTAAGGGGGAGGCCTTCGTTCAGCAGTGGACGTCTCCGGGCTGATGATGATGTCCTAAAACTGCATCCAGAACCACCGGAGGACGGACAGCAGCGTCCTCTCGGGTAACGGTGGTAACACTCTGCGATCCCCAAGCCGCCTGCCAAGCGTGGGGATTATGGCAACCCTTCCTTATGCAGGTGGCTTGGAGATCGACATCCTTGTATGATCTAGGCCTAAATGTCTCATGTATTTTTGTTAAAGATTCCATACATTTTGTGTTAGGCAGTGAATACGTGAACGCGTCGTGGGTGTGCGGGCGGCGGCGCCTGCGCGAGTACGCGGTGGCGCAGCAACCGGCGGCCGGCGCGTGCGCAGAGCTGTGGCGCACGCTGTGGGACCACACCGCGCAGCTCGTGCTGCTCTTGGACGATCCCGACGACGAGGTATTCTATACAGGGATAGCCGGGACGGTCGTACTAGTATTAACCAGAAAAGTCTACATTTGAATGTGTCGTAAGCGAAAAATTTTATTCTCTCAGAGGCAAACGCGATTTGTTTTTTTACATTATTTTTGGACGACGAGACGTTCGCGTGGTAAGCGTCACGCCTGCCCGTAACAGCAGTGCCGGAATTTTGAACTTGCGAACACAATCCTGCGCCGCACTGCACTGCGCTCGTCACCCTGAGATATTAGATGTCAAATCTCTTCATATCCAGTAATTTATCTAGTCTAGTAACATTGCTTTACTGGGCTAAGTGAATAAAAAGTAAGTAACTTCGTATAGGCTGAGTGGCCAGCCCCAGTGTCAGAGTTAATGTGCCGCCCAAAGGCTCTGACATGGCTGACGTTTGATTGTTATAGAAACTAGAACAAACAACCGGGACCAACAATTTAACGTGTCATCCGAACCACGGTAGCGTTCAGAAATAAATGCCACTCACGGTCACCCATCCGAAGACTGACCGGGCCGTCCGTTGCTTAACATCGGTGATCGTTTAGAATCACGTAGACAAGCTACGCCACGAGCGCTACTAAGTGAATAATCTCTACAGAATATACATTGTACCATGAAACAATACCGCTCTGACAAATGAGGGAACGGCTTAACGCCGCGCCGCATTCGACGTGATCAGTTCGGTTTAACTACTAGTTTATGATGATATGTATCTTATTATAAAATTAATAATACTGTACTCTTATAATTCCTACCTTTAATAAAAATAATAATAATAATAAATATTGGGGGGACATTTATTACACACAGCGCCATCTAGCCCCATACTAAGCAAAGCTTGTATTATGGAAACCAGATAGCTGATAGAATACTTATATACAATTTTTTTTTCGTAAATACATACTACACCCAGACACAGAACAAACATCGATGTACGTCACAAACATTTTTGTCCTGGGTGGGGATCGAACCCACGCCCTACAGCTCTGAAGGCAGACATGCTACCAACTGAGCTATAAGGCTGTCAATAATCGTGAGTGGCTGGCTGTGGCTGTGTGTAATGACCTTACCTTTAAAATGACAATCAAATGTTAATTTAACTTTTCACAGGATTGCGAAATATTCTGGCCGACCGAAGACGAAAAGGAGCTGTTCGTGGCCAATTTCCGCGCGTCGTTCGTCTCCAAAGAAACCTACGTCGCATACCGAAAATCCGACAGAAAAACGCCGACTGAAACCCCCAAGGAACCGGAAACGAACGGCTACAGGAGACAAGAAAACAGCGACTGCGCGGATGACGAGAGACTAATACCGGAGAACTCGCCAATAACAGACACGGAACCCGCGTACCGCTTCGACAGAACAGAACTGAGATTAGAGCGACTAAGCGCCGGGAACCGCGACTTGTCTGCGCGGAAGTCGATCGCGAACGGCGACTTATTCTCCTCGTTATCCGAAAAGAAAAACGGTCCAAAATCGCCGCGGAGTCCATCGAAAATGTCGCTGAAGAACTTCAAACTTAGCTCGCCTACGAAGTTCAAATTTCCCGAGTGGGGTAACGGGAATCGAACCGCCGGGTCTCCTCCGGAGACCGCCCCGCCACCGCCGCCCTGCGCTCCCGCGTTGTCAGTGGAAGAGGAAGCAGAATTACGTAGACCGGTGTATGTGTTTGAGAAAGTGGACAGAGCACCGGATTCTGTACCTTGTGACCGGGTGATAGAGGTGACCAATGTTAGCGTGCATTCTTTGCAAGATGATTACCAGCTCAGTGTGAAGTTCATTAAGTGCAGTCGGTGGCTTGAAGGTGAGTGTATTTATATAGTTAATGCTGTCAAAATAAATCTTTATTAGTCACAAGTTACAGTTTCCCATTTTATATACATATATATTTTGCTAGCTTTACTCATAGCTTGTATTAATGCACTTAATGTCTTGCAGCATCTACACTAAGAATTACTTCGTGTGTCGTAGGTATTCATATTTGTCATTGACATACAACGTGTTAAAAAAGGTGTTATACAGAAGGCTATGTATGTACTCATCATTATGAACAACTTTAACTATGGGGCCAACCTCGAAATCGCGAAATAAATATGCTGTTCCATACAAACAACTTCATTGACACATTTTTGTTTTATTCATACGGGAATACTCACGTTCACTGCTTTGTGCTAAGCAGGACGCAGCTGCACGCGCGTCGGGCTCTGTTTTCACTCTTTGAAAAAGGTCACCGGATGTGATCGAAACTATAGTCGGAGTATCCGATTTAATTAAACGTGAGTATTCCCGTATGAATAAAACAAAAATGTGTCAAAACCACGTCAGTTTTCATAATAAAACTTCATTGACCTTAGACAAAATGTATGGAATAGTTGTTTTTTTTCGAGATTTCAGGGTTGAACGCATAGTAAAAGTTGTTCATAATGATAGTGCATACTACATACACAGAAAAGCGAAAGCCCTACTTCTTAGGTAGAACGGCTGTCAAAACAATGTTGTAAAGCAATTGTATGGAAAACGGTCGTCGCCAGTTTCACACATAATTGTATATGTATAGTCACTCCGACGATAAAATTGCAATGACTGGTCGCGCATTTGAAGTAAAAAGCTCGAAATGCCATTTTGCAGCAGATTAAAATTGATCTAATTACGATGCAATGTGGTTTGGTTTCCTACGCGTCTATTTATATTGTCTTTTTGAGTATTCTCAGTTTAAATTAGAAGAACATGTATATTGGTAGAATAGTCATTAAGCACATTTGCACTTAATGCCGGCTAGAGCGGCCCGTCACATTTCCGTTCTATTCACTTCTCTCTTCAGTGAGTACATCATACCCTTTTAACTATAATAACCGTATAACTTTACCTTAATATTTTTTTTTTTTTTTTTTTTTGGTTTCACTGTTTTGTTTGTTTCCTTCAAGGTCGTACAACCGAGTACGTGGCCGGCAAGCCGGACGACAACGAGTTCGTCCGAGCAGTGAGGCAGGCCTCTACCGAGGTGGAGAGACAAGCGGCGATAGAGCGCCTCATAGGGCCTTACAAGGACTCCTTCGGCCTCATCGAGTTCGTGGCCGGCTGCCAGATGGAGTATAAGAACGGGCCAGTAGTTGTTGTCGACAAGTGAGTACTTTAGAACACACATAGTTGAATACTGGCAAAGATGTGGTACTTCCCCAGGCCGACTCTGCAGTTGAGTCCTACCACTACAAATCCTGACATCACGAAATACAGCTGGTATACAACGTGTATCAAAAAGGTTCAACAATACTGAAGGGTATGTGTGCTCATCATGATGAACAACTTTTACTATGGGGCCAACCCTGAAATTGCAAAAAAAACACTTGTTGCATACAAAAAGTTCATTAACCTTGGACAAAATGTATGGAACAGCTGATTTTTTTTTCGCGCTTTCAGGGTTGGCTCCGTAGTAAAAGTTGTTCATCATGATGAGTACATACATACCTTCAGTATTGTTGAAGCTTTTTGTTGTTGTATATTTATTTTCATACAAAAAGAAGATTAATAATAGAAAAGTATTAATGTGTAACAAAAAGGTTCAAAAATACTGAAGGGTACGTATGTACTTATCATTATGAACAACTTTTACTATGGAACCAAAATTGAAATCGCGAAAAAAAAACAGCTGTTCCATACAAAAAGTTCATTGACCTAGGACAAAATGTATGGAACAGCTGATTTTCTTTCACGATTTCAAGGTTGGCTCCATAGTAAAACTTGTTCATAACAATTAGTACACATGTATCGTTTCAATATTGTTGAACCTTTTTGTTACACATTGTATATCCATTTTCATACAAAAAAAATAAAAATGAATAATAGAAAAGTATGTAATAGAAAATAAGAAAATAATAGAAAAGCCATTTACTGCAAATATATCTTGGCAAAAACACTTGAAACACGTGTCATAAACATCTCGATAATTAATTATATCTGCAGGTTCGGCGGTTGGAAAGCAATGACGTTCTGCACACTGTCGGCCGCTTGCGGCGGAGCTCGTGACCCGAACATACCGGACCCGAACGCACAGTTCCGGGCGCAGGGCGACGACAGCGCCTCCATATACACGTGGGCGGCGCTGGGGGCGCACGCGCGCGTCGGCCGCGGCGCGCACTCGCACGCGGCGCTGCTGGCCGCGTACTGCGCGCTCGCCAACTACGGACCCGCCGTCAGGTGAACCAGGTAACTGAACGTGGAGACAGCTCGCTATATAGTCTGTGGTCCGAGCGCCAGGCGACGACAGCGCCTCCATATACACGTGGGCGGCGCTGGGGGCGCACGCGCGCGTCGGCCGCGGCGCGCACTCGCACGCGGCGCTGCTGGCCGCGTACTGCGCGCTCGCCAACTACGGACCCGCCGTCAGGTGAACCAGGTAACTGAACGTGGAGACAGCTCGCTATATAGTCTGTGGTCCGAGCGCCAGGCGACGACAGCGCCTCCATATACACGTGGGCGGCGCTGGGGGCGCACGCGCGCGTCGGCCGCGGCGCGCACTCGCACGCGGCGCTGCTGGCCGCGTACTGCGCGCTCGCCAACTACGGACCCGCCGTCAGGTGAACCAGGTAACTGAACGTGGAGACAGCTCGCTATATAGTCTGTGGTCCGAGCGCCAGGCGACGACAGCGCCTCCATATACACGTGGGCGGCGCTGGGGGCGCACGCGCGCGTCGGCCGCGGCGCGCACTCGCACGCGGCGCTGCTGGCCGCGTACTGCGCGCTCGCCAACTACGGACCCGCCGTCAGGTGAACCAGGTAACTGAACGTGGAGACAGCTCGCTATATAGTCTGTGGTCCGAGCGCCAGGCGACGACAGCGCCTCCATATACACGTGGGCGGCGCTGGGGGCGCACGCGCGTGTCGGCCGCGGCGCGCACTCGCACGCGGCGCTGCTGGCCGCGTACTGCGCGCTCGCCAACTACGGACCCGCCGTCAGGTGAACCAGGTAACTGAACGTGGAGACAGCTCGCTATATAGTCTGTGGTCCGAGCGCCAGGCGACGACAGCGCCTCCATATACACGTGGGCGGCGCTGGGGGCGCACGCGCGCGTCGGCCGCGGCGCGCACTCGCACGCGGCGCTGCTGGCCGCGTACTGCGCGCTCGCCAACTACGGACCCGCCGTCAGGTGAACCAGGTAACTGAACGTGGAGACAGCTCGCTATATAGTCTGTGGTCCGAGCGCCAGGCGACGACAGCGCCTCCATATACACGTGGGCGGCGCTGGGGGCGCACGCGCGCGTCGGCCGCGGCGCGCACTCGCACGCGGCGCTGCTGGCCGCGTACTGCGCGCTCGCCAACTACGGACCCGCCGTCAGGTGAACCAGGTAACTGAACGTGGAGACAGCTCGCTATATAGTCTGTGGTCCGAGCGCCAGGCGACGACAGCGCCTCCATATACACGTGGGCGGCGCTGGGGGCGCACGCGCGCGTCGGCCGCGGCGCGCACTCGCACGCGGCGCTGCTGGCCGCGTACTGCGCGCTCGCCAACTACGGACCCGCCGTCAGGTGAACCAGGTAACTGAACGTGGAGACAGCTCGCTATATAGTCTGTGGTCCGAGCGCCAGGCGACGACAGCGCCTCCATATACACGTGGGCGGCGCTGGGGGCGCACGCGCGCGTCGGCCGCGGCGCGCACTCGCACGCGGCGCTGCTGGCCGCGTACTGCGCGCTCGCCAACTACGGACCCGCCGTCAGGTGAACCAGGTAACTGAACGTGGAGACAGCTCGCTATATAGTCTGTGGTCCGAGCGCCAGGCGACGACAGCGCCTCCATATACACGTGGGCGGCGCTGGGGGCGCACGCGCGCGTCGGCCGCGGCGCGCACTCGCACGCGGCGCTGCTGGCCGCGTACTGCGCGCTCGCCAACTACGGACCCGCCGTCAGGTGAACCAGGTAACTGAACGTGGAGACAGCTCGCTATATAGTCTGTGGTCCGAGCGCCAGGCGACGACAGCGCCTCCATATACACGTGGGCGGCGCTGGGGGCGCACGCGCGCGTCGGCCGCGGCGCGCACTCGCACGCGGCGCTGCTGGCCGCGTACTGCGCGCTCGCCAACTACGGACCCGCCGTCAGGTGAACCAGGTAACTGAACGTGGAGACAGCTCGCTATATAGTCTGTGGTCCGAGCGCCAGGCGACGACAGCGCCTCCATATACACGTGGGCGGCGCTGGGGGCGCACGCGCGCGTCGGCCGCGGCGCGCACTCGCACGCGGCGCTGCTGGCCGCGTACTGCGCGCTCGCCAACTACGGACCCGCCGTCAGGTGAACCAGGTAACTGAACGTGGAGACAGCTCGCTATATAGTCTGTGGTCCGAGCGCCAGGCGACGACAGCGCCTCCATATACACGTGGGCGGCGCTGGGGGCGCACGCGCGCGTCGGCCGCGGCGCGCACTCGCACGCGGCGCTGCTGGCCGCGTACTGCGCGCTCGCCAACTACGGACCCGCCGTCAGGTGAACCAGGTAACTGAACGTGGAGACAGCTCGCTATATAGTCTGTGGTCCGAGCGCCAGGCGACGACAGCGCCTCCATATACACGTGGGCGGCGCTGGGGGCGCACGCGCGCGTCGGCCGCGGCGCGCACTCGCACGCGGCGCTGCTGGCCGCGTACTGCGCGCTCGCCAACTACGGACCCGCCGTCAGGTGAACCAGGTAACTGAACGTGGAGACAGCTCGCTATATAGTCTGTGGTCCGAGCGCCAGGCGACGACAGCGCCTCCATATACATGTGGGCGGCGCTGGGGGCGCACGCGCTCGCTATATAGTCTGTAGTCGCAGGTTGTAAGTTTTATATTTCGGTGCTCTCTATCGCTTATCAATTATAAACGCCTGTGGCGGTGATTGGTTAAAAAAAACCACCATAATATAATGGTGATCTTTAAGCAAAATGTGCTAAAACAATGTATTGTGTGTTAATTATTTATAATGAAACCAAATAAAGAAAACTTGAAACTTCCATGAAAGTGACATTGATAACAGCTTACTTTTTGACACCATCTTTCTACGTAAAAAGGCAGAGTTGCGGCTGTAAGAGATTGTATCACATGTGATATTACTTTTTCTATAACCAAATCTTAAATAAGTCTTTTATATAGTGTGTACTTGTATGTGATTAGAGAATTTAATCCCGGGATTGAGAATTATGAATCCGAAATTTCCGGGATTGGAAAAATCTTACGAGAATGTATTCTCTATATGTGATAGATAGAACCGAAATTAACTAAAGATTTATTTAAGATTTAGTAGTAGTTGTGTCGCCATGTATCGTATCAGTCAGAACACTTCCTTTTTAAATCGTCGCTGAAAGCTCTGATTCCACTGGTTTTTATGCTGTTCAAAACGAAAAAAACAGTATAGTTTGACCTCTGTACACTAAGCCAAGCAATTCAATCCACAGGTCTCCTTCCAAGCCCGAGCGACCCGGAACGTTAAAGTGCATCGTGAATACTCAGTGAGTTGTGTACCGCACACCAATATATCCTTTAAAACCACCGAAACAGTACTGACTCCAGTAAATAATCCCTTGTACTCGTTAGATATTAGTATATGTATTAGGTTATGTGATGGCTGGCTTTTATATGTATCATAAGTATGTATGTATGTGTTAATATACATAACTGTATGTTTCTGTAAAGTTTGACTGGTTATTATTAATATTTTATATTTGACCTAGATACATAAATGTATTCATAAATGACCTTCGTTTATAAGGACTCTTTTCGTATAAATAACCAAGCATTTACTTTTTAATTTTTAATCTCTAACCGTCTTATGCATTAACACTAAAACGTGTTTCAGACCTATTTTAGCTAAAAAGTGTTTTGTCTTCTTTTATCAAACTCAATTTGTAATTCGAAAAAAAATTACAAAACACTTTTTAACTAAAATAGGGTTAAAAATGTTTTTTGCATAAGACTGTTTGTATCTATTGTATTATTTTTCATTGTACACAAATAATAGTTTAGATAAAGAGCTATTTTGTTTTTAAATATGATTTCTTGCCTATAAATAAAAGACTTTCTATATTGTGTAATTTAAACAAATTAGTATTTGCAATAATGCGTAACTGCTATGGGCAACGCATCTAACTTTCATCCGTAAAAAGACAGGTTCAAATCCGTACCCGTGCACTTATTTTCAACCGACTTCAAATAAGGAGGTACTTAATTCATTTTTTTTTGTATGTTTGTTACGCGATTACTCCGCCCATTATGATTTGGTTGATTCTTTTTTAGTTTGGTAGGCAAAGATTACGAAGGATAATAAAAAAATCGCGCGTAATAAAATAACGTTTGAAAATGACCCCTGTGCCGTCATGTTTACGAGTTGCGCAGGAGTGCGAAAGGAGATAGCACGTTTAAGAAAGCAAAAGGGATAGCGCGCGTCTCGCTTAGTGAGCGCAGACAGGCGAGACAGTCCTTAGGGCCGTCTTCAAGGGGCCATTTTAGGGCGCGATATGACATATCTCCCTCCTTATATATATAATATCATTGTTGGTAGGTAATACTTCAGAGGAGGTCCCACATAAATTTTATCGAAATCGGTTCAGTTAATTGGTTTTTAAATCAAAATTACTAGAAAATTATGAAGATGTCATCAAGTTCTTCGAAGTTGAAGTCGGTTGTAATTTAAAAAAAAAAAGCTTATTTATTGCTCTTTCAAAATTATGTTTTTTCTGAAATCGAGTGGCGGGGCGGGTCACAATGATAATTGTTATTGTTTTGAGATATTTTATATTATGATTGTTGATTCTTATAACTACGGAGTGTTCTCGTAAAAGCAATAGATGTGGTGGCCCTGCCATTGATTTAAGACGAATTTGAAATACTTCACTTTCTTCCTACTGTTTTAAAAATGTTGATGTCGTCTCTTTTATCTTAATGTACGAGAAATGGATGCAATCTCTGTGTTGTAATTTAAAATACCCGTTCACAGGTTTAAGATGGAGGCAGAAATGATAAGGCTGCGATTTCATCAAACTAAACGTGTGATGATGCATTTATTTTGTTTTAAATCAATGAGAAAAGGATGCAATCTATATAGGTTCGGTTCTATACAGGGTTAGTCCTAATCAGTTAGCATCCTTTTAAGGTCATATTCTGTACATCAAAACAACAACTTTTACTATAGGCCAACATTGAAATCGCAAAAAAACAGCTGTTCCATGCATTTTGCCCAAGGTTGATTAATTTTTTGTATGGAACAGGTGATATTTTTTTAGCGATATCAATGTTGGCCCCACAGTAAAAGTGGTTTGTTTTCAGAATATGCCCCTAAAAGGATGCTAACTGATTAGAGCTAACCCTGTATTGTATAAGCAAGTAAAATATCACCCATAGGCGTAGTGAGAGAAACCAATAGAGGAAGTGACACATTTCTGCATCACTCGCACAATAAAGAGACACCTATACACGGAACAAATGTATCAGAGAAAGACGCAGCAACAAAATTTTTTTTTTTTTTTTTTACTGCGTGCCGGTGTTATCAAGGTCAGCCACTCAAGTTGCGAAACAAACTGACAGTTCGACATGTATCGATACGATTCCTATGTATGTGTCAGCTTGCCATTGGCTTGCCAGCCCGCATTACGCACACATTGTAATAGTATTGTGTCTAAGTCGAGGTTACACAGTACCTTCGTCTATTAGTTACTACGTCTACGCCCATAGGAGGTAAAGAGAACCATGAATGAACTGAAAAAGCATCGAACGAAATACCTATTTAAGGGGGCGACTAATGCCAAAACTAAGTAAAAGGTGTATTTTTAAACACATAGTTTAATGATAAAGAACGTAAATATTCAGATTAAAAAAATACTATAGGTAGGGGGAAAACCTAAAAAAGCCGAGTAACCAAATAGAATTTTGGAAAATAATCTGGATTAATAAAAAAAAAAAAACAAATTACCAACAAAAAAAACTGTTTTAATTCAAATGCTCAAAATTATCGGCGACAGCACCAGATAATTTTTACGAATTACTAAGCCAAACTAATGTTTTAGCACAGTAGCCGTTTATTTTTTTTATTTCATGCGTACATTTTGAATAATTAAATAAAACCCCTCGTAAATTGCTCAAAGCCATCATCACCATCAATTGTATCATGCGATTTTCGACTCTAAACTAATGCAAGACGAGCGGGTGAAACCTGTTATTTTTCTGGCATTAGTCGCACTCTTAAGAACGAGTGAAACGCAAAAAAACTAAATACACAATAAAATATCATTGTCGTTGTTCGATGTCTGTAAAAGATGTATTTTTACCTACTCTTGTTTTGTTAAAATGAGCGACAAAAGCGAAATTAAATACAGCGTATACTGGCCGAGAATCGGGCTCATAATATTTTAAGATATGTCCAAATCCTCCAGTATTATCGATGTCTTCTCAATTACTATACCTTGGTCTACAGACTAATTCAAAAGTATTCCTTGCATAACTTATACTTAATAGTTACTTAGAGGCCTGTGTACTGTAGTACATAGGTTACATGCTAGGTGCAAAATCTGCGATCCCTGTATATGACTATACAATATACTGAGGGTTATTATTTAGTTCGCATTATGCGTAACAACAAATTGCTTAAGACGCCGCGGAAGTGGGGGGGGGGGGCAGAGGAGGCCAAATGCCCCCCCTAAAATCAAAAGGAAGAGGGCTGCGCCCAATTTTAATACCTGGTAAAGAAGATTTATCAATTTGCCCCTCCCCCCCGTCACGGAGTTCTTCTGCGGTCCCTGTTTAAGACGTTTTTGGGACACTTCTTTTAGTTTTCATTTTATAGATGCAAAACCTGAACCCTAAGGTTTATTTTCGTTTAAATATGCATACAGTTTTTGCCATTTAGTGTCCTAATTGAAATATTATGTTATCGGGACATTTAAAAAACTAAAGTTATCAAGGATGATGTTATGAACCTGCCGCGGTTAGTGGCCGCTGAATTGATTTTAACCCTGCATATCCACGTGATACGGGGATAAATGTCTCCGTGGTTTAGTAATACATGGGATTGCAAATGTTGCAGTTACAAAAAAGACTTCAAAAGGTATTTTTTTCTCATGGAAATACTGTAGTCGGACGTCTGTGGGAGAATTCAACCAATCATCTTCCTCAGACGTACTACAGGTGAGGTGAGGTTGTACGGAGCGAGGGGTCGAGGCAGTAATACGACTGACTAGTCCGGACGATCGTTTATTACTACTGAACTTATTCTAACATACACTACATCTTTCCCCTTAATTTTAAGAATTTTCATATTTTAATGTTAAAATTCTTGAACTTTAATACATTTATTAATTGAACATTCATATCTTAAGGTTTTTTTTTTTTTTTTTTTTTTTTTTTTTTTTTTTTTTTTAAATAATACATTGGCAAAGCAAAAGCGAGTTTTAAAATAATACTCTTATTTAGTGTTAGTATTCAAGTTCTTAATTGCTAAGTTAATTTATTCTAACTTATTCGTATTTATACGATACATCATTTCAATTGATTTTTCAAAATATTTTTAGTTAATCATAAAAATATTTTGTTCTGTTTTTATGAATTACATATTCTTTATTATTCTTTTTTATAACAACGTTTGGTGTCATATCTGATATTACTTCATAAGGACCAGAATAAATTTTATCAAGCTTCTTTTTATCTTCTTCTTTTATTAGAATCAAATCACCCTTTGAATATGTTACTGGGTTAATAACTTTATCATAGTTGATTTTTCGTACTTCTTTTGATTTAATTAAATTGTTTTGTGCATCTTTGTGTGCTCTCTGTAATCTGAATTTTAGTTCGGATGGATAGTTATCAAAATTATATAATGGCTCTACATGTGAAGTTAAATTATTAGGTAATGTACATACATGACCATATACTAATTCATAAGGAGTGTATTTGGTTTCGCTGTGAACTGTAGTATTATATGAAAATTTCCAATAAGTAATCCATGAACTCCACGAACTTGGATTGTTGCCTGTTTGTATTCTCAAATAATTTCCTAAAACTTTATGTGAGTTTTCTAATGCTCCTATCGATTCATGGTGATATGCAGTTGCAAATATTTGTTGAATATTTAAAATTTTGCACGTTTCTTTCATTACATTCGAAATAAATTCAGACCCTCTGTCAGTTGCAATAATTTTGGGAATTCCATAAGTAAGAATAAAATTTTTAACAAATGTCTTAGCTACTTCACCCGCTGATTTTGTTTGTAACGGAAATGCTTCTACATATTTAGTCAATTCACATTGTAATGTTAAAATATAAATGAAACCTTCGTCATCTCTGTCCATTGGTCCTACAATGTCTAAAAATACCTTTTCGAAAGATGTTGATGCTGTAGTTGTAACATTCATAGGTTGTTTCACATTTCTATGATGTTTCTGTTTCTGGCAATTAACACATTTCATAATAAATTTTCTTACATCACTTTCCATACTTGGCCAGTAATAATATTTCTTAATATTATTAGTAGTTCTTCTAATTCCTGCATGCCCACTCGTTGGTAATAAATGAAAATCATTTATAATTACCTTTTTCATATCATCGTCAATAATTCTTTTCACTTCATTAATCACACAAAATCTGGGACCTTTCCAAGTAGTATCATTTTTAATATCTTTTATTAGTTTTTTCATTAAAACTAAATTTTCTTTATTTTTCATTATTACGAGCTCGTTTATTTCTAATATTTTACAAAAGTTTTCCAACTCTTTCAACAAGTCGACTCGCGCCCTTGCTGATAAAGATTTTGGATCATCATTTCCATAATATATTACTTGCATAGGTCGACCTACATATATGTAGTTTCCTTTATTTGATACTCTGGTCTCTAGATTTTTATTCATTAAAATATTTCTTAACTTTCGATTATCTATCATAGTTAATTCAATGTCATTATTAGTTTTCTTTAGAATTTCAACAACGTTAGGTTGGCCTTCCCCTTCGCTGCTTTCATTCGTCGTTATTTTATTCGTAGTTAGTGGATGCTCACTTTCTCTCGCTTTCTTACATTGTGCACGCGTCATCACATTTATACATTCATCACTCATTCTCTTCAAATCATCACTCGTCACAATCATACGAGATAATGCATCCGCTGCTGCATTGTCTTTACCACGTACAAACTCCACTTTGAAGTCATATTCTTCTAAACATAGTCGAAATTTTGTCAATCGGCTGGAAGGATCGTTCATGCCAAATAGATACACTAATAGTCTGTGGTCTGTCTTGACAAGGAATGTTCGTCCAAATAAATATGGTCTAAAATATTTAACGGACCATACTATTGCCAATAATTCTTTTTCAATAATAGGGTAATTTAATTCGGCTTTATTTAAGTTCCTACTTGCATATGCTATTGGTTTTCCAGTTTTGTTTGATAATACACTACCTATTGCAAAACCTGAACTGTCAGTTTGTAGGATGAATTCATTTTCTTCGCTGAAATCTGGATATTCGAGTATTGGTGGGTTAATGAGACAATTTTTAAGTGTTTGAAAAGCTCGCTCGCATTCTTCAGTCCATAGAAATTCAACATTCTTCTTGCACATTTTATTTAAGGGTAGTACAATTAACGCAAAATGTTTAACAAACTTTCGGTAATAATTTGCAAAAGCGACAAATCGTTTTACGTCATCACACGATTTTGGTTTGGGATAGTTTTTTACTACCTCAACTTTCTCTGGATCAGGAGATACTCCTTTATCTGATACAATATGACCAAGATACAACAGTTCTTTCTTCAAAAATTCGCACTTAGAAGGATTGAGTTTCAAATTTACTTTCCTAAGTCGATCAAATACTAACATCAAATTTTTATTATGATCAGCTAAATTGCGGCCCAATACTGCAAGGTCATCTAAGTAAATTAGGCAGTTTTCGTAGTTTAATCCAGCCATAGCAACAGTCATAGCTCTTGAAAATGCACTTGGACTAATTTTTAAACCCATTGGCAGTCTTTTCATTTGAAATTGACCTTGATCTGTTGTAAATGAAGTATATTTTCTACTCTGTGGCTCTAATTCGATCTGGTAATAGCTTTGAGATAAATCTAAATGTGAATAGTATATATAGCCTGATAGTGAATCTAAAATATCAGTTATATTCGGTAACGGAAATTTATCATCTTTAATGTTTTCGTTTAATCGTCTGTAATCTATAACAACTCTCCATTTACGTTCACCTGTTCTGTCTAGCTTTTTTGGTACTATTAATAGTGGACTCGACCAATCACTTGTAGCTTCTTCTATAATATCATTGTCACGCAATTCTTTTATTTGTTTTTCTATCTCTTTCTTTTGTGAAAATGGTAGTCTGTATGGTTTAGTGTATACTGCTGTTGCATTTTCTTGCAATTTAATTTCTTGTTTATACACATTTGTAACTGTAAGTTTATCAGTTGGCAAATGAAATATATCATTATATTTTGCACAAATATTTTCAATTGAAATTTGTTCATCTTTATTCAAATATGTGTTTAATTTTAACAAAGAAAAAAGTTTTTTAACTCTTTCAGCATTTACGTCAGTTACATCAAATGTTGTTATGTCGTAATCTTGTAAACTGTGTACATCTGGTTTGAATATATTTATTTGTAATTCTTTTTCGCTAGTATTTAATAATTTTACTGGCAGTTTGCCATTCACTGGTCTAGACATTGAACTAGCCAAAAAAACATGGTCTGTTAATTGCTTAGATAATACAACACAATCCGTTTTACAATCTGTTGGTAAATATTTTATTATTTCACATCTGGGTTCTAAAGTTATAACATGATCTACAAGCAAAGGTATCACGGTTGAATACAATTTATTTGATAGTGTTAATGTACAATTTTGATAATCTAAAATTCCGTTAAATTTCAATATAAAATCTTGTCCTAAAATTCCAGTGGCATAACAAGGTAGATCTTTAAACACATAAAATTTATGTTTGAACTGAATATTGTCAAAAGTAATATTCAAAATCACATATCCGTTTGTAGTAAGTGTACCACCAATGCCTTGTATGTCAAATTTTTCGTCATAAAATTCATAATTTAAATTCTGTAAATTCTTTTCTTTTATAGCACATACCGATGCTCCCGTATCTACTAGCAAGTCAAGTTGTTTATTGTTTACTTCTGCATTTACCCAATTTATACTGTCACCCGTAAAAATACTTTTATTCACGAAAAAATTCTGCTAATGAATTACTTACTTCGTTTTGCGAACTTACCTCATTTTCCGTACTTACCTCGTTCTGCATGAAATTGACTTGACCACGCCCACGCAGTGGTCCTCTTTGCCATCTTCCATAGTTACTGTTCCCACGATGGTTACCTCGATTTTGGATACCCCTTCCTCGATGAGTAGTTTGGTTATAGTCACCTGTTCCACGATAGTTACCTCGGTTATAGTAGCTTGTTCCACGTGTGTTACCTCGATTATAGTAGCTTGGTCCACGGTAGTTACCTTGATTATAATAGCTGTTGTTGCTATTATACCTACCCACTCGATTATTACCCCGGCCTCTAAATGTCATAATTTGATGAGACGTACTTTCCATATTTTCGTCTTCAGCTGCTCTAATAGCATCTTTTAAGCTGGAAAAATTTCGAGCTGATATGATGGTGCTTAAACGCTGACTTTTTAAACCGTCTGCGAATTTTTTTATAGCGTTTTTCTCGTTAATCGGGCGTAAGACGTCATATTTTGTACAATCACCTTCTGCCTGGGCAATTGTTAACTCTGCAAAAATCTTCTCAAGGTCTGACCCAAATTGTTGAATTGTTTTGTTACCCTGAATTGAAGTCTGTAGTTTAGCCTGTAAAGCTGTGTCCGACTTTTTAGTTAAGAGATATTTTTTCATATCTGTTAACAGTAAGGATATGTCTGTGTAAGATGGTGCTAGTCGTAATTTTGCTTGTCGTGAAAGTCTCGTTTTTAAAATAAATTGTATCAATAACGGTTGAGCTTCATCTGTTATCATTGAACTATACAATTCAATCGAGTCAATTAAGCTGTATGTGTCATTTTCCCTATCAGTCATTACTGGTAGTAAACTTACTGCTGTTTTTAAGTCAAAATTTACTTTCGCCATTTTTCCAAATTTTCTTTCTATATTTACGTCAGATTTAGATACACTCTCCGAGTCTTGCTCCTGGAATTCACACAAACTTAATATATTAGTATATAATTCATCAATATTTGTTTGATATCTAATTATATAATTTCTAAACTCTGAAGGAATATGCCCTTTTTCTACTTGACCTTCTAATACACATAATATTTCTTTAAATCTTCCAAATAATTCTGCTGCTTCAGACCCTTTCTTTATTATAATACTTCCTTTCCGCCTACTTGGGCCTATTTTAATCAAATACGTTCTTATTTCTTGTAAACTAGTAAATATTTCTTTCAATCTATCCATTAAATTTGTAGTCTAAAGTTAATGTTAATAAAGTTCATCATCACAAAAAGTTCAATTGTCCATACTGCTAATACGTTTGTACCAAGTTGGTATCAAATTTAATTCAATTTAGTTGTAAATTGTCACCAAGGCTATTGTCACGATGTTGTTGCATCCACAATTCTCGGAACTGCAGCGCATTCCAGGGCCTTATCGGCTAAACGGAGCGCAGGTGCATACTGGTTTCATGTTATCACTGTGTAATGCACGGTAGTAAATTTAATTATCATTGTTTAATTTTATGTTTAGTTATTTATTATTATATTATTATTTTTTTTCACTTCACTTCTTTAACTTTACTCACGTTTTACTTTCACATATATTTTTTTTTTTTTTTTTTTTTTTCACTTATTTTTTTTTTTTTTTTTTATGGATTTGTTTCTTCTCTTGCTACTCTCCGAAACGAGTCACGGACACGGTTGATGGTGTTGAGCATCATTTCTTGTCTTATCCAATTATTGTGTAGTGCTTTATATTTCTTTATTAAAAAATATAATATTGCGATAATCATTATTGCAATAATCACAATTACTAGAACACTAGTTATGCTCATTTGGTGCTTCAAGTGTTCCAGGGTGGAATCGTTTCCCCCTGCGGCATTTTGGTTAATGAAGACTTCGTCCTTCTCAATTTTTGAATTACACATTTTCGTTTTTCAAATTGTTCAGCACTTCACTACATTTCCAATTAATAACTATGCTGACGGCTTCTTCCGACACGTCCACTCGTGTAGCGCCATGCGCCAGCCCAATGGCAGGGTCGCCATGAGGTGAGGTTGTACGGAGCGAGGGGTCGAGGCAGTAATACGACTGACTAGTCCGGACGATCGTTTATTACTACTGAACTTATTCTAACATACACTACACAGGGTTGCTAGTATTTCGAACTATTTGCGATAGTGGGTTTTAATTTCTACCCTTTTTTCCAAGCTATATCTCTAATTGCAAGGCTTTATCAAGACATAGTAACAAAATGTGACTGAAAAACCAAATAAAATAAACTAGATTCATTTACCGTTCGTTCGTCAACCAATAAACTTTTTTATAATATAATAGGCTAGATGACTGATGTTTAAATCGTTGAAACCAATAGCATTGATGAAGAATTTAAGTAAATATGGTATGTTTATTGAAAACATTATTTAAATCGGTTAATAATGTTCTGATATATGAGCGTTTAAAGTTTTTGTTAGAGACAACTCTGTCCCTTTCCCACAAAACAAAAAATGACGTCACGCCTTACTTGTCAGAATAGAATTTATATGGCGTACTGAGAAGTGACGTCACGATTTGCTGTTTCGCCTCTCTGTCTAGCATGATATTAAAATGCTTATAAATTGCTTATTTTTGATCAGATTTTCATATCTTTTTCATTAATCAGCTATATTTATGGGCCACATTTTAAGAGGATGATAAAAAAAAACCAGTCATCTAGCCTATTTACGTGTTAAAATGCTCAAAATCAACAGTAAAAATTGTGCGAGAAAAGATATTTCTTAATGCTCGTCTCTTATGATATGAGATGTGGTTGTGTGTAGTCGATATTTTGATGGTAAAAAAAAACGTATTTTGTAGCAATTTTTTTGGATTAATTTATAAATCCGGCCCCTGCATATGATGCCTTCATTTAGCTTTTTAAATACAGAAATTAAGATGATAGGGCAATCGAAAAGCCAATGCTTACAAATGGCGCTTTTTCTCCCCCTCCGCGGCCAACAACCAAACATTGAAATATCAATTCTGGCCAATGTAAGGAATAAAATGTGTTATGATAATGTACCCTCTAAACTTAATCCAATCTGAGATATCGGGCTTAGAAGTTTTATTCTTAAGTTTCATCGTTTCACTCGTTGCGGGAAATTGAAATTTTAAACAGTCCTTGTTGCTAGATTGGGTAATTATTTAAAATGATCGGAGTGTTTGCGGCAATCAATGATTAATCTTTGCATTATCATGTGAAGCTGTTTACCAGTAATGCACGTTGTATAGCTGTTTAAAATTTGTAATTCCTGCCAGGAGTGAACGATGAACATTTCTTTCTTAAAATACATTCTTGATTTTATAATTCGGTTCAGATTAAATTTTGAGTATTTTTTTTCTTTTATTACAAGACCAATTATTAATACTAGTTACTAATTAATAGTTAAATATTTTAGCCAATTACAGGTCTAGTTCTAAAGTAGTAATGTTTCGTTTGTTTCTGTTGTAGCACAGATTTGATTATTTCATGTTTGGTGTATGGCCACTGTAAAATAAAAGGCGCCAGCTTTCATATAAAAATAGATATTGCCTTTATTATTTTCTGCGAGAACTTTACAACATAGTTTACAACAATAGATACTCCAATATAGGCACAGTGCAATAGTTTAACGAAATGAAAATATTTATTATTTACTAATACTATATTTTAATACTATAATTTTCTTAAGCACAAGTATGATAAATTGGTCACCAACAGTGACTTGTAATGTAATAAAATAATCTAATTACATACGATATTATGTTAGTGTATTATGAATAGCCAGAATGTACAATGAAATAATATTTTCGATCGACCAGAAAAACATATTTTGGTCACATGAACCAGAGTTCAATTATTAGTTTTTTATGGGAGTTTTTTTTATATTTTTGAACCATTAGCATGAGTTTTCGCACGAAAGTATAACCGACTTTTGAACGACAACTCATGCGGAAATTTATTCTCTCGATTCAAAAATTGAACCTCTGGTCTATGATACGATTCTGATCAAGAAATTGTCTGAATACGATCATGTACTCTACACTTTTAGATTTAAGATCTATTTTCGATCTGAATTTCTAAGACTTGAAGAAGCTTCCTTTTCAAAGCTTCATATGTGATTTTGTATCGATCTTATGTCTATGTAGTAAAGTACATTTTCAGATATATAAGTAAGAATAAATAATAATTGTCGGTTGAGCGTGTAATTCCTATAAAATCAATTTTATGGTCCAGTATTTTTATTATAATAAAAACTAGGTTTTACTATTATATTGTAAATGTGAAGACTGCTTATTAGTGGTACGTCAATTAAGATGTATTTGGTTCCGTTTGGGTTCAGTGGTGCGATAGAGGAAACCATATTTGACAGCTGCCACTTTGTTTTTCATTGTCAGCATTAAATTATATTGACGTTGCCAGTTTTAGTAAACATAAGAGAGAACGCACTCTTTTAAATCGGAGTGAGAAATCTGTTTTAATCCCGCTCCTACATTCGAATGGGTTGTCCAAGTCGGGTCTTGTATGGTTCTGAAATTGCATCACTGTTAGAAAGAGATGAAACTATCGGGACATGAACT
Source organism: Erannis defoliaria (assembly GCA_905404285.2). Taxonomy (NCBI): domain Eukaryota; kingdom Metazoa; phylum Arthropoda; class Insecta; order Lepidoptera; family Geometridae; genus Erannis; species Erannis defoliaria. The sequence continues at coordinate 8,312,515 of FR990091.1, read as the reverse complement.
ACATAAATGCACAAATTATCATAGTTTAGTAACGGATTTAAAATAGATGTTTATCGCCTTACAGCAGTGAGTAATGGTAGTTTGGAATATTTAGAGTGTGTAAAATAGCCTGTATTATTTATATCATGTCTCTATAGTGAACGATTGTTAGTGAAAGGATACAGAGGGGAGGTGAGGGTAAGGTGTTTGCGCGATAGAGGTTTCTTTGGGCTTACGCTGTATTAAAAACAAAAGTCACCAATCAAAATCACACTACAATGGTCATTCTATCTCTTAGGTACGGAACCTTTCTACGGCACGACGTAACTTTTGGTCTTTGGTCGTCATCTTGACGCGGGAAAATTTAAAAGCGAAGCATTTAAAGGACAGTTCTATATCGTGTAAAATAGGACTGAAATTGTAATGACAAATTTGAAGCTACGCTCTTACATTTAATTTATTATTCAAAGTTGAACTGAAAGAGCTTCAATAGAGAGCGTTTTTTCAAGTATCTGATGTAGTGGTGATGCATTGACTTATTGAAACAGTGTGAGCTCAGTACTTAAAGTTTACCTAGTTGTGCCATTCATAGCTAAATATAGTGTATAGATAGCGAATTATATTGCCGACGTAGTTCTAGCTAGAGTGTTATAATAAAGGGTTTATAACCTTTTTATTACTGATAGCTAAGTGATGGATCTCTGTATAATTCATCTACGATTTTTGTATAAATATTTTTGTTTTAGTCATGAAAAAATTAAGGTCCTTTTACACTTTTTTTACATTTACATAGTATTAAAATGACCAGTATAATAATAGAAATCATCGCGCAAATATCTTAGGGCGCGTTTTCGACTTTACCGGGCAACGAGAACACAGTGGCAGTCGTCGGCGTCGATGCGTCGTAAATCTATTGATTCTTATTTATTTGTATGATAATAATAAGGAATACTCTTTTTGAGGACAACAGCACGGTCCAACGGAGCCGCCAACATTCTATGAACTGCCCGCTACCGTTTCGCTGCTCGCCTGGTCAAAAACGCGGCCTTAGCCCGTCACATGTCAACCAAAGAAGAGTGTTTATGTATTTGTATAGTGTATGTAAATGAAAGGTAGAAAGTAGGCAAACCCGAGCGTCGCAGCTATGTAGAGTAATTTAGATGTAAGGAAACTTCCTGTATAACTAAACTAACATATTAATTTAACATAAGGTCGATGTTTTGACTGTTTTTTCGATCTTAGGCCGCGCGTTTGGTTGACGGGGAGCGTCCGAATTGCCGTATTTTTTCCTATTGTAGTAAAAAAATGTCGTTCGTCGTTATATATTCTGCTAATGTATAATATTTAGGATGTGCTTATTTGAACATTTCCTAAAGTTTAACATACTTCATAAAAGGAGGAGGTTCTTTGTTCGACTGTATGTATGTTTAAATTCATCATTAATACTTCAGATCTTTTAGAAGTCATTTGAGCAATTTAAATATTACTCAACTCGGTGTTTAATGCTTTTGACAGCTAGCAAAAAAACGATAACTTGTGTGCTTACTGAATAATGTTTATTTGGTTCTTCGAATATGGCATATAACATACATCCGTATCAATAGTAAGTAATCATTTGTTATGTCCGCAAAACGCTACGCTGCCCTCCCCGCCCAAACCGTCGGCTCTATTATCTAGACTAGTAAAATATATTCAAAATTATTATAACGTATACTCACTTGAGAGGTAATCGAAGAAACAGATGAAATGTGCTTCATAAATATTTTAAATTAAATATGCATGTTTTCGGCTCAATTCGTAACTAGATAAATGTTATAACACTGTTTTAAACTATCACGGTTGTTTGCTAAAGGTCTATTATTATTATTTATTGCACCGAAATATCGGGAGCCCATTTCACAACATAATCACGGTAAATATCCCGTTAATAATAATAGATATTTAGATAAATGTTGCAAAGAAAATTTGGACAATGCTCTTTCCTTTTTCATTCTGTCAAAAGGGTAGTTGACTGTTATAGTCACCGCGCCGCGTTACCAACTGAGTCGTGCGGCCATAAACGTCAATAGGGATAGTGCGAGTGCGAGCGAGATAGACATAGTGCGAGCGTGCGAGCGTGCACACAAGTGCGAGCGAGATAGACACTGTGAAATGATTTATGACAGCACGACTCAGTTGGTAACGCGGTGACTATAATAATTATGTCTGCTAGTGTTTTTTTAAATTGCATAACGTGTTCAATAAACTACGTGTAATATAGCGTGCATAGCGTGATAATACTGAAGGGTATGCTTATAAGTTGCTTATTTTTGATCAGATTTTCATTTTCTTTTTATTAATCAGCTATATTTATGGGCCACATTTTAATAGGACAATAAAAAAAAACAGTCATCTAGCCTATTACATACTCTTCAGTATTGTTGAAACTTTTTTGGACGGAATACGGACAAACTGACAATTATATCGAGGGACAAAGAAAAGAACCTATAAACCCTAGATTCTAAATAATTTCATAGATTCTTATGAAATCAAGTGATGTTTAAAAAATAATGTCGTTACTTCCTGATAACAATTAGTTTTTTTAAGCCGTGACGATCGAACTGCAGAGGAAAAAATTCTCTTCTGTTTTAAAAATGCAGTGTATGTCCAATGTATAGCGAATTTAGTTTCTGTAACGCTGTTTTATTTTTCGCGTTTGTTGTATGAGATACGTCAACTACGTATCTCATACAACATATGTATTTTTTTTCATTAAGTGTTCCACTAAAAGAACGGATTCTGCATAATGTCGTGTTTTAAAATATATTTTTTAAACGTTTCCATTGAGTTTGAGGGTCTATGTCCAGCAGTGGGACGTTAAAAAGCTAACGCAGTAAGCAAATGAGTTTGAATTACTCTATACAGTTCTGTCTACAATTGTCAATGGTCAACAAGCCAAAGACATTTATAACATAGCGTGTGTGAATCTAGGTTAATCTGGTTCAGTCATTCCTTATTATCTTTGTTAAACTTTTGTGAGAAAAGGTTTTTGTTACTCTAATAAAATAACACGACACTTAACACCAAGGGGTAACCTTACATGAACATGTAACGTTTAAACGTGTAAATTTCAAGCGAATTTGACACAGTTGCCGCGTTCTGTGCTTTTGTATTAAGATATCAGACGATGAAAGAATACAGGAACAATTTTACATTCACCAGAGTGAACCGTCTGATACCACCTTTACAGATATGAGTCATAAAATCACAGTCAGTCACAACTAAGTCCAAGTAATGCCATGCCTATTACAGTGTTAATTTTGCGACTTGACTATAAGATTGTATTTTTTGTATTATTCTACGACAGTTTTTTTTCTGCACAAACTATAGTAATATACATACACGTTCCGTGTTATATGTACGCCTGTAGTTATAAGGTGTACAAATGTTGCCAGTTTTTAATACCTACTATTTGGAAAATCGATGAGCGATGGTGTGGCAAGTCGAAGAGATAATTACTTTAGTAAAATTTGACGATGGCTTCAAGTTATTATCGCTCCGATTAAGTTACAATACTTGTTTGTTATTGACGACATTGGCGCATTAATTGTGACGGATTAACTTATTTGGCAAAAAAGTTAATCCGTCACAATTTATGCGTAAAACTCGTCAATCCACTTTGAAGAGTATTCAATTTAAGGCTTGAGGTGAAAATGTCTAAAAGCTTAGTTTGATTTTACAAATAATTATCTCTATCTTTTAGACTATTTGCCAAATTATTGCCTGTATTGTAACCTACTTATCTTTTAAATACCGCCTTCTGGAGAACTATTGTGCCAATTTTTTGATATTTCCCGTTTTTACGCATTCCATATTTTTTTGATGACTTAAGTTTTTGAAATCATTTACAACGTTCCTGGCGTTGATTCTGACTTCTAAACGCTGTTTAAAGTTAAGGCCATTCAAGGCTGCCACTTAAGGCTCAGGTAACTTATCATGTCGAGCCAAATAAGTTTTTATACATAAAACGTGTGTTTCCCATGCGTCTGATCGATCAGTCTGATCAATCGGTCAGATAGGGTATTTATTCGACTGACAATTTATCGAGTACCGGCACCCTTATCATGGACGTTGGCGATTCTGATTGCGACCGTGTGAGAGCGGGAGGACGCATAGCGCGAGTAAGTTGGTACGAGCGGGATGGCATGATATCGCAATCAGAATCGCGAACGTCCATGATAAGGGTGCGGGTCATATTGTAAAACTGTCATAGGTCACCAAAAGATGTGAATGTGAATTTATCTACGTAACTGTACAACACAAGCCGATAGTCGATAATAAGTGAAATCGGGTAAATGGGGAAAAAAACCTTCTGACCGATTGATCAGACTGGTCGATCGAGCGCACTGGAAACAACTAAAAAACATAAAATCTGTTTAATTTCTGGGAAATCATAAAATCCATTATTTTAGCACAAACCTGTTTGGATCGAACTATGTAATAGTTTTTCTGAACCTTTGCAATGTTATGCAGACCATTTTTCTGATAGCTATTTTCCATGGAATGGAGTGAACGTCACCTATCAGTTTTTGTATATGGTTTATAAATTAACGTTAGTATCTAATAATACATTTCACGTACTAATACGCCACTAGATTATTGTTTATTTTTAACCGTTTTAATGAAAGAAAATTAACCTCGTGTGTTTTCGTTCGTTGGAACGACACAAGAAGCACAATTTTTATAAGTTAATAGTTAAGCACAGTCTAACTTTTATTTAATAGAACACCTTGTATGTTTAGGCGTTTTTCACATTACAGATGTACTGAGAGGCGTTGTTCATAAAACTGCTGTTTGTTTTATTCTTGACTAGGTACGCGTTCTCCTCGACCATATCATTGTTAATTTTATTTTTTTTAACTTTGCAATTAAAAAGCTCTTAAGTTATAAAATCGCTGAATGTTACTATGCCAAAAGGAAATCATTGAACTCGCCTGTGAAGTCAAACATAAGATTTTTCCAGAAATTTCGTCCAAAAGCGAATATTTTTTAAAGAGACAAATGTTTTTTTTGCGATTGTTGGTTCTATAGTAAAAGTTGCCTACATTGACAATGATTTATTAATATCATTTTCATGATGATTGAACAATTGAGATTATAATTCCGATTGAAATAAAGTCGAGATTAGAATAAGCACAGCTTGGAACTCGCCAATTTCCCTTCTAATGTGAAAAGTGAATTACTAATACTTTTTTTGTGAGTATTTGTTTAATTTGTATCAAAATTAGGTAAGCGTGTGCATAAGCGTGATAATGGGGTTCGATAATCAGCGAAGTTTCTAACAATAGTAATGTATGAAAACTACATTTTCATTTCCATTTATTTTTTCACGCATAGTTACGAAATTTCATAAAATCACGCTTATATGTTCAAAATAGACCCTGAGAAGTGGAAATACAGCTGTCAAATTTTTCTTGAATCTTAAAGCATTTTATCAGCGCGAAAAAAGAGAGAGATACTTATTATCAGCGCTCCATCGTTAAACTTAGTTCACTGGGTATGGTTGGGCAAAAATTATCATCTTAACCATCACTAGATTCCAATCGTTTTAAACCGTGTTGTATCTGCGTATAAGATTCAGTTTTGTATAAGGACGGATTGCCAATTGCTTATGAGTAATTGTCTGAACTAGAGTGTCGCGTTTATAGATTTTTGTACAGTTTTTTAATATTATAATCTGTAGTTATATTGTATTGTAATCGTTTTGTTCGTCGACTCATCACAGTAATAATAATTGTAAATCTTATAAGACTTATTTATTTTTTGTGTAACCGCCTGTATTATGTCAAATGTAAAAATATATTAAGAAATTATCTAATATTTTGACTTTTATTTTATACCTGAAAAACATATACTTAAATGGACGTGGAACGGTAGACGACTGTTTTTTCGCCAGACAGATATATGGACAATTAATCCAAGTTCGTGTGTCCTTGGTATATCTACTGCGCTGGCCACCCTGGTGTATTAGCGGCCTTACTTAAAAACGCCGCTCACAACTTAGTCACTGCTTAAACTTCTCTGTCTTGTTCTTGCATGTGAAGATGGCAGAGCATCTGATTAACGGTTGAGAAATTGTTTTAAGTAAGACTGTAGATGTCCCCCACGCCCACGCCCCGTAATTTCTCTGGTAACATTGCGCTTCATAAAGATAGATAGAGTTTTGGCGGGAACTCGAGCAAAATCATGTCGCTGTATTATATTATTTTCCATAACTTGTGTTTTTTCGAGTGTTAATGCATAAAAATGGTGGCGTTTTATTCATTAAGTGCTGATTTACGAGCAAGAGTGGGCAAATGATATAATGTAGTGAAACGTGTCTTTTCGTGTTGTTTCCAAAACTCCGAAGAAGCTTGTAGTAAAGTTGCCACGACTTTACTAGGGTATGATTGGACTTGACTGTGACTTACTGTGTGTGACTTGGACTGTGACTACGACTCATTTAACTGCAGAAAGAAGGATCGATGAAGAAATATGTATTCGGCTGAAGGACTAGTATCCATGGCCAGGAACTATTAAAAACAACAACATAAAGATAGATATATGCAGAGGCGGATTAAATGTCGACAGCACTCTAGGCTAGCACCTTATCGGCGCCCCTCTGAAATCTGGTGCCCATACATTGTATTGCATAAATGTTACGAGTAAATCAGTCGTGAGTTTATGTACGTGACTTAATTGCTTGTGATATTGGTAAATGGTAATATATCTTAAACAATTGGCAGATATTGATTTTCGTTAAAAAAACTTCCGCGCGCGCCACTTTGTAACCTCGCGCCACGTGCTTAGTTAGCCTTACGGATAATCCGCCACTCTTTTTCGTCGAGTAGATGATCCATGTTGATGGGGCTATTAAAATAAATAAAAAAACCGCCACTATATATGCGCGGATATATGCAACGATTACCCGGACCGCCGCTGGCGCCATCTGCGAAAATGTTTGCCTGTGAAATCTGATTGGCCGTCTAGACGGGCCCGCCACGTACCTACTTGTAGCTTCATGTCTTAAATGCGGAGTGCGCCAGCCGTTTTAGTAATAGTAGTTACTCACCTAGGTATAAAGAATGTCTCAGAGCAGAATGGACTCCTTCAAGACCGTCTTAACCTATGCTGGGGCCCTTGGGCACACATGAATTTGGGGCCCTTTTGGAAAGTAAAGAAATCGAATTAAGTATACTAACATTTTTCTACTGCTTCTTTTTGTCTTAATTCGATCCTAACTAAGCTAAATAAGTCAAATGTCATAGATTATTTTACTTCTAAAAGTAAAAAGACAAAATTTGACTCGATTTTGTTTTAAATAAAATTGACATAATTTTGACTTAAATATCAAGACAAAAGTAAGTTTTATTTTCGACCCAGGTGCTCACTATTACTGTGCCCGACTATGGTGTCCGACAAAAATGTTTTGAGAATGAAAATGTGAGATAAATAGTCGATCCTTCGGGGGCCCCGGGAACGGGCCCCGGCTGCCCTTATGGTCAAGACGGTACTGGACTTCTTACGTCTTAGTACCAACCGCGAAACCCTGTAGATCTTTCCACAATATTTTACTTGAAAGCGACTTGTACGAAGCAGAATTGTAACTCTCCTCACGTAATTCTCAGCCAAGTTTGAAAGGGCCCTTTCGTCATTGTTTGGCACAGTTTTTATTCGCGCCTACTGCAGGCTCTAATCATAGCTTGAAGGTCGCACGTGTCCCGGTCCCGGCCTTTTGTGACCGATGGGGTGGCGAGTGGAACTATGGCTCGGCTTAACGTAACCCACCACCAAGTCTTCGATCAAAGAAACATATTAATGATCTAAGTAGTCCCTGAGGACATCATCATATTATAATCATCATCATCAGCCGGAAGGCGTCCACCGTTGGACGAAGGCCTCGGGAGGGGCTGCCATAATCCCCACACTTGGCAGGAGGCTTGGGGATAGCAAGATTGCTCACCACCGTTAACTGAGTGGACGCTGCTGCCGTCCTACGGTGGTTCTGGATGCAGTTTTAGGACAAACCCAGGCCTTCTTTATACCTATCTATAATAATAGGTACTTATATACTTACTATACCATGTAATCTTGAAAAAATATATAATGGGTGTAAAGTCCGGTGACGTAATCATCCGGCATAAGTCATTAAAAAGGTATTATAGGTTTTTTTTTGGTTTTTCCTCCTCAAAACAGCTCACAGCTCCTTTAATTTAGCGACCGTCTGTTGTGCAGTGTGTGGTCTAGCAATGTCCTGAAGCAGTGGTGGGCTAGAGCAATTGACCAGTCTCGGTTGTTTAACGGCTAACTTTTCCATCATGGTTTGCAATTGTTGACAATAAAGATCTGCCGTAATCGTCTGGCTAGATCTTAGGAAGCTGTTAGTGGAACGTGTTTCCACCGTGAAACTCATATTTGTATATATAGCCCGATAACCGGTTAGCATTCTATAGTAGTAATACCGTGGCCACACATTAGCTTTAAAGATTTTTATTATCAACAAAGACGAATTGTCACTTACGTGATAACATTGTTACATCAAAATTTTGAGGCATTCGTCGCCACATATAACACAACAACAAAAAATTATATTCCGTTCTGGTTTAACAGAAATTAACAAAATTAAAAACAAACATATTTAATGGACCCACTTCACGCATTTGATTTAACTGCTAGGATATGTTGAGCCAATTGTTTTTTAAATGCGTGCAGTGAGTTTAAATTTTTTATATTTGAAGGTAGTTGGTTGTATAGTCGCGCTCCTTCAACAGTTAGCATTGTCTTGCCGTAATTTGTTCGATGCTTGGGTATGACAAGGTAGCTAGCTCGCCGTGTTCGGCGATCGACAACATTTTTACGTTTAGTGAACGTTATGTTAGTGTGGATATTCCTATTTAAAGTTTTACGAATAAAAATACATATGTTGTATCTATGAAGTTGTGTAAGATTCATTATTTTTGTTTCATGGTAAATTTGTTTAGTTGGTGTTAAAAAGTGATAGTTGAATAGTACTTTGATAATTTTATTTTGCAATCTTTGAAGTTTATCTAATCTTATTTTTGCGGCATTTCCCCATACTTCTATTAAATATAATAAATGTGGTTTTACTAACGCGTTATAAATTGTGTGTCGTAGTTTATTCGGGATACATCGAACAATGTTACGGAGTGCGCTGCGGAGTGCTACTAATTTACTCTTTATATGTTCTACATGGGCATTCCAAGTTAATTGAGAGTCCAAGTATAAACCAAGGTATTTTTCATGTGTTTTCTGTTGGAGGGGTACATTATTTATCGTTAAAGAGGCGTACGAGGGTGTAGGCTTATTTTTGGCTTTAAATACGATATAGCAAGTTTTGGAAATATTAATAGTCAATAGGTTATACTGGAACCATTCATATAGGGCATTCAAGTCGTCTTGAGCTTGAGCGACTAGATCGTGTATGGATGCCCCATAGTAAAACAAACAAGTGTCGTCTGCGTAAAGAGTAATATGGCCATTTAGACCCAGGTCGTGTATGTTATTTATATAGGTGACAAACAATAACGGGCCCAAAATCGAGCCTTGGGGGACTCCACATCCTATGGGTAGTGCATTACTTTGGGTGTTTTTATCAATTTTAACTACTTGTGTTCTGTTTGTCAGATAAGATTCGAATATTTGTAACGCTTTTCCAGTAATACCGATGGATTCTAGTTTATTCAAAAGTAGTTTGTGACTTACGGTATCAAATGCTTTTTTTAAATCAATGAAAACACCCAAAACTATATTTTTCTTATCAATGTTGTGCTTTATTTTAGTAACGAGATCTACAGTGGCTGTTAGTGTATTACTTTTAGGCCTGAAACCGTATTGTTGTTGAGAAATAAAATTAATGGAGTCTAGATACTTTTCTAATCTAATATATAGTACTTTTTCTAGAATTTTGGAGAGCACTGGTAATACAGAGATTGGCCGGTAATTACCGGGATCTGTTCGTGATCCCGATTTGTGAATTGGAGTAACTTTCGCTACTTTTAGCGTATCCGGAAATATGCCATCGTGTAGTAGCATGTTAATGCATTCTGTTAACTTACCAGATATCAAATTTTTTATACATTTAATTGCTTTAGTACTAATTCCATCCAAGCCAACACTGCAGTTAGAATTAAGATTATTAATAATATGCAAAATTTCTTTTTCAGTACATGGTTCAAATATCGAGATAGTAGAATTTAGCGAGGTGGATTGTGGTATGGCATGCGTATAATTGTCATGAAATTGTTTTGGTATTTTATCAGCTAATAGTGGTCCTATACTTGAGAAATACTCGTTAAATAATTGGCAACACATTGTATTCAACTTTGCATCCAAGCATAGCTCTAATATGAATTGGCTAATATTGAACCCAACTAAATGCACCATACATCGATATCAACTTATTAGCCAAACACTGGAAACAGACAAGCGTATATATCGGACGAGTCCAGTTGCGGTCGCAGAGGACGTTGGACGATAACTTATTTGCAATAATGGCTTACACAAATATGGTTAGGTCTATCCCACTAGTCCCATCAAGTTGTCCCGTGATGAGACAACTGCCACTTTGTTGACCCAGTAGTTCTGGGACAAGTGACATCAATATTTCGGACCCACTAGTCCCATCAAGTTGTCCCGTGATGAGACAACTGCCACTTTGTTGACCCAGTAGTTCTGGGACAAGTGACATCAATATTTCGGACCCACTAGTCCCATCAAGTTGTCCCGTGATGAGACAACTGCCACTTTGTTGACCCAGTAGTTCTGGGACAAGTGACATCAATATTTCGGACCCACTAGTCCCATCGTGTTGTCCCATTACACTATTTTGACCCAGTAGCCCCATGGAGAAAGTGACACCAATATTTAATTTAATTTTTGTCTCACTTGACCAACTGATATGTTGAAGGAGATTGATTCCCTACTGCATACTGGAACAAGAAGTTTTTTTTCTATAGTATATTCTAATTAAAAATACACAGGGTCATTACGGATTTCAAGTCATCCCTGAATTTATGGTACGTAGTACTATTATTACCGATTAGTACCGATGGGGAAGAAAGGTTCTTGAGTGGCGACCGCGAACCGGAAGACGCAGCGTAGGAAGGCCTCCCACTAGGTGGACCGACGACATTGTAAAAGTCGCGGGCAACCGGTGGATGCAAATGGCAGGTTGTCGTACAGTGTGGCGGTCTAAGGGGGAGGCCTTCGTTCAGCAGTGGACGTCTCCGGGCTGATGATGATGAGTACTATTATTTCTTCTGTGCTTATGGTACTTGGACGACGGCACGATCAGAGGGACACCGGAAGTGAAGGAAGGGAACGAGGGAAAGGAGGGTAGTATATCAGGACCTGCAGGCTCTTATACCACGCCTCGAAGACTTTGGTTTGGAGGTGAACGCTTCCAAAGGCGACTTTTCCCCTGCTGTAATGATGATCGTACACACTTCGCCCGATTCAGTTCCCTATTACCTGCCCTCAGAGATCTTACAACTAGTACCTTCTACCTCTTGGGGTCTCCTATTTTCCTAGACGCAATGCCCGAGGCTATTAGTTCCCGCAATCTACTTCTCCTGGCCACTTGAACGTCTCCTACATCTTTCTGCGCACTTTGCGATGGTGTTGTTGCGGATGACGTGCTTTGCCGTGCTCAAGGTTACGTACTTACTCCGGACTGCTCCTACTTGGCTTTGTCCTACAGAATTCTATTCCATTAACAACTCGTTAAAGTCTACAGTTGAGTCGATTCTCAATGTATGTTTGAGCGAGTCATGTCTTGTCACTCTTATACTTCGTCCAGATGGTGACAGGGATTGTATGCTCCTTGTGTCTGATACGGTTGCTGCGTGGTCGGTCCTCAACTCTGGCTTGTCGTGCCCAGTGGCACCCCACGTCCTAGAGGGCTTGGCATAGCAGAGGGGCTAAGCGGATCCATAAAAAATGCTAGATGATGTTGCAGGGGTAGATCTGGCGAGACTGCGGGCTGTGTCGCAGTCAGAATCCGGGAAATGGCTGTAGGCTCTTCTGTTGCCTCACCTGGGCACTTGTCTGGACGATGACTCCCTGCAAGGTGTGTGAACCTCATAGATCAGGCATCTATGAGGTTCCATGGTAGAGGCCGATGGCCATCACACTTTGAGTTGTCGTCGTTCCACAGGCAGGTTTCCTAGACACCATGCCCTCAACGACATTGTCCGCAGAACTTTTATCTCGGCAAATATCACTTGTACGCTGGAGCCCTGAAGACCTGGTTCTTAGTAAATCCGATGGTAAGAGACCGGAAGGGTTGACTCTGGTGCCCTGGAAGAATAGCAGGTGTTTGACGTGGGATGCAACATGCGTCAGTACGGTTGCTGCCAGTCACCTGAGTCGCTCGATCCACTGTCCGGCAGCAGCTGCGGAGGATGCCGCGAATAGAAAACGGCTAAAATACGCGGCGATGGAGCCACACTATTATTTTGTGCCCTTTGCCTTAGATACGATAACCGAAGCCAAAAAATTTAACCGCAAGATAGGGCGCCGGATTAGGGATAGGAATGGTGACTCCCGCTCCGGCTCGGTTCTGGTGCAAAGGCTGGCCATTGCTATTCAGCGGGGAAATGCCGCCAGCGTCATGGGCACCTTTCCACTGGGTACAGTCAGGGGTGGGTTAGTTAATTAGTTGGCCTATATACTGTGTTTAAGTTTGTTGACTTGTTTAATAATGTATTAATTTTATAATTTATTATATTAGGTCTTTACCTATGAAATTGCCGTTTTGTATGGAATAAGTGAAAGAACTTATTTTTTTAAACTTTTTTATTTCTGTTATTCAAAGTAATCACCCATGCAATCGACGCATCTTTGCCTACGAATTGGCAGTTTATTGATGCCCTTCTTGTAAAAATTAGCTGGACGGGGAGGCAACAAACTCTTCAAAGGCATTTTGTACTGCCTCACGGGAATTGAATTTTTTACCCACTAAAAAGTTGTCTAAATTTAGGAAAAAGTAATAGTCGGTAGGTGCAAGGTCTGGTGAGTATGGCGGATGAGGGAGAGCTTCCAACCCCAGCTCTTGCACCTTGGAGACTGTCTATAGCTGCAGCGCGAGGCAGGTCTCGACGCGTACGTTGTGCTGGCGATCGTTAAGTTCGTGGGGCACCCATCTATCAAGTTTTTTTACCTTGCCTATTTGTCGCAAATGAATCAAAATTGTTATGATGCTAACATCAAAAGCTGCTGCTAGCTCAGCTGTAGATTGAGTTTCGTCAGCTTCCACAATCGTCTTTAATTCATCATTGTTGACCAAAGTCTCCGGACGACCACGAGCTTCATTTTTCAAGTCAACATTTCCAGAACGGAACCGGGAACACCAATAACGGGTTGTGCGTTCGTTTGTACAGTTCTCTCCGTAAACGTTTTTGATGTTACGTGCCGTTTATGTCGCGTTGGTGCCACGACGGAACTCATATTCCGAAATTACACGAATTTTTAAAGTATCCATTATGACGAAAAATGTTCAAATGTAATGAAAATACAACGCTAATCAATAAACAAAAGACTGAGTTTGTAAAAATAATGTCATGTTTTTAAGACAAAATTAATTTGATATCAGAATACAAAGCCATTCCAAACTTTTTTCTATTTGAAATGACCAGTACTGAAGAACGGCAATTTCATAGGTAAAGACATATTATTATAATTTTTTTGACCTAATTTTATCAATTAAAAATATTAAATTAATTGTTTACACGTTTTTAGTTCCAAACTTTTATTTATTAACGTCTCATTTTCTACTAAATATCGAAAACGTGAGGTTTTAGCAAAAAAAATTGGTTCAAAATTGGCATTTTGGACTATTCTCACATTTAAAAAAAGTTTAAAATTGCTACAAGCCTGCCTTAATATATCTAATGTCACATGCTTGAAACTGTAGCTGTAGTGGTAGGACCTCCGGCTGTTTTGGATGCAGTTTTAGGACATACCCAGGTCCTCAAGTTCATTAAGTTTCACTCCTTTGCCAGTTATTCAAGCGTCAAAGGGTAGTGTGCAAGCATTACTGTTTCTAGTTTTGAAGACAATGCTACCAGATAAATAACTGGGCATGAAGAGATTTGATATCGCCAGTTCACAATCCTGGCATAACGACACTGTTATGGGGAGACATGATACTTACCACCAGGCGCCGTCGTGATCGTCCCGTCACTCTATTGTACAAAAAAAACTTCGAGAACGATGTTTTATAACTTCCACCTAAATTTAATTAAAAATCAATCCTTGATAACTTGGGCAATCAAACTTTTTGGGAAAACTTACGACATTTTTGTAACTCACAAGGAGAGATAGCAAACTTTTGGTCGCAACTCACGAACTTGGTGGCTTAAGTACCTACAGTGGCGTAGGAACAAAAATAAACCATACATGGTAATCGAAATTGATTGTTCTTTTAAATTTATTTTTTAAGTATGTTTATAGGCTTGCGTTTGACTGCCATCTCGTCTGATAAACGAAGATGCAGCCTACGATGGAGCACGCATGCCTAGAACAAACCGATTCACTCGCGACTTGAAGACACCCAGATTGTAATAGAATTTAGGTTTTTTTTTAATACTATCAAGTGACGAGACGAGCAAGACTATCGCCTGGTGGTAAGCGTCACGCCTGCCACTAACAGTAGCAGTGCCAGAATTGTGAACTTGCGAACACAATCCTGCGCCGCACTGCACTGCGCTCGTCACCCTGAGATATTAGATGTTAAATCTCTTCATACCTAGTAATTTCTCTGGTAACATTGCCCTTCAAACCAGAACACAGTAATGCACACTACACTACTGCTTGGCGGTTGAATAACTGGCAAAGCTGTGGTACTTCCCCAGGCGGACTCTGCAGTAGAGTCCTACCACTACAAGTTAGGTATAGATTACGAGATTTGGCGTTTGTGACATAATCAGAAGCATAGGTATAGGTCATCTTTTACATTTGGCGATGGAAAGGAACAAAATTAATTCAAATTCCACCACCGGCCGATGCGGGGTGGTCTTGGCTATTTTCTGCGGCGAGTATTTTAGCGGGGCCGGGCGAGAAAGAGAATCTGAAGGCCAGAAGTAATGATGCCTCGTAAGAAATTATGACGAAATGTACATACCAATCCAGCGTCCTCCAACAAGAGACTTCGGGTAGTCCAGGGAGCGAGCACAATGGCGGCGTGGCCAGCACAACTCGTGCCGGTCAACAATTTATCTTTTGGTACACTAACTTTTGGTAAAAACGTTATGGATATGTGTAAGTAACAGTGAGCACCTTTCAGTAGTCTTAGAAGTACTCGCGACTAATGTACGTGATTTATTCAATAATTTTGGATGCGGCGTTGTTACGATAGCGGAAGAAGTCGGAGAACTGAAGTTAGCGAGATTGCTTCTCGCTAATAGGCTCGATGACTGGTTTATTTTAATTCTCCTATTAAAATATGGCCCATAAATATAGCTGATTAATGAAAAGAAAATGAAAATCTGATCATAAATAACCGACTTATAAGCATTTAATGTCACGCTAGACAGAGAGGCGAAACAGCAAATCGTGACGCCACTTCTCTGTACGCCATATAAATTATATTCTGACAAGTAAGGCGTGACGTCATGTTTTGTTTTGTGGAAAGGGACAGAGTTGTCTCTAACAAAAAATTTAAACGCTTATATATCAGAACATTATTGACCGATTTAAATATATTTTTCAATAAACATACTATATTTACTTAAATTCTTCACCAAAGCTATTGGTTTCAACGATATAAACACCAGTCATCTACCCTATTGCGGCGGGTGGTGCCACGGTCGATGTTTCGAACGTGTTTTTTTTCTTATTTATTGGCATCGCACGTTGTGCATTCTGCCAGTGTCATATTTATGAATGTTCAAGTTTTAATAGTATAATCAAGTCAAATATGTCATGAAATCACAGTTAGTCACACGAATTTAGTCATAGTCAAGTCCAAATCATGCCCTAGTATAGTTGTGGCGACTTTACTATGAGCTTCTACGGAGTTTTGAAAACAACACGAAAAGACATGTTTCACCACATTATATCACTTGCCCACACTCGTGCATGTAATTCAACACTCAATGAATAAAACACCACCATTTTTTATCATTAATTCGCGAAAAAACACAAGTTAAAGAAAATAATAGAATGCAACAACATGAGTTTTCCGTGTTATGAATTCAAAAAAAGAACCAACATTCGAACAGCCTGTTTTCTTCTTTACTCCTAAGAAGATTAGGTAAAAACGTTAAGCGAGTGTCAAGTACCTACCTATTTTAATATTTCAAGTTTTTGACAAATTCTAGTCAAATCAGTCTTAGTCACAGCCAAAGCCACACAGAAAGTCACGGTCAAGTTCCCAACTACAAGCTTCACGCCATTGTTTAGATTATAATTAACAATTGAAACAAACGAAGTTTTGGAAAATAATACAATACTTACGGCAACAGTTTTCTTTCGAAATCAAGTATTTTCGTAATTTTCTTCGTCTACGCACGTATCCTAAAGCAAACTTTAATATTCAAACATTTAGTCCATTCGAAACATATACATCAAAGAATCATTGGATATCGCACGCCGTATTGATGCAATGTGCAATAGTGGTATATTTTAGCTTCTCAAACAAGTGTAACTTTGAGCTTGGAGTACAAGGCTAAAAATGCAAAGTAAGTGACTATTCGTCACAAGTCACAACCCGAAAGATGCAGTTCGGCGACAGCCAGCATTGAATCTACTACACCGACGCGCAAGTTATGACAGAGTTTTTAGGTAGGCCGGTTGGAGCTAAATCCTTTGTGTCTTTGTCAAAGACTCCAAAAGACTCTTTGATCGAAGATTCGAAAATCTTAGTATTATTAGAATTAGAGGTAACTTAAGGTAGGTATACGGGTATACCTAGGTGGGGAAGGTAAATAATAGAACATTATGCTCAGGATTACGTAACTTTATTTCTCAAATAAAAATTAAACATCAATTACACATTGTTGTAACGTTTACACTGGATTTAATTTACTCGCAATTTAAGCGAAACATTTTTAGTGACAATTTTATAACAGTTACTAGTTTTTTGTCGACATTTTTATCTCTGTTCTTTTGATAGGAACTACTTTTTTATTGAGTTTAGAAATCGTGCCGCGTTGAAATCTTTCTACGCGCTCACAGATGGTATTGCCAGTTTACAAAATTTGCCTATTTTGGTTACAAAAATGTTATGGATGTATATCTCAATCTGCATTACGGATAACAGTTAGGTGGATACAGTTAATATTTGATATGGTTAATTATATACTACCTATATCCTGTAGAAATTTTCCATACGTCTTTATTGCAAGGATATGTCACGGCAAAGTCCTACAATTAACGAAATATTCATAAGTTTCATAATTTAAACACCTATTTAATTGCAATACGCTCAAATAACTACACAATGTTATTGTCCTTCCACTACCTAACAATGATTAAGACAGTAAAATAATTTGTAAAACTACAGAATATTGTTAAAAAATTATATATTAAATAAAATATGTACCTATAGATATGCTAATCGTAACACGTAAGATGGGACGATTGTCTCCGTTAATAAATAGAAGTTTACTGAGTCCAATGACTTGCTTAAAGCCACAATACATGTTGTAATATAATTTTAAAGCCAAATTTTTTAGTCTGTGTGGTTATGTCGACTTTACGTCGATAATTATAAAGTCGATAGTTGATAAGATTTTATCGTATAGTACACAAATAGATAACAACATTCTTAGAATTACAGCCTTCATCTTTCAGTGCCAATTATATATTGTTGAATAGAATGTAGCGAGACAGGGGCGGACAAGGGTCAGTGTAGGGGGGGTGTAGGGGGGGGGGTGTATGGGAGCAATATGCAAATACCGCTCCATCACTATTTATTATTACTTCCAAAAAGGACAAACTCATGGCTTCTGCTAATGTGCGGGCAAAACATTCAAATCTGCAATGTTGTGGTACATTTTATATCAGTACTCTGACAACATAGCATTGAGTGATATGAGTTGGATTTGTCAACTATTTAAAAGCAATATAAATTTTGGCGTTTTTGTATGCGCAGGAGCTTTAAAGAATGTTGTGAAAATATGATTCCATCAAATTAGGCTGTCTTATATCTACAGCTAGTGATAATAAGTACAAGAATATTAAAAAGCGCTGGTCGCGCCACTAAAATACATTTATCTATGTAGGTATTACAATAAACATGGAACATTTAAGTGTAGTTAAAGCCTTATTTGTCGGAATTCGGTCGCTCAACCGATTCTCGTTCATATTTCTACTACAATTAGATTCATTTTCATCCAAATACACAGCCGATCTGACTAGCCGTCTTGAAGGCTTTTGAAGTAGACGATACGATACCATCCTTAGACGTTATAAATTTAACAATTATAAATATAACCGTTATTACTGATGCTACAACAACCAGATAGGTATTTAATATTGTATAATATTTATGAATTCTTAAATGTATACGTAAAAAGTATTGAATGTATCTACCTAATGTAGCAAGATTTGATCATAATTATGTCAAATTACAAGAAATAAAATATTAGTTTAATAATTAGTGGGATTGCTACATTTTATTGGATGTAAACTAGAGATAACAATGTTTATACCTAGGTAGAAATGACAAGAAAAACCAAGAAGTGGTAGCAATTCTACCATCCCTCTAAATTAAGATCGACTAAACTAAATTTAATAAAACTAATTTGAATATTGTGTTCTTTATAACAAGGTATTTTCAAATTAAAAAAGAAGGTGTAATTTATTGATTTAGAAATCAGCGAGTCATATATTTTATATCGTCGATAGCCTGACAAGCCTAAAATGAACTTTATTGCCACATAACGAGAATCTCCATTCGGTTGAATGATATTCCAAGGTGAACTATTTGTTCTTGTTCTGTTTGTTATTCTGTGCCTTGAAGCGCCACCTTTTAGTGTTGATTAAAATGACTTCATCATAAGTCATTTTAATCTACACACTTTCACCTTAGTTGCTTTTAAACACGTTTTGAGATAATAGATAAACACTTTGATAAATGGGGACTCACAACGCGTAGTAACAAAGTTGATTTTACGCTGACAGGTATTACTGACTTGTGTTGTGAAGTAAAGTGTGAAGTGGTGCTAAAGAATAGATGCCAGGGGCAAAAACACCTTGTTAAAAAGTAGACAAGGTTTAAATTACATTTTGAAGAAATTAAGTTGGTCGGACTAACATTTGTGGCATACCAGAATGAGAATCTCTCTGATTCTGTTCTAAATACTTAAACAATTTTTATGAAGATTTAAAGTTTTAGGTAAAGGTCGGGTCGAGCTTAAAGTAGGTAAGTACTCAACTAATTTTTTCGCTTCGATTCTCCGAGGCTGTCGGGCTCAGACTCACCTCTTGAATGTTAATAAAAAAAGTTCCCAACAAATGGTGAAGCAACGGCACGCTCGGCAAGATTAAGTATTTTCAATTTTCTTGGAATTTTTTAAAGGGAATCGAAGCGAAAAGTTCTTTATAATTCCCAGTCGGGTTTCCAGCACATCTGAAGTCAATTAACATTATTAAATTCCTAAATTAATGCGAATATTATCTAATCCTAAACACCGAATTACACAATAATAAATCGAATATGTTATTGTCCGATTACATTTTTATTGTCATTATTATCTTATACGGAATTGACTTTATTGTCATAATATTTATAATTGATCGAATTGTATACAAATAGTGAATTATTGTCACCGAGGAAGTACTATAATTTCAAGTTCATCAGCCTAAGAATTCGAATTTTTGAAAGAGATTCGCATTCACACCTTAAACCTATCGAAAAATACAATCGATTATTCAAAATGGGTATAATAAATTGAGTGTCTACATAGTAAAATGTTTTTCTCGTAAATATAATATAAATTGCAAGAAGGTGACGCAGAGAAAGCTCGCATTATGACTAGAGTTGTCGAAGCGAAAGCGGAGGATATGCTTTCGATATGACCGTTCAATACTGATATCTGGAATTAAAGCTTGCAAAGAGTTTGTACATTACGGGAAGAGTCCCTGGGATCTGATGGAAGAAAGTCGTCCTCTCCTTTCTGAGAGTTAATTAGTTGGCGATGATCTCAGGCGCTGCGAAGAGCAGAGGGTGGTAGAAGGAGCGGCGGGCTGGCGGCAGCATCACGTCGGAATAACGAGAGAACTGCGACACTTGGCGGCTTCCAGACGGTTTCCTGCTGTAGAAATATTCAAAAGTTACTTTTGGAGCAAAAGTATCTAAAGTATTAATAGCGCTACTTTGATTTTATTGATGAGAATAGCACATCCCCATGGTAGTTGATATCGGTATTATTAGGTTTGCACTTCCCTATCTGACAGAAACTTAAGTTTTCTCGATTTCTCAGGACATTATAAAACATTTAAAACACCTTTTTTTTAAACTATAAGTAAATAACAAAACATAAACATATAAAAATAACAGTTTGAGTGATTGAAGTCATAATCCAAAAGATGGCATGGCTGACCTAACGTAACGCCTGATCTGATAAATTACACGAAAGGGATAGATAGACCAGGATCAAAAGAAATAAGTAATCGCAAAAAAAAGCACAAAGCAAGCATAAAGCATGCTGCTGCATGCTGCTTGCTGTTTGCTTAAGGCATGTGACATTTTGCCTTAGTCGTTACAGAGGTTAAGAGTTAAGAGGAATTTGTATTATTAGGCCACCCATTATGAAAAATGTCATACGCCTTTAGTGTATCTTTCGTGCTTCTATAAAACTTACGCCCAACTATACCACATTCGTTTTAGACCATCACATCATAAGACCTCCACAACTGGACGAAGGCCTCTCCCGGAAGGAGTTGCCATAATCTCCATGCTTGGCAGGCGGCTTGGGAATCTTAAACTATACTTTAGATTTATTATTTTGCGTTGTGTACTGTAATATATCACAGTATACAACAGCGACGGTGATTTATTTTATCATTGCCTCTGGTATACAACGCGTCTAAAATTTTCGAACAATATTGTCTAATGGTGAAATCTATCCAAGGCAAAATCAATACAAACTTTTGGTAGTACCTATGTCAAGCTCGATGAAATTCTTTTTTGAAAATTATTCTTGCTTTAAAATTCATCATCTCAAGAATTAATTTAGTCATCCCTATTGATTTACTTTAAGAGGCAATTATTTTGAGATATGACTAAGCTTTTTTTTTCTTTGTAAATTTCTTATTGTGAATAAATTTATCTTATCTTATTGACGTGGGGATCTGGATAGGTCTTACTTATGCTGCCTAGATTGTGGCTCGTCAGCAGGGTATTCCAACTGAAGAGGTTGCAGTCCCCGAGGCTCTTGTTCGCCGTAGCTGCCGTTCGCATAATCGTCTCTGAAACGAAATATTTAGATGAAGATCTCTTAAACTAAAACTCATTACTCTTTTCTATACCTTTAACAATCACATTTTTTTTAAACTTAGTAGAAACTTTTAGAGGACGACCAGTGACAAGGCTTTAATAAATAACTTATTTTTGTTGATTATACCACTATGTTGAAGCAAAAGCAATTGCTTTTATGGAAATTGGCGTCCAACGTGTGGTGTCAACTTAACCACTAGTTGGGCGCCAAAACAATTTTCAAGCTTAGTACTATTTCACTAGTACTATTAGTACTAGTTCTTAGTTTTTGTTCGAACGGGTTTTACATATTAAAACTAAATAAAAATGTTTGTATTATAATTTGTTTTTTTTCAAGAAAATTTAATTGATTAAAATTTGTACTTTCAAGCCTATTCACTTCCATACAGCATTAATCAAACTGAAAAAGGACGGGGCTCCGGAGCGTTCTGGCGGAGATCATGGAGTGTAGTATATACAGGGTTAGTTCTAATCAGTTAGCATCCTTTTAAGGGCATATTCTGTACATAAAACAAACAACTTTTACTATGGGGCCAACATTGAAATCGCGAAATAATTATCAGCTGTTCCATACAAAAATTTCATCAACCTTGGGCAAAAAGTATGGAACAGCTGGGTTTTTTAGCGATTTCAATGTTGGCCCCATAGTAAAACTTGTTTGTTTTGATGTACAGAATATGTCCTTAAAAGGATGCTTACTGATTAGAACTAACCCTGTATAATAAAAAAATATGTTATCATTAGTAATATTCGTAAAATATAATTTTGTAATGGGAAAATGAGATAGCAAATTCATTCTCATGATGCATTTGAGTGTTATTTAGAATTATAAGTAAAGATAACTGGAGCACGTGCAAAACCACGAAAACAGGAAAACTTTGCTTTCGGGCAAGGTGCCGATCCACGACGGGTGACGAGTGGGATCTAATGAGTCACTTTTGTGCTACGAGTGAGAGTGAGCGGCTTTCCTTGAGATTACTATGTGAGAGCGGAGCTAGGGTAGATCAAATGGGACATACACTTCCTCTTTCAATGTTGCTTCAAACCGTATAAATGTATAAAAGTTCTAATATTATTAACGGGATATTTACCGTGATTATCTTTTGACAACCACCCGCATTCTTCAGTTTACTCGTGAATATGGTGCATGCAACTGCGCCGAAATATAGGTAGCTCATTTCTCACACTTATATAAAATGTATAATTAGAATAAAAGGGTATTTTCTAGTTAGAACAAAATTATGTTCTGGAGCAGAATTTAACTAAGGTATTTAAGTTAGGTTATATAATTTCAACGCACACAGTAAGCATAACCAGCCTATCATAGTCCACTGTTGGACATAGGCCTCTCCCGGGATGCGCCAGTTCCTTGGCTTTTAGCTTTCAGCCACTGCCTTAAAGACTGTCAAACGGACGAATTATACGTCAGCAGACGTATAAATCACCCGTTCATCATATGTGGCAAGAGTTTGCGGTAATTCGGAGATTTTCGCACCTCAAAAATAAGCAAAATATATGCTTTATCGGTTTACAAATAAATGTGCCCCTTTCATAGACCCCTTCATACACCCCCGCCATTGTTCATTTCGTTGTGTTTGCGATGCGAGGCGGCCTACGTTCGGAGCGTAGGTACAAGTGACGTAATTAAGGAAGAACAAAGCCGTTGTGTCGTGTGGGAGTGCCTTGAGAGCCTCCTGATGAGATTAGAAGCCTTGTTCCTACTTAATGCATTGATGGATAGAACACGTAAAGTTTATCCGACGGTGAACAAAAAAGGATCTTAAGAGCGAATCCGGTGAGCGGTTCTCTTACAAACCTATTTTCTTCCTGAATAATGCCTCTAGCTAGGCCCTAGAGGCATTATCCATTAGGCCTAGAGTCTAGGACAATATTTTTTTTTACAGTCTAGGTCTTCTTTAAACAAGTCTCTGACAGGGTTTTGGCGGGAACACGAAAACGTGGTGAAACATGTCTTTTCGTGTAGTTTTCAAAACTCCGTAAACGCCCATAGTAAATTCGCCACGACTTTATTAGGTAATGACTTAGACTCGACTGTGACTAATTTCGAGTGACTGACTGTGATTTGATGACACATATAAATATAATACTATAAATAAACTTGAAAATGCATAATACTTCACACTGGCTGAATTCACAACGTGCGAAGCCAAAAACTAAGAAAAAAAAGTCTCTGTCATTTCTTTTTTTAACCGAAAAAAAGGAGGAGGTTCTATGTTCAACGGTATGTATGTTTTTTTAATGTATGTTCACCGATTTCTCCGTCAATTGTGGAAAGGGTATACTCCCGAGGTGATCCCATATTAATTTGAAGTCGGTTGTTTTTTTTTGAAAAAGTTACTTGCTTGGTAACTAATTGCTAAAGAAAATATAGCGAAAATATTGTAATTTTGCAATGAAATATAGAAATATTAAATTAAATTAAATTAAAATTCATTTATTTCAAGTAACATGACTCATATACAGCACAATAGATAATTTCAATAGGTAGGTACATCAATAAAATAAAAGATAGTCAAAAATTAAATACAATGTCACTTCAATTACAATAAATATGTCAACAACAAAATACATAATAATTAAAATGTCAGTGGTATTCAAATTATGTCAGTAAGTATAAATAAGTATTAAAGATGCAAATGTCAATTCTAACTCCTTCTTTTCGGCATGGGTGCCGGTAAGTGCCTGTCGCAGCCATGCCGAATGAAAGAGCAGTCTAGTCTGGCGGCAATCATCGCCAAGACGGTGTTGGAGCTGGTCCTTACTCTGCGCACTAAGGATGCGGCCCGCTTGCGCATGGTTGCGTGAAAACAATCAGTTCGCGCGTCCGCGAACATGCCCGAAGCGCTGCAGTACCGGGGCAGCCCCATCACCGCCCTGAACGCGTTGTTGTATTGGACGCGGAGGGCACTGTAATATTTTTCTGCGTAATTAGCCCACAGGCTGCACGTGTAGAGCGATGTGCAGTACGCTCTAAAGAGCGTAACTTTAACCTCTTTTGAACATCGTGCAAACCTGCGAGCTATCATGTTGGCTCTTATAGACAGAGCCCTCCGCTCCCGCTCCATATCTACATGATCCTTGAGTCCAGCCGTGAGCATATGCCCTAGGTATTTGAATTGTTCTACCCATTCAAGAGGAACACAATTAATCCTCACTGGCGGTATGTCCTGAGGGCATTTTACGCGGCTGGACACAAAGACCATGCACTGACTTTTCGTTACATTATATTTTAATCCGTGGGCACAGGCGTACTCCTCACAAGTCCGTACTAGCCGCCTTAAGCCACAGACCGACGCGCTCAGCAACACCATGTCGTCTGCGTAACTCATGTTGTTGACACACACACCGTCAATGTGGCAACCGACATGCTGGCTGCTAAGCTCGACGATCAGACTATTTATGTACAGATTGAACAGGGTCGGAGATGTTAATCCGCCCTGCCTGACTCCACACTCGAGCCGATACGAGTCTGACATTGTCCCCGCCCATCTGACACTGTTAATCTGGTGCGCATACCAATATTGGAACATGCTAATTATCTCGCGTGGCAAGCCGGTGTCCCTCAGCTTGTCCCACAGGAGGTCATACGACACCAAATCGAAGGCCTTGGATAAATCAAGGAAGCACGCATACACAGGAGTCTTACGGTCTGTGTAGTATTTGACGGTATTCTTAAGGCACAGTATAGCACTTTCAGTGGACAGCCGAGGACGAAACCCGAACTGGTTATCGTGCAATGATACGCATCTATTTAGCTGTGCATTAAGCAAACCGTCAAACACTTTAGCCGTTATTGTGGCGAGTGAAATAGGTCTGTAGTTATTTTTATCGGTAAAGTCGCCAGTTTTATTCTTTACTACAGGCACTACTATAGTTCTCATAAAATCCGCCGGCAAGTATGAGTGGCTCACGCACAGCGAGTAGAACATAGCCAGGACCCTTGATAAGTGAGGTCCGGCGTGCTGCAAGTGCTCAATGCTGAGTCCATCGTGGCCCGGGGACTTGCCTCGCGAAATGAGCCTCATAGCTAAAGCTACGTCTTTTGCCAAGAAAGTAGTTCCCACGAGTTGACTGTTCATGTCAGCATTGACCACCTCGCTCGCCGAACCTACCAGAGATTTTACAGCGAAATGGTTTTTAAATATATTTGCGATTTCCTTAGCGTCATTCACACCATCGACGCACACAGGTAGACCAGGTCGGATATTTAACTTATTAGTGCCCTGCCAGAAGCCACGGAAGTCACCTTTACAATGTCTTTCAGCGAGAGCGTCCATTTTTATTTGGTCCTGATGATTTTGTGTCCACTTCAAACGAGATTTGAACACTCTTCTACTGTCACACATTTCCCTGTATACTAAGCCGGACTTAGGCCTTCCACACAAAAGCCATTCTTTAAACCTGGACCTGGCCACCCCGTGAGCCTCGCTGACGTGTTTATTCCAGCCCGCTATCCGCGAGCCGCCTCCGCCTCTTTTCGTGCTTCCCCAACTCACCACTGCCGCATCTCGAAGGGCGGTCACAATACCACCGTACAGCTTATCCAAAATACGCCTGTGACCCGGGTCATTACAATAGCAATCGGCACAATTTATACACTCGTTAGGAAAGTCAATTGATTTTAAATTCTTATGGCACTCTTCTGTATACAGAGTTATTTGTCCCGCACTCCTTATACCCCACACTATACCCTTATTTAAAATAATCTTGGGTGCTACTTTAGAGGTTAGAACGCTTAAATTAAATTCTAAAATTAAATATGGAAAGCTAAAACCAATATCCAGGGCAGATTTTTGAATTCCGCATCATACACTTGCCCAGTCCGGAATGAAAGTCAGGGTCCCTGGATCATAAGGCAGGCGCTGTACCACTAAGCCACACCATGTCATTTAAAAAAGTATAGTTTTAGTTGTATCGTTCAGTAATAAAATAAATAATAGCTGGCGTTCTCATCGCACACAGTCAATCTTTCCTAAGTTACAAAAATAACTAAAAAATATTATAGTATTGACGAATAGAGAAACCGAATAAGAACCACAAAAAAGAAAGCTCTACTTTTATTTTTCTCTTCATCGGATAAAATAGAAGTATTAAACTTATCAAAAAGAGCGTTAATAAAAGTTTCACTACATACTGAAATCTGAAATATCAATTTAAAAGAATAAAATAATTGCCTAATCATATTTTTTTGCCAATACGTAGGGAGTTCATTATAAAGTGAGAATGAGGTAGAAACTCTTTGGAACCGAATAAAGTAAATACTGGCTGGTAAATCTAGAATATTGATAAGGTAAAAAAAAAGGAAATAATTTGGATATCATTTGTTTAAAAAAAAATTGAAGTTTTTTGTTTTGCAGTCTGTCGTACCGTGTTGTCGAAAACGGAAAAAAATTAAATGCGCGCGGTTATTAAGTATCTGTGCATGAAAATGTTCACTACGGAACGAACTAATCAAGACTTGCAGAATACTTTAGGAGCAAATGCATCACCTTATTCTACAGTTGTTCGCTGGTGTGCCGAAGTTAAACGTGAATGAACATCCACCAAAGAAGAGAAGCGGCCCTCGCCCGGGTCGCCCCATAACGGTAGTGACCGAAGAAATGGTAAAAAAAGTCGAGAACATTGTTTTAGCAGATCCTCATTTCACGGTTGAAACAAAGATTTCTAGTGGTAGTGTGCATAGCATTTTATAAGAACGCTTGGGGATGAAAAAAGTATCCGCGCGCTGGGTCCCCAGAATGCTCACCGTTGCACAAAAACAAACCAGGCTGAACATTTCTCGAGCTTCATTGGAAATGTTGCAACAAGATCCTGATCGTTTTTTGTCTCGATTCATAACAATGGATGAAACATGGCTTCACCATTACGATCCTGAAACAAAACTACAATCTATGACTTGGAAAAGACCATCATCTCCAACTCCTAAGAAATTTAAGTCGAGTCGTTCCGCCGGATAGATTATGGGCTCTCTTTTCTGGGATAGTAAAGGGGATATTCTATCATGACCACATGATAGAATATCTCGACCATGTAACGGGCTATTTGTATGCAGAACAAATTAAAAAATTACGTAACGAAATACGCAAGAAACGGCGAGGCAAACTAGCAAAAATTGTTTTGTGCCATGAAGATAGTGCCCCGGCTCACAAGTCCGCCGTTGCTAATATGGCTACAATACGTGATGCTGGCTTCGAAATACTTGAGCATCCTCCATATTCACCCAACCTTGCCCCTAGTTATTTCTATCTATTTCCGAGGTTGAAGGAGTCTCTGAGAGGACAGAGGTTCGAAAATGATAAAGCAGTAGTTGCTGTAGTACAGGAGTATTTAGGTGCTCAGGATGAAGTTTTTTAAGATAAGAATTTTAAGCTTAGAAAAAAAAAAAAACAAGTATAATACGCTAAAAGGCGACTATATCTAAATCTAAAATACTTAACATTTAATAAAAGTTTCCGGCAACATATTCGTTCTCACTTTTATGGAACGCCACTCATATAAATTAACATGAGCCTATTTAATGCCCATTCATCGAGACAGAAATAGAAATATTTCGATTAAAAAGAGAATTATTTTCAAAGCAAAATTCTCAATTCCATTTGTATAAAACTTTTCAAAGTAACGCTTCAAACGATGATTTCTATACATTTAGGTAAATGGAAAACAATAGCAGGGACGAAAATAGCAAGCGAATATTTACAAAAGGCTGTCTCTTCATTTAATAATTCAAAAAGAGGAAAATCAACGCAACAGCGCTGCGGTAACAATTTAACGGCATGACAGATTAACTTTTAACATGAAATGTTTCTGAGGATTTTTTGAGGAAGTTAGCGTGATTATCTTTTCTTGACGTGTCGTAATGTGGTATTTTTAAAACGGCTCCCTAATCTCTTTTGTCTGATTAAATTGTTTTTCCAATAATACTTACTCGCTGAATCTGGAAAATTCGGGAAACGGTTTTCTGGCAATGGCAACACAACTTTGCAACGATTTGTTGGCAGTACCAATAAATTAATAAAAAAAAAAAACGATTTGTCGGGAGTGGAAGGTTGGTTAAGAGTTTTGGCAGAAACGCAAGAAAATCATGTCGCTGCATAATATTATTATATTATTATTATTTATTTTCCAAAACTTGTGTTTTTTCGGTGTTAATGCATAAAAATGGTGGCGTTTTATTCTTTAAGTGCTGATTTACGCGCAAGAGTGTGGGCGAGTGATTTATTGTAGTGAAACGTGTCTTTTCGTTTTGTTTCCAAAACTCCAAAGTAGATTGTAGTAAAGTTGACACGACTTTACTAGGACATGACTGGACTTGACTGTGACTTACTAAGTGTGACTTTGACTGTGACTAACTTGACTTGAAATTTATCAAAAACTTGTTATACAAAACTACTTGACGCTTGGCAAATGCACAAAGTGCGACGCCACACTCATCCTAGGAGGAAAGACGAAAGAAAAGGTTTGGTAAATTAATTTCGGCGTATACTCTGCAAAAAATCCAACCAGATAATTTCCTTTGAAGATGTAAGTTGAAGATGAAAATATTCAATCATGAATACAAAGTGAATAGAAAGATAGAAAAGTAATTGCGGGAAATTTACATTTGAAAAAGATATTTTATTTCTTATGGCGCTAAGAAAGCAGAAGTACATTTTTCATGGACAGCTAGCTTACACATGGAATCTCGGAGGATCTAGCTCAAGCATGGAATTCATCCTGTAAACTAATGGGCGGTTTTCTCACAGCAAATTAAAAAAAAGTTCATTAAAATCCGTTAGATGGCGTTGACGAGACATGATTCTGAATGAATCAGTACATAGTCTGTGATTCTGAAGATTTTTATTGCATGAATCAAAGTCAAAAGGTAAAAAAAAAAGTTTTATTAATTTACATTAGCACGACTCAATCGGGAAGGTTTCCGTTCGGATCCACATTCTCCGTCTCTGTCATCCGGAATGTAGAGGACTGGGACGGATAATGTGGATCCGAACGGAAACCTTTTCCGATTGAGTTGTTAATACCCCTGCTGTATTGTCATGCGTTTTTTGTGGTTATTGTTGTCTAACAAAGTACTTGCCAATGGTACTCCTATGCTTTTGTTCTCCCACAACACAAATTAGTAAGTGCAGATTAGTAATTAGTAGTGTGTTTGCTTTTTCATTAAACAAATGTGAAACATAGAGCATCATGTCTCGTCAGCGTCATCTATGCTTTGGCTGTAGAACTACGTTCTGACAACTGTCAGAAAACTTCCCATTGTTGCCGTAGACTTAACGCAATAAGAAATAGAGTTCTTCCGTCAATCAATTGGAATTAACAAAAAAATGCTACTTAAATCATCCCTGTACTTACCACATGTAAAGCTGTAGGCAAACGATAGCACTAGTATTTGTACTTTAAAAAGTTCGTGTTCGAGTAAGTATATAGATGCAGTTTCTATTATATCATTTAATTAGGTTTTATATAAGATGTTGCCGGTTTAAGAAAAGCCTAAAACAAGGTCCGGAATATAACATGTCTAACATTTATTCTTATGGATATATTCCAGGATCTCCAGTAGAATACCGGAGCCTTCCGCACTGCGCTTGGACTCTTCCCAGGACAGGGGCGTACTGTCCCGAAAAATACACCAGCCTACCGTAAAACAACGTGGTCATCCTCCTTAGGCTATTTAATATTATTTTTCTATTACAATTTTTTGCTATTTTTCTAAAGTAATCAGCCTATTATGTTCATTGCTGGATCTAGGTATATCCCCGAAGAGATGCACGATTGTGCCCTAACTGCCATGCTGCCCAAGTGGATGGATTCACATACGTAATCCCCCCACGCTAGGTAGGCGGCTTGGGAACCGCAGAACCACGCCACGTCAACCGACAGGACGCTGCTGCCCCAAGGGTGGATTCAGTTTTTAAGTCGGTCATATAGTCGAGTCGAGGTCTAGTTAGGACTGGCTCCGACTCGATGACAACTAGAAAAAAAAAACAGTAGTCGACCTACACCCAGGCCAGGGGTCATGACCCCCATGACCCTCCCCCTGAATCCGCCCTTGTGCTGCCCACAGATAAAAGTGAATAGAACGGAAAAGTGACGCGACCTAGCCGGGCACACGTGCTGCACATATGTGATATTAATATGTAATATTATTTTCATCACACTTGCTCGTAAAGTAGATCTTATTACATCGCTTTTAGGCTCATAATCTAAGCTATTACACACGCGTGCTTTTTACTTTACATTACGGCACTTGTACTATAATAGGTATAACCCGGTAAAGTCAAATTTGTACGTGACTGCAATTAGACGTACGTATACGAAGCACTCTTTATATAGCCGGGTAATACTTACAGTTTTTGTGTAATACCAACAAAGAGTTCTTATGCCGATGAAGTAAATGTCAACCTGCGCGCGCATTACTGATTTGGGCGCCCTTTTCCGCAAATGTTTGTTGACGTTTTCGCTGTGTGGTTGATTATTATCAAAAAAAAATTTTTTTTCCTCGCAAGTGTGACGAAAACAGTCGTATGGAACTCTTGTGCTATTAGTCATTACGCTCTCGGCTTCCTTATCGCGCTCGCCTGCGGCTCGCGCGCATAATACCGCCTCTAGTGTAATGACTAACATAGCACACTCGTATCATAATGTACTATTTTAGACTGGGAATACTCAAAAAGATAATTCACATAGACGCGTAGGAGACCAATCCACATTGCACAAAATGGCATTTTGAGCGTTTTACTTTAATTGCGCGACCAATGATTACGTCTTGTGTAGTGACAATACGATTACGTGTGAAACTGGCGACAGCGGTTTTCCGTACAGTTGCTTTACAACATTGTTTTGACAACCGTTCTAACCTAAGAAGTAGGGCTTTCGTTTTTCTGTGCTGCTGCCCGTCCTCGGTCCTGGATGCAGTTTTAAGACATACCCAGGTCCAGCAGTGTCGGAGCTAGTTATTGTGTATAGTGACGGCGGTACTCACCCGTGGGCGGAGATGATGTCCTTGAGCTCTTGCTTCTGGTCGGCCTCGTAGTGCCGCTGGCGCTCGCGCGAGTGCTCCTGCCGGATCATGCTCTTCAGGAGCTCGAACCTGGACAACCACGTACACTGTCACCGTCTGACAACACACCTCTTATTGTAGGCGTCGTACTAAGGCCTAATACAACGCGATTAACGCGACCATCGACATTTTGTAGTGGTAGGAATATTGCAGAGGCCGCCTGGGGAAGTACCACGCTTTTGTCAGTAATTCAACCGCCAAGCAATAGTGTGCAAGCATTACTGTGTTTCGGTTTGAATGGCAATGTTACCAGATAAATTATTGGGCATAAAGATATTTCACATCTAATATCTCAGGGTGACGAGAGCAGTGCAGTGCAGCGCAGGATTGTATTCGCAAGTTCACGATTCTAGCACTGCTACTGTTATGGGCAGGCGTGACGCTTGCCACCAGGCGAACGTCTTGCTCGTCTCGTCACTAGAATGTATTTAAAAGAAACTGTCCAATATAAAATGTAAACAACTATCTATCTTACAAAACCATTTTAGGCCGTCAACAGCTGCATAGATTTTTGAAACAAGGCACAGTACCCAGTATTTTTCCTTGGACTTGATTATCGACAACGCCCTCATCAAGAGCAGATAGTTATAAGCAACGATTAACAAAAAAACTAGATTTTGGGACATCCGGACTGCCGCTGGCGCCATCTGCGAAAAGTTTTGACTGTGGAACCTCTTTCTTTTACATTTTAGTTAGGGATATGTGTACTACTAGGCCACCCGCTTGTGGGAAATGTCCTAAGCCTTTATGTAATATTTAAATAACTAAAATGTAAAAGACTGGGAGGTTTTCTGGCAGCTGTCAGAACGTAGTTCTACAGCCAAGGCATAGATGGCGCTGACGAGACATGATTCTCTTTTTTCGCACTTGTTTAATGAAAAAGGAAACAAACTTTGATAAATAATATGTCTAGATAGAGTCTCGTACTGTTGGCGGCGTACGAAAAATGACAGGCCAATATTATTATACTAGTGTGCGTGACAGCCATGTCTGACACTCGCCTTGCACCATTGTCGTTGTTATAGTGTGCGTGCATAAGAGGCTAACAGTTAACGCTATTTTTTTCGACGCGTTTGGAATCCATAAGTCTATCTAGAGATATAATTTATAAAAGGAAACAAACTACCTACTAATTCCTAATCCGCACTTACTAATTTAGGTTGTGGATGAACAAAAGCATAGGGAATACAAAAGCAAGTACTTTGTTAGACCAACAATAACTACAAAAAAGCATGGCAGAACTGATCTAAATGAAATAAGGTTTTAATTTTTTTACTTTTTGACCTTACTTCATTCGTTCAAAATCTTCAGAACCACAGACTAGGTAGTTCAGAACCATGTCTCGTCATCGCCATCTATCGGATTTAATTTATTTTGTAATTGAAGAACTTATTTTTACACATTTGAAAATGGCGCTGTACAGCCGCCATATTGTTTTTTGTCCTGGGTAGATACCTGTTCCGCTGGGGAGGCATCATGTAGGAGGGACCACGGGCGCGGGACGGGCCCGGGAAGCGCAACACCTTACCCGACGTGTGTGGCACGTTCAGCATGCCGTACATCTGCTAACAAACGAACACACATGTCATCACACTACACGCTAATAAATTAGCTAGTATTCATAATGCTAAAACTACTAGTTATTAACAATCTTGACATTATGTTATTAATTAGCGTAAATATATTCAATTTGTTAGTACTAATAATGCAATACTAGTAGTTATGGACACTCTTGATCTGTGTTATTAGCAGTAATATGTATTATTTAGTTAGTATTAATAATGCTAAAACTAGTAGTTATGAACAATCTTGACATATTGTTCTTTGATTATATTATATACCTGTCTAGATGGAGAAATGTAAACACGCAAAAAACAGCCAAGTTTTTCGTTGTCAATAACTGTCATATAACTGTATATACCAAAAAAGCTGATGTAATTAAATCTCGCAATTTAGAAAAAAATTGTATGTCCTTAATGGGCGAAGCTGTTGAAACTTAACCTATGTATTTATAAGATCTTGTACCACACAGTTCGAATTGTATTTGTTTGTTTGTTAGATTTATAATTATTATTTTTAAAAAATGGTAGATATTTTTATGGCCGTTTTCGTTCGGCCTAGTTGGTATTTAGACAGGTATATCATCAAAGCCTATGTTATTAGTTAGTGTGAATATATGACATTTGTTAGTACTAATAATGCTCATATTAGTAGTTATTAACACTCTTGATCTATGTCAATAACATAAATATGTATTATTTAGTTATTATTAATAATGCTAAAATTAGTAGGTAGTTGTGAACTATCTTCATCTATGTTATTAACAGAAATGTATTACTTAGTTAGTATTAATAATGCTTGAATTAGTAGTTATGAACAATCTCAATCAATGTTAATAATGCATAGACAGCATGAAAATTAAGATGTCTGGCAGGACATGAACCTGCATACCAGCATCTACCGAGTTTCCGTCCGGACTGCTTTGCCAATAAGCTACAGAAGCCTCGCAGCCATATAAAAGCTTTGATGGCGCCATCTGTAAATTTTGTGTAACATAATTATTTACTCAAGAAAACGTCAACTCCCAACCAAAGAAAAAAATAAACTCGATTTATTCGTTTGGGATCGAAATACGATGCCATAGACAAATACACAGATACACCTTGGGGATACACACATTACACTTTATAACACCTCTGTTCGCGTCGGGGCTTAAACATATTCAAATACATACTGGATGAATACACTAAGTGCGATGATTATAATGATTAACACATTAACTCTGACACTAGGGCTGGCCACTCAGCCTATACGAACTTACTTATTTACTTTTAATAATGATGAAAATTAAATGTTTTTATTAATTGAATAATTATTTACGTTTGTAAATTTTAGTGTAAGTCGAGATTAGACAGCTATTTTAAACTGCATATTTACGGGCCCTGTGGCGCAACGGATAACGCGTCTGACTACGGATCAGAAGATTCCAGGTTCGAATCCTGGCAGGGTCGTGCGACTATGACTTTTTCATACATTTTTTCCTGACACCTTTGATATCGTCTGCATAAAAGCATACATCAGCTTCTTTTATAATTACTGACAGGCTTTAACTGCAGCTCGCCTAAAATGTGTAGTTACGGTGGAGCGGAAGATAAATTATGTGTTTGACCTTACCATTTATGACATTGTCATTATACAATTTTTTATTATTTTTTTTTTTTTTTTATTATTGTTATTTTCCAACCTTGTCATTTACAACCTTGTCATTTTGCTACTTCCATGTTGGCTTTATAATAATAATAATATTTATTACCAAAAGAAGATTTACATAAACAATAAGATAATTACGCTTATTGGCAGACTGAAATTACAATTTGTGTTCGGAAGGGTTCCAAAATAGGCAAAGCCAATGTCTTGGTAACCCAGTTTTGTCATGTTACATATTGCGATTACACGCGCGCCTACGTGGGTAGTAGATTAATTTAGTTTATAGAGATTAATACTATGTGACAACATTACACAATATATAACATATATAACACATGCACTCATAAATATAAATTATAATAAAAAAGAAAACTTAAAAACTAGCTCGAAAGGAGATATTGATGGAACTGATTTACATATTTCAGTTCATCATTAGGATTGGATATACACATAAAATGTGGTACTCTTAACGCCAAAAATAGTTGAATGAGTCTGAATAGGTAATTGTGTGTGTTCTTATGAAGCTATGATGAGTGTATGATGTGTGACTGATGTGTGTATGATGTGTTTTGACGTTACCATTTTATGACATTGTCATTTTACAAACTTGTTATTTTACAACCTTGTCATTTACAACCTTGTAATTTTTTCATTTCCATGTTGGCATTATGAGACGGACATGATAATTATACCTAATATAACAGCTCTCAAGTTAGGCTAGTGGAACACACCGTTAGGTGTTTGACGGCAGATTTGAGGGTTGAGAAGTAAGTTGAGGCTGGTAGCTAGCCAGCAGAGTACTGGAAAAAATATCTTAAGCCGCCCATATTTTTATTGAAAAACTAACATTTTAGCTATATTCATTCATTTAATGAAATGATGATGACGATGATGTTGATATTGAATGCAGCGCAGCGGATAAAGAAAGAATATGGCTAATATTCCTATATTTATGGGCGATTTACCACTTTTAATCCACATTTACTAGGAATTGAAGAGCTATTTTGGCTATAGGCCTCTTTACGAAGCCTACCTGTTTCTGAATAGATGTGATAAAAAACAATTTTCATTAAAAATAATACAAGCGCCATCTGATGACAACGTTTCATTGGACCAGGAAAATTCCTAATAAAAAGGGCCTTTAATAAAATTTCGCAAGTCATTAAGACTTCCAGCTTTAATTACGGATCCTAAAGAAAATTAATGTAAAATTAGATTTTCTCCGTAAGGTGAAATTTATTGTAGGTACGTACTTAGCCATTGCGTACTTAGCACAGCTTTAGCATTTTTGCCACTTGATTTTTAAGATGTAATTTGGATTTGTCATAAAATTTACCAATTGGCTTTTAGCAAATTATTTTCAATCAATTG
Organism: Erannis defoliaria; assembly: GCA_905404285.2. Lineage (NCBI taxonomy): Eukaryota > Metazoa > Arthropoda > Insecta > Lepidoptera > Geometridae > Erannis > Erannis defoliaria. The sequence continues at coordinate 8,276,399 of FR990091.1, read as the reverse complement.
GCAATTGATTTCAAAATACGTCTAAGTAGTTTTTAATAAATTGTAACTAATATATTCTTAAACTTTTGGCATCATATCAGATGAAGTGTGACCTGAGTAGGTATAAACTATAATAAATAATCGTTTATTACAGGTAACAGGAATACTATACTTAGCGGCGGCTTACTAACTCAAGGGGGAGCTTTTGGAGAGCTCTAGGGGTGGATGACAGCGTGTGACATTATCAATTAACTCTGTTTTCTGGTCGCCAAGCAACATCTTCATCATTATAATCAGCCTATCATAGTCCAAAACGTCGAGGTAAATAAAATGAATTGTTCTGTGCGTGATTAAGTCCCGGCGGTAAACATGCTGTACAGTGTACATAGGCCATTTTAAACATTTTTTTTTCTGTAATTTAAGTATAAATCCATGGAAAAATATCTTGTTTACCTAAAAATTTTGAAAGACCTAACTAATAAGCCAAAACTAATTTGGTTCGCTATTTGCTAATCCACTATTTAATATACTTAGGTACGTACAACACTATCAAAAATATGTACTTAGTGTGTTTATTATAGAAAAATGTAAGTAAATATTACAGATTAATTATAATCTAACCAGGCGAACTCCTGCAAAGAAGACCTACCACCTAAAAAAAGATAAGTTTTTTCTTCCGTGTGGTAACTAGGTTCCGTTGGTTCTTCCAAAAATAGGCACTAAATATAGGTCGTGGCCACAATATCTTACGGACAGGAGCAAACGCCCACACCGACTAGAAGACAAATAGTGCGTGAGTGTGGGCGTGCGTCCGGCCTGCGCTTAATGACCGCTCTGTCGCCTTGCTTGCTCTGTGTCAAAGGTCATCGCCGCCATTACAGCGCTGCCAACCTTTTGTACGAAAATGGCGGGAACATAAAACGATGAAAAAGGAAACGATGCTGTGCTTGTCTATGGCACTAACTTTCTTTTGACTGTGGAATAGGCTATTGAGAGTTATTAGAGCCTTAAACTACATAGTCTGTCGCTATTTAGAACCATGAAGAGCCAAACTAACTACAGCTTGGCAAAAAAGCGTAGACATTACTTTTTTTTTGTACGCGGTCTGATTTAATTTTGTTACCACTTCCGCTTCTCAACGTTCATATCAATGCTAATTAGTAATTGCCTAGATTGATCTAGTACTCTGATAGCCAGCTAATCATGATTCGAGTTCTCCATAATATTTAATTATATTTGTATAATGTTTAATAACTAACTAGTGTTTGTCTAAATAATAGGTATTCTTTAAATGCTGCTTGAATATGAAATATTTAAAGATCATTATTATTAATTATATACTGGCAACATTTTTTTGGGAGTATAGAAAAAGCGAGGGTAGGCACGTGTAGAACACTCTGTGATTTGTACGACTCGAGGAAGGATCAAATAAAAGGTTATCTTGAGATTATCTCCTTGTTGCTATTTCATATGCTATTCCATCTAAACCTACTTCGTAACAATTTCCTTTCTGATTCTGACCCAATTTCAAACAAATTGTTTTGTCTGTAAATCGTAAAATATCCGATCTTGAAAAAGCACTTATCCCTTTTGATCTGTTATTTAGTCCATTACGTGATTGTTCAAAATTTTCGTCAAAAAGAACCCGGATAGCATTCCGTTTAACAACGAGATAACAATAGAATCAAGCTAAAACAAAACGAAGGATCGTCTCAAAGGCACTCACTCACAATCATTTCGCGCTTTTTTTGTCTTTCATTCAGAGACAATTTGTGTAACCTCGTTGACGTTTGACGTTGTTCGTTGGCTTCGTTGTATCTCTTAACCTTTGATAAATTATATGTCTAGATATACAGATAGAACCAAAACGCGTCGAAAAAAATAGCGGTTAACAGTTAGCCTCGTATGCACGCACACTATAACAACAACAATGGTGCAACGCGAGTGTAAGACATGGCTGTCACGCACAATAGTATAATGTTGGCCTGTAATTTTTCGTTCATAAACAGTACGAGACTCTAGACACATTATTTATCAAAGCTCTCCACACAATAAACTTTGCGTTTCAAGGTAAAATTGGAGCAAAAGCCTACTCAAACGGATACCTAAGTATATATTTACAGCGCAATCATAAGATGAATGGACGGGAAATAAGCGTAAGGATTTTGAAGACTATATGTTGAGCGCCGGCTCTCCACTCGCTTTAGTCATACTCTTCCTTTGCGACATGCGAGCCGTACGATACGACAATACAAACTTCTAATACATGTACATGGGGCTCGACGTAAAGCAACCGGCCAAAACCATAGAGGGGTAAACGTCATATGATCGCGCTAAAAAATATGGAGCCGTTTTTTCAAAAGTTTTTATTTTCTTTTGTCGTTGGCCAGTTTTCGCGCAAACTTGATATCGAAATCGATGTTGCCTACCTGATGAAAGTTTTCCCTAAAACTTCTGCTACGATATAACATGATATCGAATACATATTGAAGTTTAGTACAATAACAAGATTCACATTTTGTTTGGATCATCAATGTTAAAAAAATTAACTAACAACAACACATTTTCAGTTTACAAATTATTTTCAGTACATACTATAAAGTCAAAATGTATTCGTCGTCAGCCATAAACCGTCCACTGCTGGACGAAAGTCTCAGGGAGGGGTGTTGCCATAATCCCCACGCTTGGCACGCGGCTTGGGGATCGGAATGGTCACCACCGTTAACCAAGAGGACACTGCTGCCCGTCGTCCGGTGGGTCTGGTTGCAGTTTAAGGACATACCCAGGTCAAAATATATGTATGTAATGTGACCGATCACCATTTTAGTACCTCAACAAAATTGATAGCCAAAAAAATCTTAAGTTCGAATATCAACGGTTCGCAAGCTATCATCGAACAAATTAATATACATTATTATGATCATCATCATCATGATGTCATCGAACAAATGAATACAAACAAACATAATTTACATACATACAAATGCCTCATCGTTCAAGTAGAGTCGGAGACTTTCCTATTGTTTATTAGGGAATATGCATGTGTTTCAATTATTAAAAATAATAACATAAGTGGAGAGTTAAGCTGAATCTGATGATCGAAAAAATTACTGAGGGTTAGTATTAGATTGGCTAGATCGCAAAATGACTACATCTCAAAGTATCCGAGTAGCAATTTGACTTAATCGATGTGCGATGTGGTAATTTTGCGAATTGACTATTTTAAGATGTGGAATAGATGTGATTTAGTCAAATTGCTACTCGGATATTTAGAATGTGGCCTAAATAAAATGTAGTCATTTTGCGATCTAGCCATTCTAATACTAACCCATAATTAAAATCTTCTGGTTTTTCAGAAATATAAGCGCAAAATGTATTGATTTTACTGGAATGAACTCGAATTCAATAGGGGTTGACTTTAAAATACTTGCGAAGAAAGGCTACACCACTTATTATATATCACTTTGATTTAAGAAGTTAACCAATTAAGAAGGCAATTTAAGCAAATAAAAAATAAAAAAAAATCTCCCACATATATGGGGAAACCAAAAAAGGATTTCCTGGCAGCACCGAAAGCAAAATGATATGACATGTTTTTGGCGGGAACGCGAGAAAATCATGTCGCTTCATTGAATTATTTTCCAAAACTTGTGTTTTTTCGAGTGTTAATGCATAAAAATGGTGGTGTTTTATTCATTAAGTGCTGATTTACGAACAAGAGTGTGGGCAAGTGATATAATGTAGTGAAACGTGTCTTTTCGTGTTGTTTCCAAAACTCCGAAGAAGCTTGTAGTAAAGTTGCCACGACTTTACTAGGGTATGATTGGACTTGACTGTGACTTACTGTGTGTGACTTGGACTGTGACTACGACTCATTTAACTGAAGAAAGAAGGATCGATGAAGAAAAATGTATTTGGCTGAAGGACTAGTATCCATGGCCAGGAACTATTAAAAACAACAAATGATATGACACATAATTTCGAAAATATTTTTACGAAAATTTGCAATAAGTTGCAGTAAAATACTGATATTAATAGAAACTAACATGTGGAGAGAAATTCCATGGCATCTGTTGTGTGTTCGGAGCACGAGTCACAGCTTTTTACGACACATTTACTCATTTTTTATATTTATTTATGTTAGACATATGAACCGAATTCATCGGGAATAGAGAATGATAGACGTCAAAGCTTGAATTAGTTGTCAAGCTTATTTCAGGCGAGGCTTCCTTGAAGCGGAAACTTCAGATCTAGTGAAACATATAACATTATTGGCCAAAACACACATATTTGGTCATTTGCTGAAATACACGAATTACCAAATCAGTAACGTCGCTGTCTATTTATATTACATTTCGCTATTATGTACTATTTATTTCCCTACTTTTATCTACTAGGTACTATTATTTCCTCGTATTTCATATTTTCCCAGATATCAGATCTTTGCGGATAAATGGGACTTAATAATTAATAATTAAGAGGAGGATGTATCTCATCTCCTTTCCGTCTCACTTATCTCTTATTCGGTTGAAATACGCTCTAATTTCTCTTGTATTATTACCTCGTCGTAATCAGGCGTGCGAACCACGCTGGGAGGAGCTTTGGTCAGCACCCTTCCGTATGCTTCGCGGGGCGCTGTCTGATACTGGTAGCGGAACCTGAGAGCAAAAACATAGGTGGTAAAGATTCGAAAAAAAAAACGAAATGTTTTGATGATGAGTTTATTATTTTGTAAACAACAATGGCGGATTCCAATGGCGGTTTGCATTTAGTGACAGCCCTTAGTTTTATGATTAATGGCTGTGCATAACCAGCCATTTCAATAGACTTTCAAAAAGGAGGTTCTCAATTCAACTGCAAGTTTTTTGGAGCAAGGGGCAGGGTGCAGGATGCTGGATGGATGCAGGGTGTAGGGTACAGGGAGCAGGACGCAGGGTTCAGAGCGTAGGGCGCAAGGTGCAGGGTGCGGGTGCAGGGATCAGGGTGTGGGTGCAGGGATCAGGGTGCAGGATCCAGGGAGCAGGGAGCAGTAAGCAGGGTGCAGGGTGCAGGGAGTAGGGCGTAGGGAGAAGGGTACAGGGCGCAGGGAGCAGGGTGCAGGGTGCAGGGAGCAGGGAGTAGGGTGTAGGGTGTAGGGTGTAGGGAGCAGGGTGTAGGGAGCAGGTTGTAGGGAGCAGGGTGCAGGGAGCAGGGTGCAGGGTGCAGAGCGCAGGGTCGTACCTGGGCGCAGCGCGGGGCACGGCGGAGTAGACCGGCCACTCGTTGTACATCAGCGGGTCGCGGTAGCTGCTCACCTCGTTCATTATCTCAGGCGCGCGCGACTGTCGCTTCGAGAACCTGACAACAACATTGTATTTTTTTCAGAACCACTACCTAGCGTCGATCAAAATGACTCCAGGGAATTTTAAACTGTAATAAACATGATAACAATATAATAAAATTCTACAAATAACGATGAGATTTATTGATGCAAGGCAGTTAGTAATTTACTTCACCCTAAGAAGTAGGTCTTTCGCTTTTCTGTGACCGGGACAGTACGACGGACGACTAAGGTGCACGGTGACCCGAGGCATGACTATCGATGTTTTGGAAGATCGTTTCAATTTCAATGGTTTACTGACGATATCGTTTATTTACCAAATTTGGCGGTGTGTAACCAGCCAATCTGACAACGACATCATATTTTCATCGGATCTCGGACAAATTTCGACCTAATCAACTCAAGTCGGGGTGCTCTGCGTAGAATCGTAGGATAGCGGCCTAGCGTTTAATTTCATGTGTTTTGATAGACACGACTTTAAAAACGTAAGAATTTACATTCCGTTTCAAGCATTAGTTAGTGATTTCCTATGTAAACAATTGAATATTTCGATAGTTTATGAAAATAATTAAAAAAAACGAGGCTAAAATTGCATGGCGCTTGAGATTACAGATCATATAGCCTGTTGATGGCTCGTGAACATAATTTCTCCTACAAACCGTTCTACTACCTCACCGTTGCGGGCAGGGGGCGAGGTAACGTTCTATGCTTGCGATTGGCCAATCACTGGGATGACGCAATCTGAGTTATGAAATACAATGAGATTCTGACGTACTCGCAGTGGCTAGGAGTGGTTTTTAAACTACAAATTTATCTAATTTTCGCGGTCGCCACTCAAGAACCTTTCTTCCCCATCGGTTGTCAGTATCAGCGATGTGGCCTGCTCATTGCTACTTCAACTTGAAAACCTTGCGAGCTATGTCGGTAACTTTGGTTCTATGGCGAATATTCTCATTCCGGATTCTATCGCGCAAAGTAACTCCGAGCATAGCTCTCTCCATTGCCCGTCGTGATTCTAGGTTTCTCCAAAAGGCCAGCAGTTAAAGACCACGTTTCAGTTCCATATGTCATCACTGGCAACACACACTGGTCGTATACCCTTGTCTTCAGACACTGCGGGATTTTGGACGAGAACATATTACGCAATTTTCCGAACGCTGCCCATCCGAGTTGGATTCTTCGGGCGACCTTTTTGTCGAAGTTGGACCAACCTAACTGAACAATCTGTCCAAGGTAGTTGTAGTGGTCAACAACTACGAGAGTATCATTCCCAACGCCAACCGGTACAGGTACAACATGGACATTGGACATGATCTTCAAATACATCTACGTCAAATACATAAATCTAATTGGTACGGCCCTAGATCGAACCTATACGCCCTCACTATTACGCGACTTAACAATGACGACTTTTTTAATGAGTTGAACCACAGTTGAACTGACGAGACTAGCGAGACGTTCGCCTCGTGCTTGCTCAACAATAGCAGTGCTAGAATTGTGAGCTTGCGAACAAAATCCTGCGCTGAACTGCACTGCGCTCGTCACTCTGAGATATTAGATGTCAATTCTCTTCATGCCCAGTAATTTATCTGGTAACGTTGTCCTTTAAACCGAATCACAGTAGATAGTAATGCTTGCACACTACTGTTTGGCGATTGAAAACCTGGCAAAAGGGTGGTAGGTACTTCCCCAGACGGACTCTGAAATAGAGTCCTATACCAACACAAAAAAACTATGGCTTCCAATAGGCTGCTTCGTCTTTAAATGGTAGTATTCACAAGATATGGAAAACTAAATTGGCGACTTGCTCATGGGTTCCTCACTCGTGAGGTACCTCGTTCGAGGCCCTCAAATATTGAAATGCACTCAAATATTGAAATGAGTGAAGTACTCGTACAAAATCGTTGAAGCACCTCACTTCTTTCCCTCACTTCATTCATCGCGACACGAATGCTTTGCTGTGTCGCTGCCTCGTTCATTCGCGTCACATAAAATATTGTTTCATTTTTCCTTCCTCACTTCTATATAACTAGAGGTTCTCCGTGACTTCGTCCGCGTGCGGAAGAAATTCGAATTCGGACCGCTCCCAAAATTCTCCACTTTAAATCATTCCGAGCAAACTCTACCAACTCTACCTTACTCTACCATCTCTACCAACTCTACCAACTCTAACAACTCTACCAACTCTACCAACTCTACCAACACTACCATCTCTACCACCTCTCCTAACTCTACCAACTTTACCAACTCTACCTTACTCTACCATCTCTACCATCTCTACCAACTCTACCATCTCTACCATCTCTACCATCTCTACCAACTCTACCAACTCTACCAACTCTACCAACTCTACCATCTCTAACAATTCCCCCCCCCCCCCCCCCCAACTTCCCCCCTTTGAATGAACTACCCGAATATACATTTTCATCACTATAACTTTAAAAACAAAGAACTTTCCATAGAATATTCCACCCCCCATTCCCCCCCCCCTTAAATCGTCCCTGTTTTTTTTGTTGTAAATAGCATTTTTTATTTTAAATGAACTAAAATCCAAATTTTCGTGACTAAAAGTACAAAAACAAAGGTCTTTCAGACAAACGTTTCCCCCCCCCCCCATGGGGTCGTATTTCGAAAAATCCTTTCTTAGTACACCGCTACGCATCGAGACGAATACACCCTCCAAATTTCAAGTCTGTACGACCAGCGGTTTGGGCTGTGCGTTGTCTGTCAGTCAGTCAGTCAATCAGTCAGGACAGAGCCTTTTTTATATATATTTAGATGATTACAAAAGATTTGATCTCTATCGCTATAGTAATAGGACACATACTCCAACGATACTGTTTTGGTGACAATAAAATAAGCGGGAAAAGAAAAGCCTGTGCGTGGCGCCACCAGCAGGCCTAACATGCGCACTGCGAGAAAGTTTTCTCGATTCTACAAAACAGGACAAGGCTACGAATCTGTATAAGTTTGTCTCGTTTTCGCACGACATAAAGACACGACAAAATTTTCTCGCGGTGCGCATGTTAGCCCTGCTGGCAAGTGTAATATAAGGCAGTCCTTTTCTTGCTTCGTACGAAATCAAGGCGAGTGACAACGCCGCAGCGAGGGAGAGCCGTTCGCTGCGGCTATCTGAAGTGCAGCGTACGTAGGGATACCATCTGACAGGCATTTGCCTCATTTGACAGGCATTTTACGGTTTAGACAGGCGTGCGGCCGGCGCTAAGCAGAAACAGGCATTTTTTCCGCAGTGTCACGCAAAAACAGTTACAGCACACTTATACTTACAGTTTTTTTTTACAATAGACAGGCATTTTTCTGAAAAATCAGGCATTTTGTACGTCCTGGACAGGCATCCTCCCTTACACAGATGGTAACCCTAAGCGTACGTCACTTCATTTGAGGGGTGAGGGACGAGGCCCTCATTTGGCATTGAGGTTTCCTCCCTCATCCTCTTTCAAAATGTGTGAGGAGCCCATCACTAACCACACTTTTGATTGACAAAACATATTTAGAATGTGCTAGAGGTGTTGTATCGGTCCGGCCCTCAAGGCTTGTATTTACCAAATTTGCCCCTCGCAAAATCTAATTTATTTAGTCAAATGACTATATTTAAAGCCGAATGTTGCAGAAGATCCGTCTTAGTAACTTTTGTGGATGAAAACACGATTGATTATACTTTCCTCGATAGAAAAAAATACCGAAACAGTGTCTATTTTTAAACCATTTTCAGTTTTATGTCCTAATTACAGCACATAGTCACATATAAAAAAATATGTATTATAAGCTAATAGTATTTTGGGTTCAAAAGTTAATAATTTCTATACTCTTCAAGTAATCTGAGAAAATCTTCATAAATCGAAGTTTGACACGCACGAATCTGCGTAACCGCCATATTTTTGCTCCGCTAAATGTGACCTAATACAGCTTTAGACTAATGATTGATCTCATTAAAAAATGTGCTTGAAACGTGGAATACCCGGCCAGTTCTAGGAACATTTTCTGTACCGGAACGATTTCGGTCCAATCTGCAGCTTCGACTAAAGTCTTTCCGCATCTCTTACCCGGTGGCTGTTATCGGCGCACCGTCGCAATTAGGACCGCCGCCTAAATAAGTTCCTGTCGCGGCTTGAAATTCCCGCTATATCAAGGCTACTAACGTATACCAGTAGACATCAAGATTGTTTCTCCGACTACCGACAGAAATTCCCCTTTCACAATTTTTTATTAAATATCTTCAATATGTCAATTTCACTAAGAAATCATTGCTAGCTTCTTACTTCATCGTCTGCCACATACATACCATTTTAACAATTTCCCAAAATTCAAGTACATAAATATAGCTTTCACCTTATTCTCGATTTCATTTTTACCACAAGAAAGGAACTCGCAGTGTCTCGGCGGAGACAGTTCCAAACATACCCGAGCGTTCCTGATCTATATATCTATGCTTACTAGTGCCACTATTTATTTATTTATTTATTATTTTATTTTATAAGCACACAATACAAATTACAATCATTAACAAATATGATAACAGCATTAAGAGTTATGACCTGGATCGCAATTCAAAATATGTGTACACAACAAAAACCGTATTTAGCTTCTTAAGTTTAAGGTTAGCGAAATTAAAGAGCTATGCTTTTTATTACAATTAATAATGTGCCTGATGTGCTAGAGGTTAAGGTCTATATTTGTTTGTATTAAGTGACGAAAAATCGCACAGACTGATCCGTATATTTAAGTAAATAAGGCCTCTAATCAAATCGCATGAACGTGACTCGAAAGGCAACACGTGGAGTGCGTTACGATCTCCTAGTAAAAGTATTATTTGGTTACAATTCGCGGAACTAGATTGCTCTAACAATGTTTCCTGAACATAGTTCCGAGAGGAAAATACAACGTTCGTGTTCAATCCGCTCCAGGACACGATTTGCGCACGTGTAACATTCAATGTGCTCATTGAGCTGCAAATTCAGGTTATAAATTCCGCCATATTGGATTTACGTAGGTATTCAAAGAAAAATGTATATGACAAAAAATAGTTTCATTTTACGCCCCACATAGTTGTTCCGGTTTTCTTTCATTTCATATTTCGTCTATAACTGCTTACCTCCCAATACCTCCTACGCAGATATCAAACCGATCTCTGTAGGTATATATTTCTGGTCTACATTATAATACGTGAACGCGGATTATGTGTCTACTGTCTCCTTTAATCTTTGACAATTCGACGGGTTGTTCAGATAGGTCGGGTAAGCTTAGCTTGTCGCGAGGGTATAAATCAGAAGATTTATGGCTTGTGTTCTTATTTTTATACTCTTTGTTGTGATAGGCTGAGATTTACAACATGGTTTTTCTAAAGGTAGGTACGAGGTACTGTTGTTATACTTGACTTCTTCATACCATACCTATCTAACTTGTTTTGAGATTCGTTTATGAGTGGTGTTAGTTGGGAATAGAAATTAATTACGATGTTAAACAAACTAATTGCGGTAATACCAGTGATATTAGTTTATTATCGTATTCGTTGGGAATAGAAAATACCATGGTACCATGGTATTAGTTAAGTATCGTAGCCCCGCTACGGGGAGCGAAAGGAACCGCTTTCTCCCCGCAGCGGCACGTAAAATCGTATACACCACGGGAGCAAGTAAAGAAGCCTCAGATCTCATGTTTGTCATGCTCGGCTTCGCCTCGGGAGACAATATAGCTACTGCTTGGCGATTGAATAACGGCAAATATCCCAGTCAGCCGTATCCTTGAACATCACCGGAGTGTCTAGTGCCAGTTTTTCCAAGAGCGTTTACGTATTCGTTCACGTTAACGTAAACTACAATTTGTATGAATTAAGAGCAGCGCCACCTAGTGTCAAACATGTTTGTTATGTTTGACACTAGGTGGCACTAGGTACGTAAACGCTCTTGGAAAAACTGGCACTAGACATGTTTGATATGTTTGACACTAGGTGGCGTTGCTCTTATTTCATACAAATTGTAGTTTACTTTAACGTGAACGAATACGTAAACGCTCTTGGAAAAACTGGCACTAGACACTCTGATCACCTAATCAGAGTAGAATTGACGCAGAAAAAACGTCCGTGATGACAGCGCTTTAGTCGCTTGCCGTTACCACAGAATAAATAATAGTACCCATTACCACGGACGACAAAGTGCCTAAAATCGTGCCTACGTCTCGAACTTGGGAGAATATAGGAGAAAAAATACTTCAGAGGTGGTCCCATATAAATTTTATCGAAATCGGTTTCGAATCAGTAGTTTGATTTTTAAATCAAAATCCGTAGAAAATATGAAGATGTCATCCAGGTATTCGAAGTTGAAGTCGGTTGTTTTTTTTAAAAGCGTTATATTTGTGTCATATATCTATGTTCTATCTCTATGTTCGTCTCATAGGCACATTTCTGATATCTATGAATAGTTTTAGGTACCTACCTATAAATAAAGTTTGCTACAAAGCAGCTACAGAGAAAAAAATACCTACTTAGTTTTTCCCGCAGCTACAAGGTTTTATCTGGTGGTTGGAGGGTTTAGGGATGGATACGCAATGGATTCTACAAGAAGTCGATTTCTATCGGAAGGTATCTGGAAGCCCTGTTCAAACTGAATAAGCAATCGAATCGACGCTAAATATCAATTGATCGGAATTGCAGACAGTATCGGCTGTTCTCTTATCGGCGTCCGTTATCCGGAATTAGGGTTGCCAGTTCTCAGAGGAAGAAAACAATTCAACGAAATCAATCAATTCAAACTTTATTCAAACCAATTTAAGGTCAGTCAGAATATGTGCCGTAATTTTCACGTTGGGTTTGTAGTGCTATTGTGATTTTTTCAAATGCTTTTTTTGCTTTGTGTGTTTCTTGGTGTTCTTATTGCTTCAATAATTCAAGAAATAAATGAATGCTGTGAATGTTACAGAAAATTCATGAAAAGCATGGCTATTTAGCTCCCTGCATCTCCTACAATTTTATGCTGTAGTGGGTGACCGCTATCCCAAAATGGTGATCACATCGTACCGCCTGCTACCCGTTTTTCCCCCCTCTATCGCCTTTGTCATCTGTTCCGGACCCACATCAATGTACCGAGCGGACGGGCCTACATAATCACGTTTTTTTTAGTTTTGGCGCTAATGCGGAAAATTCATGTCGCTGCATTCTATTACTTAATTCAACTTGCGTTTTTTAGAGTGTTAATGCATAAAATTAGTGGCGTTTTTAATTCACTAAGTGCTGATTTACGCGCACGAGTGTGGACAAGTGATATAATGTAGAGAAACGTGTCTTTTCGTGTTGTTTCCAAAACTCCGAAGAAGCTTGAAGTTGTCACGACTTTACTAGGGCATGACTGGACTTGACTGTGACTTTGACTGTGGCTAAGACCCATTTGACTTCAAAATCGTCAAAAACTTGATGTAAATAAATACCTGACACTGGCAAATGCACAAAGTGCGAAGCCATAATCCTCATAAGAGCAAAGAAGACAAAAAAAGTTTTTTATGTTTTTGGTTGAAATTATGTTGAATAGAACTTTTAAACACTATTAAAAGAAGTTTTTTCTTACATTTCGGCATCGCTCATTAAGCGCTTAGCCAGTATCAAGTTAAAACTATTTTCAAGCTCTAGTTATTTCGAGTGAAAGTTTAATTGATCAAACAAAGCATAGTCGCAGTCAAGGTCAAACAAATTAGGGTACGGTCAAGTCCAAGTCATGCCCTATTAGAGTAGTGAAACTTTTAAGACAAGCTTCTGCGTAGTTTTGAAAATAACACGGAAAGATATTGGTCACCACATCACATGAAAAAATAAAATAACACTTTTATCTTAAAATCAACTATTTTTAACTCGAAAAGGACAAGTTTTGGAAAAATTTCCACCCACCTAATCTAAACCGACAAGATGTCATTTTCTACAACCACTGACAAACTGACATAACCAACAGACCCTCTTTAACGCAACCCTCGTTGTATATGAAAAACTTTAGCGCGTAGGCGACACGAATTTCGAGGCTGGCAACCCTGGACGGTCGTCATTATGGAAATGCCAGATCGCAGCTGATATTTCAGCCGGCCGTAACACAATTAAATTCAGTTAATTTGCGAAATTGCCAGCCTTTGATGGAGTTTGGAACAGATGCTATGATTTAATACCGGGTGCCAGGAATTGGTTTTGTGAAATAACTGTTTCTGTTTATATAAAAATAGATATCAAAGTTTGGTTTACCGCGAATTTGTTAAGTAGTTATTTCCACAGCCTGCAAATCGTAAACTAAAATTATTTAGTGAAAGTGGTTGTATTAGGTCAATAGAGAGCTTTAATAGCCACCATGTTGCAATACATTATCAGCCAGAAGTTTTTTTTACTAGAAGTTAATTAAATATCTATAATATAAGTAACATTACATAAGTAAAGTTATCGGAGATAGAGGAGTCGTATATAAATTTGTAAGTATTTTTTCTAAGTTAGTTGATTTCCTTAACTTACTATTTTAATGTATAATTCTTGAACGAAAGACACTAGATCTCGCGACACAGGTCGTCCTAGTGCGAAATCTAGGGTAAAAAAAAAGAAAAGTCGCTCCATGTCCAGAGCCCTAGACAGCCTTAATTGTACGATTTCTAAATTAGTAGCTTTAGTTAACTATAGTATTATTTATTATAAAATATTGTTAAGTACTAATAATTAAGCTAGTTATTACGCTGTTTATTTTTGTGTGTAATTTTTGGGGTGAAAAAAAAAAGAAGAGGTTCACTGCTGGACGCAGGCCCCCCCTTAACAGGAAGGGTTTGCCATAGTCCCCACGCTTGGTATGCGGCTTGGACATCACAGAATGCTCACCACCGGGCATGTCCTAAAACTGCATCCAGAACCAGCGAAGAACGGGCAGCAGTCCTCTCAGTTAACGGTGGTGAGCATTCTGCGATCCCCAAGCCGCCTGCCAAGCGTGGGGATTATGGCAACCCTTCCCTATTAAGGGGAGGCCTTCGTCCAGCAGTGGACGTCGTTGGCTGATGATGTGTGTGTGAATGAACAGTTTAATTAGTTTACAATACAATCAGTATCAATAGGCTAGATGACTGTTTTTTTTATTGTCCTATTAAAATGTGGCCCATACATATAGCTGATTAATGAAAACAAAATGAAAATCTGATCAAAAATAAGCAACGTATAAGCATTTTAATATAATGCTAGACAGAGAGGTGATTATGACGTCACGTCTCTGTACGCCATATAAATTATATTCTGACAAGTATGGCGCACAGAGGCGTGACGTAATTTTTTGTTTTGTGCGAAAGGGACAGAGTTTTCTCTACCAAAAACTTTAAACGCTTATTTACAAATACAAAATTATTTATTTTGACACAAATCAGAACATTAATAACCGATTTAAATATTTTTTTCAATAAACATATTATATTTACTTAAATTATTTATCAAAGCTATTGGTTTCAACATCAGTCATCTACCCTATTCTTGAAGACGTCCGAAAACACCGGCTACCTCCTTCCCGAGTTTATTAGATGCATGGATAGTCAGAGTCTCACCTCTAATAATTTTAAACGTAGTCCCTTACGACAGACCCTACACTGTGTCCTAAATATCTCTATATCCTGCTTCTGGTTAAAATAACCCACCTCCTAACACCTAAGAAGTAGGGCTTTAGCTTTTCTGTGCTCCTAACATTTCGAGCCGAGAACCCTTCTTAGTATGCTTTTAATGGGTTATTCACCAACTCGGCACGATGGGCTGGACACGCCTGTGTCCAGTTGGTGAAACTTGAAATAGGTATAACTTTTTATTTCATCATCTGGACTAATAAGTTTTATGATTTTGCCAACTGGACACGAGTATAGATTTTACTCGAATTAATTTAGAAAATACAGTCACGCAGACCATCAATGTCTTGTATGCCTTTATAAAATTATTAACTACTAGAGGTCGCTTCACGACTCCGTCCGCGTACGGAAGAAATTCGCCTCAACTAACAAACCAGTCAAGAGAAAAACATATTTAAATTATATATATATATTCAGGGGCATTGACGGCCGTAGGTATTCTATTATTTAAGACTCTAACCTCTACTACTTCTATCTCTCTGTCCTACTTCTTGTTAAAGCCCCACATTCAATGACTTCGGGTTGAGGTCCCCTTTTAGCATTCCCTTACTTAAAGGTAGACCCTAACCTAACCTATACTATGAGATTCCACAGGTAAAACTATTCACAGCGGTAGTCCGGATGTGGCAAAACCAAGCTTTCTTGTTAATGGTTGCTGCTCTTGATGAGGGCGTTGGCGTTAATCTAGTCCAAGGAAAAATACTGGGCACTGTGCCTTGTTTTAAGAATATATGCAGCTGTTGACGGCCTGAAAATAGAATTGTAGGTAAGATAGGTGTTTACATTTTATATTGGACAGAGTTTTAATTAGAAAGATAAAATAAGGTTTATATTAATTTTTAAATTAATTAATAAAAATTAAAAATAATTTTAGACAACAGTTTATCCTAACGGACATGCAATTTTAACTTAATATATTATGGCAAGAATTATACAATCATCAAGTACCTACCTAATATAGGGACTAACAAGATACATATCTAGAGCGCCCGTGCAACCGTGGTTGCACGTTCCCCTAAGCAATTATACTTCTTCCTGCAACCCCAGTTGCACGAAATTTGAATGGGGCGCTCAACAGATGCCGTTAGTGAGTCTAATACGGTTCTTTGATATATTTGCTTGAAGTTACGAGTCTTTGCAACTCTCTGTGGGTATTTTAATCTATGCTAGAAGTAAAAAAAAAGTGCTAGTCGTAATTTTTTTCTGTGAGTTTACTATCCTTTTTTTTTGTAATTTTTTTTAAACAATTTATATCGATATTTTTATCTTATTGTAATGCTATGTTCATGTACATTTGAAATAAAAATAAAAAATCGCTATCGCTTTCATTTTCAAATTAATAATGTTTTAAAAAACTACTTTTTTTTTAGTTTTGACAAGTTTGCCTTATGTAGCATAATATTTTATTACTACACTGCCAAAATTATTTACGTATCGTATTCCTCGGTTCTTCAATGAGTCCTTTCATAAATTTTGTCACTCAATTACGTAAGAGGCGTTTTCGAGACGGTCAATTAGAATGCGCGGGAAATACCTGGCGCCGGCGCGGCGGCGCGGGTCGGGACACTTATTTGTTTTTTTTTTTCATTATAATCATCTCTACATTGATAAAATTCATTTACATTGTAGAAGACTTTTTCTATTAACCATTTCTTTAATGTATTTTGAAAGGAATTTCTTTTCAATGATTTTATTTGAAGTGGTAGGCTATTATGTTTTTTTATTGTTGTGTTAAATGAGCTTTTGTGATACATTTAATTGTTCACTTGTAAAATAGGGATGTTAAATTTATGTTTAGTTCGTAAAATGTCAGCGCGAGCTGATTTAGTCTCCAAAAATTAGGTTGAATTGTTTTTAACAAATAAACAAATTTCTAATATAAATATACAGGTCAAGGTTAAAAATCTTTCTTTTTTATGATAATATTTCTGACAGAATCAGTCTTACGCAAATTATAAATAGCTCTTAAACATCTCTTCTGTAACTTAAAAGAAGTGTCGACATCTACCGAATTACCTCAAAAGATTACACTATATAATAAATGAGGGTAAACATATCCGTAGTACGCATTCTTTGCAATTTTTTTGGAAGAGTTGTTGCTCAGTATTAAGAGTGCATAGCAGTACTTAGAAATTTTCGAGTTTATTTGGGAGATATTTTCTTTCCAGTTTAAGTGCGAATCTATGTTGACGCCTAAGAATTTGGATTAGTTTACTTCAGCTACTTCAGTATCTTCATATCGGATATTTAGTTTCAGGGGTAGGGTTTAATAGTTTCTGAATTTAATGAGCTTTGTCTTTTTTATATTAACGGTTAGGTTTATTGACTTAAGTGTTTTAGCAATTTTTTCTAATGTAGTTTTAATTTCTCTTTCATATTCTACTTCATTTAGTTTATTTTGTGATCTGTAGATTGTTGCATCGTCTGCAAAAATAACGCATAAAAGTTTAATTGAAAGCGGCAGATCATCAACATAAATTAGAAAGAGCAGTTGGGCCAAGTATGCTGCCTTAGGGTACTCCAACTAATATATCTTTAAAATCAGATTCTATTGGGGGAAATATAAAAATATATATTGGGGGAACATTTATTACACACAGCGCCATCTAGCCCCATACTAAGCAAAGTTTGTGTCATGGAAACCAGATAGCTGATAGAATACTTATATACTTTTGTTTTTTTAATTCTCTCAATTGTTTTATTTTTGTGGTTATAAAAATTTAAACTAGTGCATTGGCTTCTATTTGACAGATAACTTTTAATAAGATCTAAGGATTTTATTATGAAAACTGACTGCTCACCTCCACATAGCCTTCAGCTCATCACAGCTCGGTTCCGTCATTTCGGCCTTAGCCATGTCGCGGACCCTGGCCTTCCTCGGAGACATCATGGCCTCCTGGTCAATGCGCTGCGCCAGCAGGGACCCGGCGCATAGGAGCACGCTGCAGGCTCCCCACAGTGTCCACATCCTGAAACAAAAAAAGGCAAGATTATTTATTGATCACCGCCTCTATGTAATATAATGGGACCTGGGTATGACCTAAAGGACCTGGGTATGTCCTAAAACTGCATCCAGAACCACCGGAGGACGGGCAGCAGCGTCCTCTCAGTTAACGGTGGTAACCATTCTGCGATCCCCAAGCCGCATGCCAAGCGTGGGGATTATGGCAACACCTCCCTTTAAGGTAGAGGCCTTCGTCCAGCAGTGGACGTCTTCCGACTGTTGATGTGATGATGTGTGCCTCTATGTAGGTAATGTGGACCTGGGTGGTAAATATGAAATCTTTTTGCACCTGACTATTTTTGAAACAATACTAGATAAACATTTTATTTTTCTCCTAACAAGCTCGAAATGATACTGTTTATCATTCGAAATCTAAGTGCAAAACAATGACCTGCCCGCCTAGCACGCGAGCCGTGATAAACGTCTATCCACTGTTTTTTCCCCTGGAAAACACGACAGACATGTCCACATTCTAGCTTTATCACGTTCCCGCGCGGGGATAGACCAATTAGTCCTCGGCGCGTGCTAGGGGTCAGAAAGTACAAGGTCCTCTAGCGTAGAAAGAATTTTTCTAAGAATCTTTTTAAGAACCTTTCTTTTATTTTTTTTTTATACCTGAGTCCACTGAAAATGCATTAATAATGATGTCATGTCAGTGCGCGAACATCATTTTTAGAATAATCGTATTGGCCAGCGCAAAGACGGCATGAAAAAAATATTCTAGCATTTTCCTCGCTTTAGTGAGTTGAAAAATTGTGTGTTTCGCTCGGCAGCAAGTTATTCTGCGTCTCGTATCTTTTTAAACCCTCGCTACAGGATTCCATACAAGTACTCTGACCAAAAATAACTTTGCAGCCAAATAACTAAACTATAAATTTGCTTTGTATAGCAAATAATTATTAGTCCATATGAAGGGCACGAGCCTTTATTAATTACAACAAACTACATGGACTACTTAGCTTACTACACCAAATAAAAGCATTGTATCCAGACCGATAAAGTCTAGAGACAATCGAAATGCTCAAACCCACTACCAGTCGGCAGCGTTTCTGGTGACTAAACCAACCGGCATCATTTTATGCTGGAGCCGTTTTGTGCTGTTTCATTTTGTTCTTTTTCTTTGTTTCTGTGTGCAATTTTTCTGTCGCATATAAAATATATTCTATTGTACATTGTCTAAATTAAATTCCATACAACTTTGCTGTATTGTCTATTGTCTAAATTAAAATCACCAGCGGCACCTATTCGAGTAGCGTGGAAAGGTCGTCTTTGCTCAAAGAAGGTTGTCAAAATAATTACCACATTACAAACATTTTTGATTTGAGTAATTATAAAATTATCCTAATTGTTTTAGTTTCAAAGGTAAAATGCTTTGTAGCCGAAGCCTTATGAACACCGAGGGAAAAAATATACGTAGCAAGTGTAGCAACTTGACTAAAGTTGTTAAGGCCCGACTTGTTTACGGAATGCCTATAACGAACTCTGGGATTTTACAATTAAACGATAAAATATATGGTAAACTAAAAGTAAATAAAATACCTAAGTAATAAAACATTTGACGTTTTATTTAATAAAAACATTTAGCCAATACAGGATTTGAAATAGAAAAAAAATACCAATGTATCTTTCCAGTTTATTATTTCAATTTTAACCTTTTTTCGTGTTTTAATTTTTGAAATGCTTAGTGTCGCATTAGTTAAGTGCGTATTTAGTTAAATTAGATAATTTATAAAATTTCACAAAAATATTGAAGATATTTTTATATGAATTTAGGGATACAAAAATACAGTGCCCAGAGACTTAACGTGTTCTCGAGCCACCGTGCATTAAAAGCTGGTGTTTTATTGTGAACTATTAGCGCCTTAAGTTGATGAATGACATTCGTGAAATTTCAAAACATGCTGTTTCTTTTGAAACTGTTTATTCTTGTTGCAAGTAATAATAACTTTGAACTCGGTTTGTAAATCACTGTTTTTTTTACCGTGTCATGCAATGTAAAAAAAAAATATGTTCTTCTTTTTAACCGACTTCCAAAAAGAAGGAAGGAAGGTTCTATGTTCGATAGTATGTATTTGTTTTTTTATGTTCACCTATTTCTGCGTTAATTGTGGACCGATTATGAAAATTAGTTTTTTGTGTAAAATGATTTTGAAACTCCTGAGGCTTTTTTTAAAGTTACTTGTCTCCTAAAATGATTATGGCGTCGCACTTTGTGCATTTGTCAGTGTCAAGTATTTTAATGTTTCCAGGTTGTGTCCTGACTTAATGACTGACTGACAGACTATGCACAGCCTAAACCGCTGGTCGTACAAACTTGACATATAGACTTGAGAGGGTGTATTTGTCTTGATGCGTAACGGTGTACTGAAAAAGAAATTTTCGAAATTCAACCCCCAATGGGTAAAAACTATTGACTGAAACTCCTTTGTTTTTTTAATTTTTAGTCGTGAACATTAGTATTTGGTTAGTTTATTTATAAATGCTATTGAAATAATAATGTTAAAAAGGAATCGGTTTGAGAGCTACGTTAGTTTTCATAGATATACGCACACAAATACACAAATTTTGCTTATAACTTTCCTTTGTTTGAGAGGGGGTTAAGAGACAGTTAATTTGACGTAGTTCGGGTTTCTTAAGTCACATTTTTGCTAAAGTATTTTTACGTAACTGCTCGCATTGTTCACATTATTTCTTTTTTAGATCATTCCGAAAATTTGAGAAAAGTCTAGGACGCTGGTATTTTCTCAGAATTTTTGGAATAGCCCGTTTGATCCTTTTTCCGATGTTTTTTTTAAAGAATTTTGCAACTCATAGAAAATTTTTTTTTAGAAAGTAGATATTCGGCCACTGGAGTAATAAAGATTTTATAGAATCTGAATACAGTCATTGCTAATTTGTAAATCCATATTATTATCGTATAAAATACTTAGTAAACTCTTCAGGATCCGTGAGGAATATGCCGGAGCCCAAGGACTCGGGTACAACGGAAAGAAGAGCTCTTGGTGTTTCAGTCGCGGGGTTTTAAGGTTAACGCTGTATCGCCTCCACTTTTACTGGACGGTGTACCCTTAGCCAGAGTGTCGCGTTTTGAGTATCTGGTGACGGAGGACCTCACAGATGCTGAGGATATAGAGAGGGAGCGCAGGGCGTTGGCCGTCCGAAGCAATATGTTGGCTCGCAGATTTGCACGGTGCACTGCGGCGGTCAAAATATCGTTGTTCAAGGCCTATTGCCTGTCATTTTACACGTGTAGTTTGTGGGCCAGCTATACACAGAGGGCGATCAATGAACTGCGTGTGGTATACAACAACACGTTCAGGATGCTGTTGAGGCTGCCCTGGAGGTGCAGCGCATCTGGCATGTTTGTGGACGCTCGGGTGAATGGCTTCCATGCCATCATGTGGAAACGAGCGGCCTCGATGCTCAGCCGCGTCCGGGGCAGCGCCAATAGCATCCTGCGCGTAGTTGCGGGCAGGTGTGACTGCCCTATAATCACCCATGCAGCCCGACTACATGTATTAGTAATTCGTAAGTATTGAGTTTTTAATTTAAATGTTCTAATTTTAATTGTATGGTATTGTTCTTTTAATTGTATGTAATATGGATTATGATGGTCTGAAATAAATGATTAATAATAATAAACTACTAAGTTTTGCTATATTGTCCCATCACTAGAAGTTGTGTTAAACCGTAGGTATGGGAATAAATCAGAATTATTTTTAAGTTATACTAATAGCACCAAACCAAAATTTTGATTGGTGCTATTTTCATGAGTACTCAAGAAACTGATGCTCAAACAGGAAACTCCCAGTTACAGGATTCTATTTGTGCCTATGTTAGCACTGCATTTAGTAAAATGCTCACGGTCACCCATCCGAATGCTGGGATGATCATCGCCGTTACTTAACATTGATGATATTTTAGTAGCACAATCATCATCATCATCATCAGCCCGGAGACGTCCACTGCTAAACGAAGGCCTCCCCCTTAGACCTTCACACTGTACGAGAACCTGCCATTTGCATCCACCGGTTGCCCGCGACTTTTACAATGTCGTCGGTCCACCTAGTGGGAAACCGGTGTGAAGTTGGCAGCCAAAACTTAGCTGCCTATAATACGACCAAATTAAGATGACTTTTTTTGTGAAGTTAGCAGCCAACCTGATTATGACCTGAAATCGCCTGAAAACGTCAACATAAGTATTGCAGGGGGCTTCAGAAACGTGTAAACTATCACATTAACCTATAAAATCAGACAGATAAAGCAATGAAAAAACATAAGAGCAGGAGAATATTACAAGAATATGACGCTATGCCTGGTCAAACCTGCTGAAAAGGCATTAACAATGTAAGCTTTCAGACAGTTTCAGTTTTCAGTCCTGTTAAGTAGGTATGTAGCCTTGAAAATGTAGTCACAAGAATTTGCGAAAGGTGTTTTGATCAGGCGCACGTGGTACGGTGGATTACGACTTTTAAACCTCTGAAGTGCTGAAAAGTTACTACGGCATAGCATTAACAAATGCATCAGCTAACGGATAAAATCAAAGACAATGCGGATTCTTTAGTTTCAGGCTTTAAAATTAATCGGTGAAATGTGCTGTTTTTCTTTCTGATTTTTATCTCTAAAAATAATTATAAAAACACCACACCGCCCCTAAAATAACTGAATTTCTCTGATGATTATAGAAGCCTATGTACAGAGCTTTAATACTAGATGCAAGCCAAGCCGGCTAAATGACTACACCATACTGTAATAATCAGCTGAAAATTCAAACCTTGCGAAAATTTTCTATGGAAAATGGGCTGCTGGTGATTTTCGACCTTTGATCCCCTAAAATGTGCACCAAAACGTACTGGACTAATAATAATAATGTACAGGCTAACGAAATACAACTATTCCAACTCGGATTCCTACATGGTTGATCCTTAAATAGTCACTTGAAAATTGCAATTGTATATTTTGCTCTAGCGCACTTGGTACGGTGGATTAAGACCTTTAAACCTCTGAAGTGCTGAAAAGTTACTACGGCATAGCATTAACAAATGCATCAGCTATCGGATAAAATCAAAGACAATGCGGATTCTTTAGTTTCAGGCTTTAAAATTAATTGGTGAAATGTGCTGTTTTTATTTCTGATTTTTATCTCTAAAAATAATTATAAAAACACCACACCGCCCCTAAAATAACTGAATTTCTCTGATGATTATACAAGCCTATGAACAGAGCTTTAATACTAGATGCAAGCCAAGCCGGCTAAATGACTACACCATACTGTAATAATCAGCTGAAAATTCAAACCTTGCGAAAATTTTCTATGGAAAATGGGCTGCTGGTGATTTTCGACCTTTGATCCCCTAAAATGTGCACCAAAACTTACTGGACTAATAATAATAATGTACAGGCTAACGAAATACAACTATTCCAACTCGGATTCCTACATGGTTGATCCTTAAATAGTCACTTGAAAATTGCAATTGTATATGTTGATCTAGCGCACTTGGTACGGTGGATTAAGACCTTTAAACCTCTGAAGTGCTGAAAAGTTACTACGGCATAGCATTAACAAATGCATCAGCTAACGGATAAAATCAAAGACAATGCGGATTCTTTAGTTTCAGGCTTTAAAATTAATTGGTGAAATGTGCTGTTTTTCTTTCTGATTTTTATCTCTAAAAATAATTATAAAAACACCACACCGCCCCTAAAATAACTGAATTTCTCTGATGATTATACAAGCCTATGAACAGAGCTTTAATACTAGATGCAAGCCAAGCCGGCTAAATGACTACACCATACTGTAATAATCAGCTGAAAATTCAAACCTTGCGAAAATTTTCTATGGAAAATGGGCTGCTGGTGATTTTCGACCTTTGATCCCCTAAAATGTGCACCAAAACTTACTGGACTAATAATAATAATGTACAGGCTAACGAAATACAACTATTCCAACTCGGATTCCTACATGGTTGATCCTTAAATAGTCACTTGAAAATTGCAATTGTATATGTTGCTCTAGCGCACTTGGTACGGTGGATTAAGACCTTTAAACCTCTGAAGTGCTGAAAAGTTACTACGGCATAGCATTAACAAATGCATCAGCTAACGGATAAAATCAAAGACAATGCGGATTCTTTAGTTTCAGGCTTTAAAATTAATCGGTGAAATGTGCTGTTTTTCTTTCTGATTTTTATCTCTAAAAATTATTATAAAAACACCACACCGCCCCTAAAATAACTGAATTTCTCTGATGATTATAGAAGCCTATGAACAGAGCTTTAATACTAGATGCAAGCCAAGCCGGCTAAATGACTACACCATACTGTAATAATCAGCTGAAAATTCAAACCTTGCGAAAATTTTCTATGGAAAATGGGCTGCTGGTGATTTTCGACCTTTGATCCCCTAAAATGTGCACCAAAACTTACTGGACTAATAATAATAATGTACAGGCTAACGAAATACAACTATTCCAACTCGGATTCCTACATGGTTGATCCTTAAATAGTCACTTGAAAATTGCAATTGTATATGTTGATCTAGCGCACTTGGTACGGTGGATTAAGACCTTGCATGACCTTGCTTGCTTGCATGATGCATCTGTTAATGCTATGCCGTAGTATCTTTTCAGCATTTCAGAGGTTTAAAGTTCTTAAATCCACCGTACCACGTGCACTAGAGCAAAATATAGAATTGATATTTTCAAGTGACTATTTAAGGATCAACCATGTAGGAATCCGAGTTGGAATAGTTGTAATTCGTTAGCCTGTACATTATTATTATTATTCCAGTAAGTTTTGGTGCACATTTTAGGGGATCAAAGGTCGAAAATCACCAGCAGCCCATTTTCCATAGAAATTTTTCGCAAGGTTTGAATTTTCAGCTGATTATTACAGTATGGTGTAGTCATTTAGCCGGCTTGGCTTGCATCTAGTATTAAAGCTCTGTTCATAGGCTTCTATAATCATCAGAGAAATTCAGTTATTTTAGGGGCGGTGTGGTGTTTTTATAATTATTTTTAGAGATAAAAATCAGAAAGAAAAACAGCACATTTCACCGATTAATTTTAAAGCCTGAAACTAAAGAATCTGCATTGTCTTTGATTTTATCCGTTAGCTGATGCATTTGTTAATGCTATGCCGTTGTAACTTTTCAGCACTTCAGAGGTTTAAAGGTCTTAATCCACCGTACCAAGTGCGCTAGAGCAAAATATACAATTGCAATTTTCAAGTGACTATTTAAGGATCAACCATGTAGGAATCCGAGTTGGAATAGTTGTATTTCGTTAGCCTGTACATTATTATTATTAGTCCAGTAAGTTTTGGTGCACATTTTAGGGGATCAAAGGTCGAAAATCACCAGCAGCCCATTTTCCATAGACAATTTTCGCAAGGTTTGAATTTTCAGCTGATGATTACAGTATGGTGTAGTCATTTAGCCGGCTTGGCTTGCATCTAGTATTAAAGATCTGTTCATAGGCTTCTATAATCATCAGAGAAATTCAGTTATTTTAGGGGCGGTGTGGTGTTTTTATAATTATTTTTAGAGATAAAAATCAGAAAGAAAAACAGCACATTTCACCAATTAATTTTAAAGCCTGAAACTAAAGAATCCGCATTGTCTTTGATTTTATCCGTTAGCTGATGCATTTGTTAATGCTATGCCGTAGTAACTTTTCAGCACTTCAGAGGTTTAAAGGTCTTAATCCACCGTACCAAGTGCGCTAGAGCAAAATATACAATTGCAATTTTCAAGTGACTATTTAAGGATCAACCATGTAGGAATCCGAGTTGGAATAGTTGTATTTCGTTAGCCTGTACATTATTATTATTAGTCCAGTACGTTTTGGTGCACATTTTAGGGAATCAAAGGTCGAAAATCACCAGCAGCCCATTTTCCATAGAAAATTTTCGCAAGGTTTGAATTTTCAGCTGATTATTACAGTATGGTGTAGTCATTTAGCCGGCTTGGCTTGCATCTAGTATTAAAGCTCTATTCATAGGCTTCTATAATCATCAGAGAAATTCAGTTATTTTAGGGGCGGTGTGGTGTTTTTATAATAATTTTTAGAGATAAAAATCAGAAAGAAAAACAGCACATTTCACCAATTAATTTTAAAGCCTGAAACTAAAGAATCCGCATTGTCTTTGATTTTATCCGTTAGCTGATGCATTTGTTAATGCTATGCCGTAGTAACTTTTCAGCACTTCAGAGGTTTAAAGGTCTTAATCCACCGTACCAAGTGCGCTAGAGCAACATATACAATTGCAATTTTCAAGTGACTATTTAAGGATCAACCATGTAGGAATCCGAGTTGGAATAGTTGTATTTCGTTAGCCTGTACATTATTATTATTAGTCCAGTAAGTTTTGGTGCACATTTTAGGGGATCAAAGGTCGAAAATCACCAGCAGCCCATTTTCCATAGAAAATTTTCGCAAGGTTTGAATTTTCAGCTGATTATTACAGTATGGTGTAGTCATTTAGCCGGCTTGGCTTGCATCTAGTATTAAAGCTCTGTTCATAGGCTTCTATAATCATCAGAGAAATTCAGTTATTTTAGGGGCGGTGTGGTGTTTTTATAATTATTTTTAGAGATAAAAATCAGAAAGAAAAACAGCACATTTCACCAATTAATTTTAAAGCCTGAAACTAAAGAATCCGCATTGTCTTTGATTTTATCCGTTAGCTGATGCATTTGTTAATGCTATGCCGTAGTAACTTTTCAGCACTTCAGAGGTTTAAAGGTCTTAATCCACCGTACCAAGTGCGCTAGAGCAAAATATACAATTTCAATTTTCAAGTGACTATTTAAGGATCAACCATGTAGGAATCCGAGTTGGAATAGTTGGAATTCGTTAGCCTGTACATTATTATTATTAGTCCAGTAAGTTTTGGTGCACATATTAGGGGATCAAAGGTCGAAAATCACCAGCAGCCCATTTTCCATAGAAAATTTTCGCAAGGTTTGAATTTTCAGCTGATTATTACAGTATGGTGTAGTCATTTAGCCGGCTTGGCTTGCATCTAGTATTAAAGCTCTGTTCATAGGCTTCTATAATCATCAGAGAAATTCAGTTATTTTAGGGGCGGTGTGGTGTTTTTATAATTATTTTTAGAGATAAAAATCAGAAAGAAAAACAGCACATTTCACCAATTAATTTTAAAGCCTGAAACTAAAGAATCCGCATTGTCTTTGATTTTATCCGTTAGCTGATGCATTTGTTAATGCTATGCCGTAGTAACTTTTCAGCACTTCAGAGGTTTAAAGGTCTTAATCCACCGTACCAAGTGCGCTAGAGCAAAATATACAATTGCAATTTTCAAGTGACTATTTAAGATCAACCATGTAGGAATCCGAGTTGGAATAGTTGTATTTCGTTAGCCTGTACATTATTATTATTAGTCCAGTAAGTTTTGGTGCTCATTTTAGGGGATCAAAGGTCGAAAATCACCAGCACCCCATTTTCCATAGAAAATTTTCGCAAGGTTTGAATTTTCAGCTGATTATTACAGTATGGTGTAGTCATTTAGCCGGCTTGGCTTGCATCTAGTATTAAAGATCTGTTCATAGGCTTCTATAATTATCAGAGAAATTCAGTTATTTTAGGGGCGGTGTGGTGTTTTTATAATTATTTTTAGAGATAAAAATCAGAAAGAAAAACAGCACATTTCACCAAATACATTTTAAAGCCTGAAACTAAAGAATCCGCATTGTCTTTGATTTTATCCGTTAGCTGATGCATTTGTTAATGCTATGCCGTAGTAACTTTTCAGCACTTCAGAGGTTTAAAGGTCTTAATCCACCGTACCAAGTGCGCTAGAGCAAAATATACAATTGCAATTTTCAAGTGACTATTTAAGGATCAACCATGTAGGAATCCGAGTTGGAATAGTTGTATTTCGTTAGCCTGTACATTATTATTATTAGTCCAGTAAGTTTTGGTGCACATTTTAGGGAATCAAAGGTCGAAAATCACCAGCAGCCCATTTTCCATAGAAAATTTTCGCAAGGTTTGAATTTTCAGCTGATTATTACAGTATGGTGTAGTCATTTAGCCGGCTTGGCTTGCATCTAGTATTAAAGCTCTGTTCATAGGCTTCTATAATCATCAGAGAAATTCAGTTATTTTAGGGGCGGTGTGGTGTTTTTATAATTATTTTTAGAGATAAAAATCAGAAAGAAAAACAGCACATTTCACCAATTAATTTTAAAGCCTGAAACTAAAGAATCCGCATTGTCTTTGATTTTATCCGTTAGCTGATGCATTTGTTAATGCTATGCCGTAGTAACTTTTCAGCACTTCAGAGGTTTAAAGGTCTTAATCCACCGTACCAAGTGCGCTAGAGCAACATATACAGTTGCAATTTTCAAGTGACTATTTAAGGATCAACCATGTAGGAATCCGAGTTGGAATAGTTGTATTTCGTTAGCCTGTACATTATTATTATTAGTCCAGTAAGTTTTGGTGCTCATTTTAGGGGATCAAAGGTCGAAAATCACCAGCACCCCATTTTCCATAGAAAATTTTCGCAAGGTTTGAATTTTCAGCTGATTATTACAGTATGGTGTAGTCATTTAGCCGGCTTGGCTTGCATCTAGTATTAAAGATCTGTTCATAGGCTTCTATAATTATCAGAGAAATTCAGTTATTTTAGGGGCGGTGTGGTGTTTTTATAATTATTTTTAGAGATAAAAATCAGAAAGAAAAACAGCACATTTCACCAAATACATTTTAAAGCCTGAAACTAAAGAATCCGCATTGTCTTTGATTTTATCCGTTAGCTGATGCATTTGTTAATGCTATGCCGTAGTAACTTTTCAGCACTTCAGAGGTTTAAAGGTCTTAATCCACCGTACCAAGTGCGCTAGAGCAAAATATACAATTTCAATTTTCAAGTGACTATTTAAGGATCAACCATGTAGGAATCCGAGTTGGAATAGTTGTATTTCGTTAGCCTGTACATTATTATTATTAGTCCAGTAAGTTTTGGTGCACATTTTAGGGGATCAAAGGTCGAAAATCACCAGCAGCCCATTTTCCATAGAAAATTTTCGCAAGGTTTGAATTTTCAGCTGATTATTACAGTATGGTGTAGTCATTTAGCCGGCTTGGCTTGCATCTAGTATTAAAGCTCTGTTCATAGGCTTCTATAATCATCAGAGAAATTCAGTTATTTTAGGGGCGGTGTGGTGTTTTTATAATTATTTTTAGAGATAAAAATCAGAAAGAAAAACAGCACATTTCACCAATTAATTTTAAAGCCTGAAACTAAAGAATCCGCATTGTCTTTGATTTTATCCGTTAGCTGATGCATTTGTTAATGCTATGCCGTAGTAACTTTTCAGCACTTCAGAGGTTTAAAGGTCTTAATCCACCGTACCAAGTGCGCTAGAGCAAAATATACAATTGCAATTTTCAAGTGACTATTTAAGGATCAACCATGTAGGAATCCGAGTTGGAATAGTTGTATTTCGTTAGCCTGTACATTATTATTATTAGTCCAGTAAGTTTTGGTGCTCATTTTAGGGGATCAAAGGTCGAAAATCACCAGCACCCCATTTTCCATAGAAAATTTTCGCAAGGTTTGAATTTTCAGCTGATTATTACAGTATGGTGTAGTCATTTAGCCGGCTTGGCTTGCATCTAGTATTAAAGATCTGTTCATAGGCTTCTATAATTATCAGAGAAATTCAGTTATTTTAGGGGCGGTGTGG
This sequence comes from Erannis defoliaria, assembly GCA_905404285.2. Taxonomy (NCBI): domain Eukaryota; kingdom Metazoa; phylum Arthropoda; class Insecta; order Lepidoptera; family Geometridae; genus Erannis; species Erannis defoliaria. Next base: position 8,246,751 of record FR990091.1, on the reverse strand, counting down.
TGTTTTTATAATTATTTTTAGAGATAAAAATCAGAAAGAAAAACAGCACATTTCACCAAATACATTTTAAAGCCTGAAACTAAAGAATCCGCATTGTCTTTGATTTTATCCGTTAGCTGATGCATTTGTTAATGCTATGCCGTAGTAACTTTTCAGCACTTCAGAGGTTTAAAGGTCTTAATCCACCGTACCAAGTGCGCTAGAGCAAAATATACAATTGCAATTTTCAAGTGACTATTTAAGGATCAACCATGTAGGAATCCGAGTTGGAATAGTTGTATTTCGTTAGCCTGTACATTATTATTATTAGTCCAGTAAGTTTTGGTGCACATTTTAGGGAATCAAAGGTCGAAAATCACCAGCAGCCCATTTTCCATAGAAAATTTTCGCAAGGTTTGAATTTTCAGCTGATTATTACAGTATGGTGTAGTCATTTAGCCGGCTTGGCTTGCATCTAGTATTAAAGCTCTGTTCATAGGCTTCTATAATCATCAGAGAAATTCAGTTATTTTAGGGGCGGTGTGGTGTTTTTATAATAATTTTTAGAGATAAAAATCAGAAAGAAAAACAGCACATTTCACCGATTAATTTTAAAGCCTGAAACTAAAGAATCCGCATTGTCTTTGATTTTATCCGTTAGCTGATGCATTTGTTAATGCTATGCCGTAGTAACTTTTCAGCACTTCAGAGGTTTAAAGGTCTTAATCCACCGTACCAAGTGCGCTAGAGCAACATATACAGTTGCAATTTTCAAGTGACTATTTAAGGATCAACCATGTAGGAATCCGAGTTGGAATAGTTGTATTTCGTTAGCCTGTACATTATTATTATTAGTCCAGTAAGTTTTGGTGCACATTTTAGGGGATCAAAGGTCGAAAATCACCAGCAGCCCATTTTCCATAGAAAATTTTCGCAAGGTTTGAATTTTCAGCTGATTATTACAGTATGGTGTAGTCATTTAGCCGGCTTGGCTTGCATCTAGTATTAAAGCTCTGTTCATAGGCTTCTATAATCATCAGAGAAATTCAGTTATTTTAGGGGCGGTGTGGTGTTTTTATAATTATTTTTAGAGATAAAAATCAGAAAGAAAAACAGCACATTTCACCAATTAATTTTAAAGCCTGAAACTAAAGAATCCGCATTGTCTTTGATTTTATCCGTTAGTTGATGCATTTGTTAATGCTATGCCGTAGTAACTTTTCAGCACTTCAGAGGTTTAAAGGTCTTAATCCACCGTACCAAGTGCGCTAGAGCAACATATACAGTTGCAATTTTCAAGTGACTATTTAAGGATCAACCATGTAGGAATCCGAGTTGGAATAGTTGTATTTCGTTAGCCTGTACATTATTATTATTAGTCCAGTAAGTTTTGGTGCACATTTTAGGGGATCAAAGGTCGAAAATCACCAGCAGCCCATTTTCCATAGAAAATTTTCGCAAGGTTTGAATTTTCAGCTGATTATTACAGTATGGTGTAGTCATTTAGCCGGCTTAGCTTGCATCTAGTATTAAAGCTCTGTTCATAGGCTTCTATAATCATCAGAGAAATTCAGTTATTTTAGGGGCGGTGTGGTGTTTTTATAATTATTTTTAGAGATAAAAATCAGAAATAAAAACAGCACATTTCACCAATTAATTTTAAAGCCTGAAACTAAAGAATCCGCATTGTCTTTGATTCTTTCCGTTAGCTGATGCATTTGTTAATGCTATGCCTTAGTAACTTTTCAGCACTTCAGAGGTTTAAAGGTCTTAATCCACCGTACCAAGTGCGCTAGATCAACATATACAATTGCAATTTTCAAGTGACTATTTAAGGATCAACCATGTAGGAATCCGAGTTGGAATAGTTGTATTTCGTTAGTCTGTACATTATTATTATTAGTCCAGTAAGTTTTGGTGCACATTTTAGGGGATCAAAGGTCGAAAATCACCAGCAGCCCATTTTCCATAGAAAATTTTCGCAAGGTTTGAATTTTCAGCTGATTATTACAGTATGGTGTAGTCATTTAGCCGGCTTGGCTTGCATCTAGTATTAAAGCTCTGTTCATAGGCTTCTATAATCATCAGAGAAATTCAGTTATTTTAGGGGCGGTGTGGTGTTTTTATAATTATTTTTAGAGATAAAAATCAGAAATAAAAACAGCACATTTCACCAATTAATTTTAAAGCCTGAAACTAAAGAATCCGCATTGTCTTTGATTCTTTCCGTTAGCTGATGCATTTGTTAATGCTATGCCTTAGTAACTTTTCAGCACTTCAGAGGTTTAAAGGTCTTAATCCACCGTACCAAGTGCGCTAGATCAACATATACAATTGCAATTTTCAAGTGACTATTTAAGGATCAACCATGTAGGAATCCGAGTTGGAATAGTTGTATTTCGTTAGCCTGTACATTATTATTATTAGTCCAGTAAGTTTTGGTGCACATTTTAGGGGATCAAAGGTCGAAAATCACCAGCAGCCCATTTTCCATAGAAAATTTTCGCAAGGTTTGAATTTTCAGCTGATTATTACAGTATGGTGTAGTCATTTAGCCGGCTTGGCTTGCATCTAGTATTAAAGCTCTGTTCATAGGCTTCTATAATCATCAGAGAAATTCAGTTATTTTAGGGGCGGTGTGGTGTTTTTATAATAATTTTTAGAGATAAAAATCAGAAAGAAAAACAGCACATTTCACCGATTAATTTTAAAGCCTGAAACTAAAGAATCCGCATTGTCTTTGATTTTATCCGTTAGTTGATGCATTTTTTAATGCTATGCCGTAGTAACTTTTCAGCACTTCAGAGGTTTAAAGGTCTTAATCCACCGTACCAAGTGCGCTAGATCAACATATACAATTGCAATTTTCAAGTGACTATTTAAGGATCAACCATGTAGGAATCCGAGTTGGAATAGTTGTATTTCGTTAGCCTGTACATTATTATTATTAGTCCAGTACGTTTTGGTGCACATTTTAGGGAATCAAAGGTCGAAAATCACCAGCAGCCCATTTTCCATAGAAAATTTTCGCAAGGTTTGAATTTTCAGCTGATTATTACAGTATGGTGTAGTCATTTAGCCGGCTTGGCTTGCATCTAGTATTAAAGCTCTGTTCATAGGCTTCTATAATCATCAGAGAAATTCAGTTATTTTAGGGGCGGTGTGGTGTTTTTATAATTATTTTTAGAGATAAAAATCAGAAAGAAAAACAGCACATTTCACCAATTAATTTTAAAGCCTGAAACTAAAGAATCCGCATTGTCTTTGATTTTATCCGTTAGCTGATGCATTTGTTAATGCTATGCCGTAGTAACTTTTCAGCACTTCAGAGGTTTAAAAGTCGTAATCCACCGTACCACGTGCGCCTGATCAAAACACCTTTCGCAAATTCTTGTGACTACATTTTCAAGGCTACATACCTACTTAACAGGACTGAAAACTGAAACTGTCTGAAAGCTTACATTGTTAATGCCTTTTCAGCAGGTTTGACCAGGCATAGCGTCATATTCTTGTAATATTCTCCTGCTCTTATGTTTTTTCATTGCTTTATCTGTCTGATTTTATAGGTTAATATGATAGTTTACACGTTTCTGAAGCCCCCTGCAATACTTATGTTGACGTTTTCACGCGATTTCAGGTCATAATCAGGTTGGCTGCTAACTTCACAAAAAAAGTCATCTTAATTTGGTCGTATTATAGGCAGCTAAGTTTTGGCTGCCAACTTCACACCGGTTAGTGGGAAGACTTCCTACGCTGCGTCTTCCGGTTCGCGGTCGCCACTCGAGAACCGCTTTCCCATCGGTTATCAGTTCTTCGAGCTATGTGGCCTACCCATTGTCACTTCAACTTGCAAACCCTGCGATCTATGTCGATGATCTTGGTTCTTAGCAAATATCCTCGTTCCGGATGCTTACCACATGGATTAAGAAAAATATAAATGTAAGTTATATTATATACTCTAAAGCAGTAGGTATAGATAGACTCTAAAGCAGTACCTATATACTTAACGTTTCACAATACACCGGATGATCCGGATCGGATATGTACCTCATAACTTATAGGACAGACTCATAAGCTCGTGTATTATATGGCTCATAAGTTGTCCCGCTTGGAGGTAGCTTGTTTATCTCTGCTTTTGTTATTTATATCCGGAGAAATACTAGGAGCTTTAGAAAAATTAAGATAAATAAGAAAAGTGTGGCGACCTCATTCGCCACATAAATACTTTTTAGTGATTTTTAATTTATGTTTTACTTTTCCGTGTTCTGTGTAACTGCTTTTCTGTTTTTTGCTACGAATAAACTATTGTCTATTGTCTATTGTCTATTGTCCATTGTCTATTGATGTTTTTAGTTTTATATATTTTTGATGTTCTTTTACTTCTTTTATTCAAAACTACTTGTCTCGATAATTTTTCACGCACCGCATCTCTTCTTATATTTTATTGTAAATAATCTGATTAAATATCTTCTACTCTCTGTTCTTGAGTTTTAAATGGGTGCCATTGGCACCTTAAAAGAAACCTTAGTATGGAAGTAAATTTCCGCGATACGAGTAATGGTATTACTAACCCGAAAAGAACTCATTCTACACATTGAATTCAAGCATTAAAAAAACCCATTTATAATGTTATATTCCCAGTAGCCACCAACCATATCTGTTTTACGGAGAATTATCCGATTTTTCTGCATTTTCCGTGATAGCTTTATTATCAAATTTTTCATCACACTCGTACTGTGGATCTTACTCATATTTCATAGGTTCTAGGCTCCATAATTCATGATATTACACACGCGTGCTTTTTACTTACGGCTTAAATAGGTATAACCCAGTAAAGTTTGTACCACACTGTAAGTTATTATGTATGTTTAGTAAGCACTCTTAATATCGAATCAAAGCAAAACAACAATGCAATGCAGTTAACAGCAGCAGCGTAAAAACTCTTTGTTGGTATTATAAAAATACCAACAAAGAGTTTTTACGCGGCTAAAGAAAATGTCACCTGCGCGCTGGTTTGCGCGCCATTTTCCGCACATATATGTTGACATTTTCGCTGTGTTGATTATTATGAAAAACAGTTTGTTTTTTCCTCACAAGTGTGATGGAAATCGTCGTATGGAACGCGTGTGCTATTGGTAATTACACTTGCGGCTCCCTTATCGCTCTTTCCTGCGGCTCGCGCGCATAATACCGCCTCGAATGTAATGACCAACATAGCACACTTGTATCTTATTGTACTATTATGTGATAGAATTGGATTTTATATCGATATCGGTAATTTTGTTTGTTATGAAAAAGGAAAAAACACAAAGACGGCAGGAATTTTTAAATGTATGTGCTTGAGTTTGACTGCCATATCGCTTAATGTTAGGTGCTGTTCCCACCTAGTTGAAGTAGCACGTGATCTAGTAAAAGAAAAACCCGATTCACTCGCGACTTGAGGACAGCCTGAAATAAAATGAAACACCCACTCAAGCAGCGCATTCATCTGTTTAACAGTTCGAAAAATGAAAGTGGAATTAAACGGTGTCCTTCTGGTTATACAATACACAGAGAGATGATAAGGTTTGTTTGATATCGAATTATTTCATATACAGGAATATCACAAACAATCATTTGTTAAAAATAACCTCTTTCCTATTTCCCCATGCTCCTTATTCTACCATTCTAACCGTCCTATGCATAAAACACATACAAATATTTCAAACCTATGTTTGTTAAAAAGTGTTTTATCTTTTCAAACTCAAATCGTATTTTCAAAGATATTTTGACAAAACACTTTTAAACTAAAATAGGTTTGAAATACGTATTAGCGTTTTATGCATATGATGGTAGGTAAGTGTTTATCCCTTCTTATAAAAATACCTCAAATGTTGACGGATCAAGAAATGGCCGCCAAGCTTTTCATTTCCTTTAACTTTGTAGGCCAAACCAAGTAGGTACAGAATTATTATGCCTCATACTTATTTGGTGCCAATATGATCAAAATAGACCTTTTTTTGTATGCGTGCGATACTGTGGTATACGGGGAATCTATTTCCTAACAACTATGTGGGGACGGCGATCTTCTATATACACAGTAAGCGCTCTATGCATGATCTGCCGAAACTTGAAGTTTGCTTGCCATAATACCCACGCTTGGCAGGCGGCTTGGGGATCGCAGAATGCTCACCACCGTTAACCGAGAGGACGCTGCTGCCCATACTCTGGTAGTTCTGGATGAATACCCAGGTGCACGAATTATTGGTAGTACTTGTTCCACTATATAGACTACCACACTGTTTGCTTCTACATAATATTCTAATCTAACCTTTTTGGCATAGAATTTTTTTTTTTCGGAGAACTAAAGAAATGGCGATAACTAGCCAGTAATTTTAAGAATTTTATTTTCATAATACTTGCTCATATAATGAATCTTATAATCGATGTACAGTATTAGGCTCATAATCTAAGATATTACATACACGTGCTTTTTACTTTACATTACAGCACTAGCTGTATATATGCTATAATAGGTTTAATATAACCCTGTTAAGTTAATTTTGTACCTGATTGCAAGTTGTAATGTATGTTTAATAAGCATTCTTAATATAGCCGGGTAATATACAGTTTTTTTCATAATTCTAACAAAGGGTTTTTAAAAGGCTAAAGAAAATGACACCATTTTCCGCAAATATTTGTTAGCGTTTTCGCTGTGTAGTTTTTTTTTTTTTAAATATATTATTTTTACGCAAGTGTGATGAAAATCGGCGTATGGAACGCGTGTGCTATTGGTAATTTCACTCTCGGCTCCCTTATTCCGCATGCGGTTCGCGCGCTTATTACCGCCTCGAGTGTAATGACCTACATAGAACATTTGTATCACAATGTACTTTTATTAACTAACGCGGTTTTGCCCGCGATTCCTGAAGCGAAAAAAAGTGGCCTGTCTAAGGTATACGCTCCATACCTACCAAATTGTATCCAAATCCGTTGTCATTTATGCGTGACTGATAAAAAACATACAACATTTATAATATAAGTAAGTAAGTCCGTATAGGCTGAGTGGCCAGCCCTAGTGTCAGAGTTAATGTGCCGCCCGAAGGCCTCTGACATGGCTGACGGTTGTTGATATAGAAACTAGAACAAACAACCGGGACCAACAATTTAACGGTAGCGCTAAGAAATAAATGCCACTCACGGTCACCCATCCGAAAACTGACCGGCCGTCCGTTGCTTAACATCGGTGATCGTTTAGAATCACCTAGACAAGCTACGCCACGAGCGCTACATTTATAGATAGCAATGTAGGACAGTAGGATAAAGAGAAGTAGAGAAGATTTTATTCCGCCGAAGCCGTGCACTAAATAAGCCCAAAAAGAAGACACCACCCAATTATTTTTGTGACCTAGTGAAATAATTATATGACATAATGACATATGGAACTAAAACGTGGTCTTTAACTGCTGGCCTTTTGGAGAAACTCAGAGTCACGCAACGGGCAATGGAGAAAGCTATGCTCGGAGTTACTTTGCGCGATAGAATCTGGAACGAGGATATTCGCCAAAGAACCAAAGTTAGCGACATAGCTCGCAAGGTTTGCAAGTTGAAGTAGCAATGGGCACTGGGCAGGCCACATCGCTCGAAGAACTGACAACCGATGGGGAAGAAAGGTTCTTGAGTGGCGACCGCGAACCGGAAGACGCAGCGTAGGAAGGCCTCCCACTAGGTGAACCGACGACATTGTAAAAGTCGCGGGCCACTGGTGGATGGAAATGGCAGGTTGTCGTACAGTGTGGCGGTCTAAGGGGGAGGCCTTCGTTCAGCAGTGGACGTCTCCGGGCTGATGATGAAATAACTATAATCTAGTAAAATTGAAATGTCTTATATGTCTTATCCAGACTTTCATCGGTCTGGATACAATCCTTTTGTTTTTTGTTGTGTAGTAGGTTAAGTAGTCTTTGTAGTTTGTTGTAGTTAATGTCTTTAATAGATCGATGAAAGTCTAGACATCTAGAGACAATCCAACTCAAGACTTATTCGATATTGAATTTTATTTTAGCATTGAAGTGTTTCACAAGCGCCCATACTGTCTATAGCACACGTCTTTGTAACGACGTACCAATAGAGTGTGTACATAGTATACCTACGTATAGTATTCCAGTGTGAATGTTTACGTAAGAAGTGGACCGAAAAGTACGTAAACCCTTTTCTGTTTAGATTGCAGAGCGCACTCGGCCGCCCGTCGAGAGAAGGCAATCGGGAATATATTGGGCTAGAAATAGATCTAAATAGCTTGGCTGGATAGAGCATGTTCGATCGAATATTTGGGTAAAAATTTGACAAATGTGTGATGCTGGTGATGTAATGTTTATGTATTTTTTCTAACTGCCTTATAGCTCAGTTGGTCATGTCTGCTTTCAGCGCTGCAGGGCGTGGGTTCGATCCCCACCCAGGGCAAACATTTATGGGACGAACGTAGATGTTTGTTCTGTGTCTGGGTGTAATAATGTATTACAAGTAAGTATTTAAAAAAAACTATATAAACACGAAATCTCGAAAACGACTTGATTCCTGAAGCTGAAATTTGGCAGGTAGGTAGTTTATAGGTGGAAGACGTCAGCTAATAATGGATTTTGCGACAGGACTGAAATAAAGGGGTGAAATGGGGGATGAAACTTTGTATGGAAGCTCTTTGTTTTTGAAGTTAAAGTGACAAAAATTGGTATTTGGGTAGTCCATGCAAAATAAAATATGATGCTTTTAATATTTTTTTGGGATGATTTAAGGGGGAGAAACGGGGATGAAACTTTAAAAAGTGCAAAACAAATGAAACTCGAAATGGAATATAACACATATCCCGATATCATATCTCTCTTATATATCCCGTAATAACACATTGGCTACTTTTTTAATATAACTTTTGCCGTTTTTCATCGTCACGCGAGTGGAATCGCGGGGTACAGCTGATATTACATAACATATTATGTGTCGAACTGATAACCTCCTTTCTTTGAAGTTGGTTAACTTGGGTATTTATCCCCGTGCGAAGCCGGGCGGGTCAGCTAGTTTATAAGTATTCTATCAGCTAGGTATCTGGTTTCCATATAACAATATTTGCTTAGTTTGGGGCTAGATGGCGCTGCGTAAAAAATGTCTAGCGATATATATATTATTCTTTATTTTCAACCTTCTTCAACTTCAAAAAGGAGGTTCTCAATTCAACTGTTATTTTTTTCGCGATTACTGCGCTGTATTTAACTGATTATGATGATTCTTTTTTTGTATGGTATTACATCAAAGGTTTATAAATCAAAATTTCCAAAAAATAATGAAGATATCATCCAGGTATTTGAAATTGATGTCGGTTGTGTATTTTTTTTAAAAAGGGTATTATATTATTGGCATCGCTTGTTGTGCGTTTTGCCAATTCCAAGTACTTTTTTTTTCAAGTTTTTCATAGTATCAGCTATAAGCAAGGGCGGATCTAGGGGTGGGATACAGGGGCACGTGCCCTCCCCCCAAACCGTTTTAATATTACAAAGAAATATGACCTTTATAAGATACCGCTTTAATAACATTAACTACAACAAACTACAAAGACTACTTAGCCTACTACACAACAAAAAACAAAAGGATTGTATCTACCGATGAAAGTCTAGAGACAATCCAATAACAAGACAATAACATTTGATTCTTATTGCATATACATGTAATTTCTCGATATTTAATCTTTATTAAAAGTATTTTTATAGTTATTATTGTATGTCATTGAAAAAGAATCGATCCCAAAGACAGTATAGGATAATAAATACTATGGGGGAACTTAACCTATGTGCCCCTTCCAAAAATAAATCCTCGATCCGTCCTTGGGTATAAAGTCATAAAATGACAGAGTGTCTAGTGCCAGTTTTTCCAAGAGCGTTTACGTATTCGTTCACGTTAACGTAAACTACACGCCACCTAGTGTCAAACATGTATGTTTGACACTAGGTGGCGCTGCTCTTATTTCATACAAATTGTAGTTTACGTTAACGTGAACGAATACGTAAACGCTCTTGGAAAAACTGGCACTAGACACTCTGTCCAAGTCTTGACCTATAAAGTTGTGGCGCTGGCGACTTACTAGATGTGAGAATCCTATACGTAGTTTTGAAAACAACACGGAAAAAAATATTAACCACATTACTTACCACACTCGTGCTGCATTTGCAAACATTTCATATTGACTTTGAAAAAAATATATGGAACTGCTGATATTTTTTTCGCGACTTTAAGGTTGGCCCTATAGTAAAAGTTGTTCATATTACATATATATTACATACCCTTCAGTATTGTTGAACCTTTTTGTTACAGATTGTATAAAGCATTGGTGCGAGCGCCAACCCTTGTCCTACCCCAAATACAGAGACAATGAGACGATAATCGATATCCATAATGCTCGTGCTATTTGTGGCACAAAGCCACTTTTGTGCGGTGAACTAAAGCGTAATGTGCGTGGATTATGAATTAGTCGGATTTAAATGTAGCTATCGAAACTGTATGTTTATTAATAACTCGGTTTAAAGCGGCTGTAATAACATGAGAGATTTTCTGCTTAAGGCTTTTGTGATACTATTTATGTATATTGTATTGTTTTACCATTGTTAACTATTTACAGTTATGTTAGGCGTAACTTGAAGGCGTCAATGTTCTTTTTCATTGTTTATTCTCTATTCCATTGTTTATTCTCTATTCCATTGTTTATTTCTCTATTACATTGTTTATATCTCTATTACATTGTTTGTCTTCTATTCTATTGTTATATCACTATTCCATTGTTTATTCTCTGTTCCATTGTTTATTCTCTATTTCATTGTTTATTCTCTATTCAATTGTTTATTTTGTTCTAACCAGTTGTATACTCTATTCACTCTATTCTATGACAATTCTTTATTTTTTCAAAAACCTGTTTACGGTTAGAACAACCATGTTTTTCTCTTTCCCAATGGATGTGGACGAACGTTACAACTCATTGAGTAAATTTAAATTCAATTGTACAATTTTCCATTATGTTGTAGACAAAAGAAGACCAATAGGAATCCAATTCTTATACTGTCCAATCCGAATCGGATATCGAATGAATCGAGATCGGAACAGCTCGGCCGGATATTGTGTGATAGAGTAGCTATATTCTTTGCGCGTTTCGCTCCAACCTCACTCGATTCACGAGCTCATTTACCCTTCATCAATAGTGCCTATTCTATTTTTGTATTCAGGTTTATTTCTTTTTTCTTTATGGCCAGTTTTACGGTTTTTGTAGCTGACATATATGTTTCTATAAGAACTATATGGATCTCAAGCTACTCTTGTATTGGATAAAATAGTAGAGGGCAGACATTTACAAATAAGCCTTGGTTTTTTTTGGCGGGAACACGGAAAAATCATGTCGTTGCATTCTATTATTTTCTTAAACTAGTGTTTTTTCGCGAATTAATGATTAAAAATGGTGGTGTTTTATTCATTGAGTGTTGAATTACGTGCACGAGTGTGGGCAAGTGATATAATGTGGTGGAGCATGTCTTTTCGTGTTGTGTCCAAATCTCCGTAGAAGCTCATAGTAAAGGTTTCACAACTTTACTAGGGCATGACTTGGACTCGACTATGACTAACTTCGTGTGACTGGCTGTGATTTCATGACATATTTGACTTGGTTTTAGTAAAAAACCTGAAAATTCATTAACGTGACACTGGCAGAATGCACAACGTGCGATGCCAATAACTAAGAAAAAAATAAAATAATCCTCATTTCTTCAAATTCGACATTTTGGCAGGCTGTTCTTAATTTATTATGGTTGCTTCTTCATTAAATAGGAGTTTCATTTCTAATGGAAATAGTAAACAATTTAACCCCGAAGTAATAGGGACTTCTAACACTTATTTAACTTTAACCTTGTCTCCAGTATTGAAGTTTAGATGTCTATCTGTCTAGTGCCCATCATTAATAATTTCACAAAACAAATCAACCTATATTACGAACTCCATCAGTATGAGTTTAAACGACCAGTATAAGTTGGCCTTGTTTGCTTGTACTTCGTCCTTTTGGTATTTGTAGCGCTTAGGTCAAGTTAGTGTGGATTTTATGAGGTTTCATGAGGACCTACTGATTTCGCAACCAGTATGGCCAGCGGCGAAGTTAATCAGCTAAATGGAAAAGACAAACAAGATTAAAAATTAAAATACATAGCTATCCTTTTTTGCTTATGTTCTGGTAGATTTGTGTTTTCCGGTATTATTAAACTTACAAAAAAAGCTGCAGCCATTTTATAAAAAAATAAATAATAATAACCTTTTTTGGAAACAAATACTTCAATTTATTGATGTAATTGACATTTTGACAAATAAATTATTGTCTATTGTCTATAAAAAGTTTAATTAGTGAAATAAATAGTTCAGCTTATCGAACCACTACCTACTTACGCGGTTTCACACGGGTGATGATGATGGTGATGATAAAAAGTAGCCTAAATTATATTTCTTTTTTTTTTCTTTCTATATGTTATTCCCGAAAAAAATAATCTCCATTCCGAGTTTAATTTAAATCCAGATCATTTTGGCGTGAAGAGGTAACAAATAGCGCCATCTATCCCCAAACTATGCAAAGCTTGTAATCCAATAAACAAACATACACACATGTCTACTAACTTTCATATATATAATATTCATGTGGTTTCGTCACGCAACGGGCAATGGAGAGAGCTATGCTCGGAGTTACTTTGCGCGATAGATTCCGGAACGAGGATATTCGCCAAAGAACCAAAGTTACCGACATAGCTCGCAAGGTTTGTAAGTTGAAGTGGCAATGGGAAGGCCACATCGCTCGAAGAACTGACAACCGATGGGGAAGAAAGGTTCTTGAGTGGCGACCGCGAACCGGAAGACGCAGCGTAGGAAGGCCTCCCACTAGGTGGACCGACGACGTTGTAAAAGTCGCGGGCAACCGGTGGATGCAAATAGCAGGTTGTCGTACAGTGTGGCGGTCTAAGGGGGAGGCCTTCGTTCAGCAGTGGACGTCTCCGGGCTGATGATGATGATGATTTCGTTATACAGTGTTAAGCGGAAATATACCAGACTATTATGTTACCAAAAAAATTACTGGGTATTAAGAGATTTAATATCTAATATCTAAGGGTGATGAGCGCAGTACAATGCGGCGCAGGATTGTATTCGCAAGTTGACAATTCTGACACTGCTACTGTTAATGGCAGACGTGACGCTTACCACCAGACGAACGTCTCGCTAGTCTCGTCACTTGCTTGTATAAAAAAAAGCGGATGGTAACACTAAGCAGGAAAGTAGATCGAGTTAATAAATACATTAGCGTTTTTTTATTAGTTCTTCTGTTGGCGTCTACAACGTCATCGGACTTTAGGCAAGCACAAATGAGGCTGTACCAGGGGGGTGTCACTCCGCAGTTTAGGTATGTTCGGCCGGCGCTCCATCCGGGTGGACAATGCAAGGCAGAAGTCAGTCGCCGCCCGCACGCTAGCCTCGTCGCACGTAACTAAGCATAAGCTAAGCATACGTGATAGAAAGAGAGCGGTATATCTAGGTGAATATAGCGAGCGGTATCCAGCGCTGTGCGAGTTGAATTGCTACTTTATTGCCTAGTAGATAGAGTCCTTGTTTATATCAATTCCTTTGCGGAGTTAACTTTCTGTACGTAGTACTATTATTTATTCTGTGGCTGTACCTAGTTAAATTTAGGCGACTAGCTCAAGGGCACCTCAGACGGTAAGAACCTCGGCTTGGCCGTCGCCGGGAGTGGGGACAGACTTGTCCTGGCACCCTAGAAAAAAATTGCCCTGGGGCCCTAGTAGGATGATCTGGTTGACTATTTGGAGATAATCTAACCGATCCTCTAACAGATCTGGGCAGTCCTCGACCTCGCCGGCGAGTCGGTATGTGTTTGTGTGCCTTTACTAACCGGCGCCTAGATACCAAAAACGGAATACTTCCTGTTGCTAGGAGTGGTCAGATCGGGTCAGTAAGATTTCACAGTCGATCAAAAGGTTGTGCAGCACACACCGAGGTCACAGTTCGGTGCGACTAACTAGCTACTGGAGAAATAGAGCCGCGACCCCATTTGTCGGTTCTAAGTCGATTAAGCCCCGGCCGATAGGAGGTAATGGAGTTAGCTGCATATTGGAGGGTGTAATTGAACTCACGTGAGCCCATACGTAATTTAAGTTATGAAATTCTCATGAGGCATTGTAGGCGTTCACCCTTTTGCTATATTCGTAGGTGTTATAATAAAAACTGACGTGGGTTTTTTTTTTGGTTTTGTTGTGCAAAGTAGGACGCGGGCGCACTCTCTATAAATAAAAAAGTAGCTTATATTTACATTGCTTTCTTTCTTTCTTTCTTTCTTTCTATGTTATTCCCGGAAAAAATAAGCTATCTCCATTCCGAGTTTAATTTAAATCCAGATCATTTTGGCGTGAAGAGGTAACAAATAGCGCCATCTATCCCCAAACTACAACAAACAAACAAATATACACACATGCCTACTAACTTTAATATAATATTCTTGCTTAGCAAGCAGGACGCAGCTGCACGCGCGTCGGGCGCTGTTTTCACTCTTTGAAAAAGGTCACTGGATGTGATAGTCGGAGTATCCGATTTAATTAAACGTGAGTATTCCCGTATAAATAAATAAAAAATGTAGGCTTTATATTTGGTAGATTAAGTACCTGTAGAGTAGACTACATGTACCACGACGGTAGTGGTATAGGACTCTATTGCAGAGCCCGCCTGGGGAAGTACCACACCGTTGTCAGTTATTCAACCGCCAAGCAGAAGTGTGCAAGCATTACTGTGTTTCGGTATGAAGGACAATGTTACCAGAGAAATTACTGAGCATAAAGAGATTTCACATCTGATATGTCAGGGCGACGAGCGCAGTACAGTGCGGCGCAGGATTGTATGCGCAAGTTCACAATTCTGGCACTGCTATTGTTATGGGCAGGCGTGACGCTTACCACAACTCGACCGTCTTGCTCGTATTGTCACTAAATTCCATTTTTACACCACCTGGCTTGACAATGTCCAATTACATATCATTCAACCGCAACGTAAAAAGGGAACTGAAATTCCTCTATCGTAGCTGACTACGAAACTCAGCTACCAAAACGGCAACAACATTCTTGTTTCATAATTGATTACGAAACAATTAAAAATATTTCTTCTTTCGTAGCTGACTACGAAAATCAATTACCAAAACGGACCAAACTAAAAGAAAGCGTTATTAAGGGATATAAAGTTGTATGAAACTCCCTAAGGAATAAAGTGATTTGAATTTGGAACGTCAAATTCGTGTGGAAACTCGTGGAAAACTCTATGTAAAAAATGCCCATATGGCATTGTAAAGAGGTTTGAGAAAATCGAACTGGCCACCATAAGCAGAACACAAAAAAAGGTGCGTTTACAAAGAATGTGAAACAAAAGACAGTGTTTGGTCCTGTGATTGTCAGTGAATTTTAAATTATGAAGCCCTGGCTTTTTATTGTCTCGCAGAAGGTGTGAAAAGTAGAATATTCTCCTCTGGAATAAAGCCTGTGTTCGTCATGGGCAGCTTGAACCCGTCGCTTCAATCTGGACTTTATATAACTTATAAGTTAACTCTAGACTCCCTTGTTACGCTCAGGGTTTAGTATGCCGCCCGCGACGTAAGACACTGTTTTATTCCCTCAAAGCATAATCTACTATTTAAAAAAAAGCAACGCGTGGCTGGTTTGCTTCAATAAAATAATATCATTATTGCATTATGGCGCCCAACGTGTGACTCTTATTTTTTACACTTCCAAATCAAATCATTATTCTTTTACATTTCCAATCATGGCTTTCACCCAATCATTCTAAAAATTTGGATTTATTTAGAATGGCTAAATTTAGTTATGGTCTGGATTACATGCCTAAATCACGTCAATCTTAGATTAATTCCTACTGATGGAGTTACAAATAAACCAACAAACAAACACATCGTGTATAAACCCGTCCGTTGGCAAATAGGGATAGGTCCATCCGTTTGAACTCACAAACAACGTTCAAAGCGCGAAAGTTAAAAAGAAGCCAATTATAAAACTAAAAGCTATCAAGTTGAGTAATGGCACTCTACTATTGGCCCAGATAAAGTTTTATTCTAAATCCGAGCGATCTGCGTCCCAGGCACAAAAACTGTCCTATAAATAAATCGTAAAACAAACTTTTATTTCTCCAAGTCGAGTAGTTCTTCTCGATACTATTTGTCCTCCAGTGATAAATCAATACAAGGACACGACTCTACTGGCTGCAGAGGTTTTGCAGTTGCGTTTGCGTATCTGATCGTTTCAACGTCAACTACGATTTGTTTGAAAATGTATTAAAAGTAGCGCCATCTTGTGTCAAGATTCGCACAACACTTATTTCATTCAAGTCGAAAACTAAAGTTTGGCACTCTGTTTTTTTACTTGGAGGATCTAGCTCTCTCTCTCTTTTTTATTTGGCGCCGTGTGAAAAATGTCCACAGACATTTATTTATAAAAAAAAAATTTAAAAAAAAAATAATAATGACAAGACAAGCAAGAATTTTATCTGGTGGTAAGCGTCACACAACTAAGTACATCATAAGACCGTTTTTTAATACAATTAAGTGACGAGACGAGCAAGACGTTCATCTGGTGGTAAGTGTCACGCCTGCCACTAACAGTAGCAGTGCCAGAATTGTGAACTTGCGAATACAATCCTGCGCCGCACTGCACTGCGCTCGTCACCCTGAGATATCAGATGTTAAATCTCTTCATATCCAGTAATTTCTCTGGTAACATTGCCCGTTAAACCGGAACACAGTAATGCTTGCACACTACTGCTTGGCGGTTGAATAACTGGCAAAGGTGTGGTACTCCCCCAGGCGGACTCTGCAGTAGAGTCCTACCACTACAGCTGTGCAATATGTATTTTAAAACATAACGCATGAATAGTGGATGTATGTTTTTATTAGCCGCAGTTAGATTTGTTTCTGTTTATTATAAATAGTAGATATGTGTGTAAAAGTTAATATTGCTATTGCAGGATACAAGTACTTAATAAACGATAATGTCATAATCACAATGATTACCATTTTAATCGACTGCTTAAGAAGTGGTTAATGTTTGGCTTTGCCGACGTGTGTACGCACGCACATGTTTTCACCTCAATACAACGAGGAAAATGCTAGAGTTTTTTTCATGCCTTCTTCGTGCTGGCCAGTGCGGTTATTCTAAAAATGATTTTCGCGCACTGACATGAAATAGGTATTACTAAACAGAATCTTTCCGAGCTTGTGAGGTGAACTTCTATAGTCTATCCGTCATAGGCATAAAATACTAAAAAGTATTTCAAACCTATTTTAATTAAAAAGTGTTTTGTCTTCTTTTTTCAAACTCAATTCGTAACTCAAAATAAATTTGACAAAACACTTTTTAACTAAAATAAGTTTGAATTACGTTTTACCGTTTTATGCATAATGTCGGTACAGGTGGGTAATTCTACTAGAAGGTCAAATTTGGCTCAGTTATATTTCCTAAACGGTATGAGATAGAAACATATTTTTTTAATTGGAGCTTAAAACATCTATTAGGCTACATAATAAATAAAGCTTAAATAGTAGCAAAAATAATACTAAAAATTTACACGAATGGTACAAAAACGGGGCCATTTTTGGTATTCTATTAGTGTCACACTTCCCGTTGCAGTAAAACATTTGTTTACTGCTTCACTGAATTTCAGTGTATTTGTATGTTACATATACTGAAATCATCGTAATGAAACACTCTTTACACCCAATAGTCTAAGAAAAAAACTTTTAATGATTATTTTGAATTTAAAACAACATATGCGTTGGTCACTAGATTTTAGGTACTTTAGATTTGCGTAGTATACCTAACGGCTGGCTTATGAGTTCAACATCAGCTGTTAAACACAGAGATATGATTCAAGTGTGCTATGTTGGTCATTACACTAGAGGCGGTATTATGCGCGCGAGCCGCAGGCGAGCGCGATAAGGAAGCCGAAACTGTATTGAAACATAGCAAAAGAGTTTCATACGACTGTTTTCATCACACTTGCGAGGAAAAAACAATTATTTTTTGATAATAATCATCCACACAGCGAAAACGTCAACAAATATTTGCGGAAAATGGCGCCCAAATCAGAAATGCGCGCGCAGGTTGACATTCACTTCAGCGGCATAAGAACTCTTTGTTGGTATTACAAAAAAACTGTAAGTATTACCCGGCTTTATTAAGAATGCTTCGTATACATACGTCTAATTGCAGTGACGTACAAACTTGACTTTACCGGGTTATACCTATTATAGCACTATGTGCCGTAATGTAAAGTAAAAAGCACGCGTGCGTAATAGCTTGGATTATGAGCCTAAAACCGATGCAATAAGTTACACTTTACGAGCAAGTGTGGTGAAAAAGAAGTAGAACTAAAATGTTTATAACATTTTAGTTTCATGGTAGACAGGGAGGGCACTATACTGGGAATATGACGTCAAAGTCTATGATTCCAAATAAATTCTATACTGGCACGTGTTTCGCTAGAAAGGGACAGATGACTCCCTCCCAAATACTTTGAACGCTTATATTTCATAACTTTACCAGCCGATTTCAATTATTTTTTCGACGTAAGCATCAGATTCAGTTAAATTTTCCATTTATCCTATTATTTTTTATTATTGAAACACATGCACATTCCCTATTGTGTTGATTTTTACCTGATCTGTAACTTTATTTCACTGTTTAATTTCAAAACAGTTTATTTCACAAATAAATTAAAATTGCAATTAAAATATCAATTTCATTCTGTCACGGTAAATCTTTTAGCTTAAACGGATTAGTTCCTAAAATCGAGGCAGCGACATGTTTTAATTAGACTTTGATCGAGTTGGGACTTCGTTACTCGATGATTGATCGATTCCCGATTCGAGAACACAATCGATTATACTATACTATAGATTATACCTATGGGTGGTCTCAATCCGAAATGACTTTTTTACACAAAAAATAAAACTAAGTGATTTACGCGATATAATAACGAACGACATAAAATATGGAAATAGATGTATTAGAACCTGAATAATTTACGGCCTTACCTAAAATAATCTCGATTCTCTTAGTCACTGATAAACTTCTCTGTCCTTTTCTAGCACGTGCAACTTCACGTCAGAGAGAAGATGGCAGAGCATCTTAAGCAGTGACTAACGGTTGAAAAGTATTTTTAAGTAAGGCCGTTTGTTAGTTCTGGCGGACGGGCAGCAGCGTCCTCTGGGTTTAACGGTGGTGAGCATTCTGGCATGCCGCCTGCCAAGCGTGGGATTATGGCAACCCTTCCTTAAGGGGGATACCTTAGTCCAGCAGTGGACCTCTTTTGACTGTCTTCTTCTTCCGAGTGAGTGAGATTGTTTAAGTATGTTTTTGCAATAATTAAAAATTCTGAATAAAATAAGAAATTAAAATTGTACAATTAAAATATATACATTGCTATCTTACCGGGTCACCGGTGTGGTGAACGGCTAGCTCGAGGGGTAGTGGGTTCTGTGTGCGCTCTGCGGGCCTGCCTCTGGCGGGTGAGATGGGGTTAGACCTACCTATCCGAGATAACTAATTCTAACAAGGGCGCCACCAGCACGATAATGCTGGGAAATGAGACAAGGAATTAGCGTCCTAATCTTATGTATTGTAAAATACGTTCTTCAATTTCTTACCATTGTACATCAATGACGGTTCTGTTAGTTATAGGTACATTCTTTAAGATATTTCTATTATGTTAGTACATTTGTTAAACAATGTAAAATCAAGTACTTAGGTACTAGGTTAAGTATAGATAAGTTAAACCTTTAATATTGTAGTTCTAAGTTTTAAAGTTACACCAAAGGATTGAGACAGAAGGGCCAGTTCTGCTCGTTGAAGTTAAATTTACAATTCTTGATCACATAATTTCTAGTTAAAGTCCAAAAACATTCTAGGTTCTTTCTTCGTTGTAGACACTTGACTGACGTGAGAAAATTAAGAGAAAATTGACATACCAAATGCGCGTGGCATTAATATTGATTAATTGGGCTTCACCAAGACATATTTCTCCTTCTAAATGTTATTGCGACGTATCGACGTCGAAATCAAAATGGTAGGCTACGAGTCATTTCGCAGACATGGACGCTTTACAAGCACAAACACTAAACCAAAACAAAAGAGCGGCGGAATCTGCAACAATGAGACAACGACGTTACTTCTAATTCTACTATAATTTAGGTACGTGGATTTGGAAACAAGACGAGATGGGTTTCTTACCAATCCACCGCTTTGGACCTCATGGAATTGTTGGTCGCCATGCTATCATCCTCTGCCCGATAAACATCCCAAGTACTGTGGAAATCAGTGAAAATGATAATCCTCGCTTCAATCTCCAGCGGGCAACGAATCAGGTTGAAAACCAAGTAAAATAACTTACTATTCTGCGGTGTGGTATTTAATTCACAGGAGCGGATTATTCGCCCGCTTACTCCATCAAAAACCAAAGTTAAAAAGGATGTTGCCAGGACTTGCCGGCGTAAAAACAAACAAAACTTTTCTTTCTGAATCGATAAATCAATAAAGGGCTGTTTACACGCTGTCCGCGTTGGCAACGTGTGGAAAGACACTAATGAATTCTGTCCTCAATGAAAAAATTACAGGAATCTACGAAATGTCAATGTCAACGTCTCAAACGTTATACTGTCAAACGATATGTAAACAAAATCATAAAGGATTCTAAAACGAAAGTTTTATAAAAAGATGTGTAAAATATTGTGATATCCCACACAAAATGATAAGCCACATCATATTTAACAAGTTATTATGTTCCACCGGCGTTCTTCAGTGAGGAAGGACTCCTGAAGATACGAAGCAAATGACAACAAAAATGTTTCTAGATTCTCTTACTTCTTTGCCTGAAGAACCCCTTCGACTGATGGGAGAAAACCCACAGGATACGTCTGAGCGTCGAAGAACACAAAACAAAGGTTTGCAACAAAAAACATGATAAGGTTTTTGCAATGCAACATCACCCCCTTTCTAGAGCGAAATGTGGGTGAAAACAACAACATTTCGCGAGGAGCGAGCAGCGGAACCATCCTGGGACAACCAGTGCAAACGCAGTGCTAGCCAAATATCAAAATTTAATAAAGTTTTTTTTGAAACAATGGTTTAAAAATGAATTAATTCTTTTCTTAGGTTATAACAACACAAAATGAGCACAAAATGAACAAAATGAACAACAGATCGTCACGAGCATCCCACTGTGTAACCCTTCTTATTCTGTAGGTATCCTACCTTAAGTAAGTTTCTAAATTTTAAGTGTATGAACAATATCATAACTACTAATTCTATAAGTATATAACTTATACTATTCTATTTTAAGACAATAATGTTTGCCTTAGGTTCTTAAAATGGTTAGGTTCTTTCTTTCTTTCTAACTAAGTTACGGGATGAAACCCTAAACAAAGTAATTCTGTTCTGTTTACATACAGTACCGGTATAAAATTAACCAAGCACTGCACGTAGCTACCTGCTTCGGTGCCAAATTATAGGGGAACTTGCCCCACTGGAAAGTTTGCTTCTTCGTACAATAACGAATGCTAATCATTTATTATGCGAGGTCGCATTGCTAACTCCTACGAGTATTGGATAAATACCTATTGTATAATACAACCTAACGGAACTAGGTCCTAATGGGATCCCTTATCTAAGTAAAACTAAAGCAGAGGAAAAGTGGTAGGTTTCCACCACCATAAACAATCACTCACCCTTACACAGTTCCTTATAAACCTTTCACACTATCCTGTCACGGGCGATCCTTTCATAGCAGCGGTCAATCACACTCACTCTAATTTTATCATGCTTCATTTCTTCCAAAGTCACCTGTCACACCATACACTCACACACACATACAAACACTTGCATGCCTTCTACTCACCATCCCTATGCATTTTTTAATCCTAACATACAAAACTTAATTTTTTAATTTATTTATTCTATTTTATTTAAATTTAAATAATGGATGTTTCATCCCTATCCTTTCTAAACTACCACACAATAAAACTACATATATTTCTTAAAGTAGATATTAATAACTACAAGCTATTATTAAGATTTGGACCTAAAATATAATTTCTTACTTATTTATTTAAGGAGAGTACTAACTCTATGTAAATAGTAGTTTATTCTATGACTCCACATGGACTATATCCTTAATGTGAGTTAAGCCAACATGCTTACCACTTAAGGCTCTTAAGCGATACACAAGTGGACTTATTCTTTCTTCGGTTACACACTAAATATTTCTAGGTATCTTCTATTTCTATTCACTTCTCGTGGGGTCGATGACGATCTGTAGCTCACCTGGCTATTCTGTAAGTATTCTATTCTATTATCGGAGTGACTGCCTCGGCACACACGGTAGACACTGGCGCTGCACGGGCCGTCGCAGGCTGCTCCGATGCTCCGGACTCGAAACAGATTTCTGATCCCTCTGGAATGTTTAAATCCAAAATTTTAAAAGCGTGCGAGAGCACATTCTTTCTTTAGTTCTTAAATTTTTTCTGTTAACTCCTCCACAGAAGGTGGAAGTCTGTTAAGCCTAAACTGAATATGGAGATTTCTAGAAATGAGTCTCTCTCTGCGGGGTGTTGTCATCGATTCTGATTCTATGATTTGGAAAATGTCATTAATTTTATTTTCACAAATTTCTAATTCTGTTTCTATGTTAAATTCTGAAGGGACAATTAATGGTCTCTTCTAAACGGGAAGATTTGGATAATGAGGCAAGCTTTGTCCTCATTGCCTCGACCGTTCTGAAGTTTGTATGGCCACGGATCCGTAGCTCATACCGTAGCTCATCCATGAGTAGGTGGTAAAAGTTCATCTTAGCGCTCGCCATGATGGAAGAAGTACCAAATACAAACAATGTATGAAACCAAGAAAAGTAAGACCAACCTCACACGATCCACGATATCAAGGTAGATGACACCGTTGAATGTCGACTGGCCGAAGGGAACCCGTCACACGTTGGGCGCGCCAAAATGCTACCTTACCGGGTCACCGGTGTGGTGAACGGCTAGCTCGAGGGGTAGTGGGTTCTGTGTGCGCTCTGCGGGCCTGCCTCTGGCGGGTGAGATGGGGTTAGACCTACCTATCCGAGATAACTAATTCTAACAAGGGCGCCACCAGCACGATAATGCTGGGAAATGAGACAAGGAATTAGCGTCCAAATCTTATGTATTGTAAAATACGTTCTTCAATTTCTTACCATTGTACATCAATGACGGTTCTGTTAGTTATAGGTACATTCTTTAAGATATTTCTATTATGTTAGTACATTTGTTAAACAATGTAAAATCAAGTACTTAGGTACTAGGTTAAGTATAGATAAGTTAAACCTTTAATATTGTAGTTCTAAGTTTTAAAGTTACACCAAAGGATTGAGACAGAAGGGCCAGTTCTGCTCGTTGAAGTTAAATTTACAATTCTTGATCACATAATTTCTAGTTAAAGTCCAAAAACATTCTAGGTTCTTTCTTCGTTGTAGACACTTGACTGACGTGAGAAAATTAAGAGATAATTGACATACCAAATGCGCGTGGCATTAATATTGATTAATTGGGCTTCACCAAGACATATTTCTCCTTCTAAATGTTATTGCGACGTATCGACGTCGAAATCAAAATGGTAGGCTACGAGTCATTTCGCAGACATGGACGCTTTACAAGCACAAACACTAAACCAAAACAAAAGAGCGGCGGAATCTGCAACAATGAGACAACGACGTTACTTCTAATTCTACTATAATTTAGGTACGTGGATTTGGAAACAAGACGAGATGGGTTTCTTACCAATCCACCGCTTTGGACCTCATGGAATTGTTGGTCGCCATGCTATCATCCTCTGCCCGATAAACATCCCAAGTACTGTGGAAATCAGTGAAAATGATAATCCTCGCTTCAATCTCCAGCGGGCAACGAATCAGGTTGAAAACCAAGTAAAATAACTTACTATTCTGCGGTGTGGTATTTAATTCACAGGAGCGGATTATTCGCCCGCTTACTCCATCAAAAACCAAAGTTAAAAAGGATGTTGCCAGGACTTGCCGGCGTAAAAACAAACAAAACTTTTCTTTCTGAATCGATAAATCAATAAAGGGCTGTTTACACGCTGTCCGCGTTGGCAACGTGTGGAAAGACACTAATGAATTCTGTCCTCAATGAAAAAATTACAGGAATCTACGAAATGTCAATGTCAACGTCTCAAACGTTATACTGTCAAACGATATGTAAACAAAATCATAAAGGATTCTAAAACGAAAGTTTTATAAAAAGATGTGTAAAATATTGTGATATCCCACACAAAATGATAAGCCACATCATATTTAACAAGTTATTATGTTCCACCGGCGTTCTTCAGTGAGGAAGGACTCCTGAAGATACGAAGCAAATGACAACAAAAATGTTTCTAGATTCTCTTACTTCTTTGCCTGAAGAACCCCTTCGACTGATGGGAGAAAACCCACAGGATACGTCTGAGCGTCGAAGAACACAAAACAAAGGTTTGCAACAAAAAACATGATAAGGTTTTTGCAATGCAACAACATAATATATATGTGTAACTAGCTGACCGGGCGAACTTCGTACCGCCAGTTTTTTTTTCCTGAATTTTACCAATGTTTTAATTTAGTCTGCTATTCGGGGCGGAGACAAATCCAAGAAATCAAAGATCATAAAAATCGGTCCAGCAGTACTAACAACAGTAAAACTGTTCAGTGGGCGCTAAGTTAGTTATTTGAGAACGCCAGTCTCGTTCAAGTTCGTTTTCAAGTAAAGGACTTCTACTTTTGCTACTTTATCACGAAGCACTTTACTTCTAAGTGCCTACTTAAGTACAGCCAGATATTTGCAACCGTAGTTTTAAAAATAACGGTAAAGTTTGAAGCATCCATTCTATCGGGAAACTTTTAGGTATTAAAAAAAGCACAGCTGCTCGTAAAGTGGATCTTATTCCATCGCTCGGTTTTAGGCTCATGATCCAAGATATCACACACGTGTGCTTTTACTTTACATTACAGCAGTAGTGCTATAATACTTAAAACCCGGTTAGTTAGTTAGTACCTGACTAATTTGCAGTCAGGTATCAATCATAATGTATGTTTGTTTAAAAGGCATTCTTAATATAGCCGGGTAAAAAAGATAAGAAAAAAATATAACACTAACAAAGAGTTTTTATGCGGCTAAAGAAAATGTCACTTGCACGTGCATCACAGGTTTGCGCGCCATTATCCGCAAATTTTTGTTGACGTTTCCGCTGTGTGGTTGAATAGGTATCATCAATAGGATTCTGTTTTTTCCATCGCAAGTGTGATGAAAAACGTCGCATGGAACGCAAGTACTAGGTAATTACACTGTCGGCTCCCTTATCTTACCTTATTATAATACCACCGTGCCATGTGTGGGGTTTTTTCCTCTGCAAGAATAAAAACTACCGAATAAAAAGTTACGGAACTCTGCAAACAGCGGAGTGAGGCCAATAAATGTATGCCTCGCCGTGTACATAAACAATTTCACGCACACATGTACAACGAAACGACCTATATGCCTCGACTTTTCTTTCCTTTGCACTACCGCCGATCCTTTTTACCGACACCTTACGTCATTATGTCAGAATGGCTAAGGGCTAACATGCACACCGCGAGAAAATTTTGTCGTGTCTTTATGTCGTGCGAAAACGAGACAAACTTATACAGATTCGTAGCCATGTCCTGTTTTTAAGAATCGAGAAAATTTTCTCGTGGTGCGCATGCTAGCCCTGCAGGAGACTGTTGTTATATCATGATTGTGATAACGTTATTTTTGTAATCTTGGTGTACTTAGTTTCAATTGTCATGGCAATACGCCGCAGGCAGCCCACGCCCACATGTTTAGAAAACCGTCCTCATTTCGCTGCTTGTTAATAGTCAACTGCTGGATGTAAGCCTACACTCGAAGGCACACCATACTGGCCCAGGCTGGCGGGTTAGTGGATACACATACGCTATCGAATTCCTTCTCCGGACGTATGGAAGAGGCCGGAGGCTACCTCACGACAACCTTCACCGAAAAGCCAGTGATTGAAACTCTGTAAATAAAGTCCTTGACTTCACTCCAAACTTCTATGAATTCGCGACTTCAGGGTTTCCAAGTCGAGCGGTCTCCATAATAAGCTACCTTGGCTTATCACTAAAAGTGTAATAGTATTTATATAAACTTTGCTATCACTATTCAATCTGCCCAGAACAAGTTACGTATTGAGAATTGTGTGTGACGCACTCAACAATCTCGAAGTTCCCGCGTTTCCCACACAAAAACAAATATCTTGATAACTCGAAGCCAATAAGCAATAAAATATCGGTGGCGGGCGCGGACAGACTACAGCCTCTAGCAGTATGTTTAGTTCAAAAGTATTGTCTTCTTTTTTCAAACTCAATTCGAAAGAAAATGACATAACATTTTTTTACTAAAATATGTTTTTAGTGTTTCAAGCATACGACTTCAAGATGGTAAAATGTGGTCACCGGCCACATGTCGTTTGGTGGTGTTGTGAGTTTGTTTTAGTGTGCGTTTATACGCGTGCTAACAGTTTTTTTTTTCCTTAATTATTGGCATCGCACGTTGTGCATTCTGCCAGTGTCAAGTTGATGAATTTGTAAGTTTTTATATTAAAATCAAGTCAAATATGTGATAAATCACATTTAGTCACACGAAATTAGTCAAAGTCGAGTCCAAGTCATGCCCTAGTAAAGTTATGGCGACTTTACTATGAGCTTCTACGGAATTTTGAAAACAACACGAAAAGACACGTTTCACCACATTATATCAATTGCCCACACTCGTGCATGTAATTCAACACTCAATGAATAAAACACCACCATTTTAAATCATTAATTCGCGAAGTAACACAAGTTTAAGAAAATAATAGAATGCATCGACATGATTTTTCCGCGTTCCCGCCAAAACTCCACAGTTTTTTTTAATTAGTGTAAAAGCTAGTGTGGCTTGCATGTTTACCTTGTCTCCCGCAAAATAATCGGCAACAATGATGTAGGCAGTTTATCGCTAGGCATCTCCAATGGTATAAGTATGTTCAAAAGACATACGAAAATACTAACATACACACATTACTTTTACTGCCAAAGTTCTCCCTGTTGTTGTAGTCTGGTAAAAAATAGCTTAATACCTTAGTAATTGAATAAAATTCTTTTCTGCTTATTGTATAAAGTTTTTATGCGCTCACCGGCTGATCGTAGATCGTGAAGACGAGGGAATCCTTTTGTTTCGCATAATGTTTTAGTTGCTAATTTACTTTGGCATAATGAGTGTATAATTTTTATAGACTTAACGATACTTAGTTTGTGCATATTAATTTGTTGGCATACTGTTTTGCAAGGCATAACGATATTTTCTTTATTAAAGGCGCCACGCGCCAGGCAAAGGGAGGGTTCCCTTCCCTATTAAGGAAGAGGCATTCGTTCAGCAGAGGACGTCTTCTGGCTGATGATGATTATGATGAATGATATTTTTGGATATTTTCCATAGGACTATTTTTGACTAAAAGTTATTCATATTTTTTGTTGTCTAAGAGTTATTTGAGTTTTGTGATCTCACTAAAATTAACAACTTCAACTTCCTTCTTTATCAACTTGGATAGTATACCGTGACAGTAGGTTATGGTGTGGCGGGCGTGGCCCTTGTAGTCGGGGGAACATGTTTATTGTACACATGAAAGTTATTTCACCCAACTTAAACAATACATTTTAAAAACTTACCTATTCCCGAAGTGCACCTGGCTCAATGATTTTTAATTATGAATATATTAGGCATACTTGGTATGCCTCGTATGCTTGGTATGAACATTATGACTTTATGTCGTTATGCGCTTATGACATTATTCAATAGAAAAGAATATGTCTGGTTACGGAGACTAGTTGTGGGAATAAAAATTATGGCTAAACATTTATGCGTAATTATTATTATGCTTGTAAAACATTAGGATAGGTAAAATTATGACACAATACATTAGGACATTTAATTTCATGCGAGCCAATAGTAAACTGAAAACGAGTGGGTCACGCCTACGCGATCCATACTGTTTGTATATAATGTAAGTGCATAAATATATGGTACTACGTAGGTTAGGATATTGTATCTATATAAGGAAATTATGCGTTTATATTTCTATGTAGTATATACAAAAATAAGAAGGTGAGTTATTATACTGGTGTTGGAGAGCAGCTGGTTGAAGCGAATGTTTCGAACCAGCCTTGGACATGCACGAATGTACTGACATTTAGTTTGTCAAAATAGGTCAAAGCGACTGTGAAACAAACTCAAATATTAACTTCGGAAGTGAGAACATATTTGTATAATATACCTTTACAAATAGGTGTACATACCATACTTGATAAATAACAGTAACGTATAGGTATACGAGGTTACGGGTACGGGTATTAAAAGCCGTCATTCCGGGCCATCGTAGTCATAATTCTGAACAACTTTTAACAACATCTCCGAAATTTCGAAAAAAAATGGATGGAACAGCAGATTTTTGCGTTTTACTTCTCCATTCGGTTTATTAATTCCGATACGCGTATATAAGCCCCATATAAATGTGTTACCTATATTATTAAGTAAGGTACCCCAGCATCAAATAAAATGTTCTGAAATTGCTAACTTAAACTTATTTGACGATTATGTAACACAAAACATAATAATACCGAAGATAATATAATACTACACTAGTAATTATAAGTACCTAAAAGCATATCTCGGTCTAAAAATAAATCACAATTTCATGCACCACTGCCAGTAGCCACGGTGCGGCGTGGGCAGAATCTCAAACTACCCACAAAACTCAAACTACGCAATACCTCTTTATTACAAAGCTGTAAGGTTCGAAATGGAAAGCATATTGCAAAACACTTATTTTATCGACTTTCGCACTTGTAACTTTACCAAAGCCCGGATTTTACCCAGCCCAACTTCGTCGAATTGGTGAAACGATGGAACTAAAAATGTTTTACGGATGGATTGTGTTTTATTCAGAAAATGCGATCGAGGCTCTTCATTCAACAGTAGAGACAAGTTTGTGACATGTACTTTACGGCTGCTATGGAAATAGTTTGCGGGTAACTTATTATCCGCGAAAAATGAAAAAGTTTATAGATTGATTCTGCATACTTTATATGTTGAGATAAGAGTAACTGTGCAATAGTTCAGTGTCGCCTAATACCTTATCAATCAATCTTAAACCTTTGCAACCATGTACGCGTTTGAACGCGTACATGGGTGCATTTTATTGACAAAGAGAGAAGCGGAGTTCAAAAATTCAAGAAATGATCAATCACATTAGCATAATAAGCCTTTTTTTATTGTCCACTGCTGAACTTAGCCCTACCCTTGAAATGCGAATGGACCATATTCACCACAGTGGTAGCCTAGTTGGGAAACCACTTGACTAGTAATCGTGAGGTCGTGGGTTCAAACACAGGCCCGTACCAATGATCTCTTTTGAGTTTATGTACTTTTCGGTGAACCTTTATATTTCCGGAGAAGAAATTAAATGGCTTATTCACATAAGCCATTGAATTTTAAGCCATTTTACCAACTCGCAACTTTTACCAACTGGGTCAGTGTGGTGAAAATTTGGACCGGCCAATTTTTACACAACACCGTTTCGCCCCGCCCGTCTTCGCTTAAGTGGAAAAGCACCTTAATATTTAAATACTTTACGTAGCAGAGCACTGCGCTGCCCGCTCTAAGATAGATGTAAAATGTTTAATCTCTTCCTACCTCGCAATTTCACTGGAAACTTTGTAACAATGTTTGCGGCTGAATAGGTAAGTGGTATTTAGGTGGTAAGTAAAGGGCAACAACAACAGCCAGACAACGTTAACTGCTGGAAGGAAGCCTGCCCCTAAACTAGTAGGGGTTGCCATAATCCCCACGGTTATGTAAAGGGCATATTCTATTAAATAATTCCTTCAAACATAGTTGTGGGCTTAGATTAAATATACGTCCAGATTCTCAGTACGCGTACCGTATCTGATTCCAATTCAAAGTGGCCTGTTTGGCTACTTCGTTCGACCGCACATGCCACACGACAAGAGACGTTTGCTGCGTAAGTACGTCACGAGTAAGCGAGTTTCTATTTCGAAAAATTACAGTTTGTGCTGTGAAATCGTGTAAAAATTACTCGACATTAAATAAAAAGTGTACAAACATGACATTTCATAAATAAGTACTCAATTTTCTGACGTATTTCTTCATAAAATGATTAAAACCGAAAATAGTATTATTGTGGCGCCTTAACTGCTTAGTGTTGCCAAGGGTGTGAATTAAAGTTTACCCATGTTTTTTATATCTAATGCGAAAATGAGAGGTCACAATAGAGTATCATTAAAATGCACCGTCGTTGTTTGTATGTGTGTTAGTATGCCAAAGACATGATCTTCACAAACTGAACAGATTTTCCGCGAGATGTAAAAATATTCGACATTAGAATACCTGTAGTTGGAATCACTCATTGCGAATGAAACACGGAAGTGGTGGTATGCACTCGAAAACAATGATCCGAGCTCAGGAGAGCTCACGACAAACTGATTTGACCTGAGCAAAAATCATTTAATGCGCGGGACATGCCGCCAACTTTTGGCAGCACTTGCGGCTCCTTTAGGCGGCTTATTACAAAGGAAAAGCAGTGCATGTGACGGAAGGAACTGAAGATGTATTTTTAGTTTTTTTGTGAACATACATAAAAAAACTACTCCTTAATAACCTCCTCCTTTTTTGAAGTCGGTTAAAAAGGGCGACAATGATTGTAAATTAGTTATATTTTATTTTCTCTTTCTTATTTTTTTTTAATTATACTTGCAATAATGTAGGGTGATCCCTAAAAAGTCTTCAGAGTTATTTAAAATGAATGTTTGCATATTTATTTTTTATAATAAAAAAACGTTATTATTTATAGCTTACATTCCATGTATATTCCTTACGAAAGTTCCTAGCCGAAAATTCCCACATATTTTAGGGTAACCTCTTTGCACTGGTATTACACGCGTCATGCACACAAACGTAAGCGCGGTAAGTAATACACTCGCGATGGGCGGAGCTAACTCACACGCGTAGAAATAAGGCTTCTTATTGAGCGCTGTGCTTTGTATTTGAATTATACTTCTGGACCTATATTTATTCAAAGGTTGTGGGTATTTGAAGTTTGGGACCTCGGTATATCTTAAAAATGCATCCCGAACCACCAGATGACTGGCAGCAGCGCCCTTTCGGTTAACGGTGGTAAGCATTCTGCGATTCCCAAGCCGCCTGCCAAGCGTGGGGATTATGGCAACCCTTCCATATTAAGGTAGAAACCGCATTCAGCAGTGGATGTCTTCTAGCCGATGATGTATGATGTGAAAGTTTAACAGGTATTATTAAATTCAAATATTTGAAAACTTGCCACTTTTACAATAACGCTACACCTATTTATACGAGTGGCAATGGCTTTCTCTATTTTGTTGACTTGTAAGTTTTATTCTAATACATAAGAGAAGTACAAGTATGTAAAACATAATAAGGTATTATTACACGATTGCCCATAAAACGGAGTGTTATGTTTTTAGTTTACCCTTGTAAGTGACTACGTAAATAGTCTATTATTACCTTCAGAAATGGCTAGTAGACGTTTTATTTTAATAACCGACCTGCTTAAGTACGTACCTACTAAATATCAAAATTTTTATTCCATACAGTACAGAAAAGTGCTTTAAAAAATAACGTGGCCCCATTTTGGGCGCCAAAATTATCCCAGAGTTCTTTTAAAAAATTATGTAGTAGCCATATTTTCGGTAAATATGGACGGCAAAATAGTTAAATGGAAGTTTTAATAGCCCAAAACTACAAGCTGCTTGGCAAATTTTATGACAATATAGTTAATCAATATACTACAACTACCTTGGACAGATTGTTCAGTTAGATAGGTCCAAAATCGACAAAGAGGTCGCCCGAAGAATCCAACTCGGATGGGCAGCGTTCGGGAAATTGCGTAATATCTTCTCGTCCAAAATCCCGCAGTGTCTGAAGACAAGGGTATACGACCAGTGTGTGTTGCCAGTGATGACATATGGAACTGAAACGTGGTCTTTATCTGCTGGCCTTTTGGAGAAACTCAGAGTCACACAACGGGCAATGGAGAAAGCTATGCTCGGAGTTACTTTGCGCGATAAAATCCGGAACGTGGATATTCGCCAAAGAAAAAGTCACCGACATAGCTCGCAGGGTTTGCAAGTTGAAGTGGAATGGGCAGGCTACATCGCTCGACGAACTGATAACCGATGGGGAGGTTCTTGAGTGGCGACCGCGAACCGGAAGACGCAGCGTAGGAAGGCCTCCCACTAGGTGGACCGACGACATTGTAAAAGTCGCGGGCGACCGGTGGATGCAAATGGCAGGTTGTCGTACAGTGTGGCGGTCTAAGGGAGAGGCCTACGTTCAGCAGTGGACGATGATGAATATACTACATAGAGAAAGGTTTTTTTTAAGTATGTCAACTAATTAGGTCAATTTTATTTAAATTAAATCTAAAAGATATTATGTCATATTATAACCCCTCGCCCGACCGTGCCCATTTAAGACTAGCCACGTTCCCCCGCTGTATAACGAGGTAAATTTGTTGCCAGACATACTCCCCAGACTATAAGACTCCCACATTACTAGCGTAATAATTACTTTGTTATCGCAAAGTCAGATTTCGAAATGAAAGATTAATTTCAACTAAATGTTGATTTAGAATTCATAAATGTTAAAACCACCGCATACAAACATCGTAGTGAGAGTGAAACATAGAGAGACACAATTTCAAAAATGTGATTCAAAATCTTTGAGACCTATGTAATTATTGCTGTTAGTTAGTTACTTTGTTACTGGTTGGAAAAAAATATGTTGTCACCTTTCCTCAGCACTATAAAGTAATTTATAGTTTTAAAACTTTTGGTAGGTACCCTTGAAAACAAAGACTTGATCTAAAAGGCAAAAGTGTTTTTTCATTGTGTGTATAGCCACAAAATAGGTACAGAGTCAATCACATGTATGTACTTCACTTTTCATACCTACTCTCGGCGGTCGCGCTAGGGTTGTCGACGTTGGCGGCGGCGGCGACTGCGCGGGCGGCTGGCTCGCCGAGCAGTTCCTATCATAACTGTTTATAATGAGGAAGATGGGCGTATTTTTTTATCATCCTTAAGTAAATACAAACAAACATACATACATAGACTGCATAAACCATACCCCTACATTTTGGCTTCGCCGTTAGTCGGGTAAAAAATAACTTTACAAGATTCGGCATAACTTTTTCGCAGTTATTATTATTATAATTCGATGAATGTTTTTTTGACAACAACAAAATGCGATTTATTAACATTTATATCTTCCGCATTAGAGTCTTGAGCACAAAGCTTACACAGCTTATACTACAATAAAATATACACCTAATATAAAACGCTTTTTCCCCGCGGGGCCGGGAACCGCCGGGGTGCTTATCTACCTACCTAACTGTTCTGTGTTACGTTAAAACGAACTATCGAAATACAAGCAAATAACTATTTACCTCTCTGAAGCCACTGGTAGCGTAAAGAACTATTATTCACCGTTTAATGTTGAATTTAAACAACCGTCCACTGAATACTTATAATAACTATTACCAAAACGGACCAAACCCTTTTTTTTTGTTGCTCCGTTTTTGCACAATAAACTTGATAGACGCGTGTCTCAAGCGGACGGCACTCGGTGCTCGCACTGGTTCCAACCGGTCCGAGACATCGTGTCCGTGAGAGGTGTCTATGTGTGCGTTGCTCGAGCGCACTTTGTACGTGATTGTCTTCTGTACCTATCTGTTTTGTGGTATAGCCCTGGTATAAGAATGCAAATATGCATTCTTCACCACAGTCGTAACCCATCTGTAGCGACTATGGCAGGCAGCAAGCCTTGAGTTGTACTTCGACTCTTTTATATTCACTATCGATGTAGACTCATTAGTCGTAATGGCTACCGGAACAAGCCGAGAATCACCACATACACGAAGCGTGATAAACTATGGTCGACGAAATTCATTCATGCTGCATTTCCCCGAATTTCTGCCTCACTTTGAATTATGTAGCGTTGCCGAGTATCATTTGTTTATAGAGATTTACTACGTGTTGCAGAATTTAATTAATGAAGGTTCACGCTTCGTCAGTTTTCAGCGATTCCGATTTTCTCCCACTAACTAAGTCCTCATTGCAAAATGCTTATCTTAGATGTTTTGAAAATAATATAATGTAATGTTGTGTTTTCGTAATGTTTCAGGATTTGACTTTGAGAGCATAATATAATTCGAGTTAAGGCTACAAATCCTAAGCACATACCGTGAGTATACGATGTGATCAATTACATTTAAGAAAACTGACGTTGAACTCAAAGATTTTGTCCTAAGACTTTTATGGCGCCCAACGTGTGACACTCTATCACATGTTGGGCGCCAAATTGGGTGAACTAAATAATATATATATTTTACATCTAAGATTGTCACAAATTGTTATCACAGTTATACATTATAATAAAAAGTACAGGCAGTTTATATTTAAGCAAGATTCGTAACTCGGAATATCCGGAATTCCCTTGCCACTTGTGTAGTTAATCCCCATAATGACACAGTGTAGATGGTGTTAATGTTGCTATCTAATTTTAAGACGATTTTTTAACATTGATGGTTTTTAGGACTTAATTTATTACTGAATATCGCGGCTTTGATTTTGCAGGTACTCTAAATGATTTAAAGTGGTAAATTTTGAGAGCAGCCCGAATTTCTTCCGTACACGGACGAAGTCACGGGCGACCCCTAGTCCTGTATAAGGGTAAAATGTTTGCTTCAAAAACCACCGGTGACATGGCGTTGCCCGTGTTAAGAATTCCACTTATTAGACTTTAAATTTGATGTACCCAAAACACAGTCAGTCAGCTGCGCAACTTTTTGCTTTAAACAAATAAATTCAAAATCCATTTGCCATTCAGAACGGTATTCATATTATTTCTAGTGACTGAACTTAGATTATTACACAAAGAGCTAGTGGGTAGAACGTCAGCTAAGTTGTAAATCCAATTTAAGTTTAGGTCAACTTGGTCAAAAGGTATGACGAGAAAACGTCGCGCGTCAGAGAGAACTCAAAGGACGGCGTTGCCACAATCGCGTCTAAGTTTTTGTTAATGCAGCTGTAGTCTAAGTGGACACAAGCTGGCTGTATTTTGTACTAATTGTTTTGTATTGTTTCAGACTATTGGTATTCTAAGATATGCTTAGTATTTTATATTGTGCGCGTGCCTCACCCACCACCCCGCGGTGCTGGAGGTGCTGCTGCTGTGCGCGCCGGACGAGGCGGTCACCAGGAGACGCAGGTTCCCTATCTTCAGCGTGCCTACTTGTAGGACGAACTTGCTGAAGTTTGC
Organism: Erannis defoliaria; assembly: GCA_905404285.2. NCBI lineage: Eukaryota > Metazoa > Arthropoda > Insecta > Lepidoptera > Geometridae > Erannis > Erannis defoliaria. The sequence goes on along the minus strand of FR990091.1, from coordinate 8,211,200 downwards.
CCCCATGTCTCGCGCTATTACGTTACTGAACAAGATTGCTGAATCTCACGATATTTTTCTCTGTGGACTGGCAGAATTCACGGAAGCGGCTCACAGAGTTAGTGTTTTTTTTAAATATTATATAATTAAGTATATAATGTACTTAATAATTAATAATAATATATTTGTGTGTGTTGCCAGTGATGACATTTGGAACTGAAACGTGGTCTTTAACTGCTGGCCTGTTGGAGAAACTTAGAGTCACGCAACGGGCAATGGAGAGAGCCATGCTCGGAGTTACTTTGCGCGATAGAATCCGGAACGTGGATATTCGCCAAAGAACCAAAGTTAACCGACATAGCTCGCAAGGTTTGCAAGTTGAAGTGGCAATGGGCAGGCCACATCGCTCGAAGAACTGACAACCGATGGGGAAGAAAGGTTCTTGAGTGGCAACCGCGAACCGGAAGACGCAGCGTAGGAAGGCCTCCCACTAGGTGAACCGATGACATTGTAAAAGTCGCGGGCAACCGGTGGATGCAAATGGCAGGTTGTCGTACAGTGTGGCGGTCTAAGGGGGAGGCCTTCGTTCATCAGTGGACGTCTCCGGGCTGATGATGATGATGATGAATAATATATTTTTAGTGTAGCATCGATTTGGATGAACTGTTACGGTGTTACAACTGTTTTTAGTAAATAAATAAATATTTAGTACTTATTTTGTATTTACTGGTAAAACTCTACTGCAGAGTCCGCCTGGGGAAGTTTTTTTTATAATAAGAACTAGAAAGCTTTTTATTCCGGATTATTATTTATGTGTGAAAACCAGCAAATGGCAGACCAACTACGTTTTATTAGAACAACAAAGCAGGTCAATCGCTGCTTATTAAACCACTTTCATTATCGTAGAAACTTTACTTCATTGACGAACGGCATTGGTTTGCGGTTGTACTGTCCAACCAACTTATCTATGGATTTTGTGGGGGAACCACGATCGCATGCCCTGAACAAAAGTAGCTGCCAGCCGTTAAACATTTTTATTTCAATCATTTGACTAACTTTACATTTAAGTTGGTCGCTATGTACTGAGCTCGCTTCAGCTCGGAAAGTTTGCAATAAGTACTTTGTTATTTAATTTTAACCTGTTTTGTGTAACTTTATTGTTCGTCAAATCTTTTTGCTTATAACTAAGGAAGTTCAAGGATCTTTTTTTTTCTTAGTTATTGGCATCGCACGTTGTGCATTCTGCCAGTGTCACGTTAATGAATTTTCAAGTTTTTTACTAAAACCAAGTCAAATATGTCATGAAATCAGTCAGTCACACGAAATTCTCGAAATTCACGAATAGTCGAGTCCAAGTCATGCCCTAGTAAAATTGTGGCGACTTTACTATGAGCTTCTACGGAGATTTGGAAACAACACGAAAAGACATGCTCCACCACATTATATCACTTGCCCACACTCGTGCACGTAATTCAACACTCAATGAATAAAACACCACCATTTTTAATCATTAATTCGCGAAAAAACACTAGTTTAAGAAAATAATAGAATGCAACGACATGATTTTTCCGTGTTCCCGCCAAAACTCAATAGATACTTATAAGCTTAATATTATGTGTGGCATAACCAAATAGTTCCATTCTTACTTCTTTCTACTTATTTGCCAGTAACTATTAATCAAATAAGTCCGGTTCCGCACAAAGGGTTAATATATCTTATTTGGAACGAGATTGGACGTTGATAAATATATCCCAGGACGTCTGTTTTGTATGTTATTCGTTTTCCGTCCATTTTTCTTTACCCTTAATGTTTTACCCGAAATGGGTTTTCAGGGAACTGACAGCTATATTATTTCAAAAATAAAAAAAAATAAAAAAATTGGGGGACATTTATTACACACAGCGCCATCTAGCCCCATACTAAGCAAAGCTTGTATCATGGAAACCAGATAGCTGATAGAATCCTTATATACATATTTTTTTCATAAATACATACTTATAATACATACTACATCCATGTATTATATTATATAGCTACCTATAGGTACCTCACATCACATCAACAGCCGGAAGACGTCCACTGCTGGACGAAGGCCTCTCCCTTAAAGGGAGGTGTTCCATAATCTCCACGCTTGGCAGGCGGCTTGGGGATCGCAGAACGCTCACCACCGTTAACTGAGAGGACGCTGCTGCCCGTCCTCCGTTGGTTCTGGATGCAGTTTTAGGACATACCCAGGTCCACAGTATAGGTATAGGTACCTATTTGATACGAAACACTACTACCTACATTTTCATTGATTTACCAAGCGAAGCGAAGGTAATGTATTTTTGTTTTTTTAGTTCGACGATAACTTGCGAAACAAACTTTTTGAAATTTTTATGCAAGTAGTTCGTGTAAATACAATAAGGTTCGAATAAGCAAATTTTTCTTCCACGTCCACACATCGCCACATCGGCCACATCGCTCGAAGAACTGACAATCGATACAAGGAAGGTTCTCGAGTGGCGACCGCGAACCGGAAGACGCAGCGTAGGAAGGCCTCCCACTATATATATATAGGTGGACCGACGACATTGTAAAAGTCGCGGGCAAACGGTGGATGCAAATGGCAGGTTGTCGTACAGTGTGGCGGTCTAAGGGGGAGGCCTTCGTTCAGCAGTGGACGTCTCCGGGCTGATGATGATGATGACTAATTTCTGCAGGCTGGCTCTCGCCGCGTGTGACGTCATCATACAATTCGCACAATTTGTCGTACGCTGGCCTTGTACGGTTCACTACGAACCGTTAACTTGACCGTGATTCACTACTACTTCGTTTCAATATTCCAAGGTCATATTTGCTTATTTTTTTACAGATTTGTCAATCAGCAAATAAAGCCAATCATAGCTGAATATTTTAATTTTTTAATTCGCAAGAACCGTCATACTAAGTCTCGTAGATTGACTGGGCTAACTGTCGTACTTTTAAAAAGGGTTCTTAATTCAATCCTGACAAAAGCTGGAGCAAGCAAAAATGTTGATATTTGATAGGTATTTTTTAAATAAATCAGTGCCTGTCTAGTTAACGAAGGATAAGGGCCGTTATTGGAGAATTTTGAGGTAGAATTAATGACATTATGAGAGACGTGAAGTATGTTAATGTTAAGTTATTAGACAGTACGTAAAGTTACGTAAATTCAGATTATTTTAGTTTTGGTGAACGAAGTACCTTTTCATGATTATCATCATCATCCTGCAACAAGGTGTGAAGGAATATTTTTACGTGCCTACGGGCTAAAGTGGCCAGTCTAGCACTTTATGCACGTATGTATTATATTTTTAGACTGGGAATACTCAAAAAGACAATTCAAATAGACGCGTAGGAAACCAAACCACTTCACATCGTAATAAGATCTATTTCAAAATGTTACAAAATGGCATTTCGAGCGTTTTGCTTCAAAATGCACGAACAATTATTGGCATTAAGGATCGACAAGTTGACGGCACGAACTCATCGGTGGGCGTGGCTAAAAAGCATGCTGTCTTCATCAAACAAACTGTGGGAAAGGGAGAAAGAAAGATAAATGAGAGCGCAATTTTTTTTTGTAGACCTTTGGCTGCAGTAACTTGGTTGAATAAACTCTGAGTTAATTTATTCCAACTTAAGTTATTTGAAATGTTTATGGACTAAACTATGCCGCTTGATAAATTATTTTATAGTTTTCGTATTCTTTATGTTATTTATTTACGTCCAATGTGGCGTTAAAATTGAGCTAAAATACAAGATGTTTCCTGGCTCATAACTTTCATGTTTATTAACTTTTTACTTTCGTAATAATTTACAATCCTAGATAATGAAGAGATTAATCGATAGAATACTTAGTCTTGGACCTACAAAATTACATAGTGCAGTAGTAATACTACCGCGTTTCTATGGAGAAGTGACCAACTTGTCTACTCTTAAGTCTTATGTAGTGACAATACGATTATGTGTGAAACTGGCGACAGCGGTTTCTCATACAATGAGCTATTTTCCAAACACGATAAAAAAAGTCATTTTCTTCAAGTCGATAGATAGCGCAGACTATACGTGCCAGCATAGACATACATAGTAAATAGACAATAGACAATATTTAAATCATTGCGCGCCAGTAAAAAGCAGCATTTTTTTTTGATATGTGGCACAAGAAATGCAATAGGTAAATAACTTAACAATGATAGTCACGTCTGGTGTGCGCAAAGCCAGAGCCATCAACAATGAGCTTCATTTATTTTAATTGCATGTCAGAAAATATCCCATTGCTTTACAATATACATTTTTTTCTTTTGACAGCCGATCTCACCTAAGAAGTAGGGCTTACGCTTTTCTGTGATATAGACGGAGACAGATATAATAGGGAATATTCTTTTTTTATTGACTCACTAAAAAGCTGACTCGCAACAAAACAACACATTGAAAATAAAATTAAAATATGTGCACAAATAACGAAGTTATAAACATTTTAGTTTCATATTAAACATCCCTGTTTATAGTGCCCTCCCGGGCACTATAGCAGCTTACACGTCTACGATTCCAAACAAATTCTATACTAGCACCTGTTTTGCTAGAAAGGGATAGGTGATTCCCAAACACTTTGAACATTTACAGCCTTACCTAAAATAATCTCGATTCGATCTCGATTCACTGCTAAAAACTTCACTGTCTTGCTCTTGCATGTTACATTTCACGTCAGAGAGAAGATGGCAGAGCATCTTAAGCAGTGACTAACGGTTGAAAAGTTTTTTTAAGTAAGGCCGTTATATTTCAGAACTTTACCAGCCTATTTCAATTATTTTTTCGATGTAAGTAAGCATCATATTCAGTTAAACTCTCCAGTTAGCCTATTATTTTTAATAATTGGAACTCATGCATCTTCCCTATTACTGAGGTATTAGCTTAAGCGTAGCACAGAATCTCTTCTATATGAAAACGAGTCACTGTTTTCCTGTACATTGCCCTATCCGGCCTAACAGGGCTTCGATAAAACGGTATTTTCTGAACATGAATATCAAGCCAACCTGTCATAATTTATGTCTATTACCTACACGCTGGGACATGAAGGTGACAGATATTAAGTTGTCTCAAGTAGAGGTGACATTGAAAAGCTTAGGAGTCGTAAGGACTGTCCGTTTATCACTTTAAATATCGTACCTTGTTTGTAGGACGAACTAATAGGCATGATGACTACAATTTTTTTATTACCTCATAAAAAAGCTGATCTTTAATAAAGCATATCAACGAAAACAAAATTTAAAATAATCCAAAAATAAATAAGTTCTAAGTATTTTAATTTCAAGCTAGACAGAGAGCGCGCTATACTGAGCTATGACGTCAAGCCTCAGGCGCGGCATACAAATGCTATACTAACACATGCTTTGCGAGAAAGGGATAGAGCATCCCCTCTCTATCCCCACCTAAAACTTTAAACGCTCATATCTCAGAGATTTATCAGCCAAAACAAGTTTTTTTTTCAGTATGTGTAATGTATTTAGATAAATTCATCACTAAGCCTGTTATTTGTCATACATTTTACATTAGGCCACAAGCCTATTGTCATTGTAAAATACATTTTAAGTACAACTGTCACAGTGTGTCCAAACTTACGGTATTTGTTACATCGTATATTGCCTGAGTCAATACGCGTGTGGCCTAATGTTTAATTTATGACAAATAACAGGCTTAGTGATGAATATAACTAAATACATTACACACACTGAAAAAATAAATTGTATTGGCTGATAAATCTCTGAGATATGAGCGTTTAAAGTTTTAGGTGGGGATAGAGAGGGGATGCTCTATCCCTTTCACGCAAAGCTCGTGTTAGTATAGCATTTGTATGCCGCGCCTGAGGCTTGACGTCATAGCTCAGTATAGCGCGCTCTCTGTCTAGCATGAAATTAAAATACTTAGAACTTATTTATTTTTGAATTGTTTTAAATTTTGTTTTCGTTGATAGGCTCTATTGATGATCAGCTTTTTTATGAGGTAATAAAAAAATTGTAGTCATCATGCCTATTGCCTATAGTTAGTTATTTACAACAGACTTCAAAAAGGAGGTTCTCAATTCGACTGTATGTATTTTTTATGTAATCATTTTTTATTTTATTATTGCAAATAGTACTTTTGTATAGTTCTATTATTATTTACGGGATATTTTGAACTGTTTAACAACCACCGCAATCTTCAGTCTTCCCGTGAACATGGTGCATGCAACTGCGCCGAAATATCGGGAGCTCATTTCACAACATAATCACGGTAAATATCCCGTATATAATAATAGAACTATAGTGAACAACCTAGTTTAAAACAGTGTTTTAGTACTTTTGTATCTTAAAAAATATTATACAGGATATTAGTTTGAACACCGTTATCCTTCTAGGATATCATTGTACTCATCATTATGAACAACTTTTACTATGGGGCCAAACCTGAAATCACGAATTACTACAACTTACTACTAACTTCTGGTGTATGCATTTTTGTATTGCTTAAATAAAGTTTTTATTATTATTTATTATTTATTTATTACGAAAAAAACAGCTGTTCCATACAAAAAGGTTCATCGATCTTGGACAAAATGTATGGAACAGCTGTTTTTTTTCGTGATTTCAGGGTTGGCCCCATAGTAGAAGTTGTTCATAATGATGAGTACAATGATATCCTAGAAGGATAACGGTGTTCAAACTAACACCCGGTATAATAATATCGGAAATATTACAGGTCCATAGTAGTTCAAAATTTAAATCAATGTCACATGTGTGTCTCTTTCATTGCGAAAGACAAAAACATAAAAAAATAAACCATCCCAGTAATATTATAAACTATCTGCGCCCCGCAGATTCATCCGCGATTCCTGGAATTAAAAGTAGCCTATGTTTTATTCAAAGGTTTAAGGTACCTCTATACCAAATTTCATCCAAATCTGTTCAGCCGTTTCAGCATGAAAAACAAACATACACACACCAACAAACTTTCGCATTTATAATTTACAATAGACAATCATTTATTTGTGGCAAAGAGTAAATAAAAACTGATAACAATAAGACAACGGTTAAAAACACAAACCGCTGAAATATTACTGCAACAAAACGAACCCAACTCAGCATACCGATACAACTCACGGTACCGGTATTGATATAGGTATTATAGTAGGATAGTAGTGTGACGTGCAAGTTAGTGTGCTCGTCATAGACATACATAGTAGGGACGGGTTGGACGCAATTTTGAAATGTCGCCCATGCGTCGGTGTCAAAGAAACGCATTGACCCCGATTCCGGCACAGTCTGCGACGCACGTCCAACGTGATTACTTGAGTGCAAAATGCCAAACTGTGTGGTGAAGGGTTGTACGAATTACATTCCAAAGTGCAGTAAAAAAAAGGTGGCGTTTCTTATGACCGGCATACAATATAAAGTCAGTTTAAACTAACCTTGCTTTTACACTAAAACTAAAATTTTTGGTAATAGGTAAGTCGTTTCTAGTTTCGTACAGTTTGCGCTTCTCCTATCACGCCTTACTTGGCGCTAAACGTAGTGACCGCGAAATCCGAGAGATGGCGTTGACCTTTTGTTAAAGAGAATAATAATTGATCTTACGATTTCTTAACTCAGGCGTATCTAGACATAGATATCTTGTAGTGTTTGTGTATGTTTTGTATCAACAGAACGATAATAAGATTTCATTTTCGACTTAGATATACAATGTGTAGCAAAAATATTAAACAATACTGAACGGTATGTACGTATTCATCATTATGAAAAACTTTTACTATGGGGCCAACCTTGAAAACGCGAAGTAAAATCTGCTATTCCATAGACTTTGCGATGTCAAGGTTGCGTAGTAAAAGTTGTTCAGAGTGAAGGATACATATTACATAACCTTAACGTATTTGATTATATACCTGTCTAGAAGGAGAAATGTAAACATATGACACGCAAAAAACGGCCCAAGTTGCGCTGTCAATAAATGTCAATGAGCATAGCAACGCTTGTGATTCAAGTGACACTGACGTAGTGGATATAAGCTTATCTACCAAGCATAGTAAATATGTTTTTGGCCGTTTTAGTTCGGCTTATTCAATAGACAATAGACAATAGACAGTAGTTTATTCGGTTTAGACGGTATCTAGACAGGCATATAATCAAAGCATTTAGTATTGTTCAACCGTTTTGTTACAAATTAAGACTGAAACGACTACTTTGTACGTCTAAAACAATTACTGCGGAATTGTCGCCGCGAATCAATCCTCTGGACTCGAAACTTTACTTACCTGTAGGTAAAACCAGGCTTCATCCTATTTATCTCATTCCCATGTACCTGAAGTGCTTATCCCTAAAAAATAAACAAAACCCAAAAAGCAGCCCTAATATCGGCCATTAAGGGTCAGATAGACCTTAACGTTAGGGCGTATATAAACGTCACGCGCGGTTAACATAATAATGTTTGCGGACGGCGAGGGAGTGGCGTAAACCGAAACGCTTATAGCTTCATCACGCCGCGTGCCAGGTTTCGTATAGCATTATGCAATTTCTATTTTTGTACGGTTAATCTCCTTCTTACCTCCTGGAGGATTATGGCGTCGCACTTTGTGAATTTGCCAGTGTCAAGTATTTATATGGTGTGTAGTGGTAGGACTCTACTGCAGAGTCCCGCAGGGAAGACAAGGGTTTTTAACCAGTGTGTGTTGCCAGTGATGACACATGGAAATGAAATGTGGTCTTTAAATGCTGGCCCATTGGAGAAACTCAGAGTCACGCAACGGGCAATTGAGAGAGCGATGCTCAGAGTTACAATGCGCGATAAAATCCGGAACGAGGATATTCGTTAAAGAACCAGAATCACTGACATAGCTCGCAATGTTTGCAAGTTGAAGTGGCAATGGGCAGGCCACGTTGCTCGAAGAACTGACAACCGATGGGGAAGAAAGGTTCTTGAGTGGCGACCGCGAACCGGAAGACACAGCGTAGGCGCGGCCTCCCACTATATATATATATATATATAGGTGAACCGACGACATTGTAAAAGTCGCGGGCAACCGGTGGATGCAAATGGCAGGTTGTCGTGCAGTGAGGTGGTCTAAGGTAAGGTAAGGCCTTCGTTCAGCTGTGGACGTCTCCGGGCTGATGATGATTTTTGTTTTTTTTTAAGCATAGTTCAAAGTAAATTCTATTCTTTATTTAATTTAAACACGTAATTTACAGACAGGTCCAAATCATTACATGTTGTAACTAAGATGAGCGAGGAGTATAGCACTGAATCTGCCCAGCTTATCGAAGAAGATATCAAGTTCGGGTCGTTGAGAGAGTATGGAATTCATAAGTTGTATGAACCGCGGTGTGGGTGCGTTGTACGCGTGGACAGTGTGCAGCCCTGGCGGCAGCGCCAGCAGGCGGCGGCGACGGCGCGGCCCGCGCTCGGGGTCGAAGCCGCGCTGGTGCTCGTATGGCACCAGGAGCCACACTTCGCTTAACGCAGTCGGGTTATTCACTTTGTTGTGAAGTAACAGATAGTAATGAAGAATTACTTGCATCTACCGAAAGGTAAAGGCTCACCCGAATAGTGGTAGGTATTATATTAGGGCGATTTTCTAATTATCTGATAATATCTGATAATAGACAAGTAATGGAATTTTTCTGTTTATACTCAAATTTTTCTGCTACGCTGCTACGAATAATTGTACTACAAGCTTCGATGCTACGAATTCAAGCTACGACGCTCACTTTGCGCTACGAGAAATTCGATGATTTTCATTCACAGGTTTCATTAGCCCAGAGTACCTTGGTTACTGTAGTCAATCAGTTTGCCAGTTATTCAAGCGCCAAGCAGTAGTGTGCAAGCATTACTGTGTTCCGGTTTGAAGGGCAATGTCACTAGAGAAATTACCGGGTATGAAGAGATTTAACATCTAATATCTCAGGGTGACGAGCGCAGTGCAGTGTGGCGCAGGATTGTATTCGCAAGTTCACAATTCTGGTACTGCTACTGTTAGTGGCAGGCGTGACGCTTACCACCAGGTGGACGTCTCGTTCGTCCCGTTCTTTGTAAGATGCTCGATTAGCATCTTACAAAGAAGAGCTGCCATCAATGTTATGATATTTTAACCGTATTATTTGTGAAGAGCGTAAAGATAAGATAGCCCGTCTCACTCCTTAATTCTCCCACCACCACCATCACCACCACCATTATCGCTTCTCATCTTTTGTCTCCTTATAGTAATTAAATTATAGGTGTTGCTGATTACAAAATAAATAATAATTCGTTCTTTCTATCTTTTCTTTTTCCTTTCTCAACGGATATTATGAGGATAAGTTGAACTAAGTCCCGCTCCATAAAGGCTTTAGATTAAAAGGATAAGTTGAACTAAGTTCCGCTTCATAAAGGCTTTAGATTAAAAGGATAAGTTGAACTAAGTTCCGCTTCATAAATGCTTTAGATTTAAAGGATAAGTTGATTGATTGATTGATTGATTGATTAACTCTTTATTGTTCACACCAAGAATTACACAGAAATAATTTAATAAACTTAAATATTGGAACAAGTGGCGGCCTTATTGCTAAAAGCAATCTCTTCCAGGCAACCTTTGAACTAAAGCCCGCTTCATAAAGGCTTTAGATTTCAAGGATAAGTTGAACTAAAACCCGCTTCATAAAGGCTTTAGATTTAAAGGATAAGTTGAACTAAGTACCGCTCCTTAAAGGCTTTAGATTTAAAGGATTACTTGAACTAAGTCCCGCTTAATATATGCTTTAGATTTAAAGGATAAGTTGAACTAAAACCCGCTTCATAAAGGCTTTAGATTTAAAGGATAAGTTGAACTAAGTCCCGCTTCATATATGCATTAGATTTAAAGGATAAGTGGAACTAAGTCCCGCTTCAAAAAAGCTTTAGATTTAAACGCGATGAGATGTAACATCTCAAAAATCAAATTTGATCTCAGTTTGCATTTGAGATTTATTTATTTCAGCGTAGCAATGCCGCCAGCATGCTGGGTACGCTGCCGACTGGTAGTGGGTTTGAGCATTTGGATCGTCTCTAGACTTTCATCGGTCTGGATACAATTCTTTTGTTTTTTTGTGTAGTAGGCTTGTAGTTTGTTATTTTAAACTAGACAACTAAAACTAGTTGTCATTCTTGTCATACTATCACACAAACATTTTGATTGGGAAAGATTATGGTGCCAGCGGTGGTCCAGATGTGGAAAAATAGTAGATTGTTTACCAAGGGAGGAAACAACAATTTTTAAGGGGAGAGTGTTTCTTTGAATCCAGAGCGTAGCGAAGTATTCTAGAGCAGAATCCTGAGCGTAGTGAAGGATTCTAGAGTAGAATCCTGAGCGCAGCGAGGGATTCAAAGTACTCGAGCTTAAAAATAGTGTTGATCCCGAGGTAGACACTCAACTTTTTATCATCCTCTATGAGAAAATAAGTAAGTGCAACTTATGAATATGAATAGTACGTACGTTTGTTTCATTCTCACTTCTCACTTTTTATTGAGGAAGATACACTGAGTTAAAATAAAACAAAGTAAAATTCGAATTTGTAAACGATTACCTACGAACGAAGGCGGAATGCATTTCGCGCGCCTTCCTTTTTCAAATAACGTTCAATATTCATACAATGTCAGTGGTTGATCTCTTTGGTGATTGGTACTTTTACTAACAATATCCACATTCCAAATTCAAAACAGGGCAGAAATAAGCTGTTTTTCGCGCAGAGGGCGGGAAAGAACATTGCTGCCCTCTGCGCGGAAAACAGCTCATGTCTGCCCTGTTTGCGAGGAACAAAGAAGGTATTTTTAAATAGATGTGATAAAAAACAGTTTTTTGTTAATACCTGCTCATGATGGGGGCGTTGTCGATAAGATAAAATCTACTGTGTAATGTACTGTGCCTCGTTTTAAGAAACAATGCAGCTGTTGACGGCCTGAAAATAGATATGTCGGTTAGATAGTTGTTTATATTTTATGTTGGACAGCACTTTAATTAGCAAGGCAAAATATTGCTGTACAAACCAGTATATGCAGATTCGCACTGTAATAAGAGTCATTAAAATAATATCCGCAAAAAAAACGAGATTGACAGTTGACTATGGCCGCGTCGACTATGCGCCCTCTAGCGGATATAAATGGCAATGTAAAGCCCCATTGAACCGAAGTCTTGCTCGTAGAGGTTTCGAGCGAAGTGCGACACGGGCCAAACCCCAGGCATTTAAGGTAAGCCGCCGAAAATCCACGTTCATTAACAAAACCCTCAAGGTTAACTGCGCGAAAATGCTACAACGAAATTTCTAACACCCTCATTTAACGTAGAATTAAACCATACTTCAAATAACTTTGCTACATTGTGGGTAAGCAAGATATTAATTTAGTCGGCAGCTGTTCATAGCTAAAACGTGGTAGTCTAGTGGAAAACCGCTCGAACCGTACATAATAGGGTAGATGACTGATGTTTATATCGTTGAAACCAATAGCTTTGATGAAGAATTTAAGTAAATATAGTATGTTTATTGAAAAATAATAATATCGGTTAATAATATTCTGATATATGAGCGTTTAAAGTTTTTGTTAGAGACAACTCTGTCCCTTTCTCACAAAACATAAAATTACGTCACGCCTTACTTGTCAGAATGTAATTTATATGGCGTACAGAGGAGTGACGTCACGATTTACTGTTTCTTCCTTCTGTCTAGCATGATATTAAAATGCTTATAAGTTGCTTATTTTTGATCAGATTTTCATTTTCGTTTCATTAATCAACTATATTTATGGGCCACATTTTAATAGGAAAAAAAACCAGTCATCTATTCTATTGTGACGTCGGGTTCAAATCGCTAGCCCGTACGAATGAGCTCCTTAGAGTGTACTACTGTACTAATGTCCAGTTTTTTTGATGAAAGAACAAGTAATATTTTTTAAAAAAACCGACTTCAAATGAATATGGAACCACCTAGGATGTATACGCTTACAAATAAAAAAAGAATTTTCAAAATAGGTCCCAATTTCTCCGTCAGAAATCGGTTAAAATACAATAAAAAAAATACATACCGTTGAACGTAGAACCTCCTCCTTTTTTAAAATCGGTAAAAAAATAGTGATAACCTACTTATGTGGATACAAGAAAAAAAACTGTGGCATATGTGAATCCACCAACCCGCATCCGGGCCAGTATGGTGGATATGGCTTAATAGAAAATGAATTACTGCTACAGAGCAAATTAAATGAACTTTTGAATTTTTAATAATTTTATTATTTGCTACCGGTTGTTCACTATTTTACATTTATTTTTTTATTTAGTAATTAAAACGGCTACAAGCCAATTACATTAATTAACAGTGTTACATGTTACAATCAAAATACTTAAAATAATTCCATTAGTAAAAGATAAAATGTCAAGTAGGTAGATATCATAAATTTACAATATAAAATATACAGATTCAATTAAAATAAAACAATAAAAATCTAAAAATAAAAACAAACAAAAAGTTAAAAATAACATAGTCATGCATTCTTCTCACAATATGCTAAACAAACCCGACATTAAACTCGACCACCCATCCTCAAACACATCGCATTCCCGATTGTCCTTCAAAAGAGCGTTGAGCGCAGCGAGAGTTCGCGGGATAGGAGAGTTAGAGTGAGCTACTGTGCGGCAATGAGGCTCGGCAAACTGCTTATGGTACCTGCAGCGATATTAGTTGTCAGGTACGTAGACTTTACACGTTTCTTTCGCTCCGTATCAGAAGAACTATCAGGGTAAATGACGATGCTATGTCATTGTTAGAAGCGTTTTTTTTGTTTCTTAATTTAGCTAGTAAATATATGTTTACTATTTTGTTTGGTTACTGACTGTCCTTGGCCTTTTATATAATGGACGTTTTCCCATTTTGGACGTTTTAGTAGAAAGTCGTTTTCCACTAAAGACGTTGTCACCACGTAGACGTTTTAACATCCCGACGCTGACGTTCTGCACACATTGTTGCATTGCAAAAACCTTATCATGTTTTTTGTTGCAAACCTTTGATTTGTGTTCTTCGACGCTCAGACGTATCCAGTGGCTTTTCCCCCATCAGTCGAAGGGGTTCTTCAGGCAAAGAAGTAAGAGAATCTAGAAACATTTTTGTTGTCATTTGCTTCGTATCTTCAGGAGTCCTTCCTCACTGAAGAACGCCGGTGGAACATAAGAACTTGTTAGATATGATGTGGCTTATCATTTTGTATGGGATATCACAATGTTTTACACGTCTTTTTATAAAACTTTCGTTTTAGAATAAATATATGTTTCCAAATTAACATTGTTTTTCGATCTTGTTTATATCTCGCTTGACAGCATGACGTTTGAGACGTTGACATTGACGTTTCGTAGAATCCTGTAGTTTTTTCATTGAGAACAGAATTCATTAGTGTCTTTCCACACGTTGCCAACGCGGACAGCGTATAACAGCCCTTTATTGATTTATCGATTCAGAACGAAAAGTTTTGTTTGTTTTTACGCCGGCAAGTCCTGGCAACATCCTTTTTAACTTTGGTTTTGGATGGCGTAAGCGGGCGAATAATCCGCTCCTGTGAATTAAATACCACACCGCAGTATACGTAGTAAGTTATTTTACTTGGTTTTCAACCCGATTCATTGCCCGCTGGAGATTGAAGCGAGGATTATCATTTTCACTGATTTCCACAGTACTTGGGATGCCTGTCGTGCATAGAATGATCGCATGTCGGCCGGCGATTCCTTGAGGCCCTAAGCGGTGGATTGGTAAGAAACCCATCTCGCCTTGTTTCCAAATCCACGTACCTAAATTATAATAGAATTAGAAGTAACGTCGTTGTCTCATTGTTGCAGATTCCGCCGCTTCTTTGTTTTTTGTGTTTGTAAAGCATCCATGTCTGCGAAATGACTCGTAGTCTACCATTTTGATTTCGACGTCGATACGTCGCAATAACAGTTAGAAGAATTTAGAAGCAGAAATATGTTTTGGTGAAGCTCAATTAATTAATATTAATGCTACGCGCATTTGGTATGTCAATTTTCCCTTAATTTTCTCACGTTGGTAAAGTGTCTACAACGAAAAAAGAACCTAGAATGTTTTTGGACTTTAACTAAAAATTATGTGATCAAGAATTGTAAATTTAACTTCAACGAGCAGAACTGGCCCTTCTGTCTCTATCCTTTGGTGTAACTTTAAAACTTAGAACTACAATATTAAAGGTTTAACTTATCTATACTTAACCTAGTACCTAAGTACTTAATTTTACATTGTTTATCAAATGTACTAACATAATAGAAATATCTTAAAGAATGTACCTATAACTAACAGAACCGTCATTGATGTACAATGATAAGAAATTGAAGAATATATTTTACAATACATAAGATTTGGACGCTATCTCCTAGTCTCATTTCCCAGCATTATCGTGCTGGTGGCGCCCTTGTTAGAATTAGTTATCTCGGATAGGTAGGTCTAACCCCATCTCACCCGCCAGAGGCCCCGCAGAGCGCACACAGAACCCACTACCCCTCGAGCTAGCCGTTCACCACACCGGTGACCCGGTAAGGTAGCAACATCGCCATTTACCCTGATAGTCCTTCTGATACGGAGCGGTTTCTTTGTCATTGTATGTTAATTTTGATGTAGACAGTAAAATAGTAGAGTATGCACCAAAGGGCGATGTGTCTTAAGACACGGGCGGCATATTGGACCCCCCTGAGCGTAACGAGGGGCTCTAGAGTCAATTCCCAAGCGAGGGAGTCTACAAACTTAACGTAAATATGTAGTCCTGAGTGAAGCGAGGGGTTTTTAACTGCCCCAGACGAAGATAGTAAAAATCCAGTCGCGCCTTTATATATCGTTTGTTCCGCCTACAATGGTCAGTTCGATGCTTGGAGGATCTAGCTCTCTCTCTCGTTCGATGTTCGAATAAACCCTCTTTACAACAGGAAATCAATGCTTAATGTACAATGTTCGTATCGATGCTAAGAGTTTTCATACGAATTTTA
Organism: Erannis defoliaria; assembly: GCA_905404285.2. Lineage (NCBI taxonomy): Eukaryota > Metazoa > Arthropoda > Insecta > Lepidoptera > Geometridae > Erannis > Erannis defoliaria. Next base: position 8,195,212 of record FR990091.1, on the reverse strand, counting down.
ACATTCTAAATTCAGATCACATTGGCATTTTCATGTACTTTATATCCCTTAGTATATCAAGTTACACAAAGCCTTGCTTTACGTTGAGGTTGCGTAATATGTAGGTAAGACATGGTGGAGCAGGTGGTTTGAAAAGTAAAATCTATCTAATAGTAATTACTTATATACAAACACAAACTAAACAGTCGTCTTCTTGCACCATAATTTCATTAAGAGCACAACACAATACACAATTAAGCGCAGCGGTGTATCTAAATCACTCCGCTGGTAAACGTTGGTGTTATTTTTACCCTCTCGTTAAGGAGAGTGGCAAAGCGAACGGTTTTTCGCGCTGTTGCCTCGCCTGTTGCTTGGTTATGTAAGACGAGAAACCAGACAAATGCTACATTATCAGCATGAAAATGTATTGATATGTTTTTGAAGAAAGAGTTTCTGCAAATTTCTTTGTATTGATATTGGTCCAATGTCAATATAAAGAAATATCATATTGTAGCAAAAAGATAATGTTATATTCCAACGTTTAATTTAGTAAAATCAATCATGTAATTCATACACGATTTGAATTTAGAACAATCTCAAAAAAATCTTTTGCACTCCTCTTGCTCAAAAAGTGCGTCATTATAGCATACCAGAGCGGGGCTAAACTAGTATGTCATGCTCCAGGGGCTAAAGTGTAATTCTGCTTTAGAGGCTAAAGTATCTTTTTTTAATTTTGTCGGTTACACCAATGAGACTAAAAAAACGAAAAAGTTTTTATTCTTACGTGGAATAATAATAAATAAAGACTCGACTTCTTCTGTTCAATTAAAAAAAAAGAACATTTAATTTTTGAAAATGGAACTAAAAGCGGCGATCTCTTTGGTAGAATGCGTGCATTGCGTTGCGGCTACAGAAGAAATTTAAAAAGATTGCATTGGCGCGAAATCTTTAGAATATCTCTAGTTAAAATTTTTATTGAGTGAACTTTTTTTTTTTTCACAATAATTAAAATGTCATTGTCTAGTGAGAATGGAGACCAATGATATCGTTCAATGTCGGATACCCTAATTTGCAGATGGAACATTTACTTACTCTATGGATGGGACAGAAAGGCATAGAGTAAGTAAATACTACCAGAAAGGAAAATAAATAATTTTCAATCTGTTGCCGTCAAAGTTAGAAAGCGTTCATTTTGGTATTTTGATTATTTTATTTTCTCGCATTCGTAGTGAAAAGTAGAGTGTAACACGTTATAACTGTTGAAATATTTAGTACCAACGTATTAGTTAGGTATACGTTTCGTATTTTTTTTATTACAATTGTTTTGACAGCCGTTCTACCTAAGAAGTAGGGCTTTTTTTCTTTCTTTGTTTTTGGCATCGCACGTTGAGCATTCTGCCAGTGTCAAGTTTAAGAATTTTCAAATTTATTTATTATAATCAAGTCAAATAAGTTATAAAATCACAGTAAGTCACACGAAATTAGTCATAGTCGAGTCCAAGTCATACCCTAGTAAAGTTGTGGCGACTTTACTATTAGATTCTATGGAGTTTTGAAAACAACACAAAAAGACATGTTTCACCACATTATATCACTTGCCCACACTCGTGCATGTAATTCAACACTCAATGAATAAAACACCACCATTTTTTATCATTAATTCGCGAAAAAACACAAGTTTAAGAAAATAATAGAATGCAACGACATGATTTTTCAATGGTCCCGCCAAAAAAACTTTCGCTTTTCTGTGATTTATTACTGTGCCTGTAACGTACTTCGTTTAGTTACTTTTAAAGCTCTGGTTAGCGCACCAAAGGTAAAGTATAACTTTAAGAACACGTCTTCTGCCTAATAACTCGTTACCATAATAACGAATACATTAAACACAGAATATATTTAAAACGGCAATTAAGTACTAATTACCAACATACAGCTGTTCTGCTAATTACAGCTATTTCTTTCTTTTTATCTCTGAATGAATTAAAGGAAAATATATTTGAAAACCGCGATAAATTTATAAGTATCGCGTTTAGCTGTTTGTGTTCAGAAAGATCTTGAAGAACATGTAGATAAAACAAACCAAATATTTATGAACAATAAAATTGTATTCTACTATATTCTATTCTGTTCTGTTCTGTTCTGTTCTAATACAGGATTATGTGGAAAAGTATTCCTTAATCCAAAGGTGGTCATTTTCATCATCATTGTAAATGGAGAAAAATAGCTATTTCAAACATTTAGAGAGCGAGAAATATTTTATATGGAATAGCCCAATTAGTCATTAGCTTAGTCATACAGTTAGCCCCTTAGAACAACACTTTAGATACATATTATGATGGTAAGTTGTTAGTGGTAGGACTCTATTGCAGACTCCGCCTGGGGAAATACCACACCTTTGCCAGATACTCAACCGCCAAGCAGTAGTGTGCAAGTATTTATGTGTTCCGGTTTGAAAGGCAATGTTACCAGAGAAATTACCGGGTAAGAAGAGATTTAACATCTAATATCTCAGGGTGACGAGCGCAGTGCAGTGCGGCGCAGGATTGTGTTCGCAAGTTCACAATTCTGGCACTGCTACTGTTAGTGGCAGGCGTGACGCTTGCTCGTCTCGTCACTTGACCGGTTAAAAAAAATATTTCACGCCTAAGTACATCCGAAACCGCAACTTCCAATAAGTCTGAAACTAAAATAACGAACAATCAACTTATATGGTTGTCGGGAACTTATTGTCTACACAAACCTGAAATATGTTATACAATAGATATTTATACACTGTGGTCGATTGGGAAGGTTTTACTTGACAGCACTAAACTAAAGTATTGCTGTCCTTATCTAACATGTCTAATACAGTAATATTTTAATTCGTTTTATTCGTTTATTTGTTTTTGTTCGTGATTTATTCGTTTTTCGTCAATTAAAATAAAAGTCTTCAAAACTGATCACATTGTTTGAATAGATTTTTTAGCACGTCTATTTAAAACATTGTTTCTCGCAAAAAGGGCAAAAAAAAACTACTTTTTGCCCTAGGGACGAAAAGTGATTAGAATTTGGAATGTGGATATTGTTAGTAAAAGTTCCAAGCACCAAAGAGATCAACCACTTACATTGTATGAACAAGTAACAGGCAGTATAAAAAAACAGGCGCGCGTAAAAATTAAAAATAAAAGTTAGTGAAAATATCAAAAACGCGCAAAATGCACGCCTTCTTTCGTAATTGTTTACTCAAATTAGGATGTTAATTAGTTTTATTTTAACTGAGTGTATATTCCTCAATAAAAAGTGAGAAGTGAGTGTGAGTAGTGAGAATGAAATAAGAGAAAAAAAGTTGCTATATTTATAAATTTTATTCTATTTTCATCGTTTTTCAAAGCAATACATACCTTCTGTGTCGCGCTCCAGTATTTTCCTTCATACAATGGAAAAACAAAATTGGAGATTACAGGAACAAATGTCAAAGCGTAGGCGTTGGACCTTTGTGATGAAAAAATACGAAACATAACTGATTGCGATCACTCAAAGAATATCTTTATTCTAATAACGAGATAAGGTAAATAAGCAGAATTTATAGCTAAAAGTAACTTTCTAAATTATGATTAGGTACAGAAAGTGGCTATGTAAATCTCTACTAGCGATATCACGTGGTTTCACTTGTTATCCTGTGGAAACGTTGGCCATATTTTCAACCGACTTCAAAAAAAGGAGGTATTCAATTCGACTGTTTTTTTTTGTATGTATGTTATGCGATTATTCCGCTAATTATGGACTGATTTTGATGTTTTTTTTTGGTAGGTATTTATCAAATCGTTTCAGTAGTTTGGTTTTTAAATCAAAATTACTAGAAAATATTTATTTATTTAATCCAAATTACATCTATTATTAGAGGCATTCCCTAATTCAATAGTGTAAGTCAACTGCATTATTTAAAAGATAATAATAGTACTATAACATCATAATCAGACTTTACACCTACATATAAAGTCAATACGAAGATGTCATCCAGGTATTCGTCCAATTCCAGGTTCATCCAAGTTGAAGTCGGTTTAATTTTATTTTTAAAAAGCGTATTATTATACAGCTAGTAAGCTGTATAACAATAATTGTACTAGTAATAGCAAGCAAACAAAGAAAAATACGTTTTTGAAATATAAATTACTTTGCTCTTATCACCACAAATAACTGAAAGTAGTTCATTAGATAAAAATATTAAAAACTAGCTGATACCTGCTACTTCGTATACGTAGAGATACCCGCTCCAGGAACAAAAAATTTCATCCAAATCGTGCCAGCCATCACCGCTTAAATCTTCCTTGAACTTTCACAAATATTTTAACATCAAAATTTGCCAAATCGGTCTAGCCATTCTCGAGTTTTAGCGAGACAAACGAACAGCAATTGATTTTTATATATATAGAGATAATATATTTTGGAACGACCTAGAGAGAGAGCGACAAAAGTCATTCCATTATTTTAATAAAACCGCTTAACTAATCGTTTCTTAATTCAAAACGGACGACTCAACGCCATTTGCAAGTGAAATTCTTAATTTTTAAGACTTTTGCAAAATGTTTTGTTCGTAATCCGAGTTTTGCACGAATTCCCGTAAGTACTTATAGCAAAGTTGGGAATTTGTAGGTAAGATTAAAATAAGTTTAAGAGTGTTCTTATGAAATGACGTTAGACGTTTTATGGTTTTAATTTATATGAAAAACTGCTTTTGGTTCGTTCCGTTTTAAGAAGTAAGTATTATCAAAATAATAAAAAAAATGCTTGTTGAGAGAATTTTTCCCGAGAAAGTTAAATTGTGTGTACTTTTGAAGCATTTTATTCAACTGTGTTGTAGCATAAAACGTTAAGATAATTTTATTATGTCCTGTCAACCCTTGCGTTCAACCATTTCGGCTGCGCTTGAAAAATAGCGCCATTTGTAAAAAAAACTCTTCATGCCCAATAATTTATCTGCTAACTTTCAAGGCCGTAAACTTTGCTAGCCCCAGCACATATATACAGAACACATACAGAAGAAACTAAAGAAAGCGAATTATACTAACATTTTTCTACTGGATGTTTTGTCTTAAATCGATCCTAACTAAGCTAAATACTTAAGTCAAAATCAAGTCAAATGTTATGGACATTTTATACTTCTAAAAGAAAAAGGTAAAGTTTGACTTGATTTTGTCTTTATTTTGTTACATAAAATCTACACAAATTAGCGTAGCGCTCGTGGCGTGGCTTGTCTAGGTGATTCTAAACGATCACCGATGTTAAGCAACGGACGGTCCGGTCAGTCTTCGGATGGGTGACCGTGAGTGGCAATTTATTTCTGAGCGCTACCGTGGGTCGGATGACACGTTAAATTGTTGGTCCCGGTTGTTTGTTCTAGTTTCTATGACAACAACCGTCAGCCATGTCAGAGGCCTTCGGGCGGCACATTAACTCTGACACTAGGGCTGGCCACTCAGCCTATACGAACTTTCTTGCTTTGCTTACACAAATTTGACTTAAATTTTAAGACAATAGTAAGTTTTATTTTCTACCCGGGTGCTCACTGTTGCTGTGACCAACAAAAATGAATTGAGAATAAATGTGAAAGAAATTGTCGGTCCTTCGGGGCCCCCCGAAGACGGGCCCCGTGTGCCCTTATGGTAAAGACAGTACTATTAACATTGTCCTTCAAACCGAAACAGTAATTATTCAAACGCCAAGCAGCACTGTACTGCTTGGTGGTTGAATAATTGACAAAAGTGTGGTACTTCCCCACTCTGTGTGTTACTCTCCGATACACACCTACTACTACAGAAACAAACACATGCACAGTCTTCCCAAACGGGTTACTATTACAACAGCGTAGTAAAAATATTCAGTTCGATTCACGGGTTTTTTCTTCATAAAAATAAGCACGAAATGGCGTCGTGGGCGGGTCTCCACTTTTAGTTGAAAAATGCTGTAAATATTAGTTTTTGTTGATGGAAAGTTGATTGCTTCTTTTGTGAGAAGGGCTTCAGATAATGAAGAAAATTAATCTTTATGATTTATATTTCATGCTTTTGTGAGAGCATCTAAATAAAATAACTGTTTTTGCTAAATATACTTAACACATTAAGGTCCTTCATGGGACCTGGGTAGGTCCTAAAACTGCATCCGGAACCACCGCAGGACGGGCAGCAGCGTCCTCTCGGTTAACGGTGGTGAGCATTCTGCGATCCCCAAGCCGCTTGCCAAGCGTGTGGGGATTATGGCAACCCCCTCCTTGTTAAGACGTCCACAGCCGAACGAAGGCCTCGCCACACTGTACGACAACTTGCCATTTGCATCCGCCGGTTGCCCGCGACTTTCACTGTCAATATTTTTTCACTTTCAATGTCGTCGGTCCACCTCGTGGGAGGCCTATAGGGTGTGTCTTCCGGTTCGTGGCTGCCTCTAAGGAACATTTCTTCCCCATCGGTTATCAGCTCTTCGAGCAATGTGGCCTGTCCATTGCCACTGCAACTTGCAAACCATGCGAGCTATGTCGGTTATACAGGGTTAGTTCTGATCAGTTAGCATCCTTTTGAGGGCATATTCTGTACATCAACACAAAGAACTTTTACTAACTTTTTGTATAGAACAGCTGTTTTTTTTTGCGTTTTCAATAAAAGTTGTTTGTTTTGATGTAAAGAGAGTATGCCCTTAAAAGGATGCTAACTGATTAGTACTAACCCTGTATATTATAATGGTGGACATTTGACACAGCGCCATCAAGCACCAAGCTAAGCACGGCTTGTAACATCTATGTTCGTCACATAAATGTTTGTCCTGGGTGGGAACCGAACCCTCGCCCTACTGCTCTGAAGGCAGACAAACTACAAATTGAACTTTAAAAACAAGAATATGACCCATCCTCTCGTCATTTCTGGCAAAGTTCTCGAAATGAAGAAAGTAGCCAAAACAGTATTGAAGTAGCTACTACAGCTTAAATTTAGAAAGAAAAGTAGGATCCCAATTCTTCGGCTTGCCCGCTCGCCAGTGGATCCGCGGGTCCACTTGACCACATAATTATTATTCTTTATTTTTATTGTTTAACTGGACCCACATTCAAACTTTAAAAAAACATCTATTGTTTAAAGCTACCAGTCTGTCCTAAGCTGTACAGATAAATTTAATAATGTGTCAGTCAGTCCTGTCTAGATCTTAGCGTAGTCCTGTTACGTCCTGTCCAGTCCTAGGCTAGTCTAGTTCCTGACCTATCTACTAATCCTCGATATCCTTAATCTAAAGGTCCTATCACGAATCAACCAGAAGATCCGAAGAAGTTTATCTTTAATAGTTCTCGAAATAGAAACATTTATTCCAACAGTCTAGCTGTTAGCTCAAAAATGAAAATTCCAAATCCTCTTCAAGTACAGCTAGATTTTGTTCAATGCTTCATAAAGCTTTGCTCAGCGTTTCGTATAAGACGGTTTAACTGTTGGCAAGTGAATGGGGCTAAGAATTGTGTAAGTGGTATTGTGATTTTCATTTGGCGCGACTAAATATCTGTGATTTTTGAGTGTGACATTTTGTGCAACTATGATTATTAAATAGGGTAGATGACTGATGTTTAAATCGTTGAAACCAATAGCTTTGTTGAAGAATTTAAGTAAATACAGTATGTTTATTCAAAAAATAATTTAAATCGGTTATTAATGTTCTGATATACAAGCGTTTATAGTTTTTGGTAGAAACAACTCTGTCCCTTTCCCACAAAACAAAAAATGACGTCACGCCTTACTTGTCAGAATAAAATTTATATGGCGTACAGAGAAGTGACGTCACGATTTGCAGTTTCGCCTCTCTGTCTAGCATGATATTAAAATGCTTATAGCTATGCTGTAGCTGTAGTAGCTACTTCAATACAGTTTTGGCTACATACATCCTCGACAATCGTATAAAAGGCACTTAAACATGTAAACTTACGAAATAATAATAAAAACATGATACCCACCTACGAATGCGCGCGAGCACACAAAACAGCTACAGTAGGCAGGGTACACTATAACAGGTTCTTTCTAATCCACCTATGACAGCCTACTCCAGCCATTGTAGTGAGCGCGCGATTCGTTCTCAATACAGCATGCTCCCATTTTCCCTTAAAAGGATACTAACTGATTAGAACTAACCCTGTACATTAGTACCCACAACACAATTAGCTTGGGCCATATCCACCACGCTGGCCCAGTAGCGGGTTGGTGATTTTACATATGCCATTAAATTTCTTCTCGGGACGTACCAGGTCTCCTCGCGATACTTTTCTTCAATAAAAAGGCAGTGGAATGAAACCCGTAGCTACATAAAATCCAAAATATAATTTGGCACGGTCCTGGGATTTTGAAATTTTAATAGGACAATTAAAAAACCAGTCATCTAGCCTATTAGAACTATAAGGGCTTACCTAGCTAAACTGTGATGACGCAGCGGTGAAAAATAGACGATTTATTGGACATTTAAACTTGAATCTACAAAGTACAGCGAGGTGTGCAGCGAGGCGTGTGGTGGGCGTGGCAGAATGAAAATGTAAAACACCAAAATGCTGTTTCTACGAATAGCCCAGTTTTTTATTCATAAAACACTCGACAATATTACAGCAATCAATTTAGCTATAATCAATGATTAAAAGAGATAATAATAATAACATTAATTGCTTGAAATTACATGACCGGCTGTTATGGAGGGGAACGAACAAGAGAGAGAGAGAATGTATATGAACAGCCGTAACGTAATGAACAGCAAGGGCGGATCCAGCTTTTAAGTCAGGGAGGGGGGGGGGGGGGGTCATAGAGTCGAGTCGAGGTCTAGTAAGGACAGTCTTCAATTCGATTACAACTAGGAAAAATATCAGTGGTCGACCTACTCCCAGCCCACGACCCCCATGACCCCCCCCCCCCTGGATCCGCCCATGATGACCAGACAAAACATCCACAGATTATCTTTATTATGTATATAACCGTATACCAGCTTCCATTCGGGATGCTCCTTCCACCGTGTGCTTCAAAACCAAGCTCAAAGCGTGGTTACAAGAGAATTTGTTTTGTGACATTGAAGCTTATTTTAAAATAAGAGATTATTAACGTATTTTTATAATTATTATTTCATTTTATTAAATGATAATTTATTGTGACATACTTCATGAAATTTGACGTGTAACTTTTATCAATAAACTATTTGTATTTGTAAAACATAACACAGAAAACACAATAATTATATCACGATTGTGATACAAAACTAATCATTCGTTTAAAAATCTGCCATTTTCTTTGATTAAATACCCGAGAGCTAAATCTTTCAAGCCCATTTTAGGTTTAAATTTCACCTGCTTCATTTTATAGAGGGCGTTTATGTATATAAATAGTATATAGTAAGGAATGGATAAGTTTATTTACAAATAAAATACAATTATACACTAAAATTAAATTATAACTAACTAACAACTAAATAAAACCTACCTAGTAAAAACAAACCCTACATAATAAAAATACAAAACTTAAAATTTAAACTAAAAGCCCCGTAGATGATGGAAAGGTGGCCAGAATGCTGGCGGCATTGCCACGTTGGATGGCAATGCTAAGTTTTTTAACCAAGTTTATAGTTATTTTAAGTTTTGTACATATGTAATTATACACAAATCGGAAAAAATTGTGCCCAAAGTAGAATCAGCAACAGATGAATTATGGAGACAATTAATAATAGATAAGGAAAGAACAAAGGACAACGCTATCTTAATATACTAAGTTAGCTTCAATACACATCAATAAGGAAATATAGGACAGATAAGCGCTATAATACTCGTATATAGAACATAGATATGTAGAGGGATGTATTCCATCTGCCTGGCATATTTTATTATAAACCCGGTTAAGGGAAGATCCCTTAGAATCCGGTATTTCGGGTCGTGAAAGGATAGAATTGGAAATCACTCTAAATAGAGACAAGAAGAAGATATGATTTGGCCGGATAAAACTCTTGGCCACCGGTTTTCTTTTGGCCACTATCGTTAGGTACTAGACACTAGAAACTCGTAACGAAATAAGTTAGTTCGATATTATATAAATTATATAGATTTCTTTAAATCATGTCGTCGCTTGCAGAATATTAAATTTTTTATATCTGCTTCTACTTAAATTATGAACAGATAACAAATTATAACTTTGCAAAAAAGACTTGAATTGAATTATTTTTTTGTCTCCTGGCAATGTTATGGGAAATCACGAATCCATACAATCACCGTCCTCCGACTTACTACGCACTTAGAAACATTTGGCGCCCTTACTAATTCACTACTCTTTATTGGCTTGGTATATTTACGTGATGTTTTCATGAATATCTTTGGAATTACTGGTACGGTGGTATGTTAAATATCATTTCTCCGATAACTTCAATAATAAGTTTTGTGCAAAAGATGGTCAGCCGTCTTTTGCTCAAAACGTGTTAAAAGAAGAAAGAAGAAAAGGAGTAGTTGCAAAAACAAAAGCCACAAGGAAAAGTTAGTATTATTAAATAAATGAATATTCGTAGATATTTCACACAGCGCCATCTCGCGCTCCAAACTAAGCAAAGCTTGTACTTTAAATATAAATATCAAATATGAATTTGTACAGTCAGTATCTAACAACTGCTGCAACAGCAAACATCGGAAGCGAATGGAGCTTTATTTTGCCGGTTAGGCCGGAACGTAAGCCGGACGAACTCTATCTCAACTCTACTATTAACATAAGTCAGAATATGCCATTTCTCGTATAAATAGATCGAAGTCCTGTATTAAACTTAATATTGGTAACAATTTAAGCGCAAAGTACTTCAAGGGACTTCGTTTTAGATTTTAATCTTTTAGGCGAGGATGGTTGAAAGCATTTTGGGGTGTTTGGTAAGGATTTTACAAGCAAATATTTACATTTTATAAATTAAGGATGGTTCGTTGCAAAGAAGAGAAATATTTTACACGGTGGTAAATAGAAGTTAAACGCAAAGGTATCACTAGCCCGAAAGGTGTACTCCATTCCTCGTCATCGTCGACCTTTTCCACCCACTGATGAGGTACTTCTTATTGTGTATAAATTTTACTATGGTTCATACACATCAGCCAGAAGGCGTCCACTACTGGACGAAGGCCTCCCCCTTGATAGGGAGGGGTTGCCATAATCCCCACGCTTGGCAGGCGGCGTAGGCTATGATACATACTTCCTTGAAATTATGATAAAAATAGCCGCTATATGCAATGTGTAAAGAAGAACTAGTCATCATTATAAACAAGTTTTACTAAGGAACCAACCCAAAACTTGAAAAAAACTGTCCCGTAGAAAAAATACATTTACATTCTAAACATGCTTAAAATATTTTTGTTTTATTTATACGGGTATATTCACGTTTAAATAAATCGGTTACTCCGGCTATTCGTTTCGATCACATCCGGTGACCTTTTTCAAAGAGTGAAAACAGCCCGACGCGTGTGCGGCTGCGTCACACAATAATAAAATAACAAAAATGTGTCAAAACCACGTCATTTTTCATAATAAATATGTAACAAAAAGGTTGAATAATACTGAAGGGTACGTATGTACTCATCATTATGAAGTATGAACAACTTTTACTATTGGGCCAACCTATAAATCGACCAAAAAAAACAGGTCCATACATTTTGACCAAGGTCAATGAACTGTTTGTACAGAACAGCTGTTTTTTCGCGTTTTTAGATTTGGACCCATAGTAAAAGTTGTTCATAATGATGAGTACATACGTATCCCTCAGTTTTGTTCAACCTTTTTGTTAATTGTATATATCGTCGTCAGCCATAAAACGTCCACTGCTGGACGAAGGCCTCCCCCTTTATAGAGGGGTGTTGCCATAATCCCCACGCTTGGCAAGCGGCTTGGGGATCGCAGAATGGTCACCACCGTTAACCAAGAGGACGCTGCTATTTGTATATATAATTATGCATTTTTAGAATATAAATGTAATTCGACAAGAATTTATAATCTACTTTTTTGTTTATATAAAATCGACTAAATTTTAAAAACGAGAATATAAATGTAATTTTTCTACGGGACATTTATTTTCAAGATTTCAGGTTAGTCCCTTGGTAAACGTTGTTCACAATGATGAGTACTATGACGTCCTGTCGGTTTACTACTACCGTTCCGCGAAGCCCTACTGAAACACACGTATTCTGAATAATAAACTCTAGTTTTAATCTCTTTTAATCATAATTAGCTCAAGAGATAAAATAATTATTCATTCGTTAATCTTGAAGATCGCACAAGACGTGCTCTTGTATGTGAGTTTGGAATTAACTTTAATAAATTAATTAATATCGGATACATTTTTCACACAGCGCCATCTAGCCCCAAAGTAAGCAAAGCTTGTAATATGGAAACTAGATAGCTGATGTAATACTTATATACTTTTTTTAGTAAATACATACTTATAATACATACTACACCCAGACACAGAACAAACATTATGTTCATCACATAAATGTTTGCTCTGGGTGGGGATCGAACCCATGCCCTACAGCTCTGAAGGCAGACATGCTACCAACTGAACTATATGGCAGTCAAATTAGTCAAGTCAATTTTAATGTTACCTTTAATTGAAAGTTATTAGGCAGGTTAAAATCCCAGGACCGTGCCAAATGATATCTTTGAATTTTACGTAGGTACGGGTTTCATTCCACTGGCTTTTTATTGAAAAAAAGTATCGTGAGGAGACCTGGTACGTCCCGAGAAGAAATTCAATGGCATTTGTGAAATCACCAACCCGCTACTGGGCCAGCGTGGTGGATATGGCTCAAGCTGATTGTGCTGTGGGTACTAATATACAGGGTTAGATCTAATCAGTTCCAGCATCCTTTTAAGGGCATATTCTGTATATAATTTTTTTATATGATATAGACTTGCGTTTGACTGCCATCTCGTCTTATGATAGACGAAGATGCAGTCTTCGATGGGGCACGCTTGCCTAGAAGAAACCGATTTACTCGCGACTTGAAGACACCCAGATTATAATTACATCAAAACAAACAACTTTTACTATGCCAAATGACACCAATTACCTATGTCGAAACAAATCACCTATATATATATATATATAGGTGATATGACTCCTAGGGATTTCACCCATGTGAACATAAAAAACAAATTAAAAAATAAGCTAGTAAAGAGTTAATAAGAAGGTAAAGAAAAGAGAGCATTTGTCGCAAATAAATAAATAAGTAACAAAGAGGTTTTAGGTATCTATCATAGTAGAATAAACAATTTTCTCGGTTTCACAGCTTAGCACAACCGTCTTGTCCTGCGTAATATATAGGTAGAGCTCACTGGTTGCGATTTACTGCAGCTGTTACCGGTAATCCGACAGAGAACGATATACCGTTTCATTTTTCTTGCGCAGCGAAAAATATTTAAAAGCACATTTAAGATCTCAAGCCTTTTCCTTTAAACACGTGTTCCAGATTACAGTTTAAAGCTGCCACTTGGAAGTTTAATCTCCTGGTACCTCGAGGGAATGAGTCCTTAGTATTTTCCGAGATATTTTTGAAACTGCTCGAGGCAACGTGCATCTTGAAATTAGGTATACATATTAGAAAGTACAGTATTTGATCCGTACCTGTGTGTGTTTGGGGGTGTGGGTTTGTATGTGGGTGGGTGCACACAAGTGTGTGAGTTTTGAAAGATTGGTAAAATAAAATGCACGAAATAAGCATGGCTTTCCTTATTACAGGCTTTGCTTAGTTTGGGCTTTTTTTTTATTTTTATTTGTATATATCCTTGCGTTTGACTGTTGTCTCGCCTGAGAATAGTAACTATAGTCACCGCGTTACCAACTGAGTCGTGCGGCCATAAACGTCAATAGAGATAGTGCGAGTGCGAGCGAGATAGACGTAGTGCGAGCGTGCGAGCGTGCCCACAAGTGCGAGCGGGATAGACAGTGAAATGATTTATGGCCGCACGACTCAGTTGGTAACGCGGTGACAATAGTAGAATGGGATCAGCTGGGGGGATCAGCAGGGGTATTCACAACTCAATTGGAAATAAGATTTCTATTCGGATCCACGTTCTCCGCCTCTGTCATCCTGAATATATCCCCCCCCAACCCCTGCTGATCATGCAGATCTGAAACACGCTCTCCGAAATGTATTCGATTAAAAACCAAAAGGCTATAATAGCAACTTTGCGTGGATAGATGGTGGTGTGTGAAATGAGTAGGTATTACTATGTTTTAAACTTTGATTATATAGAGAGAGCTGGATTCTCCAAGGTTTTAAAGCATAAACAGTAAAAAAAAAAGACCTTGGCTGGACTTGAACCTGCATACGAGCAATCGAGCTTCCGTCCCAGCTGCTTTGCCAATTAAGCTACAGAAGTCTCTACCATACCCGTCATAATTATCAAACCGTTTAAGCTATCAACTAAAGCGTTGCGTTGAGTAAGTATTAGTACAACAATTAATTACTAATACTGATAACAGCCACAACAAAAAATACAAAGCAAGAATGTGCCTCGGACCTTTCGGAAGGTCGAATACGGATTGAACAGTAACCCCACAAGGTATTTGTTACACAAAGGGAAATAAGAATGTCAATTTGATACGTTTCCAAAGCTCAGTTATTTGTTAATCCAAGAGTTTGTTTTACAGAACAGGCCGAGTAGGCGTAGAGCAAAGTACTTCAGTTTGCTTGGCTTCTTTTTTTTATACGAGACGAGCAAGACGTCCGCCTGGTGGTAAGCGTCACGCCTGCCACTAACAGTAGCAGTGCTAGAATTGTGAACTTGCGAACACAATCCTGCGCCGCACTGCACTGCGCTCGTCACCCTGAGATAATTATTAGAGGTTAAATCTCTTCATACCCAGTAATATCTCTGGTAACGTTGGCCCTTGTGAAGTGGTAGGATTCTACTGCAGAGTCCGCCTGGGGAAGTACCACACCTTTGCCAGTTATTCAACCGCCAAGCAGTAGTGTGCAAGCATTACTGTGAAATTACTGGGTATGAAGAGATTTAACATCTAATATCTCAGGGTGACGAGCGCAGTGCAGTGCGGCGCAGGATTGTGTTCGCAAGTTCACAATTCTGGCACTGCTACTGTTAGTGGCAGGTGTGCCGCTTACCACCAGGCGAACGCCTAGCTCGTATCGTCACTTGATAGTATACAAAAAAAACGGAACACATTAATGCTTGCACAATACTGCTTGGCGTTTGAATAACTGGCAAACATGTGGTATTCTAATGGGTTCCCATTTGACCTTGCCCCGCCGAGGCGTAGACAAGGTCTAAGTTGGAGCACGCTTGCCCAGAAGATACCTATTCCCTTTTCGTTTGAAGATCCCCAGATTAAACCAGCTTGGAAATAATGTTGCTGGTAGAGAGTTCCAAACCTTTGCGGTTTAGCCTTATATGCTACATCACTAATATTATTTATTTATTTCTTGATACACAAAACAGAACACACTCAAAACATATACATTATTAGCTAGGTACAATTTCGAGCCAGAATATGCGCTTAAACATGTGTAAACAGCATGATTAATTAATTAAACATTTATAATTTCGAAGCAGTGGTTACCAACATTTAAAAAATCTAGAGTAGGTATGTATCTTGAAAACAAATCTATCAAATTTGCAAAAAATTACAAAAAAATATATATAAATATGTATAAATGTCAAAGTTCGTATGAATACCTATACTCGTATTTATAATCAAACGGACTAAACTGACAGATTGTAATGTCACTATTCAAAATAATGCTGCCTGCTAAAAAACCGTAGTGATGGATATTGTTAAGTTCATATCGTTCAAAAGAATTATTGAATAATTCCTCCGAGATACAGGCTTTGCCTAGTTTGGAGATCGCAGAAACAAATTTTATGATAAAGATGGTTGTCCTTTAATAATTTTATATTAATAAGATAAGATCATTATGTTTCTTTCATATGTTTGGATTAATAAAAATAAAAACAATTAAAAAAAATAAAAAAAATTAAGTGCCGTTAAACATTTAAAGTGCAGTGCAGTGTGTTTATTTAGTGGAAGTGAAGGTAGAAAAGGGAAAACATATTGTGTTAAAACGGTGTTCTGTAAATTGTTTCATGATTTATAACCTTGGAATGATTGAAATCGTACAAAAGTAAGGAACTTCACCTTTTACAAAGACTAATATAAATATTTCGAAGTAGTTCATTAGAGTGAAATTATTAAGTTTGTTAAGATAACTTCATAAGTTAATAAAAAGATGAAGTTTCATAGCTTATGTTAATAAACTTAATAATTTAATCTCAGCACTATTTAAATTTTGCCAAAAAGTAGCAACACTCGAAATGGCAGCTTAGTCCGTTTAATTAAGAATCTGAGTATACATTTGTTCGTTTGTACGTTTATTTGTTCGACAACTTGCGAATCGTTAATCGGATGTTAAGAAATTTAATTAAGAAAGTAGTTCGTGTAAAAATAATAATCAAGTTCAAATATGAGCCATTATCAGCCGGAACACGTCCACTGCAGGACACATGCTTGGGGATCGCAGATCGATCACTACCGATAACCGACAGAACACTGCTGCCCGTCCTCTGGAGGATTTGGATGCAGTTTAAGAATATGAGCCAAGTCAAATGATTAAGTTCGAACATACGCCAAATACACTGGCAACGAGGTTCCATAGGCATAACTTTTCGCAGATGGCGCCAGCGGATGTCCGGATGTGGCAAAATCAAGTTTTCTTGTTGATCGTTGCTTATATCTATCAGCTCTTGATGAGGGCGTTCTCGATAATCCAGTCCAAGGAAAAATACTGGGTACTGTGCCTTGTTTAAAGAATCTATGCAGCTGTTGACGGACTGAAAATAGATTTGTAGCTTAGATAGTACATTTTATGTTGGACAGAGCTTTAATTAACAAGGTAAAGGATCCGAGTCTTTAAAATGTTCTCTGCAAAACAAAACAAAAAACTATAAACTCTATGAGATTGACAGTTGACTATGGCCGCATCGAGGATGCGCCACCCAGCGGAAAAAAAATGTAGATCCCATTGCGCAAATGTGCGATGGCATAATCCACTCAGAAAAAAGAAATAAGAATAAGAAATTTGACTTTTATATTCGGCACCTAACCTCAAGTTCAACCTCTTTTTAAACTATTCTTCTGCGGGTTGCTTTGATTATATAGAGAGAACTAGATCCTCCAAGGCGGGTTGTTTCCAATTTTCGATTAAACGAATTCGAATTAAATAGGACCTTTTTGATTTCGTTCCCAAGTCGATCATATTATTATACGAATAATTTCGTACGCTTCAAAGATGGAGCTTCATAGTTATTTCGCGCGTTTCACCGACGGCACCGACTCTGATAAACGACGTGCTAGCTATCATCACTCAGGGAATGACACGCATATCGATCATAATCAATGATAAACTAACCGCTTTACCTATAAAAAGCGAAGCGCGTAAGCTCAATTAGGTTCGAGCGATTGCAGAAATTTTGCAGCATTTGGCTCGGTTAGTATTGTAGTGAAATTGAAATAGTAGAAATTGCGTAATTTTTTCTCGTCCAAAATCCGACGGATTCTACGACCAGTGTGTGTTGCCAGTGATGACATATAGAACTGAAACGTGGTCTTTAACTGTTGGCCTTTTGGAGAAACTCGGAGTCACGCAACGGGCAATGGAGAGAGCTATGCTCGGAGTTACTTTGCGCGATAGAATCCGGAACGAGGATATTCGCCAAAGAACCAAAGTTACCGACATAGCTCGCAAGGTTTGCAAGTTGAAGTGGCAATGGGCAGGCCAAATCGCTCGAAGAACTGATAACCGATGGGGAAGAAAGGTTCTTGAGTGGCGACCGCGAACCGGAAGACGCAGCGCAGGAAGGCCTCCCACTAGGTGGACCGACGACATTGTTAAAGTCGCGGGCAACCGGTGGATGCAAATGGCAGGTTGTCGTACAGTGTGGCGGTCTAAGGGTCCTTCGTTCAGCAGTGGACGTCTCCGGGCTGAAAATGAGTATTGTAGTGGTAGATATCTATTTGTAGTGGCAGGACTCTACTGCAGAGTCCGCCTGGGGAAGTACCACACCTTTGCCAGTTATTCAACCGCCAAGCAGTAGTGTGCAAGCATTACTGTGTCCCGGTTTCAAGGGCAATGTTACCTGATAAATTACTGGGTATGTAGATATTTAACATCTAATATCTCAGGGTGACGAGGCAGTGCAGTGCGGCGCAGGATTGTGTTCGCAAGTTCACAATTCTGGCACTGCTACTGTTAGTAGCAGGCGTGACGCTTACCACCAGACGAACGTCTTGCTCGAAAGAAAGTTAAAGGTATTGTTTGAAAGAATACCAACTGACCTAAAGTTTACCAACAAGAGAATTTCTTGTACATCTAGTCACTTCAATTACAAAAATACAACTTATTTTTAAAATAATTGTTCGTAACATTGATTAAAATAAAATACTTTATTAATCACTTATCTCGAGTTTAATACCGAAAGCCGTCGACTTTTATAAATAGAGTTAAGCCTGAACTTATTAGATTTTTAGAAACTATGATTAATTGGCTTGAGTAAAGTTCTTCAACTTTAAGAGTAATTAACGAACTACAAGCTTTTTAATTAGAAGAAGCTTTATTTAGCTATTTTGATTCTGAAACTTCTGACATGTAAAAAAGATTTTATTCGTAGAAAAGTTAGAATTATAAGTTATCATGCTGCGTTCTAGCCTAATCGGGAGAGCGTTCGACCGTCGATCGTGAGGTCACAGGTTCAAACCCAGGCCCGTACCAATAAGCTCTTTGCAGTTTGTCTTTGTATACTGTTTTTCATACAACTGGCCTTTCGATGAAACTTCATGAACCCAGCATACGTCAGAAGAAATTTAATAGCGTATGTTAATACCTACAACTGGGTCAGCGTGGTGAATACAGGGCCGTAGCTAGACCTGAATTTAAGGTATAGCAGCTGTTGTTACAGGTGTTGTTGTTGGGCGCTTCACAGTACTTTGCTTATTTTAAGGTAAGGCATTGGCCCCTCAATGGCTCCCTGGCTACGGCCCTGGGTGAATATGGCCCAATCGTCCTTCGAACGTAGGCCTTTTTCCAAATAATTACAGTGAACTATGAAAAGGCTGATTATTATGCTAGTTAATTAAAATTAATAATAATATTAATTAATAATAATAATCATAATTATTATTAGTTAATTAATATTATTTAGCTAGGCATTCTATTTGCAATCATGAATATTATTATCTAACATACCTATCAATTTTTGATCTAACACCAGATGAATAAAATATATACCCATATATTTTATACCGTATCTTATACTATATAGTATACGAGTAACATACTTTATTTACCTAGTTCGAAGTTAAAGTACCTAACTTATCTTGTCCGGTGATGCTGTACAGTGTACACGTACAGCATCCAGCCATCTATGTCAATATCATTAAAAAGTTTAATTAAAATGTAATTGCATAGCATTTCGGCTCAATTGAGTAGGTATTGCCTACTAAAAATGATACAATTTTACAAATATCATGTTCTATTAGAAAATAAATGAAAAAATTAAAATCATTGTAAAAATAAAAATATTGCATAATTCGTTCGCGCCAAACTGTGACCTCACAACTCTATTTCTCTTTAGAATCCATTAATTGTTTAAGAATGAAAGAGAATAATATAAAAATCTTCCTCAAACAAATTGAGCTATAATCCTACAAAAAATAAATTAAAAAAAACTTGTTAATAAAAAAAAAATATTATTCCTTAAAATACTTTTTAGACGACAAAACTTTATAAATCAATCAAGCAGAGAACAGATTGGTCCGCTCCAAACTTAATTGCCATACCCTCATTTGGGTCATTATGTTTATGTTATTATTATTAGTTTTACATAATCCATAATGTGCAATAAACGATTTGACTTTGACTTTGACATTCATTAAAAAAATAAAAAATTATATGCACCAACCAATAAGAAACTATCCCAATACATCTCAAACAGGATTTATTTGGCTATTTTATGACGATCAAAGAAACGGTTATTGAATTAGAAAAATAAAATTTCTTCCAGTACTTAAGTATATTTCAAAACCATCGCTTTGCACGATCAAAATAAAGTAGCTAATTAATTGCTTAATAATACTCGATCAATTGGGAACCTACGTATATACGTATACAATAAAATAATATTAACTGAAATCATTCCATATAAATAATTCTTAAAAAAATCCGTTTGCAAAATTTTATCACCGTACTAATAAAATTGGTAAATATAATTAATTCAATTATACACTAAAATTAAATTATAACTAACTAACAACTAACTTTTTACTCCGCGGCACGCCAGTTTGAATGATATCATCCGTCGAGCCTTTGTCAGTGCTGGCATCCCCTCGATTTTAGAACCCAACGGTCTGATGCGGGATGACGGCAAGAGACCCGACGGAATGACCCTTATCCCATGGAAGATGGGACGGCCTTTGGTTTGGGACGCTACATGTGTCGACACACTAGCGCCGTCCCATCTTCCTAGGACAAATGATCACGCTGGCGCTGCGGCCTCTAATGCTGAAAACCTCAAACGGCACTAATATGGGTATTTAGACAGATTGTACATGTTTGTGCCGTTTGGGGTAGAGACTTTGGGACCTTGGGGGCCGGCCGCACATGGCTTATATAGGGACCTGGCGAAACGTTTAGTCGAGGTGTCAGGTGACCGGAATGCTGGCGTATATTTTGGCATAGCATTGCCATCCAACGTGGTGATGCCGCCAGCATTCTGGCCACCTTTCCATCATCTACGGGGCTTTTAGTTTAAATTTTAAGTTTTGTATTTTGTATAATGTTGTTTTTACTAGGTAGGGTTTATTTAGTTGTTAGTTAGTTATAATTTAATTTTAGTGTATAATTGTATTTTAGTATATAATTGTATTTTAGTAAATAGAATTTTTAGCCACACATTAATTAAAAATTTAATTTAACTTTAATTAATAAATGTATTAAAATTCCGGTTGTAAATATCGCGGCCAACCGGTGCATTCCAATGGCAGGCGTACAATGAGGCGGTCTAAAGGGGAGGCCTTCTGATGATAATGATGACCAATAAAATAATCTCGCGTGCTCAATTTATAAAATAATTAAATTTAATTATCGCGATAAATTTAGTACGACGACTACGACGGTCTAAAAAATATAACGACGACGTAGCCAAAATATCTGCCAAACATCTAAAAAAGAATACAATTTTATGCTACACTCACCTGTTGTCCTGAAATTCACCGCACGCCCAACGAAAGACACAAATGGCCTTGATAAAAAAAATAACAATTTGTTATTCGAGCCAAATAATATAACCTCTCCAAAATGTGAGCTAATATTTACAAAATTATTGCCTTTATTTCTCTCCCTAACAGCTTCCCTTTAAAAATCGAACGCGTCCCGTTCCGAATTCAAATTATTGTCGTTTATTATTTTATCAGAGAATCGGTTAAACGCGCGTACCGGGAGCCGACAGGGGTGCGACTGATATGTAGCCTGAAAAACAGGGGTTTATATTAGAATTAAAGCGGGTGGGTGTCTGAAGAAACGAGACGAATGAACGTGTCTACTGAAGCGTGTGAGAGAGACGGGTCTCTAGCTGGGCCACGTACTCGGGAAGAGTTTGTAGGCTGCCCGGCCCGTAGGCGGTCATAATTTTACCTTAGATTGAGGTATTCTGAATTAAATAAGTACTTATTCCTGAAGGATTGTATTAAGTATTTCATTAGAGACGTATATATTTGGCCGGGCTTCGGTGGTATTGCGCGGTGACCTGGATGAACTAAAATTGAGCTCCAGATCGAGATATTGGGGTAAAAATTGCAGTTACGTAAAACCGCAGACTATAATCATTTTAAGTTTTTACTAACGAATAATAAAACTAAAAATATACTTTTTTTTGTAGTCTGAAATAAAACATTGTTTTTAATTATTTATTATTTGAATAATCTTTTCTGATCTGTTTTGATCGTATTATTATATTATATACCCACCCACGGTCTTTGGTAAAATAGTTTTATATATATGTGTATTTATTATTCTTTTGAATAGTTAACTGCTGCAAATATGCCTAAGTACTTAGCTCGGGAGGCCATATCGACCACCGAGCAGTTTACGATGGAGCACGCTTACCTAGAAGAAACCGATTCATAAGATATGTCTGTTTGTATATTAAAGGGTAATTGAACTAAGCAGCTATAACTACTTGCTTCAAAACAGTATCTATACACAACTCGGGAATAAAGTTTTTTTTTTTTATTATATTCGGAAAACGTAATTTTTTTTTTTTTTTTAAGTTCTTTATTTACCAAAGAATACACTCAAGCATACAAACTAGACACAGTCTATGAAATTTGCACACAACAATATAGTTAATATGACAATAACAGACTACATTCACCTACATTTTTGTCTTTTAAAAACGAATTTAGTTTACTAATAAGCACTTTTTTAAACATGGGTTAAATAATTGTACTTAAAATTAAGATTTTGCTACAGTCATTATTAGATTTAGGCAAACCTTTTGTGCCAGGCTTGCTTTTAAGAACTTGCTTTTAGTTATATAAATGATTAATGTGTGATTAGCACTTATATACCTAAAAGTTAAACGGAAAACGGAAAACGTACAGTAACGGTAACGTACGTTATTTAAGCTATAGTTATAACAAGTATTATTACTAGACACCATTTACGTGTTTTCGCATTTAGAATCTAAATTTACTTGTTTGCTACAAAAGATGAACATTATAAAAGAAATGCCAGTAGCAAAGTCTTACATATTGATGAATAATATACATTTAGAAACAGTTATTACAGTATAATAATAGTTAAGAATAGTTAAGAAGTGCCGTCAAACCAATTATCAGATATTAAATCACGGACTTTATTTGGAGAAATGTTAAACAAGTCAAATTCAGGTAAGTCCAGGTTATTGACAGTTGTCGAGGATCTAACAAACAAAGAAGGGCCCAAAAGAACCTCTTAACCAGGTATTCATTATTCGGGTACTTCCTGACGCAGAGAATTCCACTAATTAAGCAACTTCCCCCGTTATAATGAATAAAACGGGAGCTTTAATAAAATTCCGGATTTTTAGCTTTTTTAAAATTATTCATAGGCTTGAGTTTGACTGGCATCTCGTCTGATGTTGAACGAAGATGCAGCCTACGATGGATACGCTTGCCTAGAAGAAACCGATTCACTCGCGACTTGAAGACACCCAGATTATAATTATCGGGAAATACCCACACGGGCAACGCATTCCACTGTTCACTAGTTCGAATAAAGAAAGTGGAATCAACCGTTTTGTTTTATTTTTTAGTTAACATTAAAACATTCATTCATTGGTATTCGTTTTAAATCCGTACATTCCTAAGAAATTATTGGTCCTCACGATTGTACAGACCACCTTCTTCTGACTGGGCCAGCAAATACCACGGCTTCAACATACGGATCAAAATACCTTTATATATTATATACAAAGGCCCTAAGTATAATTTCCCTATAGACTTTGAAGTATTCGTTTGGCTCTATCTTCATTGATGTCAAGAATCGAGTTCTTGGTATTCTATTCTAAATATTTTCCAGTCAAACAAATATTTTTCTGAACGTTCTACCCACATAGCAACTACCTATACCCAGCGTTACGTAAATTACTTTTAAGTTGGGATTCCACTGCGTACGCGTGCATAGCGTGTGTGGATCTGGGAACCAGATCACGTGAGTCTACGTTTCCAATGCAGCACATTGAGGGTATGAATATTCGTGGTGACCCACAGATGTGTAGTACGTCGCTCACGGCCAAGTTGTCTAAGGATGCGTGGCTTGATCACGACATCGACTCATGCGTGGTCTGATCTACGCAGCTCATTGTTGTCAACTTGGGCGTGGGTAACACAGAATATTCGTGCGCCGCGTATGCTGTTCTAAAAAGATAGGCACATGGACAAATGGGGGTCCACGCTGCCAACTTGCGTAGCCTTTGCGAGCACACCCTACACAGGAACAGCGGTCTTCGTGCTCGTACAGCGTGCGTGACATTGCGACATATCTAAGTAGGACACGTATATGTTTTAATGACGTTACCGACCACGAATTAGTGCGTAGCGTGGTCGTGGGTTGCAGTGTACGTTATTACCAATGCATCTTCACATAGTTGAATTAGCGAACATTAGCTTCGCTAATTCAACGTGTGTAGCATGGCCGTGCGCCGCAGTAGAACAGCGCCTTTAGAAGAAAAGAGTAGAGATGGTGCATTGAGGTACAATATTCATATTATTTAATATTACGGCTTTTCGGATCACATGATATCTAAACGAATATCGGTAACAATCAAATAACTAATCCGTGTACCGATTAATTGCTTACAATGTTATGTGACGGCGTGGTCGAAAGAAAGTCGTATTTCTAGTCTCAAGTGAGACTGTCGGAATCATGGGCGTATACAGGGGGCTAGGGGGTCCGGAAAATACCATAGCATTATCAGTCTGTTAATTACAACTACCGGACTTCAATTCATCTTAATGTTTCCTATTAATAGACTTTCGTTTGACTGCCATTTTGACTTTTGTAAAGTAACCTTGCAGAAAACGATTAAAGGCCGCCACAGACGACGAAGATGCTATAATATTTAATGTTAAGATAAAATATCGCTCGTCATTAAATTTTGAAGTTTATATTATCTTCGTGACTTGTTCGTCATTTGTTTTGTATGAGTAGCGATATAGAAATATGTTCTAAGATAACATGAAATATAATAGCATCTTCACCGTGTGTGACGGCTTTAACTCGCGACTTGAAGATAGCGATACGAGAGTAGTAGAGACTGCGCTTCTTTACGATAGTAGAGTGATGTACAGTACGCTCTAAGAGCTTTTGAACATTATACAAACCTGCGAGCTATCATGTTGGCTCCTATAGACAGAACCCTTAGCTCCCGCTCCATGTCTACATGATCCCTGAGACCAGCCGTGGGGTATTTGAATTGTTCTACCCATTCAAGTTCTGACAACCGATGGGGAAGAAAGGTTCTTGAGTGGCGACCGCGAACCGGAAGACGCAGCGTAGGCGCGGCCTCCTCCCACTAGGTGGACCGACAACATTGTGAAAGTCGCGGGCAACCGGTGGATGCAAATGGCAGGTTGTCGTGCAGTGTGGTGGTCTAAGGGGGAGGCCTTCGTTCAGCAGTGAACGTCTCCGGGCTGATGATGACCCATTCAAGGGGAACACAATTAATCCTCACTGGTGGTATGTCCTGGGGGCATTTTCCTGGACACAAAGACCATGCACTGCCTTTTCGTCACATTATATTTTAATCCGTTGGCCAGGCGTACTCCTCACAAGTCCGTACTAGCCGCCTTAAGCCACAGACCGACGCGTTCAGCATATGCCTTCGAATAAAATATAATCTACTTTTTATTTCAGGAATCGCGGGTAAATCCCCGGAGCACAACTAGTGTTAAATAAAATCAATCGATATTACAGCTTATATAGTTGACATACCTAAATTTAGCCTAAAATGCTGCCTTTTTCATTGCAATCACACACATCAATGAGTTTAATTCATATAATATGAACTGCAACATTTTTATTAAATTTAGATATAAACTAAAACCTTCAATATCGATTGTAAAGTGTCGTATAAGCTTACACTTAAGTATATATTTTTTTATGCTTGACGGTTAGTTGTTGACAGTAGCTTGCTTAGTTGTTTGGCCACAGCTCACCTGATGTTAAGTGACGGTGCGGTCGAAGACGGTAACCACACAGTGACGGTCCTGGTTCGGGAACTGGCTCTCAAGTATGGCTACCAGAACAATATACCAGTACTTAGTTTAACGGCAATTTGCCAAAAATCGTTAAGGCCCGCTTGTAGCGAGGTACGTCCAACAGTGCTAGCATGCGCACCGCGAGAAAATTTTCTCGATTCTTAAAAACAGGACAAGGCTACGAATCTGTATAAGTTTGTCTCGTTTTCGCACGACATAAAGACACGACAATTTTTTTGTCTCTTCGCACACTATTTATAATCAGCTGGTGATGATAACGGTAAATAGTGTCGTAGCATGTCTACGAAGCTAGCTACGCGAGTTTGCCGCAAATATTTCGTCACAAATTAATAATTGCCACACAATATATTTACTGGTAGAATGTTGTCAATGAAATTCCTAACGCGAATGTCTATCGGATTTCGTGGAATTCTGTAATAGTTCCCGCTCCTGTTTCTGAAACTACGCTTTACGGGGATTCGATGTTTTTCTATCACGCCTGTGTCGCCCGTGATAGAATTACCATCAAATAGCATGAAGGTATGTACGTTGTTCATACGTCGAAATAAGAAGTAATTCTGTGCTGTCAAACATTTATAAAACACTGCTTTTAACTTCCGAAGCAAAAACAGTTGTGTTATAAGTTTAACATTTGTGAAGGTATATTGTACTGTCATCGCTCGAAGAACTGACAACCGGTGAGAAGAAAGGTTCTTTAGTGGCGACCGCGAACCGAAAGATGCAGCGTAGGAAGGCCTCCCACTAGTTGGGCCGGGGCATTGTAAAAGTCGCGGGCAACCGGTGGATGCAAATGGCAGGTTGTCGTACAGTGTGGCGGTCTAAGGGGGAGCCCTTCGTTCAGCAGTGGACGTCTCCGGGTTGATGATGATGATAACGATTAAATAAATATTAGGTTGCATGAATAATTATGCGAACTAATTTTATATAAACTGAAATTATACAGGATTCGTTCTAATCAGTTAGCATCCTTTTAAGGACATATTCTGTACATCAAAACAAACTACTTTTACTATGGGGCCAATAGTGAAATCGCGAAAAAAATATCAGCTGTTTCATACAAAAAGTTCTTCGACCTTGGGCAAAATGTATGGACAGGTGTTTTTTTTTTCAATTTTAATGTTGGCCCCTCAGTATTAGTTATTTGTTTTAATGTACAGAATATGCCCATAAAAGGATGCTAACTGATTAGAACTAATTGAAAGGGGACAAGGACTATTTTCAAGGCTGAAAAATAGACGTCTGGTAACCCTGGCTATACAACTCAAGAGAGTCGGGAGTTTTTTTAAATCTAAAAGGACTGGCGTCTGCAGCATTCTCGCTTGCACATTTTCATAATTATTGTTGTTTGTTAACATGTTTCACCACATTATATCACTTGCCCACACTCGTGCATGTAATTCAACACTCAATGAATAAAACACCACCATTTTTTATCATTAATTCGCGATAAAACACAAGTTTAAGTAAATAATAGAAAGCCGCCATGTTTCCGTCAAAACTCCCAAAACATGGTTTTGTTGCTTTTCAACCGACTTCAAAAAAGGAGGTTTCTCAATTCGACTTGTATAATTATTATTTTTTGTATGTTTGTAACGCGATTACTCAGCCAATTACGTTTTTTGTTTGGTAGGTCAGATGTGGTTCCATATAAATTTTATCGAATTCGGTTTAGTAGTTTGGTTTTTAAATCAAAATTACTAGAATATATGAAGATGTCATCCGGGTATTCGAAGTTGAAGTCGGTTGTAATTATTTTTTTAAAGCATATTATTTCAATTCTTTTGTTTTCGAGGCAGCTGACAAAACTTTGGTGTTTGCAACTGAAATATAAAGTTAATGTGATTTTCTAAAATTAATAACTACAATTCAGTTTTTCGCCAAAAATTGATAAAATTATAACAAAATGAAAGAACTTAAACTTGAAAAGAAGCTAATTATCCCATCTTTAGCTACTTACTTGAGCAAACATTCAATCATTGATAATTAAATTTAATATTAAGTACAAAGTTTGAATACAAATGAATGAAACCTTTATAGTAAAACCTATTTTTACTTAAACGAGAATTTATTTAAAAAAAAGGAATCAAGTAGAATACAAATTAGACTTATTAAATGAAATCGGATACTTACCATTATTTAAAGACAAGTTAATAAGTTTTATATGAGGTTTCTTCAAATTTGTAAAACCTAATAAAACGTGGGTGCGCAATCAGGATTTTTATGGGGGTTGTTAGAAGTGTCATCATCATCATCGCCAGCCATAAGACGTCCACTGCTGGATGAAGGCGTCCCCCTTAATAAGGAGGGGTTGCCATAATCCACACGCTTGGCAGGCGGCTTGGGGCCGGAGAGTGTTAACACCGTTAACCGACAGGACGCTGCTGCCCGTCCTCCGGTGGTTCTGGACATACCCAGGTCTCCTTAGTCACTGCTGGCCAGTAGCAACTGGCTGGCTGGCTGGTTTTTTAAAAAGCGTATATTATTATATATAAGTTTTTTAGGATTTAGGCGTTTTCTTCTACCAACTCTCTTGCCCTCGGTGTCTACTATAAATTATTATATGGCCCAAGTTACCCCACCATAGCCCCCTCAGGTTACACCTTATGCCCCACCTTCAGGTAAATCTTCCCTAGCGTACCTACCTACGTAGCTATATCATTCGCTCGACTCAGGAATGTTATTAGCGCGAGTGAAGTATGAGTCGAGACTGATGTATTACGACGTTCGTTTATTGGAGACAGAGGTCTACGAGGTGGAATTAAATCAAATTGAAATGTACAGGGTTCATTTTAAGCCGGCCTTCGCCTGGTTTTTGCAATGGATTGACAAGACAAGCGAGACGTTTGCCTGGTTACTAAGCATCAGTAACAGTGCCAGATAAAAAATCGCACAAAATTCTGCACTGCGCTCGTCACGCTGAGATATTAGATTCCAAATATCTTCAAGCTTAGTTAGTTAGCTTAGCTTAGTGGTTAACGGTGGAGACCATTCTGCGATCCCCAAGCCGCTTGCCAAGCGTGGGGATTATGGCAACACTGCCTTCGTCCAGCAGTGGACGAAGTTTTGGCGGGAACGCGAGAAAATCATGTCGCTGCATTGTATTATTTTCCAAAACAAGTGTTTTTTCGAGTGTTAATGCATAAAAATAGTGGCGTTTTATTCATTAAGTGCTGATTTACGAGCAAGAGTGTGGGCAAGTGATATAATGTAGTGAAACGTGTCTTTCGTGTTGTTTCCAAAACTCCGAAGAAGCTCGTAGTAAAGTTGCCACGACTTTACTAGGGCATGATTGGACTTGACTGTGACTTACTGTGTGTGACTTGGACTGTGACTACGACTCATTTAACTGCAGAAAGAAGGATCGATGAAGAAATATGTATTCGGCTGAAGGACTAGTATCCGTGGCCAGGAACTATTAGAAACAACAAACAAACCAGCAGTGGACGTTTTATGGCTGACGACGACGACAAGCTTAGTAATTTGTCTGATAACTTTGCCCTTCAAAGCGAAACACAGTAATGCTTGCACACTACAGCTTGGTAGTTGAATAACTGGCAAAAGTGTGGTATCTACTTCCTTAAGCGAACTGCACAATCTCCCATTAAGAAGAACAACTTAATCAAAGAAGTATGTAGCAATAGAAACAAATATTATAGATATAAAACAACAATTAATAACAATTATTGCGATAATTTTAAAAGGGCTTCAAAAACTTTTAAAAGTGCTCACGTCATAATGAAAAGTTCTGGATTTACAATTTGCATGGCGTTGACACTATCTCCAACGTTGGAGTTTTGTGCGTTGTTGGAATTAACGTGATAAATTCAAATGACGCCTACATTCCAAATATTTCATATCAGCTTTGAAAATAGAACAGTTTAAAAGAGCGGTAAAGACAAGCTTCTAGGGCTCGAAGGAGGTAGCGGTTTCTAGAGGTTGTTATTTTATGGTCGGATTCCAATATTATTCCTAATATTAAAACTATCTTTTTAATATAGAAGTGCCTTGTTGAACAGACATTTTACAAGGTTGATGACTTTCTACCTAAGGTAGATTAATAATTATTATGTTAAAAGCAATCATTAAAAAAAAAACATATTTAGTACTAATTAATTAATGACATGATTTAATAGTAGATTTACTCAATTTAATTATTATCATTATTAAAATGTATTCTATTCGGTTATTTTGATACTTATTTATCGGTGTGGGTGTGGGTAATAAGTGATACATAATGTTTTTTAAATTTTATTCTATAAATACTTATTATATAGTATATTATTAATATCAATTTATTTCAGAACAAGTCCATACAATATAGAGAAAAAAATATTATGTCTTAATAGTTAATGATAACAGGATTACAGTATACCTAAACTGTTATTCAGAACAGTCAAATAACATTAGACAATGTGGTCGATTTTAAAGAGCTGTCAACTAAAGTTTTAAAAATTTACCACGGTAAGTAATTTATTTGCGACAAAAAGCATAAGATTCCGTTTCGGGTTTATAAATGTTAACAAAAACTTCAGGATTGGCACAATGTACACACGGCACACGGTCCACTGGCACACGGTCCACTGTAGTTGTGCTCGGTTGACGTTGTTTCTATTGTAGGTCTATTGTAGGTATGTTTTGGTGGTGGTATGCAGTTAATGTTTTTAGCACTTTTTAAAATATTGTATGTCCGCGAGGACAAAACTGTTCTCAAGTACTTACCATGAAATAATTATCATCTCGTTGTACACAGTTTTAGACAATAAATATTTCATTTCAAAAAAGGTTTAAAGGTTCTTTGCAAAATGTCATCATCAGCAAGTTTTAATAGATTCTAAACCGAACGCAAGCCAAAAAAAGAAAAAAGTATTATTTATCGTAAATTCTAAAAATAAGATTTGAAGAGAAATCACGCCTACATCTCAATTTTTAAATAAGTACAACCTAAGTAAAAATCTCAACAAAGAAAATTTTAAGCAGAAAAAGGATTATTTCTGCTCTAGTAATTTTAATTCCGGAACGCTTCAAGGCAAAACGACATTTTTTATTTAATATCTTTATTGCTTTAAAAAATGCGAAATGTGGCATTTTAATATTGTAAAGTAAAAGTAAAAATATTATTATTATGTTTGAAGTTTGAATTTTTTTTTTCTTGTTTCCTCCTAAGATGATTATGGCGTCGCACTCAGACTTAGTTTTTTTTTGCGTTCCCGCCTAAACTCTTGGCGAATATTAGTGGCTCTTACTATATTTTTTTTTTTCTTAACTTATTAAAAGGTGTGGTACTTCCTCAGTCAATTACAATTTCAAAAATTCCTTATTAACAATGAAAACACAGAAATGTACAATCACCAGTGTTCGTAATAGCCTAGTGGTACAGCTAAGGAGATAAGTGTCGTTTTATAAGCTCGCAGGCTTATTTAAAACTTTAGACCGAAGATTGAAGCTACGATGATACATGTAATTCTAACCATTAATATTTTTATTGCTAGGTTTCATGCAGGCACATAAGCTTTAGCACGAGCATTACGTTATTTTAATTTGTACTTCCCCAGTGCGGTCTGTAATAGCGTCGTGCTACTACAAAAAAATTTGGATAATCGATGCTTAGTACTATATACTTCATGCCTAGTAATTTCTCTAGCGGTATGGGTTTTCATAACACTGGCTTTTACAAGAAAGAAAACATTGTGAGAAAATTTGCATACGTCAAGAGAAGTAATTTAATAGCGTACCTACCTATGAATACGTAACTGGGCCGGCGGCGTGGTGAATATGGCAGACTGTATTACGGATTGGCCTATGTCGCGTGGACTTTTAACACGTTGATTGCGACACTATTTTTGATGGACTTTTCAGCCAGTGCGAATGAGGTCTTTTCGAGGCAAGGTGGAACTTCTTTGCAGTGCGAATGAGAGATTTTCGGTCTCACGAAATATTGTTTCTAAAAAACACCTCAAATATAGCAATATAGAAAATATTTGCTTGAAACATTATAAATTTAAATAGTTTTTCAAATTGAATCTAGCTTCGCCCGCAGTTGTGACATTTCGGTATTGTATAAATGCAAAAAAATATTTATGTCATCAGTTCTGCCTCACATCGCACAAAAAGAAGTTCGATTTGTGTCTCTACTAGTGATGGAAATAAAAGAGAAATGTAGGTGCTATAACATTTATCGCGGACGAGAAGCGTGCTTTCGTATCGAAACTTGTCGCATCACTACGCTAGGGTACGCGGCGCCCGCGCCGCCCGCTTTTCACTTCGTTGCGTCTATGAGGCCTACAACTTTTGAGACAGATTAGACCTCGTTTCACACAGTAGCGTAATTAATTTCTATTCAGTGCTTATGAGTGCTCTTGAATCTCATATCTTATTAACTACGCCACAGGGCTTGACTTCGCAAGAGAAACATTTTTATGTATTTGTCTATGTCAGACAGCGATGCTCATAGAAATGTTAAAATAGTCGCCTCCCGCACAGAGTGAAAGAACGCGATTTTGACTGCAGCATCAGCTAGAAGTCACGCTTGTGACTTTTAGACCTCATAATGCCGTGAACGTGTTAACTTGCTGATTATGCTACTAAACTAACTCTCAAAATTTCCAGTCCAACGATCTCAATATTAATAGTTACCTAACAAAAACAAATAGCCCCAAATCACCAATCGTAAAAGCAATTTTAAGTTTGGGACTCTGCCGCGTACAATACTCGTATAGGGTCAATAAAGTAGAGGCTTATACACGTAGTTGTCTTAACTCCAAGGGTAAAACATACAGTAGGTATGTTCTAATCTAAAACTGTGTTTGGTTTTGATAAGATATTTACTCTCTTTTTCAACAAATAAAATAGCTTTTAATGAAAAAATTACTTATTTCAAAAATCAAGAATCTAACTTCGAGTTCCAACCACCACAGAACGTATTTTAAATCTAAATTAAAACTTTCGAATTTCAAACTCGATACAAATTAATTGTAGCGTTCATTTTTATAAATTCTGTAAATCGCATCAGTAATAATTATTATATTTGGAACGCATCGATAGTAACATAAAATCCGCAATGGTTCTCGAAATTGCATTCGAATATTGAAATTTGGAACTCTATACGATAGTAACGTAGGTTATATGGGCTGTAGTATCTATGTATCTAACTGGGTATAGTATGAAGCGTTTCATTCTCAAGTCACCAGTTGCGCTATGAATGGGTCCATTCAATACTCTTGGTGGTAGCGCGCATGCGCTGAATCGATCCGGCGGGGGTGCGGCGGGGAAGGGAGGGGGTAGGTCAGCTTTCCAATGGTTGTAAGGATTATTTCACAAGACGTGGTCATTGAGTTGACAATTGTGTAAAATTGAAGGTCTATTCATTCATGACGAATGTTTTCCTGAGCAATTGTATTATTGAAAACTTTTGTGTGAATGATTAAAACTTTTTTTGCTGTAGCGATAATTTGCAACTTAATTTCATTTTTCTTCTTGTGAGTACCTTCTAGTCTTAATGATTAAAGAATGACGTACCCGGCATGCTCAGTACGCTGCTGACTGGTATAGTGTTTGGGCTTGAGGATTAGGATTCAGTCAATAGCTTAGCAGCCTATTAAGGCCCCTGCAGGACACCGGGCTATCTTGAAGGGTACACACACACATCAGCCAGAAAACGTCCATTGCTGGACGAAGGCCTCCCCTTTAATAGGGAGGTGTTGCCTTGAAGGGTGATTGGGCCATACCTCGCTGGTCCAGCTGCGGGATACTGGATTCAGATACGCCATCGAATATATATTTTTACGTGCCTGCGGGGCTAAAGTGGCTACTTTAGCCCCGCTACGCGGAACGAAAGGAACCACTTCCTACCCGGAGCGGCACGTAAAATCGTATACACACCACGGGAGCAAGTAAAGAGGCTTCCGATCTCATGTTTGTCACCCTCGGCTTCGCCTCGGGAGACAATATAATAGGTACGAGATCTGAGACATTCTTTACTTTTGCTCCCTAGGTGAGTAATGTACTATTTAAATCCGAGCAAGTGCTATGAAAATCCATACTTAAACTTCTAAGAGCTCATTGGTACGGGCTGGGTTTGAACCTCACTAGATAAATGAACGGTATCCCGATTGATCCCGATTAAGCCCACGAAAGGCGATTAGGCGATATTTTACCACGCTGCTTGGCAGTGCTGCTTCGCGTATTCACATACGCTATTGAATTACTTCTGCGGGAAAAATGCATACATCCTCCTCCGATTTCCTTTAACGTAAATCAAGTAGTGAATTTAAAAAACTCCAAAGAACTAAATGGTACGGGACCAGGACCGAACCCATGACCTCACGATTATTAAGCACTTATTCTACCAAAGCGCTACCATTATGCAATGGCATTGGCTTATCGCAGCATTTTTATTTTTTTTACATCTTTTGCACGAAACTATAACATAAGTTAGTATTGGTAAACTGCCCCAGTATGGAATGTTACATTAAGGAAAATTGTGTCTATATCTCACACACACACTCGTAAGACATCCCACATATATATTTATAGTAATATTTACCTATACACTCGATAAGTGGGTACGGTATATATTAACACGGTATATAGGTTCTCATTGAATGAAGTTTGATATTGAATGAGTAATTAAGAAAGTTCGTTTAGGCTGAGTGGCCAGCCCTAGTGTCAGAGTTAATATCCCTCCTGAAAGCCTCGCTGATGGCTTAACTGTTGTTACAGAAATATAGAACAAACAGCCGGGACCAACACTTTAGCCGTGTCATCGGGCCCAAGGTAACGCTCAGAAATAAATGCCACTCACGGTCACCCATCCGAACATGGACCAGATCGTCCGTTGCTTAACATCTGTGATCTTACAGAACCATGTTTTGGTAGGACTCTACTGCAGAGTCCGCCTGGGGAAGTACCACACCTTTGCCAGTTATTCAAACGCCAAGCAGTAGTGCGCAAGCATTACTGTGTTCCGGTTTGAAGGGAGGTTACCAGTGAAATTACTGGGTATGATGAGATTTAACATCTGATATCTCAGGGTGACGAGGCAGTGCAGTGTGGCGCAGGATTGTATTCGCAAGTTCACAATTCTGGCACTGCTACTGTTAGTGGCAGGCGTGACGCTTACCACCAGGTGAATGTCTTGTTCGTCTCGTCACAGTCATGAACGTATAAAAAAAGCACCTAGTTAAGCTACGCCACGAATAATTAATTATCATCACCAGATAAAACCGGTGAAGTGCGAAAGTGCGATTGACCTCGTGCACCGAGGGTTCCGTATAAATAAAATAAAATACATATTCGTCTAAGGCTTTGAACATTTACCATACTTAGGTGGCCAAGTGGTACAAACTTTCCATACTTCCTTTTATGAACTAGGTCAAAATGTGACATGCCTTTAGTAGTAATTTCATAAGTTCGTTTATACCACATTTTCTGATACTACGCGGATATCATAGCGCAGCGATAATAGGGTAGATGACTGATATTGAAATCGTATTAAGTAAATATAGTAAGTTTATAGAAAAAATAATTTAAATCGGTTATTAATGTTCTGATATATAAGCGCTTAAAGTTTTTGGTAGAGCCAACTCTGTCCCTTTCCCACAAAACAAAAAATTACGTCACGCCTTATTTGTCAGAATAGAATTTATATGGCGTACAGAGAAGTGACGTCACGATTTGCTGTTTCGCCTCTCTGTCTAGCATGATATTAAAATGCTTATAAGTTGCTTATTTTTGATCTGATTTTTATTTCCTTTTCATTCATCTGCTATATTTATGGGCCACATTTTAATAGGACAATAAAAAAATACCAGTCATCTAGCCTGTTGCATTTGGCAAATTTTGTAATTTATGATTTACCTCAAATTTTGTACTTTTTTTTTTCTTAGTTCTTGGCATCGCACGTTGTGCATTCTGCCAGTGTCAAGTTTATGATTTTTTAAAGTATTTATACGAAAATCAAGTCAAATATGTAATGATATCACAGTCAGACACACGAGATTAGTCATAGTCGAGTCCAAGTCATGCCCTAGTAAAGTTGTGGCCACTTTACTATGAGCTTTTACCGAGTTTTGAAAACAACACAAAAAGAAATGTTTCACCACATTATATCACTTGCCCACACTCGTGCATGTAATTCAACACTCAATGAATAAAACACCACCAATTTTAATCATTAATTCGCGAAAATACACAAGTTTAAGAAAATAATAGAATGCAACGACATGATTTTTCCGTGTTCCCGCCAAAACTCCCAATTTTGTACTTATTTATACCCAATCATGCCTTACACACTTTTACTTATTACAGTAACCCAAATGGAATTTCTACTTACGCCCGATACGCTGTCCTAGGTTACAAACATTTTCTATTGTTTACGTACAGCTGTACCAGAAAGCGTAGAAATAAAATTAAATGGAACTAAAAGATTTAATACAAAATATTATTCAGTGTTGCCAAGTTATACGTAATTTGAAGAGTTTGTATAGAAAGTAGCGCAGCCATTTTTTTTCTACTCTTTCTGGTTCAGCTATACCTACTACGTTAATACTTTTACAGTTGGCTGTAATGGTAAATAGAGCAAAAAAAAGAAAATTTAAAAAGTAATTTCTTGTCTTGTCTTGTCCATAGTTAATTTTTCATGACACTTGCTCGTAAAGTGGATCTTATTGCATCGGTTTTAGGCTCATAATCCAAGCTATTACGCACGCGTGCTTTTTACTTTACATTACGGCACATGGTGCTATAATAGGTATAACCCGGTAAAGTCAAGTTTGTACGTGACTGCAATTACACGTACGTATACGAAGCACTCTTAATATAGCCGAGTAATACTTACAGTTCTTTTGTAATACCAACAAAGAGTTCTTAAGCCGCTGAAGTAAATGTCAACCTGCGCGCGCATTACTGATTTGGGCGCCATTTTCCGAAAATTTTTGTTGACGTTTTCGCTGTGTGGTTGATTATTATCAAAAAAAAAAAGGTTTTTTCCTCGCAAGTGTGACGAAAACAGTCGTATGAAACTCTTGTGCTATGTTTCAATACACTCTCGGCTTCCATATCGCGCTCGCCTGCGGCTCACGCGCATAATACCGCCTCTAGTGTAATGACCAGCATAGCACACTTGTATCATAATGTACTATAACGTTTTTATTATTTTAGTATTGAGTGTGTTTTATGTGTAAAGCCTTCTAAAGGCTTATATAAGCCTAGTTAGTACAAAGAGGTACTTTAAATTTGTACCACGCGTATAGAATATGTTATGATCTTTTTTAATATAAGTGAAACAAGCCATTATTTTAAAATAAGCCAAGAATGCCAAGAAATGATTTTGTCTAAACATTTAGGTATCCAGCTAGTGTCCACTCGGGAGCTGCTAAAATGTAATGATGAAAATTACAATGTAAGGTTTGTAACGATATTCTCAGGGTTCATGTATGTATCTATGTATATATGTGAGTTATTTTATTCCACCATAATCGAATCAGGCGTTAAGAAATTATGGTGGAATAAAAAAAACTCATATACATACATAAATACATGCATGAGCCCTGAAAACGTTATATGTACTACTTGCAATGTTGTTACTTTTATTATTTTAATATTTTAAAAGTACCTATAACATATGTTTTACTGATTAATTTTTTTATCACGAAACACCTCTTTTCCGGTTTATAAACTTGTATAACTACATAATAATTTGTATTCATCCATAATTAATTTTTAAGTATTCTAACTTTGGTTCTAGTTTTTTTATTATTTCGCTGAGGTTCTATGTACTTACATCTGCTCATGTTTAATTTGTCAAATATAATATAATATTTATTTATATAAATAAAATATAATGTGTTACAAAAAAACAGATAATATTTTATACAGTTTTATGTTAGGAAAACGTTTCACTGTTATAAGCCTTTCGTGAAATCACTTGAATTGGCACCAACGGAAGATCAGCGCTGTTTGATAAACAGCACTATGCTGAGTTGAAGCCATTTTTGTGACATCTCCCTTTGACTGTAATTATGTTAAAGTTATACTACTTATTACAATGATGTTACAAAATAAATTAATTTCTTTCTTTCTTTCTTTTCTTCTTTCTTTTTTTGGGCAGTCGTGTAAAAATTAATACCATTTAGATTTTTGTCACCCTTAGTTTAGTACCTACTTATTAAGAGAAGTACAAGTACTCGTTACGAAACTGCATTTCATAAGAAATTGACGGTGTAGAAAGTAGGTATACTCAAAGGAAAATGCTATTTTGGGCAGATTATACATTTTGCACGACGACGGGCAGCAGCGTCCTCTCGGTTAACGGTGGTGAACATTCTGCGATCCCCAAGCCGCCTGCCAAGCGTGGGGATGGGGATTATGGCAACACCCCTCTATAAAGAGGGAGGCAGGTTTTTGGCGGGAACGCGAGAAAATCATGTCACTGCATTATATTATTTTCTAAAACTTGTGTTTTTTCGAGTATTAATGCATAAAAATGGTGGCGTTTTATTAATTAAGTGCTGATTTACGAGCAACAGTGTGGGCAAGTGATATAATGTAGTGAAACGTGTCTTTTCGTGTTGTTTCCAAAACTCCGAAGAAGCTTGTAGTAAAGTTGCCACGACTTTACTAGGGCATGATTGGACTTGACTGTGACTTGGACTGTGACTACGACTCATTTAACTGGAGAAAGAAGGATCGATGAAGAAAAATGTATTTGGCTGAAGGACTAGTATCCATGGCCAGGAACTATTAAAAACAAAAAAAAGGGGGAGGCGTTCGTCCAGCAGTGGACGTTTTATGGCTGACGACGATACATTTTGCAAAGCGGAAGTTTTGGACCGCTTTCGAAAATTTCGCTTAACCTTCCCGCTCGCTTCCTTGCTCAATCGCAGCTTGCTCGGCTCGCTTATGTTCAATGTGAGGGCGATAAGTCTTACACTGACTGCGCTTGGGGTGTATTGTGCATTGCCCGTCTACCCGAGCCAACCCAGCTCCTTGAAGTAACGCAGCGAGGCTCTAGGCCGCTGGCAAAGTAGCTCCAGGTTTTTTTCCAGATGGAAGTGTACAATGGTGGTAAAAAGCAGTTTAGCTGTTACAGTGTTTTTGTAAGCGCGTATCATTTGAGAATGGCTAGACCAAAAACACATTGTTTTATTTTCAACCGACTTCAAAAAAGGAGGTTCTTAATAAGTTTTTTTTGTAGGTACGTTACGCGATTACTCCGCCAATTATGACCTGATTTTGATGATTATTTTTGTTTGGTAGATAATACTTCAGAGATAGTCCCATATACATTTTATCGAACTCGGTTCAGCAATTCGGTTTTTAGATCAAAATTATTAGAAAATATTATGAAGATGTCATCCAGGTATTCGAAGTTGAAGTCAGTTGTATTTTTTTTTACAAGCGTATTATTACAGGACAAGGTCGGGTCAGCATAAAAATAAAATGTCAAAAATAAGGATATTCTTGTTTTATTTCTAGAACTCATGAGGTAAACAACACTAAACTATTCAATCGAATACCAATGACAATTATTTCAACACAAAGAGAAAAGACGCCAGTACTTACAAAAATAACGCTAAGTCGTTTTTTTATGAGAAGGGTATTTTTTACATAAAAATGTTTAACACTCCATGATCAATAATACTTGCTCAGACAAATACTGGGTACGACTGGGAAAATAATTTATAAATACTAAAATTAAAGCTACGTATGCTAAAATACATAAATACGCGATTAAATTTACTTACATTTTCATAAAAAAGTATTGTGAAGAGACTGAGTATAAAATAAAAACGTTGAACGTAAAATTAGACAACAAAAACAAAGAACTGTAACAACCAATAAAGAGATAATAAATAAATAATAATTCATTTTATTGCAAATTCGACTGAAACTTTCGATGAAGTTGAAATTGATGAAAGTAATGATAATTGAGAAATAATAGCGAAAGAAATTAATAATTGTAATCAAAATTAAAAATAAAGTGTGACTAATGATTGTATGGCACGGAACTAATTTTTTATAAAATAAATAGAGAATACAAAAACAGAGAACATAATCTGTCATTTTCTGCATTTCTAACAAATGAAATACAGAATAAGTCAGAATGATTTGTGGAAGGTAAAAGATTTTGTGCATTTAAAATTAAACATACGCGAATACTTAATTATGACACAAATTTAAATATTTGATTCCAATAAATTCGTTAGTAACTACTAAGTTAAATCTCGACAGTAAATAATACGTGAAATATTTTTTTCATAAACTATAGAAGTAGTATTTTAAGCAACAATTTATAAACTGATACTCGGGATCTAGATAAGAAAATCAATGAATATGAACCAAATTCTGATGACAATTTTAAAGATATTACTGGTCAAGACTTAAAAGCAGCAGCGTCTTTTTTTTTATACTTTCATGTGACGATACGAGCAAGACACACAAAACCTTTAGAATTGACATCAATTTTATTAAATTAAACTATATTTAATGTTGAAGATGATGTAGGAACAACTGTAGTATCTTAACCTACAAAATACTGATACACTCTAGGATAAGGTAAGATAGTTTGGTCATCAAAGTGGAAGATATAAATCTATAGGTAAATATCGACCATTTTCTAACAACTAAAATGGCTATCGGACGCCAGGAATCAAATATCAGG
The DNA here is from genome assembly GCA_905404285.2 of Erannis defoliaria. NCBI lineage: Eukaryota > Metazoa > Arthropoda > Insecta > Lepidoptera > Geometridae > Erannis > Erannis defoliaria. Next base: position 8,154,753 of record FR990091.1, on the reverse strand, counting down.
AATGCAAAAGGTTAATTTTTGAAGGATTTAGTGTTTAGGTACTAATACTGATTTTCGAGAATATTTTCTACTGGAGTTATGGCGATTATAATATGGCTACCTCATGGATCACAAAATTAGCACTTGATTTTTAACCTAATCGTTTTTATACAATTACATATATTTTATACCAGTTATTTTATTTAATGTGTATCTGTAAACAAGATATTATTTGATTCATGGTTTTTTTTATTAAATAAAAGTATCTAGTCATCTTTTATTTTATAAAACTTTGTTAAAATTTCATGTAAATTAGAGAAAAAATGGCGCTCGTTTCTCGACAATATGTCTAAATCACAGAAATGCGACAGCCCTGCTTTTCCTTTCTCCCTTCAACGTCTCAAATCATAACAATATTTTAATTAGTTACATTTTTAAGTATGTTTGGTTAAAGTTAATTTCTTGCTTACAGATACAGTATTTTTTTCTAGCAATTTTTTTTAACATTATAATGTTATATAATCTATTCTTATTTACAATTTGTTTTGTTATAGAATTGACACTTTAAATATGATTTTATTACTAAATATAATTTTCGATTGTAAATCTACATTGTTTTGGCATAATTTCTGCTAAATTTGCTTGGTTATAATTGATTGTGTATGTTGTTTTTTACATACACAAAATATATTTGTACCAAAACTGATTTTAATTTAACAGAAACTATGACAAAACTTGATAATATTGTCTCAACATTTAAATCCCAGGCACAAAATGGTGTTCTTAACCCAATTATTGCCTTATTTTGTATTTTTCACGAAATCTATATTAATAATACTATTCGTAAAAATGTCTTTTATATGGGGAAAGATAATAAATATATTTTTTAATGTATAGCCTACGATCTAAGTTGGTCAGGAATTAGGAAGTACACACATTTAAACCAAATCATGCATTCTACAATACATTTTCTTTTCATTTGAACACCTTAGTAAAGTCGCTCACACTTTCAAAAACTTCTACATCATACGTACTACGAAAACTATGCATTGTCTTAAGAATGATAAAAATATTGTTCAATCGTCAACAATTATAATATCTAAATCTATATTTTCATTTGGCACAAATTTTGCCACGAAATTTCAATCAGGTCCAAAACTACTTGCATCTAAGGCACAATTTTGAAGGACAATTGCTTTTTAATAATAGTTACTTAGTCGCAATTTACTGTATTTTCATTAGTGCAGTATATTGTTATCATAGAGCACAGTGAAAAATACAACAAAACGCTGACACAGTGAAAATCTTACATTACCAGCTCATTTATTGTCAATTGTAGAATTAAACATCTAAATCATGTAAAATTCTACCAGCTTTATAATGTCAAATCAAGGTTTTTGTTTGATCCAAGTTACATTTCTATAATATAAATTCATTATATTCAAAATCTTCTAATTATAACCAACCATTTATTTTATTCTCCAAAAAAGAGTCTGATGCCAATAGTAAATCAAAGAACGCCGCCAATTAATTTTTGTTTTAATATTCGAGGCGTAGAAATATGCATGCCAACATCTTTAAACTGCCAATCACATTATTATTTTCTTCCATTCAAAGTCAATCAGAAACTACTCAGAAAAATATAATAGATTCGTTTCTACAGGGTTCAACTAATAAAATACACAAACTGTTCACAAACACATTCATAAGTCAAGATGAGGAACAACATTTTTATGAACTACCCTCAATTTTGTTCTTATCGTAGGTCAGTTCGTGCCGCTAGTAGAAGCACCCATACTATCTTGGTGTTTGTATTTATGTGAGGTCATCTGAGAGAGGCCTAGGACAGCGAACCCACACTGAAGGCAGTGGTAGTGGGTTTGCTTCTTGCTGTGGATGCATTGAGGCTCGTAACCGCAACCTGTCAGGGGAGAAATATTTGATTTTATAAGAAGTTCCGCCAAAATATTAGTGACGTCTACACGCTGGAATAGAATAAGAATAAGTAGAATATATTGTAATGCTTTCCTCACCTTTACTAGGAGGGAACTTGTCGAAGCCAGCGGCCTGGATAGAGTCCAGCTTCTGATGCTGTCGACGGTGAGCCACGACCTTGTTCGTGTCCGTGCAGACGAAGTCGCACTTCAGGCAGTGGAAATGGGACGCTTTGTTTTGGCCTGTGTCTGTTGAAGAAATAATTCATTTAATTAAACAATCCAAACAAAAATTCAGTTTTGATCAATCGACAAAGACATTTACTATCGATAAAAGCGCTAAATTGCCTATGATCTCTTTGACAAATGGACAAAAACCAGGTATTTTAATGTACAAGGATACTTGTCAACCACAGTCATATAAAACCATTAAAAACATAACTGTTTTTACAATGCTTACATTTTTCATCAAATTTCAAATAGATGTTGAACCCTCAGATTGTTGTGAAATTTAAATGAGAATTTAGCTTAAACAGTTAGTAAGCTAAAGTGGATATGTATCATCACCCACACTTGCTAAAGAACCAATAACCGCTGGGTAGAGTTCTAAAGCAGACATCATGGATAAGAAACGAAGTGTAGGACATCCAGTAGACATATCGAATACGATGTAAATATCGAGGGCAATAACTGGATACAGACACTGATGACCGAGCTTAGTGGCGTACATTAGGAAATCCTCCTAATAATCCTCCACCTGACTACAATGACATCATTGACATATTTCTTCTCCGAACATCGGCATTTATGCCTGGAGAAGAAATTCAATGATCTATGTAAATCTGCCAACTTGCACCAGACCAGTGGGAGAGTATATCATCCAATCAACTCTTCAGGGTAAGCCAAGCAGTGGGATATTAAAGTGGGTAGTAAATACACAAGTAGTAGAGAATATCAAAAAGCTGATGATAAATAAGAATAAATGTGTAGATACAACGTACAATACTTACTGAATGTGCTAGCGTGGGGGCAGTCCGGCCGCTGGCAGTAGACGTTAGCGCGGTACTGCTGGAAGTCTCCACCCATCAACGTGTCCAACCTGGGAATTTGAAAAGATAAAAAAAATAAGTCGCAAATACTATCAATGGTACCGAATCGATAAAAGTCCTTACAAAGGGAACTCTATCGTACAACATCATAATAGAAGTAAAATGTACTTATGGCACATTTATTTGCTAAATATTTTTGTGAATGAGTGTGAGTGTGGCTTCGCTAGTAACATATTTTTAAATTTTAATTATTGTACGTCCATAAGGATAATAACTATTGATACCCAAATTAACTTTAAGACCTTGTAAGCACAGTTATGAACAATAAAATTTTATTCTATTCTATTCTATTCATACTAACTACAAAACTGTTTTGATTGTTTGAAATGGAGTTAGTTTACGACGTGAATTTACATTGGCTACTTATATCCTGAAAAACAGACAGTTCCTGTAGGAGAGCGGAAAACGCCGCGGGCAATCAATTATTCAATTAGACATATTAATCGGCGGAGATTTTAACACTGATATGATGGCCAACACTACAAAATCAAATTTGTTGCTTGACCTTATGAGGGAGTATAATTTCTACCAATTTGTAAAAAAACCTACTCGCATCACTTGCAGTACAGAAACCTGTTTGGATCTCGTATTTTCAAATTGTAATAAGAATAAAATAAAGACTTTAGTTCACGATCTAGGGTTCTCAGACCATTTAGGTATAGAAATAAGGGTTAAAGATGTACTTGATTTGAAATGTAAACCCATTGTATGGAAAACTGTTAAAAGACTTTTTAATAAACAAAATATGAACAATTTTAAAAATGAACTCAAAAATATAAATTGGGTGGAGCTCTTAAGTATGAATACAATCAAAACGATTGACGATAACTATAAAATATTTGATGTGACATTAGCCGAAATTTTAAACCGTTGTATACCAGAGAAAACCATTAAAATAAATGCTAACAAAAAACCTAATTGGTTAACCCGAGGCATTAAAATTTCTTGCCGAAACAAACGGCTTTTAAAACCGTTCGTTACTTACTGCAAACACCCAATACTTTCTAAACACTACAAAACATATGTAAAATTATTAAAAAAGACATTAAATAAATCGAAAAGAAATGAATATGTAAGGGAAATGCAAATCTCTAAAAATAAAACTAAGACGATGTGGAAAATAATAAAAGAACGTACAAATAAAAACTTAAAGAAGGACAAATCGAATATAAAATTAAAATTTAATAATAATAATATAATCTCCAATCCATTAGAAGTTGCGAATACCTTCAACCAGTATTTCGCATCGGTGGGTGCGGGCGGCGGGGGGCCGGCGGCGCGTGGCCGGCCGGTATTGCACCGCACTGATAATTCAATATTTCTGAGTCCGGCTGAACCGTACGAAATATATAAAATAATAAAAAAATTAAAAAGTAAGTATAGCTATGGGGTCGATGAGCTACCCCTATCTTGATAAAACACTGCGCAGAAGAATTAACTTTACCGTATTATCTGCTGGTTAATCAATCATTTAACGAAGGCACGTTTCCCGATCTTTTAAAAAAGGCCTTGATTAAACCTATACATAAAAAATCATCCAAATTAGAACCCAGTAACTACAGGCCAATAGCACTCTTGCCTACCTCTTCAAAAATTTTTGAAAAGGTGATGCAAACTCGCCTTTGTTCTTTTTGCGAAAAATTTAATATTTTTGATGATTCCCAAAATGGATTCCGAAAAAATCGTTCGACAATCACGGCAGTATATAAATTTATACATGAAAGCTTAGAAATAGTAAATAATAAAAATTACGCAATTGGCATTCTATTAGACATGACTAAAGCATATGATAAAGTCCAATATGACATACTACTAGATAAACTGTACGGCACAGGAATACGTGGAATAGCACACAAGTGGTTCTGTTCATACTTAAGTAATCGTGAACAATATGTAGAAGTAGAAAGTTTTGACAGAAATACTGGTATAATAAATGTAGCTAGATCAATTGCATTACAAATGAATCATTCAATCCCCCAAGGCAGTGTCGTTGGATGTATCTTATTTCTATTTTATATAAATGACCTTCCAAAAATAATTGACGAATCTTGTGTACTATTCGCGGATGATATCTCTATTTTGACATCTTGCAAAAATAATATAAATCTAAATCAAAAATTGACTAATATTTTTAATAATATATTTAATTGGATGTCTGACCATAATCTAGAAATAAATTTATCTAAAACTGCAATAATTCAATTTAGACCCCATCAAAAAGCCCCCCTTGACATTAATTTCTCTTATAATAATCATAAAGTAGACTGTTTTGATGTAGCAACATTGTTAGGTATAGATATAGATACGCATGTAAACTGGAAAAGCCACATACAAAAAATTAAGGCGAAGCTTGCCAGTTTCACATATGCCCTCAGAGAACTGCGTCGAGCAACTGACTTGGACACAGCACTAACAGCCTACTACTCATACGCCTTCTCATACGCTCAACTACGGTGTCATTCTCTGGGGAAATAGCACAGATGCGCCTGACATTTTCGTTGCTCAAAAAAAGTGCGTACGCATCCTCGCAAACATTAACCTACCTGACATTACTATACTAAATTTTCACAGACCATTTTTCATTAAATATAAAATATTAACATTGACATGCATATATATATTGGAAATGTGTAAATTTGTTCGGAAAAATCCTCGATTATTTAATAAATTATCAGATAATCGTAAGTATAAAATTAGAAAAAAATACAAACATAACTTAATCTTGCCATCTTCCAACTTAGCGATGCATAGCTCCGGTCCATTCTCAATGGCCATAAAAATATACAACTTAATACCAATAGAGATTCGAGAAATGGAAAATGATTTTGAATTTGCCAAAACACTAAAAAACTTATTAATTAAAAAGTGCTATTATACCCTTGATCAATTTTTGAAAGACAAAAACATTTTAATATAATAAACCGGCCCGCTCCGCATGACGTTGCCATACCCTTACAGGGTAGTTATAAAGTATCTACTTAAAATAATATGTGTTATTTAAGACCTACATGTAATCTTCTTAACTTTATAACTGCAATAAACAAATTGAGTATTGAGTATTGAGTAGAATACAAAAGCATAATAATTATAGCACATAATAAATTAAAATAACTGATTTGTGACCTAGCTCTCACAGTAGGATACCCTGAGTTTGCGGGAGCTAGGTCTCTTCTGGTGTGCTAGTGAGAATGTATGTACAAGTACATGCGTGTTAAGTGTGTAGTACGTGAGTGAAAATTATTGTACATGTTATGTCAGAGCGTATGATGGTGCGCGTATATATTATACATTATATATTATATATGAGTGTGTGTGTATGTTTGTGTGTGTGTAAGTTTGCGTGTGTGTATGTTTGTGTGTGCGTAGGTGTGTGTGCGTGTGAGTTGAGAAGGACATTCTACGCGTAGTAGGTAACCAGGCTCAGGGTTGAGCTCGCAGAGATTCTTCCAAGTATATTATGTATGTGTGTACATGTATGGTGAGGTGTGTATGTGCTGCGTTCAACAAATTCCGCAATCATAATATAGGTCTTATTAAATTTTCGGTGTCGTGGTAATTCAGTGTCAGAAGGTATTCTTTGATTTTCTTTTTGCACTCACGTCTAGTTGTTTCTATCAAGCGAAGAGCTTTATCTAGTTGATTATAGATGAAAACTCCTAGGTATCTAAAGCATCTCTGCCCCAGCCCTGTTTTCCTTAGAGGTAGTTCCCATCTCAGTGTACGCGAAGTGTTTCTAGACCTGTGACATTTCATAACTAGTGGAGCGGTTTTGTGGAATCTCAGGGCGCAGTTCTTTATAAAAAGCTGGCGAACTCTGAGTTCCTTCGTGTCTCTGTATAGGTCGTCTGTAGAGTAGCAGAAGGGCTTTTTGTTAGCAATTTTTAATATAAGTCTCTGCGCTCGTTCTGCTTTCATTAGGTGTGTACAGCAGGCAGAGCCCCATGTTGTGATGCAGTATGTCAATAGGGACTTGCATAATGCGGTATACACCATTTGAATCGTCTTTGCGTCTGCCACCATTCTTAATTTTCTAAAAATAAATAGTAATTTTCTTATTCTGCTTCTGACCGCTTCTATCTGTTTGATCCAGGTTAGAGATTCATCGATATGTATGCCCAAGTATTTTATGTCTCTTACTTGACCCAGCTTTAAGCAACCACAAGTATCTTGTTGGTTATTGGTAATACCCAAGGAGCAAAAATAGTACTTGAAGTATTCTTCAATACTATTTTTTCTTGTGCTTGTAAGATACTTGTAGTTTACTACAATGTTGGATTTGGGTACAGTTATAGGAGCTTTCTTTCCTAATAACTATCTTATAATCAACTTACGGAACGTCAGTTAGCCCTATAGTACACTTGAGCAAGCGCAATTGCTTTTGTAATGTTCTGAGCCAACACAATTTGAAGTACAGACACTCTGATTAGTATCTGACATAAGTATGTTACTAAAGCAATCTTGTTTATAATGCTCTAGTAATATACTTAGTTATTAGTTATAAGTAAATTTTATAAAGTGTTTTTTTTTTGTTGATTCGCGTGTTTGGTTATTGTGGTGTGTGGTGATAAAAAGAAATATTCAAAATGTAAGTATACTTCCTTTTATAATATTAGATGTAACTTTTAGTAACTGCATAACATAATAACTCGTGATAAAATATTGATAATACAGTGAGAACACGCCGGGGAAGTCATTTTTATTGTAAATGTGTGCCAAGATCTAGTTAATTTTACAACGCGCTTCGAAAACAAGCACATAGAGTATTTATTGTAAAATAATATTTCGACGATTTTTACGATCATTCGCCATTTTATTCAAATACTCTGCGTTGAGTATGTTATATGACAATTATAAGCAAATTATTACTTAAAGCAAGTAAAGTAGTTTCAACCAAGATAACTTGCCTCCATATTCAAACAAGTTTAGGGTTCCTCATGAAATCGGACTACTTATCTATTTCAACTTACTTTGTTAGAAAACAACTACAAGATTACACCTTCTTCCCGCCTTGCGTGACCTTACTAGAGTTCTACAAGTACTAGTTCCTTTATTACATTTTTTTATATGGTATCTTGTGTTTTTTTTTAATTTTGTAACAAATTTTTTTTTTTTAAATATGAAATTGCTATTGTTTTTTCAGTTCCTCTCGGAATGGTGGCATATTTAGACGTTGACTGTTTTTTGAGTAAAGATGACATGCAAAAACTCGAAGAATTAGAATGGCCATGGACAATAACACATTTCATCCTATCCAAAAAGTGTTATGGTTGCGGGTGTTCCACTGATTCAAGATTGCGCGCCCACTTTATTATTGACAAAAGCAACATTAAAAACATTATAAATATAAAACAATTCTGGTGTCAAGTCTGTGACTACATGCTAGTTTACGATCATTATTCGGCAGATGAATGTGACTATTGCTACACAATATAAAATAAATATTTCTTTGTCTTAAAAGTTACATAAGTATAGGTAATCTTATTTAGTACAGCTATATTTGCATTGTTTAGTTAAGCTACGCGCTCACTATGCAACTATTGCCGGCGACTTTTCAACCTGTCTCATCACACTTCTTAAAGTTCGACAAAGACGGGTATGTACAGTTGATGGCCATACGGAAATATGCGGCCTCCTTTTCGCACTTGCCGTGATACTGGCACGTGCGACAAAGAGGCGCATATTTCAGGATGGCCACTAACTCGCGCGCGAGCTGTAGGTGCGCGCACCCGTCTCAGGTAACTGTCACCGCAACAAAAGTTATATGTGAGTGAGCATGCTCACTTCTTGAATGGGGATTCCCGCACTTGATATCATACTATACCCAACACTGTGCTTGATGTTGTGGCTTAGTTCGTTTTGTCAGTTAGTATCTCTAGAGCAAGCGAGTCGCTCTCACGGTCGTTCTTGTCAACAGAATAAACAATTGGCATACGACACTATTAAATACGGGTCACGTTATTATTGTAAAAAGGATAAAAGTAAACGAAGCTTTAGTTTTTAGGTTTTTTACATATTTGCTTAACTCCATAATTATCTATATTTTCAGAACCATGCCCTTTAAAGTAGTGCAAACCCTTGAAGACGGCGACCTTTTTATTACTTTTTGCCCAGATCATTGGGAAAGCAATGGTAAACTACTTTGGCCACAATCTTTACTTGAAGGAGAGAAACTGAAAAAGAAGGAAGATTCGCAACCGCAGAATGATTGGCAAGTTCTAAACTGTGAAGTTAAAAGAAATAATTTAACTCTGGCCCAGGCAAAAGCAGCAGCTAAGGCTATGTCAGACTTGTCGGAAACTGAAGAAGAAGACGGAGAATCAAAGGCAAAGAAAATAAAATTTTGCAGAGAGACGAATACCAAATGTTTAAATAATTTAGCAGAGGAATGTCTTGCAGTAAGTTCAAAAATGTTTTTAGTTTTTTCCTCTCAAAACCCCTCAACTATCTCACCCGCTCATCTATAATGCCAATGGTTGACATAGCTGACACCGAGTAAGGAACACCTTAGAAATTTATTATTATATGTTAACTATAATATTCTTTTTTTACAGACCCAAACTAAAAAAAAGTCAACCAACAATGAAACGCCTTCTTCTAAAACAGTGCCATTAAAAACAGCACTTAAAACACTGTCAAAGGCCCGACACACAGAAGTGTTACATGATACACAAACCACATCTTATATACCTTCACAGCATCAAGTGGTGCGTATTATTAAAATTTTATTTTCAGCACAAAACTGATTTCTGTTCAGCGTACCTATAAATTCTTCTTTATTTGAATTCAACTTACTTTCTTTAAAAAAATATTAAATCATCAGCTGTCGTTTTTACCCGACTGCGAAGAATGACGGCTATGTTTTTCGAGGTTATGTATGTTTATGTTTATATGTATGTATGTATGTATCTTTGACACGCTCTGCAGCTCAAACGCCTGAATAGATTGTACCTAACTTGAGAGGTGTCGTTAGATTTGTCTTAACTCTTAACTGTCAGAGTAACATAAGATAGATATTTTAAATATGGCGTCTCCTGATAAAAAGGGAGCTGGAAAGCTTTTTTTGCCATTTACACAATATGAGTATCAAAAGAAAGGCCTTGATGACACGATTTACAAGACGTAAGGTCACTGCACACCGGCCGGATGCGTATTGCGTGCGTGTGTGAGAAAATAGTATGGAGATGACAGATGATGCGATAATACGTCACGTGATGCGTCGATCTCCTGTCATATCCATACTATTTTCTCACCCAGACGCACGCACGCAACACTCGTCCGGTGTGCAGTGGCCTGTGACCAAAACTAAAAAAAAAACAAATATACAAAAAACCCGATTGCGTGAAAAATGAAAAAATTGAATCAAGTTGAAAATATAATTTTATGCATTTTTAAATAGGTTGGTATTATAAATCAGATAACTAATAGAGCTATCAATAGCTCGTCATTTATCATACCTAAGCATTACGGAACATAATAATTATTAGAAGATATTTGAAAGCTGTCAACTATAAATATTTAAAAGCGAAGTAAAATTATATTTTCATCTTTTCACTTTTCACGCAGACGGGATTTTTGTTTTTAAAAATATTTTTATTATAACTATTACATTCCTTGGTGACGTTTCCTGCGCAATTACTATGATTTTAGTGCAGAATGAGTCAGGCACCTACATTTCAGGAAAAATTTTTGGTACTGATAAAATGTCAACTTTACAACATTTTTGCTAATTTTAGTTATTTAATTCTTTAGGCTACTGACGAAAACACACCAGCAGCATCAACTTCTTCTGGAACACAAGGTGCACTAGGAGAAGATATGGAAACATACTTTGTTATACCAAATAGTAACCAAGCGGACACGCCTATAATATATATAGATAAAGCAACAAAATCGTCAAAAGAAAACTGCCAACTAAATTACGACTTAAAGTCTATTGAAAATGACATCAACATTATCAAAAGGGACATTAAATCCATAAATGATGATAACAAGACTATACTGGATATCCTTAATAACATTTTAAATAATCAAGCTGTCATACATAACGCAGTTGAACCGATTGAACGAAAAGTGACTGAACTACAGGTTGCGAATGAAGAATTTATTGCAAAATCTATTAAAGAAAAACGAAATCACGCGCTTGGGTTACAACCAATTAAAGATACAAAGGATATAGAAGAGCTCGAAAAAAAATTGCTAGACTCTAATTACAGAGAAGATTTACAAAGAAAGTTAAGTGTGGTATGTACTAAAGGCCTAGGAAAGGGAACCACAAGTGCTTATGCTCTTGTTGACGTTATGTTCGAAAGACAATTTTTCATATCTTGTTCATGGACTGGAGTCTCGCGTAAGCCAAATGAAGCTACAGAAAAGATTTGCTTCAAGGGTTTCTCCAAGATTATTGGTTTCTTTTTTGATATAATACATCAGCACGATTCGTCATTTAATTTAAACGATTGTTATAAGTTTTTTAAAACTGTCCTGCGAAACGCTGACCAGAGATGCAAAATCAAACCACAAAGAATTTCTACAAAAAAATGCAGAGGAAAAAAGAGAGATAAGAAGACTGGTTCTGAAAATGAGAACAAAGACGAAGATGTTAAGACTTGTTCCGAAAATGAGAAAAAAGATGAAGATGTTTCAGAGGAAGAAGTTGATTTAAACTAAAAAAAACTGGCAAGCTTACAATTGGTATTAAGATGCTATTGTCTGTTACTTTTTATACGCATAAGGTAAAATATTCACCAGACTGACCTAATTAACAAGTAGGTAGTTACTTGGTTCTAATTAGGTTCTCTTGTTACATTTGCTACCTTATTGTACTGCACTACGACTGCAACTATTGCAGCTATAGTAAAATAGTGCTGAAATCTTTACTTGCCATGTAACCTGCGATTACTATTTGACTGCTTGCAATGCGGTTTCTTTACATTTTGTCGTTAAACTTTGTCACATTTTATTTTGAGTATGTTTAATTTGAAATACATAGTTAGGCATCAAAAATGTGTTAGTAAATATGTAATTAAAGTTAAGACAATATTTTGTGACACACAAATGACACAAATATTGTCTTAACTTTAGTTATATATTTAATAACACATTTATTTCTATGTCGATGGTGCAAAATAACTAGATAGGATGATTTAACATGAATAGTGAGACTCCTAATCAATATTAGTCTTAACTTCAGTTTTGTATTAGTATTAGTTTTTAGTGTTTTTTGTTTTGTTTATTATGACAAAATCTTTGTTACATTTTCATTCCGATTTTGTTTAATCGTTTATAATAAATAAGCTTCATTTTTTAACATTGTGTGTTTACTTAAGTTTTCTTTTATAATCTTTATTTGTAGAGGATGTTAAGTTTTCTTTTTTAATCTTTTTTAGTAGAGGATGATTTTGCATGAAGAGGCATAAGAAGATTTTATTGATATTATAATGAAACTAGATACTCATGATTGAGACTGACTTGTTAATTTTTTTTATATGTCATGTTGCATATAAAAAAATATTTTGATTCAATAAAACAACATAAATACAATAATAGTTTGTTTTATTTTATACCTTTAAACTTGTATTTTATAGAGTATGTAACAAGGGGAAAAAAAACAATTCTGACTTATATGTAATACTTACAAGTTTACATTTTACATTTTGTACTCTACATATTACATCAGATTTTTCAATAGCAGCACAATCACATTTATAAATATTCAAAAAAGAAGATCTTATCGGTTTATCAAAAACATCATGGAGATGATCAATACGATACCCTTTTATTTCAATTTCTGGCTCAGTGTTGTCTTTCAGCGTGAGGGATTTGATTTCTATTACATGGTTTTCGTCAGTAAGAAACCACTTATCATGATCGTTTGATGATAAAATATATTTTTCTAGGTGCAACACAGTTAGACCGTTTCGCTGGTTTTTTTTAATTAATGGGTAGTCTGCAATTTCTTCCTTAAGGTGTTCTGTTTCAATTGAATGTTTCTCAATTATTCTATTTGCTACTTGCTGTAGTGTTTTATTTCCTTGTCGAATGGTTCTTTTTATAGCAAATAGATGGTTTTCAAACGGATATGCGTTAAACTTTTGTAGAATTCCAAATTTTTTTACTTCTTCAACAATATGTCTCAAATTGTGTATGTTACTGGACACATAGTCTCGCCCATAGAAGGTTTTAAAACTTTCTGTAAAATCTTTCAACATTATTTCAGCAATCCGTAAAAATGGAAAATGGTTTTTATTTGAGCAAATCGTTATAGCACAAAACAAGTTCAAAAAATGATGATATGGTTCGGGTTTGAGCACGTGTTGCAAAATTACGACACTTAAATAATAGAAGAAGGTTCGGTACTCGGAACCTTTCCAGTGCGCTACAACATCTACAGATCTTATTTTTCTGTGTATCTCCTTAGGCATTCGACAATTCAATAAAAAACTATTGACAATATCAGTATCTCGAGAGCTCCATTTGGTAAGATACTTTCCCAACTTTCCATCACGCCACCCGATTAACAATCGCTTCATTAAACCAAGGTCTATTAGGTGTAATGAGTCGGCAACGGGAAAATCCTCTATCATATCAATGTTCAGCTTCAATAATGGAGAGTCATGTTTGTGGTGTCCTTCATACTTTTTAGCACGGAAGTCTACATCGTTTCTTTTAGGACAATCTGTATTGGGAAAAAATACAGTGTTTGACTTATGGGAGTATTCGCCGATCACTGTACATTTAAGGCAGCCATGTTTTCCATTGAAATTTGTGACACCTGTAAAACAAATATTTTTATAATGGAAGTTATCATAAACTGTACATAATATTATGGTTTAAAATAATATAAATCCAAAACTTACCTTTTATCAAGGCCCTTGCTGGTGAATCACATATAAAAGCTCTTATTTTGACTTTGATTGTAGTTTCAGTTCCAGCTACTATTGTGACCAATCCATCTGTTTCTATTTCCTTCATTTCTGTTACAAAAGGCCCCAAATATGCATTCAGATCAGTGGGTTTTCTATCTCCTGCATAAATTCCTTAAAATAAAAAAGAAATATAGCTATTTACATAAATATAACTAAGCTGTTAAAGTATTTAAAAATCGTATAAGTATAGTATTTACCAATCACAAATGGAGGAATGTGGGATAATTCAAAGATGTTGCATAAAATTGGCCAGAGTTGATGTCTTGAACTATTGTAAACTGGTAACCCATCTATGTTTATATTTAATGAAATCGTTTCAAATTCAGTCGTTGAAATATTCAAATTTATTCGTTGTAGTATATTTTTCAAACATTTAATCAATCCGTTGTGCCAATATTGTCCTGGGTCTGAAGTTTGTATAACCACCGTTTCTTTGTTGGTATGTAATAAGGTCCGTGCATCTTTTGGTAAAACATTACATAATCTTTTATTTACAATAGCAGATAATTCATTCAGGGCTCGGTGAGGTATATTAAATTTTATGGCCCAACTTTTTATATCATCAACCAATTCACAATTTTGTTCATATTCAGTGATTTCTTCGGAATCGAAATCGTAGTTTTCTAGAAAAATTTCAAATTCTTCGCTTTCAGAATCGTGAGTTAATGCTAAAGAATTATTTAATGCTTCGCTTTCCGATTCATGCCCTATGGGTAAAGAATTATTTGTCACTGCGGAACCCTCATTTACTTCACCTACATTCGCACTTGATACGCTAGATTTTCTTTCTGATACCGATGTTGTTATTCCTGAAGAACCTGGCTTCACTGATACTTTACACCTTTTTGCCACTTTTCTTTTGAATCCACCACTTCTTTTAAATCGTTTCCAATCGCTTAAATCCATAATAAACTGTTAACAAACTATTTTCTCAGGACAAATTGGAATTAGAAAATAATTAGTTGAACAAAATGGCTGATGTTTACTAATAATGTGATTGATCAAGTAGCTTATACGGTTATTTGATTTTATAACGTCTTTAATAAAGTACTATTGTATTTAAAAGAGTCTTGAATAAGACAGTAACGAGACAAACTCATAATTATCTTAGCTAAGAGTTTTATTAGAGCTTCTTTTCTTACAAAATGCTACTATAAGATTTCAAGACTATTTTGTCTTTCTGAAGACATTTATAGGATACATATTCTTATTAGTTGTTTATAAGATAATCTACTAGTAAACTATAAGACTGAGTAATAAAAACAAATGCTCTTGAGAATATATACTCTTGTGAAATGCTATTATAAGTAAAAAAGTCCTGTAACTGTTTTGTAAGTAATCATATAGCAGACTATAAGACTGAGATATAAATCCTAATGCTCTAGAGTGTATTAGATCTTATCTTATACCATTATAAGATACACAGTCTGCACCAAAGCCTTAATAAGAACATTATTAGCAGAAGTAGACTTATAATATTTCGTTATAGGATTAGTTTGCTTGTTGGTACATGTATGTAGTTTTATGGATATTGGGTTTTTGGGAGCTGATCTGCTCGAAATTCGAAAAGCCACTATTTTTGTTTTATTTGCATTTAGTGTTAACAAATTTGTTTGAAGCCAGTTTGCAATACTACGTAGGCCTTCATTAGTAGCTCTCGACACCGCATCCCAGTTTTTTCCGTGAAAGATAATGGCTGTATCATCAGCAAAAGCAAAAAGTTGAGCTTGAGGGACTTCGAGTTGGCACAGGTCGTTAATGTATGCCAAGAACAGGGTCGGACCAAGTACACTCCCCTGTGGAACTCCGAAACACACCTCTTTGAAGTCACTGAAATGCCCGTTTACCTTCACACGTTGCCTACGATTAGTTAGGTAAGAGCGGAACCATTCCAGGGCGGTACCTCGCACACCAACACGTTCCAGCTTTGCAAGCAGGATAGGTCGCGACACCGTGTCAAACGCCTTGGCGAGGTCAAGGAAGACGCCGATGCATCTCTGCCCGGTGTCGAGTTTGTCGACAACAAAGTCTACCAGAGATGTAACGGCATCCTCCGTTGACCTACCTGAACGAAAGCCAAATTGGTTTTCTGACAGAATGCATTCTTTTTCGAGGAAACTCATCAAACTTCTGTTTGCCACTCTCTCCAAAATCTTAGATAAGGACGATAGCAGAGATATTGGACGGTAGTTTGATGGTTGTTCAGCGTCACCTGCTTTATGAATTGGACAAACATTAGCTTCTTTAAACAGGTCTGGAAAGATGCCGGCGCCAAGGCTTAGGTTACAGAGGAAGGCAATTGGAGCTGCTAGGACGTGTTTGGTGGATTTAAGTAACCGATTGGATATGTTATCTCCACCAGGAGCAGACTTTGATTTGAGTCCAGAGATTATTTTACAAATTTGAATTGGGTCTGTTGGCGCTAGAAACAGAGAACTTGCTGGAGAAGTGGTGGCTGTTACCGATTGCGCCAGTGCCTCCTCAGTGGAACTGATACGACCAAGTATCTCTGTTGCCAACGTTTCTCCTATAGTTGCAAAATAATGGTTAACATTGTTTAAAGCCTGTGTTGGTGTAGAAGCTACATTTAGTAAATCGTCACTATTCGTAACTGTGGATCGAATGTTGCAGACATCTTTAATGGAATGCCACAGCTCTTTGCTATTGCCAACGTTCGATTTTATTTTGTTACAATCGTAATCATTTTTTAAGTTTTGTATAATGTTGTTGCAAATATTGTTTGTATTTTGCTAACAGAGCTAAGTCATCTGGCCGCTTTTTTGATTTGTAATGTAAATCATCTCTCTTACGCATGCATTTAATTAAGCCTGGTGTTATCCAATCCTTTCGTATATACTTTGAGTTGCGCATAATTTTATTCGTCTTATGAGATTCTATAATTTTGTTCAGTATACTCACAAAATCTCCAGCCGCCTCATTAGGATTTGTGTGAGTATAAAATATAGACCAGTCTACTTTTCCTCTTCTTACTTTAAAAAAACGTTGAGCTATACTAGTATTCATAATCAAACGGACTAAACTGACAGATTGAAATGTCAGTTTTCAAAATAACGCTACCTGCTAAACACCGTAGTGATGGATATTGTTAAGTTCATATCGTGCAAAAGAATTATTGAATAATTATTAAGTGCCGTTAAACATTTAAAGTGCTGCCAGTGTAAGTGCAGGTAGAAAAGGGAAAACATATTGCCTTAAAAAGTTGTTGTGTAAATTGCTACACGGAAATGTAACATTATTTTCATGATTTATACCCTTGGAAAGATTGAAATCGTACATTACCAGGAACTACACCTTTACAAAGACTAATATAAAATTTATCTAAGTAGTTCATTGGCGTGAAATCATTAAGTTTGTTAACATAACTTCATTAGTTAATAAAAAGATTAAGTTTCTTAACATATGTTAATAAACTTAATATTTTTATCCCAGCACTATTTAACTTATGCCAAAAAGTAGCAACACTCGAAATGTCAGTTTAGTCCGTTTGATTATGAATACGAGTATAGGTGTGCTTACCTTTCATGCCGGGCCGTGTGTTGGACAAATCTAGTCTTGTCGCAAAACGAGTAGCCGCAGTCTTTTCTAGTGCAGTGGAAGTGTGTTTGGTGTTCCCTGAAACAATGAAACAATATTTTATAGAGATATGTATTTTTCTCTGTTGATGGAATGATTTTAATGATTATTAAGTAGATACATGTTTTTGTAATATGTTGTGTGTTATTATATTTTATTAAAAGACGCGCGGATACAACCGTGGCAAATAACTGGTCTTTTTTATTGTCCTATTAAAATGTGGCCCATAAATATAGCTAATTAATGAAAAGAAAATGAAAATCTGATCATAAATAAGCAATTTATAAGCATTTTAATATCATGCTAGACAGAGAGGCGAAACAGCAAATCATGACGTCACTTCTCTGTACGCTATATAAATTCTATTCTGACAAGTAAGGCGTGACGTCATTTTTTGTTTCGTGGGAAAGAGACAGAGTTGTTACTAACAAAAACTTTAAACGCTCATATATCAGAACATTATTAACCGATTTAAATTATTTTTTCACTAAACATACTATATTTACTTAAATTTTTCATCTAAGCTATTGGTTTCAACAATATAAACATCAGTCATCTACCCTATTTAAGGAAAGCAAAAATGAGAAATTTCTCATTCTCTCGTGGATCTTATATCTAAGTTGGTAGTCTCTGTTTTGGGTTCGATTCCCAGAACATATATTTTTACATAGTTGTCTGTTATGTGTTTGGTATTTTAAAAATTAATTTCCATAATTAGAATAAAAGTATTATACCATTTATCTGTTACCCACAGTACAAGATTTGTTTAGTTTGGTGCTGATGGTCCACAAATATTTAGTATATTACCTGTAACCACAATGAGGGTAGGCGCAGTCCTCATTGAACCGGAACCTTAGGTAGCCTTCAGGGATGGGCTCGTCCTTCAACACGCGCATGTGCGGGCCTCGCGTCGTGTGTGTCCTTCTGCTGGTAGAATAATAGAGGTTGGTATTAAGGTATTGACGTGATAAAGATACATTTATATACAATAATACATAAAAACTTGTTTAGAAGTGGTCTACGTCCAGCAATGGACAGACGTCAATGGACAGACTGATGACGATGATGATTAATAATTCATAATATATTGCGCATATGGGCACCGTATTCTGCCTTGCGACATGCAAAAATAATCACTATAACACTAAATACAAAAAATATATTCCAAAAGCATGCACTAGAATACACACACTAAACATTCAGAGGAGATAACATACCACTAACATTTCCAATAATAATTTCATCGTACTTTCCAATAATTAAATGTACCAAAACAAAACAACAAGCGCAATCAATTGTGGAATAATGAAAAAGTCTTTAACTTTGATTATTTATTGACTGATGTACGCTACAATACTATGGTTAACGGATTATTTACCGTGATAGTTGTGAAACGAGCCCAATATTGGGTCTGCCTGTGAACATGGTGTATGCAACTTCACCGACATATTGGCAGCTATTTCAGAAGATAATCACGGTACATATCCTTTAACTTATCATAAAACAGTAATGAACTACCGATAGTTCGCCAATTACACTTACGTTTTAGCCATCATCTCGGCTTCTTTATCCATCCCTGGAGGCATGTGACCTTGCAGCAGACTTTGTTCTAGAAGCAGTTCCGGGGGGTAGAGCATGGGTGGGTAGAGGGGGAAGGGAGAACCGCTGTGAACAAAAAATACAACTTTACAAAACTTATATGAAGAATATTTTTTATGGTGTTATTTGAAAAATTGGGGTGAAAATATCAGACATATAAAATTGACACTTGATAATATGATAATTGACAAATTTAGTCTGAAGTATGATTAATCATAACATCATGAAACATTTTGAACTAGTGGATGCAAGTACATAATGTCATTACCCTGTAGCGTAGTGTGAACTTCACAGGCTGCATAATAAGTCATAACAAAAAAAAACAAATTTAATGCTTACCCTTGAGAAAACAACGCGACTTGAGCCAGCCCTGGCAGCCCAGCTAATGAAGCAGTGTATTGTTGCTGCATCTTCAGCTGTTCCTGTAAACTGCCCTTCCGACCTCCCGCAAGGTACTGCTGGAGCAACAGACTTTGGACTGCTTGCACCTGAAGATGAATGGCTCGATGTGAGATATGCATCTTTTTGAATCTGATTCTCAAGGTACTAATAAGTAATTGTAGGACAGTTTAAAAAATCTGTTGGTTTAAGAAATAGGTCTCAGTTGTGTTGTGAGTGAAGTGTGAGTTTGCAACTTATGTAGTCAGAGAAATCATTAGAACACTAGAAAAATTTATTATTTATCAGTTTAAAAAAAATTGACCGACGATAATATGGTGTCGGTTTTTCTTGCGTGCCGGTTTTGTACAGATGTTTTTAATAAGTTTTAATCCAAAAAAATTACGTTTCCTGTGGAATTTACCATGAGGGCATACGAATAGGACGAAGCTAGTTTATGATATAATGTTATAGGATATTAAACTGGTTTCATTTACCTGGTCAGCTGGGTTGGGTGGTCGTTGTCCGGGAGAAGGTGCTTGACTAGTCGAAGATGACGACGCGGTTGACGGAAGTATCGATATTTCTGGATACTCCCTCTCCAAAGTCTCCTGAAAGACATATATTTCTATAGGAACATCTATATCAAACAATCCAAGTGTAAAGAAACTTAGTAGGATAATGTGATCGATTCTGACCGTTTTTTAGTTGACAGAACTAAACTAACTAAAGTATTGCTGTCCTTAGCTAACATGCCTAGTAAAAAAGTGACAGCAATATTTTAATTAGTTTAGAACTGTCAACTAAAACCGTCAGAATCGACCACATGAATAAAAACCTGCAAAATTATATTTTTCTTACCTTAGTGGCCGCCAATCCAACTGGCCCCGACTCCATATTACTATGTTTCTTCACCATATGACTAAACAACAGCTTCAGATCGACATAAGCCTGACTGCAATGAGGACAGTGGTAGTGCAAATTCATTCCCCCTGCGTTTTTGTTCAAAGGACAGCTTTGATCGTGACACGATGGTGGAAAGGTAGGACTTGACATCTTTGGAGGTTCGTAAGGCCTTTTGTCAAGTTCCATTCGCAGCTTGAGGTCCTTGGACGGCGAGGCATCATAGATGCTACGAGGCGATGAGGTATTGCTTCTGAGATGTGATGACGGATAGAAGGTTCCCGTCGCTTTTACTACTGGAATAAAGATAGAGGGTTAGAATTGTGTCAAACAAACCAACGAACGTACGAACGTATGTGTTAAAAATATTTTGTCCAAAATACTCGATGCAAATCGATGTTAACAATGGCGTATCAACCATCTCACTTTCTCACTCCCTTTGTTGACACTCTTGACTTGTGCCCAATGAGAGCTAGGCAAAATAATTTTTGACCAAAACTATAATAGCAGTCAACCGTCATCAGTCGTAAATTATTCGTTTCATTAATTAGCAACCTCTACTCATAAATCAATTAAGAAAGCAATCCGCTTAGTTTAATTATAATATCGTCTGCAAATGTTGTGTGCAAATATACCTAATTTATGTAAATACGCAATTATAGAACAACACTCACCGGAAACGTTATCTTGTTCTCTGTCAAACTCGCTTTTGATAGAGAAGTTTGTTGGAAAATCATTTACTTCTTTCATCGAACCAATGCTATCAGCAGACGCCCTTTCTTTCAGAGAATAATCTTTGGCTTCTTCGTAATTTTTCTCTTGCTCCTCGGATTTAATGACTGGAGTTCCACGGCCATGTTTATGGGTTGCCACAGCTGAGTATTGAGTCAGAATAGCTGGGCAGTTGTTATCTTGAGCACAGTGGAAGTGAGACCTTAGCTGGTTTTTGAAGCAGCTTTGTCCTCCACATTGATCGAAGGAATTGAAATAGTCAAACCCATCTAGAAGTGGGCTGATAGCGTGAGATTCTCTCATATGAGTTTCCATGATGGTGTGGGTTTCTGAAGCAAAACTGCAGTTGAAACAGTGTAAATGCAATCTTGTCATTCGCAATTGGCAGCTAGGGTATGATAATGAGCACGTGTCAAGACTAGTGAAGACCTCAAAGTGCTGGAATTTGATGCGCTGAAACACAAAAGAATAATTATTTTATGCTCGAACCTAAACTATGAGTCAAAAGAAAAAAAAAGATAATACTTACCGGGAACTCTTCAACTGTAGTTATTACAGGAGATTGTATTACTGGTGGCAATTGGTTGCTTTTTGGAAGCTTGAATGACGTGAAAATTGCTTGAGGCGTTATCTGAAAATTATAGTCATTTGTAATTAAAGCCTAACATTAATATAACATATTGGAAATAAGATTAATACATTTTTATCAATACTTACGTTGTCAGTCCAAACTTCAACCACCCTATTTTTGGGTGGCCTACCCCTTTTCCTACTGAACATTTCATCCAAAGAAGTGGAAAGATTGACGTGCTGTGGTGGCACCACATTAGGATTGGGTCCAAGATTTAACTGAGCCTGGAGATTTGGAGTCATTTGGGAAGTCAAGCTTGGCGCCATTTGCGCCAACTGCGCCAAGTTCGGAGGCAGGTTGGGCAGATTTGGCACTTGACCGAGCTGAGCAGCCATGTTAGGATGCAACTGAGCTGATAGTTGAGGTGTGAAGTTGGGAGCAAATCTAGCCGCTAAGTTGGGGGACATAGGGCTCAAGATTGCGTGCTGACGATGGTGTTCCAAACGTCTGAAAGGGTGCTCTTCTGATGAGAGGATCACAGCACCACAATTTTCCTGTAATAAGAAAAATATGGATATTAATACATTTCAAATTAAGATTGTACATCACATTCTGATTCTTCTTCTTCGTATCTGTGGTTGACTAGATGTAAAATTTTGATTAAGTTTCAAATTTGGTGTACAGGTTTCTGGAAAGTCTTCTTTTGCGAATTGTCTTTTTATGGATGTTTTTTATTAGTAAGTCTATAAAGTATAAACACAATCGAATCCGACTAGTAACACAGAAAACAAAAGTACTACGCACTAGTAACATAACCTCAATATTTAAGATCTTTAAAGAGGGGGAAAGTGTAGGCTGATCTTTAATTTCTTAAGCTACTTTAACTTCTG
Organism: Erannis defoliaria; assembly: GCA_905404285.2. Classification (NCBI taxonomy): domain Eukaryota; kingdom Metazoa; phylum Arthropoda; class Insecta; order Lepidoptera; family Geometridae; genus Erannis; species Erannis defoliaria. The sequence continues at coordinate 8,132,139 of FR990091.1, read as the reverse complement.
CTCAATAGATCTTTAACGATAGACATGAGAGGGTAGGCTTTTGCTTTTTAAGTGAAGTGAGGCTTAAGTTTTTACGTACCCAGGTGCAGTGGTAATGTGTGATGTCTCGTATATGTTGACAGGCGGAGTTGCCGCAAGGGTTGTGCCGAGTGTACGTCAGGAAGTAAGCGTCCGTCACTTGGTTCTGCTGCTCATGTTCCATCACGTGCTTCATCATTGTACTGTGGCAGCTGGAAATTTAGAAAGTTATAATAAGTTGTATGTAGCTCAGATTAAATAAAAATGTAATCAGTCTAAGCTTTATCATAAAATTCTTTCAACATGGCTCTTTTCTTTTAATTTGTCTTTTTATTTTTAATGTTAACAAGATAATAGGCTACAAAACTTATGTAATCAACGATTGTTTTATGGAGCCGATTAACATCAAAAATAGATTTAAAGTTCAAAAATCAAAAGCAGCGTCTTTTTTAGTATCAGCTCTCAAAACTTCAAGTAATCCTTCATAGCTTTCATTTACAATACGCAATATTACAATATACACAGCAAATGAATTGAGCGTATACATTCTAAATGTATACTGTGTATATTACAGGCTTGGCCTCAACCGTAAACTCCGATCATACTCCAAAAAGCTCAATGAATTTAAAATGTTATCGCTTGAGCCACTTTTTTATGTTTGATGTATGTATGTTCAAAATTATTCATTCCTTGATTGACCCTATTCTTCTCTCCAGTATAAACTTCAGAGCCGCGCCTAATTCTCGTAAGCTTCAGTTGAATATTTTCTCATTAAAGGTTTATATACTTCCTACTACAATCCTGTGTCGCCAATATAATGATATCTTAGTAGACCATCACAATTGCATTGATGTATTTGACTTCAAGTTACCCAAATTTAAACATGATGTATTGGCAATTCTACAAAAACAACAACACTGAATTATTCTCAACTTTGTGTAACTTTCTTTGATATTTAGTAGCTTTCAACGTTTTTGATTACTTAACATTAACCATTGTTAAATGCTGCTTTTATCTTGATCATGTTACTTAGGAATATAGTCTAGCTCTGCACCTATTCTCAATCCAATGAGAAAATAAAATCCCACTAGATCCATCGTGGATCTGGCTCCTGTATCTACTGAGATTGATCCTCATTTTTGCTTTGAAATGTATTGATTATATTCTGTTTTGTGTGCCAAAATAAATTAATTAATAAATAGGTTTAGATTTATTTGCATACTTTTTATTTTTATTTATTTTTCTTTCTTATTATTTACTTTTCATTTATTTCTTTTTATTTATTTGCATAATTTTACATTTATTTCTTTCTTACTTTTGGTTTTGTTTTGTTTCTATATTTTATCTACAATTGACAACAATAATTTTAAAAAATAGGCTCTGCTGAGAGCAAAACCTTGTAAAGTACATTTGTAGAAATAACCTTATACATGTCTTTTATACCTGTGCGCCATTTTGCATCCTTCAGCCAAACAATGATAATGCTTATTCAACGCACTACATTTGCCGCATTTGTCGTCTGCCTCCTTACTTCCGTTGAATGTTTCTATGTACTTTCTGGAAGCTTCCTCCATTATTAACGGGTTCTGTAAATGAAAAAAACATGCTTGAAACTTAATAAAATAACTTCAATAATTTTATTAATTTTACGATAGGATCAGTTGCAAAAAATCGCGCGAATGACGTTACGATGCCATGTTTGAGTTACAATGGGAATGCATTAGCCAAGATTTGGGCTTATGTGTATTTGGACCTGGGTATGTCCTAAAACTGCATCCAGAATCACCGGAGGACGGGCAGCAGCGTCCTCTCAGTTAACGGTGGTAACCATTCTGCGATCCCCAAGCCGCCTGCAAGCGTGGGGATTATGGCAACACCTCCCTTTAAGGGAGAGGCCTTCGTCCAGCAGTGGACGTCTTCCGGCTGTTGATGTGTGTGTGTGTGTGTATTTTACTTACGAAAGAGTAATCTGAGTCCAACATGGGATTGGACAAGTCGTCATCGTGGAGATTTCCTCCGGGAGAGTACATGCTGAGGTCTGCCCCTTGCTGCATTAGGGCGCTTTGTATCACTGACGTTGGCAGCCTGATGAAGAAGACAAAAACCTGTTATATAATTATCTTCGAAGTAAAATGTTAGCAAGCCTTACATAAACTAGGTAGACGGTAGGTTGCCGGTAAAAAAAAGATTTTCTCAAAAGTATGTATTCTAAAAGTTTTGCGTTTCGGGTTTCCGTTGATTGAAAATATCGCGAGGTGAGATTGAAACCTTCATACGTCCGGAGAAGAAAGTCAATGTCGTATGTGAACAACAACCCGCAACTGGGCCAGCGTGGTGGATACACCCTATCACCCCTCGAGGGTAGTTAGGCCTAATTGGACTTGTAATGTTATTAGGTCCTAATAGTTCATAATGATGGAAAGATCAACACGATTCAGTCAATACTTAAAATTCAAAATACGCTGGCTACAAAATAAGCGCCTTTCGCCCCCCACCATGCCACCACGCACCATCTGTTTATGTGCAATTTTAAACTGTCTTCAAAACCACTTACCCAAAAGTCATCTCCTGTTCTTTCCTCTCATGTTTCCTCTTATGAGTGAAGATCTGGCTGCTGGAGTGCAGCACGTAGTTGCAGTGTGGCCTGATGCAGTGGATGTGGTTGCAGGTCCGGCTGAACCGGCAGTCCCGGTACGGGCAGGCTTCGTTCTTCATGTACTTCTTGAAGCCGTCCTTGGAGAGGGCCTCGTCTTTAATGTGGTACGTCTTGTGTTTTTCTGTGAAAGGGTGGAGATGGAATTTGTGATTGATGTTGGGATTCAACTTACGTTTTCGTTTATGTACTTAATCTATTATTAATTCGTTTTGAGGATTTATCGTTTACAATATTAACATGGTAGGTAGATAGATTTTTTGTCAAAGCAAAGTTTAACGTCGAAATTAAGCCACTACCAAGTTCGTGAGTTTTCATTAGTTTTTTTTCATTTGAATTTGAGAAAGGTTGGTTCTAAATGCCATGATAAAGTTTGCTGTGTCATAGTTGATTATTATTATTATCATATTTCAAAAATATTTTAAATGCCATTTTAGAAATTTATATATTTTTGTACAGATGGACAATTCTATAATAATAATTTGGATGAAATTGAAGGAAAAAAAATGTTCAAAAACATGATTAAAGAAAAAACATTATCGAGAGGAAACCTGCATAAAAGAATTATTTAAAAAATTAAAACGCATATAACTAGAAAATAAATTCAATGGCATATGCGAATCCACTCACATCAAACCAGTGTGGTAGTATAATGAAACAGCTACCAATATAAAAAAATTAAGTGCAGATAGTAAAATAGATTTGATTCAACTAGTTGTTTAACAAAATATTACCCATATCAGCCTTATTCTTGAAGGTGTAGGTGCAGCCAGCCCTCCTGCAGTGGAAGTGCGTGGTTCTCTGTCCAGCGAATACACAGTGAGGGGCCGCGCAGCTTTCAGTGGCCCTAAACCGCTGGAAACCTTCCTGGAGGATAGCAGAGTCCTTGCGGTGGTAGTTTGCATGCATTTGCACGTCTGACGTAGAAATGTAGACCTGGAAGCAAAGGTAGTGAAAGATTATTAGAATAGGGTAGATTACTGATATTAAAATCGTTGAAACCAATAGCTTTGATGAAGAATTTATGTAAACATAGTATGTTTATTGAAAAAATTATTTAAATCGCTTAATAATGTTCTGATATATAAGCGTTTAAAGTTTTTGGTAGAGCCAACTCTGTCCCTTTCCCACAAGACAAAAAATGACGTCACGCCTTACTTGTCAGAATAGAATTTATATAGCGTACAGAGAAGTGACGTCACGATTTGCTGTTTCGCCTTTCTGTCTAGCATGATATTAAAATGCTTATAAGTTGCTTATTTTTGATCAGATTTTCATTTTCTTTTCATTAATCAGCTATATTTATGGGCCACATTTTAATAGGACAATAAAAAAATACCAGTCATCTAGCCTATTGATAGTGGTAGCAGAAAGAGAATAGAATAGAATAGAAAATACTTTGTTTGTGACAAAAACATAAAAAACGCAAAAACAAAAGAAATTCATACAATGAAACACAACATATTAAAGAAATTAAACCTAAACATATACACATAGCACTAGATTAATAGAGACTTATAGAGAGATTAATAGAGACCTTCAGCGGTGTACGTCTCCGGGCTGATGATGATACTTTTTTCAGTGCCAATGTTTAGGTACATACTACTTCTTGGCAATATATCTGACACTGCGGTACGGTCTACTTATCTAGAAACTCCTTGTAAAGGTGACCTACCACCAAGTTATAAAGATATTCCTTACCTTATCACAGCCATCTTGGATGCAATGGTAGTGGGTCTGGCTCCGGTTGTGAGGGCAATCCGAGAACCGTTCAGAACAGTCGTCCAAGGGTGAATACCTCATGAAGCCGTGGGCTAGAGACTCGTCTCGTTTCTTGTGCCACTGTTGAAAGAGTAGGTATAAACAGGATGCGAAATAGAAAATGATCGTAGAAGGTTTTGGCTCAGTTGTACTGCGATAATTGAACCTATATTTTAAACTGAAGCTGAACCACCAACCAACTCTGAATTGTATTCCATCCGCGACGCTGGTCCGTTATGTCACAGACTTTATGACTCTCAAGGTTTAAAGTGGAACCCTCGTTATGACTCTCAATGCCCCTGAAATCATCGAAAGACCATCGGGATTTGTCAACTCTGGTTTCGCCCGTAGCAAAACCAGAATAGTCTCTTTGTATTTGACTTCCGTATGACCACCATATTGTCCGATGTTAAGCGAAGACGAAATATGAATGCATACGCTTGTCTAGAAGAAATCCGAACACACTCTGGCTAGACTTGAAACTCAAAGGACACCTAGGCTAAACCTTATTAAAGTCTGTTAAAGTACAGAACAAATTCCTTAGGAGGATTTCTTCGAGACAAACAAAATCTGTAGTTACCTTGAAATGCCTGATCATCTCCTCTTTCTTGCAGAATACCCTGGCGGTGCAGTCCATGCAGTGGAAGTGTTCCCGGTAGCCCAGGTCCTTGCAGTACGAGGAACCGCATTCCAGGGTTGAACTGTACCTGGAATATAAAAATATTGCATGTTGGTCAGAATGGTAAACATAAATTTGATTCTAGCTGCGTTTCACTTGCTACCCTACGAGAACCTACGTGTCCTACCCTACATACCCTAGGTGTTTTCTCTAGAATAATAGTTGCCTATATTTGTTAATCCAGGGAATAAACTATCTGCAATCTGGATGTCACTTAAATTCGTTGCGCCTTTACATATATTATTGTTATTATAAAGTTTGTCAGTTTAGATGTTTGTTACTCGATCACGCCAAAACGGCTGAACGAATTTGGCTGAAATTACGAGTAGAGTAGCGGTAGCTTATACCTTTTTATTAATCGTGGCTTAAAGTAAAATATAAAACATGAAAGTAATAATATAATACAGGACAATGGGCCAAGTCGCGGGAGCAGCTTGTTCTAAACAAAATGTTCCTGAAATGCTCATTAATTTATTTGACATGATTAATATACCATATGACTGCAGTTAGAAATATATACAAAACCAATAGTAACAGGAACCAATGTAAATGAACTTTAATAATTATAACAGCGGTCATTACATTTATCCGGATCCGGTTTCACATCTAATTTGAATCGGTAGCTTTCATACGAGGAAAATATTAAATGGACTTTAAAAACACGAACTAGTTTCGACAAAAAACAGAACAGCTTTTAACATTATAATGTAAAGAACAAAAACATAGTTTTAATATGAATTGAATGAGTTGAAACTGTATCACGACTTATGATACCTACGCAATTGGAATTTATAATTAGACAGTCAAATATCTACAAATTCATATGTATAACATAATATGTACAATTCATATATTGTTCACATTTGTATCTTTGGTCATGACTTTATATTAGGGATAAGTTAAATTTATTTATTTCAAAAGTCATACTTTCTCTTTTTGGACGTGGGTATGTCCTTAAACTGCAACCAGACCCACCGGAGGACGGGCAGCAGCGTCCTCTTGGTTAACAGTGGTGAGCTTTCCGCGATCCCCAAGCCGCCTGCCAAGCGTGGGGATTATGGCAACACCCCTCTTTTGGGAGGCCGTCTTGGCAGTGGACGTCTTATGGCTGACGACGACCTTCCCTCTTTATGATATCGAGAGCATAAGTATAGACAATAACGAAGTAGTACAGAAATTTCGTGTCACTTGTGCACAAATTACTCGCTCTTACAGCGTCTCAGACAGCGCTGAGAAAGAAAGGATACGACATAATAGCCGCACCGTAGTGGAAATAGAAACGCCGGAATAGTGCCGTGCCTAGTCTTTTATGCACTCGGTGTGAGCTATCACCGCCGGCGCTCTATACCGCCGCTTTAAAAAGAAAAATATTCAAAACTTGGTCCTGGTTTGGTCCTTTTTGCGCCCCTGCAGGACCTCCGCCCAGTGCCTGGACACCGCTGGCACCTCCCTATTTACGGCACTGGATACCTTATTTATTTATACAAGGTCAGTTCCGGTACTATTTAGTTGTTGTCAGTACTTATGTCAGGGTATTGATATCTGGATGACTGCCTTTGTAGAGCAATACTTTATTATATATATTTTTCGTAGTAACCAACCATCCTTCTATTCCAGCCAAAATCCAAGTTATAACTATCTATACTAAGGTTAGTTGAGGCCGATAGGTATCTATGAAGTGGATTGAGAAGAGTAAACACGGACACTCAAGAAACCTTTCGTCAAAGATCCAGGTTCAAGGGTTGCAGTGATTCCCAAATAACTTAGCTAGTTGTTTAACAAACTTACCTTTTGACATATCTGGAGTAGTCAACAGTCGTCTGCAGAGAGTTTTTTCTGGCTTGATCCAAGTGGTTCAACGCAGAGAGTAGACCTGGAACAAAAAAAATATATATCTCAGAAATTTTCAAATATAGAGTTGAATTTGGACTCGGTGAAAAAGTGAACTAACGATGTATAGTAATATCCATGAAACTAATAAAATAAGTACGTATTGTATTATATCCTCTATCTCTCTATCCTCTATCTATTTTGAAGACTATATGTTGAGCGTCGGCTCTCCTCTCGCGTCAGTCATACTCTGTCTTTGCGACATGCGAGCCGTACGATACGACAATACAAACTTCTAATACATGTACATTTGTGTTCTCTTTTTGTCATGCAGTAATTAGATCCGCTATCTCTATTTTCTGGCAAATGTAATATGCATACTTTTTGCTTGATTGTGTTGACTTGTTAATTTTGAACGATTTGCAAGCGCTGAGCCCGTCCATTCCATTATCACTGTCGCTAGTTCTATGTCGCTATATTTGACGTGTCGATATAGCAGATTTATTTAGATGAATTTGAGAATATACTGATTTTTATCGATTTTTACCGATTTAAATGTCAAATATAACGATCGTCAAGAACGGTACTCGCGCTGCAGCTTTGCTTTGTCTGGCTATCTAAACCTTTATCGTCTATGACTTTAGCCATAGAACATTTCGGCTAATTTGATCCAAGGAGATATGGTTCTTTTTACCACTAGGCCTAGCATTATGGGACATGTTTAAAGCCTCTCGGCATTGTCCTCAATTTCCAGATCCGTTCTCTTTTCAAACTGACTCTAGTAAGTTAATTATATTCCCCACGGCTTTAAAGCTTTATGCTAATATCCAGAACAATCATAGCTAACGAAACATCATTCCTTTTCCGTCAAAACTCGATTCTTTTGTTCGGAACAGTCAAATCACCGCCATGCATCATTCTTGAACAATGTAACTGTTTTCATCGACTCCGGAATTATTTTAAAACTTCTTTCTGTTTCCATCTTTTTACGTCCGCGTTTACGTTACAGAGTGTTTTGTTTTGATTTTGTGAGAATTGGGATTACAAACACTTATTGTAGTACTTAATTACTTTGTTTAAATTAGCGTGGATAGTATTTTTTTACGGTAAAATCTTTTTATAACTTATAGATGGGAGTAGATTTCACGATAATCATATTGTTTTATTAGTTTGGTTTTGGTTAAGAGATTAATCCACGTAGGTTAGTCATTGAATTACAATGCAGACTGCATAGTTACTTAGTTCGGTTTCTAAATTTCATGAACAAAATGCGAACTTGGAAATATCTCTACTATCATAATTAATTTCCAACCTGTTGTTATCATCATCAGCCCGGAGACGTCCACTGCTGAACGAAGGCCTCCCCCTTAGACCGCCACACTGTACGACAACCTGCCATTTGCATCCACCGGTTGCCCGCGACTTTTACAATGTCGTCGGTCCACCTAGTGGGAGGACTTCCTACGCTGCGTCTTCCGGTTCGCAGTCGCCACTCAAGAACCTTTCTTCTCCATCGGCTGTCAGTTCTTCGAGCGATGTGGCCTGCCCATTGCCACTTCAACTTGCAAACCTTGCGAGCTATGTCGGTAACTTTGGTTCTTTGGCGAATATCCTCGTTCCGGATTCTATCGCGCAAAGTAACTCCGAGCATAGCTCTCTCCATTGCCCGTTGCGTGACTCTAAGTTTCTCCAAAAGGCCAGCAGTTAAAGACCACGTTTCAGTTCCATATGTCATCACTCTGTTGTTATAGATGTGGCAAATTACATGTATGTGGTTATAGCTGTCGTACTGACACTGTTACTATTAGTGGCAGGAGTGACGCTTAACACCAGGCGAACGTCTTTCTCGTCTCGTCACTTGATTGTATAAAAAAAAGAAAAAAGGCAACTATACAGGCATGTTTGTGTAGGACATCGTGAGTGTCGTGGAGTGACGATATACGTAAAGCTGGTAGTGGATAGAAATGTAAAACTGAAGACCGGGCTCAGTATCGTACATACCGTCTTATGCATAAAACGCTAAATTCTCTTTAAAACCTGTTTTAGTTAAAAAGTGTTTTGTTAATTTCTTTTGAATTGAGTATGAAAAAAGAAGACAAAACAGTTTTTTACTAAAATAGGCTTAATATACGTTTTAGTGTTTTATGCATAAGACGGTTAATGTCCTGCAGTAGAGTTATAAAGGTAGCATAACAATTTTATACGTTCATCTAGAAATTAGTTAACAGGTAAAAAATCTTAGGTTAAACGTGTTTTTTGTTTCATTCAAGGAAGTCAATAAGCTTATAAGAGCACTACAGCTTAAAGTTTTCAATCACACAAAGATAGAGCGGTTGCTTTTTGTGTAAAAAGCAATTTATTAGAACAAGGATACGTATTAACAATGAGCTTGCATTCAAACCCGTTCAAGTCATATTATGTAACGCCCCGTATCAAGTTTTGGAGTATCAAATAAATGATTATGATAATTAATCAATGTTTTCTCCTAGTCACTCCAGAGCTATTGTATGGAGCAACCAGCTTATCTGTAGAGTCGGCGGAATAAAGAAACTAATAACTTTAAACGGGTAGTTTTTAGATTCGGTAAAAAGATGCGATAGAGGCGCCTTTGCTACGCTGTTTGTGTGAGTTTGTAAGTGATAGTTGATTCCGATGCCACAGATTGAAAACAGTTTCTATGTACATTGCTCTACGAAAGTGTTTGTGTTTTTTTCTCGTATGTTATGAGATTGTATCTCAAATGAGATGGTTTGATGGAAAGTTGGATCGGTTTTGAGTTTTGTTCGTGTGTGAAATGTTGTTTGAAGCTTTTCAAAGTTTTGTGAGTAATTTGATGGAACGTTGTTGTTTGTTCGATTGATTTAGCTCCGCGAGATAAACAAAGAGCCTTCCATTGAAGATTTCGAGTGGAAATAAATGATTAACTACCAAAATTACTAGTTTAAATTTCAATGTTCAATTAATCTTAGTTTAGGTCAGTTAGTAAAGCATGTTTTTTTTTAAATGCTGATTACAATGTAAGTTTGTTACCACGACAAACGATTAAATTAATCAAAATAATAAAATTATTTTGTAAAAATCGCATTCCACCGCAAAATACATTTTAAATAATTATTTTAAATTTAAGTTCGTAAGAGCGAATACCTGATTAGTTGTCCTGACCTATCCAAATAGCTGACTAAGCCGAAAAGAGCTTTTCTAAACAACTTATACAATTGGAACGATACCGAAATCGTTAAAAATAACAGCTATCTCACAGAAAAATGAGATTCGAACCCAATGAAATGTATGGAACCGTAGATTTTATTTCGTAATAACAGAGGCGGTTCCATAAATGTTGTTCACAATGAAAAGTTAAATGAGTTTATTTAAGTGTATTAGCACACGAAACACGCGCCGCAGCTACAAAACGCCGCCATCTGAAGGTAGAAGCGACTTGTGAGAAGCGGAAGCGCGCGACACTCACTTCTATCATGTGCGGCGAGTGGCGTTTTGTGGCTGTGGCGCGTGTCCTATGTGCGGCTAGGCTATAGCCTATAGCAATAAAGAGTCAGATCGTGCAGTTTTAGACAAATTCTATGAAAGAAAGTATCAGTTTACTCTAGTTAAAATTGACGTTGATTGAAATGAATTAAAAGTCTTTCGCGTCTAGTGATCCACTTTTCCACTTATCTCACCGATCTCCATACGAATCAGACGCGAGTCTATTGTATTGAAAAAAGCGGATTTGTGTGAGCGTCCGATAGAGATTAAAAACTTATGTTGTCTTAAACGTGAACCTACTTAAACTGAGGTGTAGTTTATATTAAATTTAAAATATTACTTAATGCGTTGACGTAGGTACTTTGTTTTAAAAGACTTGTATTTTTCTGAGTGCTCCAATATTTATATATTTTTTTATAATATTAAGTGACGAGACGAGCAAGACGTTTGCCTGGTGGTAAGCGTCTCGCCTGCCACTAACAGTAGCAGTGCCTGAATTGTGAACTTCCGAACACAATCCTGCGCCGCACTGCACTGCACCCGCACACGCACGAGCACACGCTCGTCACCCTGAGATATTAGATGTTAAATCTTTTCATACCCAGTAATTACTCAAAAAAAAGGTGTTAAAAGTTTTTTCATGTTGTTTATAAAACTCTATGCAAACCTGTGCTATTTGTCATGAGATAGACTCGAGCGTGGCTTGTTCGCTTAAGTTTGACTGTGACTTGTTTAACTATTAATATTTTTTAAAGATCGAGTTTTTTTAAATTGTCTTCACGTATATGAAAAATGCGTCATCAAGTTTATAGGTAAAGCTTTAAACCTGTTGTATACTGACATCTTTTTATCAAGTAAAATTGAAGGCATAATTATTATACTAACTTCTCTTTACGTGTACCAAGTAAAATATAAGGCATAAACCGCTGAACGCTAATATCTAATTTTAATTTTAGTTCCTAATAATTCTAATTTATATCTTTGATTCTAATTTCTAACTTTGATTCTAATTTCTAACTTTGATTCTAATTTCTAACTTTGATTCTTATTTCTAACTTTGATTCTAATTTCTAACTTTGATTCTAATTTCTAACTTTGATTCTAATTTCTAACTTTGATTCTAATTTCAAACTTTGATTCTAATTTCTAACTTTGATTCTAATTTCTAACTTTGATTCTAATTTCTACCTTTGATTCTAATTTCTACCTTTGATTCTAATTTCTAACTTTGATTCTAAGTTGTTTCTAATCAGCGTCACATCAGCACGTCTTGTCATGTCGAAACACCTCAGCTTTTTACAAAATCGTTTTTGAAAGACGTATTAATACCTATACTTATGTAGATTAGAGTTGTAACAATGGCGGTTAGCATACGATGATAATTTCCTACGTTATGTAAGTCGTGCTTGGATCTACGCGTGATTCTTATAATGGAACTTTAGCTTAGAACTTGTTATTAATGAGAGAGATCAAGTTCTGTGTAGCCAGATTCGAAAAGTTTGGACTTTGAGGTGAAAAATCGAGCGTCTTCTGCTCATCTCATGTAGACCAGCAAGCTTTTGTAGACAATAGGCTAGATCACTGTTTTTTTTTATTGGCCTATTAAAATGTGGCCCATAAATATAGCTGATTAATGAAAAGAAAATGAAAATCTGATCAAAAATAAGCAACTTATAAGCTTTTTAATATCATGCTAGACAGAGAGAAGAAACAGCAAATCGTGACGTCACTTCTCAGTACGTCATATAAATTCTATTCTGACAAGTAAGGCGTGACGTCATTTTTTGTTTTGTGGGAAAGGGACAGAGTTGTCTCTAACAAAAACTTTAACCGCTCATATATCAGAACATTATTAACCGATTTAAATAATGTTTTCAATAACCATACTATATTTAAAGCTGCTATATTCAAAGCTATTGGTTTCAACGATTTAAACATCAGTCATCTACCCTATTCTTCGCAGTATGGTATTTCAACTAACTCAATTAGTCGATTCAGGTTGGCATGAAAATACTTATTTAAATAAATAAATATGAGACAACGTAGAGTCATATAAAAACTAATTCAAAATTTGTCTGGTTTCGTGTAAAAATCTTAATTTCGCCACTCCTGTGGTAATTGCACTTTTCGTGCTCCTATTCCTACTGCAAATTTAGTTTTACTTTATGAGTACGTAATAAAATATTGAAGTCGGATGAGTTAAGAATACAAAAAGGATGGGTTAAGAGTAATAAAATAGCTGTCGGATGAGTTGAGAGTAGCAATAGGATGAGTAAGGAACAACCCATATACTTATTTTTGCATTAGTGAATTCAATCATGCAAAAAAAAAGTTAAAAATAATTACATATACATATATACGTATAAAATAATTGTTTTTTCGTTTCCTTGTCTTTGTCACTCAAACATCTCCATGAAATTTGTGAAAATATCATAAGACAAGAGCCATAGATATAGGAGGCCAGGACCCACTTTGGGTCGATGCGTCATGCTAGTAAATAAGTATCATAATAGACATTTCAATTTCAGAAAATAGGATCAAGATTTACTCACTCATCAGCCAGAAAAAGTCCACTGCTGACGAATGCCTCATCCCTAGGGGTCATGGGGTGCTGTAATCCCCACGCTTGTCAGGCAGCTTGGGGATCGCAGAATGCTCACCACCATTAACCGAGAGGACGTTGCTCCCCGCTCTCCGGTGGTTCTGGATGCAATTTTAGGACATACCCAGGTCCAACCAGCATTAGATACAGTTTTTTTTAATAAACAAATTATAATGTTCTTAAAATCAATGTTCCATAAAAGTGCATACATAAAAATCTAAAATCGATACTTTTTTTTTTTTTTTTTTTAACCCCATACTAATCAAAGCTTGTATTATGACCAATCTTCCAATAGATATCAAACGTTTACATGGCAATAAATTTAAGAAATGTTAAAAAAAATGGCTCATAAATAAGGTATTTTACGATCTAAATGAATATATACTCAAGTCCGTTTAATCACTTGTTTAGGTAATGCGTAACTTAGCTTTTACTTATTGTACGTCCGTAAGGATAATAACTGTTGATACCCAAATTAACTTTAATACCTTTGTAAGCATATTTATGAACAATACATTTTATTCTATTCTATTCAAAAAATATTTATATCATTTATTATTTTTATTTATTCTATTATACGAATATACTACTTCGCATGTAAGATTATAATATGTAATTCTAGCAACACTCTTTTACAAACTTTAATAGCTCACGACTTAACAAATAACAAGTGCGAATGTATTGTTAAAAATACACGTTATTGTATCTGTATTTCGAAACGTTGGGGAAATCGTGTTTATTGCTTCTAATGTACGAGAGAAATGGGATTGTTATTATAATAACCGCAGCGATTGTGAGCTCGCAACTATTTGAACAAAACGAGGGAAAGACGGAGTTTGTAACAATGATGTTTGTGAGAAAAATCATTCTCTGTATCTATAGATAATGGGATTTTCAATGAGGTTCCACAGGCAAAACTTTTCGCAGATAGCTCCAGCGGCGGAGGCGGGACGAATGTCGCATAATCAAGTTTTCTGATTAATCGTTGTTAATTTCTAACTGCTCTTGATAAGGGCGTTAAAAACTAAAAGCCCTACTTCCTCAGTCAAATCAAAATTAATTTATCCTCTGAAACAAAAATTATTGAACAACAGACCTTTCATCGAAAAATTAAAATGTGAAAATAAAGCTTTTACTTTAACTTTTAAAGAAGTGATGCTTCCTCAAAAAGATTTAGCAAAAATGTATATTACAAAAATAAAATATATTTTTTTGTTAGATTAGATAAAGTCATTACAAAATCCATTCCGATCGATCCTCCATACCTAATGATTTGAATGAAAATAAAATTAAAAGTATGGAATAAAAAGACAATGGATTGAAGGGATCTGATATCGGCATAATGAACATTTATAATACTAACGTGGTGTTTTTTAGGAAATTTCGTAAGATATTGTGCTGGCCCATTCAGCCGAGACAATGGGGCTCAAGTAATGTCTGCCGTGATGTGCAAGCAGTATGGCCACTTAGGATGACGAAAGAAAAGTAAGGCTAATAAAAACACACATTATGAGAATATGCATAAACGATGACAGAGTAGAAGGAAGAGTGACACTAGAATATGCAACTTGTAAAAAGATGTTATTCTTATCAGCCAGAAGTCGTCCACTGCTGGACGAAAGCCTCCCCCTTAATAAGGAAAAGATGTTAATACACTAAGTCACAATACACTCCAAGAGAGACGTCATTGCAGGACTCATCACCCATACTCCAAATTATAATAAGATCAAGGCTAATACAAAAGAAGAGTGAAATTATAATATGATATGGAAGGATTATAACTGCATCAGATAAGATTATGAAAAACGAGAGTCTGTGTGTGCGAGAAAGCAATGACGACGATACTGTGAAACATTTTTGCGTGGACACGAGTCGAGTACGCAGAGTGAAACATTTTTAAGACCCAGTTTTGTGCTAACGTGTGTTACTGGTAAGATTTAATATAATATGATAATATCCTACATAATGGGTTTTCGGGCGCAGTCAATGGAACCACGCGCTGTGACCGACGAAAGTTCTCAGTATCGGGATTTATGATTCAGAGATTTGGGTGTAACTTCCTTCGTTGCATTATCGTGAACAATACTTGTTGCTGAACAGATCTTGATCAGCTATAAATCTTGGACATCCGACGGACAAAGATGATTCAATTTATTAACGTTTAGGTATTTGATTGTATTGTAACAGCTGAAGGTGACAAAGCAATGAGTCATTTGAAGCAAAACCCTTAATTTACACATACTAGTGAAACTGCTGCAGTCAGTTTTAAAGTAGCTAGTGCAGTTACAAAGTAAAAAGAAAATTAAATGTTGATACAGTAGTAAATATTAACAGTACATACCTACATTCACCATTATTGACTACCTCTGTTATAGGTTAGCGGAAGTATGTTAGACTTAGAAATCAAAATTATGTTAGGTTGGATAACCAGCCAGACAGATGTAAATGTCTCTTACCATCAAGAGGTCCACTCACTTGTTAGTTTCTCTATCTTGTAAATAAATGCCGAAGTTCAACTGTACATTTTGGTGTCTGTTTTCTCGTGGTTTTGTGTGGTTCATGGTATCCCTGATGTAGGGAATCTTAGTGAAAAGCTTTGAGTATAACACGTTTTATCTATTTAAACGATTATCTAGAAGCACTCAAATGTCACATAAATGATTACTAGAAAATATAGATATCTACATGAATTATTTTGGTTTACGTATAAAACTGATATGACTGACATTATTATAAACTCAAATGATATATTTTCGCACCTCGGTAATAGTTACCTGTTTGAATATCACAGACTGTCTCATTCGTATTCAATAAGCAGAACTGGCCCACTCTATTTAAATTGCAAGCACAGGCTAAGAATCCTATAATATACCAGACAAGATATTTTGAAAAACAACCTTAAATTATACCCTGCAATCATAAATCCGTATCTATAACAGAAATAAGAGATGGATAAAAACAAAAAGGCGTAAGAGATGGCAAAAAGGAATAAATGTGTGAGATAAAAAACAACATATACGATTTATTTCACACGATTTAAAATTCTCTTGTGAGACAGCTGTGACCGGCCATATTCCTTGGGAATTCATATAATCCCGCGTGGCATTTATGTTAAGCGGAAAACGAGTAAATGTCAGTCCGAAATCACTTTTTGGATCCATTTACAAATCTATGACTAATTGAAATTGAATGTCACTTAAGATTTAGATAAACGGATCTCGAGTTTAGAAAGTAGACTTCATTATTTGGTGTAACTTCCTCAATGTTGTTTTTGTCAACTTACAAAATACCTTCTTACTACGAGTACTTTTGAATACTTTTGTAATATAGTTCTGTTGTATTTGCAGTTTGCTGTACAATTTTGAACTTAACTTCTAGCTTTTGAGTTCACTATACATACTTATTAAGGTGTATTTATACTTTAACAATTTGAAAGTTGTACCATTTTTGTTAGGCTCGTTTCATTAATAATCCCATTGTTTCATCGACAATTGGTCCGTCATCGAGCGAGTTCAATAACTGCATCAATTTCTTGCATGAGCACTCGTCTTCCATCTAAATTGACATTTACTCTCGCAAGTATGTCTAAAATGTAAATGCGGTTACTACACATACCAATTCGTGTAGGACGCACTATATAGCAGCCTCGAAAACCATTGTCACTCAATAACGACCTCTATTTCGTCTCATTAGGGAAAATTTCCTACTATTCAACAGCAAAATTGTAGTTGTGGCAAACGTAAGCGACCAATGTAGTCTGATATGTGATGTTGATTACTTTATTAATGTTTTTATTGAAACGAGAGATCAGATTAAGCTGGTGGAGGTAATAGTATATTAAAGTGAGGCTGTATCGTATTGAGGAGGTAATGAGGCGGGGCCGATGGGTGTATGTACGGACAAAGATCTTGGCTATTGACACACACCAAGTTCATACTTATGTACCAGCATCTACTTAGAATTATTGAGCTTATTATCAACTAAATGAAGCATATACGAAGATATAGCAAACAAAAAGTTCAGCTGACAAAATGAATTCCTCCAAGGATCAACGAAACGTGTTATTCGACTCAAGTTTAAATAGATATTCCTGCATATCTAATTGAATAAAAATTTGAATCTCATATCCCAATTTGTAGCAAGATGAATCATAATCATTCCATGTAACATTACGTCAATGTAAGTACACACTGTTATTGCTGTTGAAATGATCATTTATTACACACTGTGACCTCTATGTCCGGGAATTAGAACTGTGAATTGACTATTAACCATTCATGCGGGTCCTAACATTTTTGTCGAATACTCTACGTACTTTTTATTACAATATTTCGTTTCGAGATGTACAGATAAGGAGCGACGTGTCTAGTTTTATTTTTCGATGTATTGTTGCTGCGATCTAAAATTATGTTTTTAACGTTTTCCTGTACGAGCACAAAAAGTTTTTTCATGGTTTTGCATGTTTATCTTTGAATCTTAGCCAAGCGTTTGTTAAGGTTTGTGACGATTCTTTTTCCGATTCAACATATTCACGTACTAATTTCAAACCAGATATTTTCGTTGATCATACGACATGATAATTACTATTGTTGTACTTTAAAAAAAACGTTCTCTATTGAATATTTGCAAATTTGGAGTTCCCTAGGGTGACGTTTGCGGTCCACTTTTGCATATCCGTTAGACGATAACGGTAAAATGGTATCTGTATCTCCAAATTGACTTATTAGCCGTTTATAATTACTCTTATTGTGTACTGTGTAGTTATTCGTCCGTAATAAGGTATGTTCCCCATTAATTACTGTAGATATGATTTGAAGACGTTTTACACGACAGAGGCGGTCGTAAACTCCGTCGTCGGCGGATGAAAGAGGGAGATAATTATGAGCAAACGCATGCGTAGATCAAATCGGTCCATCCATCGATAAGGGATCTAGATGTAGCTGCGATCGGCGCAGGCATTACGTGTACGATGGCAATTCATTACAGACCTGAATTGTTTCTTTGTTACTTGATTGGCTTGTCAGTTTTACAGTGATCGACGTCGACTGATTTAAACTGTAATTATCTAAACTTATTACCGATTTTGTGTAAAAAGCGTACTAATAGCTTTTTAGGAATGTTTTTTATTTGCTTTGCGTCATGAACACCATTGGTATCTAGAGCATCATCAACGAAAGTCATTTTTTGAAATATAACATCAGTAAAATTTTATTACATTTATGATTTTCGTATTTTATGCCAAATTTGATTCAAAAACATAATAGAATATCTACATAGAATATTTACAATGTATTCTTTGTTCACCAGAATTTGGTGAATCAGCTAATAACGTTTTTTCTTGCTATAGTGTTTTTATTCAGTTTTGAAGTTAATATAAATAATTTAAATAATCGTACTTATATTAAATTGGTATTGCAGAACGCAATTTTGTACACATTAAACTAAATTAAAGTGATGTTTTGTAATTTACTTTTTACCACTTTACAAGATTCCTCGGCTTCCTCGGACTCAAAAGTCGGTCTGTATCTCTGATTGGAGTAAATGATTCCGCATGATCTTCTTTCGTTTTTGCTCTGTTTACGTTGTCTCACTTGATGGTTTGTGTTACGTTTGTTGTTTTGCGACTCTTCAGTCAATTAGTACGAAAGCTCTTTGGCATTACCATTGATACCATTTATCAACTAAGTATGGAAAGATTTTTGACCTTTTTTTTTGATCTGATTGAAAAGATCTGCGATGGCTTTTCTTCTCAACATTTTATAAAGAACTGTTGATGTCTTTTGTTAAATATTTTCTTTGTTCTGTGTAAGTATAAAAGTTTAGAAATTTTGTTTGTTTGTGTTACATATTACCTAATATACAAATACAAATATCTTTATTTGCTTTTTAAAATATAATGTAACTTAACAGTTTGCTAGTCGTAGTTTGGTAATAGTTTGCTAGGGCTAGCCCGTATCGCGGGAGACTGTGACCGATTACAAAATACTGTGATTTAAAGAGAACTTAATACTATCTTAGTTACTATTAATATTTTAAGGCCCAAAGAGTAAGTATTAATTAAGTACCTTTAATATTATTTTGTGATTGTGTGTGGGGGTGTGTGTGTGAATGGGGCGAGAAAGGTTGCAATTATAGCTATGATAGCAAGTGTGTGAGTAAGGAGTGATCTAGATTGATTTCACATTTTAGTAGGTATCAAAAATCTGCCTTCATGATTGAATGATAAACAAAGACTCCGTAGCATCGTAATTAAGTGTGAGGAGCCATTTCCTCACTCTTTCGCAGAGCTCGTGGCGTAGCTTGTCTAGGTGATTCTAAACGATCACCGAAGTTAAGCAACGGACGGTCCAGTCAGTCTTCGGATGGGTGACCGTGAGTGGCATTTATTTTTGAGCGCTACCGTGGGTCGGATGACACGTTAAATTGTTGGTCCCGGTTGTTTGTTCTAGTTTCTATAACAACAACCGTCAGCCATGTCAGAGGCCTTCGGGCGGCACATTAGCTCTGACACCAGGGTTGGCCACTCAGCCTATACGAACTTACTTACTCTTTCTTTAACACCTGGATCCTAAATGGAACGGTCACTGAGATTACAGAGCTTCAACACACGCTGGTATAAAAACGGATTATATTTTAATTGTTTGCTAAATTGTTTAACATAACAGGAAAGTCTGTATTAGCTTCGTAGAATCGATATCTTTTTGCTCAGGATCGATTGTTAGTAGTAGCTGCGGAGTAAATACAAAGGAGAGGGCATGACGATATTTTTCTACACAGCAATGCATGACAGCGCGTGTGGTGACATCTTCTCCACAATATATAAATAAATAAATATTGGATGGACATTTTACACAGCGCTCGCCCCAAACTAAGCAAAGCTTGTATGGGAAACCAGCAGCGCGAGTGCCGTTCTTTAACGATAGTCAATTTGACATCAAAATCGTATATTTGATATTTAAATCGGTAAAATTCAATAAATATCGATAAATTCTCAAAACCGTCTATAGAAATCTGCTATACCGACACGTCAAATTTAGCGACATTGAACGGTACTCGCACTGCTGATAGCTGTTAGAATACTTATATAAGTACATTTTTCTATGGCGACGCGTTTTATCCCAGTTTTACAAATTAGATTTTCAAGCTTTCAGAAAAAAAGCTAAAAGTTTTTTTTTTTTTTGCTTTACTTTTTTTCAGGCTTTTTTTTTTTTTTTTAAATATTGTATGATAGATTTAAAGATTCGATAAATAAAAAATAAAAAAAAAAAAAGCCTTTTTTGATTAGAATTTGTATGAAATATAAATATATAGATACGAAATTGCACGTAGATGACCTCAGGCTTCAGTAGAAAACATGGAATCCAGCATATACCAGCTCTTCTCTTTATTATCTCCATGGTAGCAGGTGATATCAGACTGTAACTCGATTATGTTGTCGCTAGTTTATTGCTCGTTATCGATATTAGATAGTTATCTGGATTTAAGTTTGCGAGGTACTACAATACAGATTTATGCTGATGAGCTATTTAATGATTTCGATTGCTTTATTATCGAATTGCTACGGATTTGGAATCGATAATCATATTGCTACCTAAATACTGAAATCTGCTCTACGGGGTTTATATGGAAAAAAAGAAGAAACGATCCAACCTTTAATATAAAAAGCCGTTTTTTACAGGACTTTATGTGACGAATAGAAAGTACCTTGTTTTTGTTATGCCGGTGTCAGATTTTCTATTTCAGAGATGGTCTTACAGCAATAAATAATTCATAATGAAATGGGCATAATTAGACATTATATATATATATATACAAAAACATAACACACACACTCTGTATATACATACACATAAACAAAAGAAATAAAGAGATTTAAACATAATATTAGCAACAATATAATATTAACATAATTGGCAACTATTACTGGCAACTGTTATTATATGTTAAGGGGAAGTCTTCGTCCAGCAATACACGTCTTAGACGTGTGTGAAACATAATAGGTATTATATATTACGGATATTTATTTATTTAAGATACACAAAACAGATAACAATCGATTTCTTACTAAATAAATGGAAACAAAATACTGGATTGAAACCCAAAGTACGTGTACACAGAAAAATTAAATAACAAGACGCACGCGATGAGAGTGGTCATCCACCCCCAAGACGGCACAATATTTCACTAAAAACTAAACAAAAAAAAATTTATCAAAATATATAATTATAATATAATTATAAAAATTATCGATGGGATGGATTATTCAGACAAAACACAGCCGTTGTGTCTGGACGCTCCTTCTTACGATTGAGTTGGAGGATATCCTTTACGGTTTTTATGTAACTATAAAATTTAGGAACAAAAACATCTAATTCTGATTTCTTTAATATTAAGATTTTTTTTAAATATAAATACTTATCTTTAGATTTTTACCACAAAACGGAGTCACATACCAGTTTTGATAGGTTCCTTCTCGTGGTCAAACTGGATAGTCTAAACTGATTTGTCCAACAGGAAAAAAAGACCTTGTGGTCAAATTGATTAGCCTTTCAAAATAACTCTATGTAAATATTCAAAACTCAATGGGTGATATAAAGTTCTATGAAATAATAGACAATGCATGGAGTTTCAAAGTCATCTTGTAAATATAAAATCTGAATAATGGAATGGGTAACATAGAATAGGTGGTGACTGTTTCTTTATACCTCGCTGGTTGTATAAGTTGTATTTTGTCGTTTTGTGTTTACATGGGCTGTGTTGCAAATATTTTGTTTCTATTTAAAATGCCTTGAGGCAAAATGAAAGCTGTTTTTTTCATAACTTAGTTTTTACCTAACTATGCATGTGTTTTTTCTACGTATTCATCATCATCATTATCATTTGCCTGAAGACGTCCACTGCTGGACGAAGCGCTTCCCCTTAATAGGGAGGGATTGCCATAATCTCCACGCTTGGCAGGCAGCTTGGGGATCGCAGAATGCTTACCGTTAACCGAGAGGACGCTGCTGCCCGTCCTCCGGTGGTTCTGAATGCAGTTTTAGGATAGAGAATATAAGGAACAACTTTGAATTTGTGAAAAAATAGCTGTTCCATACATTTTGTAGAAGACGAATGAATGACACGTCACCTGTTTTTTTTTTCACAAATTTAGGGATGGCCCCTTAGTAAATGTTGTTCACGATGATAAAGAAAGACAATGACTTTCTTTCGGTTTTTCGATACGCGTAGCCCTGAAATCGTCGTAGCGTAGTTGGGAGACCGCCCGGTATGGAATCGTGAGGTCGGTTCAAATCCCGGGCCCGTACCAACGAGCTCTATAGTATTTATGTACGGATTTACATACCATTAGCTTTTCAGTTAAGGAAAACTTCGTGAGAGAAAAAGAGATGAACTTTAATGGCGTAAGTGAAACCACGAAACCCGCAACTGGGCCATCGTGGTGGATATGGCCCATCGCCCGTCCACTATTAAAATACCTTGAATTTACAGCTAAATTCAAAATCCTTCTTGCGTAGTCGAGTAAAAAACAAAGAGAGCTCACAGTTCAAATCTCTACTAGTAACTAAGATTCTGTATTCGCTAGTTGTGTCCACAAAGCTTCTGATTATGCCATTATGTTAAAAACATACGTGACAGTTCGTACTGCCCATAAGCGTTCCTAGAAATGTAGATTCCTAATAAGTAAACTATCCGAACCAAATATGAAATATAGGGTCGAAACCCACTAGTTACTGCTAAATAAATTGTAAGACTTGCACCGTCTTAGATGCTGAAGATTTAATTTCTTACTTTTATATGTCTGCCTACAAACTGCTGTGCAGTTTGGCAGAGTTATAAATTGAGCTATGTAAATTAATTCTCTAAGACAAAATAAATAAATAAAATATAAATTATCTACTTCGAAAAAAAACACGATAGGAAAAAAAATTGCCCTTATTTTACGTTTTTTCCTATCGAGATTTTTTTTCGGTTCAAACGGTTTTTCAATCAATGACCAAATAAGAAATATGATCAATATAAAAGTTTATTTTTTTAGAGCAAATTTGTATATTTGGCTAAAAAATCACCCAAATGAAGCCAGTTTAGGTGTACTCATCGTCTTAAATACGGGAAATACGAAATGAGATGTAACAACATCGTATAGTTAGTCTTGACCTCAATACTCCACGCCATCATAACAGTGGTACCCTCACCAACTTTTATAAGTCATATACACTCTATGCACACTTATAAGTATTCCCTTTTATAACAAAAACGTCCAATATGGCGCGGCGAGGTCACATAATGCATTATAATTTTATACAAAGATACAAAATGCGAATGAATATGCAAAGGCGATGCGTGTGTTGAGATTGAGTTATTGGGCTTGGCTGTGTGTGCCAGGGTGGTGGGGTAGAGGAAGCGATGCGAGGATATAAAAGCTCGAGAAATACTTGTTTCGCATACGAACTTTAAGATATTTTACAAACCTATAATACGCTTTTTAAATTAAAATACAACCGACTTTTGGATGACATCTTCATATTTTCTAGTAATTTAGATTTAAAAACCAAACTACTAAACCGAAATCGATAAAAATTATATGGGACCACCTCTGCCCGCCTAGCACGCGAGCCGTGATAACGTCTGTCCACTCTTTTTTCCTCGCGAAAACGAGGCAGACGTATCCATATTCTAGCTTTATCACATACCCGCGCGGGGAAAGACCAATTAGTCAACAGCGCGTGCTAGGGGGCCTGAAGTATTACGTACTATACGTACGTTTATTCTGTGGTATTACCTACCAAACCAAAAAATAATCATCAACATCAGTTCATAATTGGCGGAGTAATAAAAAAAACATGCAGTCGAATTGAGAACCTCCTTTTTTGAAGTAAGTTAATAATTCTTTCGTGTACAGATAATATCAAAAATAGATTTAATTTTAAAACGTTTCACTGTTTTAAGCCTTTCGTGATCTCACTTCAATCGGCCTCAACGGAATATCAGCGCTGTTTGATACAGACAGCATTACGCCGAGTTGAAGCCATTTTTGTGACATCGCACTTTTTTTGGTAAATTACTATCTTGGAGGATCTAGCTCTCTCTCTCTTATATAATCAAAGATTACTATAGTTAGTTACATTATGTACGTTGATAATGTTACAAAAATGTTTTTTTTTTCGTTCTTTCATTGGTGCCGATCGGATGATTTTTAGTTACAGTTACCAGCTTCGTCAGCGCCGGTGGCAATCGAAATAAAATTCCCAATCGCCACTACTGGTGGCTTTTCCTAAGATTATAGCTTGATTGAAAACTATTGAGCTAATCAAACACTCAAAAAACGTCCGAGTGCTGTTGTACATATCTATACGTGCATTATATAGTTCACAATTGTTCGAATTTAGACGTTATGTCGCTTGTATACTGTTCAATGTATGCTTGAGCGCTTGTGTCTTATCGTAGTTCAAGTGGATCAGAAAGTCGTTTTTTGGCTCGGACATTTTTTTTGCATGTTTGTTACTCTATAGATATTATTAGCTCAATGTTGAAAACGAATGTTTTTTTGCAAACAAAGTACGGTGGGTGCAAATAGCAGGTTGTCGTACAGCAGTGGACGTCTCCGGGCTGATGATGTTATTTTATAGAATCTTCATGAAAATGCTGCACATTAACATACAAAGCTTTTTGCCGGACTAAAGTCCTAACTCTATCACCGTATAAAAGCACATTTATACAAGCACATCCTCAAGCGTCATAGTGTGTGTGTTGCGCACACGCAACGAAGAAATGCATGTTTTATGACGTCTGCTCATATTCAGCGCGGTGCCACAAAGAAATTATACGCACATTAAATCCGTGGAGGTGTGAGTTTTTTTTGGTTTTGATTCTTGTGACCCTGGAGAGAAGAGTGCTTTATAGGTTAGCTTGTGTGAATAAATTAATATTGGACACGAACTATTCTTATAGAAATTCTCATAAATGTTAGTAAAGTTATTATTCAAAAAAAAATACTGAGCAGCAGATTGGCTTGGTATTGATTTAATTTATGAAAAAGGGACCTTGATGTTGGTTTTATATTGTATGAAAACATTCTTATATCTGTTATTATCTGTAACTTATTAAAGAGGGCCTTTTTACCTAAAAAGTCAAATACATTTTGTTTACACAATCAGAAAATAAATTAATTCTAAAATGCATTTTAAAACAATATTATCTAAAAAAATATATATGTTTTTATAATAATAAAAATGTACTTCATAATAAAAAAATATCGCACAATCATGCTACGTAAACATCTCGGAACTATTGTAAAAAAAAAATTTATGACTATATCTCCATAGTTTCGCTGTCCAATAACAGAAAGGATATGCAGTCGCAGTCAAAGTTAATTAACAAAAGACGTTGGTGATTCGAAGTGCACATGTGAAGCTCAATGGGCACTGTTTGTGTACTGTACTACACAATCTGTACAGCGAGTCTGGACAGGCTGAGTGGCCAGCCCTAGTGTCTGAGTTACAGAACACCTCATCATCATCATCATCAGCCCGGAGACGTCCACTGCTGAACGAAGGCCTGCCCCTTAGACCGCCACACTGTACGACAACCTGCCATTTGCATCCACCGGTTGCCCGCGACTTTTACAATGTCGTCGGTCCACCTAGTGGGAGGCCTTCCTACGCTGCGTCTTCCGGTCCCGGCCACTCAAGAACCTTTCTTCCCCATCGGTTGTCGGTTCTTCGTGTGCTGTGGCCTGCCCATTGCCACTAACACACAGGACAGGACACCTAAGCACCTCCAAACCCAAATGAGACTTATACAGAGTGATGGTTTTGTAGACAGTATCCCTTACAGGGCATGCTAATACAAGTAAAGCACCGTCTTTTAAGTAATACAAATGTTCGGCAAAATTTAATGGTTTTGGAGTCATTAAACTTTTGTAAAAAATAAAAATGCCAGTTTTATACCAAAACCACGCAGACGCAGCGTAGGAAGGCACACTATAGGTGAACCGATGACATTGTAAAAGTCGCGGGCAACCGGTGGATGCAAATGGCAGGTTGTCGTACAGTGTGGCGATCTAAGGAATAGGCCTTCGTTCAGCAGTGGACGTCTCCGGGCTGATGATGAAGTGGTAATAAAAAACTATTTGATTAGATTTCAATACCAGCGTAAATAGAGCTATCTTCACGAAAATGTAGGTCGTAGTAGTGTTGCAATAGTCAAGTCGCACGATAATAAAGCACAAATCACCGCACCGGATGTGCGTACGCGACTCGTTCGTTACTGTAAAGTGGGAAACGGGGCCTGCGTCCTCCGGGGGAACGGGCCCCATTTACTTATCTAGGGTATCTAGCTGACAGGCGAATTTACTCAGGGGCAGTGTCGTAACCAGCCTTTCATGCGCCCGGTACGAGCTTCTATACCTAACTGCGCTCATACATGACCCAACTTGGTCCAGACTTGATCCTGGTCTGGTCATTTTAGCGCCATGTACCTGGACACCGCTGGCACCAAGCTGGTAACTATAGCTATGGCATTGCACTTAAATTCGCCGGACCTGGGTATGTTCTAAAACAGCATCCAGAACCACCGGAGGACAGGCAGCAGCGTGGTAGCACTATGCAATCTCCAAGCCGCCTGCCAAGTGTGGGAATTACGGCAACCCAAGGGCGAGGCCTTCGTCCAGTAATGGACGTCTTCTGGATGATAATGAATGGCTTAAATTGGCTTCATTCGGGTGAATTTTTGCCCAATATACAAAGTCGACAGCACTAAAGTAAGTAAGTTCGTATAGGCTGAGTGGCCAGCCCTAGTGTCAGAGTTTATGTGCCGCCCGAAGGCCTCTGACATGGCTGACGGTTGTTGTTATAGAAACTAGAACAAACAACCGGGACCAATGACACTTTAAATTATTGGTCGACAGCACTGGTAAAAATTTATAGATTGATTGATTGATTATACATATATAGACATAGAAAGATATAGGCCTTCCTTCGAAGGGTGATTGGGACATATCCACCACGCTGGCCCAATTGCGGGTTGGCGGATTCACATATGCTATTGGTCTTCGAACGTATTAAGGTTTCCTCATGATTTTTCCATCACTGAAAAGCCAGTGATTTGTATTTATTTTATTTTTTGTTCAAATTTTCTTAAGCTACAAGCAAATTAGCTAAAATCCTTTAAGAGTTTGGTAAGGAAATTTCAAACCTATTCAACAGCATCGTAAGCTTAAAACTTGAACTTTGGTATTTACTAAAGCACATACTATTTGGGAAATAGATGGGTATTCCTATCACCTCCAACTGGAAGTAAAAGCGGCTCTAGTTTTGAACGACAAAAGCCTTTATGGTCCTATAAATTAAATGCAATGTGGCGGTCAATAGAATCAGATTTAATGACCTTATAACTTTCTGTGTTAATGCTGGCTCAAACTTTGAATGTTTTTGACTATGTGTAGATTTAATCGATTGCGTCGCAAATGCGAAGCCAATATAGATGATCTGGAAGCTTTTATAAAATTTCAAAATTTTCTAGAATATCGATACCTTTTAAGATGAGGGTTTGTCACATTCAAATTTTAAAGAAAATGGGTGATATTCAATGCCATGTGTAAATTCACCGGAATCTAAAGACCAGCGCGGTGGAGTATCACTCAATCGCTCTTCGAAGGAAGCCTTAGTGCAGACGCTAAAGACTGATGCAGTTTAAAAAAATTGAGCTAGTGCCTATGGCCCAGGATAGATAGATAGATAAACTCTTTATTGTACACACCAAAAAAAAAACAGTCATGATGATCCCAACAGAAAAATTAACTTTGCACTAGTGTAACAATTGGCAGCCTTATCGCTAAAAGCGATCTCTTCCAGGCAACCTTGGGATGGAAAGGATTACAAAAACATTAATAGACGGGGTGTGCAATATTAAATATTTTCAAGAAAAAATACATAGAATATAAAACTTAACATTTTGAAGACCTAATACAAATACATAAATTACCTACTTTCTAACAATACACTAATATATATAATAAATAATTATATCCATATAATATAATTAATAATAAATATTAATATTTCTAATCATAAAAAAACCTTCGAATCTAATATAGATTACAACTGAAAACCCAAACAGTAGCTTTACAAGCTCAATTTATGGATTAAAAACTCGCCAATAGAAGTTTTAAGACTCAATTTAGCCAATAAAACAATTTCGGCAGTTCAACTCTACATTTTGGCAATGGACATTTAAAAAGCACACGACCGAAGCGCATAAATTATTCGAAATAACACGCCGATTGTGCGATAGAAATCATCGATTATTTCGATTATTCGATTTTGTTTCTCTCCTTTTTACTTTATCGTTTAGAATGTTCACGTCTCTGTCTAAGACGTTTTATTAGAGCGTGATGCTCCCGGGGCAATAAAGTGATAATTCACGTGGAATCCGTTAATTGCTATAATTTAACGGAGCTCCTTCGATGTTTTGGTACTTTACGGTGTGATTCTGGATATTTATCGACATTACATCGATTACGACTGTTAGTTGGCTTTGAGAGAGTTTGGTTTTATGGATCTGTTGTGTGATAAAGAATCGGTCAGTTTCATAAAGCTAATTTAAAACTGATGTCGCATTGTAGAATTTTATGTAGAATATATTGCAATCTACAAGCTTATATATTTTATTATGAAAACAGACGTGGTTTTGACACATTTTTGTTTTATTTATACGGGGATACTCACGTAAAATAATCAAATATAATTAATAATAATCTTTTAATTAAACGTGAGTATTCCCGTATAAATAAAACAAAAAGCTTATCTAATATAATAAAAGGCTCTGTCCTGACTGACTGACAGACAACGCACAGCCCAAACCACTGGTCGTACAGACTTGAAATTTGGAGGGTGTATTCGTTTCGATGCGGAGGGGTGTACTAAGAAAGGATTTTTCTATCTTTTCTTTCGACCTCCAGGAGGGGGGGGGGGGGGGGGGAATTTGTATGAAAGTCCTTTGTTTTTGGACTTTAAGT
This sequence comes from Erannis defoliaria, assembly GCA_905404285.2. Lineage (NCBI taxonomy): Eukaryota > Metazoa > Arthropoda > Insecta > Lepidoptera > Geometridae > Erannis > Erannis defoliaria. The sequence goes on along the minus strand of FR990091.1, from coordinate 8,103,098 downwards.
CACGAAAATTTGGATTTGGATAGTTAAAATAAAATATACTGTTTTCAATTTTTTTTGGCAGGGACGATTAAGGGGTAAGGGGGGGTGGAATGTTGTATGGAAAGTTCTTTGTTTTTGAAGTTATAGTGATGAAAATTGATATTTGGGTAGTTCATTTAAAGAAAGGGAAGTTGGGGGGGAGGGGGGGTCCCCGACGAGTCGGTCTAGTCGGTAGAGTCGGTAGAGTTGGTAGAGTTTGCTCGGAATGATTTAAAGTGGAGGATTTTGGGAGCGGTCCGTATTTCTTCCGCACGTGGGCGAAGTCGCGGGGGACCTCTAGTATAATATGTATAGATTTGCAAACTGCAAGATATTGAATTTTCAGCAATATTAATTTGATGGCATAGTAATAGAGAGGCCTAAATATACCCGGCTGCAGGTTAAGGAAGGCTACAGCTGAGCCTTAATCCTACTGCTGAGACTGGGTACCACCTACACATCATCTGATTATTATTTTGGATCCTTAAATAACTACGAGTAATTCCATACAACAAAAATATAAAACAAATTGCGCGATGAACTCAAAAATGTGACAAAGTTTCGGACAGCCTTATTGTGAAAAATCGGTTACAAAGCTTTTCCCGATAGTAACAAATATTTACCAACACAATACTGGCCATTTTAATTACCCCAAACATCAACAAACAACCTACAACAAATATAAAATTAAATTTGATAAACTTTAAAATATTGTAGGTACGGAACCAAAGCATTAGAACACCGGTTAAACATTAAAAATAACAAAATGTTTTTATTAAAAATATGTAATTACGTTCTTAGTTATGTATGTTCTAATTTGGTAGACGCGGCTCGTATCGATAATCGATAAATTAATCGATTATGTTGTTGTATCGTTAATTAGGTTTCTATCCGAATGACTCTATCCTAACCACTCGATTTGTAGTTGGTTAAAATGTAATAAAACCTGTGTCGGTATGGTTTTTAAGCTGGTAGTTTTGAATTATTATTTATAACTATGTAGTGTTGTGATAGTTTATAGGGTTTTTAATGGCATGGTGTCTTTATGACTAAACATAATATCGAATGATTGGTTCGATTACGTGTTTTACATTAGTAGTATTAATATCTTCTACATTTATGGTAAGCACTTGAAATAAGTGCTTTAATTTTGTTAATTTCAAATGTTTGTAGTATTTTTTCAATTTATACTGAAGTCTTAAATAAGTGTAATAAAAATAGATGGAGTAAATTATATAATACAATAGGCTTGTCGGTAGAGTTTGTTATAATTTTATTGTTTTATTCTATCACTTTCTATCCTAATACTATGTCTATCATAAGGGTGTCTATAATGTACAACACGATATTTGCCGATACGATAATGTACGGCATAATAATGCACAGCATGATAATTGGTTTAAATATTTAATTGAAGAACAAAATCTTATTCCCAACGAATACCAAAACGTAACTTTTGGTACAGTCACAGACACAATTTATTTTGCTTTTTATATTAAAGGTTGATTTTCTAATATTTTATAATACTTACACTCTCAGTGTACCAGTGGACCTGGGTATATCCTAAAACTGCATCCAGAACCGCCGGAGGACGGGCAGCAGCGTCCTCTTAGTTAACGATAGTAACAATCTGCGATCCCCAAGCCGCCTGCCAAGCGTGGGGATTATGGCAACCCCTCCCTATTAAGGCTTTCGTCCAGCAGTGGACGTCTTCCGGCTGTTGATGATGATGATGATGATGACACTCTCAGTTAAAAGTTATGATTGTCATGCTGGCCGAAGTCCTGCAGCGGCCTAATAAGCTAAGTTTTAGTTTATACCTAGTTTTTTGTAAAAAAAACATAACTATAATTAAGTATTATATTCATTTTAGTATTACAGCAAAAATTATTAGTATATTGGGCGGATTTGAAGACAGCTGCCGCCGTCGATGGCCGTTTTACGAGCATCATACTGTAAACACGCGTCCGTCCGTTCCCAAGCAATTGTACTCTATTGGCGCAGATTGCCGAGGTTTCTACAATTACCAGGGGACCGCAGGAAGGGAACTGATTCACGGGAATTGGACAGAATCCACTCGTGGCGGCTATTTTTAGCTAGGTCGTGGCTAGAATTGAAAATGGGGAATCGTCTAGGGGGGAAGTCTCATGAGCAGTGATCACCAAAAAGAACGGGAAATAAAAACGCTTAGACAAACTGCTTTTTAACCTTCCGTGGATCACGCAGGAACCAAAGAACAAGAACAGCAATAGAACTGCAATTTCAAGACATTTTGGTTGGTTGACTTGTTAAGTGTTTTAAAATAAATAAGCTACCTAAGTAACTCTAACATAAGTAAACGAACGTTTAGTCTTTACATTGAAATGTCTCCACAAGCGCATCCTATAGGTATAGGATACAATTATATTTTGAAATGTCTCAGTAAATTTGTGTCTTTATCAACGGAGTGTAAGAGAGATGGCATTGTTCACAGCTGTCAACATCGGGTGCAGAATTATTATTTGTTGTTTATGTCTTTGCATATCAATCAATTGAATTTAGTTTTTAATTAAATGTAACGTAATAATTACAGCGTCGTCAGCCATAAAAACGTCCACTGCTGGACGAAAGCCTCCCCTTTTATAGAGGGGTGTTGCCATAATCCCCGCGCTTGGCAGGCGACTTGGGTATCGCAGAATGATCACCACCGTTAACCAAGAGGACGCTGCTGCTCGTCCTCCGGTGGATCTGGTTGCAGTTTGAGGACATATCCAGGTCCAAAAATGACAGCCTTTGTAAGTTAATAAATTCTATAAGTACATAAGTATCTACATACATAATTAAGTAAGTATCGTAGGATGCCCTGAGATCAGATGGAATGACAATATGCGTAGGAGAGCTGACAGTGCATGGAAACCAAAGATCGGGCAGCAGTGTACTAAAACAGGCTTATTATGATGATGATGTTGACGTAATTATGAGTCGCAAGCCCTGGGTAAACGCCCCACAAATGACATGCCAAATCAAACAAGATTTAAATGAGCTACTATATGGGAAGAGTCAGAAACATTAAACTTGTAATATAGCGTCTCCACAAAACACTGCATTCTTTGCACGTAACTGTGAAAAGTAGCGCCTAACTAATTTATACAGAGATCGGTTATTTCGTATCTTTTACTTGATTATCGATTCTGGATAAATATTGGGCTTGGTGTGCGATGAACTTTTGTGTTTGAATGGGTATTTGATGCGGCTTTCTTCTAGTTTAACCGCTAACGGCTTTTGAGGAAAACTTTGGTTTAATTTAGTTTTTTGTTTTCGTGCAACTGTTCCGAGTACCCGTAAATTCTTTAGTTTCCCCGTTTTTTTTGAAAGAACAGTATTTTTTATCCATCTTTGCAATGCGCATGCGCACTATGTTCATGCCAAATTAGATAAAAATCTGTTCACCAGCTTATAGTCGTTTAAATCTAACAAGCGTACTTAGCAATTTTTTTTTTTATATTTGCATTTGTTACTTTCGCATTTCGCACCGTGGAGGACGGAAAACATTCTGCGATCCCCAAACCGCCTGGCTAGCGCTGGGATTAAGGAACCCCAGTTTAAGGGGGAGGCCTTCGTCCAGCAGTAGACGTCTTCAGCCTGATGATAATGACTTTCGAATTAATAACACCTATTTGTGTGACAATTGTAATTTGATCTAATCAATTTAAAGATGACGCTGAACTAAATTCTGGAATGTATTTGATCATAACCAATAACCATATCATCAGCCAGAAAACGTCCACTGCTTGATGAAAGCCTCCCCTTAAATAGGGAGGGGTTGCCATAATCCCCACGCTTGGCAGGCGGCTTGGGGATCGCAGAGCTCACCACCGTTAACCAAGAGGACGCTGCTGCCCGTCCTGCGGTGGTTCTGGATGCAGTTTTAGGACAAGACATACCCAGGTCTACCACCAACCATTTGACTTTATGAGCTGCAATTTTATGTGGCAATGCCGCCAGCACCTGAGTAAGCTGCTACTGTTATTGAACAAAAATAATGGTTACGCTCATTGCTTCCTCATAATTAAATAAATATAAATATTGGGGGACATTTTACACACAGCGCCATCTAGCCCCATACTAAGCAAAGCTTGTATTATGGGAACCAGATAGCTGATAGAATACTTATATAAATTTTTTCGTAAATACATACTTATAATACATACCTACAATACTACATACATACATTACACCCAGACACAGAACAAACATCTATGTTCGTCACATAAATGTTTGCCCTGGGAGGGGATGAACCCACGCCCTACAGCTCTGAAGGCAGACATGCTACCAAATGAGCTATAAAGCTAAAAAATGTATGACAATCACTAACACTTTATCACCCACAGATGATATATTCAAACTCATCATTCCAACCATCTGGCCTGCCGGAATAGAACTTGCTCTTCTCCAAGAAGTCATAGAATCTACTAAACGTTTAACATTTACGTAACTCTACGTAATAAGATAGTTAGTGTAAACAGCTTAACTGAAACGTAGCGTTGCCGGGATTCTAACTACCGCTAATCACCTTCATAATTAGCCTCTTTCTGAGAACGTAGCGTTTAGCTGAAAACTTGTCATCGCTGAACTAGGTTTATAGGCTTCAGTGACTATTCCGTAATACGGGTAAGTACTAAGTAGCGCTTCTCCGTTAACTTTGTTATGTTCTTTGTTTTAACTAGCATTCATTAAATAAATGTATTTCTTTGCGTACCAAATTTTGTTTTTGCGAAGCGAATGATTCGGAGTATACTGGGGCAGTTCGGCGATTCTATATATTTGCTCAACGATAATTTCCATTAATAACTTTAACTCTTACTCATCTCCAACTAAATTACATTTACTTGTATTTTATGGATCTGGATACGTCCTGAAACTGCATCCAGAACCACCGGAGGACGGGCAGCAGTGTCCTCTCGGTTAACGGTGGTGAGCATTCTGCGATCCCCAAGCCGCCTGCCAAGCGTGGGGATTATGGCAACCCCCCCTTGTAAGGGGAGGCCTTCGTCCAGTAGTGGACGTCTTCTGTATGTTGATGTGATGATGATGTGTATTTTCTTGTGGCTTATTAAGGCACTAACCCAAAAAAAACTTTACTGACGAAGTTTTATTTTTATTAGTTTGTCTATTTATGTAACGTATTAGTAGATTGTTTACCAAGGGAGGAAACAACTATTTTTAAGGGGAGATTGTGTCTTTTAATCCCGAGCACAGTGAGGGACTCTACAGTAGAATCCTGAGCGCAGCGAGGGATTCAAAGTACTCGAGCTTAAAAATAGTGTTGATCCCGAGGTGGACACTCTACTTTTTATCACCCTCTATGAGAAAATAAGCAAGTGCAGCTTATGTATAAGAATAGTACCTACGTTTATTTCATTCTCACTACTCACACTCACTTCTCACTTTTTATTGAGGAAGATACACAGAGTTAAAATAAAACAAAGTAAAATCCGAATTTGAGTAAACAATTATGAACGAAGGCGGAATGCATTTCGCGCGTTTGTTTTTTTCACAAACTTACTTTTTTTAATTTTTCGCGCGTTTCCTTTTTCAAACAGCCTGTTACTTGCTCATACGATGTCCGTGGTTGATCTCTTTGGTGATTGGAACTTTTACTAACAATATCCACATTCCAAATTCAAATCACCGCCCGGAGGGAGGAAAATAAGTTTTCCTCTAATTTTTCCTAGGGCGGAAAACAGCTGCCCTGTTTGCGAGGAACAAAGTAGGTATTTTTGAATAACGCTATTTTCATATTTTTTTACTTTTTTCATTTAGATAATTTACTAAATTAGTGTTTCACGATATGTTTGGTGAATGATGCGTGCTAGTCACAGTGTTGCCAGTTAGTTCTCGTACTTTGATCAATAAAATGTCATTGTTAGATCTAAACCAGTTAACATAAAGACTTACCGCTCGCCTGTAGTTTTCTTTCTTGTGAGTCTTCGCCATCCATTGGTGACTGTTTTTGGAAAAACCCCTGTAAAAAGATTTCTTATTTCAAAACATATAAAAGTTTTTTTTTTGAAAATGGTTACTAACTAATCTTAACATAACTCAGACGGCGTTAACAGAACAGTTTTTTTTACTTAACGGAGACAGTCCGCAAAGAGTTAAAATATTACGTAGTTTTTTAAATTCATTATGGATGTATTTAATGCATTTTTAGTATTTGAGATATTTCATCAACAGTCGGATTAGGGGCGTTACAAACCACTTCTCGTATGATCCAAAAAAATACTAAGCTGATATCTCCATGCATTTTAAATGAAATTCTTGTGTTTAGTTCATTTCAAAATCACTGTGTTCATCAAATCTTTTCTTCTTTCATTGTACGAACCTGCATTTGCAAATTGGCCAGATCCTCCAAATTTTTCCTCATCAGAATGCTCTGCTGGTCGAACTCCGAGACGCTGTTGCCCGCACTCGAGGTTGTCGATTGTTCCTATTCCAGATAAGAATCACAGTTTTAATTGGAATGGAATAGAATAATAAATACGTGTTTGTAAATGTTGTGACTGCTAGCATGCCTGAGGCGGTGTAAGGCTGGGTGCACACCGGAGGTACGTTTGGTGCAACGAATGTGACGAATGACGAAAGTAGAATGACGAACGTAATTAGTTTATAACTAGCGCCCCGAGGCTTAACTCGCTAATTCTACGGAAATTATATATTCTTTGGGATAAACACACTTTCGCATTTGTAATTTGGAGTGATTCAATTTATATAGATTCTATACATAAATATTGTAGCCGTATAATAATTTCACACAATGAAATTAAATCTTCAGTTAAGATATCTATATATATATTTTATATACGTTCAAGTGACGAGACGAGCAATACGTTCGCCTGGTGGTAAGCGTGTGCCACTAACAGGAGCAGAACTTGCGAACACAATCTTGCACTGCGCTCGTCACCCTGAGATATTAGATGTTAAATCTCTTCATACCCAGCAATTTCTCTGGTAACATTGCCCTTCAAACCGGAATGCAAAAATGCTTGCACACTACTGCTTGGCGGTTGAATAACTGGCAAAGGTAGGCTTCCCCAGGTGGAGTCTACAATAGAGTCCTACGACTACAAAAACTAAGTTCAAAATACAAAGTTTACATTGAGCATATTTTTATAGCTGTTACAGTATTATGAGAGATATAATTTATTTGCTTTCTTATTTTAAAGTGAATAGCATATTAAACTTAACAGTAATTATTTTAGTAGAAGTTGAAATGAGTTGAAAGTTGAGTTATTATTACTATTATATTCAGCCTGTATTGTCCCACTGCTGGGCAAAGACCTCCCTTTCCTCTTTCCAGACTGCCCGGTTGAGTTGTTTTTTTTAATTACTAATAAATAAAATTACTAATAGTTAAAAGTTATTCAGAAAGTAAGTCGGACTTTAAATAATCATAACATTCCTTTTTAGTTGAATAAAAATATAGTAAGGAAATCTACATAACGTATGGCTTTTTAATAGTTGACAACTAAGTAGGTATAAATTTGATACAAGTCGCACAGGAATAAACCACATTGTTAGGTCCAATCACCCTTCAATTTTCGTTTGATTGACGTTTTGTTTTGTTTAACTTTCAAGTGACGAGACGAGCAAGACGTTCGCCTGGTGGTAAGAATCACGCCTGCCACTAACAGTAGCAGTGCCAAAATTGTGAACTTATGAACACAACCCTGCGCCGCACTGCACTGCAATGAGATATTAGATGTTAAATCTCTTCATACTCGTGGGTTCGATCCCCACTCAGGACAAACATATATGTGACGAACATTATAGATGTTTATTCTGTCTGGGTTTAGTATGTATTATAAGTATGTATTTACAAAAAGTATATAAGTATTCTATCAGCTATCTGGTTTCCATACTTTGCTTAGTTTGGGGCTAGATGGCGCTGTGTGAAATGTCCATCGATATTTATTTATTTAATTTCTCTGGTAACATTGCCCTTCAAACAAACAGTCAAACAGTTATGCTTGCACTTCCCCATGCGGACCCTGCAGTAGAGTCCTACCACTATAAGTTACAACTTATGTTGTTTCGAGTCTCGAATCGAGATACACAAATGTGGCTTATGGCACCGGTGTGCTCCTGGCCTATGTAAGTATGGTTAGTAGGTATAAGTTAGACGTAACACGCGTGGTTACTTCAAATATTTCGTGAGTAGAAACTTGAAGTTCGTGATTGCTGATTGTGTCTTTAAGATTGATGATTTTTTTAACACGAAACAGATCTTAGATTTGTATGACTGGTTTCACTTTATTGAAAGTCTTGTAATTGATTGTGTCACCGTCTCTAATTTAAATAAGCTTAAACGAAACTAGACTGGATAGTTGTTGTCTTGGAATGACGAGTTCCATTTAACCGTAGTATATCACTTAGAAAGCTATAAATGCATACTAAAGATTTAACTCTTTATAATTCTATCTACGGACAGTATTGCATGACTCATAACAGTATTTCCACACATACCTATTTAACAGCGGCGCGCTATTTACCATCAGACTAATGACCTTCTCGTATTATAATATCCTAGTGGTGGTAATTTAAGCTTATTGTACTTTATGACAATATCTCGTATTCCAAAATCTAATACAAGGAAGGACATACAAACTGACAAGCAAATATACCTAAATACATCCTACTAATACTATAAATGCGAAAGTTTGTATGTATGGATGTTTGTTACTCTTTCACGGTGAAACGGCTGAACGGATTTGGATGAAATTTGGTAAAAAGGTAGCTTATACCTTGGAATAAAACATAGGCTACTTTTTATCCCAACAATCGCAAGCGAAACTGCGGGGCGCAGCTAGTAAATAATATATCCGAAAAAACTATCTTTGTAATGAGGCATGCCTAAGTCAAGTCAAGTTATTAGTTAAAACTCTCTTTAATTTAACGTATTTAGACATTAGTATAGTTGATTGTTGGTGACACGATTCTTTAGTCTGTCATATTTATCTTTGTCAACGTGTATTATCCCACCCACTGTCTTAAGTTTAGTTTTAAGTTAAGCTCAGTAGTATACAAATTAAGTTGATTAATGATATGTCACCGTATAAAGTAAAATAAACATCAATCTGGCAAAGTCTGTTGTTTAAAATTGATGTTTTTAGGAATACCGCAATAGCTATTTAGTACGAAAATAAAGTTAGATAAGAATGAGTCAGTTAATAAAAAGTTTTAGTAAAAAATTGTTTTCGTCAATTGGCGTGCAAATCTACTCTGATAGAGTTAAAATGATAATTTGTATAAATAGTTTTGAGTCACGAAAGAATATTTTTGTGGAAAGCAAGCGATTTTTTTCGATCCCAGAGCCGTCTGCCAATCGTGGGGATTACGGAACTCCACCCTAATAAAGGGGAGGCCTTCGTCCAGCAGTGGACATTTTATGGTTGATGACGAAGCGATTTTTTGGGACTCAGAAACATGTCTAGGGTTGTCAAAATAACGTTAAGCTTTGTTTGGAATCTAGTTTTCATTGAATTTTTATTAGATTATTTAATAATTTTATTTTTTATAGAATTTGTATTTGCAACCATATATTTGCTTAGCAAGTAAGTTATCTTGTTGTAGTTAACAAATAGTAGTAGCGCGTAATAGTAGTAGTAATATTAGTAGCGCGCTCGTGGCGTAGCTTGTCTATGTGATTCTAAACGATCACCGATGTTAAGCAACGGACGGTCCGGTCAGTCTTCGGATGGGTGACCGTGAGTGGCATTTATTTCTGAGCGCTACTGTGGGTCGGATGACACGTTAAATTGTTGGTCCCGGTTGTTTGTTCTAGTTTCTATAACATCAACCGTCAGCCATGTCAGAGGCCTTCGGGCGGCACATTAACTCTGACACTAGGGCTGGCCACTCAGCCTATACGAACTTACTTACTTAGTTAACAAAAACACTTATTACCTAGACAAAATTATGATTAAACACAGTAGGAATCAGAACTCATTATCAAGAATTAAAAAAGTTATAATCCTTACCTGTCCATCAGTATCTCTCGACACGCTTAAGTCGAGGGTCTGGTCTCCATCATCAGAACCGCTTCCATCGTCCTCCTGGCCTTGAGATCGGTTAAACAGCCTCATCGACTGCTGGTTGATTATTTGTAACGCTCTTTGTCTAAAACAAGAGATACCATGGAAGTTAATAATCATCATCTAAATAATCATATAGAAATGTAATGAAAAACCATGATGTGAATGACTTAAAGAGTCAGTGTTTCAAGAAATAAAATGTTCGCGTAAATTTTGTGGCAATGACTCAGTGATTAATGCGTTTAACTTCCACGCTTCAGGGTGGGCGCAAACGTATGCTGTGCAATTATCGAGAATGCTCTTGAGCTGCCTTTGGCGAAGGAAACACTAAGGAAGCCATGGTCGTAGGACCCATGTGTGTCCATGTGGACCCATGGTGTAGGAACCATGGTGGTGTTATGGTGGTAGGATACTTTCTGTTAGTCGACCGGTTTACAACTCTCAAGTTCAAATGCGGTCGCCAAACACCTAATGGCTTTCTAACAGCCTAACATGAAAACCATTTCTCCTTCCAGACTAGGTTGAGAACGTACCCATACTACGTGACCAACTTTTAAATTTTTTTTAGTCATTGTTACCACCTGTGAGTTTAAAAAGCGTTAAACGCTGCGCACCATATTTAAATAAAGCTCGGAAAACAGCTAGATTTCACTAGAGAATACGTGACTACGTGACGAAAACATAAGACCCCTGAGGGAGACCTGAACGGGTCATAATATGTTTTTTTTTACAAAAAAATATTAAGAAAATTAGTTGACATGCTGTCTTATAATCTCTTTAAAAACTACATGCTTTAGTTTCCTGGTGATAAAGTTCACAATAATAATAGATATTTATAGGCTTAATCGGTGTTTCAAAACATTATTTTTACGTTTAAGTTACTTTATTGCAAGTTTTTGCTTGTGTGAAGGCTAAAATCGTTACCTTTGAGCTCCCATGTCGTTATCGGGCGTCTTTGGTGGTGTGATATTCGTGGAACCCTCATCTTCGGTAGCTGATGACGATCGCCGACGACTTCTATCTGTCCCATCTTCCATACCCGAGTCATGCCGTCTCTTCAAACTCAGAGGCAGCTGCGTGTATGGTTTACCTATATTATAATTATTTGTTAATAAGCCAATCTACAAATATCAAAACACAAGAGGTCTCCCGCGACTTCGTCCGCGTACGGAAGAAATTCGAAACTCTCCCAAAATGTACCACTTTAAATCATCCCGAGCTAATTTTTTACAAAAATACAACCGACTTCAACTTCGAATACCTGTCATCCATCTTCATATTTTCTAGTAATTTTGATTTAAAAACCAAACTACTGAACCGATTGCAATAAAATTTATCAAAAAAAATCATCAAAATCAGTTCATAATAGGCGGAGTAATCGCGTAACATACATACAAAAAAAACATACAGTCGAATTGAGATTTCAACAAATTTTCAACCTCCTTTTTTAAAGTCGGTTTAAAATCTAGAAAAAATACAACCTAGTAGCAGGACGACTCTAAAGTTATGATGTTGGGGTTTTTTTTTATTATATCCCCAAAGGATACTATTATATTGGGATACCAGCAGCGCTAACATGCGCACCGCGAGAAAATTTTCTCGATTCTTAAAAACAGGACAAGGCTACGAATCTGTATAAGTTTGTCTCGTTTTCGCACGACATAAAGACACGACAAAATTTTCTCGCGGTGCGCATGTTAGCCCTGCTGGGCACAAAATCGCTAAAACTGGAAATTTCGGAGAGAGGCATTAGGTCAGCTCAGTCGGATCAAAAAGACTATAATAGAAATATAATACCAGACATCGCATGAAGCGGTGAATAAAGCAAAAGATAAGGGAAAAAGTTCCGGTTTTGAATTCCAAGTCTGTTTTGGCTTCAGGCTCTAGATCTGAGAGAGCGAAGGCCGCGAACTTTAGCTAGTAACCAAAAAAAATGCCTTTCCTACAAAGTGACTCTGTAATTCCGCAAGTTGGAACAGATAGGTCGTTTGCTCGATGACTCTTGTAATCGTTCCGGTTTCATATAAGACAACATTTCGGATCGCAAAAAACTGAGTTACTTTATTAAATTGATTTGTGCCATGTTGAAAACACGAGCAAGCTCTTTCTTTTTTTTTCTAACAAAAAACAGCATTGACGTGTCAATGACAGATTCACAAATTTACTTATTTATAGCAGTACCCCTAAAATGTTGACCATCGAAATTTTCAAGCGGCACTATACTCGTCTCAAAAGTAGAGACACATAAATCACATTGAGATAAACCCGCCATAAAATTAACTTATTTGTCCAAGCACTATTAAACTAAGTTATTGCTGTTTGATATGCTTATAAAATTATCACCTAACTTTATATCTTCGAATTGAATTTATTAATATGTAATGAACTCACCTTGCAAAGCTTCTAAAGCTCTAATCTGTCCAGTTATAGCATCAGCTACTTCATTTGATGACAGGCCATAAATACCAAGAAGTTCCTTCATAGTGTTCATAGCATAGTCTCTAAGTATTCTATTGGTAGCATTTGAGGCATCTCCGTTCTGTGGAGTGGTTGTCGCGTCCATTTGTTCCTGGTTTTCTCCTATCCTTTCATTTGCATTAATATCCTGACCTTTAGCGTCTTCATCAGAATCCGAGTCCCTTCTTCTTGGGGGCGAATTTGTTTTGATTAGTTGCGATATGGCGAAAGGGTTTTTGGCACAAAAAGTTTTATTTTGTAAACTAAAATTCAATACTGTGCGGTCTCTTTCACCGTCATGTAAGCTGTGAATGTACGAGCGTTGAAAAGAGTCCGCTTTTTTGTCTTCAGGTACCCTATTTTGGTAATTTGAATCTATGTTTTCGTTTGAATCTGTGCTTAATCTTCTACTAAGGTCGACTGCTCCTCCTTTGAGTAGACTAAAGTTTTTGACTCCGATTTTTGCGTAGCTTTCATCTTTGTCATCGTCGACTTGGTCAGGAGTGGTCCTATCGTTCCCGTTGATAGGACTTCCAGTTTCATCACAGTTTTCAGCATTAGACTCGTCAGAAAAGGCGGTGGTGTTAGGAGCGCATCGTGGTTTGAAGTTCTTTCTTTTATTCCTTTTAGGCATGTTGTAGTAAGGAGATAGGTCGGCGTGTTCTTCTTGGTGATCAGGTTCAGGCCAAGGCGTTCCTCCATGATGAAGATATAAGGGTTCTTCTGTAGCTGGTTGTAGTCTCTCGTGTAAGGAGTCCTGGTGAGCGGCCATCGCAGTAGTCATTGCAGTATCGGGACTCTTCTGGGGACCACCAGATTCGGGACTCCGAGAGCCGCCTTAAACGAGTCCGTCCTAAAACAACGTTTAGCTTAAATGTAAAGTATAAACAATCGAATTTTAAACACAGTTTAGTATCAAATCATAACAGTGATTCATTTTCGATTTAAATTGAAACAATGTGTTGAGAAGAAACAATAGTCTTTTGTTGACAGTAAGATTAGCTGAATACTGTGGAATGTTTTGAATTTAAATTTTCTCTTCATTGTTTGGGAATAATATAAGTATTTGTGTAATTGGGTATCGAAAAATACATTGTAAGTGATTTGAGTGAAGCCATAACAGCATCCGTTGTTTTATTTTTCTATCGAGATATCCGGAACTCGTATTTTACGTGTTCTACGTATTCAGTGTAAAAAGTTGCCATGTTGTTCTTAACTTTAACAAGGCAATTATTTAACCGTGGGTTTTACGAGTTTTTCTTCAACGAACTATCAAAGACAGTAGATTAACACAGTCCCGTTATTGAGTTTAGATAAACTCTAACTTAGGATCATGATCAATAAAATTATCGATTAGTTAATTTGTGGTTAAGTTATTAATTTTTATCTATGAAACTTAGCCACCTTTTTGGTGTTTGTCTTCCAAAGTACCTACTTATAGACAGCGACGGTGATAATGGAATGGACGGGCCCAGCGCTTACAAATCAATCAAAATTAACAAGACAACACAAAAGCATACCTAGCTAAAAGTATGCATATCAAATTTGCCGGAAAATAGAGATAGCAAATCTAATTACTGCATGACAAAAAGAGAACACAAATGTACATGTATTAGAAGTTTGTATTGTCGTATCGTACGGCTCGCATGTCGCAAAGGCAGAGTATGATTGAAGCGAGTAGAGAGCCGGCGCTCAACAATAGGTTTCAAAATCCGTTCGCTTATTTCCCGTCCATTCATTTATCATTGTCGCTGCTTATAGACTTTAAAAAATGAGGAACATAATGACAATTAGTAAGTCCTGTTTGCGGACCCATATTGCCAGTTACCCAAAGCCTTTTGAATAGAAATAATAATATTAGTTATTTTTTTAATTTTATGGGTTTATTGATAAGTGTTTTTTTAATTTTAGGTTTTATTATAAGTGCGTGTTCATTAAGCCAACGTTAGTGATAAACTAGTAAGTTAATTAAAGTACTCACCTGAGATGATTCTTCATTGATCTCTCATTTCGTAGTTGACTTAGTAAATACTTTAATCAGTCTTTAAATATCAACCATTGGTTATGCATCATCTGGAACAAAAAAAGTGGAATGTAAGTAAATACACCTCACGAAGTTAACTGGCAAACTGGTTTGTCAGAATTGAGTAAAATTACATATTACGAAAATAGGTATACGTTGGATAATATAGCCTAGACTCATTAATTCTATATTATTACAACAAAATTACTTTTATAATGAAATGGACGCCGAATCTCGTGACACGGAACGTAAAAATCTAATAAACTCGAAATTTTTGCGTAAAACTAATTTATTTAAAAACCATTCCGTTTCTATTTGAAGTGACGTAATGCACAGTAATTTAAAAATAATGATACCAAAAAACTCAAGTACCACGCATCGATCAACCGACTCGGTATGAAATTAATTATATTCAACATATTAGATCTATTTTCGAGAAAACGAGATTGCTCGAAGCGAGGCGAGAAAAAAAACGTGTATTCATGTCGAAATTGGTAACGTGGTTTGGGTGTACAATTACTTATTAAAAACTAATACAACGATACGGCCTTCGCCGCTCGCGGGTCAAAAATAACTATCTCTAGCTAGTTAACGTGAATGGGAACGTCTCAAAATTGCTGCCTTTACTCTACTTTTGAAATTCGAACGTCAACTTTTTGATTTGATTTTTGTTTTTTAAAGATCATTGGCTTACCGATCACTGCATTACTAAAGTGTGACAAATATGTTTGTCTGTTTCCATCCGGCTTTGTCTCCGGTTTTTATATTAATATAAGTGAATGATCTAATAACACCACATGTTCGAGTTAAACTTTTGATAAAAAAAACTGTTTCGTCAATGTCTGGTAATATCATTAAGTATAGGTTGGTACGTCTTTACTAATATTATATACAAAAAAATTGCTTCGACGCGTTTTGTTCAAAAGCGGTTTAGATGGTTTTTAATACAATACGGAGTATACAAAAAACGGTTTGATGACGTACATAGCTCAGTGGTAGAGTAATAAGTCCCTAGTTCGATTCCTGGCCATCCAGATGTATGAATAATGAATTTGAATATCAATCCTGTGTATGTGAGTTAGTGTGTCTCTTACGTGTAACCGTTCGTAACTGTGTATTAGGGGTCGTTGAAGAAAATAGGTACTTATACGTATGACGGAAAATAATATGGATCATACTAATATAGCGGGTGATTTTGTTGTTTTTAATAGTTCACGGCCTAGTTTTCTTCATCGATCCATCTTTCTCCAGTTAAATGAGTCGTAGTCACAGTCCAAGTCACACACAGTAAGTCACAGTCAAGTCCAATCATGCCCTAGTAAAGTCGTGGCAACTTTACTACAAGCTTCTTCCGAGTTTTGGAAACAACACGAAAAGACACGTTTCACTACATTATATCACTTGCCCACACTCTTGCTCGTAAATCAGCATTTAATGAATAAAACGCCACCATTTCTATGCATTAACACTCGAAAAAAACACAAGTTTTGGAAAATAATACAATGCAGCGACATGATTTTCTCGCGTTCCCGCCAAAACTCCCTATAGCGGGTGAAACAGTGGTGTGTTGCTAGTAACATGCAAAATATTAAAGCTGATGGATTGTACAGTTGTTTTAGTATTATGATATAAATGTTCCTCAGAGGTTGTTCAATTAATTATGATGATTATAGTTTTATAGTCTGTGGCTAATCATATAAATTTGAATTCTGAAATAGAAGAGACAAAGTAGAATTAGAAGTAGAAAAAGTTGTCTGGACAAATAATTTTTAGTAAATTATTAAATAGATAGATAGATAGATAGATAAACTCATTAAATAATAATGTAATAATGTTTTAAAATAGCAAATGTTGAATTTGTCCAATGGTAAACATAGTTTTTTTCCAGATAGTACGACCGTTGGACTAAACGTTCGATAAAACAGGTAAGTACTAATATATTTTTTAAACTGTTTTTTTTTATATCAGTTTTATCGATTTCAAATAATCGATTCTTTTTTCATCCTTATATGCGCTAACCTTTTGTCGACAATACCTAGTTGTCAAATTAACTGGTTGTTAAAATAACATACTTTTTATACTTTAAAGTTGAGTTAAATAAAAATAAATTTATTTGTGCGCGATTAAGTCCCGGTGATAATTATACTTTTTATAGTTCTAGGTTTTTGAAGTATATATAGGTTCTAGTTGATCTGGTAAGCGACGGTGACGACAAACGATCGTGCTGGTGGTCTATTTTTTATTTGCACTAATTTTTATAGACAGGCTTCTTAAGCTACACGGCGAGAAATTATATATTTTTTAAATCACTTTAAAAAGTTATCAGATCCGAAAACAGTCGCTTTCACCCTACACTAGGCATGTGACAGTTGTCATCTGACCATGCGTGTCGGGCTAGTGATGTGACAGCTCACGTGACAACTAGTGTTGGGAATTATCGATGTTACAATCGGAATTATCGTTTGTTGGGATGTCTGACCTAGTTTACTAGTTTTGATTGTGAAAGAGATTGAAATAGTTTTTTCGTTACGAATGAGTTTTTTTGTTGTTGAAAAAATTAGTTTTGCATATTTAAAGTCAAACGCTTAATTGAACTATCTACTAAGTGATTGTTATTAAAATTACATTGTTATTTCTGGAAGCCATAATAATGTATTTATCAATGACATCATTATTAAGGATCCAATTATCCTCAACACGTATATCTAATTCCTTAAGGGAGTTAAGAACCTCCATAAGCGCAAGCCTCACCAAATTCGGTGCAGCCTTGGCTGGAACAATATCCAATAGTAATAAAAGCGTGACAATACGTAAGGATCGTTGATAATGGAATGATCCAATATGGCGGCTTATTGACGGTACGGTAAATCAGTGTTTATTAGTATAATTATATACTGGTTACAGTCACGTAAGCCAAGGATTTATTTACAAATACATATATATCTACACTATTAGATAGATAGAAACACTTTATTGTGCACACCAAAAATAACATTACAATAAAAGAAAGAACCTTAAGAACTAGTGCCACAAGTGGCGGCCTTATCGCTGACAGCGATCTCTTCCAGGCAACCATGGATAGGACCTGCTACAAAGAGAAGCCTGTTTAGTTTTTCACTGTTTAATCAATATACTTACCTTCCTCTTCCACGTTAAAAACTGAATCAAAAAAAGAACTAAACAATACCAAAACTTTTATTTAAATTATGTACAAAAAAGTATCGTCGCTAATAACTATAATTTATAATAATCATATTAATATATACTGTACTGGGTTACACGTAAAGGTACACCGCAACTATACCGAAGGAAGGTAAATGTATTCATGATCGTAAACAACTTGTACTATGTACTATGAGGCCAACCCTGCATGCGCGAAAAAATATATCAGCTGTACCGTATAGGATAGGTATATAACCTATACCTATCCTATAGAAGAGTTTTGCGGGAACACGGTAAAATCATGTCGCTGCATTCTATTATTTACTTAAGATTGTGTTGTTTCGCGAAGTAATGATTAAAAATGGTGGTGTTTTATTCATTGAGTGTTGAATTACATGCAGGAGTGTGGGCATGTGATATAATTTGGTGAAACATGTCTTTTCGTGTTGTTTTCAAAACTCCGTAGAAGCTCATAGTAAAGTCGCCACAAATTTACTAAGGCATGACTTGGACTTGACTATAACTAATTTTGTGTGACTAACTGTGATTTCATGACAGATTTGACTGGATTATACTATTAAAACTTGAAAATTCATAGACCTGACGCTGGAATGCACAACGTGCTATGCAAAAACCCAAAAAAAACCTAAAGAAATGTCATTTACCATCGTCAAAATGAAAACAGTATATTTTTTTCGTGATTTCAGTTTTGGTTTTGGTTTTGGCCTCATATTAATAGTTATTCACAACGATGAGTCCTGAGAATGCGGTTATACGTTACCCTGTACAATAAAATAATGTATATTATTTAGAGGCAAGTCGAAACATATTTAATTAACTTTTAATTTTTCACTAAAATTGTAGATTAATTGTGTTCTTACACAATAAAGGCAGGCAAATGTCAATTTATTAAAAAAACTTTCAAAAAAGTTATTACACAATGTAAGTATACTTTTATGGTTTCAGGGAAAATTAGTTTCAAGATTGAAGAGCTAAGTAACGCTGACTTAACAATTGCAACAAACAGGCATTCAACCGTTATCTAATAGGTACTAAACTATGTTTTGAATCTAAGTCTAAAAGCCCCAGTGTTTACGCAACAATTAAAATCAAATCAGATCATAGACAATAGAGCTTAACTTTTTAAAAGCTATATAATCGGTTACCTTACCTCACCAAAGAGGTTTCATAACTCTACTTTTAAAATATTTTTTTTATATTTTTAATTGCTTTGAGCCACGACCTTTGGCACGAAAATAAGTTCAATCAGATTTTTAATTATTAGACAATGAATTTAACTTTGGTTTGCGACTGACACAATAGCGTTTTGTTGCTGCATTCTTAGATTCAAGGTCTTAGAAATCATGTATTTAATGTGTTTGTGTTTGAATGTTACTTGCAAGACTTGTGACACGAAACCTTTTTATTCTTTTTTGTATTTATAGACTAAAAATAAAATAAGAGTTTTACAAGACATGTACCAACATAATACATATTAGATTTAAATACCTATAATTAAAGTCATTTTTATTGCAATACAGTTTGGCTTCTAGCTGACAAGTGTATGGAAAACTCTTTGTTCACACCGGATTTCAAAGATACAAGAATTGAAACAAGCACTTCTGCGTTTTCATAATGCTTTTGGGCTTTTGGGCGTCTGTCTATTCCCAATAGCGCGCAAAGGTTTTGCCATAAAAAAAATCTAGTGGCATAAGTTAGGTTTTTTTCTATTGGCGTCATAAGCGTATTAATAAATATATTACGACAAAACAACGATAACTTAACAACAGCCTACACGCTTGTTTTGAATTAAAATACATAATTATTACTATGTGAAGTAAAAAAAATGCCTCAAGCCAGTAATAAATTAAAAAACAAAACTTGCCGATTTCGGAATCACTTATGTTTGGGAAACAGATAAGAAATAATAGAGTTGCGCCCACGCGCGAGCGTCGAACTAATTTAATTATGATATCGATTTATTATATCGAGTGAGTTTGGCTCGCGGCTTCGATTATAACGGGCATTGGTCAGCTCCTCTTTGACACATTTTGGCGGCTTATAATTCAAACGAGGTATTGAAAATACCGAAATCAAACTAAACATTATAAAATATGAGAAAGAAATTTTTTTTTTATTAATTTTCAAATTGATTTAAGTCTACATTAATCGTGGTAACATTATTAACTGTATAGAAAAACTAAAAAATTACATGCGTCACCGAATAATGTCTCCTAAACTAGTATTACTAAAAGATTATACGCGATATAAATGCAAAGATAAAAAATCCTACATGTATTTTCATCAATGATAGAATAAACTGGGTAAAATGTACAATTTGTTAATAATAGTCAACATAACATCTTACCTTTTTATTATTGTGTTGTAAATGATGTAGATAATTTGTATACATTCGCCCGATAGAAAATTTATACAACTTTAATGATAGTGACATTAATTCAAGTTATAATATAAAGGAGCTAAATCTTCCAAGCTATAAAGTTGTCCATTTACTATTGATGACTATTTTCTTTTGTGATGACAATTTTTATCAATCCGATTAATAAATCGGATCGTTAAAAATAGTCATCACAAAACAAAAACAAAATCAAACACTAATTGTTCGTAATTCGAATCATGAGAATTCGAAAATCGAAGTCACGGAAGCCGGTTAATAACTCAAAGGCGCGTATTCCACAAGTGATCATTATAGGCCGTAAACTCACCAATAAAAACTATTAACGTCAGATTTGAATATTCAAATATCGAAAGCCGCTTCCAAAATGTGAATGAAATTTTAGAAGCTATCTTTCATGGAGTCGGCTTTTTGGATTCTTTAACAATGTTTTATGGCCAGTGTTGTGTTACGTAATGCGAGTGTCTCAATTACATTTCGATAAACGCGTTTTAACTATATTTTACTACTTTTTAGACAGTTTTTTTAGATTTTAATGTTCAGTAGTTGCTACGAGTATCGTAGCACGTCTACGGCATTCGTAGCTCTGTACGCGGAAGCAAGCTTTCTCAACTATCTATTACTCATAATAGCTAGTTACTGTTTTTTTTCTAACGTCTCGACCGTTACAGATTTTGAAGGATTTTTTGCGTTGCGAGTTCCGCATTCCATTCATTCACGTAATTCTTAATTAAAAATATATTATACGTTATTAGTGAAGTATAAGCTAAGTTGCAATACCTGGCTATAATGTATAAAATTATTTTAAAACGAAATACATGTTCCATTTTGTTTTTAACCAAATAATTTTCTTGTTTTTCCTGAGATGTGGCGTCACACATTTTATGCATTTGCTTTGTCTCTGTATCAGGTTAGGATTATATTTTTGTGGTGTGCGTATGACAGATACCTTACCCTTTTGTCAAGTTTAAATGTAGTGCGTTATTTATATTTTTTCTTTCTTTTACAATACAATACAATACAATATATCTTTATTGCACACCAGAAATATAGAACAACTTACAAATAATCAGGGTGGTCAGGGTTTTCAATAATAATCCTACTTGTTACCTCTATATAATAGTTTAACTCAATATTACCTAATGGAACCATTCAATGGAGATCGCGTTTGTTAAAATTCTATGATCATTAACAGCCGGAAGACGTCCACTGCTGGACGAAAGCCTCCCTTAATAGGGAGGGGTTGCCATAATCCCCACGCTTGGCAGGCGGCTTGGGAATCGCAGAATGCTTACCACCGTAAACTAAGAGGACGCTGCTGCCCGTCCTCCGGTAGTTCTGGATGCAGTTTTAGGACATACCCAGGTCCATAAAAAATCTATGATAATAAGTTCGATTAGCTTAAATGTTTATTTATAGTTAGCCGAGAATAGTATTAACTATTCTAATATATATTCTCTTCTAAAAATAAATCCTGTGTAGCTATGGCTTCTTTAATAAGTAAATAAACTAAAACTTAAATAATAGACACTCATAATTAATTACCTTACCAAGTATGTCATTTCCGACGTAATTATTATAATTGGCCAATGGAATGTTGAGTTGATAATTTATTGTACCTACCAATTTTTTTTAAAACTATGGACAGTATTTAATGTTTTTGCGTACTTAGTAATTTTTATAGCGAATACTAAAGACATACTTTAAAACAACGAAGATGCATCTACTTGTCATAATCATCATTATTATAATCAGTCAATTATAAATAAGATATTAATTACAAGAATGAATATAAACAAAGTCAAAACTTTAAAATAACCTTGAAATAACTAATCAAATAACCCGCCCCTGACCGTTCCCGGTGCAAAAGTGCCCATCACACTCGCCGCGTTCCCACGTTGAATGGCAATGGCCATCCTCTGCACCAAGAACGAACCGGAGCGAGAGTCACCTGTCCTATATATGAGCCTTTGCCCTATTTCTCTAATAAAGAAAGATATATCAGTCAATTAGCTGTAGCTTTGTTTCCTATACAGTCACTCTAAGGGAAGATTGGCGAAATAGGGAGAAGGCTCATGTCAAGCAGTGAGCTGAATTAGCTGTCCATGGTGATGATGATCCCGTCACTCTACCGAACCACAGAATATAGTTTTACTTTTTCTGAAGTAACTACGAATCACTAACATAACAGATTGAAATATTATTATTTTCAAAGATGATGTTATAACGAAATATTTTTATACCTTCAAAAGCCTTATTTTGCCATCAAACAGTTTATCATGTTAAAAACATTAAAGTAATGTGATACAAGCAAAAGCTTCATCCGTCTCTGTACGCTTGACTAACCTCCTCGGAATCACTCTTACATCACACAGGCAGCTTTAAAAAATAAAAAGTCAACGTTCTAAACACACTGGCAGCTTTATCTAAAAAAAATAAAAAGTCAACGTTCTAAATTCAAAAACGGCGTTCGAATTATGATTTAAAACGTGTTCCGGAGAAACTCGACGTTCCTAAAAACGTATATCTAGCGGCGTCGCCCGTCATTATACATACGGTAATGAGTGTTGCACACGATCAAAGTGGACGTTTGTCTAGACTAGACTTAAACACGATTGAAAGAAGAAAAAAAACAACATCGGATTATAGAACACTAATAGTTACTAAAAAACCTTATTAAGTAAAAAAATAAGAAATAACAGTTATCAATTATTTATGCTGGCTAAGTACTAATTGCTTGTAGACTTTACCGAAGAAATGCCGTTGTATTTACCTACAAAACGAATCTATAATGTTTGCTATGCTACTTCAATTCTTCATATTCTTCATATCAATGTTGTGTATTATTTTTGTCTGTTCGCTTTTCATGACCAAAGTGCTGTTCAAACTTGATAACACTTGGTACAATATAGATATAGATTTCATTTGATCGTCATCATCCTCACCTTTTTTATTACCACGCGGGTAAAACCGCAGTTAGCTGCTATAGTAGTCCATAGTAAAGTTTAGTGTCCGCTTTGCTCGCGTGCTCTTTGAAGATAGTGTACTTTATAATAATATAATGTTTCAAATATTTCAAGGCTAACCGTTCTCAGCTGTCAATCATAATAAGCTCTTCATCTCTCTCTACTCTACCAAAATTAGATATACCCATCTCTATCGTCCTACGCTCGATCGACCGCCGCGAGTTCTTTATTTGAAAATTTGATTTAAAAAATGTGGAATGAATAAGCATTATCTTAAGGAATACTCCTTTTATTTGAATTTTTAATTCCTTTTTTCGGTTCGACTACTGCCTTTGTGATTTTTGCTTTTTTATTATGTATTTCGTATTTCGAATGCTTTAAGATTTATTGGGAGATGTAAATTGTGTTCTGAGGTCGTTTTTTATTCGTTTCCCAAATTGACGTTGGCTTTTTTATTGTTCGGGAAGTTTTTTATGTTCCCGTGATTATTAATATTTTTGGGATTTGGGTAAATTTGATTTTAGTTATTATTTAAATGAGATTCAAATTGTTTCAGTAAATTAGAAGCAGATGGATAGTAAGAGTAGAGACTAAGAAAACTAAATCTGAGAGAATGAGTTTAGTGTAATTTTTTCCTTAGGTTAGGCTTTTCTTCGAGTGATAACGCGAGTTAGTGTGGAATGCGCTTGCTAAATACCAGTAATTGACTTAATGATCACGAATCATATTTCTTTAAATAATGAGTCATTTTATGTTTTTTCTCCGAATTCTGTAAACAGTATAGTAATAAAAACACGTGGGCTGTCAGACGCAAATCTTGCATTTCTCCAGTGGTGTTATCTTACAATAACAAACGGCACATTGCGCAAATTCCTTTAATAACAATAAAATATTGAATTACACAAACAAAACGATTTGCGTTAATCTCAATCACAATTATGATTTAAGAAGAATTTATCTTAAATGGATAATTACTTTTTTACAAACGGTGCAAATGACTGTTGTCGATTAAAGTCATTTGCACCATTGTACTTTATATTTATCATAATTTTAGGAGGGTACGCGAAAAGATAATACTACGCTGAAAGGAGCTTATTGTACTCATCATTGTGAATAAATAATAATAACTTTTACTATGGGACCAAGACTGTAATCGCAAGTAAAAAAATTTATCAGCTGTTCCACACATTTTGTTGATTGTAAATGACATTTCTGTGTAGAAGAGCTAATTTTATTTCACTGTTTCATAATTAGCTCCCATAGTAAAACTCGTTTAAATTAAAATTATGTGTACAATGACCCCGTTTTGGCTTAATACCCCCAAGCTTTTTATAGTCATGTATAGTGATACTATTTAGACTCAATTCCTTATTTTAAAAAAGTGTCGTTATAAAAAAAAGTGTGTAAGTTCTGTCTTGCGATTTGATATTGAGGACCTGATAAAATTTGGAAAAAGTTGACGGTAAACGGCTTGCTTTCTGTGAAAACTATTGCAACGGGTAGCAAAAAACAAATAAGTAATAAATAAACTCGCCCCGTAAAAAATACTAAAAACACCTACCCTCGAATGGGTATGGCTCTATTATGAAAATATTTAGTCAAAAATCTCTAGCCACTTAACTGCTGGAATAATAACTAAAAATATTAATCGATATGAATCGAAAATATCGAGACCACCTAGCGATAAATAATTATGCCCGTCGTGACATTCCTTAAGTATCCTACGCACAAATCTTCGAATACATTAATGAATCTCGGTAACTCAACACTTAGATGTAAACACGGCAAAAATTGTTATTGTACTCATCAGACCTTTATTTTCCGAGAAGCCCACTCCGTACGAGCACTTCATATCCTAAGAGCTTTGGGTGTAAACAAAAATCGACTTTGTATGGATAGTACAAAAGCTATATTAAAAATGACTATCGGTTTAAGGTATAGACTGAAAAAATGTGTCCTATAATAATAACGTTTATTAGCAAACTGAAATAGACTGTAAGTCTGTAAAATAAGAGTCACATTTAAGATTAAGTTCTCAAAAGTACTTATAGAGTTAAAATTGTGACAATTAAGATTGAGCTAAGCCACAGAATGTTTTTAAGTTGAAGTTTGAAATTGGAACGCGTGCGCTTTTTAATTGTTTCGACGAATGCTGCAATTAGCCTTTGTATCCAGCCAGTATTATTCTTGGATTGCATAATTCTAAAAAAAACAGCCATAAAAGTAGAACCATAATCAGAACCATCCGTTTTAGTTTTTTTTTTTGACTCACTGCTGGTCAAAGTCAGCTATATATGACAGAATTCTAGTGTCTTGGACTTGACTGTGACTGATTTTGTTTAACTGACTGCGATATTATGACTTTTTTGATCTAATACTATCAAAAACTTGAATAGTGAATTTACTTGACACTGGCAGAATGCACAAAGTGCGATGCCAAAACTGAAGAAAAAAACAGTGTCCCCCAACATCCGACAGGGACGTTATTCCATTTTACGTACATTTTACTAACGTTTACGTACTAATAGGTAAATAAGGCAAAATATTAATTCTAAGGCCTATTGAATATGTGTGTCTCTCCCGTTAAGCCTAAGTCATTAGATGCCATCGAAGGTAGGTAGGCAATTGCACGCAAAACCTACGTGCCGAGAAGCCAGGTCAGAGACACGGTTTTAATATTAAAAACCTGAGTTTTCCACCTACTGCCGACATTTTCCTGTCAATGAAGGTTGGAGTGACAGACGCACACGTTGTAATGCGTTTGACTGTCACGGTGTGCATGGAATTATAATACGGTGATACATACACACACACTAATATTTTTTTAACATATATTATGCAAAATTGACGCGTCAGTGCAAATATAATTTTGTATGTGTGTAGGATACGTTTTCGAGATTAAACGGCTGAATTGATCATAATGTGATTTTGAAAAATAAAAACAAAAAATTGTGAGGCGAGCGAGGCGTTCAGCTAGTGGTAAGCACTCATAAAAGCGAAAGCCCTACTTCTTAGGTAGAACAGCTGTCAAAACAATGTTGTAAAGCAATTGTATGGAAAACCGCTGTCGCCAGTTTCACACTTATTTGTATAGAAATTACGACGAAAAAATGCCAATCATTGGTCAGGGGTCACGCATTTGAAGTAAAACGCTCGAAATGCCATTTTGCAACAGATTAAAATTGATCTAATTTCGATGCAATGTGGTTTGGTTTCCTACGCGTCTATTTAAATTGTCTTTTTGAGTATTCTCAGTTTAAAAACATGTATATTAGTAGAATTGACATTAAGCGCATTTGCACTTAATGCCGGCTAGCGCGGCCTGTCACATTTCCGTTCTATTCACTTCTCTCTTCAGTGGGTAAGAATCACGCCTGAAAATAACGGTAGCAGAGCTAGAAATGCTAGAATTGTGAACAAAATCCCGAGCCGCATTGCACTGCGCTCGTCACCCTAAAGATAATTAGATGTCAAATTTCTTCATGCCCAGCAACTTTTCTGGTAACATTGCCCTTCCAACCGTAACACAGTAATGCTTACACACTACTGCTTGGCAGTTATGAACCATGCATTATAGGCCTCTCCAAGTGCAGAGTCCACTAGTATTTATTAGAAGTAATTATTAAAAATCTTTTTAAAATATAAAATGATTTCTAAAGTCTTATACTACTATAAAGGTCTTACTCGTATACTTACTATAAAGGTTTTATGTAATATGTTAGG
Source organism: Erannis defoliaria (assembly GCA_905404285.2). Classification (NCBI taxonomy): domain Eukaryota; kingdom Metazoa; phylum Arthropoda; class Insecta; order Lepidoptera; family Geometridae; genus Erannis; species Erannis defoliaria. The sequence goes on along the minus strand of FR990091.1, from coordinate 8,076,260 downwards.
TCAATAAATGTTTTTTTGTGTTATGCGCTTCTCAGTATAATATACTTAGAATTTAGTGATTTGATCAAATTATTTCTCAATATGACATTTAAAAAATTCTGTTCCTACAAATATCATACAAATTAAGAATGATTTCTCAAATTGATTTTAAAAAAAAAACCTGAACCTAACTGCCATACAAATACTGCCAACATAGTATGTATTCATGTCATGGAGTTGCCATTTCAACATCTCCCGCGGGAATTAGTCAAATTTCCGAGTTTATCATTATACCTACGACATATATACACCACAAGCAAGTACAACTAGTATATAATGTAATAATAATATGAAATAAATAAATAATTTTGAATTACGTATTCAACTTTAATACAATTGTGGCTCCCACTTACCCAAAAGCATTGAATGCTATTGCCGTAACGGATGTGGCCTACGCGGTTTTTAGGGCGCCATTTTGAAAATTATTTTGTAAAATGTCGTGCTTAATTTAAATACAGAGACTCTGAATAATAAGCGCATATTTAATAGTAGTCGTTACATTATAATATAATAGACACTACAGGTCCCCCACGACTTCGTCCGCGTACGGAAGAATTTCGGCTCTCTCCCAAGTTCTCGTATCTTCTATAACGCTGGGTAAATTACTAATTATTTTCCTGCCCATAAGTCACCGACATAGCTCGCAGGGTTTGCAAGTAGATTTGGCAATAGGCAGGCCACATCGCTCAAAGAACTGATAACCGATGGGGAAGAATAGTTCTTGAGTGGCGACCACGTACCGCAAGACGCTGCGTAACGGATAGGAAGGCCTCCCACTAGGTGGACCGACGACATTGTAAAAGTCGCGGGCGACCGGTGGATGCAAATGGCAGGTTGTCGTACAGTGTGGCGTTCTAAGGGGGAGGCCTTCGTTCAGCAGTGGACGTCTCCGGGCTGATGATGAAGTTATTTTCAACGGGCAAATATCGAGCTCGCCCGATCGGACTCGGCGTGTCCTAAATTGCGCCTTATTTCAAAGTGTTTAGTATAAAATTAGAATAGGGCGGCAAGCCGCCCTTGCCATGCCCTCGCCCGACGCCAGATCAGTGTGTCCTGCACCTAAGGGGGTAGGGGAGGCCTTCGTCAGCAGTGGACGTCTCCGGGCTGATGATGACCTATTTCTCATTTAAATCAAACAGTCATCAGTGTTTGAAGTGGCCGCACACAGAAAACCTTTTGTTTTGTGTCATCGCGATCTCAGCCTTAACTTCTCAAGTGAATCGATAAACTAAATAAAGCAATCGTTCATGCTCACTATTCATTAGCCAAATATTTATAAAACTAACGAATTTGTTTAGAATACCAAATACTAAGCACTTCGTTTTGTCGGCGGACCATTTAAAGCAATGAAAACCTTGTAACCATCAACGATGTTCATTATAATCAAATTGTTATTTACGAAATATTTACCGTGGTTATATTGCGTATCCGCGGTTATGTAAGCCGTTATTGTATTGTTAAGTCCGTCACCAAAAACCCCGTGGTATGGTAAATCCGGACATAAACTTCAAAGCTCATTGGTAATGCCCCAGGATTTGAACCCATGACACCAAGATTCTGAGTATAACTAGACTATACGTTACGTTACTAGACGTTATACTCAGAATCTTGGTGTCATGGGTTCAAATCCTGGGGCATTACCAATGAGCTTTGAAGTTTATGTCCGGATTTACCATGTTCTGGAGCCAAAATTTTGGCGCAGCTGTCCCGTGAACTTGATGCATATATTAGGAAATATTTTTCTTGTGGTAGGACTCTACTGTAGAGTCCGCCTGGAGAAGTACCACACCTTTGCCAGTTATTCAAAACTGCCAAGCAGTAGTGTGCAATACTGTGTTTCGGTTTGAAGAGAAATATTACTAGATAAATTACTTGGGCATGAAGAGATTTGACATATAATATCTGAGGGTGACGAGCGCAGTGCAGTGCGGCGCAGGGTTTTGTTCGCAAGTTCACAATTCAGGCACTGCTACTGTTATGGGCAGGCGTGATACTTACCATCAGGCGAACGTCTCGCTTACTCGTCACTCTACTGCATAAAAAAAAAGAGCATTACAACACGAGCGAAGCCGCGGGTAGAAGCTTAGCTTTTTGCAAAGAAAAAGCTCGATTTAAAAGACAAAAGCCATCCATCCCATCTGTTACCTATCAAAGATTATTCTGCAGAGCCGACAGGAATCGCTCCGGTTCAACTAATTTCACCACACACGAATAATAAATCTGCTTAGGAAGAAATTAAGCTGTCGCAAATTAGAACCTACACGAAAAGCTACTATAAACACTGACGTGATTTCGACACATTATGTTTTATTTATACGGGATTACTCATGTTTAAATACGTCGGGTGCTTCGACTATAGGTTCGATCACATTCGGAGACCTTTTTCAAGCACGGAAAGCAGAGAAGAAGGCTCGTGCAGCCGCGTCCTGCCTCGGATCTTCGACTTCACAATCGCCATATCTTCCAAACCACTAAACCAAATTGGCTCATATTCTAACTTGATAATTGTATTTGCACGAACTACTTGCTTACAAAATTTCATAACGATCGGATTACCAGTTCGACAGTTAACGTTGAACTAATATACATAATTATAAACGCCGACTTGCCCCTTAGACTCGCGACCTTCGCTACGCTTGGACAACCAAAAATACTTATAAGAAATTTTGCAGACAGGCTAGTGCCCACGTACTACCGTTTTGCGTAATCCCGTAGAATGTTTGTTTTTATTTTGAAAATATAAAATGAAAACAGCTAAATTTATTTTCGCTCGTTCAAAATAATTAGCATAAACTCCACGCCTGATCTCATTTGCGCCGGCTCAAAATTAGGCAATAGTTAAAGTAACCGGTATCCAACAATCGGCATTAGCGACAATGCTTATTTCTAATTGTTCTGATTCTGACGGACAGAATAAAAGAAAGTAGGTATCTATTGCAGTACCAACAACAAAATGAAAGGTTGAATTATGATTAATATTTCTTAGACATGTTTTTATCTGGAACAAGCTTGTGATTGTGAACGGTTATTAGTTAGCATTTTTTCTTAGTTATTGGCATCGCACTTTGGAGCATTCTGCCAGTGTCAAATTTATAAATTGTTAAGTTTAAATAGTATCATCAACTCTTATATGTTATTAAATCACAGTCACACGAAATTAGTCATAGTCGAGACCGAGTCATGCCTTAATAAAGTTGTGGCGACTTTACTATGAGTTTTACGGAGTTTCGAAAACAACACGAAAAGACACGTTTCACCACATTATATCACTTGCATGTAATATAAAGTACACTCGTGCATGTAATTCAACACTCAATGAATAAAACACCACCATTTTTAATCATTAATTCGCGAAAATACACAAGTTTAAGAAAATGATAGAATGCAGCGACATTTTTCCGTGTTCCCGCCAAAACTCAATTTTTATGGTTTCTAACTCGCAACGGAACGTGTTGTTGCCTCTGTTTTTTTTTGGTATGGTTTAGAATATTTCTTCTAAACTTAGGAAGAAATAAGGTTTTTAAATAGTTTAAAGTACGTTATAAAAGGTAAAGCATAAAATTATTCAAAGGTAATTTTTATTATTAAAAAATTAAGCATACCTACTTACGAGTCATGAGCATACTTATCTACTTATTTTAGCAAATATTTGGTTGGATACTTTTTTTAATATATTATTATATGTATTATAATTATTACTAGCTGAAGCGGCCACCGCGTATTTTTTTAAACACGGCCGCCGATGGGCTACGCCGTGTGAATAATGGCAAATTAGGGGTTTCTCATGAAGGACGTCTACGGGCTATGTTAACAAGATCCCTACCCTAAATCGGCCGCCAAGAGAGAGCTGCAGCTTAACCTGATGGCCATCGATCCCTAAGATATACTAAGTGATTGTGTCACCAGGGTTCCGCCGCCTCCTCACGTGCTGTACTCTCAAGGTAATAACGATTTTAAAATGGTTTTCAACCCGCTATGGTAGGATCATAGGAACAAGACCCTCTCGAGATAGTAATAGTACTAAATGTCTAAAAACGCATAATAACAGCATAATGGCAGCTGTTCGCAGAACTTTAAGTCCAAAACAAAGCACTAGCTTTATCAAGTTTAAAATGTAGTTGTTATTGCACACAAGAGTTGATATTTTATTTTAATTTCTCTAATAACCGTTTTATTTAGTTTTATTACAAATTAATAAAAATAAATTACGTGATATTTATTATTACCATTAACATTTGGAAACTTGAGAATTGGCACAATGCACAAACGTGCTGTGGCCAAAGGAAAAATAAATATTAAAAAAAACATTAAAATTCAAACCCGTGTACTCGTGTACTACCAACATAAAGATTTAAGGAGTCAATTGTCAATTTGAAACTTCTCAAAAGAAGATATACGAATTCTATTTCCAAATTTAAATCTGACAGCTCACGGAACACTGGCACATTATAAACAAGAGATGAAGAAATTCCAAGCGAGTTTCGAGATTACAATTTCGAGCCTAGATAATTCACTGTTTTGCATACAAAGGGGAATTACCGTCTGTACGTCCGTATGTCACTATTTTATGCTATAGATATGTTTATATGTTTTAAACCACGCCTTGTAGCTGTCATGTGTAGCCTAATTAGGCATAAGTCGCTAACGGTTAGGTTGGATAATGTAAGTGCGATATTAGTGCGATAATGTTGGCTGCATTGCCTGTTTCTAAATGGTCGACACTGTTATGAATTTTAATTTTGATGACTGGAACAATTATTGTTCAACCCATAGGACTACAATCATAGACTGATTTTGCCCATCATCATCATTCACAGTCTTCCTTATCCTACTGCTGCGTATAGAACTCTTACTTTGTCATCTGCCTTAGTCTTGTACTAATCTGGTCCAGCTACTCAATTTTAAGCCCTAATAGTAAAGGTTTCTCAGCCTATTATACGTAATATACTACATACTACTATATAACCTTTTGGAAGATACCAGATTTCAGAGACTTTCTGGCGGAGAATTTACCCCGACTCTAGGGCTGGCAATTCGGCATATACGAGCTTAATTACTTAATCTTGCAGCTGAGTTTTTAAAATATAGCTGAAGAAAGCTATCATAATCATCCTAATTTATTTTTTTTGTATTTTATTCTGTTGCTTATTTTCTTTACAATATATTTTATCTAGCCACTTCCACCGCATTCTCAGAGGCCAGATTTTTTTTGAACATAATTTTTGCTAGGGTTATAATAAGTGCTAAGCATTGAGCTAATATCTAAAGAGTCACAATCTCTAAGTGAAAACGGTCAAAAAAACGTCCGAGTGCCTTAGTACATAGCTATACGTGCATTGTATAGTTCACAATTGTACGAATTTAGACGTTATGTCGCTTGTATAGTGTTCAATGTATGCTTGAGCGCTTGTGTCTTATCGTAGTTCAAGTCGTTAAAAAAGTCGGCGCACTACATAGCGTGCGCCGAGTTTTGGCGCGGACATATTTTTTTGCACGTTTGGGACTCTATAGATATTAGCTCAATGGTGCTAAGGTTTGTAAGAGAATAAAATAATATACGTAGTGACAAGACAACTGAAAATACTTATGGAAAAGTTCGCATGGAAAAAATATTCTAACACGTAACACATACGACACAAAGTCGAGTTTTAATTTGGAATAGAATAAAACTAACTGGCTGACAATTTTCTGGAGCAATTCCTGCTGATTCTGGCTTATAATCTTTGATAGCCTTCATTTCGTAACTTATTATTAGACCGTATTCTTTATTTGAATTTATAAAACTACTATTTTTTAAGTCATGTGACCATCGTAATTTATTCTAATTCCATTTTTCCCGCGTCATAAAACAACAACCAATAAAAACGATGAAAAAAAGGAAAAGGAAGCTAGGCCGATTAAAAACAAAACTTGTCTATTAATGTCTATGGTCAACCATAGACAATAAACTATTCAATATTTATATAGCAGATCACCAGGAAGACGTCGCTTCGTTTTTACTTAGAAATGTAGCTATTAAATTCCTAACACTTTCTTATTTAAATTCATAAATTTCCGGTGTGTTCTATTGGGGCGATGGAAAGTAGTAGATAAGGTTTTGCCTTTTCAATTTTGTATTATTTTGTAAATTACTTGGTAAATCAATCCTTTGAAAGTATTGGTCCAACGTGAAAAGTTCATGTCTTTACTTTTAGATGCGGTAGATATTTTTTTTGTAGCACAAAACGTGCTTTGTAGCACTAGTGTACAAAACTTCACGGAAGCCACATTATAGAAGCTGCGCCACCGAAAATGTGTAAAAGTAAATCTCAGGAGCGCTGTCAGCTGTCCCCTTTTTCATATGTTTTTAAATTTATTTTAATTCAAAAACTTTACGAGTTTACAAGAAAGCAAAAAAATAATTAATGATACGCAATCACAATCGAATACGTGCTACGTTAGTTTCTAGGCTATACACTGACAACGTCTATCTATGATATTTGCGTTATTTTGTTAGAGACTATTAGCGATAAGCGTTCCTTTTCATTCTGAATGTTTTTTTTTGTTACGTAAACCACTTGAATAATCAAATTCCTACTATTAAAAGTAACAAATAATCTATCTTAAGTTAAATTATAATCTATCTAAGGTCCCATTCCATCACTAGAAGCTGACGTAGGTGCTCAAAGGGGAATAAAATCAGTCTTTTTTGTTCCCATAATATTTTGGTTGTTAAAAAAGTAAGTTAGTTCGTATAGGCTGAGTGGCCAGCCCTAGTGTCAGAGTTAATGTGCTGCCCGAAGGCCTCTGACATGGCTGACGGTTGTAGTTATAGAAACTAGAACAAACAACCGGGACCAACAATTTAACGTGTCATCCAACCCACGGTAGCGCTCTGAAATAAATAAATAATTGGTGCTATTTTGGGAATATGCTATAGGTGCTCATTTCATGGGTGCTCATAAATTGGTGCAATCGGGAATACCCCATCTTAAGTACTGTCTGCCAGTATATATGCCACTGTATTGTGACTCGGTGCACGTACAGATTGCAGACAAACACACACACATTCCTAGAGACACACATTCGCTACTGGTTATAACAATAACTGTGAATTCATTATTACTGAATCTGTGTGAAAGCGTGATTCGACTTACTAATGTTTTTTATAGATATTGTTAGAGAAATGTACTTTAGATTTGATGTAGGCAGGAGTGTTTATAAACGACCAACCTCTTTTAAACATCATATGGAACAGCTTTACTTCTAAGGCTTTTATTAACTCGATATTCGTTTTTTATCCCTACAAAAAAAATGGTTGAATTAATCGGTTTCTTGTAGGCAAGCGCGTTCCATCGTTAAACCAGATCTTCGTCTATAAGATCAGGTGATGTGGTGGTTAAACATAAGCAAGCTAATTAAACAAAAAAAATATACTTTAATAATTACAAAAAAACTGTAAGTATGGCTTTTAAAACAAAAAACAACGCAAGGGTCGGGAGTCCGGACGAAGCTTTAGAATCATTTATTTTGAATCTAAATAACCAATAAAATAACGATTAAGAAATATATAGCCTGTTTCTAATTTTGGTATAATTGTAATAAAAACGTGTAATATTTACGTAATTTGGAACAAATCTACTAACCAATTGATTTAATTTACACACTTCGCAAATCTATGTAAAAATCAACTTTTACGATTTACGAGGACTCACTAAAATTATAGTAGGTACCAATTAATCGAAATCAACATCAAATACCGAATAGACAATTTTAAAAAGTAGGTAATACGACATATTTATTACCTTAATTCGCTAATAAAATTCTTGTTTACTAAAACCACGTCAAATCGAGGCCAATTATTGTGTAACATCCAATAGTTAGTTATTTAAATTGTGTAATTTAAACTGGTCGATGTTATTTTTATCTAATTCTATCAATAAAATCGTAGAATTTTGCAAAGCTCGTGACCAATATAAATTGGTTTGCGTTACAAAACAAACATGAGCTAAAGCAGGTCATGTTATATTGGACGTAATTACATACGCAATGTTTGCAATTCCATTTTACTTCACAATAGAACACAAGAATTCAAAAAAGTAAAAAGCGCGAAATTCAAATATGGAACGAGCTATTTCGATTTCATTATTCTTAACTCAATTTGATTATAATTTTTTTTTTTTTTTTCTTAGTTCTTGGCATCGCACGTTGTGCATTCTGCCAGTGTCAAGTTTATGATTTTTTCAAGTATTTATATGTAAATCAAGTCAAATATGTAATGATATCACAGTCAGTCACACGAAATTAGTCATAGTCGAGTCCAAGTCATGCCCTAGTAAAGTTGTGGCGACTTTACTATGAGCTTCTATGGAGTTTTGAAAACAACACAAAAAGACATGTTTCACCACATTATATCACTTGCCCACACTCGTGCATGTAATTCAACACTCAATGAATAAAACACCACCATTTTTAATCATTAATTCGCGAAAATACACAAGTTTAAGAAAATAATAGAATGCAACGACATGATTTTTCCGTGTTCCCGCCAAAACTCCTTGATTATTATTTTCAATTACCGCGGGTCACTGTTGTGTTAGTTTTTTCTAAGAATAGTGTTGGGCGTTGAATGAAGAAACGCTTAACTGATTTTATTCACTTAAAAATACATTATTTCTTTTTGATGTGACTTGTGAGAAGGTCAAAGTTTAATTGAGTATTATTTGTTTTTATGTTTTTTTTAGGCTAAATGCATAGCTGTTAATAGTGAAAATAACTATGTATCGATGTTAAGGTATTCAAGTTAACGTATTTTATTTGTAAAATGTTCAGCTTGAGACGTTGCATGGAGTCAATCGAGAAACGTGCCAGGAGAAGCATTGGCAACGACTGTCTAGTTCGGACCAAGCTACATAGCCTTGATCATCGTAGAAAAGTAGCTAGCCTATCGGTATTTTATCGGATACATTTTGGAGAGTGTTCGGATTTCATGATCTTATTTGCCCCAGCCCATTCTTCTATCTGACGGCCAGGACCTCGAAAAAGTGACACCGTTTTATGGTTTATTTACCAAAAACTCGTACGAAACGGTTTGATTCCACTTTCTTTGTTTGAACTGCTAAACAGTGAAATGCGCTGCCTGAGTGGGTGTTTTTCGATAATTATAATCTGGGTGTCTTCAAGTCGCGAGTGAATCGGTTTCTTCTAGGCAAGAGTGCTCCATCGTAGACTGCATCTTCGTTTATCATGACGATATGGCAGTCAAACGCAAGCCTATAAATACATTTTAAATAAAATCTTTTCACTAAATTAAAAAAAACTTTCAACGATGAACTTTTTAATGAAATGTATATCGAGTTTAGTCTATAGAAGCTACTAACATATTTAAAAACTTAAAAATGTCTGAGTTGCTTATGAACAAAGGATACGTTACTTCTATTTCTATGGATTAGTTTAAAGAGTATTAACCGGACTACTGGACTACTACATTACTCTAGAGGATAAATTATGTAATTTGATCACTTTAAAAAATAATAATTAAGAAGCGCTCTACCTAATATCGAATTAGGTCCTTTCTAAGATCGAGTAATGAAAGTCAATAAATAAGTCCTATTCGTTATAAATGTTCAAAAAATTTCGCCTCTTACTATGAAATAAGTTGCTCCAAGTTAATTACCACCTAAGAACATGACGTCACGGTTGACTTTCAAATATCAACATTTTTCAAACAAACAGACAGTTTCGGAGCGCAGGCGCATGATTAATAGCCTCGCATTTCGCAACGGCTGCGTTTTTGACCGCAAACTGGGTTTGGTAATTTGTTTAGTAAATTAGAAAAATAATGTATTCCTACCCACTTATTTGGGTAAAAATTTGTTTATCGCTTACAAAATACTACGAGTACCTATATTATGTACATTAACTCAGTTAATCGAAAGTATTTGAAACCCAATTTTTTTTAAAACTTTATTGGAGTTTTTTTTTGTTTTTCATAGTCACTAAGATTTAATAAATTAGTAAATTATGATTTTATAATTATAAAACATTTCAAATAAAAAACTCGGCTCAAATTTTAGAACATTAATAAATCCGCCATTTCGTAATAGAGGATTGACTATTGACTAGCGGTAGTTTTAGAACAAGATTACTTTATACTTATTTATCGCACGAGATGTACTTGTACCTACTTCTTATTTGCATAATACTAACTGACTAGATCCATTAAAAATCTTTTAATATTTACAAATCACACCATTTTTAGTAAACATTTGACAAAAATAGTTTGTCTTATTATGGAAGGCAAGTGACAAAAAAAAGTTTGTCTTATTATGGAAGGGTGAGGAAAAAAGAACTCTCCTTTTATCAAAACGATGAAAAAGAAAGCCTACATAAAAACCTTACCTACAAACTTATCTAGTAACATAATAAATATCCAGTAGCTAATATTTTTCTTGTTTTTCTATATCACAATCTAATCACAATGATAAATTGCCACCACCCAATACAATGTGGTCTAACAAGACTCGACTTTTGACCTTTTAAGTTGTTAAGTTATAAATGTGCAGTATAATTCAAATGGTCAAAATTAGTCCAATTTGATATCTTAAAAATGAATAGTTAATTTGCCACAACACTGATTTTATAATGTAAAAATACCAATTTACCTGTTTGTTTGTGAAAATTATCACAAATAAATGGCTGAAACCCGATTAATAGAAAACCTTAAAATAAATACAAAGTAACTAAATCTAACGTTTAACGTTTATTGATTTATTTCTTTTCAATAGTCTCTATAGGTATTGGCTGAAACTTACGATGAAAATTGCAGGGATATATCCTGAAAAAACTACATAGCATACTTAACTTATTTTAAGCACAAGGTTCCTGTTTTGTGGGTAGAATCGCGAAATAATGCCAGTTATTAAGTTGTATAAACAAACGTTGCTGTAAAGTTGTTACGCAGTCAATCATTTTGTTCTTTCTAAATATGGCAGAGTTGATGAGAGTTGTTAATATGTTAAACAAAATGTTGTTAAAGGTTTTTATGACTATATACAACTAAGAATAAATCCCTGTCTTATAAGCTGAGATCTAGTTTCAATTTTGGCAAGAACATGCCAATTATTTAAAAAAAGCCAGCAAAAACTAGTTCCAAATTTATACCAAAAAGAACTGTTTCAGATCTCAATTCACCTGTCAAGTTCAAAACGTTACATCACTAAATTCCTAGAAACGTTCCTTTGTAGATTTGAAATTTCAAAAAAGGAACAGACACTGGCCGGTAAACAGAGCTGTTATTATAACAGAAGGGGGAAAAAACCTATGGGGTCATTGACACTAGTTCCCAGACACTTGAGTATTTTATAGAGAAAACACTTCAAAACGAATATGACTATTTCCATACTTTAATTACGTACTCATAGTTACGTACGCACACCCACATGGAAGCTCACGCACACAGGCGCGTTTATAAGATAAACATATGGCTTTTTAAGCTCTTTGGTGGAGTTGAATGGCTTGGAAGTAATATTGGGTTACTTTCCTGTAACGTGCAGTGATTCTTTATACTAAAATTTATTTGAACGAGAGCTTGAAGTATTGAGTTGGATCGACATATAATTATAAGTAAGTACCTACTAATATAGAGCCCGAATTAATTACGTAACAACGTTAAAGTTAACAAACGTATTTTTTTTTTATACCTATAGAATTTCTACTTTATTAGGGCTACGGTATAAGCTTGCTTGCTTTCTTATCTAAAATAAATTTACAGATAATACAATTGAAAATATGTTAGTATTTATTTTTAATTGTTTATGTCCGTCTTTAAGATGAATGAAACTAAAAAGCTTAGATCAGTTTATTTTTATTTTTAGGTACTCTAGTAATCGCTACTCTATGTCTGAAGCTTTTGAATGCCTTAAAATTTTGACAAAGGAAATCATGACAATCAAGTAATAAAATCCTAGTACTCACAGTGAATCATAAGCCAAAATTATAATAACCATAACGAAAGTTACTCATTGTATTTCAATAGAAATAAGTACTGGCAGGCGACATACTCGACAGGAAAAAGAAACCCGTTCTAAATTCAAATCGAAAATATAGAATTTGAATAGCCACGATTGTCATTGGTTGACAATCAATCATTACTTTTTGAAATTCGAATTCCTCACGTGAAGTTCGATTTGATCGGAGAGTGGCCAGTTCTAACATCTGATAATAACATGGTAGAGTATTGTTTTTTTTTACGTTCGATATTTGAAATCCTGTTTCGGTTACGTTTTCTATTTTTATGTAATCTTGATTGCCGGTTAGGTATACGCCATTTTGGTGTCGTAAAAAGTTGTTAAGTGTACAGAAAAAAACGTAATTGTGTAAGATTCGACATAATGTAGATCGATACTTTTGTTTGTTGATAACGATGGCTGGTTAATAATATACTCTATTAGATGTAGAGTTCGAATATACCGGAAATCAATCGAATATCCTTTTAGATCCAATTGCTAAATCGAAACAAATTATTTGTTTCAAAATAATAAGCCACATTATTTTAATGTTTATTTTTAAATTATTGTTATGTGTATGTCTTTAGATAATAAGTCTGTTGATATTCTACTACTGGTCATGGACATAGGCCTACCCTGAGAAAAAAGTTGCTGGTTGGTAGATTCACATATGCAATTGAATTTCTTCTCTTATTCCATTGAATTCCATTATCACCGTCGCTGGCGGGAACACGAAAAAGTCATGTCGCTGCATTATATTTTCTTAAACTAGTGTTTTGTCGCGAATTAATGGTTAAAATGGTGGTGTTTTATTCATTGAGTGTGTGAATTACATGCACGAGTGTGGGCTAGTGATATACTGTGGAGAAACATATATTTTTAGTGTTTTTTTCAAAACTCCATAAAAGCTCATAGTAAAGTCGCCACAACTTAGTTTAGTAGGGCATGACTTGGACTCGACCTCGACTAATTTCGTGTGACTAACTGTGATTCCATGACATACCTATTTGACTTGATAATACTACATAAACTTGAACATTCATTATACTTGACTCTGGCAGAATGCACAACGTGCGACGCCAATAACAAAGAAAACAAAGAAAAGGGAACACACTGTTTGACACATAATATTGGGATAGATATAACATTACCATGGCAACCTTAATTGGGATTGTGGGCATGCCCACTGTGCCCACTACTGAAGAGAGAAGTGAATAGAACTGTGTCAGGCCGCGCTAGCCGGCATTAAGTGTAAATGCGCTTAATGACAATTCTACCAATATACATGTTTTTGAACTGATAATCACCAAAAAGACAATTTAAACAGACGCGTAGGAAACCAAACCACATTGCATCGTAATTAGATCAATTTTAATCTGTTGCAAAATGGCATTTCGAGCGTTTTACTTCAAACGCGCGGCCAATGATTGGCATTTTTTCGTCGTAGTTTCTATACAAATAAGTGTGAAAATGGCGACAGGGGTTTTCCATACAGTAGGGTAGATGACTGATGTTTAAATCGTTGAAACCAATAGCATTGATGAAGAATTTAAGTAAATATAGTATGTTTATTGAAAAAATAAGCTAATTCGGTTATTAATGTTCTGATATTATAAGCGTTTAAAGTTTTTGTTAGAGACAACTCTGTCCCTTTCCCACAAAACAAAAAATTACGTCACGCCTTACTTGTCTGAATAAATTTATATGGCGTACTGACAAGTGACGTCACGATTTGCTGTTTCGCCTCTGTCTAGCATGATATTAAAATGCTTATAAGTTGCTTATTTTTGATCAGAATTTAATTATTTTTTCATTATTCAGCTATATTTATGGGTCACATTTTAATAGGACAATAAAAAAAACCAGTCATCTAGCCTATTGCTTTACAACATTGTTTTTACAGCCGTTCTACCTAAGAACGGCTTTCGCTTTTCTGTGGTGCCCACTATCGTGTATTCGCGTCTAGCACCCTAATAGCCTCGAGACAAGAAAATTTGCCAAAGATTGTGAAAACACACACAGAAGTACCTACATCTGCCGGCACAGCAAAAAATACCTACAAATATCGTATGTCGTTTCTTTATCCGTCAAATCTGAGCCCGGATCGCAGCAGAGGCGAATTGGGACACCGGTTGACAAAACATTAATATCAAAAGAATTTTCACAAAAGCAGTGAGAAAAACAAACAACTGAAGCCCACTCTTAATGTTGTTCTTTGTAAGTGCATATATTTTACTTTTAAACTTAAGAACACAGCAAACACTTAAAATGTTAAGAATTACGTATAAACGTATGTTTACATAAAGATTTAAATTTTATATTCATGCTTACTTGTTTTTTTAAACGATGGTACTTAACGTACCTAGTATTGTTTATTACCGTGTATTAAATATAGGTACTTTTTGTTGCCATGTGCAACTTAAAGATTTAAAATGGATATTCAAGCTTAGTTGTTATTTTAAACGATTTAGGTACTCATGCCTAATATTTTTTTAATACGGTGTATTAATAGTGCTTTATGATGGCATGTGTAAATAACGTAAGTCATGGTAGAGTCTACCAAGAGTCTCCCAAATAGTGTACCAGGTAGAATATTTGGAGAAGGCGCCCCTCATATTTCTGAGGTCGCGGGTTCAATCTCGGGCCTGTACCAAAATGATCTTCGAAATTTGAGGACAGATTTAGACTAATAGATTGTTTACAAAGGAGCAAAAACTACTTTTAAGAGTGTGAGCGAGTGTTTCTTTGAATCCAGAGCGTATTGAAGAATTCTAGAGTAGCAACCTGAGCACAGCGAGGGATTCAAAGTAAGTACTCGAGCTTAAAATAGTGTTTATCCTGAGGTGGACACTACTTTTTCTCCTCCCTAAGGGCAGAAAAGAGTTCTTTTCTGTTTGCTAGGTACAAAGTAGGTCTTTTTGAATAGATTTGTTAAAAAAACATTATAAACACACCTATCACACAATATTATAAATGCGGAAGTTTGGCGTGAATGTGTAAATGTTTGTAAACTCTTTGATTTTAGCGTGAAGCTAAAATCGCAGAACGGATTTGGATGAAACTCGGAATGGAGATAGCTTATTTCCCGGAATAACATATAGGATTGGTATCACCATCATCATCACCGTTTTTCATCATCACGCGGGTGGATCCACGAGGCGCAGCTAGTATATATATCTAATTATACTTACCATAGCTTTAATTTACAACGTAAAGTAGAGAGATCATAAAAACTAAGAGGAAACATTAACTTAAACAACTTGCCAACTAAAAAGTTACAAAAAACTCAATAATTGACGTTTAATAACTGTTTTCCATCAAAAAATCTCTAATATGAAACTGACAGGACGGACATTTGGATCACTAGAACAATGCTTTGAAGTGGTCAAATGACGGAATTAAAATATCAGGCAGTGTTGTAGAGAAGACACGATGGTGGCGCCCAACTCAACTGAATAACTAAATTGGTTTATCTAATACCGTAATCGCCCGGAGCGTTACAAAGTTAGCATAATTATACATTTAATTTTGTATGTTTGTCTGTAAGTAATAAGAGCAATAATGAAATGGAAACGAAAAATTGCTGTATTTCGTTTTGCCTAAACGATAGTTGCCTCACTGAGGCAATTACTCTATTCGTGAAGTAGGTACTACTTAATTTGTGCCTCGCAAGGTTTTCGAGCAATAATTATTATGTGTTACCTTTTTCCATTTATAAATTTAAAATTGTTAAGTATTTATTTAACTAACTTTGACCTGGGTATGTTCTAGAACTTCATCCAGAGCACCGGAGGACGGGCAGCAGCGTCCTCTCTGTTAACGGTGGTGAGCATTCTGCAATCCCCAAGCCGCCTGCCAAGCGTGGGGATTATGGCAATCCCCAAGACGAAAAGACACGTTTCACCACATTATATCACTTGCCCACACTTGAGCATGAAATTCAATGAATAAAACACCACTATCTTTTATCATTAATTCACGAATAAACACGAGTTTAAGAAAATAATAGAAAGCAGAGGTTATTCCGTGTTCCCGTCAAAACTCTTCTATTAAAGTATCATATTATATTAAGTTATTATGTCCTGAAGGCAGATTTGTTTTTTTTTCTATATTTCACACAGCCCATCTTGCCCAAAACTATCTCCTACAGCTCTCAAAGCAGATATACTACCAACTGAGCTGTAACTATAAGCAGTACCGTATTTACCATAAGGGAACATGGGGCCCGTGCGCAGGGGCCTCCGAAGGGCCGACAATTTCTCACACATTTATTATCAAAACATTTTTGTCGGGCACACTAACAGTGAGTGAAACTTACCTACTTTTGTTCTAAAATTTAAGTCAAAATAATGATTTTATTTAACCAAAGACAAAATCAAGTCCAACTTTTATTTTTTTCTGTAAGAAGCAGCGACGGGGATAATGGAATGGACGGGTCCAGCGCTTGCAAACCGATCAAAGTTAACAAGACAATACAATCAGGCATACCTAGCTAAAAGTATGCATATTACGTTTGCCAGAAAACAGAGATAGCGAATCTAATTACTGCATGACAAAAAGAGAAGTATTGTGTTAGACATGTATTAGAAGTTTATATTGTCGTATCGTACGGCTCGCATGTCGCAAAGGCAGAGTATGACTTAAGCGAGTGGAGAGCCGGCGCTCAACATATAGTCTTCAAAATCCGTGCGCTTATTTCCCGTCCATTCATCTTATTGTCGCTGGTAAGAAGTATAAAATTTCCATAACATTTGACTTGATTTTGACTTTTTTGGCTTACTTAGGATCGATTTAAGACCAAAAAAACAGTAGATTTTTTTTAGTATAATTCGCTTCCTTTACTTTCCAAAAGGGCCCCAAATTTTTGTGTCCCCAGCATGCCCCAGCAGGGCCCCAGCATAACTTAAGACGGCCTTGACTGTAAGGCAGTATTCCTTAGCTATGCAGTCTACGATGAAACACGCTTGCGTAGAAAATTCCCATTCATTCGCGACCTAAAGACACCCAGATTTATTGCTTAGAATGACTTGGATACCTATTCCTATTACCATTACGTCTTTTTTCGATATCATGTTTACATAACCAGTATCGTTTAATTGCTCCACTATTATGTAAATTGGACCAGAATAGTGTGCAGTTGCTATTTATGTAATTGGTGCGATAATGTTTTCTGGTAGATAGGTTTTGTTGACAAAAATACCTATCTACGGTTTGTGTTTGCTTTGTTAATAATTTCTGGATTAGATGTACTGTTGGCAAAAAAGCTGGTAGAAAGTTTTAATGATTATTTTGTCGGGAAAAAATTGGTTACAAAATGTTGGCAGAAAGTATTCTTGTTTTTTTTTCGGTAGGATGTGGTTATGAACAATATAGGCAAAAGTTTTCAAGATTTCCTGCTACCAGGTCGTAACAGCACGCGCGTCGGGCTCTGTTTTCACTCTTTGTAAAAGGTCACCGGATGTGATCGAAACTATAGTCAGAGTATCCGATTTAATTAAACGTGAGTATTCCCGTATAAATAAAACAGAAATATGTCAAAACCACGTCAGTTTTCATAATAAAGTTTTCGAGATCATTTTGTTGGCAACAAACGTGGTTACGAAAAATTTTAGTACAACATTTTCATGATTATTTTGTTGACAAAACGTGGTTACTAATAATGTTGGTAGAACGATTACTTTGTAGACAAAACGTGGTTACGAAACATGTTGGTAGAAAGTTTTTTATCTAATGTGTTTCATATTTGAGAGATCACTTTAATTTTAATTTGATGTTATATTTAGATATATATTTCTTACATACTAATTGTTACATGTTGTTAGATTAAAAATAAAATACCTTATAGACTTGAAGTCTTGACTAATATCTTGTACCTATTGTTAGGTTTAGACAAATATAGGTACTTCAGTTCCGAAAACCCGTCAAAAATCAATTTCATATTAATTGCAAACAATGAGTTATTAGCCCAAACATAACATAGATAAATAGCTCCAAAATACCGCCAACGTCGATTTTTTATTCAACTACGAAGAATGTACCCTGACCTCTGTGGTCACTCACAAAAAGCTATAAAATAAACAATCAGTTAACTAGGGACAATCAATCATTTCATATTTGTTTTAAATCGAGAACATTGTACATTTATTTCTATTTTTGAAATTATTAAACTTTGTACGTTCGTTTAAATACCTTTGAACTTTTGACTTTCTTTATTTGAATTTTCCCCCCATATTTGATTTTTTTGACGAGCGTCAACAATTACCACAACCAAAAAGTTTCTACTAAACGTTTCAACGTAGGTTTGATCGTTTTGGTCCGTGGTGCATTTTTATTCAGGGTCAATTTTAACTAACACAGCTGTCACTGGCATCTTCCCAATATAATCCTAACTTTAACTGAATTACTAATGGAACCACCATCGAACAATTAAGTTCTCTATACGCAAGAATCGAACTTGTCACATCCGTGTTGTAAGCCAACTGGTCCACGACAATAGCTGTCAAAGTAACTACACGACTGCGCAATTCTGAGCTATAAGTACCAACGGTTGGTACCCAAGTACAGATGTCTCGGCCCGTCAACAGACCAATCTCCGATCTACCGCTACCTAAATCCTCTATGATCGATCCTGACACCGAATGAAATTAATTATCTATATCATGCTATACAGAGTGTCTGGTCATGAACTGGTTGTCAAATCTATCCAACATTAGTATAGCGTAGTTATGTGTGTTTAGAATTAGTATTAGTTTAGTTAGCATTGGTTAGCATTAGTTTTTGCTTTATTTTGTTTGATTGCTCGTATGCAGGTTCATGTCCAGCCAGGAGACATAATAGGCTAGATGACTGATGTTTAAATCGTTGAAACTAATAGCTTTGATGAAGAATTTAAGTAAATATAGTATGTTTATTGAAAACATTATTTAAATCGGTTAATAATGTTCTGATATATGAGCGTTTAAAGTTTTTATTACAGACAACTCTGTCCCTTTCCCACAAAACAAAAAATGACGTCACGCCTTACTTGTCAGAATAGAATTTATATGGCGTACTGAGAAGTGACGTCACGATTTGCTGTTTAGCCTCTCTGTCTAGCATGATATTAAAATGCTTATAAGTTGCTTATTTTTGATCAGATTTTAATTATCTTTTCATTAATCAGCTATATTTATGGGCGACATTTGAATAGGACAATAAAAAAATACTAGTCATCTAGCCTATTTTCCTTACTGTCTAAGGATTACAACATTAGTTTTTAAGTATTGCGTGTATACCCAGATCACTCACGCTCACTAAAATCTTGCGGAGGCGTCGTGTGTCGAGTTGCCCTCTTCCTTAAAAATATGGTTGAGAAGAGGATTTATGCCATTTTCGTCCCGAGAAAGTTCGTCCCAGTTTAAAAAATCTGCTTTCGGGCGATGGCTGGCACATACATCAACTCGTGAATGGGTGCTGCTTGCAGAAGCTTGACTGTTTGGTACATAAGCAAATCTAGTAATACGTAGAATAAGGTTTGTTTTGCATATTCCTTTTGTAAAGTCTTTGATGTGAAGCATTCGTTTTCAAAAATTGTTAAGTTTAGACTAAAGGCACGGACCTCGGAGTCCGTTATGCTCTGCAATCATCACGGACTACTACCACTTGCTTTCTTTAGATACTACCACCATACTACTATTCTTTAGGTACTACCACCTGCTTTTCACGTGCTGCTTGTGAACATGGTGCATGCAAAAGCGCCGAAATATCAGGAACTCAGTTTACAATATAATCACGGTAGACACTACACACTATAAGACGTCCACTGCTGGACGAAGGCCTCCCCTTTAATATGGAGGGGTTGCTTTAAGCCCCAAGCTTGGCAGGTGGCTTGGGATATATAATCACGGTAAATATCCCGTCAATAATGTTTTTCAATCAGAGTAAAATTTGGAATAGTTATAGCTTTGTGTTTTTGTTTGTTTTAAAGTGATATGACTCTTTTGCAGAGTCCGCCTGGAGAAGTATTACGTCTTTGCCGGTTAATCCATCTCCAAGCAGTAGTGTGCAAGCTTTATTGTGCTTCGGTTTGCAGGGTAATGCTACCCTACCACCGTAGCAACAACCTACCAGAGCCTATCCAATATAAAAAATTGTGCATTTAATTTAAAGTCCATAGCCGGGCATCCTGTATTGTCTGTCGCAATACTCACAGAAAACAGAAGCAGAACTCGTTTGAAAAACCAATCCTTTTGTTTGAAGCAGCAGATTTTAAAAGTTGTCTGATTGTTACAGTGCTGGATGAGCATGGGCGTAATTAGGAAACTTTCCTCTTATTGAACTTGAAAATATTGGTTTTCATATCATAAATAAACCTTCTTTACTTTAGTAAACTCAGTCCTATAAAATAAAATAAATAAAATAGTTTATTTTTGTGATGTTTTCACATAGCAACGCACGCGAGGCGTAAATATATCACTATCATATACTTACTTCTATATCTGTGTCTTTTGTTCGGAGCTTCAAATTTAAGTAGACGTACCTGGAAAAAAAACATTTTATTAATTAGGCCCAAATATTACTTGCCCCTTTATTTGAGGTGACACTATCCCCCAAAAATGTCTCCTCGCTCCGCCCATAACTAGTATCGCCATAGTATCGCCATAGTTTAAACAATAGTTTTTTCCTTGGAGTAGTTGCCGACCGTACCAGCAGCTATTGTTTAATCTGTGACGCCTTATCGCAGTCGTGGATCGGGCTTAGCATTATTTTGAGAAGTAATTATTAATGTAAAGGCGGTTACCGAATTTCAGGTCATTGCAGTACAGTCGATGGTACAGACAGCGACAATAATAAGTGTATAATATTTTTTTCTTAATACATTCAAATTTCTATAACTAGACCATAGATATTATAGAGATCCGTTAAACTTTATTGATTTCGCTAATGCTTATTTTTTTTTTTAAGATTACTTCCTTACAGTTACACACTAAATACTAACTGTGCTTATAGAATCAACAGCGTGCAGAAGTGACTAAATTGATCGTGTACCGTGTGTTGACTTCGTCCTATTTCTAGTAACACTTTGTAGAAGGTTTGTAAAAAGTGTAGTTTCCATAACGCGAGGAAGGACATTTGTGTCATAACATTTTAGATAAAATGTTTTGACACAAATGTCCTTCCTCGAATACGAACCTTTTTAATTCGGGATTAAGGGGGTTTTAATAATGATAATTAATATTAATAATATTTTAATATAATTAATATTTTAATGCTTGTTATTATTTTTTTATACTGACTAATGATATTTGTCGATAATTATGAGTATATCCTGTATATCTACCAATGTTTATGTGCTAATAAGGTCCTGTTAGTAATGATGTTGCTGACTGTACAATCGGTTAATGAATAGAAAACTGGACTGTCCAAGTAGCCGATGTAACTCTCCGATAAATGATGAATGCGTTTTCGGTAGTTTTTGTTATCTATCATTATCGACGGCATTTTTACGGGTACTTTCGTTTCTTTAGCTTACGCTTGTGGGAATAGCATGAGATGGGCATAAAATGTTTAATGCTATAGAAGATATTGCTGATACTGTTATGTGTGTTTGTTTGTAAAAGAGTAAATTTAAAGTTTTTATAACTCAATAATTTAAAACGGTTGATGATTGTTCGTCTATATGTAAGTTTTTTATATTTCTCGAAAATGGATAAGACCACCCATTCCATTTCCATTTTTTTTAATGTAATTGTAATTATTGAAATAAATCAATGTAATAATAATAATATTAAACCTACTTAAGTACTGACATTGTTTTTATATAAAACTAGCTGACTAGGCGAACTTTTCTTATCGCTTATAATATTTTTGTGAATTGTCCCTGTATTTTAATAATGATTCTGCTATTAGAGGCCGAGACAAATCGAACAAATTAAAGATCTTAAAAAGCGGTCCAGCCGTTCTTGAGTTACAAATGGCGAAACTAACTAAACAAAAAGCCGACTTTGTTTTATACATTTTATTAGAAGATTTTTTTACCTGTTTGGGCTGCTGTAGAATCGAAAACAGTATAAAGAAAATTGTTTAAAAAAAAATACAACCGACTTCAAATTAATATGGGACCACCTCGAAAGTACACCTTTTCAAATAAAAAAATAATTTAAAAATTCGCTCCACAATAGACGGAGAAATCAGTGAACATACATAAAAAAACATACATACAGTCGAGCATAGAACCTCCTCCTTTTTTGAAGTCGGTAAAAAAATATTGTTTTAAAAATCGTAATATAATAACTGGCACACGTAAATTACTTAAAAAGTAAACAAGTGCTATTGGTAGAAAAAAAAGTTAAATGTAGCCCAAGTCGCGAGCAAATCAAGTTCAATCAAGCTAGTCTTTCGCAAACCGCCGTACTTAATAACTGGGAGAAAAACCCACGATGATTTCGGTAAAGAATCCAAGCCACTTTATCCGGAACCCCGACGTAAATTTGACAAAAGAATTTTACGAACGTATAAATTCGAGATGTCGGCTCCGATCGAAACACATCGACCTTATTCGGAGAAACATCGGCTTTTTGCGCGCGCGCAAGACCCATATTCTGTTGCGTCCAAGATTATATCCCTCACTCTCTGTCTTATTAGTAATATTACGAGATGAAAAGCGACAGAATCTCTACCACGCCAAAATAGCCCAGATCGCAACTCGTTCAATTACCGGGGAAATTAATGATTGAACACATTTTTAACGTGTGTATTCATGGCACACATGCATAAGTATATTATATGTGTGCGTGCACAATAGGATTACATCGCCTTAAATGGTTCGGAGTAACCAGTTATGACTAGGTTATGGAGCTTATTCTATAGCTTTATATTTTTGTAGCTCTTGTTTGTTGGATTGTGTTCGTGCATTTTAATTTGGAGTTAACTTGTGGTAAAAAGGACTTGTAGAGTAAGATTTATTGAACTGAGGAGTTGATATTAAATTTTTATGCGTGCGTAAGTTCATCATCATCAGCCCGGAGACGTCCACTGCAGAACGAATGCCTTCCCCTTAGACCGCCACGCTGTACGACAACCTGCCATTTGCATCCAGCGTACAAAAATAAGTTACACAACTAGAGATGTGTGCCTATTTCTCTGTCTTTGAGGCTATAGATATACCTGTCCTAATCTACATTGTTTTAAGATCAGTTTTCTTTCCTTTTTTTATAGTTAATAAATATTAGATTTTAGTCTATTTGTAACTCTAGTACACTTTTTTTTTGATCTGAGAATATTGGGCAAGTCTTTGCATACATCAACAGCCGGAAGACGTCCACTGCTGGAGGGCCTCCCCTAATAGGGAGGGGTTGCCATAATCCCCACGCTTGGCAGGCGGCTTGGGGATCGCAGAGTGTTACCACCGTTAACTAAGAGGACGCTGCTGCCCGTCCTCCGGTGGTTCTGGATGCAGTTTTAGAACTTACCCAGGTCAGTCTTTGCATAACAGTGTATTAATTATTATAGGTAAAAAAAAAGCTTTTCGTCTTTTAATAAATGCATTGTATTGCATAGACTTAAAATAGGTTTAATCCTAAAAATACTTTTTTTAATGAAAATCGAACCTTTCTTGTCAACTAGTATTTTTTTAATGCAAACAAGGGACGAGACGAGCAAGACGTTCGCCTGGTGGTACCTAAGCGTTACGCCTACCACTAACAGTAGCAGCGCCAGAATAGGCTAGATGACTGGTTTTTTTTTATTGTCCTATTAAAATGTAGCCCATAAATATAGCTGATTAATGAAAACAAAATGAAAATCTGATCAAAAATAAGCAACTTATAAGCAGTTTAATATCATGCTAGACAGAGAGGCGAAACAGCAAATCGTGACGTCACTTCTCTGTACGCTATATAAATTATATTCTGACAAGTAAGGCGTGACATATTTTTATGTTTTGGGGGAAAAGGACAGAGCTGTATCTACCAAAAACTTTAAACGCTTATATATCAGAAAACATATATAACCGATTTAAATTATGTTTTCGATAAACATACTATATTTACTTAAATTCTTCATCGAAGCTACTGGTTTCAACGATTTAAACATCAGTCATCTACCCTATTGTGAACTTGCGAACACAAGATGTTTAGCCAAATGAGCATTTAGCTTTTTGCTTGAATAAAAAGTGTTAAGTAATTTTTTTATAATATGAATACCCATTTAAATCTACCAGTCCACTTATTAAAAACGATTTTTTTACGGTCACACCAAAATAAAACAGTATAAGCAGGAAACAATTTAATTTACTAAAACTCGCATTACCCAAAAACACAACTTAGCATCTAATAAAAAACATAACAAGATAGCCGCATTACATCCAACGGTATTTATTACTCTTCATTAATCTCTAAAATAACAAAATTGAACGCTCCACCATTTATTCTACTTTTATGACTAACCTCTAGACCATTAAAAACATCAAACGGAAGCTTCATAACAGCATATCTATTAGAAATAAATTTTAATAAACCATGTGAAACTTTATAAAAAAGTAAAAATACTGGCCGGATCGAACGCCAATATTTCAAATTAGGAACAATTCAAATCAAATTCGAATTCTCGTTAGAGCAGGACGCCCGTAGGTTGATGACCCGTTGAAATGTCAGCACGCATCCATCTCTTTCGCCCATTTGATTTCCATGTATCAGTATCTCAGTCTACGAGATGTTGATCTTGATACGTCACATTTTTAATAAACGAACAGTGTATGACAAGGCGCACGGAAATTCGTTTCAATGATTAATATGGCCGACCAGAGAGTAATACTTTGTTTTTGAACGATATTAGAAATATTGATAGTTTCATGTCATTGGGCTTGTCTATGATCGCCGATAAACGGTTTGGAGATAGAAAGTATGACAGTACAAAATTGAATGCACGATGCGCGTAGGTAGACGACGCAAAAACATGTTAGAGTTCACCATCTGTGAATTAATCTTTGTACTCATTATTTTAACATATTCTTTTGGTTTTTTTTGCTATATTTTTTCCTTGGTTAAAATTTTATTTAAGATTATTCTTGGTAGTTCGTTTTATAAATATTACACTAACCAATATATTTAAAGCGAACTTCTAGTATGTGTCATCTTATTTTTTTTATTTTAAGTTGCCCTCGTCGTTAGCCATAAAACGTCCACTGCTGGACGAAGACCCCTTGATAGAGAAAAATAGTGCCCTAAAGTTTTAAAGTGCCCTATTGTACACCAAATCTCTTACATAACTGACAGATAACTGTACATAACATTTTCGACGTTTTACTAGTAAATCGTGTTACCACTCAAGACATTTTCACCATGATTGTAGACGTTTCCACGTGCCGACGTTCTGCAAACATCGTCATTTACCCTCATAGTCCTTCCGATACGGAGCCAAAAATTGCCACTATTTGTGTCAAATCTTAATTCCAAATAAATTTCTTAGGAGACCGCCAAACGCGGGTGAATTGGCCGCCTGCAAAGCGTGGGGATTATGGCAAACCCTGGTAGGGGAGGCCTACGTCCAGCAGTGGACGTCTACTCTTCGTCTACTGAAGAGTGTAGGAGACGTTATCGAAGTCAAGAAGAAGAAATAAGAGTTTTAATAAAGTAATAATACGCTTTTAAAAAAAATATACAACCGACTTCAACTTCGAATACCTGGATGACATCTTCGTATTTTCTAGTAATTTTGACTTAAAAACCAAACTACTGAACCGATTTTGATAAAATGTATATGAAACCACCTCTAAAGTATTCCCTACTAAACAAAAAAAATAATCATCAAAATCAATTAAAAACTGACGGAGTAATCGAGTAACAAACATACAAAAAAAACACGGTCGTATTGAAAACCTCCTTTTTTGAAGTCGGCTTAAAACTAGTTACCTAGTATTTTATAATCAAAAATAAGCAAGACAAAAATAAGCTTCTCTTAGCCCGGGATTGCGGAATTGCTGTAGGTATCTGTCAAGAAACTAACAGCATTCAATAATTGAGTTTTAAAGCAATATTTCTTAAAATGTCATGATTGGGTAGAGTCTAATCAAAAGCACTTACTTACCTAAGTATTATTTATATCTTCATTAGATCTAACTTAATTGACTTATATGTAATTAATACTAAAATCGATCTCTTTGATAACGTAATAATGCTGTCGCCCGCGGCGTCGCTCTCGAATTTAAATTTCAACTTGAACTGAGTATTGTGAGTACATGTATGTATGTATGTGTACTCATACATACACAAAACAAAATGAAAAACGAGCGCTCGGATCCGACAAAAAGCTTAAGATTGTACCAGCGAGTGTTTCATTACATCTTAAATAAAAAGTTCATATTTGACGTTTAACAAATTGTTCCTTTTTCAAATCGACCAATGAGACTATTGTATTCACTCCTAATGGCGTGTTCTATTTTCAAATCTCATTCTCTTTTCAAATCTCGGCCCGCTTTCAGATTCGTTTGAATTTGGAATGCGTCGGTTGGTACTGTTTTTCCCACACGACTTTTTTCTTTTTCTAAATGAGTTTGATTAATAGGATGTTGTGTTGCCAGTGTTAGCTGCGATTGTTCCTTTACTCTACATAGAGCTTGCATAGTTTCCGATTCGTAGACTCGATTTCTATTCGTCTCCCATTTCCATAAACTCAGTTCAACTAAGTACGATCTTTCCTGGTCATGTTTGATCAATTGGAAATGTCGTAGCATACTTACTTATCTTCATAAGACTACAAAAACAACCTAAAGATACAATTACCATTACTAGACATTTAATTCTTCCATTAAAATGATTTATAAGAATAAGAATAAGAATATATTTATTGCCAAAAAACACGAGGAAAACACTAAAAATAAAACATAACAGTCGTTGTTCGGCAGTAGGGGTACGCTCAGCGCTGTGCTGCGTGCTCCCGGAGGTTCACGCAGGGCTGGTTTTCAGCGTACTCCTATGCTCAGTTAAAAGGTGTAAGGTGAGCATTATAAGCGGTGGCGGGTATTCCCTACAATACCAAATAGTTGCAAAAAATTAAATAAAAATTACTATTTATATAAACTAATGTGTGTGAGTATGAATGTGTGTGCGTGTAAACGTGTGCGAGTGAGCAAGTGCCAGAGAGTGTGTGTGTTAGTGTGTGTGAGCAAGTGAGTGTGTGTGAGTATATGTGTGTGTGTGAGCAAGTGAGTGTGTGTAATATGAGTGTGGTGTTACACCGGTGTCTTATATAATTTTAAAAGTTGCTTCAAAGTTCTTTTTTTGAAGGTCATATAATAAACTTTTGTATTTTAGCTTAAAATTATTAGAACAAATTTTTTTTCTCAACGGGGGAGGCAGGTTATTCCAAAGTTCTGTACTTGAAGCTTCCTTTAAATCGGGTGGTCTTGTGCTTAGGGAAGGATAAAGCATTCAGGGATTTGGAGCGAGTATTACATAAATGAATATCCTTCTATCTTATTATGTGAAAAAAAAAGTTTAACTTAATTTAGTTTTGAGGACTTTATACTTCTTAATTCAATTCAAGCCATAATTACGCAAAAAATAAACAAAAAAGGAAAAATCATTTTCTATTCTCCCCCAAATCCCCATCAACTAATGTACTTTAAGTACACTTTGAAAAAAAAGTATTAAAATTTTAATCTCAAATATGCATCATCTAAATCCCTAAAACAGCCAAATGTCGTGAAGCGAGCCGAGAGATATTGCCAAATGCATACATCAAAGGGGTTTTTACTAAAAAAAAGATTTTAAATTGAAGGGCGCGTCCCCAATCGCCCCAATGTCCCCAAATGTTCTGATAGTACGCAAAAATGGCGTCCAAGATTATAATAACGATTTTAAACTCCCCTCTGGTCCTTTATTTTAGTTTTTAGGGTTCCGATACTGAAGCTGAAAATGGAAATCGGAACTAATAAATTAATAGTTATAAAGAAAACCTTCCCCTATAAGTTCCTTTTTTAAATTAACATTCTAATAAACCTTAGAAATGATTCTACAACTCAGAATACATCTTAATGCATTTATGAGACACTAGCCCACTTTTTTGTAGTGGACTCTACTACAAAAACCGTACCAAACTTTTGCCAGTTATTTAATCGCCAAGCAGTAGTGTGCAAGCATTACTGTGTTCCAGTTTAAGGGCAATGTTATAGGCAATAAAGGCATCTAATATCTTAGGGTGACAAACGCTGTGCAGTGCAGCGCAGAATTGTATTCGCAAGTTCACAATTCGGGCACTGCTACTGTTAGTGGCAGGAGTGACACCACCAGGCGAACGTCTTGCTCGTCTCGTCACTTAAAAGTATTTGAAAAAAACTAGCTTTCTATAAATTGCTTCGTAATTTTGTTTATACATTATAAAATTCGTCTCCAATAAAGAATGTATATATTGGGTATTACAAGGTAATAGTGCTTTTTGGCTGGAAATAGTTTTCTCTAAATATGGGTAAAAACAAAATGAATTTTAATTTTTTTAACAAAAAATTCATGCCATTTTCTTATTAGCTTTGAACTTTGACTTTTTTTAATGGTTCGGTAAAATATAATACCGACAAAATTTATACATATAAAGCAACGCATGCATACCCTGGATAAGATTGGCACAGGACCGGTATGATGACGTAAGTACAAGACGACCTATAAGTTTACGTTATTTTATACAGAACCGACAAAATACGTCTGTTACTCGCACTTGATGTTTTATTTCTATTTTTTATTATTTTTGGAAGGGTTGTAAGTGGACGCGGGGATGAAAATTTGACACTAACACTGTTTCAAAAATAGGGTGAATTTTGCATGTTTTGCGTCAGAGAATAGTTTTTGAGATCAACGTCCGAATTTGGGATTGGGATCGATATTTGGTACATTAATTGCTTTGAATGCAATTTATACGTTTTATTCTGCTTAGGTACTATATTTATTTCTAGTGTAAAAGCATAACTTACGAAAAAAAATGCTAGCTTCTGTAAGTAACTATAGACAAATAAGTATTAATAGTATTAATTTATCTAGGTGATTCTAAGTAATCACCGATGTTAAGCAACGGACGGTCCGGTCAGTCTTCGGATGGGTGACCGTGAGTGGCATTTATTTCTGAGCGCTACCGTAGGTCGGATGACACGTTAAATTGTTGGTCCCGGTTGTTTGTTCTAGTTTCTATAACAACAACCGTCAGCCATGTCAGAGGCCTTCGGGCGGCACATTAACTCTGACACTAGGGCTGGCCACTCAGCCTATACGAACTTACTTATTAATTAATTAATATTTAAATTAACAGATTTGAAAAAAAATATAGGTTAGTTCTTAGATAGAAATAATTGTAAAAATATGTTATAAATAAAGAGAACAGTTAATATATTATTGTGGTCGGTTCTGACGGTTTTAGTTGACAGTTCTACACTAATTAAAATATTGCTGTTACTTTTTTACTAGGCATGTTAGCTAAGGACAGCAATACTTTAGTTAGTTTAGAATTGTCAACTAAAACCGTCAGAATCGACCACATTGTCACCATAAATAAAAGAAAGTTAAAAGTTAATCGAATAAGAAATCGATTGAATAAAATTGGAGCTCAAAATGACACCATAAATAAAATTAGAACTTTTCTTAAAATTTCAAATTCGGAACACTTCCCGCCTCAGCAAGTGATAGATTCCAGCCCTATGAGAAATTTTCTTAAAATTTCAAATTCGGAACATTCCCAGCCGCAAGTGATTGGTGAATAGATCAATAGATTCCAGCTCTATGATTGTTCCCTACGTTACACGTCTATTCTGTAGAATCGAGGCCGAGATTCGGTCAATTTGAGACCAAATCCGTACCAATTGAGGAACGGTTTTATCAATAAAAATAAAAATCCTCGAGGAAGTTACCAATTTGAAGACAGAATAGAACTCGTGCAGAGCATTTTCGTCTTTAAATTTACAGTTTAGGGTGCAGTTTGGTAAGTTACAGAGTGTATTTGTATAGTTGTGATAAATTGTGAAATCAATTAAATTAGTGCTCCGTAGCATGGGGTCCTTTTTATTAGGAGTGCTCTGTTTTATGTTTGTATGTTTTTTTTTTCTATACTGATGTAATGATTGGCATTGGCTTGTTTTGATTTGCTATTTCGCAGAAGGATTATAAAAAGTCTGCCCAAAAATCAGTGTAATTTTTTTTTCGTTCTTGTGACGAGACAAGCAAGACTTTCGCCTGGTGGTAATCGGCTATCCCATGCAATTACGCAGGACAAAATGTATGAAGCAGCTGTTTTTTTCAGGATTTCCGCGTTGTTTTTGCAGTAAAAGTTGTTAATTACGATAAATTCAATTACCCCCTAAGATAATGCCAATGAATTCAATGTCACCCTGTAGAGTAGAGACCACGAATCGACAAACGTAGCGTATGGCGTAGCATCTTATGTAGTGATAGGACTCTACTGCTGTCTGCCTGGGGAAGTACCACACCTTTGCCAGTTATTCAACTGCCAAGTAGTAGTGTGCAAGCATTACCTACTGAGTTCCGGTTTGAAGGGCAATGTTACCAGATAAATTATTGGATATGAAGATATTTAACACCTAATATCTCAGGGTGACAAGCGCAGTACAGTGTGGCGCAGGATTGTATTCGCACGTTCACAATTCTGGCACTGCTACTGTTAGTGGCAGGCGTGACGCTTACCACCAGGTAAAACTCTTACCCGTCCTGTCACTTAAAGGTATAAAAAAATAAAGTTACAAATCGCAAGTGCAAATAAAATTTCTGGAAATAGTTGCCGTCCTATTTTCTATAATATACATAATTATGAGAGTCCTATTAATTATTTTTTATAGCGGTTACGAAACTTAATTTCATATTCACACCCCGTAACTCGAATCACCTCCCTCTCCTCCTTCTCCCACTCCGCTAGTGACCATTCTGTCCGAGTCTGACGCAACGATTCCAAATCGAGTGTTAATTTCGAGGCTTAGTACGCCTAAAATCACTTTTTCCACCCATAATGGCTCCAAAATTGGCATAGAAAGTAAGTAATAACAATTTTAAGTAGCACCATCGAATATTTCAATCGGGACGTGAGCGGGAATCAAACCTGGGACATGCATACTGATTGCCGTTTGGTTATTGCATCTTTTCGACGAATATTTTCCACGAATGAGTGTGTGTTGACGTTAAAGAATTTTGATTGTAAATTCTCGTAAAAGTAAGTTCTAATGGTCTGAGTGGTCAGCCCCTCTCCACCTCCCACCCCTCTGAAATGGCTTGACGGGACTATAAAACAATGAGGACAAACAATTTTAAATGTCATTCGACGAATGGTTGTGCATGCTTGTGAAATACCACTCATGGTCACTCATCCGATACTGTCTGGATCGTCCGTTGCTTAGCTGTGGTGATATTTTTTGTCTACGATATCTTTGAAATTAATAATTTCTGCGTAGTCTGGAAAAGGCACTTCTATGACCGTTCTTGTTCTTTGGACTTGACGATCTTGAGAATTATGAATGAACACAAAAAAGTGCAACGCCAAAAACGTAAAAGAAAAAAAGCATAGACCTACTCGCATTCCAAAATCAAAATCGTTAAATGTGTAACAGTAAGCATGCCGTCCTATTCCGTAACCCATTGGGCCCTGTACCCTTCATAGAACTAAAAAGAACAATCGGAAAACGCCAACACGTATCGCCGATAACGCAACGGATTCGAAATTTTAAATAGTTCCATATTCAAACGAATATGGCACTCGTATTGTTTCCCGTTTTCGCTCATACTTAGTCCTTAATATGCGGGCTACGCACGATATTGAGGTTTCACAATGGATTGAAGCAATATGGCGACCGAATGAGTGTCTATGGTGTAGTTTCTTTTTTTATTGACTAATAAAATATGGTCATACGCGTGCCGAGGTATGCTGATTTATTTAATGGTGACAACTACCAATAGACTTGACGTGAAATCGTGCTGAATCTTATGTTTTACTTCTTTTGATTATGTTTTTAAAGCTAAAGAAAAATTACGACTTCTGGCTGAAATTGAACCTGCATACTGTAGTGGTAGGACTCTACTGAAGAGTCCGCCTGGGGAAGTACCAGTTATTCAACCGCCAAGCAGTAGTCCGCAAGCATTACTGTGTTCCGGTTTGAAGGGCAATGTTGCCAGAGAAATTACTGGGTATGAAGAGATTTAACATCTAATATCTCAGGGTGACGAGCGCAGTGCAGTGCGGCGCAGGATTGTGTTCGCAAGTTCTCATTTCTAGCACTGCTACTGTTAGTGGCAGACATACATGCAGAGATTATGTAATATGAGATACATACATGAAACCTAAAAACATTACACTTCTTTTTTTGAGCAGTCGTGTAATATTTTTTCTTAGTTATTGGCATCGCACGTTGTGCATTCAGCCAGAGTCAAGTTTATGAATTTTCATTTTTTAAATTAAAATCAAGTCAAATATGTCATGAAATCACAGTCTCACAGCCACACGAAATTAGTCATAGTCGAGTCCAAGTCATACCCTAGTAAAGTTGTGGCGACTTTACTATGAGCTTCTACGGAGTTTTAAAAACAACACGAAAAGACATGTTTCACCAAATTATATCACTTGCCCACACTCGTGCATGTAATTCAACACTCAATGAACAAAACACCACCATTTTCTATCATCAATTCGCGAAAAAACACAAGCTTAAGAAAATAATAGAATGCAACGACATGATTTTTCCGTGTTCCCGCCAAAACTCCTAATAAGTATGTACATGCCTTTGCCTTTGACAAGTTCTTATCGACTTAAAAATAAATTACAAAATGTATGGAACCCACAATTTATTTCGCGACTAATCGCTTACCCAAAAAAAAACGGAACGCACGTACCACATCCGCCTTCCAATCCTCAGTTGTCGCCGGCGTGGACACAGCTTTAACTACAGTTTGTACGTAAACGGACACAGAACAAATAACAGTTATTACGTATAACGGGTACTACCTATAATAGTCAAAAGTAGTCTTTACGCGTCGTTAAAGAAAATCGTGTGCTTTGAATTTTAATTTTGGATGTGAATTTATGGAAAAATTACGAATTATTTAAATGAAGCTCTATTCGCAATAAATTTTCTTTGTCTTCATAAAGGCCTTTCCATGTTAAGTTAGCTCGAAGGGATCGCTCTTAGCAATAAATAACTTCAGTTATTGCTCTAGTATTTTGAATTTTTTTCTCGTTCGCATTGTACGTATTTTGAGGTGTATCAATACACCTCAAAATACGTTGCGATACGTTTGCGAAAGTGTCTCTTTATCTGTCTGTCCAAATTTTTACCACTAAACGACTTGACTGATTATGATGTAATTTGGCTAGCTACTACATAGTTTTATCACGACTATGTCTTTTCTCGTGAAATACTTTTCCTTAAAAAAGTAATGTAGGAAAACTAACTCACAAAATTAGAATTTAAGTTTGATGTCAAAGTTGAAATGATAAAAACCAAACCTTAAATAAACCAAAACCTTAAAATTTCCTTCGTTTATGTTAAAAAGGCGAAATACGTAAAATTGTTTATTACAAAGTCTCTCTGCGGTTCAATAATCGATTCACTTTTTGCAACCGAATATGGTATTAAAACGTAAAACGTTGAGGTTTTTCTTCGAACTCGATACAGAATCGAGCATACATGCAACGTCGTTGTATTTTTCGTTCAGAGAATAAGTATGTCACTCGAAGGAACCGATCATTTCAAAAATAGAATGATAGAGATAAACTTCGAAATTGAAATATTTGAAATCCTTTTTTTTGTTTGGTTTATTTATTAATCATGAATTAGCATTTTTTTCTTGTGTGCCAGTAGTATTTTTAAATTATTTTTTATTGATGCAAGTAGAGTCAAAATAAAACGAGCACGATAAAAAAAAATCACGAACTTTTTTTAAATTTTTAACTACGTTTTCTTCGATGCGATTCTCTAATAACTTTTACATTTCACATAGTAACTAAGTGTTAAATAAATTAAATAACTACATCGAATTCGCATCGAACCGCGACTTTCTCCTGAAATATTTTTGGCTCGCATAAATAATGTTAATGCCTTATAAAAGGCGTTTTCGGTGTATTTATACCCGAAAACGTCCTTTGAGAAACCACGAAGTATGAAGTTGTTCATAAATAATTCATTCGCTCTTACTGTTACGTACACAATGTTGCGAATGGATTCTGTGAATTTTTGCGATGAAATTTTGCTGTTTTTGGATTTTTTGCACATTTTTTATGCTAGCAGCCCTTAAGCAATTACGAGCCTTTTTGTGAAGTTGTCGTAAAACATTAAAAACAATGTGGCCAACGAAACATGGTACAATATAAATAAAATTAATCTGCAACAAAACAACAACAAAATAACGTGTTAAAATAAACAGTTTCTTTCCGGAAAGGTTCTATTGTAGGACACAAAGTAGCCTAAAACTTACCCCCTCCCCTCTTAGATGTTGTGCCAATTTGATATTAACACGTTTTATTTTCGATTTTTGTTTACATACTTACTAAAATATTTTTAAACACTTCAAATTTCAGTTTCTAAATTCAAATATTCATTCTCTTCCTATATGGAAATCATTACACGCCAGTGTTCAATAAACGCTTGCCGCTGACCAATCACAGCCGATTCCATTTTCAAATTAAACTCTAGAACACATTGTTGATGCCACAATCGACGTTCTAATCTCAAACGCAATTATTAACGACAATTATGTTTAAGAAACAGAGAACAGAAAAAAAATTAAATACAACGTTTTGTGAATGCAGATGGACGGACAAAGGAGTAACTAAACGCAAGTCATTTCATACGAATTACCGCCTCTTTGTTTCAACGGACAAAAACATTGTATTTTTAATACCAATACCTCTCAATACTGGGTAATTATAAATAATTATAATTGATACATACTCTGTCATCAGCAGCCTATATAGAGGTATAATTAAACTTTTAAAGCTCTCAAAAATCTTTGAGGAATTCCGAATCCAAAAATTAAAGGCTTTTATCACGTTCGTAAAACCTTAAAAAGTTAAAAAACCTTTTTGTGGCGATCGATCATTACGTCGGGATGGAACTGGCCGGTAACTGCATGTTTTTAAAAAGTCCAATTCTTATTTTTAATTTGAACGTTGTTGTAGGAATTTTAAAAGAGATAAATAATTAAAATTTCATAATTTGAAAAAATGTGTCTTGTGTTTGAAATACTTAAGACCAAATTCAAAAAACTTTCTTTAAATTAAATATACGTATATTTAATTTAAAGAAGGTAAAGAAAATTTCCCTTCGTTTATAGATTTTTATCTATATTTTTAGCATCCCATCTATGCAAGCTCGAACAATACAATGAGATTATGAAGGGAGAACGTCCAACAGGGTATATTTTTATTCCAAATTTGAATAATGCAGTGAATGTTTCGTTCTTAAATCAACTTTTTACACCAATTCCTGGTTGCCAGTAATTTAAATTCCATTTTCAAAATGTACGCAAACTGTAGGAACGGCGTTTTTAGACTGTTTTACCATACATAGTACTTATTCTTAATTTTAACATAACCATTTCCCATACGCAGGTGGCCTAGTGGCAGCGACAATGATAAGATGAATTTGCTGAACATTTTGAAGACTATTATGTTGAGCGCCGGCTCTCCACTCGCTTCAGTCATACTCTGCCTTTGCGACATGCGAGCCGTACGATACGACAATACAAACTTCTAATACATGTACATGTGTTCTCTTTTTGTCATGCAGTAATTAGATTCGCTATCTCTATTTTCCGGCAAATGTAATATGCATACTTTTAGCTAGGTATACTTGATTGTGTAGTCTTGTTAATTTTGATCGATTTGCATGCGCTGGGCCCGTCCATTCCATTATCACCGTCGCTGTAGCGAGTTATATTGTGTTTTATCTACGTTTCTACCATTCTGTATGCGTGTATGTACCAATGAGATTATGAAAGGGGTTCGTCCACATCATCAATTATATTTGTGAATGCGCTTAGCTTTCCATTTTTAAAATAAACTTTAGAGGGAGAGGGATTAATAAAATTGCATATTAAGGGATGTGAGGGGACCGAGATTTTAATAGGAATGAAGTTTTTATGGTATCTTTTATATGGTATCTGCTTTCTACGTATCGACCGACGTTTTTATTATTTGCTACAACACAGCTTGTTGAAATATAATAATAATACTATACTTACGTGAAAAAAATGGACTACCTACCTAACTAAATAAGTTTTTTTTTACTTAATAAGATTTTTTATGATTCCATTATGTTTTATTTTTTATTTTTTATTTCAAAGCACCTATCCGATCTTGTTAAAATTTTGCATAGAGCTGAAACTCTTAAAAAGGACAGAGTACTTAGTCGTTATCATAATCACCATTTTTCATCGCTAACGAAACGTCCACTGCTGGGCGAAGGCTTAATAAGCACTTGTTGTTTTTAATATTTCCTGGCCATGGGTACTAGACCTTCAGCCGAATTCATATTTTTTCATCGATCCTTCTTTTTCCAGTTAAATGAGTCGTAGTCACAGTCCAAGTCACACACAGTAGTCACGGTCCAGTCCAATCATGCCCTAGTAAAGTCATGGCAACTTTACTACAAGCTTCCTCGGAGTTTTGGAAACAACACAAAAAGACACGTTTCACTACATTATATCACTTGCCCACACTCTTGCTCGTAAATCAGCACTTAATGAATAAAACGCCACTATTTTTATGCATTAATATCCGAAAAAACACAAGGTTTGAAAAATAATACAATGAGGCGACATGTTTTTTTCGCGTTCCCGCCAAAACTCTAATAGGCACTTATATTTTTTTGTTATGTTTTACTGGCCTGGATTCTGGTCCTTTTGGCCGTATCATATGTTTCATTTCTTCTATTATTTTATTTTTTTATTGTCACTGTCACTTTCTGTTAATAGGCACTTATATGGTTGGGGTTGCCATGATCCCCACGCTTGGCAGGCGGCTCGGGGATCGCAAAATGTTCAGGCCGCTACTGCAACTTTTTATTTATTTATTAAAAAGTTGAGTCATAGAGTCTGCTACTATTTTCATTATTTATTATTTATAAAACTTACAAGTTCTGAGAAGACGTGTCAGTTTACATTACTCACAGCATAGTTAGATCCTTTTACGCGGCAATTTCTTAATACGATGTTTTCCATACCTGGAAACAAATTAAAAGTTATTTAAACATGAACTATATAATGCAATAAAACTTAATATAACTATAAGACCTAACTGCATTGAGCTACTATCTAAAGAGTCACAATCTATGAGTGAAAACAGACAAAAAACGTCCGAGTGCCGTTGTACATACCTACTACTATACCTATACGTGCATAGTTCACAATTCTTCGAATTTAGACGTTATGTCGCTTGAATAGTGTTCAATGTATGCTTGAGCGCTTGTGTCTTATCGTAGTTCAAGTCGTTCAAAAAGTCGGCGCACTGCATAGCGTGCTCCGAGTTTTGGCTTGGACATTTTTTTGCACGTTTGTGATTCTATGGATATTAGCTCAATGCCTAACAATCATATATGTTGAGAACTGCGTAAAGTTAAATATAAAATTCTTAAAAATATAAAACCTTCTTTCAAAGTAGGTAGTAAGTTTCAAGGTAACGTATAACACTTGGTGAATTTTGGGAGCAGGCCGAATTTCTTCCGTACGCCGACGAAGTCGCGGGCGACCTCTAGTAGATAATATAATTAGAATGATGTCATTGTGCAATCTAGTATAAAATAATTCATTTGTTCATCATCAGGCCGGACTGTATATCGAAGTCTTCACCCTATTAAATTAACTTCATTACCTAATTATTTTAAACTAAAAACCTAAAATCGGTGAAAAAACTTTTTTTTTTAAAGTCGCCAAACAAAAGAAGCGTATTAAGACCAATTATCGCTTCAATTAAATAAATTAACCCGCGCCTGCCCGTAATTAAGTTCCAAATTCAAATTTCGAATAAGAACGATCGAACGTTCCAATTTCAAAATCAGATAGCATCCGCACTGGTCGGCTACAAAAGAAGAGAGCATGACGGTTCAAATATTTTCGAAAATGGAATATTAAGTGAAGCCATTATACGATCGATCTTAGAACGTGTTATTAAACTGTATGACTTAATGTTGGGATGAGGTACGTTGTTAGTCATCGATGCTTTGTTTTAGTTAGGCATGCTACATACTGTTACTAAGTAACTATACATAGTTTGTTTATGCGATGTAGTGACGAGACGAGCACGACGTTCGGCTGGTGGTAAGCGTCACGTCTGCCCATAACAGTAGCAGTGCCAGAATTGCGAACTTGCCAAAATCCTGAGCCGCACTGCACTGCGCTCGTCACCCTTAAATATTAGATGTCAAATCTCTTCATTCCCATTAATTTATCTGGTAACATTGCCCTTCAAACCGGAACACAACGCTTGCACACTACTACTTGGCAGCTGAATAAAAGGCAAAGGTCTATACTTATAGACTATGGACTAGATGTGTCTTTGCAATACTCATAATTGTAAACAACTTTTATTAGGGGCCAAACCAGGACTCGCGAGAATAAACCGCCGTTTCAAAGAAAACTGTCAGCCAACATGTATGGAAGGAGGTTTTATCGCATGCGATTATCGCGAAAAGTTGAGTTTAAAAAAATAGGGTTCTCAATTCGAATATATGATGTTGTTGTTTTTCATGATGGTAAACAAATCTCTAACTGTATCAAATGTTGTAAGACGTGATATAAGTGGTCGTTTACGTATTGAGGTCATCGACTCGGCAGCGCGATGCGTCAAATGACCCTTTAATGCGACTTATTGGTCGCTCATTGAAAACTCACTACTGTTTGGGTTTACTTTAAAAAAAAGTTGTAAAGTATTTTTTCCCTGATTGACTAGTTTTAGATACATTTTTAGTTCCTTATATAATATAGCCAGGTTTGATGGATTTGGAGTTTGATTTGAGTTGGAATCAATCAATCAATATATATAAAAGGCTCTGTCCTGACTAAAAAATTTGCTCGGGATGATGAAGTGGGAAATTTTGGGAGCGGGCTGAATTTCTTCCGTACGCGGACGCAGTCGCGAGCGACCTCTAGTTGTTTATGATTTCTTCGTTTTTGGCATCGATTATGTGCATTCTGCCCGTGCTCAAGTATATGCAATTCGGCGCTTTACGAGTTGATAGATTTAAATTTACTAAAATGTTACAAATTTAGATCTCTAAAGTAATGCCCGAGGATTGGCTTAAATAATGTATGAAGATTTAAAACCAAAAATCAAACAGCACTGGAAGTAAATATCCAAATTGATCGTCATCATGACTATTATATATCGAGTTCATTTGTTCTATTACTTTTTTTCTATACAAAAATGTAAAAAAAAATTAATTTTTTATTCATTTTTTTCGAATACTAATAAATTTAAGAGAGTAGATACTATGTATTCTTTTAAGTATTCATATAAGTTTAAATAGCACAAGGACGATTATTTCATTATTATTATTATTCCTATTATTTAGTGTATATTTGTAAATAAACTTACCAAAGATAATATAACACCTTTCATTGTATAAGTGCATCGAATAATTGCTGAGTGTTTATCGATTGAGCTTGTGTAAGTAAAATTACTTCAATATTTAATTAGAGTACGTACTCGTCGTCAGCCATAATACGTCCACTCTGGACGAAGGCCTCCCAATAGAGGCCATAATCCCCACGCTTGACAGGCGGCTTGTGGATCGCAGAATGGTCACCACCGTTAACCGAGAGGACGCTGCTGCCCGTCCTCCGGTGGGTCTGGTTGCAGTTTAAGGACATACCCAGGTCCTACGTACTACGTACTACTAAAAATTATACTCAAGTCTACCAAGATGAGCTTAGTACAGAACCGAAGTCGCGTGAATTGGCTAGTTGCGTCTAATGGTCAACGTAACCATCATAACCTTTAAAAATATCAGATTATAGTAAACCTTTGCATTCTGAGAGGTAATCGATAACCACGTATCTATGATGCAGCCGCATTAATATGTCATTGAGAACGCGTAAGCGTATAGAAACCCACCCACGTGCGAACAAAAACAGAACGCGCCAGTTCCACAAAACATCGTTATAAACCCCATATTTCGTTTAAAAAGCACTCCACATATCTCCACCATTAATCACAACACTAACCTTCAAGAAACATCCGAATAAACGAATAAAATCTCCAATCGAAATAAAGCACTTAAACGCGAAACGTCATTATCGCACAACATAAATAAAAACATCTGAAATCGAACGCAAAAATTGAATATCGAAGTCGATTTAAAACAGAATACGAATTTTAAAAAATACGAGCGCGGCCGAGCGGCATTAATTAAAAATTCTCGGTAGAATATTCAAAAATAGAATTCGCATTCGAACGCTCCTTGTACGGATGCGGAGTTTGAATTTGGAAGGAACAAAAGAAGGAGAGAGCGGGAGCAACCCTTTTAGCGCTGATAATCTGTTCTTTGGCTGTGTTGCGTTTTCTTTTTTATTCGTTGTCACTTTTTTGTCCGAACCAAGATTGTACACAACATTCTTTACTTCGGAACGGAGCTTTTTAAACTCGAATCGAGATTTATTTCTTTTTTATTCCTTTAATAACGAGTCCTCCAATTTAATTGACGAATGGTCACGAGCGAAACGTTCAAACGGCTTTAGAGGTCAATAATTACTTGACATTTCATTTTGTAACATGCATGCAGTTAATAAAACACTACCGGTTATTGAGAACTTTTACTATTTCGAAATCTAAGCACCCACATTAGAACGTACAAATTAAAATTGACAGTGTAAATTTTTAGACTGAATTTTATATTATGACTAATCTTGCGAATTATTAAAACGTGAATTTGTGCGAGGAGCATTAGTTGTGGAGCTCACTATCAGGCAAACAACCTGTTGATCCAATCAAAATGTTATGTTCAATTTTTACTATAGAAGGTACCGTCTTTTCACTGTCTGAATCAAAAAGAAACATTACTAATAGGCGCCTTAAAAATAAAAGATGAACAATCAAACAAAAATCCAGTTCCAACTTCAAATCGGTTCGAAATATAAAAATTTAAAAATAGAACGCAATCCTTCCGCCCTCGGTCGGGCGGTTAGTGCTTTACATGAAATATTATTTTATGGAATCAACATCTGCGGCCGTGGCTATGTGTGCGTGAGCATTATTCCCAGCGAGGGGTTTATGCATACATGAGAAATTACTCGGATACTTGAAAGTGATGTTCAAGTGGTTGAAAGCATTTCCAGAGCTTTTTTTGGATTATCAAAATTAGTTTCAGTTTTAAATGTATTTTCGTTATGGAGCTCGATTAGTTTATCTTCAAAGACCGCAGAGCAATGTGTTTACAATATTACTACTTTACTATCCATATGATTTGTGTCTGTTTGTTACGAGATAGAAGTTTTATGATATTTCAATATATATTTTAATCTAATATTAACAGGGCGTACATCATCTAAATAAAGTTTAATATACTTTAACAACAACTATGATAAATACATAATTGAACATAAGACTTAGCCAGATTTTCAACAGTGTTTAGTTTTGGCAAAGTTTTAAAATCTACTAAATTGTTATAGAATGTTAATACATATTTTTTTAAATTGCTCTCTACCGCATAACAAGTTTCGTTTTACAATCCGTCCGAATCGTCAAATCACTCGTCGCGGGTTCATTTTTTAAAATTGGAACTAAAAGTGAAACCCTTCCATTTTTAAATTGCTTTCGTCATGGCGCTCCCTTTGCCACTATTATACAATACAACAACGTTTGGAATTTTGGAACGAAACTTGAATAAGGGTTTGATTTTTTGATTAGACAAAGCTATTTGAGTTTGGAACTGGATTTTGGACCGTTTCATTATTTTGAATTTTTGCTAGCTACTTACGTTTTTTTTCAGTACCTACTCGTGTTATTTTAAAGTCCCTAATTGGACAAAAATAAATAATTACAAAACTAGGTCTGTAGGTAATTGAAAGCCAGCATTTTTAACTTTAATTTTAAATCTTCATTGCAAATATAGTTTTTAGCTAATTTGACATTTGCCTTCGACAAAGTCAGTTCTATCGATTGTAAATGTCATGTGTAGTATATACATATTATAATGTCGTAGTTTATTATTATAGGTACACTTAATTATGACTAAATGCTTTTATTAAAGAGGCCGTGGTAGCCTTATCGGGAGACCGCTTGACTTGTAATCGTAAGGTCGCGGGTTCAAACCCAGGCCCGTACTAATGCGCTCTTTGGAGTGTATGTACGGAACTCATACCACTGGCTTTTCGATGAAGGGAAACATCGTAACGAAACCTGCTTACGTCCGAAAAATGAAAGAAAGAAAGAAATGTAATTTATATTGTAACATCATTATAAGTAATATAACTTTAATATAATTACAGGAAAGAGAAAAAAAAACAAGAAATTAAATGGCGTATATGAATTATCAATTCTCAACTGGGCCAGCGTGGTGAATATGGTCCATTCGCTTTGAGGGACAGGTAGTTCAATTAGGTAGGTCCAACTTCGACAAAGAGGTCGCCCGAAGAATCCAACTCGGATGGGCAGCGTTCGGGAAATTGCGTAATGTCTTCTCGTCCAAAATCCCTCAGTGTCTGAAGACAAGGGTCTTTAACCAGTGTGTGTTGCCAGTGATGACATATGGAACTGAAACGTGGTCTTTAACTGCTGGCCTATTGGAGAAACTTAGAGTCACGCAACGGGCAATGGAGAGAGCTATGCTCGGAGTTACTTTACGCGATAGAATCCGGAACGTGGATATTCGCCAAAGAACCAAAGTCACCGACATAGCTCGCAGGGTTTGCAAGTTGAAGTGGCAATGGACAGGCCACATCGCTCGAAGAACTAACAACCGATGGGGAAGAAAGGTTATTGAGTGGCGACCGCGAACCGGGAGACGCAGCGTAGGAAGGCGTCCCACTAGATGGACCGACGACATTGTAAAAGTCGCGGCCTTCGTTCAGCAGTGTACGTCTCCGGACTGATGATGA
Organism: Erannis defoliaria; assembly: GCA_905404285.2. Classification (NCBI taxonomy): domain Eukaryota; kingdom Metazoa; phylum Arthropoda; class Insecta; order Lepidoptera; family Geometridae; genus Erannis; species Erannis defoliaria. Next base: position 8,033,188 of record FR990091.1, on the reverse strand, counting down.
TGCCCTTCGAGGGTAGTTAGGCCTACCCTGTCCCTGACCCTGTCCAGCAGAGGACAATTGAAAAGGCTGACTATCCTTATTATGATTTTATGCTCTTTTATTACGACATACATTTATAGCCAATGCCGATCAATTAAAGTAATTATGCACAGACAGACATACATTTATTTTCACAATAGGTAGAGATATATAGAGGTTTTCCCTTCCCAGTTTCGGTACAGCTGTGTTAGTCTAAAAGGATTACTTTTCTATACCCTCTATTTTATTTTTAACCGTTTTAATTTTAACTCTTTTGACTATTTTAATATTTCTGGAACATTTTTGGGGTGAGGGTTTTATGTGGGTGTATTTTTTATTTTGAAAATCCCTTTTATTAGGAAGGGGTTTGGTTAGTCGTGTTTTTAGTTGTAGTTATACGTTATCTAATGCGGGTGGTGTGTGCACGAATTAATGCTGTGCATTGAATTCATTTCAGAAGGATTATAAAGGCTTGTCTACAATGAAAAAAAATAGTTATTTGATATTTTATTGATAAGTATCACACGTCGAAATGAATGTCGTGTAAGTATTGATATTAGGTCTTTACCTATGAAATTGCCGTTTTGTGAATAAGTGAAAGTAATTATTTTATTAAACTTTTTAAATTCTGTTATTCAAAGTAATCACTGCAAGGTCTGGTGAGTATGGCGGATGAGGGAGAGCTTCCAACCCCAGCTCTTGCAGCTTGGAGACTGTCTGTTGTGCAGTATGGGGTCGCGCGTTGTCGTGAAGGAGCAGTGGGGACGACCGATTGACCAAAGCTGGTTGCCGATGTGCAAGCTTCTCCATCATTGTCTCCAGTTCTTCACTGTACACATCTGCAGTAATGCTCATGCCGTTTTGTAAAAAGCTGTGGTAAATCACACCCGCACTTGACCACCAAACAGTGACCATCACTTTTTTCGGGGTAATTTTTGGTTTAGAGCATTGTTCAAATGTAATGAAAATACAACGCTAATCAATAAACAAAAAACTGAGTTTGTAAAAAGAAGTCATGTTTTTAAGACAACATTTATTTGAATTCAGAATACAAAGCCATTCCAAACTTTTTTTCTATTTGAAATGACCAGTACTGAAGAACGGCAATTTCATAGGTAAAGACCTATTATTTACTTTGTGTTAAGTGGTAACTTAATAGGAAGACTGCTAGACTTGGAACTTGGACAAAAAAAATAGTTTTTTTTGGACTTGGAATTATGGATTCAAATCCCGGGCAGCAATGAGCTCTTTGGAGTTTATGTATGGATGGTACCACAGGAGAAACACAGAAGAAATTTATAGGAGAATGAATTCAATGGTGAATCCAACAACCCGCAACTGTGCCAGTATGGTGGATATGGCCCAATCGCCTTTAAAGGTAGACCTATGTTCACCATTAACTAAAAGACTTCCACTGATGGACGAATGCCTCCGCTTTGATAGGGGAGCGTGTTAAAGCTTGCACGATTGGCTGGTGGCTTGGAGATCGCAGAATGCTCACCACAGTAAGCCAAGAGGACGCTGCTGCCCGTCCTCCGGTGGTTCTGGATGCAGTTTTAGGACATTTTTGATTGTTTCTTTTGACATATGGCTGTTTCTTTTGAACACTGTTTAACTACCGATAAACACAAATACCTAGAAGATCTGCAAGTAAACATGAAATATGTATTTCGAAATTACATCAATGAATTATAATTTTTAACTCATCCAAAAGACTTCAACGCGCTCCATTAAAAAATTACTCGCATACCACATTTTAAAAAAAACTCATTTTTTTATCAACGCGTTGTCAAAACAAAGCTAATTAAGTATAAAACTAATTAAAATTAACTACTACATACTTTTTTTTTAAAATAATAATTTAAGAATTTATATTTTAAAGGAAGTTCCAAAATTCTTCAAAATCAAAAACAATTAAACAAGATGAGTAATCTTTTTTAACCCTTCAATTAATATCGAGTAAAAACTCGAGAAGGGTCTGTTTTGATGAAAAAAGTCAGAAAAAAACCGGGTGAATGTCCTTTTACAACCACCATATGGTTTGGATACGGAACAAGAGCTCATCGCGACGGTAACCATACATAGCTTGATTAGTACGTAAATTGAATTTATTTGTAGTGATAGAGTTCACCTAGGAAAGATCCAGTTCAAACGTCAAGCAGTAGCGTGCAAGCATTACTGTGTTAGGGCAATATTACCAGATAAATTACTGGGCATGAACAGATTTAACATCTAATATCTCAGGGTGACGAGCGCAGTGCGCGGCGCAGGATTGTGTTCGCAAGTTTACAATACTAACACTGCTACAGTTATGGGCAGGCGTGGCGCTTACCACCACGAGAACATCCCACTAGATTATTTTTTATCTAGCGAAGACGCTGTAATAGAATGACTATATAGTATTATATGGTCTTTGCCTGCGTTGGTGGCCACATATGGTACCGAATCCCTTTTACTAGACTTACGCAGGTTTGTAGGCGTTTTCTTTCACCGAAATGCTGAAAAAAACCGTACATAAACTCCAAAAGGGAAAGTACGGGCCTTGGATTAGAACCCGCGATTTCACGATTTGAAGTCAAACGGTCCCCCAGTAACTTTCTTTTCGTTTGCTTTACTTAAGCAAGCAATGTGAATCAATCATCTTGGGACGTCGATGGTGACGTCACCGCACAGGAAGCACACTTGAAGAGATGATGTATTACGAAACTTTGTATTAGAAACGAGTTTAAAACGCGCTCTACACTTAAGAAGTCAATCGAAGTTGGCTTAAGATGTGAGTTAAGAGGGAATCCGGTGAGCGATTATTTGTACAAACAAACGTATTCTCCTAGATCTTCCTAGATATTGCCTATAGAGTTTTTTTTATAAAGGCTTGCTCTACTGTAGACAACTAGACATGTCTAGTTAATTTCCTTTTTGTCAGCAACTAATTGCTAAAAGAAGTAATAGCCCTTTAAATATTTTCATAGTAATCTTTAGAGGGTTATATTTTCTTTAGCAAGTACTTGCTGAAATAAATAAAATGGTAGAGACCATGACAAGGTCTCTTTTTTTTATATATTGTCTATTTATAGACAATAGAGTAGATATAGAGTATTTATATGATTACTCTAGAAGTATGGTCCAGGGAGAAAATCGGGGAATACGTATCTTTTTTAAACGTTCAAGTGACGAGACGAGCAAGACGTTCGCCTGGTGGTAAGCGTCACGCCTGCCACTAACAGTAGCAGTGCTAAAATTGTGAACTTGCGAACACAATCCTGCGCCGCACTGCACTACGCTCGTCACCTTGAGATCATCGTCAGCCAGAAGACGTCCACTGCTGGACGAAGGCCTCCCCCTTAATAGGGAGGGGTTGCTATAATCCCCACGCTTGGCAGGCGACTTGGGGACCGCAGTGTTACCACCGTTAACTAAGAGGACGCCGCTGCCCGTCCTCCGGTGGTTCTGGATGCATTTTAGGACATATCCCAGGTCCACCCTGAGATATTAGATGTTAAATCTCTTCATACCCAGTAATTTGTATGGAGAATCGCTTATCAGATTCCCTCTTAAGGAGACACTTTGATTTACTTCATTCAACTTTGGCTCGACCGGAGGACGGGCAGCAGCGTCCTCTCGGTTAACGGTGGTGAGCATTTTGCAATTTTTGCCCCAAGCCTGCCAAGCGTGGGGATTATGGCACCCCCTAAAGGGGAGGCATTCGTCCAGAAGTGAAGTTTTCGGCTGATGTGTAGTCAAATTCGGCTTGCTTCGGATGATTTCCAACTCAACTTCGGTTGTCTGTTTATGTGCCCGAGTCAAAGGGTGTGGTCAAACGCTATTCTAAACTAGTAGTTGGCGTAAACTGAGATCTCGCGACCCACATCTGCCGAACCCCTTGAACAATTTGGCTCATTCAGTAAGTAACACTATAAAAGCGCTCGTGGCGTAGCTTGTCTAGGTGATTCTAAATTATCACCGATGTTAAGCAACGGACGGTCCGGTCAGTCTTCGGATGGGTGACCGTGAGTGGCATTTATTTCTGAGCGCTACCGTGGGTCGGATGACACATTAAATTGTTGGTCCCGGTTGTTTGTTCTAGTTTCTATAACAACAACCATCAGCCAAGTCAGAGGCCTTCGGGCGGCACATTAACTCTGACACTAGGGCTGGCCACTCAGCCTATACGAACTTACTTGCTTACTATTAAAAGGCTGACTACATTATATAAGTAGCCAGCTTTTATGTACTTGCGTGTGAAAATCTACAAAACGCATTACTATTAAGCCATAAAGGATTATCCACACTCACCGAGTTAATAAAACTGTTGTAAACTCGCCTTTATGATCGCATCAACAATAAACACTGCTCTTAGCACTTCGTTACAAGAATTTCGCTTATTTCTTCTACTGTACACATTTTCTACCAATTTATGCTCTATGACATAGGCTTAGAGTTGAAAAACCTTTGTGGTTTTCCTATTTTTACTAGATACCTTCTTCTTTACAAAATTTAGATCTTATGCCTCACAAGTTAGAGTTCGAATAATCTTGTAGATTTATACATGTGTCTTACTTAACTCTACGTTTTCAAACGAATCAGCTTTGTCTACAAATATAAACTCTACATCCAAGGTTTAGAGTAGAAAATGGACTGAAGATTAACATCTTGAAAATGACATGTGTGTTTAAATTATAAATCTAAGAAATGGTTATTTTGAACTCTATAACACAGTAGTTTTAGAGTTTATTTTGTAAGTTTTTATAGAGCACGTGTTAGATGTCTGTGAAACAAATAAATTATTTTAATTTTCGCCAAATCATTGGCTTGTGACAACTAAATATAAATTAACTGAAATGGACTTTTAAGATTCATGAAATTAAAATGTTTGTTAGATAAACGTTTCTAAATTATAAAAGGGTTTGTAAGTTAAACTGGCAAAATCATTAAAAAAACTAAAGAAACCTAGATGTGCTTTAATTTCCTTTTCATCACACTTGCTCGTAAATTAGATCTTATTACATCGCTTTTAGGCTCATAATCCAAGCTATTACACACGCGTGCTTTTTACTTTACATTACGGCACTTGTACTATACCTAATAGGTATAACCCGGTAAAGTCAAGTTTGTATGTGACTGCAATTAGACGTACGTATACGAAGCACTCTTAATATAGCCGGGTAATACTTACAGTTTTTTTGTAATACCAACAAAGAGTTCTTATGCCGCTGAAGTAAATGTCAACCTGCGCGCGCATTACTGATTTGGGCGCCATTTTCCGCAAATGTTTGTTGACGTTTTCGCTGTGTGGTTGATTATTATCAAAAAAAAAATGTTTTTTCCTCGCAAGTGTGACGAAAACAGTCGTATGGAACTCTTGTGCTATTAGTCATTACGCTCTCGGCTTCCTTATCGCATAATACCGCCTCTAGTGTAATGACCAACATAGCACACTCGTATCATAATGTACTATTACATCACTTAATCAAAAAGAGGGTCTTAAAAACGCTGTTTAAATTAATACACTAAACACTTTTATACTACGTTTAATTTAAGTAATCACGAAATTACCAGGTAAATTACCAACTTTCGTATTTATTATTGTTAACTAAACTACTCAACTTTTATTTAAAAACAAAACGTACGAAGTCTATTCGAAATTCGAATAAACAAATCTGAATTCCATATTTTCAAATTCAAATTTGATATTCAAATACAGAATAGAATCACATTCGAATAGTGAATGCAACTAACAACTTTACGGCTAATCTAATAATCTTGTAGCGTTTGGTTTCTGCTATCGAAGTAGCAGACGTTCTATTTCCGTAGATAGGTTTGCGTTTTGTTATTCCGTATCCGTACGTAACACAATTACTGGCTACTTGGGGATTGCAGTGCTGTTGCAAAAATAATCGATACTTCGTAAGTATTGTGAATTAATTATGTTTAAGCAATGTGACTGTGTTTATTTTTTTACAATTACCGTTAGATACTTTTTAGAAGTAATTTCAAACGATCCTGTTAACAATAGATCTAGTAAAAGAAGGCTGTTAACTATAAAAATCTATCGAGCTAGTTTACGAGTACATAGGGATGCACATAAAATACTGAGACTGATAATTTAAACCGTGGGGTATCCAGTTATTAAAACGGATTTCATCGATTCACTCGTATTAAGTACTACTGGATCTCGTACTACCAAGTGCTCCAGTAGTACTTAACAAACGAAGTAAGCTATGAAATGTCGACTAAGAGTCTAACACAGGTAAAAAAAACCCGTGGTAGTACTGGATCGCTTGGGATATTTTTTTACCCGTGCCACTACTGGTAGTTAAACTGCTAGTACCACGGGCCACAAACGTTATTTTATACTTCATCTAATTCGCTATATTTTTTTATTGTTAGCCAAATAATTTAAGAAAGAGTTTATAATTAACTAGCTTTGCATCTGTAACATAGTCTATAAATTGTTATCATATCGAATCCAATCATTCGAATAAATTTCTCAGTCGCGTAATATAAACTTTAATCAAATTACAACCTCGAACCTCGAATGTCGTCGACAATAATCCGAATCCTCGATCCAGACGCATAAATAACGACAATATTTCGCACCACCAGGAATAGTTTACAATAATTAATTATCTAAGTGCGCGTATTTCATTTTAATCGTGGTTTCTTGTAGGGATGTCTGGAATGACATGATTTGTTTGAATTATCTGATTGGAAATAAAATTCGTCAGACTTTATGCGTAGGTATATTTTGAAGTACTGAATACAAACAAACCCTCGAATGATGATTGTATCATCTATGTTCCATCATCCATGTTCTCCCAGATACAATGGCGTACGTGAAGCCGCCAACTTACACCAAGCCAGAGTCCCCATACTGGCCTGGTGTGGGTTGGCATCTTCACATACCTACGCCATTGAATCTCTTCACCGGCCATATAATTAAGTCCTAAGTAGGCTTACTCACAACATTTACCTTTACAGAAAAGCCAGTGGTAAGTATGATTTTTAAATTGCGTAACTCATATCCTAAGACGCAAAGAAGGATCTATCTACATGGCCATTGCCTCAAGTATATCATCACTCTATCAAGTCCCAACGCTGCGTTTGCCGATACATAGTTTGTCATTTAGATTTTAAATAATAAGGCCTTATACAGTTTGAATGTGTAAGCTTTAAACAAAATAAAATGACAGTAATGATCAAAATATTCGAATACATTTTCATCGTATAATATACGATTAATCAATTTCATAATGCACTCATCCCTAGTCTTCTTGTATTCACAACGCGCGGGAATGTAGTACGCACCTGTCGCGTACTCTATTATGCGTTTTGTGCAATGTTCTCTAGATGTGAATCTGACTTTTTGGTTTTCATGTTTCCTTATGACCTCTTTTGTTTTTGGTGCTATGGCTTTATGGCTTCCTTTGTTTTATTTTCCGGTGTTATATAGAACTTTAGTTTTGGTATTACGCTGTTATTGCAATGTGCGTAATTAGTTTCAGAATTATTAAGGCTAAGTTTGTTATTTTTTCTAAATAAATAAATAAGTATCGGTGGACTTTTTTCACACAGCGCCATCTAGCCCCAAACTAAGCAAAGCAAATTTTTTTTTTATACTTTCTTCTAATACATGCTACATCCAGACACAGCACAAACATCTATGTTCGTCACATAAATGTTTGCCCTGAGTGGGGATTGAACCCACGCCCAATCAGCGCTGAAGGCAGACATGCAGCAATAGAAACACAAAAATCATGAAATATAGGAAGCCAAAAAAAATACACTATACAAATAGAATTAAAAAAAAAGTATATATTATGATGATAATGCGATAAGGTTTTATGCAAATTCTATATTGAGTTTCATTATTTCTAATTAGGGCATGTTTAAGTTATATCAAGGTTCGTAGTTTGTAATATTATAAAAAATATACAACACAAGAAAAATAAGACTAGAAACTTTATTTGACAACAACACGAAAAAAAAATTTTTTTTAAATCACGAATCCTCACTAAAACTTTACATAAGGACTACACAAATCACCAGAAAATCGATGCGTAGGTAGTTTAATACATCACAGAAAATAAACCCTACTGCATTTTTCTCAAACGCATAAAATACGTTAACCTATTATTGAATCCGTGCGATACGAATCAAAATATACCTATCCTTATCCATCCACATACGAGCATCTCGCTCTATCCGCGCACGCGTCGCTATTGTGTCTCGCGCGAATCTCTGATATGCTACATCTCTTTTACTCTGCATAATGACTGGATAGTGCCGTCTTGCTCTCCAGTATGTCAATGCATTTTATTGTAGACGTTAATGGTTTAGATTACAAATGTAAATTTTCAACGCGACGGCGCGGCGTTGGCTGTTTTTTTTTCTTTTCTCTATAAGGTATTAAATTGTATCAGGAATTAATATTTATACGTTTTCTGTGATATTTTTTGTAATTACTGGTTCTTTACGGTTACGGTTGGTAGAATTTTGAATGAAGGATGTTATATTTACTCAACTAATCTTTACTCAGCATCTTTAAGAACTAGTTTAATTTTTGGACCAAACTTAAATTCACGAAAAATATTTTTTACTGTAATAGTTACCCTTACTGATGTGTGTTTTTACGATTTCAAGGTTGGTACCATATTAAAATTTGTATTTTTTTTCAAAATCATTCTTTGACATTATAATGTACCCTAGCCGTTGTACCGTTATTCGTATGGGTGAAAGAAAATAATGGATAAATAAATTAAACTTAACGGCAATTGTTTGTGTTCTACTTAAACAAAATTTGGCATGAAAACCGCATAAAACTTTGCCAACGTTTTTTTTTCTTTTTTATTGACATCGCACGTTGTGCATTCTGCCAGTGTCAAGTTTATGAATTTTCAGGTATCTTTTATTAAAATCAAGTCAAATATGTCATTAAATCACAGTCAGTCACACGAAAACAGTCATAGTCGAGTCCAAGTCATGCTCTAGTAAAGTTGTGGCGACTTTACTATGAGCTTCTATGGAGTTTTGAAAACAACACGAAAAGACATGTTTCACCACATTATATCACTTGCCCACACTCGTGCATGTAATTCAACACTCAATGAATAAAACACCACCATTTTTAATCATTAATTCGCGAAAAAACACAAGTTTAAGGAAATAATAGAATGCAACGACATGATTTTTCCGTGTTCCCGCCAAAACCTCTGCCAACGATTAACTGACGACTGACGACTTAAAGGCCCTGTTGCACATAAAACTTCACATTACATAACCACCAATCAATAAAACAGTTGATTAAAACAAACAAGTTAAGACAGAAATAAAACGACCGCGAGATGGGACATCGAACGCTGTGACGAGAGTTACCTATTATTCGCATTTCAGGGCACTTTATTTATACATACGGCTAGTGTAAATTAACCCATCACCTCGTACGAGACGCGCAGGAGATAGAACAATAGACGGGTCAGGTTATACCGGTCGCTGTTACAACGGTTTCTCAACCGAATACTTGTCTACGAAGATCTCAAGCGCATGCCAATTTTCAGAAAGACGTTGCTAAAATAATTGCAGCAAACGTGCCCTATTTCGAGACGGACTGCAGTTTAGATCTAATTCTATTGCGTTATTATCTTGGATAGTCTTGATTTTGTATTTAGAGCCGATGGAGTTTTCATAGCGTGCTATTTATCTTACCTAGTCTCAAAGATTCTAGTAAATTCGTGTCTAGATTTTGAAGAGAAATGTTTAAGCTTATTCCATACTAGAGGTCGCCCGCGACTTCGTCCGCGTACGGAAGAAATTCGGCCCGCTCCCAAATTTCACCCCTTTGAATGAACTACCCAAATATCAATTTTTATCACTATAACTTCAATAACAAAGAACTTTCCATGCAAAATTCCACCCCCCCCCCCCCCCTCTTAAATCGTCCCTTTTTTTAAAAAAAAAATAGCATTTTTTTTTTTTATTATTTATCCAAATTCAAATTTTCGTTACTAAAAGTACAAAAACAATGGACTTTCATACAAATTCCCCCCCACGCCTCTTAGGGGGGAATTTCGAATAATCCTTTCTTAGTACACCCCTCCGCATCGAGACGAATACACCCTCCAAATTTTCAAGTCTGTACGACCAGCGGTTTGGGCCGTGCGTTGTCTGTCAGTCAGTCAGTCAAACACCAATCATTCAGTCAGTCAGGACAGAGCCTTTTATTTTTATCTTTATATAGACAGATTTAGCTGACGTCAGTTAAAGCGTAAGCGTATCTCCAAGCCTCCTTGGATAGATGTGGTATATGCCATAAATTGGCAGTACGAAAAAAGCAAACGACATTGCAAAAAAAAATTATTACTTAAACAAAACTGTTTTCATCTTTTATAAGATCGGCGAGTTTAGGAGGGATCGCGAAGAAATCATGTCGCTGAATTGTGTCTTTTCCAGTGTTAATGCATAAAAGTAGTGGTATTTTATGATTTACGCGTAAGAGTGTGGGCAAGTGATATAATGTAGTCTTTTCGTGTTGTTTCCAAAACTCCGAAGAAGCTTGTAATAAAGTTGCCACGACTTTGCTAGAGCATGACTGGACTTGACTGTGACTAAGTGTGACTTAGACTAACTTGACTTAACTTGAAATTCATTAAAAAGTAGAAAAAATAATACTTGACACTGGCAAATGCACAAAGTGCGACGCCATAGTCCTCTTACGATGAAAGAAGAAAAAGTTCGGATCTATGTCACTAAAAGGATTCAAATTTTCAAACAGTAGACCTTGCGAGCACGAACTTCTATGTCCTGTGGAGTAAATTGGTCGGTTAATAGCATCGCAGCAGATATCCCGCCTTAAAGGACAAAGACTTTTCCAATCGTAAATTGCCGACGACAATAACATTATGAAATTGTCCAACTGTCTTGTATACCTACCAAATTTTGTCCAGATTTTTCAACTTGAGGGTAGTAGTAGTTGCTTGCCAGACGAGTACCAAAAAGTATCCTACCACATGCTGGATTCCTCTAGATGTTTTCTTTAACCGGCAGCCCAAAATCTAGTTTTAGCTGGTTGTTTGTTATAGTGGTGGGACTCTACTGCAGAGTCCGCCTGGGGAAGTACCACACCTTTGCCAGTTATTCAATCGCCAAGCAGTAGTGTGCAAGCATTACTGTGTTTCGGTTTAAAGGGCAATGTTACCAGAGAAATTACTGGGTATGAAGAGATTTAACATCTAATATCTCAGGGTCACGAGCGCAGTGCAGTGCAGCGCAGGATTGTGTTCGCAAGTTCACAATTTTAGCACTGCTACTGTTAGTGGCAGGCGTGACGCTTGCCACCAGGCAAACATCTTGCTCGTCTCGTCACTACATTATATAAAAAAGCTGGTAGGACATTGCTAAGCCTCGAATACAGACGAATGGTTTCAAGCCTTTCTGTGTTTTATCGATTGCATTTCGCCGAGTGCGTTAAGGAGGCGAGCTGATTCCGACCCTGTTCCGCTACAGGCCGTACTATGTATGACCTATTAAAACTTTAGGTTCAGACTCTGAGCTGACTCGCTGAGCGACCACGAACCTTATAGCGTGGTAATAAAATTCACGGTCGCGCAGTTTCGGCGGCTGTACCTAACAATCATGTTTTTACAGTTCATGGTACGGCCCTAGGACGTCCAAGATAGGTAAATCGCTTCACTCTTAGACGTGCCTCGTGTATGCAAAAAAAACATCGAAAGCCCATTCATAATTCGTTCTGCAGAGGTCTGGAACTCTACCAGCAATGTTATTTCCAAGCTCATACAATCTGGGGATCTTTAAACGAAGTGTTAGGTAACTACACGAAATTACTGGACGAAGGCCTCCCCCTAGTTGCCATAATCCCCACGCTTGGCAGGTGGCTTCGGGATCGCAGAATGCTCACCACCGTTAACAGAGAGGACGCTGCCGCCGTCCGGTGGTTCTGGATGCAGTTTTAGAACATACCCAGGTCCGAAATTTGATAAAGAGAGAGGTAGCTTCTATCTAATTAAAAATGGGCTACTTTTTATTCCAAGAATCGCGAGGGAAACTGCGGAGCGCAGCGAGTTAGTCTATATTTATGTACCTAAACTACTTATTTGACAAATTTTAATTAAACTTTTGGACAAAATGTCGCCACACAAAAAACATACTTACGAATTCAAGTCAGGATTACGTCTCATAGCTAATAAGTGATAGCAAATATCAAATATCCAATAATTAAGCCTGCTACACTTAGCAATGTTAATCCACACTTGAAGTTCAACTCGTCTCCGGTAACGAGAAATAATTACAATATTACCGAGAACTAAATGTTTATTTATTCTCAGATGATTTTAATGAACATTTGTCTCTTGCAGGCGTCGTGACACCTTAGATAATATAATAGCGTTTATACTGAAATGCCTGTCTAACGACGCTGGTTATAACCCCACAGGGGCGGAGTGCGGAGTGAGTTTGGGCAAGGGGGTAACAGTGGAGAGATACTTGACGCAGTAGACACATGTAAAATCATGTTTATGAAACAGCGAAGAAACCAACCGACTTCAAAAAAAGTTAATAAATAAAATATCGGTGGACATTTTACACATAGCGCCATTTAGCCCCAAACTAAGCAAAGCTGTAATGTAATATGGAAACCAGCAAAATGATTGAATATTTAAACAGGTTTTTATTTGTAAATTCATACTTATAATAATATATACTACACCCAGACACAGAACAAACATCTATGTTAGTCACATAATGTTTGCCCTGGGTGGGGATCCAACCCACGCCCTACAGCTCTGAAGGCAGACATGCTACCAACTGAGCTCTACGGCAGTCAAAATCTTCTCAATTCGACTGTATATATTTTTGTATGTTTGTTAGGCGATCACTCCGCTAATTATGAATCGATTTTGATGTTTTATTGTTTGGTAGGCCATATTTTAAAGATGGTTTCATATAATTTTTATCAAAATCTGTTTAGTAATTTGGTTTTTAAACCAAAATAACTGGAAAAAATATGTCATCCAGGTAGTTGAAATTGAAGTCGGTTGTTTTTTTAAAGTATTGTTTCAGTTTAAGTATTGTTTTTTTCTAGATATGAATGTGGATGAAGTGATTTTGTCAAGGGTAAATGTATTTTTTTCTATGGAACAGCAGTTATTTTTTTGAATTCAGGGTTGGCCCCTTTTGTAAATATTGTTCACAACTATGAGAAAAATTAATTACCTGCTCCTTTCGGTTACTAACACTGTTACACGTAATTCTGTTTAGTTCCTGGATAACAATGTGACGAAGACCATGATTTTATAAGGAAACTGCCAAGTTTTTGATACAATATACATAAAGTGTAAATAAAACAAAAATTGTCCCAACTTTAAGTGCGTATTAAAAAAACTTCAAAGCTTTTGACATAGGTTTGACAAATTACGAAGGCTGATCGTCTTTTATGACATTGGGGTAACGAAGTACACGGTTTTAGGGCTTTTAAGAAGAGGATGACCCAAACGTAAAAAAGCCAAAAGATAAACCTTTCCAATGTGTAATTGATAAATCTGTAATCTGATAGAATTAGCAAATCTTTATCATTCAATTTAGGCTCCATCTAACCAAATCTGTTGAGTGCTACAAAAAGATAAATCAGTTGATAAATTTTACCCGATATCGTAAACATTTGCGGTCTTACTTTAAAACACCGCTTAAAATTAAATGAGGTTAGCTAGTATAGCTAGTACTGTGCACTTAATTTGTGTATTGCGCATGTTAAATAACTTATTAATTTAAGCAACGTTTTAAAGTAAGACTTTTATGATTCATTCAATGTTTAATAAAATGGTTTATGGATAAAAAAGGAGAAGATAGACTTAACAGACAAATACTGAAATTCAACACTGTTTGATATAGGCACATCAGCATAATGCTGCTCGCCTATCATTAAATAAATAAATAAATAATTTTGAGCTGTGCATATCCGTATTTTTATTTTTTTTGTGTGGTTAATTTGCGTTATATAATATTTTATATACATACTTAGTGTCATTATATAATGGCAAGTTCTAACAGTAAGATCTCAACTTGTATGGTATCAACCTACCAACTTGTAAACCTAGGACTTAAGAATAAATAAATAAATTATATACCCCAAATAATAACTTCCTTAGTCCGTTCCCTGGTCAAAGCGCTCTCAAAACACGAATTATTGTCTCATCGACATCAAACTCAGCACAACAGAGGGATTTGGCAATTCGTGATTTTGGCAGCCACGCGGGATGGCAGCGCGAAACGTAATTATTGTTTACTTGCATTCTAGGGTAATGGGGGCGGGGCCTGCTAAATTATAGCGTCTTGATCAATGTCACTAGAATTGTATTGTATTTAATAATTTCTCATTGTGTTTTGTGTCATTGTCATTGTGTTTGTTCTAGCGTCTATAACAACAACCGTCAGCCATGTCAGAGGCCTTCGGGCGGCACATTAACTCTGACACTAGGGCTGGCCACTCAGCCTATACGATTTGATATCTTAATATCTCAGAGTGACGAGTGCAATGCAGTGCGGCGCAGGATTCTGTTCGCAAGTAAAATTACTGAAAATTACATTAAAAGTTTTAGAAATAATTATAATAATAAAATAATTTGTTTGTTATTTATAAAACTGGCCATATTTTAATCTAAGTATAAAGTCACTGAATATATAGTTATAAGAATCGCAGTCGGTGAAATTGCTGAGAATAGCTTATTAATTTATTTTCTACAAACACTCAAGAACTTACAGTTATTCACCAAAACGTTCTTGAGCCATAAAAACACTTCTTAGGAGTATGTCCAACATATTTGGAAGATATGCAATACAATTTAGCATGAATGTCATAGTATTAGAGCAGAATACATCCATTTGGATGAAGAGTAGCCATTTCGTTGAATATTATTCTAAAAATCGCAATCGGTGAAATTGCTGAGAATAACAAACGTTATACATTTTATGTATTTTAACATAAAATTTCGACCCAAGCAAGTTGTCATTCATAAAACTGACTATGTTTCCATTTTTAGGTACAAAACCTTGTGTAGATCAAAATTATTTTTTATCGATCCTTTGTAATATTGTTCTCAGTAATTTCACCGACTGCAATTTCTCAGTAAAAAATATGGTCAAATGCGGGAGCTAGATAACGGCGCACAGCATTTTGAGCCTTAAGAGGGAATCTGCTCTACGATTCTCCATACAAACATTACCCCTATTTTATACCTGGATAATAAATAAATAAATAAATATTGGTGGACATTTTACTCACAGCGCCATCTAGCCCCATACCAAGCAAAGCTTGTATTATGGCTGATAGCTGATAGACTACTTATTTAATTTTTTTTCCTAAATACATACTTATAATATATACTACACCCAGACACAGAACAAACATCTATGTTCGTCACATCCATTTTTGGCCTAGGTGGGGATCGAACCCACACCCTACAGCTCTGAAGACAGACATGCTACCAACTGAGCTATAAGGCTGTCAACAATAATGTCTGTAAAGCAATTTTTTTTTTACAAAATAGGTCTTCTGTTATTTCCTTTTTACAGCACCTCTACAAATATTTTTATAGTTATTTTTGGGAGGATATATTTTATTTAGAAATTAGTTGCTGAATAAATGAAATGATAGAGACATATCTACAGTAGATCTAGAATTTATAAAATAATATTGCTCTAGAGACATTATCCAGGGGAATACGTTTGTATGGAGAAACGGATTCCCTCTTAAGTATGGCCGTAAAAGGCCTACAGAATGTCTAGACTTCGATAAAGTGTTAAAAATGCCACTAAGCTTATGTTTAAATGTCAGTCTAAGCTTTAATAGTAACTTTACACTCGTCATCGTAACAAGACACGTCGCCACTTTATGGACACCCAGAGAGTGTGGTGTGTTCGGAAAAACTGCAGACGCTTTAGAAATAGTGAAAATAATGTTAAAAAATACTTATTAGGACTTGAAAAGGAAAAGGAAAAAAAAGAAAAAGAAAAAACAGGAAAAAAAAATGTTGATGGCAATTCGACTCTTCTAACTCTTGTTTCTTTATTTGAATCTAAACGAACGAACGAATAAAAAATATGATTTAAAAATCATATTTTTTATTTGTTCTCGTGAATTGATTCAGTTTTTTGCAGTTTTTTTATTTATTTATAGCCTCTTATGTCTTTTCGATTAGTAAGCCAAGACAGAAAGACTCGAGTTAATTGTGAAGTTTAGCTTCTAGTTCTTTGGAAATTGATGAAAGAGACCCTTATAGTCGATATAATTATAATAATGGATGGATATTCACTTCTCAGTTCAAAATATTTTAAAAGTTTTAAAATCTGATATAAAAGAGCTTTTGAATTAAACTGTCTTTATTTTTTTCGTTTCGTGCTTCACGTCGCGTCGGCTGACGTTCCGGACAGATATTACGGCTTTAATACGCAACTGAGTCGCGAGACGAAACTATCCCTCTCATATTTACAGCAATAACCAGCCTCTGGAACAATTACATTTGCACACAATAACCGTTCAACGTCCACGAAAGAAAGCAAAATACATCGCCTCTTCTAAATTCGAATACAAAGCGAGGCGTTCGAAAACGCATCCGCCAATAGCACTAGAGCTGCCAAAATGCCAACGCGCGGCAATTAGGAATGTGACTATTCCACATTCAAATAACAATATCTACATACATACGAATTTGAATTTGGAATAAATTTTGATTGTGACAATGGTGGTGGCGTATATCAAACTACCGCGTTCCAATTTTAAAATTCGAATTACGCTTGCATTATTAATTTTAGTTTGAGCGTAGGTATTTATAAATTGGTCTAAATGTCACGGAACAATGGATTGTGCGTCTATTTAAGATTGATGAGTAACGGATAATCTTTGGCTATTATCGAATGGACTGCGTTACGTAACTTTAAATTTAGAGAGACGTAGGGTAACGTTTAGGTAGAAAAAAAAACACGTTTATCGGTTTTGACATCTAAGCCTGTAGGTACTTACTGCTATAATTAAAGTCAAGACAGACGCCTTCGGGTGGCATATTAACTCTAACACTAGGGCTGCCCAGTGGCCACTGAGCCTATACAAACTTATATACTGTTGAAAGTAGCTAAATACGGATGGCAGCGTAGCCAGAGATCAGTAGAGAAGTAGCCAGAATAGTCGACAAATAGATGAAAACATTCGGAGAGTATGTCGGAAATCAGTGGAAAAGTAGCCGGAATGCTTGTAAATTCTTAAATTAGTCGGTAAATAGCTAAAAAACAGTTAAAAAGTAGTTTTTTTACTCCTTTATTTAGTTAGTAGTTGAAAACCAGACACGGAGTAGCCGGAAAACAGCCGGAAGAGTAGCCGGCAACAGTCCGAAGATAGCCGGAAAACTTGGAAAGTAGCTGTAAATCAGTCGGAAAATTGGAAAGTAGTTGGTAAATAGCCGGAAATCAGTCGGAAAGTACTTAAATTGGTATCTCCTCCACTCTGCGACTATGAGATAATATCAGATCGGTCGTATTATTTCGGCAAACGATACTTATCTACGTCTGTCCGAAATCAACGTACCGTCTAATTCTTTGTAATAGCTTAAGTGCAACTAGTGAAAGTAAACAAATAATAATTGTAAGATGTTTCTATTCCAATATTTTTAATGCTTTTATGCTTATAACTGATGTACCTATTTCCAAAGTCACTTAATAGTCATAATTGTCTTAAGCTTTGATCATTTAATATTCTTAATAGTCATAGTCACTAAACTACAAGCGACTGTGACTGGTCTTCTTTGTCAAAAGCCGCTTTAAAGGCCATTTAATTTTAGTTTAATTAGTAATTATCCGGTAGCCACTAAAAAAAATATAAATAGTGATATACCAAACCAATAAACGCCACCAAAAAATAAACTTCTATTATAGGTACCTACTATTATTTTACTGGTTGAAATGAATTGGTAGTGGCACAAAATGTATTAAGATAAAATAAAATAGTGATGTACCTACTAAAATAAGATAATGTTTCGTTCAAAAGCAAAATCAAAAGTTATCAAAGTGAACCAAGGGTCGGTAAGAAAATAATTAATACCCGTTCCCGAACGAAACATTTAGGACAAACAATAAAACAATACTCCCGCCGAAACAAAACGCAGAAAAATATGAATTCCGATCGCAAGCGGGAAACAAAAGATGGCGGATTCAAATGAAATAAAATATAAATTCCTTTGCAAGCGAGAATTCTTACATTTTTAATTTGGTACCGCGGAATGGGGCTAAAAACGGACAGATTCCAGAATTGAAACGGTCAAAATTCAATTGGATTTCGGTTCGATAGCAGAAAAACAGTGCAAAATTGCAAACGTCTTCATTTTGAATCTACTCATATCTTCAAAAGCACTGGTTATTTTCCTAAAAACACCTACTTGTGAATTGTTAAAATAACTCCACGCATTTCTTTGATATGAAACCAGCTAAAATTCTACCATTAAGGATTTATTGAAGAGAGTTTACAGTTAGGATTCGATTAACTTAATTTGAACTTATAGAGCAATTTTAAGTTTAAAAACGTTTGCAGACGTTTTTTTTCTGGCAAAATACAGCATGGCCAGCTTTTGGTGCTTTTGATAAATTATTGTGACTTTATATTTTGATAAGTTTGTAATCATTAGGTACTCAAATATCAATCGGGTATCAAGTTGACGTTGCTTTCTAAGAATGTTTTTTAATTACTTTTTTGCCGGTTTGAGTAATTGGTGCTTAAACCTGGCGGGATTTGTTGATTCGCAACTGAATTATCTCACAATTATCTTACACAAAAATATAAGTGTCGTTGAGATTTAAAAAGTGTCCTCCCGCACCTTTCCTTCACCGGATCAAGCTAATATTGTTGAGATTTCAACCCAATATATATTGCGAAGTGGCATCTGAGCTGTCTATCATTGTTTCAAAGTAATCAAAGTACCTTAGACTTATACGTAAAAAAAGACATTAGTGTTGTACTAAAGCAAGTAACGTTAAAAACAAAACAAGCAGCTACTGTTTGTTTTGACGTACGTCAGGGTTTCAAGTAGGATTTACCCGCGATGAAAAATTTGTGATGTAAGTAATGATAATAACGAAGAAATGTAGCCTATTCCTTTTCTAGAGTTTCATCTGTCTCTGTGTCGAATTTCAACAAGTTTTTCCCAGCCGTTTTGTTGTGAAAATGTAAAAAACAGACAGAGAGAGACGTAGTTACTTTCGAATTCATAAAACCTACTAGGAACTAACGGCCTTACCTAAAATAATCTCGATTCTCTTAGTCACTGCTTAAACTTCTCTGTCCTTTTCTAGCACGTG
The DNA here is from genome assembly GCA_905404285.2 of Erannis defoliaria. Classification (NCBI taxonomy): domain Eukaryota; kingdom Metazoa; phylum Arthropoda; class Insecta; order Lepidoptera; family Geometridae; genus Erannis; species Erannis defoliaria. The sequence continues at coordinate 8,013,823 of FR990091.1, read as the reverse complement.
CAACTTCACGTCAGAGAGAAGATGGCAGAGCATCTTAAGCAGTGACTAACGGTTGAGAAGTTTTTTTTAAGTAAGGCCGTTAGTATATATGATTAATAACAACCAAGGCGGCTATAACATCCAAACGTTTTCAAACGAATCACACATACACGTATTATAACAGAAACAGAAATCAATAAAGCCCGTCATTCCTTCATTCCCATGAAAGCTCATACACGAAAACCAGATGTCTTCCCAAACTGAGACGAACCAGATCCAAGTTCCAATAACATGACTAATTCAGTGTTTGTTATGTTAACGTTTTATGAGGATGCGTTGTCAGAACATTTTATTAATATTGGTAGTTAGATTACTCTAAATATATCGTTAATAAATTAAACTAAGCGGTACGGATATATTTTAGTTAGTTAGAACAGTATTAAAAATATGGGTGATTAGCGCTGGCGTGTTCGTTTCTAAAAAAGAGTTTTTATTACTATGTATTTACATATGAGACCTGTCAAAAAATATCGATAGTCATATCGATAAAACTTGAAATAAAAACATCCGAACATCACTAAAATAAATTCCGAACTGTATCATTCCAAATTATACCCGCCAAAATAATAAAAAAACAACCTGCGTCATTCCGAATTCGAATCCATCGATATTACAAATGGAATTTTCTAAATTTCACGAACAAGTGTTTTAAAACGTCGAATCTGTAAAGTCTGGCAATAAAATCAATCATTTCCTCCATAACGTTGAGATACAATTTTTTCATTCTGCGTTGGCATAAAACGTCGGAACTGCGTTACTTTTTGTATGAAAGTTACGCCTTTTTGTTATTGGCTGTTGTGTGAATAACGACTGGCTATATAGGCTGGTTTTAGCTTAAAAATAGATATTTTGAGTGCTCTGAACAGAGATAAGTTATATTAATGTTTTTGAACGGACAGATGAATGTTTAATACTTTGGGGTTCTTCATATTTCATAGCCGTGATTGTAATCCTTGTGGTATTTTTAGAATTCGAGTGTTTTAAGTTAAGGGGTAAAAGGTTAAAGGGATTGTATAAATAGGCAAGCGTTTTAATATGTAAGACTAGGTGAAGTACCTACTCACCTAGTCTAGTCACCGAAATTTTCGAACTGTGCAAAGAAAAAAAATTAATAATTGTGGAAAATGAACAACAGAAAAATTTACTTGTTTTATTTATCGAACGTTATCTTATTTAAAATTTGAACTGTTTACTCTATAGTTTTATTTCCAGCCTATAATATCCTAAAGCCTGACTCGTTGCTCATTGGTTGCAATCCTAAATCTAAACTCTAAACTAACAACTACCGTTCCACTTTAAATTTGAATATAATCGATCTGTATTTTTTTGAAAATCGACTCATTTACTCTTAAAAATTGTTGCCGGCCTATTATAAACAACGTATAAAACCTTTTAAAACTTGCTTCGTAGGTACAATTGAAGGCGTTTCATCGCCCGTATTGTAATTGCCCCTCAAGAGTTCGCATATCTTCATACGGCATTGTCTTCTGTGACGACGCTTGACGATCATTGTGGTGCATACGTGCTGAGGATCAGGAATAAGTTAAGTAAGGGGTGTAAAGGTTATGTTAAAGTACCTATAATAACCTTTTTTTGGTATACTAACTTTTTTTAAATAAAAGATAGTAAGTAGCTTTGTTGCGGCCGAAAATGGAATGTGCAGATCTAACAGTGGTTGGAAATGGTAAACTCACCTAGCCTGGAATGAAAACTGTTTCCCATGCGAAGCTGCCAGAATATGTTTGACAAACGATTTCCATCTTAACATCCATAGTACAGCTATCCATAGTAACTAATTAGTAAAAAAATAAAAATTACATATACTTATCATCATTTTTAGGTTATGCTTTCAAACGCTACGTAATATAATAAAAATTAGTAATTTCGTATTTTTTGTGTATTTTCCGATATTTTTTCCCCTTGACGTATCATCATATCAAAATATAACATTTCTAAATTATGGGATAAAGTTATTCAAGTTCAAAAGCCCTTTAAAAACAAGATTTAAATACCTAAAGATGCTGATACCAAAGTTATAAAAATATTAAAGTGTATTCATTCAGTATGTATTCATTCATAGTACTAGATACAATAGTTGACGCTGTAAAAAAAAAATTTAATTTTATCAGTTTCTTTAGCAACAGTGCCAAATTATTCAGCCAGTGACGTCACACAGCCATGAATGGAGTTTTTGTCTATGAGACGAGCGAAAGAATGCGACGGCCACCGCCGGCCACCCCGCGCTTTATCGACTCTACGTGGCACGATGGCGCGTGCCGGCCACTCACACACACTCACCCACTTACGTAACAACACACGTGAACAGAATAAACGACATCGCGATTTCTCTATCACCTTTCATACTAAAACCGTGACAACACAATGGCAACACAATTTATAGACCACTAAAATTGAAGCTAGATACCAGTGCGTCACTTGTCTATGTCTAGACGTAGAGTTAAAAAAATAATAAAAAGCTCTTATCTCGAAACGGACGTTCTAAATTCAAAATATTAGTGAAGCAATTGAAAAACGAAACGGAGCAAGTTCGTATTACTGGCGCGTTCCAAATTCGAATGTATTCAAATATCGAAGCTCGAGATGGATTATGACGGGCGTGTGGGGTGACGGTGGAATGCTGGAATATCAAGATGCTGGCCACAAATCATATTTTTCTTTTTCTATCGACTCAAACTTATATTATTTCATCTATTTTGAATTGAGTTACGTTATTTGAATTGCAAATGTTATTATTAATCACTGATATTTGAGTTAAAACCTACATTGAACAAGCCCGAGACATTCAATCAACTAAAATTTGAATAAAATATTACTCAAACTTATAAAATCATAATTTAAGCTCGTTTCGATCTGATCCCATTGATTGATGGGTGACCACGCCGCGTGTATTCTTTCCGCCCAGTGTAACTGTGAGTTTCAATTCAAAACATCGTTTCGGGTCTAAAGTTCAAGTTAAGCTGGTAACTTTTTCTAAGAGTATTGACCCCGGTTCGAAGTATGAAGTATAGAACGTGGTACAATGTTTTGAAGTTAATTAAAAATGTATAAAGAATTTGTATCGTGTATGACGCCCTCGTATTTGTCGAGCAGAATTTTTAATTATAATCAATTGGATTTAATAGGGGACAATTTTCTTGTTCTGAATTTAAATTGTTGTTCGAAATTTGAATGTGCGTTCGCGGTATTTAGCTAATTTCCTGTTCACGTCAAGTATAGTGATGTAACGGTTTAAAAAGTTGCACTGACTCAATTTCTGGAAATTAGAACTAGAATTTTTGTTTATTTTTAACCAGCTAATGACTAAAACGAACATGATTTTATTTGAAATCAAAGCAACTTAATGTGGGAGACTAATGAAGTATGGGTAATTTATATTACACAATAAGTAGGTATATTGTTTTGCAATAATTTCGCATTGAGACAACGTTCTCAAAATTGAGATTTTAAACAAATATTTTGACGGGGATTGATGCGAGTATATATGTACTGTGACGTTACTTTTATACTAAGTTTATCAACACACTCCATGTCAGACAATCAGATATCAATTAAAGGATCTTTCAATGCAGCAGTTACTATCGCATTCAATAAATCCCATTATATTTACAAAATTTGAATATGAAATGAATGCAACATTCGAATTTGGAATGCTCCCTGTGTTTGTAATTCGTCCGTTTGAAAATGGAACGTCTTGTTCTTATTATGAATGCGTTAAGGATGCGCAAGAGCATGCGTCTGACGGTTTAGTAACTGATGCATTAATACTCTTTTTCTTTCTTTTTTGTTCAACGCCCGGCGATTGGTCATTACACATCTGAATATGTGCTCTTTGGAAGAAAAAAAGCGGATCACGATTCGGTAAAAAGTCGAAGAGTAATGTAAGTAGATAGCAGACGTGCCTCTTTATGCTATTAGAATTCGTAGTTTCCGTTCTGATTTGAAAGTTTTCAAGCATCTGATAACTATTGCCTCCCGGTAAATTGGTTTTTATTGAAATTTCTCAAAGGAACTCGGCAATTACGGCACATAAAAATATAAAAAGTTCTAGTTTATTATCTTGATTGCCGTTCTGGCAAGTTTGCGAATCATCGTGACGGACGCATTCCGCTTCAGTTGTAAAAATTAACTTTCTTTTGCAGCTTATTTGAATGCGTTTGATTCTAAATACAAATATTTGGCTTCCGCGTTTAAACACGTGCAATTTAAGTCGACAGTGGTCTTAACCTTCCTTTTTGAATTAAATATTGTTGATATAAAAGTATTTATTTAGATTTGGCGTTTTTAAGCAACCCAGTCTTATTAGATTGGCTTTCAAGGTAAAAAAAACAGGACTCCTGCATTTAAATTTCTAATTGGAGTGTCATTGAATTTTCGCTGTCGCATATACTCGTAGACGTATCCTTAAGTTTGTTGACATCTAATAAGTCTGGCTAAACTTGACGCTAATTCAACTATGTATTTTTAAAGTTAAGTTTTTACGCTTAGGTATATGAAAAAGTAATTATATTGCAGCACAGCTCTTTCTTTGATCTTTATTATCCCTTAAAAAAATACTAATTGTTTGAGATAATTATACCTACTTAAGATTTTAAAAAAGGGCTTGAAATAAAATAAAAAATTATAAAAAATCCTTCACAATTTGCATCCTATACCAGGAGTTTTAGTTTTTACTATTGTTGGGCTAGGTTTTTGACCACAGCTCATCTGACGTTGTTGGTATAGGTTTCGAAAATAGAGTCTGGAATAGGAACGGGCTCTCAAATGAGGCAGTTATGAGTCCTCCCTTTGTATGCAATTAAGCGTTAACAATAATAAAAAATTGCAGAGAATATTTTAAACAATAAATAACGTTTAAAATATTATCTTCGTGTGTTCCAGTAACAAATAAAACAACAACACAAAAATTCATCAATTACTCCACAAACGCCACAACGCGTCCTCAAGTTCTCATAATTAAACGTCCACGATATTCCTTAAACGCGAGAATTAACCCCAATTGAGGGAGCGATCTATTTAAATTACTCGTTACGTGCTAGTTATTCAGCTTTCTGGAACTGATGCGGCACGTCACTAATCTATTCCGCAGCTGGCCGTACAAGGAAGTTTAAAAAAATATTATAGCGTTCGATTTTTGAATTGTATTTCTTCTTTTATTTTCGAAAAGATATCGTGCTAATTATTCAGCTTTCTTGAACTAATACGGCACGTAATCTATCCCACAGCTGGCCGTACACGAAAGTTTTAAAATGTATAGCGTTCGATATTTGAACTTTTTTCGCATATCTAATGCGTTGTTGAATAATGTTGTTTCTTTGGCAAATGTGTTACCTTCGGTAAGCTTTTAAGCATAGAGTAATTAAAATGACATAATTAACAAGACTGTGGGACTTTTTTAAAATGTAGGCATAATAGCTTAGTATGTAGTATGCTTAGTTATTATACTTGAAAATGTGGTTAATTATAATTAGAAAGATAATAACGCTACAAGAGTTAAAAAAAAAAAGTTAAACTTTTATTTGAGCGAGTGATTAAATTGTAGAGTATAATATAATAATGAGATTAAAAAATAAAGAAGAGGCTACAACATACTTTAGTTTCAATACAAAAGTAACATAATCATGTAGGTATACGTAATGTCATTTTTTTTTTTTTTTTTTTTTTAATAGGCATAAGCCTTTATTAACTACAACAAACTACAAAGACTACTTAGCCTACTACACAACAAAAAACAAAAGGATTGTATCCAGACCGATGAAAGTCTAGAGACAATCCAAATGCTCAAACCCACTACCAGTCGGCAGCGTACCCAGCATGCTGGCGGCATTGCCACGCTGGATGGCAATGCTTATGCGTTGAGCCAAATAAACGCCAGTAAATAAATAAACCAAATAAACGTAATGTCATACATTTTTATTATAGCAGCTCTTTGATAACTATATTAATCAACTAATTTGTATCTTAGTAAATAATTGGAAAGATCTAGTGGATTGTAAAAGTCAAATTAATAGCCAATAAAACACCGACGTTAAAATTAAGTTTAAATTCCACATAATAATTCATTCAACAAATGTTTTAATTTTAACGGAGAAAGAAAATACATCATTTCCTGCAGTCTAAAGAGTCGTTTCAATACTTTTTTGCTAATAACCGGACAGACGAGATATGTTTCCGTTTTCGTATTCTGTACTACGATTTTGCATTAAAATGAAGTCGCTATTGTGCCATTCCGAGCTATAAAATTATCATAAGCCAGACGCACAAGTAATAATCTCATATTTGAGCCAGTCCCGGCCGCCATCTTTAAAAACAATGAACGTTATTGTCTCTTCTTAATTCCATTTTTGAAAAAATAATCCATTTCGCATTTCATCGCGAATGCCTCATTGATTACAGGACGACAAACAATTCTCACCCGTGTCTGGACGAGATAAAGCTGTGATTAGACTAAATATGCTGAAAGCAGCTGTAGTCTTCGGTTTGTATGTTAATCTAAAAAGGATCGTATCTCTAGGAACAAAGAATGAAAACTGTTTACTAATTGGTTTACAGGAATTGCACGTGTGGAATGAAAGAGCGCTACTGAAAGAAAGAGCGAGCGCTAATGCACGATTTTGCAATGTGTTCGTTTATTATGATAATTATGCGAAGACAAAATCGAATTATTCCAATAATTATGCTAACATTCATGTTTCTACTACCTATATTAACGTTTTTGTGGAATTTATGCTCGATTAAAAGACTTAATAGTCCATTGAATGACTAGGACAAGTAAGTATTTACTTTAGCGAGTTTTATAAAAATCTAATTAATAGGTACTTATAACCCATACAGCTAGCAAATCAATGCTAAAAATAGTGTAGATTAGTTAAATTAAAAGTTATTCGTTCAATCCTATTATGTTTCTAATTTCAATATCAATTGCAATTGTATAGGTAATATAAAAAAATCCGAAAACAAAATTCTAATTAAGTACGATAATATAAAAAATATATTTATAACATTTTAAATTTCGAAAACTGACGAGTAACCGCGAGATGTAATTTTAAAGCATTTCATTAGTTTTAGATCATTTTAAATTTCGAACGTTGATCTGTAGCCGCGACACGTCAATAATAATTGCTATATACAGGACGCGATCAAAATCGAGTAATAAATTGCTTATTTAAAATTTTAAAATGGTTAATACGGCCCGTAGAAGGGTCGGGTTGTCTGACGGACAGACAGACAGTTGTCTTAGTGATCGCCCGTTATGGTCTAAAACCGCAGTAGTCGTGTACTTTTTAAGATGAGTTCATTGCTAATATGCCAGTAAAAAGGTATACATGGCAAACTAATTTTTTGTAAGAACGAGTGTGAGAAAATATATCGATTGAATACATGGTCTCTGTCTCAGCAATGTCTCTATAAAATGTTGATTTCTTGTTTAGTCCATAAAAATATTATGTTCTTTAAAAAAAACCTTACCTACTTGTTTTATTTTTGAAACTTTCTACCAACGTTTTTAATTTCGTATTTTTTTTAATAGTTTATTTTGTTGGCATATGTTAAGTATTTTATAAAATCGAGTCTTAAAAACAATTCGTCATAAGATGTATGTAATGGAATGGATGGGCCCAGCGCTTGCAAATCGATCAAATCAAGCATACCTAGCTAAAAGTATGTATTACATTTGCCGGAAAATAGAGATAGCGAATCTAATTACTGCATGACAAAAAGAGAACACATGTACATGTATTAGAAGTTTGTATTGTCGTATCGTACGGCTCGCATGTTGCAAAGGCAGAGTATGACTGAAGCGACTGGAGAGCTGGCGCTCAACATATTTAAAGTCTTCAAAGTTCGTGCGATTATTTCCCGTCCATCTTATCATTGTCGCTGCATTTAGTACAGGTATAAAATCGTAAATGGCAATTTTTCCTTTTTATAAGGTTTTCATCTTACCACATTTATAAATCAAGTACTTACAAAAGATATAATTTAAAAATGATTTACCTCGAGATAAGCAAGTAATCAATAAGATACAATATGTTATACAGATTCCAATAAGAAACGGTATTTTAAATAATAACAAACATTTTTCACTCAAGACTTTTTGTTTTTTTGCAAATTTTTTAAGGCAGCCTAAGTTTTGTTTTAAAAGTAGAAGTACCTACTACAATCACAAAACAGCTTCAGGTTTCAGTCCTCATACTAGGCTTGGTAATTAAATAGGTATTATTAATTATTATTACCTAAATATCAGCTGAAAACGAATAAAAAAAGAATTTGACGCATTTGAATCTGGAAAACGATGTAACCCAATCCCGTTTAAGTTCGATATTTGAATGAATCACGTCATGAGTCAAGACTATTGTTCGGACACAATACTCCTTACGTCGACAGAGTAAATTAGGAAATGTGTTTTTTATTGAAAAGGCATTCGGAATTTAAATCACAATTGGTGGCAAAGGGACATGGTACACGTACTTACAAGATTCCAGTTATTGTCGTGAAACTATTTTTATAAGTTTGTTTGAATTTAGAATTTATAGCTATTTATATAAATAATTAACTTTTTTATTTTAATTCATGCGGCCACGTTTCAGGCATGACTTAGCTTTTTATTCTTTTTTCAAATAAAATTATAATGGTTTAAAACCCATGGTTTATATAAATCATCTTTGAATCTACTTGTATTAGAGCTTTGCTTAGTTTGGGGCTAGATGGCGCTGTTTGGAAAATTTCCATAGATATATTTATTTATTTTATACATCCAAGTGACGAGACAAGCAAGACGTTCGCCTGGTGGTAAGCGTCACGCCTGCCACTAACAGTAGCAGTTGCAGAATTGTGAACTTGCGAACACAATCCTGCGCCGCACCGCACTGCGCTCGTCACCCTTGAGATATTAGATGTTAAATCTCTTCATACCCAGTAATTTATCTGGTAACATTGCCCTTCAAACCGGAACACAGTAATGCTTGCACACTACTGCTTGGCGGTTGAATAACTGGCAAAGGTGTGGTACTTCCCCAGGCGGACTCTGCAGTAGAGTCCTACCACTACAAAACTTACTTATTTATTTATTTCTAATAACTCTCTCTACGCTATGTTTTTTTTAAACTTTCTGCTAAGTTGTTAGATAACTTCTTGACTTTAAAATTCAAATAAAATTTTAGCAACCAGAGTCCTTAAATATTACTTGTGACGGAATGCAAGGCCTAGAAGTTTATTCAGTGAATCATTAAAGACGGTAGTTATGAATGAACACGTTAACAAAACTTCCTCTTATTTTCAAATATGTTTATTTTACCTGAACTCAAACATTTCCGTAGCATTGTTCCACAATTAAGTAAGAAAAATGTTTTATTTTTAAAACAATCACGTTCTGTTGATTGTTCGAGGGCTGTGACGTCACCTCCGGCCTCCTGATAAGGGACGCTTCCGGTCAAAATCCAACTGAATAAGTGAATGAACGCATGAGTGACCGAATGAACGGGATGGGCGACCTTAGTGGAGTATTGAGGACGAATCTACGTTTTTGGACATAAGACAACGCTTACGACACTAGGCGACAAGGATACATACATATATGTAAATTTTCTAAAAGCATAACAGTCAAAACAGCGTCTACCTTTTTTACTAAATCTATGAGCGTCTGACAGTTTTTTTTTTAGAAGGGGCTTACGTTTAGTTTTCCTACTTTTCCGTAGCGACAGAGTTGATTTAAATTTTATAAATTAGCAAAAACATGGAATAAAATTGCTTCTGGCGGTTTTTTTAAATAATTAGATCGACATGCTGGTTTTTCCCGCTATTCCAAATTTCACGTCCAGAAGACGTCCACTGCTGGACGAAGCCTCCCCTTAATAGGGAGGGGTTGCCCTAATCCCCACGCTTGGCAGGCGGCTTGGGGATCGCAGAGTGTTACCACCGTTAACTAAGAGGACGCTGCTGCCCGTCCTCCGGTGGTTCTGGTCGCAGTTTTAGGACGTTATTCCTAATTCCAGGTCCATTTCGAATGTATCAGGGGAAAATATATCTTACGTTCTTAGGACCAGGATAGCTCTATTGTCTAACTTTGTGAATCACAGTAATCTCCAAATTAAGTTACCAACAAACTCTACCATAATTTACGAAAGTGATTTATAATGTAATCAGTAAATATGAATTGGCAACCATAAATCAAACTCCTACTTTGTCATTAACGAATAAATACTAAATTTAATCATAAATTTAATTTTCATTCGTAATTTTTTTAATCATAAATTTATAGAAAAAATCCTAATGAATGTAAAATTTAAATTTGATTTCGCGTTTTGTCCGTAAATGGAGAGTTGTGTTTCGCCTTTAATTGCTGGATAGTAATTAATTTCGCGTGAGAACATCAGAATTGGTTAAGAAAAAACTGTCATAAAAATGTATGCTTCTAAATTATTATCGAACAGAAGCTTTAAATATTGGATATGGGTGTTAAAGTATAAAATTAATCGTTTAAGTTTGGCAAAAAATTAGAAATCTATAGGGGCGCCACTATCGTAATTCTTCTAGATTCTTTTAGTAGTGGCAATGAAGATGATTGGATGAATTCACCCGTGACTAATGTGATTTTTTTATTCTAGCAATGATACAAGTCCTTGAGCCGTATACATATTTTACGTGCTTACGGGGCTAAAGTGGCTACTTCAGTCCCGATACGCGGAGCGAAAGGAACCACTTCCTCCCCGCAGCGGCACGTAAAATCGTAAGTCTGTGTCGGTTGACTTTGGTTCTTTGGCGAATATCCTCGTTCCGGATTTTATCGCGGAAAGTAACTCCGAGCAGTTTCTCCAAAAGGCCAGCAGTCAAAGACAACGTTTCAGTTGGAGTTTTGGCGGGAACACGGAAAAATCATGTCGTTGCATTCTATTATTTTCTTAAACTTGTGTTTTTCGCGAATTAATTATAATAAATGGTGGTGTTTTATTAATTGAGTGTACATGCACGAGTGTGGGCAAGTGATATAATGTGGTGAAACATGTCTTTTCGTGATGTTTTCAAAACTCCGTAGAATATCATAGTAAAGTCGCCACAACTTTACTAGGGCATGACTTGGACTCGACTATGACTGGTTTCGTGTGACTGACTGTTATTTAAAGACATATTTGACTTGATTTTAACAAAAGAAACTAGAAAATTCATAAACTTGACACTGGCAGGATACACAACGTGCGATGCCAATAACCAAGATAAAAAAAACGTTTCAGTTCCATATGTCATCACTGGCAACACACACTGGTTGAAAACTCTTGATTCGATGTGTTAATTAGAGGTAATATTAAAGGTTTATAACAAGTAGAGCAAACCCAATGAGTTAATTAGAGGAACGATATCTCACTCAACAGCCGTTACAATTGGGAATTTGGACGCTGCCAACTCAAGTAGTCGCTGAGATGAAAAATCATTTAGACGATAAATATTATAATAATTCAATGTTTTTTTAAAGCTTAAGCACTAAGAAAATGTATGACCTCTGGCAGGACTCGAACCTGCATACGAGCAAACTCTAGCTTTCTGTTTTTTTTTTTAGTGTGGAAACACTTTCTTATAAAAATATTCAATTACAAACATTGTCTCAACCTGTTGCTCTAACCTAACTGTTTGACCTGGGTACGTTCTAAAACCAACGACAGTGATAATGTAATGGACGGGCCCAGCGCTTGCAAATCGTTCAAAATTAACAAGTTAACACAATCTAGCTAAAAGTGAGCTTATTACATTTGCCAGAAAATAGAGATAGCGAATCTAATTACTGCATGACAAAAATACAACACATGTACATGTATTAAAAGTTTGTATTGTCGTATCGTACGGCTCGCATGTCGCAAAGACAGAGTATGACTAACGTGAGAGGAGAGCTGGCCCCCAACATATAGTCTTCTCGGTTATTCTGCGATGCCCAAGCCGCCTGCCAAGCGTGCGGATTATGGCAACCCGCCTATAAGAGGGAGGCTTCGCCCAGCAGTGGGCGAGGAGGTAAATGATGATGTAATCATCAACCCCCACTAGTCTAGCGTCGAGGAACATTGTCTTAACACCCTCGTAAACGCATCTATGCCCAAGTTTGTTAATAAACACTGCTGCATTTAATCTTAATATATCATACTTATCCATGACCAGTAATGATATATGGAACTGAAACGTGGTCTTTAACTGCTGGCCTTTTGGAGAAACTCAGTCACGCAACGGGCAATGGAGAGAGGCTGAGCGAGCTCGGAGTTCCTTTGCGCGATAGAATCAGGAACGAGGATATTCGCCAAAGAACCAAAGTTACCGACATAGCTCGCAAGGTTTGCAAGTTGAAGTGGCAATGGGCAGGCCACATCGCTCGAAGAACTGACAACCGATGGGGAAGAAAGGTTCTTGAGTGGCGACCGCGAACCGGAAGACGCAGCGTAGGAAGGCCTCCCACTAGGTGGACCGACGACATTGTAAAAGTCGCGGGCAACCGGTGGATGCAAATGGCAGGTTGTCGTACAGTGTGGCGGTCTAAGGGGGAGGCCTTCGTTCAGCAGTGGACGTCTCCGGGCTGATGATGATACTTATCCATACCTTCGCAAAATACAGTATTTAGCTAAAATACCACGCCTCAATCATTACTTTGTAATCGATGTAGTTTCTGTCGAAAAAAAAAACAATACGATGTATAAATCACCAATCGTTTGATTTTGCCGACATTTTAAAACATTAATTTACCAGAACTCTGTATTAGGAATGTAACAAAAAAACTGACGTAACTCAAAAAACTCATTTTCTCAGAAATCAAGATAAAATCGACAGTCAATACACGATTTCAATATATTATACAGCCACGCCCTCTGGTTTTGCTTGTCATTTTAAGTAAATTATTAGAAGGAAAGTTCATTTTAACCTACTTTTTAAAATAAATGTGTAGAGAGAAATTATTTTTAATTTATTATTAAAAATAATATAGTTTTTTTTTACTTAGCCTCTGTTTTCTTGAGACCATTTTTTGGCCTTTTAAGTAACAGTATTTTTCTATCTAAATATATTCAGAGCAGCACACGTAAAAAAGAATAAAATCGAGCTATTTGAAAAAAAACTCATAGCTTTTAAACCGCTTGAAAGTACTGGGTCATCATCATCATCATCAAAAGTACTGGGTAAACTTAGCTGAATACCCTTTATTTCTGGGAAACAAAGGGAATTTAGTACATTTTTTTCAGCGTTTAAAAGAAACAAAATACCTTATTAAATTGAATCCACTAAACTTCATTTTATTCTCCAGTTCTCGCCGTAAATTTACTTTAATGTAAGTATGTAAAGAAGTAAAATTTGCGAGTATGTATGTTTATGGGGCATTTGTTTGTAATTTATTTATTAATTACAAACAAACGTAAAAATATCACTTTTATTAATAATAAGAATTTAATAAAAACAAATAAAAGTACCTACTTAACGTGGGTTTTCCTAAAACATTCCAACGAAACAGATTTTTCTGCGAAACGCTAAAAAACATCAGTTCTTTTCTGACTTAAGTTAAACGATTGTTCTTTCTGCTTTATTACATTCCTTGTTTTACGTAGGTTTTGATACAAGTACCTAAGCAACAGTCAACTCAATTTTATAATGCTAATTAAAGTTTGTCAGTATTGTTACCTGTTTAGCCAAAACGGCCAAATAGGTTCGGATGAAACTAGGAATGAAGATAGCTTATTTCCCGTATAAACAAGGCTACCATTTGCATCATCATCATAATCACCATTTTACATCATCGTGTGGGAGAAACCGGGGGAGCAGCTAGTAAGAAATAGGTCTAAACTTATATACTATATAAGTATATTGCAGCTTTATCTTAAAGACCACAATGATGAAGACGGGTTTTGGCGGGAACACGGAAAAATCATGTCGTTGCATTCTATTATTTTCTTAAACTAGTGTTTTATCGCGAATTAATGATTAAAAATGGTTGTGTTTTATTCATTGAGTGTTGAACTACATGCACGAGTGTGGGCAAGTGACATAATGTGGTGGAGCATGTCTTTTCGTGTTGTTTCCAAATCTCCGTAGAAGCTCATAGTAAAGTCGCCACAACTTTACTAGGGCATGACTTGGACTCGACTATGACTGACTTCGTGTGACTGACTGTGATTTCATGACATATTTGACTTGGTTTTAGTAAAAAACTTGAAATTCATTAACGTGACACTGGCAGAATGCACAACGTGCGATGTCAATAACTAAGAAAAAAAAATGATAAAGACAACTTATGTTTTTAGTAGGAAAGTTTAAAGCTTGTCAACCAAAGCTTAGAGTTAGAGTACAGGCTTGTACCAAGCTAAATGTTTTTTTTCTGCGCAACTATAATTGTATACTATAGTTATTATTTACTATCTTTAGTGTCCAAGACCATTATGGCCACGATGTCAACAACTGCTATCTGTACCTAGTTAATTAATTACTACTTATTTACTATCTACTTAGTTCGTTTGCTTATTTAAAACAAGAAATTACGCGTAGAGATAAAGAAGAAAACGAATTCAAAAATGGTTATTTTTTATTTTATCTCTTTTACGTGTTTTAAAATTGATATTAAAAAAAAAATTGCTATCAGCATTTTACTCAGTATTATTGTATTTAAATAAGATATTTCAGATTACTCGAAATAAAATATATATCGAATGGATGGATTTAATTAAGTTAAAAATCCGATAACTCTGAGCGTGAGTTACTTTCGTTTGTTTTAAGTAAATTAAACAAAGTAATGGCTAGAAAATACTACAGTAACTTTATTATTTAATATATTATAATTTGTGATTTCATAAATAAAAGTCGACCTGGGTATGTCCTTAAACTGCATCCAGTACCACCGGTGGCAGCAGCGTCCTCTCGGTTAACGGTGGTAAGCATTCTGCGAGCCCCAAGCCTGCCAAGCGTGGGGATTATGGCAACACCCCTCTGTTAAGGGAGAGGCCTTCGTCCAGCAGTGGACGTCTTATGGCTTAGTCTTATTAACTAAATAAATATATTTCCCTAAAGCCAAAACATAAAAACTAATTTGAAATGCAGACTTAAAAAATGTACTAGCTGCACACGGCTATGCCCGCGTTGTGAACATGCTGATGATGATGATGATGAACATCCATCATAAATCAACAAAAAAATATCTTCGATCCGGTCTTCCGTTCTTGCGAAATAAAAGGAAAAACAAACAAACCGATAAACATTCTATTTAAAATAGTAGTGGGATTTATAACATTAGCTTTGATAAACTTAAATTTTGTTATCACTCAATTTGCTTAAAAAAATTACATATAAGTAAAATCCAAAACTCTCTCTTGTATATATATTGTAAATTGTTTAATTACACGTTTAATAAATTATCTAGATGGGGAAGGGATGGGTACCGTCTAGTATATCTATAGATAATAATACTCTTTTATGTTTTTTTTTCTTAGTTTTTGGCTTCGCACTTTGTGCATTCAGCCAGTGTCAAGTATTATGCATTTTCAAGTTTATAAAGTATCAAGTTAAATATATATGTCATCAAATCACAGTCAGTACGCGAAATTAGTCAGCCGAGTCTAAGTCATGCCCTAGTAAAGTTGTGGCGACTTTACTATGAGCGTTAACCGAGTTTTAAAAACAACACGAAAATACATGTTTCACCACAACCACATGTCCTACATACATGTAATACAACACTCAATGAATAAATCACCACTATATTTAATCCTTAATTCGAGAAAAAACACAAGTTTAAGAAAATAATAGAATGCAGCGACATGATTTTTCCGTGTTCCCGCCAAAAAATCCGGAGGAAAGCTTTATTATATTTCTATGGTTCTCTCTGAACAATATTAGTGCCTTCAATTTCCCAAAATATATGCAATTATTATGAAGAAGTATCTAGCTCTATTGGGAGGAAAAGTTAATACTCGTCTATAACTACCTCCTTTGTAGAGTATTTGTAGAGTAGACGGTACCTTTAGCTGTACCTACTCTAAAAAGTATTCTCATTCACTCTACAAAGGAGGTAGACCTACTTGTCTACAGTACCTATTACAACCTCTTTTGTAGGCTATAAATTAGCGTTAGAACGTAGTGTTAAATTCTCTTTGGGTGCCGTATTCCAAAAATTGGTTTAGTTTAGTAATGAAAAGGCAACACACATAACAGAAGCGGTAAGAGTTTCTTTAATTATTCAGTAGTGTTACTTTCCTGTACTATTAACTGTAAGTCTGTAACTAAGAGAGTGAAGCGAAGTTTTCAGTTATGAGATGAATTGGCGATTTATTTGCATTCGATTAAATATACTCGATACTTTTGATTAAAAAAACCAGGTTTGATCACAGATCGAGCCGAACATTTAGTTTTATAGTAGCTAGCTATATACACTATATAGGTATATGATTGTAATTATTGATTTAAGTATCAATATGGCTTAGTATATTATGGTAAGTCGTGATGCATCTCGCCTTTGACCCTGGACCCAGGGTCTGGAGTCAGGCTGTCTCCGATGATTCAGCTGATAAGAGCCCGTCGATCTCATACCGATGTGACGTTTGAGAGTTCTTTATTTGAAATATGTTTTTGTGTTTTTTAGTTGAGAAAGACTCTTTTTGTTCCTTGATTTTTGATATTGGTTAGTCAATAAAAATATAGTGTAAAGCTTGAAGAATTCTCTTTTTAAAAATTGGGTTTGATTTGGTTATAGCAGTTGTTTTTTTTAATGCAATTCAATTTTCGCAGTCATTCTTTGTTTAAAAATTATAGAGACATTTAGAAGATTTTTGGCTTGATTCATTATTGTGTATTTAACTTAAGTGAAGTATTTAAAATAAGCAAATTTGTAACTTTATAACCTATGTTCTTGTTTTGATACTTTGATTTTATTTTAATCTTAAGTGTAACAAAATCGTGCAAATTTCCGGCAGAAAATTATAAATACTAACTAAATCTCAACAAACTTTCAGAAAACATGTTTACACAAATAAATGCATGAACAAGATAATTAATTACCTAAAATGTTTCCTAAATTAATCCGAAGGAAATTGACAAATTGATAGTGTTTAGTTATCGTCGATGAAATATCATGTTTCTTACTTACCGGATGATTTAACGTTCGTTTACAGAAAAATATTAATTAAACAGTTAATAACTTAAACTTATATTTTTTTTTATAGCGTATTTAGTGTTTCTTACCTTAGTTAGAGCATCCAAAAGTGTAAAAAGTCTGCCTTCAAGCCACAATTAAACACAAAATCCGTAACTTATTGTCACTCTCACATACAACGGTCACAGTTACACTGTTCTAAAAACAAAAAGGTTCGCACAACCTGTGACCTGAAAGAAAAAGTTTCACTTGAAAGAGTTTGTCAGAGCGCGAAAAAAGTCGCAACAAAAAAGACCCGCAAACGCGGAAAATGCCGACAGCCGCGCGCGCCACTACGCGACTGAAAAAATTGCCACATCTGCGTAAGACTCAGAAACTAAATCAAAATACTCGCTAGAGGGACGAGTCAGCGGAGGCCCCACCCTTCCCCCTCCATTCGCGCGCAAAAACTAACGTAAAAACCATGCGTCGACTCCTCCACGCGAAATTAACAATTGTTTATCACTAAAATGTATTCGGATACATCTCGACAAAGCCCTATTTTAAGCGAAACATTAAACAATTAAGAATCACACAATAGAATTCCGACAATGTCGAAATATTTAAAACAATACACGGTTTAATTTGTACGAATCATAATAATAAACACGGGCCGCGTTACAGTGTTATCGATATCGAAAATTGATTCGTCGAATAGCTGTACGATCGCGCGAATCACTAGCTTCGATATTTGAAATCGCGCTTCCAGATTAGGAATTGAGTTTTCCCGCGCTCCTGGATTTCGAATTTGGAATGTTTACGTGAGTGGTGCGACCGTACGGTGCAACAGCCCGGTCACAAATACCGAGCGCGCTCGGCGCGATCTCAGCCGCGAGTTTTTTCTGCCAAAAAACTTAAGAAAGGGTCCTTTGGTCCTTCACTTTAGGGTTAACGGGGACTTTTTATGATTTTTTAGGGTTTTTATGATCCATTGAATTGGAGCGTATTTAGATATACGCGGATTGACCTTCGCTCGGGCCGAGTTGAAGCTTAAAGCTACTTTAAGCTCGCGAGTTAGTTTTTGTGGGTATTTTTTGCGGGTTGATATAAGTTGATACGCGGGTGGTTGGTATCGTTTTGATTTGATGACTGTGATGGGTACGGGTAGCAACAAGGTGCCACGCTGCCTCGGAGCGTTTAAGAAAATTACTAAGAAGTTTAACCGATCCTTTTTGACAGTCATATGTTTTTTAATAGTTGTTCTTTATTTCAATGTTAGATTTTGTGACGGTTCTAGATTTTATGAATTAGTGTCAGTGTTAATTAATAATAATACATCAACAGTCAATCAAACAATTTTTATTACGCTCCAACTATTTGCCTACACAAGAAGATCTTTTTGATCTTTTCAAGGATTCACAAATTATCGCTGCATAAAGATATTCCTTACAAATTAATTTCCTTTGTTCGTTCAGTCAGGCGTGACCCTTACCACCAGGCGAAAGTCTTGATCGTCTCGTCACTTTTAATAAATTTGAATTAAATTTTATTAAGTAAAAGAACAGTTTTGATAATAGGTAGGTGGTTTTGATATTAGGTTTGCTAATGGGTTACCTACTTAGTTTTTCGTTTCATCTCCCATCATCATCTTGGTGACGTAGTTGACTTGTTCCCAAAAGAACACCAAATATAACGGTCCAGTCAGTCTTCGGATGTGACCGCGAGTGACATTTACAATTAAGTCCTATCATGACGGTTACTATTTAAATTATGGATAAGAGTTTTTTAAATTCTATAACACAATATCGGGTGGCGGCAAACATAACGTATACCAATATTCATAATTTCACATAGCTCTTAAGGGCTACACTATTTTATTTATGCTATCGTAATGCTGGTCATTGGATATGGGTATGTCCTAAAACTGCATCCAGAACCACCGGAGGACGGAGGACGGGCAGCAGCGTCCTCTCGGTTAACGGTGTGACATTCTGCGATCCCCAAGCCGCCTGCCAAGCGTGGGGATTATGGCAGCCCCTCCCTATTAAAGGGGATGCCTTCGTCCAGTGGACGGAGATAGAGTTCGTTTACGACTTCAAGGTCTGGTACATACTCAAAATTTTTGCTGTACTGCAATTACAGAAAATAAACTGTGTCTGAAAAACTCTTAGTAGAGCCAGTAGAGCAGATTTTTCCGATAGTCCAGTAAACTCCCCCTTGTTCTGCTCTGTCGGGTAAAAGCAGTCGACAAGCTCTCTCGCTGGCGCCAGTAATTATTTTCTTATTAGTTTAACTGGACTTCTCGAATAATTAATTATGTATCGACTCATTGACTTTATGAGGAAAATATTATATAAATATTAATTAGGACTGGATGATTTTTTGTAAAAGACTTGGAAGACATTAACAAGGCTTTAGTAATTATGGTAAGAGGTGAATTCGGAAAGAGACGTCCTTAGTATGAAAGTAAGTATTGTAGCCTGAGTGAGCCCTAGTGTCAGAGTCAAAGGCCTCTAACATGCGTGACGATTAAGTATTGTTATTTATTTTACAAAGTACATCTATTATTACAGGTAGTTCCCTAATGCAATAGAATAAAAATAAAGTTAATCAACAGCATTCACTAACGGCCAGAAGACTGTCCACTGTTGCCACGAAAGCCTTAATAGGAAGGGGTTGCCATAATCCCCACGCTTGGCAGGCAGCTTGGGGATCGCAGAATGTTACCACCGTTAACCAAGAGGACGCTGTTGCCCGTCCTCCGGTGGTTCTAGATGCAGTTTCAGGACATACCTAAGTTCCTAAAGTCATATTAACAAAAAAACTGAAAATTTTGGAAAAAACGGTTAAGTGCAGGTCAAACCTTGAAGTCATATTCGTCAAAACTAAAATGGTCACGTTTAGCAATTCTGCATAATATGATTCTATAATGATTCATTTCGCAAATCGTAAAACGGTCACTTAAGCACCAATTCATACTATGATTATGCAAATGATTCTATTACGGAATTCATTCGTTTGACAGTTTTCTATAGAAAGTCGTAAAATGGTCGATGAAAGATGAATTGCTTAAAGTCAACTAGCAGATTCGTTAGAAGTTACTCGAGAGCAACTTTTTACAATTCATTCTGCTAAGAATTCATAAGATGAACTGCTTTTAGGGGAATTGTTTAATGCGGCCATTTTAGACACCCTGAGCCCTGGAAATATAGAAAAAACCGGTTAAATGCAGGTCAATTTCGCACACCGTGAGTTTCATAAACGATAATAACATTGCGTTTTCATCAAATGGTTTTTGGTTCTGTCGCTCCATGGTGAATATTGGTGAATCAATAAAGATATTCTATTCTATTTTATTCTATTATATTTTACTAGAGGTCGCCCGCGACTTCGTCCGCGTACGGAAGAAATTCGGCTCGCTCCCAAAATTCACCACTTTAAATAATCCCGGGCAATTTTTTTAGCCCCTCAAACTCCCCCAACTCTACCGACTCTACCAACTTTTTCGTGATTTCACGGTTGGCCCCATAGTAAAAGTTGTTCATAATGATGAGTACAATGATATCCTAGAAGGATAACGGTGTTAAAACTAACAGCCTGTAGAGTCACAAACGTGCAAAAAAAGTGTCCGCGCCAAAACTCGGCGCACGCTATGCACTGCGCCGACTTTTTGAACGATTTGAACTACGATAAGAAACAAGCGCTCAAGCATACATTGAACACTATAAGCGACATAACGTCTAAATTCGAACAATCGTGAACTATATAATGCACGTTGTGCATTTTGCGTTGTGCGTTATAATGCAAAAGTTGTTCATAATGATGAGTACAATGATATCCTAGAAAGATAACGGTGTTCAAACTAACAACCTGTATAATGATGATTGATGATTCTATGGAGGACGCAGTACTTTAACTTCTGTCTGCGGGCGCAAGTAATGACGTCAAGCAAAATATGCCAAAAGATTTCAGTTTTTATTTTTGTAGTGGTAGGACTCTACTGCAGAGTCCGCCTGGGGAAGTACCACACCTTTGCCAGTTATTTAAACGCCAAGCAGTAGTGTCTTCCGGCTTGAAGGGCAATGTTACCAGAGAAATTACTGGGTATGAAGAGATTTAACATCTAATACGAGTATCTCAGGGTGACGAGCGCAGTGCAGTGCAGCGCAGGATTGTATTCGCAAGTTCACAATTCTGGCACTGCTACTGTTAGTGGCAGGCGTGACGCTTACCACCAAGTGAACGTCTTGCTCGTCTCGTACGTTATATTATCATACGTTAAATTATTAGTCCCGGTTGTTTATTCTATATTTCTATAACAACAACTGTCATCTAGTTAGATAATTTCGGGCAGCACATTAACTCTGACTCTAGGGCTGGCCACTCAGTCTATACGAACTTACTTACTAGAGAAGTCAAATAAATATCGGTCGACATTTTTCACACAGCGCTATCTAGCCCCATACTAAGCAAAGCTTGTATTATGGAAACCAGATAGCTGATAGAATACTTATATACTTTTTTTTTTGTAAATACATACTTATAATACATACTACACCCAGACACAGAACAAACATCTATGTTCGTCACATTAATGTTTGCCCTGGGTGGGGATCGAACCTATGCCCTACAGCTCTGAAGGCAGACATGCTACCAACTGAGCTATAAGGCAGTCAAACTAAAAGAGTAGGCATCTTAGAAGAGCCATTAGGAATAGAATATATTCTGTGGCAGCTAGTAGATCACTGTAGAGATCAGCTACGATTCCCCAAAGCAATAAATCGCGACCCGTACAACAAGTAAACAGATTCGATTCCCGCGCAAATGTCAGCGGTTATTTTCGCGCGCGAACTGTCGCGTCTGTCAGCGCTGGCGGACAAGAAAGTGATGCTTTTGTTTCATAATTTGAATTTAGAATTTGTTAAATAAATTGATGAGTTAATAAAATTTGGTTTACGAATTAAGAAATGCCTTTATCACATACCTACTGCATGGATAACTGGCTGAAAAAAAAAGTTTGTGTTCGCTAAACCTGTAGCGTACTGGCTTAATAAAGGATCGATAATAAAAGTCAAAGCCAGCTCTATCTTTAATCATAATGAAAAATAACGATTTATTGGATTATTGTTGGCAATAATTAGGGTAGGTATTACTGATATCTATCTCATAATATAATTATTAGATAGGTACCTACTTACATCGCTTTAAGTATTTGGTTTTTAAAACTAGTGTCATTTAAAAAGTTTCTTCCTAACAAGTCATGTAAGTACTGGCTGAATAGAAATGTAAACTTACTTCTGAAACTTAAAAAGAACAAAATAAAGTCTGCGTTCTGTGTTGTGTCAAATAAAAGTTTTTTTTTACCACAAGATAAAGAAAATTAAGTTAGGGTTCATGGAAATAATTTTGATTAAATCTATCATTCTAGTAACTTAGTGTCGGTAAGTTGCAGATTCCATACTGGCTAAAATAATATTCCTATTTGTAAAGGAAATTATTTCGAAATCTTAAAAGTACTCGCTGATAATAATTTAATTTTAAAAATCTGTAACTATACATCTCTCTATCCTTAAACGACAGATATAAAAACAACTATAACCTAATCAATGTTTTTTTTCAATAATTGGACCTAAAAAACTGTACAGCC
Source organism: Erannis defoliaria (assembly GCA_905404285.2). Lineage (NCBI taxonomy): Eukaryota > Metazoa > Arthropoda > Insecta > Lepidoptera > Geometridae > Erannis > Erannis defoliaria. The sequence goes on along the minus strand of FR990091.1, from coordinate 7,991,042 downwards.
GACGTAAAATTGATTCCAGAATACCGTTTTGATAATTTCGGTTCGGAACATTAACTATCTGAATGCTTACGCCCTCCAGAGCCTCCCTGATTTTATGACAACGAATTAAGTATTCTAATTCCCGCCAACGATCTCCCGCCAAAACAAACCGCATTCCGCAAAGTCATTAAAACTAAAAAGAAAAAACTGATTGGCAAAATTAAACTTTACAAGAAACGAGTAATAATTCCTTTTTTAAACATAAAACGAACATTTTCCGAGGTTTCACGTCTTACACACCCGTCCGCAGAATAATAATCTGCGACCTGTGCATGGGTGTGTGGAGTTGGTTGTGTGCGTGAGGGAATGATATTTTCCACACATGAGTTGTTACTCGTGTTAACAATAAATCATATGAATGTATTTGTGATCGGGCCTGGTTTAGTGATGGAAATAATGAATCATCGATATCGAGTTTGTCCATATTACCTAATTGAAAAGGAATCTTATATTATTTTATTTATGCATTGGTGGTTAAATAAAATTTTGCGCGATCGATTAAGCTCATATTGTAACTTTAAAATTGTATGGGCATCAACTATTTACTAACAAAATTTCATGAAGATCTTATCAACGGTTCGCAAGTCATCGTCGAACATAATATATACATACAAACATACCTACATACATAGAGGTAGGAACTACTTACCTCTATGCCTACATACGCCAAGATCCGACTCAGAGACCTTCGCTTTGCTCACACAACAAACGCCGATCTGCCTCAGTAGCATCGGGGACCTTAGCTTCGCTTGGCCAATTATAATCTAGGTAAATTTCATGACATGACAATAACCGCATAAATACCAAGTACGTAATAATAATTACGACTAAGATACTCTCATTAGGCTCAAACTCCATCTAAGTGTCATGACACGTGATCTGGTAAATCTACATAAAAACGCCTGACGTAGGTAGCGCAATGTGGAAACTTATCAGATCACGTGTGACGTCATAAAGGTACGTTTGGGCCTAAGAACCAATCGTTAAATTATTATATTCTATCACTCATGTTCTTTGTTTCCTTTTTTTAAAGAATTAAGAACGTAATCGGTGTTCGTGTGTGTTCGTGTGTTCGTGTTCTTTTCCGTGTTCTGTGTAACTGCTTTTTTGTTTATACTTTTGCCACGAATAAACTATTGTCTATTGTCTTATTGTTATTGTTAATTATAATTCCACAATATTAATGGCGTTCCAAAACACAAGTCCGATTTTTGTTTTAATTATATTAGTTACCTACTTAGCGCTTTCTATCAAATGGTTCAGCTACCTGGTTGTGACCTTGTTTATAAAAACTTTATAATTATTATAGTAAATTCATGTTTGGAATAATAACTATAATATTATGCTCTCCTAAACAGCCAAAAATATGAACTAAAAAGTCTATCTAACACTCAAACATGCTCAAATTAATCTTACATCGATCACTCTAAGCCCAGCCCTAATAGTTGTTTACATGTGTGCCGTACGCACGCACTCACACTGCCATCACTCGAATCGTGTTGCATTTCTTTCTCGTATTGTAATTTATTGGTCTGTAACGAAGTTAATTATTACGATTTTTGTATTAAACGTTGGAAATTATTTTTAGTATTGCAGACGCTGTATTCGTATCGGCTTTTTTACCGAGAATCGAGAATGTATCGATAAATAGTGATGTATATTAATATAATGACGAAGTACTTGTGATTCTATACGCATAAAAGAGAAGTTATAATAAAAGCTACATTTATTTTGTTAAAAATGTAATTTTATGCGATGATAACTTCAGTGAAAAAAAAGTGTGAAGTGTTTTATACTATATAGTAAAACATAGCTTGATTAGAAGTTTTATTGAACTTCTAGAGTTACGGATCCAGTCGTTTTCGATAGATACCTACTCGATTAAGTAGATAAATGTTTAAGAGTTAGACTAATGCCAGAAAAATATCAGATTTCACCCGCGCGTCTTGCATTAGTTTAGAGTCGAAAATCGCATGATACAGTTGATGATGATGATGGCTTTGAGCAATTTAGGTGGGATTTTATTTAATTATTCAAAATGTAAGCATGAAATAAAAAAATTAACGGCTACTGTGCTAGAACATTAGTATGGCTATGTAATTCGTAAAAAATAATGGGGTGCAGTCGCTGATAATTTAGAGCATTTGAATTAAAACAGTTTCTTTTTTGTTGGTAATTTGTAATATTTTTTTTAATAAACCAGATTCTTTTCCAAAATTCTATTCGGTTACTCGGCTTCTTTAGGTTTTTCTCATACCTGTAGTATTTTTTTAATTTGAATATTTACGTTCTATATCATTCAACTATGTGTTTAAAAATACACCTTTTTCTTACTTTTGGCATTAGTCGCCCCCTTAAGTTAGTCCGTTAGAGGTTTGTAGGTCAATTTATTACACATTAATGTTACGAATGTCAGAGGTTGTGGAAAACCATGTTTACCTAACCGGTTAATTTATTTGTTTTTCAACCGACTTCATCAAGTTTAAAGTAATTAAATTTCTGTTTAATTTTGTGACATAAATGTAAATGTGTACCCATACGTTTTTATGTCAATAAATAATTTAATTTAATTTAATCAACTGACTTCAAAAAATGAGGTTCTCTATTCGGCTGTATGTATGTTACGCGATTAACCGGCCAATTATGAACTGATTTTGATGGTTTTTTTTTGTTTGGTAAGTAATCAGAGGTAGTCCCATACAAATTATATCGAAATCGGTTCAGTAGTTTGGTTTTTAAATCTAAATTACTAGAAAATATGAAGATGACATCCAAGTATGCGAAGTTGAGGTCGGTTGTATTTTTTTTAAAAGCGTATTATATTTAATTTTGTAACAACGGCAAAACAAATTTTAATAAAATTTGTTATAGAGGTGCCGTGGATTAAAATCATTTGTAGCGCCTACAGTTGTTTTGTTTCACTCACACATTTTTATATTATTATAGATAGTACAAAGTAAATTTCGAAAATGTGTACGATGCACTCTATCAAAAAAAACACAGTTGAAAAAAACCGATATAAGCGAAATAGATCGACTTAAAAATACAAAGACTTAAAAGCTTTTTACCGTCCCTGAATAGTATTTATGGTAAAGTAAAATGTAGTATCTATAGTACAAAACCTACCTAGTACAAAACTATCGGCAGATGGGAACGTAGTACTTAATTTTTCTCCATCCTAAGGTTGCCTGGAAGTTCGCTTTTAGCCGCCTTGTTTTTTATAAGGCCGCCAATTGTGCACTAGTTTTTTTTAAATTTATTTTTTATTAATCCTTTGTATGTATGTTTCTTTGATATGAGCAATAAAGAATCTACCTATCAGCCAGAAAACCTCCACTGCTGGACGAAGGCCTCCCTTAATAGGGAGGTGTTGCCATAATCCCCACGCTTGGCAGGCGGCTTGGGGATCGCAGAATCTTCACCACCGTTAACCGAGAGGACGCTGCTGCCCGTCCTCCGGTGGTACTCCTCCTCCAGTTTTAGGACATACCCAGGTCCAAGAGTTTATCTATCTAGTACGTAATCGACAAAAAAAACTGGGTGGGCGGTCCGTAAATTTAGTTGATAATTTTTGAGCTAAGGGTAATTATAGGATAGTGAGTAAAACTGCGATGCATTGTTAGTTATTTCGTACTATTTCGAACTAAGTTCATAATAGGCTAGATGACTGTTTTTTTTATTGTTCTATTAAAATGCGGCCCATAAATATAGCAGATTAATGAAAAGAAAATGAAAATCTGATCAAAAATAAGCAACTTATAAGCATTTTAATATCATGCTAGACAGAGAGGCGAAACAGCAAATCGTGACTTCACTTCTCTGTACGCCATACAAATTCTATTCTGACAAGTAAGGCGTGACGTCATTTTTTGTTTTGTGGGAAAGGGACAGAGTTGTCTCTAACAAAAACTTTAAGCGCTCATATATTAACCGATACACCGAACATTATTAACCGATTTAAATTATTTTTTCAATAAACATACTATATTTACTTAAATTCTTCATCAAAGCTTTTGGTTTCAACGATGTAAACATCAGTCACCTACCCTATTATCTTTTATTTAAAAAAAAAGCGACTAAAGAGTACTTAAGTTATAAAAAGCAGCGTCGACTCCGAGGTGTCAATGTCACATACAATAAATTCTAAGTAAGTAAGTAAGTACAAGAACATGGTCAAACAAGGTAAAGTCATGTTAGTCAAGACATGTTGTCGGTAAGCTTTTAAAACTACATCTTCCTACTTGGGAAGTAGGGCTGTCACTTTTCTTGTCCCTTCCTAATAAGTTTTTTTTTCTCTTAGTTATTGGCATCGCACTTTGATCTGCTAGTGTCAAATTTATGAATATTCAAGTTTATATAGCATCAATCATGAAGTCAAATAAGTCATGAAATCACAGTTAGTCACACGAAATTAGTCATAGTCGAGTCCAAGTCATGCTCTAGTAAAGTTATGGCGACTTTACTATGAGCTTCTACGGAGTTTTGAAAACAACACGAAAAGACACGTTTCACCACATTATATCACTTGCCCACACTCGTGCATGTAATTCAACACTCAATGAATAAAACACCATCATTTTAATCATTAATTCGCAAAAAAACACAAGTTTAAGAACATAATAGAATGCAACGAAATGATTTTTCCGTGTTCCCGCCAAAACCGGAAAAATCATGTCGTTGCATTCTTGCACGAGTGTGGGCAAGTGATATAATGTGGTAAAACATGTATTTTCATGTTGTTTTCAAAACTCCGTAGAAGCTCATAGTAAAGTCGCCACAACTTTACTAGGGCATGACTTGGACTCGACTATGACTGGTTTGTGTAACTGGCTGTGATTTAATGACATATTTGACTTTATTTTAATAAAATAAACTTGACACTGGCAGAATGCACAACGTACGATGCCAAGATAAGAAAGAAAAAAAACTTTGTAAAGAAAACGTCTAAAAATTCGTTAACACGAGCCAACTAGGTACTTCTGACTAACCAGTTTGAATCGACTTAAGTGTCGTTCTCATTAAATTCATCGTGATACGTTTATGAATTTTTATAAGGACTTTTAACGTTTTTGTATCGATTTTTAAAACATCACGTAATATTCGATTCTTAGGAAAATTAACATTGTTATAATTTTCAATCGATTTTTTGCTAATCGATTTGTCAGAAACTTACGTCAAAGTTAATTTTTTAATTACAGCATTAACAAGACTCCAACGTTGACGTTGCGCCTGTTTTTCTAGTGACTTTTCCAAGTATTAATTTCCATTGTAAATACCTTCTATCACCTTTGATATTTTTTCTTCGGTAATAAGAAATTATGTTTAAAACAACTTTAAGTAGGTACTAAAAGGTTAAAAAAGCAAGGCTATGTACGAATATATATGCGTTAATATTTTTGTACTTATTAAGTAAACTAGTTCAATTTAAAAATTCCGACTTTTCTTCGTATTTTCTTGTTCCGACGTTAGGTAGGGTCAGGTTAGTTAGTTAGTCAGTTAATTAGCCCATACCTATTTTACCCTGGTACATAATTATAGGTACATATCAATGGCGGATTCCCAAACAAATAATTAAAAAATAAATAAGGGGTGAATGACAAAGTAAAAATTTTAGGGAGTGAATGGTACTAGTTATTTCGCTATAGTAAAATTACCTAAGTAACCAACACACAACACAGGTATATAAGTAAGTACCTATAAGTATAAATTAAGTATCTAAATTTGTGTATAAGGCCGAGGCCACACACACACACAAAAAGGACCGCATCTATGTAGCCTGTATACGTGCATCCCTTTTTATTCGGCAAAATATTATGTTTTTTTTAAATATATTTTTTACGTCATGTGACGAAACGAGCAAGACTTTCACCTGGTGGTAAGCGTTACGCCTACCACTAACAGTGGCAGTGCTAGAATTGTGAACTTGCGAATACAATCCTACGCCGCACTGCACTGCGCTCGTCAGCCTGAGAAATCAGATGTTAAATCTCTTCATTCTCTTCATTCTCTGGTAACATTGCCCTTTTAACCGGAACACAGTAAAGCTTGCACACTACTGCTTGGCGGTTGAATAACAGGCAAAGGTGTGGTACTTCCCCAGGCTGACTCTGCAGTAGAGTCGTACCACTACAAAGGTTAAGTACATCTTTAATGGTTTAAAATGGTTTTTTAATGGTTGCAAAGGTTTAACCGGCTTTCAACTATTTTGTCATCGTAGTAACAAAATGTAAAAAAATTACAAAATGCATTTTAACTAACATGATGTGTGTGTGCTTGTGTGTGTGTGTGTATGCGGGGGGGTGTATACTGGCTAGCTAGATACCACATAAAAGCGAAGGCCTACCTCTTAGGTCTCTTCAGTGCTACATACCACTCCGAAGCTGAAAATCTACTGTCAGATACATCGTTATGTCGAAGATACTATCACCAAAGATAAAATAATACTATCAATCACGTATGTATTGAAATTAAAATATAGTATTACCATTTTTCGAATACCTTAATCAACCTTTTTATGGTGTGCCGGAACCGGAACACACGTTGTGTTCCTGAGCCTCATTTGAGAGACAGTTCTCATTCCAGGTGTGTCTCATCTTCCACCTCACCGTCGCTTAACAACAGGCGACGGTGGCTTGCAGGCAATAAGCTTATCAAAAAAAAAATGTGGATTACGCAACAGTTTCACGCTAAATAATTTAGACAAACATTAAACTACACAGATACTTTAAAAAAAAACTAAAAAACAGCGAAATTCTCAAATTTCTCACAAGACTTTTATAATTTCTATAATAATAAAACATACAATGCAGATAAAAAACGCAACCGGATCGAATTTCAAAATACACAGGGTTAAACCTAGTTCACAATGTCGAGACCTCATCAAGAAATGGGGTCACATTTTTCCCTATTTTCGTTCATTTTTTGTGACCAAAAATCTTTGTCAAAAAACACGATAGACTATTTTAAAGTGATCTACTTTTTTGAAGTTCTCTCGGCGTAAGAGATAACCCTAAAATTGGGGTGAATCGTGGGAAACGATACTAGTTATGGATTTTAAACAAAGGGGGAAGAATTCGCGGCTATCAAAAGATTCTGAGGTTAATGTGCATTAAATTTTATTTTCAACGGAGACTTACTATCTCTCGCTTAATTGTATTTGATTTAATGTACTTTTTACGTATTACAATTATTTAAATAAGATATGTAAATTCGAAAGAGACTATCATTAAATTCATTTAAAATTCACACTTATCTCCAATTGCAACTATGATGAAATGCTCATCAAGTTAGTTGGCTCTGTTTTTCACATAAATAAAAGTAATCAAATAGATATTCAGGGTTCTATTTTTTATTTTATTTTAACAAAAAACTGCCATTCGATTTAACAAATCAATAAACGGAGCTTCTAACAATTTACGGAAATTTTCCACTACGCGTAATATATTTTGTCATCTCAAGGTTTGAAGAAAAGATCTCTAATGAAAGTTTATTGATTTGACCACAATTTAACCCTGGCATACCAAACTTTCTTGACAATACAATCATACGACCAATTGACCTGGGGTCACACACGTATTGAGTTACCATTCAAAAAGAAACACAATTCTGGAATCCGATACGAAAAAGTTCACAATTCTATACGAAGAATTCGCAATTCTATAACTGACCTCTTTTTGGTAAATTAGAAGAAATAGTGACCCTTTCTTCAGTTCTGCTCGAGCGTGTGACTTGTGACCCGATTGACCTTTTTATATTTTTTGTTAGTGGTCAAAAGGGGGCATCTTCGATTGTGCGCGTGAGGACAATGCCTTACTGATTGGGTGACGCAAAAAATCTAACGAAGTTTAAAAATATACAAATAGTTTGGTTTTTGTTGACGTACAAATTGTTGCTTGACTTTTGATTTTACAGGTAAGTACTTACGTTAGTTCCTCAAATATATTTAAACAATACAATAGTTTATTGATAACACCAAAGTTACACGTCAAAAATAAGTAAGTTATAATAATTAAAAAGTAAATCAAAGTAAAGTAATAATAATAAAGTATTAATTAGTTTGATAAGGTAGTTTTTATTCATTAGTGTTAATAATTAAATTATTAAATATTTGTGTTTTTTTTTACTATCTAATCTAATTGCAATCTAATTATTTTATGTTATGGAACAACCTCGAACTTCCCAATAATTAATATTTTAAGTTCATACACTTTTTACTGAATCCTTGTGAAGCTTTAATTTTAATCAATTGTTTTGTTTTCTTAAGTTTTGGTCTAGACCACTGACCTTCACACATTCGTACAAACATGTTTTCAAAATATATTTTTAAATGTAACTAACTATCTACAAATTAAATTATACCTCTACGTGAAAAATACGCCAATTTCTTAAAAAAATACTTATCAACCCAGACAATACTAAAGAAATTAATGACATAGCACCTTTTGTGGTAAAACCGTTATAAAATCCGCGCAAGAATCACCCACAACGGCGCGAAATCTATAAAAATCTCAAATTACTGCAAACAGTTATAAATCACTACGAAAAATTAAAAAAAAAACTATCTCACGCGTCTCGCATCATCTGTGCTTCCTAAAAGGGGTGAATTCGGTGATTTTTTAAAACTGGCACAATAGCGAACGGTACCCTAGCCAAACAGTTAACCGAAAAAAAAAGATTAAAAAAGTAAACGCGGAAGATCGACCCGCGAAAAAGATTCTAAATTCTAACTCTTTCCCATGGGTCTTAACCTTGGCGAACTTTTTTGTCAAAAATTGAGACACCTTTGCCATCTTTCCGTTTTTTTGTTGTTTTTTTTTCTAAAGCCTATGATTTGAGGGCGAGGGGTCGGCCTTTGTGCTTGCCCTTTCATTGTGCAAGCGTTGAGATAAAGCAGGTGGGTCAGATGCGTAGACGAGGGATTCTGTTCTTAATATAAAAATATTATTAAGTATTTGGTTAAACAATGCTTCTCTACCAAATTACTTACTGCCATAAAAAAAATTTTGTTAGTGAAAACGTGGCGTAGCTTGTCTAGGTGATTCTTTGTATTAAGTGTATATAACAATAATACTTCCTTCTACAACCCAGTAGTTAGAATGTGTCGCCAATACAATGAAATATCTAAAGATCATTATAGCTCCATTGATATCTTCAACCAAAAGTTGTATAAATTTAAAAAAGACGTAGAAAGATTGTGTTTACGGGGTACGTTGAAGATAGTAGTAGTAAGTGAGGAATCTGTAACCTGTAACTGTATCAAGATAAGATAAAATTTAACTTAATTACCCCTTCCTCTTTTTCCACTTGAAACTGACTATCTACTGCATGTTGTCAAGTAATAAGCCGTGTATACATTTTTAGGAATATAGTTTGGATCGAAATTGTATAATGTGTAAATTTTCTAAATTTATTATTGACTGTATTCTGTTTTGTGTACCAATAAACTAAATAAATAAATAGATTCTAAACGATCACCGATGTTAAGCAACGGAGGTCCGGTTAGTCTTCGGATGGGTGACTGTGAGTGGCATTTATTTCTGAGCGCTACCGTGGGTCGGATGACACGTTAAATTGTTGGTCCCGGTTGTTTGTTCTAGTTTCTATAACAACAACCGTCAGCCATGTCAGAGGCCTTCGGGCGGCACATTAACTCTGACACTAGGGCTGGCCACTCAGCCTATACGAACTTACTAACTTTTAGTGAAAATAAAAAAATTGTGACTCAATTCAATTCTTTATTTAATTTAAACACGCAATTTACAGACGGGTCCAAATCATTACATGTTTAACAAACAACTAACAAACCCCGTATTTACTCTACCTAAGAATAATAATTTTGATGTGCAACATCTCATTTCAATAGATAATGTTAATGAATGCTTGTAGCTTTTGGATTGTCTCTAGATTTTTTTGTAGTGGTAGGACTCTACTACAGAGTCCGCCTGGGGAAGTACCACACCTTTGCCAGTTATTCAATCGCCAAGCAGTAGTGTGCAAGCATTACTGTGTTTCGGTTGGAAGGGCAATGTTACCAGATAAATTACTGGGTATGAAGAGATTTAACATCTAATATCTCAGGGTGACGAGCGCAGTGCAGTGCGGAGCAGGATTGTATTCGCAAGTTCACAATGCTGGCACTGCTACTGTTAGTGGCAGGCGTGACGCTTACCACCAGTCGAACGTCTTGCTCGTCTCGTTACTAGAAAGTATATTTAAAAAAAGACTTTCACCGGTATCTGGATACAATCCTGTTTTTTGGTGAAGTAGACTAAGTAAGTCTCTGTAGTTTGTTCTAGTTAACTGGTTGTACTGGTATATGCTATTAAAAAAAATGTAGCTAATACAGGACTACCTACCACCACCACTACCACACCATACATACCTACTATAATTATGCTGGAAATCGTTTTATGCTCTTGGAACATAATTACCGATGGTTGAAAATGTGAGGGAAAGTATAAACAAAAACGACATTACTATATCCTAAGAAGAAGAATTATGTTGAAGGAATTACATAAAGTATTTTACTTTTTGAGCCAATCGCGATACCAAATAAATAAAAATACTGACAAAACGATACTGGCTAAAAACAAATACCTACCATAAAAAACAAACAAAAGACAATACAAGAAAATACAATACAGTGATTGCATAGCAACCGTTCAATATTTTCAAAACACGATAATAACACCGCGCACTGGCAACAAACACGATTCGATCCGTTCAACTAATCTGCAGATGTGGCCAAAAGTAAGAACAATTTATTTACTCGCGTCATGTTTGAAAAATACGATGGTAGCGCCCACGTTCAACCGTATACATAATTTGGTATCAGTGTAAAAAGTTTTCGATCGAAATAAGTGTAATTACGGTAAGACGCGCGCCTGAATTTTCCGAAAATTGGCGCGCGCGGCAAAAAGGCGACATTTTCGGAAACGCGACGCGTCCGCTTTGCGCGGCAAAAACACATTCCTATTTCAAACATGTACTTGGAGCTGGTTAATTTAAAATGTTGGGACTTGGGAGTTTAACAATAAAATTGGTTAGAGTAAGTATAATAAGTTATTGCTATTCGCTCTCGATTATACTTACTTAGAGCACCAAGTTGCTGCTTCTGCCCCATGTCGAAATGTTCTTTTTTTTAAACGGTCGAATGTCGAGACGAGTATGAGTTTCACCTGGTGGTAAGCGTCACGCCTGCCACTAACAGTAGCAGTGCTAGAATTGTGAACTTGCGAACACAATCCTACGCCGCACTGTACTGCGCTCGTCATCCTGAGGTATTAGATGTTAAATCTCTTCATACCCAGTAATTTATCTGGTAACATTGCCCTTCAAACCGGAACACAGTAACGCTTGCACACTACTGCTTGGCGGTTAAATAACTTACGGGTACTTCCCCAGGCGGACTCTGCAGTAGAGTTCTACCACTACAAATGTATATTAAATTTTTTTTTTCATCTCAGCTAATGCTTAGCAATAAAACTAGAATTTAATAGGGTCTCTACCGCTAAAAGTTCAGAATACTAGCAACCCTGTAGTACGCCGGAGGAAGATGATTGGATTAATTCACCCACTGACGTGTAACCCCGCAGTCTTCTTCTTCTCCACTTTACTACAAACCTACGGCCTTACCTAAAATATTCTCGATTCTCTTAGTCACTGCTTAAACTTCTCTGTCCTTTTCTTGCACGTGCAACTTCACGTCAGAGAGAAGATGGCAGAACATCTTAAGCAGTGACTAACGGTTGAAAAGTTTTTTTAGGTAAGGCCGCTAGTCTGCATAGGTAGGGTGAGGTCAAATGCAAACCTTTTAAAAAAAATTGCATGACGATTTCCGTACATTCTTGTTCTCCTGTTCATAACAATTTTAATTTATTGTGGCCTGCGTAGTTTTTCCCACATAAAGATACCTACTCGTAAATGATTGACTGTCAAACAAAGTAAGAAAGAGGTGGCGCCAATAATTTGATCTTCTAAAAGTACTGGCAGCAGTACTTCATAAACCAAACAAAGAAAATAACATTCTTAATTCCAAAACATTTGAAAATGGAACACAAAAAACGTTTCCCGCGCAAAATGACCGACATAGTTGTCGAACTGAGATATGTCACTTTTGTTTAAATTTCGAAAATTAATAACTGCCCGCGGCCGTCGAATTTTTGGTCGTCCCTCGGTCTTTTAATTAGAAATATTTGGAGATTTAGCAATTTTTTGCGAAATGACGGACGGAATAAAAATATGTTTGGCAACAAAGCTGAAATGCCGCGACTTTGCGTTTTGGTCGAATTTCGTGGATTAAGAGGGGCTAGTATTTTGTAACAAAATTAAAATTGTTTTGCGTGCTTAAATATTTTATATTTGTTAATAATGCTTAGACAGTATGAAAAGTTAAAAGCTAGTGCAGGTCTTGAACCTGCATAAGCAATCTATCGGGATCCTTCCCTCCAAATAAGCTATACAGAAGTCACAGCCATAACCGCCATAATTCTGAACTGTGATCTGTTTAGTCGATGAAAATTGTTTGTTAGAAAATTAAGTATGTTAGAAAATACATCGGGAATGGGTTGGCAAAAATATCCTGGCAAAGCTATGATTAATTAAAAATTTATATATAACTTTTTATTTAATATTGCACACATGAGTTACACGAATAAATTTAATAGCAATCGAAAGTATGAAGCCTTATAGAATACCTATGCAAACTTTGGGGTTTCTGTTTTTTTTTCTGGAGTATTTAAGTAGGTGCTTACTGGGTTTGTAGGTATAAACTAGCGATGGGTCAACTCGGTTTAGGAACTCGAGTTGACTCGAGTTACGTATATTTCAATTCGGTTTGACTCGGTTTAGCAAGATCTCGAGTTCGCCCATCGCTAGCCATAAACAGGGATGTTGAATTGTTGATGCTAGCTATTTTGATACTGTATTTTTTTCTTCTTTCCTCCTTAGAGGATTATGGCATCGCACTCTGTGCATTTGCCAGTGTCAAGTATTAATATATGCATCAAGTTTTTGATGAATTTCAAGTCAAATGAGTCTTAGTCACAGTCATAGTCAAGTCCAGTTTAGTAAAGTTGTGGCAACTTTACTATAAGCTTCTTCGGAGTTTTGGAAATAACACGAAAAGACATGTATCATTACATTATATCACTTGCCCACACTCGTGCACGTAAATCAGCACTTAATGAATAAAACACATATCGAAAAAAAAAGCTTTGGAAAATAATACAATGCAACGACATGTTTTTTTCGCGTTCCTACCAAAAAACTCACTGATTTATTTAATAAACAAATAAGTATACTATATTATACCCTCTGTGCTGTGATAGGAAGAAATTCTTTCAAACTGGCTATTTGGCAGTTATTATATATATATTACATTACTCATTTCGTAATTCAAAAAAGGAACGGAAAAGGAATTCGATTCAAAGTTGTCATTACAACCGTTATCTCCGATCGCAAAAAATAAACAGCTGACAGTCGCAACCCTTTGCAAAGAAAAGGGGTATTTTATAAAAAAAACTTTATACTTTTTAATACAGTGTAATATTTTGACAAAACTGCGGAGTCACGTTACAAGCCGGGTGTGGAATAAAAAAAAAGGTTTAAAAATATAGAACCGATGGATTCTTTACGAAACGCGAATAAACTCATTGTTTTGTAGCTAGAAATCTAGAGATTTTGTACTTTGTACTTACTGTAGAAAACTTTTTTTTATTAATATAGTTTTCTCTATCTATCTAGGTATGTGTGTTTAATGTTTGTCTGTCATCAAGACTGACCATGTGCTTTAAATACGTTTGTACAGCTGCCTTGTGTCAGAGTTGATGTACGACTGCTCGAAGTTTTCTGATATTACCATGATATTATTCTACATTTGAACGTACTTAAAAAAAATAGATAGATAGATAGATTAACTCTTTATTGTACACACCAAAAGAAATGATAACAGTCATGATGATCACAACACAAAACAGGAACTTAAAACTAGTGTTACAATTGGCGGCCAAAAAACAGTCTTCGTTGATTAGATGAAGGGTACAGTTTTTTTTTTTCAGTTCATCAAACAGAACGACGACAAAACAGGAACTTAAAACTAGTGTTACAGTTGGCGGCCAAAAAACAGTTTTCGTTGATTAGATGAAGGGTACAGTTTTTTTTTTTCAGTTCATCAAACAGAACGACGACAAAACAGGAACTTAAAACTAGTGTTACAATTGGCGGCCAAAAAACAGTTTTCGTTGATTAGATGAAGGGTACAGTTTTTTTTTTCAGTTCATCAAACAGAACGACGACAAAACAGGAACTTAAAACTAGTGTTACAATTGGCGGCCAAAAAACAGTTTTCGTTGATTAGATGAAGGGTATAGTTGTTTTTTTTTCAGTTCATCAAACAGAACGACGACAAAACAGGAACTTAAAACTAGTGTTACAATTGGCGGCCAAAAAACAGTCTTCGTTGATTAGATGAAGGGTACAGTTTTTTTTTTTCAGTTCATCAAACAGAACGACGACAAAACAGGAACTTAAAACTAGTGTTACAATTGGCGGCCAAAAAACAGTCTTCGTTGATTAGATGAAGGGTACAGTTTTTTTTTTTCAGTTCATCAAACAGAACGACGACAAAACAGGAACTTAAAACTAGTGTTACAATTGGCGGCCAAAAAACAGTCTTCGTTGATTAGATGAAGGGTACAGTTTTTTTTTTTTGGGTTTCAGTGTTCGGGTTAACCCTGAAATGGTGTTCACAAGGATGAGAAAAATGACCTGTTGACCGCAGAAAAAAACTACATTTTTACAGTACTGTATCTCCGAGTCTACTGGGGCAGATCGGCTGAGGCATATGTTTGTATGTACTTAGGTATATTATATATTTGTACGACGATAACTTGCGAACCTCTGATCCGGTCTCTATGAAATTTTGTAAGCAAGTAGTTCGTGCAAATAAAATGATCAATCGAATATTAGGTAGCTAAATGAGGTTCCAAACGCAAAACCTGTCACAGATAGCGCCAGCGGCGGTCCGGATGTGGCAAAATCAAGTTTTCTTGTTAATCGTTGCATTAATTTATCTGCTCTTGATGAAGGCGTTGTCGATAATCTAGTCCAAGGAACAAAAACTAGACTAAAAAAAACGCTGGCGGTTAAGCTGCGCAGTAGGCGATTTATCGGTCTATTTGGTGGTATGAGGTGGTACCTAGCAATAACCAATAAACGAAGCTGCGAGCAAAAGGCTAATTAATAATTATTTAAAACAATAGGCCTAGTACTTTTGTGCGCAAGTGTACACATGCGCAAACACACCCCCTCTACTTTCTTCCAGCGTTCTTTTTACATGACGCGACCTGTACTGTGCCTTGTTGTTTGTAGCTGTTGACGGCCTGGAAATGGATTTGTAGGTTAGATAGTTGTTCACATTTTATGTTGGACAGAGCTTTAATTAGCAAGCACTGTTGTACAAACCAGTATACGTAGATTCTCCCTGCTAATCCAAGTCTAATAAGACAAAAAAATACAATATTAAAATAAAAATGCCAGTTGACTATAGTCGCATCGACGATCGAAAAAAAACGCAGTGTGTATCCCCATTGGTCAACAGTTTGGAAGATGTGGGGGTCGCGAGGTGTCAGTTCGCTACGAACTAGGTAACATAATTATAACTATAACATTCATATAGGTATAGGTTATAAAAAAAGGAACCTCTTTCAAAAACAACCTCACGGAAATATCCCTATTATAAATCATAGAATTGAAATCTACACACTAGATAAAAAAAACAGTTACTCCAGCGACAATGATAAAATGAATGGACGGGAAATAAGCGCACTGATTTTGAAGACTAGGTATATGTTGAGCGCCGGCTCTCCACTCGCGTCAGTCATACTCTGTCTTTGCGACATGCGAGCCGTACGATACGACAATACAAACTTCTAATACATGTACATGTTCTTTTTTTGTCATGCAGTAATTAGATTCGCTATCTCTATTATCTGGCAAATGTAATATGCATACTTTTAGCTAGGTGCTTGATTGTGTTGACTTATTAATTTTGAACGATTTGCAAGCGCTGGACCCGTCTATTCCAATAACACCGTCGCTGCTTCTACTATATAAAATTAAAAAAATACTTTTCAGAAACTGAATAGTACCTACTCTACATAATTATACGAATCAAGCTATGTGAGTATTATAAATTATCCTTCATTCATCACATATTTTCAAAAACTACTTAAACTCGTCTCGAGGCCACGTTAGCCAAAGAATTCATATTTTTTTCCCGCCATTGTGAACAAAGCCTAACCTAATCCATATTATTCCATATTTCGATCTTTCGAACGCTCCTCTTCCATATTTGAACTGTTTCTAAATTCAAATTTCAAAAGAAATAAATTCAAATTCCGTCCGCGTCGTGTTCTAAATATAAAAAATCTCTTTTTTGTCAAATATGGAAGGGTTAAGTTAAAACATTCTATTTTCGAATTGTTAAAAAGTCCACATTGTATGGAATACGTCAAAACTTCATACACGGTGAAGGTGGATAGTAAACGCTAAAAGTTTACATAAAACAGATTTTCTTCAGACGCTATGACTGGGAAAATAACAAGGATTTTTGTAAAGCGTCTTATGCTAGGGCTTCACCTGCGTGTAATGCCATTATTTAGCGCGGTATTTGTTACATTACGCAGATATTATGGCCGCGTGTTAGCGCGCTAATAGGCTAGTGGCATTATTAACGTTATTAGACGTTAGGCGATACAAAGTCAAATGATAGTGTGGCCGCCCATGTAGCGCATTGATTAATGCATCATTTATTGCACGTTAATTATTCCGATAATTGGACGTAAAGCTTCACGCAGGTGAAGTCCTAGCATAATTGTATAGAGCTTACAGCATAGATAATTATTTTGACTGTAATGTGTATCTGTGTGTGTTTTGGATTCACATGAATGACGCTTAACGTCCAGAAATCGGAATAATTAACGTGAAATAAATGATGCATTAAACAATGCGTTACATGGGCGGCTACACTATCATTTTAATTGACTTTGAATATCGCCTAACGTCTAACGACATTAATAATGCCACTAGCCTATTAGCGTGTTTACACCCGGCCATATCTGCGTACTGTATCAAATACCGCGCTAAATAATGGCATCACACGCAGGTATAGGCATATAAGTATAAGTATAAGGCAGTATAAGGTATAAGGCATAAAGTATAAGGCATAAAGATTAGCGTGTTTGATTCCCGAGATATTTAGGGTAAAATATTTTAGGCAAACCGAACCCTATAAGAACTCGTAATGGGGATTGGAAAACTAGACTCCGGCAGTTTCCCATGCTAATGAAGCTGTGCGTTTAAAAAAACTAAAAAGAAAAGTCGTACTAAAGTCTTAAAATATTCTATAAAATAAAAAAATACCATTTCTGAAAATTTTGCGTGTACTGTACGTACACTAGCATTATTCCTTTTTCAAATGATACGAAAGACACAGGAAGCACGAGTTTTTTGTCACTTCCACATCTCGGGTACCGACACCGGGCATCAGTCTCGCTCTAACATATAAATTTTCCGCGTGCGCGAGTAAGACAGAGCATATTCTCAGGTGTGTTGACACACAGATGTTGAGGAGATGGCGCGACCGACGCATATTACACAATTACAATTCTATTTAATTATATTTTTTACGCGTTTGTTATTTAAGATTTTTGGCTGTGGGCGGGAGAGTTATTCAGCCAAGTTGTCTTCGGAAGACAATCGAAGTTTTTCGAAATGTCATGTTTGCGGGCCGTTACCAGTCACTAATAGTTAATCTGTGTGGTTACATCGAAATAGGATTTGACTTGTTAATTATGGCTGTAGGTGGCGAAAATAGAAAGCTCTGGTAAAGTTGTAACCAATGATGTTATATGTTGTTGCAACAATGAAAGTCATTGCAGCAGGAAAATCAGGCATAGTGATTATAGTAACATACTAGTCGTTTGCAGCGAACTGAGACCTTGCGACCCCCATATCTTCCAGCCTGGACCAATTTGGCTCATATTCGAACTTGATAATTATATTGCAGAACTATCTACTTGCTTACAAAATTTTATAGAGATCGGATCAACGGTTCGTAAGTTATCAACGAACACATAAGTATATATTATAATTATGTTTGTATATACTTATATACAAACATACTTATAATCGTCGACTTCTCCCCTTAAAATCAGACACCTTCGCGCTTGGTCGATAATTTTAATACTAAATCTACCTATACTTTGCAGGATTCATCATCAGCCCGGAGACGTCCACTGCTGAACGAAGGCCTCCCCCTTAGACCGCCACACTGTACGACAACCTGCCATTTGCATCCATTGGTTGCCCGCGACTTTTACAATGTCGTCGGTTCACCTAGTGGGAGGCCTTCCTACGCTGCGTCTTCCGGTTCGCGGTCGCCACTCAAGAACCTTTCTTCCCCATCGGTTGTCAGTTCTTCGAGCGATGTGTCCTGCCCATTGCCACTTCAACTAGCAAACCTTGCGAGCTATGTCGGTAACTTTGGTTCTTTGGCGAATATCCTCGTTCCGGATTCTATCGCGCAAAGTAACTCCGAGCATAGCTCGTTATAGGCATCCTGTCGTTTTTATGTTTACCAAAACAAAAAAGCATATTAAAACTCACCTTTACATGATACACACTGTAATTATTAATTTATTAGTAATCAATACATCGTTATAAATCAAAAAGTCAATGTCAGAATTAAAAAATAAAATAATAATAATTTCAAATATCAATGTCACATATTAAAACCTTAAACTAAATAAATAAACCACCAGTAATCGTACCAGGTGCAAAGGTGCCCATAACGCTGGCCGCGTTGCCGCGTTGGATGGCAATGGCTAACCTTTGTACCAGGTACGAGCCGGAGCGGGAGTCTTCAGTCTTAACGCTTAACCAACGACCTATTTCTGAAACCAATCTTTTGGCCGCAGAGCCTCAACAGCCCATTGTCTCGACGGCAATCGGAACAACAAAGTATTTGGACTCCATCGCCGCGTACTTCTGGCTCTCTTTGCTAGCAGCATCCTCCGCTGCAGCAGCCGGCGAGCAAACGGTGCGACCTAGGTGGCTGGCGGCTACAGTGCTGACGCAAGTGGCGTCCCACACTAGGCACCTGCCGTTCTTCCACGGCACCAGGGTCAAACCGTCCGGTCTTTTGCCATCCGTCCTAGACAAACCAGGCGGCTCGAGCACGCAGGGGACGCCGGCCGATACAAACGCCCTCCGAACTATGTCGTTGAGGGCATGGTGGCGCGAAAACCTGCCAGCGCAGCGACGACAACTCCATGCATGATGACCATCAGCCTCCACCATGGAACCGCAGGTGCATCTGTGTGGTTCACACACCTTACAGCCATTTATTAGTTAATTAGGAGATATGCATGAATTCATTTAATAATTTTAATATTTTAAATCCTACTTTCCTTTTGTTTGAATAATGTTGACTTTGAAATTCAATTAATATTTACATTATGTAATATTGTTACAATTTTGCACCCCAGATTATGTCGTACAGTGTGGCGGTCTAAGCGGAGGCCTTCGTTCAGCAGTGGACGTCTTCGGGCTGATGATGATGATGCCTTGGTGAGGAAATCCTTCACCGTGTAAAAACTTTCCTTCACTAACCACTTCTTCAACTCTGCATAAAATTTTGTGGGGATTACGGTAATCCCTACCTAATAAGTGGGAGCCCTTCGTCCAGCATTCATGGACGTCTTCGGGCTGATGATGATGATGTTGCAGTAATTTTGATATAAAACCATCAAAATCTATTCATTATAATTGGCGGAGATATCGCGTAACAATATTACAAAAATATGTAAACATTAAGTCGAATTGAGGACCTCCTTTTTTGAGTTCGGTTGAAAAATCAATAAAATTTTGCGCAGCTTAAAGTAAATAAAAAACGTTTCTTCCAAAAATTCTTTTAACTCGTTTTTTTTTTAAAAAATTATTACAAATTCGCCAAAATAATCATGTTTCTGATAAAATGTATATTCACCAATAGTTTTTCTAAATGACTACCTAACTACTACAGTCCCCCAATAGGCACATAAACTGTCGACTGCCACATGTGTAACCCAACAAAACATTTTAAGCCAAACTCAGAATTTTAGAGTTCACAAAAGCTCGAAATACAATATCTCATTATGTCGAAAAAAATAATCAATAAGAATCTACGAGATTTGCCCCAAAAAAACACACCCTTCATCAAAGGGTTAAGACAGAGACAGACGTATTTCTGTATGGGATTATAAAGAGACGGCAATACTATTAAACCCTTTCGTTGCACCTGGACTTTTTTGTACGCGAGTTTTTGTGTGTAAAATTTAAAAAAGTGCAAAAATTTCTTATTGTTTGGGGTCAATATTGATTTTTTTCTTTAGAAATAGGTCGGTTTTGATAATAGAGTTCGTTATCTGTGGAAGTTTAAATGACGTCATTAGCCTTTGACCGCGTTAATGGCTGAATGTCAATTCCCTTTATTGCCGATTGGTAATAACTTTAATTTATATTCTATGCGCTTTTAATTCAGGAGTTTGGATAAAAGATAACGATTTATATATTTATCGACTTCAAAAAAGGAGGAGGATCTATGTTCGACGGTATCGAGTAATTTTTTTATTTAAAAGGATATACTCCCGATGTGGTCCCATATAAATTTGAAGTAGGTTAAATTTTTTTTGGAAACAGTTGCTTGTTACTATAAAATAATAGCTGCCCTACGCGAACTTTTTTCTTCTTTCGTCCTAAGAGGATTATCATATGGCGTCGCATTGTGTGCATTTGCTAGTGTCAAGTTTTGCATGCGTAAACTCTTGGTATGTACGCCTTAGTTTCACCTCGTCACATTTTTCACATTCTACAGCTTTCCTGATTTTTGTCTGCCTCCGAGTACATTGACTGTCTTCAGGGCCTAATCTAAGGGGGGGCGAGCCGGGCAAATGCCCAGAGTGCCAAAAATGAGAGGCGGCAAAATTGCGGGCGGTGAGCCCCGCGCGGTTGCAGAAGTTCTTAAATGTTCTCTATCTAGGAAAAAAAAAATCGTATAAGCATGACCATGCTCGACAAAAAAGTATTTTTTAAGGTATTTCTTTAAAAAATGCTACTTTGGCGTCTGTGAATACTTAGGTAGACCAGCATATTATTTTAAAGTTCTGTCTTCTCGTCTTACAAATTTCTTAATGGGGTCTCATAACTTAGTATTTTTTTTGCACGGAGCTGTTTTTTTTTAAATATACAATCAAGTGACGAGACGACCACGACGTTCGCCTGGTGGTAAGCGTCACGCCTGCCACTAACAGTAGCAGTTGTGCCAGAATTGTGAACTTGCCAACACAATCCTGCGCCGCACTGCACTGCGCTCGTCACCCTGAGATATTAGATGTTAAATCTCTTCATACCCAGTAATTGCTCTGGTAAAATTGCCCTTCAAGCAGGACCACAGTAATGCTTGCACACTACTGCTTTGCGGTTGAATAACTGGCAAAGGTGTGGTACTACCCCAGGTGGACGCTGTAGTAGAGTCCTACTACTACAAAAATAGCTAGATCTAGGCTTAATAGCTAGATCGGGATCTGTGTCTTTTAGCTCAGTTGTTATCTCTGCTCTCACTGGCAGCTGTAGAGCGTAGGTTCGATTCCTATACCCAGGACATACATTTATGTGATGAACATAGATGTAAGTTTTCTATGTCTTTATGAACTACAACAAACTACAAAGACTACTTTAGCCTACTACACAACAAAAAACAAAAGGATTGTATCCAGACCGATGAAAGTCTAGAGACAATACAAATGCTCAAACCCACTACCAGTCGGCAGCGTACCCAGCATGCTGGCGGCATTGCCACGCTGGATGGCAATGCTTAAGAGTGCGACTAATGCCAGAAAAATAACAGATTTCACCCGCGCGTCTTGCATTAGTTTAGAGTCGAAAATCGCATGATACAATTGATGATGATGATGCAATTTAGGTGGGATTTTATTTAATTATTCAAAATGTAGGCATGGAATAAAAAAAATAAACGGCTACTGTGCTAAAACATTAGTTTGACTATGTAATTCGTAAAAAAAAAAGTGGTGATGTCGCTGATAATTTAGAGCAATTGAATTAAAACAGTATTTTTTGTTGGTAATTTGTATTTTTTTTTTAATAAACCAGGTTATTTTCCAAAATTCTATTCGGTTATTCGGCTTCTTTAGGTTTTCCCCAATCTGTAGTATTTTTTTAATCTGAATATTTACGTTCTTTATCATTAAACTATGTGTTTAAAAATACACCTTTTACTTACTTTTGGCATTAGTCGCCCCCTTAAGCGTTGGGCCAAATAAACGCCAGCGTTTAGATCACGCGTCGCGCCGACCAGGCGCTCGGATATGACTCTCTGTTGTAAGTATATTTAAGTAAGTATTTAAAAAAAAATGTGTAAATCATTCATCTGTTACCATCACTGACCTCTATTATACATCGTATTTGTATAATAAAGGTCAGTGCAGTGGTTCCCATAGTACAAGCTTTGCTTAGTTTGGCGCTAGATGGCGCTGTGTCAAATATCCACCAATATATTATAACGACTATAGATAGTCACTCACTCACTCATCAGCCAGAAGACGTCCACTGCTGGACGAAGGTCTCCCCCTTAATAGGGAGGGGTTGCCATAATCCCCACGCTTGGCAGGCGGCTTGGGGATCGCAGAGTGTTACCACCATTAACTAAGAGGACGCTGCTGCCCGTCCTCCGGTGGTTCTGGATGCAGTTTTAGGACATACCCAGGTACTATAGTTAGTATTAATTTAAAACAGTTAGTTTTAGTTTTTTTGTTTGTATTAAAATAAATTAAGGAAGGAAAAAGAAAAGGTTTTTGGTTAACGGTGGTGACCATTCTGCGATCCCCAAGCCGCCTGCCAAGCGTGGGGATTATGGCAACACCCCTATTCAGAACCAAAACTCCATTCAATCCGCGCAAACATACATCGCGCAAACACATACACTCCCACACACACACGCACACACACACACACACACACACACACACTCACTAACACACATAAAAACATCTTCACACAACACATAATCGCACAACACAATCCTTGAGTCTTGCACACTTACTTTGAAAATTTGTTAACCTTAAGCTTTAAGTACCTAGCAAAGTTAAAAATAGTGGATGTAATCTGTTGTTAGGGGGAGGTTAGATTTCTGCGGCCTTACCTAAAATAATCTCGATTCTCTTAGTCACTGCTTAACCTTCTCTGTTCTTTTCTAGCACGTGTAACTTCACGTCAGAGAGAAGATGGCAGAGCATCTTAAGCAGTGACTAACGGTTGAAAAGTTTTTTTAAGTAAGGCCGCTGATGTACAATCTACATGTAGCTTAATTTGGAAATCCTGGGCCCACAATGTAAAATATAGCTTTAGACATAATTTTTTCTTAGTCTATCTCTTTTGTATATTATTGTGCTACTGTATACTATTTTTGTTTCTGTGACAATAAAATTATTATTATTATTATTATTTATCTCTATAAAGGGGGAGGCCTTCGTCCAGCAGTGGACGTTTTATGGCTGACGACGAAGGAAGGAAAAAACAAAACATGGATTGACTATTCAGACGCTATTCCACGTTTATTTATAACACATTTCATGTGTAAACTTTTGATGGCAATCGGTTAAGAAAGCAATTAGCAAGAATCGCATTTAAATCTCAACGAAATTCTCATCGAATCCCAATGAACAAAGCTCCATTCTGCTCCGATAAATATATAAATTAAAACGTCTCGATACAAAACTCAGACGAAAGAGCAGATAGCCTTTAAGGAACAACAGGGAAAACAACTAAAAAAATTATTAAAAAAAAAGAAAAAGAAAAAAGTATTACAATCAAATGAGGGATGAACAAAAACGGGAATAAAAGGTAAAACAAAAAGCAATATGGCGGATTGTTTTTAATTATCGAGTATCGGCATAAATCGATGGCCGTCGCCGAGGGCCCGCCGTGTGCGCACGCGCATGCATGCAGTCGAATAAGACTACAAATATTTTTGACAGCTTGTGATAATAATTATTAATTAACCATAAAAAAAACACCCTTTCTTGAATTTTACCCAAGAATACTGCTCAAGTCATCTTTGGAACCAATGCAAGGACTACGATACCAGAGAAATTACTGGGAGATTTGACATCTAATATCTCAGTGACGAGCGCAGTGCAGTGCGGCGCAGGATTGTGTCCGGAAGCTCACATATTTTTTTACACAATCGAGTGATGAGACGAGCGGTACGTTTGCCTGGTGGTAAGCGTCACGCTTGCCCGTAACAGTCTGTAGCAGTGCCAGAATTGTGAACTTGCGAATACAATCCTGCGCCGCACTGTACTGCGCTCGTCACCCTATGATATATTAGATGTTAAACCTCTTCACGCCCAGTAATTATTCTCTGGTAACATAGCCCTTCAAGCCAAAACACAGTAATGCTTGAACACTACTGCTTGGCGGTTGAATAACTGTCAAAGGTGTGATACTTCTCTAGGCGGACTATGCAGTAGAGTCCTATCACTACAAATAATATTTCTCTAATAACTTTGACCACTACAACTACCTTGGACAGATTGTTCAGTTAGGTAGGTCCAACTTCGACAAAGAGGTCGCTTGAAAAATCCAACTCGGATGGGCAGCGTTCGCTAAATACCGTAAAATCCCTCAATATCTGAAGACAAGGGTCTACGACCAGCGTGTGTTGCCAGTGATGACATATGGAACTGAAACGTGGTCTTTAACTGCTGGTCTTTTGGAGAAACTCAGAGTCACGCAACGGGCAATGGAGAGAGCTATGCTCGGAGTTACTTTGCGCAATAGAATCCGGAACGAGGATATTCGCCAAAGAACCAAAGTTACCGACATAGCTCGCAAGGTTTGCAAGTTGAAGTGGCAATGGGCAGGCCACATCGCTCGAAGAACTGACAACCGATGGGGAAGAAAGGTTCTTGAGTGGCGACCGCGAACCGGAAGACGCAGCGTAGGAAGGCCTGCCACTAGGTGGACCGACGACATTGTAAAAGTCGCGGACAACCGGTGGATGCAAATGGCAGGTTGTCGTACAGTGTGGCGGTCTAAGGGGGAGGCCTTCGTTCAGCAGTGGACGTCTCCGGGCTGATTATGATGAACATTGCCCTTCAAACCGAAACACAATGCATGCACATGAATTTTTTTCTTAGTTTTTGGTTTCGCACGTTGTGCATTCAGTCAGTATCAAGTATTATGCGTTTTCAAGTTTATTTATAGTATCAAGTATATAGTTTGATACTATATATGTCATCAAATCACAGTCATTCACACAACAATTACAATTAGTCACACTCGAGTCTAAGTCATGCCCTAGTAAAGTTGTGGCGACTTTACTATGGGCGTATACGGAGTTTTGAAAACTACACGAAAAGACATGTTTCACCACATTATATCACTTGCCCACACTCGTGCATGTAATTCAACACTCAATGAATAAAACACCACCATTTTCAATCATTAATTCGCGAAAAAACACAAGTTTAAAAAAATAAAACAATGCAGCGATTTTTCCGTGTTCCCGGCAAAACTCCAAAAAGTAATGTAGAAGACAAAAAGGAAGAGCGACGACTCCACAGCTTTTTGTAACCGCGATTCATAAAATTCATATGTATGGGTGAAGGCAGCACAATCGCGGCTGTGTACGATATATTTCACTTATAAATACACGAACATTGTTGTGTATGTCTGTCCGTCTGTATTGCATCGGTTTGCCAGTAAGATAACTCACAAGATTATTTCTGTGAAGATTCGTATTAGGGGTTACGTAGACTCGTTTTACTTTACCGAAAGGAAATCATTTACTCATCATTGATAACAATTTTTATACAGGGCTAGTCCTAATCAGTTAGCATCCTTTTAAGGGCATATTCTGTAAAATAACTCAGCTGTTGCATACAAAAAGTTCATCGATCTTGGGCAAAATGTCTCCCTCTCTCTCTCTCTCTCAGGTTATTATGAATGCCTCCAACTTTTGTGAGAACGTGTACCTAAGTACTAAACCAAAACTCCTAATTTATCAAGTCAGAGGGTCTCGAGTAGCGTTCTCGTTCTGACATTAGGACTGGCAACTCAGTGTTCACCGCCTTTAGGAAGTTTTAATTTACGAATTAGCGCTCGTGGCGTAGCTTGACAAAGTCTTCGGATGGGTGATCGTGAGTGGCATTTATATCTGGGTGCTACCGTGGGTCGAATGACACGCTAAATTGTTGGCCCCGCGGTTATTTGTTCTATAATTTCAATAACAGCAACCGTCAAGCCATCTCGGTAACCTACTGACTTACTTAATCAATACATTGGCAAAAAAAGGACAGGTTTATACTTAAAGCCAAATAAAAAAAATTAAGAGCCTATAAATATAAAATGTTTTTGTATATCGATCGAAAGATTTTTCCCATCACTAGTTTTATTCAAATAAAAAAAATGGAGGTGAGTAAGAGTGTGTATAGAAATTTCGACGCTCTGTTCAACCGGGGATGTAACTCAGTGGTAGAGTGTCTGCTTCGCATGCTGAAAGTCCTGGGTTCAAATCCCAGCATCTCCACTACTTTCTTTTTTTATTCATTTTTCATCATTTTGCACTTTTAAAATATACATTATTGTTTAAGTTTTTAATTTTTAGGATATTTTATCTTTTCAATTTAGTTTAAAGATTTTTTCTTTTCATTCAGTTTTGTATAAAGTCGATCTACTGTTTATACTTTACCCGTACATCTCCCCCATACAAACTGTTAATTACCCTGTGGCGCTGCTTTGTCATTGCCCGCATAGGTATTTATAGCTATGTTAAATCTAGATGCACTAATTTATTCGCTAGAATAGATTGAAGATTCCGTACATCGGTGGAGGATTGTTCATTTGCCAGTTCAGCTATAATTACTTAGGTATCTACTTTGTTAGTTTACTTTTTTATATATTGAAGTGACGAGACGACCAAAACGTTTACCTGGTGGTAAGCGTCACGTCTACACATAGACCATAACTGCCAGATTTGTACAAAATAAATGTAAATATATGTAATATATTTTTATCTTTTGTAGCAAACAAGTAAACTTAGATTCTAAATGCGAAAACATTTAAATGGTGTCTAGTAATAATACTTGTTATAACTATAGCTTAAATAACACTGTACGTTTTCCAAATATAATAAAATAAAATAAAATACATGTGTATCAATTCATAACAAGTAACTTTTTCATAAAAAAAACAACCGAAATCAAATTAATATGGGACCACCTCAAGAATGTACCCATTCTAATAAACAAAGAGTTTTTAAAATCGGTCCACAATTGACGGAGAAATCGGCGAAAATACATTAAAAAACAACAAATAAACATACATAATATAATTACAGTCGAACATAGAACCTCCTCTTTTTTTGAAGTAGGTGAACAAAATACCCAATGACATCAAAATCATAAGGGGAAAAAAACTAATCGGCTTTTTTAACCCAATTAGTTGTTTCTATGGTGTTAAAGAGTTGATCGAATTTTGGAATAGGTAACAATAATTTGTACAATAAATAAAAAAAAACCATTATAATAAATTTTAATACTAACATTTGTTTGCACGTCTCTTGCAGACAGAATACAGAGTTCCGGAAAATATTAAATTAAGATCTCTAATGTCATTGAGATAAATTCTAATGTACCTACATACAGCGACGGTGATAATGAAATGGACGGGCCCAACGCTTGCAAATCGATCAAAATTAACAAGACAACACAAGCATACCTAGCTAAAAGTATGTATTACATTTGCCGGAAAATAGAGATAGCGAATCTAATTACTGCATGACAAAAAGAGAACACATGTACACGTATTAGAAGTTTGTATTGTCGTATCTTACGGCTCGCATGTCGCAAAGGCAGAGTATAATGACTGAAGCGAGTGGAGAGCCGGCGCTCAACACATAGTCTTCAAAATCCGTGCTCCTATTTTCCGTCCATTCAACTTATATTGTCGCTGCCTACATATATACTTCTATTCTTGCAAATACATTATTTGATTTAATTTGATTTAGTAGTATCTAGGTAGTACCTGAATTTTGTGAACTTGAATAAAATCCTGCGCCGCACTGCACTACGCTCGTCACCCTGAGATATTAGCATAGAACAATATATATACTCTACGATATTAGATGTCAAATCTCATCATGCCCAGTAATTTATCTGGTAACATTGCCCTTCAAACCGAAACACAGTAATAATTGCACACTACTGCTTGGCGATTGAATATCTGACAAAGGCGGATTTTGCCTACCACTAAGAATCTAATACACAATCTACTATCGCAAGTAGTTCTAATTAGTGTTAAATGCTTGAAGCGAAATCATTTTCTCTTCTGGCAACACAATTCAATTTATCCAATCTTCCTCTTGTCTCGTAATACGTACAGGGTTTCTATAGAAACCCTGAGAGTTTAAGAGAACTACTTTTTTTTAACCTGTCAGAGAATCTCCTTTTGGCGTAGTAATGTCGTAACAATAACAAAAAAAAATCTAGTCGAAAGCTCCTTTTTTGAAGTCGGTTAAAAAACAGAAAGAAAGCTTGCCTGCCTCACATCAAATCAGTATCTTTGAGTTCTAACTCAAACTCTAACAAAAACAACTCTCTCACTAAAATTATATCGCGTCCGTTGACCCCTATTGTTTCTGGCAACACAAAGCTGTATTAAAAATCCCGGGAAAAATAAAAAAGGCCAAATACCCCGTCATTGTAGGCCTGTCATTGATCATTTTTCAAAAAACCCACAAAATCTCGTCTCGGTCCGTACCAGTGATGAAAAGGAATATTTTATGTTATAAAAGGAATCGGGGCTTTATAAGACGCTTTACAATTTGAGAGGAAATGGAGGATTTGAATTTGTTTTGTAAAACTTAATAGGTATTAAGTTTGGTTAGGTATTTTTTAGTAGTAGTTCATTTAGGCAATGGGTTTGACAAGACGAGCGAGACTTTCGCCTTGTGGTCATAGTAGCATCCGCCTGCCCAATAGGCTAGATGACTGTTTTTATTTATTGTCCTTTTAAAACGTGGCCCATAAATATATCTGATTGATGAAAAGAAAATGAAAATCTGATCAAAAATAAGCAACTTTTAAGCATTTTAATATCATGCTAGACAGAGAGGCGAAACAGCAAATCGTGATGTCACTTCTCTGTACGACATATAAATTCTATTCTGACAAGTAAGGCGTGACGTCATTTTTTGTTTTGTGGGAAAAGGACAGTGTTGTCTCTAACAAAAACCTTAAACGCTCATATATCAGAACATTATTAACCGATTTAAATTATTTTTTCAATAAACATACTAACAACATACTATATTTACATAAATTCTTCAACGATGTAAACATCAGTCATCTACCCTATTGCCCAAAACAGGTACCTACGTATAAACTGTGAAATTGCCAACAAAATCCTGCGCCGTGCAATGCGCTCTTCGTCCTGAGATAATTATGTTACCTAAGATGTAAAAATAGTAGATTACTAACCTAGGGAGCAAAAGTAAAGAAATTCTCAGATCTCAAGTATAATATTCTCTGCCGAGGCGAAGCGAGGGTGACAAACTTGTGATCTGAGGCTTCTTTACTTGGCCCCGTGGTGTACACACCAGGGGTCTTATTTTTGAATCATACGCAAGCGTAGCGCATGCGAATGGAGCTGACCTTCGAACGATACTGTTTGGAATAAGGTTTAATATCGTTTGAAAGTCGGCTTTCGCATGCGCAACTTTGCGCACTGTTCAAAAATAAGGCCCCCGGGTATACGATTTTACGTGCCGCTGCGGGGAGGAAGTGGATCCTTACGATACGCGTAGCGGGGCTAAAGTAACCACTTTAGCCCCGCAAGTAGGTAAACATCTTCTCAATAAAAAATATTCTAACATCAAATAAAATATAGTCTATTGTCATATCTTGACGATCCGTCTTTACATAGCAAAATGTACAAGGCAGCGTTTCATAATTTTATAATAGATCAATGATTTATAATTAATACCTTTTGTTGGACATACCCAGAATGTCCGTAAACTGCAACCAGACCTACCAGAGGACGGGCAGCAGCGTCCTCGAGCATTCTGCGATCCCCAAGCCGCCTGCCGAGCGTGGGGATTATGGCAACACCCCTCTATTGGGAGGCCTTCGTCCAGCAGTGGACGTCTTATGGCTGACGACGACGACGCACAGTAACTACCGAAAAATACGTAATTAACGCGTAAATGATAAAAAAAAATGCGGAAACAACAGCACTAATCTTGCGTAACGTAAATATAGTCAAGCAAACATAATTGGACTAAACAACTAAGAATATTAAAGAAAAAAAATGTTTTAATGTAGGTATGTATGTTATTATCAAGTGAGAAGTAATTCCGTGGAACTTGTTTTTAGTTTTTGGACTATTTGTAAGTGCGTCTTATGAAAAATCAGGAAGGTATTGTTACTGCTTATAGATAGATTACGATAATTGAACCTAACGTTATACACAAGCGCCTCTTTGATTGTGACTAAGGTCAATTAGGTCCGTGGACCTAATTTGTGCGTTCCACGTCAAGGTGCGCGTTCCTCGTCTCCCCTTTTTTTTTACTAGATCTATGGATACACAGTATAATAATTTATAATAGGCTAAAGGTATATACATGAAAACAAAGCAAATACTTAGACAAAGTTACATTTCTGTGTTCACTGAAATAATTTAAAGTAATTTACATTCCGAATGTATCAAATAATGTATATCTACTCCGATTCCAGTGTAGTCTCCATTACTAAATAGTCGAAAAAACACTGAAAAATAGCCCTTACGTCTTCAGACATAAAGTACGAGAACTCAGCATGAAATTTGCTTGAAAATGTTGCTGTAAAATGCAAAGTTATGATTGCAACCTTTGTTGAAATATAGGCTTTAAAGCATTGGTTTAAAGTATATCGAGAATGCAATGTTGAAAATGATCGATGTTGTTGATACGTCGATCTAGTGATATGGTAAAACAAGACCGGGAACGTCTTGACATAATTCAAGACGGTCTCAAGTCAGTGCTATTCAGTATTTTTGCTGACGTTTTTTTTCATAACTATATAAAAAACAAAGTGTAATAACATTAGACTAAAATACCTACTATACTAGAATAATGAACCTAAAACTAATAACCTGAAAAAATATAATATAATAACTAAAATATATCTTTAAAAGGAGTCCCTTTAGGCAAGGTTCCGAAGATACTGGCAGCGTTCCCCCTTTGAATAGCTAGACTAATTCTTTGTCCGAGGTAGCTTCCAGCTCTTCGGTCTCCTGTGATGTCGACTAACCTTTTTGCTATTTCCTTAAAGCGTTAAAGCGCTAGGACCCCACGGACCAAGGGTCTCGACATCGAATGGGACAAAATCATATTCGGAGCCTAGACCCCTGTATTTGCATGCTTTAGCTTTTTCAGCCGCTTCACAAGCCGCACCAGCTCTGTTGTTGGTTCCATGTAGATGGGAAGGGGCCAGCGTGTCTGAACAGGTTGTATCCCATACCAGCACCCGGCCCATCTTCCATGGAATCAAACTCATACCGTCCGGTCTCTTGCCATCGTCTCTTGCAATACCAGTCGGCTCAAGTAGGCTTGACACGTTGACGGTGGCAAGGGACTATATACATAATACCGAATGCATGAATGTAACAACTTGCTTGCTTCCATGTTTCGTGGAATATGTAATCCATATAATTAAAGGAAGAAATATAAATCCAGGAATAAAAATTCATTTCATTTCATTTCATTTCATATAATGTTCCTTTAAGGTGAGCGTGGCCCACCCTATATTACACCATTGTAGCATCAGGCAGGGTGTGGTTAAACGCAAACCTATTCTGAATAAAAAAGTATAACTAAAACAATTTATTACATAAAACAAGAAAGAGTTAAATTATAAATTAGAAAAGTAAAAAAAATAAAAAAATTTAAACTAACTAACAACTAAACAAACCCTAACTATTAAAAACAAACCCTACGTAACAAAAATTCCAATACTTAAAATTTAAACTAAAAGCGTAGATGATGGAAAAGTGGCCAGAATGCTGGCGGCATTGCCACGTTGTATGGCAATGCTAAGTTTTTGACCAAAATATACGCCAGCATTCCGGTCACCGACACCTCGACTAAACGTTTCGCCAGGTCCCTATATAAGACACTAGAGGTCGCCCGCGACTTCGTCCGCGTACGGAAGATATTCGGAGCGCTCCCAAAATTCACCACCTTAGATCATCCGAGCAATTTTTTTTTGCCCCTACAATGGGACACCCTAATAACATGCGAAGTGACCGTTTTTGTAAAACTTTTATATTAGGAGCAATTTTTCCAAATAGTGTAATTATGTCTTGTTTTGGGGTTGTAGAATAATTTGGAATAAAAAGTTCGCATTTTGAAAAATTAATAACGAGGCCAAAATCATTAAAATCTTTAATAAACTTTGAAGGTCACCACGCTTTTAGCCACCATTCGAAAGCAATAGTTTATTTTTTCACCGTCGTCGGCGCTAGTTTGTCGGAGCGCATATTGCGCGCGGTTGGCGGGAGATTCAAAGTCCCTAAAAAAAAGTGTAAGTGTAAAGTGTAGGTCCCTACAAGTACCTACACTTTTTCTACCAGGTTAGTTTAGTCTTGGTATGATGGCCAGTCTTGGTCTTGATATCGTCGTTGGACATCACTAGTGGTTCCAAAGCGCACGGCCGATCCGAAGACACATGCGTTTTAAATCAGTACCATCAGATCGCGCAAATAAACGAACCAACGACGTAATAAAGTATTATAAGTGTAGGAACAACGGTGCTGTGGAGTCGGGCACATTCAATATATAATAAAATCTGCTGTTCCATACATTTTGTCCAAGGTCAATGAACTTTTTGTATGGAACAGCAGATTTTGTGCGATTGGCCCTATAGCAAAAGTTAATCATAACGATGGGTATAAAATATATGGGATGGGTATATCTGTAAACTTGGCGGGAATGAAAAACAACAGCGTATACAGGGTTAGTTCTAATCAGTTAGCATCCTGTTAAGGGTATATTCTGTACATCAAAACAAACAACTTTTACTATGGAGCCAACATTGAAATCGCGAAAAATATATCGGCTGTTCCATACAAAAAGTTCATCGAAGGGCAAAATGTATGGGACAGCTGTTTTTATTTTTGTGATTTCAATGTTGCTCCCATAGTAAAAGTTGTTTGTTTTGATGTACAGAATATGATTAGAACTAACCCTGTATACAGCTAAAATTTAAATCAACGGTGGTGAGCAGAACCTTTAAGTTACTTATAGCTTTTACTTACATCTTTATTTAAGTAACGAAAATGTTTACTTTATTGCTTTTTTTGTACATTAGGATATATTTACTTTAACAAACTAATCTCTAATTAAATAAACTACCTAATTAAAACTAAACTAATATTTAAAAAAATATTAATCGATATAAGAGACCGTTTAAAGTCTATCTATAGGTTTACTATCTATAGATACTTTAAACGGTCTCTAATTTCGAGTAATGTGCCCAAAATGCTGGCCACGTGGCCCCTGTATTGCGAGGCTAATTAAGTATTAGCCTATTTATTTAAGTATGTATTTTCATTGAAAACTAACCTCTCTTAAAATTGGGATAAAGAATCTGTTAAAGTAGCCCACTACCAAAAGAAATACAAGTTTTTGTTTTTACAAGATAATAACAGATAATTATGGTAGATAAAACTTTTAAGTTTGTAAGTTAGGTTCACTATTTAGGAATTATGCACCCTATAGCGATTTTTGTGTACTTTTTTTACAATAGTTTGTGTATAAAGCTGTTTGTGAACTTCCAATAAAAAAAATAAAAAAATACTACACGTTAATATTAAAATAAAATAACCGACTCTACAGAAGTCACTGTTTTTGCACATCAAATAAAATTATGGAAAAATTAACTAACGCGTTCAACCTGGAATAATGCAAAGGAGTTCCCAGTAATCATTATTACCTTTTGTTTTAGTATTTACGCAAATATGCATATTTTTATTTATGGTAAGTATTTTTTGAATAATTAATATCTTATATCAACTCAAGGCTCATAATAGGCGAATTTTACATTAAAAATACCTTAAACTTACTAAACAATACTTAGGGTTACGCAGAATGGTACTATTAAGCCGAAAGGG
The DNA here is from genome assembly GCA_905404285.2 of Erannis defoliaria. Taxonomy (NCBI): domain Eukaryota; kingdom Metazoa; phylum Arthropoda; class Insecta; order Lepidoptera; family Geometridae; genus Erannis; species Erannis defoliaria. Next base: position 7,956,737 of record FR990091.1, on the reverse strand, counting down.
AACGTTTAAAAGTGAACGTAGTCATCATAACAGTGAACACTTTTTACTCCAAAGCTAAATATAACGAGAAAAAAAAACTTTACATAAGTGACATTATTGGTATGGAACATCTGATATTTTTTCGCGATTTCAGTATGGTAGAGATTAGTCAACGGGTTGTCTGTCTTACGCTCAAACCCACGCAAATCCTTGCTCTCCCGAAATCATCTATGTCTTTGGTCTGTGTTGAACAAAATGTTTGCCAGTAAGTAAAGAGCATTTATTACTGTGACTAACCTAGTTTTACAGTTGTGTCTAAACTAGTATATGAGTTTTTGGCGGGAACACGGAAAAATCATGTCGTTGCATTCTATTATTTTCTTAAACTTGTGTTTTTTCGCGAATTAATGATTAAAAATGGTTGTGTTTTATTAATTGAGTGTTGAATTACATGCACGAGTGTGGGCAAGTGATATAATGTGGTGAAACATGTCTTTTCGTGTTGTTTTCAAAACTCCGTAGAAGCTCATAGTAAAGTCGTCACAACTTTACTAGGGCATGACTTGGACTCGACTATGACTGGTTTCGTGTGACTGACTGTGGTTTAATGACATATTTGACTTGATTTTAATAAAAGATACCTGAATATTCATAAACTTGACACTGGCAGAATGCACAACGTGCGATGCCAATAACAAAATAAAAACTAGTATATAGAAATCATGTCCACAATTTCTTCACATCTGTCATATCCACATAATCCTAACTCAACAAACCCTTTCCTTCGCAACAAATTCAAAAACGGAATGATTTAAAAAAAATGTATTCTTCCAGCCAAGCTCATTTATAATAAGAGACGCTCAAGAGAAATAAAAAACAATTTTGAATTTTGTTCGAAATTCGAAAACGAACGATCTCGTGATAAATATTGAAATATGGAATGGAGATACGATACGTTTTGTTCAATTTTTGTTCTCATTTGACCGTTTGTTTTTTCTTTTTTTTTCTGGTAATGGCGTTTTGAAGAGGGGTTAATGGCTGAATCCCAGAGCGTATGCTACCGTTTTATTGACTATTAATTTTAGTGGCGTTCAGCCGGGCTGTTATGGTGTAGAATGTGAATCGGGTGTGATATACAAATTTAATGGGCGCCTTGGTTGGACCGCGGTGCAGTAATCTGTAATTGGAGCTGTGTTCCTATATCTTTGCAGTTCGATCAGTTTGATTGGTCGGAAATTATTTTGTCACAATCGTAGATAGGAAAAGTACCTACTTAGTTATACAGGGTTAGTTCTCATCCTTTTAAGAGCATATTCTCTACATCGAAACAAACAACTTTTACTATGGGCCAACATTGAAATCACGAAAAAATTATCAGCTGTTCCATACAAAAAGTTCATCGACCTTGGGCAAAATGTATGGAACATCTGTTATTTTTTCGCGATTTCAATGTTGGCCCCATAGTAAAAGTTGTTTGTTTTGATGTAGAGAATATGCCCTTAAAAGGATGCTAACTGATTAGAACTAACCCTGTCTATGAATGGTATGGTTACATTACTAAAATGTTTTTTGGAAATTAATAACTACTACAAAAAAACATCCTACTTCCTAATTTACTTACACAAAAAGGATTGTAGGTATGCGATACATTTATTAAGGGGCAATAACATTGCTTTACCTACTTAGATACTAAAACATCAGATACCTAATCAAAAAGTTTTTTTATACTTACCTAATGTTGAGGTAAGTATAAGCACAGAATAATAATTATAAGTAATTTGGTTGTTCATTTCATAGGTACTTACCTATATAGGTGTAAGTTACACTTAGGTATAAGCAGGTTTTATTCTAAAGTCATGTTATTCTCATCAACGCAGTACGCTCATCTCGTATTCAAACAAAAGAGAGCCCATTCAAAGCCTTCCAATCGTTTCTCCATCACATTAAAGTTTCTATTAATCTATAATCCTACAATCATCCTCATTATTCGACATGCGGGTACAAAAAGAACGTAAACAAAACAAAACGCAGAGCTTTTTTAGCTTTACATAATAAAGAGCAGCAACAAAACGCACAGTCATTTCACTCATCGCGCCTTTGCCGGAACGATTTGAAAAAATAAAAATTAAAAAGTTTGTAACTCGTTCCGAGGATTTCGAATTTTGAAATAAGAATTTATGTTTTGAATGTATGAGTTAAATGCTGACTCATGCCACAGTACGTAGGTATTATACAAAGCGTTCTATCTGCATTTTATTATACTAGATAGGTATAGTAGGTAAACCTTTGAGTGGTAGAACTCTATTGTAGAGTCAGCCTGGGGAAGTACCACATCTTTGCCAATTATTTAACGGCCAAGCAGTAGTGTGCAAGCATTACTGTGTTTCTGTTAATTACTGCATGGGCATGAAGAGATTTGTCATCTATCTCGGTGACGAGTGCAGTGCAGGATTTTGTTCGCAGGTTCACAATTCTGGCACTGCTACCGACCGCAATGGGCAGGCGCGTACCACCAGGCGAACTTCTTGCTCATCTCGTTACTCATTTCCATTTTAAAAAAAAGGTAAATTGTGTAATTTTCGTTAATTTTCTTATCAAGTCTGAAGATTTTTGGTAACGAAATAATGTATCTATACACAGATACATAGATTTAGTAAACAAATGGGAGATGAGGCACGCGCGGCTTGACTTGGACCGCAAAAATTATGTCCAAGGACCTAATTGCCTTCAGTCACAATCAAACAGGCGCTTGTGTACAACGTTAGGTTTAATTATCGAAGGTCTATCTAAATATAAAGAAACTCACATACATACTTACATAGATACATGAACCCTAAAAACATAACATATTTCTTTTGTTTGTGTGCTATGTTTTTGTCGCAAATAAACTATTGTCTATTATAACATTCCTTTTTTTGGCAGTCGTGTTAAACATATTTTTTGGTTTGTCGTTCCACTCCTTGTCCTTGTAGCTAGACCGTAGGCCGAATAATTATTCAAAATGTCAACATTTCGCAATATTTGCGGCACTCCAATGATTCTTTAGTTCCTTTATTATCTTATCTTAGCTTTATCAGTTGGGACTTTATTATAAACCTTACCTACCACGATAAGCTCAGAAAATAATGTAACTGTGATGACGTTAAAAATATTCCGTACATACCGCCATCTATACCTATGTTAACGCACTACTTCCAACTCAACTGTAACTGTATTCTGGCTAAAGTAGGTTCTCGTCGTAACAAAACTTGTCTAGACAAGATGGTTCGACAGCAACATCAGAGATGGCAGCACTCGGACTTCACCCTTCACAGTTCCAATAAGTCGCCACAACTTTACTAGGGCATGACTTTAGAGTCGACTGTGACTGTGACTAATTTCGTGTGACTGACTCTGATTCGATGACACTTATAAATAACTTATTGATACTATATTTATATACATGAAAATGCATAATACTTGACACGGTACTGGCTGAATGCACAACGTCCGAAACCAATAACTAAGAAAAAATAAATAAAAAAAGTGGATCGGCTGGTTTTTTAAGTCTGGTTCTAGTTAAATGCTCAATGAGTCTGGTCAAATGAACAAAGGCATGTACAGGTAAATATTGACGTATGTTAGGATAAGCCTGTGATCTGACTCGGGGAAAATAAAACTGATCAAGTGCGAGCTGTGCGAGTCGATAAGTCGCACACCGAGGGTTCAGTACCAACACAAAATATAATTATTATTAGTGTTCGTCAAAAAAACTTCACTTTACGATGTTGCTCGTAACTAGAACTAGAACTCATACTTACATAATGTTCCAAATTAATTGTAATTGTCTAGATCTTAAGTTTTGGTCAATACATTTTTATTATTATTCACGTATTTATTTCAATTCTTAATTTTTTTACAATATAAATACAAAAATTATAAAAAACTTAAAAACTAGGGTGCCGCCAGCAGCGGGGCAGGGCTCAAGCTGCCGTTTATTATTATTATTATTATAGAACTAGAACTAGTAACAGGGGCCGTACCATGATCGCTTATTCCGGGACCGAATACGCTCAGCTGCCGACGCTGCGCGACTGTGAATTTTATCGGCTGGCAATAAGGTTCGCGGTCGCGCAGTGTCGGCAGCGATTCCGTCCTATAAGCGGTTCACGGTGAGCCTCTGTTATTTTCTTGGTGCAATCCCAACTCGCTCTTGACCGGTTTGTTATTAAAAACCGGATGACGTTATGGTAAACTGTATTACGATCATTGTATAGTGATTAGAGTCATGTTTTGTAGTGGTAGGACTCTATTGCAGTCCGCCTGGAGAAAGTACTCACCTTAGCCAGTTATTCGCCCGCCAAGCAGTAGTGTGCAAGCATTACTGTTTCGGTTTGAAGGGCAATGCACCAGAAAAAAAAACTGGGCATGAAAGGATTTGACATCATATCTCAGGATGACGAGCGCAGTGCGGCGCAGGATTTAGTCAGCAAGTTCATATTTCTAGCACTGCTAGTTAGCAGGGTGGTAAGCTGCATAGCAGTTGGTATTGGTAGCTTACCACCAGATGGACGTCTCGCTCGTCTCACTCCATTACATTAAAATACATTCACAATCTGTTTGCTTGTGTTGCATTTTTATGTATTTGCGATACAGTAATAGTAAAGAGAATAAAATAGTAAACACAAACTACTATAACTATCTATATACTCTATAACTATCTATATACTCTATAACTATCTATATACTCTTTTCGCTGAGAATGTCTAATATATAGGGCGCTCTCTCTTGCATAATAGGCTAGATGACTGGCTTTTATTGTACTTTTAAAATGTGGCCCATAAATATAGCTGATTAATGAAAAATCTGATCAAAAATAAGTAACTTATAAGCATTTTAATATCATGCCAGACAGAGAGGCGAAACAGCAAATCGTGACGTCACTTCTCTGTACGCCATATAAATTCTATTGTGACAAGTAAGGCGTGACGTAATTTTTTGTTTTGTGGGAAAGGGACAGAGTTGTCCCTACCAACAACCTTAAACGCTCATATATCAGAACATTATTAACCGATTTAAATTATTTTTTCAATAAACATACTATATTTACTTAAATTATTCATCCTAGCTAAGGTTTCAACGATATAAACATCAGACATCTACCCTATTGGCCTAGTCATAGTACCAAGTGTTAATATTCATATATTTAGGCTGTTAGTTTCCCTAAATATGTAAAATAAAATAAAATAAGGTAAATAAGGTGTCCTAAGGGGATCCTAGAGATTTCGTGTCCTACCTTACTGGTTCGTATAAAAATAAAAAAGCAACTTATTTTTAAGTATACATATTTATTTATAAATTACGCGGTCACATGAGATAAATTAAATTATGTACAATTAAATAATACAGTTAAATTTATATAAAAATAATATTAAAGATTTCGTTCGGCAATGATGGCGACCATTCCGTGGAAACACCGAGGTGGCGTCGGTATATCCGCGGATAGGTGACCCTGGCAATACCGAAACAAAACCATTCGCAACATTGATTAACTCAAGCTTATTTTTTTAAGAAGCTGCATATCTGTTAGGACGATAAATAAACAAAAAAATAACAACGGATATAATTCGTCAATAAATTAAAAAAAAATCTGACTAGAGAGTGAATCGACGTCCAGACTTCTCATAGGCATTCGACAGGGTGTAACACTTATCCTAAATAATAAATAATTATTTTTTAAATAAAAAAACGTTTTCATCATCATTTTACACGCATTACGATTCCGAATTGTATAAAAAGTCGTTTTTTAAGTCCAGTTTTCAAAGAGATACATAGAGGGGTTCCACAGGGAGGCGTATTGGGTCCCTTTGTGTTTAGTCTTGTTTAATCGACGACGTTGAGATAGAAGGCCGCTAGAGAGTCTCCCTTAGAGCCGACCGCTCTGGCTTGGTACTGGCCGGCGTCGTCGGCCATAGATTTCACTATCTCTAGCCTGTACGTGGATGTGCCTTCCATTGTGAACCTATATCTAGATGATGTCTCGTCGATCGGCTTGCCGTCCTTCAGCCATTGCAGTTGGAGTGGTGGCTGTGGACGAACAATAGTAGATATTAGATAAACTCTTACACACACTAAAATCAATGATACTACTAATGATATGATATATTACAGTACTAATAAACAAGTCTAGTGCTAAAAAGAATCGTGAAGGGAAGCGTCCCTATATATACTAAGAACTATGTGATTTTGGTTGAAACAATGTTAATTCGTGTTTAACTTGATTCATTTCGCTTGAGGGGACAGGAAATGACAATTGAAATGAATTGTGTAATTAATACATTTTCCAATTTTATTGCCATAAACTGGCAACTGGAGTGACGTAAGCATGTGTCACTCCCGGAGTAGCTGACTTTGTTTTACTGGATCATGGGTACGATCAGTCAAAGTATTACAGCCTGTAACGGCGGACGATGTCGATACCTTATCCAGCTGCGCGGTGAAGACGGCGGGCTCGGCGGCGGCGAGCGTGGCGGAGGCCGGGAACCCGCTGTACAGCGGCGCGGCGGGCGCCTCGCCCGGGACCCGCACCACCAGCGAGCACGACGAGAACGACTCGCCGGCGTCGTTGAACGCCTCGCACGTGTACACTCCTGCAACCCAACGGATGGTTCAACCCACAGAAAAGCGAAAGCTCTACTTCTTAGGTTAGAACGGCTGTCAAAACAATGTTCTAAAGCAATTGTATGGAAAACCGCTGTCGCCAGTTTTACACTTATTTGTATAGAAACTACGACGAAAAAATGCCAATAGTTGCGCTCGAAATGCTATTTTGCAACAAATTAAAATTGATTTAATTACGATGCAATGTGGTTTGGTTTCCTACGCGTCTATTTAAATTGTCTTTTTGAGTATTCTAAGTCAAAAAACATGTATATTGGCAGAATTGCCATTAAGCGCAATTGCGCCTAATGCCGGCTAGCGCGGCCCGTCACATTTCCGTTCTATTTATTTCTCTCTTCAGTGGTTCAACCTGATCCTGTTGCTACCAGACAAATTACTACAGAAGAGATTTAACTAATATCTCAGGGTGACGAACGCAGTGCGGTGTGGCGCAGAATTGTGTTCGCAAGTTCACTATTCTGGCACTGCTAATGTTAGTGGCAGGCGTGACGCTTACCACCAGGCGAACGTCTTGCACATCTCGTCACTTGAAAGTATTAAAAAAAAAGCCTTACATTGAGAACAGCAGAGGTTACTAAAAATTTCGCCATGTTTTTCGGTTTGGGTAAGTGTTTTCAGGTTATAGCTTTGAATATAGGTACAGTTTGTATATTTCATTTAAGGTCTAATTTATACACTTAGTTGCTAATAAATTAATATTACACTACTTCCGACCCACCTGTTCAGGGGTCTATTGACCCCCCTATTTATATATCTTGCCCCTAAAATATAATGTTTTTTCTAACATGCACCCCTTGCAGGGTCTACCCCTGGGGATCGATAGAGATCACTTTTGACAAATAGAGAAAGTTTTTCGTTAAAAAGATCGACTTCGTAAACGAACGATTGTAAAGATAGGTTGTTTAGCTTAAAAAAAATACTATCCCGTTATATTGGATGGTAGAAGTGTGCTTACCGGCATCCTCTGGGAATATCTCAGCGATGTTCAGCTTGTGAATGTTCGCCTCGCTGGAGTACTGGAAGTCCTTGCTCGGCTTTATTTCCTTGTTGTTGTGCAGCCACACGACGTCAAATCGCTCAGCTCCCACGATCCTGGACAATCATTTCGTTTTTAAAAGCTCTTTTATTAAGATGAAAAATATAATAGCAAATCGCCTCGAACTGAGACTCGGTTCAGGTTTTACGAAACATTACTGTATTACGGTAGTTACATAAAAATGTATTCGTTTAGGCTCATATTCGAACTTAAAATTTTTACAGGCTAACTTCCAAAATTTAATGAAGATCTGATCAACGATTGAGAACAACGGGTATCTTCGCTTCGCTCGTTCAAATATTGTACACTTAATTTATACTTATAAAAAATACTAACTAGTAAGTTGTAAGTTCGTATAGGCTGAGTGGCCAGCCCTAGTGTCAGAGTTAATGTGTCGCCCGAAGGCCTCTGACATGCCTGACGGTTGTTGTTATAGAAACTAGAACAAAAACCGGGGTCAACAATTTAACGTGTCATCCGACCCACGGTAGCGCTCAGAAATAAATGCCGCTCACGGTCACCCATCCGAAGACTGACCGGACCGTCCGTTGCTTAACATCGGTGATCGTTTAGAATCACGTAGACAAGCTACGCCACGAGCGCTACGTTTTATTTTACTAACTACCGTCCTAGATATCCCGATTCCACCGTGCTATTAAGCTAGTAGTTTGCAGCGAACGAGACCTCGATCCTAACCTTTTAAGCCCCTTGGCTCATGGTGATAATTGTTGTATTTACTCGAACTTGTTTACAATTATTTTTAAACCTATAGTATTATATTATTTGCGATAAAGGTCAGAGCAACGGTTCGCAAGTTATCTTCGAACAAATTTACATACAAACACCGACTCGTCCCGACTCGGACACCTTCGCTTCATCATCATCATCATCAGCCAGAACCTGCCATTTGCATCAACCGGTTGCCCGCGACTTTTACAATGTCGTCGGTCCATCTATATATATATATAGTGGGAGGCCTTCCTACGCTGCGTCTTCCGGTTCGCGGTCGCCACTCAAGAACCTTCCTTCCCCATCGGTTGTCAGTTCTTCGAGCGATGTGTCCTGCCCACAGCCACTTCAACTTGCAAACCTTGCGAGCTATGTCGGTAACTTTGGTTCTTTGGCCCCCAGCCAAAGAACCAAAGAGCCATGCTTAAGGTATCTCCAGATAACCCCCACGTTACCAATAAGGCACCAGACCTGAGTACGTACCTGCACGAGAGCGTCACTGCGTCTCCGTCGTTGACGAGCTGCGAGTGCGCGTGGTCCACTATTCTCGGAGGCTTGTCGCCGGTCTTCGCCTTCTCTAGTGCTGCGCTGCTTTCCATCGCTGGAAACAATCATGTTTTTTAAATCATACATTAACAGACCTACATCAGACTTAGAGACTCCCCCTTAACCTCCCTATTAAGGGGAGGCCTTCGTCTAGCAGAGCACGTCTGCTGTTGTCGATGACTTGTCTTGAAACATCGTAGGTCGTGTACTTACGTTTAACGGTGACCTTGCACTTGGTCTCGACCTCGCCCTGGCTGTTGATGGCCTTCAGCGAGTACTCCGCCTCGTCTTCTGGGAACACCTCCTGGATGGCCAGGGAGGCCACGCCGTTCTTGTACTTCAGGTCCACTACCTGGAATCACATTACACATTACAGATTAATCTTCAACGTAATTATTGGCCCATTTCCATCTACAAGAGATGATTTAAGTAGCGTCCAAAAGTTCATCTGGTGGACCTGGGTAGGGTATGTCTAAAATCAACCATCTGCCAAGCGTGGGGATTATGGCAACCCCCGTGGCCGTCTGCTGGCTGATGATGAAACAAGGGATAAAAGGCGAAAACTAATACTCCATTCTATGAGATAACTCTAAGGGTTAGGTTAGGTATGGGCAATGGCCAAGGCATGTTAACGCTCTTGGATTTTTTCCAAGGGCCTTGCCTAATGGCTTGGAATAATCCCATTCCTTTATGGGATTACTTTAGGTAGACGTAGTGTAGGACACCCTGCAGCTGGGTGGAGTGACGACCTGCGTAAAGTGGCGGGCAAAAACTGGATGAAAAGAGCTACCGACTCAGCTCAGTGGCGTACATCGGGGAGGCCTATGTCCAGCAGTGGACAATTAAGGGCTGATGATGATGATAGGATTACTTTGCTTGTTGGGGTTACCTCAGAGGAGTGTAGCGGCTTGCCGTTCTTGAACCACTCGACGCGGGGGTCGGGGTCACCGCGCACTGCACAGGACAGCAGCAGCGGCGCGCCGTCCTTGGCCGCGAGCACGTCGGGCAGGGCGCGCGCGAACGACGGCTTGCACATCGTCGCGTCCGATGCTGGTACTGCGGAAGACAACAGATCATTAGTGTGGTTAAAAGGTCAGTTTAAAGTTTCGATTCCCACCAAAAAAATTATGTGACACACGCGAATACTTGTTCTGTGTCTTCTATCGGCTATCAGATGCCTATAGTACAACATTTGCTCAGTTTAGGGCAAGATGGCACTGTGTGAAACTTCCACCAATATTAAATTATTAATTATTAACTATTTGCGCGCCGCAGTTTCATCTGCGCGATGTTGATGACCTGGACCTGGACCTGGACCTGATTGGACCTGGGTACATACCCATAGTTTAAGGACATCCTTAAACTGCAACCAGACCCACCGGAGTACGGGCAGCAGCATCCTTTTGGTTAACGGTGGTGACCGTTCTGCGATCCCCAAGCCGCCTGCCAAGCGTGGGGATTATGGCAACACCCCTCTATTGGGAGGCCTTCATCCAGCAGCGGACGTCTTATGGCTGACGACGACTATGTTGAATGTTGATGACGCTAAAAATAAGCCTGTATGATATTCCGGGAAATAAGCTATCTCCGAGTTTCATCCAAATCTTTTCAGCTGTTTTGATGAGAAGAGGAAACAAACATACATACAGACAAACTTAAAAACATTAGTGTAATTATAATAAGAAGTATGTTTACTCACAAACTAGTTCCTTGGTAGTGCTTCTGGAGCGAGACGACGCGTCCGAGTCCAGCCTGGCGCCGTATTTCTTCCTGCTCGCTTCCATGGAGGTTTGAGGGGAGTACTTCGGTCGGGGACCCTTGGCCGGCGGGTCGATTGTCACCTGTTGACCAGAGTCAAAGATGAATTTGTGACAAGTTGATGTTGATGCAATGTTAGTGATATGCACGTAGGCTTGAGGCGCTTTGTCGCGTCTACAATATTATTTGACTAGCTGATACGTACGCACGTATATTTGACTAGCTGACACGTACGCACGTATATTTGACTAGCTGACACGTACGCACGTATATTTGACTAGCTGACACGTACGCACGTAATAAAACGTATTAAAAAAAACCGTAAAGGATACGCACGGCGCTATACAACTAGGCGTGCGGTAAAATAGGTTTGCCGCACGTCTAGCTATTTTACCGCACGCCTACTTGTATGGTGCGTAATGTTTAACTTTCGAACGATGTATACATTTTTAGTAAGTGCATTTTTCGAGCAAATGTATTGTATATATATGTACAGATAATTATATTATATTGAACGTGTGTTTTTAAACATACATAATAATTACATCATGTCAACATCATCAGACGTTCGTCATTACAAATATTTTAAAATCATTTTCGTTTTGCCATCTTTTAATTTGACAAAGGATATAATATAAAAAATTACGATTGTATTGTGTTAATTTAATATGATAAAACGCCGGCAGAAACGCTGAGTTATCAGCAAAAGGGAGGTGATATTTAGAACGTTGGCAGGTTCTTAATATTCTTCTAGAGGTATAGTGGTCTCGAGGTTATTGGTATGGGGATCTAATTTTAAAGGCAAATAAAACGGCCCATTAGCTGGCAACACTGGGACGCTTTGAAAGCATTCGGGTGATCGGATGCTTATTTAAATATAAACGTCAATATGTTTGGCTGACCTTGGTCTTGGTGATAATGGGCGGAGGCGCGGGCTTGAGCGGCTTCTCGATGTACCGCCTGTCGCCGGACAGGAGGAAGTTGTGGACCATCTGCTGCTGCTCTGGTGACGTCACCTCGCCTGCGACACCGTACGTAATATCGTTAACGTCATATTTTCTAATATTGGACATAGATCTACGACGCTGTAGCCGAAAATAGAGTGTCGATCCGAAAAACTATCCTAACTTTTAAATACTGCGTGTCAGTTTAAAAAAAACTATTTCATCGTTAAAATAGAGCGTGTTGGTTACAAAAAAACTATTCCATCGTTAAAATATAGCGGTCAAAAATCTATTCATACTGTCTTTTAAAATGGCTTGATTGTCTCAGTTGAGAGCCAGTTCCCATTCCAGTCTAAGCGTGTATACCATCTTCAACCACAACGTCATTTACCATCAGGTGACTTGTAGTCCTTGTTTCATCAATCGGATCATCATCGGATTTTTTCATTGGAAGATATAAACGAATTATTAGATATAACGAATATGTTGGAGCTAAACCGTAAAGTACGAATTTTCGGAATGTCTACGAAAAACATTCCGCTGTCCTGTGAATTCCAATGTTCCGCTTTAATCCTTTCAGGTGAAAAATGTAGAACGAAAAAGGCAAAGATAAAGAGTTAAAAAAACAAACACAATATTTTTTCAAGATCGGTCTTCGTTTGACGAGGAAATCTGTGAACATATATAAAAAAATACATACAAGCGAACATAGAACCTCTTCCTTTATCGAAGTCGGTTAAAAAAGGTACGTGAAAAGTTTGGTTACCTTCAACAATAACGACACAGGAGGTCTCGTCCGTCCCGTGGCAGTTGGTGGCGATGCACGTGTACTTCCCGCTGTCGCCGGGCTGGCAGTCCACGATCTCCATCGTGACCACGCCGTCCGAGTTCGTCATCGCGTAGTCGTACTTGGACAGCTCGCGCTTGTCCTTGTACCTGCGGGGATAAGGTTCAAAATCATACTTAGACATCTAACTATACACGGCCTACCAAATACCCAAAGATGTCATGATCGTTCGTGGATTTGGTTATGTCCTAAAACGGCATCCAGCACCACTGGAGGACGGGCAGCAGCGTCCTCTCGGTTAACGGTGGTGAGCATTCGCGATCCCCAAGCCGCCTGCCAAGCGTGGGGTTTATGGCAAATCCCCTCTATTAAGGGGGATGCCTTCGTCCAACAGTTGACGTTTTCTGGCTGATGTGTGAACCTAAGATGTTAGATGTCTAATCTCTTCATACCCAGTAATTTTTCTGGTACATTGCCTTTCAAACCGAAACACAGTAATGCTTGCACACGACTGCTTGGCGCTTGAATAACTGACAAAGGCGTGGTACTCTTCCAGGCACCATAGCTGGCCCGACTTCTTTTCCCTTGTTATGCCCTGAACCGTTGAAACATTGTCGCCCTTTAGACGTCAAATCCCTTCATAAACCCATCCTCACCATTTGACTGTGGGAGCAGGTTTCCCGCTGAGACAGCAGAGCAGCTTGCAGGTGTCGCGAGCCTGCATCACTCGCGGCCGCAGCTGGAAGGTGAACACGGGCGCCGTCTCGGAAGACTCCTGCCAGAAGGTGTAGGGCAGCGCCTCGCGCCGGCGCGGGGCCTCGGCCAGGTGCGTGCGTTGGACCTTCGGTACAGCTGTCGGAGAAACAGACAATGTTAGAACAGGATTCATTTATTTGATCAGCCCGCCTAGCACGCGAGCCATGATAAAAGTTTATCCACTCTTTTTTCCCCGCGAAAACAAGACAGACGTATCCATATTCTAGCTTTATCACGCCCCCGCCCAGGGAAATACCAATTAGTCCTCGGCTCATGCTAAGAAGGCAGGGGTCTAAAATGGCCGCATTAAGCAATTCCTCTAAAAGCAGTTCATCTTAAAAAAATCTTAGAGGAATGAATTGTAAAAAGTTGCTCTCGAGTAACTTCTAACGAATCTGCTAGTTGACTTTATGCAATTCATCTTTCATCGACCATTTTACGACTTTCTATAGGAAACTGTCAAACGAATGAATTCCGTAATAGAACCATTTGCAAAATCATAGTATGAATTGGCGCTTAAGTGACCGTTTTACGATTTGCGAAATGAATCATCATAGGATCATATGCAGAATTGCTAAACGCGACCATTTTAGCCCCCAAGGGATCGCGGAAGTACTTCATGACGCAAACTTTTTTTGGTTAGTTGGCAACGTCTTCCGTTCTCCGGCTCCAGCTTCCTGCTGTCAATTTACTGCAGTTATAAGACGAAACAGATGACTAGACTAGGTCAATCAAATTATCAGTCAAATCTCTCCGACAATTATTGAAAAAACAAAGCTCTGTGAAGGATAGCACAGAGAAACCTTGTATACCAGGTAGTAAAATTCGAGTCTCCCCTCAAAGTAGCATCATCAGGTAAGCATCACGCCTGCCACTAACAGTAGCAGTGCCAGAATTGTGAACTTGCGAACACAATGCTGCGCCGCACTGCACTGCGCTCGTCACCCTGAGATATTAGATGTCAAATCTCTTCATACCCAGTAATTTCTCTGGTAACATTACCATAGCCGAACTACCATCAATATTGGAGATAACATTTTAGAAAAACCACTGCAACCTTACCTTTACCGTGCTAATATAGCTCCTAATAACATTAATCCTAAGATTGAAATCACAAGTCCGATAAATATTCACTGCACTCGCTCATCAGAGATAAGACTGGTATACCGACAACGCGGAAGGGACAACTGATCTTTCAATACATCGCAATACATATAACTCACCTACGTTTTAGCTACGCTCTAGGAATAGAACTGAATACATTCGTAACCTAATTCTTAATTAATGATCCGACTGAGATGTACTAAGTGTTTAATGGTTCAATTAGATAGGTTGATTGGATTTATCCATTTGTTTGGACGCTATGCTGTTTAAAGTTTATGGATAGAGCGGTCATTTCGATGCTATGTGAAGACGCAATCTCGACTCGATTTAGTAAAAAGGATTAGATTTGGTCTAATTGCGTAGTTGCATTTTTAACTAAGACATCCGACATTGTGAAAGCAAATGGCAGGTTGTCGTATAATGGGCGGTCAAAGGGGTGGTCATTGTTCAGCTGTGGACGTCTCCGGGTTGATGATGGTTTTCAACTAAGAGTGGTATAGTAGTATTAAGTATAGTATACTGTGACTGTGCTATCCAGCACCTAGCACGCGCCGAGGACTAATTGGTTTTTGCACGCGCGGGAACGTGATAAAGCTAAAATCGACATAGGGCCGGGCGCATACAACGAGAAAAACCGCAAGAAAAACCGTCCGGTTTCGCCCGAAGGCGCTCCGTGCATACATTTTGTACTAGGTCCTGCACACTGTAAGAAATTTCTCGAGGCGCCCGTCTCGCTCGCACCAGTTAATTGTGCGCAGTGTGTTACGGTCGTCCGGCGCCTGTCGGGTGCCGTGCCGAATCAATGTGCGACCACTCTTAAACGTCAGTCTCGTTTTTGTATATTTGTTCTGCCCCTGTTACTCTTAACCCAATCGAATCCTATTTCATTCGAAAACTACTCTCCATCTCCGTCTTCCGCATTTAGTATGACGAAGACAGATAGTGTAGTGCAAGTGAGACCGTTCCGATTGGGTTTGCAGTACGATAACTCAACAGGTCATCTGATATATTTGAATAGGTCCTAAATGTATATCCAATCAAGTAACAAGACGAGCAAGACGTTCGCCTGGTGGTAAGCGTCACGCCTGCCACTAGCAGTAGCAGTGCCAGTATTGTGAACTTGCGAACACAATCCTGCGCCGCACTGCACTGCGCTCGTCACCCTGAGATATTAGATGTTAAATCTCGTCATACCCAGTAATTTCTGAAATTATCCATCTTTACTTATTTTGGAAAGTTGTGTTTGACCAAATCCTGCTGTTTGATTTTATGCAACAATCGATACGGTCTAGAATAGACGACACATTTATAGTTTTCGGGGAATAGAGACGCGGTACAGACAGTTTCACATCCCCGCAGTGCATATGAATTAAAGCTAAAGTAAATTAAAGTTCAGCTTTAATGTGTTAGTGTTTATACTACAGCAAAGACTTTCTTTCCTCAAGATGATTACGGCGTCGCACTTTGTGCATTTCCTAGTATCAAGTGTTTTATTATTTCACATAGGCTTCTTGTGTAAATATTGGAAACATTTAAGCTATTACGGTAGGCTTAATACACAAGGTGTGATAAAAAATTAAACTTACGTTGTACGTTCAGAAAGACGACCTCCTCTCTGAACCCGTAGTGGTTTTCTGCCCTGATGATGTACTCTCCTCTGTCTTCTAACTTGACTCGGTTGATGATGAAGTAGTAATCATCAGCCGCGTACCTGCGAGGTTAAAACAAAATTTTAAAAAAAGTCATTCAAATTAAAACAAAAAAAAACAATCGAAATGGATGTCGGTTTTTTAAGTACTTTTTTTTACATATTTTGTTATTCATGACGAGTGATGAGACGAGCGAGACGTTCGCCTGGTGGTTAGCGTCACGCCTGCCTCTAAAAGTAGCAGTGCTAGAATTGTGAACTTGCAAAAACATCCTGCGCCCCACTGTACTACGTTCGTCACCCTGAGATATTAGATATTAAATCTCATCATACCCAGTAATTTCTCTGGTAACATATTGCCCTTTAAACTAAAACACAATAATGCCTGCACACTACTGCTTGGCGGCTGAATAACTGGCAAAGGTGTGGTACTTCCCCGGACGGACTCTGCAGTAGAGTCCTACCACTACAAAAATGCTCACTATCATCTTTTATCTGAGCAAACGAGTACGCTCAAAACCAGCCCTGCGTGACCTTCCGGGAGCACCCAGTACAGCGCTGAGCGTACCCCTATTGCCAAATAACGACTGTTGTGTTTTTTTAAAATATTTCCTGGCTATGGATACTATTCCTTCAGCCGAATACATATTTCTTCATCGATCCTTTTGCTCCAGTTAAATGAGTCAAAGTCACAGTCCAAGTCACACACAGTAAGTCACAGTCAAGTCCAATCATACCCTAGCAAAGTCATGGCAACTACTACATGGCATGCATACAAGCTTCTTCGGAGTTTAGGAAACAACACGAAAAGACACGTTTCACTACATTACATCACTCATGCTCGTAAATCAGCACTTAATGAATAAAAAGCCACCATTTTTATGCATTAACACTCGAAAAAACACAAGTTTTGGAAAATAATACAATGCAGCGACATGATTTTCTCGCGTTCCCGCCAAAACCCACGACTGTTGTGTTTTGTTTTAGTGTTGCTACTCGTGTTTTTGGCAATAAATATATTAATAATAAAGTGAACTGACCGCTTCATGAACTTGACGGACTGCCTGAGCTCGTGGTTGTTGTGCGACCAGGTGACGGTGGGAGCTGCGCACGCGATGATGCGGCAGTACAGCTTCACGGACTGGCCCTCGTAGCAGAACGCGGACTGCGGCTTGATCACGAACCGGGGCGCCGCTTGCCGACGGTCTGAGGGAACACATACAAACACCATTGAAATTATCAAAGCAATGGATTTCGGGTTAGCGCTGAAAAATTCAAACCAAAAAGGACTTAACTAAGAGGACGCTGCTGCCCGTCCTCCGGTGGTTCTGGATGCAGTTTTAGGACACACCCAGGTCCATTTCGCCTGTGTGTCAGTAAGTACGCGTACTTTAAAACCGCCTCGCAAATCGTCGGCGATCCAACCGGTTTGAAATCTTGCTCGTAGCTCGTCTCGGCTCGTACGTCAACAGCTTCTTCTGTCGCTGTGAGCAAGCTTCACGTGTGTCACCGAGAACGAACCGAGTAAGTTCGCGATCTTAAAAATCGCGTTCTTTCATGTTTGTACGTCTTTCACCCCTTTAAGAGTCAATAAAAAAAAGGAAGCAAGATATTACTGACACACTTAGACACTTTTTACTGGACAAAAAGCCTATACTATACGTTGGATATTCATTTGCCACCTTTAGAACCCAACCAAACCCAATATTCAGAAATCAAACGGAAAAGTTCGAAGTTTCGATTCGAAACTACTCTCTCGTCGATATCATACTAGATGCCTTGTCTGATTTGGAACAAGTGGCACTGTGTGGAATAACCACAAAAATTTAGACTAATGACAACAATAATGTTTTTTTTTAATTCCGTGCATTTTACTCTGCTAGACAATAGACAATAGTTTATTTATGACAAAAAGTATAAACAAAAAACAATCACATTGAACACGGATATTAAAACATAAAAATAATAATAAAACTACAAATCTAAAAATACAAAAATCAATCTACCATTTTTTTTTAATCTGTCAGACATAGTCAGATTTTCTGGCCTGTAAATTTTGTTAAAAAAAAATTTTTTCTTTATTTCTGGTTTCATGTGTTATCTTTTTCACACATAAAGTATTGTCTATTGTTAACATTCGTTCATTTCGGCGAGTACTCACCGAACTGTCCATCGTATATCTTCCATTTCTCGATGAGCAGTTTGCGTAGAGAGCTGTACTCGCTGAGTCTGCCAATCGGCAGCCTGAACGATGACCAGTTCTGAAATAAAAACATCGTTTTATTTCCAACTCACAGCTAAGACTTGCTAAAGATAGTAAGACAAAAAAGGTGCCGATTTAGCGATATGCCGTTACATATAGAGTAGACATTACCAACACCTCGAGATCTTCGCCACAAGACGTTGAATAAATATTTGATGCATTTTCAACACTGAAGAGAGGAGCGAATAGAACGGAAATGTGACGGGCCGCGCTAGCCGGCATTAGGTGCAAATGAGCTTAATAACAATTGTACCAATATACAACTGAGAATACTCAAAAAGACAATTTAAATAGACGCGTAGGAAACCAAACCACATTGCATCGTAATTAGATATCAATTTTAATCTGTTGCAAAATAGCATTTCGAGCGTTTTACTTCAAATGCGCGACCAATGATTGGCATTTTTTCGTCGTAGTTTCTATACAAATAAGTGTGAAACTGGCGACAGCGGTTTTCCATACAATTGCTTTGCAACATTGTTTTGACAGCCGTTCTACCCAAGAAGTAGGGCTGTCGCTTTTCTATGATTTTCAAGGACCCTAGAAAAATGGGACTCTATGTGGCGTAACGGGATACGTACCTCGTATTTTAGTCGGAGCCTGTTCCTCATCTCCTCCAACTTCTTGGCGCTGATGGCGGTAGTGCGCGACGCGGCGCCGTCGCCGTGCAGCCACGGGTGCATGAGGCACTCGTGCGCAGTCATACGTTTTCTATCACAAGAGAAGATTTAAGTTAGTGGAGAATGGAAAGAGAATGATGAAACGACTTGAGTGAGCGCAGGTAAGTTGGCATGATTTTATTCAGAATTTTGATGCGACAAAAATGAAATTATTCGTCCAGAGGGGCTAGACAATAATCACTTTCTGTTAGCGTTAACGCCTGCGGAAAGATAAAATTGTATGAAAATGAAATGTCACGTGACTGCTAATGTAATTTTCATACAATTTTATCTTTCCGCGGGCGTTAACGCTAACAGAAAGTGGTTCTTGTCTAGACCCCCAGGTACATCTATCCCTACCAAGTTACCCTACTGGCCCCCTAGCACGCGCCGATGACTAATTGGTCTTTCCCCGCGCGGGAACGTGATAAAGTTAGAAAATAGATAAGTCTGTCTCGTTTTCGCGTATCCGAATCCACTTATCCCTACTAACAAAAAATTTAGAAAATGAATAAAACACCACCATTAGACCATTGCCCAGCAATGGGACAACACAAAACAGGCTAACCTGTTTTGTTGTAATGGACCTAAACACGTTGTATATAAAGGCTAAATTCGCGTGAACTTACTCCTTATTCTTAACAAGCAGTCTTCTAATGAAGTCCTTGGCGTCAATCGAGACGTGCGTGAAGGCTTCCTCGTCGAACTCCCAGTCGCAAGCCTTCACGTTCTTCAGGGTTTCTATGTCGTTGTTGCCAGCGAACGGTGACAGGCCGGAGAGGCTGTGGGAGACATGAGAGTTAGAAAAGAAGAGAAAAGAAGACAAAACGTACGAAACCAAAAGTTATGAGAGTAGAAAACACGTGTAAGACAAAATTATTGATTGATTAGAGTCACGTTAAAAATATGTTTTATGGCATCAAAGAATGAGAGAGGGTTAAATCTGCCTGATTATGTTTACATCGTCATATCCAATGATCGCAGATTTCTTTATCCCATAACTTTTAATGCCTATCTTTAAATATCTATTTGATGCCATATGCCTTTATTATATGCCTTGTCTAGTTCGATTTGTAATGCTCTTTAACCAAAAATAGCTGTTTTCAGCCCTAAAACCGCAGCTGAAATGGGTATGGACGACACACGTTAATCGGATACAAAACGACCGCTGATAATCGATATATTATAATACAAACGTCTCTGCGTCGATTTTAACAGAAGTGGCGTACAAGCTAAATTCTCACGACAAACATTGGGCTACCAAAGTCGAAAACACACTCTGGAAGCAGTGAAGGGAGGCCTTTGTACAGCATGATATCAATACTGAAAAACGAATGTTTACTCACAGTACCTACATAAGAAAAAATAATGTGTACTCACAGTACATAAGAAAAACCCAACACCCACACTATTAAGGGGGAGGCCTTCGTCCAGCAGTGGACGTTTTATGGCTGACGACGAAGAAAAACCCTAGGACCCTAAGATACAGGCTTTTTAGGGCCCCAAGATACAGGCTGTGCCGAATTTGGAGCCCTATGCTAACTCTTAATAGTATGCAAGCTTACAGCCAATAAATAATTTTGTATTTGAATTTGAACTAATGTGTACTCACAGTACGTAAGACAGCACACCAACGGCCCACATGTCTGTGTAGAAGCCGACAGGCTCGCGGTCGACTATCTCCGGCGCCGCGAACTCGGCCGTGCCGGTCGATATCTTGACCACTTCGTTCGGGTCCAGTTTAGTAGCTAACCCGAAGTCGATGATCTGAAAATATAAGGAAATTTGATCTGAAAACATTACGGGATCAGAAAATGAAGGGAAAATTTTGAATCAAGTCAGAAATGCTTTTATGCTTGTCATTGACAAGTTGCCAATAGACAATTATTTACTTGAAGCAGAATAATACGCTTTAAAAAAAAAGATAAATAGTACCGACTTAAAATTCGAATGCCTGGATGACATCTTCATATTTTCTAGTAATTTTGATTTAAAAACCAAACTACAAAACCGATTCCGATAAAATGTATATGGTACCACTGAAGTACTACTTACCCAGCATTTTTTTTTAAATCAAAATCAGTTCATAGTTGGCGGAGTAATCGCGTAACATACATACAAAAATACACACAGTCGAATTGAGAACCTCATTTTTTGAAGTCTGTTGCAGATACAAAGATATGTCAAGTCTGAATTAAATGGACAAATAATTGTATGCAAACGTTGTGTCAGACTTTGAACTGATCTTACGTAATTTTTTTATGCAACTGTGTGACGAAACGAGATTGACGCTCGCCTCTTGGTAATCGTCATGCTCGCACATAACGTCCAGTGCCATTAAAAATCAAGCAATGATTTTCTCGTAATGCGTCTTTTCGGACCTGGGTACGTCCTAAAACTGCATAACCAACGGAAGACCGGTGGTGAGAATTCAGCGATCCCCAAGCCGCCTGCGCAAGCGTGGGGATTATGGCAACCCTTGCCTATTAAGGGGGAGGCCTTCGTCCAGCAGTGGACGTCTTCTGGCTAATGACGTGACTTTAGATCTAGTAATTTTTGACATTGTCTCACCTTGACATCAGTGCCGGTCCTTGTCTGGCACATGACGTTCTCCGGCTTGAGGTCGAGATGGATGATGTTCTGCTCGTGCATGTGTCTCACTCCCTCGCAGATCTGCCGCATGTAGTGAGCTGCCTCGGCCTCGCTCATGTTGTAGCCCGGCTCGGTGATACGCTCGAATAGCTCGCCTCCGGATAAGCTGGAAATAAATATTTTTAAATGGAAAGATTTCAATTTTCTCTATTTTTAGGTTTCCGTATTTTAAAAGGAAAATAAGAACCCTAATAGGATCACTTCGTTGTTCGTCTGTCTGATTTCTGGGAATACTCAAAAAGATAATTCAAATAGGAAACCAAACCACATTGCATTTATTTCAACTTGATGTTACAAAATGCATTTTACTTCAAATGCGCGACCAATGAATGGCATTACGTTTTATGTAGTGACAATACGATTATGTGTGAAACTGGCGACGGCGGTTTTCCGTACAATAGGCTAGATGACAAGTTTTTTTTTATTGTCCTATTCAAATTTGGCCCATAAATATAGCTGATTAATGAAAAGAAAATTAAAATCTGATCAAAAATAAGCAACTTATAAGCATTTTAATATCATGCTAGACAGAGAGGCGAAACAGCAAATCGTGACGTCACTTGTCAGGACGCCATATAAATTCTATTCTGACAAGTAAGGCGTGACGTCATTTTTTGTTTTGTGGGAAAGGGACAGAGTTGTCTTTAACAAAAACTTTAATCGCTCATATATCAGAACATTATTAACCGATTTAAATAATGTTTTCAATTACCATACTATATTCACTTAAATTCTTCATCAAAGCTATTGGTTTCAACGATTTAAACATCAGTCATCTAGCCTATTGCTTTACAAGATTGTTTTGACAGCCGTTCTAAACTAAGATGTAGGGCTTTCTCTTTTCTTGACGTTTGTGCGCCAACCTGCTTGATAACATCGACATTAGCGACCAAATACAAGTAAAATACTTACAACTCAAAGATAAGAACCATCTCGTCGTCATCTTCGAACGCATCATGCAAGTTGATCAGTTTCCTATGATGCAGCTGGTTCATGATGTCAATCTCCTTCTTGATGAGTTCCTTCTCCATTGCTCCGGTGACTGGGATGAACTTGGCAGCAAAGATGTTGCCGGTAGCTCGCTCGCGGCAGCGGTGGACTACGCCGAACGCGCCTGTGCCTACAACATTTAGTAAGCATTCCTTTTGGTATCGTTTCAAGGCTTGTTAGTAGGATCCATAATTGGTATTGGTATTGGTTGGTGGTTATTGGTATTTGGTATTATTTGTATTTTGTATTTGTATTTGATTGGAAATAAGAGTCTACATTACAGTGTAGACCTTGTCCTCGACTATGGCATAGCCAAAAGGATAGGTTATGTTTTAGCAGACTATGCATGAATGTTTGTGTGTCCTACCATAAAGCGCTTAAACTACTGATCCGATTTTAATTAATGAATCACAGAACCAATCACACTACGGATTTTTAACCTAAATTCCGATACAATATTTTTTTAAATAAGTTGTTTGCTTTAAGCTTTTCTGATTTTGGTTGATTCGTAGCTGTTGCGTTATAACCCTCGCAGTAACTGATGACAACGTCGTCAGTGTTAATACACGACTGCCCAAAAAAAGGAGTGTAATGTTTTCAGGGTTCATGTAAACAATGTGTAACAAAAAGGTGTGAAGGGTATGTAAGTATGTGTGTACACATCATTATGAACAACTTTTACTATGGGGCTAACCCTGCAAAACGAGAAAATATTATAGCTGTTCGATACATTTTGTCTGAGGACAATGAACTTTTTGTATGTCAACTCCGAGTCACGCTGGATATAAGTTATTTTTGAAAAATAACCTCTTTTTGGCAGGGCAGTCGTGTTTTATTAAATATCGCTTGTTAATTCTTTTTTATTTGATTTTAAGAGTTTATAGGACAATTTGGCCTAGTAGATAAGTGTGAAACTGAAAACGGCAACGCATGTGTTGAAAATTATCTTATTTATTAAAAAAATAACTTCAAGATATCTTTCTTTTAATTTAAAGTGGGGATTGGCTGTTTATGGGTTACTAATTAATATTGATTTAAATGACACCAGGCTAGGGTTTCGTTTTTTTTAAATTAAATATATTATCTAGAAAAATTAAAATTCTGTCTGTCAATTACGATCTACTTGCGCATTCAAATAAAAATAAATGCATTTTGGATAAAATAAATACGAATTATATTTTTTTTATTGTAAATAATAATTATAAAGCGCAAAACCGTGCTGTCATTGTACTACTGGAAGTTTAAAATTGTTTGTAAGTGTGAATAATTATGCTAAAAAAAATATTCAAAAATCTATATTAATATAATACGTGTACTATAATTAAAATAATATGTAGGGTCATTGGAAAGGTTGTCCTAAAATATAATTGTGGGTCAAAGTGATTTTTTTAATTTGTGTTTATGGTGTCCCAAAAATAAAATCTGATATGTACTCGTAGATAATTTTTTTTATCAACATGTGTTTAGTGTCATATTGTCAATAAACATGTTATTTTTCCAATTACCCTTGTAAATAAAATAAATTTTACTAAGAAAATAATAATAAAACGCATGCGTTTATCCTAATATTTAAAAAAATATAGTATGCGTGTGAGACAGAGAGATGCAGAAAGAGATGTACTACATCGATCTATTCACACACAGACCTGTCGGCTTCCTTCTAGAAGATGCTCTCACGAAGTCACCTGCGAAATTCACTCTTATTTGTACCAGAAATACGGTTTAAGATCGTTCTAAGAAAATCACCATGTTAGTTGTCTATGTTAATGCAATGGTCATCTCACAAGCAACTTCGTGAGTGCGTGTTTAGTCTATGGTTTGTTGCCATGCGCAAAATATTTGGGTATTTTTGAGTCTAGAACTCAGTTGAAAAAAAAACCATTTTATTTAGAATTTTTTGGCAGCGTGTTTGTGTTATGATGAAAAATTTGTATTTTTTTTTGTATTGGCTACTTTTTAGTAAACGTAACACTGGCTAAATGCATGAATTGTGTGAAGCCAGCAAGAGTGAAAAATAAGCACAAAGATAGTTTGATCCCGAATGCGATTCATGTTATAGCATTCATTTTTTTATTCGTTTTTATTTAAGCTGGAATAGTGCGTATTAAATATGCTAAGCGCACGTTAAGGCACGTGATATAACGTGCTGAAACACGTATTTTTATGCTTTTTCCAAAACAATGCATGAGTCTATAAAGTCTCCACTATTTTGGAGAAGTACAAGTTAGTGACCGTGACTTCCTTATGTTGACTTTAAGTTGTTAGACACGTACACTGGCAAATGCACAAAGTGCGAAGCCATAATCCATTAAGACGGAAACAACACAACTTTTAAAAAAAAGCAACCGACTTCAAATTAATATGGGACCACCTCGGGAGTTACCTTTCAAATAAAAAAAAATACATACCTACCTTCGAACCTCCTCCTTTTTTGAAGTCGGTTAAATAAGAAACTCAACAGGCAAGTCAAGTCAGTCATACTGACTTGCATTTGATTCTAATTTAGAATATTGTAACCCAATATTTTTCCAATAAACACATAGTTTTTCTGTTCAAACATTTAGAAATAATTCAGTAAACAATCTACAAAAGCTAAAACTATAAAAGGGCTATGATAACACTCACCAATCTCCTCGAGTATGTCATATTTGTCGTATACGGAACACGTGTTGATATCGACGGGTTGTGGAACGTATTTAGAGTAGATGTCGAAGACGTAGCTGTCGTAGTCCTTGACGGGGCCGTGGTCGGCGTTGGTGCGGATGCGTTTGCCTGATTCATCAACTGAGAATGAAACAATACACGTTAAATAGAGGAACATTTAACAGATGAGATGTTTTGAGAAAGAACTATTTTGAGATGGGAATGTTATGAGAACGGGACGTTTTAAGAAAAGGACAGAATAGGCGGCTCGTACCTGGTGCAAAGACATTGCAATCCAGCGCCGCAATGCGTTTTGGGCACTTTGTAACAGGTACAGTTAAGGGTAACTCACCCATAACTGTACCTGTTACAAAGTTTGAATAAGTTTCGATAATTATTTACATAATATAAAGGATGTTTTTGACCTTTTGGACCTTTTAATGGGACAGTATAACATTTGGGAATGAACGATGTTTAGTGAACGAGATATTTTCGAGCGTAAGACAATTTGCGAATGAGACATTATGCAACTAATCAATTTTATTTGACATCCAATATCTCAGCAGTGCAGTGCGGTGCAGGATTTCGTTCGCAAGTTTACAATTCTGGCACTGCTTCTGTTATGGGCAGGCGTGATGCTTACCACCAGGCGAAAGTCTCGCTAGTCTCGTCACTATATTTCATAAGAAAAGAACCCTTTTCAAACAGAGTTCCACCATGATATGGTTTTCCATGATATTTTAACATTCAAGGGGCATCATCATCATCATCATCATTGGCCCGTTTCCACTTACAAGAGATAATTAGCGTCCAAACTATATCTTCACCCGTGGTGTCCAAATAAGCCTATCCTGGCGCTAGAGATGTGTTTAATTTTTTGCAGATGTATTGCGGAAAGTGGAAGTTGTCTGTCAGTACGAAGCTATCTTAGTCGCAAGCCAAACAGAAATGATATCGAGTGCGGACATGGCACGGGCTCCATTCAGGTGTCATACTAAATTTACATTGCAATAAGGCAACATTTAGGACACATTGAACGACGTTCATCGAGGGCGTAAGGCCAGATAAACGTCATTCGCGTGTGAGTCTTATTTCAATGGGTTTAGTTTAAAATTTGGATGGAATGTCAAGCCGCCCAGGCCATCTCGGCTCCCCTATGCCATTTCTGTGTGGCTTGCGCTTTAAGAAGAAGCGACAGCATCAAGTTCAACTCACCAGGGTATTCCTTCTTCTTGAACTCCTTCTTGATGATCGCCTTGGTTTGCACCAGCGACGTTGGCTCGCTGGGCTCGGAGCGTCCGTAGATGTTCTCAGCGTACACTCTGAACTCGTACTGCTTGCCCGGGACTAGGCCTGAGATCGCCATTGTTGTGAATCTAGGAAGAGCGCACGTTATAAATCAACATTGCTTTGCTATGGTGTTGCTATTAAAACAAAAAAGGTTATTTAGAACAGCAGCGCCTCGTAAATCTCACGTTAGCACGGTGCTACTCCGAGATGTGTTTTTTTTGTTTATAATTAGTGTAGATATACGTAGTACTATTTTATATGGGAGACAAGTTAAACAAGTTTAGCTTTATGCAGTATATAATCGTTCCAAACCCCCTCAGAATGGCGCTAGGCTAGCTAAAGAGTATGGTATAATGTATCAGTTGTAAACGGATTGATTTGTGTCGAGTAACTTTTGTGAAACTTTAACTAATGAGTTTTACAGTCTTACTTAAAAAAAACTTCTCAACCCTTAATCGCTTAAGATGCTCTGCCATCTTCTCTCTGACGTGAAGTGTGACATGCAAGAACAATACAGATAAGTTTAAGCAGTGACTAAGAGAGTCGAGATTATTTTAGGTAAAGCTGTTAGTGTTTTTATTTTTAAAAATTTGTATCGCTCAAATTAAAAAAAATACTGTGAAAAGAAAACCACCATAACGAAGCGGAAGTTACACTGTTGCTACACTAACGCCACCCTAATTTCGACGGACACTTTTTCATGTCAGAGACATTATTCCTACCTTCTACACTCCACAAATACGCTCTTTCTTTCTCCACGGTGGTTATTTATTTATTTATTGGGATACGGGAACACAGTGAACATATTACACATTCTTAAATTTGTAGGTACATAACACAAGGACCTTATTGGTTATCTTTCTTCATAAACTATAACAGCTAGTCTCTCCCATACCTGGTGTTGCCAACTCTGATCCAGCTGGTCATCGGATGCTCTCGCTTCTCGACGAGGTAGTTGGTGATATCCGATCCTCCGTCCCAAACTGGGGCCTTCCAGCAGAGAGCCAACGACTCCACGCCGATGTTGTCCACTGCTGGGAAGCGGGGCGGGTCCGGACGGTCTGGGGAAACATTATAGATATGTAGGAAGGATCAAGGGATCAAGTTCGAAAATCGCTCGAACGAAACCGCATTTAAATTATTCAATAAAATAGTAACACTTTTTTTTAGTTCAACGGTTTTGTCTTCATAACTAAAGGGGTGTACCTAGTATCAGATCAATCTGTCAACAGGAAAGAAGTAAAAACAATAAGCGATTTATCGAACATGATTTAAAAATAAAGCAGTTTTCTTCAACTCGATAGATAGCGCAGACTAGCAAACGTGCCAGTCAAATGTGGCACATGAAATAAAATAAAATAAACTTTATAATGACAGCTACGTCTGGTCTACGTAAAGTCAGAGCCATCTACAATGAGCTTCTTTTTTTAATGACCCAAAATTAAAACAAACAGCCAAATAAAATCGTTTAAAAACGGAACCGTCAATGCGAAAGACTAGAATCGGCTAGTGAATACTAAAGCTGACAATTAAAACTTGTTTAAAAACAAGAAAGTATTAATTTCATGCTAGACAGAGTGCGTACTGTTTGGTCAACTAGTCAAGCGTTTTTTCGTTTCTTTTATTGTTAATTTGTCAATCAGTGAAACAGCGCTAATTTCAGAAGTCATTTTGTATATTTACCGCTGATTTCGATGTTGATGATAGCGGTGTCCTGTCCCAGCTCGTTCTCGGCCGTGATCCTGTACGGGCCCGAGTCCAGTTTGCTCGCGTCGCGGATCGTCAGGATCGCGTGACGTTCTGTAATGGACAACTTATGTAAGACAAGCAATGGACCTGGGTATGTCCTAAAACTGCATCCAGAGCCACCGGAGGACGAGCAGCAGCGTCCTCTCGGGTAACGGTGGCGAACATTCTGCGGTCCCCAAGCCGCCTGCTAAGCGTGGGGATTATGGCAACCCCTCCCTATTAAGGGGGAGGCCTTCGTCCAGCAGTGGACGTCTTCTGGCTGATGAGTGAGGTACTGTGTTTCGGTTGGAAGGGTAATGTACCAGATCAATTACAGGCCTGAAGAGATTTAGCATCTCATATCTCAGAGTGACGAGCGCCATGCAATGCGGCGCAGAATTATGTTCGGAAGTTCACAATTCTAGCGCTAGTACGTAGCGCTAGTATGGGCAGACGATCACGTCTGTCAACAATTCGCCTGGTGGTAAGCATCAGCTCACCACCAGGCTAAAGTCTCGCTCGTCTCGTACTCGTAATCCATTGCATAAAGGTGTTCCTGGTAGATCGCCGAAGTTAAGCAACGGCTTCGGATGGCGGACCGCGAGTGGGATTTACAACTGAGCTACCTTTGGACGAAATTGGCTGATAATGTATTCATGGCACCCATAATGAAGGCACGTGAGATACCTTGGGGATGTTAACTCTGACATTGAGGCTCACTTTTCAACCTATATAAACTTACTTTTTACTTTTCTAAAGTTATTGTTTTAAACACTCTCGGATGTTCGTTTATTAATGTGTGTGTTTCCGGCCAACATTTGGCGAATGTGGTAAGTGCGACTCCATACATAAAAATTAGAAAATATTGATCGAAAAATTTAACGATTGATCGCGTTGTTGCTGGCAAACTTTGCTGTCAGCGATACTTCTTGATTTTCTGCCAGTCATTGCACTACCGAATATTGTACGTAATTAAAAAACGTAACATATTTCCTATATACAAACTTGGATATAATATAAATCTCACCTTTTCTTTCCACGTGGTAATGACTGCCAGACTCGATTGTCTCTCCCTCTCTGACCCACGTGATCTTGGGCACAGGGTGTCCAGTGAACGGTATCTTGATCACTACGTTCTCGCCCTTGTCGAAGTACGCAGTCACGCGGAATCGCGGCGGGACGTTCAGTTTCGGTGCAGCTGCGGAAAACAAGATGAATAAGTCTCGATGATAAATAAATTGTGGCGTCGTAATTAAAGAAATGTAATTTTTTTACAAAGTACAATTTTTGTTTGTGTCACAAATTAAGATAGCAGTTATCTACTAAAAATAATTATAAATTGCTCCAGGAATTGTTTGATTTGTGAGCAATACTCTGCTGATTTTTGTCTTTAGGATGCCATTTCAAAACAGCTGAAGACGCGAGAACCATTCAGTTCCAAATATGAACGGTCTTCGCGACATTACTTTTGAAACAATAGACTGACGAATCAAATAAAACTTGAAGAAGTTTTTGGCGCGACCATCCTCCCTACTTTGAAAGGTCTATCACAGGAACGACAATGGTTAAGCTCCATTTAATTTTAACATATACAGGCCATGTATGTTTGGTATTTAGGTACTCATTATACTCACTCATGATCAGCAGTTCAGCTCTGGTGCTCTTGACGCCGGCCTTGTTGACGGCGCGGCACACGTATTCGTCGGCGTCTTCGCCGAATACATCGTTGACCGTCAGGAAGTGGTTTTCTCCTTCGCTCCAGATGCGGTGGCGCAGGCCGTTTGTTATCTCGCGGGCACCTGGGGAACAGATTATGCAGCTCAGTAAAAGAGATGAAGGTGACGTGCTTCTGTAAAATACAAAAACTATGACGAAAAACTCAGAGTCACATAACGGGCAATGGAGAGAGCTATGCTCGGAGTAACATTGCGCGATGAAGTCCGGAACGAGAATATTCGCCAAAGAACCAGAGTCACTGACATAGCTCGCAGGGTTTGCATGTTGAAGTGACAATGGGCAGGCTACATCGCTCGAAAAACTGATAACCGATGGGGAAGAAAGGTTCTTGAGTCGTCATCAGCCATAAAACGCCCACTGATGGACCCCCTTAATAGAGGGGTGTTGCCATAATCCCCACGCTTGGCAGGCGGCTTGGGGATCGCAGAGTGCTACCACCGTTAACCAAGAGGACGCTGCTGCCCGTCTTCCGGTGGGTCTGGTTGCAGTTTAAGGACATACCCAGGTTCATTCCAGGTTCTTGAGTGGCGACTGCGAATCGGAAGACGCGGCATAGGCGCGGCCTCCCACTATATATATGTAAATAGGTAGACCGACTACATTGTTAAAGTCGCGGGCAACCGGTGGATGCAAATGGCAGGTTGTCGTACAGTGTGGCGGTATAAGGGGAGGCCTTCGTTCAGCAGTGGACGTCTCCGGGCTGATGATAATGACAAAAAATCTGTTGATGGGCAGTTCCTTATTCTGGTCAAGAGTCTCTAGATCAGGTCTAGACCGTATTTATAATGTTCCCCTCATTTAGAAAAGTTGACAAATCAGTCACTCATCCTCATTGGAAATTGAAAGAAACATTAAATTACAAAAAAAAACGCCAACTGTTATCAAAAGATTTTTTTATCTATTAGTTATATCGCTTTAGTTGTAAATGTTTCGGTTTTTGTTTCTATTTCGCCATTTTGTTCCGGGTGGTAAGGAATAGTTCCACTTCATGCAGACAAAAGACAAAGTAACTCACCCTTGTACCACGTGATGGCAGGCTTGGGAGATCCAGTGATGGTGCACTGGAACTTAGCGTTGTGGTATTGGATGCAGTTTGCGTTCTTCAGAGGCTTCACGATCTCTGGCGGTGTGGCGGCTAAAAAATATACGATTTTATTAGCCAGGTGGTTTTATGCGGCGACGCAAAATGGTACTAGCCACCAATGCTTAAAGACGGCTTTATATTTGTTACAGATCATGTCTGCCAATGACCATTGCAACGGGCAACAAAATAAACATGTTGGTCAATGTGTAAGATTTTAAATCATTTGCAGATTTCGTTTTGGTTTGGGCACTGGCCTACAAAAAGAGTGTACGTAAAATCATACATTTATAGTTCAAGTTATTTATCTACGACATGTTTTTGCTATAAGGTCTTAGAACATTTTGGCCTATAATGAACATGTGAAAGTTAGACCAATAGGTTACCTGCGTGAGTAAAATGCCCTGAACTTATAATATACCCTAAAATAAAACATATCTTGTCTGGACCGGTTGGTCGGCAGGCAGAAAACCAATATATCACTCACCCTTCGGATCCTGTACTTTGATTTGCTGGCTAGCAGAAGACGGCTCGGATAGACCGGCCTCGTTCACAGCGAAGACCCTGAACTCGTACTGTCTTCCTTCGACCAGGTTAGAGCAGTTCAGTTGGTTCGGCAGGCAAATGGCAATGTTGACACGTTGCCATGTCGTGGTGCCCACTTCGCGTTTGTCTACCCAGTAGCCTGCAAAAGGGAAAACCAAGAGACATTTAATGAGGGCTTTTTCAAGAAAGAAATAGTTTCGCCTGCTTCTATGAGATGACAACACAACCGCTGATATCTAGTCTCTGTGACGACGGAACGAGACTAGATATCTAATCTCGGCTCTTGTAATATAATGCGTGCCTCAACTAATACAGTCGTACCCATAACAAAACAAGTAAAGGAGATCACTGCACGTCGCCCATTACTTTGAAACATTCGATAGTGTCTTTCACTAGCCCTGTAGTTTCGGTGGCTACTGTAGTAACCTACTACAGTAGCTACCGAATACCGAACACTACTGCTTGGGCAATCTGATACTACGACGGTATTTACCCAAGCTATATCCTGCAAAGAGAACCATCATCAAGTCAAAACACGGCGCCACAAACTCAACTGTTGCGGACAGTAATAGGGTAGATGGCTGATGTTTATATCGTTGATACCAAAAGCTTTGATGAAGAATTTAAGTAGCTATAATATGTTTATTGAAAAAATAATTTAAGGCGGTAAATAATGTTCTGATATATGAGCGTTTAAAGTTTTTGTTAGAGACAACTCTGTCCCTTTCCCACAAAACAAAAAATGATGTCAAGCCTTACTTGTCAGAATATAATTTATATGGCGTACAGAGAAGTGACGTTACGATTTGCTGTTTCTTCTCTCTGTCTAGCGTGATATTAAAATGCTTATAAGTTCCTTATTTTTGATCAGATTATCATTTTCTTTTCATTTATCAGCTATATTTATGGGCCACATTTTAATAGGACAATAAAAATTACCAGTCAAATAGCCTATTGTAACTAAGTAGGTATAGTTGGAAAGAACTGGCTAGCACATGATTAAAATCCATTAAGAACAAACAGATATAACGCATTGATACTTACCCTGTACCCTAGATCCTCCATCGTTCTCGGGTTTGTCCCATTCGAGGTGCACGAAGTCACCTCCGACTTCGAGGATCTTCGGAATGCCAGGCGGTGACGGTGGGTCGAACGGTGCCTTCGCCTGGAGAAATATAAAGAATATTAGTTGATGTATTAATCTTTTTGCATAAAAGAGACCAAACTACTTGAAGAAAAGGCTGTCGAAGACGAAAAAACAAAAGAGAAGGCTAAATTATAATCAAAAACTAAACCATCTGTTTACTTGACCACAGAAAATAAACTTAATGAAACAGTAGTACCTTGATGGGATTGACTCCCTCCAAAGCAGGTCCGACGCCGTTCTCATTGGCCGCGTGTATCCTGAAGTTGTACTCCTGTCCTTCTGTGAGGCCTTGCACTGTGAAGCGCGTGTCACGGACTGAAGACGCGATTGTGATCCAGACCGTTCCTATAAGAACATGATTGTTTTAGTTAAATAAAGGTTTTTAATGCTAGGGCTTCACCTGTGTGACGCATTACGTCTAGTTATCGGAATAATTAACGAGCAATAAATGATGCATTAAACAATGCGCAACATGGGTGGATACACTATCTTTTGAATTTGAATATCGCCCAACGTCTAACGACGTTAATAATGCCACTAGCATAATTAGCGTGCTAACACCCGGCCATATCTGCGTACTGTATCAAATACCGCGCTAAATAATGGCATACACGCAGGTGAAGCCCTAGCACAAGTATTACAAGTTACGCTAATGACATTGAACAAATGTGACATTGTGCGTATATAATATTGTGGGACGTTACGCAAAATGCACGTAAGACTGTGCAAATGTGTCAATATGTGATTGTCACATTATACTACAGGGAAAATTTACTAGCATGCAAAATGAACGTGACGTTTATCGAATGTGCTATATTAGCATAGATAAACATTAATTTCAAATTGAAACTAAAATTAATACTACTGACTAAGTGCTATTACACCGTAAAATAATTTATTAATGATAAAGGATTTAATTGGAATACTAACATTGACTAACTAATAATGACATTATAACATTGTGGACATTGTATTTAACTTGACATAACTACTATATTATGACATTATCTTAGTTTTTTTTTCTTTTTCTAATAATACTAATAACTTATAATTAACAAGTAATTAATATGCCAGGGCTAATATTGCATGTCTATTTAGAGACAAGTTTGTTTTCTGGGGTCTTTATAAACAGATTATACTCTGTATGTAACATCTAGTTTGACCAACAAACTGTAAAAAATATATTTTGATTTTGATAAATAAACATTGATACGTCATCCAGCTAAATTGACAAGAAATCTCAACCCACTGGCCTTGGGGGGAAGGAAATATAGAATTTAAATGTTGCTTTATATAAGTACAGTGCATGAATCCAACATAAGACTGGCGCTGGTTGTTCGCAACCAGCATTAAGCCGACTTGGAACTGGTTTGTGGCAAAAAACAATTTGATAACCCAATTTGTTTGTTAACTTTTTTTTGTTTTTGTTTACAATTTGTTTTTACCACGTAGGAATAAATGTGTATCATTGGCGAGAATAATAGTTTACTCAAGCTCTGACGTCCGTGATTGGCGCGGATGATGTAATTTCAGTACAAGCACCAAGAAGAACTGACAGCATTGTCAGTTCTGTCTGTCACATAAAAGTTTATGTTTGTCGTGAGGGGATATAGATACGGTTAACCTCTCGAAACCCGATAATCATAAATCAAAAACGCATCGGAGCCCGCGCGTTTTACGCATCTGCGCACTTTCAGTTTGAAAACCCGAAAACACAAACGATTTCAACAGAAATTCGAATGTAGAAATTCCGACTCCATTTGGAGCCAGCTGGTACACAGTGCAGCGGATTTTTGGTTTTTTTTTGGTATAACGACCTAAAAGTGTTGCATGTTGGTGGATAGCTAACTTCACTATCTTTAATTTGATGTATGATACAAGCCAATACCAGCTTTAAGACACACAATTTCGACAGAAATTCTAGTGCAGATATTCCGACTCCATGTGAAGCCAGCGGATACAGACGAAATATTTTGTTTGGCATCTCGCCTCGGGAGCCCAAAGGTCATGAGAAGTTACAAAAAAAAAAGTATTTATTGTCATTAGCATTACCTGATATGTCGATCCTCTCGATGACGTAGTGTGTAACTGGCATGCCGCCGTCGTACTGGGGCGGCTTCCACGCGAGGGTGCAGGAGTGGCGCGTGACGTCAGACGTCTCCAGCGGCCCTTGCGGCGGCCCTGGCAGTCCGGTGACCGTGACACTGAACGTGTCCGATGTCTCGCCCGAGTTGTTCTTGATGGAGATCTTGTATGTGCCTGAGGATGAACAAAATTAAATGTGTGGTATTTCTTTTTCTCAATGTGTTAATGTGGTGGCCCGATATGTTAAATAAAATTTCTAGCGGGAAGCCCTTTTTTATGCTATGGATCGATGAGACGATCGTGACGTAAGCCTGGTGGAAAGCATCACGTCTGCCCATAACAATAGCAGTGCCAGAATTGTGAACTTGCGAACACAATCCTGCGCCGCACTGCACTGCGCTCGTCACCCTGAGATATTAGATGTTAAATCTCTTCAAGCCCGAGAAATTACTGCTCTGGTAACATTGCCCTTCAAACCGGAACAGTAATCACATCAACAGCTGTAAGACGTCTAATGCTGTAAGAAGGCCTGCCCTTAATAATGTGGGATTTCCATAATCCCCACGCTTGGCAGGCGGCTTGGGGATCGCAGAATACTCACCACCGTTAACCGAGAGGACGCTGCTGCCCGTCCTCCGGTGGCTCTGGATGCAGTTTTAGGACATACCCAGGTCCAATATTTAATCCATGCCCATGTTATTTTATCGTCAAGAATAGTAATTTTTCACTACGAGCTTCGCAATGGCCTTTTTAAAGAATTAGAAACATTTTAGAAGAGAGAATTAGATTAGATAGAGAATTAGAAGAAGAAACACAGTAATGCTTGCACACTACTGCTTGGTGGTTGAATATCTGGCAAAGGCGTGGTTCTACCCCAGGACTCTGCAATAGAGTCCTACCACTACAGGTTTGAGAAATCATAACGTTTCTAAAATTTTTGGGCACGAACTCATCATCATCATCATCAGCCCGGAGTCGTCCACTGCTGAACGAAGGCCATTTGCATCCACCGGTTGCCCGCGACTTTTACAATGTCGTCGGTCCATCTAGCACGAACTCGTAACAGCTTAATAGTAAACCATGGTACAACTTACCCATATCGTCCTTAGTGATGTCCTTGATGAATATAAGTATATAGTCGTCGAAGACGGTGTACTTGAGGTGCGCCGAGTCGGTGACCTTGTGGCCGTCCTTGGTGAGGACGACGTCAGCGGGCTGGTCCCCGGAGTACAGGATCTTGATCTTGGTGTTGTCGTGCTCTGGGAGGTGCAGGTCGCCAGGCATGCGGGTGATGCGCGGGGGGTCTGTGGAGAGTGATGACTTTGGAAATACTTCTTATTGCTTACGGCGTAAGGGCAGTTTTGAGTTAAGGAATTTAACTGAATTGTGTTCGACTTGTCATTATTATTCTACTACGTTATTTTTAGTACAGTGTAAACCTGAAAGTAGTTTGTTCAGAATCGATTGGTATAGTTTTTACACCACGTTACATTTTGTCCCAAAAATGTTTAAAAAACAGTGCAATTTGGACACAGTTATTAGCAACGCAAATCAATAGATCGCCTGCGGCGGCAATCCTTGCACGCGGCGGCGCATCCCCGCCGCGTGGAAACAAACAGCTCGCGTTACGGTGACCATGATTTTGTGGGAACAAAAGGCCAACTTAGCAATAGCGTAACTTTGCGAGCTTAAATACTTTTGACTACTTTTGAATATTTTTGACTTATTTTTCTTTGAAATATAAACTGTTGGTGGGTGTTTCGGCTTTTCTCTATACTAATAATAGCGTATAATAGAGTATAATGATTTCTTACTTAGTTACTTACTTTTAATGATTTCATTTAGTTCAAATTTAATATACGCTTAAATCTTTTAAACGTATAAAAATTTAATTTTAATCTGGCTTTAAGATTAAGGAAAAGTAAAATTAGTGTGACCACACTTACTTCCTATCTTGAGATGTCCGGTACAGTTCACGTGTCCGATACTGTTGACCGCCTCGCAGGTGTAGTCACCCTCGTCCGCGTCCGTTGCTTCCAGAATGTTCAACCTGAGCGTGCCCTCGCGGGACTCTGCTATGAACCTGGACAAGAAATAAGGATAAATGAGATTGTGAAGTTAGATAAAAACATATGCCAAGAGTTAGAGAGTGAAAACTAGAGTAAATTGAAACAGGAGTGACTTTTGTAAAGGTGTGTATGGACCACAGAAAAGCGAAATCTCTACTTCTTAGTAGAACGGCTGTCAAAACAATGTTCTAAAGCAATTGTATGGAAAACCGCTGTCGCCAGTTTCACACTTATTTGCATGGAAACTACGACGGAAAAATGCCAATAATTGGTCGCGCATTTGTAGTAAAACGCTCGAAATGCCAATTTGTAACAGATTAAAGTTGATCTAATTACGATACAATGTGGTTTGGTTTCCTACGCGTCTATTTAAATTGTCTTTTTGAGTATTCTCAGTCTAAAAACATGTATATTGGTAGAATTGTCATTAAGCGCAATTGCACCTAATGGCCGCGCTAGCCGGCTAGCGCGGCCCGTCATATTTCCGTTCTATTTACTTCTCTCTTCAGTGGTATGGACCCTCCATTATTCCCAGGTCACCTCAGAAAGACAAATTTTCATCTATTCTCATGAATATTTCCTGCCGTGTTAAAGTAGTCTCACTTTTAGATCCAAATGTCACTGCCATGGTTCAAGTGACAGATATCAGGTTCGAGTAGAAGAGATCCTGCGATGCGCCGAATGAAGGTGGCCCGTAGGAGACATACATACCCTTCCTTCCCTTCCCTTCCTTCTACATGTTTTGTTACACATTGTATAAGTGCGAGTTGGTGAACTCGCAACTGGTTCAGCGTTGTGTATATGGCCCAATCGCCAAAAAGAGTACAACGGTGGACTTAAAAAAAAAACTCACTATGAAAGTAGTTCCTTTAACAACCCTAGATCGTATTTAATGTTACCTGGTGCCAAGTACGATCTCCCTGCCGTTCCTGAGCCAGCGGCCCGTGGGCACGGGGCTGCCAGTGGCGACGCACTCCAGCGTGTAGGGCCGGCCGAGCGGCGCGGCCATGTGCGGCGGCAGCTTCTTCAGCCACTCCGGCTTGGTACCGCCGATGTCCTCGCCCGTGCGGACCGGGGTCGTGCACGAGGACGGCTCGGACTTGCCTGGGGATACCATTGTCGTGAGAAACTGAAGAACGCTTCTTTTTCAACCGACTTCAAATAAGGAGGTTCTCAATTCGACTGTATGTTTTTTTTGGATGTATGTTACGCGATTACTCCGCCAATTGTGAACTGATTTTGATGATTATTTTTGTTGTGTGGTAGGTAATACTTCAGAGGTCGTCCAATATATATTTTTTCGAAATCGGTTAAGTAGTATGGTTTTTAAATCAAAATTACTAGAAAATATGAAGATGTCATCCAGGTATTCGAAGTTGAAGTCGGTTGTATTTTTTTTAAATCGTATTATGCTGAGTATAGTTTGTTGATCCTTAAAAAAAAACATTATACGGTGACGGAGCGGTTTAGAGATGCTTACCGCCAGCGTTGACAGCGATGATCCTGAACTCGTAGTCCGCCTTCTCGTTGAGGTTCATGGCAGTGAAGGTGGTGTCTTGTACGTTGTAGTCGTTGCACTTCACCCACACGGAGCTGCCGACTTCGCGGCGTTCGATTATGTAGCCGGTCACGCGGGCACCTGGGGATACATTTTATATTAAGATTCGTGGACTCCTCGACTATATAGGATCATTGATAAAGCTAACAACCAGGAGTGTAGCTATAGCTTTTAAATTGGGGGCCCGAGGGTCCAAAAATGTACAAAGGTAGATTATTTTTGCGCGCGGGGTGTAATGCAAGATAGTAGCACGAAGACGATATATATATTTGTTGAATAGCTAATGGCACACTTGGTTCCCACCGTGTGTCATACAATAACACTAATTTTTATATTTTCGTCGGGTGCTAATAGGGGGGGATGATCCGGACCCCCTAAATTGCCCCCTTATAAACGCCCATGCTAACAACATCGTCATGCTGACTATTTGAGGATCAGATTAAATTAATATTTAATTTTAGGCAAATATTAATCAAGCAAAATAAAAAAAACGACTGCCCTGCCAAAAAAGACTTTTTTCCAAAACAATGTCTAATAGCCAGTGTCACTCGTGATTCGGGATGATGTAAGGTTTTTCACGATATCCAATACATCCAAATATGTATAGGCATTTAGAAGTTACGGTGGAATAAAGAAACTCACATACATACACGAACCTTGAAAACATTACATTCCTTCTCAACTGAGATCTTATTTCTGAGCAAAGGTGTACGCTGAAAACTAGCCCTGGGCTGAGCGTACCCCCATTGCCAAACTACTTATGTTGTTGTTTTATTGTATTGTTGTTCCTCGTGTTTTTAGCAATAAATAAATTCTTATTATTTCTGGGCAGTTGTGTAAAAAGATAAGTGTGATAGTTACCGCCATCAGTAGCCGGCGCGTCCCAGGAGAGGTCGACGTAGTTCCTGCCGACGCGCACGACGCGCGGCGCCTGCGGCGGTCCGGGCGGGCCGTACTTGGCGCGCACGCGGAACCGCTGCGAGCTGCCAGAGTACTTGCTGAACCCGGCCGAGTTCTTAGCGCGCACGCGGAACTCGTACTCGTGACCTGGTTCCAGGTTGTACGCCTGCGGAACGATGAGGGGTTAGCACAGATAATATAAGCCAGATCACTCTCCCACAAACGCGTCTTTATACATAGTAGAACCACAATATATCTACAACTGCAGGCATAGCGCTTAACTGAGTACTGTTCCTGTGTAGGTGGGCGGCCTGTCCATATAACACGTGTTGATGTCAGCGATATTGATGCTCCAGTAACTACCTCCTCCCCCAAGTCCCTCTTCTCCACTAAGCGTTTAGACGCGTTTCTTGCAGGAGTGAATCTTTCGTCTAAAGTACTATAACTTTTTCTGTGGTTAATTAAAGTGTGTAAGAGGAAGAAGCACAACTGAAATTACCCTACTATTGCATCCAGAATCACCAGAGGACGCACAGCAACCCTGCTGCATCTCGGTTAAAGGTGACCATTCTGCGATCTCCAAGCCGCCTACCAAGCGTGGGGATTATGGCAACACCCCTATTAAGGGGGCCTTCTTTCAGCAGTAGTCGTCTTCTGGCTGACGATGATGAATCACGTACCTGGTAGGTGCATTCCTTGACAAGATAGTCAGCACCGGCCCAGACTCCGTCCTGGACATCTCTCGACTCGATCTTGTAGCCTTGAATACGCGCGCCGCCGTCGGAGCGCGGCCTGTCCCACACCACAGTGGCAGTGGATCCATCCCATTCGATCACGCGAGGAGTGCCAGGCGCTTCTGGCACCGTGAATGAATACTAGGGAAAGAAATGGGTCAAATGAGACAAGAATTCGATCGTCGAAGTCACCATTACACATGCCGTGAAGGCCGAGAAAGACAATCTCAGCAAATTCAGAGTATTTGCTGAGATTGTCTTTCTTGGCTTACGAGATTACTGTCATGTCGTGGGGGGTGGTGACTCGACAATCACTGTCCCGATAGTCGTTTCGGTAAATGGTCTCAAAGCGAAAAGCCTAGATCACCTTAGAGGCTCTCGCTAGGCGGTAGGCTCAAGGTGTCAGATTCAAAAGGCAGTGATCCTTGACACGGCACGCACTGTCAGGAGGTTTCTCACTCTGCAGCCCAACCACCGACAGCTTGAGCCCTGCCCAGCCGCTGGCGGCATCTTAGTTTATATATTATTTGTTTTTTAATGTATTTAAATAACAAGTTTTAAATCAACGAAATAAATGGATATGGAGATAATTTATAAGAAAATATTTGGGGGCTTGGAATACGTCAATGTTTTTTTCCAGATATTCAGCATTATGCAGCATTCTTAACGATATATTCCTTCACCAAAAAGTTCCAGTGGTACTATAAGGTTTTTATAATCGTACATAAATTCCTAGAACCGGATTATTAGTATTTGCCGGAGTCGAACCCATGTTCTTCCACACTCACGATTCCGAAACGCATGTTCTTCCATTGGCTATTACATAGTTTAGAAAAACATACTGTTGTTTTTAAATTTTTAAATGTGCGAACTAATCAAAAGTGGACCCTATACAAAGAGTTTAAGATCTCTACTCTCAATGTCAATATCCTACCTTGGCGGTGATAGAATCGTCCATGGTAAGTGGCCCGGAGACTCCGTATTGGTTCTCAGCGCGCACTCTGAAGGTGTACTTGTGGTTCGGCTCAAGTCCCATCACGTTGTAATGGCAGTTGCGAACGAACGAAGAAATCTTCACCCAGATCTGGAACATTATTACGTTCGTTAGAAAGATTAGTAAAGAGAGCGTTTTAAACACTAGGCATACGTATTACATTAATGTTATAAATCTGAAAGAACTCTGCCCTTTTACGCCTAAGCAGATAGACTAAACATAATTAAATTTGTCGAGGCACCTTATTTTATTTAAATTTTGTTTTTTAACTGTCAAAACGTTTTGCGTTAGACTGTCATTATGCCTGATGACTGTCTGCGAAGGAAAACTCTTGCCAAGTTAAAAACAACCCTCTCGCAACATGCAGACATCCAGATTGTATATCTATCCCCACGACACACCTAGGCAGCGTTTTCCACTGATTAGTGGTTCACACAAAGAATTCAATTGTTTGTTCCGGATTTTTGGGATATCAATATCGTTTAGAGCTTCTAGTCGCCCGAGGGTAGCTAACTATCCTAAGGCTACTCACTCCATTGTTATCCATCTTCTCGACCACGTAGTTGGTAATCGGAGAACCGCCGTCGTCTAGCGGCGGCTTCCAAGACAGCGTGCAGCCGTCAGGAGTGATGTCATACGCCTCGAACGGCGCCAGCGGCGGCGATGGCTTGTCTACCACCAGAACCTAGGGATGGAAGAAGACCTTGTTATCTCAACTCATTAACTTTATTTAATAAGTGGTTTATTTTGTCAATGTAAGGCTTATTTTAATTATCACCACAGTCAGCTTCACCATCATTAGCAGAAGACGTCCACTGCTGGAAGAAGACCTCCCCCTTAACATTTTTCCATAATCCCCACGCTTGGCAGGCGGCTTGGGGATCAGTATGCTCACCAGCATTAACCAAGATGACCTGCAGCCAGTCTTAACGTCACCTTAGTGTCAGTCAGCCTATATCAACTCAGTCTCTTCTCGCTTGTCAGGATTCGCTGTCTTGAGTTAATCTCTCTCATGTGGGAACCGCGATTAGTCTGATACCAAACGGTTCAGCCGGAGACCAGGTGAATCATGACTGAGAACTAGTGCCAGATCAGCAAGTATTGTAAAACTCTTGAATCGTCCCATTGTCAAAAAAAGATGATGATGGCATGAATTTGAAGATTACTCACGCGGCATGTAGCGCTGTCGCTTCCTTCGCTGTTCATCAGCTGAATAGTGTAAGATCCCGTGTCGGATCTCTTAGCGCTTGTGTTGTAGAACACAGTGTCGACGTCGGTGGAGACGAAACGAACGCGGCTGTCAGGGAATATTTCCTCGTTGTTCACAATCCAGGATACCTGGGGGATAAGAAAGTGTATATAGTAACAGACTTGATAGCAGTTCTACGTAGCAAAGAAAATGGTCAAACAACTTCATAGTCAAAAAACGTTTTGCAGTAAAAAGAATAAACTAAATACTTGTGAATAACCAAGTATACATTATATTTCTATATTTTTTTGCAAAGAGTCCTATTAAATATTTTGATGAAGGTTCTCTCACCTTAGGCCTAGGGTTGCCAGTGAACGGCACTGTGATCTTGATCTCCTCTCCAGCGATGACTGTAATGTCCCGCAGGCTGAGGTCGCTGGTGATCTTGGGCGAGTTAGGTGGAGCGCAAGCTCTGATCGCGTCAGAACTCTGTGAGCACGGTCCTTGACCAGCAGCGTTCACTGCCGACACACGGAACTCGTACTCATGGTTCTCTATCAAACCCATGACTTTGTAGGTCGTGTCTGGAATGTGTGCATGGGACGCTTTAGTCCATTGGTCCTCGGTTATAAGACGTTTTTCGAGTATGTAACCAGTGATTGGAGAACCGCCGTCGTGACGTGGTTTGCTCCATGTAAGTGTGATGGAAGACTCGGTAGTTTCGACGGATCGGGGCGTTCCAGGTGCTGCGGGCGGATCGAACGGATGTCTGGCGCGGATAGGTTCTGTTGTTTGCGCTGGGTCTGATTGTCCGTATTGGTTCTCAGCCATTACACGGAAGTCGTAACTCTTTCCAACACTCAAGTTCTTCACGCGTAAGAACGGAGTGGTGACGTAACCGGAGACTTTAGTCCAGTTGGGAGTACGAGCTTCGCGCTTCTCGATGACGTAGTTGGTGATTTCACCGCCTCCGTTGTCTTTGGGAGGGTTCCAGTATAGTGTGAGTGCTTCGCCTTCGAATTCTTCGGCGCGAAGGTTCTCGGGTTTGCCTGGTCGGTCGAGAACGCGTACGTTGATTGTTGCTGTGTCGTAGCCGGAAGGATTGCGGAGTTGCAAGCGGTACTGTCCTGCGTCGGATCTCTTTGTGTTTTTGACAACCAATGAAGCGCTGTCCGGAGTGATCTTCTGGAATATTCTAGCATCTCTTTCCACATCGAGAAGGTTATCATCCGCGAACCATTGTGCGGTGGGTTGCGGGAAGCCAGTGTATGGCACGTGAATGGAGAAATCTTCTCCAGCTCTGACTGTGATATCCCTGACACCACCCAAGTCCATGCAAGGCTTGTTCGGTTGTTCGGCAATAGTGATGTCTGCTGTCGGTTTGCTCGGATCTGATCGGCCAACATCGTTGACGGCGATGACTCTGAATTGATATTCGTTGCCTTCTTTGAGATTCGGAACGGTGTGAACAAGGCTCGGGACGGGTTTATCGTTGACGTCCTTCCAGTCCTTGTCGCCCTTGCCTTTCTGTTGCACGATGTATCCCTTGATCTTGGAGCCGCCGTCGCTCTTTGGCGGCCTCCAGGATAACGTGACAGAGTCCTTTGTAACGCGGTCAGGTTTAGGTGCCTCGGGCGCGCTCGGCTTGACTCGTTGAGTCTCGGCTGTAATTGGCTCGGTTGGCTTACTGGGTTTCCCAGGACCAGCTTCGTTGACAGCAATAACACGGAATTCGTAACGGTTTCCTTCGCGTAGGTCCGGCACAGTATAGCAGAGGTTGGGAGTTGGATAGTTATTGACCTTGA
The DNA here is from genome assembly GCA_905404285.2 of Erannis defoliaria. NCBI lineage: Eukaryota > Metazoa > Arthropoda > Insecta > Lepidoptera > Geometridae > Erannis > Erannis defoliaria. The sequence continues at coordinate 7,912,720 of FR990091.1, read as the reverse complement.
CCCAATCTCCTCCGCGTTCTCTCTTTTCAACATAGTATCCTGTAACAGGCTTGCCTCCAGAATTCGCTGGTGGCAGCCATTCCAGAGAGCAGCTATTCGCGCTGTAGCCAGTGATCTTAGGCGTTTCCGGTGCATCTGGTGCGTCGAACGGACTCTTTGCAATCGTAGGCTTGCTTTCCAATGGGTCAGAGACTCCGTACAAGTTCTCTGCGCGGACTCTGAAGACATACTTCTTTCCTTCTGTGAGATTCTTAACCGTGAATGAGCATTTCGGGCAGAAACCAGCGACTGTGCGCCAATCGTTGACTCCAAATTCAGCCACTTCGACTACGTAGCCAGTTATATCGCTGCCGCCGTCGTCTGTAGGCGGATGCCATGTCAAGCTGATCGAGTCGTGGGTAACTGGGATAGCCGTCAAAGGTCCCTTAGGAATTCCAGGTTTGTCTACGACAATCACTTCGATGTCAGCGGAATCCTTTCCATGCTCGTTAGACGCTGTAATAGTATATTTTCCGGCATCATCGCGAGTAGACTTCTCGATAGATAGCTTGTGTTCGTCGTTCTTGGTTTCGGAGGTGAGTCTATGCGAAGGCACGAGCGGGACGGTTCCCTTGGTCCAGGATATTTTTGGAGTTGGAGCTCCAGAGATTGGAATGTTGACATTGATCGGTTCGCCAGCGCGGACCTTGATCTTCTTTCCGATGAGGTGATCCAAATGCAACTTGGGTTTCTCCTTCATCGGCTTCGCAATGAAAACGTTGGATGAGTCAGATGGCTGACCAGGTCCAGCAGCGTTGACGGCGGATACTCTGTATTCGTATTGGTGTCCTTCCTGAACCCTATCATCTTCGTATTCGTTATTTCTTACTGGGTCCTTGTTTAACTTTATCCAGCGGCCGGTAGCCTTGTCTCGTCTTTCGACGTCATAACCAATAATGTTAGATCCACCGTTCGAAATTGGCTGTGACCATCTGATACTAATGTGGTCTTTATCAGCCGATACGAGGTCTGGCTTGCCTGGTTTGCCAGGTACAGTGTATTGGTTCTTAGCGACTATCGACTTGTCTGTAACCAGCGGTTCAGAGCGTCCTTGTAAGTTCTCAGCGAACACTCTGAATTCGTATTTGGTGCCTTCGGATAGGCGCGGTACAGTCGCGTGGTTGAGTTTCGGGTTGATGTATGTAACTGCCGGTACCCAGCCACCACCGTGAGTCAAATCGCGCTTCTCAATCACGTACGCTGTCAGTTCACTGCCACCGTTGTCTTTAGGTGGTTTCCATGATAAAGTGACAGATTGAGCAGTGATTTCTTCATACACGAACAGAGGTTCAGGCGGCGCGGGCACATCCAGAACGATCACTTCGAAGCTACCTTCATCAGTTCCAGAGTCATTCTTCAATTTGAGATGATATTTGCCAGCATCAGAGCGCTTGCAGTTGACTGTATGGATAATAGTGTGGTGTCCCACCGACGTGACAGTTGTCCTTTCGTTTGTCGCCACAGGTCTGCCATCACAAGTCCATGTAACTTCGGGAATCGGTTCTCCGATGAAGTCCACGTCCATGTGGAAGATAAGACCGGCTTTGATGCGAATCTCCTTGAGAGGTGAAATAATTTTCGGAGCGACGAATCTGTCCTTAGCCGTAATGACATCAGACGGCTCGCTGGGCTCCGATTGACCAGCTTGATTCACAGCAATGACACGGAATTCATAATCCTGTCCTTCGGTAAGATCTGGCACAGTGGCCTTTGACTTGCTTGGAGGTACGTGTACAGCATTTACCCAGTAGGGGCTTCCCTTTTCTTTCTTCTGAATAATGTATCCAGTGATAGGAGCGCCTCCGTCTGATTTCGGTGGAGTCCATTCGAGGTCCACATGGTCCTTGCTCCAGTCTGTGGCTTTTGGCTTGCCAGGAGCGGACGGCTCATCAAACTCGTTTTTAGCAACAATTGCTTTACCCAGCTCCAAAGGCTCAGACTGTCCGATCGCGTTAACAGCGCTCACTCTGAAAAGATACTCCTTCATATGAATAAGCCTGGTAACTTGGTGAGATAAGTAAGTGGACATGCCAGCATCGGACCAAGTACCGCGAGTAAGATCCATCTTTTCGATGACGTAGTGGAGAATTGGTGAACCACCATCATCGAGAGGTACCTTCCATGATAGTGAGCAGGAGTCCTTAGTGACGTCGGAGACGAGTAATGGCTTTTCAGGCCTTGATGGCTTGTCTAATACTGTGACTTGAGCTGAAGCTGAGCAAATACCAAGGTCGTTCTTCAGGGTCAGCTTGTAAACACCTCCGTCTGAGCGGACGGAGAATGGAATGTCTAAAATGACTCTATTGTGAAGAATCTGGATATCGATCCTCTCAGATGTTTTGACTTCTTTGCCGTTGATCTGCCACTCGACTGTCGGTTTCGGTGACGCTTCGATCGGGATTTCGTATTGAATCCTCTGTCCTGCTTTGACTGTCTTGTCAGCGAGAAGCATTTTGTCAAAGGTCGGGGCGCAGAATCTGGCTTTAGCCACTTGAGGCATCGACGCATCGCTGGGGTCGCCGTTTCCAGCCTTATTGACGGCAATAACGCGGAATTCATATTCTTCTCCTTCGGTGAGTCCAGGAATCGTAGCCTTGGTCTGGTTTCCGGGAACAGTGGCAGCGACCTCCCATGGTCCGTACTTCTTCTTAGCTTCGATGACGTAACCAGTGATTGGAGAGCCGCCATCTTTCTTTGGTGGCACCCATTCTATATCCATGTGATCCTTATCCCAGTCTTTGACAACAGGAGTTCCAGGTTTATCAGGTGTGCCGTAGGGATCTTTAGCGGTAATTGGTTCGTGACCAGTAAGAGGCTGTGATTCGCCAAGTTTATTAACCGCTCGGACACGGAAGTTGTAGTCGTGACCTTCGATGAGATGGTCGATCCTGATGCTGCAGGCTTGTACTTCTCCGGCCGGAATCCATCTGAGGTTCTCTTGATCCATTTTTTCGACGACGTAGTGTGTGATTTCGGCACCACCATCGTCTTTGGGTGGTCTCCATCGGAGAGTGCAACCAGACCTGGTGACGTCATCAGCTCGGAGCGGACCTTCAGGTGGTGTCGGTACATCCATGACAGTAATCTTGACAGTAGCCGTGTCAGTTCCATTGATATTCTTTGCCTTGAGAGTGTAAGTGCCAGTATCAGCGCGTTTGGCGTCAATGACACGGATATTAGTGCTGTGGTCATGATTAACGACCTTAATCCTATCGGTGTTAAGGACGACATTGTCTCCGTGCAGCCATTCTTTGGTTGGCGTTGGTTCGCCAGCGACTGGTACGTCGAGTTCGAAGTTCTGTCCGACCTTGATTTTGATGTTGAACATGAAGTTCTTGTCGATTTTGGGAGCCAAGTTCTTGGGCCTGGCGAGGTGTGGTGCGGTTCCGTCGGAAGGTTCGCCTTTGCCAGCCTTGTTGACTGCTCGGATACGGAACTCGTAGGTATTTCCTTCGATAAGATCGGGCACTTTGCCGCTGGTGACGTCACCTTCAATCTGGGGGCAAAATGTAGAGTTATAGAATTTTGTGGCATGAGGTTATGTAGAGGGTTAAAGTGCTAAATCGTTTCAGAAAACAATTATTTACATCTATGTTTTCAACTGTATTGTATCCATGTCAGGATAGGTCGTAATTTTCAAACGACTTCAAAAAAGAAGGATCTCAATTCGACTGTACGTTTTTTTTTGTATGTATGTTACTCGATTACTCCGCCAATTATGAACCGATTTTCATGATATTTTTTTGTTTGGTAGGTAATACTTCAGAGGTCGTTTTTTACTTCACACATTTTATCGAAATCGGTTCAGTAGTTTGGTTCAAAATTACTAGAAAATATGAAGATGTCATCCAGGTGTTCGAAGTTGAAGTCGGTTGTCTTTTTTTTTAAAAAAAAGCTAAAATTATGTTAAGTCATTGTCTTGTCATACCAAAATTCATGAAATTACTTATCTAAGCTTTCTTCTTGGGTAGCCAAAGCGTATTTCTATAAAACGAGCAGCTTGATTACGTTACATGCCACTCACAACTCAATCACTTTATTCCTAACACACCAACACATTGTGTGAGCGGGCAAATTACAGAATTCAGCATTACGGCGGTGATCGCTAGTGAAACCTAATAGTAGACTACTCACTTAGGGAGCAAAAGTAAAGAACGTCGCAGATCTCATATGTATTGTGATAAACATGAGATCTGAGGCTTCTTTACTTGCTCCCGTGGTGTGTGCGATATTACGTGCCACTGCGGGGAGGAATTGGTTCCTTTCGCTCCACGTAGCGGGGCTAAAGTAGCCACTTCAGTCCCGCAGGTACATAGTCTTGCTACTGACTTCTCACACTTATTACGCACCTGGGCACATTCCTCCCAGTCAGGTGAGAAGCGATCTTTCTTCTCAACAACATATCCGGTGATGGGTGCTCCGCCATCTTTCTCCGGCCTGGTCCATTCGAGCTCGACGAAGTCTCGGTCGAAGTCCTTGATCTTGGGTGTTCCAGGCTTGCCGGCCACGTCGAATGGATTCTTGGCTTCCGTGGAGTGAGGTGTGGTGAGAGGCTCGGATTTGCCTTGCCTGAAGACGGAAAGAGAAGAATTTCATGTTAGTTTTATACAACAAAATGACGAGACAAGTAAATTGCTTGATAATGTATTGTTTGCTGTCAATAAAAGTTACAGTGACATCCAGTAGAATACCCAACAACCATTGAGCTATTACAATTCAACGGCCTGTGATTTTGATGATGGGTAAAATCAAAGTTAAGATTTATACGATGTTGCCATTACATTTGGGTTGAAGATTGCAATGCGTTTAATGCAAGAATGTAAAGAACTTTTAAAGTCATTGACAGTGTATGGGATTTATGCATCGCGGCTGTAGCGCAGCACAAGCAGTGGTACACCTTTTATCCTGCCCCCAGTGCCCCAGCTTCTCATTAATGGCTTCTCACTTAGGGGTGACTCTGACCGACTACTGGTTAAAATAAATGTCACAGAACCATCAAATCGAAAAGAAAGTCGTTATATTTTTCAATATTTTTTTATATATTAAATATTTATTTATTTTTAATTAATTAAAAATAAATAAATAAAATTACCTAATAAGACTTATTATTATTAACTTATTTACGAAAAAGTACTTATTTGGTTATAGTTAGTAGATTTCAATTCTGATTAAAGTTATTCTCATGCAAAACATTTTAATTTATGAATTTAAGTTGATGCATATGCAATACATGTATACATAGTACAAACATAGCATACTCATACATACATTTATTTTATTGCATGATTTTAAATTAAAAGTTTATCTCCCAATATAGCCAACTCGCAGTGTGCCACAGTCCTTATGCGCATTTTATTGTACTAGCTTATCGGCAAAGCGCGTTGAAACCGAACCAAGTTATTAAATTCAATACTACCCAAGTATAAAAAAAATATGTTTTTTCGTTGTTTATTGTTTTTTCTTAAGCTCTGTTATCGTAGCATTATAAATGATTATAACATATTATAAATCTTGTGTAAGTCTGCATGCTGTGCTCAGTAGCACATTGACTTTACTACTAATTATGTAATCTCGGTAAGTGAATTATTGTAATTCTTATGAGATTAATAAATATTCTGAAACCGTAAAAACAGTTATCTTTTTAGTAAAACGGATTGGGCCGTTTCATTTATTTTCTATGCCAACTAACCTGTTAACAGCTCTGACGCGGAACTTGTACTTGTGTCCGGGAGTTAACCCGTCGACGGCCAAGCTGGTTTGAGGTCCGTCGGTCTCTCCGGCCGTCACCCAGCGGCCCGTGGCTTCGTCCATACGTTCCACGACGTACTTCTCGATGGGCTGACCGCCGTCGTCGGCGGGCGGGCTCCAGGACAGTTTGGCACCGTTCGCGTGGACGTCCGATACCTAAGGGATAAGAGGGTTATGAGTCAAATAGACAAAATTTGCAAAGATTTCTGGTTAAATGCCCTTGCAAACAATAGGGTAGATGACTGATGTTTATATCGTTAAAACCAATAGCTTTGATGAAGAATTTAAGTAAATATAGTATGTTTATTGAAAAAATAATTTAAATCGGTTAATAATGTTCTGATATATGAGCGTTTAAAGTTTTTGTTAGAGACAACTCTGTCCCTGTCCCACAAAACAAAAAATGACGTCACGCCTTACTTGTCAGAATAGAATTTATATGGCGTACAGAGAAGTGACGTCAGGATTTGCTGTTTCACCTCTCTGTCTAGCATGATATTAAAATGCTTATAAGTTGCTTATTTTTGATCAGATTTTCATTTTCTTTTCATTAATCAGCTATATTTATGGGCCATATTAAAATAAGACAATAAAAAAAAACCAGTCATCTAGCCTATTATCGGAGCTTAAATTCTGAGATGTTCTCATTCCGCATAAGGTTTTAGGGTATGTAATGTGGCGTAATATTTGTAATTATTATTGGCTGATAATTCTTTTAACCGAATCAGTAGTTCCAGAGACCTAAACGTTCTTAGTCGACATCTACTTTTTCATAAATTGAATGTGATGTCAGTTCAGGACCATGGCTATTACATCATGGCCGAAACGTGGAGTTAAAAATAAATTGTTTTGTACACGATCAAGTCCATGTGATAAACACGGAATAATTATTGTCTTTTGTCACTTTTAAATTTGTGACTCGGTGGATTAAGACAAAACTCGGATGAACCACTCCGAGGCTAATCTACTTTTTTGCAATAAGACCCAATAAGTGTACAATTGTAGTTTAACACAACACAAGTACAGTTTTGTATAAAAAAACTTTAATTTTTTTCAATCATCGAAACCCAATATAGTTATCCAACTGAGAAAAAAGGGGAGTGATGTAAATCTCAAAATCTCACCAATATTACAAATGAGAATGTTTGTCGGTGTTACCTCTTCACGCCTGCCGTACGGATTTCGACAAAACTCGGAATGGAGATAGCTTATTTCCCGGAATAACATATGGGTTACTTTTTATCATCATCATGCGGGCGAAACCGCGGGACGCAGCTAGTGTAAAATATATATTTATTATTTTCAATCATCGAACCCCAAGATGGCTAACTTAGAAAAAAAGAGGTGTAGTGTAATTTGAATCATAAAATAGTAAATACGTTACCTTGAGTGGACCTCCAGGCGGGCTCGGCACGCTCAGCACAATGACCTCCACTTCAGCCACGTCTTTGCCGTTGACGTTCTCAGCGGTGATGGTGTACCTGCCGCTGTCAGCCCGCGTGGCGGCCTTGCAGTTCAGCTTGGTGTTGTAATCGCTGTGTTGGACTTTCATGTCGCCCGACGATTTGATTTCCTTCTTAGCGAGGAACCATTTCGTCTCCGGCATTGGCTCACCGGACACCTGTGGGAGAATGCAAAATTAAAATAATATTTTTTTCTAATGGTTCCATTTCTATTAAGAAAAAAACTTTAAATGTTTCCGATACATTATAGACTTTATATATCTATATTGTGGTCAATTCTGAAGGTTTAAGTTGACAGAACTAAACTAACTAAAGTATTGCTGTCCTTAGCTAACATGCCTAGTAAAAAAGTGACAGCAATATTTTAATTAGTTTAGTACTGTCAACTAAAACCGTCAGAATCGACCACATTGACTATGTTAGACTGTATAGCTATATAGTAACACTAAATTGTCTTTGCTTTAAGTATCGGATCTAAATGGAACATATTTCCTTAAAAGAAACCATTACTCTTTGTTTGAAAATACTTAAGAATATTTAAGCTAATTGGGGAAAAACAACGGCGAGGATTATTTACAACTGTGACGGCTACATTCGTATGAAAAACGGAGCAAGCAAGGGAGACTTAAAGTGTTTAATAACTCTTTAATGACACTAAAAACCGGATATTACAAGTAAAAACATTACATAAAAGACGCAAAGGTCGATCAGCTAACTCTTTGAGATCGCAACCCAATTTTCTACCGTGGAATGGACCGTCAAGTTTAGTTTCATATTTCGAACTTTTCGGTCATACAAATGGCAACTACACTCGAGTGCAGCTAAATCGACTCACCCCAACAAAATGTATTTTTTTAAAAGGGTAAGTAATGTACATAATGTCGTATATTTTTTGAAAACAATGGCATCATTTTAATGCTGAAACATTACTTTTTCAAATAATATAATTATGTACATTACTTCAGTCATTTTTTTTACCCTTTTTGGACAAAAATATTTTTTTTCGGGGTGAGTCGATTTAGCTGCACGCGAGTGTAGTTGGGGATAATAGTTTGTACGATTGCGTATAAGGAACCCGTTGGCATCATGAATATTATGAAAAGGACATTCTGCTGTTGTTGCTGAGCTGTTTTTTTTTGTACTGACCTTGACATCGAATCCGAACTTCTGCCCGACCTTGATCTTGATATCGATGAGGTTGGTGCGGTCGATCTTCGGGGCCAGGTTCCTCGGCTTGGCTACGATGGGGTGTGTGCTATCCGAGGCGTCTCCTGGACCCGCCTTGTTTACTGCGCGTACCCTACACATTTATAACAAAAAATATCAATATAGGCAAATGGTAAGGCCTTTTTCTATGTTTTAAACCTTAAACAGTAAGAAAAATTATGACCTCCGGCAGGACTTGAACCTGCATACGAGCAATCTCTGGGTTTTCGTCGCAACTACTTTGCCAATCTAATTAGCAACAAAAAAAACCCAAAGTGTGGGAACACATCATATATAACATTCAAATGGTAAGGGCGTTCAAGTTCAAGCCGAAAATACGGCTTTATTGCGTAACACTTGGGGTCAAATTAATAAACCGTTTACCTCTTACTTTCTTATAAACTTTTATCTAGCTTTATTTTCTTCATTTACAGTGAAATCATAAGGGATTCACCCATTGAACTGATAAGTTTGTGATGACGAGTCCAAACCTCACGTCCCTGTCAGGCACGTACCTGAACTCATAAGTCTGTCCCTCGATAAGATCCGGCACGGTAGCCGTGGTCTTATCCGCGGGCACTTCCAGAGCCTTCTCCCAGTTGCCGAACTTGTCCTTCTTTTCGACAATGTATCCGGTGACGGGGGCGCCACCGTCGGATGACGGCGGGGTCCACTTCAGGTCTACGTGGTCCTTGTCCCAGTCGGTTACTGAAGGCGTGCCTGGCGCGCCTGTGTGGTGGAAATTGAACCGTAAAGTATAGAAAAAACAGAGAAAAATGAGAGAAATGAGGAGTGATGAGACGAACAAGATACTTTAGTGATAGTAAGAGATAAGATGGCAAATTTTTTGCTATTCGATTAAAACTGTCAATAACAACATGCCTTTTAATCGAGTAACATATTTAAGAAAGACATTTTTTTTTTAAATTCATAGATAGATAGAAATTCATCATCAGAGATAGAAAATTTCTGAGTTAGTGAACATTTTGTTTCATCTTCACGCTCTAACGGCTCAACGGATTTAAGTGAAATTCGGAATGAAATTAGTTTATACTCTGGATTAACACAGTCATAGCTACACTACTTTTTACCCTGTAAAAATATATATGGTTCCCGAAGTAAACCGCGATAGGCAGCTAGTTTTATATACGAGATTCGATACACATATGGTAACGACAAACTTACCAGGCTCGTCGAACGGATTCTTGGCGACGACCGACTGTTCCGACGTCAGCGGCTCAGACTCTCCCTCGGTGTTGACGGCCGACACGCGGAACTTGTATTCCTTGCCCGGAGTCAACCCGGTCACATCACACTCTGGAAATGGAGATAGCCGTTAGGAAGTTGAAGAAGTAAAACTTTGACGGGTATTTTTTCTCATAGCGCGGCTACATCTGTGATATTTGGATTTGAGATTTGTGTTGATCAAATCACGAAGGTATAGTCAAGAGGCTTGCCATATTAAGTGTATTTGAGCGAACCAAAGACTATAACCCTGTTGACTGATCGTCCAACTTCCCCTCATACGAAAATTAGTAGTGTAAAAACCACTGCTAGCCACTGCGAGTCCGTCAGAATCATAGCTCAGATTGCGTCATCCCAGGGATTGGCCAATCGCAAGCATAGAACGTTACCTCGCCCCCTGCCCGCAACGGTGAGTCGTGTTAGTGGGAGGATTTTATTTTCACGAGCCATTAACAGGCTATATGATCTGTGGGCCGAACTCTATTGCATACAGAGGCAGTTTGGCGAAGTTTCGCAATTCCATGCAAGTGTGGCCAAACCAGAGGCATACCAAACCCATAAAAAAAAAATATGCATCAAGTGTGTTGCAATAGACAAATGTCTTCCCAAAACTAGTCATAAGTACAATCTTTCGCAGACCGTTTTGAATAGACCTTCTCTAGTGGAATACTCTAGTCAAGTGGACCTGGGTTTATCCTAAAACTGCATCCAGAACCACTGGCGGACGGGCAGCAGCGTCCTCTCGGTTAACGGTAGGGAGCATTCTGCGATCCCCAAGCCGCCTGCCAAGCGGAATTATGGTAAAGGCCTTCGTTCAGCAGTGGACGTCTTTTCGCTGATGACGTTGAGTGTAGTACTCGGTACGCCTTGGTAGTAGATTTGTCAGACCACGTGTCGTCATAGTTCACGGCCGCTATTCCAGAACCTTTTTCCCCATCGGTTATCAGTTCTTCGAGCGATGTGGCCTGCCCATTGCAACTTCAACTTTCCAACCCTGAGAGCTAAGTATGTCGGTGACCTCAGTCCTTTGGATTTTATCGCGCAAAGAAACTTCAAGTATAGCTCTCTCTTGAGTATAAAATATTATGATCCCGGGAAAATTTCCGAAAAGGTATAAGTTATAGTAGTGTACTTACTTGGCTCATCAGATCTAGCGCACGGTACCCAGCATCCGGTGTCCGTGTCCAGTTTGTCCACCTGGTAGTACTCGATGGGGGCACCACCATCGTCCTTCGGGCGCTTCCACTTGAGAGTGGCGCCCTCTTTGTGCACGTCTGAGATCTGCAAACAAATGAGGACAGTTTGTTTAAACAGCGAATCAAGTAAGCTGGTGGCCTAATAAGGTAAACCTAGTCCTCTCTACAATTTTTGTCGTGTAAAAACGGTTTAAAGCTACGATATCTAAAAAAAACTTAAGGTTCTTGCATCCTAACAAAAAGTTTTTTTTTAGATAATAATGAATCAAACAAGACATCTCCATAGTGGTAAGAAACAACATCTGCATATGACCATTGCTGCGGACCCTAAGATATACCATTGCAAGTAGCGGTGGCATTGAAAATTCCATGATAGATTTGACAGTATCTTACACAGAAAAGCGAAAGCCCTACTTCTTAGGTAGAATGGCTGTCAAAATAATGCTGTAAAGCAATTGTATGGAAAACCGCTGTCACCAGTTTCACACTTATTTGTATAGAAACTATGACGAAAAAATGCCAATCATTGATCGCGCATTTGAAGTAAAACGCTCGAAATGCCATTTTGTTACAGATTAAAATTGATCTAATTACGATGCAATGTGGTTTGGTGTCTTACGCGTCTATTTAAATCGTCTTTTTGAGTATTCTCAGATTAAAAACACGTACATTGGTAGAATTATCATTAAGCGCATATGCACTTAATGCCGGCTAGCGCGGCCCGTCACATTTCCGTTCTATTCACGTCTGTCTTCAGTGGTATCTTACCTGTAGCGGTCCCTCAGGCTTGCTGGGCTTGTCGGTGACCACGACGTTGATGGTGACGGTGTCCTTCCCACTCGAGTTCATTGCAGTGACCGTGTACTCTCCAGAGTCGTCGCGCCTCACGGGCCGGACGACCAGCTTGGTGAAGTACTCTGGGTTGTCGATTGTGACTGCCTTTGATGGACGGAGAGGCATGTTCTGGTATCTGCGAAGTATAAAATGATATATTAGTTTTTTTCTAGAGTAAGGTTTTTTCTAAGGAGACGTTTTGTGTATTATAAGGCTTGGTTTGACCGCCATCGTATCTGATGAAAGTGGAATCAAAGCGTTTCGCGCGTCGGAGTTTTGGAATCTCAACCATTATGGCAGGGGGGTGTCACACCGCAGTTTAGGTATGTTCGGCCGGCGCTCCGTCCTGGTGGACAATGCAAGGCAGAAGTCAGTCGCCGCCCGCACGCTAGCCTCGTCGCACGTAACTATGCATACGTGATAGAAAGAGAGCGGTATATCTAGGAGAATATAGCGAGCGATATCCAGCGCTGTGCGAGTTGCATTGCTACTTTATTGCCTAGTAGATAGAGTCCCTATTTATTTCAATTCCTTTGCGGAGTTAACTTTCTGTACGTAGTACTATTAAACAACTGTACCGTAATTCGAAACCTAATTTAAACATGAGAGAGTAGCGTAGTTGACTTCTGATCCGTACTAGTCGTGCTGTGATTGGTCCGCTCAATCTCGTCGTCCAATCAGCGCCGCTTCCGCCCCTCCTCCTTCCCTTTGCGTCAACCATCAGCCCAGGTGGTGCACAGAGTGCGACATCGTTTCATTGGCGTTTGGATTTTCATCCAGAGCGGTCGTAAGCACAAGCAAGCTTCTACGGACCGCGTCGTGCTAGTGCGTTACGTAAAGGTATAATTTCTACATCTGGTAAGTTAATGCACATTTATTATCTTACTTGTAATAATTAGAATATTACAAATATACAATCAACGGTGTTACCGTTCGTGTTTAAATTGTTTAAACAAACTATCTCTTTACAAAATAATAGTTTTGGTTGTAGTATTGTTAAAATGGAGGATAATACTGGTCCAGCTCAAACGATGGGAAAACCGGAGGATACGAAGTGGAAACAAAAAGGAAGGAAGCGCAAACATTCTCGGAAGCACGGAAGGAGTTCGAGCCCGGAATCGAGCTCCAGCTCGAGTTCCTCATCCAGGTCTAGCTCGTCATCGGACAGCGGAGACAAAAAACGCAGGAAGAACAAACGCAAGAAGAAAACCAGTAAGTTAGACAAATTATTTTCCGAAATAGCTGAAATTAAATCCCAGTTGAATAATACCAATCAAAGTAGTCACCGGCCTGATTCCCATTATGACGATGACTATCTCAGCATTTGCGACCCAAACTTAAGTGGTGAAATGTGCAACGCAGAGGAGGAATCCTCTGGAACCCCGACTGCCCAATTCACTGAAAAATTGGCAGCACATCAGTTTGATTTATCTATAAAGACAAAAACAAAGGAACCGACAATACCTCACACGTCAACGACTTACTTAAAGCAGCTTAAGGATCTGCAACGTTTCGAACAACCGGATTGGAATAGTGTACGCTACTCTGATACTCAGAAACACTATCTCCACTCCCCGGGCTTTACATACCTTGAATGCAACGAGGAAGTCAAACGATATGATAATTCCAAATTTTCAGCAAGAATGGAAAACGCGTTTGCTGGTTTGACATACGCCCTGCTTAAACAAAAAGAAGTACTTCAAACAGATTTGAAAAGATTTGTGAATGATATACAACAGGTAGATGTGAGTGCAACAGACATCGGTTTAAAACTGAACGAAATACTATCAAATGGCGAGTATTCTAAAGTAACAAGCGACATATTTCAGATAGTTTGCGGTCATAGGGCTGAACTAGTTCAAAACAGAAGAGAGTCTATACTAACATCAGTGAAAGATCCATTCCACAAAAATGCACTCAGGAAACTTCCGCCTTCATGCGCTACACTCTTCGAAACTGAAAAGTTCAGTTCTACAATAGAAAAAGCTGGTGGCGTTAAGAATCTTTTCTGGCCTCCATTCGCTCAAAAGGAACGAACCTTAGAGCCACAAAACGTTCCTGGCCCGTCGCAATCGGCCAGTTACCAACATAAAAAATTTCAAACGAAGCAAGCGCCGCAGGCGAAACAAAACACTGGAAGAAAATACGTTGCAAACAACGCTTCACGAGGAAGGGGTGGCAAGCAACAAAGACGATATGATGATCGATCCTACGCAAGGGACGAACGTCCATACACCAGACGAAATTCCCCCTCATCCCACCGGGATAGGAGAGGAAATAATAATAATAAAAGATACTGACTCGAAGCCATTCCGTGCCGGTCAGCTCCAAAAATTTTACACACACTGGAAAATGCTTGGGGCACCGCCCTACGTTCTCAAAATCATAAATGGCTACCGCATACCATTCAAAAAGAAGCCCCCATTACATCTGCCGAGCGACCGCACCACCCAAATACCTTACTCGTCAGAAATGACGAAGATTGTTCACAACATGCACACTCAAGGTGTCATAAAACTCGCAAAGCATTCCCCAAGCTTTGTATCTTCGATGTTTCTAAGACCGAAATCCGACGGCACCATGAGACCAATTTTCAATTTAAAAAACTTAAACAAGTATGTCGCCATGCAAAAATTCAGATTGATAAATCACCACCGTGTATCAGAATTTCTCCAAGGAGAAGACTGGATGGCCAAAATAGACCTTCATCAGGCCTACTTTCATTTGAAAATTGCGTCGAACCATCAACGCTTCCTTCGGTTCATTTACGACGGCGTAATGTACGAAATGACCTGTCTACCATTCGGCCTCAGCTCGGCTCCGAAAACATTTGCATCATTAAGCAATTGGATAGCTCAAAAACTTCGAGAGCAAGGCATGCGCGTAATAGTTTACTTGGACGACTACCTCTTAGTCCATCAAAACCCACACATACTACAAAACCACATTGCAGCGGTCGTAAGGCTACTCGAACATCTTGGCTGGAAAATAAACAAAGAAAAGTCAATCTTGAAACCACAAAGGAATATAGAATTCCTGGGTGTGAATTGGGACACATGGAAAAACATGAAAACGTTACCACAAAGGTCAGTAACCAAACTCGAACACCAGCTAGAATGCAGGATAAAATCAAAAACCACCAACTTAAAAGAATTTCAGACACTTATAGGAATGCTAAACTTCGCAAGCTTTGTTGTCCCAAGAGGACGACTGAACTATCGAGCCCTACAAGTACAAGCAAACGCTCTTATGAAGTCTGGAACTCCAACTACTACGTTGAACCTGAAACCGTTACGGGAACTACAATGGTGGCAGCACCACCTCAAAACCAGTTCTCGGATACACAACCCCCAGCCATTGCATTACCTCACCACCGACGCGAGCGACATTGGATGGGGTGGAAAAATGGACAATCAGGACTTTCTGGGTACTTGGCAGCAGATGGAACAAAAACTGCATTGCAACCAGAAAGAAATGATAGCCATTTTAAGGATCTTGCAAGATCAATGTCACTACCTCCAATCGAGTGCATTACTCATCCAATGCGACAACAGAACGGTGGTGTCATATCTACGCAACGAAGGCGGAACGAAGTCCCAAGCATTGGTGAACCTAACCAAAGAGGTATTCAAAATCTTAGACCAGCACGAAATTTACATGACGATTTATCACATACCAGGAAACTACAACACAGACGCAGATCACTTGTCTCGCCAGAAAACACGTCCAGAATGGCATCTTCTTCCAAAAATAACAGAGATGATATTCAAAAAATGGGGCAAACCAGAAATCGATCTGTTTGCCTCTCGCGAAGCTCATGTAGTCCCCAACTATTGCACGATCGACAGGTTAGATCCTCGAGCTCGTTGCTACGATGCTCTCGGACTAACTTGGAATTTCAAGCTGGCTTGGCTGTTTCCACCACCATATCTAATACCAAAAGTATTGAATCACTTGAACAACTCGACAGGAGTTTACCTGATGGTGGTTCCACGATGGGAGAAGGTTTACTGGAGACCAGATCTAAAGAACAGAGCACTGGATCCCCCATTCACGATCAGGAATCTGACAAAAGTTCTAGTCGATGTATCAACCGGTCGCCCTCCGCTGAAAGTGAAAGAAATGAAACTGGAAGTTTGGAGATGTGGGGGTGGGATCAGAGCCTAACCGACTGGAATGAAGACCAAAAAAACACTTTTAACCGCGGCTTGGAGGCAATCCACATTAAACACATACAAGCCAGCTTGGAAAAGGTGGCTTTCATGGTGCGCTAAGAACCGTATCGACCCACAAAAACCTAACGGGTCGCAGTTGGCAAGATTCTTAGCTGATTTGCATCAAAAAGAAAAACTCTCTTTGAGTACTATTTTGGTTCATAAGTCCGTGGTATCAACTTTCTCTAACCCAAATGACCACGTTAAGCTGAGCTCTCATACTCTAGTCAAACAAGTCCTAAAATCGATTTCACTAGCTAAGCCAAGACATCCTCAGTCACTCATTTGGAATGTCGATACTCTAATACAACATCTTAGCCAGAAAAATGCCGAGTCAATGAACTTTTATGCAACCTCAGGGCACACGGCGGCACTCCTACTTCTATGCTCGGGAAGAAGAATACACGACTTGACCCTTCTTAAAGTTTCATCAGAACATTGCAAAATATATCAAAACCATATAATTCTATGGCCCGCGTATGGTTCTAAAACAGACACGGCAAACCAACGACAATCAGGTTGGAAACTTTTACGAAACAAAGAGAATCGGAATTTGGATCCAGTTTTTTGGGTAACTCGATTATTACAGCTATCTCAACAAAGAAGGGATCAAATCGTGACTGCAAATTCTGACAGTCTTTTTATAAGTACATATGGCAAACCTAAACCGGCAACACGCACCTTAATCGCAGGTTGGGTAAAGAATGTCCTGAAAGAGGCAAATATTGAAGCCACACCCGGCAGCTTCCGATCAGCCGTGGCATCAAAAAATTGGATAGATAACTTTCAGCTCGATGATATACTAGCCAGAGGAAACTGGAAATCGGCTAATACCTTCAAGAAGTTCTATCGCAGGGAAATTATACCCTCTAAATGTAAAATCGTTCTCAATTACGACTTGCTTCGTACCTATTACTTAAAGCTAATAGAAATTATTATGTATTGGCATTATTCTATTCCATTACGTTGATTGATTGGATTAAAATAAACATTTAAGTTGTCTTAAATATCGTTTTAAGAATATAATGTTTCCTCATCCTAAGTAATCGTGTATTATATTATACACTATTATTATTATCATCACATTGGCGTCACGTCAACATCACCACCAGGCGATAACAAACATATCTCTCATGTTTAAATTAGGTTTCGAATTACGGTACAGTTGTTTAATAGCAATGTTTTGCCTGCAATTAAAACATTTATTAAACATACTTACCTCATTCGAAACCTAATACTTTCTATTTCTGCCTGGTGGCTAACATGAGATAAACAATGAAACGATGTCGCACTCTGTGCACCACCTGGGCTGATGGTTGACGCAAAGGGAAGGAGGAGGGGCGGAAGCGGCGCTGATTGGACGACGAGATTGAGCGGACCAATCACAGCACGACTAGTACGGATCAGAAGTCAACTACGCTACTCTCTCATGTTTAAATTAGGTTTCGAATGAGGTAAGTATGTTTAATAAATGTTTTAATTGCAGGCAAAACATTGCTATTATTTATTCTGTGATTATGGTATCCGTTGTAGCCTAATCGGGAGACCGCTTGACATATAATCCTGAGGTCGCGGGTCCAAATCCAGGCCCGTCCCAATGAGCTCTTTGGAGTTTATGTACGGATACTCATACACTGGCTTTTTGGTGAAGGAAAACATCGCGCGGAAACCTGCATACGTCCTACAACTCAATGGCGTATGTGAATTCACCAACCAGCAACTGGGCCAGCGTGGTGAATCTGAATCCCATCCACACTTCGTGGGTGGACCTAAGCCCAGAAGTGGATAATGAAAGAGGCTGATTACGCAGTAGTCTTTCCGAGCTCCAGAATTTTCAAAAGTAGAAAGGGCAGGGGGAATTAGATCACGTGGATCCGAAGCGGAATACTAAATGAATACGCAAATAAAGCTAAAGCATTTTTATCGCCCACAGCTGAGCAAACCGACACCGTTTCATGGTTGATATACCAAGAACTCGTACAAACCGATTGATTCGACTTTCTTTATTCGAACTGTTGAACAGTGGAATGCGTTGCCCGAGTGGGTGTTTCCCGATAAGCATAATCTGTGTGTCTGCAAGTCGCGAGTGAATCGGTTTCTTCAAGGCAAGCGTGCTCCATCGTAGGCTGCATCTTCGTTTAACATCAGACGAGATGGCAGTTAAACGCAAGCCTACAAATAATTTAAAAAAAGCAATGGGCTTCCTTCTGGTACGCATATCATCTAGGTCCTGAACTTATCTTATCCAGGTTTGTAGTGGTAGGACTCTACTGCAGAGTCCGCCTGGGGAAGTACCACACCTTTGCCAGTTATTCAACCGCTATGCAGAAATTACCAGAAATTTACAGAATTAACAGAAATTACTGGTTATTAAGAGATTTAATACCTAACATCTCAGGGTGACGAGCGCAGTGCGGCCCAGGATTGTGTTCGCAAGTTCACATTTCTGCCACTGCTTCTGTTAGTGGCAGGCGTGACGCTTACCACCAAGCGACTTGCTCGTCTCGTCATTTGATAGAATACAAAAAAAAAGGTCCAACCCGCAGTTTTTGCTAGGAGTATATCGTCGACCTAACGAGTTAAGGGGTGCCGGACGGTTCTTGTTACGCGGCCACCATTCCGCAGTTTAACGTTACTGACCTCCATTCTACAGCCGGCGCTGGTTCGCCAGAGATCGAAGCTTCAAGCTTCAACGTAGACCCAGCGCTCAGAGTGACGTCTCTCAGGTGTCTCCTGTCGATCTTGGGCGCCAGGAAACGAGGCTTGGCCAAGAAGTTCTTGCTCGACTCCGAAGGCTTGCTCTGGCCCGCTTTGTTGATGGCTATTACGCGGAACTGGTATTCGTTGCCTTCGATTAAGCTGTGGAGAAAGGGTTGAAGAAATTTGTAAGCCACCTGGAGATAAAGAAAGATGGAAGTCACTTCACCGACGAGAGCTGTTCTCTTTTGACGTTGTTGGGTTTTTGTCAGTAGCAAAATGGGTCCCGTTTTTATTGTCACACTAATAATAGAAATGCGAATGTTTGTCGGTTTGTGTGTGTATGTATGTTTGGAAGCTCTTCACGCCAAAATAGCTGAACGGATTTGGATGAAACTCGGAATGAAAGCTTTTTGCCCGGAATAACATATAGGCTACTTTTATCATCATCATCATCATCACCATCACCGTTTATCATCATCATCATCATCATCAGCACCATCACCGTTTTTCATCATCAAGCGGGAGAAACCGAGGTAGCAGCTGTTAATTAAAGGGTCTTATCAAAACCGAAAAAAATATATATGAGGAAAAGCTCGAATGGTTTACTAGTCGCCTTTCAGGAGTTCCGCTATCTACCTTCCCTCATTAAACCAAGTCCCTCGTTAGCAAGTGTGTAACTTAAAAGCTCATCGTAATTTTTGTTCGTTTTTGTATTTGCAAAGCTCTTTACATTAAGTAAGTTCGTACAGGCTGAGTGGCCAGCCCTGGTGTCAGAGTTAATGTGCCACCCGAAGGCCTCTGACACGGCTGACGGTTGTTGTTATAGTAACTAGAACAAACAACCGGGACCAACAATTTAACGTGTCATCCGACCCACGCTAGCGCTAAGAAATAAATGCCACTCACGGTCACCCATCCGAAGACTGACCGGACCGTCCGTTGCTTAACATCGGTGATCGTTTAGAATCACGTAGGCAAGCTACGCCACGAGCGCGACGTTATACATTGAAAAAGCTCTTTACATTGAAAAATTCACTTATTTGACAGACATTTTCTTAAATAGCTCTCTTGCAACATTTTCCTTTATTTTCTGCAACTTACCCATTGACAGTGGCGGTAGGGGACGGCGTGTGAGTCTCCACCGCCTTCTCCCACAGCGGGCTGTACTTGTCCTTCTTTTCGATGATGTAGCCAATGATGGGAGACCCGCCGTCCGTGAGCGGCGGCTCCCACTTGAGGTCCACGTGGTTGGCGGACCAGTCGTCCGGGACCGGCGCGGAGGGCGCGTCGGGCACAGCTGGGGGAGACACACAACGTTCAATTATCGATTCATATACTGATTGTACCTACCCTACAACCCTACCTACCCTGATTATTTGTAAGTTGTTCTATATTTCTGGTGTGCAATAAAGACATATTGTATTGTATTGTATATAATTGCATCTTCTTACTGGGGGTTTGAGGACCTGGGTACTGAGTACGTCCTAAAGCTGCATCCAGAACCATCGGAAAACGGGCAGCAGCGTCCCCTCGGTTAACAGTGATGAGAATTTTGCGATTTCAAGCCACCTGCCAAGCGTGGTGGTTTTATTACTTTTAAGGGGAAGCCTTTGTCTAGCAGTGGACTCTTCTGGCTGATAACGATAACTGAATAAGCCTAATTCCAGTTACTTTAAAGTAAATCGGATGTTCTTCTGCTACACAGACCATCTGATAGTTGGACGTTTTGCTATATGGCCATTTTGCTAATTCGGCTTACTCCTCATTAGACGTTTCGCGCTGTTGGACATTTTGCTACTTAACCTGTACGCTGTCATTGATCGGAATAACGTTCATACAAGCTCGGACGTCTGTGATTGGCGCAAAGATTTAATATCTGACAGTACTTACGTGGAGTTGCACGCGAGTGTTTAATGCAAATAAAACATATTATTATTTTGCGTGAGGGTGGGTCAATCAATCAGTTAATAGATTTTATTGTCATTGTACTTACTGAATGGATCCTTAGCGATAATGGAGCCGAATGTCTCGAGCGGCTCGGACTCTCCTTCCTTGTTCAGCGCCTTCACGCGGAACTTGTACTCGTGGCCAGGAATCAAGCCGTCAACCTGGGGAGAAATTATACACTGGATGTAGAACTATTTAAACCAAAATCAACCTTGATGACGTTGAAATAAAGTCTTAAATTGTTCCACTGTATTATGCCTCTTTGTTGATGAGTTATCTTCTGTACGTATTAGTACTTCTAGGCATAAGTACCGTATTGTAAAATTGTGTCAGCCCTAGCTACCAAACTGGGCGTTAGCCCGTATCTTGGTATAGTTAATTCCTTCCCAATCGATTCTATAATAGTAAACACATCACTAATACCAAAATCGATTATACTAATTACCAATTTATTTTTGCTTTGATTAGGCTGTTAATGATGGTCAAACCATTTAAGAGTGCACACACCTCCATCTCGGGCACGTTCCCGAGCGTCTTGCCGACCGGCAGCCAGGTGCCGGTCTCCGGGTCGAACTTCTCGACGAGGTAAGCCTCGATGGGCTCGCCGCCGTCGTCCTTGGGCCGCTTCCAGGTCAGCTTGCAGCCGTCCTTGTGCACGTCCGACACTTCCAGCGGACCCTCCGGCTTGTCGGGTTTGGCTGTAAGAGATAATTGCGATTAGAGTCAAGGGATTTGCATTATTTCAGTTTCCTGGGTTCCAAAAACGGCGTCAAGAACCACCGGAGGACGGGCAGCGTTCTATCGGTTTTTTTATACGATCTAGTAAAGAGACGAGAAAGACGGTTCGCCTGGTGGTAAGCGTCACGCCTGCCACTAACAGTAGCAGTGCCAGAATTGAGAACTTGCGAATACAATCCTGCGCCGCACCGCACTGCGCTCGTCACCCTGAGATAGCAGATGTTAAATCTCTTCATACCCAGTAACTTCTCTGTTAACGGTGGGGAGCATTCTACGAACCCCAAGCCGCCTGCAAAGCTTGGGATTATGGTAACCCAATATTAATGGAGATACCTGCATCCATCAGTGGTCGTCTTCTGGTAAAAGTAAAGACAAAAACAAAGTTTTTAATGAGCAGTGATTAAATACTTACAAGTGACAATAATCTCGAGCTCGGCGGTGTCCTGTCCGTATCTGTTGGTGGCCTGTATCTTGTACGTGCCAGAGTCCTTCCTGCGAGGGCTAGAGTGCTGGTACTTGCTCAGGTTCGGCAGCTCCACCACTGGAAAATAAGCATTATAATTAAAAGGATTATATAGGACCTAGGTAGGTATGTCCTAAAACGGATCCAGAATCACCGGAGGACGGGCAGCAGCGTCCTCTCGGTTAACGGCGGTGAGCATAGCTTCGATGAAGAATTTAAGTAAATATAGTATGTTTGTTGAAAAAAAAAATTTAAATCGGTTATTTATGTTCTGATATAGAAGCGTTTAAAGTTTTTGATAGATACAACTCTGTCCTTTTCCCCCAAAACAAAAAATTACGTCACGCCTTACTTGTTAGAATATAATTTATATGGCGTACAGAGAAGTGACGTCACGATTTGCTGTTTCGCCTCTCTGTCTAGCATGATATTATTATTATGCTTATAATTTGCTTATTTTTGATCAGATTTTCGTTTTGTTTTCATTAATCAGCTATATTTATGGGCCATATTTTGACAGGACAATAAAAACAAACCGGTCATCTAGCCTATTGTGGAGGTATGTGATAGTTTCACCACTAGGTTAGGTGCTTATGAGAAAATGTCCTAAGATTTAATAGATCAGCAGATTAAGCTTTCGGTTCATGTGAAACACCCCACTTTTCCATTTACAACCTTAATTTTTACCTCGTAGTAACCAATCACCACATGCACAGATGCACAAATGTGCTTTCATTTTCCTGAACAAATAATTAAAAAAAAAAAAAACTATTTAAAAACCAAACCACTGAAGGTGACAGTCGTATGTTATCTTTACTCACGTTTCAATCCATTTCCACTGGTAACGGTCTTTCCATTGAGAGACCACGTGATTTCAGGCGCTGGCTCTCCGGTGACCTTGACGTCGAGCGAGATCGGCTCTCCTTCGTGGACCCTGATGGTGCGTAGGTTACGGCGGTCGATCTTCGGTGCCACTACAAGTAAAAATAATAAGGAAACATTTAGAAAATATATAACCTAACAGTAGGCTCCGGTGTGCGGCGCTAAATAAAGGGGGGGGGGGGGGGCCTTGTTATCAGTAATAGAGAAGCTAAAGTACTATTATTATTAACGGGATATTTACCGTGATTAGGTTGTGAAATATCGGGAGCTCATTTCACAACATAATCAATCAATCGAAAATATTTGAAATCGGCTGGTAAAGTTCTGAAATATAAGCGTTCAAAGCGGAGGAAGTCACCTATCCCCTTCTAGCAAAACACGTGCTACTAAAGAATTTGTTTGGAATCGTGTACTTTGACGTCATTATAGCCACTATGTCCTTCCCTGTCTAACGAGAAACTTAAATGTTTATAACTTAGACATTTGTGCACACATTAAAATTTTATTATCGATGGTTTGTTTTGTTGAGGGTCAGCTTTTATGTGTCAATAAAAAAACTTGGTTAACGGTGGTGACCATTCAGCGATCCCCAAGCCGCCTACCAAGGGTGGGGATTATGCAGCTCAACTGATTTGAGTAAAATGTGGAATCCAGAAGGTTATATCCTGAATTAGAATAAGAGTATTGGCTTAAGAGTAGACAAGTTGGTCACTTCTCCATAGAAACGCGATAGTATTACTACTCCACTATGTAATTTTGTAGGTCCAAGACTAAGTATTATATCGATTTGTCTCTTCATTATCTAGGATTGTAAATTATTACGAAAGTAAAAAGTTAATAAACACGAAACTTATGAGCCAGGAAACATCTTGTATTTTAGCTCAATTTTAACGCCACATTGGACGTAAATAAATAACATAAGGAATACGAAAACTCTAAAATAATTTATCAAGCGGCATAGTTTAATCCATAAACATTTCAAATAACTTAAGATGGAATAAATTAACTCAGAGTTTATTCAACCACATTACTGCAGCCAAAGGTCGACAAAAAAATATTTGCGCGCTCATTTATCTTTCTTTCTCCCTTTCCCACAGTTTGTTTGATGAAGAGAGCATGCTTTTTAGCCGCGCCCACCGATGAGTTCGAGCCGTCAACTTGTCGATCCTTAATGACGGGTTGTTGTACAGTGTGGCGGTCTAAGGGGGAGGATTAGGATTTAGGCAATACCCCTAAGGGGGAGGCCTTCATCCAGCAGTGGACGTTTTATAGCTAACGGCGACCTTACCGCTCGACGTTTTATAATGGATTCGCTGATCAGGCAAGTACTGAAGATAACATTTTCCGACGGTTATCTTACCTTCGATAGTTCATACAATGATAGATAAAAAATATTGTAAATCAGAAATCAAAATAAATATACTAATAAGGACCTTACGAGCTAGTCCCACAAGTCATTGATTGACTGTCAAGTAATTTGCACATGGTGTACTCACGTCTCCTGGGCTTGCATACGACAGACTTGCTGGCGTCGCTGGGTTCGCTGGGTCCGGCTTCGTTGATGGCCTTAACGCGGAACTCGTATTCTATACCTTCATCTAAGTTCGGTACGGTTGCTTTTTCGTTGTCGTTGGGGCCGACCTGTAACAAGTGTAGTGGTCAAACTTATGTATCTAAAAGACGTACTATAAATATGTACATTAAGCACCCAGTAATGTAAGTACATTTCTGGGATGTATATTTCAATATGTGGTATATTCGATCACCGCATTTTCAACCGACTTCAAAAAAAGAGAGTCTCAATTCGACACTTTTTTGAAATGTTCGTTACGCGAATCCTCCGCCAATTATGAATTGATTTTGATATTTTTTTGTTTAGTAGGTAATACTTCAGAGGTCGTCGTCGTCGTCAGCCATAAAACGTCCACTGCTGGACGAAGACCTCCCCCTTAAAACGTCCACTGCTGGACGAAGACCTCCCCCTTAACCCCCTTACTTCAGTGGTGGTCCCATATAAATTTTATCGAAATCGGTGCAGTAGTTTGGTTTTTAAATCAAAATAACTGGAAAATATGAAGATGTCATCCAGGTACTTAGTCGAAAATGAAGTATTTTTTAGAGCGTATTTTTTTTTAATGATGTCTTAGATAATTAATTACATAGCTCAATTTATAACTGTAGGCAGACATCGACTCTCATATTTATTACTATCTACTACGAGTATGTAAGAGTAGGTATTATTATTATTATTAATTTAGAACAACTGAAATAGTTTTGGGTTCATATCTGCCTAGTTTAAGGTACACTAAACTAATTAGATAATTTTATCTTTTAAGACTATTCGGTTACAAAGGAGTTTTTTTAGAAAATAATATTGCCATGTCATACCTCGCAGGCTTTCACCCACTTGGGCGAGCCGACCTCTCTCTTCTCGATAACGTATCCAGTGATAGGAGCGCCGCCGTCCTTGAAGGGCTTCTCCCATTTGAGGTCCACGTGGTCCTTGTCCCAGTCCACGATCTCTGGCGTGCCGGGCTTGTCGGGCTCATCTGGAAATGGATAATAGGTTAGAAGATTTCAATATATCACTTGTAACAAAAAGCAATACTGAAGAGTATGTTTGTACTCATCATTATGAACAACTTTTACTACGGGGCCAACGCATAAGTCGCGAAAAAAAATTAGCTGTTCTATAATTTTTGTCTAAGGTCAATTAAATTTTGGATGGAACAGCAGCGGTTACTAGGTTGGCCCCATAATGATGGGTATAAACATATCTCTGCGAAATCTAAGACAATTAAAATCTTACCGAAGGGATTCTTAGCGATGATGGAATGCTCGCCCTCGAGCGGCTCCGAAGCGCCCTCGTTGTTGACGGCCGACACACGGAACTTGTACTCGTGGCCAGGCACCAGGTTTTCGATCTCGGCCTGCGACAATAACAATACGCATTGATTGACAAGATAATCTTAGAAATACGACAAACAATCATGTTCGTTCATTCACTCACACATTGAAGGACAGTCCAGATAACAATATGCATTTTTATTGCACAACACACGCCCACTTGAGCGCACTCATGTAGTTTCGTAGATATGTTCGTTCATTCTTTCATTTACCCACTGATAGACTTTTTACTCTAAGAGAAATTACAAGAATGCAAATGAGATAATCTTTAGCAATACGATAAAAAAAATCGTTCATTCATTCAACCATTGAATATAAGAATGAAAATGTGTAATCAGTCAATAAAATTAACTTAGTTTCTATCCGCGATGGTGAATACGTCTACTCATCTTGTAGCTGGACGAACGACACTCTATTTTGCCAAGCGGCTTAATACACGAGCTGTCATCATCATTATCAGCCTCTATCGATCCACTGCTGAGTACATGCCTCATATCCCCATCCTTGTCTCGGATCAATCATATTCAACATGTGATGATGCGATGAATCTGTAAATTCTAATGAAATCTTATCCACTTTGTCAAGTTTACTTGCAGGGGAAAGATAATTTGTCTTATTCTCAGCGCATGCTAAGACAGCTGGGCCACTGTCACGACCTAATTCTACCTATCTCCACTTTTATAGTAATTACCTTAGGGTCTTTAGTCTTGAGCGCGGGCATCCACCGTCCGGTCTCTGTGTCCAGTTTCTCAACCAGGTAGTGGTCGATTGGTGCGCCGCCGTCGTCCGTTGGCGCTGCCCATTTGAGCGTACAACCTTCTTTGTGCACGTCCGATATCTGGAAAATGGTACAAGGTTAAAATACTGCAGAGGTCATTAGAGGTTATTAGGGTCACCTAATAAGTTTATAGTTTGCCATTGATGCCATTCATAAAACAGTTGAGAGGATAAATTCGTAGTTTATGCAAAAAGAGAACTGCGTTGGGATTGAAGGCGTTTTTATGCTGATACCGTTTTGTTTAGATTGCAGAATAGCAAAGCAATGTTGACATAACTGCCGAGTTTATACTCTACACACTATGCGGTGCGCCGACTTTTTGAACGACTTGAATTACGATAAGACACAAGCGCCCAAGCATACATTGAACACTACACAAGCGATATAACGTCTAAATTCGAACAATTGTGAACTGTATAATGCACGTATAGGTGCAACAGACTCGGACGTTTTTTCACTGTTTTCATTAAGAGATTGTGACTCTTTCGATATTAGCTCAATGCACTGAAAGGAAACACGACGATTGTCTACTATCACATCACACATCAACAGCCGGAAGACGTCCACTGCTGGACGAAGGCCTCTCCCTTAAAGGGAAGTGTTGCCATAATCCCCACGCTTGGCTTGTCTACTATAATTTATATCAATTCTACTACTTGAAGATCAATCAATATTCTTCCATATAACGTGTTATAAAATACTTTGCATTCCTTGACCAAGTTTGTTAACAGAGAAATTACTGGACATTAAGTTTTGAAGACTTTAGCATCTAGTATCTCAGGGTGACGAGCGCAGTGCAGTACGGCGCAGGAATTTGTTCGCAAGTTCACAACTCTGGTAGTGCTACTGTTATGGGCAGGCGTGATGCTTACCACCAGGCGAACGTCCTCGGCTTGCCTCTCCGTTGCATAAAAAAAACCTAATGCAACTTAATATTTCGAAAACTTATCTCATATAAAACATTCAAGGTTCACTTTACCTTGAGCGGTCCCTCAGGCTTGGCCGGTACATCAAGTACGTTGACTTGGATGGTTGCTTCATCCTTTCCGCTGCTGTTTTCAGCTTTGAGGGTGTACGTGCCGCTGTGTTTGCGGGACGCGATGACCACAGACAGCTTGGTCTTGTAGTCTTCGACGTCCACTGTGAGGTCGTCTCGCGTTGAGAGACGCTCTTTGTTGTGGAACCTGGGAAGGAGATAAAAGCGTTAATTGAAGAAGTAAAATTGGAAAATTGGTAAAGTTCTTTGTTCCAATATTCCTGACGAGTAATATCGAGTCCTGTACGCCAATGACGTGACCTAAATAATTAGCAAGAACTATTCGTTGACCAAAAGCCTTAGTATCTAATTCGGACCAGACGCGTTTCGCAATCTTGAAGTTCGAATCCGAGCCGTTCTAATGAATTCTTAGGAATGACTGTAGGGATCAAAAAAGAGCTCATAAAGAGATCATCAGAAGTAATGTGTTATTAACTCACCAAGTCTTGGCCGGCGGCGGTTCTCCGCTGACCTTGATGTCGAGCCGGATGTGGTTGCCGGCCTTGATGGTGATGTCGCGCATGTTGGTGCGGTCGATCTTCGGCGGAGCTGCACATACGTACCAACACTTATAAACACTGGCACAGGTTACGTATGAGACGTTTGGCCGGGTATTAACATGTGCACAGATAATATTTTTGCGGCTTCGAAAGTCCGATTATGTCAATCTCATAACCAAACGTAAGTAGTTGTTAAGCTTTATAACCAAGTTGCCTTATTGGCTTTTTTGTTTATGCGAAAATTGAGATGTATTTTAAATATAATACACTTTTTATTTAAAAAAAAACAACCGACTTCAACTTCGAATACCTGGATGAAATCTTCATATTTTCTAGTAATTTTGATTTAAAAACCAAACTAATGAACCGATTTCGATAAAATTTATAAGGGACCACCTCTGAAGTATTACCTACCAAACAAAAAAATAATCGTCAAAATCAGTTCAATATTGGCGGAGTAATGGCGTAACATACATACAAAAAAAACATACAGTCGAATTGAGAACCTCCTTTTTTGAAGTCGGTTGAAAATACAGTTCAATTCATTAATTTCGTATATTCAACGTTGTGTCAAAATTGCTATGCAATATGTCAAGAAGATTCAGAGGTTTAACATATAAAAACAATTTACAAAGCATATAACTAAGTCAGTCTTCAACTGCTACCAGCTACCGTGCAAATTATTAATAGTTACAGAAAACACGCTTGAGATATCTGGTGTTTAAAACCAAGTCTAGGATCAATAGTCTAGAAATGCCGTATTCGAAAATTCTGAAATGGAACGGACGGTATTTGTAGCTAATTATTGGCACTACGCTCAAATGCGGTGCTCATTTATATTAATGCTACAAATTATTCCAAACGCTGACGGGCCATTATTGCAAGGGATAAAACCCGGTAACGTAGGGAGTTTTATACATATTTTGCAGAAGTAGAATTCGCTGTTTTACTTAATGGCTAGCCATTTTAAAAAACAGGGCCGTTTTGTACAACTGGCGGATCAACGTTCAGCCGTACTGTCTTGCGATACGTTCTACAATAAGGCGGCCTATGTATAGCCACATTGTAATCAAGATGCCTTCAATGCAAAATGCTTATCACACTAACATAATACAGTGTGTATATAATAATAAATAAAATTGTATGACTAAAAAGAACACTAGGTATTTAAGTAGCAGGTAAACAAATGCTTTAACCTAATTAAAAGTTATCAAAGCGCCAAACTGCCGCGAGTATACAAAATTTGAACTAAAGATTGCCGAAGCGGCGGCTCATGGCCAGCTCAATTACAATATGGCTAGCCGTATTGTAGACCGCGAAGCACGCATACAATGCGGCGGCTTTACTTTCAGGCGTAATACAATTTGGCTAAACTTTAAAACGCCGCTTTATAAAACTGCGCTGTTTTTTAAAATGGCTAGCCGTTATGTAATACGGCGTATTCTGCTATTTGGCTGCGACATACATGATCAGAGGTCATCTATCAAAGGCATAGAGAAAGATATCACTTACCAAAGCGATCCTTGGCGAGCAGGTTTTCAGTAGCCGTGGACGGTTTGCCCGGGCCAGCTTTGTTGACCGCCTTCACTCGGAACTGGTACGTTTTGCCTTCGATCAGGTCGGGCACGCGAGCTTCCGTCTTGTTTCCAGGGACCTACAAAGGGGAGTAAATAATTGAAGTGTGGTTTTTGTTATCCTACTATCGTATACAACAACCGTCAGCCATGTTAGAGGCCTTCGGGCGGCACATTAACTCTGACACTAGGGCTGGCCACTCAGCCTATACGAACTTACTTACTTACTTACTTATACAATACAATACAAGCGTTTTCTTCCAGACAACTTTACTAATATTACTAATATTATAAATGTCAAACTTTATGTCTGGTTGTTTCAATCATGCAACGCTCGTCGCGTAGCTGAGTAGGTAGCAACGGACGGTCCGGTCAGTCTTCGGATAGGTGACCGTGAGTGGCATTTATTTCTGAGCGCTACCGTGGGTCGGATGACACGTTAAACTGTTGGTCCCGGTTGTTTGTTTTGTTCTATAACAACAACCGTCAAACCGTGTCAGAGACCTTCGGGCGGCACATTGACTCTGGCACTAGGGCTGGCCACTCAGCCTATATGGACTTGCTTACTTTTAGCTAAACGGATTTGGATGAAATTTGGTAAAGACAGGAATAGCGGGTGAAACCGCGGGACGCTGCTAGAGGATAAAACATTGATACTTCATTCTGATAAATCCATAAGAAATCTCATCAAACCAACTCAAGCCGGAAGATGTAAGTTTTTTATTTATTTTAAAGGACAAACAAGCACATGGCTTGCCTTATAGCAAAGACTATAAATCCTATTCACCGATCGTCCAACTTCCACTCATAAGAAAATTAGTAGTTTAAAAACCACTGCTACCCACTGGGAGTACGTCAAAAAATCATTTCATAACTCAGATTGCG
Organism: Erannis defoliaria; assembly: GCA_905404285.2. Taxonomy (NCBI): domain Eukaryota; kingdom Metazoa; phylum Arthropoda; class Insecta; order Lepidoptera; family Geometridae; genus Erannis; species Erannis defoliaria. The sequence goes on along the minus strand of FR990091.1, from coordinate 7,882,365 downwards.
TCATCCCAGTGATTGGCCAATCACAAGCATAGTACGTTACCTCGCCCCCTGCCCGCAACGGTGAGTAAACCCGAGTCAGGTAGGAGACATTCTGTTCACGAGCCATCAACAGGCTATATGATCTGTGCCTTATACAGATTCAGAGGTTTGAGAATCAGAGTGTCTCACTCACCTCAGCAGCCTTAACCCATTTTCCAGTGTCTCTATCCTTCTTCTCGACAATGTAAGCCGTGATGGGGGCGCCACCGTCGTTCGTGGGCTTCTCCCATTTGAGGTCCACGTGTTCTGCGCTCCAGTCCTTGAACTCGGGCTTGCTGGGCGGGTCGGGCTCGCCTATTAAAAAAAGTATAAATTGACCACATTGTAAAAAGCAAAGGCCTTTTAATTTTAATACTCGTAGAAAAGATGCGCAAGCGAATTTGAACCTTCTTGAGATGGCTATACAGGAAAACATAAAAAACAGAGTTATGCCTGAGCGCACTAAGTCGAAAAAAGCTTATTGTATTCATCGTCATTAACAAGTCGTGACTGACTTAATAGCTCAGATAGTGGTGTGTCTGCTTTGAGAGTTGTAGGGCGTGGGTTCAATTCCCCACCCGGGATAAACATTTATGTGAAGAACGTAGATGTTTGGCCTATGTATTGTAAGTTTGTATTTACGAAAAAAAGTATACAAGTATTTTATCAGTTATCTAGTTCCCATAACACAGCTTAGCTTTGCTTAGTTTGGAGCTAGATGGCGCTGTCTGAAATGCCCATATAACGACAATAATAAATAGCATAAGCGATATAAAACCTTATCCCACTCACCGTAAGGATTCTTAGCTGTGGTCGCAGTCTCTGTGACCAAGGGCTCGCTCTCTCCCTCAGGGTTGACGGCCTTGACTCGGAACAGGTAATCCTTGCCCTCGTTAAGGCCTGTGACGTCAGCTTCGGGTGTCTTCGTGGTGCAGACCGGCACCCAGCGGCCGGACTCGGTGTCCATGCGTTCGACGACGTACGCCTCGACAGGCTCGCCGCCGTCGTCCTCCGGCGGCTCCCACTGGAGCTTGCAGCCGTCGGCTTTCACGTCGGATACCTGACAATGGATTAGCGTTACGTCAGACAGCAGGAAGAAAGATGAGAAGCGTAAATGAGTAAAATAGAGGTCAATTCTGTAGTGGTAGGACTCTACTGCAGTCCGCCTGGGGAAGTACCACACCTTTGCCAGTTATTCAATCGCCAAGCAGTAGTGTGCAAGCATTACTGCGTTCCGGTTTGAAGGGCGATGTTACCAGATAAATTACTGGGTATGAAGAGATTTAACATCTGATATCTCAGGGTGACAGTGCGGCGCAGGATTGTGTTTCGTCGTCAGCCATAAAACGCCCACTGCTGGACGAATGCCTCCTCCTTTATAAAGGGGTGATACCATAATCCCCACGCTTGGCAGGTGGCTTGGGAAAGGCAGAATGATCACCACTGTTAACCAAGAGGACGCTGCTGCCCGTCCTCCGGTGGGCTTAGTTGCAGTTTAAGGACATACCCAGGTCCATTTGCATTTGGATTGTGTTTGCAAGTTCACTATTCTGGCAATGCTACTGTTAGTGGCAAGCGTGAAGCTTATCACCAGTCGAACGTCTTGCTCGTCTCGACACTTGATTGTATTAAAAAAAACACGTCACATCGTCAGCCAGAAGACGTCCACTGCTGGAAGAAGGCCTTAATAGGGAGGGGTTGCCATAATCCCCACGCTTGGCAGGCGGCTTGAACATCGCAGAATGCTCACCACCGTTAACCGAGAGGACGCTGCTGGCCGTCTTCCTGTGGTTCTGGATGCAATTTTAGGACATACCCAGGTAGAGGAAAATATTTATTGGAAATTCTCAAGGTTAATCTCTGTAAGGCAGCTCCTTTGAGGATCCCGCTTTGGGAAATATTATTTTAAGCCCGACGTCCTACTCTGTTTTATAAAGTGGTTGTGTGGTCAGCTTTAGTTCTCGTAAGAACATACCATATCATTATAATCTCCATACCATATCTTTGCTCCTTGGGCCCATTAAGATAATATTTTAAGACATACGAAGAAAATGGTGGAGCAAATAGATCTAGTTTTAACACACAAAACATAAATAAAAGAACTGACAGATTTTACGAGTGCAGAATGTGACTTGACACTGTGTGGAGTGATGATGTACCTAAAGTTAGAACTGAGTGGTGTGCATTAGCACGCTCACAGAAAAACGAAAGTCCTACTTCTTAGGTAGAACGGCTGTAAAAACAATGTTGTAGAGCAATTGTATGGAAAAACCGCGTCGCCAATTTCACGCATAATTGTATAGAAACTAAGACGAAAAGTGCCAATCATTGGGCGCGCGTTTGAAGTAAAACGCTCGAAATGCCATTTTGCAACAGATTAAAATTGTAATTACGATGCAATGTGGTTTGGTTTCCTACGCGTCTATTTAAATTGTCTTTTTGGTGATACTCAGTTTAAAAACATGTATATTGGTAGAATTGTCATTAAGCGCATTTACACTTAATGCCGGCTAGCGCGGCCCGTCACATTTCCGTTCTATTCCTTCTCTGTTCAGAGCACGCTACTAAAATGAATGATCATGACTAGATCCCAACCGGAATCAACGAATTGTCTAAACGCCAAAAGTGATTATTTCTGTGTATTTTCCATTTCATTCCATTTGAACCCTGTACCCATAACATATGGCAGCAATCATTAAACACCAACCTTCAACGGTCCTTTAGGCTTAGCCGGCTTGCTGACCACTTGCACTTCAATATCGACAGTATCGGTTCCAGAATCGTTCTTCGCTGTAACCGTGTACTTTCCAGAATCTTCCCTCGTTACTTTGATGAGTACGAACGAAGTGTGGTACTCTTTGTTTTCGATCGTCAAACGGCTGGAAGATTTCTGAGTCTGTTCCTTGAAAGTCCAGGTGATGGTGGGCTCTGGTTCGCCTTTGACGTCAGCCTCGAAACGAAGGTCGAGTCCGAGCTTGATCTTGCGCTTTTGTAGGTTTTTGCGGTCGATTTTCGGTGCCACTGTGGAGAAAATTACGAATTAGTCATTTTTGTATTCAATTTGGGAGTGCATTTATTGAGAGACCTATCCGAGACATCTTTGCTTTTTCAAATTAATAATTTAAGCGTGGCGCAGGCATCCTTTTTTTTAATGACGAGGGAGAGGTTAGTTTGGTGGTAAGCATCACGCTTTTTTTTACATTAAAGTAACGAGAAGAGAATGGCGTTCAACTGGTGGTAAGCGTCACGCCTGCCACTAACAGCAGCAGTGCCAGAATTGTTAACTTATGAATACAATCCTGCGCCGCACTGCACTGCGCTACAACCCTGAGATATTAGATGTTAAATCTCTTCATACCCAGTAATTTCTCTGATAACATTGCCCTTCAAACCGGAACACAGGAATGCTTGCACACTTAATGCTTGCCGGTTGAATAACTGGCAAAGATGTGGTACTTCCCCAGGCGGACTCTCGCGACCTCACGATTTCAAATTGAGCAGTCTCCCTTAGGCTACAACGTTATTATTAAGCGACTTACCTTAAAATGAGAGCTGCTTAAGCGCCATAAGGTAAATTATCGATTTACGAGCACCCATCCCAAAACGAGCTGAACCAACATTCAACTAGTGACGTAGAGAGTACTTACAGAACCTGGGCTTGGCGACGACCGACTTGCTGGCGTCGCTGGGCTCGCCGGGCCCGGCCTTGTTGACGGCCAGCACGCGGAACTCGTACTCGTGGCCTTCCTCCACGTCGGTCACGTGCGCCGTGGGACGGTCGCCGGACGTCTTCAGGCAGTCTTGCCAAGACCTGAGGGAAAGGAAGATAAGAAAGATAGTCAACAAGGTACTTTGATAATACTGTTTTAAAAAAATATATACAACCGACTTCAACTTTGAATACCTGGATGACATCTTATTTTATTTATTAGACTGCACATACCTTCGTTTAAGGCAAGTTGCCGAGGGTTTTGCCTACCTTCAGCCTTTCGATTGTTTTTCAACCGACTTCAAAAAAGGAGGTTCCTAATTAGACTAGGTTTTTTTTTGTATGTATGTTACGCGATTACTCCGCCAATTGTGAACTGATTTTGATGATTATTTTTTTGTTTGGTAGGTAATACTTCAGAGGTGGTCCCATATACATTTTATCGGAATCGGTTCAGTAGTTTGGTTTTGAAATCAAAATTACTAGAAAATATGAAGATGTCATCCAGGTATTCGAAGTTGAAGTAGTTTTTTTTTTAAAAGCGTATTATTATTGTTTTGTAAAGTACGGCGTCGCTTGAATTTAGTAGAAAAGAAAAAAAACATAAGCGTGGCTTCCGTGAAAAGTGATCCAAAGTGATTTGAACTTTTTAATGATTTGAAAGGATATACTTTCAGATCGGCGTGGCGTTTCAGAAGCGTGGGTATTATGGCAACACCCCTCTATAAAGGGGGAGGCATTCGTCCAGCAGTGGACGTTTTATGGCTGACGACGGCTTTCAGATCGGTCCCATAGAAATTTCGTCAAAACTGGTTCAGTAGTTTGGTTTTTAATTCGCAATACCTGGCAAAAATATGACACCCAAGTTGAAATATTGCGTATTTTTCTATGACGTCGGTTTTTTTATTTTAATTAACGTGTTTCCCATTGCCTTTAAAACAATCACGCTATCACCGAATACCGAATGTTACCGCTGTCGTCAAGGTCCATTCAACATACCTTCCTCCTTTCTCCCTCTTCTGCACGATATAACCAGTGATGGGCGCGCCGCCGTCGTCCTTGGGCGGAGCCCATTCTAGGTCCACGAAGTCCTTGTCCCAGTTGCGGGGCTCCGGTCTGCCGGGCTTGCCGGGCTCGTCTGGAAACAGACAGAGTTTATGAACTTGTTGTAGACTAAACTAAGTTGCACCTTAATACTCCAGTAATAAAACCCACTTTAGCTCACACCTTCAACTAGTTCATCGTAATACAAACGAATGTTAACTTTTAACATGAATGAGTTCGTGTTTTATCTTGCCTCACCGAGGCGTAGACAATGTCTAAGATGTAGCATGCTAGCCCATAAGATACCTATTCATTCACTCTTTGTTTGAAGATCTCCAGATTGTAAGAGCTTGGAATAATGTAATACACCGAAAGTAACTCTTAAGATTAAGAAAGAGAGTGATGCATTTTGAATGCCCTAGACTTCGAACTTTTTGCCATCCACTTTCATTGTTGTCTTAAACATAGTCGTCAGCCTTCGTCAAGTAATCATTGATTAAAACAAGAACTTTATAAACTTTAGCAATAAAAGCCTCTTCGGCTTGACTGCGTCTCCTGCATTACTAATCGTATTTGGTTAGCTCTGACCAAAAATGAACTTTACACCTTTATAATAAGATCCACTCACCGAAGGGGTTCTTAGCGATGATCGGCTTATCTGTCTCGAGTTCTTCCGACTCTCCTTCCTTGTTGACGGCCTTCACGCGGAACTTGTAAGGCTTGCCTTCTGATAGGCCCGTTATGTTGGCCTTGGTGTCCTTTGCCGTGCCGCACGGGACCCATGTACCTGTGGTATACATGGTAAAGATGTAACGAAATTCGTTAGCTAAGCGCTGACAAAAGCTGATCCTCCGCGCGTCTGTGGTCTCTGTCTAACTACATAGGTAAAAAAGAGAAGCCGGCGCGCTTGGGGCACGTTTCGTACAGTAATTTTGTTGGAAAATAATTAAATTTAATGCTTAAGAAAAAAACTAGTTCAATTGTAAGATAGATTAAAGTATTACTCGTAACTTTTACTAATTTTGGTTACGTGTCTTAATACAAAAATACAAAGAAAATTGACTTAGAAATTCATTATTAGAGGTTATTTTACGTTTTTTTTTTCAATTGAGAAAATTATTCGCAAACGTGTTTTCGAAACAATAGCCAACTAGAAAATATGATCTAGATTAACATTAAAAAAATTTAGTGCTGTCGAATTTGTACATTTGGCAAAAACATTAACCCGAATGAAGCCAATTTGGGTGTACTCAGCCTCTTATTGTACTATGACAAATAAACCGCCATGTAGCGTGCCTTAAGAGAGGCCTATGTTCAGAAGTGGACCACTGAAGTATTTCGATTATCGTCATCATCATTCTTAGCCTTCCGTATGCCACAGCCAGGCAAAAGCCTTTCTCTTTTTGTGCCTTTTGCCTCGATCACGCGCCAATCGTGTCCAGAGCGCCTAACATGCGCACCGCGAGAAAATTTTCTCGATTCTACAAAACAGGACAAGGCTACGAATCTGTATAAGTTTGTCTCGTTTTCGCACGACATAAAGACACGACAAAATTTTCTCGCGGTGCGAATGTTAGCCCTGCAGGGGCCGTACCATGAGCGCTTATTCCGGGACCGAATACGCTCAGCTGCCGACGCTGCGCGACTGTAAATTTTATCGCCTCGCAATAAGGTTCGCGGTCGCGCAGTGTCGGCAGCTGAACCTATTCAGTCCCGCTATAAGCAGTTCACGGTACGGCCCCAGGTAGGAGCTGAGATATTAAATATCAATTATTTTGACCTTAGATAAATAATAAACAATCAACTCAAAGTTTTATTTTTTATGGAATTGATTAACGAGACGAGCGAAACGGTCGCCTGGTGGTAAGCGTCACGTCTGCCCATAACAGTAGCAGTGCCAAAATTGTGAACTTACGAACAAAATCCTGCGCTGCACTGCGCTCGTCACCCTGAGATGTTAGATGTGAAATTTCTTTGCCCAGTAATTTATCTGGTAACATTGACCTTCAAACCGAAACAGTAATGCTTGCACACTACTGCTTGGCGGTTGAATAACTGACAAAGGTGTGGTACTACCCTAGACGGACTCTGCAATAGAGTCCTACACCTAAAAGTACCACAATTATTAAAAAAAAAAAACAAAACCCTCTTGCTTTGATCAAATATCCTTAAGAAATTGGGTTATTCCAATTGCTTCGAGGCACTGCTAGCATAATGACAGATTTTTAAATGCCAATGTGGTCAATTTTGAAGGCTTTAGTTGACAGTTCTAAGCTAATTAAAATATCGCTGTCACCTTTTTACTAGGCGTGTTAGATAAGGACAGCAATACTTTAGTTAGTTTAGTTCTGTCAACTAAAACCTCCAAAATCGACCACATTATAACAGTAATAGATTGCTAATTAACATACCAGTAAGCGGATCGAGTTTCTCGATCTCGTAATACTCGATCGGGGTTCCTCCATCGTCTTCCGGCTTCTTCCACGATAGAGCGCATCCGTTCTTAGTGACGTCAGCCACTTCGAGCGGACCTCCTGGCTTCGTGGGTTTGCCTGAAGGAAAAGCCATAAATTAATGTATTTGCAAACGGGTTCCGTTGCACTTTAAAATGAAACATAAGCCTGAAGACTGACCCTGTAAGAACTGGCTAGCCTTGTCGGCATAAGCGATCTCATAAATGTCATGTAATAAAATTATAAGTGACTCTTAATAATACATTATGATAAAAGTGTCCTATGTTGGGCATTACACTGGAGGCGGTGTTATGGTTAGATAAGGGAGCTGAGAGTGTAATGATCAATGCACACGCGTTTCATACAACATTTTTTCATCAAACTTGCGAGGATAAGATTTGTATTCTTATTAACTGTTTGATAATAATCAACCACACAAAGAAAACGTTAATAATACATACTTATTGATTTTAGACAGATTTTGTGAATAATGTCTGCTTCCCATAATCAATTATGGTTGATGGGCTAGATGTTTGACCACAGCTCGCCTGGATATTGTATAAGTGACAGAACATTCCTTTTCTGTAAATACCTAAGGTATTTCGTAAATCATGTGGTAGCTAGTCAGTCGAATAGTAAAAAAAAGTGCTGGTTGCATTCTATGATTTCCTCGCGAAGTCTACGCTACGGATCAGTTATACCATTGAATTATACCATTAATGGTACAAATGGTACTAAGTTGCCCCGTTTATACCTGTAATGGTACAGGTGGTACTAGTTAATACCAGTTATACCATTGGACAATTACATCATGGTATCAATCTTTTCTTGTTCAACCTATACTCATAAATGGTATAATTCACTGGTCCGAAGCGGATTTTTTACGTCACCGGCTGCTTAAACTATAATAGCTGGGGTTTGAACCCACACTGTCATCTACTTAATTATCACTTGCACATTCACTCACTTAATTCGTTCCTTCATTCATTGTTTTTGTCGTTCTTACCTAGCACAGTGATCTCAATGTCAGCTTCGTCCTCGCCCACTTCGTTCTTGGCCTTGATGACGTATTTGCCGGTGTTGACGCGCTTCGTCTTCATCATCAGGAACTTGGTGTTGTAGTCCACGTTGATGATCTCCAGATTTTCCCTTGAAATCAAGTCACTTGTTATGAAACCGAGATATATGGGAACGGGGAATAAATGGAACTGTAGTGAACAACTGAACATTACTGTTTCAGTTTGAAGAGGTCTTTCAGTATCCTAGCTATTAGTTACCGCGTTACCAAGTTATAGCCGCACGACCTACAAGTGCAAGCAAGACCCACAAGTGCGACCACAAGCAAGACCCACAAGTGCGAGCGAGATAGGCATAGTGAATGATTTATGGCCGCACGACTCAGTTGGTAACGCGGTGACTATAGCAATATTACAGGGATAACGACTCATCATAAAATGTCTCAATACGCCAATGCTGTGACGTCCTGGTGCATGTTTTTTTAAAATCATAATGGCAAAGTCGCGCATGCGAGCGGAGCTGATTTACGAATGATATTGAACCTTATTCCAACCTATATCGTTCGGCTCCGCTTGCATGCGCAACTTTGCGTACGATTCAAAAATAAGGCTCCTGGACTTTGTTTCGTTGCTCAAAATGTTGGCTACCGAAGCCATGGCGAAAGGCCATGGAAAGGTAGGCGTTATTTTTCACTTTCACGTGGGATCACCGAGTGTCCAAAATAATAGTACATTATGATACGAGTGTGCTATGTTGGTCATTACACTAGAGGCTGTATTATGCGCGCGAGCCGCAGGCGAGCGCGATAAGGAAGCCGAGAGCGTAATGACTAATAGCACAAGAGTTCCATACGACTGTTTTCGTCACACTTGCGAGGAAAAAACTATATTTTTTGATAATAATCAACCACACAGCAAAAACGTCAACAAACATTTGCGGAAAATGGCGCCCAAATCAGTAATGCGCGCGCAGGTTGACACTTACTTCAGCGGCATAAGAACTCTTTGTTGGTATTACAAAAAACTGTAAGTATTACCCGGCTATATTAAGAGTGCTTCGTATGCGTACGTCTAATTGCAGTCACGTACAAACTTGACTTTACCGGGTTATACCTATTATAGTACGAGTGCCGTAATGTAAAGTAAAAAGCACGCGTGTGTAATATCTTGGATTATGAGCCTAAAAGCGATGTAATAAGATCTACTTTACGAGCAAGTGTGATGAAAAGTATATACAAAGACAAAGGTAGAATACAAAGTGGTAGGATTGAAGACGATATATAAATTTGTAGAATAGCTAAATGGCACTTCGTTAGGATCTACTTCGAATTGAATTGCAAAATTATGGCCCATCCCCATGCGGCAAAGCCCGGATGCCTAGAAGAAACAGATTTACCCACAACTTGAAGATACTAAGCTTGAAGATGATGAAACCACAGTCTTCCACCGTGGAGATGTTGTAAAACAGAACCAATTATTGTGAATCGGAATAATATCAAGTGATTCTCACCTGTTCTTCAACTCCTCGTCCTTGAAGTACCAGGTGACGGTGGCCGGCGGCTCTCCGAACACCTTGATGTCCAGGGAGACCGGCAGCCCAACCTTCACGATCAGAGGGTTGAGGTTGGTGCGGTCGATGCGCGGCTTCACTGTTGGATGAAACAGTATGTCAGACTTGCTGGCCCTTTTTTCCCTTCTTTTCTGGCATCGCACTTTGTGCATTCTACTGGTCCCAAGTATAAATTACTAGAGGTCGCCCGCGACTGCGTCCGCGTACGGGAGAAATTCGGCCCGCTCCCAAATTTTTCCCCTTTGAATGAATTACCCAAATATCAAATTTCATCACTAAAACTTCAAAAACAAAGAACTTTCCATACAAAATCCCAACCCCCTTAAATCGTCCCTGTCATATTTTTTTTTAAAACAGCATTTATTATTTTAAATGAACTATACACATGCAAATTTTCGTGACTACAAGTACAAAAACAAAGGACTTTCATACAAGCCCCCCCCCCTTTTCTTAATTCGACCCCTACTCTTAGGGGTCGAATTTCGAAGAAAAAATCCTTTTTTAGTACACCCCTCCGCATCGAGACGAATACACCCTCCAAATTTCAATTCCGTACGACCAGCGGCTTGGACTGTGCGTTGTCTGTCAGTCAGTCAGTCAGTCAGTCAGGACAGAGCCTTTTGTTTTATAGTTAGATAGATGCATTTTTCAAGTTTATAACTTACAGAATCGCGGCTTAGCCGTGTGCCAGTTGGTGTTCTCAGAGGGCTCGGACTGTCCCGCCTTGTTGACGGCCCTGATGCGGAACTGGTACTGGTTTCCTTCTTCCAGCTTCGGTACTGTGCCTTGGCAAACGTTGCCTTGGACTTCAGCGGCCTGCGGACGAGAAAGCAGTTGAATACAAACGATAGAACAAAATGAAAAAAAAAAAAAACGTTGAACACTTGTAACACAAAAATTTTGATTTATTTATTTATATATTTTTTATTTTATTTAGATATATTTGTACAAGTTTTTTTTTTAGATTTGGACTAAACGAAAATAAAAAAAATACGGTAACAACATTTCAAATGCAGCAGTATATTTAAGTTTAACCAAAAGTTTCAAGATTACATTTTACGATTTATGTATTAAAAAAAAGCTTTAGACTATAATAAAGTTTACTGTAACAACATTTTAAGATTTAGAGCTGCAGTAAAATTTAGTTTAACAAAAGTTTTAAGATTAAATGTGACAACAATTTGACGCTTTATGTAACAGAAAATTTAAAATATTGTGGAACAAAAAATAAATCATGGTCCTAGAAAAGGTTTTTGGGTGGCCTTATGGTAGCGGGTATATCCTAAAACTGCATCCAGAACCGCTCGTGGCGTAGCTTGTCTATGTGATTCTAAACGATCACCGATGTTAAGCAACGGACAGTCTTCGGATGGGTGACCGTGAGTGGCATTTATTTCTGAGCGCTACCGTGGGTTGGATGACATGTTAAATTGTTGGTCCCGGTTGTTTGTTCTAGTTTCTATAACAACAACCGTCAGCCATATCAGAGGCCTTCGGGCGGCACATTAACTCTGACACTAGGGCTGGCCACTCAGCCTATGCGAAATTACTTACTTACTTTTATCCAGAACCACCGGAGAACGGGCAGCAGCGTCCTCTCAGTTAACGGTGGTGAGAATCCTGCTATCCCCAAGCCGCCTGCCAAGCATGAGGATTATGGCAACCCCTCCCTATTTAGGGCGAGGCAAACGCCCAGCAGTGGACGTCTTCGGCTGATGATGATGATGATGATGACTTTCTATTCACAATCAGAAAGTTAAACGTATGTCTGCCTACCTTGACAAACTCCCCGCGGTCTCTGTCCATGACTTCGATGATATATCCAGTGATAGGAGCTCCGTTGTCCCGGATGGGCGGCTCCCACTTCAACTTGGCCGACTTCTCGTCCCAGTCCACGATGTCCGGGAGGCCAGGCGGCGCTGGCACGTCGTACGGGTTCTTGGCGAGGATGCCGTGGTCGGTCTCCAGGGGTTCCGACTCGCCTTCCTCGTTCAGGGCTTTCACGCGGAACTGGTATGTGTGACCGGGTTCCAGGCCTGTGGGAAAAGTTAGGTTTAGCATCGTATTTTGATATTTTTTGGGGAAAGAAGCCTATATTAATTAAATCAACATCTGTACAATATAATTCGGTTTTTTTTTTTACTAATAGCAAACTTTATTTTATGAAACTAACTTGAATATTTTCGGTTTCGCACGCGGCCAAAGGGAATTAAATACACAAATCTCTTTAGAGTATCCTAATAGTTCACAAGTCATCATGCGACCAAAGAGATTACCATCGCGCGACGAAGTCGCATCAATTAGAACGAGTCCTTAGTCCCATCTACGACGAGCCACAAATGCTACCATGCTGCATCAGCTGAAATCAACCCTATCTCCTTTGCTTAAAGTTCACTCACCAGTGATAATACCACAAGTAGTAAACGACTTGTACGTGCCTCAGGGATTTGCAACTTATTAGTCTCCATGCATTCTGCTAAAATCACAGACTATAAACCCTGTTGACTGATCGTCTGACTTCCCCTCATACGAAAATTAGTAGTTTAAAAACCTCTGCTACCCACTGCGAGTACGTCAGAATTTCACTGAATTTTATAACTCAGATTGCGTCATCCCAGCCAATCGCAAGCATAGAACGTTACCTCGCGCCCTGCCCGCAACGGTGAGTCATGTTCGTATGGAACATAATGTTCACGAGCCTTCAACAGGCTATATGATCTGTAGTTAAAATGGACTCTAACTCGTTAGCTTAAGGTTCACTCACCAGTGACAGTAGCCTCAGTGGTATCCGGTTCCACGGTGCCAGCCGGCACCCACTTCCCTGTGAGCGTGTCCATTTTCTCCACGACGAATGCGGAGAGAGGCAGCCCACCGGTGTGTTTGGGCTTCTTCCACGCCAGCTTCACGTGGTCGGCGTGGACATCGGAGACCTCCAGCGGGCCCTCAGGCTTGCCTGGTTTGTCTGGAAGAAAAGATTGAATTAGCATTGTCCATTGTCATATAATCTTTAAATTATATTATTACTTTATTTTATTAGCTCCCATTTTGCAAATTGGCGCACAGGATGGCTTGTGCTTTGCTCCATAAAATATATCAGGAACCAACATAAAATGTTGGTGTGAAATTAATTATCAAAATTGTATTTAAATAACAAATTAGGATTTTTTAAGCATTTATTTTGGAATTGTAAACTAGTAATAAAATTAGTTTCAAATTTAGAATCTATCGGATAGCTTTATACAAAATATTTGGTTATCTGTTGGAAGCCGTATTACGACATGACGTCATATACGCTGACTCGCTCGCACTCGAAGAATTCTTCCATAAGCGAGAAAGAGAAGCTAGATCGAGGAGACCATTTTGAAAAATAGACATTCACGTCGGAGCCGCCGTCGCGCGTGTTACGGGGTGAATCACCTTTTGGATTTTTTTACATCTTTTTGAGAAGAGAATGACCTGAGGGAGCCAACGCCGATCCCGCAGGGGACACCAGGTCCATATTTCCGTCTGAGATGACGTAAAACTCCAACTTTCAAGAATTATTTTGTGACGCGCCATGCGGTCACCAAACTAAGGAACTCGAGCGAAATTCTCATTTGAAGCTTTGAAGACAAGGCAATGTCATTTCACTGGAGGAGCTCCATGAAGCGTTCGAGAATCGGATGATCCTGCAGAAGACACCATCAGCAAAGGATCCATCAGATAACCTCCTTTCATTTATTTTATTTTACCAAGTTTTCTCGTCATTATCTTCCATCGAAACAATAGCAATCAGCTTATTTAAATATTATTCCAACATATTGTAACTTTGCAAAAAATTTATTTCTCTTCTCCAAAAATTTAATTTTCTTATGACAAATGGCGCCCGAACAATTATTTACTTAAAATTTAACTTAAAAACAAACCAATTTTATCTTGTGCAAAGGTGTATGTTGGAATTTATAAACAAAAGATTACAATTTAATCTACTGTAGAAGTAGGTATTTTCACAATTGTGTTATTGAATTTGTGTAACAATTTTTCTTGTAAAGATGTATAGTACACCGTCTGTTGACCGTAAGTTAACAGCGGAGCAAACGTCAGATTCACCTCAACCAGAACTCCAAAATTCACAGAGCTTAATAGATATACCTGTTTCAGATTCAGAAGAAATGAATTATGTCAATACCGATGTGAGGATGGCTCAAGGAACAATCCAGTCGCCATTATGCAAAAATATCCACACAAATCCTAGCACTAGTGTTATAGATCCAGCCACAGACGGTGACAAGTATATTCCATTTATGAAACAAAGGCACTCGACACAAAACAGTCATGTACCAGTCACCCAGGTAACATATGCAATTAATAACAGTTACAACTCCAATTTGAAGTCCTGGGGACTGAAGTATAGTGGTGATACGTGTGTTGTTGAATTTTTGAATCGAGTGAACGAAATTAAGTTAGCAAGAGATGTGTGTGAAAGTGTACTGTTGAGAGGTTTTTCAGAGTTGTTAGAAGGCACTGCTCTGAAATTTTACAGATCAGTTCGCCATTCGTTACCCACTCTCTTCTCAAACTTTTTAATAAAATATTTTGTTTACTACCCATAGTAGACGCTAACAGAAGTCAATGTATACTTATATTGCAAAATTCAGATCAATAGTTTTTGAAATATAAACAAAAACAATATTTATTTATTCAAAGCAATGCAGTATGTAAACACACATATGGCGGCGCTTATAACTTTTTCAAAATTGTAGTTACAGACAATTATTTTTGATTTATCGTACCTACGCATATCTAGCTACCTATAGATACACAATTTTGGCTATCGGTTCAGTATTATTCAAATTAAAATGAAAACCGTATGTTCACAACCAAAATTCTCAAAAGTAAAAAAGAAACACATAAGTTTTAAGTTTGCGTTTTTACCCACATTATTATTTCTACGGATACTTTAGGATACTGTAAATCCATAACAAATACTGATAAAATCATAAAATCAATAATTATTTCTTTACAAACAAGTTTAGAATTTAAACATTGCAATTTTCCTTGTAAACCAACAAGTTCATGTAGGTAAAATGACATACTATATGGTCTATACTCAGACTAAGTATGACTTCTATTCAGACATTGAACTACTTAAGCGTTATTTATACAAGAATTTACTTATTTTGATTTCCAATTTGTATAGAAAAGACGATTCTTTTTCTGTCTCAAAGACAAGTTTCAAGTATTAACAAAGTGTTGACCTACATTCAGGGAAAGACTTAAATACTTACTTTGAATTAACTTAATAACAGTATTCAAAGCTATTGTTTTGTTTTGGACAAGTATCCATTGCTATATAAAGCAAAAGCAGTATATTTAATACCATTTTTTTTGTGTTTTGAGACTTGGTAATTTTTGTTAAAACCAAGTCTGTGAAGCAATTTTTTAAGGTTAATACCATTTTTTTGTGTTTTGAGACTTGGTAATTTTTGTTAAAACCAAGTCTGTGATGCAATATTTTTAAGGTTAAGTATGAGTAATTATTTTTACATTACCAACTATAAACCAAACGTTCAATAATGCATATTTTCGTGTGCTTATTAGTTCTTAGCCTACATATTGGGCAATTTTCTGGAGGATCCTATTTAAAGGCAACCTACCATTAACTATAGCTTATTAGCTAATTATTTGGGAACGATTTAGTTCTAGTCTTTTTGTTACATGCTAACATACATACCGGATTTGACTAACGACAAGTTTATACCTAGTATGACTTAAAATGTTTTCTTATGGCTGAGTTAAAACACTCGGACATGCTAGCAATATTTAGTAGATCTACATACATACATACATACCAAACTTACCTTTTTGTCTTGTAGATACCAAAGGTTGTCTGTGAACCTTCTAAGATTAACAATTAGTCTTTAATTATAGTTAGCAGCATCTAGTGCACGGATTCACTGCGTAGATTTAATTTAGGTTTAAATAATTAAGATTTACCTGTACTTAATTAAAGCTTATACTTAGTTTATCTAATGTTTACAACGATAGATATTTACTTTAAACATTAGAAGTTTTCACTTCATACTATTAGACAATAGTGAGACTTTATTCTCATAGAATTAGGTCATTACTAGAAAACCCAAACTGTAGGGTATAGATTATTATAAGAATTACAAACATACTAACACATATTTACTTACCGTTTAAAACCATTTAGATATCATTGTTTTTCAGATAAGTTTTGTCCGCACCTACATAAGAGTGAATGGATATTTATATTAACAGTTACCTTTTAAGCTACTTGCTATATACTACTTTTGTTTTATTGCACAATGTGTTATTTCTATAGGTATATCCTATACCATCATGTTATGTATGGAGTCATGAGGATTATGAAAAGTGAAGCAAGTATGTCAGAATAGCTCAATTTAACTATGAGATGCAAGGAGATTTATGAAGTTCGATGTAAGTTTAAAGGTGTGAGTGGTGATTTTGTAAGAACTAGGCAGTGTGAATATTATTTGAATTCCTTATAGGTACCTATGTATGAAAGAATGTGAGTGATTTATTTTATGAAAGTGGAATAACAGTTTATTTTGCTAGATGGAATGTAAGAAGCTTGCTGAAGTATCAACCTCACTATATTTCAGGATTCCAACCTATAACAAAAAGTTTCTTTTCATGCCAACCCCGTCTGTTCAGACAGTAAACTGTCTTTTGTTTCAAAAGGGGGATATTGTCATATAATCTTTAAATTATATTATTACTTTATTTTATTAGCTCCCATTTTGCAAATTGGCGCACAGGATGGCTTGTGCTTTGCTCCATAAAATATATCAGGAACCAACATAAAATGTTGGTGTGAAATTAATTATCAAAATTGTATTTAAATAACAAATTAGGATTTTTTAAGCATTTATTTTGGAATTGTAAACTAGTAATAAAATTAGTTTCAAATTTAGAATCTATCGGATAGCTTTATACAAAATATTTGGTTATCTGTTGGAAGCCGTATTACGACATGACGTCATATACGCTGACTCGCTCGCACTCGAAGAATTCTTCCATAAGCGAGAAAGAGAAGCTAGATCGAGGAGACCATTTTGAAAAATAGACATTCACGTCGGAGCCGCCGTCGCGCGTGTTACGGGGTGAATCACCTTTTGGATTTTTTTACATCTTTTTGAGAAGAGAATGACCTGAGGGAGCCAACGCCGATCCCGCAGGGGACACCAGGTCCATATTTCCGTCTGAGATGACGTAAAACTCCAACTTTCAAGAATTATTTTGTGACGCGCCATGCGGTCACCAAACTAAGGAACTCGAGCGAAATTCTCATTTGAAGCTTTGAAGACAAGGCAATGTCATTTCACTGGAGGAGCTCCATGAAGCGTTCGAGAATCGGATGATCCTGCAGAAGACACCATCAGCAAAGGATCCATCAGATAACCTCCTTTCATTTATTTTATTTTCCCAATTTTTCTCGTTGCCGTCATCCATTGGACTATCGCCATCAGCGTTTTAATATTAATATTGTATTAGGACTTATCAAAATAGTAAACGCATTGTAACCTCAAATAATCTTTTGTTCTTTTTTCTCCCATATAACTTTAGCACAAGATAGATAGGTAAATTATAAATCATCAATTTCATTTTCAACAAGAGGCCCCCTGTACTCCAGAGGTCTGATGTTTCGTGACTGATACGTATCCAGGAACCCTAACTTTTTGTTTTATTTTTTTTGTTATTTGTTTTGTCTTTCTTTGTCAAATCACAATTTTCTTATGACACCATTTTGGTCAACAGGACCTAGGTATCTTTAAAATGCATCCAAAATCACCAGAGGACGGGCGGCAGCGGTAGTGAGAATTCTGAGATCCAAAAGCCGCCTGCCAACGGTGGGGATTATGCAGCTAAACTGATTTGAGTAAAGTTTGGAATAGAGACAGGTTATATACTGAATTAGAATACGAGTATTGGCTTAATTGGCTCGGTAAATTTTGCGACTCCCGTAGGTTAGCGGGTGAAACCGCGAGACACTAAGAGTTTGCAATTAAACGATACACAACCATAATAAAAAACTTCAATTTCGATTAAGTACCTGAATGTTATCTTTGTTAAAGTTATTTTGATTTAAAAACCACAACTACTGAACCGATTTCAATAAAATGTATATGGGACCACCTCTCTTTTGTAGGTCATAACCTACCAAACAAATAAAAAAACATCAAAATCAATAATTCATAATTGGCGGAGTAGCCGCGTAACAAACATACTAAAAAAAACATACAGTCGATTTAAGAACCTACTTTTTTGAAGTCTGTTGAAAAAATCTATACATTAACAAACACATACCCAGTATAGTGACTTCAACGGTCGCCTCATCGACTCCGGAGTCGTTCTCCGCCTTCAGGGTGTATATACCCGTGTTCTTCCACGACGTCTCGTATATCTGCAGCTTGGTGTTGTAGTCTTCGTTGTCCAGCTTCACGCCTGGACCCGCTTCGATGGTCTGGAACGAAAATGGCGATTAAAATCTTCTAAAACTGGATTCAATACAATTGCTATAGATTGCCTTGGACTTGGGTATGTTCTAAAACTGCATCCAGAACCACAAGAGAACGGGCAGCAGCGTCCTCTCGGTTAACAGTGGTGAGCATTCTGCGATCCCCAAGCTGCCTGCCAAGCGTAGGGGTTACAGCAACCCAAATTATGGCGGAGGCATTCGTCCAGCAATGGACGTCTTCTGGCTGATGAATTGATGATGTGTTCATAAAGTGAGGGTCTACCTTGCCAACGAAGCTCCAAGTCTTGGTCGGCGGCGGCTCGCCGCGGATGTCGACGTCGAACTTGACGGTGGCGCCGGCGCGGACGCGGACGGCTTGCATCTTGTCGCGGTTGATGTGCGGCTTCACTGCAATCCACAATGACATGGTAAGAATACAACATTACGGCATGAAAAGATAATCCAGTTGCAAGATGAACCCACAGGACCAACAGCACGTGTACCGTTCTAAACAATTTGACATTTCAATCGGTATAAATCGATTCGGTATTTTCCCAAATTTGTCAAGCAAATCAGCTATATCGACACGTCAAGTTAGCGACATACAGCACGGTATTCGCGCATCTGCTTCATACCTAAAGTGCGGACTGCGCCAGGCCTGCTTCAAGACAGATCTGTTCTGTTATGTGTGAATATGACAGGTATAATATATCTTTCACCGAACCGTCCAATAATATCAAGCCATTTAAATAATAATAAAATGTCTTGTTAATCCAATACATGGCTTTGTTATGCTAGGGTTTCACCTGCATGACGCTTTACGTCAATTATCGGAATAATTAACGTGCAATAAATTATGTACAGTATTAAAGATTACTTAGACGAAAAAAGGTTTCAAACTCTTTAACACAAATATTGTTTATCTAACATGTACCTACCTAGCCAGTTAAGACTAATTTTGCCACACCCTTAGAGGGTCCATGTATTGTTAGTTCTGTACTAGACTAAGATGCTACAAAGATACTGAATACTGAATATGAATTAAACAATGCGCTACATGGGTGGACATTTGACTTAGAATATCGCCTAACGTCTAACAACGTTAATAATGCCACTAGCCGATAAGCGTGCTAAAACCAGGCCATATCTGCGTACTGTACCAAATACCGCGCTAAATAATGGCATTACACGCAGGTGAAGCCCTAGCAACGTTTGCTAGTTGAAGTGGCTGTGGGCAGGCCACATCGCTCGAAGAACTGACAATCGATGGGGAAGGAAGGTTCTTGAGTGGCGACCGCGAACCGGGAGACGCAGCGTAGGCGCGGCCTCTCACTATACACCATGTAACAAAAAGGTTCAACAATACTGAAGGGTATGTATGTACTCATCATTATGAACAACTTTTACTATGGGGACAACCCTGAAATCGAGAAATAAAACAGCTGTTCCATACATTTTATCCAAAGTCAATAAACTTTTTCTATGGAACAGCTGACAGTTTTATTCGCAATTTCAAGGTTGGCCCCATAGTAAAAGTTGTTCATAATGATGAGCACATACATACCCTTCAGTATTGTTGAAACTTTCTGTTACACGTTGTATATATATTTAGGTTGACCGGGGATATTGTACAAGTCGCAGGCAACCGGTGGATGCAAATGGCAGGTTGTCGTACAGTGTGGCGGTGTGGCCTTCGTTCAGCAGTGGACGTCTCCGGGCTGATGATGATGATGATGAAGCCCTAGCATTAGTGAAGCCAAGTAGGTTTACTTACAGAAGCGCGCCTTGGCGACGTGCGGCTGCGTGGCGTCGCCGGGCTCCCCCGGGCCCGCCTTGTTCACGGCCCGGACGCGGAACTGATACGTGTTGCCTTCCTTCAGGTCGGGCACGCGGCCCTTGCATTCTGGCGTCTGGAGTGACAGAAGGGGAGGAAATAAATTAACAAATTGCCCTTTTTAACAACGTCTAATCAGAACCATAGCCTTGGGCGGACTCCATACAAAACATAATATTTGTTTATACTATAGCTAACCTAGTAGTAACTGCTAATGTAATCTGCTATTACATACAATCTATTAGTTATTCTATGGTGCAGGGCGCTATCAATAAAAAAATAAAATAAAAATAAATATCGCAGGACATTTTTCACACAGCGCCATCTAGCCCCAAACTAAGCAAAGCTTGTAATATGGAAACTAGATAGCTGATAGAATACTTATATACATTTTTTTTGTAAATACATACTTATAATACATACTACACCCAGACACAGAACAAACATTTATGTTCGTCACATAAATGTTTGCCCTTGGTGGGGATCGAACCCACGCCCTACAGCTCTGAAGGCAGACACACTACCGCTGAGCTATATGGCAGTCAAATAGTCAATAGTAACTATAATTATATTCTGTGTATTCTAAAGACGACGCTGAACGCTGAATGCAATGTTACAATAGAATACAATTTTATTGCATTGTTATTTTATTCTTATTGTCTGCAATTAAAGGCAGTGTTACAATAGAATACAATTTTATTGTATTGACGTTCATCGGTCTGGATACAATTTCTTTGTTTTTGTGTAGTAAACTGAGTAGTTAAAGTAGTTAGATACTATGTAGTTTGTTGTAGTTAACTCTGACCCGAAGAAATAACAACGTCCAGTACACCAGTACAGTGTTACGCAGATTTGCTCATCAGCTCGGTCAGTCGTCGTTCTGTTCTATTGTTATATCCACGCGCAATTTGGTGTTGGTCGCGCTCTGCCATATAGCTTAGCGGCCGCGCTAACACCTATAACTAAATGACTATAGCTCAATAACTATAATACCTAATAACTATTACTAAATCACGTCTCTAGTCTCAGGTGTAGTTATTTAGTATAGGCTGAGTAGCCAGCCCTAGTGTCAGAGTTAATGTGCCGCCCGAAGGCCTCTGACATGGCTGACGGTTGTTGTTATATAAACCAGAACAAACAACCGGGACCAACGATTTAACTTGTCACCCGGCCCACGGTAGCGTTCAGAAATAAATGCCGCTCACGGTCACCCATCCGAAGACTGACCGGACCGTCCGTTGCTTAACATCGGTGATCGTTTAGAATCACGTAGACAAGCTACGCCACGAGCGCTACGTTATTTAGTGATATGGGATGCGTACCGTAGTGACTAGCGCTTCGGTCCAAGAGCCAAATTTCTCTTTCTTCTCGATGACGTAGCCAGTGATGGGCGCTCCGCCGTTGTCCTTCGGAGCCTCCCACTTGAGGTCCACGCGGTCCACGTCCCAGTCTTCCAGGGTTGGCACCGATGGCTTGCCAGGGATGTCTGAAGGAGAACATTAAACGTTCGTCTTGAAGTTGTAAACTAAGAGACGAGCAGTGGTAGGACTCTATTGCAGAGTCCGCCTGGGGGAACCTTTGCCAGTTATTAAACCGCCAAGCAGTAGTGTGCAAGCATTACTGTGTTCCGGTTTGAAGGGCAACGTTACCAGAGAAATTACTGGTTATGAGGAGATTTAACATTTAATATCTCAGGGTGACGAGCGCAGTACGCGGCGCAGGAGTGTGTTCGGAAGTTCACAATTCTGGCATTGCTACTGCTAGTGGCAGGCGTGACGCTTACCACCAGGCGAACCTCTAGCTCTAGCTCGTCTCGTCACTTGTATGTATTAAAAAAAACTCAAAGGAATAAATTTTAGTATAAATATTGCGCAGACAAATTGCGACTTTTAGATTAACAAATTAACATACCGTTGACACAAGCATTGAATCTTTGGGCATTTTTTTAGAGTATCATTGATTTTATAAAATATCGTATTACCTATGGAATATCATCTCTATGCCGGTGACCTACATCAAGGAACGAAACAAAGCGCGGCATACGCGCCACCTTGTCTTGTTCCCCTCTATTGTAAAATCAATTCAACACGTGACTCACCGTAAGGATTCTTAGCGATGATCGAGTGGTCAGTCTTGAGGGGCTCTGATTCGCCCTCCTCGTTGACCGCCCTCACCCTGAACTCGTACTCCTCTCCTTCCTGAAGTCCCTTGATCTCCATCTCAGTATCGTCCGTCTTGCCGACCGGCACCCAGCGGCCCGTCGCCTTGTTAAGCTTCTCTACCACGTAGCCGGTCACTGGTTTGCCTGAAAACAGATATATATATAAAATCTTTAATGCTCACACCGAAAATACACACAAGGGATCAAATCAATCAACGGCAGGCGGCTTGGGGATCGCAGAATGTTCACCACCGTTAATAGAGAGGACGTTGCTGCCCGTCCTCCGGTGGTTCTGGTTGCAGTTTAAGGACATACCCAGGGTAAGTGGTATAATGTGGTTCTACATATTGTTTCAAAATTCTGAAGTACGGACGGAGATATGCCTCGCAAATATAATGGTGTAAAGTGTAAAACTATATAAGATACTAAGTTTTTAAAGCTTAAACAGCAAGAAAAATTATGACCTCCGGCAGGACTCGAACCTGCATACGAGCAGTCTCTATGGGTTTCCATCCCAACTGCTTTGCCAATTAAGCTACAGAAGTCTCTGCCTTAGATGCCAAATTTCCCAACCTGTTACACTAAAGATAAGATACTAAGTTTATTTTTACTAACAACTTGGACCTTTTTTTGTCTAAAATAAAGAATTTTGAATTGAATTGATGTAAAGTTTCTTGCTGTATTAAAGTTACCACGACTTTACTAGGGCACGATCGCACTTGACCGTGACTTTGTCTGTGACTAAGAAACGTACTTGAATAATTAAAATACTCGACACTGTCAAATGCACAAAGTGCGACGCCGTAATCCTCCACGGAAGACAGAAAAAAAAACTGCCAAAAACCTCCTTTTTACGTAGTCGACTAAATTAAGGCCTGTAGCGACTTACCGCCGTCATCTTCCGGCTTCTTCCATGCCAGCTTGCAGCCGTTCTTGGTGACGTCGGTGACCTTCAGCGGTCCGCCCGGCTTGCTCGGGGAGGACAGCACGGTGATCTCCACCTCCGCCTCGTCCGTGCCGTGCTGGTTGGTGGCCAGGATGCGGTACGTGCCGGTCTGGCCGCGGACAGACTCCTTGATGTCCAGTTTGGTGTTGTAGTCCACGTTTATTACGTTCTCTGTGACCTGGGAAAGAATTATATCGTAATGTATAAGGGTACGGGACTAAAGTTGTTTTGGATACTTTTTTTATGCAATGGAGTGTCGAGACGAGCGAGACGTTCGCCTGGTAGTAAGCGCCACGTCTGCCCAGAACAGTAGCAGTGCTAGAATTGTGAACTTGTGAAGAAAATTCTGCACCGCGCTGCAATGCGCTCGTCACCCTGAGATATTATCTCATTCTAAGAAATAAAATAAAATAATCTATACAATATTATCCCACTCAAAAAAATTCAATTAAGCCTTGGAACAAAATAATATTAAACCCTCACAGTAAAAAAACGAGACGAGTGCAAAACAGAGGTTGAGAGTGATGGGCAAACCATTTTAATCATCAATCAAACATCAAGCATATCATGAGGTCACATCATCAGTTTAAAAAATTTCACCTTAATTTTTCGAAACCATCGACCAACAGATCAACTTGTCAATTTTAATTTTCAAATTGATATATGTATCTACAATAAGGTTTGACTACTCGACAACACTCCTAAACAAGGGATGGGCTAATTATGTGTTATCCCACTGTGTCGCAACAATTTGGCCATGAGGACACATCCAATAAGGAGACCATAGAAAGAAGACCATATACAGGGTTAGTTCTAATCAGTTAGCATCCTATTAAGGGCATATTCTGTACATCAAAACAAACAACTTTTACTATGGGGCCAACATTGAAATCGCGTAAAAAATATCAGCTGTTCCATACAAAAAGTTCATCGACCTTGGGCAAAATGTATGAAACAACTGTTTTATTTTTTGCGAGATCAATGTTGGTCCCATAGTAAAAGTTGTTTGTTTTGGTGTACAGAGTATGCCCTTAAAAGGATGCTAACTGATTAGAACTAGCCCTGTATCGTCGTCAGCCATATAAAACGTCCACTGCTGGACGAAAGCTTAGATGCCCCCCTTATTAGAGGGGTGTTGCCATAATCCCCACACTTGGCAGGCGGCTTGGGGATCGCAGAAGCTCACCACCGTTAACCGAGAGGACGCTGCTGCCCGTCCTCTGGCGGGTCTGGTTGCAGTTTAAGGACATACCCAGGTCACCCTGTATAGCTGTAATTAAATGAACTTACCTCCGTCTCCTCGTTCTTCCACTTGCGGAACCATTGCACCTTGGGCGCGGGTTCTCCCTTCACGTTGACGTCGAAGAATATAGGCTTGCCGGCGCGGACGGCCAGCGACTTCAGGTTGGTGCGGTCGATGCGCGGCTTCACTGCACGACAAACGGTACACATCAGTAGTTTGAAACGATATAGGTAAGTTTTTTAATAGGCTAGATGACTGCTTTTTTTTTATTGGCTTTTTAAAATGTGGCCCATAAATATAGCTGATTAATGAAAAAAAAAATTTATCTGATCAAAAATAAGCGACTTATAAGCATTTGAATATCATGCTAGACAGAGAGGCGAAACAGCAAATCGTGACGTCACTTCTCAGTACGCCATATAAATTATATTCTGACAAGTAAGGCGTGACGTCATTTTTTGTTTTGTTGTAAAGGGACAGAGTTGTCTCTAACAAAAACTTTAAACGCTCTTAAATCAGAACATTACTAACCGATTTAAATAATTTTTTCAATAAAGATACTATATTTACTTAAATTCTTCATCAAAGCTATTGGTTTCAACGATATAAACATCAGTCATCTACCCTATTATAATTGATGGGTTTGTGTTTGACCACCATCACGCCTGCAAAGATGCGGTCTACGATGGTGCAGCAAGTTTTTATTTTCATACTTTTAAGTGACGAGACGAGCAAGATGTTCGCCTGGTGGTAAGCGGTACGCCTGCCACTAACAATAGCAGTGTCAGAATTGTGAACTTGCGAACACAATCCTGCACTGCGCTCGTCACCCTGAGATATTAGATGTTAAATCTCTCCATACCCAGTAATTTCTCTGGTAACATTGCCCTTTAAACCGGAACACAGTAATGCTTGCACACTACTGCTTGGCGTTCGAATAAGTGGCAAGGTTTGGTACTTTCCCAGGCGGACTCTGCAATAGAGTCCTACCACTACAAATGTAGAAGAAACCGATTCACCCGCGACTTGAATACACCCAGCCCGCCTAGCACGCGAACCGTGATAAACGTATATCCACTCTTTTTTCCCCGCGTAAACGAGACAGATGTATCCATATTCTAGCCTTATCACGTTCCCGCGCGGAGAAAGACTAAATTAGTCCTCGGCGCGTGCTAGGGTGCCTGGTTGTATTTATAGGGAAACACCCACTCGGGAAGCGCATTCTACTGTTGAGGTGTACGCACAATGAAGGTGGAACCAAACGGTTTCGTTTTCAATTCACCCCGCCGTGGGTGACCAGCCAAAGTGAGTGGAAAACAAAACCCAGACTTATTTTTGGGACTAGTTATACCTTAAGGATCACTGTGTCACTACAAGACGGTTCGAACTCATCGGAGGGCGTGGCTAAAAAGCATGCTATTTCATCCAACAAAGTGTGGGAAAAAGAGAAAAGAGCGAGTTGACCTAAAACTGGTGAATGAATTTGTTCCAAACTAAAGTAATTTGAAATGTTGATGGACTAAACTATACCGCTTGATACATTATTTCAGTTTTCATACGTTGAAAATTCGCTCCGTATCAGAAGGACTATTAGGGTAAATGACGATGTATGTTAAAACGTCTACATGGTGACAACGTCTTGGAGCTGAAATGCAAGATATTTCCAGGCTCATAAGCCCTTTCCTATTAGGGGGAGGCCTTCGTCCAGCAGTGGACGTCTTCCGGCTGTTAATATGACGCCTCAAAATCTTCTTCTTCATCGGGTTTAAATCGTGTTAATTCTGTTCAGATCAGTAGTAGGCGACATCTACTTGAAGAGAGCAGAAGGATACAAATGCAGCAGTTGGTGCGACAATTACCTAAGGGACTTGTTAGAAAATAAATATAGGAAAATAAACCCTGTGCCCAAGAGATAGGTACTCACAAGCTTTGTGCCTGATGGTGGTCATGGCGGTGGGGTCGGAAGGCTCCGAGTTGCCGGCCTTGTTCACAGCGACCACTCGGAACTGGAACTCGCTGCCTTCTGGCAGACCATCCACCTTGGCAGACGTTTGGTTACCAGGAACCTGGAAACGACGGGATTATTAGAAAAAGTAATGGACCTGGTTATGGAACTGCGTCTAGAACCACTGGACCACGTGGATGGAGGACGTGCAGAAGAGTCAGCAGTTATTATCAATGCTCAAAAGGATCAATTTTGAGTATGCTATAAATGCTCATAAGGGTGAATGCCGAAAATGTTGCCGATGGATAATACCAAGAACATTATTGTCCCCAATGATAAATTTTTTTTACAAGAAAATAAAATTATATTGGAATTATTATTAACTTCCAACCTCACGGACTTCTTTAGACCTTTTCACAGCTAAAGTTACATCTTATAACTTCGACTGCCTTATAGCTCAGTTAGTAGAGCTTAGAGCTTGGTTGCCTTCAGAGCTGTAGAGCGTGGGTTCGATGTGACGAACATAAATGTTTCTTCTGTGTCCAAGTGTTGTATGTATTAAAACACTGTTTTAAACTATCATAATCACGGTAAATATCCCGTTAATAATTATATTACTTTTGTATGTATTAGTTTGTACCTATTCTATTAGCCGTTTCATTGCCATAGTACAAGCTTTGCTTAATTTATTAGCAAGATGGCGCTGTGTGAAACATCCACCAAAATGTATTAATTGAAATAAACAAATAAAACTGATTCTTCTTCGTCGAGTCGATAATCCTTATTTATGGGTCTAATAAAAATAGAACTATACTACAGACTGATTCAAACTTAATATTTGAAATGAGCTGCAAGCGAAACTTTGCGATTGTGCGCACACCGCGCCTCATTTTTGCTACTGCTCAGCGTCTCGCGCCTAACTTCACAGCAATTAAGTTTGAATGAGCCAATACTTTCTCTCTACTCTAAGGAGTGGCCTCATTCAGGTCTTCAGAAGTGCAGGAGCTCGGGCACCGAGGACACGACAGAAGGTGCGGCATGGTCTGGGGAAGGGTCCGCAGTCGCACTGTGCTCTCGCCGCCCAACTATCCCCACTTGACCAAGTTGCAGCGGCCCACTTGGGTCCGGAGTCGCTTTAACGACTGCCACGTGAGCCACGGGAGGACGTCACCACAGAAAAGCGAAAGCCCTGCTTCTTAGGTAGAACGGCTGACAAAACAATGTTCTAAAGCAATTGTATGGAAAACCGCTGTCGCCAGTTTCACACTTATTTGTATAGAAACTACGACGAAAAAATGGCAAAAATTGGTCGCGCATCTGAAGTAAAACACTCGAAATGCCATTTTGCAACAGATTAAAATTGATCTAATTATGAGGCAATGTGTTTTGGTTTCCTACGCGTCTATTTAAATTGCCTTTTTTGAGTATTCGCAGTTTAAAAACACGTATATTGGAAGAATTGACATTAAGTCTAAATAGACTTGATGCCAGCTAGCGCGGCCTTTCACATTTCCGTTCTATTCTCTGCTCTCTTCAGTGGTCGTCACCTACAGAGTTCTAATAACACTGATGACGAGTGTATACCTCAGCAGCATTCTCCCAGTCGCCGCCCTTTGGCTTCTTCTGAATGATGTACTTAAGCACCGGCGCCCCGCCGTCGTCCGAGGGCGGTTCCCACTTGATGTCCGCGCTCTGGTTGTCGTGGTCAGCCACGGTGACGTGGCCCGGCTTGCCGGACACATCTGCAAAGGAAAATTAAAAAGGTTAGCTTAACTTGGGCACCCACACGTCAAGAGCCGGAAGACGTCCACTGCCCTTAATAAAGAGGGGTTGTCATAATCTCTACGCTTGGCAGGCGGCTTGGGGAACGCAGAATGTTCACCACCGTTAACCGAGAGGCCGCTGCTGCCCGTGCTCCGGTGGTTCACTTGGGCACCCACTTTGAACTTAATACCACTGGGTTCACGGTGAAGGAAGACAAAGTGAAGAAACCTGTTTCCTTACCATTTCCATAAATACCATTATTTTCACATATTTATTTTCTTTCTTAAATCTAAGTTTTTTACAATATAAAGTTAAAAACATAAATATTATAAAAAACCTAAACCTAGGGTGCCGACGACAGCGGGGCAGGGCTCAAGCTGCCGGTGGTTAGGGCTGCAGAGTGAGGAACCTCCTGACAATGCGTGCCGTGTCAAGTACCACTGCTTTTTGTATCTGACCCTTGATCCAACCGCCTAGCGAGAGCCTCTTGAGGTATTGGTCGAGGCTCTTCGCTATGAGACCGTTTGCCGAAACGACTATCGGGACAATGATCGTCGAGTCAACATCCCACATGGCGGTATATAAATTATTATTATTAAAACTCACAGGAAAGCAAAACACGCAAACAGTTTCGTTTAATTGGATGATAATATTTTTCCAGTTATTTTGATTTAAAACCCAAACTACCGAACCTGGAAACCTGGTTATTTGATTAGTTAACAGATTATTTTTAAGGGTTTTTATAGACAAAATTGAAGTTTGTAATATGCAATATTAAATACAACTACTGAAACGATTTTGATGAAATTTCTATGGGTACAATAAGAAAATATATCCTTTCAATTAAATTAAATACTTGAGTGACGGAGTTCTGAGGAAACCAAACATAAATAAACTACTGATTTGAGAACCTCCTCCTTTCGGTTTTGGTGCCAAGTTAAAAAGATCTGTGCTCGGCAGTGGAATTCAACTGGCTAAATACAATACAAGTAATGTATGCCTTCCAAAAGTAACGTCTTCCTTGTAGTGTTTACTCACCGAATGGATTCTTAGCGAGCGTGGCCTTCTCAGTCTCGAGCGGCTCGGAGTCGCCCTCGTCGTTGACGGCCGTCACCCGGAACTTGTACTGGTGGCCGGGCTCCAGGCCCGTCACATCCATCTCCAGGGGCTTCTTGTCACCGGCAACCCTGTAACGTGGTAAAAGAGGTTGAAAACCACAGAGATCGTATGTTCTACATAGAAAAGTAAAAAAAGTTTACGTGCCTGCGGGGCTAAAGTGGCTACTTTAGCTACGCTACGCGGAGCGAAAGGAACCGCTTCCTCCCCGCAGCGGCACGTAAAATCGTATACACACCACGGGAGCAAGTAAAGAAGTCTCAGGTCTCATGTTTGTCACCGGGAGACAATATACATGAGATCCGAGACATTCTTAACTTTTGCTGCCTAGGTGAGTATCTACTATAGTAGTGGTAGGACTCTTTTGCAGAGTCCGGAAGTACCACACCTTTGCCAGTTATTCAACCGCCATGCAGTAGTATGCAAGCATTACTGTGTTTCGGTTTGAACGGCAATGTTACCAAAAATTACTGAGCATGAAGAGATTTGACATCTAACATTGCAGTGCGGCGCAGAATTTTGTTCGCAAGTTCACAATTCTGGCACTGCTTATGGGCAGGCGTGATGCTTACCACCAGTGTCTTAATAGACCGACAGACAGACATCGACAGAGGGACCGCGAAGTGATTCTAAAAAGAACAAAGCAAAACCTACCACCAATCATCATCTAACTTCGAGCTATTCGAACTATCAGCCAGAAGACGTCCACTACTGGACGAAGGCCTCCTCCTTAATAGGGAGGGGCTGCCATAATCCCCACGCTTGGCAGGCGGCTTGGGGACCGTAGAATGTCCACCACCGCTAACCGAGAGGACGCTGCTGTCCGTTCTCCGGTGGTACTGCATGCAGGTGTAGGACATACCCAGGTCCATTGCTTGTCTTACATAAGTTGTTTATTACAGAACGTCACGCGATCCTGACGATCCGCGACGCGAGCAAACTGGATTCGGGCCCGTACAGGATCACGGCCGAGAACGAGAACTACCTTATGAATTTTGATTTACTTGAGAGTCTAAAAAACTCTAAACACACTAGAAAAATGCCTGTAATTTTTGATTGCGTTGACTTAGAAGCTTGATTTTTTTACAGCTCTAAAGGACCGTGGACTTACGCATTCGATATTAATTTCAACTTGATAACTCCACTCGTTTCAGAGAAAACGGACCTTGACAGACAGACAGACCGACGGACAACGAAGTTATCCTATAAGGCTTCGTTTTTTCCTTTTGAGGTACGGAACCCTAAAAATTTGAACTATACTAACCTGCCAACCCGGACCCACTTCCCAGTGGCGAGGTCCATCTTCTCCAGCTCGTACTCCTTGACGGGAGAGCCTCCGTCGTCCTCCGGCTTCTCCCACTTCACCTTACAGTTGTCGGCCGTCACGTCGAACACTTCCAACGGGCCTGCCAGACAAAAAAAAAACTAATTCATGTAATAATATAATGTGTTACTTTAATCCCGTATAAATAAAACAAAAATGAGTCCAAAGGTGTGGGTATGTCCTAAAACTGCAGCCAGAACCACCGGAGGACGGGCAGCAGCGTCCTCTCGGTTAACAGTGGTAACACTGCGATCCCCAAGCCGCCTGCCAAACGTGGGGATTATGGCAACCCGTCTCTATTAAGGCCTTCGTCCAGCAGTGGACGTTTTATGGCTGGCTATGTGAGTCCAAAGTTCCAAACCACTTCACGTCAGTTTTTATAGTTTATTCAGGCGCTCGACAAAATGTATGGAACAGCTGTTTTTTTGCGATGTGCCTATTGGTTAGTGCCTATCACATCACCTAGTCAAATTGTATCTAATATTTGTATCACAGATCATATAGCCTGTTGATGGCTCGTGAACATAATTCTTCCTACAAACCCGACTCACCGTAGCGGGCAGGGGGCGAGGTAACGTTCTATGCTTGCGATTGGCCAATCACTGGGATGACGCAATCTGAGTTATGAAATACAATCAGATTCTGACGTACTCGCAGTGGTATTTAAACTACTATTTTCGTGTGAGGGGAAGTTGGACGAGCAGTCAACAGGATTTATAGTCTTTGATTTGTATATATTCTTCATGAAATAGTAGCGCTCGTGGCGTAGCTTGTCTATGTGATTCTAAACGATCACCGATGTTAAGAAACGGACGGTCCGGTCAGTCTTCGGATGGGTGACCGTGAGTGGCATTTATTTCTGAGCGCTACCGTGGGTCGGATGACACGTTAAATTGTTGGTCCCGGTTGTTTGTTCTAGTTTCTATAACAACAACCGTCAGCCATGTCAGAGGCCTTCGGGCGGCACATTAACTCTGACACTAGGGCTGGCCACTCAGCCTATACGAACTTACTTACTTTATGAAATAGTTACCATTTGTATCAAAGATCATTGTTTTCACAGCTAAAAAAAAACAATACTATATAACTAAAAAAAAACATCTTTTTTTATTTACTTTTTCGCTGGTTTAGCGGTTGTTTCCTTCGACCAAGTTCAATATTTGATAGAACGCTATTTCGCACACAAAATAAATTATTAAACCCACCTTTAGGCGCGCTAGGCTTGCTAAGCACCGTGAGCTCAACCGTCTCCTGGTCGAAGCCATTGCAGTTTTCAGCTCTCAGCGTGTATTGTCCCGTGTCGCGCCTAACTGCGTTCACAATCGTGAAATCTGTGTGATATTCCTTGTTTTCTATCTTGATACGTTCAGTGTTGACGAGCTTGATGCCGTCGCGCCATGACCTGATGGAAAAGTTTGTAGCGGTTAATGAAATGAACAAGTGCGTTTTTCCACAAGACACACGACCAGTGTTGCCAACTCTGTCTTTTTACGTAGATTAGGCCTTTCCTGCAAAGCTACGAACTTCAGTCCCATAATCTAAGTATTTTTTAACAAATTTGCAAAGTAACATACCTACTCATTAGGCTAAGGCTCATATTGTAGCTAAATGTACAAGCTGTCATGCTCCATACCAGTTATAGCTCGATTGGATTTCAGATTGGTGTTATTGAACGATTTTCAAAACCCAATTTTCGGATATTTTTTAAATATTTGTTTGCTACTTAGGTGCTGCTGATGATAAAACTTAGCCAGAATCTGTCAGGGTTCTTCAGTAAAAAAAAAGTACGTAGATCTACGAACTCTCATAAGCAAATTTTACTAATTCTAAGGGCCGCTTGCGTAACAGTCCTTAAATGCGTTTAGCCGACCACTTAAATGCATTTAGGTGACTAACCACGTTTAGCATCTTGCACAACAAAAAATAAACCCTTAAACATGTTTAGCGAACTGTCAAAATTAAACACTCCGGAATGACCGTTTAGTGAAATTTAAATGTGTTAAGAGCCATATTGAATGGTCAGCTGTTCTTGGTTATATTGTATTTTCGTGTAAATAATAAAGAAACATCATTTGTGATGTGCTGTATCGGTGCAGTTGCAATGTTTTGTTCAAAATATTACCTATAGGTATAAACCATCTACAAATTCTACAATGGATATGTGGGATTTCTCAGATGATGAAGAGATGTGAGAGATGTTTTTAGCCAGACCATTGCACCAAGGTAACTATTTCCGAGGTCAAATTATTTGACGACTTTTTTGAAGATAAATTTCATATTTCATATACCACAGGTGATTTTGCTACTAAAAATAGACGTCATGTATTTAGGTAGGTACTATATAATTATATTATATACCTACTCATATTTAAATAAAATACCATGCACTTTTTATTCAATATTCCTATAATAATTTACTACTAACTAGTGAACAAAGCATTGAGTTCCTGGAACAAAGGCTTCACGGTAACTTAACGAAAACAAAAAAACAACAAAGCAGTCAACACATGGCATTATTTGAAGTTTACTATTAAAATGGTATTCTGTTCTACGTAAACAAATCAAAAATGTGAGTGCTTGACGATGGTTTGACGGAAAAAAACATTCAATGCGTCGAACGGACCGCATGTGGACATTTTGTGGGACGCGCTAAAAACGATTAGTTAAATAGCATCGGAAACCGCCTTACGCAAGGCATCGCTAAATGCATTTAGGCAAAATGTGTTTAGGCAGCTAAACGTGTTTAGTTAAATGAAATTAAAGACCATACGTTATGCAAGCGGCCCCAAGTCATTTTCTAATCTGGCCTACGCCTTTTTTTTTTAAATTCGAGTTGGCAACGCTGCACACGACACCGTAGATACAACGATTCAGAGTGCTATACAATTATCATAAGTCTTTCTCGTAGGTATTTAACTATTTATTTTTTATTTAGGAAAGGGGACAGCGCGTACGCAGTCCCCACTACCAAAAATTACGCGTCCGAGTTATCCACATTAGGGATAATCGCAGAGGTCAACCCAGCCGCAGTGCAATGGAAGGGCCTCGCTCTGGGGGAACCGCCTTTTTGATCACGGTGTCCCCTACGCCAGGTAAGTATGAATTGGATACCGCACATGAAAATGCCCGCTGTTCGTCAGAGAATCTCGTCATCGCGATTCAGGAATCATCCGGACGCGTCACAGCGACGCGTAGCGGCAACTTGTTTAACTACGTGCGTGTATAGGGAGTATGTTTCGTAATAATTCGAAGTGAATCGACAGATGGCGCTAAAATGAATCAAATGAAAAGAGAAGTATTCTTTGGTATGAACTATCGAGTAGCATTTTTTACCAATTACAATTTACTGAGGCTTTACAAGTTACAAGCTACAGAGAAATTATATTTCTATTGCCAAAACGACAGAGATGCTAGGTAGTCCCACTGAGAGATTATTTATTTGCTTTTAAAACTTCGATGAGTTTCCCATTTATAATACAAAGGGAATATAATAATTATGCATGTTTTTTTATTGACTCACAGAAAAGCTGACCCCCAACAAAACCAACCATCACCATCATTATTTCGATTCAAGGCTGTTTTTTTTTTTGACCAACCATCGAAAATAAAATGCTAATATGTGCACAAACAACGACATTATAAACATTTTAGTTTCATGTTAGAGAGCCGGCAATAGTAGCTAATGACGTCAAAGTACACGATTCCACAAATTCTATACCAGCACGTGTTTTGCAAGCTTTTGTATGCATTTTGCTTTGTAGGCAGTCTGATCGTAGTGACCATGTAAATTATTGATTATAGAGTATATTTTTATTGTGAATGATTCCCGCTACTCCTAAAACTCACCAAGTCATCTCCGGCGTAGGTTCACCGATGACGTCCACAGACCACTTGTGAGTTCGGCCCGCCTTGATGATGACAGACTTGAATGTGCTGCGTTCGATACGTGGTTTCACTGTTTATAAATAAAACATATACAATGTACCTGTTAAAGATATTTCTAAAAAAATATAAATAAAATATTATATTATTTCCATTGTACAAGCTTTGCTTAGTTTGGGGATAGATGGCGCTGAGACAAAAAAAAAGGAGGACAATTTTTTTTTTATACTTACATTTAGTTATGATATTTTTATCTAGTACAACATATTGTGGCAGTAATTTTTGCTTATGATAAACTTTTACTACAATTTTATCACTTTTGTTTAACATTATACCTCTCTGCATCTGCATAAAGAGAAAAATTACTGTTTTTAAGCAAGCTTGGTGGATAAAGAAATGGCAGATGTTTTGATACAACTTTTTTTTTACAGATTTGTTCTACCTCTGACCTTTTCAATTGAACTACTAGGGGTGTATCGCTAAGACTACCTTCACTCACATTGGCTACTGTTTACCCAGTACTTGCTCAGTCAGCGGGCTTTCTCTGCGCTACAGATTGTCGGAGCGCACTCCATTGTATCCCGGCAAAATATAATAGGTCCCGTAGGATCAAGGGAAACTGTTGAGCTCTGTTAGTTATCAATAACCCTGTATGAGTATAATTGACAACTAACAGCGTTTCCACCGAAGCGGAGCAGACGTGCAAGAATCAACCAATCACAGAATTTAAATCAAATCTCATTTACCTGATTGGTCAAACCTTGCTCCGCTGTTCCCGTTTTCGCTTTAACAGAATCGTGCCTTAACCATCGTCATTACAAAGTCAACTCAGTTGCTCATGACAAATAAAAAATTAATAAAAAAAAGTACATTTCACACAGCGCCATCTAGCCTCAACACCACAACACATAGATGACAACTTACAGTTCTTATGCTTGCAGAGATGGTTGTCGGTAGGCTCCGAAGCATCACCCACACCGGCTTTGTTGTGCGCCTTCACTCGGAACTGATACACCATTTTCTCCTTCAGACTTTCCACTTTGAACTCTGTCTTCGTGTCATTGGTCTTAGTTACCTGAAATACATTGATAATCATGATGACTACAAATTTTTTATTACCTCATAAAAAAGCTGATCATCAATAGAACCTATCAATGAAAACAACATTTAAAATAATTCAAAAATAAAGTATTTTAATTTCAAGCTAGACAGAGAGCGCTATACTGAGCTATGACGTAAGCCTCAGGTGCGGCATACAAATGCTATACTAACACGTACTTTGCGAGAAAGGGATAGAGCATCCACTCTCTATCCCCACCTAAAACTTAAAACGCTTATATCTTAGAGATTTATAAGCCAATACAATATTTTTTTTTCAGTATGTGTAATGTATTTAGTTATATTCATCACTAAGCCTGTAATTTGTCATAAATTAAACATTAGGCCACACGCCTATTAGTCTAGCCTTTTAAAAGGGTTTTTATGCATTGCCCGGTTAGAGTTGAGGCTGTTGTCATATTCGTCTGGTGGCAAGTATCATGCCTGCCCATAAGAGTAGTAGTGTCAGAATTGTGAACTTGCGAGCAAAGTCCTGCGCTAACACTGCACTGCACTTGTCACCCTGAGATATTAGATTCAAAACTCTTCATGCCCAGTAAACTCTGGTAACATTGCCCTTTCAACCGAAACACAGTAACGCTTGCACACTACAGCTTGGAGGTAGAATAACTGGCAAAGTATAGTACTTCCCCAGGCAGACTGCAACAGTCTTACCAATACATCTTGTCTTTACCTGTACTACCAGCGGGGCTATCATGTAACTTTTCGGGATCGCGATTTGTCATAAATGTCACTTGTCACTGTCACAGCTTCACAGTATCACGCTAGTACTTAGTCACTTGTCCCATGGGTCTACCGAGTCAAAATAGTTGCAGTTGGACAACTCGATGGGACTAGTGAAATAGACCCTGATTTGTTTAGCAACCTCAGGAAGTTAAAACTAAATTGGACAGTGCTGACCTATAGAAACAAGACTTAAGGCTTAGCTAATTCCATATCGTGGACAGACAACAGGGTGTAATAAAGACAGTCAAAGTCAAAGTCTGAAATGTATATTGTAGTGCCTGGTATTGCAGATATCCATAGTTGAAGGTGTTTGCTTAATGCTTATCATCAGACAACTCTTCCTCTTGCTTAAAAAAGAGAGAAAGTGTCCACATTTCAGCTAACCCTACCATGCGCTGGGAACGTATCGTCTCTTTCCCTATACAGATAAATCTGTCTCGTTTTCACAGGATAGAAAGAGTGGATAAGATTTTATCACAGTCTTCATGCTATAGCTGCTGTGGCATCTTGCAAAAGGTTGTATAACATAATTGACCGAAGGTAAGGGAAGGACTCTAAAGTCGTCTAAAGCCAACACAAGTCAGTGTTTGTATGTATGTTTGTACTTATATATTTATATTTGTGCAATGATTACTTGCGAATCAATGATGCAATCTTTATGAAATTTTGTAAGCAAGTCGTTTGTGCCCATACAGGGTGGATGACTGATGTTTATATCATTGAAACCAATAGCTTTCATGAAGAATTTAAGTAAATATGGTTAATTATATATTTTATTACCTATTTAATTTATTATTGAAAAAATAAATTAAATAGGTTATTAATGTTCTGATATATAAGCGTTTAAAGTTTTTAGTAGAGACAACTCTATCCCTTTCCCACAAAAAAAATGACGTCACGCTTTACTTGTCAGAATAGAATTCGCCTCTCTGTCTAGCATGATATTAAAATGCTTATAAGTTGCTTATTTTTGATCAGATTTTCATTTTGTTTTCATTAATCAAGTATATTTATGGGCCACATTTTAATAAGACAATAAAAAAAACAGTCATCTAGTCTATTATAAAATTCGAATGTGAGCTAAATTTGTCAAGGGGCGTGGAAGTTATGTAGTCCCCGGGTCACAGTTCGCGCGCAAACTATTATTAGCACAACCAACCTTTTCTACTATCCCCTGGGGAGTCAAGTAACCATAGCCCACCCTAACAGTTTTCTTAAGAGGGGTAGTCTGCCAGCCAAGCATTAGAAAACTTATTAAATACCAGAGAAATTTACTAGTTAAATACCTAATTTAGTGATGTAAAGTCGTGTGACATTTTGGCCTCTAGTTCATACAATGAGGTAGGTATGAGAAATTTGTAGGTACCACAAAGTAGGTATGGGAAATGTCCTAAGCCTTTATCATCGTCAAATAGACTTAGTTTTCCTAACGATGTCCCTAGCCATGTCATCAGAGGGCGAGTAAGAAAAACTGCTTGTGTATAGTGATGTTTTATCTTTTACCTCGATCCAGTCTGGTGAGAATTTATCCTTCATCTCGATAACATAGCCGAGTACAGGTCGGCCACCGTTGTCTGTAGGAGGCTCCCATTGTAAGCTCGCTGATACGTTGTCGTAGTCGATGATTACAGGCTTGCTTGGAGCCTTTGGCGGGTCTGTGGGAGGAAATCATGTTGGTTTTCAATTTTGAGTTGTAAAAAGCTTATTTAGTTAGCGGGTTTACGTACAAACAAGAAAACACTTGAATGAATAATGCAAACTAAAACCACAACGAAACGAAAGTTTGAAAAATCAAAACAATAACAATAACAAATAAAATGTTGCCAGTATCCGATTATTGTAATTCTACATACATCTACTAGTCGCAGCCAGATAATGGGAGCTATTCAGACAGCTGACGGAACGTAGTTCTACAGCCAAAGATAGATGGCGCTGACGAGACATGATTCTCTATTTGTCGCATTTGTTTAATGAAAAAGCAAACACACAACTAATTTTATTCCTAATCCGCACTTACTAATTTGTGATGTGGAATAAAAGCTAAAGGATAAAAGCCTATGAAATACCATGGGCAAGTACTTTGTTTGACAAACAATAACCACATCAAAAACATGGCAGAACGAATATTAATGAAATATAGGTTTTTTTTTGTCCTTTTTACCTTGCGTCATTCATTCAAAATCTTCAGTACCACATAATTACTACTTCTTGATACTTTTCAGAATAATGTCTCGTCAACACCATATAACGATGGTATGTGAAATATATTTTATTCATTGCCTGTTAGTTAACTACCACCACAATATAAGAATAATGAAATTGATAATTATAATAAATAGACGAAGGAAATCAGCAATGTTTTAAACAAGTATCCTGTTACTCAATGGGCCTAGTGGGATAGACCCCGCTCTACACTCGCATAGTACACATTAATCTATAACTCGTTCTAAAAAAAGTCACTGAACTGATAATAATCACACTGTTTTTGATTAGTTGTTTTTATTGTATTAAAAATCTAATAATGTATCGTCATCATCATATGAGCGGCGTCAGTGGCGTGCATCCTTTAGATCTTCAACTTTTATACTTTATTAGGTAGGTAGAGGTACATAATATCATAAACATCCATACTGGCGGCCATCGACATACATGGCGGCACAGACTTGAAATTCATGAAAACCTTGATATTTTTTAAAACCACTGACAAATGCACAAAGTGTGACGCCATAATCACATAAATGAGATGAGAATAAATGATATACTAGTTATGTTAATTCATTATGTACAGAGAAATTTCTCTGATTATGTGTATATGATTATGGGCGATTTTCTGGCACACAAAAAAAAGATCCTCATACTAGATGGCGTTAACCAGACGTGTATGTCATTGTCAAGTTTTTTTTATGGCTCCTGATATTGAAACCTCAGATGTCCGTAGTTCGTCTTTCAGTTTCGCTATCGACCAGGAACCGTAATCATTGCTCATTTTCAAACGTAAACAGAACATTAACGAGAAAAATCTCCGTAGGAAAAACTTAACAATAACAAAATTATGATAACGACAAGGCAATGCAAAATGAAAACAAACCAAACAGACTTCGTCCTTCGACATCCAAACCAAACACAACAGACATAGATTAAGAATATGTGCCACAGATCAAAAATATTACGCTGTTTTGACTGGCACGTATGGTCAGCGCCGTCTATCGAAGTCAATGGAACCTTATTTTTATCGTTTGAAAATCGCTCACTCTTTGGTACAGATAGACCCTGTTTTAGCCGTTACAGGGCCCGTAGTCTTAAGCCGAGTGTGCAGTGATGCCAACTCGGCCCCTTTGGGGCTATCTAGCCCTTTTACGGCTTATTCAGCGCCGAAAATATATATACTATTCCAGTTTTTTTTAAAACAAGCTGTTTCTTAATTTTTGAAATGACATTATATCCAAA
Organism: Erannis defoliaria; assembly: GCA_905404285.2. Taxonomy (NCBI): domain Eukaryota; kingdom Metazoa; phylum Arthropoda; class Insecta; order Lepidoptera; family Geometridae; genus Erannis; species Erannis defoliaria. The sequence continues at coordinate 7,842,563 of FR990091.1, read as the reverse complement.
ATTTTGTATTATGTCCTTCCGCCGTTATTCGAGGCCTTTTAAACAATATTGAGATGACATCTTCCGGTTTCGGCCGTATTTTAGTCGTTGTAGTTCCATTTAACGGCGAAAATATGGTAACTTCCGGCCGCCATGTTCACCAGGTGCCCCTCCATAGGAGCTTCCTTCATTGGCGTCTTGATTTTCGAGCCGTAACATACATTTAAACGCTGTTAGCGTTCGTAATTTTTTTTTTTATATAGCAAAATTATTTAAAATCTACTATCGTTTCTAGAAGTGCTTATAAAAGTTGTAGTTTCAATCGTATTTTCTAATATTTGTACAGTTTTTTTTTTTGTAAAAAGGTTACTACCCTCATAAAGTGATTTTTAAGTAATTTATTACTCAAAATGTCTGAAAGTGATGAAAACGTGCGCGAGTGTATCACGTCGTCATCGTCATCCACTAGTGATGATGAGGACCCGCGAAGCCATCGTAAGCGAAAACGGTCGCGCAGGGACGAGGGAGGTCAGAAAAAGCGTAAGGTATTAGAACACCTTGCCGAACAAGTAAGTCAAATCCAAAATTTTTTGGCTTGTGCATACCCTTCTCCGGGTTGGCACCCGGTCGATCCTGGGTATCATCCTTCAAGAGAAATCAATGTAGACAGCCCGGCGCCAAGTCAGCTGGATGCGCCTAGTAGCGAAGTGCCTGCCGAGTCCGCCCTTCAGTTTAAATTTGAGTTAACGACAAATTTAAAAGAACCCACAATGCAAAGAGCCTCTTCTGAGCATTTGCGACTGTTGAATTCATTACAACATTTTAAATCTGAAAACTGGACTAACGTCCGCTATTCGGAAATCCAAAAATCGTATAATGCACGACCGGGGTTCGTCGATCTGGAGGTGAATGATGAGATTAAACAATTTGATAGGGCAAACAATCTGATTGCAACGGATAGGTCCTTGGGTGCGATTACCCATGCGGTCATTATGCAGAGCGACGCTTTAAAAACGGGGGTATCCGAGTTACTGCAGTGGGTTCATGATAGTGGTGAAGTTGACAAAGACGCGTTGGCAACAAAAATTAAAGAAATTTTTTCAGGTGATTTTCAAAAAATCTCGCTTGATTGTTTGCAATTGCTTTGTGGTCGCCGAGCCGACATTATCGAACAAAGACGAGATGCATTTCTGAATTTAGTAAAAGACAAATTTTTAAAAACAACGCTGAAAAAGATACCTCCGTCTTGTGATTTTTTGTTCCATAAAGAAGAATTCTCTGAGGTGTTAAAAAATAATGGCGGTACTGGTAAAGTTTTTTCAAGACCCTCCTTCTCTGCGCAAGAGAAGAGAGTTTCATCTGGATCTCAGGCTGCGCAACCTGGACCCAGTAGCTACAACCAAGCCGGTCGCAACACAGCACCGCTTGCGTTGCGATACCACACTCCACAGGGGGCTAGGCCATTTGTACCAATGCAGTCATATACTCCTATGCAATCGTATGCATCCTATTATGATTTCCCAGCCCACGCTGGAAACCAACGGTTTTTTCGTCCTCAACATAAGCCACAGTCGTTTACCGCAGGTCAACAGACCTCGGCCAATTCAAGAAAACCAGCATATCAACAAGGACTCTCCAGTCAAACCACTGCAACGCGTGGCAGAGGAAGAGGCAGTAAACATTTTTGACAAAACGCAACCATTCCAGGGGGGCAGGTTAGGGACGTTCGTGGATGCGTGGATAGAGTCTGGGGCACCGACGCCCTTGCTGAATGTAATAACAGGGTACAAAATTCCGTTTCAAGCACAGCCGCCGCTTGTACTACCGCGACTCGCCAAGGGCCGCTATCAAACTGTTCCCTCTTGCGAAATGGATCAGATTATAAACAATTTATTGATAGAAAATATTCTGGAGTACGCCCCCGAAACACCCAGTTTTTTATCCACCCTGTTCTTAACCCCCAAAAGCGACGGTTCCATGCGCCCTATTTTCAATCTAAAGAGACTGAATCAATTTTTAAAAGTAACCAAATTCAGACTTATCTCAGTTCATCGAATTCCAGACTTTTTACAGCCCAACGATTGGATGGTAAAAATCGATCTTACGCAGGCCTACTACCACGTGCCTGTAGCTCTCTCCCATCGATGCTTTCTAAGAATGCTATACAGGGGTCAACTACTCTAAATGACCTCTTTGCCATTTGGACTTGCAACCGCTCCCAAAGTGTTTGCGTCCCTTTCAAACTGGACAGCGGAAATTCTGAGGAAAAAGGGGATTCGAATAGTAGTCTTCCTCGACGATTATTTAATTGCATGTCAGGACAGGTTGAGGTTAGTGGAGCAGACGCAGACCGTTCTCAGGACCCTCCAATACTTAGGGTGGGTTGTCAACACCGCCAAGTCAATTCTAGTCCCTCAGACATCCCTAGAATACTTAGGTCTAGTATGGGATACGTGGAAGAACAGGAAAAGCTTACCCGAGAAGAAGATTCGAGGTCTGCGTTCTTCTATAACGAAGCTACTCGGGCAACAAAAAGCGACGCTTCGCGAAATTCAAAGCATGGTCGGAACCTTGAATTTTGCCCGGCTAGCTGTTCCTCAGGGTCGATTGAACTTCCGTTGTCTCCTAGCACATTGCAACTACCTGCTGCGAAGCGATTCCGAAACGAGAACTCCTCTTCCTTCACTGCCAATCGGGGAACTCGAGTGGTGGAGGCAGAATTGCGACAAATCGACTCGCCTTCATCCTCCGTTGTTGACTCATTTTCTCACAACAGATGCAGCCGATTCTGGATGGGGAGCAGACCTAAATGGCGTCCAAGTACGAGGCAACTGGTTAAGCGGAGAAGAGTCAGTTCATTCGAATCAAAAAGAAATGTTGACTATTCTAAAATGTTTGTATCAATTCGGTCCTACTCTGAGTCATTCGTCAGTGTTGCTTCAATGCGACAACAAATCGGTCGTAGCCTACCTAAGAAACGAGGGAGGAAATCGATCGGAACAATTGATGAGTCTGACTTATCAAATTTTCAAAATTTTAGATCGGTTCGACATTCATTTAGTCCCTCACCACATTCCGGGAAAATTCAATGGTGTCGCAGATCGTCTATCTCGGAAGTCGATACTCCCCGAGTGGCATCTACTTCCTGCGTTGACAGAGGTGGTTTTTCGAAAATGGGGTGTCCCGGAAGTAGATCTGTTTGCGTCGGTACGTGCCCATGTCGTACCAAAGTATGTCAGCCTAGATCAGACGGACCACGCGGCCTGGAGATACAATGCGTTTGCCTGGGAATGGAAATTCAAGCTAGCGTGGATATTCCCCCCACCGAACCTTATACCGAGAGTCCTAATGCACCTCAATCGAGCGAGAGGCTTGTATCTAATAGTAGCGCCGAAATGGCCCCAGGCGTTTTGGAGAGCGGATCTCAAGGCTCGGGCCTTAGCACCCCCGTTCACAGTCCGTCAGTTAGAGTCCAAGCTAGTAGACCTGTCGACAGGCCTCCCACCGCCGAAAGTAAAGGAGTTGACGCTGGAAATTTGGAAATGTGGGGGTGGTCTGAATCAATAAGGTCATGGTCCACACAGCAAAAATCGTTACTGCGGGCAGGTTGGCGGAAATCGACCCTTAATACATACAAACCTGCGTGGGCAAGATGGTTAAAATGGTGTCAGAACTTTCACGTTAATCCTACAAATCCTTCGGGCTCTGAATTGGCACAATTTTTGGCCGACCTCCACCTTAAAGAAAAATTAGCATATAGAACAATTTTGGTCCACAAGTCTGTGGTTTCTACTTTATGCTCTACGGAAGATAGTGGCCAGCTTAGTTCTAACGTTTTAGTTAAACAAATCTTAAAGTCCATCGCTACGAGTCATGCTAAGAAAACACATACCGTAACAAATATATGGGATACAAATATTGTTATTTCTTGGTTAACAAATCGTACACTTCCTTTACAAAATTTGTGGGAAGTCTCACGACGTTGTGCTATTTTACTGTTACTTTGCTCGGGACGTAGAGTGCACGATCTCACACTTTTAAGTGTTTCGGACAGTAACTTCATAGACAATAAGGACGAGAACTGTGTAACTTTCTGGCCTATATACGGATCTAAAACTGATTCTGCATCGTATACTCAATCGGGTTGGAAGTTATATTCAAATAGAAAGTATCCTAATATTGATCCTGTGGTATGGGTAAGAAAACTGATACAGATGGGTAGTGATAGACGTAAGGAAAGTAATGTGAATAATCTTTTTGTAACAGCCCGAGGGCCCGCCAAAGCTGCCTCTCGAACTGTAATCGCGGGCTGGGTAAAATCTGTTTTGTCCGATGCCGGTGTCGACGCAACCCCCGGAAGTGTCAGGTCAGCTGTAGCATCTAGGGGTTGGATTGATAGAGAACCATTAGATACAATCTTAGCAAGAGCGAATTGGAGGTCAGAAAATACATTCTCAAAATTCTATAAAAAAGAAATAATATCAATACCTAGTACTAGTTCAAATAGTCTTTCTTTAGGTAATTTGTTTGAATCTGTAAGATAGTTCATAGTATGTACATTTCATTTAGAATAATGATATGTAAATATAATCAAGTACTATTAGTAACCTGTAGGCATTATTACAATTATTGTCGATTATTCTGTCTGTAATCACATTGGCGTCTCGTTCACCAGGCGATAACAAACAATGTCTCAATATTGTTTAAAAGGCCTCGAATAACGGCGGAAGGACATAATAGCAGAGTTTTACCTACCATTAAAACTCATATTATGTCCGGAGCCTTATTCGAGGCCTTACATTAAGTTCTGCCTGGTGTTAGTTAAGTTAGAAATAAGTAGATTATTGAGAACACAATGAAGGAAGCTCCTATGGAGGGGCACCTGGTGAACATGGCGGCCGGAAGTTACCATATTTTCGCCGTTAAATGGAACTACAACGACTAAAATACGGCCGAAACCGGAAGATGTCATCTCAATATTGTTTAAAAGGCCTCGAATAAGGCTCCGGACATAATATGAGTTTTAATGGTAGGTAAAACTCTGCTATTTTATTTTTAATCTACACATATGATGATAAATTATATTTAAAAAAACAACTTCTTTTGTCAATGAATTAGCAATTTAACCCAAATTTCTCTGTTTTTGGGCTAATCTAGCCCTTTTTGAATTTGATCTAGCCCTAAATCCAGATCCAGACCTAGTTGGCAGCACTGCCAGTGTGCCGTGTCGAAATTCTAGATGGCGTTGTAAGCAAAATTGGAACATAAAGAAAAACTGTTGTATTGTAAGTAATGATTTCTATTTTCTATAATATATAAAATTATATTATATTATAATATTAATGTATGTCTATGGTTGTAAGGTTGTTTGTAACTCATATAACATTGAATAATGGTGAAATTAGTGAATAAGGTACCTAAATCGTGACTAACTCAGTGAATAGTGAAGCGCATATTGGGGGTTTTGCTGTCGTCTTTTAGCTATCTTGCGACAAGACGCACTTTAACCGTTTACGACTCAATTACCCAGGTAGGTACCTACCTAATTTCTAACTAGGCATGGTATAATAATATATTTATTGGTTCATGGAAATAGGTAGTTATTTTAGCTCACCGTATGGGTTCTTAGCGAGAATGAACCCGTCAGTCTCGAGCGGTTCAGACTCGCCCTCCTTGTTGACGGCGCGCACCCTGAATTTGTACTTGTGGTTCGGGGTCAGGCCCTTGACCGTGAACTCAGTGGGTTCAGGACCCGTCTCCCCGCATGGTACCCAGTTGCCAGTGTCCTGTGGAATTTAGAAAAAAGTTATGACATTGTACCAAGAGCCTCTAGGCTAGAGGCGGACGACCAACCGGATGAGCGGATATAAAATAAAGATTTATGGAATTGTGAAGATCATTGAGATGGTTAGATAGTGGTCATAATTTTATTGTATAGTGGTATAAAGCTTGGATAGGACTGGAACACGATGTCTTGAATATGAAGAGTGTAGAACAGGCTGGTTACTTCTAGATACTCTTAGAGATAATGACGACCGTTCAAATTGTAGGTTTGGCAATCCCCGAATCTTCGTATACGAATAAATCGTATATATATTTAATCTAAACCCCGAATTCAAGTTTCTGAATGAGCTTTTTGCAATATGCTGACTCTTTTTGACCCTGTTGATCTTTTGATGTGAACGTTAATTTGATTGTTTAGAATCTTATTTTGTTCGGCGCCGGAACCGGAACAGAAGAGAACAAGTGCGTTTTTTACCGCTAGGTGGCGCAACGTCGATGGGGCCATAGTCAACTGTCGATCTCTTAGATTTTGTGTTTTTTTCTACAATTTGATGGTTTTACTCGGATTACCAGGGAAAATCTGCATATACTGGTTTGTACAGCAATACTTTGCCTTGCTAATAAGCCTACAAACCCAAATTAACTTGACCTACAAATCTATATTTTCAAGGCGTCAACACCTGCATTCATTCTTAAAACAAGGTACCCAGATTTTTTCCTTGGACTTATCGAAAACACCCTCATCAAGAGCAGATAGATATAGGTAAGAGACGATTGACAAGAAAACTTGATTTTGCTACATCCGGATCGCATTGCCTTTGCTTGTGCTTTCTTCATGCATAATACAGGCCTGTAACTTTGGTTTGCACCAAAGAAATTGGAGTACCTAAGTATAATTCTGTAGGAGTAGGAGACCCGCTAGGTCTCCTACTATAATAACGAGAACTTTTTCTTTCTCTCTCTTTGGTCAGTCGGTGATTTGGATAGACCAAAATCTATACGTGTCAGTGGTACCATCAATAGCCAAAAACGTCCACTGTTGGACGATGCCCTCCCCCTTAATAGATAGGGGCTGCTATCCCCAAGCTTGGCAGGCGGCTTGGGGATCTGTTAGTGATATAGAGGGTCAATATTGTGCGTGGGATTTGATTGTCTTCATCAAATACCTACTTATCTATCTACTGCCCGCATAGAGGTGCATGGGATAGAGGTAGGTAGATGATTTTAGCTATTGTACCTAGGATTGTTTTATTTGTTGGCTGACCACTGTCGTGATTTAAATGTGGTCAGTCTCGACACTTACCATGTCCATTTTCTCGAGGGTGTATCCAGTGATGTCGGAGCCCTGCCAGTCGTCGGGCTTCTGCCATTTGACGGTAGCCTTTTCGGCACGGACGTCCGCCACCTCGATGGGACCGTTCGGCCTGTTCGGTTTGTCTGGGAAATTGTATTTAGATGTTAGAACCCGATATGAGTGAGCGAGTCTTAGAACTTTCAAAAATCCCTCACGACACGCAACCGTGGGTTTTGTATGGAGTTTAATGATAGAATGTTTGTAGAAGTTTAATAGGGGATGAAGGAGGCTAGCCCTAAATTAGAAGTACCAAAAACGAGCATTTCATTAGCTAATATTAAAGTTCTTCACACACTAAAACTATTAATTCTTAGGAGCTGAAATGCAAGGACCCTGGTGGTTTCCACTACAGACCTCAGAGCTATCCGCCAAGCATCAATGTAGGTCTACCTTGTTAAGCTGGAAGGATTTGAGGGCGCTTGGGGCTTGATAAAGGTGGGAAAGTTTTCTATGATTTTCTTTTTGTTAACAAGAAAAAAGGTCATCAAGGACCCCATTAAAAGGGAAGGCCATAACCACAGAGTAATAGAAGGCCATGGCCATAACCCCCACGGTACAAGAAAAAAGGTAAACTTACCCAATACAACCACATCAGCGATACTCTCGCAAGTGCCAGAAGAGTTGGTCAGCACCAGCTTGTACTTTCCGCTGTCAATCCTGGTGGTCTTCCTCACATTGAGGACAGTGTTCCGCTCGTACTTATCGATGGTGATGCGATCACTGTCGTCCTTTATCTCCTGCGGGGGAAGATGGTGTGAGGAGGCTGGACAGGGAGCTGTGTCTGCTTCTTTGGGGATCATCAGGAATTTTGGAGATTTCAGTCCAGATCAATCCAGGCAGATTCCTGATAAAACTGGGCACGGAGACGATATTGACAAAAAGATTTTATTCCAGTTTCGACACATTATATGAGTTAAAATGATAAACAAAATTACTTTTTAATTCTGATGCTTAAACGTTATACAGCCGTATAGCTGCGTAGTAGCCGTAGCCGTATTTTCCTAAAATAAATATTGGATATTTGGCTGTCTTACCATCTCTGGCTAGCGTGAGTAGAGAAGTTAATTTCGGAGAATCTAGCGTGTATGAAATCTAATAAGTATCCATGATGATCCTCAAAAAATGTTTACAAACCCAGCTCCAAAACTGATCTCCGCATCGAGTGTTAGGATGCTATGTAATTGGCATTTTTGATAAGTATAATGCCTGTGTTATCACAAGTAAATATTATTTAAGAATCGAAGTGCTGCTAGATAGTGCATCTCTATCGCCTTTACATATCAAAGTGCTGCTAGGTAGTGCATCTCTATCGCCTTTACATTTCTAAATGTTGTAGAGTGCACCTAAATAACTCCGTGACTGTCTGCTACGTAGACATACGGTAGAGAAGAGTGAAGAATAAAAGTAGAGTCAATAAAGAAGAAAAAATTAATCAAGGTATTAATAGGCTAGATGACTGATGTTTAAATCGTTGAAACCAATAGCTTTAATGAAGAATTTAAGTGAATATAGTATGGTAATTGAAAACATTATTTAAATCGGTTAATAATGTTTTGATATATGAGCGTTTAAAGTTTTTGTTAGAGACAACTCTGTCTCTTTCCCACAAAACAAAAAATGACGTCACGCCTTACTTGTCAGAATAGAATTTATATGGCGTCCTGACAAGTGACGTCACAATTTGCTGTTTCGCCTCTCTGTCTAGCATGATATTAAAATGCTTATAAGTTGCTTATTTTTGATCAGATTTTAATTTTCTTTTCATTAATCAGCTATATTTATGGGCAACATTTGAATAGGACAATAAAAAAAACCAGTCATCTAGCCTATTTTAGTACTATCTGTGATCAAGGTAAAAACAAAAAAAAATAAAAAAATTGTAGGTAGTACCTACTGAATTGTGCACTGATATTTATATAATAATGTAGAGATGTTATTACAATATCGTTTAACCTTGATTTATTTCTTTTAAAATTATGCCAATTAACTTTTTGGTAGTAACAACATATAAAGCTCGAAACCGTGAAGTATATCATCCGATACCCAATTTTGGCAATACTTTGACCCAAAATTGAGTTTTCGGTAGCTCAAATACTTCACGTTTTCAGTATTTTTTAATTATTGGTCGCGTTCAAAGCGAAATTTCTTCAAAATACATTCTTTGCAAACTGTACCATTCCACAACAATTAATCCCAATTCAAATAAAGAACAGATGCTGATTTCGTAAACAAAAAAACGAACTACCAACTAAGTTTGTATAGGTAGTTACGAAAGTAACTATATCCACAAACATATAACAATGGTACAATTTGAAAAAGAAGTGAGAAATCTGTAAAGTGTAAATTTTTGTTAGCACATTTTTGTGAATGTTTACTATCGAAGTATAATTATATAAGTATAGTAATTATTAAATGTTTTAGAACATAAAGTGTGAGACAACATATAGTTGCAACTATCTGACCTTCTCTGTAAACGCCTTTCCACGTTTCTTTTTTGGAAAAAAATAAAAACAATTCGGTTAGACAAGGAATTTATGAATGTAAAAATAAGATAAATGATGGTTTCTAATAGCCAATAACTTATTATTAATTCCATAATTTTCAGCTACATTTGTGTTCTTCGTCTCGTTGCGTTGTGCAGTTTCTCAAATGTTCAATAAATTTTATAAACATGTCATTTATGTGCTGTGCCGTGAATGTTTTACCTCAAATACCCTTCATAGATCATGTTGATTAAATAACGTTCCATTTTCTCCAGAGCTGTAATAAACTTTATTTTCAAAGCTAAGATTTTGATTAGTCTTACCTCTTCTCCGTGCATCCATTTCACTTCAGGTTCGGGTTCACCTCCGTACTTGATGTCGAAGGTGATGACTTGGCCCTTCTTGATAATCATATTCTTAAGACCATCTCCGATGATGTACGGCTTGACTAAACGACAAAATTAATTATGAAATCAAAAGGTACAAGGAAAAAATTATGTCAAATCAAAATAAAGTATTTAAATTTTCTTACCAAATCTACACTTAGCAACAATAGGTTTAGTGCTGTCGCTAGGTTCACCAGGTCCACCCTTGTTGATAGCGCGAACCCTGAACTCGTAAGTGCAACCTTCCTTCAAGCCATCCTGAGTTGCTTTCAAGCAGTCTCCAGGGACCTCTTTGCCAGTTACCCAGTCCTTGCCAAACTTCTCTTTGTATTCGATGACGTAGCCAGTAATCTCTGCTCCACCATCACTGTCTGGCTTCTCCCATTTGAGATCTGCATGATCCTTGTCCCAATCGACGAGCTCCAATTTCTTGGGCTTCGATGGTTCATCTGAAAGTGGTCAAATTTGTTAGGTGCTTTAACATCTTAGCAAGTTTGGTTTAGCCAGCACATTAAGTCGCAGTAGAGACAACAGTCAGGTGATTTATGTGACAACAGTAGCTTCATGGATATCAATGAAGAAGGCTAAGATAAGTGTCGGCTATAGTTAATCTTTATGTGAAAGTAGACAACGCTAAACTCTCTTAAAGATGCACCGCCCGACAGCTCGAACTCACTGGTGGGCGTGGCTAAAAAGCATGCTCTCTTCATTAAACAAAGTGTGAGAAAGGGAGAAAGAAAGACAAATGAGCACGCAATTTTTTTTATGTCGGCCTTTGGCTGCCGGGTTGTGTTGAAAAAACTACCGGTTGAATTAATCCAACTAAAGTTATTTGATGGACTAAACTATGCCGCTTGATACATTATTTTAGAGTTTTCGTACTCCATATGTAATTTATTTACGTCCAAAGGGGCGTTAAAATTGAGCTAAAACACAAGATAAATCCTGGCTCATAACTTTCATGTTTATAAACTTTTTACTTTCTTATTGATTTACAATCCTAGATAATGAAGGAAAAAATCGATATAATACTTAGTCTTGGACCTACAGCATTACATAGTGGAGTAGTAATACGTACTTCTCCGTGTCTATGGAGAAGTGACCGGCTTATTTACTCTCAAGTCGCAGTAGGACACGACAGTCAAAGGTTAAATCAAATTATGTGACAACAGTAGCATCATGGAAATCAATGAAGAACCCTAAGAAAAGTGTCGGCTATTCTTGCTATCTTTATATCAAAGTAGACAACGCTAAACTCTCTTAAAGAGTTTTTTTTATAAAAAAAACAAATACTAATATTAAAAAAAAACATATTAAATACTCATTACTCACCCCAAGGATCCTTAGCCAGTACAGGCTTGGCGAAGAGTCCAGGTTCACTGGAGCCAATCTTGTTCACAGCTCGGATCCTGAACTTATAAGTCTTCTTGGGAACCAGGTCATTGACCTTGAATGTTAGTGGCTGACCTTGCGGTACTTCCGCTACGTTGTCCCAGCCAGCCTTGAGGGATAAGTCCTAAAACAAATTATCAATTAGTTATCCATAGATATGCGTACACCAGGTTTCGCGGAGCAGTAGTAAGCCGAAAGGAGGTCTTTGTAATCATCATTTTAACGACTTTAACTACGGAGCCAACAGTAAAATGGCAAAAAAATTGTAACCAATGGAGAAAATTTCATACATTTTTCGCGTTTTCCGAGTTGGCTTCATAGTAAAAGTTGTTCACAATGATGAGTCTAAAGAGCTCCTTTCGGTTTGTTACTACCTTGCCGTTCCACGTCACCTCGTATAATGATAGACTTGCTTATAAGAGTAACCAACCTGTCTTTCAATGACATATTTGATGAGAGGCGAGCCACCTTCGTCTTGTGGTGCCTTCCAAGAGACAACACAAGACGTCTGGAACACTTCAGACACCTCAACATTCTCAGGAGCAGAAGGCACACTCTGCATATTAATATCGACATCCTTGCTATCTTCTCCCTGTGCGTTAGATAGCTTGATCTGGTATTTGCCTGAACCCTCTCGGGATGGTTTCTTCATCTTGAAGAGAATCTTCTCTTGTTCAACGACCACCTCGACTTCTTTGGCAGGTAGAACTTTTCCATCCTTCCATAACTTTGCCTCTATCGGCGTCTGTCGGGTGCCGGAAACTATAAGCAATACAAGGTCATTTAGTCTCTACAATATAATCAGACTAAGGGTGTTTAGTTTGTAGCATGAATGATTTATTTTGATAAAATGATATCCAGATTGTTTTTTATAAATTGCAGGCTTTATCAGCCGGTGGAGTCACTTACTTTTGTAAGGCACCTCCATGACGAAGGGTCTGTCAGCCGGGCCGTTGAATTCATCAGGGCAGTCGATGGTAGGCTTCGACTCTCCTTTCTTGACTGTGAGCTTGCAGGAAGAGCTGAGCTTTCCACTCTCGCAGAGAATCTCGCCGTCATCTTCCATTTCTAGCTTGTTGAAGATCAGTTGGTGCTTGCCACCACCCAGATTCTTGATTTCAACCCTAGCAAAGAAAAAAATATTAATAACCACTTCAAAATTTTATAACCACGATGGTCCAGTCTTTTGTGATACTTTTTGTCGTTGTCGTCGTCTTTTTGGTCTTATGTTTTTGTCTGAATTGATACTGTAAAAACGTTTTTTACGCTTTTTAACCCTCACCTTTCATTAGGTACAATCGGCTGTCCATTGAACGACCATACCGCCTCAGCGGTCTGGTCCTGCAGTTCCACCTCCAAAACCACCTTGTCCCTCTCAATTACTTCAGTATCCTTCAACTTCTTGTTGAAGCGATTGCAGTCTGGAACAACAAATTACTCACTGAAGATATATCCGGAAAAGCAGAAAACGGAAGAAAAGGCGTGGGAAAAAGAGTTCATGTTAGAATAATTGTTTTATTCAAACTTTCTCATATTGTAGATAGAATTCCAATGCGACAAACAATGACTTTGCAAAGATACCAAGTGACTGCACAATGCAAATCTGGTCTAGGTCTGATGAATTCAAACAATAGGATATTAATATTATAATGAAGCCTATCCCTATTCTAATCCATAACAGCGATGTATTACAAACAATTTCATCCACATATTGATAATGCCATTAAAGTACCTAATGAACTTTTAATGTCAAGTTACTGAATTTGCCTTATTATTATGAAATATACATAAAAGTGATACTGTTTAAGCCCAAGCTGCCTGCCAAGCGTATGGGGATTACGCCAACCTCTCCCTATTAAGGGTGCGGCCTTCGTCCAGCAGTGGACGTCATCTGGCTGAGTGTAGTGTGTGTGTGATACTGTTAAGGCGGTATAAAATAGTCGTAAATTGTCGATTGTTATCAAGAGTAAATTGTGATGAACTTTCGCGACATTTGTAAAGGTATTTTATTTTGAAGTAAAACTCTAAACTACTCACAATTGACGATCAATTCGCAGGCGGTCTCATCAGCGTTGCTGACGCACTTAAACATGCCAGCGTCAGTGACTTTAGCATCTTTGATAGTGACCTTGCGTTTGCGTCCTTCCTTCGATATTACGATGCGCTTGTCAGTCTTCAATGGCTGGTCGTCCTTGAACCTAGGTAAAATTATTTATGTAACAGCATTGATATAAATGATAAATGATAATTGATATATAACGCTTAAAATGTAAAGCTAGTAATAAAGACATTAAAAACTATAAAGTGACTGTAGAATTTAACATCACACATACCTAACAGTTACACTTAAGTATATTATAAATGCGAAAGTTTGCGTGTGTGTATGTTATTATTTTAACATCATTTTTAACCGACTTCAAAAAAGGTGGAGGTTATATGTTCGACTGTATATAATTATGTTTTTTTTTATGTGTTCACCGATTTCTCCGTCAATTGTGGACCGATTTTGAAAATTCTTTCTTTATTTAATAGGGATCGGCTCTCGAGGTGGTCCCATATTAATTTGAAGTCGGTTGTTTTTTTAAAAAGTTATTTGTGTTAATTGTGTCGACTCTATAACAGATGATCGTGTTTGGGAGAAATGTATTATACTAGTATTAATTAAATAAGAACTTTACCATTTCACGTCGCCACTAGCATCGTCAAGCTCGCAAAGTAGCACAATGGTATCCTTCTCAATCGCCTGCTGCGATTTGAGTACCTTCGTGAACTTGTAGGGATATTCTATAAGAAAAAATAAAATCAACCATGAAATTTAATGTTAGTTTCAATTGGTACTATAATAAAGACTAAAAATGTGTTTTAACCTACCGACAATTTTAACGACAGTCTCAGTCTTGTCAGGCTGCTTCTCGAGCTTACAAGCAAAATTGCCAGCGTCTTCTAACTTAGCACTCTTGATGATCAGTCTGCATACGCCGGTCAAGTCTTTGGAGATGGAGACTTCATCGCCATCCTCCAACTTCGTTTCTCCTTTCCACCACGAAACAATAGCGAGACTGTTTGAAACGACGCATTCTAGAACAACCTCGTGCTTAGTATAACCACTGGTGTTCTTCTTCAATGGTTTGGTGAAGGTGTATGTCGGGTCAGGGGCATCTACTTGCAAGAAAGCGGTGCAAGTGGTGCCACCGATCTCAATGGTAATTTTGCCGGTATCTTCTACTTTAGGGTTGAAAATTATCAGTTTGTATGAGTCTTGTTCGTTAGTCATCTTATATTTGCTTCCTGGGAATAGTTCCTGTAAGCAATTTTAGTAGAGTATTTTAAGGTCAATTCAACTTTTGGTAACATACGAGTCATTATAAATATTTTTGGATGTTATACTTACTTCTTTACGGAAAAACCATTTCGGCTTGGAGTTAGGCTTAGTAAAGATGGCTTCGAATGTGACCTTCTTATCCTTGCCTTCCTTGGCGAATTGATCTATGAGGGGCTTCAAGAACGATTCTTGTTTCTGAAATCATTGGCCAGTGACAATTAATATACCTGTTTACAAAAATAATGATCGGGTGCATACAAAAACAAGTGCTCTCCATACAAAAGCTGAAAGTGCTGACCGTAAAGGACTCCCTCTCTTATCTACTTGAATTCAACGGTCGCGGTGTGTAAATCAACACGATCAAAATTTATGAAATGAACCGAGGCGTTAGGGTCATCAGCCATTTTCTCATCGTCAAGGTGAAATCCATGCTTATTGTACAGAAATTGGAATTTCTAAAAAATTTGAAGAACAGTGTGCAACAGTAACAAGTAATAAAGAAGATAATAAAATAATCAAGTGTAATTTACAGTTCTCCATACAAAAATGATGAATTAATTTATTGATTGCTTATAATTGGTCCAATAGGCTAGATAACTGTTTTTTTATTGTCCTATTATAATGTGGCCTATAAATATAGCTGATTAATGAAAAATCCGATCAAAAATAAGCAACTTATGAGCATTTTAATATCATGCTAGACAGAGAGGCGAAACAGCAAATCGTGACATCACTTCTCTGTACGCCATATAAATTCTATTCTGACAAGTAAGGCGTGACGTCATTTTTTGTTTCGTGGGAAAGAGACAGAGTTGGCTCTACCAAAAACTTTAAACGCTTACATACCAGAACATTAATAATCGATTTAAATTATTTTTTCAATAAACATTCTATATTTACTTAAATTCTTCATCAAAGGTATTTTCAACGATTTAAACATCAGTCATCTACCCTATTATAAGGGAAACGTGTACATTCATCATTTTTGGTAAGGTTTAACACCAAAAACACCCTAAACATAAACATCGATTTGTGCCTGTGCTTTGTGCTGCTAATACCGACGAAGAAGTGCACAGAAATATTGCTGTAGAAGAGAACAGAAGAATAAACAGAACTAAAGTTGTGCTAACTATAGATATTCCAGTAGGTGTCCTCAATGCTGAAATTCAAAAAGTTCAATTCATTGAAACTATTGCTCTATTGCTCTAATGCCTGTCGACAAGGACTTGAACTACAAGAAAGTGGAAAGTAAAAGATGGCTAAGTACGTAGTTTATAACAAGTATAAAAATTTAAGTTGAGAAAATCTGAAAGATTCTGAAAATCATAGTACTTCCTATATTTACAACTGTTTCATATTATGTTAAAGATAAAAATAACTAGATATCTACAAAACTGTTTACTATTAAGATAGAAGCTACGGATGCCAAAAAAGAAATCAAAAGAGACACCAGTGCAAGAGCTTCCATATTAATTGAACCGTTTGAAATATCCAGCATACGTGAAACATTTTGTGCGAGTTTTGCTTTTGGTGATACACTTGCAAGATGCACTGTGCCGTCTATTGACATTGTCTTTATTGTCAAACCTCGTCTCTTTTGAACGAGTGAAGGACCGGCCAATCTGGGATCAGTTCCGCTAGTGACGGTCTTCTAATTTGGTTTCTCTACAAAATATCCGTTTATTCTTAGTAGGTACTCTTCGCTTACAAATTGTGAAGATTAAAGCATATTCTGCCTTGGCTTTCTAATTTACAAAAGCTTTAACCTACTTCAAATCTTATATAGATACGTTCGCAATGAATTTAAAAAGGGCAAAAAGGAAACTAAATATTGTATTTCGCAAAAATTCCAACATCTGCAAAACATCGGATGCATCAGCTGAAATTAATGAATTAAATGAGAATAAAACATCATTTTTAATAATAATGACGTGACAGAAGCTCCTCAACCTGTCGTCAAAGATACACCTGCAATTGATAATACTGACAAAAATCCAAAGGAAAAAGTCACTTAGTCATCAAATTCATTCCACTTACATTCCCTGAAAGTCATGTTCTAGTTAAAGAAACGTGAAGTGGTGATACAAAAACCTCTGTGAGTTATTTAAAAAATCAAGTTTAATGCATTATTTATTTTAAACGCTCTAAAAATAACGCCATCAACAGAAATATTTAAATCTTAGCAAATTATTACTCTGTGTGATGTCTAGGCATTTTTCAAAGCATGTAACGCGTGATTTTTTTTAGATACAAGTAGGTAGGTATGTTAATTTGCGTGTGAGATGATGGCGGTAATTTCAGAGGCATCATTATTTTAGTTTTAGTTTATCATTCGTGATTTTAACTCAGTCATTATTTAGAAGATCATTTCTGTCCTTTCAAAATATCCCGCAGTCCAAATTTATAATTTCCTTAACCGAAGTATATTTTATATTGTAGCTTGGAGGAGGTAGGACTGGTTAATAAAACCGTGGTCTGTAGATTTTGAAAGAATAAAAACTCTCTATATTTTAAATTTTACTTTTAGCGCCTCCTTTTTATCGAACCTTTATTTTGACAGCCTCCATCAATGTGGGCCAATCGGGTACTAATTCAGGGAGAGACATACGTCTCCTTATTTCGTAAATACCCTAGAATTTTATAATAAGCTCGTTACTCGAAAAGTAACTTCTTCATAAGCGGTGTGTAAGCAATTAAAGAAAAGCCGAATGTGTCGCTAAATGCATACCGGTCTTTCGAAAGTAATGCATTTCAATGATGAACATGGATGATTAATTATTGTACTAACTTGAAACCAATTATAGAGTTGTTTAGACAACCATCCAGCCATGCTCTCAAATATTTATTAATTCGATTAAATCGAAAAATCTTCAACACATCGACAACATAAACAATGTTGACATTGGCATTGTTTTGACAGAAGACTATTTTAATAGATAGAAAACGAAAACTTTTTTCTATGCTTGTCCTTGGCATATTGAAAGTTTAACTATAACAAAGGACGATCACAGATAGAAGATAAAGTGGACGTGTAAGATGGAATGAACTGTGATACTGTTTGAAATATCGATGACCTTAATCCAGTCCCAGTTTGAAGACCTGCGCTTGTCAGCTGGAAATCTACCCATCTCGACACCCTCGGAGACTACCACTACGAAGCCGTCTTCCTCGTAATATCCAGTCTCTAAGCCCTAAGAACCAAATGTCATGATGCATACGAAATCTTACTGAAGGAGTTACTAATGTAAGGCCTTAATATTATGAACTTTACTCTCGGAATTATTAAGAGACCTACGGTTATAGAGAGTTTATTAAGGGTCATAAAATCAATACCAATACATGCAAACATTATAGATAGAATTGAAACTGCACATAAATAACTGTGCTACTGATATTAAAAGTAAAAATATATAGAACAGTATTAGGGAGGAATACTATAAATGCTGTGAAAGCATTATGGTACATGCTAAACAGTAAATATGGCATAATAAATAGGAGCTTGCATCTGCAGGAAGCTTTGGCAAAATGGCAGCGTTAAAATGTATGCTGAATATATTTTTTTCTTACATAAATACGAGCTCAATGAAAAAAAGTTACTAGATCAATTGTCGTATACACATTTGCCCGATGGAGCTGTCCTTACAATTAATTATTTCTTTTAATAGACTGCTTTACAATGTAGACGCTACTTCATATATTTCCTATTTCAATGCCAAGTATTTGTTCTATATGTAGGTGTAATAGTTAATATTATTCGTTTTAAAATAGATAACGTCTACATCGTTTTGCGTCTTTATTTTTAGATTTTATATTTATATTAGCATTTATATCACCACCTTCTTTCTAATTACATAAATTATAGAAATATTTGATTTTCCCAATAGAAGAACCTTACCTTTTCGACTTTCTTAAGTGGTGGAATAGGTTTTTCTGTTTCTTTGAGATTGTATTCGGGTTCTTTTTTCTTTTCTGCCCACTTTTCGTACTTACTCTTCCTAAGCATAGCTCGGAAGTCCATACCACTCGAGTCTGTGTTTAAGAACGTGCTTAGTTAGAATTAAATCACATAATAATCAAGTATAAGCTTTACATGTAGTATCTATATAATATTTAAAAAAAGTTGCAGAAGAAACTTACCCGATACAAAAAGTTGCATTTCAGCTGAATCTTCGCCATGAATGTTGCTAACAACAACCTTGTACTTTTCTTCATCGTTAGGCTTTACTTTCCTTATACACAGTGTAATAAGTCCAGTTTCACCATCTGTGATAAACTTGAAGCGACCTCCTTCAATAATTTCAGTAATACCCCTGTAGAATTTAAATGTGGGTGCTGGGTTTCCTTCCACTTGGACGGTTATGTATCCAGTTTGATCTAAACAAAAGTAATCATGTTAAAATGCTGTTCGTCGTACTGTGGTATTCTGGTCAATAGTATTAATTATTATCAATATCACCAATAGTATAAAATTCGTGACTCGGTTACCTTCAATAGCTGAATAGCACGGCTGCGCATCAACGATGGCTGGAGGTCCCTCATCTCCAAGGGGTTTAAGGGGTACTGAAGGCTTGTTAATAAGATCTTCTAAGTCTTGGATGGAAGGTCTTCTGGCGTCTCCCGATTTTCGCCGCTATATTATTAATAGAAGCAATTTCAGTATATTTTTTCTAATACATTTTATAATACAAATAGGTTAATCACAATAGCAAGGAGTAATATTTTTGAAAAAAAGGGATTATTGACAATAATGTGAAAGTATTCAATGGGAAAATAACTCATAAACTCTAAAAAATATTATGTAGAATAATAATATCTTTCACGTCTAATAATGTTTGATTGAATTGTTTTGTCAAATGTCATAAAAATATTTTTGTAGTCAGGTGAGAAATAGATCAAAGTGTGAGAACTACAAAATGCAATAAAAAAAACGAATAAAAGAAGCTTGCAGAAAGATTTAATATAAAAATTTGCTACAGCAGCGCCAGACACTATTAAAATAATTATAGACCAAGAAATATAACAGGTAACATTAGAAATGGTTATGACAAAATGTAAATTAAGAATCTCGCCAAATAGCTGACAATGAATTTAGTTTTCCTGATGAATGTTACGCGAGTGTTGACTGTCCTAACTATGATTTATTATTATATATGTCGCAGGGAGATGATAAAAACGGAGATTTGATCAAATCTCTAAGAGATTGGAGTAAATGCCTAGAGATGCTAATATTGCAATTACATTTTGTAATTTCTCTAAACAAATCTAGTGATTTGATCAAATTAGTTAAATAAATAAATAAATAAAAATAAATAAATAAGAATTATTCTCAAATTTAATTTTAATACCTGAACCAACTGCTATACAAAATAATAACAAAGTCATGTACACGGATTATTTGATCAAATCACTAGATTGGTTAGAGAAATGATAAAATCGGGTTGCCATTTCAACATCTCTCGGGAATTCATCAAATCTCAGGGGATTTGATCAAATCTCTGATTTTATCATATCTCTGCGACATAATTATACATATGGTGGGTAACTGATCAAATGTAGAGATAATAAATTTGAGTCGATAAACAACGACTGATAGATTATATGAATATTTCGTCATGGAGCAACCTACATATATGAATCGCCTTACTCTTCTAAAGTTAAGGATTAAGAACGTGAACAATTAAATAATGTAAAATACCTATGGCGCATTGTTATTACAAGTATTCTGTTCGTCACAAAAAAATAACATTGCATGAACATTTAAAATATATTTATGACTAATTGACAAAGCATACGTTTAGAGATCAAAAAGAGTAGGTACATCAAATAAAAATTAAATTAAAAAACTTACCGCTGCTGGCGTTAGTTTAGGAATGGACAGCTTTTTAGCCACCGCTGCCATTCTTGTTAATTAAATTAACAACCAAGATGTCACAATACAAACTAACCTAGACCAATACTTAGCATTTAAGTCTATTTTGAATTTAAATAAGTTATGTCACATCCTAGACCACGAAAGCTTCAGCAAACCTCTATTTTAAACTACTTTGTTAAATACAACCAATTTCCAAACACATCCATAATCACAGTAAAAGTTTCAAAGTAAATACTTTAATATTAAATTTAAGTGTTACACCTATTTTGTTTTTGTATTATTTGTTATGTCGGAGAGTATTTTCGTATATAGTGTCGTTCCATCTGAAAATGGGCGCGAATGTCAAAAGACTGAAGACTGAACCAAGGGGTCGCGAGCATGGACGCCTCTACCTAGAGGAAGGCTGACGAGAGGGGGGCGCGGGCGTCTATTTGTGCACAGCAAAAACCAGCAGACAAATTCAATTAATTATCAGATTAAGGTGAGCCATCCGTGCAGCACGTTCTTGAACATGTCTCTGCGGATCCGTATGGAGTAACGGCACAAATTTTCTGCATTAGTGCCTTTATTATTAGCTTTGAATCTGAAAGTTCTTCCTATAACTTGTCAATATTTCAATTTCTCATACTGGACATTTTACACCTGTTCCGCTGGACACGTTTGTCTTCATCCGCTTTATCATTTAATATACAATGCTTGCCTTGGCGATAATTGGAGTTGCATCGCCATTAAGCTTGTCGTCATCGTCATTAAGAACAATCATTTAAACGTCGCATTCAATTATTATCTGTCCGAAGACAGCTTGGAGGATCTAGCTGGCTGGGTACTTAATCAAACAAAGACGGCGTCAATACGTTTGTTTTGAATTCATAAATTATGCCTCAACCACATTGTTAACGAGTCGATAAAATTGTGGCCTATTGTTGTTATTGAGTGTTGATAGTTCTGTCATGAAGCGGTCAGTAGAGAATGCGAATGCAATTAAACTTCTTTTTGTCGTCGCTCTGTCGACAGTGCAAAAAATCTTAATTATACGGCGTAATGCCTCTCCAAGACAAAAAAAAACTTATCTTGTGGTTTATTTCTGAACACCGGTGAGTATAATTTTAATGCCAATAATGTGTACCAATTTTGTAATCTAATTCGTAGTAAAAAAAAATGTTTTTAAATCATTTATCTGCACCACTATCATGTTTATGTATACTTTTACTTCGAAGATTGCTCCACAAGAAAACACACCAGCACAAGAAAATATTTCAGCCCGCTCGTAAAAAGTCTGACCTGAATTTGGACTGCGTGACCCTTGAGATGTAACTTTCAATCAATATCAACCTTCCGGATGTGGTTTGAGATGTGCAGCTGTATATGTATACAGTAATAATACATTTACTGTCAATAAAGTGGCACCTGTGCCTTTGCCAACATGTTTTCGGGTTTTCATGCGATCGCCTAGCGCACAAGTTGAGCGGTTGCCTGCCACACGCACCTAAGGTATTCTGTCCCTCCTTTATGTCCGCAGCATCAATCAAGAACCATTTTATTTATATTTACGGAGTATTCTATAGATTATTCGATATCTTTTTTTATATTTAAATTCTATTGAAACTCGATATTGTTTTTCGTTCAACCAAGTCAGAAGTGTAAGCCAGTTTTTTTTTATGAAACTTTGTTACTCGCGATGCTTTACGAAAATAATTTATATGGTTTAGAGGACCATATGTACCTTTTTGTACGCTGTACCTGTGTCTTATCACCCATCAGGCAGAATCCACTCCTGGCAACACTATTGCATTTAAGGGTGAGAAAGTTTCACGGTCACGCTCTTGGCCTAATTTTCGCAGTCATATTTATAAGAGTAACTATCAATCATAAAAATGCATTGCTAGAAATTAAACATCTGGCTCGTGACTCCTGTCAGTTGATTAAAATCGCCAACGTCAGGTTCACGTCATTTAGTGAGACAGGTGTAGTTTTCATTTAGAATTTATTATTAACCACACAGTTACTAGCTTTCTTACATCTATTTTTTAGCTTTAATACATCCGTTTTATTTCTTTGCGTTTTTACGACACATATTTTCTTTCGGCGTTTCCTCTACTATTTGTTAAATTGTAATAAGATGTTTTATTTTCTGCAGACTTTTTAGATTAGTTTTACGATTAACTTCATTTGTCTCGTCTTTAATGCATAATATGACTCATTTCACATGACAACTATTATTATTTTTGCTATTTGCGTCAAAGATGCTGAAATTTTGGCGTTGGACTTGAATTAATCGGTTGTTAATTATAGATTGTCTTTGTTTAACTTCCATTACTATGTATTCAATGCCCTTTGATAATTATTATATCTAAGTATGCTAATTGGTGTTTGGATATTTTGAGACTGTTTGATTAAAAACTGTAAACGTACGCAAATCAGTTGTAAATCAGTTCATTTTGTGACATCTTTATTGGGTGCTATAACATCTATGACCATTATATAAATAATTATCATAGACATTACGGGAACATGAAGATTAGTGATTGGTGCTTAAGCTGTTGATGTTAATGCATTAGATCATAATTGTATACAATAAATTTTACCAATAAGATATTTTCGTCTTCTAAAATTACTACTATCTCAATTTACAATTTTATATCAGCGTACTGGTAAAATTTATGGTAGGTGGTGTCAGTTCTTTATTTTCCATTTTATTTTTTGGAAACGTGCAGCATTTTGTTTAAAGTTAAGCATTTTGTATAATATTAAAATGACAAGGGGTAAGTTGCTCTAGGGTTATAAATATTAGCTTCTAATATAACAATTTTGAATTACATACATTTTTAATTAATTAATTCATAGAAGACTCTAAGCATTGAATTCAATCACATAACAAACTCGAATAATATTTTCAAGTAGCCAGGCGATCGGTTTCTTTCCCACCATTTTCGATTTCCTTCAAATAAAATTATTTACTTTCGAATTAATCACTTTGAAAAAATCTATGTTAGCCACTTATCTAAACATATTTTTCTATATAACATATATTTTTCTAAACATATATTTCTCACACATCTTATATACCTCTTCCGTGACTTCACCCGGCCTGGGAGCTCGTTTCTTTTTTTGGAAAAAATAAAAGTTTTAGTAAAAACATTCTCTGTTAATGTGTGCGCATAAATTAGAGGTAAATTCTGTACATTGTCTGTATTTAGTGTGTGTGAGGTATGAATGATGTGGTGCTTATGTTTGATTTGATTGTGTGTTTCGTGTGTGGTGAGTATGTAATTTTATGATCTGTTGCTGGCGATGCTTAGGGTGGTTAATTCTAAATAAATAGCAAGTTTCTGGTTAAAGCTAAGGTGTCAATTATAGATAAGTTTCTTTCATAATTTAGTACGTATATACACCAAAAACTAAAAAGTGCCATTTAGTAAAGATTTATAAAGCAAAAATATAGAAATGTTATTTGAAATAGGAAGTTGGATAAGCTTTTCTAATAGATAACTACCAAGCACTTTTGATACGAGAACCAATTTTGATCAAGTAAAAAAATCTCTAATGAGAGAACAATATTTATAAAAGACTGGTTATCTTACCAAAAAAAAGAACCAAACTCCAGCGATAATGTCAAATTTTCACCACTGGTCGGCTAAGCGGCAGCTAGAATCTAATATTTTTTTTAAAGAATGCTAAGAATTCTAGAGTGGAAAGTAACTAGTTGTAATTATGTTTGGACAGACTAAAAGGAAACTATATTATTATAGGTATAGAAATTTAAAAGTATTTCAGAACAAACATCTCCACTGATGTGTTTTGGAATGTTTGCAGTAGAGATATCAACTGTGAATCATGTTATGTATTTATAGTATTTCTTGTGGGAAGTGTAATATGTAAAGTTTACACTTAATTGAAACAAAACATCATAAAATCAGGTTACAAATTAATATTAAGTAATAGTTATGACCAATCGAAACAATAGTCGTCCGTGTAGTCGTGTGTAAAAGAAGAAAATAAAAAAAAACTAAGACAAAATGCTTTGCAAAAGCGAGCAGCTTCCACCTAAAACTGACCAGACCCATTCGATCTCACCTTTTTCTCGTCTAAAACTTGTCCAGGACGTAATTTGGTGACCTGTTGTTAAAAAATATTGATAATAACCCTTCATGGTTTGTGTTTTCTTACTTCCTACCTACTTCTCCGCTGCCGAACCTCGGTGCCCTAACCTAACTCGTGCTCATTATGTTGGTGCAGACCTAACCAGGCGTGTGCAAAAGTTATTACATTACTGTCGCATCTTCATGTTAATCTTTAATGTTATGTCAGCTGTGCACCTAACTGCATACTTCCATAAACTTGCATGATTTGAAGTTTTGTTTAAGTGTGCTTGATCATAATGTATAGAATTGAACATTTTGACTTAATAAATATGTCAAGCACACTTTTCAAAGCTTCTTATGCAAGCTCGTGGATGTGTGCAGCTATTTGCATCAGCTAATTAGTGACCGATTTACGATGTGTGTGTAATATAAGCCTTCGCCGACACACCATTCCTGCAAATTCTTTTTGATACGTTCAATCCTCGTTACCGTTATTTTGTGCGTACGTGCTTACAAGCTGTGCAGTTTATCTGTGTGCGTTTACTTCACAAGTGTGTGCAATGTAGCTCTGTGCTTTCGACGACAAAATGTTTTTTAGATTCTGGATAATTACATATTCAAAAAATTCAACGTGAAGATTATGTGATTATCCAGTACAATTACGACAGTGTTTTAAACTTCATCCGATGCAAATGCATTAATAATTCCGTTTACAGATAAAAGTTAAGAATTGTATCACGGCAACGTAACGTTTAGCATTCAGATAGTGATTCTTAGCATTTTTTGCTTTTACCTTCTTCTCTTCGATCACCTCACCGGGTCTTAGTTTTCTATTATCCTGTGGATTACGTTTTGCACGGTCTTAATAACGCTACATAACTTAAAATGGTGTTTGTACAGTATCCGCAGTGAGGTGGCTAGATTCTAGATCTAAAAGCGGGGAACTGAGGGGTACAAGCTTCAATCCATTGTAAACAAACCTGATTTGTCACTAATAAGCACTCAGTGGCGGAATGTGTGAAGCATCATTATCATCTTTGTGTAGATGATTATTTGCAATTTGTCGCATGGGAAATAATCTAGGGTATTCTGTTAAGGGTTCGGCTTAAGAGAGTGGGGTGTTTACTACACTAACAGGTACAAAATTATAATTAGGTATATAAGAGGACGCCAACATCTATCAAATACACTTTACGTTTGTTATGCAACATCAGCATTATTGCTATCATTAATCCAGAAAAACATTTATTATCCATAAATAATTATAGCATTATCAAAATGTTGACGTTTATTTTATTATAAAAAATAATGTGTCTATTCTCTAAATATAGACGGCACAACTGAACATACAAACTAAAAATATATTCATACCTTTATCGACATGGACGACATTTTGTTATCGATGTATAATAATATTTGTTTCAAAAATAATTTATTAAATATATCTATAATAATATAATATATGAAAGATACATACCTCGTCGCTGATGATAAGTGATGGACGTCTTCCCATTTCCTCTGGTGGAGGAATAAGGGAACCACGTCTCGCTGGAGCTCCAGGTCCCAAAGATGGTTTCCTAGGTAGTTCGGGCTTGGGTGATTTTTCACGACTGACTTCAATTTTAGGCGCTGATAGCCTCTCTTCAGGTGCATTGATTTCTGGTACCCTGGGTGCCGGCTGGATATAAACAAATATTTTGTCAGCATTGCCGCTTAAATGTTCATTACTGATTTTGCTAAAGTAAGTATGTCAAAATAAAACTTTATTCTTTCGCATCGCTATTTTAAACTACTTTTATTGCTATTTTATTTTAATTTAACCATTAAATAATATCACCTTTTCAGGTTTATCTCTTGTGCTAGGTGTGAAGTCTGAAGCTTCATATACTTCAAGATCAGGCCTTTCATAATCTGGAATTTCTGGCAAATCTTCAGCCTTTTTCTTGACTGTGCTAACTTTAGCTTTTTTAACTTCTTCTTCAACTTTTTCTTCTTTAGCTGCCACTTTCTGAAATAATGATAAAATGTTAATAATCATTGTTTGCTAATATAAATCAGTCTTGCTTCAAATTTAGACATTAATAATAATGTTTATCTCCTGTGAATTCTACATCACTTCTAGATGTTAGCAAATCATTTTGTAAAAAATAAGGGTTTTCATTTTTATATGGTAAAAAGTTGTTTGTTCGTTTTTTTTTAATCCTCATTAACGTTATACTGGTCATAGGTTTTGTAGACTTGTAAACAAATAAAAAACAACTGGATTACTTAAATTACTTACTTTAATTTTAAGGAGAAGGATGTGATATTTAATTTTTGAACATCCTTTAATTTAATTTGATTTCTCTTTTCAATGATATATCACGTAAAAAGATAGAAAATAAAACTTTCGTGTAGGGAACCACGCCAAATCCTAAGTTAGTCAAATATACCTATAATCTAAAAGATGTGTTTAAAATCAAATTATTAAAATATATTTATACTTACCAGTCCCTAGAATCATTAAAATTAAAATAGAAATAAACATAAGTAGGCATGATAATTTTCACATGAAAGGAAAGGAAGGGAGTTATTGAAGCAAAAGCATAAGCTCGAAACTGAGAACACCAAAGACAGATAAAGGGCAAAATATTATTCATTAGGCATACACTGCTATAAGTAAAAAGTGCAATAAAGTAATATATACATTTGTACAACAGTAACCCTGTAAAATAAATTTTAACAAGTATCCTTGCGTAGGCTCCGGACCTCGGTTTATTTTCATACTTTTAAACAAAAGTACTAGTTAAGTTTTCTAAACTATCAATCGGACTTTGATGATACTTAAATGCTTGCAGCTATTTCCTTTGAAGCATAGTCAATGTTTTTAACACTTAAGTTAAATTTGACACAAGAAGTATCATCAAAATGAGCCCAACAGTTTTCGATTTTAACTAGTACTCACAAAGGTGTCCCGGAACTCTCATTAATATAGCAATACTCAGAAATCATATTATATTTGTCATGATTCTATAATTACGGAGGTTTTAAAATCTGTGCAAAAAACTTAAACTTTGCAAATTTGAAGTAGCAAAATCAAAAAGCTTAGCACAAATTAAAAGGAAAAATAAACTAAAAGAGTAAATCAATCAATCAATAAACTTTTCAAGACAAATGTTTCGATTCTCCAAAATTTACTGAGACTTCTCAGTTTCAGAATTATCATATTCAAGATATCCGAGTATAGCCGGTTTGACTTGAAAGTTTAGGGTGTACCTCCAATATGAAAAAGACTGAGCTCCGAGGAGCCGTTAAGTGCTTCTAACTACTAAAATCCTTAGTTGATTTAACAGTGCTTAACTACGAGTAACAGCTTTGTGCATGTGTGATTTATAGCTGGTGCTAGAACTCCTGAAAAAAATGTGCAGTGCAAGATATCCAGTGCTGAAATGTACGTATACCTCATTTGGTATCTTCAGATAAGCTGGATGTGGTATTTCTAACGTTGTTTGCTTATTGCTTTCAGCAGGTTCAGCCTATAGAGCAAATTCAAACTTAATGGCGACCGTACGAATGTGTGCTTCTATGATTGAAAGCCTTTCAAAGCCATCCATAGCTCATGTCATTGTGTGTTTGCATGTAATTGCGTCTTCACGCGTGCTTGTTTCATGTGAGTGTGCAGAATATGAAGATTGAATGATAATGATAATGTGTAGTAATTCTATTTTGTAGTACATGCTTCGTCTGCTTTCATTTTATTTCCATAATTGCAAAAATAGTGATAAGAGCATTATTGTTTTGCGAGTTATAATGTTGTATGTATACCTGGGGAGACCGTGCTCTTCTCCAGGGTGCTGGGTCAGGTGTCTCAAGCAATGTCGGTTTAAAACTGTCCTCTAGCTCTGGCGTTTGCTCAGCCTAATTTTAAAAATATTTATGTTTATGGGTCATCCATTATAAAGAAAACAATAAATTAAAAATAATCGAATGTCTACCTGAGGTATTTCAGGAATGGCTTGCCAAGAGAATGGCACTTCAGCCTGTTTAGTGTCGGGTTCTGGTGTTTTCAACGATGGCACCTGATTGATAATTTTTGGTATTATTTTTATAACTTTCATCAAATAATTTAAATTTATATTACTTATTGTAATAAATTAGATAGTAAAAAAAAAAATAGCATTTTCTGTGTATCAGTGTGTAATATGCAGTATATGTAGTGTACCTCTGTGCTTGGTTTTCTCCATGGGTGTGTTGGTTGTGCACGTGTGTCAAGTGTTTTAGATTTATCAGCAGGCTCCTAGCAAAAAAATATGAATACTATAGTAATAATCTTTAAATTATTCGTAATTATAAAACTGTAAAATTTCTAACTACCTCTTTTTGTCCAAACTCTCTATCGAGCTCCTCCAGCCAAGCTCTTTCTTCTGGTTCCTACAAAATTTTGTTTACAAAATTACGTTACTTTGTTACTTTACTACCTATAAAAATATCTTATTTATCCACTTTTATACAATTTACCTCGTAAGATTTTCGTCTCAAGTAGAAAGGCGATTGTAGAATAGGTGGTTTTAATGTACCCTCCGTATCGAATTTATCTTCCTCCTATTAAAAGCAGTAAGAAATAAATAAATGAATGGACGTAAAATTCAGACAAAAAATACAAAAAAAAAAACGTTGAAAACTAGCCAGATAAGTGAAGACACTACCTTTCCCTTGTCGTCTGTACTTGGTTCTATGATTTCAGGTTTCAACGTGTCAACGTTTGCTACTGTAGTTTCCTACAAAATAACATTATATGCCAATTATTATTAGTGCCAATTAAATCGAATATTTAAATAAATAATTAATTACTAGAAGTATTTTTTTAAATAAAATACCTCTGTTTTACTTGGACGACGCCAGGGATACTTTGAATCTGGCGGTTTTTCAACAGGTAGAGTTTCATTATTTTTTTGAATTTCCTTTATCTCTGGTACGTTAACTTTCTTTACCTGTTCAAAATTTACGATGATATAAGTTTTTAGGCAATAAGTATAAAATTGAAATATTTTAAGATCAGATTTTAATAACTACCTCATCAGGTTTGTTCGATTTACGCCCAGGGAATTTAGACTCTTCTGGTTTCTCAACTGGAATTGTCTCTTGCCCTTTGGGCAAGTCTTTAGTTTCAGGATTTTTATCTTTTTTAACCTGTTCGAAAAAAAAAAAAAGTTTTGTCAAAAATAATTCAATTATGTTACAATTTATTCTATTTCGTCTAATTTACTAGATTTACGCCTAGGAAAACTTAGACTTTTCGTGTTTTCAACTGGGATTATTTCTTGCCCTAGGGAAGTCTTTAAGCTCATGCTATTTATCTTTTGTACCCTGTTTGACAATAACGATTTATACTAATCATCAATATATACTAATTATCAATTAAAGAAGTCAAATTTATTTTGTACATAAATAAACAGAAACCTGATTAAACTACAATTTATTTTACCTCTTCAGGTTTACTAGATTTTTTCCTAGGGAGTTGAGACTCTTCCGTTTTTGTAACAGGGATTGTTTTTTGCTCTTTAAACGATTCTTTCGATTCAGGCCTTTTGTTTAACTTGTTTGACAATAATTATTATTTTTCAATATTTACTATCAGGAAAAAAATATTATAGTACTATTTATTCTATCTCGTCTGATTTGCTACTTTTATGCCAAGAAAATGTAGACTATTCTGGTATTTTTAATGGAAGAGTTTCCGAGATTTGTTGTGTTTCTCTATGTTCTGATTCTTTCTACAGCTTACCCTTACCTACTTACAAAATTATTTTTGTAACAGTTATCGTTTTAAATGAAAAAAATATACCTCTTCAACATTAGTTCGCTTGCGTTTAGACGGTTCAGATAGTTCTTTTATCATCTCTAATTCATCCGTCTCGTCAACTTCCATGATGTTTTCCTTATCCTGTTCAAAATATTTAACATTACGTTTAATAATATCCATAAGCCAATTCAGGTAACTTAATCATATTGTCAAATTTAATAAGTCTATATAGTAAAAACATAGACTGTTTTGTAACGTTGTCAGTCAACATAATTACAATATTAGGTACCTCATCTGTCGTGCTTGGCCTACGCCTTGGTAATGTAGATTCATTAGGTTTGTCAACCGAAACTTTCCTTTTGATTTCAGTTTTTTCTGTAGTTTCGGTTTCCATATTATTTTCCTAAACAAAATGACTACTTTGAGTAAAATTTATTACAATAACAAATAAACTGTTTAATTAAATTGTAAATAAACTGTTTAATTAAATTGTCAAAGAAAACAAATACCTCGTTGGTTTTGCTTGGTCTTCGCTTAAGCGGTTCTTTTGGTTTGTCAATAGACGTTTTCCTCTTAGTTTCAGTTTTTTCTGTGACCTCAGTGTCCTCAATATGCTCTGAAGTCTATATCAGATCACAATTGTCGTTAATATTAAAATCAATATCTATTAAATACAAAATTGGTTAGGATATTATAAAACTAAAATTATACCTCAACATTGCTTTGACGACGACGTTTTGGTTCGGTTTTAGTTTTGGGTTTACTATCAAGGCTCTCCCGGCGTTTTGGTTCAACTTTCTCAGTTGGTTCCTAACAAAGTCATTTACGTTAGATTTCATGTAATTTAAGATAGTAATAATGAATGGATGTGTATGCGTGTGGTGTGGTATACCTGTGTGTCAGTTTTCGTAGGTCGCCAAGGTAATGTTTTATCTGTAGGTTTATCTGATTCTGTCGCTATCTCATCTTCCGGCTCTGTATCCTAGTTACAAAAATAACAGATCCATGGTTTGATTCCATATTTACATACATAAGTATTGTATAAAAAATGTATACTTAGAAGAATTTTTAATAACATAGTTATTTACTGTTTCACACCATTTTCAAACATGTTCCAATTGTTTGAAAAATTTGAAAGTTATATTTACAAAACATTTACATAAGACAAGAAAATAATTTTTGTTTGTGTATAATATAAATGATTTAAACATTGACATGCACCTGAAAGTGATGTGGTACTTACCCTGAGTTTTACTTTCTCCATCTCTTTTACTTCTGCTTTTTCAATGGTAGCCTTAAAATCAAGTTAATAGGAGTAAAAATAAGCGTCATGTCTAGGGTGCATAAAATCACGTGTGTACTCTATCAGTACCTTTATTATTGAAACACAATTTGATTTATTTTGAACAGAATTCCCTAGCATCGCTTGATAAATCATCTTAAATCATCGATAGATATAGATATCTTATGACCAGACAACGTCTCGCTGACTAGAAAAGTCACACGTGGAAGTGAGACGAAAGGTTTTATATAAGAAATGTTTATACAATGTGTAACAAAAAGGTTTAACAATACTGAAGGGATGTATATACTCATCATTATAAACAACTTTTACTATGGGGCCAACCGTGAAATCGCAAAAAAACTGCTTATTATTAAACAGCATATTTTATTATGAAAACTGACGTGGTTTTGACACATTTTGTTGAACCTTTTTGTTACAAGTTGTATAATTTGGGTTAACTTTTAAATATCATCATTACGATAATATTACTTTGTTTCAATAATTACTGAAGCAATTCTATTATCCATTTCAGCTTCAATCAAAATTGTGTTTCAAAATCGCTCTATCAAAATCAAACAAAACGAATACAACTCGTTGAACTACAGTGTGTCATGTGTAGTTATATACGTTGTACGTATCTATACAGTATGACGTGTCAAAAACAGAAACCTCTAAAAGCCTTGTATTCTTCTGTTTGCCTCAGTACAAACTGAAATGGGGACAACCTCTGCGACACTAATAAAATTGCTATAGGTACAGCAATTTGCTTGCTTTGCATGTGGCATGGAGAGGTATGTTCTATGTTTCAGGTAATTGTGGTTAACGTGAGCTATTAAGAGACTTTCAAAATAATCTATCATCGGTAAATATGTTCTGATTAATAATCGCGCAGAATATGTGATCAAAAACATATCTTCACTCGTTTATCAACTGCAGTTACTCATTAGTCGGACTCCGCACTTTCGAGACGTGTTTTTTCGTAGATGGGATTTGAAGTCTCTTAACAACTCCCTATGTCATTATTTACATACTGAATTTTCTTATTACGTACCTTAAGACCAGTCTTTTTCACTGCTGATACTTCTTGTGTCTCAGCCACTGAAGCTATTGAAGATTTCCTGCTCTCAGCAGTCTCTTTTGTAACCTAGTAGTACAACAAATATTATGTTTTTATATTTTATACGACTTTTTTTAGTTTGTTTTGCTGGTAGCTGTTAGCTGCTGTTATCATGCTTGCAACTCCTTGATATAACGATAGAATAGTGAGAGACATGAGACCCTATATCATTTTAATAAACAGTAGCTGTGGTTTGGTGGAATTTATCAAGCTTAACAACATTTTCCTATTACCTATCCTATTATTTTGGACCTTAAACTACAACCAAACCCACCGGAGGACGGGCAGCAGCGTTCTCTTGGTTAACGGTGGTGAGCTTTCTGCGATCTCCAAGCCGCCTGCCAAACGTGGAGATTATGGCTCTATTGGGAGGTCTTCGTCCAGCAGTGGACGACTTATAGAACGACGAACCACATTTTCACCATCTTCACTAACATCCACATAAGAATTATAAAACGACTTGACTCATAAAACTTTAAAATAGTTTTTAAAATGTAAGTTATTTAAAATGTCATAGAACATACATTGTTATGTACCTGTCTTATTATATTTAGAATGAGTACTTGCAAAGGATTTAGGACGTTAGGTAATTAAAATGAACTATTGAAACTTAGATACCATAACTCCACTCTGTTCACCAAGCTGTCCCAAGGACGGAGCTAGTAATATAAAACCCTGTCAGAAGGGATAAAATAAGAAAACTATTTAAAAAGCTTACCTTAACAGCTTTGTTCTCGACAATAGAGCTCTTCCGACTCTGAGTCTGGACTTCTTCTTTTACCTGGAGACGGGTAAGTTAAAATAAGAAGCTATCTTATCTATAAAGTATTAAAAAAGTAGGTATCTTTATGTATTTTCTGCTCACTGTTAAGCATACAATTTTAATTAATGCTATTATTGAAATTATTTTCAAATGTAGACAAAGAGTAAAGTAAAAATTCTTTGTTGCGTTGCAATAGAGAAGTGAGGCTAAAACACAGTCATACAATTCATACAAACCTCACTCTGAATAGATGTCCTTCGGCTCTCGGTCTATGGAAAGGAAACATATAATTGGGTATATTAGCACATCAGAATATATAAATATGGTTGGTGTTACAGTGCAGTATAGAAAAATATGATAAATACATAGATTTTTATCCCAAAACATGGATGCTGAGTCTAGTCTTTCACTATTTTCGACAAAGGTAACAACCCACCCTAAATCCAAGTTTTAAAAATCTAGAGTTAATGACATTATATTATACAAATCATAGATCGATGGACAATTGGACATGGATAGAATTAATTTCAAATTTATACAAATGGAGTGTAATGAACACAAACACAGTGCAAAAATGAGTATCAATAAATAAATAAATAAATATTATAATAAGAAATCAATATGAATTATAACATTTTGTTGTAAATTTCTTATCTTGTGGAGTTGCAATATTAATTGTGTTTCTGAAATTTGACCCTAGGTGGCAACTAAGGTATTTGTGTTGTAAATATCTTGCCTATTAAAAAAAAACTAGACCACAAAATTTTAATAAATCTAATGAAACTTCGCACATCAAAATTAATCAAGACGTTAAGGCGGGAAACCCATAGGAAAAGAAATAAATAAAAATACACTGCAAAACAAGATCCTTCCGGATAAAAAGTGAGATGACTTATATAGATCAAAGTAAGAAATAATGAAAGATAAAAACAATATTTTTTTATACATTTTGTAAAGAAAAAATCTAAGTACATCCGAAAAACGAAGGAAAAAAAAGGATTTGTATAAGATTTATTAATTTGACATGTTTCGTAAATAGAGACGTACAATTGTAACGTGTAATGGGTATTGAATTAACATTATAACAGTCACAGGGGTTCATGCTTTGTTACCCATATTGGTTTTACCGATATTTCAAGACGTTGCGCACGGCTATCGACAGCAATAGCTGCTACCTGTTTATTTAAATATTGTTATTGTTATTTATATCTTAGGAATGAATAATGTATAACACGAGCCCTTTATTTATTATTCTTTTTTCTTCGACTTGGGAGCTCTAAGATATTTTCATAAAGAAGATAATTATTATAAAATATAACTGAAAATTACAATTATAAACTTAAATAAAAATTACAGGGCTGTCATTTATTTAGCGATATGTTTTTTTTGCGGTATATTTCTAATGTAATTACTCAAATTTTATTTTTCGCTTATTGTAGTACTCGTAGAAACAATTGTTCTCAACAAATCTCTATTGTCGGAATACGCGAGCGGATACAAGAATAGTAACCACAGTACGTTCATTTAATTTATTGCTTGTTTGACCGTTGCTTATTTTTGTCTAAACATCATTCATTAATAGGTTAGATGACTGGTTTTTTTATTGTCCTTTTAAAATGTGGCCCATAAGAAAATCTGACCAAAAATAAGCAACTTATAAGCATTTTCATATCATACTAGACAGAGAGGCGAAACCGCAAATCGTGACGTCACTTCTCTGTACGCCATATAAATTCTATTCTGACAAGTGAGGCGTGACGTCATTTTTTGTTTTGTGGGAAAGAGACAGAGTTGTCTCTAACAAAAACTTTACACGCTCATATATATTAACCGATTAAAATATTTTTTTCAATAAACATACTATATTTACTTTAATTCTTCATCAAATCTATTCGTTTCAACTATATAAACATCAGTCATCTACCCTATTGAAATAGTTAGTTCGATAGATCAATATAGACTACTATAGATCAATATAGATCAATACGACTGCGAGTTATAATATCAATTTTCTATTTCATGATCCGTAATATGTTATTATTTCAATTGAAAAAAATCAATACTATCCAATTTCTTACCTTAACTTCTTCTTTTTGTTTCTTTTCCTTGACCAATGGTGTAGGT
The DNA here is from genome assembly GCA_905404285.2 of Erannis defoliaria. Lineage (NCBI taxonomy): Eukaryota > Metazoa > Arthropoda > Insecta > Lepidoptera > Geometridae > Erannis > Erannis defoliaria. The sequence continues at coordinate 7,806,838 of FR990091.1, read as the reverse complement.
GTAAACTTTTCGTATTTCTCAAGTACTGGTCTTTCATAATCGTCAACGAAATCTAATTCCAGCTGAAAACATTAAAAACGACATTACGTTCTGTTACTTATGGGTCTTTTGCTAAAACCAGATGTGGACCTATACAAAAACAAGTTGTAGCTTGCTTTTACAGAATGATGCCTCAGAATTCAGTCCACAGTTTTTGTTTGTGTTTCAGTAAATAGGTATCAAATTATGGATCTGTGATTGTTTTCACATATTAACGGAATGGGAACCAAAGGTACACAACAAAGTACACATTTTGATTACTTGAATCTTGACTCGTGGTAATTATCCAACAGCAAGAATGGAATGGATGGCAATAAAAAGACAATACAAGAACTATAAGACAGCTCAAATGTCTCTGAGTGATAATCAAGAAACGTATCGAGGTCAACGAGTGGTTTCTGTTTGACAATCTGCACAATTGCTAGAAACTTCAAGCGTAATACTGAAGCGTTTGTCATGAATCTGCTAGCGATGATAATATCCCTGAAAAAGATAAAACTTAAAGCACAAAACATGCAACATGCGACTTTCGACCACCATGAAGACGACGAAGATATATAGACATCCAGAAGTGCGAAGAAGAAAGTGTAGACGTGTGCTATTATATATAATAGTCTGTGTATTGTGTATGTGTGTGCATTAAGAACATAATATGTGCAAAATATAAAATGTGTGTGTTGCGTGTATTCAAAAAAACAGTGATTTGGAAGTGTGTGCGATAGGAGGACGACACCGTTCAGCTAATGTGTAAACAATGTTTACCCCGTCGTAATTTTCTGTTTTACCAGCAACAGCCGTCTTAGGCTTTTCAGCGGGCTTCATAACAGTTTTCTTGAGTTGTGGCTTCTCGAACTTTCCACCTTGTACTATCAGTGGTTCCTAAGAAATCAACAAAAGCTTTAACATGGAGTTCTACTGAAGCTTACGTTGTGAGTGCTGCTGGTGTGTTTAGTTAGCGTGGAAGTGCGTCAAATTGTGCTCAGAAAGACCATGCTTTCTAGTTCTACTCTACGTGTCAAGTGACAATATTAGTTCAGAGTTTTCTAACTATCTCAGCGTTAAACTTAATTCTAGGAAAATAAATGCCATAAATTTCAACCGTTAGCCGTATTTCTACCTCGTCATCATCATCCTTTTTCTTGACAACAGCTGGTTTTTTAACTTTAAGCTGAGCAGCTTCCTGTCCTTCCTAGTAAACATAAATAATCGTTAATTATTTTGCATTTTTTTTTTAATGTAAATTATTTTTGATGTTTTTAATTTGGCTGAGATAGTTAAAAAAATGTAAGATGCTGTACCGTTAGCTTTTTCTTTGCTGGAGTTTTTTGCGTAAGTGAAGCCTCTTCGGGAGCTGTCGTGCTTGTCTTTGTGCGAGGCTTCGAGATATTTACTGACTCTTCAGTGTCCTCTCCCTGACCCCATAAGAAAGAGAAATGTTATATACAGCAAGAAACAGAGATAGAACAAAACGTGTGAATGAGGGCCATAATAATTATCATATTGTGTGGGTTTGTGTTGCAATCAGTCTATACAGTGTTTCATGATATATGCAAATACATTTCCAGAATGCCTTAGTAGTTATTGAGATATTGAGAAGATTGAGAATACTTTAGGGTAGGAAGATATACAAATGTGTTTGTGTATAAAAAGGGTGTGTATGTATTAATAAAGTGTTGTCAAAATTATTATTTTGTACAATTTAAAGGATTTAAAAGGTGCTGAAAATTGGTGCGTAGTTTGTAACAACGTACGTAATGTTGTAATAATTTACAGCTACCTGGTTTTCCAGGTTACCTTAACTAAGACAGATAATCTATTCATCACTTGTGTTGATGATTTCCGTCTAGAACTGGCATCAGTACATGTTATCGCTGTCTGTGAATATGCGATTCGTTTAACCACAAATTAATGCATTTGGAGATTATGTGTATTTTTAAATAATGTTGGTGTTATAAGTAATACCTTTGGTTCGTCCTTGTCTTTAGGTGTAGGTCTCTTGAGTGTTTTTTCCTCAACAATTTCAGGTTTCTTAATTTTAAGTTTTGCCTCTTCTTCACCCGCCTATTGGATATATTTGTTGATTAATTTTAACTTTATTTATTACTATCAAATGCAATCATTGTATTACAATGTTTACTAACCGTAGGTATTATTTCCGCAGGTGTTTTGTGTGTAAGCGAAACGTCCTCTGGCTCTTGACCAGGTTTGACTGGTGTTTTGGGCTTAGACAGACTGACACTTTCGTCAACGTCCATTGGCTATGAAAAAAAAAATTGTCTTTCATCTATTTCAAAAGATAAAGATATTTTAATTACAAAATGTGTTTCTGTCCTACCTCTGGTTTATCTTTTTCTTTGTCTTTAACAGAGCGACGTCTAGTTGCCGTGGCCGAAGAAGGTGTGTCTTCTTCTGGCTTTTTGTCCTCCTATTAATTGAGTAATTTTTTACTATGTTATTTCTAAATCCAAAGGTAAAGCTAATTCCGTAAGCGTGTGAATGTGTAATTATGTATACCTTTTTCTTTTTCTCAAGAGGAGTAGGTGTTATCTTTTCATACTTCTCGAGAACTGGTCTCTCGTAGTCGTCGACGAACTCTTCCACTTCCACCTGAATGTTAAATAGTTTTAAGTAAAGAAAGAAGAGAGAAAATGCCCTGAGAAGTTACGTCTTCTCATTAGGCTGTGGAGTAAAGAAGAAAGTTTAGTTGTGACCATTTGACTTTGCTGTAAGAGAAATTTTAGTAAATATTTTTAGTGTCTTGTGAATTTGTATACTGAACCAATTGACGCCATTTTTTCATACTTACCATTTGTACCGCAACCCTGAAATTCTTAAAATCAACATAGAAAAGCAAAGCGTCTTCTCGCCATGCAGCCCAAGCTCCGAAAAGTATCTAATTGCTGAAAGTTATTTTTTTAAATCATTCCTTACCATTTTAACTGTTCTGAGAAAATGTGAGATTGCGTAAGTGTGTTTAAGAAGTGTGTGCAAAAAGATTTGTAATGATAGATCAAACTGAGTTATCCTAAGCGTTCAAACGAGTTAAAATATAGAAGGTTTAATCGTGATTGTAAAGTGTACCTCTTTCTTTTTAAGAGAAGGCCGCTTTTTAGCGGGTTCGTCTTTCTTTGTCGTTTTTGTCTTTGGCTTGTCCTCTGGTTTTTTCTCTTCCTCCTATATGACATTGAATTATTATCATGTAAATTGTTATTCAATAATTTAAGTTTGTTTTTACCAAATTTAATAATACCTGGTCTTTAGTGACAGGCCGTTTACGTAGTGTAGGTATTTCAGGTTCTGGTTCTTTGTCTTTCGGTTTGATTTTACCCTTCATCATATCAACATCCTCCTATTTCAAAATTTAAAATAAATTAGAATTCAATCGACATTACGATCAATACTATTTGTTTTTTACATGAGTGTTTTTATTACTACTTTTCTTAACAAATTTTGTTTATTTATTTACCTCAGCGACACTAGGACGTTTTTCTTTAGGAGCACGTTCATACTTTTCATATTTTTCTAATTCAGTTCTTTCATAATCGTCGATGAACTCTGGACCGGCCTAAATTGCAGAGACATTATTGTTTAATTGCATTTTAGTAATAATGCTAAGAAGTTTCAATAAGAAATAATCAAATATACAAAAAAGAAGGTGATAGGTATTTCTTTTTAAGGTGCAGTAAATAGTTATAGAAAATATTAAAGCGCAAAATGAGACAATTGATCTACCTGATCAACTCCGTTTTGTTTTTTGGCTCTATCAGAAGGAGTTGGAGTCATTTTGTCGTATTTTTCTAATTCAGGCCTTTCATAGTCATCTATGAATTCTTTTTGTTCTTCTGGTTTCTTAACAGGCTTTTTAGATTTAGCAGCCTGCGGCTCTTCAAGTTTTTCTTCAGTCGCTTTTGTTGCAGTCTTATTTAATTTTACATTTGTTAAATCATCAACTGGCTCTTCAGCCTTAGGAAGACCCTTTTTGATGCTTGGCCTTCTAGGTTCAGGTTTTTCTTCCGCAACCTAATTATAATTTTGTATCAATTTTAAATCATTCGTGTATTATTATGTTGTGTAGCAAAAAATAAAAAATAATAGTTATAGCATACCTTTTCCTTAGATTCAAGTTTAGGTTTTTTCTCAGATATTGAGGATGCCATTGAAATTTCTTCTTCGCTATCTTGTTCACTCCTTATGCTCTCCGCAATAGAGGCACGCTTACTCTAAACATATTATATTTTATATTAAACAAATAATTGCATGATGCTTCTAGTTAAAAATAATGTAAAACGTGTGCAGTGTAAGGATATGTAGTGTGGTTACCTTAACTGTGTCTTCCTCTTTTGGTCTTTTTGCGAGTGGTGTTGGTGTAATTCTTTCGTATTTCTCCAAAACTGGTCGCTCGTAATCGTCGACGAACTCGATTTCGTCCTAAATAAGCCACAAATGTTAACACAAAACACACAACAAAAAAGGTTATCACAATACGAAAAATAATATTCATACTAAATTAAACACTATCCAACTAACATTGAGATTAAAATATTACAACACTTAATATAAAATAAACTACTCAACCATTTTTTTTAGCAAAAATGAAATTTTAACAGTTGTTTTACCAATGAACATAATTTTTCTAAGTTTCTTTAACACACATTTACTTACATCGGCTTTCTTTTCAACCTTTTTCTTTACAACTTTCTTAACAGTCTTTTTCGTAGTTGAAGCTTCTTTCTTTTCTTCCAATGGTTCTTCTTTGGGCTTAACTGATTTGAGCTTTGGAATGCCTTCAATTTTAGTTTCTGGCTCTGGTTCAGCTTTCTTCTTTTCAAGTTTTTCGAGAAGAGCCTTCTTCTCTTCTTCTGTCTTTGAAGCTTTTCTTTGCATGATTTTCTTGGTTTCCTCGATTTCCATTTCAGCTTTCTTGGTCTCTTCAATCTTAGAGTCAACCTTAAATTTCAAATAGTTTTATATTTTCATGCTTCGATATTTGATTATTCCCTATATTTGCACAACTACTAGACGAACTAAATAGTGACCCAAAAATTCTTTTAAGAGCCAGTTAAAGTAATCAATATTTTCCGAAACGAAATCTTATAGTTTTAGCCTATTCTTCGCAAGACATAATTTTAATTATGCGCGGAGCTAGCATTAGAGAAGTAACTAAGGAATCCGTTTTTTCCATTATCTTTTTTTGGTTTTTGTAATCGACATCACGGTTTCATCAATTGCAGGTTTTATTTTGTAGACGCTAAACCATTGCACATCGTATGAAATTAAAGACAATTTTAACATTGTCAAAAATGGAATTAATACATTTAAAGGGCGATTTCCTGACGGGCAATAAAAAAATAAAGAAGCTCATTGTATCTAGCTCATTGTATCTGGCTCTGACTTTGCGCAGACCAGACGTGCCAGTCAATGTCAAGTATTTTTTTAATTTCTTATGCCACCTATCAAAAATACATGCTGTTTTTGACTGGCACGTTTATTCTGCGCTATATGTACTTTATTTTTTAAATTCATGTTTGGAACAGCGCTCATAATTTTGCTATTTGCTAGGTAGTATAATCAGCTACCACCTGTAGTCCTGTATGTATAGGGTATTATAATCGCAAAACTAGTAACTAGTAAAAGTGTTTTCATTCACCTTTAGACTATGTAATTGTAGTTGTCAAACACATTCTGTCAGTGGCAAGACTATAGTTCGAAGTGACTTTAATACTATATAAACAACTGGCAAATAGAATCGCTACATTACCTTCTTTGATTCCACTTTACTTTCGGTTTTCTTAGATTCTACCTTAGATTCAGTTTTTTGAGATTCAACAGATACTTCGTCCTGCTGTTCAATGTTGACTTCTCCTTTTTTGATCACTTTCTTGGCTGCAGTCTTCTTTTCTGCGATTGTTTTCTTTTCTTCTTCATCCTGGAATTATATTTGTAATAATAACAAAGAATTAATAATTACGATTAACAACTATTATAAAAAATAAAACAAGCACGAAAAAAGCTGCGCCTCTACATAGGAGGAGCTCAATTCACAGCCCATAAATAGTTGAAGGGTATTTGTTGATTCTAACACTATTTTATTTGAATATGTTTTTTTTACCACATAAAATAACGTTATGGTGCAAAGCAAATACCTCTCGGCCTAGTCTATTGCACTAGAGATTGGCTGTTCGATCATCAATAAATGCTTAACGATCAAAAACTAACGCACAACAACAAAAAAAAAGGTTTTTTTGTTTTTTCTATGAAGAGGAAAACAAGGTGAAGTAGTTGTTTTAATTTGAATGCTGCAAACGATACATAGTAGTTGCATCTGCACCATTGATGGTGCAAGTCAGGCGTGCCTACGGTACGAGGTGCAAACGCTAGTTATATTTGCACTATTAATTGAGCAAACAAAACGAATTCGTTGCATCATTGATGGCGCAAGTCTATGGTGCATATGGTACGTCGGGGTAAATGGGACGGCCTTTGGTGTGGGACACTACAATATGTGTCGAGTGTCGACGCTGTCTCATCTTTCCAGGACTTTATGATCACGCTGGCGCTGCCGCATCTATTGTTAAAAACGTCAATCGGCACAAATACAGGTGCTTAGACAGAATGTAGGTACATTATACATGTTTGTGCCGTTTTAGGTCTGGGACTCTGGGAGCCGGTTGCAGATGGCCTATAATAGGGACATGGCCAAACGTTTGGTCGAGGTGTCAGGTGAGCGGCATGCTGGCGTGCGTTTTGACCAAAAACTTAAGATTCCAATGTGGCAATGCCGCCAGCATTATGGCTTCTTTTTCATCGACTATGGGGCTTTTAGTTTGTTTTGTATTTATTATATTTTAGGGTTTGTTTTGTATATAATTAGTTTAAACTGTACCTTAAGTATCTTAAATATGTTTTTACCTCTGTGTATTTATAATGTACTTATTTAAATTTCTGTCAGTTTCTATTTATAGCGTGTGAATTATAGTGTCTATTTATTACCTTCTTTCTTTCATCGAAGTGATTTTCTTCGATTACTGATTTTTCTTCTACAATCGACATTTCTTCTTCAGACTCCTCAATGACAGTAGTCTCTTCTTCCTCTTCCTCTTTCTTCTTTTTCTATAAAAAATTACACCCGATTAGAGAATTTTTATAATTATAAAAAAAAACGTCCCTGTTAAGTTAAAGTAATTAAATAATTAATATGGCTTCACACCTATAGCTCTCTACTAGCATTTCCTTAGCCAGAGGTCAACTCAAGGATGCAAGGATTGCAAAGATACAAACAAGTAACACCCAAACTCAATCATCAAATATTTAAATTCATCATATTTTAAACATCTGCCTGGCCCAGGATGGAGCTCAGACCTCCGTCATTATCAACGCGATACCAATTTATATTGCCAGTATATGATAGAAGTAAGTAAGTAAGTTCGTATAGGCTGAGTGGCCAGCCCTAGTGTTAGAGTTAATGTGCCGCCCGAAGGCCTCTGACATGGCTGACGGTTCTATCAGGGTATTTTCTAAGTCTATAGTTTCACCTTGTCTGTCCTCACTTACCAATACTGTTATAGTTACACGTGGATTTACACGCGATAAAAAATAGGATGAATGCAATACCTTTTCTTCCACTACTGTCAAGTCTGCACTCGACTCATCTTCACCGAACTCGTTCTTGATCACCACTTTGTAGTTGGCGACGTACTTCGAAGACACCTTCCTGATGATTAGTCTCGCGTTTGTGCCATCGAACGAAGTATTCACTTCCGAAGACTCGCGGATTACGGTCGAGTTTTTATACCACGTGCATCTACATGACTGATCTGATGTCTTGAGGACAGCTATGAATTCAGCTTCCTCATTTTCTTTCCTTGCCTGAATTATTAAAAAATAGTTATAATTTATTTAACACAGGCTTTAATGTCACATAATTGCAAAGTAAAACAAATAAAATAAATGTTGACAATATTGCACAAATTGATTATCATAGCCTAAAAATACAAATAGTGAATTAGATTATATCCTTTTTAACAAAATATTTTATTGAATTAGATTTTGGATGTGATACATCTAACATACCAAGCTCCTGAAGTGTTTGATGATCTGTGGTGCTGATCCCTTTTCTTCAGGAATGTCAGTGATTTCGATTTGTTGTGATGTAGCCTCGCCCTTCTCGTTCTTGGCTACGAGCTTGTATGATCCCTTGTCTGTTTGTGACACGTTTGAAATTTCCAATTTGACTGTGAATTCACCCTGGAAAATTATGAGTTACATGAACTTATTGCTTCACGTATAAGCCGTAATACCGCATAGAATCATAATTATAATCAACCCGTGATGAATAACACTTCTACTTAGATTTTACTTACTTCTCTAACGGGCTCAATTAGCACAGTATGCCTCGAGTCTTCCTTGACAGCACTGGCTTCTTTGAACCATGTGCAAGATGGTGCAAATTTACTTAATACTTTACATTCAACAATAACAGTCTTCTTTTTAACTATCTTAATGACCCTTGGTTTCTCTTTGATAACTGGAATGACTGTAAATAAAAAAGTGTGTTAAATGTAGCACAAGTCAAGTGAATTTGTTTCAAGCATTGTTTGAATAACTTACTTTCAATATTGAGCGTAAGATTTGCATTGAGCTCTCCAAGTTCATTTTTAATGTTGCATTTATACAATCCGGAGTCTTCAATACCAGGATCGATTAATTCTAAGATAATTGTGTAAATATCTTCTTTTATCTCGATCCTGGTCTTTATTTTCGTCGATTCTTTGATTTCTTTACCCTCGTGGTACCAGACGATCGTCGGCCTCGGGCTAGCTTTAACTTTGCATCCCATAATAACTAGTTTGCCGTTGTCCTTAGACTGAATCGTAGGCTTCTCGACAAAAGTCGGGCCTTCACCTTCTGGTTCCGGTTCAGCCTCAATATTAAGATTTAGGTTAGCATTGCTCTCTCCAAATTCATTCTTGACGTGACAGCGGTAAGCGCCACCGTCCGCTGCCGTCGGGTTACTGAGAAGCAACACCAACTCGTATACGTCCTCTTCAATTATCTTTGATTTGATTTCAAATCTACTGCTAGCCTTGATAGCCGTTGTCCCTCGGTACCACGTGACTTCAGCCGCCGGCTTCGCTTTGCAGACACAACGCATCGTGATGAGTGTGCCATCCTCGTTGGGAATGATTCGAGGTTTCTCGATGAACGACGGAGCGAAACCATTGTCGTCATCCCCACCTAAAGATTTTACTGCGTTAAAATACGAAAGGAAAATTTTTTTTAAGCCTCATGCAGCTTTAAAAGCCGAAAGCTTTACATGCTTACTGCTACTGTATGCGTACATTATTTTATTTTGCTAATTATTTTAGGTTAGGTTGAAATAGAGTCCTGTTTTTTTTACCTTGGAAATTGAGAGCAATATTGGCATTGCTCTCACCAAACAAGTTGAAGGCGTTACATCTATAATTTCCACCGTCTTCTCTAGACGGACTTAAAATTTCTAAAGTTAAATTAAATGTATCTTTGGCAATTGCTTTTCTAGACATTTTCATTTTTGCTCCATCCTTTATCTCCTTTTCACCGTGGAACCACGTGATGTCCGGAACAGGATACGCCTCAAGCTGACATTCCATAATCAACACATCCCCTTCTTGCCTAATAGTTGGCTTTTTAGGGAACCTCGGTGCCTTACCATCGGGTATTCTGTTTAAAAGATAAAATATTTAAAAACAAACACTACTTCTAGCATTCGTATTACATTAATATTGTTTGTATTCTTACTTTGGTTTGCCTCCACCTTCGAAGTTCAGATTAATTTTTGCCACGCCTTCACCATGTTTGTTTTTTGCTAAAGCCCTGTACTCTCCTCTGTCCGAATTCTCTACGCCTATGATTTCTAGTCGCGCCATGTGATATAACGTCTGATCCTCTTCTAGCGTAATTTTGTATCTACTACTTTCTTTTATTAATTTTTTTCCATGGTACCTGTGTCATTGAGTGTAAATGTTATTGCTGTTACATTCTTTGGGTGCAGTTAAGATGTTCTATATGTGTGCTTCTTACCATGTGATGGTTGGTTTCGGTTTGCCAACGCATCGACATTCGAAGGTAATTTTGGTACCATCGTCCGATTGCCTGATGACGGGTCTCTCCGTAAATGTCGGTTTGATAAAGTCTTCAGGTACGGGCGCTTCGTCGCCTATTCCAATCATTCAAATATTAATATATCTTCATAAACGCAATCGATCACACGAAGATTTGCAGCGGTCATGTTTGTTCACCAATTTTAAGATGTTTTCTTTTAGTTTTGTGTATAATTCGAGATAGCCAGTCAGATTCAAATAGAGTTAATTTAGAAATGCAATAGAAAAATAGATATGATATCGAATACATACATAAATACAGTTTTGGATTATTCGTGTATAATTTTCCTCATTCTACGTCCAGTCTAACAAACGGTACGCATGACAGTTGCTCCGTTAGTGAGTTAATTGTGCATTTGCTAAAGCACAGAAATTGCTTTATTAACTCTAATTACAAATATGCGAGGGTGAGGGTTAACAAAAGCCTAGTAGCAGTTAGGGTTAAAACAAATAATGGTGATGATAAATTTGATAAGTGAAATATAATACTACTACAGAACATGCATCAAAATATTTTAAAATGGTTATGATGATAAGTTAACTATTCCGTTGATGAATTGTGGTGTAGCAAGTGTTGTGTATAGAAGGTGTATGTATGTGCAGGTGTGTCCCTATTACAATTGATTAAAAACAAAGAAAACATCTTAAATTTAATTAAAACAAGTGTATTATGTAGAGTAACAGAATTAGTTGATGAACACAAGCTTTGCTGCAATATCTACGTATCGACGTAACTACAAGTATTACTACTCACTAGTGTATTAGGACCACACATTAAACAGCTAAGGTTAAAACAACTTTAAGCGTAATATTTAAAATCTAAGAGTGAACCAATTACATGTTGATTCTGATTTTGCCAATGTATTCCCAAATCAAATCGTAAATTTGCAAGAATACAAGTAAATTAAAGATCTTCATGATATTTTTAAAGTAAACCTTTTAATTCTTATTCACTAGTAAAAAAAAAAAATTAAACTCACTGTCGAAGTTTAAGCTGATCGTGGCGTTACTTTCGCCGAGCTCGTTCTTAGCCGTAACTCGGTATTTGCCGGCGTCTTCCACTGTTACATTGTTGATTTCCAGCGAGGCATAATATGATTTACCATCCTTGCTTACTGTCATCTGTAAGAATAATAGTATGTTTATTAGTTTTTCTTGAAACATCGTTCCTGCATTGCCTTGTACCACCTTTGTGTTAGCAACACTTTTTTGTATGATGGAATGAGCTAGAATTTGACTGTATCTCACTTGATGGTAAGTAATGATGGGATCTAAGATGAAGCACCCATGATTTGTCTTATTCAAAAGTTCTATTACTATTAACAGGATATTTACCGTGATTATGTTGTGAAATGAGCTCCCGATATTTCGGCGCAGTTGCATGCACCATGTTCACGGGTAGACACGAACACACAATATCATCTCGTGAACATGGTGCACGCAACTGCGCCGAAATATCGGGAGCTCATTTCACAACATAATCACGGTAAATATCCCGTGAATAATAATAGAACTTTAGTAAACAACCGTGATAGTTTAAAACAGTGTTGTCTTATTCAGTTTGCCATGAGTTATCTTGAAAAAACTCAGAACTAAATAGGGAACATCGAAGTACTAATAGCTAGAACTATAATAAATAATAATTCATACCATCAAAAGTAGGCATGACTGACTAACAAATAGTTTATTTTGAGTAATAGGATCTTTTTAGATGACCTTCTAGCGCCAAACAATCCAACAAGTCCAAACAATATCAACAATGGAGATATTTTTAGTAAAAAATACCGAAAATAAATCTTAAAACTCTACTAGATAAATGTCAAAGTCTTTTATAAAGCACGAGTATAACAGTGATATAAAATTATATCACCGATATAGGGCAGAAGGTCATTGTGCGAGCTAGTTTTCACCTGGCATTCGCAGCAGCCAAGTGAATTGGGGTCAAGGCCATCTCAAAGTACTTTTAAAAACAGGGCACCCACATTAGCAACTGCTTTTTTAGCTTTCGCACCTTCAAGGTGAGGTCTGTCATTAGAAGCTTGGCTTTAGTCATCTTTGTCAGTTGTTATTTGAGGAGTCGTGACTCTGGTGACTTATTTTAGAATCATTGTCAAGTCACAGACGAGACGCTTGTTCCGATTTAGGTCAGGCTCTAGAGATTTCTCGATATTTTTGAGTTTGAATCTTCTTTCCTGTGATGTTTTTAAATTTATCGTAATCTTGATATTTTAATTCAAAATGTTTATGTTTATTACTTTCACAAGCTTATCCTGTTTCTGAACAATGTCAAATACATTAAATGGGTAATCAATTTTAACAACTAGGAATATCACATATTTTTTAATATTCTCTTAACGTAATTTTTTGATTTGCAGTAGAGGCCGTGTTCCTTGAACAGCACGGACTTTTAACATTCAATCTATAGATGTATCCTCAAAATTCACAAGTTTAAGTATTAGTAAATCTTTTTAACGGTGTCATCTTCTTCTTCATCCTTTCTCAGTTAATAATTTGATAAATTGGTGCTTTGGTGATATAGAAGGATGGCATATTTAGTAGTATAGGAGGCCAAGACACATTTTGAGTCTTTGCGTCAGCACAGTTTGTGAAGTATTGCTTACCTTATGCCTCGCATCCATTTTGACTTCCACGTTGTTGTGGAACCAGCAGACGCCGGGAACCGGTTCGGCTTCGATCCGGCACTCGAATATGAGCCGTTTGCCATCATCTTCTTGTCTGATGGCCGGCTTGCGCGCAAACGTTGGCGCTTTACCGTCCACTTGTCTGGAATTAAAAAAAACAGCTTTAATTTCGTCCATAGAAGTCTTTGTAGGATAAAAATTATTAAGACGAACAAGGGGCTCTTAACGCATGCAGTTGACTATTGTAGCGGTTCCAGAATTTTGAGTAGCAAGACAAAGTCTAGAACATTACTGCATGGGCGATCTTTACTTTGAGATATTTTATAGCCAGTATCATTAGCACTTTAAAATATTATGGGAGCATTCTGCACATTATATTCAGCACTGACTCTATCATCGTATGAGGGATACATAGCAATATAATAATATTATATAATGTTTTATTTTAATCGTATTTTCTTCCACAGATAACGAATATATAATACAGTAGCCGCCAAACAAGTTGTCAAATTGTCGGCATGGAAGAGATGAGCCTGCACAGATACGTCGTGTACACCACTGAAGTGAGAAGAGGTCGGGCCTTTGCTTTTCTGTGGTGTACACTTCCGTGCAGTATATTTGGCAAGTTTAATGACAAGTTATTATTATTTTTATTTCTGCGCCTCCCCAGTTTTTGACAACTTGCGTGGCGATTACTGTACCTAGTTTGTTTTACTATCATATTTTAGGACCTCAAGTCCGTTCACACATTTTTGCTATTTTTGATGATTGACTAGGTACCTAAGTTGTAATTCAAAATGAACTTGTCTTATCGTGTAAATAGTATCTATAGGACTAATAGGATTTTCTATTATATGTTCTTTCAAAAATATAAAATGACAAGAAGGATAACTTTGGCTAGAATCGCGTGTATCTAATTATTTCGTAGTTTCAGTGTTTATGAAATTCAGAAACAACATTAAGTAATTACTTACTTCTGTTTTTCTTCATCAGCGGCTGAAAACAGAAATAAACCATATTAGTCTTGGAATAAAACATTTCTTTTATAAAAATATCGTGTAAATATGCTTGCAACTGACCGCCGCCATCTCGTAGCAACTATAAGGTCTACGATGAAACTTAATGAATAATTCATTTATTTATTTCTTGCTTGCTTGCCTATACGAAGGAAACCTATTCATTGACGATATTTAGGCTCAGAAAAGTTTTGCGTTTGAAGTTTTAAAGACTCTAAGATTGGTCATTGCTGAAATAGAATTCGTAAAATAAAACTTAGTGAGCTGAAATAGCGTAGTTATTTAGTTGGCGTAGTTCAAAAGCAAGAATGTTGTAGTGAATTTAAATAGTTAATTTACAAGAAAAACAGATACCTAACAGATCATTCTAACATACACCTTGTTTTATGCCAACACCCACCAGACGTAAACATTTCGGTAACCAATGATAACTCTAGAAATAAACACGAAATTTTCGGAACTCGTGAGCTAGTTTTGCGGTTTTGTGTTTAGTATTAGCCAGTACTAGATTTTTTAATCACGATCAGAATAATATTACTAAAGGAAGAGACTGGATCTCACAATACTGGTCATCTTAGTGTGGAATCTAGTGCTTCTATAATAGTTTACGGTTCTTGTGAAATAGCGGTAGCGATAATAGTATTTTCATAAGCCACTGCTGTGCTGGAAAGCAAAAACATTATCTTGACAACTAACACAACAACAGTTATAAATGTTGGATCTATATACATTTCATAGCTTCAGTTAAAACCTACGCTTCAAGTAATAATATACTTTAGTTAGAACTTGAGCAGTGTTTTTAGGTAAGGCCCTGGCAGTTTGTTTTATGTTTCAGCACCTACTTACTTCTTTTTCACCAATTCAAATAAAAGTTAAATATGACATTGAAAATAAATTCAGAATCGTCATATTTTTTTTCTTTTAAACTTTTCTAGGATAAAATATACTTAGCTCTCTTTCTTTTTCTTTATCTCATTTTATCGATATGTTTTGTCTACCATAGATATGAGTAATTACATTATGGACATATTTTGATTGGGCAAAAAATTGTGCTAAAAGGAAGGCCGACCCCAAGCAACTGGGACCAAGTCCATGGGGAAGAAAAATAAATACTTTATGGATACCTCTGCAAATTGTATCCTAAAATTGTTTGTAAAGCATAACAGTCCTGGTTTCAACCCATCCAAAGAGATTTAAAGCAAACCATTTTCATGCCAGCGCGTTCGTGACTACAGGCACGCCTTGGCTCACTCCAAGCGTGGGTTATTACTAAACTTTTTCTTAGACATTTGTATTTCTGACTATGACTAATGCCGTTATTTGTGAAGGCATTTTTATTGGCAAGGTGTTGGATTACTGTTGTGTTGTGACAAATGTTTGGACAAATTTGACGTGTTTGTTTGGCGCTATTAGCTAATTGTCTGAGGTGGGAGTTTTCTCAAAACTGCCGGTGACAGTTTCAATTGGCTATTATGACTATTGATCTATTTTAACTTGCCCGTTGATATATTCTAGAACATATTCTAGCACAGAAGGTTATATTTCATCAGGGAATTAATATTCAATATTGGCTAGCAGTTCCAGCAGCTTCTTTAAATATTATAATCTATGTGAGACTCTCATAGCCCTCTTCATAATATTAGTAAAGAAGTAGGAATATTGACATTGCTTACGCAAAGAAATTACTATTTTACCTTTTTCTTGCCTTCAATCATTCCTTAAGCATTGGGTACATCTTTATAGGTTACCTAAACTTCAGCTTTAGAAATATGTACGTATATAGGATGGCTAATAAATAAACAATTACCCTGTCTGGCCAAGATCAATAGAGCGATACACAGAACTTACAAAACAAGTGTGTTAGGGCAACACTGCATTGACGCTCATTAATTTAGGACATCTAAAGGAAAGTCTCATTAGGTCAGTAATTTTGCTAGAGAACCAGTACACAGTATCGTAGAAACAATAATCTTTACAGTTAAAGGATAAGATATAGGTACTTACGGCTAAAGTTAAGGTTGATGGAAGCGGCCACCTCGCCCATCTTGTTCTTAGCCTTAACCTTGTAAAGCCCCGCATCTGTCTCGATCACGTCGTCCAGTTCGAGCACCACCAAGAACTTGTTGTTCGCGATGCTCTGGATCCTGAGGAACCACAAAAAGTTTAAAAAGAAACATATATAAATGTTCTGGTTGCTGGTGAAATCAAGGCTTCAGAGTCTGCCACACCGGCGTAAAGTGGCTAGATTTACAACATGGTCTAATTCAATCATTGCCTTTCTATTACAGTACCCAGAATCTTAGAAGAGACATTTACAAGTTTCAAAATATCATTTTAACGCACTAACTAGGCGTTTCCATATTTCCTATCTGGCAAGAATAGCTGAGGTGTGGAATTCTTTATCAGCGTCTGTTTTTCCATATAAATAAAGCCTAAGTAACTAAACCTAACCTGGACTGGGTATATCCTTAAATTGCAACCAGACCCACCGGAGGACGGGCAGCAGCGTCCTCTTGGCTAACGGTGGTGAGCATTCTACGATCCCCAAGCCGCCTGCCAAGCGTTGGGATTATGGCAACACCCCTCTATTAAAGGGGAGGCCTTCATCCAGCCGTGGACGTACGTTTTATGGCTGACGACGAACTAAACCTAACCTGAGTTTTAAGAGATAGGTACTCCAAATCTCAATACATTTACTAATATCACAGTCATTTACTAATATCAAAAAAATGTATTACGCTAAAAGGCGACTATATCGAAAAATAAAATAACATTCAGTTAAAGTTACTGGAAACATACTCATTCTCACTTATTATTGGACGCCCCTCGTATACTTCAATCATACAGCAAACAGTCTTGCCTTTACTTGCTGCGTGGTACTTAGTTTATGTAGTTTTTATTGAGAGATGTTCTTAGAAGGCTAGAGATTTTTATGGAATTTTAGTAATTGGTCTGGTTCGTATAGATAACAATAAAATTATAAGGTAACATAAACTAACATGGTTATTTTTCGTTACAATACTTTGAATGCGTCTGTAAACTTTATCAAAACTAATGTGTTAGGAGTTTAAATAAACTCACAGTAAGAAAGTTTTCATATGTGATCTAAGATTTTTGTCATCTAACGAGTCATCATGAAAGAATTCTGTCACATAAATAAAATCAAAAACAGTTGACGATAAATTGTCTTTCGGTAGTTTAGTTTTATTTTTACGGTTTCTATTGTCAACACTACTACTTATATCAATATTTATACTACACATTCGAGCTCAATGAACCTCGAGGAAGATTAAAAAAAATAACTATAGTTTGATAATCTTCGTTTTTTATTTCAATGGCTTTAAGATTCTTAATACTTGCATCCAGGACAAATAATATACATTTCATGGAAACGGCTCAACTACGAACTTTATTAACCGATTAAAAGAAAAGGTAACAGGTTCAAAAAAATAAACAAACTCAAATTATGAGTGTCGTTCATGTGAAGATCTTTGATCTTAATCTGAAGATATGAAACAAACGTAAGCTTCCCGTTCGTTTTGAGGCCACCCCGGCAAAATGTAGCATAATTAATTCAGATGTATTTTCAATCCCAGAAATGTAAGGTTTCAGTGAATCACCGGCAAAGTATTTAGAATAATAAAGAGATATGCGATTGTACGTTTTTCATGTAGCAAATGCAACGCAAGGCAGCCTTCTTCTAGTAATAGATTTTTTCTTGCAATGGAGTGACGAGACGAGCATGATCTTCGTCTGGTGGTAAGCGTCACGCCTGCCCATAACAGTGGTAGTGCCAGAGTTTTGAACTTGCGAACAAAATCAAGCTCGGCAGTGCACTGTGCTCGTCACCCTCAGTTATTAGATGTCAAATCTCTTCATGCCAAGTAATTTCTCTAGTAACTATATTTTGTTCAATAGATAACGCCTGTCCACGACCATTGCTGTTATATCCAGAACCTAGGACAAGAAAACTTTGTTCAGGGCTTCATTGTGCGTTCATCACTTTAAGGGTTTTGATGGGTAGTCTCATTAGCAAATCATTACGCTAGGTACAGTATCTTTCAAACCACATAACAGTAATATTTTCAAACCACTGTTTGGCTCCTGATATTCTGGAACTGTGGTGGTGCGTCTGAGGAAAAGAGTAAAGCTACCATCATGAAAAATATATGAAAAGTTTAATAACTTTAACGGTATTCAAACTACAAAGGACTGTGAAACGGGATAAGCATAAGTGTGTATTTCGACTCACAGTCCATCCAGAGTCTAAATATATAATATGTTCATAGTTAATGAATCAAGCTAAAGATATGTTGATGAGAACGTACGTGTAAATACAATTAATGAAATCACTCTTAATTTAGAATTAAACCGAATTTCTTTTCATTGAATGTCAGAGCACCAATATAGACGTCTGTGCCAAGTGTGCCATCCAATAGCAAATGTATTTGGCTTCAATACTTCAAAGGTAGTACTGGATCGGATCAACAAATAGTAAAGAAAAGAGAGGTGATAACGGACATTGACCTATTAACGTTCAAATCGGCAACGATTTTGGTTCAACAGTATATAAAGAGATCGAATTTAACGATGATACTTAAATAGCTGACGAAACCATCAATGATGAAGTCATTATTGCAGTTGAGGTTGAAAATGTGAGGTGATGACAGACAGTAATGCTTTCAGGTGTGAAACATGCTGCTTCTCAAGGCCTTGACAACGCAAACACCTTGAGAAATTTATTTCGGTCGTGTTCTAGATATTATCAAAAGATTATTATGACGTTTTAGAGACTGTGGCAGATATTGAATTTTTGCTTTGTTACACAGAAATCATTATTTATCAATTACAATCGTCCCGTTAAGTACTACCTAACACTACAAACTACCTAGAGTAGAGCCACCTGGAGACCTAAAAATGAGTTAGATAACGATTCAGGTGATCAGAAAAGTTATTACGTATTAAGGATCGACAAGTTGACGGCTCGAACTCATCGGTGGGCGTGGCTAAAAAGCATGCTCTCTTCATCAAACAAACTGTGGGAAAGGGAGAAAGAAAGATAAATGAGCGCGCAATTTTTTTTTTGTCGCTTTTTGGCTGCAGTAATGTGGTTGAATAAACTTTGAGTTAATTTATTCCAACTTAAGTTATTTGAAATGTTTATGGACTAAACTATGCCGCTAGATAAATTATTTTAGAATTTTCGTATTCCTTATGTTATTTATTTACGTCCAATGTGGCGTTAAAATTGAGCTAAAATACAAAATGTTTATTAACTTTTTACTTTCGTAATAATTTACAATCCTAGATAATGAAGAGATTAATCGATATAATACTTAGTCTTGGACCTACAAAATCACATAGTGGAGTAGTAATACTACCGCGTTTCTATGGAGAAGTGACCAACTTGTCTACTCTTAAGAACTCTACCCTCGCGGTTTAATCCGCCACACTGTACGCCAACCTGCCATTTGCATCCATCTGTTGCCCGCGACTTTTATAATGTCGTCGGTCCACCTAGTGGGAGGCCTTCCTACGCTGCGTTTTCCGGTTCGCGGTCGCCACTCAAGAAGTTGTCAGGTTGTCAGTTAATCCGCTATTACATGAAAACTATAATGTTTTTGCGATATAGACGTTTTATGTAGAGTTCGTGTATAATGTACTATTAATTCCAAATAGGTTGCTGTAGGATATCAGGTAAACCCACCTGGGCAGAGAACTGCCTTTAGTCAAATCCATTGAGCCATTTAAAGCAGAAGTAACAAACATACTCAAGTTCAATCACTCATAAACATTCGCATATTTATAGTATTAATGTGATTTGATGTAATACTGTGGTCGATCCTGACGGTTTTAGTTGACAGTTCTAAACGAATTAAAATATTGCTGTCACTTTTTTACTAGGCATGTTAGCAAAGGCCAACAACATTTTAGTTAGTTTAGAACTGTCGACTAAAACCGTCAGAATCGACCACAATGATCTGATTAACTTAATTTTAATTCAATTCAATTAGTACTTATTATAATAAAGCTCTATGATTATTTTTACGGGATATTTACAGTGAATATGGTGTTAAACGAACTCCTTATAATTGTTTCGGTGCAGTTGTTGTCTGCCCGTGAACATGGTGCATGCAATTCCGCCACAATATCGGGAGCTCGTATCGCAAAACAATCACGTAAAAGACATCTTTTTCTTTTTATGGTTTCAATGTAATGCATGACAGTACTCAAAATATAATTTAAAAGTAAGTTCTGATATCTCCCAGGCCTGGGGGAAACATAAGCTTTTTTTAACGTGATTTCTCCCTCAGGGGTAAATCAGGGGGAGACAAGAAATCCTGTTAGTTCTATTATTATTTACGGGATATTCTCCTTGATTATGTTGTGAAATGAGCTCCCGATATTTAGGCGCAGTTGAAAAAGAAATAAAGAAAGAAAATAATTTATGCATGCATCATGTTAATTTCACAACATAATCACGGTAAATATCCCGTAAATAATAATAGAACTATAGTGAACAACCGTGATAGTTTAAAGTAGTGTTTTAATAATAATAATAAAATTTAGTTTAAAATATAATGGGTAATGGTTACTCACTTAAACTGAGTCCTGCCGTCCTCCTTGAGAAGTTCATCGCTCCTGTACCAGGATATCTCGGGCTTGGGCGAGGCCAGCAGCTGGCACTCGAAGACCAGCTTGTTGCCGTCATCCTCCTGCCTAAGCGCCGGCTTCTGCGTGAAACTCGGGGCTAAGTCGTCAGATACCCCCATGTTACTAGCTACTGGTCATTACGGTAGAACGGTGTACGCCCGCTTGGAGGTTGTCTGCCAAAAAACAAAATACATTATTTTTAATTACGATTATTATAGTGAAGAGATTGATTACGGGGCTAAGAGATTGGTCCTCGCCTTAGAACTAGCGCATTCTTTAACCAGGGTTTTTAAAAAAATGCAATTTAATGACGAGACGAGCGAGACTTTCACCTGGTGGTAAGCGTCAAGCCTGCCCATAATAGTAGCAGTGCTAGATTTGTGAATTTGCGAATACAATCCTGCGCCGCACACCACTCCGCTTGTCTCATGACTAAGTACATACATACATCTTTACTCTTTGGTTGCTAATTTTGCAATTTTTTTAACCTTTCATTGGCCTACGTTAGCAACTTTTAAGAAATTTAAAAACATATCATTTGGCATAAGACATTAAAAGGTAGAAAATGGTAGAGCAAGTTGATCTAGTTTTAACAAACAAAGTAACTATAAAACAAAAACGCCTTAGAGATCGCCACCATGTTGTAGGGTTCCCAGAAAGTATTGGACATTGTTGATTAGCAATGCTCAACCTAGTATGTAGGTGCTTAGTAGCAGCCAAGCAGTAGTGTGCAAGCATTACTGTGTTACAGTTTCAAGAGCAATGTTACCATAGAAATAATTGGTATGAAGAGATTTAACATCTAATATCTCAGGGTGACGATCGCAGTACAGTGCGGCGCAGGATTGTATTCGCAAGTTCACAATTCTGGCACTGCTACTGTTACGGACAGGCATGACGCTTACCACCAGGCGAACGTCTCGCTCGTCTTGTCAAACGATTGGATAAAAAAAAGATCCGATTTAATTAAACGTGAGTATTCCCGTATTGGACCTGGGTATGTCCTTAAACTGCAACCAGACCCACCGGAGGACGGGCAGCAGCGTCCTTTTGGTTAACGGTGGTGAGCATTCTGCGATCCCCAAGCCGCCTGCCAAGCGTGGGGATTATGGCAACACCCCTTTTTTAAGAGGGAGGCCTTCGTCCAGCAGTGGACGTTTTGTGGCTGATGACGTGAGTATTCCCGTACAAATAAAACAAAATGTGTCAAAACCACGTCAGTTTTCATAATAAAAAAAGGTTTACCATTACTATTACTGGACAGTTACAGATACCTAATAACTGGACAGCCTGGACATAGAGGTGAGCAAGAAGTGGAATACCTGTCTCTACTATTTTATATCGATGACAGTTAGTTTGGCTGGTATGCCGCAGGGCGTGGTTTTAAATTCCAACAATGAACTTGAACTGCCAGTGGAAGAAAACATCATGTGAAAACCTTAATAGCATGTTGGTAGGATATTTTTTGACTCAGCTGCCTAGCATTCGTAAAACTAAAAAAAAAACACCAAGGGTTCAACGAAAAAGTGTTTTGGGAATCAGTTGCCATTCCAGGCCAGGCTTTTGTCTGTTTATATAATATTATGTTCAGACCGTCACTTAAAATATACATAGGCTTTAAACATATCCAATAGATTTTACTGTACACACAAAAAATTACACACCAACACAATAGAGAATAGAAATTTCCTGAAAAGCTCAAATATTATACGCTTAGCCATGCAAACGTCATTATTACAAAACTACTATTATAGATGTTATAATTTCTGTTATAGAAATATATATATATATTGTGGGGGGACATTTATTACACACAGCGGCATCTAGCCCCATACTAAGCAAAGCTTGTATTATGGAAACCAGATAGCTGATAATACAATACGTTGTTTGTATCCCCACCAAATTTAAAAAACTTGATATTACACTCATCGCTATGAATGACTTTTACTATGGGGCCAACCCTGAAATAGCGGAAAAAAACTGCTATTCCATATATTTTGTCCAAGGTCAATGGACTTATTGACACATACCTTTCTTTTTTTGTATTTTTTTGTTACATTACACTTTGTATAAGTATACCTTGCTTTTAATATGAATTTAGTGTTTTTTGAATTATAATCTACACCAATATTATAAAGAGGAAAGATTTGTATTTTTGTATGTTTGTAACGAATAAACTCAAAAACTACTGGACCGATTTCAAAAATTCTTTCACCATTAGAATACTACATTATTCCTGAGTAACATAGGCTATATTTATTTATACTATTTTGGGATTAACCGTAGAGTAAGTGTCTCATTGAAAATAACTTTTGATGATTACTTACCATAACACCCAGGTGTACTATGCGTAATTCAATGTACCCGTAGAATACCCATTTGTTTACTCATTCACTCCCATGTCCTTCCATTTTATCCGACTTCAAAAAAGGAAGAGGTACTCAATTCGGACTATGCGTAATTCAATGTACCCGTAGACTACCTATTGTTTACTCGTTCACTCCCATGTCCTTCCTTTTTAACCGTCTTCAAAAAAGGAGGAGGTTTTCAATTCAGACTATGCCTAATTTATTTTATCCGTACAATACCCATTGTCTACTCGTTCACTCTCATGTCCTTCCTTTTTAACCGACTTCAAAGAAGGAAGAGGTTCTCAATTACTACTAACGTTGTTTTTAAAATGTATTATTCACTCGATTGATTTTAATGAGCCATAATCAGAAAAAACAGAACAGACGCAAAGTGTAATTGCTTAGTTTAACGCAAGTTTTGATGTCAAAGTACTTTACGGCGTACCTACGTACCTACTTAAAAATTAGGATCTAAATTGAGAACTTTCGTCTTTTTTGTAGTTAGCTAGAAATTACTCAACAAAAAAAGTCAAAGCACAACTGTGACACTACTAAACGTAAATTATTTAATAAAAAAATATTGATAATTTATGTTTGTTATTACAAAATCCCAATTTGAATGTTCGGCCATGGACAGTCTGAATAAATATTGCAATTTTACGGCTTGGTTTTGACCTAGTTTTCTACGAGAAAATAATATTTGTGATATTTATATTTGCTAAATCTTCCACTCTTATAGTAGTAGGTTATTCACATATATTTAGGTAAAATAATATTTAAAAGTACCTACTTAAAATAAAACTGAAACGAAATAAAATATTAACAAGACCCTAAAATAATTATATTATTTTGTTGCAATATTTTGTTTTAAATTAAACGTATTTCAGGGCATAAGGCAAACATTACTTGCGGTACTTACTACTACAGGCAGTGTACTTATTATCTTACCCCCTTAGCAAGCGCCAAGGACTGATTGGTATTTCCCTCGAGGGAACCGGATAAAGCAAGAATATGGTACGTCTATCTCGTATTCAAGGGGAAAAAAAGAGTGGATATAGTCGCTTATCAAGGCTGTGATGCTAGGCGGGGAATTGTACCTAGGTCTTCCGGAACATACAGAATCCTTCTTCAAGGGTATATGCTAGCTTCATACCAAATACTATTCAAACCTGTTTAGCTGATACTGATTTTTGTGGGTACCAAATAGGCTTAAACCATATAGTTAGTCCAAGTCAAGTACGAACATACAAAAACGACTTCTATCTATCTACTATCATTTATGTTATTATGTACTTATTATTTAGGAACTGACTTCAAAAAGCAAACATATTTTATATTGTTACTTTTAAAGTAACATTCGTTACTTTATTGATTGGCAAATTATTTTTCTGCTTAGTTATGAATTTGATTTTCATTCCCACTTATCTTATTATATTTTCTGTTTTTTTTAAACCATCATCATCAGCCTGGAGACGTACACGGAACGAACTGCTGTACGAAAGAACTCCCCCTTAGACCGCCACACTGTACGACAACCTGCCATTTGCATGCACCTTTATTATTTATTATTTATATTTATTAATTATTTATATGTTTAAATCGTATTTGTATTTTTGTATTTGATTATAAAAAATATATTGCGTTATATCCTGATATATGTGTAATTAATTTATTACAAAATCATATTTAGTTAAAAATAATAAAATAAACTAAATATTAAAATCATGTTTAGTATTTCATTTCATCCATCTTCATAAGAAACAAGAATTTAAAAGAGTTCTATTGAAAATCTGGTCTTTATTTTGATTTTTTCTTAATGTAGAGCGCCAACACACCCGCATAATAATCAATATTTTTCGGAAAAGTGTGGCATTATATTTTACTCAAACTGTCAAGTGTCTTAGTTCCACTCTGTACAGCATGACCGCCCAATCCTACTCAATCATCGATCGGTCGAGCTAAAAGCCATACATCATCCTCAGCATTGTTGGCTGAAAACTCAAAGCACTCTCGACTTGGCGTCCGAAGTGCTCTGCGATTCAAGAAAGTGACTCATATCTCTCTCACTCAGATGTCGGTCAGCGCCATCTACATTAGCAAGGTGAAGTGTAAGCTTGTGGGTGTCCTGAGTAAAAAGTTTCACGAGAGTGAACGAAACGTCTCGTTCTATTTCTGTAACTGCCGAAGGCCCCCGAAATATTAGTCCGACGCGAACGAAGCGAAATTTTTTATAACATGCATTCGATGGATTTCCTCCGATTACCTAATCAGTTTTTTTTAGTTATTCGCAATTTTTACAAATTATTATACAATTTCTTAGTTTTTTATGCTATAAACAGGGTATTTGAAGTTTCGGTAGGAAAATAATATCAAACTGCAACTGAATGAAAGCTGAATTTAACTTGGTTTTCCGCAAGGGCCCAACGTTGGACCTCTATTTTATTCTTAATTTGCTTTAATGATTTATGTCAATGAACTCGACATTGAAACTGAAACTTACAAGCTCTATACAAAAGTTCAAACACATACCCAAAACGGTTAAAAAATCCAAAAGTGTCACTATGCACTGAAGTCTATAAAACACTAGCACACAATATTGTAGAGACGATCAAGAACTTAGCGAAATCAAGTGAATTTCGTGAGAAATCGGTTGTCGCCGGCGGCGGGAGGCGTCGGGTCGTTTTCGAAATCGTAACTAAACTATGAAAATGTTGGCTGGCGGCCGAGGCCGGCGCGGCGGAACGTGCGTGGGAGGCTGCAGCCACGGTTGGATAACGGACTCGTCATGCGGTGACGTAGCGCTGCAGAGGTGTTTTCCACCCAACATAGACGCTGATCTAACGCCTTCAGGATCTGAACTATTAGTACAGCTGTTGGGATAGGGCTCGGCCAGATCTTCTAAAATTCGTAATCGAAGTTCGTGAAAAATCGGTACTAGTATCAGTTCGGCTTGTTTTTTCTGCTACAATACTAGATAATAATTTAGATTTTCTTTGTAAAGCGCTAATCTTTTTAGTAGTGGTTGTAGTAGAGTCTGAGTACTTTGGACTCTCAAATTATAAATGCTTATAATATAGTAATTTATTCTAAATAATTGATTACCTGTCTCTTTATGCTTTTTGTTTGTGGCATTTCATTTTATCATGTGTTTCATCAATTTGATGTATCCCTCACATTTCACATTTCCACCTGTACTTAAATCAAGAGCTTTACTCCATTTAACAACTTTAGAAATCACATCAGTTTGACGTTATGGACTTCGCCATTCGCGATTCTGACAAACAAGTAGCCCTAGTTTATGTCGAATCGTAAATCAGACGGTGCTGTAAATTTTTCTTCAACTCTTAATATAACCCGTTGGCAACTGGAGTCAGGTGACCAATAAATCAGTGGAATTGTCGTCGCGTATTTTAGCTTTAGAGTTATGATTGATGCAGGTGCAGACTTTGATGTAACTGGTGTTGTTTTCGAGCCTGAAAGCTTTTGTGTCAAGTACAACGTTAAAAGAATTAGTGTACCTATTTAGCAAAGACATGATGTATCACTGTCATTTTCGTTGATGTAAGGTTGAATAATACATATTATGTAGTAATATATACTCATATATGTAGTTCTACAATGTGGAAACTATTGTCAATGCTATATAGCAATCGATTATTTTTTTACTATCGAGTCTACATAAATACAGATGAGAAACATGACAGTCTACATGTAGAGATGAGAACACTAAAAAAGACACTAATCGTAATAAAGAAATAAGTACATGTTTGAGAAATCATTGATATACGTATGACTAAAAATAGTGAACACAGTTTTCATGTAGCTAAGGATTACGTTAAAGATGATACAAATCAGAACATGTAATAAACATTGAGAACCAACATTTATAAAATAGCATAGAGATGTAAACTGTTTCCGTTCGAGATTCCTGTAAACAAAATGGCGAACACTTTGAACCCAAGTAGCTATTGTTTCTCCAATAACGTTCTTCGTATTGAAATTGGTGATTACAATTTAGTATTACGTCGATGCATGAATGGATTGACAGAAACAAGAAATCTATTTTAGTAGTTGCGTGGGATTAACAAATTTCGGCGCCTACGCCGGCATTTTCGGTGGACTAAACATCCTGTTTGAGGAATTTTGTTCTGTGATTCGAACTTCCAACAGTCAAATTCAGTAATATTTATTTCGTAGCTGATGCCCAGGACTTCGTAAGCGCAGACTCCTATATATTAACAATTATTTTTAAACCCCCTTAATCGCCACCTGACAACTCTGTCGTAAAGCCTTTTGGAACAGACGTCTACTCTGTAGTATTCTTATTCTTATTCAACGTGGGGGCGATAAGTCCTGCACTGACGTCCCGCTAGGGGTGTATTGTGCATTTCCCCCGCCAGCGTCTACCCGAGCCAACCCAGCTCCTTGAAATAACGGAGCGAGGCTCTGGGCCGCTGGCATAGTAACTCCAGTGGGTTAGATGGATCTAACTTAATCTAACATCTAACTCTGTAGTATTATGGTATCGTCTTTTTAATTATAGTTTCATAGTTTCAAGTGTTCGTTATTAGACCGTACTTTGATTGTGTAGAAATACATTTATTCAAATACAAAATCAGTATGTTATTATCAAATTCATAAGATTGATTTGTTTCTCGTTTCATTACCCACGATGGAATGGAGAAGGTGTATGCGTTTATGGTGAGAGGTTGGTGCGAAAAAAAACATTTATCTCCAAAACGTTTTCACCTATTGAGACACGGTTTTCTGTAAAGGTTTGTGATTCATCGATTTTTTGTTCTTTGTTTTGTTTATTTAATAATGATTTAATATTAAAAGCTCTTAACTGTGATTCTAATTAGGTAAAATTTTAAGTAGGTAATTGTTTCTCTATAAAAATCTAGGAAAATAGGATTTTTTTATTATTAAATTAATGAAAAAGATAACAATGTCGAATATTGCCCTGGCATATTAAAAAATCTATCTTACTGGTATCAGAGTAGTATAACGGGAGATGCATTCTACTAATTGCACTACCGATTGTGTAACGTGAAAGTATATTTCCTTATTTCCTACTCTACACAATAGTGACATAGGGAATAAATGTTATGCTTCCTTCTTTACGCAATCTATATAACTTACTAAAAGAAGCCATAGAGGCATTGGAATTTACAATCTCATTTGGAAAACTTCCAGTTAAAGTAACCAAGCTGTTTTCTAAACAAATTGGTTTCACCGATGTTTATTCAAGCTTCACTCACATGTACAAGTGTAAACGTTGGATTGGTTACTGAGACGAGTAATTTGGCAAGCAAGGTGTTAGCAAGATTTATGTGAGATCGATGACTCACGACTCTTCTAGCTATAATTGGTTTTGGTTCTTACATGTACCTAGTGATTACCTACATAATACAAGGTAAATAACTTTATAGTCGAATATACTATATATAAAAGAATTATGCAGACGTATTAATGGTTAGACCATACATGGGTACATACATGGGTAGATCTCAGGTTAGGGTATGCCTCTGTGTGTATGAATTAGCCCAAAACCATATCCACACAATAGAAATGCAGAAATGCACACGGCAGATGATATAGAAAACTACAGAGTTTTACAGAATACGAGCTCCGTACGATATGTCGAAAGACGAAACACGAGCAAGCAAATTTTGCCGAAGGCGCTTTTTTACTAAATATTTTGCCTAAGAATAGTTCTTAGAAATCACTCTCCGCCGGTGGTTCTCGAAAGAACTCTTTTCCGATGGAAAAGTTTGCCGAAGGTATAATGGTTTAACCAAAACCCTTATCGTCGGCAGTCGAACCCGGATCATTTTCCTTTCAGATTTACGCGAACTACTACTTACATACCTATCTAGCTAATGTATACTCTAAGTACAGAGTACCATCAGCCTTTTTGCCTGGCGTCTGTGGACTATAAGAAAGCTTTTGATTCTATCGAAATCTACGAGTGTTCTAGAGTCCTTACAGCTATGCCAAGTTGATCGGTGTTAAATGGATATGATGGTAATCTTTATGTCCCACATCAAACACTATGAAAAATTTACGTAGCTTGTAGAACTATGTAGACATGTCCTTGGTCCCGCCAGTAACGAGTAGAAATATTTAGATTTTAACGAGCTGCGTGACGCCCGGAAGTGTAATAGCTACGATGAAAACCGGACAGATGTTTGAAAGCAAATCCGGGATATTGATACAAATTCTTCGAGCTTGGAGCTAAGCGCAGTTTCGTAAAATTTTCGATAATTTGCCAGCCACAATGATAAAATGAATAGACGGGAAATAAACGCATGGATTTTGAAGTTAGTTAGTTTTTAGTACTACTAGACTATATGTAGAGCGTCGGCTCTCCTCTCGCGTCAGTCATACTCTGTCTTTGCGACATGCGAGCCGTACGACAATACAAACTTTTAGCTAGGTATGCTTGATTGTGTTGACTTGTTAATTTTGAGCAATTTCCAAGCGCTGGGTCCATCCATTCCATTATCTCTGTCGCTGTAATTTGCGATAGTTATACAACAAATACAAATTTCATATTTTAGAACCGAACCTACTAGGGTCTAGTCTAGTTTAGTAACTAAATCAAAAGGGCTCAAAAAGGCTGTTCACGTTTAGGCCTTTTTGATTTATAATGAAAACTGACGTGGTTATGACACATTTTTGTTTAATTTATACGGGAATACTCATACGATTCATCATTATCAGGCTAGCTTAGTGCACCTATATAATAATTATATGGCTTTCATAAGGTATCCCAGTCGGATTTTCGGCATTTTGTTGACATCCATTGCCAGCTTTCTCTCATTTATCAACACAACACGGTGTCTACGTCATTTCAGTTACCGTTTCTGAGTAATATACTTAATAATTAATATTCATTTTTAAAATTGTATTTTATTCTTACTGGCTGGTTAATAAAATCTGACCTGAAGATCATAGATCTCTCCTGGGTTCGTAGGTCCTAAAACTGCATCTACGATCCACAAGCCACCTGTCAAGCGTGGGGATTATGGCAATACACCCTTCCATCTCTATTAAGGTAGCCTTCGTCCAGCAGTGGACGTCTTCTGGCAAATGATAATAATTACCAGTAACCGGGCATGTGCTGTTTAGGGTTCCGTACTATTCTTATGTATAGTATATTTTACTTTATGCCCATATCCGTCCATCATTTGTTTTCTATGGTTGTCCTGATTTTGGAGTCCCTATCATAATTCCAAGTGTATTTTGATTACATTGGTTACTGTAATCGGATAGAGGAGTGTAAGCTTCTTGGCTTTTTTTAACACGTGTCTTGAGGTCATGACCCTTACGAGCTATTTTTTCCTACGCGATCTCGTTAAACGTCTCTGAAACCGGAGCTTCCATGTGTCTATTTTTTAAGCAGAATATTTTTAAAGTGACGGAATGGAAGCTTTCTCGACTGGTTGTCTAGCGATTCAAATCAGAGAGTTTTTCGAATGGCAATAAATCACCATGCGTATACAGAGAAAACTTACACATGAAAAGTTTGGTTGATTTGAATTGTGGGTATATCACGTAAAACTTGATACGTTTGATGTGATATCGTAGGTCCAGGATTCCGATCCATAGGAAAAAAACAAAAACTCAAATTCTGCCTAAACATCTGTTCTTTTGGTGCGGGGGAGGGGTAGCTTAGTGTTAACTCAAACCTGACTGGAACGCGGGAAGGGGGAGGGGGCACCCATAGTTAAAACAAATTTAAATTTCGTACGTAGGGTACAAAATTACGAAAATAAAGTCCTCGAGTCGGGTTGCACCTGCCCATCGGCACCAGCTGATCTTAGAACCCTTAGTTTGATCTATGATAGGTACACCAGATTATAAGTAAAAGCACATGCGATGAGCATTGGGCAATTAAGCCGTTTAGGCAATTTTATTTTTCAATACTTTTCCCTTTGATAAATAATATGTCTAGATAAAGTCTCGTACTGTTTATGAACGAAAAATGACAGGCCAACATTATTATACTAGTGTGCGTGACAGCCATGTCTTACACTCGCGTTGCACCATTGTCCTTGTTATAGTGTGCGTGCATAAGAGGTTAACAGTTAACCGCAATTTTTTTCGATGCGTTTAAGATCCATCTGTCTATCTAGATCAAAGACTTTTCCAAACACTCATCAAGTCTAAGCATCTTTTTGAATAATAATAAGTATGCAATTGTTTTTTAAATCTATTAAACTATAAAACCAGCAGCGCGAGTACCGTTCTTGACGATAGTTATATTTGACATTTAAATCGTATATTTGACATTTAAATCGGTATAATTCGATAAAATTCGATATATTCTCAATTTCTTCTAAGTAAAACTGCTATACCGACACGTCAAATTTAGCGACATAGAACGGAATTTGCGCTGCTGGATTATCAGTATTCAGTATTCAGTATTCAGTATCTTTATTGCACCAAGCATCTTAGTCTAGTACAGAACTAACAATACATGGACCCTGTAAGGGTGTGGCAAAATAAATCTTAACTGGCTAGGTACATGTTAGATAAACAATATTTGTGTTAAAGAGTTTGAAACGTTTTTTCGTCTAAGTAATCTTTAATACTGTAATAACAGTTGGTTATTAAGATATTTATAACTTTACTTTTAAAAACTGATTCTGTAGGCTCGTTTCTAATTTCTTTTGGTAGTTTGTTATATATTTTTATTAGCATGTATTCCGGTCCCTTTCTAACAATTTCTAGTAGCGGTTCCGGCGCCACGAGCTGGTTTAGTAGAGTTAGTTTATTTTATTGGTTTAGTTTATCATAGAGCTTTTACAATGTGTCTCTTCTTTGTTGACACTTTACTTGCGAGAAACTTTATTTTACTTTATATTAGTTAGTACTACATACAACTACATGTTACATGCTACATGTTATACATAAAACTGTTCAAACTTTGTACGAAGACGGACTATTAACATCCACACCCTCACGCACCGAGGGCCCATGAGGGGCACGTCGTGCGGAAAAAGCCCGCGCTCCAAGTACCAAGTACCAAATAAGAGCAGCAGCGCGAGTACCGCTCTTGACGATCGTTATATGACATTGACATTTACATCGTATATTTGACATTTAAATCGGTATAATTCGATAAAACATTACCATTAACATTAACATTATTAGTACATTCTCAAATTCTTCCAAGTAAATTTGCTATACCACCGAAACGTCGAATTTAGCGACATTGAACGGTACTCGCGCTGCTGATTCTGATATCCCCTGGGCTGGGAATCAAACCCGAGACCTCGAAGAGCCACAGAAGCTCGCTGCAGCCCGCAGTGACGCATTGTTGTTACAAATCACGATCTATTTCGAGATCGGACGCGATCGCCATTATACACTAAAAATATAACGCCGTGATGTACGATGAAGTTTTATAGACGAATGCAGGTGCCTTTGAGACGTGACTCGTTTTATGATGCAGTGAATTAAAATTGCATTTATAGTATTTTTATAACGCTGGAAAGACTATTAAAACCACATCTCGCCTGTTTTGAGGAACGTGGTGGTCGCAGCAAGACAAGTTTGCCTAGATATTCTTATCAACCGATTTCAAAAAAGGAGGTTCGCAAATCGACTTTGTTTTTTTTTTGTATATTTATTACGCAATTACTACGCATGCTTGATGATTGTTTTTTTTTTGGTATATTATTCTTCAGAGGTGGTCCCTTATACATTTTATCAAAATCGGTTCAGTAGCTTGGTTTTGAAATCAAAATTACTGGAAAAATATGTCATCCAGGTAATAGAAATTGAAGTTGGTTGTTTTTTTAGTATTATTTTGCATATTATACAACGTGTAACAAAAATGATCAACAATACTAAAGGGCATGTAGGTACTCATCATTATGAGCAACTTTTACTATGGGGCCAACCCTGAATTCGTACAAGTTGTTCGTAATACCCTTCAGTATCGTTGAACCTTTTTGTTACAGATTGTATATATCTATCTATCCTTGTAGCTCAGTTGGTAGCATGTCTACTTTAGAGCTTTAGGGCGTGGGTTAGATCCCCACCCAGGACAAAAATGTATGTGACAAACATAGATGTTTGTTCTGTGTCTGGGTGTAGTATGTATTATAAGTATGTATTTACGAAAAAATAATTGTATATAAGTATTCTATCAGCTATCTGGTTTCCATAATACAAGCTTTGCTTAGTATGGGGCTAGATGGCGATGTGTGTAAAATGTCCCCCAATATTTATTTAAAAATTATTTATTATTTTATACTCTCAGTCGACTCATAGGACTATGCCCAAAACTGCATCCAGAGCCGCCGGAGGACGAGCAGCACTCGCAGAATGATCACCACTCTGCTGAACTTGATCAACGGTGGTGATCACTCTGGAGCGTGCAGATTATGGTCACCATTTAGGACCATTAAAAACTTTTGAGTTTATCATATATTTTTTCCCCTTGGTAGCTTGAAGAATTCTAATAATACCGGGTGTTAGTTTAAACACCGTTATCCTTCTAGGATATCATTGTACTCATGATTATGAACAACTTTTACTATGGGGCCAACCCTGAAATCACGAAAAAAATTACAGCTGTTCCAAACATTTTGTCCAAGATCGATGAACCTTTTTGTATGGAACAGCCTTTTTTTTGTGATTTCAGGGTTGGCCCCATAGTAAAAGATGTTCATAATGATGAGTACAATGATATCCTAGAAGGATAACCGGGTGTTAGTTTTAACGGTGTTCAAACTAACACACTGTATAGTGTAAAATTCCAGAGCTCGCTAAAGGCATTCTTGTGAATGGTTGCATTAATCTCAAGTTCTAAATGAATGATGTCCAAATTACACCCACGATCTTCAAGGGATATTTATGGCAATCGCAAAGTCTTGAAATAGCGTTTTATGTAACAACAGTATGCGTCACACTTTCGGGTTTGGATCTGTAATGTATCTCGTTGTACGTTCATACTACCCACTTGTTAGGTCATGAAATAGGTCTCGAAGTTTGGCCAGCATGGTTTGTAAGACTTTTTTATTTATTTTTTAAATATTGGGGGACATTTTACACACAGCGCCATCTAGCCCCATACTAAGCAAAGTGACTAAAATAAAAGCTTACTAAAGCTTACTTGTGACTTTGTAAGTCACTTACTTGTGACTTTGTAAGTCACTTACTTGTGACTTTGTAAGTCACTTACTTGTGACTTTGTAAGTCACTTACTTGTGACTTTGTAAGTCACAAGTAAGTGACTTACAATAGTAATTATTAACGATGAAGATCAATTAATTAATTAATCGTTTAATAATTAATCGTTCTATCTTAGTCTACTATACTGGACCCAGGCCTGTCCTAAGTACACCATACAACCCTATCATCAATCTCCCATGGAAAGTCAAATAAGTAAATATTTCATAAACCCAGTTGAAAAAATATTTTGTGCGCGAAATTTGGATCAAACTTTTAGAGAGCTTTTATTTTGTACTATGAAACATCTAAAGCGCAACCCTAAAGTTTTTACTTTGTAAATGTAATTTCACCACAAGTGCTAATTTTACATCCGGGACTACTATTCAACAATGTTCCACGTGGCTCCAATAAATCTCTGTGGACGGTAAACAGTTAGTTTAGCGGCGGATTCGAATGTGAGAACATTAAATACGACAATAAAAACTCGCTTTGGCACAACAAATACGAAACAACGGCATTTATTATATTGAAATCTAGTTTTAGGACTGAAAACTTTACAAAACACCATACTGTATAATCCACAGATTTTCTACACAGAGAAAGTCTGTGGATTTTTGGCGGGAACACGGAAAAATCATGTCGCTGCATTCTATTATTTTCTTGGGGACTTGGGTTTTCTCGCGAATTAATGATTAAAAATGGTGGTGTTTTATTCATTGAGTGTTGAATTACATGCAAGAGTGTGGGCAAGTGATATAATGTGGTGAAACATGTCTTTACGTGTTGTTTTCAAAACTCCGTAAAAGCTCATAGTAAATTCGCCACAACTTTACTAGGGCACGACTTGGACTCGACTTTGACTTATTTCGTGTGGCTAACTGTGATTTATTTGGCTTGATAATAATACTATATAAACTTGAAAATGTATATACTTGACTCTGGCAGAATGCACAAAGTGCGAAACCAAAAACAAAGAAAAAAGTCTGGGGTATAATCACTGCTTAGCATCATTTACTCGTACGATACAGTTACAAACATCACGAAAAAGCTTACGATATCGTCTGTCTCGTTTTTTCACTTGTTACGATGCTTTAAAAGAAAGAAACCGCCATAGTAGCTCGTTCTTATGAAATGTTTAAATGCTTCATTGTGCATCCTTTTTTAAACTTAAGATCTAGACAAATGTGGGTAGTTTGCTGTAAATATTTTTATTACTGCTGACACAATGTATTTTGCACTAAAAATGGGAGAAGATTCTCGTCTCTAAAATATAGTATGAACTAGTAGTGTAACACTAGTTCGTGAACCAGTGGCTTTATAAGAATTCGTACCTACCACTTTGTGTCAATAAATTCTCTTACATAGACATTCTTGCCGATTTTAAACTTAAGATATAGACAAATGTGGGTAGTTTGCTGTAAATATTTTTATTACTGCTGACACAATGTATTTTGCACTAAAAATGGGAGAAGATTCTCGTCTCAGAAATACAGTATGAACTAGTAGTGTAACACTAGTTCGTGAAACAGTGGCTTTATAAGAATTCGTACCTACCACTTTGTGTCAATAAATTCTCTTACATAGACATTCTTGCCGAATAGAGACGGCATCGTTCACAGCTCTCAACATCCCCGTCCGGTCGCGAGGTTCAGTACGTAGTGCTATTCTTTATTCTGTGGTCCTGATTTCGTGTTCGTGTGTGTGTGTGTTCCGTGTTCGTATTTTTACGCTCACACTTTGTATAAAAAATATTTGTTTTGCCTACGTTTACTTATTTTGCCTCTTTGTGTCGTTGTGATGTTTAATTAATTGTTTCGACTACATTAATTTTCCCTCGTGTCGTTGTGATGTTTTGTGTTTTATCTACTCTTATTGCCAACAGTTACGTGAATGAACTGGTTTACACAGTAATCACAGCGAAAGCACTACTTCTTAGGTACAGTCGGCGATTAGCAAAGCTTCGGCTTGTACCGATTGGTGTTTGCGAAACAGATGCTGACGTAAAAAGCAGACCACACAAGAGGTGAGAAGGTGATTTAACTATTTAATCATTCAATTTCTAATAAGTGCTTTGGTGTAACAAGTACTTAGAAAAAAAAGGAAAACACGCGCAAAAACTAAGAATGTAATTTTTCAACTTAGATCTTTTGGGATAATCTGAAAAACCAACCAACAAATCAGTAAATGCAAAACTCTTAATAAGAATAGTACATTATGATACGAGTGTGCTATGTTGGTCATTACACTAGAGGCGGTAATATGCGTGCGAGCCGCAGGCGAGCGCGATAAGAAAGCCGAGAGCGTAATTACTAATAGCACAAGAGTTCCATACGACTGTTTTCGTCACACTTGCGAGGAAAAAACCATTTTTTTTTGATAATAATCAACCACACAGCGAAAACGTTAACAAACATTTGCGGAAAATGGCGCCCAAATCAGTAATGCGCGCGCAGGTTGACATTTACTTCAGCGGCATAAGAACTCTTTGTTGGTATTACAAAAAAACTGTAAGTATTACCCGGCTATATTAAGAGTGCTTCGTACACGTACGTCTAATTGCAGTCACGTACAAACTTGACTCTACCGGGTTATACCTATTATAGTACAAGTGCCGTAATGTAAAGTAAAAAGCACGCGTGTATAATAGCTTGGATTATGAGCCTAAAAGCGATGTAATAAGATCTACTTTACGAGCAAGTGTGATGAAAACTATCTTATGACATTATATAGAGTATAATTTATTTAGTGAACATATAAAACAGAATGTAATAACATTAGACTAAAATACCTACTATACTAGAATAATAAACCTAACCCTAAACTAAAACTGAATAAATTTAATATAATAACTAAAATATATCA
Organism: Erannis defoliaria; assembly: GCA_905404285.2. Taxonomy (NCBI): domain Eukaryota; kingdom Metazoa; phylum Arthropoda; class Insecta; order Lepidoptera; family Geometridae; genus Erannis; species Erannis defoliaria. The sequence continues at coordinate 7,769,945 of FR990091.1, read as the reverse complement.
TTAAAAGGCAAGGTTCCAAAGATACTGGCAGCGTTCCCCCTTTGAATAGCTAGACTAATTCTTTGTCCGAGGTAGCTGCCAGCTCTTCGGTCTCCTGTGATGTCGACTAACCTTTTTGCTATTTCCTTAAAAAGCCTTAAAGCGCTAGGACCCCACGGACCAAGGGTTTCGACACCGAATAGGACAAAATCATATTCGGAGCCTAGACCCTGTATTTGCATGCTTTAGCTTTTACAGCCGCTTCACAAGCCGCACCAGCTCTGTTGTTGGTTCCATGTAGATGGGAAGGGGCCAGCGTGTCTTGAACAGGTTGCATCCCATACCAGCACCCGGCCCATCTTCCATGGAATCAAACTCATACCGTCCGGTCTCTAGCCATCGTCTCTTGCAATTCCAGTCGGCTCAAGTAGGCTTGGCACGTTGACAGTGGCAAGGGACAATATAATAGAGTAATATAATATAATTATATAGAGTCAACTAGAAAAATAAGAAGTTTCTTAGCTAATCTTGCAACAGCATTCTTGCTGTTTATCAGGCTTCGCCATCTGCTGTTGCGTTACAAAGTTTCCATCTCATGTCAAGATCACTTCTAATTGTTTAGACTTGTATTGTTGCCAAGCTCTTGAGCTTTTTCAAACAAAAGATTTAAGAGTAATTAGTTACAACAACACGTGTAATTAAAACGCTTGTTCGAATTTGCTACACTATTAATTATATTTTATCTGGCAGATAAACTCTATGGATTAATTTGCTTTTGATGGTCAGAGAGCTTAGTTGGACAGGCTATTAAAAATGCTTTAATATCGATTTGGCAGGATATTCATTGTGATTTCGACCGTTGAATCGTAGAATGCTCACGACCGTAAACCTAGAGGACGCTGTTGCCCATCCTGCGACTAAATTCAGATTGGTATCGATGATAGATAAAGTACAGCCTGGTTATTAAGAAACACGAAATTTAGCACAGGAGTTCTTTGAAGCCTGCCCCATAAAAATAAAGGACAAAAGACGTAATAATAAAACTTAGTAATAATAATAGAGGACGACGCTGAACGGCCACGGAAATTAGATAAATAATTTATTTGCTGTTCGAATCGATCTTGTTTTTAACCGACTTCAAAATAGGAGGTTCTCAATTCGACTGTACGTTTTCTTTTTGTGTTTATTTTACGTAATTACTCCGCCAATTCGGAATTGATTTTGATGATTATTTTTTGTTTGTTATGTGATACTTCAGAGCTGGTCCCATGTACATTTTATCGAAATCAGTTCAGTAGTTTGGTTATAAAATCAAAATAACTGAAAATAAGAAGATGTCATCCAGGAGGTTGAAATTGAAGTTGATTGATTGTTTTTTTTTTAAAAGCTTATTATTATGTATCTAATTACCATGCAGTTAAACAAAGTTGTATAATACTCATCTCGTTCAAAATAGAAAGTACAATATTTTCATTAAAACTTGAAATCATTTCACACAAAACGAATAACATTATTATCTTCAGAATAATAACATTACAAATGCAAACACTCTCTTTCAGTCTGTGTTACCTTTCGGCTGGATCAACCATTTGAAGAAATTTACCGAAATAAATTTTATTTTATTGATTTAATTTTTTTGCATGGCAGTCTACGACTATGTATAACCGCTAGAAGTGCTTGGAGATGGATATTTATTAGTTTATAAGTTTCATCCATATTATTTTTACATCAGTTAAGTAAGTAACTCTAAAACCGCGAGAAAACTCAAAATAATTTTCCCTAAACCACGGAATGATGCTAGTGTAACCTACATTAGTTTTCCCTCATAACGATTTTGTCTCCTCTTTCTTAGAATACTACAGAATCTACAGAATCAGATTTGCGCTACCCGTAATTTATAGGTACTAATATCTTCAAGATTTAATTATAAATCCAATAAATGTCACCTAAACGACTTCAATGAGCTTTTCAGTCACCGAATTCACATTGAAACGTCTTCAACGTACTTCTGTTATTGAAAATGCGCTAACACTACGTACTCGTTGGTATTGGCCGCGTTTGTCCCCGATACCGTTTTTTTTTGATAAAGTGGTTTATTATGTTTCGGTAAATGATTTGGCACTGATTTTATTTATAATTTTCTTTGGGTAGCATAAATTTACAGTTTCTTGTACCTATCTGATATACAGTTCTAGGTGCTCACAGAGCTAATTAAAATGTAAAGTAAGTAAGTAAGTAAGTTCGTATAGGCTGAGTGGCCAGCCCTAGTGTCAGAGTTAATATGCCGCCCGAAGGCCTCTGACATGGCTTGACGGTTGTTGTTATAGAAACTAGAACAAACAACCGGGACCAACAATTTAACGTGTCATCCGATCCACGGTAGCGCTCAGAAATAAATGCCACTCACGGTCACCCATCCGAAGACTGACCGGACCGTCCGTCGCTTAACATCGGTGATCGTTTAGAATCACCTAGACAAGCTACGCCACGAGCGCTTTATGTAAAAATGTATTATAGGTATATACAATAGTAGAATCAACAGTTTTTAGATATTCAGTATGAAGTCAGGCGTGTGGCGCACGCGCGTAAGCTCTGTTTATACTCCTTGAAAAAGATCACCATTCATCCGTAAAGTAGAGATTGGTAACAATTGTCTAAGAAAAAGAATAGGTAGAATCAAACAAGGCGCAAATAGGCAGTTTACGTCTCTTGATGGGAAGAGATCATCACTGTTAGATATAGATATTTAGTAAAACCACCGAGTAAACTAACGGCTACATTTCCTGAAGAACAACTTACTGTGAGGTGGCACTGGACCCATACAACGTGGTACCAGTTCCACTAGAATGTGGTGAGTTATGACCAGTGATAGTGAGTTAGTAGGTGGTGGTATAGGTATATGGTAACTAGGGGGTAACACGATAACTAACGCTTTTAATGGCCATAGTTATTAGCAGTATTAACAGCAGCTAAGTGAAGTGCCTGGTGAATCACCAGGTACCAGATCGGTTACCGGTACCAGATAGCTATGTTGCCAGATCGAAACTAGTTACAAAATTGTAACTAGAAAACGCCGACTTATAAGTAATTAGTTATCAAATTTATCATATTGTTCTCAAATTCCAGCTTATTCAAAATGAGTAGTTTAAAATTAGAAGTTTTAAAATTGTAATTTTACTTTTTTTCTGACGAAAAAAAGTTATGTTAATCCCAGATTGCTCAGACTATGTCCTAACACTGCATCTAGAACCACCGGAGGAACTGGTACGGGATTTTGGCAGCCCCTATTAGGGCACCCCAAGGCCCCTCGTTCAGAAATTTTCAGGCTGATTATGTGATTTCCAGATCGTAGCTGGTTACGATTTTTGGTTACGAAATGGTACACAACATAAATCTAAAGGTTGTCATAAGGAAAACTATAACTAACCACGTAGGTAAATGGTTTTAAAATATCGCATAATTATAAATCAGTTTTATGGGGTCTATGAATGAACTGTGATATAAAACTTACATTCTCCGTTTAATTCTGTAACCAATAAATCATAAGTAACCACCTGACCAGAATTGCAACTTTTATATTTCATATTTCGTAACGTGACGAGTTGGCTGCCCGCCATTACGAGCGGGACAGCGATATGTTTCCGCTTGAGTGGGATAAAGACAGGTGATAATCTTGTGTGAAAAATATTTATGCTAAGGTCTACGAGACGAGAATAGATTCGGTTCATCGGTTTATGTTTGCGTTCAGAAGTGAAGGTTAACTTGCGGGCTGAAAAGTATTCAGGCTTACAGAGTTCTTCTTCTTCTATCCTCTTAGGAGGATTATGGCGTCGCTCTTTGTGCATTTGCCAGTGTCAAGTATTTATATATATATATATCAAGTTTTTGATGAATCAAGTTAGTCACAGTCAAAGCACGTTTACGTCACGGCAACTTTACTAAGTACAAGCTTCTTCGGAGTTTTGGAAACAACACGAAAAGACACGTTTCCCTACATTATATCACTTGCCCACATTCTTGCGCGTAAATCAGCACTTAAGAGTAGACAAGTTGGTCACTTCTCCATAGAAACGCGGTAGTATTACTACTCCACTATGTAATTTTGTAGGTCCAAGACTAAGTATTATATCGATTAATCTCTTCATTATCTAGGATTGTAAATTATTACGAAAGTTATATATTATGAAACATGAAAGTTATGAGCCAGGAAACATCTTGTATTTTAGCTCAATTTTAACGCCACATTGGACGTAAATAAATAACATAAGGAATACGAAAACTCTAAAATAATTTATCAAGTGACATAGTTTAGTCCATAAACATTTCAAATAACTTAAGTTGGAATAAATTAACTCAGAGTTTATTCAACCACATGACTGCAGTCAAAGGTCGACAAAAAAAATTTGCGCGCTCATTTATCTTTCTTTCTCCCTTTCCCACAGTTTGTTTGATGAAGAGAGCATGCTTTTTAGCCGCGCCCACCGATGAGTTCCAGCCGTCAACTTGTCGATCCTTAATGAATAAAACTCCACCTTTTTTATGCATAAAAACTCGAAAAAACTTGCAAATGCTACCTATCATCACATTACGTCTGATAAAAGTAGGTACGATTGATTCAACCCGTACATGAATTGCCAAGAACCCACTACTACTGTATGTATCTATGTATTATTAGTATGAAGGATCAACATCACAGCCGGGCTAAAACTTTCACAATTTTTGGCGAAATTGCAGCCATACAGCAGAGGGCATAACCAAAGATAGATACGAGTAGATAGACTTTCACAATTTAAAAGCGAGCGACATTCATAACAATCTGTCATCGTCTTATGTCAATGTCATTGAGAGTGACTGCTGACAGCAATAACTTGTATTCGTAAGATAAAAGAAAGGATTTGGTCAGAATTTTGGCGGGAACACGAGAAACTCATGTCGCTGCATTGTATTATTTTCCAAAAGTTTTTTTTTTCGAGTGTAAATGCATAAAAATGGTGGCGTTTTAGTGCCAATTTACGCGCAATGTTTTAGGCGAGTGATATAATATTGTGGTGAAACATGTATTTTCGTGTTGTTTTTAAAACTCCGTAAAACATTGTAGTAAAGTTGCCACTACTTTACTAGGGCATGACTGGACTTCGTCGTCAGCCTTAAAACGTCCACTGCTGGACGAAGGCCTCCCCCTTTATAGAGGGGTGTTGCCATAATCCTCACGCTTGGCAGGGGGCTTGGGGATTGCAGAATACTCACCACCGGTAACCAAGAGGACGCTGCTGCCCTGTGTGGCCTGCGTCTTAGGAGGAAAATAAAAAAACTAAGGATTTTTTATTTTTTTTAATCGATATAGACAATCTGGACATGTTTTGGACGTAAGTATTCCAGTGATAAACACACGTATTTTGTGTAATAATATTCCTATTAATGAAAAGGCACCAAATAGTTTTTGAGTTAACTTTATTATAATACTATACAGTATATTCGATACTGAAGTAAACACGCAAATTAAGTTTATGTTTTTTTTAAATGTATAATAATAATTTTAATAGCACTTTGCTTTTACCAAACATAATGGTATCATAGTGCTACTTTCTTCCAAATCTACAAAAAACTCTCTACCATTATCAGCACGGAAAGGTTTTAATCTCAAATTCAATCTCTCTAATTAGTACGTTGAGTCACAGAAAAAAACCGTCAGCTGATCACTAACGTCAGCAGATCTACAGATCCTGTCAGCCGGTATAGCAGCTGTTGTACTTTTAGAAATAGGGCGATACACGCGGACGTCGCTCCACTTTCTAGCAGGAAATACACTGTTTGAACTCTTTGTAGAGTATCTTCCATATGTCTGGAGCTAAGTTTATTCACTAATTTAACCACCATATTACTAAAATTAAGACGGATTCTTACCACTGGCTTTTCGGTGAAGGAAAACATTGCGGGTAAACGTGCATAAAAACGTCCAAAGTGGAAATTCAAAAATGTGTTAATGCGCTAACCTGTATACTGGGCTAGCGTAGCGTAGCGGATATGTGTGGTGGATATGACAGGATAAAAAAAATGCAATTTCAATTCTGAGATAGATAAAATAGTATTTTTAAAATTAATTGTTTAAATCATGTGTTCTAATAATTGACGAGCCTATTAACTCGGTACCTTTCTGCGACTCTTTTATCCATATTTTTTTCATATAAACAATATTTTTTTATCGTGTTAAATAAATCCGATTCTTTTCAACTTAAAATAATACTAGTAAAATAATTCTGATTCTGTAACGTGGTGTCAGTTATCTAAATACCGCATTTCGAATACAGTTATTGCATTGTTATCAAATAAAGTTTCTGGTTTGATATCAATTGCATTGCCCTGCACGAGCTTTTAATATTCCGCTATTGGGCATAGGCTATAAATTACTCTTAACGATTGGACCGTAGATATAATGTGGATTAGCGGACTCACCACCGTCATTAAATCCCTCTCCAGATCATCATCATCATAATCAGCCTGTCATAGTCCACTGCTGGACATAGGCCTCTCCCAAGGCACGCCACTCAGCCCGATCTTCAGCTATCCGCTTCCAACCACTGCCAGGTTAGCTGTCCTACGTATATTGTCACTCCATCGAGTCTCAGGACGTCCTACCCTACGTTTGCCAATACGTGGCCTCCACTCTAGAACACGTCTACCCCAGCGGTTATCGGTTCTGCGACAGATATGACCAGCCCACTGCCATTTCAGTTTACCCTCTCCAGATATTCACGAAATTTACTCGTCTTACTTTCTTCTGCCTAAAGTTTTTAGATTTAAAAAATCTATCTGTATAAATTCTAATTCTAAAGAAGTCATTAATAGGGAGGGCTGTTGTGAGGCGCGTAATAATTTAGTAGTCTCATTAATTTTTTCAATGTCTACGTCTCTGATTTCTGTTTGGACAGTAACGTGAAAGAGAATTCCGTCCACGTGACGCTTGCGTCAGATGGCCAAAAGGGAGTTGGCTGACCTGACGTTATTGGTATATTCTATTCGTACTACTATATTTATAGACTTGTCATCATCAGCCAGAAGACGTCCACTGTTGGAAGAAGGCCTCTCCCTTAATAGGGAGGGGTTGCCATAATCCCCACGCTTGCCAGGCGGCTATAGACTTGTGCTTAGGAATAATTTTCAAGGGACTTTAGGCTTGTGCCATAGCTGTAGCCATGGTGACCTATTGAAACCAATATTAGTCCATTGATAGCAATGTTGAAACCATTGAAACCAATGTTAGTCAATTCGAAGACATGGCAGATTATGATAAAGCTATGTAGCCTAATGTGGGAGATGACGCACCTCATAGACGTGAGGTCGTGGATTCCGTTTAAGCCAATCAGTTCTTCCAATCAGTACCAATCAGTTCTTCGGAATTTATATACGAATTTTAAAACACATATCACTGACTTTTTCCTTAGAAAATTATGAGGAAGAAACCATGCATGCATATATCGGAAGAAGAATTTCAACGTCGTATGTGAATCCGTCGGCCTATGCCCAATAGTAGGATGTTTCATTTTAAGGGTTTTAGGCTTGACTGTGGGTGATCGCACTAATTAAATGTGTAAATAAACAGAGTGAATTTTAATTATTTATGTCTCGCAAGGAAGTCAATGCAGTGGATAACAGCTGATATAAGAAATAGATGAACGAAAGAATAAAGTGACAATGGGACAAGGGCATAGAGTAATGATTAATTACTCGATGCACTTTTGCAGCATAAGCCGGATACACAACTAAATCATAGGTACTGAACAATCACGATCTGTACACAGAAAATATTAAATTTATATTTTACCAACTAGATGATTGCTTCGCTTTCTAACTAACAACGGCCAGCAATAAAGGGTCCCTAGTCAGATTAATTTAGAAATCCGATCTACGAGTAACTACGGCCACCTAAAACTACCCGTTGTCAGATTGGGTAGTGTCCGTGGTCAGATTGGGTAGTGTCCGTGGTCAGATGGGGTAGTGTTCTTGGTCAGATTGGGTAGTGTCCGTGGTCAGATGGGGTAGTGTTCTTGGTCAGATTGGGTAGAGTCCGTGGTTAGATTGATCTAAGAATTGATATGACCATGAAGACCGCAATATTTCCATAATTATCATCTTAATTATAAGTGTATCAGAGTTTGTTACCAGAGAAAGTACTGGGTATGAAGAGATTTAACATCTGATATCTCAGGGTGACGAGCGCAGTACAGTGCGGTGCAGGATTGTGTTTGCAAGTTCACATTCTAGCACTGCTACTGTTAGTGGCAGGCGTGACGTGACGGGCGTTAAGACTCTTATGTTACACAGTTATGACAGTAAATACAATCTGAATCTGACGCTTACCACCAGGTGAAAGTCTTGCCCGTCTCGTCACTGGGCCGAATACACAAAAATAATTACAAATGAAAGTGATGAAACATTTATGTGACGAACATAAATGTTTGTTCCGTGTCTGGGTGTAGTATGTATTTACAATATATAAGGTAATATATAGCTATCTAGTTTTCATATTACAAGCTTTGCTTAGTTTGAGGCTAGATGGCGCTGTGTGAAAAATGACCACCGATATTTATTTATTTGTTTGATGAAGCCGCAAGAGTGGTTTTAGTCCTACGTGTCAACAACGCGACATCTTATCGTGACGTCAGCATCGTGTCATAGTTATCTTTTATTTATTTGTTGTTACAATTATAATTCGCGTAGCTTGGCGTAGCTCCGTAGACCCGTGGCTGGGTCGCTACGCGTTTGCTACGCGCTACGAAATTCGTAGCAAAGAAGTTCTAAATACTAACATGTTTTTTTTAATTTATGGACATTGTATTGTTTGTTTTCGTGAAAGCTGTATCGTGGCTTGAAAGTATCTCGTCAAGCTTATTCATAGCCATTGTCTTTACTCAAGAGTTAAATTTAATAAAACACCAAACAATAATAACAAGCAAAACATGTGCCTAAAATGAAACGGTCACTATCACACTGTGTCAATAATACATTTTAACCTCCTTGAAAAAGAGCGCCGAATCTGATCGAAGTTCTTCGGAGATCCGACTTAATTTAGCATGTGTTAAAATAATCGCCCATAAAAATAAAGCTAAAAAATGTGTCAAAATCGCGTCACTTTTCATAATTTCTATTTTATTACTATTCATGTCCAATTTTCCTTTGAATTTCAAAGCATTCTGCGTCCATTTTGTAGGTTACGAATTTAGTTTTTAATGAAACGTCAAAATTTATGTCGTAAAAGCTAAACATCCGAGGATAAACAGAGATTGAATCATAATTTAACGATGCAAGTCCATTCCAGTGATCTGGACCAAAGCATATGTACCGTAAATAAGAGCAATTAGGTTAACATGTCTATTTTCTATCTAAGACACTTCAAGGCTTACTGCGTTCAAAGAAAGGTCACTTTTGACATTAACTGTCAATCATAATTTCTCTCAAAAACATACTACGGAGGTTTCAAGTAAAAAGATATTTTTATAACCTTTTTTTATTATATGGAAAATAGTTATAAAACTATTTTCTCTTTTTTGACTTTGAAAAGAGTTTTAGCCACATGTGAAAGTTTTATAGGTTATATATGTAGTATTAACTAATCTGTGTAATGTAAACATGGACATTTTACAATAAAAATGACAGCCTTGTTGTAAATCATATATGTTTTATACATTAAGTACCCTATGTAAACATAAGCCAATTTAATCACCTTAATGTAAATTAAACTAATAAAAAAATCGTCAGTTTCAAATTTCGTAGATACAAGCATCGTAACCCTATACAATATTTAAAAATCGTATTTTATATTCGTAAAAACTACTTCGTGATCACGACAGTGATCGCATTTCTAAGCCATCCCATTCTATTTATATTATATCATCTCGCAGCGCATTTTTCGTCATCCACAGCAGAGGCAAGCGAGCGCCGCCCGCCCAAGCCGCCGACTGCGGACGCGCGTTTAAAAATAGTCCGCGCTCTCGCACCCGTTGCATACAAAAGTGGCCAACCATAGGCTTATCAAGTTTCCCTACCCACACCCCATCCCACGCAACACTCATACCATGCGTTAGTTGGTTAGCACAGCTTGCGTTGTTAGCTCTGTTATCCGCACCGCTGCACTCCCGAAGCGTTAGCTAGGCACTCCACTTACACTTAATTCACTAGGACACACACGGACACGATCGCGACAGTGGTCGGGTTGCGCCAGCGCCGGTCGCCACGCTACTAACCGCCTGCCTACTCGCACGCCGAACGTACAAAAATACTCCTCATTGTGTACACAACACTTATAATACCTAGGCTTTGGTATAAATCTCGGTAAACTTTATAAATAGTTAGTTCTGGAGATGGAAACTGCATTGCAGTTAACCCAGATGGAAGGTCGGTTTGTCGAGGATGCAGTATTAGGATGTAGGAGCAGCCACTGGGGCAGAAATAGTCATCACTTGATCTTGTTGATTTTCGTATGATGAATGAAATATTAATTAATTGTGAATTTGAATTGAAAGAGGTTTTTAGTGTGAATTAATTTAAAACGAAAATAATTCATTTTCATTTTTTTACATTTATTCGATTTCTTTCGATTCGAGAAATCGTGTTGAAAACGCATTTAAAGTTAAATGATATTTGTAAACTTAAGTAGGGTTTTGTTACTAAGTAACATTCTTTGGAATTTAGCACTGTTTTTTTTTATCACGGTTTATCCGAAATAATTAAAAAAAACAATAAGAAGTATAAGCTAATTTTCTTTAGGTTATATAGTATAACTTTCTCACATTAATTTTTAAAACATATTTAGAAAAACCAAGAAAATTATTGTCACATTATTTAACTGACTCTTTACTAAATCTACTTTTGCACTGCATCGGGTTTTAACATCCCACTGCCGGTTAAAGGACTACCCTTGAAAGACGATGAGTCACCACTTTTTTTTATGACTTGTGCATGTTGGCAGATTCATATACAATTGAATGTCTTCTTCGGACATATGCAGCGTTTCTCACTACAAAAGCCAGTGGTATGATTTAGTAAAAAAAAAAACTTCCAAATAGATCATTGGTAAGTCTGGGTCTAAGTCCCACGACAGTAATGTAGGTATAGTTGTAGTAGTAGGACTCCACTGCAGAGTCCGACTGGGGAAGTACCACACTTTTGTCAGTTATTCAACCGCCAAGCATTACTGTGTTTCGGTTCTCTTTACCAGAGAAATTACTGGGCATGATGAGATTTAACATCTAATATCTCAGGGTGACGAGCGCAGTGCAGTGCGGCGCAGGATTGTGTTCGCAAGATCACAATTCTGGCACTGCTACTGTTATTGGCAGTCGTGACGCTTACCACCAGACGAACACCTTGTTCGTCTCGTCACTTGAATGTATTAAAAAAAACGATCCACTGATTTACCAAAAACTAAGCTACACTAGACTACTACTTTTACAAATTAAGAGTATACTATGTTTAAAGCTCTACCTTGGTCTTACTTTGGTCACGTTATGAGTGAGGCTGTCTTATACTGTACTGGGGCCCTTGAGCACACAAGAATTTGGGGCCCTTATAAAAAGTAAAGAAAGCGAATTATACTAACATTTTTCTACTGTTTTTTTTTGTCTTATAATCGATTCTAACTAAGTAAAAATTCTTAATTTGTGAGGCAACACCTCCCTTTAAAGGAGAAGCCTTCGTCCAGCAGTGGACGTCTTCCGGCTGTTAATGATGATGTGATGTTGGTTAAATAAAATTATAAAAAAAGACAAAAGTAAGTTTCATTTTCGACCCGGTCGCTCATTGTTACTTTGCCGACAAAAATGTTTTGAGAATAAATGTGAGAACAATTGCCGGTCCTTCGGGGCCCCCTGAGGATGGGGGCCCTGAGCACGGGGCCCGTGCGCCCTTATGGTAAAGACGGTAATGGTTATGAGTAAACAAGAATAATCTGCTTCAGTTTGTTATTCAACTGTGTGAATAGTGCTGCAGCAACACCGCATCCAGAGTAGCGGCTTCAAGAGTCAGAATAGCCCTTATGATGTCCAAGCTCCGATATGAAAAGAATCTCAAGAACAATATAGATCTACTTTACTAGCGTGAGAACTCTCTATATATATATAGAGTAGTATATTGTTCTTTAGAGAGTACTCCCACTAGAAAAGTACTAGTACAGTAGATCTATATTTAATTGTTCTTTCTACTTTATTAGTGCGAGTACTCTCTACTTTCTGCTATACTAGAACGAGTATTCTGTATATATAGAGAGTACTCGCACTAGTCTAGATCTATGTTGTTTTTTAAATTCTTCTGTCTCTGTCTAGTAACTAGACAGAGACAAGAAAAGTGAGACTCATAAGTGACAAGAAAACAATTGCATCTGAACAGTCTTAAGTCAACAATAACAATAGATGCAATAAATTACGCGGGATAACCCCAAGGCAGGCGACGGAGTGGGGCGGTATCGAGGGCGGGCGGCGCGGCGTTAACGGAATTAGATCTGTCACACATTTGCGAAATGTTGTGCAATAGCGTGAAGTTGAATCCATTTGTTGATTTTTAATATAATTTCGTTCATTTTATCATCATCATCAGCCCAGAGACGTCAACTGCTGAACGAACCTCTCCCTTAAACCGCCACACTGTATGACAACCTGCCATTTGCATCCACCGGTTGCCCGCGACCGATTGTTTTGTTCATTTAACATTTCCAAATTTAATGTTTGAAGTTTCGGTCGCCTTACCTTATTAAAATTTAATAACTTATGCTAATTCTCATAAGGGCGTGGTGGCTTAGTGGTGAATCCACGTGTATAGATTTTAAAGATAAGAATAAAATAAAATAAATTATAAATATAATTTTAACATATGTGTAGAATAGTAGATTATACACCAAGGGGACAAATGTGTTACGTTACGGGCGGCATATCGGACCATGAGCGTAACGAGGGACACTATAGTCGAATTCATAATTAGACGGACCATACTGACTTTTCGAGTGTTGCTACTGTTTGGTAAAATTTAAATAGTGCTGAGGTAAAAATATTAAGTTTGTTAACTTATGTTAAGAGACTTAATATTTTTGTTAACCTATGTACTTATGTTAACCATCTTAATAATTTCAAACCAGCGAACTACTTCGAAATTTTCATATTAGTCTTGGTAATGGTTGAAGTTCCTGACTTATGATACAAGTGTGCTATGTTGGTCATTACACTAGAGGCGGAATTATGCGCGCGAGCCGCAGGCGAGCGCGATATGGAAGCCGAGAGTGTATTGAAAATAGCACAAGAGTTTCATACGACTGTTTTCACTTGCGACTTGCGAGGAAAAAACATTTTTTTTTAAATAATAATCAACCACACAGCGAAAACGTCAATAAACATTTGCGGAAAATGGCGCCCAAATAAATGCGCGCGCAGGTTGACATTTACTTCAGCGGTATAAGAACTCTTTGTTGGTATTACAAAAAAACTGTAAGTATTACCTGGCTATATTAAGAGTGCTTCGTATACATACGTCTAATTGCAGTCACGTACAAACTTGACTTTACCGGGTTATACCTATTATAGCACTATGTGCCGTAATGTAAAGTAAAAAAACACGCGTGCGTAATAGCTTTGATTATGAGCCTAAACCGATGCAATAAGATCCACTTTACGAGCAAGTGTGATGAATATAAAGTTTGTCATAATAGTAGCATAAATAATACCAAAAATTTACACGAATGGTAAAAAAACTGGGCCATTTTTGGTATTCTACTCGTGTCACACTTCCCGTTGCAGTAAAACATTTGGTTACTGCTTCACCAAATTTTAGTGTATTTGTATGTTACATATACTAAATTCATCTTAATTAAATACTCTTTACATCCAATATTCTAAAAAAAATCTTTTCTCCATTATTTTGAATTTAAAACAACATTTGTGTCAGTCATGCGATTTTAGGTACTTTAGATTTGCCTAGTATAACGGCTGGCTGTTGAACACAACATCAGCTATCAATCACAGGGATCGATTCGGTCGAACGTCAGTCATGTTCCTACATCGCAGAAGTGAGATATGCTGATCATCGTGCACTGAGAAAAAATAAATTGGTTAGTTTATATTTATTCATAGGTCATATGTCATTCATAGATCACTTGCGTGGACAACATTTTGATGCATTGTGTTTTAGCAATTGAAACCAAAGTTAGCTCATCGAAACCCTAAAATGTGCGAGATATTTATGTAGTATTTGATTTAAAACGTTACACCTAAACTTTGCAGCAATTTAAGAAAAAGGGATATTTTCGTCACCTTCGTGGCATCACCTTCGTGGCGTTTTGTCCACGAAGTTAGTTAGTTAGAAAATAGTTCAGATTACATTTTTGTTTTATTTATACGGGAATACCCACGTTTAATTAAATCGGATACTCCGACTATAGTTTCGATCACATACGGTGACCTTTTTCAAAGAGTGAAAACAGAGCCCGACGCGCGTGCAGCTGCGTCCTGCTGCTTAGTTCAGATTAGCAAATAATAAAATTTGCCACGAAGGTGACGATGAGAATCGTGGCGAGTAGAATTACCCTCATATGTTGCTCTTACTTATTTTCTCATAGAAGGTGATAAAAAGTTGAGTGTCCACCTCGGGAGCAACACTTTTTCAAGCTCGAGTGACTTCGGGCCGGTATTTTGATCAGTGGTAAAAATCAACATAACCATTTGTTAAACTGATTATAGTTAACTAGCTAACCATTAGTTTCATTTTTCACCTCTGGGCATGCTAACTATGAATCAAAAAACCGAATAAGTAATGTGGGTTTTAACAATTTGTTACCGTTTTTAGTTGGCTTAAGGTTTAGTTGGTTTAAAAACCGGCCCGAATCCGCTCTGGATTCAAAGAAACACCCCCCTCTAAAACTGATGGTTTGTTCCCTTGGTAAACTATCTACTATTTCCTAATTACCTACATCAAGTCATAAATAGAGTCTTGGGCGTCAAATCCATACATAAATTTTGTTTTCATAGAAGTCATGTATGGTTGTGTTATATGCGACTATGGTTGCTGATATAACAGAATCACGTGAACGGTTTATCAGTTTTTACTCTGTAACAGATTGTAGTACAGAGAGTGCAAGACGTGCTCTTAGAGATAATTATTTTTTCAGTGTTCCGTACGCGCTCTCTGTCTGCCAGTCCTTCCAATCTATTAAGATATACATCTTCCAACCCATAATAGTTAGCCTGTTGAAATTGTCGCAGAAAATGCATATATAGTATTATAAAGACAAATCCCCTTTGTGATAATTAAAAATGAAAAAGATAATCAAGGTCCTTTGTCTATCTTTTACAATGTATTTATTATAAGGTATTATTTAAGCAGGAATACATTTTGTCAAGATTTCATGGTAATCTTGTGTTGCTTGCTATCTCTGTTTTAAAATTACGCAAATGTCGTAAATACATTTTAACTAAAGAAAAAATATTCATTATATCACTGTTTTATTTCCTCAGCAGAGTGTGTCTGTCACTCGTGCATAAAACCCATTCATTCTCGACTTAAATACTTATTCGCTAAACTGATAAATGTCTCGGATAAAATATCTTGGGCCTTCGCTTTTCTGTGGCTAAACTGCTAAAGTGGCTCGATTCATAGACTCGTTGTATGTTACAATTTTTTTTCTCGAGAATAACTAACCTTTTCAAATAAGAAGTAATTATCAAAATCGATTCAAAATTGACGGTGAACTCGGCAAACATAGGTATATATTGTGGTCGATTCTGACGGTTTTAGTTGACAGTTCTAAACTAATTAAAATATTGTAGTCACTTTTTTACTAGGCACGTTAGCTAAGGACAGCAATACTTTAGTTAGTTTAGTTCTGTCAACTTCGTCGTCAGCCATAAAACGTCCACTGCTGGTCGAAGGCCTCCCCCTTTATAGAGGGGTGTTGCCATAATCCCCACGCTTGGCAGGCGGCTTGGGGATCGCAGAATGCTCACCACCGTTAACCAAGAGGACGCTGCTGCCCGTCCTCCGGTGGGTCTGGTTTCAGTTTACGGACATACCCAAGTCCCAGGTCTGTCAACTTAAACGCTCAGAATCGACAATGTGCTGTCGAACATAGTTAACCTCAACCTTTTTTGACACAGTAAAAAATCACGGAAAGTTTTTACAAGACAGCGATACGAGTACCTGAAAATAAATTAAAATAACAACGTATATTGTGAGTCTGTTGATTTCTCACGTCTTCGTGTCAGTGGTGCGCGCCCCACTTAGGAATTAGGTCGCTCGTACTGAACTCGCTGTATGATTTAACAGTACTTGATATTATGCACTAATTTTATTTGGCTAACAGTTTTAATACAGCATTTCGATAATGGTTTTATTTAATTATTTAAAGGTTACACCAACAAAGCAACCACCAATACAAATGTATCAACTTAGATAAACACACAATTCACATGATAAGTGCCGTTTCAATTATAGGTATAAGCCCACAGTATAAAGCTCATACTAGATAGAAACTTAAAAACAAATTTATTAGATAAAATAAAATATTGAATTATTTGTCAGTTATTAGACAATATTGTGATGCAATTAAAAATTAGAATAGAATTATTTAGTTAGAGTATTATGACCATTGCAAGTCATAAGCTAAACTTGTTACCTATATAAATACTAGCTGCAACCCGCGGTTTTACCCGCGTGATAATGAAAAACTATTCTGGGATATAAGCTTTTTAAGCCATTCCGGGTTTTATACAAATCCGTTAAGCCGTTTTGGCGTAACAGAGCATCGTG
Organism: Erannis defoliaria; assembly: GCA_905404285.2. NCBI lineage: Eukaryota > Metazoa > Arthropoda > Insecta > Lepidoptera > Geometridae > Erannis > Erannis defoliaria. The sequence continues at coordinate 7,753,184 of FR990091.1, read as the reverse complement.
TGATTCTATCAGTTTCGTTATAGTCATTTTATTAGTGAAGCTAAAAAAGGAGAATAAAAACACAACTTTTGCCTCATTAAGTTGCCGACCACTGGATTGGGCTAATCTACTAGCATTAAAGTCTTAAAACGCCTAAAGAAAATTTACGGACAAGTTCAGTCACTGCCAACGCAAACATTATAGAAATTGAGTACAGTACAGGTTACCAGATGAACTGAGATACTTAGTGATTCAAAGATAAACCTTGGTCGGACGAAGAGCTCGGGTTTGAGATATCGAGTGGGCGAAACGTTTTGGAAGTTACTTTTTTACGCACTTAGGTACAATTCGCTTTATATACAATGTGTAGCAAAAAGTTTTAACAATACTGAAAGTACGCATCATTATCTTTATGAAAGATTTTTACTATGGGAATTGAAACCTGAATTACCCTGAAATCGTGAAAATCGTCTGTTCCATAAATTGTGACCATTCAAAGTCAATGAAGTTTTTGTATGGAACTGCGAATTTTTATTTTGCGATGTGAATGTTGGCCCTATAGTAAAATGTGTTCATAATATTGTACATACATTCCCTTCAGTATTGTTGAGCCTTTAAAAAAAAATTTATAAACTAAATGTCTAGATAGACTGATGGATCCTAAACGCGTCGAATAAAATAGCCGTTAACTGTTAGCCTCTTATGCACGCACATTATAACAACGACAATGGTGCAACGCGAGTGTAAGACATGGCTGTCACGCACACTAGTATAATAATGTTGGCCTGCGATTTTTCGTTCATAAACAGTACGAGACTCTATCTAGACATATTATTTATCAAAGACAGAGGGCCATAGTTAGCCAGGTTAGTCATTCAGATTGCATGGATAACAAAACTATTTGGGTTTTTTGATGACTTGAACTTTTAAGGACCTGGGTATGTCTTAAAACTGCAACCAGAACCACCGGAGGACGGGCAGCAGCGTCCTCTCGGTTAACGGTGGTGAGCATTCTGCGATCCCCAAGCCGCCTGCCAAGCGTGGGGATTATGGCAACCCCTCCCTATTAAGGGTGAGGCCTTCGTCCAGCAGTTGACGTCTTCTGGCTGATGATGAAACTTTTAAGTGTTCGTATAACGGGCTAGCGTCTGACCACAACCCATCTGATCATTATGTTACTAGCTGCGCCTGCTATTGCAACGGCGGTGTCAACCCAGTAATAGTTTTATGAGGTAAAAAGCTAGTTCGTTTTTTCAACCGACTTCAAAAAAGGAGGTTCTCAATTCGACTATGTTATTTTTTTTGTATGTATGTCACGCGATTACTCCGTCAATTATCAATTATGAATTGATTTTAATGATTCTTAATTTTTAAACACTGTTTTAAACTATCACGGTTGTTTACTTACGTTCTATTATTATTAACGGTATATTTACCGTGATTATGTTGTGAAATGAGCTCCCGATATTTCGGCGCAGTTGCATGCACCATGAATATCGGGAGCTCATTTCACAACATAATCACGGTAAATATACCGTTAATAATAATAGAACTTTGATTCTTCTTTTGTTTGATAGGTGATACTTTAGAAGTGGTCCCTTATACATTTTATTGAAATCGGTTCAGTAGTTATGGTTTTAAATCAAAATATCTGGGAAATACGGAAAATATCATCCAAGTAGTTCAAATCGAAGTCAGTTGTTTAAAAAAAAAACGTATTATCATTTTGCTAAATTTCTCTCGAACCTTGAATTTATAACCAATACCAAAAATTACTTGCATCCCCATTATTCCTTTGCAACTTGAAAGAGGAATAAATTAACAAACACACACTCACATTTATAACATGACTAAGAAAGTAAGGATAGGCTAGGAATAAAAGTTAACAGTACACTCATGTGATAGTTATATAGTACTAGCTGATACTCGTATCCGATACTTCGTACGCGTAGAGCTCGCTACTATGATCCGCTCCAGGAACACAAAATTTCATCGAAATCGGTCCAGCCGTTTAAACCTTCCCTGAACTTGCAAAAATATTTTAAAATCAAAATAGCCAAATCGGTCCAGCCATTCTCGAGTTTTAGCGAGACAAACAGCATCAATTGGTTTTTATACAATTATATAGATTTATAACTTCTTTCCAAAATTTCTTCAAAGCACATAGGTCCATTAACGTAGTAAGTATGCTGTGGTTGATTTTGAAGGTTTTAGTAGACAGAACTAAACTTACTAAAGTATTGCTGTCCTTAGCTAACATGCCTAGTAAAAGATGACAGCAATATTTTAATTAGTTTAGGACTGTCAACAAAAAATTGCTTGACCACAATTTCCTTGGAGCTCCACATCTTCTAGCAAAAACTTGAAGGATTTAGCTCCTCAAGCAAAAAGGAGTAAAATTTTGAACTGTATACAGTATTTGTATAAAGGCTATTATACCAAAGAGAACGAAAGCCCACAACTGACAGAAAACCAAAAAGAAATAAACCGAAAGTCAAATCAAATCATCTTCACAAAATTATTTAATAAAAATGTTGGAAAAACACAAAAAAAAACACATAATGAGAACTCAAAAATTTTACTTACTATGCTAGGTCTGAAAGGGTTCCTATTGGTGATGTTGAAAAGCGCTTTTATAGTAGCTTTCCTCAGTATACCCAAGCCTGTGGTAGGTTTCGCTGGTCTCAAGAACTGGTCAAGAAAGGCGCTTTACACCAAAGTTGACCTCTGCACTCAATCTTGCTACAGTCAGATAATACCAGGTTTGTTCTCTAGATACTATTGTTTAGCGTATATTTTTCTTGTTATAATCAGGTAGATACAGGTTTTTCTCGCATCGAAGATCAAAACTGCTAGCAGAGGATCCAAGATATCCACAGTTTCTGATGTGTGGGATGCATACAAAAAGTTTTTACTTTGCTTTTATAATTCGTGTAGCCAAAGAATGGAATAGCCTGTTTGGCTTCCTTATGTCCTAAGAGATAATAATCTAGGTATTTTCTAGTTTAATGCAAATACTTATGTATCTTTTAAGGATGTGCGCTTCGTGGTCGGTCACATCACCGCTCATCAACAGGCAACGTGGCGGTCAAACGCCGTTTATACTTTAATAAAATATATCTTCCTAGATATCTATCATCTATCATCGACACAAGTCTAAATTACAACAACCTAATTTAGGTTATGTTATTGTACACTCACGCATGTAAAAGGTTTACTACAACTTAAATTACATTACCCTTTTCGGTTTCGTGTTTTACTAGGCATAAGTGAATCTTCATAACCATCACTTCCTTCAAGCCCAACAAAAACAGAACAAGTCTTGAACTGCTCGAATACCCGTGAACTTCTTTGGAGTACCAGCTGGAGCAAAACCTACGCAAGCGTTCCTGCTTCGTTTAAAAATAAAGTATTTTCCTCTCTGTCCAGGGCTCTACTTAAGCAATGCTAGAGCCGCAGAGGACACAGATGTGCTCCGCCATCTTGGCATCACCCATGTGCTCACCGTTGAAGCGCACCGGTTACCGAAGCATATTTTCATGGGTACCAATATCAAGAACATGTTCATTAGGGCCCCTGACTCTCCTGGCACCGATCTCCTGCCCTACTTCCGTTTATCCAACGCGTTCATTTCTGATGGACTACACTCCGGAAATGTCCTCGTGCACTGCCATTACGGAGTCTCCCGATCAGCAGTCATCGTCATCGCCTATCTCATGCAAACCTACAGACTGAGCTTCAGTGAAGCGTACCACCACGTCAAATATAGAAGGACGTTTATCGAGCCCGGTGCACAATACATCGCTCAGCTGAGAGAGTTTGAACGTCTCAACTACGATGTGAAGAGTTTTAAAGCACTGGAAGCATATATAACGGTGTATTCGAGACAAAAGAGGTATAGAATTATATTTTTGGTGTTGGCGATGGTCGTCGGAATTATGGCTCCAGTTATTTTGATCGTTTGACTGAACATATTTTTTTTGTAATTATAGTAATAAAGTTTTACGAATCAAGTCTAACTGTTTATTTTGCGCATTTCAGTTCTGTATTTACTTCAATTTACACGTCTCTGTTATTAGTTATTGTGTATATTTTGGTAAATGTTTCTATTGTGATAGTTTTATTGATAGGTAGTAAATGAAAACCGTCGCTGCCCTCCGGAATGGATCCAGCACCCAGAACTTTGGGAAGGTGTATCCATTCACTTACTTCTTAAAAATGGCTAGGAAATAGTTCAGTACTTTTACTATTATTTTCTTTCTCCCAGGGCTCTACCTCAGCAATGCGAGGGCAGCGGCGGACCGAAATGTGCTTAAGAGTCTCGGCATCAGTCATGTCCTCACCATCGAGGCTCACAAGCTACCCAGGTCGACCTTCGAAGACAGCAATATCAGCACTCTTTTCATACGAGCCTTTGATCTCCCCCAAGCACACATTCTGCCTTACTTCCCGATGGCCAACGCGTTTATCGATGAAGGACTTCGAAAGGGGAACGTCTTGGTGCACTGCCACTTCGGCGTATCTCGTTCCGCCACGATAGTAATCGCGTATTTGATGGCCAAGTACAAAATGACATTCGAACAGGCTTTTATTTACGTGAGACAGAGAAGAAGATTCATCAACCCTAACTCTGGTTTCGTGGCCCAACTGAGAGAGTACCAACGCCTCAACTACGATGTTCATGGCATTCACAGATTTGAAGCTTATATGAATGTGACTGCGAGAAAACATAAGTACAAGATAGCTTCGGTTGCAGCTGTTCTGTTTGGAGTCATAGTACCAGCTGTGGCGCTACTTTAGCTAAGCTATGGCTGAGTTTAATAAACATTTTAGCAAATCAAGTGAAAGTTATAGAAATAAAGTATTGCTTACAACTATTTATAATTAAGTTTTTTTTAAATAAAACACTGTCCTGATTGTGAATAATGCTTACAGAGATGACTAAAGCAGTGGTGCTTAGAACTTTGTGTCACAGTGGTGCAGAGCTTCGCTAAAGTGGCACAAAATTACCAAGTCATTTATTGGATGAGATAAAGAGCGGTCTCGCCCTTTGATTTTGCTAGCTAAGTATCTCTCAACCGGAGTATATATATGTATATATATATATATATATATATATATATATACATTTATCACTGCTTACGTCATCAGCCAGAAGACGTCCTCTGCTGGATGATGCCTCATCGTTATTAGGGAGGGGTTGTCATAATCCCTACGCTTGGCATGCGTCTTGGGGGTCGCAGAATGGTCACTACCGTTAACCGAGAAGACGCAGTTGCCCTTCCTCCGGTGGTTCTGGATGCGGTTTAGGACATATCCAGGTCCTGCTTTTATCGCTGCTTGGTAGCAAAATATTTGCCATACGATACTAACCTTAGGAAAATACCTTCCACCAAGTACCAGGTACAGTAACACGTACTTTATAGTGAAGAGTAAAACTGATTTCTTTTCTTACACAGGACTTTTTCTAAGCAATGCCAAGGCAGCGGGTGATCGTCACCTGCTCCGTCGCCTGGGCATCACCCATGTCCTCACCATAGAAGCCGTTAGACTGCCAGCTTCCACTTTTGAAAGGACCAACATAAACAATCTTTTCATCATGGCTTTCGACAACTATCAGACCAACCTCCTTCCTTACTTTCCACTAGCCAGTAACTTTATAGACGAGGGCTTGAAACATGGGAATGTGCTTGTTCATTGCCGCTTAGGAGTTTCGAGATCTTCGACAATCGTCATTGCGTATCTGATGCAGAAGTACAGATTGACGTTTGACCAGGCATATAGATATGTCAGGAGTAGACGCCCTTTCATCAATCCTAACCCAAGTTTTGTGGCTCAATTAAAAACGTATGAACAGCATGATTATTACGTGAGTTATTTCAAAAGGGTGGAGGCGTATATGAAGGTGAACTCTGGTGAAAATAAATATAAAGTGGTGTCTCTTATGATGGTGTTGGTTGGGATTTTGGTGCCAGTGGCTGTGCTTCTTGTTTGATGTGTCACAGTTAAGAAAACGATAGTTATAATAAACGTTTCTTTATTATTTTGGGCGTTTAATTTTTTTCAAAAACCAAATGTGTCACGTTGGATAGAGAAGAGTGACGGCTCATGGTATTGGAAGCCAGGGCCCACTTTATATCGATGCCTCATCCTAGTAAGCAAGTAGTGTTAGCAGGTACCTGGTTATGTCTTAAATGCATCCAGAACCACCGGGCAGCAGCGTCCTCTCAGTGGCTATCCCCACAGCCTGGCCCAGCCCAGCGTGAGGATCTTGGCAACCCATTAAGGCGGGTATTAAAGGGGAAGCCTTTGTACACCATTGTACCTCTTCTGGCTGATGATGAAATAGTCATATAAATGAATAAGCTAAGGCGGGAAATATCTGTGTTGGCTAGCACATCGAGTCTTAACTAACGCGAAGCTCCTAAACGATAATAAAAATGCGTATAAAGTTGAATAGGACATGAAATTGGCAACTGTTACAAAACATCATTGCCTCTTCTTGGCAGATAGAAAGCTTAGTTGTTGCATAGTGTCTAAAAACATATTTTAATAGTGTGATTTTCGTTTGTAAAAAATATTAACCTATCATTATTAGTATTTTTTAATATTTTATGAAAATTTACAGGTGCGATACAACAGAAACGTAATATCAAAAACCTACAAAAAAATACGGCAAATGAAACAGAAAGGTCAAGTCAATTACTCTATAAAAAATAAAAAGCTCTGTTCAAATTAGCGAAAACTTGTACCATTGATTGAAAGGCGTGGTGAATATGGACTATTAGCCCTTCTAGAGTAGGCTTTAATCCAGCAATGGACAATAAAAAAAGGCTGATAATGTGTGAATTCGCCAACCATCTCTGGGCCCAGCATGGTGGAGTAAGTATTGCCTGATTTATCTTCGATGGTTAGCATGTGCCCAGAGTGGGATGTCAAATGTGAATGCTGCAATAGTAGTGACTTCATGTTAGACTACGCGTCTATATCCAACAGGTCATACTATTTGGCCCGTCAGTTTTAGATCATCGCCCAATAAAAATATCGAAATACATTCCTGGTCGAGCGTGTCCCGTCTTTATTACAGATGGTAGTAGAGTCATTATTCATATTCGTATTATTGTGTACATTGTTTTAAAAAACACATGAAACTGCTACTCGGTAACAGTGAAATAACAGCGCACCGGTATCGGTCGCTGGGTAGGTACTTAATCACTGATTCTGGTGGTAGCAGTGCACGGGTCACTACCACTATTATTTGAAATACGTATCTAATAGGCATGTGGCCTAATGTTTAATTTATGACAAATAACAGGCTTAGTGATGAATATAACTAAATACGTTACACATACTGAAAAAAATAATTGTATTGGCTGATAAATCTCTGAGATATGAGCGTTTAAAGTTTTAGGTGGGGATAGAGAGGGGATGCCCTATCCCTTTCTCGCAAAGCACGTGTTAGTATAGCATTTGTATGCCGCGCCTGAGGCTTGACGTCATAGCTCAGTATAGCGCGCTCTCTGTCTAGCTTGAAATTAAAATACTTAGAACTTATTTATTTTTGAATTATTTTAAATTTTGTTTTCGTTGATAGGCTCTATTGATGATCAGCTTTTTTATGAGGTAATAAAAAATTAGTAGTCATCATGCCTCGCTTCGAATATGATACACGCAACTCGTGAACGGTTGCTGCTTGCGGGAGCTGGATTGCTTTACTGCGATACTTAGCGCCTCATCATGAACTCCCAATTCACGCTATCTATACATATAATAAAACTGTAACGAGGCGATTACTATACGTTGAAGATATATTTCAAAATCTTTTTTAGGAGTTTTAGGAACTGGAGAAAGTAGTTTTTGTTTTTGCGGAATGAAAATCTTGTAGTGGTTTGGTGTCCGTTGTTGGACTTAGATCTATACTCGAAAGGCGAATAAGCCACTACGCTAGCCTTTTCCGGTTTAGTGGATTCACACAATATACATTAACATTAACACCAAAGAGATTATTTAGTACGGGCCCGGGATTTGAACTCGCGACCTCACTATTTGAAGTTAAGCGGTCCCGAATTAAGCTACTTGGCTTATTAGGCTCTGCGGTCACATTGATGAATTGCAAATCGTGATACCTCTTGATTGCGTGCGCGGGCCATTTGTCCCCACGGAACCAACAAGAATATCCCATCTACCCGACCTAGAATACTGATTATCTAGAAAATACAACATAAGTCTGCATTCCCTCATAATGAAAGTATCTATCTTTAGATAGGTCCCAGTGTAAGATGGTACGAGATACAACATATTATTATGCACGAAGATATCGTTACAAATGTTCAGCCGAATTTAAACCCTCTTAAACGTTACTTTGTTTAAAGTAAAATAAGGTCATGCCCATAAAACTATTTGGTCCACGCGAGCGAAGCCGCAGGTACATCTAGTTTATACATAAAGAACGCGTTACAATAACTCTATCGTTAAACCATTTCTCATCACTGCATTTGTAAAACATGCTATCCCTAATATCAGTAATTAGAATTATTTTTCATAGTGATTTAAAACATTGGGGGAGTTTTTAACTCACAAAAAGAGATAAGAGGGGTCCTGCCACTCTCTGTCTTTCCTTATTCCTTGTACTGTTTAATATTAGGTACTCTTAATTATTTTAAAATGTTCTAAACTTCTGGTTTACAATAAAGATGTATTGTATTGTTAGGTAACAGGGAGGGGTTGCCATAATCCCCACGCTTGGCAGGTGGCTTGGGGCCTTCCCTGTTAAGGGGTAAGCCTCCGTCCAGCAGTGGACGTCTTCTGGTTGTTGTTGTATTGTTAGGTTACGTTAGGTTAGGAACTTCACCATCAGCCCGGAGACGACCACTGCTGAACAAAGGTCTCCCCCTTAGAACACCATAGTTGTACGGCAACCTGCCATTTTCAACCAACGGTTGCCCGCGACTAATGTCGTCAATAATGTCGAGTAAGTAATGGCGAGAATGTCGTCACTCCACATAGTAGGACTCCTGCCTACGCTGCGCGTTCCGGTTCGTGTTTGCCACGCAAGAACCCAAGAACATCTTCTTTAAAAAAAAAAGGTTAGTGGTTACTGTTATATTAGTCACACCTCTAATTCTTTAAGTATTTTTGCGAGAATTCTGCCAAGACACGCAGGTGTCACACCGGAAATCATAATTATTTCAGCCCGTCCATTGTGATCATTTTAACGATCTCTTTTTCTTTTTGTTTATCTGGTAGGACTGGAATTCCGTCCTCTAGGTCGGTTCCACCAGTATCAGTTATTTTGCCGCCAAGCAGTAGATATGAACATACCCACTGCAGGAGTAGGTTGTGGCAGGATCCCATCGCAGAGTCCGCCTGGGGAAGTACCACGCCTTTGCCAGTTATTCAATCGCCGAGCAGTAGTGTACAAGCATTGCTGTTTGATTTGAAAGGAAATGTTACCAGAGAAATTGCTGCTGGACATGGAGAGATTTGTCGTCTAATAAACATCAGGGTGGCGAGCGCAGTGCGATGCGCTCATCACCTTGAGATTCACAGGATACCCAGGATTTGTTCGCTAGTTCTCAATTCTGGCACAGCTACTAGCAGGCGTGATGCTTACCACCACGTGAACGTCTCGCTCGTCTCGTCACTCATTTGCAAAAGAGTTACAGGTTTGAAGGGTGGTGTAGCTATCGAAATTAGAGGGCTAATGAGACTCACCATCAAACATGTCAAAGTGACGAGCGCCGTGTTAAAGCCGTCACACACGGTGAAGATGCTATAATATTTCATGTTATCTTAGAACATATTTCAATATCGCTACTCATACAAAACAAATGACGAACAAAAGATAATATATGTTTCATAATTGTATGGCGAGCGATAGTTTATCTTAACATGAAATATTATATCATCTTCGTCGTCTGTGACGGCCTTTACTGATGGCTTGGACTTTATTTTGGTACTCAATATTCTGGGTACTACGGCTGCACTAAACATGGGAAGGCGTTATCCCTTACCATCAGAAGAGCGTCCCTTCTCAATTTATCATAAAATAGCTTGGAAATCACCCAGTGCGGCAATACGAACCTAACTTTAAATTACAACAACTAATCCGCACACTCTAACTAGAAGGATAGTTGGGTAATTAAAACACGAATAAGCGTACTTCTTCACTAAAAGCAAGTTCGTGAATGTTGAGTGGGCAGAGTTTAGATAAATTTTACGGGATTACTCATGTTAAATTGAGTCAAAAGCCCGAAGGCCTCTGATGACTCGACGGGAGTTTTAGAAATATAAAACAAACAACCGGGACCTTTGGCAAGATATCCTGCGTCTAAGACCAGGACCAAAAATATAACATGTCACCTGTCCCACGGTAGCGCTTAGTTGTAAATGTTACTCACGGTCCCCCATCCGAAAACTAACATTAGAAAGCCACATTGCAAGCGTTAATTAAGCTACGACTCAGAAAGCATTTTTGAGAGGCATAGAGAGAGGGGGGGGGGGGGTTTCGAAACATAATCCAATGCACATGCAAGGTAGAAGCGTTCACAGCGTTGGTAAATTCTATGAAGCGTTTGTTTCACAAATCTCTAGTTCCTAAAACATTTAACAAATCCTTGATTAAAAAGACTACGGCTACATATCATGGAAATAATCACAGGAACGTCTCAAAACAAGATTTTAATGTTCCCAACATCTTATTTCCGTGTAACATTAAATTTAATGATGCGTAAGAGTTTATGATTTTGCTACATTTAACATGTGGTCATATTTATGAATGACCGCTCTTGTGGTATGTTATGTAAGTGTATTAGGTACCTACCAGATTACTAGAATCTTTAAGTGAAACTGATTTTTAGTTGCTATCCAAACTTTTTTATTTTGTTTTAAGAATTTTTACCTAGCTGTTTATTTGTATAACTGTTTAGATTTGTAACTCCGGTAAGTTTAATTGTTGAAGGAGTGCCGTGCTTGGGCAAGTGAACGCGGTGAACTTGTCGCAGTGGTTGGTAACGATCTTTTGCTTCCAGTGTTGATACAATCTATGTTCGGATGCGAAAGATCGTGGGAAAACATTTTATTCACTATCTGGACACAAAATTCTAGCGTGTCCAGATGGCGAAATAACAACTGATACCAACTTTGAGTTTCACCACCTGGACATACGCGTGTCCAGCCCCTCGAGTCCACTTGGTGAATAACCCCTGCGAGCCGGCTGTTTCCTTCTGTGAACAGGTAATGTTCCAGAAGGAAACGGCGGAACGCGAACGGGAGATCACTGTGGGTCTCCTGGTGCGTCACCTGAAAGCCAGGTGTCGGAGGAGGATTTTCCACGCCCCCGTTCAACCCTCAAAACAGTGGCATTGCCCCCCTTGGCCATTGAACTATGAGGGGTGAACCTAAGATGGCGCGCACGGTGTTTCCGCGCACCATTCAAGTAAAGGGGTGGAGGGTCTACAGCTCCACAACTTAATAAGGATGTCTCCCAGGGACCAGCGCTGCCGGGGCCGCGGACGTTTATGAAAGCGAACCCGTAGTCGTATTTGGGTACTAGGCAAACACTCCAGGGTTTTAGTGGATTGGTCGCCACTCTGGCGGATAGTCCCACGTTAACAAAAACAAAGTACAAAAACTACATAAATATTTGATTGCATGTTGGCAAATTAAAGTCTCGAAACAATCAAAGATATTTTGATTGACTAAATTTGACTCAAGCCCACTTCTATCAGTCGACAGTACAATTCCTACTTTACCACGTCGAAAAGCAAAGCTTATAGATGCGTTGGGCCCTAGTATAGAAAGTCTGTGGTTGGGCCAGATAAACCCATTTTTTACGCATTTTGTCGACAGCTTAACAAACGCGAAAAAAGCTTATGCGTAAGCTCAAACACTAGCAAACATTGCGTGGACTTCTGGTCAAACGTTGCATGGACAAGGCATTCAGACAAATAAATTTAAAAAATTCTAAGCCCCCTATAAACTTGCAGCTGACCTCCAGTAGCTAAATAAAATGTGCGAACTTATAGCCCCAAGCGGCGCAACGGGTGCCAAATACATATCTTTGTTGTTCTTACTATTAATTGGCCAATGTATTTCTGTAGTTCTATATTTAAACAGAGGTTAGACACTTAGACAGGTGCTGTTCTCTCATTAGACATCAGCTGAAATTTTTGTGAGTTGTTTTGAAACGGTGCGGACAATTAGGTTTCTTGTTATTACTTTTCAAAATAATTATATTCTAATATTGGATTAATATGTTCATGTTCAGATGAGAAACCAGCCAGGTCGAATTCCAGGCGTACCTTTGAGTTCTTTAGAGTTTATGAACGTTTTTTTTTAATTACTGACTTTTTGCTGAAAGGAACCATCGTGAAGTAACCTGCATAAATTCTGAGACGTATGTGTATCCAACCCGCAACTGGGCTAACGTGGTGCCTTATGGCGTAATCGCCCATCAAGGAACCCAGCAGTGAATCATTAAAGGGCTATTATAGTTATTTAAATGTCGATAGTTTTGATACCTACTTAAAACATTCCAAACGCTTAAGGGGTCAGTTTTGCGATACTACCTCCACTTTGAGTACGGAAAGCAATGAGACCTAAAAAAGCTTGGTACAAATTATACAATATAGCGTCTGGTGCTAGTGATTTGGTTACATCTTTCAAAACTCTATCGAATACATTTACGTATGTGTATTTGTACTTTTACATAAAAACTGTATTTTTGGGTTCTGTTGCTCTCATACACTCCTAAATAAATTGTTTTTTAAATATATCTTCAATGTACAGTAATCGCCTCGTTACAGTTTTAATATGTATAGATAGATTTTAAGTACCTATTATTATAACTTTCACAAGAAAAAGGATATGTTTCATTATAATGAACAATGTAATGTTATAATGAATGATGTCGAGCGCTTGCTATTTTGGATCATGGGATCGTTCTGTATTTTTCAAACATGTTTACTGTATTATGCAATTTCTATGATCTGTTGTAAGTGCCTAATAAATAAATAAATAAATAATATTTGCAGTCGTCATTTGGCCCGTAGATAGCCTAATGGTAAAAGGCGATGTGGGCGAGGATCAGCACGTCAATCTAGAATAATGTTTTACTTTGCCTTAATATAATATAACTACTATAACTTTTTTAAATTTAAATTATAATATTTGGCATTTGTAATTTTGAAGGAAAGATATTATTATTAGCAATATTATCGTAATAAAATAAATATTAGTGTAATTCGTTTGGTGCGGTACTAACTAGAATAAATAAATTTGAATAAATAGCTAAATTGTAATAATAAAACTTTTTTCAATCATTTAAAATGTCTGAAATAATACAAATCTTATATAACATAATATTTTATTTAAATATAATATTATTTTCATATCCTATAATGTTATATAACATAATAAGGTAGGTATTATATAACACGTGAGCCCGAACTAGGTACCTTATCCTGTGTTTCAGGCGAGGAGAGCATAGTATTATAATTTTAACAGTTACAGTCACAAGTTAAATTGTAAGTATATTTTGTTTTTTAAATAATTAATGGTTGTTATATTAGATGACTTAGACAAGAAAATTATCAAATTGTGCAAAATTTAGTTTTTATTATTAAAACTGACGTGGTTTTGACACATTTTTGTTTTAAAAGGTCACCGGATGTGATCGAAACTAAAGTCGGAGTATCCGATTTAATTAAACGTAAGTATAAATAATGTAGTTTATTGTTTCAAAGCAATTGTTGAAAAGTTCTTGGGAAAGCTAAGAGATGGGAGAGGTCCAATTCTAGGCCTATTTGGAAGACCAGGGCCGGAGCCAACAGGCAATAGATACAGGGACTAAATAACTATAAAGAACTAGAAGCCCTCATCCCTATCGCGCTGAAATCTGTCGATCTCAGAAAACTTTTTTCATACACCATTTTATTTAATGCCGTCTGCTGGCAACGATGTCTAAAATAAATCGTCTATTTTGATGTCAGGCGGTGACGTAACAGCGTGGAATGTATACTAGGGAGGCGGTTATTTCGGTATCTCTATTCTGGACGGCCAGAACGGCTGTTTTCTTGAATCTTCGTGAATTCATTGTCATTTTATTCTCTTAAAACTCTTATACGACTGTTTTGGGGTTTTAAGGTTTTGCAAACTAGGAAAAAAGCCAAAAACCGTGGTAGTCCGTTGGGAGACCGCTCGAATTGACTGGTGATATAGTCACTGACTTTATACCTTTAGGCAGAGGGGCAGTTACGCCTTGGCTTCTCACCTCCTACGGTCCATAAGTAGTAAAAACTAGTCCTTTAAAAAAACAAGTGCAAGAAATATCCAGAGAAATCTGACCGAGTTCATATCGATTTGAGTAAGGTGTCTATCTAAAAGCCGTAAAAAATAACTTTGCTAACTTAGAACTAATGATTTATTTTGATCGTAGCTACGGAATCCTGTAATGATTTGCCACATGGTGCTAAAAGTTTTAAGTGCCTCATCGTAATCCATGCTTGCCATTCCTTCCCTCAACAGCAGCCTGAAGACGTCCATTGCTGGACGAAGGCCTCTCTCTTAAGGTCCAGAATGCTGCGCTCGCTATCTCACTCGCACATTTCACCATTTTTGAAAATTTGATACCAATGAATATGGTTATGAAAATTCGCTGTCGGTGAAATTTCTGGGAGTAACATTACCAAGGTATAGAAGTAAATGCAATTTTGCATAGGCATGCCATAATCTCCAAGCTTGGCAGGCGGCTTGGGGATCGCAGACCTCCGCGGTTTTCTATATTGTAAGTATTCTCTTCCCTAAGCTCTCGGAAATACAACATACCTATATTTAAGTATGACATTCCGCCCTGTTCGGAATGGGAAGTTTTCTGACAGCTGTCAAAACGCAGTTCTACAGCCAAAGGATAGATGGTGCTGATGAGACATGATTCTCTTTTTTCGCATTTGTTAAGTAAAAGCAATCACACTAATCCGCAATTACTAATTTGTGTTGTGAAAGAACCAAAGCATAGGAAATACCATGGGCAAGTACTTTGTTAGACAAACAATAACCACAAAAAAAGCATGAAAATACATTCTGAGAATCCTTGTGGAAAGGTTTCGTTTGTCCGGCGGACAATGTGGATCCGAACGGAAACCTTTCCGATTGAGTTGTGAATACCTGATGTAAATTAAATAAGCTTTTTTACCTTTTGACCATGATTCATTCATTCAAAATCTTCAGAACCACAGACTAGGTAATGATACGATTCAGAATCATGTATCGTCAACGCCATCTAGCGGGTTTTTATGAAAATATTTTTTTATTGGCTGTCAGAAAACCGCCCATTACTTAGTAGGTACCTATACTTATCTACGTTATTATAGTTTCGTTTGATAGGTTGGTTTGGTTTCAGTAAATGTTTTTTCTTATAGATAAACATGTATTATACCATCTTGCATGCTCTAGTATTGTATCATCATCATCAGCCACTACTGGACGAAGGACTCCCCCTTAAAAGGATTGGAAGGTTTGCCATAATCTCCACGCATACTGTATGGTAGAGGCAAAAATGTATTGATGTTTGAAACATATTATGTGGATAATTTTAATTCGGTATGTAGTCATAGTCCGGTGAATACTTGAACAAAAAATGCTTGTAACATAATTTGCAGCTGTAGGTAATTATGTGTAGTATTTTAACGATCCCCAAATTTTAAATCTATGCCTATGTATAATCTATGGGTATGTCCTAAAACTGCATCCAGAACAACCGGAGGACGGGCAGCAGCGTCCTCTCGGTCAACGGTGGTAACACCCCACTCTCCCACACACTCTGCGATCCCCAAGCCGCCTGCCGAGCGTGGGGATTATGGCAACCCCTCCCTATTATGGGAGAGGCTTTCGTCCAGTAGTGGACGTTTAACAGGTTGATGAAGAAGGTAACGACATAATTATAGATTCGATGGGTTGTTCCTGACTGATCCTTGGTCAACTCATCCTTATTTTTTAAATATCTCAACTCGTCTTAGACCAGTATATCACCGGTTTGTCGGTATGTAGTTCTTAACTCGCCCTACTGAATTATTTTAATTTATCCTGAACGTACTATGGACTCTATAGACAATTACAGCATTTAACGTAGCATTTCATTATTTTGTGGCAAACTTTGCAAAAATTTGTTGATGGCAAATTTAATATACCTACTCGTATTAATATTGGCCGGAGAAGAAATTGATTCGCTCGCTGACTCAACACTTCGCTCCGCATCGCCGCGCTGTATGGACGTTTCCGCCCGCTACTCGCTGCTCGCTGTCCGCTCCTGTCCGCCGGAGGCTCTGCCCCGTCGCCGGACTCACTCCGCTCGGCGCAACCGCGTCGCTCGGACGCCTCCGCCTCCGAAGCCGCCGCCGCGCAGCTTCGAGTCCTAGCACCCGTTACCTCGGCCACGTGGTGTTTGCGTTAATTTATTAGCGTAAACTCTAACGAGTCGAGTGTGATTGTGAGTGCAGGGCTCTCACCGCTTCGCAGCCGGGCTTCCGGGCCTGCTGCCTTCGTCCAAACCGCTCTTTTCAGAGCGAACCACTCTTAGTGTTTTCATAAAATCCACGTGGGTGGTCGATCGGCTGACACTTCTAACGGTGACAACGAAACCGATCGGGCGTTGCCCCGGAGCGCCTGTTTTTCCCCCGTCTGGGGAACAACAGAATCCGGCTGGGTCTGGAACCACCGGCCTTGGGGTCACCCCTAGTCGACACCAGATATCGCAGGCACACAACCAGCTGCACAATAAAATAACACTGGCAGCTGGTACACCCTCTAGGTAATACACTAGGTACGCAGCCCCCTGTCTACCCCCGGCAGAGGGATCACACACTTTCTTCTCCTGTTGGGGACCTCCTCCCCCAACCCCCGCAACTCTCCCGCCTTAGGATGGTCTCCCAAAAGGATCTCGACGAAGCCATCAGCTTCGTCGAGAAAACTTTGTTGGACCACCTGAAGGCCAACCCCTCCGAAATGGAGGAATTCGTTCGCGCTTCCCAGACATACGCTCAAAAGTCTCTCGCCCGTCCCAAGACTCCACGAGGGCAGGCAGCTTCTGCCTGCAAACTGACGCCGAATTTTTCGGCGCCAGGCCCCTCAGTTCCCAAGCCTCCACCTCCTCCGAAAGCCTCCGCCCGTGACGGGAGCCACTCTCGGCCTAGGGGTCGCGCTCCAGCAAGGAGCCGATCCCGGTCGCGAAGTCGCTCCCGCCACGGACGCCGCTCGTGCTCCCCTACCCCCCGTCCACTCCGTCCGTCCATTTCGGACAGCCCCGATTCTCCAGAAATGGACACTTCTACCCAGGACGACGGCTTCACAGTCGTCGCCTCCAAGAAGGGTAAAAAGCGTCCCGCTACCACTGCTTCCCTCCCTCCTCCCCCCAAGGCCCCTTGCCCCACTTCAGGGACTAAACCTGCCTCCGACTCCGCCCAATCGGACTCTCCGCTCCGTTCGGAATCGGACGCTCCGATTGTCGACCCTGCTCCCCATCCTAAGACCGGTACCATAGTTGTCCGCAACCGGGAACTATGGGAACTCGTCTCGCGTAACCTCTCGGATTTACAGATCCAGTTTTCCGCCAAACCAAACAAAGACGGCATTATGGTCCGTCTAGCCTCCCCCGACGACTACCGCAAAGCCACTACCTACCTCCGCGACGCGAATATTCACTTCCATAGATACGCTCTCGATGAGGAGAAAGACATCCGGGTTGTCGTAAAGGGCATCCCCAAGGAGATTCCCTTCCTGGCAATCCATAACGACCTCCTCACCCAAGACCTCCCTGTTCTTTCGGTCAGCCGGATGTACAACGGCAGGACCAAAGAACCCTACGACATGGTGCTGGTCACCCTTACGAATACCCAGGAAGGGAAGAAAATTTGGACTACCAAATCTATTCTCCATCTCTCCGGCCTCGACTTCCAAGTCCCTCACAAAAAGTCCATTCCAGGACAGTGTCATCGTTGCCAGCTATACGGACACTCTGCCCGCTACTGCTACGCACCCTTCAGGTGCGTGAAGTGCGCGGGCGATCATAGCACCGCGGAGTGCCTTCGTAAGAAGGACGACCCTACTCTCCCCAGTTGTGTCCTCTGTGGCACTCAGGGCCATACCGCGAATTATCGCGGCTGTCCCAAGGCCCCTAAGGCCAAGAAACCTTTACCGTCTCGCCCAAAAGCAGCTGGCCCTAAGCCAAAACCTGCCCAACCCCGCCAGGTGTCAAAATTCGTTGACGCCCCTGTCCCACTGACTAATGCATGGTCAAATCCGCCCAGCACTCCTCAGGCGACTCAACCGCTCCCACCCGCCCCTGCGCCATCTCCCGCTCATGCCAAGACCCAGGCCCGCCCTGCCCTTCCGCCCAAGCCCTCCACCTCCAAACGATCCGCCCCTGGCTCCTCCAGCCCGAAAGCGGATCTACTCCTCCTCGCTGAAATTGCGATGTCGGTTAACCTCGACGAGGTTCGACATGTAGCCCAGAAGGTCCGGGAGAACCATAATCTCATCGACATCCTCGATGAGCATTATAGGCTCTTCGGTGCACTACAGCGCTTCGCCCCCAACGTCCTTAGGAACCATCATGCATAGTACACCTAAACGTGTTAGACCCCGCTCCCTTTCGTTGGCATGGTTTAATGCCAACGGCATCACCACCGAATCAAGGGACCAGCGTCCCTTGATTCGGCACTTCCTCTCAACCCACCAGGCCGATGTTATGCTAGTGAACGAGACCTTTCTAAAACCTAGCAAGAGGGATCCCAGGATCGCAAACTACTCGCTCGTTCGTAATGATAGGACTACCACCATAAAAGGCGGTACTCTCATCTATTACAAAAGGTCCCTTCACTGCATTCCCATCGACACCCCTTCTCTCTCAGCAATGGAAGCTTCCTGTTGCCGCCTTTCGATGACCGGTCATCAACCCATTACCCTAGTATCCTGCTACCTCTCCGGTAATAAGACTCTCCTCAGGAGTGACCTCGAGGCTCTTCTCTCTCTCGGAAGCGCAGTCATTCTGGCTGGCGACTTCAACAGCAAGCACATTTTATGGGGCTGCAACACGACCAATACGAAGGGAAACCTTCTGAACTCCCTCTCTGACGACCTCAACTTTGACATAGTTCCTCCCAGTACTCCGACCCACTTTCCCCTGAACTTGAACTACAGACCTGACGTACTCGACTTAGCGCTTCTAAAGGGCGTGACCCTCCAGTTACGCTCATTGGAAGTACTACACGAACTCGACTCTGACCACCGACCGGTCCTCATGCATTTAGGCCCCGATCCGACTGACAGACCTCCTCTGACTAAGACCGTGGTCAACTGGAAGCACTTAGGCGATGCCCTGAAAGCTTGTAGTTCCCCTGACTTGGACAGAATCCCTGACGACATTGTTACCCCTGACGACATCTCTACCTCCATTGACGCTCTCACTAGCCACCTCCGCACCACCGTTGGTGAGGCCTCAAAGCAGGTTCCAGCCGAGGGAGACCAACGCTGGGCCCTGCCTGAGGACGCGAGGGACCTACTGAGAGCGAAACACGCTGCCACTAGGGCATTCGATCGAGCTCGCACCGAGGATAACAGAGCCACTCTGCGGTATTACGAACGTGCCGTAAAAAACCGCATGAGTGAACTCCGTAATCAACGGTGGGATGACTTACTCTCGGGGATCGAGCCATCCCACCTGGCATTCTGGCGGCTGACTAGATCCCTGAAATCAGACTCTGTTACGACTATGCCCCCTCTCACCCGACCTGACCCGCGTTTGACGACAAGGAAAAGGCCGAATGCCTGGCCGACAGCCTCGAAACGCAGTGCAGCCCCAGTTTAGAACATGTCGACCCTGCTCACCTCGATAAGGTGAACAGTGAAGTCGAATACAGATCCTCACTTCCCCCCTTTGATGAACTCGAGCCTGTCACAGCTTCCGAGGTTGAGTCGATTATTAAAGGCCTCCACACCAGGAAAGCTCCAGGTGCGGACGGCATCAGTAACAAAGTGCTCAAGCACTTCTCCATTACGCTAGTTCACCTTCTAGTTAGCATCTTCAATGCGGCCATCGCCAATTGCATTTTCCCCGACGCGTGGAAATCCGCCGACGTCATCGGCATCCACAAACCCGGCAAGAAGGCTTCCGAGCCCTCTAGCTACCGTCCCATTAGTCTCCTCAGTACCCTGGGCAAGGTCTACGAGCGCGTCCTTCTGAAGCGCATCTGGTCCTGTGTCAAAGACAACAACCTCCTCCCTGATGAACAGTTCGGCTTTAGAGCCAGACACTCTTGCGTCCAACAAGTACACCGCATCACGGAGTACGTCCTAGAAGGTTTCAACAAGAAACCCGGCCATGGTTACACCCACAAGCCGTTCCCCCAAGGGACTGTAGCGGTGTTCCTCGACGTCGCGAAAGCTTTCGATAAAGTCTGGCACAACGGGCTGATATACAAGCTGTATCAGCTCGGGCTGCCACACCGTCTTGTACTCATAATACAAGACTTTCTCAGGGCTCGAAGCTTTCGATACCGCGTCGAGGGACAACGCTCCTCCCCCCACGACATCGGCTCCGGAGTCCCTCAGGGCTCCGCTGTGGCCCCGATTCTCTTCTCGCTTTTCACCTGTGACATCCCCCGCACCCCCAAAGTGGAGCTTGCTCTCTTTGCCGATGACACCGCCCTCTACACCAGAGGGTGGAACAAGGTCATTCAGCTAGCCCACCTTCAACGAGCCCTCAATCTCCTCGGAGACTGGTTCAAGAAGTGGGCTATCACCGTTAACCCCGATAAAAGTGCAGCCGTGTACTTTCATCCGTTCAAAAGACCTCCTTCTAAGCATATCACGCTCAACGGCCAGCCCATCCCATGGGCTACCGAGACCAAGTATCTCGGTGTGACCCTTGATCGTCGACTCACGTTCTCTAAGCATATCCAGTTAGTTCGCAACCGAGCAGCCTTCTTCTTAGGCCGGCTCACTCCCCTTCTCAACGAGCGTAGTAAATTGTCCCTTAGAAATAAGGTTACAATTTACAAAACTTGTATTCGCCCCGTCATGACGTACGCCTCCGTGGCGTTCGCTCATGCCTCCAGCATAGATCTAGAGAAACTCCAAGTCATACAAAATAGATTCATCCGCAGAGCAGTCGGTGCTAGCTGGTTCATGCGAAACTCCGACCTGCACTGCGATCTCGAACTCCCCTCCATCCGTCAGTACATTAAGTACGCTTCGCGCCGCTATTTCGATGCGACCCCCCACCATCCCAATCCACTCATAGTCCAAGCCTCGAACTATACGACAGACACGACAGACCCACCCCCCTTCCGTAGACGCCCCAGACACGTCTTGGGCGACCCGGACGACCCCATAGCCGTCATCACCTCGGCGGCGCTGGGCTCGCCTGATCCGACCACTCCTAGCAACAAGAAGTATTCCGTCTTTGGTATAGGCGCCGGTTACCAAAGGCACACAAACACGCACCGACCTCGCCGGCGAGGTCGAGGACTCCCTAGATCTGTCAGAAGATCTGTTAGATTCTCTCCAAGTAGTCAACCAGATCAATCTACTAGGGCCCCAGGGCATACCCCTTCTGGGCTGCCAGGGCAAGTCTGACCCCACTCCCGGCGACGGCCAAGCCGAGGTTCGTACCGTCTGAGGTGCCCTTGAGCTAGTCGCCTTTAACCTAAACCTAGGCCGAGCGCCGTTTGCGCTTGCCTAAAGTCCGGTGACGCTGTAGAGGCCATCTGAGGCCAACAGCATAGTCTTTCATAAAAAAAAAAAAAAAAAAAAGGAGAAGAAATTCCATGGCGTAGGTATGTGAATCCACCAACCCGCAGCAGGGCCTTGTTAGGCCTTTGTCCAGCACGGAACTATAACAATTACAATATTTATCGATCGCTCAATCGATCGATCTATTTGTCGGTAAAGAAAATTGCATTATATATTACTTTTAAGAAGAAAAAAAAAAACTAGTTGTTTTTTTATACATTCAAGTGACGAGACTAACAAGACGTTCGCCTGGTGGTAAGCGTCACGCCTGCCACTAACAGTAGCAGTGGTAGAATTGTGAACTTGCGAACATTATCCTGCTCGTCACCCTGAGATATTAGATGTTAAATCTCATCATACAAGTTTATCCTAAAGAGGAAGACGCAATAATACAGATATTCAAAATAAGAAAATTTAATGAATAGTTTCGTTAAATAACGTCACAGATCGAGATGCTTTCACTGAAACATTAAAAACAATAATTTACTGACAAAAACATTAAGTTTTGTTCTCTTTTGTGCGTTGAACCTACATTTAATTAAATAAAACATTAACAATTACTTATTACTAGTAATCTCAAATAAAAATTACAACTAAGAGATTCGATGATATCAAAATAGCTATTGCTTTATCTATACTAATTATAAAATAAGACAATTTAAGATGAAAAACTTTAACAACTCTATCAAGTAAAAATAGAGAAACTTCCTATTTTTGTACAACCGTTAAGTGACAATTCTATCTAATAATCTCAAAAACATTTCTCACGCTAAATTTTTAAAATATCTACTGTAAAATTACAAATTCTTAAATTGTTCGTATTTCTTAATAATTATTTTAAATTAGTCAAAATAATATTAACAATATTTAGGAGGAATAATTATGTATTTCGAAGGCACGACTACAACCTTGTTTTAAAGCGACATATTTATTTACATTTTAGCTTACATATGTACAGTATAGTACGTAAAAAATCTAAGCTTTATTCATGTAAATACACAAAAAATATTGTACCTACTTAATCATAATATGGAAGACTTTAGCTATAGTTATCTACAAAGATTTCACGACCATTTTGTGTCTTTTAAAAAACTGTTACTACTAAGTGTACTTTAATTTCTTTCTTTTATCTAAGATTAAAAAAAAACAATTTATAATAATCAGTCTCCAAAAGAGATTTTATAACAACCTTTGTTTCTATGCACCATTGAGTCAGAACTATGTTAAAATTAGTAGTTTTATTTACGTTTTTAATATTACGTTCTGAGTAAAATTACATAATAATAACTAATTACTTATTAAGTACGCCAGACTGATTATCTTTTTGCATTTGTATCTCTTACGTCGTTGGATTTCGTTCAATGGACATGACTTTATAAAACACAAATATATAATGTTATAGAAAAATGCATTGTTTAACAGTAGCTGGCGAAAAGCGAAATCACGGTCGGAGACATTTCCTTTGATACGTAAATCTATAAAAATAAAACAATAGTAGATTACTCACCTGGGGAGCAAAAGTAAAGAATGTCTCATATCTCATGTATCAATGTCTCTCTAGGTGAAGCCGAGGGTGACAAACATGAGATCTGAGCACAGAGTATTAGAAGCAGAGATGTGATCAAAGGATTTTTCTTTAGAAAGACGTGACTGTGCGGGGAGGTGTAGGTTTGCGGGAGGAGTGGCAAATTGTACTGCCATCTAGCGGTTTTCAGGAAAAGGTTTTGAGAATCGAACTAGTCAACTAACACTTAGCTGGATTAACACTTAATTTCTTAATATCACGCTAGATGACGCGTTTTTAAAATTTTATAGAACGGATCACTAAATATAGAAATAAAATTACTTACGAATGAAATTAGATGCCAATCATGTCATCTGAATTTTTCCCTCGGCCATTTTTACATAAAGAAACAGAGCAACTTATTGAATTTTTACTGTTGCTGGGTAAAAACATAAAAAATCGTACGTCTAATATGTAAGTTTGAACGACCGTTACGCGTGGTGGACGTTAGCAGACTAAGCAAATAAGTTTGACGTCACACACTCCGTCCGCAAAATAGGATCTGCGGCTGCAAGTCGCTCATCGCAACTCCTTATCCTCCATGGATCTGAGACATTATTTACTTGTTCCGTGGTGTGTATACGATTTTACGTGCCGCTGCGGGGAGCAAGTGGTTTATTTCGCTCCGAGTAGCGGGGCTAAAGTAGTCACTTTAGCTTCGCAGGCACGTAAAATTGGTTAGAGTACCTGAACACTTCACATTAAGCTTTGCTAGAAATGCAAAATAAGACATAAGTACACGCTACTGAATCATTTGCAAATATTGATTCTCTTCATAGAAAGAAGTAAGCGAGGTCTGAAGGTCGTTCACAACCATATTGTCACCCCCCTGCAAGGGGTGGGTACTACTCGATACCATTTCGGAACTTTTCCAATTCTCACAGTTCTCAACATACTCCAACGTCCTTTGATAAGTATCTTGACGCATTGTACTTGTGTTGTTGGTATTACCATTTTGGCTCTTCTTCCTTCCATTTGAAGCCTCTATCTGTGACTGAGAAATATCCCAGACTTGTACGTCGGCTTGATTGGCTTGATTGTTTTGGCTTCGCAAACTGTTCATGCTGCAATCCGTCTGATCAGCCTTCAACTGACAATTTATTGAAGCTCTAGCCCCATTTGGCTTCTGACTTCCAGTTGACATATTGACGGAATTCTGGACAGACTTCTGCATATTGTGTTTGTTGAATTGGTTACCAGGGTAGTCCCATTGATTGTAGGGTCGCTGGTGGTTGTAGTATTGGTTGTTGTTCATCATCCCTTGGTTGTACTGGTGGTTGTTTTTAGGAGGAGGTGGTCCCATGACATTGGCGGCGTTAACTACGGAATTATATGGCGGTGGTTGAGGGTATTGCATATTTTGGTTATATTGAGGAGGTGGCATTGGAGGACATTGCTGGTTTTGCTGTTCACAATAATTGTTCATAGCTCCCCGACTCATGTTCCCACTGTTGTCTACACTCATGACAGAAGACCTGGACATCTGCATCTGATGCATGTGATTCATTTGATTATTCTGGTAGTTAGCAGGCTGAGGGTACATCATTTGGTTGGTGTATACCAAGTTCTGTTGGTTGTTCATAGGATGCATAGACATTTGTGGTTGGTTGTACTGTTGGATAATTTGATATTGCTGCTGCATGTTTGGCCTCATAACATTTTGTTGATTCTGTACAGGGTATGGAGGAGCTTGGACGTAATTTTGGTTGTGGTACTGATTTGGCATGTTTCTGTTAGGCATTTTCTGATTGCAGTTTTGTCTGTTCATGTAGTTGGGAGGCGCAGGCATTTGTGGAGCGTTCATCATTTGATTTTGATTCATGTTCATCATCTGATTATGGTTAACTTGAGGGCAATTCATTGTCATATTGTTCATGTTTTGAATCATAGGACTCGTCATTCCCTGCGCCATTGGGCTTTGCAGACCTGGGTGCATAGGGCTGGACATACCGTGGCTCATCGGGCTAGCTATGTTTTGAGTCATAGGGCTTGACATATTCTGGGCCATGGGGCTTGCCATGTTCACCATTGGACTAGCTAGATTCTGTGACATAGGGCTTCCGATATTGTTATGACGTGGACTCATCATTTGGTTCGGTATTTGAGGGCTCATTAAGCTCTGCATGCTTTGTGGGCTCATAACGTTGTGCTGCGGAGACATCACACTCATAACACTCTGTGGGCTCATTACATTGTATATGCTCGGTGGACTCATCACATTCTGCGGTATGTTATGAGGACTCATCACACTTTGAGGGCTCATCGCGCTATGAGGAAGACTTTGAGGACTCAGCATGGTATGCGCCATACTCTGCGGACTTAAAACATTCTGACTCAGAACCACTGTTTTTGGACTGGGGTTCTGTTTCTGTGATATCTGATTTGCTCTCATTCTATTCGACTGTTCCGTCTGGTTTGCAGCCATCGTTTGCAATGACTGCAGTGGATTTGATATACTAGTAGGCGCACTTGTAGGTGGTTTTGAACATTCTTTTGTCTTTTCACTAGTGGCTTCAGGAATAACCTGTTCTTGTATTGGAGTGTTTTTACTATCATTGAGAGATTTAGTACCTAACAAGGAACCACTGTTGCCCGACATACTAACGTCTAAAGACCTTAAATCGACTGGAATATCACTTATATTGAGATCACTTCCTATGGCACCTAGATTTTTGAGTAAAGAATCGTCACTGGTCGCTACGTCACTGATTTTGTCACTGTTGTTGTTATTTTCATTGTCTTTGGCGTCTTCGTCATTTGTCTTCTCCGGTTCAGGTGGGGTGGATACAGTCTTGGCTGGTGTTAACGTGTCGGTTCCCAATATGGATTGGTTAAGATATTGCATCATTTCATCTGGTATTACTAGCTTGTTCTCCACCATCTCACCTTCAGCAACCTAAAACATAAAATATCATAAGATTGAAGCTTAATATGATAATTGCAAATGAAAATATCAATTTGTTTTTAGGTGACCTGTTTTTAACTTCAACAATACTTCCGAATTAAAATTTACTCAAGCTCAAACGATCGTCGTGCTTTTTCTTATAAGCCGCTGATACCAGTCTTGCACCAGTATTGCTTGAATTTGACATTCACTCATCAGCCAGAAGAATTCCTAGAAGACAGCTAAACGAAGGCCTCTCCCTAATTGGCCCTAATCCCAACGCTTGGCAGGCGGCTTGGGGATCGCAGAATGCTCACCCCCTTTAACCGAGAGGACCCTGCTGCCCGTCCTCCGGTGGTTCTGGATGCAGTCTCAAGACTTTCAATATTGTTAGCCCACCAAACTACTGGTTTATACCAATACACTAACTATACTACATCTCTTTCTACTATCAATACTCCAAATACCCACATGTTCCAGATTGACCTCCTGATTGGGGTGGTGCACCTGTGCAGTCACTACCACCGTGTTGGTAGAGTTGGAACGCGACTCCTTGTATGTTATGCTCTCCTGGTCAGTCTCCGTTTTGAACGGGAACGGTGCCTCGTCCTGGGGAGAAAAAGATGCGGTTAGCTTGTTTATTAAAATGTTTAAAAAATATCAAATATGGACTGCAATTATGAATGAGACCAGGATCAGGAGTTATGCTATGAGATGGCTGATAGTTCATCTATAAAACAATAAGTTTTTAATAATATTGTTTGTCTGCTGGCAGATTACGATAAAGCAACGTAGGAGGTGCTTACTCGGGTTTTATACAGAACATAATCAAATCTTACTATTGTATACATAAAAGATGATTAAAATGTGTTACAACTTTAGACTAGACTGTAATTTCATGTCATTGGTCAAACATCTATAACAATAGACAATAACGAAAAATAATCTTATATCATAAGTAGCAGATTCATTAATAGTCGATAAGATCAATATTACGCAAAATTTAAATAAAAAATACAATAGTGAAAGTGTTTAACTAATGATTGAAGTTTTGAAATAAAACAGATAAAACTCCAACTCACGTCGTCTCCACCACTAGGGTACGGCTGGTATCCTTGCGCCTGGTCACTCAAGTTTGACTGCTCCGAGAGTCTTCGAGCTTCCTCTTTCACCTGCACGTTGGGGTCCAGCTCCAGTGCCAGTTCTTCTGCTCGTATTTCGGAACACGTCACTCCTCGGAGAAGCACCGCCTGGAAAGCATACAGTTTTATTGAATACAAAATCGAAACTGAAATCTGAAGAAAAAGAAATCCTGAAAGTTGGACATTGTTTTTATTGGAATTAGGTCTACGTTTGGCCTGAAGGTAATGATTACTGCTCGCTTGATGGTGATGGTGCTATTGACTCCTTGAAAAGATTCAGATTGTGGTAACATATAAATTATTTTATCCCAGCGTTAAGTGTTTTTTTTTAAATAATTTTATATGAAGTATTTCCTCAATATGGGTATATCTATGTTTTTTAAAGCATAAACAGTAAGAAACCTTATGACCTCTGCCTTAACTTTTTTTTTAAATGAAGACCATTGGATACTAAATCCACTAGGTAGCACCATTTGGGAAGCTTGGCGATACAGTGGTGGTACAGTGACTGTACAGTGACTTTTGTTACTGAAAATTATAGACCATACCCTGCCTAGGGTGTAGTCTAGGATCATCGTTTTTAAACTGGCTAAAGAGAATTAGGTTCTTACCTGATTGCCTTGAGATGTTCTCACAGCTTGGACAGCAGCAAGAGCTGATGAAGGAGCCGGAGCATAGCCCACACACGATACTTGACTAGATCTGAAACAAACCCAGTGGATTTAATTGCTTTCCTTTATTCTTCCCTTCTTCTTGGAGAGCTGAGTAAAAATATGAAACCATACAATATGTGAAGGGAAGGGTGTATAATCTTGACGGACTGCGTAGCGTTAAATGATTGATTTGAATTCACTTAACCTACCTACAAGGGTATACGACCAGTATGTGTTGCCAGTGATGACATATGGAACTAAAACGTGGTCTTTAACTGCTGGCCTTTTGGAGAAACTCAGAGTCACGCAACGGGCAATGGAGAGAGCTATGCTCGGAGTTACTTTGCGCGATAGAATCCGGAACGAGGAAATTCGCCATAGAACCAAAGTTACCGACATAGCTCGCAAGGTTTGCAAGTTGAAGTGGCAATGGGCAGGCTACATCGCTCGAAGGACTGACAACCGATGGGGAAGAAAGGTTCTTGAGTGGCGACCGCGATCCGGAAGACGCAGCGTAGGAAGGCGTCCCACTAGGTGGACCGACGACATTGTAAAAGTCGCGGGCAACCGGTGGATGCATATGGCAGGTTGTCGTACAGTGTGGCGATCTAAGGGGGAGGCCTTCGTTCAGCAGTGGACGTCTCCGGGCTGATGATGATGATGATGAACCTACCTCAAATAGAGATACCTCAAGTACAGGGTGTTTAGACAGGTGTAACAATACTTACTTACTACAATACTTACTGAAAAACTTTTTGAACAATAGTTTGTTAAATTTGAGAAAACGACAAAAATGTATCCTTATCAATCTTCATTTCACCAGCTATCATAAACAGACATATTTAAGTAGTAAGGCACTTTTCTATTCAGTAAAAAACTAAAGATCCTACGAAGACACTTGCAGATAGCATGGAAAACCATCTAATAAGTACTGAACTCACCGTCTGCTGTTGTCAGGAGACAGCTGGTCGTAGATAGCCGCTGGCTGCACCACGAGTCGCGGCGGGCCCGCCACGCCGGCTGTCACTGCGCCAGACACAACCGACGCTTGGCTGCTCTTCCGAGATATATCCGATGACCTGATCAATGAACGACATGTTTGAGGAAGCAAATAGATGTAAAATGAGAGAGAGAGAGTTAAAAATAATTAAGTAAATAAATATTGGTGAACATTACACAGCACAAAAAAATAAAAAAATAAATCATTTTTCTTTCTTTCTTTAGCACTATCTAGCCCCAAACTAAGCAAAGCTATGGTCACCAGAGAGCTGATACAATACTTATGAACTTTATTTCATAAATACATTTCTGATTTAATACATACAGCACACAGACACATAGAACATACATCTATAATCGTCACAAACATGTTCTTCCTGGATGGGAATCGAACTCACGCTCTACAGGTCTCAAGGCAGTCGGTAGTGTGTCTAAAGCTATAATACAAGGCTGTCGAAAAGATATATAAGTCACTGCCTAATAATAAATAATAATTGAAATGACACTAATAATGTTTGATTTTGCAGACAATAAAACTAAAAAAGTACAGACTGATTAAAACTTAATGGTGCGCTACAAGCGAGACTTTGCGATTGTACGCACACCGCACGCCTGTTTACTACTGCGCAGCGTCTCGTGCCTAAGTTCACAGCCGCCATTAAGTTTGAATCGGCCTGTAACTGTGATTGCAATTTATTATAGACTGTAGCCAGCGAGTTTTATAACATAACTTACCTTGCACTATAAAGACTACTTCCAGACGATATTCCCGAGTCTCGCCGCGTGTTCGGGACCGCAGTCTTCAACTCGACGGTCACATTGGTGTTTCCTAGTTCTGTTCGACCTTGCAATCCACCTGGAATAA
Source organism: Erannis defoliaria (assembly GCA_905404285.2). Lineage (NCBI taxonomy): Eukaryota > Metazoa > Arthropoda > Insecta > Lepidoptera > Geometridae > Erannis > Erannis defoliaria. Next base: position 7,723,312 of record FR990091.1, on the reverse strand, counting down.
CATTATTACTATACAATGTGTAACAAAAACGTTCAACAATACTGAAGGGCATGTATGTGTATGTACTCATCATTATGAACAACTTTTACTATGATACCAACCCTGAAATGGCGAAAGAAATATCTGCTGTTCCATACAAAAAGTTAATTGACCTTGGACAAAATGTATGGAACAGCAGATTTTTTTTTCACTATTTCAGTGTTGGTCCCATAGTGAAAGTTGTTCATAATGATAAGTACATACATACCCTTCCGTATTGTTGTACCTTTTTGTTACACATTGTATAAAACATAAAATGTCATTCATTGGTTTTGTTTGGTTGAATTTAGTAGACAAACGTAGTGTTGAAGGAGTTCACTTGAGCACTAAAACTTTAAACTATATTTTTCAGTAAATAAACCTACCTTACCTACCCATGACCCATATCCATACCCTTGGCTATATTTCGCGACACGTAACTCTGTTACTGACCCATTTTTTCAATGCAGTATGTAGCGTGACACTCAATGAATTTATTTTCCAGCTATAATTTATATTACGTAGATGTTCTTAGATGTTCTCTTTCACAAAAAAGCAGTACATACAGTATTTGCATACAGAACAGACCAGTTCTGTATGCAAATTCCAAAGAACATATTTCTACGAACCCCGAAGCCGCAAGAATGTTAGACGCATTTTACCCCAGCTACCCCAACAGGCAATGGGCAAATGGAGAGAGCTATGCTCGGAATCCGGAACGAGGATATTCGCCAAAGAACCAAAGTTACCGACATAGCTCGCAAGGTTTGCAAGTTGAAGTGGCAATGGGCAGGCCACATCACTCGAAAAACTGACAACCGATGGGGAAGAAAGGTTCTTGAGTGGCAACCGCGAACCGGAAGACGCAGTGTAGGAAGGCCTCCACTAGGTGGACCGACGACATTGTAAAAGTCGCGGGCAACCGGTGAATGCAAATGGCAGGTTGTCGTACAGTGTGGTGGTCTTAGAGGGAGGCCTTCGTTCAGCAGTGGACGTCTCCGGGCTGATGATGAACCCAACAGGACGTAAGACAAGACTCACCCCCACCGATGTCAGGTGCGTGCGGCGGCGGCATCAGCCTCCCCACTCCCATCTTGTTCCCGAAGCGAGGCATGTGATGGTGAGCGCGAGGTTCCCCAATCGCCACCATGGCTCTCAGCATTAGAGGCAGCTGGCCCACTTCGCCTACCACTTCTTGTTCGACCTGAAAAAGACATGGGGGATAAATAAATTACATTCAGTCGTAAAAACGTCATAAACAGATTAATTTACGCAATTCGAATATACAGAAAGCATATAAGAATAATCAACCACTACTAGACTTAGGTCTGGGTATATCCTAAAACTGCATCCAGAACCGCCGGAGGACGGGCAGCAGCGTCCTCTCAGTTAACTGTGAGTATTCTGAGATCCCCAAGCCGCCTGCCAAACCTGAGGATTATGGCAACCCCTCCCTATTAAGGGAGAGGTCTTCCTCCAGCAGTGGACGTCTTCCGGCTGTTGATGAGACTTAGGCCATCAAAAGGCCATTGGTTCATATCCAATACGCTGGCCCAGTTGTGGGTTAGGAGATTTCACATAAGCTATTGAATTAAAAAACCCAGTGGTATGAAACCCCGTGCATAAACTCTAGTGTCATTGGTACAATTCTGGTTTTGAACCCGCGACCTCACGATTTCGAATAGAGTGGTCTGCCGATTAGGCTACCACTACTAATTAGGATACCACGGATACAGCAAACTTTAAGTAAATCAAATAACTTTTACAGACATTATATAAGAATTCTGAAATAGAACTACCTGACAATCTCAAATATTTACAACCGCTTAATTTTCTACATTTACATGGAACCAGTAAATTGTCGTGACCATTAATCTCACCTCTCCGTCAAGCCTGAAGTATCCATGAGCACCGTTTTCATCACCATACCCACCGAGTCCAGAACCTCCAAAGTCGATCTCCCCACATTGGGCCGACAACTGTAACAATAGTACATCGTGAAGGTAACGGTTTGGCTAGAAAGTACTGAAATGGAATAAAAAAAGTCACGACGACATCTCGCACTCCAAAGGTGGCACTAGCAATCTAGTATGAAACATCTATTTCTCTCTTGTTATTCAAAGATGGAGTATCGAAGAAATCATTACGCCTGACGGTACGCGAAGTGCAGTCTATACACCTGCACCCGCGCCTGCAGTAATGTTGTCGAAGCGTATTGCCAACCCGTGGAGACGTTTAAATTTTAAGGCGTTTTTTTAAATCTCTGCGGAAAGACCTAGTCTTGAGGACAATCCACATCTTGCAAATGCACAAAATGAGCACCAAAACCTGCTGTGAGGTTTCAACAAATTAATGAGGTTGATCTTTTTGAGGGCGGCAAGACGAGCTGAAGTGAAGTTCCGACCGAATAAGGTCAAAAAGCTCTCCAGGACATTCCCTTGATAATTCACTTAATAGGTACAAATTTAGTAGACGTTTGTTGGACTTACCGATAATCATAGTGATAGGCATTGATTAGTAGGGTTTAATTACCTGGTGAGCAGGAGTGTGCATTCCCATCGGCAGCGGAGAGGCTGGGCTCTCGCTCTTGACGGAGGCAGATGACGTGTGTCCTCTGATTCCGATGGGGACTCCGCCTTCCTCCGAGCGCGGCGAGGATCCTGCCCCGCCGCCACCAGACTCAGCGGAATCATCGCCTCGACCGCAACCTATAAGTTAAAAAAGATTCTAATCCATAGCACTGAAGAAATGCTCAATTATTAAGACTTCCTTCTTTCATCTGAGGAGATAAACTGTCTTTTCAGAAAAATCAAGCAAAGGACGTATCTTCTTGTTCTTTTTCTTAGCTATTTTTTTTGCACCATTTATGGCGTTGATTTACAGATTGCCGGCATTACATTGACGATATTCTACGACTAGCTTTCCTATAGCTTTCTCCAGGAACTTTTCCCATTACCCACCAGAAATGTGTACCCCAAACCGTATAGGTAGAAATTGATAGAATGGAATAAAGAACAGCCCTTACAGTTATTATATGGGCCTCTATGAAATAGACCTTACCTTTATGTTTCTTACTGGCGTAAAACTCTGCTCCATGCACAGTCTTCACGTGCTTCCGAAGTGATGATGGGTCGGTGTATCGCTTCGTGCATCCAGGTGCTTTGCACACGTATGGTTTCTGAAATTAACAGAATAGTTTTAACAGACCTGAAAATTTGGCCCGCAACGACCAGTCCATAAACGACAAAAAAAATAGAGACTAGAGAAATCCATTTCCTCCACCTTCGTTCTCGTTGTTTTTTTTTTGTTATCTGACTGATCTTCTCGAATCTGATTGACCGCATTGAGTTCGTCACTAGATTAAGTATAGAACTAAATTTTAAGCCAGTTATAACCCTGTTAAAAACGCCAGTACAATGATGACAAACCCTTCGTAACCCTTACTACTCCCTTGTAAAAGCTATAATAGGTAACACTTGTACGTCGTAATCACCATTTTCACAGTGAATGAACTTACCTCATTACTGTGTGTCCTATTCTGATGCTTAGCTCGGTCACTGGCGTTAGAAAACGCCTTCGCACACCCAGGATACTCGCATGTATACGGTTTTTCTCCCGTGTGACTCCTTAGATGGGTTTTTAGGTTTTCTAGCCTGGAGTACGCTTTGCAGCAGCCTTCGAACTAAAATGGAAATGGAAAAATCTTAGTAGAATATCCAAGATAGATAGTATAGTGTATGATGTCATATTTTTCTTCCATCTTCCAGCTAGCACGAGCTGAATATGATAGTATTTCTGGGACTTCTATCAGATGAAAAAGAGTCTTCTCTACCTTGCATAGGTAAGCCAAAGATAGGATAGGATATTGCATAGGATTGCCAAGGAAAGAAATAAAGCCCTGATGAAATAAATTTTGTTTCACATATTATGCATGTACGAAGTTATGTTTTTTTTTGAATGACTGATGCTGTTGGCCTCAGATGGCCTCTACAGCGTCACCGGACTTAAAGACTTAAGGCATACGGACAAAAAGTAAGATCACGCTAATCTTTCAGCACAATTTCCATCAAGATAATAATCAGAGAAAAAACGAGGCAGGTCTTCAAGATAAAAGGCAAATTACCACCTGACTTAGCGCATCCATAGGTAAAAAAGAAAAGGAATTACCTTTTGGATTCATTTGGTTTTCCATAGGTAAAAGTCACGATGAAGATACTCACAGTGCACTTATGAGGCTTTTCCCCAGTGTGCCTCCTCATATGAACTACCAGCATGTACTGAGCCTTGAAGGGCTTCTCGTCTCTGGAGCAGCCGACCCAGCGGCAGACGAAGGCCTTCTTGCTGGCGTGGATGTGGTCGGTGTTGATGTGTTTCACCAGATCGTCCTGGGTTGGGAACTCTAGTTTACAGTCCACCTGCAATTTTAAACGAGAGCATGAATAAAATATTTTTCTTTCTAGCATTTATCTCAGGTCGAGTTGGGGTCAATTGAGTGCTAAGTTTACTTGAGGTTGTCAGTGTTTTGAATTTTGAAGCTTACTTCAGGTAAAATATTTTCTGACACTACTACGCTTGGGTTTTATGTGCAAATCCTTCCAGCCTATCCACATCATTCCAGATCAGGTATTTCGGAACAGAGCCTCGTTGGTCTGACTTTCTCTGATCCGTGGGCGTCCTTCTCTGGGCCGCTGATATCACTGCGCCAGTAATTATATAGTTATGTACCAGCAATAGGACTTGAATGAATTTCAAATTATATGAAGAGTATACAGAGCTACCTGGTACCAGGGAGTGGACCTGGGTATGTCCTTAAACTGCAACCAAACCCACCGGACGACGGGCAGCAGCGTCCTTTTGGTTAACGGTGGTGAGCATTCTGCGATCCCCAAGCCGCCTGCCAAGCGTGGGGATTATGGCAACACCCCTCTATTGGGAGGCCTTCGTCCAGCAGTGGATCTCTTATGGCTGACGATGACGACAATACAGAGCTAAACTAAATTGTCTAACTGTAAACGAAGTTAGAAGACGCTCACCCAATGACAGTTAGTCTCTATAAAGTCTCCCGGCTCGTCCTTGGAGTCCAAGCCATCGTGAACTGTGCTCTCAGCCGCAGCTGACAGGGGCTTGTTGTGGTCCCGAGACATCAGGCCTGGAGGTGACTTGCGCTGCGTCATGCCTGATGCGCTGAGGAGGGTCAACAAAAAGGATGGATAAGAATAAGACCAAATAATAAAATAAAATGAAAAACTTTCGGTCAAATTTTCCATAAGTTCAGTGTTAGTAGTAGTGTTAAACCTGTGATATGACATGATATGATACGTGTAATATGTGGACGTCTAAGACCAAGTTCGTTATGACTAATATTAAACCTAATCTGGTTCGCGGTTGCACTGATTCATTCATTTGTCAGTACGGTCCATACTTTTATTATGGAAAAAGACCTAGGAATAAAGATCCTAAGAAAATTAGGAATAGGCCGTTCACTGGATTCACTGTCTGGCCATTACCACAAACCATGCCAAAAATCATGTCGTTTTATTACTTACCTATTGGTTATATAACATTTTCTGTCAATAGTACGCTGTTTATTTTTTCATCAATTAAGTCTTTTTAGGTCTTAAGCCCTCCACAGATTTCACAACTGTGTCTTATGGGTAAAACGTGTAACACTAGATCCATCAAAATTTACAATAATATTAAAATGGATCTAACGGTAACAAAAAAATCTCATCAGATACATTTTCTATCACATCTTTGAAAACAGATCCAATGAGAAAATAAAATGTCACTGGATCCATCGTGGATCCTCCTGTATCTACTGAGATTGATCCTATTTAACTCCCCACTGCTTTGCACAGTTAGGATAACCAATCACCCTTCGAAGGTAGGCTCTCGAAGGGTGATTGGTCGATACTTCACCACACTGAAGAAGTGGGGGATGGACAAACCGGCGTATATATACACAGCAATGAACTTCTTCTACTCGTACAGGCGTAATGTATGCGTCCTCAATTTTATGTTTAAAAAATCCCAGTGGTATATGTTTTTTTAAGCACATACATACATACATTCTAAATAATTTATTGGTATCAGGCCTACGATGAACCCACGATTGCGAGGAGAGTTCTCTCGATCGGGCATTATGGCTACTCTAGCAGCATCCTTGTGGAAATTCACTGTTTGTTTGAACTGCTTCATTTACCTATCAGCTTCCATGATGCTAGTGATCTCAGGCTGCTGCGGCGGCTGCTGCAGATGTTGAGGTGGCGTGCCGTCCAGCGTGAGCCCTTGTCTGACGTCTACTGGACCCATCAGGAGTTGCGTCGGCGAAGATATGTGAGATCTGTGGATGGGGAATATGAGTGTAAAAGTTGAAACACCAACCAACACTCACCACACCAACAGCATACTTTGCCTAGTTTCGGGCTTATTAATGGGCATTTGCATACTGGGTCTTTAGTTACTATCTAACAACAGAATCATCTTATACACAACATAACAAACAACTTTTATTCAATGACTTTTGAAATTAGCGAGAAATAAGCCCAGACGTCGAAATGAAGTTACACAAGCTTATTGTTTTGCATAATATACTCGCGACGCAAGCATGGCAATGTATATTCGATAGCACATCCTGACCAAGACTACTTACTAACCAAAAACAGATTGAGAAAACTCCTTGATTTGCAACCTTGATCGAATAACTCAAAAACTATGCTACTTTTACGGAACATAACATTTTATTTTCTTAACAACCATGCTGTTGGTTTAAGGTTATCCACTCATTACGCCACACCCCTTATATTAAGAAATCGATTTACAAGTCTGTTTTGTGTATCATAAAGAAATAAACTCTAGATAGGGAGCTCTCAGGGTTTACAAGTTGAAGTGGCAGTGGGCAGGCCACATCGCTCGAAGAACTTATAACCGATGGGGAAGAAAGGTTCTTGAATGGTGACCACGAACCGGAAGACGCAGCGTAGGTAGGCCTCCAACTATGTGGTCCAACGACATTGTGAAAGTCGCGGGCAACCGGTGGATGCATATAGCTGGTTGCCGTACAGTGTGGTGGGCTAAGGGAGAGTCCTTCGTTCAGCAGTGGACGTCTCCGGTCTGATGATGACTTAGCCTGATATTCACCGATGGATGCCAGCGACGAGGTGCGCGTGAGCAGCATGATGCGCCGCCGCTGCCGCTGCCTGCTGGTGCGCTGGGTCCAGCAGCACCCCGCCTGCCAGCACGCCGTTACTGCCCATCACGCCGCCTCGCGCGAGCAGCTGCTGCGCCAGCGACGCGTGCGACAGGGACAACGCTGGAGATATTGCACCTGGAAACGACGACGGAGAGGTGAGTTGAAAGTTTTACAAACATATACGATCACTATTATCAGCCAGAAGACTTCCACTGCTGGACGAAGGCCTCAGTTTCTATATTGCCATAATTTTCAGGATTCGATCAATTATTTTATACTTGGTTACATAGCAGCCAGAAGACGTCCACTGCTGTACGAAAGCCTTCCTCTTTATAGGGGGGCTGCCATAATTGCCAGAGGTGGGCTTGGGAATCGCAGAATGCTCTCCTCCGTTAACCAAGAGACACTGCTGCGCGTCCTCCGGTGGTTCTGGATGCAGTTTTAAGACACACCCAGATCCCATATACACATAGGTCCCATAGATAACGTATTATATGATCGATAGACTTATATTAGAGTAGTCAGACTACGTTGTGTCATCTTGTGTGTCTCCAACCTGATATTTTGTAAAAATTCGAGTAACAAAATTGCTTCCGTGACGTCATAATTGAGACGAAAAATTTTACACGCTTGTTTATCAAATAGGTGGAAATGGTTTTACAATACAAATTAGCAGCGCGCCACGGTTTCATCCGGTCTCCTAAGGGAACCGCATAATTAACTGAGATAAAAAGTAGGTAGTAGTAGTACCTATTGTGTATGTGTGCGTGCTACGTGTTGTGTGTTCTGTATTATTTTAGACCCTAGAGTAACACAGAACACATAATACATAGCACTTAGTATACCCTAGAGTCTAGTGTTTACTTAAGATGTCTCCATTTTTATTTTTTTAATACGTGGAGTGGAACCTAACACACGTACATACTACATACTCATTGGTATGGGCCCGGGATCAAAATCCCGACCACATGATTACAAGCCTAACAGGCTACCACGGTTTACAAACTCACACTCGCAATTTTCCATTCATAATACCAGTGTATTGTGGGTGATTAGTAATGCAGTAACCAAACAATCAAACTCACCAGCACTAAGATGGCCATAGCTGCCAGTGGACGCAGCGGACGGCGCCCTCACCGCCAGACTGGCGGGCGAGGCTCTGATCACAGCAGCCAGGTCTAGAGACTCCGCCGAGTAGGGGCTCCAGGAGACAGCTCGCTTGCGGTTGACCGATGCTGCTAAAGCACCACCGGAGAGCCTGAGTCGCGTGGGTGATGCTATTCTGGAACCTGAAGGTAGTGTAAAATCGTTCTTATAGGCCTTTGAAGGACGTGTATGGACAAGGTTTTTTTTTTGTACTATCATGTGACGAGACTAGTGAGACCTGCGACTAGCTACGTGGTGGTAAGCGTCACGCCTGCCACTAACAGTAGCAGTGCCAGAATTGTAAAGTTGCGAAAACAATCCTGCGCCGCACTATACTGCGCTCGTCACCCTGAGATATTAGATGTTAAATCTCTTCATACCCAGTCATTTCTCTGGTGATATTGCCCTTCAAACCGGGACACAGTAATGCTTGCACACTACTGCTTGGCGGTTGAATAATTGGCAAAGGTGTGGTACTTCCCCAGGCGGACTCTGCAGTAGCGTCCTACCACTACGATATTAATATAACCAAGTAGTAAGTACTTAGTAGCGGAAAAGTAATCGCAAAGTAACTCACCGTCTAAACTAAGTTGGAAGTCTTGACTTGCAAGGGTGCTGCCAGCAACATGCAGTTCAGGGTGCAAACTCCTCGCTGCACTCAAGTATTCTAGACCTGGAACCAATAAAAATACAGTTTAGAAGTGTGAAACAAATAGTAGATTACTCTCCTTTTTTATCCTTTCAAGTGACGAGACGAGCAAGAAATTCGGCTGGTGGTTAGCGTCATGCCTGCCACTAGCAGCAGCAGTAACAGTAGCAGTGCCAGATTTGTGTACTTGCGAACACAATCCTGCACTGCGCTCGCCACCCTGAGATATTAGAAGTTAAATCTCTTCATACCCAGTAATTTCTCTGGTAACATTGCCCTTCAAACCAGAACACAGTAATGCTTGCACGCTACTGCTTGGCCATTGAATAACTGACAAAGATGTGGTACTTCCCCAGGCGGACTATGCAGTACCTATATTGTCTCCCGAAGCGAGGGTGACAAACATGAGATCTGAGGCTTCTTGCCTTGCTTCCGTGGTGTGTTATACGATTTTACGTGCCTGTGGGGAGGAAGTTAAGCTTTGAAGTTTATGCAAATAATAATACGCTTAAAAAAACAACCGACTTCAATATCTACTACCCGATAACATCTTCATATTTTCAGTTATTTTGATTTATCCCAGAAATATTGATTTAAAAGCCAAAGTACTGAACCGATTTCGATAAAATGTATATGGGACCACCTCTTAAATATTACCTACCGAACAATAAATTAATAATTAAAATCAATTCATTATTAAGCGGAGTAATCGCGTAACAGACATACAAAAACATACAGTCGAATTGAGAACCTCCTTTTTAAAAGTCGGTTGAAAAGGGTTTTTACAGAGAGACGTGGTAAGAAGCGATCCTATAAGGGTTCTTTTTTTTCTTTTAAGGTATGGAACCCTAAAAAGAGAGATGAGGTAAATAACCAGTTACATAGACGCCATCGAAATAATTATAAAGGTACCTTCTTAATAAGGAAATAAAGAAAATATAAGGAAATAATAGTGTTATAGTGGGTTTAATCCAGGGCCGGTACCAAAGAGTGTTTTTAATATTATATACAAATTTAAAAACTTGCAGCAGTGCCAAACCAAACCAGGACCAAGTATTGCATATTTTTCGTTTCAAGGGCGCAATTATAGAAGCTCGCACCGGCCGCTTTCTTTTAAAGGGCGCAATTATAGAAGCTCGCACCGGGCGCTTTCTTTTAAAGGGTGCAATTATAGAAGCTCGCACCGGCCGCTTTCTTTTAAAGGGCGCAATTATAGAAGCTCGCACCGGGCGCTTTCTTTTAAAGGGCGCAATTATAGAAGCTTGCACAGGGCACTTTCTTTTAAAGGGCGCAATTATAGAAGCTCGCACCGGGCGCTTTCTTTTAAAGGGCGCAATTATAGAAGCCCGCACCGGACGCATAAAAGGCTATTTATGGCACTGTCTCTTAGACCTTTTATCGTCGTCTCATTTTATAAGCCTTTGAGTAAAATTACATAAATATCATTATTATGAACCTGCAATGTGCCAATGTGTAAAGGCCTCTCTATTCCTCTCGTTCATATTCAGAAAAACCTGCATAATTATAATATCTTTAGAAAAAATCAATGGCTAATGTAGCATAAACTAATAATTGAGTCATCAAGTTAAGTTGCTGCTAGCAATAATTCACTCAATTTGTATAACATTAATCGCCAATACCAAAGCTCTATGTTAATAGATTCTAAAAATTACATTTATATGGAAATGTGGTATAATAACGCCTTCGTTCAGAGAAGCAACCAGTCCAGCTCTCCGGTTTATAACGAACAAATCAACTTCTTAGTCACCTGTACACTGCCACCACAGTATACAGGGTTAGTTCTAATAATGACTTAGCATCCTTTTAAGGGCATATTCTGTACATCAAAACAAACAACTTTTACCATGGGGCCAAAACAGAAATCGCGCAAAAATTATCAGCTGTTCCATACATTTTGCCCAAGGTCGATGAACTATTTGTATGGAACAGCTGATTTTTTTTTCGCAGTTTCTAAGTTAACCTAGTAAAAGTTGTTTGTTTTGAAGTACAAAATAAAAATAGAACGAAAAAAAAATAAAAAAATACGAGCGATGGATGGATGCTAACTGATTAGAACTAACCCTGTATAACCCCATAGAAGATGCAGATTGACTCACCTAGATTCACTGTGGGTGGTCATAACATTGGCATGCAGTACATGCGTGCATTGCTAATATAGCGGTAGTAAAATCTAAGGCTCAGTCTAAGTCATCGGTAAAATTTTAAACAAGACTATTAATATTATATTCATTTATTTCAGACACATTTAGTCCATAATTATATTAAAAATAATCATAAAGATTTCGTAATAAAAACTCCAACATCATACTACCAATTAATTAATTAATTATATCAAATTTCAATTCGATAAGTATAAAATTTTAAAAATTACAAAGCAAATACTTAAAATAAAACAAAAACAATGCAAAATGTCAAAATAAATTAAATTATCTTAACCTATACTTTGGATAGGAAAACGATCCAGCACTAAATAAGACATTTTACGGAAAAAATTATTACGCTATAGTTAAGCTTTCCCTATTTTATGGAAAATTGGTCATTTGATGCAATAAAGCACCAGTGGTATTATCTTAACTAGTTCTCTAACAAAAACTTATAATTACTATTACTATATTTTTTTTTTAATTATATATAAATATTACTAACTATTAACTATTAACTAATAACTATTACTATTACTAAATAATTTTTATTTTACTATTCTCAATAGAGTAACTATAACTATAGGATAACTTTGTCTCGCTTCTTTGCTGTTGGTAAAGTGAGACATCATTGATATAAAAAATTTGATGAAAATATCTTTATTACAGCATAAACTAATTAAAATAACAACACTAATTTTTGCTAGAGTGGATAATTAAGTACCTGAATTATGTACACGTTTATGCAGAGTTTATTTAAAATCATCATAATGATATTATTATATATATAATATTTATAATTATATATAATAATCCTCACACTAGGCTAAGCCAAATTATAACAATTAAAGATAGGTTTCCAAAAAGTACTGATTACAAATAATGATTTATTACGACTATTCGGTTTGATTCCGAGTTAAGAAATTTTTAAATTTCCTAGAAAGTATATTTAAAAAACGTTAAAACTTAACAAAAGTATCAAATAATACTGTAAAGACGAAGCGCTACCACACAATACATCAATGGCTGCCGCACGCTTTTCGTTCACTGCTGTGGTCCCAAGGTCTAGGAACGAGAACTTACTACACGATCATTATTCCCCAAAGCCTATTATCAGAAGATAGAGTTGTCAACATGTAAAGCCTCTGAATATAAACGATCAGCTTAACGCGAATCGTGATTAAAAACATCAAGCTTCTTTACGAGCTCATTTCACGGAAAACGATTCAGCACTAAATAAGGAATGTTCCGATATGTCTTGCTAATTGGACACCCTATTTCGCGGCTAACAATATAGACGCCATTTTTTGGACGCCATTTTATTTTGAAGGACGAATTTAACGAGTTCCTACTGAATTAATATCATTAACGTATTTTTATGTGGGTCGTAAAAATAGCTTCCTAATTTGAATTTTATATCTCATTGTTAATTGTTAACAAGCCAGGTGATTTTATGACTTTCTCAGAATTTAAGAAGCGTAAAAACAAACTAGGCGTGTTAAAAACAGCTCGTGGTAAATGGGTGGGATTAGGAGTTTACCTAAAGACAGATGAATAAAGATTATATTTTATTATGAAAACTGATGTGGTTTTGACAAATTTTGTTTAATTTATACGGGAATACTCACGTTTAATTAAATCGGATAAGTACTCCGACTATAGTTTCGATCACATCCGGTGACCTTTTTCAAAGAGTGAAAACAGAGCCCAACGCGCCAGTACGCGGTAAACGTGAGTATTCCCGTTTAATAAAACAAAATGAATAAGGATTAGATTAACCGAATGATGAAATTCATAAAATATAAGTATCTACGTAAATTACCCGCCTAACGTAAATAACTTTAAGTGTCCTAATAAAAAAGGATAAATATTTATTTACAATGTCATGACTTTAAATGGTGCAAAAAAACGGCAGCTTTAAAGCAGAAAATATGTGGGCAAGTAAAAAAGTCTGAATGAAGACATATTATTTGCTAAATACCAGATACTTCATACATTATTAAAATCAGCATATTATTAAATAACAAAAATCCATATTAAATGTATTCAAACTGTTTCCATGTGGTCTTTAATCAATCATCAAGAACACAAAATCGTTAGTGAAGAGGCGTCGTTGCAGCCGCGAATAAGTCTTCATAATCATATCATTTATACCTAAGAAAACAAACACGAGCCGAGGCGAGGGTCCGAACAAAAAAACAGATAAAACGATTTTGATTTGTTGATCACGCTCCTTTGCCGGTGTCCGACCGCTCGTTTTAGTCAGAAATAATAGGTTCGGGACGCGAAGGCGTCATCGACCACCAATTTGGCGAACCCAACAAAAAAAGCAACGAAATATCCCACGAAAATAACGTATGTGGTCTGCCATTGACGCGCCACGGACGCCGCGAAAACTTTTATGTCTTCATCTTTTGTGCGAACCGACGGATTCTACGTGTCCTCCAAAAAAAGAACACCCTTATCACCCATCGGATTTAAACAAAATCGAACCTGACCTGAATTCCATTAGCTCACCATGGTCACCCTAACGACATTGGTCTAACCGCTCGCAAAAAGCTCAAACGAAATGTTACTTTAGCTTCTTTTTCCGAATGAATAAATATCAAAGCGGACAGCGTTACTATTGAGTCGTTTTTTGTCTGAACGAGTTATCGATATGAGTCGATTTGATGTATTAATTTTTATCCGATCCGATTGGGCGTAAAATTAGTCTCATAGACATCTAGTGGTTTCGTGGTCACTTTAAGCGTTAAAATATGAATGTCAATGGCTTTTTGGGCGGCATCTTTGGACTCGTTGACTTTGTAACGGGGGTACTAATGAGACTTAGTAAGTTATGACTTTAGTTTGGTTGTTCGTATGCGGCAAGATGAAGGCGTTGCGAGGTGAATCCGTAATGTCGAATTTATATTTTTATGATCTTGAATATTCACTGAGTAAAAAATGGATGAGACGCTCGTGGCCACTTAATTATAGGGTCGGGTGATAGAGTGGTTACGAATATCGTTATGCAAGAACTCGTTTCATATCACGAGGTATAATCTTACGCTTGCCAGGTACAGGCGTTAGAGCGCCCTGAAAAACACTAGGGCTGGTTACTGGACTATTTATTAAGGACTACATTTTTTGATTAAATATGTTAAATATCTAAAAAACAAAACATCTTAATTAACGAAATTTTCCAACTTCAGCAACTTATTTAATTTAATGAATTTTTGGGCCTATCGCCGTAGAAACCTTGGGTTAGGGCCAAGGCCAGGTTTAATAGGGGCAATAAGACGTCGTTTGAGAGAGAAGATAGGCTCGTACCTGGTCAAAGGTAAGCCATTTCAATTTAACGCGGCACTGGTTGCACGTTATGGGCACCTTTGCACTGGACATAATTATGTAGGTGTTTTTTTGTTGTTGTAGGTGTTATGACAAATAAATACATGATGCAATATTTAATATTAGTAATTAAGGTCATATGTGACATTTTATATCCAATAAAATGTATTCTATTCACTTTCTTTTCAATTTCATATCCATAAAGAAGAAATTTTGTGAGTTTGTTTGAGGTTATCTTCAGAAATACCTTCTGATCTGATTTACAAAAAATACTTTGTCCTTGAGTACTACAGGCTATATTTTATTGTAATGTTAAATATAATAAAGCTATGAGGCACAGCAAAGCCTTTGTTACTAACCCCTGGATCCCAGGTATCTTAATAAATAAAATTTGAATATGATTTTAAAAAGCGTGGCTGGGTTTTTTTTTGTTGTAAAGCTAGCTATGCTTTACAACAAAAAAAACTGTCAGATAACGAAATCCCCATTATCTTATCTCCTTTATTATTTTATCTTTATGACACCCCTAATAAGTTAACCTATAAAATTTTGCCCTAATTGAGACCATAGCAAAATTTTTATCACCGAGGTCTCCTCAAAAATACCCCTTCAAACAAACAAAAAATACTTACACAATACTCCCACAAGTATGTGTACAGACACAAACACATGAACAAAGAGTTTTATTGGCTTTATCTAAAAGTAGCAGCCCTACAAAAAGTGACAGGTGTCAATTAAAATGTCATCAAGCAAACTAGACGCAGTGGTTCGCACCTTAAAAATCACACAACCGAAAACTACATACAGACATTTAAATGTCATAAAACGATTAGTTAAAATTATTAGAAAAAACTCTGGGAAGTGCGAATCAGATTCTCGACACGAGGGTTCCCGATCACCACACACATTTCTGCACAAACTGAAACAAATATCAGTTCGGGATGCACTTGACCGGTGGTTCAGAATCAGAATCAGAAATAATTTATTGTATAACTGTGTACATAAAATATAGTAAAGTATATAATGGCGTCAACAGCCTGCCCTTTGCGAGCGTACAATAATATATTATGTATAAGAAACTAGAATAGGTTATCCAGGTAGGTTTCAGCTAGATGTTATAAATATTATCAATCTAATCTTATAATCTAGTCATCTAAAAAATCTTTTTCTTTCATTATAAATTGCTTTGGAAATGAGCCACATTTCCAATTTGGTTTAAATTTTGTTAATATTAAGCAGTTTCATCTCTGTAGGTAATTTATTAAAGAAAACTATTTTTTTCTACTTGATATATTGTTTTATAATCACACAAAGTTTGACATTTCCATCTATTACTTTTAACTGCAAGCCAAAAACAAATCCTCGGGATGCACTCAAATAGGAACTTTTATTTTGATAATTTACATAGATTTACGCGGAACGAGTACAATGCAGAAAGAAGCTCATCATTCAAAACTTTTACGCTGGGTCGGTCCTCAAATCGCAAATATCTACTCTTCTTCTGTAATTTAACCTCGACGAAATATAAACAGATGCTATATACAGCTGTTTTCCCCCGATTTCAGAATTTCTTCCATTGTTTGTTCAGTTATAATCAACAGCCGAAAGACGTCCACTGCTGGACGAAGCCTCCCCTTTATTAGGGAGGGTTTGCCATAATCCCCACGCTTGGCAGGCGGCTTGGGAATCAGTTCTTGTTCAGTTATGAATACAATAAATTCCGTTCGACTTAGTACTACCGATCCGCGTAGACCTATTGTAGTGGTAACTACTCTATTGTAGAGTCCACCTACCGCCTTTGCTAGTCATTCATCCGCAAAGCAGTAGTGTGCAAGCATTAATGTGTTTCGATTTAAGGGCAATGTTACTAGAGAAGTTACTGGACATGAAGATATTTGGCATCTAATATATCAGGGTGACGATCGCAGTGCCGTCCGGCGCAGGATTTTGTTCGCAAGTTCACAATTCTGGCACTGATACCGTTATTAGAGCAGCGTGATGCTTACCATCAGGTGAACGTTACGCTCGTGTTGTCACTTCGTTGCATAAAAAAGCCCTGTATTTCCTTGGGAGCCTTCTACAACCGAAGAGAATTTCATCCGGCTGCCTATAACGATTCAATGCTACAGGTACATAAAAAAAGGATAGGTGAGCTGCCTACTGTGGTGGTGCTAAACACTTATCCTATCTACCATCGAAAAAAAAAGAGCAGAGCCTTAGTAATTTGGTAATTTGGCTTGAAGTTTTACCTCGTTTTTTACGCCCTCGCGGCAGACCCAAAAAGCGATGTCGGGACGACCTAGACAAACACCAGAACGACTGGTCCGTTGTAGCTCTGTACAGAGACAAATGGGCACAGGTTTGCCTAACATTGGGTCAACTCAGGCTCGTAATAAAAATAATATTGAAGTTTTACCTGTAAGGAACCCTAAAAACAGCGCACGCTAACGAAGTTTTTATATTTTAATCAAAAGAATATAAAAACATGGATGCGGGTTGTTCAGGTAGCCATAAAGTGCTAAGTATAGCGTATATATCGCAGGTGATTCTAAGAAACCTTTTTAAAGAATAAGCGGCGTTTAGTTTTGACGAAGATTTGAGTTGATTGAAAGGTCTGTAATTAACCTCTCCCACTGAGTCAGGTAGACCTACGTGGTTGTACTATACTGTACAGTAAAATGCCAGGTGGCACCACTAACGCTTAAACTGATGTGAAAACGATAGAATTATTGCAAAAAATAAAGAAAATACAGGTTTTTTTTTCTTCGTTATCGTTTCACAGCTAAGTCACTGAATTCACTTCCATCCATTGTCTCAACAGATCGCATAGCCCAATGCGGACTCATATACATATTGAAGAGATTGATTATGCAAAAATAAGTCTCTATTACACTGTCTTGCTAAAAAGATCCTGTTAAAAACGACGCTCTCAAGTTATTACGTCTCAATCTACACAAATGATGAAAAACACAATGTGACGTGACGCATCCATCGCTTTAACAGCACAAAATTATATTCTTAACAGCATAATTGCACCTTGATGGGTCTAGTTATCACTGCCTCTTTCTTTCATTATGGTTAGTGGTATAGTCGTCTTTTTCTCGCAAATCGTTCTGCGATCATCATTTATGATTTATTCATAAGGACTTTTTTTTCTTCTTATTAAGTGTTTCATGTTCCGAAGTGGTTCATGGCTGTGATTTGGAGCACTACTGTATTTTGATTAACAAAAAATTATGTAGTTAATAGGAGATGAGTTTTGAGTTACTTGAAAATGCATTTTTGGATTACTTAAAAACTGTCGGAAGGAAAACGTTGTTAGACACGTTCTTGTCACGAATTACAATTTTTAAGTTCCATTATTATTTACGGGATATTTACCGTGGTTGTGTTATGTTGTACTTTAGTAAACAACCGTGATAGTTTAAATCAGTGGTTTTATTTTTATGTTAGTCGCTAGCCAAAGTATTAGCATAAGCCTAGATTAGTCTGATTAACTCTTCCATTTTTTATCATATTATATTTCTGAGAGAGTATATTGTTAAAAGTTGTGTTGGGATTTTTTGGAACACCCTGGCTTTCTTGTTGTCTAAAGTTCGCTATCAATTTATGTCATCATCATCATCATCATCATCATCATCATCAGCCCGGAGACGTCCACTGCTGAACAAAGGCCTCCCCCTTAGACCGCCACCCTGTACGACAACCTGCCATATGCATCCACCGGTTGCCCGCGACTTTTACAATGTCGTCGGTCCACCTAGTGGGAGGCCTTCCTACGCTGCGAGTTCCGGTTCGCGGTCGCTACTCAAGAACCTTTCTTCCCCATCGGCTGTCAGTTCTTCGAGCGATGTGGCCTGCCCATTGCCACTTCAACTTGCAAACCTTGCGAGATATGTCGGTAACTTTGGTTCTTTGGCGAATATCCTCGTTCCGGATTCTATCGCGCAAAGTAACTCCGAGCATAGCTCTCTCCGTTGCCCGTTGCGTGACTCTGAGTTTCTCCAAAAGGCCAGCAGTTAAAGACCACGTTTCAGTTTATGTATGAGTAAATTATTTTAAAATAGTTCTGTATAATAAGCAATAGTTGTACTTATCTATAAAATTGTTAGTATACGATTTTTGTGTCATGATAAAAATATATATCATCAGCTATCATTAAAAACCGGTCATGTATTTAAAAGTGACAACTATAAAGAATTACTTTCGCATTTTTATTCAACTGAACATGACGAACAAGTCCCGGCCAGGTGGTAAGTGTAACGCTAACACATTAGAGGGGCCTATTATACATTAGTATATATATTTTTTTAAGTTGTGTGGTGAGTGAGTGAGTGTATAACAGCAGCAGTGCCAGAAAGGTGAACTTGCTTAGAACATCCCGCACCGCACTGTACTACGCTCGTCACCCTGAGGTATAAGTCAAATCTCTTCAAGAACAGTAATTACTCTGGTAACATTGCCCTTTGAACCGAAACACAGTAATGCTTGCACACTATTGCTTGGCGATATTATATTCAATTGCATTATTTTATTTTCAATAATTTTAAGCCCTGTTTGTCAGCATGAATGTTATTTAAATCTTGAACCATATGAAATCACCTAACTGATACGTTTCTAGATCATTAATTAAAGAAACACGGTGTTAATGAGAGGCGTATTTCGGACCAATTAACGACCTCGGTCGTAAGTTCACAGATATAATTGGTGCCTCATTATAGGTGACGTACGTTAAAAACCACTATAAGTTGACACCTCGATAGGGCGAGTTAATTGGCGGTTAAAAAAAAAACTAACAAGACGATTCCGCGGAATAACTAGTAGTCCGCACCACTCATACCGAGCCCACGCTAATCAATTTGGACCCATGATTTTTCAAATAATATCGACCCAACGAGCTGGTGGACGCCCAACGCTTCCTTTAACCGGTAAAGGAAGCGTTGGGCGTTCACCAGTTTGTTGGGTCGATTTAAGGAAGCGTTGGGCGTCCACCAGTTTGTTAGGTCGATTAATGGAAGCGTTGGGCGTTCATCAGTTCGTTGGGACAACTAAAGGGAGAGTCGGGAGTCCACCAGTTCGTTGGGTCGATTAAAGGAAGCGTTGTCGGAATCGACGAAGAAGTCGGTGTGTGTCTGTGGACTGTGATTGGCTGATTATGATGATGATAATGAAAGTACCTTTCAAGTTGAAATACGACAAATTATATACCTACTTGAGTAAGTATTATCTACTTAGAGTGTCAAAGATCACTAAAAAGGTTAAACGTCTCATTACTTGATAAAAAAACATCTACCCCTATAACTAAACTTGGAGTAACCTCAAAATAGTTAATCCATCTTTTATCTTTTTCGACCTAGTGTCCTAGGAGGAGCTAGAAAGAAAGAAAGGAAAAAACAAAGAGCGAATAAATTTTTCTAAGGTTATTATAATCCACGCTTATTTAATAAAAGTGTATTGTTTTGAATAATATTTATGTTAAAACATTGTCGGCGCCAAGAAAAAGACCATGACAGTCAGGGGGTCTAATTACACTGGTTCACTGATTTCGGAAGAAATTCAATACCGACAAGCTGCGCGCACGTGTTTCCGGGGTCTAATGGCTTGTTTGGGGTAGTTTTAATTATTGTGGTTTTCTGTTGACAAGAATAGCTTAATTGTAATAGGAAGTAGGTACTTACATAGTAAACAGTAGTAAGGGCATAGTGTAATTATAAAGTAGAGTAGGTATGGTAGACGACGAAGCATTTTAGGTAGTTTTGTAGTAGTGGCATAGAATAATGCCGAGTAGGTAGACCAAATTTTTTTGTATTGTTTTTTGCTTTTCTCTATCTTATAAACGGGAAAACATAGAAGGTCCAGTTTGATGGTGTTATAGTGCAAACTCTACAGACACTAACTTTAGTAAGGATCTGCGAGCACAACTTGCCCTAGTAAATTTTTATGAAAAAAATTGAGACTTAGGACATTTCCAAAACGCATGAGGCCTAGTGGTGAAAATTTCTAATGTTTATGTATACGAGTAATAATTGTAAGTAAGTATTTAGGCTCAGAACGAGCGCTATGTTATCTCGCTCGCGCTTTTCAACAATTTTAAAGACTTGTTGCATTATATTATAAAAAATCGCAGTAGGTGAAGTTACTTACTGAGAATAAATAACATTTACAATGGTTTAGAAAAAAAAATTTTTTCAAACAAGTTTTAATTTACAAAACTGTAACCTATAACTAAATTCCATTTTTAGGTATCAAAGTAGGTAGTAGTTAGGTAGGTCTTTGCTGAAACTTTGTAAAGCTATTCTGACCAATTTCAC
This sequence comes from Erannis defoliaria, assembly GCA_905404285.2. Classification (NCBI taxonomy): domain Eukaryota; kingdom Metazoa; phylum Arthropoda; class Insecta; order Lepidoptera; family Geometridae; genus Erannis; species Erannis defoliaria. Next base: position 7,702,504 of record FR990091.1, on the reverse strand, counting down.
CGGCTCCGATTTTTCATAACCCCTACTATATTCAGAGATTGTGTAACTTTAAAAAAAAGGTGAAGTACGCGAACAAAATATCATATGACAACATGTAATTTTCGACTTAATTAAGTTGTGTCAGCAACCCAACAGATGTTCAAAACTTATCACAACAGTTTCAAATTTCAAACCACACAGAGCCGAGAGATGTCGCCACATGTGAAAAATTCGCATTCACAAAAAAGAAGTGTCAACGCGATAATTCGCTTTCTCGGAAACGCTTTAACTGTAACAACCCCAGACTCTTTGATTTATGCTTTCCGTGGCACACATTCATGTTGACATGGCAATGCGGGATTAAATCTATTAATTTTAATTAGTGGCAACACATGCCGTGACTTTTGTTTCGTCTATTTTTAATTTGGTGTTGACTTGGAATTGGTTTGTGACTAATACAATTTTCTGCAACTATTTAGGAATAGATATTATTTTCAATAGTAGTACGACTAATGCAGATTCCGCCTGGGGAAGTACCACAACTTTGCCAGTTATTCTACCGCCAAGCAGTAGTGTGCAAGTATTACTGTGTTTCTGTTTGAAGGGCAATGTTACTAGAGAAATTACTGGGCATGAAGAGATCTGACATCTAATTACTTTTATCAGGGTGACGAGCGCAATGCAGTGCGGCTCAGGATTTTGTTCACAAGTTCACCCTTCCACTACTTCGCTTACCACCAGGAGAAAGTCTCGCGCGTCTCGTTACAAAAAAATAAACAACTAATCAGGTAATGAAACAAGAAATAGATGGCATGTACTTATATGTGCCAATTATATTACTTATTTGATTTTGCGTATCTATATAATCCGCGATTTTACAGCTTTCTACATTATGTCAGAATATAAAATTACCCGATCATCTTTCTCTACAAAGATAGATCCCTAATAATAAGTGGTATTGTAATTTCCAGTATCAACTTTGAAAAACAAAGCATTTTAAAGAAGTTTTGGTAAAATTAGACTCACAAGTAAATCCGCGCCAGGCAAAGGACCTGGGTATGTCCTAAAACTGCATCCAGAACCACCGGAGGACGGGCAGCAGCGTCCTCTCAGTTAACGGTGGTAAGCATTCTGCGATCCCCAAGCCGCCTGCCAAGCGTGGGGATTATGGCAACCCCTCCCTAATAAGGGGGGGAGGCCTTTGTGCTGCAGTGGACGTCTTTCGGCTGATGATGAAGTAAAGCCACGCCTCAAACTCCACACAAATTAGTAGAGTCAATCAACATGTTCAAAAAACGTTGATTTTATAGTTCAATCCGATCGTAGGTTGTAAATTGATCAATTAGTCACACGTAGTTCGTCTTGAATAGAACTTTTGTTTCCAATTTCATGGGATGTTACATGCTTTTTGTATCCTTTGATTTGAAACCCCTTCCTATACATAGAAGTAACTGCGTGCATTCAAATTGGTTTTATGGCCCTTCGGCGGTTTTGTAGTTGTCTCTCGCGCATTTTCACATATTTGAAAACAAACGTCTTATTATAACCCTATTGTCAGAATGAGCCGCCAATACAATGAGATTCTCGTCTCCAACAAACACATCGATATATTCCATCTAAAGTTATATTCTTTTCAAAGGCAATTAAAACATATTTTAGGTTTCAACTTAAAACCTTAGTCTGGCCTTTACAATTTGACTTGAATAATATTAAAATTGGTTCCCTCAGACCCAACTCAACACAAATGTATAGCTCTGTGTATAGCAAAATATTACTATTATTACATTAATTAGCACTAAGTTTATAATTCACCAGTTTATTTTTCAATGCAATTTCAATTTTATTTCCCAATTTGACTGTGTACGTCACTTTTAATTTTAATCACAAATTGTAATTTCCTCTAGTGACTATTTAATTCCGATATTTTAATGCACCTAGACATACATAGTTTTGGAATGTGATACAGATCTGCAATATGTATATACAATTTTAATCGAATGTTATTACATTCTGTTTTGTATGTTTACTAAATAAATAAATAAACAAACTTGTATAAAAAATGTGTAAAAAAAAAGTTCAGCAATACTGAAGGGAAAGTCATCATTAACAAAGTTTTATTACGGGATCAACCTAGAAATCGCGAAAAAAAAAACAGTTGTTCCATACATTTTGTCCAAGGACAATAAACGTTTTGTATGGAACAGCTGTTTTTTTCGCGATTTTAAGGTTGGCCCCATAGTAAAAGTTGTTGATAATGATGACTACGTACGTACTCTTCAGTATTGTTGGACCTTTTTTTTACACATTGTATATAACTGAGTATAGTTTCGGTCACATCCCGTGACTTTTTTCAAGGAGTGTAAAAGAGCTCGACGCGCGTGCGGCCGCGTCCTGCTTCACACTGTGGGCCGCTGCAAACATATACGATCGTTGGGCCGCTGTGTACGACTTAATTAAACGTGAGTAGTCCCGTATAAATATAACAAAAATGTGTCAAAACTACGTCAGTTTTCAAGTAAAACTTGTATGCAACCGAATAAATAAAACGCATTAAAAAAAAATACAACCGAACTCTAATCATCATTCATAGCCGTATCATTCTAAACTGTAGGTATTTTTTTTAGGTTTAAGCCTTTATTAACTACAACAACCAACAAAGACTACTTAGCCTTCTACGCAACAAAAAACAAAAGGATTGTATCCAGACCGATGAAAATCTAGAGACAATCCAAATGCTCAAACGCACTACCAGTCGGCAGCGTACCCAGCATGCTGGCGGCATTGCCACGTTGAATGGCAATGCTTATGCGTTGGGCCAAATAAGTAAACGCCAGCATTTAGATCAGGCGTTGCGCTGACCAGGCGCTCGGATATATTTAATGTTTTATGTTTTTTTTTATTGTAGGTAATTATTAATATGGGTTTAATAATAATAATGGTGCTTGACACGACATGCATTGTCAGGACGTTCTTCACTCTGCAGCCCTAACCACCGGCAGCTTGAGCCCTGCCCCGCTGCCGGCTGCACCCTAGATTTTAAGTTTTTTTTTTTTTTTTATTATTTGTATTTTTATATTTCTATATTGATTGTACAAAACTAAGATATTCAATAAATATGTGGATAATAATAATAATAATAATTGTTTATTTCAGGCAACATGAATTACTTCAAAAACACGGGCCCATTTTACAAATACCTTACAGACCAACGTACAAAGAAAACAAAAGATGACGATTAAAGAACGACTAGTAGATTAACATCACAATCAACCTATCATAGTCCACTGTTGGACTTAGGTATCTTATAAGGATAGCCACTCAGCCCAATTTTTGCCTTTACAGACAAGTGCCTTAAATAACATTAACGAAAAATCTTTCACATCACTTTTCTTCAATAAAATAAATAAAACAGATAGCTATCAACATCACGCCAATTACCGAAACATAAAACACTAGAGGAACACGTAAACTAATTTAGCCTTATCACGGCTCGATTAGAGAACTTGCATCAAAGTTTCTGGGCAGGAATAATGTAGCGTGGGTGAGGGCGACTGGCTTAATGTACAGGTGGCAGCGGGTATAAAACTAATGCATGATCTATTTTAGACTGCCTTATAGCTTAGTTGGTAGCATGTCTGCCTTCAGAGCTGCAGGCCGTGGGTTCGATCCCCACCCAGGGATAACATATATGTGACGAACAGATGTTTGTTCTGTGTCTGGGTCTAGTGTGTACTATAATCATATAAGTACGTATATGTATTTAAAAATATATATATATCATGTAACTATTCTATAAGCTATCTAGTTTCCATATTACAAGCTACACACATTACCTGACTTGTAAAATTATACTATATCAATAAATATGAATATGCATTGCTTAGTTTGGGGCTAGATGGCGCTGTGTGAAAAATTACCAGCGATATTATTATTATACACTAATTTATTTTCTTTCTAAAATTAAAGTTTTTACAATATAAATACAAAAACATAAATATTATAAAAAACCTAAACCTAGAGTGGGGCAGGGCTATTATTATTATTTTAAAGGATTTAAACAAAAGGTTTTAAATAATTAAGGAATATGGATACAATTCATAAAAAAATATTTTTTTAGTATATCGTGGCCAAACGCGCGTCGTGTCCTGTTTTCACTCCTTAAAAAAGACCACCGGATGTGATCGAAACTTCACAACAACAAAGCAACAAAAAACTAAAATTTCTTGTTGTTTGTATTTATATATTAAATGATAAAGTACATACTGTACTGTACACAGACACTGAGTCAACCCAAAGGCAAAAATATAAATGACCATAATTACAGACCTACACGATACAGCCCACTTATGGGCGTGCTTATATATTTATGTCCAAGGTTTCCTTGTTGAAACCTCGGCCCAAAATATAACAGTAATATATGCGAGTACGTACTTCAATATTTTATGACAAAATAACTGACTCCTGGACCGTACTTATTATTTTTGTAATTCTTTCTTGCCTCTTTATGAATAGTCGATACTTGTCCCATCTTAGCGAGCTTAGATTTTGATCTATTTTAAACTTCACTCAAGTATGTTAATTAACATAAGTGGTATAAACTGTGTTTCTTCAGACGTGAAAATCGACATAATAATAATATAGTACCTATCATAAACTTACAGAAAAACGTACGTACCTATAGGTACCTACGTAGCAGAGAAATCCAAATAAACAGATCAACCCAAAGAGTTTGTTGGATGAACCTATATGATAGGTAAATTTGATATTTTAGGCCTCTTGGGTTTAACAAGTACTCGAAAATATTAGACGATTTAAAAAAACCTGAAACTAAGGTCAAAGCGATCTACAAAGGCCTTATTATTCTATGTGGGGGCGATAACGATAAGTCCTGCAATGCCGTCCCGCTCGGGGTGTATTGTGCATTCTCGCCTACCTGCCCACCCAAACCTACCAAACTCTTTGAAAGAACGGAGCACGCTGGGTCTTGGGTCGCTGGTATATTTGTTCTACCCCTATTTCGCCAGGTGTTGTGATGCAGGCTTCATATTGAGTTTCCTTGCTGAGCCCCGATTTTATTCGTATGCTTTCTGTGGCCTTGCAGTTCAATATCATATACTCCACGGTCTCATTTTCCTGTAGGCAGCCCTGGCACAAAGGACTGTCTATAGCTCCAATTTTGTGAAGGTGATAGTTTAGTTTAGATAGCAGTGACCTGTTCGACCTATTTATTATAAGGCGTGCGTAGTGTATAATATTATAATCAAAATAAATAACAAATACTACTTAAATTATGTTTAGTGCACTCTTAACGCTACATCTTCTAACACATCCCACGACCTTAACCCATCTCAAAAACCAGTTTCAGATGTCTCAATTCCGATAGAGAGTGGATCAATCGATACCGGGTCGAGTTTTTAAATCGATCATGATTGGACTGGTTTTCGATTCGAAAAAACCTTTGAGTTTTCTAATGAAAACCTTTAGAAATGTGGTTTCGTGGTGATTGGGCCCGGGAGGTGTTTGATTGAAATATTGGAACTTAAATTAAAAAGTTCGAGATTACGGGCGCCTTCTCTCACTGACTAGAATGCTCAGGGTGAAGCGGGAGATGTTATTATATTGATATAGGATCTAGTAAAAGAGACGAAGTTGACTTTGTCATATCGTGCTGATGAAAATAAATGTCTGTCCATAACCATGATACCCAGATCAGCAAAACAAATTCCAGTCTGTGCATTTATTATTTTGAGGCTTTCAATGGCGAGGCAAATTTTAGGCAAGTTTAAAGCGGTATTTACAGGTACTTCCAACAGTTCTATAGGTTATGAGACTCTGTGGTTATGAGGTACATCCAGCGATAATGATAAGATGAATGAACGGGAAATAAGCGCGCGGATTTTGAAGACTATATGTTGAGCACCGGCTCTCCACTCGCGTCAGTCCTACTCTGTCTTTGCGACATGCGAGCCGTACGATACGACAATACAAACTTTTAATACATGTACATGTGTTCTCTTTTTGTCATGCAGTAATTAGATTTGCTATCTCTATTTTCCGGCAAATGTAATATGCATACTTTTAGCTAGGTATGCTTGATTGTGTTGTCTTGTTAATTTTGATCGATTTGCAAGCGCTGGGCCCGTCCATTCTGTTATCACCGTCGCTGGGTATACCCAGCGGCAGTGATAATAGAATGGACGAAACGGTTGGATGTATACATCCATTTCGTCATATACTATTTTATAATATCAAAACCATAGCAAAGTGTTTATTTTGTTTTAGTTGATTGGGAACTAAAACAAAAATTCCTAAGTATCTATCTTTTCAAAACTTCGCTATATTACTTCGCGGTTTTTTGAATTATTATGTTAGTCTAGCCTTTAAGCCTTTGTCCGGAAGCCAGATGGGTCAAATATTATAAAAATTAAGGGTCGAACCTGGACTCGATTGGCGCGTGACCGAGGCAAATAAGACAACAAGGCTGCCCAGCAGTGGGATACAGTAGTAAGTTTATGGACGATGATGATGATGATGATGATCTCATTTATCAGCTAATTTCTTTACCAAAACATTTTATGATCACAAAATCTCAAAAGTGGCCCCGCGGCAATGCTTACCCCCTTGCCCCCTGTAATAGCATTGTAAAACATTTGTGAGGGTGTAAAACATTCGGTATCGTAGCACGTCACACTATTGGCGCGGTAACACGCAACTGAGAGCATAACAAGGCATATTTCTCCATTAGTGCCTTGTTTGACAGTGCCGTTTTCGAGCGGCGATCGGTGATCTACCCGAAATTTTATCGTAGCGCGTAAAAAAAAAGACAAAGCGATAATTAGATACTTTATAAATACAATATCATTAAATAAACTACCATAAGGGTTGAAGTGAAGAAATTATCGCCATTAGTGGTACATGGCTGGAGTTATTGAAACGTAAGGACACAGCGGGAGGACGGTTGAGGAATGGACTCTATCAATCATGAGTGGTAGAGAATACTGCATCATTGCGATAAGAATAACTTGTATTTCAAATGCTCCTAAACTATTGTTAGTGGCCAGTACTTCGGATGAGTTAAGTAAATAAATTAAAATAATTCAGTCGGACGAGTTAAGAATACTAATTAAGGATGAGTAGATATAATTTAAAAAAAAGGATCAGTAAACAGCAACCCACTTGAAAGATACTAGCCATTATTACCTCAAGAAGTTTTTTTTTTTACATTAAGGCTATTTTTGACACTATGGTCGATCAAGAACATGTTTTCGTGAATTTGGTATTATAACCAACATCTATTTTACAAGCCTGTGGTTATATTTTATCACACTTCCTCGTTAAGTGGATCTTATTATATTGGTTTTAGGCTCATAATCCAAAATATTACACACACGTGATTTTTATTTTATTTTACAGCACTAGTGCTTTTAAAAAAAATAAAACCAACAAAGAGTTTTTATGCAGCTAAAGAAAATGTCACCCGCGCGTGCATCGCTAGTTTGCGCGCCATTTTCCGCAAATATTTGTTGACGTTTTTGCTGTGTGGTTGATTATTATCAATTTTTTTTTGGTTATTTTCCTTCATCGTGTGTTGAAAATCGTCGTATGTAACGCGTATGCTATTAGTAATTGCACCCTCGGCTCCCTTATCGCACTAGCCAGCGTGCATAATATCGCCTCGAATATAATGACCAACATAGCATACTTGTATCAGAATGTACTACTAGTATTACACGACGACAAAATGTTCGATGATAGAATCAAACCGTTTTCGATTAAACTGCAGACAAGATATATTATCAATCAAAACTAAAGAACCTGTTAAATTCATTAAAATAAAAACTAGATGGATAAAAACATTTATAGCTTGTAATAATCTAATACTAAATTCGGTAACTACAATTAAACTTCACCACTTTTTGATTAAAGGTCATTTGTCAATCAAGTTCGATGTGCCTCTGAATCAATTTTGATTAAGTAACTTACTTCCTAATAACGTTAGGTAGATATAAAGTTTGTTTAGTCGCTGTTTAGCCAATAGCATGCAAGAACCAAGGTTTCTGCTTCCCATTGGCTCATCGCTGTTCATAGATCCTTCTTACGTGAAAATGAATAGGAAAGAGTTTAAAATGGTGTATATTTTAGATATAATATAGCTCAGTGAAGGTTAAATTTTAAACACATTAAAAACCATAAGGTATCATAATCTCAATCTCAATAATGAGCTTGAGCTGAAAGTGAGTGCATCGAAGTCAAACATTGAGAAGTTTGTGAAAACATCGACAGGAAACCAACACATGGTGGTAGAGCATTGTCTAGTAATTGGTTGTCTAACTACCACCCTTGAATTGAAAATGGTCAAACCTCTGAAGTTGTATTCTGTCAGATTCATTTGAGAATCTGTTCCTATTTGAACGACGAAAGTCAAAAAAGTTTGACAGGCTTGGCTAAAGACCATAACTAGGTTATAAGCTCTATAAACAAAATAAAAGCTTATAATTACTAATAAAATACATTAGGATAAAATATGATGTATTTTATCTTTAATTTAAGTGGAGTGTATAGAAAATAATATTTCACATAGCCACATCTCTTACTGTGTTAAGGATATCAAAATAAACATTCACAGTTAAAAAATCGCAAACATTAATGAAACGTTAAAACCTACTCCTCAATAATTGTATTTCACAGAACGAAAAGTCATTCAATTAAGGAACCAGTGTTCAAAATTAAGCCTTCTTCATTTAAAATGCATTTATCCGGTCACTTGTCATGCTCAGGCGCATTGTCGTCGTCTCTTTCTAAAACTTGTTTTTAATCTTCTTCTTTTTTTCTCTGATAGAGATAAGGCAAAGGTTAATGCTGTGACAAAAAGTCGTGCCGCATTCAAGATACTTACCAAATGACTAAATGTTTCAGCTTAATATTACTGGTTCAGGTATTGACGGTTTTAATGCAACCTAGTATTCTGTGAGGCAACAGAACCAAATGACAAGAGGTGACGGCCTGTTAATAGTAGCACACTGTGACAATGTGATACAAAAATTTCTTAGACACTCAGAAATGTCGCACCATTCAATTTGAGCAATTGGTTCTATCACTTACCAGTCAATATTGTAAAATAGTTTTCCTTGCTATTTTCGGTTTTCCCGCTGAATTACAATCGGAGTTGCTTTAAATGTCAAATAATTTCATTGAAGACATTGTTTCACATTTCCCTTCTTTGCGTATTCAATCACGTATTAAACTAAAGTTGTCCAATTATTTCTCATTATCGCAGCATGTCGTTGATTTTAAGAAATAATACTTCAGCCAAATATTTGACAAAAGGTATAAAACATTGGTTATGTTGAACACAGATTGAACGTGTCAACTCTGCCCATGACACTTTGCGAATTGAAATTTGCGGCGATTTATCGAGCTATAAAAACATGATTAATCTTCTGGCATAGTGATTAATCTCTTAACGAGTTCAATGTTATTTTTATCTAAGTTCGTATTGTTTATTTTTTGGTAATAGCAGATCTCTATAGATAGAAATCTCTCTATAACGAAAATGTAGGTCTGAGAGGCCATTACCTACAGTGGTGGCTCGATGACATATAACCTCCAAAAGTTCAGCTGAATATTTGGACAAGATTGGTGCTGAAAGTAGGACGAGGTTTATACCCTGCAATAGGCTGTATGAGCTGCCAATGATGATAATAATCTTTATTAGTTATGCAGCAAAATGTATTAAGCCTAGTAAAAAAAAACGATTGCAACAGAGGCAGACCTATTAATATCTAAGAGTATTCTAATGAATTAGATACAATCCAAATATTCAAATGAACAGCGATTTATCCAACATAAAGAATTTAAATCAACAGTTACTAGCTAAGGTAATCTTGAATCATGTAATACAAGTTTAGTAAACGCTTATTAGTTGTATATTTTTCTTACTTGTCACTCTTAATTTCTGATCAACTGGATTTTTCAATCATGTTTTTATATTCGTGATTATTTTCGGGAGTAACATGAACTCTTTTACTTTCAACAGGTTTTACGCTCAGTTAAACCGAAACTGGATCTGAATTTACGATTATCGAAGTAAAGACATACACAAATATCGATTTTCATTGCTTCGTGTGAGCCACTTCTTTATTTTGCTCCAATTTTACGATTTCATCCCGACGGGGTAAGACCTTTATTGCATTTAGACATTTGCGTTCCTTCCAGGAATCGCAGAAGTGTTCATTTTATTATCGTCATTATTTTTTGCGTTAATATTGCTATAATAAAGAAAATCAAGTGCATTATTAAGCTGATGGTGATTGGCACCTGTACCATTAGCGACTTGATTAAAATGTTTCATGAAATTCTGAGAAGCAAAAACCTCGCAGCAGCAAAACGTGGTGATTAACATTTCGGTCGGAAAAAACTGAATAATGAAGGTATCGGTGTGAACAACTTTATTAAAAAGGCAAACACGAGTAGTTGAACACTTAACGTGTCACCCTTGAAATTCCATTTAAAGTAAAATGTAAAAATATTACGCAATATTGCATTCCCTAATGTTAGCGAAATGAAATTCAATGCACTAGTCGCTACATGCCAATGAAATTTATTTTCCACGCGCCTTATCATTATACCATATTTGAAGACTGTGCTAATGCATAACTATCAGAGTTTAAATTCAATGACAAAATACAATTAAGCTTTTAGTTATCTTCTACAATTCTCAAGATTCGCTTAACATCATAATCGTGAGTCTTATCTGATGCATTTATAACATCCAATTCTCATTCTACTACTTCTCTGATCAGATTATAATTTACCTCTTTTACATAATGCACGTAGTTCTTTTTAGCATTGTCGCGGTCAGGATTGAGCATCGTAACAGGACAATTTATATCTGAATCTACAACTCTGTTACCGCAACTGTAAAGTTTCATGTCCTCTGTGTCCTGGACATTAATTCCATTCGTAACGTTTTTAAGCTTTAGTCACTTATGTTAAAGTCTGGTTTTGCATGATAAAATTTCGACTGGATGTATGGTTATTTGTTTTAAAAAGGCTTTATCGCGGCACGTACGCTCGATTTGAATAAAAATACGATTTATATGTGTCGGGGGTTCGGTAAAACGGTGTAGGGTTACGGAGCCGGTCCGGTCTCAAGCTCCCAATTTGCTGGTGCATTTCTGAGTAAGTTATTAAGTTTCGGCTTGTCACTTGTGTTGCGAAATTTTGCAGTTGGCTGATGACGGACCGCCGGACTTAACGATTTTATATTAATAACGTTCGCTTGGACGTAACTAGCTTTTTCAAGCGTTTTGATATCAGCTTGATTGATGTTCGTACCTATTTCTTCTGCTATGGTTAATTTGTTATTATAAAAATGTTTGCTGGAATATCTGCTACACAAATGTTTGCGCAACTTTTGTAATATTTTTTGCATTATATCTTCGAGTTGTTATTCGTTTGACATTGCTTTTAGTTTTTCTTCCTTTGATTTTATCTATTTCAAGATACGCTTCGTTATTGCATAATAATAATGAAAGAAAATAATGTTTAATTGCGTCATTTAAAATTAATATTTATCAGTTCCATCGATTTCTTTTTCTGAAAACGATAAATAATAAACATAAAAAGAAGTTCAGAATTTTATTATAATCAATGTATGGATTTTGCATAATCAAGAATTTGTTTTTTTCTGTTAATTAAATCAAAATCAAAACTAATTAACAAACTTTATATTCAAGATTGGCTGATAATCCAGACGAGTCTACCGAAGAGCGAAGGTCATCCTTGGTCAAGTTGTGCACATAAAACTGGGTCTGGTGGTAACCCGACGCTCAAAAGTTCCAGTTAGCCCGTGCGGATAGACGTGCGCGAGATGAAGCCATCTTTATTCTTTATTATTTATATCTAAGAACTTAAGAAAAAAAACGTTTCGCGCTAAATTTACGATAAAGCATTTTATCATCCTGTGTACAGCAATTGACAATTAATAAAAAAAAAATTAAAAAAATGAAATACTTGCTTTTTTTATTAAGAGGAATGTTTGGTTGCTTTGCAAACATGTTGCAAACGATTTTTTTGTGTTGTATTGAACGTCTGTTCATAGTTTTTTAGTTGGTTCTTGTTTTGTATGTGCATTTTAAGTTTCTATGATTGCTAAGGAGTATTACAGTCTGAGTATCTTAAAGTCGCAAGTGAATCGATTTCTTTTTTATAATATATTATTTAAGCGTGCTCTATTGTAGCCTGCATCTTCGTTTAACATCATGCGAGTTGACAGTATGAGCTTATTATCATGGCACGCATTCAATTTATAAAAATAAATTGTATGAGCTTATGCAATAGGTGATCGGGTGCAATTCTAAAATAACAATAAACATCACTAAGTGTTAATTGTCTTTTGGAAGTTTATTAACTGTTATTATGAATATAAGTCATTTTAAATATAATTTTATTATAGTTGAAGTTTTTAATTGACTTAAGTTGTTATCTAACTAAATAATTTACTCGTTTAAGTGTATTTCATTTCTTTAAAGAGTGAAGTTGATAATCGGTTCCTAAGAAATGTGTAACATGTTGAATGATTCGGACTTCGCAAAACTGTTATAAATAAGAGGAAAGACACAGCTTTTCAAAAATCTGTCCATAAATTATATAAATAATTTGTATTTTAATTAATTGAGTTGTTTTACGATAAATAATTATATACGATATACGATGTATAAACTCTAAAATACCAATTAGTTTTGTTGTAGTACCATTTAAAAGAATCCAGTATTTAGATAATTTATAGAACACAATCATTTTAAAAAGCACTAAATGCAAAAAAGTTTTTATAAAAACTCTCTCTCAGTCTGTCATTAAAGTCAATTTATTCACTAAAATAATAAATTTAACTCGAATAAAATTAACGACGCCAATCGATTTTATGAATTAACATGTTTTAACTATGCGGCTACTTTGTATTAGTTTAATTTAGAATTTTTGTGAAGTTGCTGACTCTAAACAAGCAAACTTATAATTATTGTTTTTAAAATTGCAAATTGAAGAATATAAAAAAAACTCTAGGAGGTATTTTAATATAGATATTACAATGATATTTTATAATATAGAAACGTTATGCTATATTAAAATATGTTATGATATCGGCCTAGCACTTTAAAAATTATATTTGAAAATAGTACGCTACCACGTATTGTTACATTTTATTAGTCAATAAGTAAGATATATTATTTTATCTGTCATAGTAACTTACCATTACATTTATTAAGCCAGTAGGCATTTTATTTGAATGACAAAAGTATTATTACCTAACTAAATTAATACTGACCACATCTTGCAAAAGCTATTCCAAAATGCCATGAAAAAAATAGCGTCTAATTGAGCGTTGTATAGAGATGCGACAAGAGTAACTGGAGCCGGCCACCGTACTGTTAGCCGACACCGGCGGCACTGCCACCGCAGACTTTTTGCCATAAACACTCTCGTTTCGGGAATACGGCACGGTACGGAAGGGTTAAGTTACTTGTCGAAAACTGTATAACTTGACTAACTTGCGCCATTCGAAAAAGAGCCAGATTTCGGGATAATAATTGACGCGTAAATCGTCATTATCATCCCTTGCCTTTTTCATCCCACTGGTCTTTCACTGGGCATAGGTCTTCCATGCCGTATACCTTCCCTCCTTCATCAGCCAGAAGACGTCCACTGCCGAACGAATGACTCCCTTTTGGATTGCCGCATCCACTGGTTGCCCGCGATTTTCACAATGTCGTCGGTCCATCTAGTCGGCCTACCTACGTCTTCCTGTTCGTGGCTGCCACTCCAGAACCTTTCTTCCCAATCGGCTATCAGTTTTTCGAGCGATGTGTCCAACCCATTGGCACTTTAACTTACACACCTTGAGAGCTATGTCGGTGACTTTGGTTCTTTGGCGAATATCCTCGTTCCGGGTTTGTCATCTTTCTTAGTCATATGTTAATATAGTCCAGATATGTAATAATTTGGTAGAAGAACAATAAATATTGATTCGGTTTTTGTCACTCCTCGGTCTACTTCGATTAATTAAGATCTATTCCATGAGAATAAACCCATAGTTCAGCGTGCCTGGGGAGCAATTTTTTAAGTTCGAAGTTCATCATCTTAGAATGTAAAAAGATGCTTTAGTTTTGAAATCGCGATGTGAAAAACCACGAATCAGGCGTATGAGTCATAACTTTATGGTCTAATGTCGCTGTTAATAGAAAATCTTAAACATTATTCATACACGTTGAACTATGTCCAATCGGTAAACATGCACAGCGGGCCAAACTCAAGTGCTCGACCTTTTATGTTGCGAACAGGCCTGTCTAAGACTAGATAACAATTTTACAAAATGCAAATATGAAGGCCCAGGAAAAATGCTTTATCCATGCGCTTGCATTTGACCAATAACTCGCCTAATGTTAAACGAAGACGCGGCTTATTGGAATTCTTGCCGCAAGCACGCTGCAGTTTTATACAGTTTTAAAATAAGTATATTATTTTACGCCCTTTATTGTAAGTTAGGAACCAAAGTCACTGACATAGCTCGCAGGGTTTGCGAGTTGAAGTGGCAATGGGCAGGCCACATCGCTCGTCGAACTGATAACCGATGGGGAAAAAAGGTTCTTGAGTGGCGACCGTAAACCGGAAGACGCAGCGTAGGAAGTCCTCCCACTCGGTTGACCGACGACATTGTAAAAGTCGCGGGCAACCGGTGGATGCAAATGGCAAGTTGTCGTACAGTGTGGCGGTCTAAGTGGGAGGCCTTCGTTCAGCAGTGGACGTCTGCGGGCTGATGATGATGATGTTGGTGATTGTAAGCTAGTAAATAGAATACTAATTGTAGGAAGCAAAAACGATTCTATGCAAAATAGCGGTCCAATGAAATTGGACCAATAATCGCAACTATCCCTAAATAGTTTTTTACACGAAAATAATCTTTAATTAAAAATCCCTAATAATAATCCTTTATTGGCTGTCAGTTTCAATATTAGTCTCACTGTATTATTTTTAGAACTGTGGATTTTGTTGATAAATAAAATAAATATATAATTTCACGTTTGACCTCCGACTCAACTGTTTGTAAGCGATGATGTGGCCGAAGATCAGTCGTAGAAGATAAGAAGATGTGTATTCAGTAATAGCTAAAAAAGAAAAAAATTATGTGCTAGTGTAGTAAATTTATTCACAAGGATAAAATATGTGTCGTATACAGTACAGGAATATACGTTATATCTCTTATGAAAAGAGGTCATTGGCAGACTGTTCCTTCTTTGGCCGAATTAGAAACGTAAAGACAAAACGTCTTATACGTATCCCGAGAAAATGAGCAGCTTATATAAATATTTACAGTAACTTTAGTAAGAATGTAAGACGTGTTTTCGCTTCATTTTGCATAACGCTTACATTTCATGCTTTGAACCACCGTAGCGTAGACTCATATCCGACAATAGGCGACATTAGTATGGTCATGTTAAATGCTGAATAATACATTGTTAAGCACTTACACTGGATTGGAGTAAACTTGAATGCGGTAATAATTAAATCGTTAGTTTCTTTGAGCATTCTTCTTTTGATGTTTTTTAAAGGAATGTCATTGCCAGGCCTTCGATCTCGAAGCCGCCTGCCATGTGTGGGGACTGGGGATTATAGCAAACACCCACCCATTAATAGGAAAGCCTTCTTCAAACAGTGGACATCTTCAGGCTGATGATTATACCATACTAGGCTGTTTTGTACGAAATTCAATTATATCAAAATGAAGTAAGAAAAAAAACTTAAAATAATTAATTAATGGGCATAAAATTATTTAATGACAGAACTAAACTAGTTGAAATGTTAAAGTATTCTCATAGATATACGTAATCTACTAATTTCCAACTTGCTTCCAGCATCTTTTTTCTTTCCCAAATAGTATTTAAATTGCCTTTTTTACGACATAGTCAAAGTATATTAAGATTAACAGCCTTACTTAAAGCACCGCATAAAGTTAAATGACGTGTGTTAGCTTAAATAGCGTTTTTAAGTAAGGCAAATATATAGCAAATGTAAACGTCAATGGCTGTGTTAGTTGATCGATATGCGTAGTTGATGAACCGTACCAATTTCAATGAAAAATACATAAACATCAATTGAATTTCTGTTACTGCTGCCCTGTTGTGGTTTATGACCAATTTTAATGAACTACATAGTTGTTGTTGGACGTAATCTGCTCATTCTTAGGGAACTATTTTTTACTATGATTCCTTAGAAATTATGGAAATCCGGAAGAGGGCGTCCTAAAAAGCTATTTACAAAAACCGATTTTTAAAAAAATACGCAATTCTGTTTAGTTGGATGACATATTTTACAGCTATATTGATTTAAAAACCAAACTACTGAACCAATTTTAATGTTCTTTTTTGTTTGAAAGGGTATCCTTTCAAAAAAACCCATTAAAAACCGAATCTTTTTAATCGGTTTGAAGACTGAGTTTTGGGGTAGCAAATACATTAAAAACAACCGAGTAGAGAACTTCTACCTTATTTGAAGTCGGTAAAAAAGGAATGGAGTAACTCTGTAAACGATGATATTATATGCGTGTAAGGAGAGCGAATGCAGAAATGACGATTGATAGAGCTAAGTGGGGAAAGAGAGAGAGAGCTAGATCCTTCAAGAGGGAAAGGAAACATGCTGTTCTGAGTTCAGACCCGACTTAGTGGGATAAGGCCTTTTGTCCACCGACGCCGTCACCGAGTCGTCAACGAGAACGTGATGACGTCGCCGAAGCAGCGATACATAGATTACAATAGCCGCATGTCCACCGCACGTCCGTCACCAGAGCGCCGCCGTCATCCCGGCCACCGAAGTTTTGAGTAGTTCGGCGTGACCGCTAGACCTCGGCACGGTTTTATAACGGGCCGAAGTGCCGGCAATACCAAAAAACGTTTGTTATTGTCCACACACTACCGTTGCACCGTGCCGTTTGCCCGGTTTTACTGAGCTACCGATATCGGCGCGGTGGACACACGATCTCCGCCAGGTCTTCTTAAACACGGTCCGAAATAATCTCGTTCTCGGTGACGGCGTCGGTGGAAAAACGGCCTTAGAGTAGGAAGATAATGATGATGATGATTGGAAGTCTAAGAGATCTCATTCCACCACAAGTTCAGCATAAAGGCGTACTGTAACGTCTTAATTGCCATTACAAAAATCATCCCTTCGTTACTGCATGCCAGTTCGAACCCGTGACTTACGCCCGTCTTTTAATGGGCACTTTACCATATCTGTCATCTTTTACGTGTTCAACTGGACATCAACTCTAAGCAACAAGTTTAAGGTTAGTATTTCCTCAACTGGCTAAGTTTGGAATGGTAGGAGTCGTGAGTTTAAATCCTAATTAACACCTCTGTGTATAGATAAATTGAAAGGATAGTGTAAGGTTCGAGCTCTCTTCGTGAGATACCGCAATACTTTAGTGAGAAAACGTCGTAACTGCTTGACCACTGCGCTACTTACGACGTTTATCGAATAGTGAGATAAGTTTGTATGGTTGTGGTTGATTCCGAAGCGGGTTCATTTCAATTGGAGAGAGATTGTTTGAATTCTGTTATGGTTAAAGGCAAGAAAGAATTGATTAATAAATTAACGTGCACTAATGAATTCGAGTGAAATATAAGGTCAACGAAACTTAATTGCCATCATTATCAATCACTCATAGTATCTACACTGGAATTAGGCCTTCCCAAATGATTTAGATAGGCCTTTCCGCTTTTTACCACTGCCAGCTTTCCTACTTATATTACGGGGGTATTTTTAATTAAGTAATTTTTCTTTTTTATTAATTTAATTGGTGCTCAATCGGGAATCAGTGGTAAAAAGCGGAAAGGCCTATCTAAATCATTTGGGAAGGCCCAATTCTTTTGTACCCATTATAGCACCAAGCCAAAATGTTGATTGGTGCTATTTTTGGAATATGCTAGGTGCTCTTTTCATGGGTGCTCAAGAAATTGGTGCTCAATCGTGAATCAATATCAGAGTGAGAGCTCTGTCACTTTATCTAGTCTTGTCTCCATCTATATCTGTCGACTTCATAGTAATAACCTGTAACTTGTATAAGAAACAGAGGATTTTGCACAAGTCGCTTGACTTTACCTGAAACTCTCCAATGCACCAGTTTCGACGTTTAGCTGTCCGTTCCCACTCAAATCAATATCGATAACGTTTCCGGGAACCTTACTGGGATATACAATTTATACATAATTATAATATAGGTCAAGATTTTATGATTCTCTATATTTATATGAAATTCAAAGTCCTGACTGATTCACTCACTGATATATCAACGCACAGCCTAAAATGCTGGTCGTACACAGACTTGAAACTTGGAGGGTGTATTTGTTGAAAAAAGAAAGGATTTTTCGAAACTCAACCCCAAAGGTCGTAAAAATTTGTATTTGTATAGTTCATTTGAAAATAAAAATGAAATTTTCAATATATATTTTTTGACAGTAATGATTTAAGGGGGTGTAATGGGGGATGACATTTTATATGTAAAAATATTTGTTTTTAAGTGTTGAAAATTGGTATTTGGATAGACTTTTTAAAGCATTTTTTTTGCTAGGTTTGATCTAAAGTGATGCATATGGCGAGGAAAAAAATTAGCATTCTCATAGCAATTTTTTTTTGCTAAGTTATCTCAGCGCTGTGGATTACGAGTATTAGGCGGGGCGAATTTACGTACGCGGACGAAGTCGCGGGCGACCAGGGGCCTTATTGAATCGTGCGCAAAGTTGCGCATGCGAAAGGAGCCGACTTTCAAACAATATTGAACCTTATTCCAAACAGTATCGTCCGAAGGTCAGCTCCATTCGCATGCGCTACGCTTGCGTACGATTCAAAGATAAGGCTACTGTAGTTGTTTATAATACACCAGGTATACATACTTATTGTAACTTTAACGCTTGCTATTTTTCTACCAGGATAAAACAACCAGATCCAAAGTACAAAGCGATGCAATAAACCGCGTATTTTATTAAGCCCTATCAGGTTATAGACAATAATGCACCAAGCATTTATGACGGATTAATATCTATTATTTCCCAGTAATATTACCGCCGGCTTCTAGTTACATTAAGAGCATGGAATAATTGCACAAACAGTGCCTGAACATGCACATTATTTGCAATAACAGTTTTGAGTTACAGGTTTATCTTGCTGGTGCGGTATAGTATTACACCGTTCACACAGGATAGGGCTGCGGGGTTTATTTGTTTTAAACCAAAATATAGTAATAATATTATAGACCTGCCTTATAGTTTAGTTAGAGTACGTATGGTATACCATAGATGTTCGTTCTGTCTCTGTGTGTTGTATGAGTTATAAGTAGGTATGTAATGTATTTACAAAAAAAACTTAATTTTATCAGTTATCTAGTTCCCATATAAGCTTTGCTTAGTTCGTCATCATCATCAGCCCGGAGACGTCCACTGCTGAACGAAGGCCTTCCCCTTGGACCGCCACACTGTACAACAACTTGCCATTTGCATCCACCAGTTGCCCGCGACTTTTACAATGTCGTCGGTCCACCTAGATGGAGGCCTTGATACGCTGCGTATTCCGGTTCACGGTTGCCACTCATGAACTTTTCTTCCCCATCGGTTATCAGTTCTTCGAGCGATGTGGCCTGCTGCCTGATGTAATCGATTAATCAAGACTGTAAAAAATATGCCGTCATTCAGCCTTCCTTATTCCACTTCTTGTAAACTTGCCTCTGTATCGGCCTCTCTCTTGCAATGTCATCTGTCGTTCTCTAATCTAGATTGCGCTGTGTGATACGTCCACTAGTATTATTTATTAATAAACTAACAGTTCTGCGAACAGTTGACCTCGCGAGCACAAACTTCCAGGTTTTATAGAGACAATCGGCGGCAAAAGACGCCGCAGCAAATTTCCCTCTTTTTGGGCAAAATGGAGCGTTAGCCCCTACAAATCCAATGAAAAATCGCCGAAAACAAAAAAATCGATGAAAGTCAAAATTCGTTGAAAATCGATCTGTACCAACATGCATACATACTGACAGATGACAGCAAATTTTGTCAGTTGCAGACTTCGCTCGTTTCGCTCACTTGATCATTAAAAACTATTCTAGGTACAGGGTGGGACTACAAAAAATCAAACTAAAATCAGACCAAAATAAGCAATATAGCAATAATAGCAATAAAGCTCTTTGATGCAATAGCTAACTCCAACTACTAGATTAAGCCAATACATCATAGCTTCACATAAGTGCACGCTTTAGCTAGCATTCCGCCTACCGCTGGCAACCCTGTAATTTATGAAGTGCAGCCAATAACTCTCAAGTTCAATCGCGGCTTATCGGATTGTTTTCATTGTTTTAATATTTTATAGCGTCTAGTCTGATACTGGTATTTTTATACGCCACTTTGATATTTTAGTGCCTGCTGCTACGGATTCTTCGGGCTTGGGTTGTTTTTATAGGTAAAAGAATCTTCACACTACCGACATAGCTCAGCGTATTGTAAATTGAAGTGTCAGTGGGCTGGCTGGCCATATCTGTCGCAGAACAGGTAACCGCTGAGGTACACGTGTTCTAGAGTTGTGACTACGAGTCGCCAAACGTAACGTAGGACGCCATGAGACTCGATGGATTGACGGTAAACTTCGCACAGTCGGACAATTGGAAGCGGATACAAGATATAATATTATGGAGAGAAGTTAACAATAATGCATTGCAACACGAGATGAATTACGAAACCTATCAAATTGGTAGGTCACTTAAACCCAAAGTTTTATGTAAGCCAAATCTTTTACCGAATTCAACGCCTCAACCGTCAACATCTTCTGAACTGTTAACCGACGAAAATAAGATAACAGGAACTCAGTTACCAAAAAATGCAAATCGATTGATGACTTGAACGAAGAATAATAAATTACACAGCAGACATTACTTCTTTCAGTATACCTGAAGATTGCTCCTCTGGCAGCGCAACAGAAGAGTATATAAATGAAATAGAAGAGTTGAAAACTAAATATAGCGATGGTCAGGGTCTCACATCCGAAGACTGACCAGACTGCCGTTGACCAACATCGGTGATCTTCCAGAACCACCTAAAGTCCGGCCACTGATAGAATGCGTTTAACTGCTACAATAACATTGTCTAAAGGAGAATGAAAACATTTCATTATTTTGCTATAGGTAGTAAAATAGGTCACCTGTATGTTATGTATAGGTATTATAATCGCAAAGCTAGTAACTAGCAAAAATGTTTTCATTCAGAAAGCTGAAAATGTTATAATGTTACAATAACATTGTCTAAAGAGACAATAACATTGTCTAAAGACACAATAACATTGTCTAAAAAGACAATAACATTATCTAAAGAGACAATGTTATTGTAGCTGTCAAACGCATTCTCTCAGTGACCGGACTGTAGTCAAGCAACGCCTCGGCGTTTTTAAGTAAAGCTCTGTAAGTATAACATACCTCTAAGGGTGTTAGCGTTGTACAGGGGATGGTCATAAGGCACGGGGCGATACGCGGGGTGCAGGGCGGCGAGGTAGCTGAGCTCGCTGGTCGCGCCCGCCGCCGCCGCCGCTGCTGCTGCTAGCCTGGAGACAAGAGGATGAAGGGTAAGTAAGGGTAATACAGAACATTAAATTTGTAGTGGTAGGACTCTGCAGGTACTTCCCCAGAGGGATTCTGCAGTAGAGTGTAGGACTCTACTGCAGTCCGTCTGGGGAAGTCAAAGTCAAAGACAAAGTCAAATCGTTTATTGCACATTATGGATTATGTAAAACTAATAATAATAACATAAACATAATGACCCAAATGAGGGTATGGCAATTAAGTTTGGAGCGGACCAATCTGTTCTCTGCTTGATTGATTTATAAAGTTTTGTCGTCTAAAAGTATTTTAGTACCACGCCTTTGCCAGTAATTCAACCGCCAAGCAGTAGTGGCAAGCATTACTGTGTTCCGGTTTGAAGGGCAATGTTACCAGTGAAATTACTGGGTATGAACAGATTTAACATCTAACACACGGGTGACGAGCGCAGTACAGTGCGGCGCAGGATTGTATTCGCAAATTCACAATTCTGTTATGGGCAGGCGTGACACTTTCCACCAGGTGAACGTCCCGCTCGTCTTGTTACTCTATTGTATAAAAAAAATGCTTAACCATGTATATGCGGCGACTTTTCATGCTTAATTTGTACTACTTAGTCAGCAAAAGTTTTTAAGATTACCGACTTTGCCATCGACTTTTAAAATACCTTGACTTACAAAACATCTCATAATTAACCAATTACAAAGCGGAGATGAGCTGTAATTAGCTAACCGAAATATTTAGGACACAATGACACAATAACTTTTTCCTTTCAAAGATTTTCAAATATTCAAGGATTTCCAAGTATAGCTGCGACATTCCGGTGTATCCCTCAAGGTCTAACCGTGGGGTTCCGTGGTAAAAAGAGGTCGAAAGTTAGGGATGAGACTCGAATTAAATAACAGAGTTGTTAGATAGCAATTGAAAGCAGCTATTGATCGCGAATTAAAGAGGTTAAAATTCTGTTATTTTCTTTTTTTACGATTGTTTGCGTCATAAAGCAAAGATAATATAATAACTTGGATGAAGATTAGAATACCGTTTATTATTTTAATTTATCATCATCAGCCCTGAGACGTCCACTGCTGAACGAAGGCGTCATTTATGAATAGATTTTAATATTTTTATTTGTGTTTCACAGTAGATTTGACCAGTAAACCAAACCAAAGGACTTAATTTTTTATTATAACATCAAAATACAAGAGCTTTAAACTTCATGAGGCAAGCTACTGAATGGTATTGATGTTATAAATCGATTGATCAGCTACGAATAATAATAATTCGAGTAATGCTTAAAGTGATTGAATAATTTTCGCTCATCTCTGTTAACCCTGATACGAACAACAGAGGCATCCGTGACGTAACATGTCTGGACGCTTTCGAATAAAAAACAAATAGCTGAAAGTGTGGACGTCGTGTATATGCAAGTTGTGAGATAATAAGGTTGTGTACTTAGGTTGTAAACAATTAAAAAAAAAGTTTATTCTGAAGTAAAAAGCAAAACTATTAAAAAATCAACAACAAATAAAACCAGTTTTATTTAAAATAATAAAACAGTTAAATAAAAAATTGTAAATATCAAAACCAAAGTGGGAACATTCACCGCAAAAATTAAACCTAACCTCAACGCTAAACGCGCCAATCTAACAAAAAAAAAACAAAACACAATCGCAATGCGGCCGGTAATAAAATTATTAAACAAATCAAGTTCATAATAATGCTGAAGAAAATTGTCGGGTGGGCCAGTGGAATAAAGAAATTATCCTTACCGGCCACGGATTGCGCCCTGCGCGGAACAAAGACGTAGCTTTTGTAAAAAAACACAAAAAACATGGCGGTTACAAATAAAACAAGTGCAAAAACGCGCGCCTTTGCCCGCGTGACGTCTTCATGTTCGCTGTCTTTTTCGCGCATGAAAAGCTCTCATAAGTGATCTACAGGTCTGACAAGGACAGGCATAGTAAACAACGTTTCGTGAAGAAAGTTTTGAAACTTGTTATGAAACAAGTTTTACAGATTTCGCGCAGACGTGTGCTCTTGGGTTTTGAGTGTTTGTTTACACTATTTTCAGTTTTGAATCTAGGAATACAAAGCTACAATTTAAGGCTGTGGGTTTCTCAAGAATTACTGTTTTATCAACAGCAGCCCACCTAAGTCCACTGCAGGATATAGGCCTCTTCCATTGCACGCCACTGAGATTTGATAGAATGCCGACAGACTTAAAACAGTAATGGGCGAAAAGCCAAAGATAGGGCTGTTTTACAGTTACATTTTATATGAGTCTAGGATAGGACCATCGTGCTTGAAATATGCAATCGAAACTAAATTATAGTACTTATTACATAATTTTAACACAGAAGTATTTCCATAATCAAATGTTACACCCAAATCTACTACGCTGTAAATTGCAAGATGACTTAATAATTACGGTTGGGCTGCAATATTCTTAATTACTTATAACGCACTACTTATATAATTACTGCAGAGTTACTGAGACGATATTTTGAATCTTATGTAGTTTTGTACGTTTTTCGTGTAAATCACTGCGAATTGACAAGACTGTCGTGTCAGCCATTTTGAAAGTCTAATAGGGTAGGTTGATACGTCGGTACGACTCAATTATTGTCCCATGAATGTTTCATACAACCAGTTTACAATTACGGTGGACAGAGCGTGCTTTTTACGGTTGCTCTGGTTTTTCGCGAAATGGCCAATTAGTCGGTATTGACAGTGACATAGCGCATTATTATAAGAAATGCATACGACTCTCTAGTTGAATGCTACGAGTTTTGGCGGGAACGTAAAACAACATGCTGTCCTAATTTATTACTAGCTACACAAAGCAGCTTCAACCGCGAGATAAAAAAAAAGTGAAAAATATAATAAAACGGAGCCTATATAATATTACGGGAAATAACCTATCTCCGTTCCGAGTTTCATTCAAATCCGTTCAGCAGTTTTCACGTGTAACAAAGTGTACAGAGGACTTTCGCATTTCAATTATTTGTGCGATTTTTTTAATTTTGTGTTTTGTTCGATTCTAACAATCGAAAAAACGCAAATATGAAAATAATTATAACACTGTATACAGTAATCTGATAAGTAATTTGATAACAGATTACTTACAAAAAATACACTACTAGGTATACCTATATTCACATGTAGGTACGGATCGTATGCAAGTAACACCACAAACTGCAAGGTCTCTACATCTCGCTTGGGAGTTCTTTGAAAGCTCTTCATACGCGAATGCCTTTAGCTGAAGTGTCCAGTTGACAGATTTATAAGGGTCCACACAAAGAATCGGGACCAATGAATAAAAAATAACACTTTTCGTACCTTCTGTGAGAATTAACTCGACGATACTTTGAATGTCCGCTTTGTGTACAGAGTGATTTATTTTTAAAGCTTAATTTAAATTTGGGAGCTCATAAATTAATGGAAATTAAGGTTTTAAAACGTTAACGGCTTAATTATATACAGATCTTAACTTAATGCGAGTATAATATGCATTATAAATTATAATTACTTATTAATATATGTATTTACTTTTCCCACCCGGTTTCAGGGTGTACTGTGTAATGCTTTTATATTTAAAAAAATGTATAGGAAAGAACAAATAGTTTTTGATTAAGGAGTTGTTTATACTTTTTTGTTAATCTATTATTGTTATATTTTTCAATACATTATTGTTCATATCACACAAGTTCTATAAAGTGAAATTTGAAAAATAATGCTATGAACAAAGATTGTGCCATAAACCAATAAAAATCCGATATTTATTGTGATATATGCTATACAAAACACAATTAGAACATAGATAGCTAAACAGAAACTCTTTAGTGTGCCTACTCTCAGATGGTCTCTCCAGCGTCACCGGACTTTAGGCAAGCGCAAATGGCGCTCGGCCTAGTTTAGGTTAAAGGCGACTAGCTCAAGGGCACCTCAGACGGTACGAACTTCGGCTTGGCCGTCGCCGGGAGTGGGGTCAGACTTGCCCTGGCACCCCAGAAAGGGTGTGCCCTGGGGCCCTAGTAGGTTGATCTGAATCTAACCGATCTTCTGACAGATCTTGGGAGTCCTCGACCTCGCCAGCGGGGTTGGTGCGTGTTTGTGTGCCTCTGGTAACCGGCGCCTATACGAAAAACGGAATATAATAAGGAATATAACCGAATAACGGATCGGGCGAATATACATAGCATTCAAAATCAATATATTTTTATATCCACACAACATGACAGCAAACACAAGGTCTTCCTAAAGTTGTCCTACTGACTACACGATACGTTTATACTATCAAAAACCATGTAAAATTGAATCATAAAAATCAGAAATAAATCGCAATAAAACAAACGACATGAACATGAGCTTGTAACGCCTACGAAGTCCGATAAAATCTTTTAATTCACAAAATGATATCATTATGGAACAACTTGACAGGCTTGGAATGAATAATCTCGTCAACGTCCTTTTAATTTTATAAGCGCGCGAATGTATTAATAATTAATTATAATTGATCTGTGGCATTGGGTTTTACGTTTATTCGATTTATAATTTTTACATTATTTTAATCGAATAAACGTAAGTACACGTCATCGTTTTCAAGTCTAAATCAGATTTTGGTAATAATTGTAATTATGGTTTTTAGTTGATAAGTGTTTGTTTGTTTCTATGATATTGTATCTCTTGTACGCCACGCACCTGTAGCACAGTACTATCAAAAAATAAGTAGTATGTAAATTAATGCGTAAAGGATAAGAAAATGTATGAAAACTGGGAAAATCACAACATTTTTCATACACTTTTCTATTCGTACTAAGTACTTACGTATTTTTCGAAAGTTTCTTTGCTGGGAACATAATTATCTTACCATTAAAGTAAAAATGCATTACTGTAAGTAAAAATAGATAATGAAAAAATTACATTTCGGTTTCTAATTCGTTAGCGTTGATGGTCATCTAGATTGCGGAAAACTCGACCTCGTGGTCGAGTCGCCACCTTTAATTTTAAGGACCGAGGAAGATAGTCAAAACATCTTATCTTATTCATAAATATTCAGTTTTCTCTGAATAGTTAATCCGTCGTTAGTCTACTAACTCTCGAGTAACACTATTGAAATAAAGGAAAAGCCAAAATAACTGTTCCGAAGCTAATCCACGTTTAATAATGAGACCCCTTGGTATTTACCTAAAGTGAAAGTAAATTTTTGAAAATGGCCTGTTAAAAGTAGTATTCGATTAAAGTTTACTTTTACAAACCGAAAACTGAATTACATATTTATTATGAAAAAAAATACATAATGAGTCATGCTCTTGCTCTGCCAAGTACCAAGTGTCAAGGATACTTCCAAGAAGGTCCATATCAGCGGGAGACTGGCGGTACCGCAAGGAGGTCGTCCGCCAGAATTAAAAAAAACGAGATAAGGTAGGTAGTTGGTAGTGATCGAATATCGTCACTTACGTGACGATATTCGATCACTATATTGATGTATTGATGAATATCTACATAGGATAAGGATTTTCTCCCTATAGTGAATACGGCTGCTACGAATTTGATATAAACAATACAGTAGGTATTATAATATTATCCGTCTTATGCATAAAACGTTTAAACGTATTTCAAACCTAGTTTAGTAAAAAAGAGATTTGACGAATTTCTTTCGAATTACGATTTGAGTTTGAAAAAAGAAGTCAAAAAACTTTTTAACAAAATTAGGTTTGAAATACTTTTTAGTGTTTTATGCATAATACGGTTTATGTACAACACCGTCACCTTGTAGGTGACAGTGTTGTAGACAATCCTTTAAGTATGCTTAAGCAGGTCTTGGACTATCATTTAAGCGATGTATATTTAGTTCAGCGAAATTTTATGGTTTTTGAGTTTTGCGCGCCATACAATTTTGAAATATAATATAATATTATCTTCGTCACTTGTTCGTCATTTGTTTTGTATGAGTAGCGATATTTTAACGACAGTTTTTTAAAAGCTTTTTAATTTTTTTTCTCGATCAGTCAACTGATTTTTTTACGTCAAAGTATAAAAACATTTCTGTTTCAGTGGCTTCCTAATTAGTATTTATTTTAGAAAAACAATATTTTTGTTCGTACCTACATCTATCAGAACCCAAGCTACAGGATTTAATTTTGAGCAAACAACTCATAACAACTGATACGTATTTCGCATCTAATAATAGCTACATCCTAGAACAATACAGCATTATTTGTATCGACGAGCTGCAGATAAAGGAACAATGAACGTGCGGGCGTTGTTCAATCTCGACCTTACGATCTACAAACTGACATGTCAATCCCGCTGTATTATGCAACACCCTGGCAGTGTTGATTCACTCACTGTTATCTATTATATTAATAAATAATTATACATGTTTAGTTCTAATCAGTTAGCATCCTTTTAATAACAAAACACCTGTTCTATACATTTTGCTCAAGGTTGATGAACTTTTTGTATTGTACAGCGGTTTACGGTCGCGATTTCGATGTTGGCCTTATAGTAAAACGTTGTTTGTTTTGATGTACAGAAAGGATGCTAACTGATTAGAACTAACCCTGTGTACTAGTAGTTCGCAGCGAACTGAGACCTCGCGATACCTAATCTTCCAACCCCTTGGCCAATTTGGCTCATATTGCAACAATTCATAAAGATCAGATCAACGGTTCTCAAGTTATCGTGAAACAAATATACTGATTTATAAGAATTATCCGAAATATCTTCTATTATTATTTTGGCGAATTGTAAGCTTGCTTACTTTCAGACAAAATATAATGTTTTAAAGATTATTTTATTTTTATATCGTTTTCATTGTCAAGCGTGGTGATTATGGCACATGAACAGCCGGAAGACGTCCACTGCTGGATGAAGGCTTCTCCCTTAGCAGGCGGCTTGGGGACCGCAGGATGCTCACCACCGTTAACTAAGAGAACGTTGCTGCCCGTCCTCCGGCGGTCCTGGATGCAGTTTTAGGACATACCCAGGTAATTGTGGTAACCCCTCCCTATTAAGGGGAAAACGTTCGTCCAGCAGTGGACGTCTTCTGGCTGATGATGATGATGTATATAATTGTATCAGAACTATGTTCTACAAAACCAGAATGGTTTTCTTAAGACAGGCGCTGAGCCCAATCTCTCCTGCAATCTACAGGCTGACATGTCAATACTGTTGAATAATGCAAAAGCACTGAGGTTGTTTGAATGCCGTGTTTGTATAAAATACATCGTTACGTAAAAAATCTTTTAGTGGAAGAACGAAAGAGAAATCAAGGGTACAGAAAACAGTGCCGTGAAGTTATTGGGTTGAGCTTGGGTTTTGGAGTAAAAAATATGTTATGACTATAAAAATATAAGGGTTAAATTATGAAAAGGGTGGTATTTTTTTTTATTTACTGAAATATTTGAAGTAGTTTAAAACATAGTACCATACACAATATAACAGACATAAATAAATTTCACACATCTAACAAGGTGACAAGCACAGTGCAGTGCCACGCAGGATTTTGTTCGCAAGTTCACAATTCTAGCACTGCTACTGTTATGAGCAGGCATGACACTTACCACCAGGCGAACGTCTCGCTCGTCTAGACATTCAATTCCATAAAATAATAACTATAATATTTTATACATAACTACCTATAATACCAACATAGCTAAACACTGAAAACAGCCAAACTGAAAAACGCATAAAATGTTTGGCAGCGCCAAAATTACGAGAAATAACAAAATCTTTACTTGCACTGAATCAATCATCTGCTCTTAACTAGATAAACATAAGACAAAGTCCAAATGCACTATCGAGTTAAGTATGCCCACAGCATCAGTAATAGTTATTACGTGGTTTATAATGATGAAGTGTTATATATCTGCGCATCTCAACATGACCGATTGCATGCGCGGAATTATAACGACGGCAATTAGTTTAGCTGGTGAGCTGACTAGTGTGAACTATGTTTTAGTCGTGGCTTTTCTTCTTGTCTTCTTGTCTTGAACATATAAACAAAACACAACACAAGTTATTTTGTGGTGAAGACAAAGGTCTTCTACCAATGAGTGTTGCCAGTGATTTGGCCTTTTGGAGACCCTCAAAGTCACAGAACGGGCAATGGAGAGAGCTATGCTCGGAGTTTCTTTGCGCTATAAAATCCGGAACAAGAATGTTCACCAAAGAACCAGTCACCGACATAGCTCTCAGGGTTTGCAAGTAGAAGTGGCAAGCCACATCGCTCGAAGGGCTGATAACTGAAGGGGAAAATAGGTTCTTGAGTGGAGACCAATAACCCGAAGGCGCAACGTAGGTAGGTCTCCCAATATATGGACCGACAACATTGTGATAGTCGCGGGCAACCGGTGTATGCAACTGGCAGGTTGTCGTACAATGTGGCGGTCTAAGGGGGAGGTCTTTATTCAGTAGTGGGCGTTTTGGGTCTAACGATGATGATGAATTTGTGGTCAAATGCAAACCACTAACAAACTGGTTACAAAAAACAAGAAAATAAAAAGTGCCTATAATCTTCTATCAGTTGTATACATGTAAATATCTAGACTAGAATTAGGGTCGTCATCGGAAACGTTAGGTTAGGTAGTATTCTCTGTTTGATTAAACTTATAGTATAGAATATACATGGGTAATTAATACACAACAATGCTTACATATTTTCGAATCACCAAAAAAAAAAACAAAAATATTCAACTCATTATGTTTGGTACTACTTCCTTAGTTATATTTATGACAAAATATGTCCAGCTACTGGTCAGTCCTCAGAGATAATTGAAACACATTTAATTAACAACATTCGCTGTATATCAATCTTCATACAGTCAGGTCTATAAATAAAACCTTTTATTACAGGCAAGCATGAATGCAAATCGAATAATTGACTTTGAATGTCTTCCATCGTCGAGTTCAAAACAACGTTAAATAACCTCATTAGTAAAGTATCATACAAGTATAAGTATGGACCTAGATGCATGCCCTGAGGAACGCTATAAATGACACAGGCATTAGTGAATGTTGGGTTTTGTAACATGTGCAGATGTGAAGAACTATTCGACAGATACATACAAAATAAAGAGTATAAAATATACTACAAGTAAGTACTCTGTATGTCTCATAAATACATATTTGGCAATAATTCACCTTATCAAACGCCAGAGCCAAATCGCAGTTACACAACAGCAGCGCATTGCTCCATGACAATACTTATCACCAAAATAAGGCCAGCCAGAATTAATATAACTGAATAATTTGAAAATTTTATGAGTTATAGACGTTTCCTGTTCGGTTTACATATTGATTATCAAATTAATTGCTCTACATTAGGTGTTTGAAAGATCGTAGTTGAAGAGGTCAGGCAAGTGATCTCAGTATCTGTTTACATAATAATAAACTTGTCTGTTACTGATGTTAAGAAATATATTTTCAAAGATAGTGCAGTTACTAAGATTTATAGGAACAATCTGAATATTTGTATGATGAACATTGATGCATGCAATTTTGTAACAACAATGTTAAGTAAAATTAACCAAGAATATGTTAATAAATAATGAAGCAATTAAAATAATAATTAGAGGTATTAGTGAAATGGTTTCTTTTAAAAATAATTGAAATGCAAAAGAGTGATCTAAACATCCTGACCTAAAAAGTCATTACTCTTATCCCCCACAGATTGTCTAATAAACAAACAATTGACCGGTACAATAAACCTTTGACCCAATGATTAAGCCCTCATGGGTGTAACCATAAACCAAATCGTAGATCATCAAAACATGAGTTACTTTAGCTCAATTGTGGCTCATTTCGACTTTTTGATAGCATGACACACATGAGGATCATTTCAATTTTGGACGAAAATAACATGTACTTAGAGGTTGTAAAATATCATCGATATCTAGAAAGTACAATAGATGCTTATCCGTTATATCTGTTTTTTTTTATCCGTAGTAAAATATATTATTAATGTTTAAAATAAGATTTATACCAACATTTCGTCTTTTGATAATAGAGACATCCTCAAAAACGTAATAATAATTCAAAACATTTTATGACCTAATGAATTATGACCACAGTTTGGGATCAGACAGAGTTGCACAATTTTATTATTCTCTTTTATTTTACGACAACTCTGGTACGATTGAGACGTCCATAAAACGTAGCCTCGTTAGAAACCAGTAAAAATAATAGTTTTATTGCATCTATTCGGACATGTGTCGAAACATCGCTCTCATTAATTTAGACTTGATTTACTGGCTTGTGTTTAACTTTGACATTATTTATGATCGAAATAAAGTTTTATTGTGTAGGATTTTGCAAAGTAGGTAAATACTTCGTATCATCATACATATCATCAATACTTCAATCTAACATATCATCATCATCGCCAGCCATAAGACGTCCACTGCTGGACGAAGGGCTCCCCCTTAATAGGGAGGGGTTGCCATAATCCCTACGCTTGGCATGCAGCTTGGGGATCGCAGAGTGTTACCACCGTTAACCAAGAGGACGCTGCTGCCCGTCCTCTGGTGGTTCTAGATGCAGTTTCACGACATACCCAGGTCAATCAACATATACAGGGTGTTATTGAATTCATGAGCAATATCTTAGGGGTTCATTAAACTCATAATAATTAACAACTATGAAAAAATATCAGCTGTTCCGCCTGCTCCATATATTTCGTCGTGCGTTATTGATTTTTTTGTGTGGGCCTGCCGATTTTTCACGTTTTTTCACGTTGTCAGTGTTAGTTTCCTAGTACAAGTTGTCCATTGTGATGACTTTAATGACCCTCTCAGATATTGCTCATTGATTCAATAACAACCTGTATATCCGTAAGAGGGAGTAAAAGTTTTAATTCTATATTGATAGGGCAGGGATAGTAAAAAAAAACGATAGGGCGATAATCCTGAAAGAAATGTGAATGTTAACATGGATTAAAATAAAAGCAATTTCTTTTTTTGGGTTTCCTCAAATTAAAAAGAAAATCTTTACAGGATCCAGCTCTTAACAAACCGTTATTTTTATTTTTTTATTTTGTCGTGTTGTTTGTAACTCTTTCACGTAGCTCTACACTTCAACGGCATGATAATTTATTTTTGATAGAGGTAGTTGCATGGCCGGAGAGGGACATTTAATCTTGGCATACATGTTATCCTTCGTAAGCGATTAATCACGCAGGCAAACCTCCAGGATACAGCTACTAGAAGGCATAAACACTTTTGAACCAAGCAAAGGTTTTCAACTCTGCCATGCTTCACATATTTTTTGTGATACCTTTAATGCTGAAATATGTTTCTACGACCCTATGTTTTTTTCAGAACTTAGAAGTAAACAAAATTGTTAGACGATTGCTTAATGTTCTTTATTCTAAACAAAATAAAAATACATATTATGTTCAACGTCTAAATAAGGAAGGTAATAAACTCCCGAAATGGAGTTTGGGAGCTTTTTAATCCATATGCAGTGAAAATAAACAAATCCGCTATTTTAAACAAACATCGGATGCATGCACACTGCAAGTACAACCATGAGGAAAACGGAGCAAGGGTATCGTATCGAATGTATTTTTGAGATACACTCAGAAATTCAATCTAGGCAACATTTGTGGCCTAGAAGGCTTGGGACATTTCCCATATGCAGGTGGGACTCTGTGGTACAAATTTCCCTTACCTCATTGCATCAACTAGGCCAATATGTCACACGGCAGTAGTAGCTATCTAAATGTTCTAAGGGTAGCGAGTAAAATCTTGATAGTTTTGGCGGGAACACGAAAAAATCATGTAGCCCCATTGAATTATTTTCAAAAACTTGGGTTTTTGAAGTGTTGATAAATGTGTTGATATAATAAGTAAAAATATTTACAAAAACAAATACGGTGAAAATGCCATCCAAATTGAAGGAAGTATTATCTATTCTCTGTCTACGGCCACACAATTCTGATTTTATTGGTTCAATAAGGAAACCCCAGCGGTTCCCAGCGCCTGTACTCCCAGTCTCCAATATTGCGGGTGAGCGCTGACTGACGCGTTATATGCGCGTACGCAGCCAGTCTGTTTACAAATAAATCATCTGGCGTTATTTTATAGCCTCGCGTCAGTATTGCCTGCGGGAGTAAGGATGGGACGAAGCCGAAGTATGGCAGTGGACGTACGATAAATCTTATCGATAAATTCGCCGTAAGTAGGTACATGTTTTACATTTATATGGCTTTATTCTGCCTTATAATTGGTGGAAGTTTTGAATTTAAAATGAAGGTAATTTAACTCTGTGTCATCATCAGCCCGGAGACGTCCACTGCTGAACGAAGGCCTCCCCCTTAGACCGCCACACTGAACGACAACCTGCCATTTGCATCCACCGGTTGCCCGCGACTTTTACAATGACGTTGGTCCACCTAGTAGGAGGCCTTCCTACGCTGCGTCTCCCGGTTGGCGGCCGCCACTCAAGAACCTTTCTTCCCTATCGGTTATCAGTGTAACAGTAACTCTGTGACATGGAAAATCAATTACATTCTTTGAAAATAATAATTGATTTATGTAATATGTGAAACAATTATGTGTAAGATATTCTGTTATCATCACACTAATATTATAATGCGAAAGTTTGTGTATGAGTACGTCCATTATTAAATGGATTTGGATAAGATTTTGTGTGAAAATTCACAGTAGCGTGATTATATTTGTAATATCTAAATTTTCTCTCATGATCCGTTTGTAGTTTGTACATCACAATCAAACACTCATTTGCTGACAACAATTTCTCTGTAAGTGACTTGGAGGATCTAGCTCTCTCTCTCTGTGATATTTTTATCGATAGCTAACCGTAACTCTTCGTCCCATCACTAGGTACCTAGAACGGTCATTTCCTCCGCAGGTCATCGGACCCGATGAATTATGAAGTACGAGTATTCTGAGCCCGGACGTCGACGACGGAAGACTTCCTACTGGCCAGGACCTTGGCTCTGGGAGCTTTCATCTTGATGGATAGTTGTGTTTGTAAACAACCGGGAATTAAAGTTGTAATTGGAAATTAAATGGTTGTCAGTAATATTTTAAAGTGGTGAAGTGAAGGTATAGGACATTTTTAAAGGTCATTTTTAACCGATTTCAAAAAAGTAGGAGGTTCTATGTTCGCCTGCATGTATTTTTTGTTATTATAATGTTCACCGATAACCAATAATTATCAATTGTGGACTGATTTTGAAAATTATTGTTTTGTTTGAAAGGACACATCTCGAAATTCACAATAGTTGAACTTAGTTGATTTTTTTCCTTGTTGCGTTGTTGGTACTATATATTGTATATATATATATACTATATAGGGATTTATATTACCACTAGGCCACATGGGTGTCGGAATCATCCGAGCTAATTGTATTGTCAATGTAAATAAAAATAACGTTACTTCAAACTTTCAAGTTCTGTTTTTAAAGGCGGTTCTTTTTTTAGCTAGAAAAGATATTTTAAGTATGAATACACCACCTAATACTAGAAGCTGTGGTAATCTAAGTGGGAGACTGTTCGACTTGAAATCGGGTTCAATTCCCGGGCCTGTACCAATGAGCTCTTTTGAGTTTAAGTACGGATTTTCAAAATAATGGCTTTTTGGTAAAGGATAACATCGTGTGGAAACCTACCTACGACTGGAGAAGAAATTCAATGGCGTTTGTAAATCCAGTTACCTACAAATGGGCCAGCGTGGTGAATATGGCCCAATCGCATTTTGAGGACAGGCCAAAGCTAAGTAAACTATTAAAAAGGCTGATTTGAGGCTAAAACCTATAAGCGTTGAATCTAGTAAATAAGTTTTTTTTTTAAATATACAATCAAGTGACGAGACAAGCAAGACGTACAACTGGTAGTAATTGTCACGCCTGCAACTAACGGTAGCAGTGGCAGAATTGTGAACTTGCGAACACAATCCTGCGCCGCACTGCACTGCGCTCGTCACCCTGAGATATACTTATATACTTAGATGTTAAATCTCTTCATACCCGATAATTTCTCTGGTAACTTTGCCCTTCAAAACGGAACACAGTATCGCTTGTACTCTACTGATTAGCTGTTGAATTACTGGCAAAGGTGTAACAAATGTAAAAAGGGTTTTTACTAGATTTATGGTTGTAATACATGAGTAAATGAATAAAATGCGTTAACTATTATAGTAACAAATGATTGCGCAGGCCCAGTGCTATCGACAAGCGACCTGAGCTGACCTGATAGATATCTTAACAAATGTTTAGTAATGTTTAATGTCCCAGTGGAATTTTACGATGTTTTAAAACGTATCTACTTAATTTTTTATAATCATTTTGAAATCTAATTGTTTTTGCACTTATAACGTTATATTATAGCACAAATTTTTACGAATAACTAACTAAGAGCTAGGACAAAAATATAACAGACCTAAAAAAAAACTCTTCTTACCAGTTTTTTTTTTAATGATTCTCTCTTAATATCTTAAAAAAAGGGTGAAAATTGGGTAAATTCTCTCTATGACCTAATTATCCAACTACTCTTATATTTTCCAACATAAACTTTTTGCTAAGTAATAGGTAGTAAAGTTTGTTCGAAAAAGGTAATGACACTTACTCTAGGCTAAGGAACAGAACGCTACTGTAGCCTACTGCGTCAGCCTTTGACATCTCTCTGCTAGGAATGTGCCGACATACTCGAGTTTTTTTTAGGCATAAGCCTATATTAACTACAACAAACTACAAAGACTACTTAGCCTACTACACAACAAAAAAAAAATTGAATCCTAAAAAGACAATCCAAATGCTCAAACCCACTACCAGTCGCTGGCGGCATTGCCACGCTGGATGGCAATGCTTATGCGTTGGGCCAAATAAAGACTTGTAATTTAAAATCACGTTGGTCTAGAGTAGATTGGGGAACCTTTTACACTATAAAATGTCTTCTCCGTACGTTGCCGGTTTCTTCACGTTGTTTTCCTACAAAGAAAAACCAGTGGTAAGAGTTAGAAATCTGTGTATAAATTCAGATAGATTGATTGATACGTGCTCGGGATCATGATTGCAAACCGCGTTTTCTCCCAAAAGGATACCACGGCTACCGTTGATATAAATAAATATAAATATATATATTGGGGGGGGGGGGGGCACTTATTACACACAGCACCATCTAGCCCCATACTAAGCAAAGCTTGTATTATGGAAACCAGATAGCTGATAGAATACTTATATACTTTTTTTTTTCGTAAATACTTACGATTAATGGCTAG
The DNA here is from genome assembly GCA_905404285.2 of Erannis defoliaria. NCBI lineage: Eukaryota > Metazoa > Arthropoda > Insecta > Lepidoptera > Geometridae > Erannis > Erannis defoliaria. The sequence continues at coordinate 7,665,654 of FR990091.1, read as the reverse complement.
TTTAATATTTAATTTGATTTTTGTTAAGTAGTGACGAGATTCAACAGTCGATTGCCTCGAGTTGAGGATTATGAAAAGCTTTTATAGCTGAAATACGTAGTATTGCGTTGAAAATGCGTTAAATGCGTTGCTTAGTATTCCCAATGATTTGCGATAGTATCGTCTCTTATAGTTTCAACTTTTTTTTCACAAAACTATAGTTTATTGATGTTACACGTTAAATTTCATTAAGTATGTCACAAAAAATAATCACTTAATACAATGAAATACTTAATAATAAAGATACTTTATTAATTTCTTATTATAAAATAAGCTTCAATGTCATAATATAAATTCTCTTGTAACCATGCTCTCAGCTTAGTTTTTAAGCACACGGTGGATGGTAAATCTCGAACGGAAGCTGGTATGCGGTTGTAGATCATGATCAGATAGAAGACGTCCAATGCTGCACGAAAGTCTCCCCCTTAATAGGGAGAGATTTCCATAATCCCCACGCTTGGCTTGGGGATCGCACAATGCTCACCACCGTTAATCGAGAGGACGCTGCTGCTTGCCTCCGGTGGCACTGGATGCAGGTTTCGGACATACCCAAGTCCAGTTGTAGAACGCGGGCCCCAAAATATACCTACACTGACCTCTCCACTCTCTGACTTGCCACGAGACGGTGCGACGGGATTATCAGTTGGTCTTTCTTTTTATTGCTTCTTATAGGTACCTACTCCAAAGAACGATAATATCACTGTCACATAGGGCTTTCGCGTTTCTGTAGATACATTACTCACAGTGACATCTCAGCTCTACATATATAGAGTACATATTTTAGAGCTGAATGCACCTATTGATTGACCTCTCACAACGAAGCCCTGTTGTGTCTAATTTTAGTACTTTCTAAATGACGTCAACTAGTTGACTTGATATGGAATGCGTTGGTACTGATTGGGTAAGGTCAATAACTTCAAGGCACTTGGAGACTCTTGGCTGAAATTACAGGAAGTACTTGAGAATTTGACTTAAGGCGCGAGTTATGAATCTAAGTAGTGTTATTACAGTCAAGTAGGTATAATTTAAAGTTGAACAAACGGCATATTTTTTTTAATACAAAACCTATTGTTTTTTAGGTAAAGGCATAGCACTTAACTGATTAGGTTCCTGCGGTAGCGTAGCGGTGCGCGAGGGGTCGCATGTGACGTAACAGAACTGTCTGTAAGGGCTTTATCACACGGTTTGCGAGCGTCTTCAAAGCGGAGCGGGCACGCAGCGAATACATTACGAACACGCCGCGGCTGCACAGCGAAAACGTCGCGGAGACGTGGCGATTACGCAACGTATTCGTTGCCAGTTCGCGGCGAGTTCACGACGTACAATACACTCAGTAACAGAATGGATTCCGACAAGGAAACACTTCTTCTTGTTACACTTCACTTTGTTACTTCTAAGACGCAGAAAACATTCAAGCACGAAAGGGTTCTGTACGAGAATGTATAAATACCGTTCGCGGCGAGCTCGGTGCGCCACCGCGACGTATTCGTTGCGCATGAGCGGCGTGTTAGTTGCGCGTCCGCCACGTATCCCGCTCCGCTTTGAAAACGCTCGCAAACCGCTAGTGTGACAGCTGCCTAAACCAGCCTGTCCAAATAACACGTGTTGATGACAGTGATATTGACGTCTGACTAAAGTCACGCGTTATTTGACGTAACGAAAAAACATCGCAGAACCTACTCAGTTAAGCGCTATGCCTTGTAGTTTGTATTTTATTTGAAATAATAACAGAGGCACTTATTTGTTTCTTATTTTGTTATGTGGTAGATATATAATATTGACTCTGTAACGAATAGGCTAAGATCCGAAGCCTTGAACATATCGACGCTAAGTTGCTAGCCTGTCGGTTTTTTATCGGATACATTTCGGAGAGTATGCTTCAGATCTTCGTATAGTTCCTCGCACTTAATTGTTCCAGTACACTTAGTTGAAAATTAATTCTAACTCCAGGTTACGTGCTTGTCATCTTCAACCAGATAAATCGTCTTCTTTCTTGAATACCAAACGTACCAAATGTTTTGACTGTGTCATGGAGGAGTTAGCTAGACTCTACGTTACTCATTCGTACAGTTAAATAAGCCATAATAAAAATAACACGATTGCAAGACCAAAACAAGATTTTTCCCAAAAACATATTGCATATATGTCACTCGGGATCATGTAAGTATTCTGCATCCAAATCTGCTCAAGCATTTAGAAGTTATGGTGGCTTAAAGAAACTCACATAAATACATACATGAATCGTGAAAACATTACACGTTTAAAAACAATATTGTAATAAAAATGTAACAAAATAGCTTTAAAAAGGCTTTCTAGTTACCTAACAGATAAAATCTACAAAAAAACGAGGCTAGATTGAAATGTTAAAAAAATCTTCTAAGTATGCATGCTTCATCTTCGACCAACGTCGACGTTCGATCGTCGCTTACAAATAGACGAGAAGGTTAAATGCGATCTTACAACTAGCGTGATGAAAAAACACCGTTGTCAAAATCCGGTTATATATCGTCAAACACCTAGCCTGTCAACCATAGAGATAAATCAAGTAAAGCTCAAACAAAGCTTCGGGCAATAAGCTAATTCAATTATGTTCTTAGAACATAAGTTCGACATAAAAGACATCCACTTTATTAAAAGTCATTTCTTAAGTTATCGAGCAATGATTCATTCATTCACTCGCATTAAGTATTATGTATTAATTTATAATAATTATTAATAGTCGTCCAACGGAACTTATGATCGTTATAACAACTATTAATGTAACAGAACTTGATTTTTTTCCTGCTAAATTACACAAGTTTACCGTCAAAATTAATAATTATCATTTATTAGACAATTAGACAACCGTTATAAAGATTTACTATTAGAATTGGAAAATGTACCAACCTATAATTGCATTCCTTTCCAGATACCTAATGGGTTTCCAGACGGAGCAACGAAAAATATAATTGTGTTTAATCCAGGCGTTACTTTGCGGAAGTCCATTGTTACCAAAATTGATTTTTCTGTTATTTTCTAGTGTTTTTCCGCTGTAATATAGAAAAAAACAAAAACCGCTGTAAATTAACAGAAAAATCCATTTTGGTAAAAATATATTTGTTTAGGACGCCCTAAGAATCAATGGAGTGACGACATACGTAAGACTGGGCCGTGACTCGAAGTGTAAAACCTAGATCGGGTTAAGGGGCTTGGATTAGGAGAGCTCTATATCCAGCACAGCAGCGAACTAAGGTAAATGATGATGATGATAGCAATAGGGAATATACATGTTTATTTATTGATTTACAAAAAATCTGACTTGCAACAAAACAAATAAACGCAAAATAATAACAATAAGTGCACAAATAACGAATTCCCTTTTAACAGTAACGAAGCTAAAAACATTTTAGTTTCATGTTAGACAGGGAGGGCACTATAGTGGCAAATGACGTCAAAACACACGATTCCAAACAAATTCTCTAACAGCACGTGTTTTGCTAGAAAGGGACAGATGAAGAATAGTTTAAACGCTTATATTTCAGAACTTTACCAGCTAATTACAATATTTTTTTCGTTGTAAGCATCAGATTCATTTAAACTCTCCACGTATCTTATTATTTTTAATAATTGAAACAGTCATGCATATGGAAAGACCAGTGTTAATGATGACAAGTAAGTTTAAATATTTGAGTAGGTAGTACCTACTAGATGACCGAACGTTGTCCTTTTCTATTTTAATAAGCCCATGGAAAAAGCACGCTCAGTTATCCTCATTTTTTTAATATATTTCGGATTATGTTCCAAACCTTAATTGATATCTAACTATAGGGTTAGAATTGATTTTTTGACGTTTTAGGACTTTTTGACCGACTACAAATAAGGAGGAGGTTCCATGTTCAACTGTATATGTATGTTTTTAACCGATTTCAAAAAGGAAGGAGGATAAGTTGCGTATTCTATGACAGATGGTTTTCCGAAATGTTTTTCTCCCTTTTACAAAATAGCCTTTACAGTTAAATATATTTATTCTCATTTATGGGTACACACGTACAGGTTTCATTTCGGCCTTCTCTTAAGAGGCCTGAGCTAAAAATTTATAGGAATAGGAATCTGCCAGCCTTTTTTATTCATGAAGAGATTTGACATCTAGCATCTTAGGGCCTTATCACACTAGCGGTTTGCGAGCGTCTTCAAAGCAGAGCGGGCACGCAGCGACTACGTCGCGAACATGCCGCGGTTGCACAGAGGACGTCACGGAGACGTGGCGATTACGCAACGTTTTCGTCGCCTGTTCTCGGCGAGTTCTCGACGTACAATACACTCGGTAACAAAATGGATTCCGACGAGGAAACACTTCTGTTGCCTTTGTTACTTCGAAGACGCAGAAAACGAAAGCATTCAAGCACGAAAGGTTTCTGTACGAGAATGTACAACATGCCGTTCGCGGCGAGCTCGTTGCGCGACCGCGACGCATTTGTTGCGCGGCCGCTGCGTATTCTCGGCGCGCCTGCTCCGCTTGGAAAATGCTCGCAAACCGCTAGTGTGATAGCAGTCTTTAGGTTGCCGAGCGCACTGCAGTGCGGCGCAGGATTTTGATCGCAACTTCACAATTCTGGCACTGTTACGTTACTGTCAGGTGCAACGAGATACACTCTTTATTAATATTCATAAAACTCACTTATTTATAAATATAAGTATGGTAACAAAACGAAAGCTGCAAACCGCTTTTATAATAAAACGACCAAGTTATTATGTCACTTTATTAAGTGACATTCATGTCTATATTTTTATCGAAAATATAAAAAGTTACTGTTACAATTTTGTGAGGAATCGTAAAACGTTATCGCTTGCAGATGATTTTAAGGTACAAGAAGTTGCGGAAGCAATTTTGCTTGAGAGATATCTAAATTTGAAGTTCAAGTAGATCAACACGCTCAGGTATGATATTTTTGAGTAACCATCAGACATTTTATTAATCCTAGTTATCTACTCAAGTACCTACATTTATTACTTTTAAAATCGGCTTCGAAAACTTCCAAAGGTGACTAATGAAAACTTAAACGATACAAGGTATTGTTTAAAATGTAAAAAAACACATGATATTTTTTATTTACAACAATCCGTTAAACGAAACCCTAAAATTATTAATATTTAAAGTTCGATTGGTTTTTTCTAATGTTTGAGCAAGGTTCAGATTCATTATTAAAGACAAAAAAATATATATGTCGTATGAAAAACGTTTAAAAGCACTGATTTAACATTATTTTGAACAGACAACCGTAAAAAAAATGTTTTTGCTGTAAATCCGGTCTCTTAAAACTTGCACCAAACATTAACCCTATCGTGCATCTGATCTTTTTCACAAACTGCTGCAAATTTTTGGAAATCCATTACCATAAAGTTCTGTTTTACGTTTTTATTATTTCATTACGACATTGCAAACAAAACTGGTCAAATATTTTTGGTAATACGTGGGTTTTGATAACGATTTAGTTAGCTCACTCAATTTTCCTTCTTTGGAATGATGGTATCCTTGTTCGTTTGACGGGACTACCGTTTACATTTTACTGTATAAAATAGCCAGCAATGTGTTCATTATTTCAGCCTTTAATCGCCCACTGTAGGATTGATAGACACACTCAGGCCAGGTCCTTGGCAGGTCTCTTTTAACTTCTCCGTTTGCTATTGCCTAAGGTCAAAACCCTATCTCCTCTACTAACTGCTACCTAATCTGCAACTAGCCTCGTAAACTTACCAGGGCCATACTATTTACGTGCTAGTCTGTGGGCCGTAAAGTCAGCGTCTCAATAAAAAATGCCCTAGAGCGGCTTCGGAGAGGGTTTACGAGTCATTCCAAGTTTTATAACGTTTGTAGTGCCTGCAGCTTGTAGGAATGTTTTCCTACCGGTTCACTGGTTGGAAAAGACCCCGGACCAATAGGTGAATTCAGACTGAATTTTTTTAATGCAATGAACTAAAGATACGAGCGAAACGTTCGCCTGGCGGTACTCGTAAGAATCACGCCTGTTCTTAAGATGGAATCTGGCGAGGGTTTCTCGATACAAACGTATTCCCCTACTTTCTTCCTGGATAATGCTTCAAGAGCAATCTTTTTTTGATTAATTCTAGGCAACTGCGTATTGCTAGTAAATTGCTCAAGAAAAAGCCAATAGATTGCCAAAGATTACTATGAAAATATTTAAAGGGTTACATTTATTTTAGCAATTAGCTTAGCTGAAAATAATAATATGATAGAGACATGTCTACAGTAGAACTAATCCTACAATAAAAAAAAATATTTAATTTTTTTTTTTATCCTACAATTGATACCATTTTACATTTTAATATGGCAGAAGTTTTGACAAAGGAAATATACGTACTTTACTTTATAGTAAAATAAATTAAATATTCTAAAAGAAAAGTTTTTTTTGTTGTATATTTTATTGTAAATTCAAAGAAACGGTCCGCCTTTTTTATTTAAAATATCAGCCAAGATAAATATTCTACGTTATTTTAAGCTTTGTTTTCATTAAATCAACCCCTGATCGTCAGTGGAATCTCATTAGACACCAAAATTTGGACAAATTTAACCCTTCACGCGTCTATATTTACTTTATTTTAGAATGTTAGTGGTGCAAGGTATGATCAGACAGAGATTCACTCAATATTCGATTTTGAAACGTGTTGGAAAAGAAACGATATGAGTTTAAGAGTAATGTAACTACATTGTTCTCTGAACTCAACATAAAAAGCATTCAAAGTAGCAGTTCTTCTAGTTTTGTAGTTTAGCATTAACAACCAAACTTACCGTACAATAAACTCCTTACCACAAAAAAATATGTTTCAGTTCTTTGGTTGATGATTTTGGTATTGGAAGTTCGTTTGGTATTTTGATATTATACACGGTTAGTTTTAATCAGTTAGCATCCTTTTAAGGGCATATTCTGTACATTAAAACAAAGCACTTTTACTATGGTGTGGTAAACGTTTGAAGCTTCTGTAGGTGGATGCAACATTATATTATGAACCTTTTGTTACAACAAAATAACTTATATCACAAACTATTTTCATGATTTTTTAAAGTAGGTAATGAAAAAATAGAACGACAGCTTACAACATAACACTTTGTGATCATTTCTAAGCACTAATTATTGTATCTGTAGTTTGTTTGCAAAACTTGACCCTTTCTCTCCGTCATCTTTGACCGAAGCGAAGGTAATTATGCATATAGATTTAATAAATCACTCTGAAAAGTGTCCGATTCTGAGCGAACCAAGTGAAGGCCTAGTAGTTTGCAGCGAACTACTAGTTAAATAAGATTCTCATTCAATAAAGTCTCTAGTATTAAAGTAAATCAGTTTCAAAACAAAGTAAGTAAGTAAGTTTCAAAGTAATCAGTTTGGATTGAAATATTGTAGCTTGTTTCCCGCTACAGCTTATGGCTAAGACCGCGGCGCTACAAGTTGTTGTCTATGCAAACAGCAGGTGGCTCGTTTTCGAACTAACGCGCTTTGATACCGGATTGTGTTACCACTACGAACTTCCAGCGACGTTCAGGTTACAGGACATACTTCTGTATGTTATTGAATTGTTCATGAGTGAATAAAGGTTTGCTTTCGAGTTATGTTAGGCTAGGGCTAAGTTCACACGGTAATGTACTGCACGTTTTCAGTACTCGATTAATAAAAGTACAAACAGCGAGACAACAAAAAAATATACATGTATTTTATCAGCTGTCCGGTTCCCATAATATAATCTTTGGTTAGTTTGGGACAAGAATAAATGCCAGAAAGAAAGAAATACCAACTGATAACCCTGTCGCATCGTCTCGTTTTGAATCGTCGTAGTGAAAGGATTCGTCAATCAGCACCTAGGCGCTGATTGTCCAGGGTGGGCCGGTCGTTTTCGTGATCAAAGTTTCCGAAAAAATAACACCGCGCGCGGAGGCTCTTTTTGTCCAGCCCGTGGCCCACGTGGAAGTGGTTAAATCGACTCCGGACCCAAGTGGGCCGCTGCAACTTGGTCAAGTGGGGATACTTGGACGCCGAGAGAGCACTGTGCGACTGGGAAGCCCCTGCTCAGACCATGTCGCACCCAGCGAGAATGATAAGATGAATGGACGGAAATTAAGCGCACGGATTTTGAAGACTATATGTTGAGCGCCGGCTCCACTCGCTTCAGTCATAATCTGCCTTTGCAACATGCGAGCCGTAAGATACGACAATACAAACTTTTAATCCATGTACATGTGTTCTCTTTTTGTCATGCAGTAATTAGATTCGCTATCTCTATTTTGCGGCAAACGTAAAATGCATAATTTTAGCTAGCTTGATTGTGTTGTATTGTTAATTTTGATCGATTTGCAAGCGCTGGGTCCGTCCATTCCATTATCACCGTCGCTGGTCGCACCTACCGTCGTGTCCTCGGTGCCCGAGTTCCTACATTAGAAGACCTAAATAAGCCACTCCTTGTGGGATGGCAGAGGCCAAATACTGGGAGAAAATAGTATAACTCTTTTTTTTCTGACCCTTCTTATAATTATTATTGGATCATTAACAAAACACCTCTATTTTTACATATTACAACATTTTTAATCATCCATTTTTTACAAATTTAGCACGAACATTTATTCACTAGTCAATAATATAGTTTGTCACGAACTAACGTTTTAAGTTTTCAAAATTTATTTATATTTTGCTTGTAAATAAATATATATAAATAAATTTAAAATGGGTCGAAAATCGCATCTTGACACGCATGAATCTGCGTAACTGCCATATTTATGCTCCACTAAATGTGGCCCTATCTCATTCAGCTTTAGAATAATGATTGATGTAAGCAGTAAAAAATGTGCTTGAAACTAAATGCGCGTGGCCTTAAAATAAAAGTTTATTAATATATTTTCATAATTATTTTATTTTATTAAGTGATTATTTTTTGTGTCATAAGTCGTAATGAAATTCGACGTGTAATTGATGTTATCAATAAACTATTGTATTGTAGATGGCGCTGTATGAAATATTCACAAATATTTCAAATAGTTATGAAGATATTATTTATTTTACAAAAACAGTGTAATTCAGGTCAATCACTCATCAGCTCGTCCGCCTCCCACATAGAGTCTAAAATAGTTATTGTACCTAGTTTATTGTAAGCAAATTTGTTTGTCACATAAATTTGTCATAAATATTTATATTTAAATCCTTCTGTGAAAGGGATATGACATTAATTATGTAAGCGGGACATGGTAATGTCTTCTTTGTGTTGTGTGCTACTTATGTAGCCACAATTAAAGAAGACATAAGACATAAGTCAAACACATAAGTCATAAGTCTAAGGTGTGAGTAAGTGTTACCGCCTACTAGGGTGGTAGTGGTAGAGAAGTTATACCTACGTAGGTACGTATTGGGAAATAGATGTATTTACCGAAACACAGTAAGCTTGGACACTAGTAGTAGTAGCTTGGCGGTACTTGCTACAGTAAACAATATTCAAAATGACTAGTACTACCGTTCCACTCAACCCCGTATGTCTCATTTTTCATTATGATTGGACCAAATACAGGGTTACTGGTAACTCGACGTTTTCCCGGCGGGAGCATATAAGTAACATAAAAACAGTAAAAATAAAATAATTAAAAGTAATAAAATATTCAAAAATATTTAGAATGTGAATAAAATTTGAATTTGATAAGAGTGACAATTTTAATTTTTAATTTTTGTAATTTTTCTGTAAAAGCTGTACAACATTTTTTATTTTATTTTAAATATTTCGAAAACTATTAACTTTCGCCCATACATTGGTGGGTTTAAATTTGATGTATGATCGCTATTATTAATTATTATTAGTAATAGCTAACATATTAATAACATAATAACTAACTATTATTATTATGTTAACTATTATTATTATAATTTTATCTGGTCCTGCCGGGAATACGTCGAGTTAGCAGTAGCCCTGTATAAAGCCTACATTTAGTTACATTAACCCTTAATTCATTTAACAAAATAGAACTCTACGTACACTTGCGTCGATAATTCATTACAAAGGCACACACTCGCGACATAAAGTCGCGCGACCGATAAACGCGCGATTGTTTTCTGTCAAGCCGTGTCGAGCGGTGGCTTGATGAATTTATGACGTATCAAATGGACCTTTATTGGTACGCGTGATCGTTTGCAGGAATTCTTTCACTTTTTAGGTTGTGAGAAAGTTCAAAGTATGGGAAATATTTTTTAGAAATAAAATTGAACATCCTTCTTTATAATTTACTTTACTATTCGTCGTTCGTTCGTTCGTTCGTCGTCAGCCATAAAACGTCCACTGCTGGACGAAGGCTTCCCTTTATAAAGGGGTGTTGCCATAATCCCCACGCTTGGCAGGCGGCTTGGGAATCGCAGAATGGTCACCATCGTTAACCAAAAGGACGCTGCTGCCCGCCCTCCGGTGGGTCTGGTTACAATTTAAGGACATACCCAGGTCCAATACTATTAGTACGACTTATTTATTTATAGATTTAATCAATACCTATGGTTAATTTTTTTTTAATGTACGTACCGCTTGATTCGAATATTTTTCAGCAGAGACCCGAAATTAGCTCATAAATCTTAGTATTATTCTGTCGAATATTTATCATTATTTACAGCGTACCTTATAAAGACAACTTGATGTAACCATGTCTTTCTTTTCTCTCAGTTATGCTAACCGCACCCAGATTTGATCTTAGGGCTTTAATTAAAAAATACGATAGCCGCGAAGTCAGTGATCTCCATGCTGAAATAATAGTACTTAAAATTTCTAATGTATTTTATAACCAAATAATCATTCACTCATCTTGATGCCTTTAACGAAATCCTAGATGTCTGCAGATAACTAATTTCTTACTAAATAAACCGTCAAAATTACCTATCCCTATCACAGCCCTTCAACTACACACAAAATTGAATCAAAATTAAGAAAATCCTAAAACATTAACGTACAAGCCAGCAAAACACCAACTCACACGAAATCCCATAATCAATCAGCCCAATAAATCTGTCCTAAGGCTGCGCGCACACAATAAGATTTTAATGAGCCCATTTTACACGCAGATCCTGCGCACACTCGCGATTGTTTCGGCTACCGTGCGCTCGCGCACGCGACGTCGCATGACCGAAATGCTTTTTATGCTTTTTTTTTGGTTATTAAAGCGTTTTTATGGACCGCCTGTTCGATTATTGGAAATAAAAAATGCTAATTTAATTACGGAGGTTACATTTTGGAATATAATTTTGTGGTGTAGGCGGATAATGACTCAATCATATTAAACGGAATGTTAGAATCAGATACTAGCTTAATCTGACTTGGTTGAAAAAAAAACTATACGTACCCTATTTGGAATACGTAGACAACTTTTTTTAAACCTTTGTAATAGAGCGTAATAAAATCAATCTAGTAAATAATTTGTAAAAATGTATAAATTGTAAATGTTATATATGAATTATAATTATATCAGACAAATTGAGATAATACAGTGTAACCGATATGAATTATTGTTACGTGTAAGTTACCAACATATGTTTGTTTTGAAAAAAAAAATTATAACTATATATTTTGTGTTTTTTCCGTCATTTCTACCAATACATTTACAATAATTATAGTTTACAAAGTTAATGTTTAGACTTTTGAATCTCCGTAAAAGCTTCTTTATGAGGGCATGACTTGAACTTGACTGAATATCAATACCTTCAAAACCATATAAATGTACTTAGCACTGGCAGAATGCACAAAGTGTGATACCAAAAACGAAGAAGGAAAAAACGTGTTCAGAGCTCTATCATGTCTGACAAATGCTCCTGTCTCTCTGTCTCTCTACATGTTTATGCCTATCTAGCCTGTCTCTCTCATTGCAAACTAACAGCACTTTATTAGACCAATATAGTTGTCAGTGCTCATATGCATCTGAATTTAGAATGCAACATCGCTAGCATACCCAGTAGCAATCAAAATCCTATTTAAGACGCGTACAGTCACCGACACAAGTTAATTGAAAAAATTTAATAATTTCTGGGGATACGTTTCGCATTACCTGAATACAATCACGATAAGTAAGTAGGTTAGTATAGGCTGAGATGCGAGCCCTAGTGTTAGAGTTAATATGCCGCTTGACTGCCAATGACATGTCTTGAAGGTTGTTATTACAGAAACATAGAACAAACAATCAGTCAGTATTTATATAGCGCTGTACAGTGTACACTAAAGGGAAGAAATAAAATTAATATTGGTGTAAATTTCCACAAAACCAAAGCGCCATCTAGTCCCAACATTTGCAAATCTTGTAATATGATAACCAGGTAACCGATAGAATAGATATTTAGAAACATAGAATACATCACACGAATTTTATAAATGCTAAAACAAAAGTAATTAACTCTCTAGTTTTGTTACTCTATCTCTATGTTACCTTTTCATCAGACGAGCTGAAAAAGTGTTGCCAAATTTAGAGATAGAGTGGGCCGCAAAGATAGAGAGGTATTTTTCTCCCTGAGAAAGCGATTTCTAGCAAATTCCACAAAAACTGTAAATCGCGTGTAATACCGCGAGACGGAGCATGTTGTTTACGGGTATAGTCACATCTTTACCATTCTCAGATAAATGAAGGAGATAAAAACAATATGTATTTCCTACAGGGTCTTTGTACCGTCCTGTAGTTATTAAATATGATGTGACGTGTGCATTGGTATTGGACCTGAATAGGTCCTTAAAATGCAACCAGACCCACCGGAGGACAGGCAGCAGCGTCCTCTTGGTGACCATGCTGCGATCCCCAAGCTACCTGCAAAGCGTGGAGATTATGGAAACACCCCTCTATTGGGAGGCCTTCGTCCAGGTGTGGACGTCTTATGGCTGACGACGCATTGGCAATTATTAATAAATAAATAATTATTTGTTATTTTATTTCAGGTTCAGCAGCATTTTGTGATACGCTAAAATCTTTCCAGCTGATTGTACCGGCATTTCCCAGGATAATTCCCGTTCTATTTACACCCGAGGCGTGGTCACAGTAATGACTGTCAAACAGGATGCCGGGATCGGACAATTTACGACCGGAACCCTACCCGAGCGATTGACCGTTCCACGGGATATTACTTGATGGAATGCCAATGTGACACAAAAAATTGCTGCTTCAAGCGTGAGCAAGGATCTTTTGAAAGATGCTCATACTCAATTCACATAAATACGTTGCTGTATTTATTTTATGAATTTGTTTAAGGTTGAAAATTAAGCAACGGACAATCCGATTAGTCTTAGGATCGTAAGCGGCATTAACAACAGAGCTCTACCGTGCATCGGATGACAACTTAAATAGGGAATATGCGTGAGTTTCAATTATTAAAAATAATAGGATAAATGGAGAGTTTAGATGAATCTGATGCTTTCGTCGAAAAAATAATTGAAGTCGGCTGGTAAAGTTCTGAAATATAAGTGTTCAAAGTTTCTGGGAGTCATATGTCCCTTTCTATCAAAACTCGTGCTTGTATAGAATTTGTTTGGAATTGTGGACTTTGACGTCATAAACCTAGTATAGTGCCCTCCCTGTCTAACTTGAAACTAAAATGTTTATAACTTCGTTATTTGTGCACATATTAAAATGTTACTTTCGATGATTTGTTTTGTTACGAGACAGTTTTTTTGTGAGTCAATAAAAAAACATGGATATTCCCTATTGTCAAGTCTAGTTGTTTATTCTATAACAACTGTAAATCAGAGCTCTTACACAAGAGCTGTCCGCGTATCGAACTTACTAGCTTTTAGAAGAACCAGTGAAACTCCTACAACAAAAATGTTCTGTTCTTCTAATGTGGCGTCAGTAGTTCCATGGTCAATCTTTGACCCAAGTTAGGCGAAAATCGACACATGGCTTTATTGTTAGTTTCTGTTAACGCCATTAGATGATTGTTAAGAAAAGGTTAGTAGATAAATAAATATTGGCCAGATCGGAAGGGGATAATAAATGGGACTTTGGCGGCACATGTGGCGTGGCTTAAATTGGTGGCGATTTGGAAAAAAAACTTAATGTCTTCCTTTTTGTACTTGGAGAAGTTCTAGAAACAGATGACTTAGTAACCATAGAATTTTATTACAAAACATGAAAAGGTCATAACTCTGCAAGATCAAGTTCAAGCTCAATCTCAAGCTCTGTTTATTGAAAAACGTATTCGGAAAAAGAATAGTTTTGTTAGGCCCTAAGAAAACTACGAAGCTTTAACGCAATAGGGTATATTAATATGTCCAGTCAATACCATCTTCTACCTTGCCCACTGTGCCCTTTATATTAATGATTCAAGTGATGGTGAAATTATTTAGCACCATATTTTTTATACGAAAAATATTGTTATCATTATCAGCCCGGAGACGTCCAATGCTCGCACTTAAACCGCCACAATGTACGACAACCTGCCATTTACATCCTCCGGTTGCCCGCGACTTCCACAATGTCGTCGGTATACCTACCTAGAGGGAGGGGAGGGAGGCTCTTCCGTTTTTTTCTTGAGTGGGGACTCAAGAACGTTTCTTCCCCATCTGTTATCAGTTCTTCGAGCGATGTGGGCTGCCCATTGCCACTTCAACTTGCAAACCTTGCGAGCTATGACGGATAATATTGTAATGATACCATACCATCTGGATCATCAAATTTCGCATTCGTAATAATAAAGATAATATTTGTGTGTATGTTTAATCCCTCTCAACTTCCATAACAGTTGAACCACAAGGCTAAATAGATTCGAATTGAATTCGACAAGGAGTACCTAGTTTATGCCCTAGCTTAAAACTGATTATGCATTATGTCTTTTACGTGCCTGCGGGGCACTAAAGTAGCTACGTTAGCCCCGCTACGCGGAGCGATATACCTACATGAGATCTGAGACATTCTTTACTTTAACTCCCTAGGCGAGTAATCTACTATTTGTACTGGCAGAAGCCTTTATTAACTACAACAAACTACAAAAACTACTTTACTTATAATTAAATTGTTTATTTCCAACTTAAAACTTAGATAGTATAGCATCATGATATTTGACATCATCATCATTGACAGCTAATTTAGATCGATGCAGGGCTGAGCCAGAGCCAGGACACCAGTGTTAAGGTAAGGAAATTTCTTAATAGCAAAAGTCAAAGTGACAAGTGTCAAAGGGACAGGTGCCAAAGTGACAGGTGCCAAAGTGACAGGTGTCAAACTATGAAATTATGTGCGACTAAGAGTAACACGGGTAAAGAAAAATTTCCCGTGGTACTACTGGATCGCCTGGAAATTCTACGGGTTTTTTTTTTAGTAGTAATACTGGTAGTACCACGGGCAACGAACAGGCATGAGCCTTCTAACTCTTTCATCAATCATGTCCAGGTGCTTAATAATACATTTATAAGATATAAATAAATATTATGTATAAGTTAGTAAGTTTAGGTAAAATGTATTTTTTTTTCGAAATAACGAGCTATGTTCGGGACATGTGTAATAAATAAACCAAAATTAATGAAAAGCTAACAAGCAGTAACTTATTGAATAAGATATCAAAAAACGTAACATAACCCTTTTCCAACTATTCCTACTAACTCAAGGCGTGAACGCACATCTATATCCGTAAACAAAACTTTCGAATAGATTCCCATAAGCAACACAAATTACGACCACCGATTCCCATCCTAATTGAAATCTAAAAAAGTATCGAATTCTCTCAAAACAGTAATGTCTGTGTTTACGCCTTCAGAAAACTATCGAAACGATTCGATATCAAATGACACGATCAGGTTTTATAATAACAACACTGATGTAAATGATAAAAGGAATAATACACACGATTCGAATGATTATAAAGATGTATTCTATAATTGCCATGGACAGTTAACAGCTGGAGAGACAATGGCCTACGTGTGTGGCACGTAGGCCAATCGATGGCCGATAAAGCTTTTGTCTTTGCTCTTTACATCATTTTTTCTTGTTGATGATTTGTGAAGACAGGACGCGATCACAATGAGGCCAGTGGGATGCGGGCTTCTCAATAGTGCTTTATTACTCAGCTTTGTGGTGACATGTGGCTAGGAATAGCTTTCTATGGCTTGTGTTGAAAACTAGAGCTTGATGCTGTGACCTTAGGATTGAAATATCAAATTTTTGTCAAAGCCACCTATATTTTAGTAAATGCTATCTGTAACTTTTAACCCCATCTTGTTGTGTTATCACAATCGCCCTATCTTAGTGTACTGCTGGGTTCTCTTAATGCACTCTACAGGAGCTTTGGCTTTTCACTGTGTTAGATATAATCATCACTATATAGGGTCTCAGAATTTCCTACGCTTTGTTTGCCGATTTGAAATCTCGATTTAACAACAAACTTTCTTCTAGCGACAGAACTTCTGCGACAAGAAATGAACTCACTGCTACTTCAGTTTGTTTATAAGCTGAGCTTTTTCAGTGTCTTTGGCTATTGGGCTAATTTAATCGTTTTGTCTATTTTATTAGTGCCTTAATTGTACTATTTACAAATGTCAGCCAACATCTTTACAAAAACGAACATCATTTCAGAAATAAACCAACACTCTTATTTTTAAAGGTGAGAATATGCGTAAAATCGGCAGACACTATTTGGTTATAAACAACAAAACTTCATGAACGTTTGAGCACCAGCCCTTGAATAAGATGAAAATAGTGAATGAGAGCAAGTTAAATGTACCGAAAAAAGAACCAAAAAATACTGACAATCCAAACTATGTAAAACAACGGAATTGACTTGTTTCAGAACAGAAACACGAAGCTGAAAACGTTGAAGCAGAATTAATAGGTGCAATGGCACGCAAAACCTATTCATCTGTTCAAAGGGTTCCACTTAATGAATCAAACGACAGCCGACTCGCAACACCTCTTTTGTGGCCGGACAAAATCGACTTTGACGGAACGAACGAAGCCAAAATAACCGATCGTGTCCAACCCATTGTGCGTGGTATAATTAGAACGGTTGGAAATAAACACGTGGTGGCAATTATCGCGGCAGCGGGTTAAATGAGCCACCGAGAAACTGTCGTTAATGGTACACCCATCCGGCGATGCGACTAAATCCACGGAATTCACGTACAAAGAGTCTCAAGGGTTCCGAGAAAACAGATTTTATATACTTTCTTTGGATTATGCAATCACTATAAATTATGAGGGTACGTTTATAGCTCATATGTTTTAAGCTGTAAAAGTAAATTGCATTAGCACTCTAGTGAAGCTTATTTATGACCTAAAAGCTGTATTAATTGAACACTTTGAGACTTAATATCATAATGATCATACAGGATTCGTTTTTGGGGAAAGGGACGTGGCAGTGGCACCAATAGCGCCAATCAGTCGAATCGAAAGTGCTTTCAAGTACGTGGTAAATTAACATTTTGAATGTTAAATTTCATGTTTATCTCGAGGGAAGAGCGGCCGCGAGGCATCGAGCATTAATCATCTCCGGCAGCCGCTGGCCATGCATCAACCTTCCTTTGAGTTCAGCGACCATTTCATTTGTTGAACGAACCATTCTGCTTTTAACGTCCTTCCTAACATTGTAAACGTCTCAATTCCTTTGACGACTTCCTGTCCGTCATTTGTCACTTGCCGGTTTATGCACTCGTCGATCGAACCTCTTCCATACTTTACGATAGCGTTTTATTGTGTCCAGTTACGGAAGATTAATGCTGTCGTCAAATCGGGTCGCTTTCGTGTTCGATGTTTCGCAATAAATTATCATTAAGTAACACCTTGTCTCGACCGTACGAGGGTTTATAGTCGACCGTAAACCACGGGCTAATACACCGACTCTAATCTAATCTAAAAATTTCTACCTGCTCCCGATATAAACTATTCCAAGGAAAATAAAAAATAGCTAGTTGGACGCACACACAAAAAACAATGCACAATATATTTTATGTTGTTTTTTTACAATTATTAAAAAAAACGTTTTCTTTCTTTTCAATCAGTGTGTAGTGTAGTAATAGTAGAACCTGTCAGCACTGTTAGAGCGTTCCCAGCTCACACTAGATCACATTTAATTATGAAGTATTTTTTTAATTATTAATGTAAGTAATTGAAGTTATAGTTTAGAGTTTACACTTACCAACTTGTATGTATTTTCAGTTTTTACGATAGGAAAAAAAACGCTAGTTAACCGTATTTGTTGACATCAATTACTTTTTTTATTGACCGTGCGAAGCGAAGGTTTCCGATTCTACTGGGGCAGATCAGCGTTTGTTTGTATGTATCTATGACGTTAATTTGCAAATTGTTGTTTGTTCAGCCAGATCTTTATGAATTTTTGTAAGTTAATAGTTGATATGCATACAATTTTTAAGTTCGAATAATATGAGATTATCGGCCGAGTAAAATTTTATTTGACCACGAACTAGTAGATATTATTTGAAAGGGACTACCTCAGTAACGCAGAATGGTAGACTGGCTCAATAATAGAGTCTCGTTTGCAACCTTGGGTGCGAAACTCTATAAACGATTGCACTAATGGAACCACACACATAAAGGTGTACGCACAAGAAACAAATTTGAATTTAAAGATAACAGAAATATTAATTGCAAATGAATACGACAAAGTTGGCGTTTCATTTCAAATCAACTGGAAAATGGTAAGCGCAATTATGTAATAAAAGACTGGTGATATTTTCATGTTCGACGCTGAATGAACCACTCTATTTTATGAAGTAGTCCAATAAACGTGGTAAAGAACGCAGGGACATGGACGATCGTAATGTTAAAGGACACTTGCGTTGCAAGCAACTCATAATAAAATTACATTATGTAGATGCTATCAAACGATATGAAAGCGTTTAATACATGCGACAAGGGCAAAAACCGAGCATGCTTAAACTGAACTCGCGTATCAAATGTTCCGTACCACTACAATCTATAATGTTTGTCGTCTTTTGTGAAATTAGGTGACGTATCTGAGATTGTGTTTCGTGATTCATAAAGCATTTTCGACAATTCAGGATTCGATTTATTTTATACTTGTACTTGGTATATATAAACAGCCAGAAGACGTCTAATGCCATAATCTCCAAGCTTGGCAGGTGGCTTGGGATTGCGGAATGCTCACCACCGTTAACCAAGAGGACGCCGCTGTCCGTCCTCCGGTGGGTCTGAATGCTGTTTATACTGGGTCGGCTTAAAATTATTTTTTATTTACGGTGAAGTTTTCACTACAATCTGAAACTTGCAGCTATTATGTTTTATTAAAATACATTTTTACAATAGAGAAAAATATAAAACACACTTTTTTTCATTTTAGTATTTTTCGTTAAGTAAAGTTAAATACTATTAAAGTTTCAACCTATTAGTTTAAAATATATTACAGGACATACATTACATTAGGACAAGATTTTTTTTTTCATATGTTTATTACATATTTTTCCGAATAGGATTGCAATTGAGCTCAACCTGCGTAATGTCAAAGATAATAATATAACACTATACTGGTATAATAAACAATGCCACACCAAAGCTCTTGGAAAACGTGGAGTACGTTCTCTTTGCTCATGGAGTATGTTTACTTACAAGGAACATAAGATGCATACTTCATATCATACTCTCGATTTGAAGATTTATATTACGGGACCCTAAAAATTAAAGACTGCGTAAAGCTAAAAGAAGTGAAAATGAATGTTGTTAGAACTCCGCAAGTAATATTAATAAATAAGATTAGCTTACGATAGTGAGTCATTAAAATAGTAGCACGTAGCAATTACGCGAAAGTAAAAATATTGGTAAAGAAGTAAATATCCCAATAGATACAATGAAATTCAATAATGGAGTAGAAACACTAGTAAAAAATAATAACAGAACTTCACTACAAAAACAAAAAATAATAATGAAGCATTTGTTTCCTTAGATATAAGGTACTCAAACGAAATGTTAATACATGATTTGAATGCGAAATTCAATGCAGTTAGTGTAATGAATTGATCAAAGAAAGTCCACACAATTTTTTTTTTAATTATGGTGGATAATTCCCATCGCTAAATAACATGACCACTCAAATAATGCATATCGTTATGAGGGCAAAAGGTGCACATTTATATATTTAAACCGCAAAACATAACGATGTGGGCATCATACAAGGACAGACAATTGTACTTACAATCTACGAGTACATGCTAATATATTAGCGTCACAAATAGTGCAAGACTAAATAAATCTATTGCAGAAATGCAGACTTCGGATAAAAATCGATGACGAGTCTTTTTGAGTAGAAAAAGAGTAAGTACCTCATAATCATGTCTCACAATGTATCAGACATAAAACTCATTGTAAACGAATTTCATATGGAAAGCACACTGTCTTAAACTGTCATGGTTGTTTATTTCAGTTCAATACAATGAAAATCAAGGTAAATATCCCGTTAATAACTTTGGACCTGGGTATGTCTTTAAACTGCAACCAGACCCCCCGGAGGACGGGCAGCAGCGTCCTCTTGGTTAACGGTGGTGACCATTCTGCGATCCCCAAGCAACACAATGGCGAACACGATTATGGCAACACTATTAAGGAGAGGCCTTCGTCCAGCAGTGGACGTTTTATGGCTGACGACGACGAACTAGAATTTAATTAGAAGGATGTCTTGTTATCGGGAAAAAATTGATGGTTTTTCTTGATCATCAAATATAATAAATAGTACTTACTGTGCATGGTGATGATAATGCGTAGCATGATGCATCGCCGACGCCTGGCCTCCCGGTGGAGTAGCAGCATGGAAAGCAGCGAACGCAGAGGGAAACTGCAGCGGAAGAAACCCACTCCCAGCGCCGACCGACTCTCGGTCTGGCATATTCAATTCATCATCTACCTCGCTAACAGTTTAGATCACTCTATTTTAGACCAGATTCTGGCATACTTTGGACATCTGCCTTATTTACAGTTTATTTTGTTTCTAATTTAAATCAAATTTTAATGCCATCACTACGTTAATGTTGTTGAATATTGATAATTTTTATCACTGCATTGTTTACGTCCGATAACACATGATCAAAATTTATTTTGATACTAAATTCTTATATTATTATAATTAAGGCCACTGCTTTTGATATGACATTTAATTTTAATATACCAACTGTTGTTGCTATATTTATATTAATTGATATTGGTAGCGAAGATTTAGGTTGCCAATTGTAATTTTTGGATCGTCTACAACTCTGTTTCACTGTAGACAAAAATCTGGTATCTTTTGATAAAGATTGCTTATGCTTCTGTTAATATAATATCGTTATAATCACTACCAGGTTTAACACAATCCATGTTTATCAAGTCAATTCCATTGTTATCACTAACATTTTGTTATTCATTGTGTCCTTATTTGTTAACATCCTTGCTGTGGCGTGTCATTTTCCGCTGGTTGCATCTGTAACAATAGGGTTGTCATTAACTGGTGTCATAATTAGACCCTCATTTTTGGTGTTGGGCGGAGTAACGAAGATATTAAAATGGTAAAGATAGTTAACTGTTTATACAGGGTTACTGGTGACATTATCCTGGCGATATAGGATAACAAAAAATATGGGAATATAAATTCCCATAAATTTTTAAAGTAATAAAATATACAAAAATACTTAGAATGTGACATGACTATCACCTAATGTTTTTGAAATTTCGTAATTTTTTACGACCAGACAGGGACCCGCCGGGAGTGAAGCTGACAGATAGACAGAGCAGTATTTGTTGATCGCAAAGGGAACTACTCACTCACTATGCTAATTGATTAAATAAAGTAAACTGAAAACGTTCTCACGAAAACCATTTTTTATTTTATTTTACTCATTTAATACCTCCACATTGTTTGCAAATTTATGATTAAAAAGTGCACAACTAATTACGCACATTTAATAGGGATGGGAAAGAGTCTTGATTACGCCGGAATGCCGACGGGTGACCGGCAAAAACAAGAGCGACAAATTGAGGTGCGGTCGTACTATCATTAGCACGTACGGGGAAATTGGGGCGTGGTGCGAGTGTCAGCGACATTGCATTAATTAGATGTAAAGTAAAAAAAATGCATAAAATATATAAACATTCAAAATTTATGTGATTTAAAAGGTTAAAAAACTCATGTGTAGAAGTAGAAGAAAAATCTATTACTTAAATATTACAAAAATCATGTTTTTTACTACAGCATCTAAGCCATACTTACCTAGATAGATAAATACCTAATTAAAACTTAGTATGAAACAAAATATAGCTTTGGTTGTAGGTAGGTTTTCGTTTTATCTTTAAGAATAGAAATGGTAGCAACACTGAAAGCATCATAGTCAAAGTGACATTATTATAATCTTAGGTATATCAAATTCTAATTATCACCCTCTAATATTATAAATGCGTTAAGAAGTATGTCGGTATTTGTGTGTGAGGGTGTTATTATCTGTTTACGGCAAAATAGCTGAACAGATTTTAAGATAGCTTATTTCCCAAAATAACATAATTATAAACTATTTTTTCTCACCATCACCGTTTTTCTTCATCACGCGGATGAAACCGCGAGGCGTAGCTAGTAATAAATAAATAAGAGAAATAATAAATACCCGACCACGTCAGATATTATTTTATTTGCCACATCACAAGTCACATCAAGTTACGTAAAATCAAAGACGTCAAAAATAAAATAACTGATATAATTTTTTATGACCAGTTTATAAGAAATTGTCATTAAATCATAACGGAATTCGCGTCTGATTATCGCATAAACCACGCCATATTTAGAGTTGCCATCACAAAAATTCCAACCGTAATTAATGAAGATGTGATTGTTTTGGACGCGGTTCGACATAGCTCAGAGCGGCCTCGACACAACACTAGCGGAAAAAAGATACAAGCCTTTTCAAGGATTTGAAACTTACGACTTTTTTGACTAGAAATGTTTTGTTATAGTCCTGTAATGAAACGATCGTTAAACTCGTTATCGATTATCGATACTCATTTTCATTGAATGAGATTTACGAGGTTTATGCATGCAAAATTGGCGGGCGTTGCGAGTGTCGGGTTTTATCGGCCATTCAAATATCGAATCGTGATTTTTGAATGCATTGGATTAAACGGGTGTTTTGCTTTTTTAAAGGCATTACAGCATTAAGAAGACCGGAAGACGCAGCGTAGGAAGGCCTCCCACTAGGTGGACCGACGACATTGTAAAATTCGCGGGCAACCGGTGGATGCAAATGGCAGGTTGTCGTACAGTGTGGCAGTCTAAGGGGGAGGTCTTCGTTCAGCAGTGGACGTCTCCGGGCTGATGATGATGATGATGACAGCATGAAGGTCAAGGTCCATTGGACAATTCGCTCTCATTTCTGCTAAGTTTTTTTCAAATTATAAATATATTCTCCTTAAATGTTTATAATTATCGAATGTATTAATTATGTTTAGTATAGCAATAGTGCGCACCGGTATCTTATTTTTCATTTTATCGATATCTTCACAGACATTGACATCGTCCCATCACTATGCCTAAAATGGGTGCCGTAATGTGCCCGCGCATGCCTTCTCTCTTAATACGGCCCTTAATTACAATTTAATTGTTTTTAGTCCACGAATTGTTTCGAGTCTTCTCGGAAATGATGAATCGAGACTGAGGCTGGCATTTTTAGTCTTGTATCGAGCTTTTGATACTATTTACTAGTCGAACACTGTTCGAACATATTTAATACAATCTTAGCATATTATACAGGTTTTCAAGATTTTCCCTTTACCGAATAACCCAGTGGTACGAAAATCCGTACATAAGTCTCTAAAGAGCTCATTGGTACTTGCCCGGGATTTGAACCCGCGGCTTCACGATTTCACGTCGCGTGGTCTCCCAATTACGCCACCCGGCTTAAGGGTTCTATATTCCAATGTAGTCCCTCGAAAAATCAATGTCATTTAGTCAAATTACTTACATTTAAATGCCAAATATATATATGTTACAGACGAACATCCGTCTTAGTTACTTCTTTGGTTTAAAACAGGTTTTTTTTTTTTTTTTTTTATAATGTCAAGTGACGAGACTAGCAAGATTTTCGCCTGGTGGTAAGCGTCACGCCTGCCACTAACAGTAGCAGTGCTAGAATTGTGAACTTGCGAACACAATCCTGCGCTGCACCGCACTGCGCTCGTCACCCTGAGATATAAGACGTTAAATCTCTTCATACCCAGTAATTTATCTGGTAACATTGCCCTTCAAACTGGAACACAGTAATGCTTGCACACTACTGCTTGGCGGTTGAATAACTAGCAAAGGTGTGGTACTTCCCCAGGCGGATTCTGCAGTAGAGTCCTACCACTACAAAACTATACTTTACTCGATAGAAAAAATACCGAAACAGTGTCTATTTTTAAACTTTTTTCAGTTATATTTCCTAATTACAGCACATAGTCACATAAAAAAATAATATATTGAAGGATAATAGTGATGGCGATAGATTTTTCTTTGGTTGAATAATTATTAATTTTGATACTTTTCGAGTAATCTGAGAAAAAACTCAAAAATCGAAGTTTGACTCGCACGAATCTGCGTAACCGCCATAATTTTGCTCCGCTAAATGTGACCCAACTTTAGACGAATAGATGATCGATCACATTAAAAATGTGCTTGAAACGTAGAATATCGTGGCCTTAAGCTTTAGCCAAATATCACCAAATTAATTAAGTTATGGACGCAACAGACTATGTGCAACGGACTTCGACGTGTAATGTTGAATCTATACTTTAAAAGATCCTTGCCTTAGGTAGAAAATTAATTGAAACTGTAAACTAATTAATCTCATTGCCTTACCTAGGGACAGTAAACATAATTTTAATTAAAATAATGGCTCACTTTTTTTCCGTACAAAGGCAAGAAATGAAGTTGTACTAATTACAAGAATAACTCGTTTTAACTACGTAGACAAAACATCTTGTACGTCTGAATGCAAAATAAATGTACAGTGCAACTTTGGCCTATTTACAAACCAAAATTAGCTTCTTTTTTTGCGGTCAGCTGCGATCAGTCTTCAGACTATGAGCAGTTGGTTATTCTTTTGGTCGAAAATTTTATAAAATTTTAAGTGTTTGAGTATTTCTATGTTTTTAAAGCTTGGTTTGGCTTGCTAATTTTTCTTACTGTTTAAGCTTTAAAAACATATTATTCTTTTGTTCGTTTAAGTGAAGCGAACGTTCCTCCTTTTCTTTCTCCTCATCTATGCGTTATTTGCGTCATCATCATCAGCCCGGAGACGTCCACTGCTGAACGAAGGCCTCCCCCTTAGACCGCCACACTGTACGACAACCTGCCATTTGTATCCACCGGTTGCCCGCGACTTTTACAATGTCGTCGGTCCACCTAGTGGGAGGCCTTCCTACGCTGCGTCTTTCGGTTCGCGGTCGCCACTCAAGAACCTTTCTTCCCCATCGGTTGTCAGTTCTTCGAGCGATGTGGCCTGCCCATTTCAACTTGCACACCTTGCGAGCTATGTCGGTAACTTTGGTTCTTTGGCGAATATCCTCGTTCCGGATTCTATCGCGCAAAGTAACTCCGAGCATAGCTCTCTCCATTGCCCGTTGCGTGACTCTGAGTTTCTCCAAAAGGCCAGCAGTTAAAGACCACGTTTCAGTTCCATATGTCATCACTGGCAACACACACTGGTCGTAGACCCTTGTCTTCAGACACTGAGGGATTGTTGCGTAGCCTCTAGAAATTTATTTCACTCATTTATTCTGAAACTTGGAGTTTTTACTTTTAAAATTTTGCTTTTTTTACTTATATTCTATTCTATAAGAACGCGAACAAAACCTATTTGAAGTGAACATTCTGGTAATAATATTTTGTCAAAGTCTTTTCGTGAACTCTATCAACTTGGCAGTTGATTTATTTTTGAATACGGAGAACTGACCATATACGAAACGAAGGGTAGGTATAGCCAACTAAAACCAATCTAGTTTTCCTACATGTTTCGGTAAAATATAAAAATATCGTTCATTTATAGTTAGTAGTAGTGTTTATTTCTGTAACTACTACTACTCAAAAACTTTTTTTTTGAGTGACTTTTGCTGTTGGCCTTAGACGGCCTCTTCAGCGTCACCTAGGTAAGCGCAAAAGGCGCTAGACCCAGTTTAGGTCTTACGTGACTAGGTCAAGGGCACCTCAGACGGTATATACGGACCTCGGCTTGGCCGTCGTCGGGAGTGGGGTCAGACTTCCCCTGGCACCCGAGAAGGGGTGCCCTGGGGCCCTAGTAGATTGATCTGATTACTACTCATACACAAGACGTTTCGGTATAAATACTATAATTTAAAACAAACTCGTCTAAACCCCGAATATTTCACATAAGGAAATTATGTGTTAAATTCGCGAAAACTTTAATGTTACAGGTCTGTTTTTATTTTTATTTTTTTATGGTACTAGTAATGAGACGAACGGGATGGTTTCCTGATGGTAAAAGACAACGCCTGAACATATTCCGTATAGCGGTACCTAGAACTTTGAGTAACTTAGTAGGTTAGTACAAATAATAAAAAAAACTGACTAAAATTTCGATTACTTGGATGTTATCTTTTTTCCAGTTATTTTCATTTAAAAACCAAACTACTAAACCAATTTCAATAATAATTATATGGAACTACCTACGAAGTACGACCTATCAAACAAAAAAGTCATCATAAATATCGTAATTAATAATCGCGTAACAAATAAACAAAATATAATACACTTTAAAAAAAAAATACAACCGACTCCAACTTCAAATACCTGGATGATATCTTTTCTAGTAATTTTGATTTAAAAACCAAATTACTAAACCAATTTCGATAAAATTTATATGGGCCACCTCTGAAGTATGTAGGGCTGAAGATGACTCATCAAAATCAGTACATAATTGGTGGAGTAACCGCGTAACATGTTTCATGTTTAATCTACCTTTCATCCATCCCGGCAACCATTTCCTATACAACAAGTCCTTGAGTGTTCACCAATGTCACAGTAAACCCAGTCAATCAATATGCATCGAGACAACATTGCCAATTATGCACAAGTGGAATCACAGCGCCAAAACTTTGTTGAATAGAGTCGTTTGGACGCCCGCTCACGAACTCATTGGCTAAGGATTATAAGTAAGTATAGATAGGTCACAGTGTTGGCAGTAGGGTAAGTTGACAAATACAAATACAAGAAGTTTATTGATAACACCAAAGTTACTCGTCAAATTTCATTAAGTCACAAAAAATAATCACTTAATAATATGAAATAATAATTATAAAAATACGTTAATAATCTCTTATTTTAAAATAAGCTTCAATGTCATAAAACAAATTCTCTTGTAACCACGCTTGAGCTTGGTTTTAAAGCACCATCGGGTGGAAGGAGCATCCCGTTGTAGATCGCGGGCCCCAAAATATACACTGACCTCTCCGACTTGACGAGACGGTGCGACGGGGTGATCAGTTGGTTTTTCTTTTTATTGACACTTTGATTGATAGCAAAAAAGTCTGATGAAGCATAAGCATAAAGCATAATCAGCCTTTTTAATTGTCCACTGCTGGACTTAGGTCTGATGAAGAATTAATTGTTAATCTTCCAGTATACCTACGACTAAGTAACTTATATGACAGTGGACATGTTACAGAAAAAATTAAGTACAACGAAATAGAAAATTTTACTAAACTTTTACGTTTACTATCGAAACTATACTCAGATTATCCGATTTAATTAAACGTGAGTAAAAAAACAAAAATAATATAAATAATAACTTTAAATGTTTTTAAAGCTTAAACAGGAAGAAACATTTTGACCTCCGGTAGAACTCGGACCTGCATACGAGCAGTCATAAAACACTTCATACAAAAATATTCAATAACTTTAAAGTTGGTATTTATTACAATGATTTCGTTGAATGTTAATATTATTACAGTACTATGACTAATTACGGGATATTTACCGTAATTGTGTTGTAAAACGAGCTAGACTGAACAGCTAACGAACAACCACACCTAGAATAATTACTCTAATGCATAACCTTATAACCTGGTTGGAACCTGGTGGACCTGGGTATGTTCTTAAACTGCAACCAGACCCACCGGACGACGGGCAGCAGCGTCCTTTTGGTTAACGGTGGTGACCATTCTGCGATCCCCAAGCCGCCTGCCAAGCGTGGGGATTATGGCAACATCCCTCTATAAAGGGCCTTCGTCCAGCAGTGGACGTTTTATGGCTGACGACGATAACCTTATAATTTATTTTACTTAAGTCATCGCTAAAAGCTATTCGTTGTTACAAAAGCCTTCGTATTAAGGGGGTGGCCTTCGTCCAGCAATCGGCTTCTTCGGCTGCTGGTGTGTGTGATGTGAAAACATTAATTACGTAGATAGCAAATAGATAGATATCTGAGATATATATTACGCCTAGTCAACCATAATAAAAAAATATGTTCCTTCAAACAAAACAAAAAAAAACCTTTGTAATTTTTTTTAAATATGTAACGAAATGTATAAAACAATTCACATTCATATGAATTACTACCCACACAATTTGGCACGTGACATAGTTTACATCCAATGTTTACCTACTTTAATAACTTATTCTGCACACCTATAAGTCAGGTGAGACAATAGACACCCATCATTATATAGCCTCAGCTCGACTGGCGCGTCTTGAACACGAATTGT
The DNA here is from genome assembly GCA_905404285.2 of Erannis defoliaria. Classification (NCBI taxonomy): domain Eukaryota; kingdom Metazoa; phylum Arthropoda; class Insecta; order Lepidoptera; family Geometridae; genus Erannis; species Erannis defoliaria. The sequence goes on along the minus strand of FR990091.1, from coordinate 7,636,961 downwards.
CTAATTAGAGAGCGTTTAAGTCGTCTGCGCAGTCTTGCAACTATTAACTTGGAGGAGTAGATATACTGCGCAGCGAATAGCGGGCATATGACTTCATTATTGATTAAATGATACGAGTATAATGTATATGTATTGTGTGAACAGGTGTAGAGTTATTGTTTTATTTATTTAAATACGGGAATAGGTACTCACGTTTAACTAAATCGGATACTACGAATATAGTTTCGATCATATCCTAGACCTCTTTCCAAAGAGTGAAAACAGAGCCCGACGCGCGTGCTGCCGCGTCCTGCTTCGCTGTGGGATCGAAACTATAGTCGGAGTATCCGATTTCATTAAACTTGTGTATTCCCGTATAAATAAAACAAAAATGTGTCAAAACCACGTCAGTTTTCATAATAAGCAAAACTCAAGGACGTTCCTAGAAACGTCCTCGAGAACATTTTTCCAAGAAAAGCGAAGCCATTTTAGCATGTAGATAAGTTTAAACATGCCACGATTGTAACACGCATACAACGTTGTGATACTAGTACTGCAACTAAATGCGCTTTCCAATAGATTTATACATTATTCTTTGTTAAGTATTTTACGCGTGTACGTTGTTTTATTCTTGGTAAGATTGATTGCCATCTCAATGATAGGGATGGAAGAGAAATAGTAGAATTCAAATTGTTTCCAATGTATTCTTATGACTAACTGACTATTCCGATGACGATGACGTGAATACCTTTTACATTTTATAACAAATTTAATCTAAGGCAGGCTTTAGATTATACGTCAATAGCAGATGCAAATGAAGTAGCTACCAAAGTTTGTTTATGAATGAGCATAAACGTTACGGAAACGGCACCAGATTGTCATCAGTAAGAAATGATGCCATCTCTTTCCATACTTCGGTGATATGGAAAGAGATGTCATCATTTTTTCCGTAATAGACTGACAGAGTGATAGAGAAATAGCATAATAAAGTTGACACATTTTAAACTTCAAGATTAAGTACGTGCCCGGCCACGCGTTGCTTTGGCTCATTACAATGTATTGTATTTGGCACTTAAGTTTTATAATATAACATAGCCTATAGCACTTTTTTTCCCTTTGATATTGGCATCGCACGTTGTGCCAGAATCAAGTATATTTGATGTTCAAGTTTATTTAATATTATCAAGTCAAATATGTCATGAAATCACAGTTAGTCACACGAAATTAGCCAAAGTCGAGTCCAAGTCATGCCTTAGTAAAGTTGTGGCGACTTTACTATGAGCTTTTACGGAGTTTTGGAAATAACACAACCTATAGAACGTAGGGATGGCAAATCAGATAAGTACCTCGTACCGACATATAAATTGTGTAGATTTTATTTTATCAGCCACGTTATCGTCGGACCTGCTAAAAATATCTAGTCAAGAATAAGAAACTGAAAAAAGTATTTTGAGTTATTTATGTGCACTCCACCCACTTATTATTATTTGTAGTAGGTTAATTACGTTTCATTTTAGGTTATTAGGTAAAGAAAGAAAGACCAGTGAACAATTAAAATTGAAAAAGAACTTAAGGCCGACATTACCATAAATATTTCCTCTAATTACAAAAAATGTTGCCAGCTGTCGATTAACCTTTCCCCCACCTGTTTGTAATCACTTACTTACCTTCATTTGAGTGAATCAGTGAAAAAAACTCACTATGTCAGTTCAAGATTGTCAAGCATTCCGTTTTTCAAATTTATGACTTTTTAATACAGATGTGGGACAAATTAGCCCGTGCCATAATTATGGAAACACAAGGGAAGTACTATACGTTTTTTGGTTGATTTTAAATGTTAATAAAGTACACATAATAATTGAAATGTTTTGAAGTTATTAATTATTATAATGGTATTGTTTTTGTTTTGAATGGAAGTCATCTTAATGTTTTAGTTATAAATTAAGTGCCTCATTAATAGAGTCTAATTATTAGTCAGGATGGCAGTGGCCACACATACTGGGAGAAAATGGTATAACTCGTTTTTTTTCTCCCTTCGTGTAATTATTATTGGATCATCGACTCTACGAAAAGAAGAAGAGTCTTAATTATTATCAGCATATACTTACTGCTAGATCAAAGTGTCTACGCGACTTGTCAATTCTCATGTTTAATTACGTATTTTAAATACATAATTTATGGTAACGTCAACTTTACACTAACCGTATTAGGAGTTTTGGCGGGAACGCGAGAAAAGCATATCGCTGCAATGTATTATTTTCCAAAACTTGGGTGTTTTCGAGTGTTAATGCATAAAAATGGTGGCGTTTTATTCATTACGATTTACGAGCAAGAGTGTGAGCAAGTGATATAATGTAGTGAAACGTGTCTTTTCGTGTTGTTTCCAAAACTCCGTAAAAGCTTATAGTAAAGTCGCCACCACTTTACTAGGGCATGACTTGGACTTGACTGTGACTTACTGTGTGGGACTTGGACTGTGACTACGACTCATTAAACTGGAGAAAGAAGGATCGATGAAGAAATATGTATTCGGCTGAAGGACTAGTATCCATGGCCAGGAACTATTAAAAACAGCAAAACTAACCATATTACGCATAAAACACTAAAACAACAATGATAATAAACCTATTTTAGTTATAAAGTGTGGTCGATTCTGACGGTTTTGGTTGACAGTTCTAAACTAATTAAAATATTGCTGTCACTTTTTTACTAGGCATGTTAGCGAAGGACAGCAATACTTTAGTTAGTTTAGTTCTGTCAAGTAAAACCACCGCCAGAATCGACCACATTGTATGTCTTCTTTTTAGAAATTGACAATACACTCTTTAACTGAAATAGGGTTATTATTGAGGTTTCACAGGCAAAACTTTACGTAGATGGCGCCAGCGGCGGTCCGGATGTGGCAAAATCAAATTTTCTTCTGTATCTTTCTGCTCTTGCATGATGAACAAGATGTACATAATCTAGACCAAGGAAAAATACAAAAATATTGCTGTAATAACCAGTATTTATGCAGATTATCCCTGGTAATCCGAGTCTAATAAGAGTAAAACTATTAAATAGTAGAAAAAAAACAACAAAATGAAAAGATTGACTATGGCCGCATCGACGATGCGCCACCTAGTGGAAAAAATATGCAGTGTGGATTGTTGTTTTAGTGTTGAATGGATAACAGGGTAATATTATAAAACGGTAACGCTTGTACGTACGAGAATCTGTGGAGCTACTGTTTCATTTACATAGTATCCTTGCAACAACAGAAAGCTACACTACCCCGATGCTAGGCTATGATATATTTTATTGATAATCTAAACATAATAAGTACTAATACTTCTGCGAACAGTAGACTTCGCGAACTAAGACCGTAAAGTAAGTAATTTCGTGTAAGCTGAGTGGGCAGCCCAAGTGTCAGAGTTAATGTGCCGCCCGAAGGCCTCTGACGGGGCTGACGGTTGTTGTTATAGAAACTAGAACAAACAACCGGGATCAACAATTTAACGTGTCATCCGACCCACGGTAGCGCTCAGAAATAAATCCGAAGACTGACCGGACCGTCCGTTGCTTAGCATCGGTGATCGTTTAGAATCACCTAGACGAGCTATGCCACAAGCGCTACAATAGACCGTAATATCTCTCCAATCAAAAATCGTTATTGAAAAAGAAATCTGTGAAATTGTTGAATATACCATTTTTTCTCAAGATTTGTTAGAAAATACGACCTGTACGCAAGTAACAATATCCTAGCATGTGCAGCAAATTTTGCCATTTGCAAAGACGAGCGAGAGAATCGCTTGGCCAAATATAGAGCCAAAGCAAGGCGTAGCCAAACAGCCAGTATTTTATAAAAAAGCAACATTTGAACACTCAGTCACAATAGATTCATAATTCTTCCCAGGTTTATAAGCCATCATTTTTATCAACAATCAATCACTCAGTCCAATCCGTCCTCTTCGTAACTGTATACCCCTCGGCTTCTTTCATCGAACTTAGCATTCTTCGTTCGGACACAGAGTACATCCATAATTTACAATGAGCTCGTCCTAGACTCGACACCTTACATGTTCACATATTACCACCTTGTCATAATAAGTGCTCTAAACTTACGAACACATTTTGTAGAGACGATTTGTAATTGTTACAGCGACATGGTGTTAAAGTTTGCTGATTGGAAGGTGGCTTCGCGCGGTCGGTCTAAAGGGGAATGGACGTGCGTCCGGCAGAATAAAGCTGGTATACCACTGGTGTACTATAGCTAGTGTGTACTCTTTGAGTAGCTTCTAACCGCCAATATGTTTTATTGGTCGGTGAACTATTTTGGTCAGGTTTTCTGAGAAAGTATTTACGGTATGGCAATTCTGGGAGTAAACGTTCAATGTTGGTTAGGCGCAATTCACATTACTAATTCATTTACGTTTACTATATTTACTGTGTCAACCGGTTTTAAGAACACGAAACTAAAATGTTTCACTTAAAACAAAACAAAATAATGTATCCAGTTGCAATTTCATTTCGGGTCTTATTTAAAAACGCTGCTTACATTTTACCTACAAATGTTATTTAAAGTTTAGAACAATATAAAAATGAAGTAAGCTATACTTACTCATGTCATTTATAAGTTAATTGAGTACAGCCTGCATCTTTCTTAAAAACGCTGCTTAAATTAAACAAACGTCTTTTTATGATTAAGGCTACAAGTAACTGGTGTCATTTATATTTAATCGCCGTTTTTAAGAAGAGCCTTTTGTATCCTACGTATAAAGGTTAAATTAATACACGTCTTTTTAATTTGCGCAATGTTACGATTACCTAACAGGCGAAAATATTCTAAGTAACTAAGTAACTTTATTTGTAAGATCCAAAATAGAAACTTAGAAACACCGGTCAGTCTCATTAAGTTGATACATAATTTGTGGGATATGTGGTTCATAAGTTTATTATGAAAATAGTATTTTTAATATCTGAAATATAAAAATACAATGTATTTTGAAAGTATCCAAATGAAGCTAACAATGGAAAGCTTCCTTAGCCTGAGTGCACAAGTTCCGGAGATATATAAATTTATTAATTGAATAACTTTATGGTCCATTGTAAGCAAAATATCTTACGTGTTATGATGCTTCCTTTTATCTTCAATTGGTTAATAATTGAGATGGAATGACAATTTAATAATTAAATTATGATAAACGTAAGTATTCATCACTAGCCGGAAGACGTCCACTGCTGGACAAAGGCCTCCCCTTTATTAGGGAGAGATTCTCATAATCCTCGCTTGACACGGCTTGGGCTAGGCTTTCATCCAGCAGTGGACGTGTTCTGGCTGATGATGATGAAGACCTTCTGAAGTCAGGTGTTAAGGTGGAAGGTTCAATGAAACGTTGTCAAGCTATGGCGCTTGAATAATTTTTTTTTTGTTTTTTTTTTGTCATAGATTGTAATTAAATTTGATATAATATCTTAATTGGCGAATATAAATTACTGACTATATTTGTTCTTTATCTGCTGCGCTACGTTTGGTATTATCGTCATCCCATTGATAAAACCCATTGATAACGAATATAGCTAAAAATGTTGTTCGTTATACAATAAAATAAATGGGCGATATTTTAACATATCGGTAAATTTTCGTCATGAAACTGGGTGGTAAAAGCTAGAAGATAAATTAAAATTCTGTTGAAATAGAGTTTATATATTAATCATAATGGTATTTCTAATGATCCTCACACTAGGCTAAGCCTGTATCGTGGATCTGGATACAATTTAAACAGAATGTTCGTAATAAGCCTCAGCTGACAAGGTATAAGACAATAGTAATTTAGGTGACTTAAATGATAAATAATAAATAACAATTGGTTTTGCGGCTTTTTAATAATTCATTGCCCATATCGTCTAAATCAATTTACAAGTAAACTCATTCAGGACACAGCCTAAAACCTTGTTCGCACTATCGGAAAACATACTTCTAGAGACCGACTATTTTCAAGTCTAGTAACGTATTTCGCGACTGAGTCTTAAGCATTGTAAGCAGTTACGACATGCGACAGACATGTAGCCCTATTTGACTATTAGAGACAGGTACCTCTACGGATAGGACTTTATTTATATTTTCTACTTTTTATTACTTTTTCGGCGTCGACTGCTTAATGACTTGACGCCTCTGTTTTACAAATTTATCTATGCGTTTGCACCTTTAATTTGAAACAAGGTTAGGCTTAGTTAGTGGTAGCAGAGGTTGATTTTGGTTTGTTTTTTGTTTTTTAATAGCGGAGTTAAGTTTGTCGATTAGCTACAGTATTCCTAACACGACCGAAGGAAGTAAAATATAAAACTAGCGTGAATATAAACATAGAACAATAAAGTTGCAGGTGAAACTTATTTATTTACATTACGATGTATTTTATGCTTTGATTGGTGATCATTTTCTGAATTTACGATTTGGAGCGGTGTATGCCGATCTGATCCCAGCAGAGATACCACATGGGATCCTTTTTGTTTAGTTTTTTTATGCCGGGCTGATCCCACATATTGCCAAAAAGTGGAATCCATACAAAAAAAAACTATTTAATTATTTTACTGATCCCACCTATGTTTTTCACTTCGGGCCATTTATGTACTTATTTGGGTACAGTTTGCAAAAGAAAACTTTCACATATTTTTCTATGATTTTGCGTAGGTACATTTTCAAAGAACCTAAACGGCAGAAGTTCTAGGAGGTATGAATCTGCTGAATTAAATGTATCCTAGCGAAAATCTCTATTAATCTCCTTGGTGGAGTTGTTTTTTATTATTATTATTATTTAGTGACAGATGAGCGAGACAGTCGCCTGGTGGTAAGCGTCACGCCAGCCCATAACAGTAGCAGTGCCAGAATTGTTTTAACGTGCTTAAGAAGTAACTATTATTTAATCAAGGCCCTAAAACCATGATTTCGTGGGATCCGACCGGAATCGACAATTAGCTAGGGTTCAAACCGGGTTTTTTTTAAACATGGGATCAGGCCTTGGGATCCAAACGGAATACACCTTTGTAGCGACGAGCTACTTTACGAGTATGTTTTATGTTATTTTTTTGGAACCATGAATAGCTGTTAAGTATATTCTAGGTATTTGACAGATGTTAAGCGACAACAGTTTATTTATTTATTTAATAAACATACAAAACAGAATGCAATAATTTAAAGCTATCTCATAAATTACATTTTAAAGATCTGTACTACATTCTAAAACTATGTATGCCTAGCTGCATTAATAATAGAAGTATTTAACATCATATACACTAGAGGATTAGGTACAAGGCAAAGGAAGAATTCGTTTTTGAAACTTATACAAAAATAAATTAAATTAAATTAAAGCTAGCATATAAGCATGTTGTAATAGAAAATTATTATTCATTATTACTAGATTTTATGTAATTTTATCTAATTTTTAAGTTTTTTGTCTGTGTTTTTTTTCTAATTTTATCTAATTTTTAAAGTTTTAAGTTTGGTGATATCTTATTTAATATAACAGTAGTGTACGTTTTTAAGTGTGTGAATGTTTTTATTTCGACTCAACTCTATATCAACAAAAGGAACATGGAAGAATTTTGATGCTAAGGTTTACCGTATACTTTTAATCTCGACAAACAGTATCAGGGCCCGTACCGTGAACTGCTTATAGCGGGACCGAATACGCTCAGCTGCCGACGCTGCGCGACTGTGAATTTTATCGCCTCGCAATAAGGTTTGCGGTCGCGCAGTGTCGGCAGCTGAACCTATTCGGTCCCGCTATAAGCAGTTCACGGTACGGGCCCTGTAGTAATACACAGTATCTGTAGTGCGTGAAACAGCAGGATGTTAATCATAAAATCAATACAAAACAAATCACAAAATCAAACAAGTCAATATAATCAATTAGTCTGTTCCATAATGGTGTCACAAAAAGCAAACCTCCTTTTTATTTATTTATCTTATCTGTTTTAAACGCATAGTTTAGTTAGTAATAACCGTTTTAACTTTGTTTTTCTATTCATAAAACTTAACTGAAAGTAAGTACATGGTAGATCTCTTGTAAGCAGCATTTTGTACTAGTACAGCATTTGTAATTTTTAAAATAATAGAGTGATATTGCACGGGCTATTCCTAGTGTCAGAGATCTAATGTTCTCTACAACTCAATTATTGTTTTATAAACCCAATGCCAATCTAGGTATAGTGTGAATGCAAATAGCTAAGTGAAAAAGAAACGTAGAAAGGTTGTCGATCTGTAAACGAGGCTATTACTAAATCATCATCAGCCCGGAGACGTCCACTGCTGAAAGAAGGCCTCCCCCTTAGACCGCCACACTGTATGACAACCTGCCATTTGCATCCACCGGTTGCCCGCGACTTTTATAATGTCGTCGGTCCACCTAGTGGGACGCCTACCTACGCTGTGTCTTCCGGTTCGCGGTCGCCACGCAAGAAACTTTCTTCCCCATCGGTTATCAGTTCGTTGAGTGATTTTAAAACTACTAACTATTACTAAATAATATAATTAAGTATGATTATAAATTAAAATTACAATACAATACATCTTTTTTGTACACCAGAAGCAAAGAAACTTAGAACCAAATCAGGGTAAATATATAGGTATTCGGCAGTATACAAGCAAATATGTTGTTTTTTTCCTGCTTTGGCCTTATTACATTAAGCAATTTCTTCTTAAGCAATTTCTTCCAGTCAACCTTTGTATAGGACTTGACAAAGGAAATAAGAGAGATTTAGAAGATTATGGGATTCATAGTCTGGAGTTGGCCTTGCTTTGCATTGGCTAAAAATGCGATTGCGTTTTGTTTCTATGCCACGCGTGTCAGCATTCAAAGGATTTGTGTGTGTAGCTGTAAGCTGATTCAAACTTAATGGCAGCTGTGAACTTAGGCGCGAGACGCTGCGCAGTAGCAAAAATTACGCGTGTGGTGTGCGTACAATCGCAAAGTCTCGCTTGCAGCGCACTTCACAGCCGCCATTAAGTTTGATTCAGTCCATAGCAGAAAATTATAAAGTTCAATCGAAGTGATGCACTCACTTCACTGTCACTTCGATCGCAGTGAACGTCTTCTGGTTAAAATATGAATAAACAAATATAATCTCTTGTTAGTTATAGTCACGAAAAATTAAAAACCATTTTGTAACATAATTTTATTACGAAAATAAATTATTTTCGGAGCACTCAACAGATCGAGGTGTGAACTGACAAACCAAAAGTAACTAAAGAGCTGTATGTTTTTTAAAAAATGGCCGAGTGCCAGCTCTTATTGCGTTTTATTACTGGTCTCAATATAGGAAGCGATGAAATATTTGTACACCCTTTATTTATTTGTTCCGGGAATCGTCTTATATTTTATGCTTTGTCGGTCTGAAGGTTAGCTGAAATAATATTCATTTATTTATAACGATATACTCATTTATAACATTAACAATGCTGTTAATTTTACAGCTACATCAATTTATTTCAGCGGTGACAGAAGTATTTCGATGGTGTAGAACTAGCTTATAAACTGTCTATTTGTAGTTTATCAGTCTACACGAAAAGAGAAGGAGAAGCATACAGCTCTGTTTTCTGTCTGTTTTGTACCTTGAGAAAAGTATTCAATAAACCCTAAATAATAATAAAAAATACCCAAAAGCAAAACACAATTTCACCCTTCAATAGACATCAACGCGCTTCCAGCATAAGCAAACTTTAGATATAAAAAAACGGAGGACATTTTTCACACAGCGCCATCTAGCCCCAAACTAAGCAAAGCTTGTAATATGGAAACTAGTAGTTGATAAAATACTCATACTTTTTTTGTAAGTACATTCTTATAGTTTGGCACATACTACCACAGAATAAATAATAGTACTACGTACAGAAAGTTAAATCCGCAAAGGTATTGAAATAAATAAGGACACTATCTACTAGGCAATAAAGTAGCAATTCAACTCGCACAACGCTGGATACCGCTCGCTATATTCACCTAGATATACCGCTCTCTTTCTATCACGTATGCTTAGTTACGTGCGACGAGGCTAGCGTGCCGGCGGCGACTGACTTCTGCCTTGCATTGTCCACCCGGACGGAGCGCCGACCGAACATACCTAAACAGCGGAGTGACACCCCCCTGATACTACATCCAAACACCGGACGGCGAGACACACGTGTCCACATGGTGGATATTCCCCACGTACGCACAAAGCGCTATGAATCCACATTTTTTATTCGCACAACGAGGTTGTGGAACTCTCTGCCGAAGTCCTTGTTTCCGGAAAAGTTCAACTTTTTTATTTATTTATATATATATTTTATTGTAAATAAGTAGTTTTTAGTATATAGTTCAAATATTTATTTTAAGTTTTGTACATATGTAAATATCATAAAATAAAAATTAACATACTTCGAGTCGTCATAGAATGTTCTTAATAAAATGAAACAATAACTTGGGTGTCTTCAAATCCAGAGTGAACAGGTTCCTTCTAAGTAAGCGTGATCCATCCATCAAGCAGAATGTGGTGTATTTGCGTGGAAAAGTTGATGTCATGATTGTTTACTAATTGTCGTAAGAAATTAAAAGATTTAGGTCATTAAAAAGGAAATAAATAACCCAAAACATACGAAAAAGTGCTTGTATTTATATATATATATCTATAGTATGAGGTATCTTAAGCTTTTTTACAACATCGGTGTACACAATAGTACTGAACAGCTTTTGTAGATAAAGTGTTGCAACTTTGCGTCGAGACAATGTGACAAATATTAACTGACACTCGCAACGGGCCCTAAAATTTGTCACAGATATGTTCTATTAACTCTGTCAAAGTGTAGCGTAATATTTGTATGTATGCCACGGAGTGAACAGTCTGAGTTCTTTTGTACTAAGCTGTTTAGTGACGCTTAGTTAGTTCCGAATATCCAAGCCAAGCTAAAAGACAAATATTTGGAGTAAAATGTAGCCTCGTTTTTAACTAAAAAGCTACAGGTTTGTTACGAAACAAAAAGGTTTTTCACATAGTGAAATTTATCTTAGTTGAAATGTACGTCATCGTGGAAAAGAAGCTTGGCAGACTCGTATACAGTTTCAGTCTAGCGGAAAGAAGCCGCGTGCATGAATGAAACTTGTATGAACTGATAGAGCAAATTAAATATATTTAAATTGTAAATTGGAGGTAGGTAGGAAGTATGAGGAAAAAAATATCCGGAAAAACATTTCTGTTAGGTTAGTTAGGCTAACGATTGGGATTGGTTTTTATCGCGCTCACAGCGCCAACAGCGAGTTTGGCGCATTTCGGACTTGACTTGACTTCTTGGTTTATCTGGACGCATTTCGGAACGCAGCGATATAACGATGACATTGACAGAGATAGACAGTTAGAACTACGTAGGATAATTATATGATGCATCCTGTATCCGAACGAAAACAATGTAATGAGAACCATATTGCGTCTAGTTAATATCTAAAATAATTGCAACAAAGTTAGTTTTAATTCCCAGTTTTATAAATTATGCTTAATATTTTAAGAAAACCACAAAAATATAACATGAATTTCCACATACATAGGTAACGTAAATGATGTGTAATTTTTTTTTTCCTTGGCCCAGAGAATTCTGCCATCCTTCTTTTCTACTCGTTGTTGACTCTGCTAAGCAGATCTGATGCTAAGTAATATAGGAAGATGTAGGACTGGTAGATCTTCTTTTCGGCATGACAGTACCAGAATCATGTACCAGACTCTATTCACCAGTTATAATTATTATCTATGAGTTATTTTATTTTGAAAACTGACGTGGATTTGACACATTTTTTTTTTGTTTAATTTATTCTAGTGCTAAGCAGGACGCAGCTGCACGCGCGTCGGGCTCTGTTTTCACTCTTTGAAAAAGGTCACCGGATGTGATCGAAACTATAGTCGGAGTATCCGATTTAATTAAACGTGAGTATTCCTTATGAGTTATTTATTATGCTTGGAACAAACCGAATGCTCTCTCAACTTGAATATATACACTGGATTTTAAGACTACCCAAAAAATACTGGTATTTTGTAAATATCCTAATACTAATACTACACACATAGGTGCTATATACTATTAATACAAATTTAACTGTAGCTGGCAAATAATTACAGAAAAAATAAATTACTGGGTATGAAGAGATTTAACATGTAATCTTAGGTTGACGAGCGCAGTGCAGTGCGGCGCAGGATTGTATTCGCAAGTTCACAATTCTAGCACTGCTACTGCTGGTGGTAGACGTGACGCTTATCACCAGGTGAAAGTCTTGCTCGTCTCGTCACTTGACCGTGAAAAAAAAGCGTAGCAAATCTTGAAGAATCTTGAATTTGTTTGTTTAAATAAAACATAATAACGAAACAATAAAAGTGTTAAAGGAAGTTATTCATCAAAACATTCCTTGAAATTTTTGTCTGCATCGAAGGAAGTAAAGTATAAAATAAATCAATGCTAATGGCCAACATCCAAAGCCTAAATTGAATTACCTAAGTGTATCTTGAATATGAATGAGATGTGACTTTGTCGCGACGTGGCGCTACTTGTTGATGCATTTTTGTGCACGGATGTACATAGGGAGGGGAAAGAGTCGGGCCTTCGTTTGTTACTAAATATTTAGGACTTTTATACACTTAATATTGGGGGGACATTTATTACACACAGCGCCATCTAGCCCCATACTAAGCAAAGCTTGTATTTATGGAAACCAGATAGCTGATAGAATACTTATATACAATTTTTTTCGTAAATACATACTTATAATACATACTACACCCCCACTACTTAAATAAATAAATGTCCTAGTAGTGACCTACAGTGGTTACGTACCCGGTTAAAATCACCTAGTCAAGTAACGAGCATTGAATAAAATTATGTTTGTCCCCGGGACTTATTTACCGCGCACTTAATAGTTTAATTTTAATCTTTCTTCGATGTTTCAGCCATATTTCAAAGGCCGTGGTCACAAACAAGCAATTTGATTATTTTCTTGTAATCATGCTACAATAGTAACAGTTTAGAGAAGACATTTAATTATAGTTTTTTTAGTTTTAAAATATCTTTATTTATAAAATAAAAAGTAAACAATTGTACATTTCTAGTGATAATTATATCCTAGAATTTACCTCAATAACTTAAAAAATATGTTTTACAAGCAGTTTTTGCTTTTAATAAAACTTTTAGGCGGTAATTATTACAGAAACATAAAATTCGAAATTGCAATTTAACTACCTAAACTATTATACCATGTAAGCTTTAGTGTTCAGCAACATTTGATTGAATATAAAATCAAAGATACCAATCACGTGGTCGAAAATTGGCGAAAAATATGCGTAGGAATTCATAACCATAATTTTTTTTAAACACTACTGCCCTACCAAAAAACGTATTTTTTTGTTATAGCTAATGTCACTCGGGTTCTAACGATACCCCAATACAAAATTGTTCAGGCGTTTAACTTATGGTGAAATAAGGAAACTCACATACATACATGAACCATTAAAACATTACACTCCTATTTTAAGGTAATCGTGATCAATTTTAACTAATTTTGAGCTTCTTATTTTTCCCATCTCTACTTCCAGACATGTTCACCTAAATTTATTTCCCCAGCCGTCACTTAGCCGTTTTTACTATCGAATTCGGTATTTGAATCGATTAGGATTCAAACCCGATGCTTTTTGGGTACCGTCGTATAAATCGTCATGTTATTAGCTGAATGCTAATCTTTTGTGATTAATATTATACTTACGTATATTGAGTTGTCTAATATGGGTGGGTTTCTATCACAGGACTGTGTTTAGGTACCAGTCACAGATAGAATACAAAGTTGCTAAACGTATTTTATTATTTAATGCAATAGGGTGATGAGACGAGTGAGACATTAACCTGGAGGTAAACATAACGCCTGCCCATAACAGTAGCAGTGCCAGAATTGTGAACTTACGAACAAAATCCTGCGCCGTACTGCACTGCTTGTCGCCGAGATATTAGATGTCAATCTGTTCATGTCCAGTAATTTATATGGTAGCATAAAATTTAAATAAAAAAACATAAAATCTCTTCAAATCAAAATACAGTAATCCCTGCACACTACTGAATTGCTGTTGAATACATATTTACAGTTAAGTTAAGTTAATATTACAATTAAGCAAAGGTGTTTACTACTTCCTCAGGCACACTGCAACAGTATTTTATGGTAGTTTTGACAATCAACTTAGCGTTTGACTGCAGCTCTTTATTACCTTCGTACCTAAGCATAGACATACATAGTAGGGACGTACAGGACGCCATTTTAAAATGTCTCCCATTAGTCGGTGTCAAAGAAAAGCATTGACACCTATGGCGCCACAGTCTGCGACGCGCGTCCGACGTGATCACTTGAGTGCAAAATGCTAAACAGTGTTGTGAAGTTAAGAATTACATTTCAAAGTGCAATAAAAAAAGGTGGCGTTTCTTTTGACTAGTAAGTCAGCATTAAACTAAACTTGCTTTTACACAATAACTTTTATTTTTAGGTAATTGGTAAGTCGTTTCTAGTTTCGTACAGTTTGCGCTTCTTCTACCACGCCTTACTGGCGCTGCACGTGACTGAGAAATCCAAGAGATGGCGTTGACTTTTTGTCAAAGAGAATTAGTCTTACGATTTCTTAACTCAGGCGCATCTAGATATATAAATCATTGTACCTAAGCTAGCTATCGCGTAAAGCTGCTGAAAAATATCGTGCTTGGCGATAGATTTTAAATTGCACGGTAGTTTGACCTACCATGGAAGTGTGGCGGTCTAAGGGGAGACTTTCGTTAAGAAATAGACAGGATAAATTAATATTCGGACGAGTACTAGAAATACCTTATCACCAGACTTAGTTTTCTGACGTTTTTTCAGAGTTTTTTTATGGCCTTTTTTCAGAGGCTACTCCACTCTATGGTTGGTTTTGAAACAAAGTCGTCGTCATGAAATCTAAATGCGCTAAAAGATACAAATATTTCATACAAGATGTTAATTGTAAAACAAAGACTTGAAAATATCTTAAGAGACTACCGCACCATAGGAATCTCCATAGCACCTCTGTTACGACTATGAAGTTAATATGAGCAATTTCTATAGTTTCTTATTAAAATAGTTTATTTATTAATTCATAAAAAGTCACACACAATAAAAATATAAAACTTATACAGGGTTAGTATCCTTACTCACCCACTACTCCTAGTATAGTATTATATTATCTTTGCCCACTACAATGGCTTTCTTTATCTATACCAAGTTCAACCCTTGTGTTTTACGCACCTATTATGAGTCATGTTTCACAAACCGCTGATTACATTAACGCTCGCGCGTGCACATGCTTAGTCTGCGGTTAGGCTCTATGGTTTTTGTTCGAGTTTAAACTAGCCGTGTAAAGCTAACCACAACCGTTTTACAAATGTTTTTCGAATCACAATAAGAATGAAGTACGTATTTGTTATGAAAATATTTAAATTTGTTGCCGAAAACTCCCAATGTTGGTTTTGGCCTCACCAAATCGTGCCATCTTTTGCATTTCCAGTAAGCTCATTAATTAGTTCATGCATGATTTAAATGTAACATTAAATTGTACACAGTTTTGGATAATAAAATATTCTTAATTTCATTTATTTTTCATGTTCAGGTTTCAACATATTTTTTTTTCCATGAAAGTGTTTCCTAGAAAAAAACATATTTTAATAACGAATTTGAACCTGTAACATAAGTTTCTTAGAGGAACGGTCACGTATTTTGCGTCCGGTGTTATTCATAAGTAAATGGTGAGCACTATCCATCAGACAATCCGTCCGCTTGTTTACAAACATTGGCTTAAAAAAGGACACGGCACGCCAAAATAATAACTTAAATAACAATGGAAACAACGCCAAATACATACAGCGTAAACTCACTTCAATTGTTAAACCGTGGTCTAACTTTTACTTCTTAAGAAACGAAACTCGTTATTTTTGAATCCGCAACAAATCAAAAATAAACATATTATTCATTGTTTCCGAGTACAGTTTCACTTAAGTTTATTTAAGTTGCCTTTACATTGTACGGAGGCATTTAACTGCAGTAAGTCACGCGCGTGGCTCTTTATTACTCTGTTTACTAAATTAAACGGGGGTTTAAATTCTTTTTTTTGGGTAAACAGGGCCTGCGCTTGCAGTCTTTTCTTATAATGGAGTTTAATTTGTGGTTAAACAGAGGCTGGGTGGAAATTCTAACGAACTGATTGTTGGTTTATCCCATTACACTCTTTTTCTCACAAAGAGTGACGAGTGACAAATAAATTTGAGAGTTGCCCACAGAGCTCCAATAACTATATTATATTAAACAAGAAGTGGCCTTACCGGCCTAGAATGCGTCGAACAGAAACTAACTTCCCTCCTCGCGTAAACGTAACTAAGATAGAATGTTGATTGTCTGTCTCTAGTCTGTTTTAGTGCTAGATCTAACTCGCAGTGTCTTCGTTTTTGACTCCATTCTTATAGATAAAACGATTCGAAGATACTATAATTTAGATTCATTAATATAGAATCGAATTTAACGGTGTTTTATGTATTTTTATATACCTTCTTTATATGTGTTCGACTACCTATAACTTTGACTGCCTTATAGCTCAGTTGGTAGCATGTCTGCCTTCACAGCTGTAGGGCGTGGGTTCGATCCCAGGACACAGGAAAAAAAAATGTGACGAACATAGATGTTTGTTCTGTGTCTGGTTGTAGTATGTATTTACAAGAATATATATATATATATGACGGAAGAGCCGAGGAGGGGTCCTTTCGCCATCATCATCAGCACTCATCGTTGATCCTCTTAGTAGTGGGCGTCGTCGGTGGGTAGTGTCGGATGAGAATAAAACAAGCTCGTACAATCAATCTTCAAATTATAATCTTCACAGGCACAGTACAGTAATCAGGTAGGCTCACAAGTTGTAGGTAGGTACGTATCACAGAACGCGCGATGGTTCAGTGTCCACCGCACGCGCCGCTCGCCAATGGGAAAGTGAAGTCACCGATCGACGGCGCGCACGTCACCGACTCCATCGAGTGCCACCAGGTGGCGCTGGCGTCCCGGATACGACTCGATTGCGACATATATATATATAAAATATATATATAAGTATTCTATCAGCTATCTGGTTTACATTGTCCAAGCTTTGCTTAGTTTGGGGCTAGATGGCGCTGTGTGAAAAATGTCCTCCGATATTTATTTATTTGACTTGCGTACGTACCTACTATTGATCCGATCTTCTGTGGTATTCTTGTTTAAAAAATAACGAACGAATTTAAACAATAGAGACGAAAGACATATGAAAATGGGTTGTGACATAGATTGTTTCCTCTACTCTGAATTGTGAGGTCACAGTTTGAAGTAAATTACTAGTTTTTGGGACCTCATTTGGACGCTGTCTTTTTAAAGTGACAACAATAATTAATGTTATTCGAAAATTTTATCATCATCATCAGCCCAGAGACTTCTACTGCTGAACAAGGGCCGCCTCCTTTACTTGGCTACTATAAGACAGCCTGCCATTTGTAGCCACCGGTTACCCGCGACTTTCACAATGTCGTCGGTCCGCTAGGCCGCCTACCTACGCTGCGTCTTCCAATTCGTAGTATCCACTCAAGAACTTTTCTTCCCCATAGCATAGGTTATCAGTTCTTCGAGCGATGTGGCCTGCCCGTTGCCACTTCAACTTGAACACCCTGGGAACTATGGCGGCGACATTGGTTCTTTGGCGAATATCCTAGTTAGTATATTTGCGAAAAACTTCTTATGAAAATTTTATAGTTAAGTAATTGAAATTGACTAAATGTTTGACGTTTGATGTAGAGCTGTGTCTACATATGAACCGGTCAGTATGTAGATGGGTGACCGCTACAAATAAATATACACTCAATACTATCTCCCATAATCCATACGATACTTTTGACTGTAGGCATAATATCATAAAATGTATTTAGAAAAACAAACTGCACCAATCAAAGTGTAACGCAAATGCATCCGTTTCAAACAAGCTTTATAAATCTCACCACTCAACCAAGAGCAATAGAGTTTAGTTTAGCTTTACAGTTGTTTGGTAGTAAAGCTTTGGAAATTGAACTCTCGGTTTGTCGCGTGGTGCTGTGGACCTTAACCGAGTATATGGGTTACGATTGTTGTTTATAACCAGTGTGGTTTTGACCTTTACTTATGGTAAGAAGTTCCCGCAAAACTGTAATGTTTCTGGCTTTTATCATCATCGTAATCAGCCTATAATACTATAATTTATATTATACACCTTGGCGTCGCTGTAAGTGTGGCAAGCATTTTATGAATAAACTAAATGAGTTTAATTAATTATGCAATGCTGAATAGGTCTTCCAAATAATAGAATATGGGCTCAAGTCTCGTCAGTCCACTCGATCTTTGGCTTTTTTTTTCTAACCCCTGGCACTGCTAAGTATATCGTCACTCCACAGAGTCACAAGGCCTACGCAACGTTGTGCGATGTTTAGAACCCGTCTAAGATCCAAACGGTCATCGGTTCTGCTGCGTGGCACAGCTTATATTTTCGACAAACTACCTTTTTTTATACTTTCAAGTGACGAGACGAGCAAGACGTTTGCCTGGTGATAAGCATTACGCCTGCCACTATCAGTAGCAGTGCCAGAATTGTGAAATTGCGGACACAATCCTGCGCCGCACTGCACTGTGCTCGTCACCCTGACATATTAGATACTTATTAAATCTTTTCATACCCAGTAATTTATCTGGTAACATTGCCCTTCAAACTGGAACACAGTAATGCTTGCACACTACTGCGAGGCGCTTGAATAACTGGCAAAGGTGTGGTACTTCCCCAGGCAGACTCTGCAGTAGAGTCCTACCACTACAAAACCTTTTCATATATTCAATACTAACTAACCACTACAGTTAGTAAGTTTAGCTTCAAAATCTTCTCCCTTGAACACGTCTGATCAGGTAGCCGGCTCGAGGTATGCGCGGGCCCTAGCATGGTTTCTCAGAAACGGGATGAAACCGTCCCGGCGACACTGGCCTTTGTGCTTTACAATAATTCACGTCTTTTTATCACGTCTAAGGCCATTTGTAGGGACTGGAGAATCGGAGATATTTCATCGGATTATTGAAGAAATCTTTAGGACACTTACAGTTTTGCTGTGAATGAGCTGGATATTATATTATAGGGCCATTATTATGTAGCTAGCTACTAGAAATGATACCACACTTTAAGACCTGTTCCTGATCGCGTTTAGAACGATATCGTCACACTTTTCTCCGCTATTTCCTCATCATCATCATCATCATCATCCGCAGTCTTCTCTATAAGCCTATCTCCTGTACCTAGTGCCATCTGCCTCAGCTACGTGAACAGATTCAACTCACGATTTCAGTTACTTGTAAGAGAGAAAAAACTATAATTTTCTACTTTCGTCTTAAATTATTATTACGTTTCCT
This sequence comes from Erannis defoliaria, assembly GCA_905404285.2. NCBI lineage: Eukaryota > Metazoa > Arthropoda > Insecta > Lepidoptera > Geometridae > Erannis > Erannis defoliaria. Next base: position 7,617,513 of record FR990091.1, on the reverse strand, counting down.
GTAAATATTTACATTTTTGTCAGGCAAGTTTGTACTTCTGAATAAGACATTGATGTTGTGACATAGTCATTGTTTAGTGACATTGTCCTGCTATGTCTAGGAAAACTCTATTCACTCCCGACTTGAAGATATAATTTCTAGATTGTATTTATCATTATGTAGGACCATAGAGAAAAATTGAATTCTTCTTGTAAAAATAACCCCACCCAATACCCATTGGCAGGTGTCACTGTTTAGTAAGCGTAACGACTAACGACGTAATAACGAAGTCGTTTGGACCAAGATCCTGCGCGCATTTTTTACCGTCGTTAAAAAATATCCTACGGTGCAAAGCTATTTAGTAAATTAATGATGATGATTCTGTTCTGAAGTGACATCTAACTTGTAAACGACAGAAAAAGATTAGTTTTGAAATTGAAATTGGAGACGTGTTTTATGAAACACGTTTTTATAGTTTCGCAGTTAAAGGTTACGATTGCGTTAATTTATAAGCTAAAGTTTATAGACTACAACAAACTAGATATTAACAACTACTTAATTTACACAAAAACAAAAGGCTTGTTTCTGTTCGATTAAATTTTAGAGACAATCCATGTTATCCTAATTTCCATGATAAGAGAATAACGATGCGAATGATCCTACTATATATAATATTATAAACGCGAAAGTATGTATGTATGTATGTATGTTTGTTACTCTTTCACGCTGAAACGGCTGAACGGATTTAGATGAAATTTGGTATACAACTAGCTTATACCTTGGAATAAAACATAGGCTACTTTTTATCCCAATAACCACGGGTGAAACCGCGGGGCGCAGCTAGCAAAGAATAAATCATAGTAATATCAAAAATCAAGATTTCTATCTTGAGATATACTTACCACATATTTTGAAGGCTGTTCCTTTGCATTTGAATATACCTGGAAAGAAAATATATAAGGTCATTATCAAGGTTTTAATTTTACTTTATAGTAAGTAGTAGTATTGTTTTTCCTAAAGAATAGCCTTATTTTCCATATCGTTTTGTCAGATTCGCAATGGAAAATCTGATAAAAGCAATCCAAATATATAAAGACATAAATATTTATCGAAATAAAATACATAAGCGCCATGTTTACTAAGGTTTTAAGTACACACTTACTTATTTTTGTTAAATAAGTAATTATTTTTAATTATTAAAAGAAAACCGAAACACGGTAATATTATCTACTAGTTTAAAGCCAAAGGATTAATTGTTACTTTGTACAAATTAGTGCCCATTAAAATGTATTTGATTTTATAATTCAGCACAAATATCGTTTATTGATTCGGATTAATAATATAATACACTTTTTTTTAAAAACGTTTTCAACTTCGAATATCTGGATGACATCTTCATATTTTCTAGTAATTTTGATTTATAAACCAAACTACTGAACCGATTTCGATAAAATGTATATAGGATCACCTCTGAAGTATTTATTACCTACCAAACAAAACAAGAATCACCAAAATCAGTTCATAATTGGCGGAGTAATCACGTAACATACAAACAAACAAAAACATACAGTCGAATTGAGAAACTCCTTTTTTGAAGTCGGTTGAAAAGTAAGAAACAACTTCACGCCTTCTCTCTCTACTGAGTTTTTAAATTAACGAGGGAGCAGCGGTCCTAAATTAAGTAATTTTTTACGCCCAATCATTATTTGTTTCTGGAATATTTTTTCTTGGCCTTCCTTTTAGGGCGTATTGATTAGGAAGGGACTGAATTAACAACTTGTCATTTTAGTATCGATAGTTTTTTCTTATTTATTTTATCATCTATGTCATATTTATTTATTTTATGATAACTTCGTTGAAATGAAAAAAAAAATTGACAAGTTACTTAACTAACAAACAACAATATTTTACTGATTACAGTAAATACAATAAACCTCAGTAGCAAGACAGTATATTCGATTTAAATCAATAAATTATTTATCTACAAGTTCTAGACTATTATGTATACATGTACTATTGTATGGTTATAAAACTGTTAGAGGCTATTTTAAAATCTATTAAAAGTAAACGGATTAATCTAGATAATCGAGATGTTTAAATCTATTAATCTTCTATCTATTGTTCGGGGATAAGCCATTATCTACAACAAACTACTACACTAACTACTTAAGCTACTTAGACTACACAAAAACACAAGAATTGTATGCAGACCGATGATTTTCTCGAGCCAAGCCAAATGATTTTATATGATTGTAGGGTATGGTACACATATGAAATTTTCTATTTAGGATTTTGGTCAAATGGAAAGTAGGTTGCAAAATCTTTTGTATCATAATTTGTATTACAAAAATACTAATCTTGCATACCAATGAGTCTTATCCTACACAGGGTAATTATAAAATTAAAGATGTGGAAAGTAGTTAAGGTTTTTCTATTAGGCTACCACTTCTTTCCTCATACATGTGCATGTACTTAGTTATAACTAAGTTTTAAAACATCGACTATCGATATTCAATGTTGACCCTTCACTAGCTGACCACGGTTCTAGAGTTGTACACCAGTCGTGGTCACGACAAAAAAGCTCTCACACGCACTCATCAGCTCGGACCTTTCGATTATTCATGCGCTACGCTGTCACTCGGATCGATTGTAGTATGAGATGTTGAAACCACCACTTTCGTTTTATATTTTTTACAAGACGAAAAGATTTAAGATTTCAATGACAGCCATTTGAAAGATACTCATGTTATTAATATTATTTTGTACCTAAACGGAAATGAAATTTAAACTATTCGACGTTTGATAGAAGTATAATCAATTTTAGCATATCAACTTACAACACTTAGATTTTCTCGTGAATATTACACTCAATGAAAGATGTGCTCTTTAGAGAAAAAAAAATGCTGCTCAAAATACTCTGAGCATTAAGCATTGAATAATAAATAAATTTTATCTTCTGCAACTGCACATTAACGTCCACAAGAGCTACTCATCCCAGATAACACTACTTTATCAAAATAACCTTTGCGACCGGTGATGGTTTTAACTTCTCTAGATGGATCCGACAATCGAGTGACGGCTGATAGAGTCGACCAAGATAATGACATCTGCGGTAAAAACACGGACAGTTGGTTATTTATCATCCAGTGGCCTCTTTAATTATCGACCGTGTGGAACCGCCTTAACGCGAGTGAGAAACCACCTTTATAAAGCCGTTTCGCCTTATGAGGGGTGATTTTTGACGGATGTAATTTGTTGATATTTTTTTTCAATATTTTAGGGATATGATTGTAAGGTATTTAAATACTGGTAAGTAACTTCGTATAATGCTTTTGTTTACTGTAACCTAACAAGTTGGTTAAAATACCTTGTTTTTAACTTTATAAATACGTCTATAATACGTCTTTCTACAGTCAGTCATTTATATTCGACAAAATAAAGATCGATTCGTTGATAAAATATGATGTCCAAGAGTCTAACATGACAATAGACATTGACCAAAAAAAATTGTCGATGACAAAACACAAAAAAAAAATTGATCTATGAAAAACGTACATGCACTGTACTGTGTCTACAATTCTGTCTTAAAATAATCACCAGCAACAGATATAGTTAATTCAGAGATAAGAGACTTGCGCCTAGATCAAATTAAAATACATTTTAAATCAACAGTCTTAATGCATCTTACTCAGTTGACGTTAATCTTTAATGAATAATAAAAGACGATATAAGTTCGATTGATAATAATAATGCATAATTCTATATTAACAATCGATTAATCATCTACAATGACAAGTCGATGCGTTAGTAAAGATATAAAATATCGACATAAATATTACCGTCACTATTGAAATATTGCAATTAAAATGTATTTAATCTCTATATTTCGATTAACCTAAATACAGAATCGATTTTAAGAAACCGCCGAATCGGGTCATACGCTCACACTATATCAAAATTGATTAGGGTTGGCAAAACAATTTTAAATTTAGTTTATGTCTAGCTGTTAAAATAATAGCGAAGTAATTTTCGGATTAACTAATCTGACAAAATAAGTAACTTTGCTGTGTATCATCATTATAATTTGTTTAATGTGTTTATTTTATTTTTTTCTTTGTATTTGTAAAAGCTGGTAAAGAACACAAAAAAATGCGCACGAAAATTACCACAGTATTTCTGGTAATTCGCGCTAGTTCCATTGAAAAGTTCCATGATGGAACTAGCGCGTTTCTTTTTTTTCTACTCGTACTAGTCATTCTAACACTAGGTACTAACTTAGCTATTTCAGCGAGACCCTTGGAATTGTCAAAATCATAGCTCCACGACGTTTTTCACAGGTGGCACTGAAAAGATCGGTAGGTAGATGTATTTTTTGGAATTCATGGATATTATTATAAAATTGATAAATATATATCAGGCAGTGGCACCCCTAACAATGACGCACGCGCAAGTGGACGCGATAAATCTTGTAAGGGTTAATTAAATGCCACCAGAAAGCTTTATAAGTGTGTTAAAGAAAACAGTGCAAGGGCTTGGTGTAAGAAAATCAAATGATTAGGGAAAGTAATTCGTTATATAATAACTTGAAAATTACCGTCAACCCTATAGGTCTGTTGGTGTGTGAATTAATGGCTAACAAACTGATTGAGTTTCGCAGCATATTATGTTCAGAATTTTTTATCTTTTCCGGAACAAAACAAATATTATATCTTTAGCCATAATTCACTTGCTAAATTACTAAAAAAAAACATTTCAAACGCTTTAAAATAATAAAACATACAGTAGAATTGAGAACTTCCTTTTTTGAAGTCTTGAAGTGATAAGTAAACCACTTTTCAACCGACTTCAAAAAAGGATGTTCTCAATTCGACTATATGTTTGTATTTTTTGTATGTATGTTACGCGATTACTCCGCCAATTAAGAACTGATTTTAATGATTGTTTTTTTGTTTGGTAGGTAATACTTCAGAGGTACATACATTTTATCAAAATCGGTCTAGTAGTTTGGTTTTTAAATCAAAAATACTGGAAAATATGAAGATGTCATCCAGGTATTCGAAATTGAAGTGGGTTGTTTTTTTTTTTAAACCTATGAAAAACGAGAAAAAAAGCAAAAATTTTGGTGTATTTTTTTAATAACAGAAAGTGTCTTACTAGCAGGCGGCCACCTGATGGTAAGTGTTATCCACTGTTTATGATATATACAATATTTATACCAAACAAATAAAAACAAAGGTGTCCGAAACATTAAACAGGTTGCTTCACCCAAAAAATACGGGTAACTGTAATATTGCAAGTAAAACCGCGTAAAATAGCTATACTCTTATAACTTACACAAGAGCCTAGCTAGGCAGTCTCAGGCCCTGTGCTGCTAATACATCTATAGATTAAGATCTAGCTGGAACTGGTGCTATCTAGCCATCTCGATACCTACGACGACGCCTCGGGCCATGTAGAGGTGTTGATAATACGGGAATAGAAGACTTTATTCCTGAAAAAACGCTGTACTTAGTGTGTTTTGAGCTATAGTTAGCTATAGAGATAGAGCTTTAATTCATGCAAAGTTTCGCACATGTTTTATTTGTGTCTCGCGGTTTCACCGGCGATTTCTTGGACAAAAAGTAGCCTATGTGGTATTCTGAAGTATAAGCTACCTCTATTAACATCCATCTCTATCCACCCCAGCCAGAAAACGTCCCTTAATAGGGAGGTGTTGACATAATCCCCGCGCTTGCAGGCGGCTTGGGGATCGCAGAATGTTCACCACCGTTAACGTTGAGGACGTTGCTGCCCGTCCTCCGGTGGTTCTGGTTGCAGTTTTAGAACCTAACTAACCAGAACTAACTATATTACCTCTATTACCATATTACGTCTGAATTCGTTTAGCCATTTTTAGTGATCGAGTACTTAACAGACATCAAAAGATCTGAATCAAATCTGAACATTCGAACTTTGACATCATATTAGTAGAACAACTTTAAAATATGCCATTTATTTCAAAAGTCAATAAAAAAAACAAACATCTATAATATTTACATATGTACAAAACTTAAAATAAATATTTAAACTATATACTAAAAACTACTTATTTACAATAAAATATATAAATAAAAATAAAAAATAAAATTAAAAACCCTAGTTCCTATAAAACAAAAACGCCGTCTAGATCGCCACCATGCGGTAAGGTTCCCAGGATGCTGGCTGCATTACCCCGTTGAATGGCAATACTTAGCCTCTGGGCAAAGTATGCGCCAGCTCTGAGGTCCCCTGAGGCGAGGACCAATCTCTTGGCCAAATCTTTACAACATTTTTTTTTTTTTTTTTTTAAATATGCCATTGCAATAAATCGTATTTATTTTTCTGGCTGAAAACAATTTCAAAGGCAGAAGATGGGGCTGTGTGGCGTGCATGATGATGATGATGATGAAGGACAATTACCATTCACAAGTGGACTAGTGGTGAAATTTTCTCGAGCATTTTGGGTATCAAACATTGATTATCTAATAAAATAGTAGGAATCGATACAGAATTCCATCTATAATAATGTGTGAGATAATAAATGTTAGAGGACATGTCAGTTTTTATTCATATCAATATAAATAACATTTTATAATATAATTTGTATCCAGATTTTATGGCAAGAAATTCACTTTCATCCCATATTTATCAAAAATATTGTATGACTTTCTATTATTGTAGAAGCTATATTTTTGCAGACTTCGTATCTGTCGTAGCACATTAAGTATTTACTTTATACATTAGGTACATAGTATATAGTGTACGGTTTTCTCGTTAAGTAGGTACATAAATTGGACAAGACTTGGTTTTAAGAACTTAGTATTGGAATGAATTTACTTGAAATTTCTCTGAGCTCACTTAACTATCAAGATTCACGAGTTATTACAAAGTTAATTCTGCAACCGATTAATTAAAAATGGCTCATTCATAAGGCAGAGCTTATTACAAAATAACTTCGCAGTTTTTGCAGTTTTCGCTCGAAGAGATAAGAAATAATTGGAAAGTTAAAATGGAGGTGCAATCGGAAGAAAATCCAGGAGAGCTAAGATGCGCACCACGAGAATTTTTTCTCGTTTCCTTAAAAACAGGACAAAGCGAGGACTTTGTATAAGCCTGTCTCGTTTTCGCACGACATAAAGACAGTGCCATGTCGTTTTTAAGAATCGAATAAATTTCTCTCGTGCGCGCCTAGCACTGCAAGTCTCTTAAGCCCTTAGGACTATTTATGTCATTTAGTTGCAGCGATATTATAATATCTCAATGTATCGAAACTAGTAAATCATGTGTAAAACGCGAGATAGAACGTTCTTGAAATCCTGTATAAATCTGTACCTATACCTACGATTACAAAGGAGATAAGGCGAGAAATACTAGAGACGGCGCCGTCAATGTGGTTATTTCACGCGTGCTGTTGATATTATCCACAAGAATAGTGATGTGACACGTGTGTCGATAGAGTTGGGAAACGCTCGGAATTTTTCGATAAGTGAGTGAAAAATAAGATTGCAGAGACTGATCAGTCACAGACTGTGTTTGTGCCGACCAATTATTATTTTAGTACAAATACCCGAAATACAGTTAATGCCATACGAAATAGGTGCTCTAAAAAGGCAGTGGCCGTCTTCCTTCCGACAACTATACGGAATGATTGGTGCTTAGCATTACGGATTTGAATTGAGAATCTAGATAAAGACACGATGAGTACTATTACATTGTCAACGGTTTTAGATTTTTGTGGTAACGACGCAAACGCCACGAATAAAAGTTAAAGCTAATTGTCGATATATACCTACACTAGAGGTCGCCCGCGACTTCGTCCACGTACGGAAGAAATTTGCCCCGCTCCCAAATACTCGTAATCCATACCGCTGGGTTAACTTATTATCATAACGAATTTTTTTCCTGCCCATTGCACCACTTTAGATATTGATTATTACATTCATCAAAAAAATATGTGTTTTAAAAAGTCTTTCCAAATAGGTACCAATTTTCATAACTATAACTTCAAAAACAAAAAGCTTTCCATACACAATTTCATCCTCCATTTTACCCCCTTAAATCATACCTATCAAAAAAATATTGAAAACAGCATTTTTTGTTTCAAATTAACTAGGTATCCAAATACAAATTTTCACGACCAAAAGTTCAAAAATAAAGAGTGTCATACAAAAGTTTTTTCACATTTTTACCTCTTTAGGGGTTGCATTTCAAAAAAATCTTTTGTAGTACACTGCTACTAATCAAGACAAATACACCCTCCAAATTTCATGTCTGTACGACCAGCGGTTTAGGCTGTGCGTTGTATTTCAGTAAGTCAGTCAATAGTTGAGTCAGGACAGAGACGGATAAAGTAATAGAATTGCAATTAGCAGATAATTTTCGCAACACTATAGTTGTCAACTAGCTCATTCGCGCGTATCGATACGATCGAGACCACACGTGACGCTATTCGATTATCTATACCGTGATCGAGTGAGTCGATTCTGTGTTGACACCGCTGCGAAATCGTAGGACTGAATACAGAATGATGGTGTGGCCCGAATCAACAATTTTGCTTCTACAGTTGCTTTAATTCGTTTCTAGTTTAATTCGCCTATTCATAATACGAGGTTACACTGAACGATAGTACTAAGCTGAAAAGAGGTTATTGTACTACTTACCATTGTAAAATATTTTTACTATTGGACGAACTTCTGACACCGCGAGAATTGTGTTTTTTTTTTAATATTTGTTCCGCGATCACTCCGCCAATTATGAATTGATTTTGATGATTCTTATTTTGTTTGATAGGTCATACTTCAGAGAGGTGGTCCCATGTTAATTTTATTAAAATCAGTTCAGTAATTTGATTTATAATCGAAAAATCTGGAAAAAGATATCATCTCGGAAAGCGGTTGCTATTTTTTTTGAAAGTGTTAATTCTATGGAACAGCAGATTTTTTTGTGAATTCTGGGTAGGGCCCATAGAAAATATTGGACACAAGGCTGAGGAGAATTACCTCCTTTCTGCTAAGAAATGCCGTTCCTTGTAACCTTGAGTATAAAAAACTTAACTTGCACAATCACAGCTTTCAGAACACATTCACACATACAGAATTAAAATCTTAATCATCGGACTAATTGCAGATTGTTCTGTAAGCTTGTGATGGTGTTTTTTATTGTGACTTGTGTTTTTTATATTCCGCCAATTGCAATTAACAAGAAAACGGTTTTTTACAGTTCGATCGAAAGCACTTATGTAATAAAGCATCAACACTTAATGTTAACAGCACAATTTATTGACCAATAAGCGAAGACACTTTTAAACCATGTTTTAAGTGACAATCCCCATAAAGAAGTGTTAATAAAGTTTAACATCTTTTGTTAAAAAGTCCTCATTAAAAAGTTGTTTTTGTACATAACTAGTGGCGTAAAACATTTTCTGTTTTATGGTAGAAAAGTAGCCTTCTACTCTGATGCAGCTTCTTTGCCAAACGCATCAAGATGAAATAAAAGACACTCAGTGATAGAAAAGATAAGATGGTATTTTTAGATGGTGGTATTTTTGTTACATCTTCATGCCAAAAAAGCTGAACGGATTTGGATGAAATTTGTAATGGAGATAGATTATTTCGCGGAATAACATATGGGATACTTTTTTCATCACCACGGGAGTGAAACCTCTGGGCGCAGCATTTTTAAGACGAACAAGACGAATGCCAGCCAGTCTAATAGATTAGTGTATTGGCATTATCTGTATTCAAAATAAAAATATATTTATTGCAGTTTGTTGGTAAACCTAGATGTAACATACAGAATTATAATTTGTTCTTAAAGAGCTCCGAAAACAAACTTGTCTCTAAATAGACATGCAATATCAGCACTGGCATATTCATAATTTGCTAATTATAAGTTATTAGTATTGTTAGTGTACAAAGAAAATGTTCTAATATAGTAGTTATTTCAAGTTAAATACAATGTCCACAATGTTATAATGTCATTATTAGTTAGTCAATGTTAGTATTCCAATTAAATTCCTTATCACTAATAAATGATTTTACGGTGTAATAGCACTTGTCTTAGTCAGTAGTTTTTTTTAAACATTTGAACTGATTAGTATTTAAATCTTTAAGGTTTCTAGGCATCTTATTATAGATTACCGGTCCCATACCAAAAATGCTATCATATAATAGTAGTAAGTCTCATTAGCCCTGTATTTTCTCTAATTTTGTTAATGTTAATGTAATGTGTGCTAATAAAAGTACTTAATACAAAGCAGAAGCAAAAACAACATTACGTAAACTATCTAGTCTTACCGACTTGCTGACCTAAGAAAAAAACGACACTTTCAAAGATAGAAATCAAGTTCCAGCTTCATATTTTTTTATACCTATAATATTATAACCATCAATTACAACCAATTCATCATATAATAGACATGATTTAAAGAAAGACTAACAATCGATGCTTAATCAACCTATTCGATTTCAAAACCGCACCTGTCATTGATTAAAGAGATGGGAAAGAATAAAATATGAAAATGTCGACATCGATAGTCAAAATATAAAACCACTTTATGACAAAAAATATTGTACCAATAAATAGTTTATTCAATCTATCTCTAGGAAATGTTTATTTGTTAGACTAACCAAGTTAGATAGACTGGTGTTGTGTATCGCGGATGGTCAACGAAATGCAATTCAACGTTTTTTTGGATAGTATTAGATTAATTTATTACAGACTATCAGTTTCTGCGGTATCACTCTCCATCTTACAGGAATTGTATCTTTTCTGGGATAAAATGTATCCTGTGACTTAATCTAGAGCATTAGTTACTTCCATCACAAATGCCATTCAAATTCATTCAGTCATTGCGTAGTAGAGAGCTATAAACATTACATCCGTAATTTTGTATTTACAATAATTCATTAACTACGAGTATCTTGTATTATCGTTGGAGTTAGAAAGAAAACCGATCAAATGAGATTATACATTATTATAATTGTACATATTTTTTTACTTCAAAAATTAGTAAGGTAAATGTAAATGTAAATTCCATGTGTTCATCCCAGTGCCTCGAGCTTTTGGATGCTCACTAATACGCACTATAAAAGTAGTATCGATAAAAGTAAAGCACTGACCACACGTAGAGCTAGCCTTTGTATTGCTCCAATATACGACCTTTATACCACACCAATATCAGTAACTCAATTCTATGCACTAGTGTAACAAAGCTATATTGGTGCTAAGGCTATGATTTATTAGTCTTATAAGAGTGACTTAAACACTTAAATGAAAGGTTTAGTAGGATTATAAGTTTAGGTATAATTCATGTGGATTTACTTATATGTATACAAGTATTTTTAGAGTTATAGTTATAATCACGCTTTTTAGATTTATTATAATTGCAAGGACATTAGAATTAGTATAGCTCTATTCTATTTTACAGCAGTGCCGACGCTCCGTCGCTTTCAAAAACATGCGGAGACGTGTCCATCATTTTGTAGGTCTATTACTAATTAATTTATTAATCAACATTGCATAAAAAAGACCACTCAGAAATTACTGAATTTTTGACAAATGACCAAAAAAATAAGCATAAAAAAAATATGACTATTCACGTCTTTGAGCTTTAGCTAGTAAAGTTTATTCTATTACTAAGGTATGTATACAATTTTATATTAAGTATACACATCTTATTATAACACTCTAGACGTAAGTTTAAGTTAATGCCGACAGGCTTGTGCATTTGGAAAAAAAAAACACTAGGTCGGAGACAAAAATATTGCCCCTATATTTGACTAGAGCCACGTGACACAATTAAATACTTGTTTCGTTTCTACACCACTATACTGCCGCTATACAGCATTTAACGCACTCGCGGTTATTAAGTAGTGTACGTTTCAATTGCAGACGTGTGCCCACTATATTTATTGCACCTCTTCAATGGCTGAATAGAGATAAACGCATGCCCATTGCATTAAAAAAAAAACGTTGTGTTCAGATTAATGTTGTTTTTGTTCAGGGCGAGTACTTTATTGTTGGACTTATTTGTTATCTGTAACAGAAATCGGTTTATAAAAGGAGTAATGCGCTGCGATTTTTCATTTTAGTATGTGGATTGTGTTTCATGGTACGATATGGATATATTTATAGTATATGGAATGTTACATGGTACGATATGGATATATTTATAGTATGTGAAATGCTACATGGTACGATATGGATATATTTATAGTATGTGAAATGTTACATGGTACGATATGGATATATTTATAGTATGTGGAATGTTACATGGTACGATATGGATATATTTATAGTATGTGGAATGTTACATGGTACGATATGGATATATTTATAGTATGTGGATTGTGTTTCATGGTACGATATGGCTATATTTATAGTATATAGAATGTTACATGGTACGATATGGATATATTTATAGTATGTGAAATGTTACATGGTACGATATGGATATATTTATAGTATGTGAAATGTTACATGGTACGATATGGATATATTTATAGTATGTGGAATGTTACATGGTACGATATGGATATATTTATAGTATATGAAATGTTACATGGTACGATATGGATATATTTATAGTATGTGAAATGTTACATGGTACGATATGGATATATTTATAGTATGTGAAATGTTTCATGGTACGATATGGATATATTTATAGTATGTGAAATGTTACATGGTACGATATGGATATATTTGTAGTATGTGGAATGTTACATGGTACGATATGGATATATTTATAGTATATGAAATGTTACATGGTACGATATGGATATATTTATAGTATGTGAAATGTTTCATGGTACGATATGGATATATTTATAGTATGTGAAATGTTACATGGTACGATATGGATATATTTATAGTATGTGAAATGTTACATGGTACGATATGGATATATTTATAGTATGTGGATTGTATCATGGTACGATATGAAATGAAAATGAAAAAGCCACTCGTGGGGATTGTAGCAACCACGGGGGTGAAAACGCAGGGCACAGGAATTATTCTTATTAAATGCCTCCATTTTAAGATATGTACTTTGGGAAAACTGTAGACGAAATCAATACCAATGTATTTACTGTGCCAACTGTACATTTTAATTTTTCTACTCCCTCAAAAAAGTCGTTTACAAAAGACAAAAACTCATTTTGCAGAAGCATGTCATATCTCCGAAAAATAAGAGAGAATCTGTAATTGACATGTCATTATGCAGGCATTACGTGCATCCCTAATGAAGTAATCGCAAATATTGTCGATAACTATCGATTTCTCGAAAACACTCGAGTATTATCGAAACGCAAACGGTTTTGCTAATTACAGGGCGCAAACAAAACGCATCGCTTAATACTGAAAACGAACAATTCGAATTGTCCGACCACTTTATCAATACGGGTGGCCAAATGTGATGACTAAATTTGCTTACGGAAAGCTTTTAGTTTTGCTAAGACAAGCGATGGTAGCGCCAATACATAACTGTTGCATAAGTCAGTGGCACTGTAATTTTTCAACGAATTTACGAGAGAAGCTGTCATTATAAAGAGAAGATGCAAAGCCCTCACAACGGCAAATTGGCACTCAGCCAGTGAGGGGACACTGATATCGATTAATTGCTAAACAGGTTTTATTTACCCTATCGGGGCATCAATTTGTTTTGCAGGGATCCTTAATATTGCATTTCTCAGTCATGGAACGGATATAATTATGATACGAGTGAGTACGTTGCTCTTTGGGTTTAATTAAGTAGATCCTGTTTAACAAATCAAAGACGATTTTTTTTTCTTTAATTTTTTTATCATACATGAATCTGTTTTATCAGAGGCTGTACCATGAACGCCTATTCCGGGACCGAATACGCTCAGCTGCCGACGCTGCGCGACTGTGAATTTTATCACCTCGCAATAAGGTTCGCGGTCGCGCAGTGTCGGCAGCTGAACCTATTCGGTCCCGCTATAAGCGGTTCACAGTACGGCCCCAGAACTCAGAACTGAATCTTTGGTGTATTTTTGCGTATGTTAAGTTATATCGCTTTGATAAGTTATCTATCTTTCACTATGCAGGTCACTTTACTAAACCTTTACTATATACGCTAATATATTAATTATAAGGTAAAATTTGTGACTTTGTCTTTTTGTTAGAGGTAATCTTCGGAACTAAACTGATTTATATAAAACTTGGACCATAAATGTATATTTTTGCTTTAATATTTAAGGCAATTTTTCTCCAAGTGTACCTATTAATAATATACTTAGTTCTCATAACGACGTTCTCCAAAGGTTTAATTAAGTAAGTACGTAAATTTCTGGGATCAACCCTACAACCTCGTGATTGTGAAGCAAGCCTTTTTAACCGACTTCAAAAAAGGAGGAGGTTCTAAGTTCGACGGTATGTATGTTTTTATATATATGTTCACTGATTTCTCTGTTAATTGTGAACCAATTACGAAAAATCTTGATTTATTTGAAAGGGTATACTGGGAGTATATATATATAATATATATATATATATATAATATGTGGTCCCATATTAATTTCAAGTCGGTTTTTTTTTCAAGTTATTTGGGCTACGACGACGTCTGCAAGCGTAGTAAAAACTTTTCCAAATGTTATCAGTTGATTGAATCTCAACCAAGATAAGTGGCTTTTTCTCACCGTTTTTACCGCGTGGTTCCAGTCCATCGCTATTTCCATTCACTTACGTCCACGCCTCACTTGAGAATTGAATCCTTACATTGTAGACTGAAATTTAACCATCCGTGCCATCAGTTATTGGTTAAAAAGCCACCGGAATTCAAACTGATCACGGTATCCACAAAATTGCAACGGAAATATCAGAACACGAAAAAACCTCCGAAACTGAACACATAATTGTATAATAAGACTAATAACTCAGAAGTGATTACTGTAACATTTTCGATTGAGCATTATTATTCCACAGGTTCTTAAACACGTGAATTTGTGTGCGGTTTGGACGGAGACGTGGTTAATAACAGAAGGATGAATGCAAAGGTTTAGTGTCAGAATGCACGCACACACGCACAGACGCCTTCTATATTATTGGCCACGGTAAATACCTTCAAGGTTTTAAGGCTGGTCACTCACACTCATCAGCCGCAAGACGTCCACTACTGGACGAAGGCCTCTCCTTTAAAGGGAGGCGTTGCCATAATCCCCACGCTTGGCGGGCGGCTCTGCCCATCCTCCGGTGGTTCTGGATGCAGTTTTAGGACATACCCAGGTCCCTAAAACCTTAAGCAGGGGCGTGTCACTCCGCAGTTTAGGTACGTTCGGCCGGCGCTCCGTCCGGGTGGACAATGCAAGGCTGAAGTCAGTCGACGCCCGCACGCTAGCGTCGTCGCACGTAACTAAGTATACGTGATAGAAAGAGAGCGGTATATCTAGGTGAATATAGCGAGCGGTATCCAGCGGTGTGCGAGTTGATTGCTACTTTATTGCCTAGTGGATAGAGTCCTTATTTATTTCAATTCCTTTGCGGAGTTAAAATTAGTACGAATTCACCAACTTGAACTGGATAACTAATATTGAAGACACAAAATTAGTTTGTGAATAGAATTTGTGCTCTTATTCTTATTCAACGTGGGGGCGATAAGTCCTGCACTGACGTCTCGCTAGGGGTGTATTGTGCATTTCCCGCAGCGTCTACCCGAGCCAACCCAGCTCCTTGAAATAACGGAGCGAGGCTCTGGGCCGCTGGCATAGTAACTCCAGTGGGTTAGATGGTAGTGTACATGATAATGATGATGATAATGAGAAGCGTACAAGCTGTTGCGGAGATAAGAATTTGTGTTAAAGACATGTGACATTTTAGCCTACTTCATACCAGAAAGTACAGGAAATGTCTAGCACTAGGCCACCTGCGTATGAAAAATGTCTTAAGCCTTTATAAAAAGTAGGTTGTTAGGGTAGTAGGATAGGAGTATTATTTAAGTTAGTTGGCCTTTTTTTCTTGAATTAGTTGATTTCTACAATTAAGATTAGTTGATTACTAAAATTTTTGTAGTGGTAGGACTCTACTGCAGAGTCCGCCTGGGGAAGTACCACACCTTTGCCAGTTATTCTACCACCAAGCAGTAGTGTGCAAGCATTATTGTGTTCCGGTTTGAAGGGCAATGTTACCAGAGAAATTACTGGGTATGAAGAGATTTAACATCTAATATCTCAGGGTGACGAGCGCAGTGCAGTGCGCGCAGGATTGTGTTCGCAAGTTCACAATTCTAGCACTGCTACTATTAGTGGCAGGTGTGACGCTTACCACCAGGCAAACGCCTTGCTCGTCTCGTCACTTGATTGTACAAAAAAATAATATTAATAGGGCGATTGGCTCCGTGGGGTGAAGGTGTGGTGCGGACCGCCCCGGGACCCAAATGTCCTAAGCTAAGTTATGAGAATTAGCCGAACGTGTAGAGTAAGTAGGGTAACTAAAAAGAGCTAAAGCCAAGCTAAGCTAAGCTAAGCTATAGCTTGTACTTATATTGCCAATTATCGGTATAGCATTGGTCCCTACCTTTTTTCTTAATCTGGCTAGTGTTTCCTATGCCATGTTTTTACTATTGTCCTTGCTATGATGACCTACTTACAATATAGACAAGTGGTCAGGCAAGGTTTCTTAACCACTTCCACTCAAACCTCCGCTCCACCAGCACTCCACTCACTACATTCTACTCGTTTTCGATTTCTTTTTTCTTTTGTTTTTTTTCCACTGTAAGAAGTAATCAGGGTCACCTTGAAAAATGTGCACGTAGCCTCATCGTCTAGCACCGGCTAAAACTACAATATCGCCAAATCGGTTGCCTTACCTTTCCTGGCAGGCGATTGTAAATCCCTGCCAGTAATCAAGCCTTACTGTCCACACAGCCTCCCATGCGCAAGCGCATCCAGTTTTTGCCGGCCCTCGAGCTCTGCCGAGATTCCGAGCTGTATAATGAAGCCATTACCCGCAAGAACAAGCCCCGGCGAGCTAAAAAAAGTAACTTCTACCCAAATCGCCCGAAGGAACTCTCGTGCGTCGACATGCTGTCTTGCCAGCGTAGAAAAAAAAACAAAAATGGACGTTCGTTAGGACTTGTTTTGCGGTCTCGCTTTCGAATTCTGAATGTTTAGTTTTATTTTTGGACTTAAGGCCCTTCGTCATTCATTGCTTTCTCTACACATTTTCACATTATTAAAGATATAAAATCACCGAGATTAAATTTCTAAAATCACTAAAGTGTTTATTGCAACTAGTAATTACAACGCTACAATCGTATTGAAAATAATTACGATATCTTTCAATTCGTAGTGTCTGAAAAATTATATTTATTTCGATCTAAACATGTTTTTCTAAAAATGGGAATTGTGTTTGGTAAAACTTGCTTGGAGGTTTTTTATTATTTTGTTGAAATTTTGTAATGTTTGTGCTGAAGTATTATTTTTATTAATTTTTTTAATCTGTTTTTTTTTGGGACTTTTGTTAAAATACATGACAGTCCCATCGTATATTCTTAACTTAATGCTAAACTAATAGGTACAAGCACATCTATAGAATCCTAAAATTGGCGGTGCGGGTCACTTAAGGCGAATCACACAACTAAACAGCTCCGAGCTGCGTCAGAGCCGGGTTCTCACAGAAGTCTATTAAATCGTGGAAGTCTATTGAGAGAAGACGCACCACAGAATCATGAGGTTGTCAGTTCGATCCCGGGATCGTACAAATAAGTCATTACATATACATCATTAATTAGTCATAACATACTCTACTTGTGGATTTAGAAAAAACTCATCACTGACTTTTCGATGAAGAAAAAAAGCGCCGTAGGCAAACTTTTATATGTCTGTATATATATATATTTTTTATACAATGAAGTGACGAGACGAGCAAGGCGTTCCCTGGTGGTAAGCGTCACACCTGCCACTAACAGTAGCAGTGCCAGAATTGTACTTGCGAACACAAACCTGCGCCGCACTGCACTGCGCTCGTCACCCTGAGATATTAGATGTTAAATCTCTTCATACCCAGTAATTTCTCTGGTAACATTGCCCTTCAAACCGGAACACAGTAATGTTTGCACACTACTGCTTGACGGTTGAATAACTGGCAAAGGTGTGGTACTTCCCCAGGCGGACTCTGCAGTAGAGTCCTACCACTACACTATAAAATTCAATGGCGTATGTAAATGCGTCAACCCACTCCAGGCCGGGTGCCGTCATCCAATCGTTTTTCCAGAACATAGGCCGGTGCTAAGCCGTGGGATATAGAAGGCTCAGCGCGTAATGTTATTCTTAGTAACTTTACCGATTGTGATTTTTCGTAACGATGTTCATTGATTTAATATCTTCAAAACTGTTAAACGGCGTGATTAATATAGCAGTGCTCGGTATTCTAGACCTTAACCGGCTTTTGTCAAATGTTAGCTTGAACTAGAGGTTGCAGTGAGATCTCATGGTGGAATTTTAACGATACTTTAATTGCCGTTTTTGATGTAAGTAAATATAAATGAATAGTGGAAGGAATACGTCATTAGTGGTAGAAAATAAACAGGAATGACGTGGCACGTTTGTACATATACCTTGCTGCTCGAGTGTAAGAGGTCTTTATAATTATGATACGTAACATAGTAATAGGCGTGTGGCCTAATGTTTAATTTATGACAAATAACAGGCTTAGTGATGAATATAACTAAATACATTACACATACTGAAAAAAATGATTGTATTGGCTGATAAATCTCTGAGATATGAGCGTTTAAAATTTTTGGTGGGGATAGAGAAGGGATGCTCTATCCCTTTCTCGCAAAGCACGTTCTAGTATAGCATTTGTATGCCACGCCTGAAGCTTGACGTCATAACTCAGTATAGCGCGCTCTCTGTCTAGCTTGAAATTAAAATACATAGAACTTATTTATTTTTGAATTATTTTAATTTTTGTTTCGTTGATAGGCTCTATTGATGATCAGCTTTTTTTAGAGGTAATAAAAAAATTGTAGTCATCATGCCTATTGTATGCAGATACCGTTTCTTGTTACAATATGTTGAATATATAACGTTATCACACCGTGTATTTAACAAACAGTATCTTTATTCCTATCAGTAAAATAAATAATAAATATTTATAGATAGATAGAAACTTTTTATTGTGCACACCAAAAAATACAATAGAAAAAGATACAATAACCTTATGAGCTAGTGCCACAATTGGCGGCCTTATCGCTAAAAGCGATCTCTTCCAGGCAACCATAAGGAAGGATATACATTAAAATAAAGATGGGAGATGCTGCAAACACTTTTAAATTATAATTAAATACACTTTTTAATTATAGTACTGGTATAAATAATTATTAAACCACTAAGAAATATTATACATACTTACTCGTACTTGTATAATTCTGACGATACAAATGTCCAGTAAAAACATAAACTATGAGAAAATACAGTACATTCCTATTAAGCATAAGGAGTATTAAGCAATAAGCAACCCCTCCCTATTAAGGGAGAGGCCTTCGTCCAGGAGTGTACGACTTTTGGCTGATGAGTGTCAGCATAAACATTAATTGCTAGTACGGATATTCAACAATCATTCACGATTTTCATCAATTTTCATCAATTTTCACCAGTTCCATCATTCACCTACAGACCTTACTAATTAACTATCAAAACTTCCCAAACAATGACTATATAAATACGTAACAAAAACTCCATGCCTCTTCTAGAACACCAAGTCATCACATTGGATTTTAATAGAGTCCACAGGAAACCGAAATGAAAGCGACAAAAAATCTCATCAACGCTTTCACACAGACAAAGGAGTCTCTAAACAGTCTCATTTCGGCATCATCATCATCACAAGGACCCGACATGTAAATCTGAGATCATTAGCCGTGATAAAGACATGCAGTGATTACCCTACAATATGATACAAAAAATACCTTCATCAATTCAAAACGACCAAAAAACCGAGAGCGACAAACTTACACCCACGAGTTCAGAGACGTAATCAGGGAGAATTGTTCGGGGTACCCAGAGGCCTTAAGTGATCCTTATAGGGTGTGTTACCTACCTCTATTATAAAGTGACAAACAAAATAATAATTATTTCATATGTTATGAATTTAAAAATATACACAATAAATAAAATAAATATATAATTTCTATTAATTTTAAAGTTGGCAATTAACTTATAAATAGTAAATATTGTATTTGGGACTTTTCTAAATACCGCAGTAGACGCATTTTTTTTTAAGTGGGCTTTAGATCATTTTCTATGGCATTTGCTTCATTTGTCATTACTACTCGTAGTAGGTTTAATTTATATTCCGGTAGACTCTCCCCTTAAGAATTTCTACTTGGCCCTATCAGCGGCCTGAATACGCTCTACCACAGAGCCCGAAGGAATAATAAGGTAATTTGTATAAGAAAAAATGTAGCACGACTGCATGACGCTTAATTTGATTATCAGTCGTCCAAGAAGTTTATTAGACTCCTAGACGCACGGAGCGAGATAATGATAGTTTTGATGTAGTTTTCTTGATAAAACTTTCACTTAGATAAAGATTATCGGCATGTTATGTTTGAAATGTCGTTGAAAAGGTTGTAAGTTAGATTTGTGTCGTTTTATTATACCAGAAGTCCCATATTCGTCTAAGATTCAAGTTATATTTTGTTACCGCAACGCATAGGATATAGAAACCATATGCATTTGAATGATTTTAGAACGAATTAGTTTGGGTCCATCAAGTTAATATTTTTCGTTTATATGAAAATATAATATATTTACCGCTTTTACGCCTGATGTTAAGGGTAGACAAGTTGGTCACTGCTCCATAGAAACTCGGTAGTATTACTACTCCACTATGTAATTTTATTGGTCCAAGACTAAGTATTATATCGATTAATCTCTTCATTATCTAGGATTGTAAATTATTACGAAAGTAAAAAGTTAATAAACATGAAAGTTATGAGCCAGGAATCATCTTGTATTTTAGCTCAATTTTAACGCCACATTGGACGTAAATAAATAACATAAGGAATACGAAAACTCTAAAATAATTTATCAAGCGGCATAGTATAGTCCATAAACATTTTAAATAACTTAAGTGTGAATAAATTAACTCAGAGTTTATTCAACCACATTACTGCAGCCAAAGGTCGACAAAAAAAAAATTGCGCGCTCATTTATCTTTTTTTCTCCCTTTCCCACAGTTTGTTTGATGAAGAGAGCATGCTTTTTAGCCGCGCCCACCGATGAGTTCGAGCCTTCAACTTGTCGATCCTTAAGGGAAGATTTCTATCATAGAATCGAAATTCGAATTCCCCATTTTCAGAATGTATCTAAAGGTGCAAAACTATGGGAAACTAAGGATAGTTTAGCCGTGAATTCTACACTAGACTAGACCCACACTTAACTTTGAATAATAATTTATATTTGCTAGAGCACCTATTATTATATTCTGGGCTGGAGCTACAATAATTATACCGAAGTACCTACAATCTACATATACATACATTAAAATATAATTTTTAGTTTTAGTAATCTTTTAGGGCAGGCAAATGGTATTTTCCACAAATAATTAGAAATGCAAAAAGGACGTCAAATACTACAGTTTAGTTTTTCCTATACTTTTTGCATTTATTATAAAGTATATACTTTATAATAAATTACTTCAAATCGTCATTAAAAAAGTGTTAATAAGGATATTGAAATCAAAGAACTCCAATCAATAGTCGAGTTTATGGCCCGATTCCACTACGAATATCTATTTTATGGTTTTTAAAATAACGTAACTAGATGTAACTTTCATCTCCGTAGCGAACATCTTAATCGAGAGAACCCAATCTCGTCTAATGCTGTTCCCACTACACTCAGAATTATCAAAATCACATTAGAAGTCGAAAAGCGCGTCCGGTGCAAGGTTAACATTATAAGGTTGTCACAAACTTGACAAACTGACATGAATTTATTCTTGTGCTGTCCCGGATAATAACAAGTTATTGAATGTTTGTTGGTTGTTTGATTTTCGTTCACGAAAATGATTTTTGGCATGAATATAGATTTCATTACTCGGAGGAACTAGCTCTCGGCTGGGTATATAATCAAAGTTTCATTATGAAAACTGACGTGGCTTTGACACATTTTGTTTTATTTATAATACTTATATATAATTATAACAAATGGCTAAACCAATTTTGAAGTTTTTACTTGTTGAATATTTTGTCAAAGTTGTCTCGAGTGTCGCTCTTTCTTACTTCGCGATTATTTGCGTTAGTTGAATGTTTAGTTAAATTCCCGGAAGAGCAAGCCTGAGCCCGACAACCCTAGCAAACCCGTAGTTCCCGGTATCTCGAGTACAACTAATAACTCAATCCTTCGTAAATTATGGACGCGCATCACTATCATTACAGAGCATTCGATTTGAAACAGTGCGACGTAAGTCACGGATACGGGATTGTTTCTAGCGTAGAACTTTGTGCATGAAGAAAAAAAAAGGTTTAATAATCATTGTTAAAATGTCGGCAGTTTCCACAACATGATCACGGTAAATATTCCGTAAATAAACAAATAAGTAACTCTTCTAATTGTATTATTATAGATGTATGTGTGCGTGAGTAAGTATGTATGTTTGTAATTTTTTAAGCGTGTAGTGAAATTTTTCCGCGGCTCAATTTTTTTTTTAATATTCGGAATAAATGCTTAATTAATTATTGTCCTAAAGTATACACCATTCCTGTAGGATAACACATAAAGCCATTAAAAAAATATTTCATTTTTTATATTTTTTGATAGTAATAAAGATAAAAATACTTTTTAATGGAAACTTTAAGTTAAGTGAGCTCTTATCAGAAAATGCTACTGTATTTAAATGACTTAATTAACATAAAGCCATTGCAATGTTTCTTCAATGTTACGATACTACACCTGCTATTTGACGTGTGCACGCTTTGACGGTTAATAAACATACATAAAATGGCTTCACTGACTTGGTGTCTTATATTTGGGGGCCCCACAAAGTTGTGCCCATACATAGGGGGCCCTATATTCCGATTCACAGCACCTTAAATCCTTTTCCCTTTTGTTTTTATGGCTTTTGTTTTTATTAGGTTCTAACGGTTCACATCATGACGAAAATTTATAAAATGTTCACCGTTTCATTTTTTCCCATGATCCTCATCATCTTTGGCCACACTGTCACTTACTATAAGGCTGATTGGTGCCCAAAAAAGGATATATCCCGTTTTTGAAACCTACAAATCTTCTTGTAACTCACCAACTATTATTTTTAACCGACTTCAAAAAAGTAGGAGGTCCTATGTTCGACTGTATGTATGTTTTTTATTTTTTTATTGTATGTTATACAATTTTTTTCGTCAATTGTGGACCGATTATAAAAAAGCTCTTTTTATTTGGTAGGGTATACTCTCGAGGTCGTCCCATACTAATTTGAATTTGGTTGTTTTTTTTTAAATATACTTGTATTAAAGTCTATTTAAGGACCCCAGTTGCCCCACAAATAAAAGCATTAACGTTTCAGGGGCCCCAGGACCACCGTCGTATTCAATCAATACGAGAAGCTCCCACTTACGTCTCACCTTACGTTTGCACACACCTATCAATTTGCGCTCACTACTCGTGCGTGAGGTTATTACGGGCTTCTATAAAATGCTTTAGGCATTTATTTGCTTTCGACCGTGTCTTTATTTTACAACTATTTGTTTGGTCCGAAATACGACCTCATGGACCTTATACAATACCTATGTAGATATTTCTTAAACTCAATCTTAGTCAAGTTTAATTTTGGTCCTAATTTTGTTCATGTAGACTTTGAGTCTTTCACTTCGCTTGATCAAATTAGATAGACCTAAATTCAGGCTCTTAATTATCGTTAATTTTCATTGGACATGACAAAATGATTTATCGATAAAATTAAATACTATTTAGCAATTAGATACAGCTATAAATGAAATAGAGAAAAACATCACCTTTTTTTTGTATTTACATACAGTACACAGAAAAATATAATATTAAAGTAGCATTAATAAGAATCTAAGTAGCTGGTGCACCAGCTACCTTGCTAGCTTCACAATTTGTACTTATAGTAATTTAAGTTAAAGTGTTGCCATACCTATTTTGAATTGGGTTTAAGTTTTTAAAATATCAATAATCTTCTTTTAGCTAGTTATGCGAAACATTTTAATTATTTAACAAAAACAATATCGATAAAGAGTTCATGCGTGCCGTAAGCAAAGACTAGTAAACTGATCGTCACGTTGAACAATATACCTGTTTATGCCCGCTGTTCGTTTTGTACGACACGCCCTGACCATTATTGTAAGATGCTCGATAATGTCGATGCCCGTGCTAGTGCAGGATTGTGTATTATTTTAATTGGTTGGATGAATCAATTTAATATTATTTATTATAATAAAGTATTATTTTTAAATAAAAAGTGTATTAAGTGCCATCGAATTAACAAGTAAAGCAGGTGAGCTGAGGTAAAACGATTAGTCTCAAGTTTTGTATTACAACAAAAAGCTCACAATAATAAACAGATTTTGGCAAGAATTCGTTTGATGTTCGACTTAGTTAGGTACTTATTGCAATTTCATTTAACATCTACATATTTACTAACATTACTTCAACTGCAGCAGTTTACCACAAAGTCCATATAATTATCTACACTCAATTTGAATAATCGATAATATCAGTTTGATCGATGTCGATAACCTTACGAGGACAACACTAGTGGACCGACGACCGGCCTGGACCCATGGAGTGTCTTTATCACTCGCAACGAGAGAACTTGTAGTGTAGGTATATTATATACACGTACTTGCGTATGTTAGTTATAAACTCATGGGATCATGCAAGTCATGTGTTAATGTCTGTGTTAAAAGATGCTATAGATTTTAGTAAACAACTAATTTGGTTTTGGTTTAAAAGTAGGTACGTTTATTTATTGATTGTCAGACCAGCCCACATAAAAAGTACTATGTAAAGTATATACACTATACAGCCTAGTTCTCGGCTTTGCTGAGTAGTTGTGATATGATAAAGAAAACGCATTTTTTTCTTCAAAAAATGTGGTGAGACTAGCCGACTTATGTAGGTACATATCGAAAAAAGGTAATATATCGATATCGATAATGTCTAATAAGAAGTCTTTATTATAAACTGAACGACCGTGACCGACAGTAATGAAAAAAGTCTGTAGAGAATGATAATAAACTGTTCCCAAGATGCAATTGATCCACACAAGCCCACATCCACTCATACGGCCATCGTTCAAGTCCAAATAATAATGATAGAAGTGCATTATTGGTTGGATGCGCGCACGCAAATAGGCAAACATTTACCGAGACAGGGTTGCCGCGACGCTTCGGTGCAGCTTACTGCTACTGTCAATATTGACCCGGTCGTGCGCATGCGCCGATAGGGCTGGCACTGGCGCAGAGAAGCTTTTCGAGAATATATTTTTGATTACCTTATTAGCTCGGGCAACATTTCGGCCTTTGTGTATTTCTGAACGGGCTGTAGCCTTTCTCAGATAGCGCGTATGAGACAGCAGCCAGCTAGCCAGCCATACTAGCCAGCCTGCACTATCAGTCTGCCAGCTATACTTATGCCAGCGAAATGGCGGCGGCTTTGCCACTACTTGGATTGACAATAGGTACTTAAGCGTTTACCTAAATAAACACTATTATTATGGTCATTGTGTCCAGTTGACCAAGCGCTTTTCATTAAGTACCTCTCGCTCTCTTAACTTTTGAGAGAACGAGACAAAGCTTAAATTAACATTATAAAAATATGTTTTAGAGATTATGATACTAATTCAAGAGAGCCTGTTGTGATATCACGATTTTGTAGTTACGCTCAAAAATGCTTCCTTGTTCATAATATATTTGTGTCAACCCTAAAAGTTTGTGTGACTAGGGGCATTTTTAGAGCAAACTCCATGATGAGGGAGAAATATCTTAAAATATATAACAACCTCGGTCCGGATTTCACATTCTTTACGCAAGTTTAATAAGCTTCTATTACAATATAGGCTCCTATATAACATTTATTTCTTACGTTATCTAGATGTTTTAAATTGTGTAAATCTTAAATGTTTAATCTGTACAGTTCTATAGTATTATCATTGTAAAACTAGAAAAAAAAGGTAATGAATGTACTTGCTGTGTCATATTATTTACACAATTTTACAACATTTCTATATGTATTGAAAGTTTAAAGTGAAGTCCTACTGAAGTCTTAATAAGCCCAACCGTGTGTGGTTCTGATATTTGATATTTACCAGCCAGAAGACTTCAACAGCTGAACAAAAGCCTCCGGACTTAAGGGAGGGCAAAAAGGCCAACTGCCCGGGGCCTCCACAAGAGACGGGGACATTAATGGTACTTACTAAAAAAAAGTTTGGTATATCCTAATTTCTTTACTGATACTATTTCATTTGTCCTGCAATAAATTATAAATTATATATTTAACCGCCTAAGCCAAGCGTGGAGATTATGGCTACCTTTCCCTATTAAGAGGGAGGCGTTCGTCCAGCAGTGGACATTTTCTGGCTGATGATGATGATGACTCCTTTGTTGCCCCAGGGCAAAGACTATAAATCCAGTTGACTGCTCGTCCTACTTGATGAGGGGTCATACGAAAATTAGTAGTTTAAAAATCAATGCTAGCCACTGCGAGTACGTCAAAATGTCATTGTATTTCATTGTACTCAGATTGCGTCATCCCAGTGATTGGCCAGTCGCAAGCATAGAACGTTACCTCGCCCCCTGCCCGCAACGGTGAGTCGTGTTTGTAGGAGAAATTATGTTCACGAGCCATCAACAGGCTATATGATCTATGCCCCTGGGCCTCCCATATAACACCATACAGATGTACTATAATGGACTGTATTTATATGTAGATGTACAATTGGATAGAAATCTCTACATCATTATTACTGGCACTTCATTACAGAAAAATCGATTAGTTTCACGTCGGAATTCCCGTGCCACATTTACGTCACAATGTTGAAATTGTATCCCACTGTTTGCACAGATATGCACATTGTGGACACAATGTCATATTTATATGACATTTAGTGTACATATTTACATTAATTTGGGAGCTGTATCATTCTATTTGCGTAGGTGCAAGTTTACGTTAAGAATTAATATTTGTTTTCGCTTGGTGCGTGTTTGTTGATTATGCCTTAAATCAAATAAACGTTGTATAAAATTAGATCAGATTATTATTTGGGTTTGTTGCTACATAATTCAACTTTAGTGCATTACTCCATAATGTGAAAATTTGAAGGTTTTTACTGGAGATAAATGTATGAATAAATGTATACTGAATTTACGTTTTTTTTATAGTAACTAGTAGACTATGAGGAGGTGTTCTCATATCGAGGGATGTTAGACATAATAGTGGAACCTAGAACTTTTAATAACACAAGTAAATAAATAAAACTCGAAGGTAAAAAAAACATTTTTTTTCAGAATCGGTCGGCAATCTTATTATCTTACGCAAATTCCATTTCATTAATGCTGTTGTTTTTTATTTAATTTATCAGGTATAATTATTTATTATATAATTATATATATTAGTGTATTGTTATAAATTTAGGTAATTTATGTATTTGTATTAGGTACTTATCTTAAAATTTTAAGTTTTTTTGTTCTATGTATTTTTTCTTGAAGTTATTTAATATTGCACACCCCGTCTATTAATGTTTTTTTCGAATCCTTTCCATCCCAAGGTTGCCTGGAAGAGATCGCTTTTAGCGATAAGGCCGCCAATTGTTACACTAGTGCTAAGTTCATTTTTCTGTTGTGATTATCATGACTGTTATTATTTTATTTTTTTGGTGTGTACAATAAAGAGTTTATGTATCTATCTATCTATCAATCATTGACAGTGAAATCGGTGAACATACATAAAAAATAGAATATAGAACCGCCTCCTTTTTGAAGTCGGCTAAAATGGAGTCCAAGGCATCATTGTAAACAGCCATTTTCGGAAATGGTAAAAACTGCTGCTAGTGTATTTCTGATCCATCCTAAATCGATCCAGCGATATCTCACCTAAATTTCATGTACATTGTATTGCACATGCACCTTAACCATATTGACCAAACCTGGTCAAAATCAATATTGACTAAGACCAGAATCCGAAATACCAATAAGCTACTGTTCACCCCACGGCTTCGCTCCGTCAATATTGGCCAAACTTAAAACATTTTCCGAGAATCAGTTTTAGTGTTACTGTGAGATATTGTGGGCAAACTTGTCTATTTAAACTTAGCCATCTTTGTAGTAACCTGAGTACTCTAAGTTTAGACTTTGACACGTTGTAATAGGGGTTGAAAAGGAATGGAATGTAACATTGTAAGGGAACAAGCAGTCCTGTACTAATTGAAGTGTAGGTGCGGATAGTATGTTGGTTGTTTAAATAAGTGAAGGATTGGATTTAGGACTCTTCCTTTTTATAGGAAGCAATAAAGAAAATGAACTACTTTAAACAAAACAATCAAACACTTTAGCACTTATACAAAATAAATTTTATCAATCATTAAAGACCGAGTCGTCGTCTCTATCTTCATTAAAAAAAAAGATTTAAATGAATTAAGAATTCTTAACACTTCAGCTTTTCAAAATCATATCAATCGTTAACTAAGTAACCTCTTTCTTTGTAAAGAAATAAGGATAAAATATCTTTAAAAATAATCCTTTTATAAGAGAAAGAAGACAATCACTCTTGAAATAGCAATTAATCTAAAACACCGCAACGATAATCCAAAATAATATCAAACGTTACGACATGTCTTTCAAAAGAGACGCACAAAAAATAATAGTCCGTCATTCCTAAAGTACGTCCCATTCAAATATACCTTTGTAAACTTATAATTTTCACAAATCCTCACTTCCTATTGTCGTGAATATTTAACTTGTCATAGCTTTCGCTGGTCCCTTACGAAGGACAAAAGGTTGCCTGCTCGAAATATGGTCACCGGTCACTTGTTCAAATAATCCGTCTATTTGGAATTAAATATGTTTAATCTGTCCATCTGTCCTTTAAATGCTTTTCAGTATTGCGAATCATTGTTAAGTATAAGTATTTATTGTATTTTATAATGACAAAAATACGTACGAACTTAACATTGTGAAGCTAGCGAAATCTACTTTTGCGTTGTAAGCTCATTGTTTAAAGAAACTAAAATGTTTTGAAATTGTGTTATGGTTTTTTTTTGTTTGTTAGTGCATTTTTGTTTTTATAAACAAAATTTTTTTTTTTACATATAGGTACTTACCTAAATAAAATAAATAAATCAAACTAAAAATGTTTGATTACCTAGAAGCACAGAATTTCTTAATCTGTGGTTATGCTTTAATCTATTTTTAATTATTCTTCATACGTAAGCAGTTCTATAATTACACTTAATTGTAACACTAAAGGTTTATTAACACAAAATTAAAAAAGATACGGATTTAAAATATAATTCACATGGACATATTTTTGTTGTTTTTTTTTTTGTTAAAATACATAGCAGTCTCATCGTATCTTCTTAACTTAATTCGTAAATAAATGCTTAAAACATGTGAGCCGCAAAAACTAGTGGTAAATTTTTATATAACAAAGCTTTTATACGCCACAGACTAAACAGACCACAGATTTTATAATGCCATAGATTAAAAACCGAAGGGTTGGTTGAAACAATCCAAATAACAGGCCATAACCATCGGCTCGTTAAACAAGCCCTCGGCAAAACATTAATTAGGTACGAGAATCGTATTTATAGCGTATATAAATTATATCGTAAAATACGCGTGTATAAAATAAGAATCGTATGAGAATGTGCGTTATAATCCACACTGTATATTAGTAAGGTTTGATTACAGGTGATTTGAAGCTCAGATGGGCAGAGTTCGGGAAACTGCGTAATATATTCTCGTCCAAAATCGTGTCTGAAAACAAGGGTCTTCAACCAGTGTGTGCAGTGTATGATGACATATGGAACTGAAACGTGGTCTTTAACTGCTGGCCTTTTGGAGAAACTCAGTCACACAACGGGCAATGGAGAGAGCTATGCTCAGAGTTACTTTGCGCGATAAAATCCTGAACGCCGATATTTGCCAAAGAACCAAAGTCACCGACATAGCTCACAGGGTTTGCAAGTTGAAGTGGCAATAGGCTGGCCACATCGCTCGAAGAACTGATAACCGATGGAGTAGAAAGGTTCTTGAGTAGCGCCCGGAAGACGCAGCGTAGGAAGGTCTCCCACTAGGTGGACCGACGACATTGTAAAAGTCGCGGGCAACCGGTGGATGCAAATGGCAAGTTGCCGTACAGTGTGGCGGTCTAAGGGGCTTTCGTTTAGCAGTGGACGTCTCCAGGCTGATGATGATTTGAAGCTGTGGCCCACTGGGAGAAGAGGTGCCTCGGAATAGTGAGGTTGTGGGTTCGGTTCAGGGGCCAACAGTGATTTCTTTGGAGTTAGGTGAGGATAAAAAAAAACATACAAATGCTACTATGAAAACTAGTGTGGTTTTAATACATTTTTGTTATATTTATATGGGATTTCTTATGTTTAATTAAGTTAGATACTCCGACTATAGCTCTGACTATAGACTATAGACGGTAACAAACATTTTAAAAAACGTACAACTTAATTGAGAACATCATCCTTTTTTGTAGTCGGTTAAAAAACACCGATACGTGGTAAGGATAACATAGCTGAGAGGATTATCCATCCTTTCGGCCCAGTAATGCCGATTTGCGTTATCCTGTATCCTGTAGAAAGTCTAAAGTCCGTAACCCATACTGACACCTCTAGATAACGATCCAAACGTAGCTGAAACAATATAGCTGCGCGCGCGCCGGTAGCTCGCGCCCTATCGCTAACTGGCTCGGCAAACTGACATTATCACTATCTTGGACTAGGACCAGTAATGTGTTTGTTTAAACAACTTGTTCTAAGAACTCGAAGAAAAGTCTAGATTCAATGGATTAAGAAAATGTCGAGTAACTATTGCCAGCCAGTGCTAGTGTCAGTGTCAGTAGTGTTGTTGCCTTTGCCAGTTATTTAATCGCTTAGCAGTCGTGTGCAAGCTTTACTGTGTTTCGGTTTGAAGAGCGATGCTACCAGAAAAAATCTGGACTTTTTTTTTTATAATGATTTATTAGCTCCACGGACTGCGAGTCCGTGCCTTTTGTCAACTTTTACATTTTTTTATAAACTAAATTTTTTACACTTAATAACTTAAAAGCTGAAGGCTTTACAAAAAGAATATACCAAAGGAACCTAACTAAGTATTACTAATTATTGCTAGAATTGCGTGTATACTCCGAGCAGTCCAGCTCCCGCAAGCAGCACCCGTTCACGAGTTGACGCATGTGCCAGCCATCGCTCTCCTCAACCATATTGGAGGGAAGAGGGCGACCCGACACACGACGCCGCCGCAAGAAGAAGCTTTTTAGTGAGCGTGAGTGCTCTGGGTATACACGCAATGCCTACAACAGTACGATTACTTGAATAGACTTAGACTTGAATAGATTTAACATCTTATATCTCAGGGGGACGAGTGCAATGCGGCGCAGGATTATGTTCGCAATGACAATGGTTCGGGCATGCTAACTGTTATGGGCAGGCTTGCTTATCACCAGGCGAACGTCTCGCTCGTCTCGTCCAAAGCCTAAAAACCTCCCAAACAGTTTTTATCAATTCCAGTGATATTATTTATCTTTTCCTGCTTCAAAAATCCAAAAACCTACGTAAATGACAATTTAGATTCATGTATGTATAACGATACAAATAAATTTGAATAGCTATCAACCCATGCCTTACATGTCAAAAACGTCATGTCATGGAGATACCATGTCATGTTGATAACGAACATACACCTGTACCTTTCAGATTTCCCTAAAATGAAGATATTTTATCCATTTTACACTAATCCATATTATGTTGCGTCACAATGGCCGTAGCGTATTGAGGGAGACAGTACTTGAACTTATATGTTTACTAGTGAACAGCAAGGATTGTCTGTGATAGTGCATGCACCCAAATGCCATCCAATGGAGATCGACACTGCGGTTTTTTCCCGCTAGGTGGCGCATCGTCGATGCGGTCATATTCTGCGGTAAATCTCATACATTTTGTTGTTTTTTCTTTAATGTAATGCTTTTACTCTTATTAGACTCAGATTACCAGGATGCTTAGCGCAGGACGCAGCTGCACGCGCGTCGTGCTCTGTTTTCACTCTTTGAAAAAGGTCACCGGATTTGATCGAAACTATAGTCGGAGTATCCGATTTAATTAAACGTGAGTATTCCCGTATAAATAAAACGAAAATGTGTCAAAACCACGACAGTTTTCATAATAGAATTGATTTATCATTGGATTAAGCTAACAACCTCCATTAGCTATTAGCTTTAATAATCTGTATTAGATTTCAACTGATGTCAAAAACAATAAAGTGACTGTTACTTCCATTCAAAATCATTAAGCTGATGAGGTTATGTTTCACACATTTTTGAAATAAAAAAATGACACCGTAATATTATTTATCACATACAACACATACACATATCATATCACATATGTAATTTTAAAATGAAAGTGTTTTTTTTTGTTTTTTGTGGTTTTTTTGTGGTGGTGTGGTGTATGTGATTGGTTGTTTGTTTTTTCATCGTTATTAGGTGTCTTTACAAGGGTGACATTAAGCGTCTCGACACATTTCACATGAAGTGCTTACGATCAATTCTTCGTATAAGGTGGCAGGACCGAGTTCCAAACTCTGAAATATTGAGGAGAACAGAGCTACATGGCATAGAGGCCTTGCTCATAAAGGGTCAACTGAGATGGTGCGGACATATTGTACGTATGGATGACTCCAGGCTGCCTAAAGCTGTCTTCTATTCACAGCTGAAGGAGGGAAAGCGCAGACCTGGAGGTCAGTACTTACGCTACAAGGATGTCCTAAAACGCCATCTTACTGCTTGTAACATCCCGCGCGAAGGTTGGGAAGACCTCGCACAACAGAGACGAGATTGGCGCAGCTCTGTTTGTAAGGCAGTTATGAACTTTGAAGAGCGTCGATTGCAAGACCTCGACGCGAAGCGCCTTATCATTAAGACCCGTCCGAAGCCTTTCTATATTTACACGTACAATAAAGACGGTCAACTGCACTGTGCGCCTTGCAGTAGGACCTTTAAAAGTAAATTTGGTTTTGCCAGCCACCTGCGTGCTCGCCACAAGAGCTAGCAAGGTTCGCCATTGACGGACACGTCAAGGAGGACGATATATATGATATATTAGGGTAAAAAACTATTACAACATAATACGTTTTTTTTTATCTTTTATAACGGCTTAAATAACTTTGAATTGATAGCTTTGTACTAGCTGCCTTGGATAGGTATAGACTTCAGGTACTGTAGTCTACTGTAACAATGGTTTCGGAAACGTGGTCGAGTCGCCCACACGAATTCCTATGAAACTGGTTCTGTACTTATTAGAGTGAGGGAAACTTATGGGGCTCTAGATTGGAGGAAAATACGATGGCTCCGGGCTGAGGAAATTAGATAGAGGGACATTGATAAATGATAAGAGATTGTGTTAGCTAGATTTAAGGGCTGTTACTGACTGATGTTTTTATTACAGAGAGATGTTTACTTGTATTTATTGGATACCTTGTCTTCATTACATTCATCGGCCTAGGCTGATCTTCCGTAGGCCCAGGCACAGAAAAGCGAAAGTCCTACTTCTTAGGTAGAACGGCTGCCAAAGCAATATTGTAAAGCAATTATATGGAAAACCGCTGTCGCCAGTTTCACACTTATATGTATAGAAACTACGACGAAAAAATGCCGATCATTTGTTGCGCATTTGAAGTAAAACGCAAGTAATGCCATTTTGCAACAGATTAAAATTGATCTAATTACGATGCAATGTGGTTTGGTTTCCTACGCGTCTATTTTAATTGTCTTTTTAATCACACTTGCTCGTAAAGTGGATCTTATTACATCGGTTTTAGGCTCATAATCCAAGCTATTACGCACGCGTGCTTTTTACTTTACATTACGGCACTTGTGGTATAATAGGTATAAACCGGTAAAGTCAAGTTTGTACGTGACTGCAATTAGATGTATGTATGCGAAGCACTCTTAATATAGCCGGGTAATACTTACAGTTTTTTTCTTATGCCGCTGAAGTAAATGTCAACCTGCGCGCGCATTGCTGGTTTGGGCGTCATTTTCCGCAAATGTTTGTTGACGTTTTCGCTGTGTGGTTGTATATTATCATAAAAAGTTTGGTTTTTTCCTCGCAAGTGTGATGAAAACAGTCGTATGGAACTCTTGTGCTATTAGTCATTACGCTCTCGGCTTCCTTATCGCGCTCGCCTGCGGCTCGCGCGCATAATACCGCCTCTAGTGTAATGACAAACATAGCACACTTGTATCATAATGTACTATTTGAGTATTCTCAGTTTAAAAACTTGTATATTGGTACAATTGTTATTAAGCGCATTTGCACATAATGCCGGCTAGCGTGGCGCGTCACATTTCCGTTCTATTCACTTCTCTCTTCAGTGGTACCAGGTCACTTAGCTCAATCTTCGGCTTTCCAATTCCAACCTCTGCCATCTACGTACGATCCATCCATCTACTCTCAGGGCTTCTTACACTATATTAGACAATTTATAGTCCACACTAGAACACGTCTTCCCCAACGGCTATCGGTTCTGCGACAGCTAACAAACGCCAGTATTTAGATCATGCGTCGTGGCGTCGACTAGACGTTCAGATAAGTTTTTGAAAATAAGATGAGCTCCTGGTTCCCCAATGTCTCGACATCTAACGGCTCGAATATGTATCCACAGGTAGTTTAGCAATTTAATCGGAAAATATCTTTGGTGATCCAATTTTACTTAGTGATACGGCTCGTAAATATCAGAAATTCTGCAGTAGCTTCTCAATACTTGTTTCATTAAAAAAACACGATTAATTTTCAGGATAAACATTATGTAACAAAAAATACTTAAGGCTAACAACTCCAATATTTGACCTCTCCTTCTGAGACAGTATAAAACTAGTCTGTTTGCCCGGGATTCACTTGTCACTCACATTAGGGAGCTAAACGGGCATCCTGTATGTCTGTCTGTATGATAAGTTGATAAGATAATGCTTTGCTTGATTGTTTAATGGTTGGGTTATGTGATTTCCGGTGCTTGTAACTTAAGATAAGTGGAAGCTTCAAACAAACTTGGTTTAGCGTTGAGAACAAATACATCGCTTAAGAAATTTGTTAGTAACTAATAATTATATGACCTGGATATGTTCTAAATCTGCATCACTGCGCTTAATTAACTACAACAAACTACAAAAACCACTTAGCCTAATACACAACAAAAAACAAAAGGATTGTATCCAGACCGATGAAAGTCTAGAGACAATCCAAATGCTCAAACCCACTACCAGTCGGCAGCGTACCCAGCATGCTGACGGCATTGCCACGCTGGAGGGCAATGCTTATGTGTTGGGCCAAATAAACGCCAGCATTTTGATCACGCGTCGCGTCGACCAGGCGCTCGGATATGTTTTTGAAAAGATGATGAGCTCCCGGACCCCACGGACCCAATGTCTCAACACCAATGTCTCTGCGCTTAATTGTTACCCTGAGAAGTTAGATGTCAAATCTCTTCATGACCAGTTACGTAATTTATTTGTTAGCATTGCCCGCTTCCACACTACGCTGCTTGGCGATTGAATAATTGGCAATTTATTATTTCTTTGGCAATTTATTCCTTTCTTTTTATTTACCTGTAGGAAATTCTAGGCATAATGCTTTCCTTCACCGAAGTCAGTGGTATATTTACCAATCCGTACCTAATTAAATTTCAAAGCCTCACTTATTTAAAAATCATATCGGTTCTGTTTGTTTCTCAAATAAAACAGTGCCGCTGTTAGTCATATATAATGCATGCCAATAGTTAATCCCGAAGTGAATGTAAAAACTTAATCCGTCATATCATAACTCACAATCAGGTACCATATCAAGCAAACTGCAAAGTATCAGAAACACCGGATTTGTCACGTATTGCACCAAACTCGTAATGTCGTAAATAATAAAATTACATTTAGCAGCACACCTTGCGTTTCCATTACAGAAGTAAAGAATGGCCACGTGTAGAGAATAAAAAGAAACAGATGGTGATCTCAGAAAAAACTAAAATCGCAAAAAAAAATGTAGCAGTTGGAACTTGGGTCCAAATTAATTTAAGTGTAGTGGTGTTTTACTTAAGTGTTTTGATCGATCCTAGTCAAAATCAGAAATAAAAATTCAGTATGATTACACAATATGCCGTAATATTATATAAAAGGGCTTATTTAAAAACTCAAGTTAATAATGACAAACGTAATTTCTAATTTTAAAAAAATAAGACTCGCATCACTAATTAACAACATTTTACTTTTACTGTCGTTATTAAGTAAAGCTGATAATCTTTGAGTAACGATAACATAGGAAGTGATTGCAAAATAAAAGATGAGGATCAGGCTAAATGGCGTACTTTGCGTTGCGACTTGGCAGATTCCTACGTCTAAATCAGCGGACTGATAGCTTCTGTCCGCAGACAATGAAAGCATATAAGAAAACAGAATACTGAATCGTCAGCTACGGTGATACAGTCAACTCAAAAAAAGTTACACCAAAGATCAAGTATTTCTGTACAAGTTTTTGCCGCCTCTCAAGATGTTCGTCTGTTTTTTTTTTCGTCCGTGACACTTGTAAAATTTCTGCGAACCGTTTAATGTGTCGAAAATCATTAAATACAGAACACAAAAGATTGTTTTGTGCTAAAGGAACTAGTTTCACAGATATACAAGCACAAAAAAGTATTTTGATGTCTAAATAGACACGTCAGTGTGCAGGTAGACGGTATAAGGTGTAGTGGTACAAAGCAACCAACTGTTATTGTAGAGGTGATCTTACCAAGGAACTAAAATTGTTCAACGGATATCATTGAGATTCCGTCAGAAAATACGCCCGTGGCGCCCTCAGTGATACAAAAGTCGGTCGGACGGTAGAGTTCTGGGTGAAAGAATTGTCATTAATTTTAACGGTCGACCGTCCGGTGATTTGTTCGGGATGAAGAAATTTATTTTTTTAATAATTCGATAGCCGATTCGGAATTCGATCAAGATGTGTATTTGCGCGATGATTTGTTGTTTTTGAGGTCAGCCTTTTATATTAAAACTTTTTGAAAAATTATTAAATTTAGTTTTTCGTGTCCTAAAATTATGTAACTGGCCGTATAGAAACTTCAACATTTACCACAGAAAAAAGGTTAAGACGATTGCGTATCAAAAAAGATTTTACCCAAAAAATATAGCGTTCACCGAATTTTATTACGTCGAACTACATCCTAATGGCATTCAACAATAGGGAATTTATTCTACCTGACGATCCTGAAGACTATTGTTCGCATCGGATCCCTCGGTTTCATTTTTTTCCTGAGCCTTCTTGTTAGCAAGTCTTCGAATAGATCTTGGAAGGACAATAGCGGGTTACATATTTATAAGAGGGTGGGTAAGATACAGGTGTTTTGTCTAAAATGCGCTTTGGTATCGGCGTGGCATCGCTCCAACGGTAAGTGATAGCTTTATTTGACGGAGTTGTCTCCGAGTTCGGATGAAAGTCATTGGGAGGACAGAATGTTTGGCAAATATGGTACTTGTTGGTAACATGTTATTCTGAATCTTAAGGTAACCAAGGTAAGTACGATACTCTACGATTCGTTTTTTTTTACATATGCCATACATAAAATTAGCTTAACCTATTAGTATGTTTGAGAATTTCGGCGCCATTTGTTTTTGAAATATAAAATTGTATGTAGATCGCAAGGATTTCGCTTTTCTGTGCATAATTATGTATAAAAGATATAAGCATAGATAAAATAATCAATGTATAACCTTTGAAATACGATAAACTTAACAAATGGAACACAATACTTATTCCATGTTCTACTTCGCGCCTTTTCTTCTATCGTGGAACTAACATGAAAATGCCTCTTAACACACTTTAATACTCTGTTTCTTTGATCTTTGACTTTATCTATCATCAGCCAGAATACGTCGACTGCTGGACGAAGGCCTCCCTCTGAATAGGCTCACTTAGGCTCCTTGGTAGGCTTGACTTTCCTCATAACAAATATTAAAAAAAAATTCGTTACAGGCCAAATTATTGTGACAAATTTAAAAAACACAGCCGAGTGGGAGAAAACCCGCTACTTGAATTCTTAAGTATAATATAAAATTTATAAATTCACACAATTCACAACATATGTTATTCTTTTACAATTTTACACAATGATGCTACTTTTAGATCAAAAACAAAGTTTTGCTCATTAGTAAACACATTTTGGGCCACTACGCGTACTCAAACTCATTTAACTTCTTCCAAATAAATTAAACTCATCTTTAACCAAGACTAAGGTTCGGCGCATTAAGTTGTTCCATCTCGAGAAAGCTCCACTAGCGTATTCAATCCAAATATTACAGATTACCAAGCCAGCCAACGATTTTTTGTCCAAAGAACCTCACGCTCCTAAACCGGACATCAAAATAGTGGTGCCACTATAACAAATAACTTTTTTAACTAAAGCCTTCACACTTGAAAGGAATCTAAGACTTGTATCTTACAGGTTAGAGTTTAAAATGTGATCGGATAACCACCAATTAGTTCTACCCCGAAAAGATGGCTCTTTCGTCGCTTATTTTACGTTTTTTTTTTGTTCGTTCGGAAATTTTATTTAGTGAAGACTTTTTTTAGATTCGATGCGCTT
Source organism: Erannis defoliaria (assembly GCA_905404285.2). NCBI lineage: Eukaryota > Metazoa > Arthropoda > Insecta > Lepidoptera > Geometridae > Erannis > Erannis defoliaria. The sequence continues at coordinate 7,578,683 of FR990091.1, read as the reverse complement.
CTGTGTGTTTATTACGACGCTGACTGTACAAATATTTTGTGTTCGTATTTTCTGGTCGTGTCACGGTTTGAGATAAATCTAACTTGGTATTTCGAAGAGTATTGATTGTGTATTGGCGTAGTTTTTCTTGTGCTCGGAAATTCAGAACGGTTATTTTTATTAGACACGCGCGCATCGCTGGCTTGCGTGCCATTTCCCGCAAATATTTGTACACGTTTCCGCCGTGTGGTTGATTATTATCAAAAAGAGTTTTTTCCTCGCAAGTCTGATGAAAATCGTCGTATGGAACGCATGTGGTAATTACACTTTCGGCTCACTTATCGCACTCGCCTGCGATTTGCGCGCATAGCCTCGAGTATAATGACCAACTTAGCACACTTGTATCATAATGTACATAGTAAGTATTTTAACCTAATTCACTTATTTTCAGTCATTTTCTCATAGCACGCAGTTAGTAGAAAAATCTAACAAAGGAAAATCTCTCACTGTAACGTTAATTTAATTAAAAGATGCAGTGCTATTAATTAACTGATTTTTATTTATAATTACGTACGAGATTTTCGAGAAATGTTCACTTCCTGCTTAGCATTGAAATTATGTTTTATGGTTGAAGAAAATACTTGTTTCTTACACACGGAATCGGAGACAATTTGTTGGTAACTTACTTAGTATGATTTATACTTTAAATTCAAAATACATTATAATGGTTTAGCTTTTGCAGTTTCACCCGCGTGATGATGAAAAACGTCGGTGACGATGGTAATAAAAAATAGCCTATATATTATTCAGGGAACGCTATGTCCATTCAAACTTTCATCCATAGTTCAGCCGTTTCGGCGTGAAGGGGTAACAAACACACATACCGACAAACTTACGCATTTATAATATTATACAAGCTGTGCCTCGCAATTTCACCCGCGATTGTTGGGATAAAAGGTAGCCTGTTTTGGACCTGGGTATGTCCTAAAACTGCACCCAGAACCACCGGAGGACGGGCAGCAGCGTTCTGTCAGTTAACGGTGGTAACCGTTCTGCGATCCCCAAGCCGCCTGCCAAGCGTGGGGATTATGGCAACACCTCCCTTTAAGGGAGAGGCGTTCGTCCAGCAGTGGACGTCTTCCGGCTGTTGATGTGTGTGTGTTTTATTCCAAGGTAGGTAAGCTACCTCTGTACCAAATTTCACCCAAATCCCTTCAGCCGTTTCTACGTGAACGAGTAACAAACATACACACACACTCCGACAAACTTTCGCATTTATAATATCCTATATATATACATATATATATTAGGATAGGATTAGGTTATTAGTAGTGTGATTATCTTCACAATCTTCATTCTTTTCCTCCCAAAACTTTCCTTCCTTTACGATTTAAATCTCTGTACGTGACTCTATTAAAATTTAACCCTTCATCATTCGGGTCCACAAGACTCATATCCCAGCATCTCATATCCCAGCCGAATGTCTTCATCTAAGGGCGTGACCTCAGTTGACCTCATGCCTCTTCCAGACCAGTTCCCGACCAAATAACTAAACGACTTAACGATATCGGCGAAATTACGGCGGTTTTTTATTTATTTTCCTTAGCGAGGAGTTTATTGGCGCTCGATATGATTTTATTAGGTTGGAAGTGCAAGGGCAGATTCTTCCTTTTTGACTGTGGACAATAAGTGTTAAAAGTATATTTGTGTCTAGGGAATGTTTTATAACTTTATAGACTAGACCTGGACTAGAATCATACTAATCTTACTAATATTATAAACAAAATAATAATAATTAAAAAATTGATGGCATTTAATTTTCACACAGCGCCATCTAGCCCCAAACTAAGCAAAGCTTGTAAGTACAATGGAAACCAGTTCACTGATAGATTACTTATATACTTTTTTTTTATATCCATACATTATAATACATACAACACCTAGACACATAAAAAACATCTACGTTCGTCATATAAAATGTTTGTCCTGCAGGGCTAACATGCGCACCGCGAGAAAATTTTGTCGTGTCTTTATGTCGTGCGAAAACGAGACAAACTTATACAGATTCGTAGCCTTGTCCTGTTTTTAAGAATCGAGAAAATTTTCTCGCGGTGCGCATGTTAGCCCTGCAGGATGGGAACGAACCCACGCCCGATAGCTCTGAAGGCAGACATGCTACCAACTGAGCTATAGGGCAGCTATAAATGCGAAAGTTTGTCGGTGTGTGGGGGGTGTGTGTGTGTGTGTGTTTGTTACACCTTCAGGCTGTTTTGGAAGAGATTTGGTATAGAACTAACTTATACCTTGGAATAAAACATAGGCTACTTTTAATCGCTAGAATCGCATGTTTTTTTATACTATCTTTTGACGAGACGAGCAAGACATTCGCCTGGTGGTAAGCGTCACGCCTGCCACTAACAGTAGCAGTGCCTGAATTGTGAACTTCCGAACACAATCCTGCGCGCACTGCACTGCGCTCGTCACCCTGAGATATTAGATGTTAAATTTCTTCATACCCAGTAATTTCTCTGGTAACATTGGCCTTCAAACCGGAACACAGTAATGCTTGCACACTACTGCTTGGCGATTGAATAACTGGAAAAGGTGGTGAAAACTGGTTAACATTTCTATAACACTAAATACGCGTATCTGATATTTTATAAATAGCAGATGAGCGAACGTAGGCGAAGTAGTTAATTCAAATAAAACGCGTTTGCCGTCCGGGAGTCCTAGCAGTTGAATAATTTTATTATCAGCAGCGTAAATAAATTGAGTGTTCGAGTATTGAATGCAATATTCATATTTTAGTTGAACTAGTGCGTAAATATCGCGTACTGAGTACTAGGTAGTTGACTTTCTGCCGTGTAGAATGTTTTCTTTGTTTTGTTGTGTGCGAAGCGGGGATTGGGAACATAGAGCTTATTAAATGTTGAGTACAAAATAGTCACAGATCACAGTGTCAGAAATAATAATTTTACATACATTTAAGTTGTAATTCTGAGGATTGGTTGTTACTGGGCAATTGCTTTTTTAAGTACAGCAAAATACATTAAATATTATTAAGTACCTAATTTATTTAACCTATGAAAAGAAAAGCATTTTGCATAAGTTTTTGGTTTTTAACAGAAGCATTGCGTTGTTACAATACAATGATCGGGTATATAACAATTATGCTCTCAATGTTGTTTTTAACTTTTTTTTGGCACCGCACTCTGCAAATTCCTTCCATATAAAATCTGATCTTATTGTCAGACTTAATAAATATTGCCATGCACACTACAGATATTTATATAATTTATAAATTTCGCCATGTTTTTTTTACAACAAAATATAGATAATATAGAAAAATCCAGACCTAAAGTGCCGCTGGGATCGGGGCAGGACACGAGGTGTATTTTATTTCTTTCGTTTTTCGTTCAAAGATAGCGATTATTGGCATGCATTGCGGAGGATTTTCAATCTGTAACCCATAGAGGTAGGAACGCCTACCTCTATGCTGTAACCGTAACCAACGCATTACCCTATTATAAATATTATTATTATGTTTTAATCACTGCTCTGCGATTTAATTTCTCATTAAAACCAGTTTCTCAATTATTTGATTTAATTTTTAATGCTCGGTATATTGTCTCATTCCAAGTCTTTAAAAATGTCACAGCCTAAGTTGATCTTGATAATACTATCCTCATTTAACAGGTGCACTGCAAGTCATTGTATGATTGTAGAAATAGAATCCGGCTTCGTGATTTACTCTAGAGTTCATCGACTTCATTTCCGCTCCAAGTGCGGCATTACCTCTACTCACGTCAAAAATACATCTATAAATCTTTGAAAAAACATCTATACGTAATAATTGGTTATAAGTTTTCAACGATCATCTTTTATGAGGAAGATGATTTAGGATAAAGAACAGCGAGCGGCGCCGCGGGGCGTACTATAGACTTTAAAAACACACAGAATAATAAAATACAGATAGACAATTCGAAAAAACAAAGTTGTGGTCCCTCCCTAGAACTCCTGCTCTACCGCCTGCCTCACTTGCTCGTTTGAGTGTATTACGTTACTGCGAATAACGATAATGCAATTGTTCCCAATCACGGATTAATCATATCTTGGGCTTGATTTGTTGCTCAATCCTGAATACTTATGCAATGATCATAGACAGGCTATGTCTTTAACCATTTCTAGTACGTACTACTCTTTTCGTTACTTAGGATCAAAAACAAATAAATAAAAATATCTCTTGTATATTTTTTTCTAGTTATTTTATAGTTTTGAAATGTGAGGTAACGTGTAGCTAGGTACTTAAATAAAACTGTCTGTCTGTAGCATAATGCTTTTGTTTTATTTCGAAGTTTATATTTCAAACGATTGTAAATTATGTTTGCTTTATTTATAGGAAAAACGCACGTTTATTTTTGTCGTCAGACTATGCCTAGTTTCAAACAAATTAATAGATCAGTTTTCATAAGTTGACCATCTGCCTTTTAAATCTGCACTAGAGAAGTGTAGTTTCGATAATTACTTAATCAACTCGATCGTACGTCGATTGGGAGTTGTGTCGACGACCGCGCGTGATTCGATCGGAATCGAGTTACGTGCGAGATGTTTCTTTTTTGGATGCGGTTGTATTTTTGATAATTTTGCTATGATTGGCTGTTATGTGCTTTTGAATTTGGAGGTGTGGTACATTGTGAAACGTACGTTTTATGGGAAGAGAAAAAGTATCTGTTATTATACTTTGAACCTTTAGAGACAAGTCGAAATCGGAGAGCGAATTGTGTGGAGAAGACAATCGATTAAAAGATGAGAACACAGTTTGATGCATTATTATAAATGCGAAAGCTTCTTGTGTCTGTTGACTTTTTTTTCATTTTTGCATCGCACTTTGTGCATTCTGCCAGTGTCAAGTGTAGTATGCATTTTCAAGTTTATAAAGTATCAAGTCAAATAAGTCATTAAATCATAGTCAGTTACAGTCAAGTTCAGTGATGCCCCAGGCCTAGTAAAGTTGTAGCGACTTTACTGTAAACTTTTTCGGAGTTTTGAAAGCAACACTGAAACACATGTTTCACCACATTGTCACTTGCACATTGAATCAGACACTTAATGAATAAAACACCACCATTTTTAATTAAAATTTCGCGATAAATCACTAGTTGTAGCGCTCGTGGCGTAGCTTGTCTAGGTGATTCTAAACGATCGCCGATGTTAAGCAACGGACGGCCCGGTCAGTCTTCGGATGGGTGACCGTGAGTGGCATTTATTTCTGAGCGCTACCGTGGATCGGATGACACGTTAAATTGTTGGTCCCGGTTGTTTGTTCTAGTTTCTATAACAACAACCGTCAGCCATGTCAGAGGCCTTCGGGCGGCACATTAACTCTGACACCACTCAGCCTATACGAACTTACTTACTAGTTTAAGAAAATAATACAATTCTGCGACATGATTTTTCCGGGTTCCCGCCTAAACGCCTAACGCCTGTTAACTTTCTTCCCACTCATATTATGCATAAAGGCTACATTGATAGGGATGATAATTTATTTATACTGTGTTCAGAGACGTTCAGGCTACATTTCTATGCCACAGCATATTACGATTTATGTAGGATAGTGACGTAGCGTTATTATTTTGTAACTTTTAAACTGGTAACACAGGATCATAGAAGAATACTAATGAAAAATAATCGTAACAGTATTTATAGATTACGGAAAATTTTACTACGTTTTCCCAACGCTTTTTCTTTCACGGTCTATCACAACTATTATCACATTACAAGTTCAAAGAGAGCCTAATCGATTATATAAAATATCGATTTATCGATGTGAACAAGTCATTACCTCGGATCGTCTTCGTGATCAAAGACGCTCGGGTCATGACTCTATTCGATGCCAAGTTAGGGTTGCTAAGCCTCTTTACGGCGTTAAACGCTGGCTAATAAATTGTTTCAAAGAAAAATTACTCGGAGCAAATGTTAACCACAAAGATAATTCAAACGTAAGTACCTACAGTAACAACGTTGTTACTGCACTTATGGTTTAAAAAAATTAAGTAATAATCAAAAAGCGAACACTATAGTAATTTTGTAAGCATGTCTTGTTAATAGTTGCGTGTTTTTTACGTTGACTACCTAAGTAAGTAGAGTTGAAGTGAAATACGAAGATTGATGCTTGATTGCAAACTCGTCTGATGGAAGTTAAGTTGCGGCCGCGTGGCCTAAAACATAGAAAAAAAACATAGGCTTACTCGTATAGATACTATAGTCTTATAGTCCTAGTATAATTCACTCTAGTCTTGAATGCTGAGATTATAGTAAAACTTGATTTAATTCTGATGAACTATAAATTATCATCATATATCATAATAAATTAATATCATATTTTTTTAAAAGGACAACAATATTGTTGTTTGTAATTTAAAAATTTGTTCATTACTAACAAAACTTATTATAGCTAAGTTTGTTGTCAATTTAATTATAATTTGGTATACATATAATTTTTTTAGCAATTTTGTACAAGATTGTAAGTATGGCAACCCTACAGGGGGGCGGTTCGCGTACAGTCGTGCGCTTGCGACGGTTCGTGAAATGTGAACGTTGGTTTTCTAAATTTGAATTTGAGTCATGTGCAGAATCATTGCTTTATTGTTTTACAATTGTAAAAATGTATGTAAGTATAATTTTATGCTACATGAAATTTAGAGTCATCATTGACCATACACATTTCTAATTAAACAATTGTATTTTTTTGAGACAAACAAAAAACAAAACAAAAGTTAGGTACAAAAGGCGCTCTTATCGCTAAAAGTGTTTTCTACCAGGCAACCCTCAAAATTGTACCTATTCAGGAAAGAATAGGTACAATTTTAAAATGTGAAATACTCTATGTAGAATACCTCTTTTATACTAACACTATATATAAACATTCAATATTTGGATGTTTTTTTTGTACGTATACATTATATTATGTAGATACGAAACACTGTCACGGTCACGGTCGGTGCTATATAAGAAAACTTAAATAAACAAATACTTAAATATATTAAATGTTAGTAGGTATATGTAGGTATACTAACTATTTACTTGTTTAATGTCTGTAATCATAAAATGAATGTAATGGTTATGGAAGAGTGGGACTTTCTGTTACAAGTATTTTATACTTACTAGAAGATCCCAACCTACTTTTTGAAGCGTAATCTTGGTTACAGAAATAAAAACATTTTCATTTTCATTTTTTCATTTATCAGAATAGAACTGTATACAATAGGTGCGTTCCGAGATCACAGTAAGTTTCAATGTTAATGGCCAGTGAAAGAGAGATCTGCATTAAGTCGGTGTTATATCGCAAAACGCCTCTATTAGTACCAAAATAACACCTGTAAGTGAGATTAATGTGTTATTTATTCATTTGAAATGTCTTAGTCTACTTCCGCGCGCTAGTTCTAAAATGAAAAATGTATTTAAAGCCTTTAGCTCTAAGTTACTAAGTGTAAAATTCAATTAACAAAAAAATAAAAATTTACAACAGGCACGGACCCCGCAGTCCGTGGAGCTAAGATCCAAAATATATAAAATATATATTGTTATAATATATTGTTCGAAGAGCCTCGACTAACATCTTAAGAGGCTCTCGCTGGACTGTTGGGTCAAGATTCAGATATAAAAGGCAGTGATTCTTATGACACGGCACGTATTGTCAGGAGGTTCCACACTCTGCTATCCTAACCACCGGCAGTTTGAGCTCTGCCTCGTTACCGACGCTCTCTAGTTTTTAAGTAATTTTACTGAATGAAAATTAATATAGGATAACCATTGAGCTAATATCTAAAGTGTCTCAATCTCTAAGTGAAAACAGTCAAAAAACAACCGAGTGCATGGCGTTGTACACACCTATACGTGCATTTTATAGTTCACAATTGTTCGAATTTAGACGTTATGTCGCTTGTATAGTGTTCAATGTAGGCTAGAACGCTTGTGTCTTATCGTAGTTCAAGTCATTCAAAATGTCGGTTTGAGTTTTGAGTTTTGGTGCGGTAATTTTTTTGCACTTTTGTGACTATAGATATTAGCTCAATGTGGATAACAGAATAATAATTAATTTTTGTTATTGGCTTTGTTGGCCACCAAAGCCTGTCAAATGTTCGATCCATACCCGACAGTCTTGGAGAATCTCTCTCTCTCAAGCCGAGAGTCAATCGTAAATGCGAAAGTTTGTCGGTGTGTATGTTTATTATTCCTTCACGCTGACACGGCTGAACGGATTTGGATGAAATTCGGTAAAGGGGTAGCTTATAACTTGGAATAAAACATGGCTACTTTTTATATCAGGAATCGCGGGTGAAACCGCAGGGCGGAGCTAGTATGCTAGTATTTAATAATAGAGACTTCAAAAAATAACTGATGTGGAACTGTGCAAAAGTCGCAAAGATGTTATGTAGACAAGGATATCATCTGAGAAATGTTAGTTTTACGACAAAACTACTTTGAACATAGATATAGTTTTCATGTTGACAGGGTTGGTGTTTGACCACGGCTCGTGTATTGTTAAGTGTAGATGGTAAATATACACCAGCCTGGAATGAAAAATAAATTTCAAGTGCGGCTAGATATTAAGTTTTAGCAAAGATAATATAATAATATACTATAATATAATAATATAATAATATACTTAGGGTGGCTGCGGGTCTTCGACTCGGCTGCGCTGTTTGTGAGCCTCACACGTGCGTTTGTGGCGCAAAAGTGGAGGCAGACGGTCTGCACGGGCTTAGTTGTGCTCGGTGCGCTGGTCGAAGACCTCGGCACCACGCTATTAATGAGCTGTTAAGAAGGGCGCTTGTTTCTGCCGACATCCCCTGCGTTTTGGAACCCCCCGGGCTGTCTCGTTCGGATGGCAAGCGCCCAGACGGACTCACCCTAGTCCCGTGGCAGAAGGGTCGGTGTCTGATATGGGATGCTACATGCGTCAGTACATTTTCAGCCTGTCACCTTTCTGCCACACAGAGGACGGCCGGCGCGGGTGCGGAGTCAGCGGCTTTAGGCAAGCACAATAAATATGCTGCCCTTGAATCGGGTTATGACTTCGTCCCTTTTGCCGTGGAGACAGCGGGCCCGTGGTGCTCTGAGGCAAAAAAGTTCGTGGCCGACCTGGGTCGCCGCTTGCGGAGCAGTGGGCGTGACCCACGCTCGGGTCAATATTTGACCCAACATATTTCGTTGGCCATACAACGCGGGAACGCTGCCAGCCTGATGGGTACGTTTGGGCGAGTGGTAACGGATAGGTAGTATAGGTGTAGACATGTAGACATATAATAATCATTATTATTATGTAATTGTTAATATTATATAGTACATGCAATAAATAAAATATATTAGGTATAATATACTATAAATATATATATATAATATTGACAATGAACTCTGCGGAGTTCAGCTTTATTTCTATTTTGACTCTGTAATAACATTTAAGGACATATTTATAATATGAACAAATACAAAATATATATATACTATATATAAATATATATTATAATATACTAGGTTTTAGAAAGAAGATAGATAAACGAACTAGTTCTTTTTTCTCATCTAGTCAAAACGTCAAGGCGGTTTTCAGTCTTGTTTTTCGTTCTTGTTTTCGTGTTGTTGAGAAGATTCATTAGGCTTATTTTTTTTAGTTACATTTGTTATGGTGTTTGTTAATCGACAATAATTCAAGTAGTAGTCACATAGATCATTCTGGTTCAGTTTTTTTTTTTAATTCAGGTTGATTTTCAACAAACTGAGAGAAAAATAATTACTTTCTTTAAATCCTATAGATGTCTGGATTAAAAACCCCATCGGCGCCCAGGCTATGAAGTATCATGAAATCTGTAGTAATGTCGATGTCAGTAAAGTGCGCGCCAAAATTGTAGACCGCTCTAAACTGCTCATAATTTTGAGCTCCGCAACTCCGCAACTACACTTTCTTATTCCTATTTTATATGAGCCACTGTGGAGGCGAAAGGTGATTTCATAATTGGATAGTATAAGTACTATAAAATTATACAGTTGAATTTTTTCGCTAAGCTCTACCGAAGCTATTTAAACTTTATAAAGTACGGCCCAGGACTCCTTCTCCTTCTTCAAGATACTTCGCTAACACATAGGTTTTCGTGGCAAAGAAGGGTGATAAAAAAAATACTTAAAAAACTGGTGATAAAAACCCAGAATTAAGCTGTTATTGTGGTAATGAAACCATCTAATGAAATCTAGTATCGAATCTGTTCTTTTCCGAAGCTTTGCAAAGTTATAACATAAAAAGATACTCTATAGTTTAGTTGTATGTGGCTGCTGCAGCACAGTATTCCATGTTCAGAGTGGTCTTTAATTTTGACGTTAACTATAGGTACATAACCATGGAAAGGCTCCCAGGCATTGGTTGAATCGCCGTGAAACTTGCAAATTATGTACTCAGGCACAAACCCATAATGTTTACAGAACTTCATTTTAATTGCTTTTGGACTTCATAAAAGATATCCATCGACATGTCGCCGGTTCGAGTCCAGTTCAAGACAAAGAGTCATCTAGTTATCACGTAAGGCTAAATAAATAGAGGAGCGATAAAATACCGACAACAATTTGTATGTTTAGACCTAAGAAATGTTTGCTGGTCAAAATACAATTCTATGCCTACAACATAGATTATACGGAATTTTACCTGTAACGGTGATCTTAATCAATCAATTATTTATTACTCATCAGCCAGAAGACGTCCACTATTGGACGAAGGCTTATCCCTTAATAAGGGAGGGGTTGCCATAATCCCCACTCTTGGCAGGCGGCTTGGAGATCGCAGAGTGTTACCACCGTAAACTAAGAGAACGCTGCTGCCTGTCCTCCGGCGGTTCTGGATGCAGTTTTAGGACATGCCCAGGTACAATTATTTGTCAAGTACAACTATTATAATATTACCGAATTTTTCAGATTTTCAACAAAATGGCTTCCAATCTTAATGTCAACCTATCTACTAAAAAGTAGTAGCTAAAATCAGACCATGTGATGTTTACGATTCTTCTAAGATTGGGGGTGAAAATATGTTACGCGAATAGTAAGTTATTGGAACAAAATATAATGACCCCAGACTTTGTGTTGTCTGTACCTACTTTAAATTGATTCAAGAGACCGAATTTATTAAGTGACCACCAAATCCTCAAATCCTTCTTGTGACACAAAGGTCTATGGTCTGACAGAAAAACGTCCGACGATAGTTGGTACAGGTTTTTTTTAAATAACAACTCTGTAAATTCTTCTGCTAATAGAGACGAAAAGTAGGTACAGGTATTTTTTTATAAACCAACCGGTGGAAATGACAGACATACATACATACACATACATACATTATAGCGAACTAAGGGGGGGGCTTTGTTCAGCAGTGAACGTCTCCGGGCTGATAATGATGATGAAAATTGGTGTGGAAATGTAGGTGATCGTTTACCATTTTTAGCAATTCGTACTGGTGAACATTTAAACATAAAAACAAAGACAAAACAAAGGGAAAATCATAGTTATCAATTAGAGTAGAGAAGAAAAGAGAGGGGGTATAGAAGAGTAGAGTTAGTATTCATAGTTATTAATAAAAACAATGAGTTTTATGCATGAAACACTAAAGCAATTAATAAACCTATTTTAGAAAGTGTTTTCTCTTCTTTTTCCAAACTCAATTCGTAATTCGGAAGAAATTGACAAAAAACTCTTTTACTAAAATTGGTTTATTAATTGTTTTAGTGTTTTGTGCATAATACGGAAAATCTATAAAGGCAGAATTTATAAACAGAAGTTTTTCTCGTTGTGGTTGCAAACATTTTTATGGGAGATTATCCGAACTTTTATGATTATGTTTCCAGAGGTTTTGCCGTTTAGGATCTCTATAAACTTTATAACATAATGCCATTTTTAGTGTGATACAATCTTTAATTCCTTTAATTGAAATTTAGCAGTTTTGTTTTAATGCTATTTTAAAATCCAATTAACGTATTTTTTTTTATTATTAAAACAATTTTATTATACTGCAATGCCATAAAACATGAAAGTTTCAAAAAGCACTTTCTATCACTATTAATACTTACTTATTATTATTTTCTAGAGATTTCTAAAGATACTTGAGGCCTAACTTATGTCGCTCATTGTTAATTGATATTTGTTTTTTTAACTTAATTAAAGACTTTAATTACGACCTTTAGTGACTTATTAAATTAATGTTTTTTTCAATATCTACCAATGATAAAATGTTCATTATAATATTATGTAATAATTTAGTACAAGATTTATAATTATGTTTTAAACTATCATAGAAGCTCGTTTTACAACGCAATCATGTCATTATAAGTAATCATATAAGTGTAAGTTGTAAAAGAATGTCAATAAATTGTTGTAAGCTATACAGTGTGCTTTTTTAAATTTCCTTTACTTTTTTAACTTAACTAGTGCCTTATCTACACTGCGTTCATTACTTCTTAGCGAAAAGTTCGTAGGTTCGTAGCTGTGTTGACATAACATTCTGACAATATAGCTGTGTGGTCAGCTCTATTGTCATAATTTTATATACATACCGGCCAAGGGTGTCTACTAAATTAATAATTACAATGAAAACTTAAGAAAACGATGTGTCAAAACTGAAGTAAGTAAATAAAATCAGTTAGAAAAACGTAACCACGAGATCACCGATCAATCGATTCGATCGATTCGAGTTTGATAGATTGGCTTTTTGATTGATTTTGGACATCACATACCTACCTTATGAAGAGGAAAAAACACATTCAAGTTACCTTAGTTTAACACATAAAGACGCAAAACATAATCGCATCACACATCGGCATACAAAATCCAGCCATTCCTTGGAAATACTAAAAACGTGACTGCACTGCAGCACCGACTCCCCGCCGTTCCGGGACATTTCTTTGTTTTTAAACATACAAAAAGTCAGCCCCTTCGCGTTCTGACCGAAGCAGGTACAAAACGCTCCTCGAAACCACATGTTACAGTATTCTACTTAAAATAATCCTCGAAAACGGCACAAAGACAAAAATAACATGCAAAAATAGCAATACAAATTTTGAGAATGTTACAGTGCATGCTGCGAAAATAGACTTTCCAAACTTTATCTAGTCGTATCATGCATGGGTTACAACACGCTATGTTATTGATTAATTATTGCACAGTAATATAAAGTGACTTACAACAATTGATATCTTGATTAGTCAGGTCATCTCGTGTCAAACTATATCGACGAAGCATAAGCAATCCATTCGTATATAATTATAAATACGACACACAACACATGCTCACTTCTCAATCTTTATTAAATTCACTGCGGAAAACTTCATCGAGTCACTGCACTTGCACTGTCAATGTTCAATTGAAATGTCAATGTTTTAATTTAAAATAAACGGCGATAAGTTTTCAGTGTGCGCGGACGTTCCGTACACACGTCCGTCTCGCGTGCGGCGCAAACTAACATAACTATATGCAGCACAAGCGGGAGGACTCCGGAACGCACCGTCGGCATTCTCATCTCAATCTCGCCCGTCGAAACGAGACAGTAACATGACAATACACGATTGTAAAACGTCTAGAGCGAAAGAGACAACAGATTTCTCATTATGCACGCGTTGAGTCTGACATTTCAATCGCGCCGTCCCACTCACACGGAAAGTTATTTCCGTACAAATTATATGCGGGCGTATTTGTGTTCCGTCCCGCTCTGACGCGGATAGTGCTAACCAGATAATGTCTTAATCACCTTTTATTAGTGTTATGCTGACTGATGCGCTAACATAAACAATGATAATAATTCATGGATTTGTTTCTACGATTAAGTACTTTTCTGAGAGTGTCCTAACTCAACATAACTAAGTGGGGTGTCCATAAATTATTGTCAAGTATTTGAATTACCTATTTATAACAAACGGCTCAAATAAAATAATTTGACATCCCTTCCAGTCCTAAAACACCAATGGCCAATGCCATACATTTAGCCCTTTATCTTAGAAATCTATTGTCAGCCAACTGTTAAGTGAAATTCCTTCTACAGGTATGAAGCAGTCTTATCTTTAACAAAACAATAAACAGTAGATAAATAAATAAAGTAGAGAAGTTAAAAGTGTATTAACATAGTCATAAAAAAGATCTTACAGTAAAATTTATACAAATACAAAGATTGCATTGGACTAGTTTTCTGAAGCATTTAAATACGTGACAGAAAAAGCTGACAACATCAACCAGATCCAAATAAGAAAAAAGTTAAGGATTAATCCCAATAAGTTTAAGTTCAGTAAATTGTGATGAGCGCACATTTATGTAAGTACAGAAGAAATTGTAGACTAAAGATATGATTATGTCAAACGAATATATTCCTGCTAAAATATGATTTGTGTAAGTATAAAGGACAAGGCTGCAACGCCTATGGCGGTGGCTCTAATAACATGTCGCAAAGTACTACGATTGAAATATTTATGTTTATGGCGTGCAAGTCATTCACTGTAGGTTTATTATATAATTCTGTTATTATAAGGTTTATTATTGAAACTGAATCCGAAATAAAAATGGAAAACTTTGAGACTGACTCTCTGGAAATTCTAATTGCCGTTCGAAAGGTGGTGCTAGTGACATGACGGACTTGGGTGTTTTTGGAATCACTAACATGACTTGGCTAGGAATAAAGATTCCAAAATTGCAAATTCAAGCAAACTTTTTCCAGCTCTGATAAAGCACAGCAGCTTAATTAAAATGACAATCATAATAATTCTAATGCAGATGACACGTGAAAGAAAAAAAAAGGAGGAAATTTCGTCGATACAATAACAAGTAATACTAAAATTAACCTCCAGCAAGTTAAATATAATGTTTGTTACATATATATCCTTGATAAACTTAAAGAATGGAGATTTTTGTGGCAGAAGCTCAAAAGAAAATGTCATAAGCCCTTACATACCACGTCTGATAACGGCTCAAAAGATTTCTTAGAAAAATAAGCTTTTGCCAACAACTTCCTGTAAATAAAATGCCATCAATATAACGTATGAGTTAACGTAACGAAACGGACTAAATAATTATCTATTTGTGAAGTGGTCAGTAAACACTCAGACTGGCTGTTTGTCCGGCGACCTCTGAGCAAATGTTTGTGGAGCGATGACAGAGCTGACGACTCAACCAGCGTTCCTTCTGGGAAACTACAACAATTCCTTGGGCATACATGAAGTTGGGCTACTTTTGAACTTTGGGAACCTGTAAAAAAAAGGTCACTATACCAAACGTTTCCCTAATGAATCTAAAAAAATATTGAAAGAAAATAAGTGTGCTGTATGGTTCTCGCAAATGTCGAGGGGTTATACCTATTATCTCACTTGACATCAGCTGACATTTGTGATAAAACGTAGCTCATTTTGTTCTATCTTGGTTCTAGCATACTAGAAAAGGGTATAAAAAACAATTAATAAATAAATCCTCCAAGTAAGTAGCATACTAAATAAAAATTAGACATTTCTCAACTAATAGACAATTAACTAAATTTCATTTTTGTTGTATATTATGAAATTCATAAAATTCCTCTTACAAATGATAAATCTAAACGTAATAGACGTGACAAACACAAGCTTCTCATAGTAAACCGCAATAAGAAATTATTAAATGATAGCATTTTTTGTATGGGACCGGTAATCTATAATAAGAAGCCAAGAAACCTTAAAGATCTAAATACTAATCTGTTCAAATTGAAATTAAAAAAAACACTACTGACTAAGTGCTATTACACCGTAAAATAATTTATTAAGGGGTTTAATTGGAATACTAACATTGACTAACTAATAATGACATTATAACATTGTGGACATTGTATTTAACTTGACATAACTACTATATTATGACATTTTCTTTTCTTTGTACACTAACAATACTAATAATTTATAATTAGCAAGTAATGAATATGCCAGGGCTAATATTGCATGTCTATTTAGAGACAAGTTTGTTTTCGGAGCTCTTTAAAAACAGATTATACTCTGTATGTCACATCTAGTTTTACCAACAAACTGCAATAAATATATTTTGATTATTGATTTTGATTTTGATAAACTTAATGATCATCATACTGAAATTAGATTAGTATAGCTAAAAGTTAGGTCACATAATACGAGTAATTAACTAGTTCATGAGTAAGCTAAGTACTGTACCTGGGGCCTTATTTTTAAATCGTGCGCAAAGTTGCGCATTCGAAAGGAGCCCACTTTCAAATGATATTGAACCTTATTCCAAACGGTGTCGTTCGAAGGTCAGCTCCTCCATACGCTACGCTTGCGTACGATTAAAAAATAACCCCTATATATGCCCTTGGGGCCTCATTTTTGAATCGTACACAAGCGTAGCGCATGCGAAAAGAGCTGACCTTCGAACGATACTGTTTGGAGTAAGGTTCAATATCGTTTGAAAGTCGGCTCCTTTCGCATGCGCAAATTTGAGCACGATACAAACATAAGGCTCTTGCTCTCATGACGTCCGCCTAGATAATCAAACGCGTAATCAAAACCATAAGCAGCGTCAGACTCTAAAATTATAAGCAGTTTTAGTGATGGGAAATGTTTCATTTGCTAATTTTGGTCTACGAGATATTGTCGATACAGAAAAGTAAAATCAAGATTTGCAATACTAATTTACAATTACTTAAGTTGTATGATTTAAAGACATGCCATGTTCTTGACGGTTACGAGAAAGCTAGAGAAGTTCACATTGCTGCAAACGAAAAACTTACCGTTTTCTTTATTGTACTAATAAATGATTTAGGTGCTCTTTGCTGGTGTTAATATATTATTCTGCTAGTACTCTATGAAAGCATAAAAAACGATGTAACACCAGTTAAACCAGTTTGATATTATTTTATGCAGTGGTGTGACGCCGCGCCTGTTGGTAAGCATCACGCCTGTCTGTAACAGTAGCAGTGCCAGAATTGTGAACTTGTCAACAAGTCCTGCGCCGCACTGCCCTGCGCTCGTCACTCTGAGGATATTAGATGTCAAATTTCTTCATGACCAGTAATTTCTCTGGTAACATTGCCTTTCAAACCGAAACACCGTGATGCTACTTAAACAGCTTTTTTACAATTCTCCTTTTTTATATATCTACCACTTATTTATCTACAAATATTACATACAACTTGCAAATTATTTATCTATTTTCAAATAATGGATATGTCAAAATTTGAATCTATATTTGAATTAAATACAGTAACTTTCAGTAAGCAAAGTAAAATGCAGTCATTTAAAAGAAACTGCGTTACAAAAATAGATTCTCGAGAAACACCAACAATGTTTGCCCACTTAACACTCGAGTCAAGACTGCAACGCAAGTACTTCCAAGAGACGATAAGAAACAGGCTCTCGTAAGATCCACCGCCGTACTATCACTTACAAAAGAATGTCCAAGTTGTCGACAGAACGCGTGAAATCGCGTCATTCGTAATAGGTACCCTATGAATCATTTATTAGTTGCTTGAACCCAGACGCAAGTCTCCAGAGTGCATCGCATGACTTCTTAATACTGCTAAAAACAAAACATCTCATCAATGCAACATGACAGTAACATCTTCACGGTGACATAAAACATAGTCATTTCACAAAACAATACTTAAAACAAACAAAAATAAAGTCTATTTTTATTCAAAAAAACATTATTAAAACGATTCGAAGATCAAACCCGTTTTACGAATGAAATGGTCCGAGAAAAGGGACAGGCTACAAAAAGCAATCGCGGCACAACTATACTCGAAAGCTCAAAGGACTTGAGCTGTATTTTGTTTTGTCTGAGCGAGATAACTTGATCATCTTCTCAATACACTAAACGGCTTAATAAATCCGTCCAAACGCACATACGACTTTGATGGTTAGTAACAAAACTTAAAACTGATGCAGTACGATGCATTTGTACCCTTTTCGAACTAGACGTTTTGTAAAAAGAACAATTTACAAGTTCGTCTGGAGCAAAACGAGACGGACCATGGATTCTTGCGCGTTAGAGCGAGAGGTTTGATACAAGAACCGGAGAAGGAGGCTGTGTATTTTTTCTGAGTTATTATGCCGGTTTCGATCATTTAATTAAGACATTTTGTGCATTTATAATGAAATAACAATATGAGTCAACGTTACGAACGCCTTTTAAAATTGCTGCGTGAAGTATTTGACCCTAAGTTGAATAATTTAAGTGGTCAAGTGCTTTTGCGTCTTTTTAAGTTTGCTCCGAGTGAAGAAAGAAGTGTATCTGTTGAAATCGATGTTTGCGGTCGACTTATGATATATTATTATTGTACTGTCACAGTTTTGAATTCTTTTTGCTGAATGCGTATGCGCATTTTAAATGGACTCTTCTACTTTTATGCGGTTTGTAAAGCCAGAGTAATCTTAAACGACAAGTCACATACAATGACAGTTGTCTCACGTGACAAAAATAATAAAGTAGGTTAGTTCGTATAGGATGAGCGGCCAGCCCTAGTGTCAGAGTTAAGGAGGCGACTAATGCCAAAAGTAAGTAAAAGGTGTATTTTTAAACACATAGTTTAATGATAAAGAACGTAAATATACAGATTAAAAAAATACTACAGGTAGGGGAAAAACCTAAAGAAGCCGAGTAACCGAATAGAATTTTGGAAAATAATCTGGGTTATTTATTAAAAAATATACAAATTACCAACAAAAAAAAACTGTTTTAATTCAAATGCTCTAAATTATCAGCGACAGCACCACATTATTTTTTACGAATTACATAGCCAAACTAATGTTTTAGCACAGTAGCCGTTTATTTTATTTATTTCATGCCTACATTTTGAATAATAAAATCCCACCTAAATTGCTCAAAGCCATCTTCATCATCAATTGTATCATGCGATTTTCGACTCTAAACTAATGCAAGACGCGCGGGTGAAATCTGATATTTTTCTGGCATTAGTCGCACTCTTAATGTGCCGCCCGGACTGGGCTGCACATCTAGAGCATATAGGTAGGTGAGACAGCGCCCAACTCTTCGACTGAGTGTACTTATGTAAACAATCCCACGACTCTGATTTCACAGCAATTTATTGGACAGGTCAGCACATTCGCAGGTGCTACATGGATTTGCATACTCTTCTTTTTGACTCCATAAAACGGACTACGTACTTTTAACCAGTTTAACCAATTTGTTTAATGCTTTGGAGTGAATGGACGAGCGAGACGTTCGCCTGGTAAGCATGCCTGCCCATAACAGTAGCAGCGCCAGTATTATTAACTTGCAAACAAAATCCTGCGCCGCACTGCACTGCGCTCGTTACCCTGATGATAGTAGATCAATTAGTCAAAACTTTTCACACCCAGTGATCATTGTCGTTCAAACTGACACACAGTTTTGCTTGCACGCATATTACTACTGGTTCGCGGTTGAATAGCTGGCAAAGGTGTGGTAGGCACTTCCCCAAGCAGACTGCAATAGAGTCTTAAGTCCTACCACTATCACTACAACTTTATTGGATTTGAACGGACTTAACCATTATGCCATAGATTAAATATATTAACATACTTTTTTTTAAGCCTTTATAAACTATAACAAACTACAAAGACTACTTAGCCTACTACACAACAAAAAACAAAAGGATTGTATCCAGACCGATGAAAGTCTAGAGACAATCCAAATGCTCAAACCCACTACCCACTACCCACTAACATACTTAATCTATGATTATGCGGAATAAAGCTTCGATAGCGATTATTCCCGTTGTCCACCACTCGCGTGTCTGCCACTGGTGGACATCGACACAAGGTTGAAAAAGTTAGAAAGAAGAGGAAAGAGAGAAAGGAGAGGTAGAAAGTTGTGCTCCTATCTACCCTGGTGGACATAAGCACAACTTTCTACAATATTCCCGTTGTCCACCATGGTGGTCAGTGAAACGTTTTAACAAGTTGTGCTGTAGTCCCCTACAGCAGTGGACCGCGATACTGCTTCTTATTATTATTTCTGTTGACTTACGACGTCACTTTAACTCTTTTCTCGATAGCTGTAAATATCTTCATAAGTTCACAACAGAGAACCTACACAGATCGTCTCGAAAGAGCTGGCACTAATTGTTACAAATATTGTAATGTAATTTTGAATATTTTTGTATGAAGTGATTCCACACTTATGAATTCGGAAATTTGGCATCTCAGGCAGAGACTTCTGTAGCTTAATTGGCAAAGCAGTTGGGACGGAAACCCATAGCGACTGCTCGTATGCAGGTTCGAGTCCTGCCGGAGGTCATAATTTTTCTTCCTGTTTAAGCTTTAAAAAACATTGTAATGTAAGTTACAGGAACTTCTTGCAATGCACTGGTAAAATAGTTTGAACACCGTTATCCTTCTAGGATATCATTGTACTCATCATTATGAACAACTATTACTTAGGGCCAACCCTGAAAAAATAAAATGTTCATCGATCTTGGACCAAATGTATGGAACAGCTGTTTTTTTTTTCGTGATTTCAGGTTTGGCCCTATAGTAAAAGTTGTTCATAATGATGAGTACAATGATATCCTAGAAGAATGACGGTGTTCAAACTAACACCTGGTATATTATGCTCGAAGAAACTGGTAGACTAACTTGAAAAAACTTATCAAACTTCAACTTTACAAACTTACTTAGGATATGACTTTTTAGAATTTTTCAAAAAGTTTTTTTTTCAAAAACGTCTCTTTGAATAGCTTGCTTGTCACCGTCATCTCGTCTGATGGTGATAAAGACAACCGAAATCGTTTAACCTCCTATGATAAGACAGCATGCTTGCCTGTAGTAGAAAAACACATTAAAATATTTATTTTATTTTGGTAAAAGAGGAAAAAAGGCAAATTTTCAAAGGACGAAGGCGTCCTCTTTAATAGGGGGATTATGCCGACCTCCCTGAGTTGGCAAGTTGGCATAAATAATCCCCACGCTTGGGAGGTGGCTTGGGGATCGCAGAATGCTCACCACCGTAAACCGAGAGGACGCTGTTGCCCGTCCTCCGGTGGTTCTGTATGCAGTTTTAGAGCATACCCAATACCCAAGTCCATGTATAGGTCCAATTTTTCATAATAAAAACTGCTAATTGAAATAACTAATTGAATTGAATAGCTAATTGAATTGAATGGAAGTAGTGTTGTTATGCCCGTACCGACTACCCTCGTCATCATCATCATCATCATCAGCCCGGAGACGTCCACTGCTGAATGAAGGCCTCCCCCTTAGACTGCCACACTGTACGACAACCTGCCATTTGCATCCAACGGTTGCCCACGACTTTTACAATGTCGTCGGTCCACCTAGTGGGAGGCCTTCCTACGCTGCGTCTTCCAGTTCGCGGTCGCCACACAAGAACCTTTCTTCCCCATCGGTTGTCAGTTCTTCGAGCGATGTGGCCTGCCCATTGCCACTTCAACTAGCAAACCCTGCGAGCTATGTCTGTAACTTTGGTTATTTGGCGAATATCCTCGTTCCGGATTCTATCGCGCAAAGTAACTCCGAGCATAGCTCTCTCCATTGCCCGTTGCATTGAGTACCCTACACACACGGAATATAAGACTAGTAGAAGTAAAACGTAAACTCATTCAAAAATCAACTTACAAAACTCAATCAACGTGGGCAGACCCGATAAAATAATTTATTAACTTAAACACATACCCACTTAGGCCGTGCTTTCTCACCAAGACCGGTCTATAAGAATAAGCGATCACTTTTATTTAGAAAGATAACATAAAGTTTCGAGAAAAAATAAACATTTTGATTAGAGTAAAGTGTCACGGGCAATGGAATTTATGTTAATCGTATAGGAGAAAAAGGAGTAACCGACCAAATTAAATGTAGAGGTGGACAAAAGTGGAACTAGGGACTGCCTCGGAAAGCTTTCAAATGTAATCAGAAAAAAATATTGTGGCTCTCTTAGGGTAATTTTAGAATTAATTTGGTTGATCTGTACTAGCTTTTTGGATTAGAGGAATCTTTAAGATGTGATGGCAATGACCGAAGAGGACATTTCGGTTTGTAACTAAGTACCTACCTAATTTCTCAGATTTTAAAGCTCGGTTTGGTCATTATAAGGCATCTTCTAGAAGATAAATTTATACATATAAAATTCAAAGTCCTGACTGACTCACTGACTGATATATCAACGCACAGCCTAAACCTCTGGTCCTAGAGACATGAAATTTGGAGGGTGTATTCTTTGGATAGTGCTAAGTGGACTAAGAAAGGATTTTTGGAAATCCCATCCCTAAGGGGGTAAAATAGGGGATCAAAGTTAGTATGAAAGTCCTTTGTTTTTGTACTTTTAGTCACGAAAATTTGGATTTGGATACTTCTTTTAAAATTAAAAATGCTGTTTTCAATATTTTTTGACAGGGACGCTTAAGGGCGGGGATTTAAAGTTTTTTGTATTTGAAGTTATAGTGATGAAAATTGATATTTGGGTAGTTCGTACAAGGGGGGAAAGTTTTGGGGTTCTCGGGATGATTTAAAGTGGTGAATTTGGGTTGCGGGCCGACTTTCTTCCGTACGCGGACGAAGTCGCGGGCGACCTCTAGTCTATTATAAATCCCTAAATTCCATATCCCTACTAATAATATAAGTTGGTATTAAGATTATAATAATATCTCAATGGTAGATATTGGTGTCGATTCTGTTGCACCGCTCACTAAACTAAACTTAATTTGACAGGACGAAACCTGTTGACATCCTTTTCTAACATATTGAAATGAAATGAGACGCGTATAATTTTAGTCCTGTCAGATTAGTTTAGTTTAGTGAGTGCAACAGAATGGACACCATTATAAAGATAAATAAACTTGCTATTTTTAACTCATGTAGTCTACACCCCTATGATTGTGTATATTCCCGTTTAAATATAACAATAATACTAATTCTTCTCTGTGGTAATCTAAGTAAACGATAGTAAATTAAATTGAAAAAGCATTTCCTCCTAGCGACACGACATAGTCCAACATGGGCGCTGTTACATTTTTCATATATTTGACTATCTTTTATGATTTTGGGTACGTACTGTGTAATTTTAGCCAATATTTTATTCTAGGCTGTCAGATTCGAAACCCTATGGTGACGATAACATTGACATATCTCGGTGCTAAATTACTCGTACCTATGGCTCGACTTAGATTGCTCTAGCAACCTCTACATTAATAATACCTACCCAACAAAAAAACATCAACTTCAATTTATACTAAGCACAAAAAAAAGATGATCGAATTGAGTTAAGAGTGAATCCGATGAGTGATTCTCCATAAAAACGTATTCCCCTATTTTGTTCCTGGATAATGCCTATAGAGCAATATTTTTTTCATAAAGTCTAGGTCTACTGTAGACATGTCTCTCTGTCATTCCCTTTTTTTCAGCAACTAGTTGCTAAACGAAATATAACCCTTTTAATGTTTTCATAGTAACATTTTTTTAATAAAGTCTAGTCTACAGACTGTAGACAAAAGCTAAAGAAAATATAACCATCCAAAAATCACTATGAAGGTTTTTAAAGGGCTATATTTTTTAAAATTAGTTACAGACATAATACGCTTTTAAAAAAAAAACAATTGACTTCAACTTGGAATACCTGGATGACATCTTCATATTTTGTAGTAATTATGATTTAAAAACCAAACTACTGAACTGATTTCGATAAAATGTATATGGGACCACTTCTGAAGTATTACCTACCAAACATAAAAATAATCTTCAAAATCAGTTCATTATTGGCGGAGTAATCACGTACCACACAAAAAAAATACATACAGTCGAATTAAGAACCTCATTTTTCGAAGTCGGTTGAAAAAGAAGATGAGAGAGACATGTCTACAGTAGACCTAGAATTTATAAAAATATTTTGCTCTAGAGGAGAAAAATCTATTATCCAGGAAGAAAATAGGGGAATACGTTTGTAAGGAGAATCGCTGTCCAATCCCTACTTAACCTCCTTTTTTGAAGTCGGTTGAAAAACATTATAATGGGAATAATAATCTCAGGCATTACAAATAAAAAAGTCTATCTCAACTTCACTGTATTTACCGTGACCCATAAATGTCTCTTTCAGGTAATTAAAGCTACCAACACGTTAAAAAGTCCAAAAACACCCTAACCTATCACTTAATCTGCGGTCAGCTAAAAATAAAAATGATAAATAACTTCTTAACCCGATAATGCTATGACTAATCGATGCCTCACCGTATATAATTAATAAAACATACTATATTGTTAAGAGTTCGGTGTCGGGCGCGCTGTAGGGTTTCCTATGAAGCCTATTTGGATTTATTGGCTTGTTTTTATAATACAGGCGATGAAAAAACTACTGGCTCGTTGGTGGTTCAAGAAAATACTACGGCCAAATAATACTCGAGGGCGGATCCAGATTTTAAGTCAGGGGGGTCATAGTCGAGTCGAGGTCTAGTTAGGACAGGCTCCAATTCGATTACAACTAGCCTCCCCCTTAGACCGCCACACTGTACGACAACCTACTAATTGCATCCAACGGTTGCCCGTGACTTTTACAATGTCGTCGGTCGACCTAGTGGGAGGCCTTCCTACGCTGCGCCTTCCGGTTCGCGGTCGCCACTCAAGAACCTTTCTTCCCCATCGGTTATCAATACAATACAATACAAAATAATTTATTCAAAACAAAAAGACAGATACACATACATAAAAAGAAAAGATAAGTTACATACACAAAATATATCAACAAATTATCAATTTTCAGATTTTTCTTGTAATTACTGTTATGTGACCTTGCTTCTTGTCAAATTTTATGAGTCTAGGTCAACGGAAAGTACCCTATGAATTTTGATTAAGTTCACTCTAAAAAACTCACATAAATTACCGTCATTTTTTATTGCATTGACATAGCTTGATTTTAACTTGATTTACAGCATCAAGGGACCGTGGATTTACGTATTTGATATTAATTTCGACTTAATATCTCCCCGTGTTCTAGAGAAAACGGGTCTTGACAGACAGACAGACATACAAACGGACAACGGATTGATCCTATAATATATATAATAATATAACTTTTGAGGTACGGAACCCTAAAAAATATTCATATATATATATGTAAACAACCCTATGTTTGGAATAAGGGTAAGAAGGGATTCTTTAATGATAAATATGTTCCGATAAGCCCTCACTTCTTCTTACAAGACAGCAAACGCGCTGTTAATTAAAAACCTGCCAATCTCTTGCCATTGTATAGTTTTTATCTCTGATACCGACAGCACCAGGATTCCATTTCCATCTCAAGCCAGCTTTCTTTTTGAGTCCTCACTTATCAATTGTCCAATTTTTTGTCTTAAAACTGTTATAAAAGGATATCCAACAGTGCCGATGACTTTCCCAAAAATAAAAGGCCACTTCGCAGAATCGCACTTGTGACTGCGACTGTACTCGTAAACGACGTAGAGATATTCGTTTTTCGAGAAAAAAGTACCCAGAGTCCAGCTGTGCGATATTTATGACTTCATATTTGTTATCTCCTTCACACTTGTTGGTTTTAAATGCGTCTGTCCTCGTTCTGGAGGCTGGCATCGAGCGTTTTCTATTGCGTTCGGTCGAAGTTGTTCTTGAGAATTGTTCATGAACATTTTGAATTTAGAGATGTTTCAATAAAGTTTGTTAATGGCTGATGGATAAAATGGTTTTTGGAGACACCTGTCGTATTTCTACTGTGCCCTCACTTTGTAAAGGGGATTATATTATAAGCTTCGAGCTCATGCCATTGAAGGTGGCAAGCCAAGGCCCCTCTGCCAATAGGTACCTAGGTACCTATAATTATGTTTTTTTTAAAATATGTTTACAGGCTTGCGTTTGACTGCCATCTCGTCTGATGATAAACGAAGATGCAGTCTACGATGGAGCACACTTGCCTAGAAGAAACCGATTCACAACACCCACTCGGGCAGCGCTACCCACTGTTTAGCAGTTCGAATAAAGAAAGTGGAATCAAACCGTTTCGTTTGAGTTTTTGGTATATCAACCATAAAACGGTGTCGCTTTTTCGAGGTCCTGGCCGTCCGATAGAAGAATGGGCAGGGGGGAATAAGATCATGCAAATCCGAAGCACACTCTCCGAAATGTATCCGATAAAATACCGATAGGCTAGCTACTTTTCGACGATGATCGAGGCTTTCAGTAATCATTTATTATACCCAGCGACAGTGGCGGATTTATCAGCAGGCTGAGTAGGCTGGAGCCTAGGGCGGCTGATTTTAGGGACGGCAAATGTGGGGCCATTTTTTTTGTCTTACAGATATTATTAGATACATAAAATATTTATACAAGTACCTAAGTGTTATTAGGTCAGAGTGTGAGTGATACTTTCAGGGTAAACACGTTTTTTGTCCTCATTGATACTTAGATAAATTCGGATACGAGATCTGAACCAAATTAGAAAAACGGCAGGTTTACAACGTCAGGTTCAATGAAAACTTTGCGTTTCTGACCAAAATGAGTAAATTTTCATCATCAACCACTATGATATGATTGTGAATAAGGGTCATATTAAGGCCGGGTATTTCACGTTTCAAGCACATTTTTTAATGAGTTCAATAATTAGTCTAAAGCTGTATCAGTTAGGGTCACATTTAGCGGAGCAAAAATATGGCGGTTACGCAGATTCGTGCGTGTCAAACTTCGATTTTTGAAGATTTTCTCAGATTACTTGAAAAGTATAGAATTTAATAACTTTTGAATCTCAGCATGCTCTCCAAAATACTATTAACTTATAATACATATTTTTTTAATGTGTCTATGTGCTGTAATTAGGACATAAAACTGAAAATGGTTTAAAAATAGACACTGCTTCGGTATTTTTTTCTATCGAGCGAGTTGTTACCAATCATGTTTCTAAATTTACAATTGTCTAAATAATATGTTCATCTATGATATTACACTAACTCCGTATTTTTTTTCAAATTAGAAGTATGCGAACTTATGTATCAAAAGTTGCAAAAACCTAAATAAGCCCGTCTTAAGTTTTCTGTGCTAGAGTATCGAATTGTAGCGATTCGTAGGGGCGGCAAAATATATAGCCTACTGGCGGCAAATGTGTAAATCCGCCACTGCCTAGCGACGGTATTATTGTTTGTTATTGTTTCATTTTATCATTGTCCTATGTTTGTGTTGTGAGAGTGCGTTCATACGAATCTGAATTTGTTGTACCCTCAAAGGGCGATTGGAACATATCCACTACGTCGGCCCAGTTGCGGTTTGTTGGATTCACATTTTACGCCATTGAGTTTCGTCTCTGGACATAATAATGTAATATGAATTTATGCAGGTTTTCCCTCACCGAAAAGCCAGTAGGTACTTATGAAAATTATTCGTCTAAACCTACAATATTTTTTTTCATAACGTGTAACAAAAGGGTTCAACAATACTGAAGGGTATGTCTGTACTCATCAATACGAACAATTTTTACTATAGGGCCGACACGGAAATCGTGAAAATAAAATCAGCTGTTCCTTAAATTTTGTCCAAGGTCAAGGAACTTTTTGTAACGAACGGCTGTTATATTTTTCGCGATTTCAGGGTTGGCCCCATAGTACATTTTTTTCATAATGGTGCGTATATACATACCCTTACGTATTGTTGAACCTTTTCGTTACACGTTGAATATTATCTTTTTAACCTAATTAAAATTTTAAGTACTATATTTTTAATTATAATTAAAATGGTAAGTATGTACACAACATTTCCGACTTTCATGATTAAATAATAATAAAATGTATAACAAGCAATTTCTCGTAACACGGATGCCGCGGTAAAATAATTGAAGATTGTAAACAAGTGCACCTGGTGTTAGGGTTGCCACCCGTAGTTTATAATAAAGTATTGTATTTTGGCCAAACGCACTTTATACTTTATGAGGGCAGTAAAGTACGTGAAAATACTTTATTTTTACCTGTGAAGATATTTTTAAATGGATTTCTATTTTTTACGTGTAACGGAACGGACTGGACAGCTTTTTAAATTTAGGGATTGATTGTAAAGATGCCGTTAATATACCGGGTGTTAGTTTGAACACCGTTATCCTTCTAGGATATCATTGTACTCATCATTATGAACAACTTTTACTATAGGGCCAACCCTGATATTACGAAAAAAAACCGCTGTTCCATACATTTTGTCCAAGATCAATGAACCTTTTTGTTTGGAACAGCTGTTTTTTTTTCAGGATTTCAGGGTTGGCCCCATAGTAAAAGTTTATTTATTTATTGAGATACGCCAACAGTGAACATATTACACATTCTTAAAGTAGGTACATAACACAAGGATCTGATACGATCACCTTTTACAGGCGTATACAACATTCGCCATAAACAGTATTTATACAGAGAATTAATGTAAAACTATAAAAACTATGAAAACTATAATTTCAGCAGAACAGACAATTTAAAACAATATGTAAGTACTTAATACGTAACTGTAGAATTAAAATACAACCATTATTCGTCTCTGGTTAGAGACTTTACTAATTTGGTTTTAAAAACCAGTAAAGAATCGTTAAATACATCGAGATCATTCAAGGAGACGTTAAATTCATTGTAAGTGCGACACAATCTTTGCGTTGGAGAGTTAAGAGTGCGACTAATGACAGAAAAATATCAGATTTCACCCGCGCGTCTTGCATTAGTTTAGAGTCGAAAATCGCATGATACAATTGATGATGATGATGGCTTTGAGCAATTTAGGTGGGATTTTATTTAATTATTCAAAATGTAGGCATGAAATAAAAAAAATAAACGGCTACTATGCTAGAACATTAGTATGGCTATGTAATTCATAAAAAATTATGTGGTGCTGTCGCTGATAATTTAGAGTATTTGAATTAAAACAGTTTCTTTTTTGTTGGTAATTTGTATAATTTTTTTTAATAAACCAGATTATATTCCAAAATTCTATTCGGTTACTCGGCTTCTTTAGTTTTTTCCCATACCTGTAGTATTTTTTTAATTTGAATATTTACGTTCTATATCATTAAACTATGTGTTTAAAAATACACCTTTTTCTTACTTTTGGCATTAGTCGCCCCCTTAAGTGCCAAGTTGGTTCGAGCAGATTGTCGCCAACCAAGAATTCGTGAGATTCTGTGCCTAGGGAAGTGACAAGGAACCTGTAAACAAATTTCGTTTAAAATAGATGGACAGTCGGAAAATCCATGGATCGCTTTGTGGAGAAATGTTAGATCACGGATTTTTCGCCTATCACGCAAAGTATGCATTTTAAAAAAACATGAACGATTTTCATAAGGACTTCTGTGGCAAATACCCTGGGTGGAAAAGGCTAAAGATCTAGTAAAAGCACGTTGGACGCTTTCGATACGCTGAGAGTGCACTGCATAAAAGGGATTCCACACTACGCTCGCATATTCCAGACAGCTGCGTACCATCGAATTATACAGTATGATTTTAGTGCGAGGAAATCTAAAACTTTTAGTGTTACGCCTAATAAAGCCAAGCATCTGTGCAGCTTTTTTTACGGTTACGTCAATGTGAGACTTAAAAGATAACTGGCTGTCAATAATGACCCCCAAGTCTCGCATTTCACTAACCTCCTTCAGAGTAGCTCCATTTAGCATGTATTTAGTGTCTATGGGTTTTTTCTTACGTGTGTATTTTATGTAAAAACATTTTTGAGCGTTGAGATGCATTCTGTTTTCATCGCACCATTCTTTAATACCGTCAATATCACTTTGTATAAGATTTCCGTCGTTATTGTTATCTACGAGTCTGTAGATTTTCAGGTCATCCGCGAACATTTTGAAATTACAATGATTTATATAAGTAGCGATATCGTTAATAAATATCAAGAAAAGTATGGGCCCCAGATGCGATCCTTATGGCACGCCAGACTCTGTTCATAATGATGAGTACAATGATATCCTAGAAGGATAACGGTGTTCAAAGTAAGGTGTTAAAAGTACAGTAACACCCTGTATTTAAGAGTAACAAATATTTGTTGGATGTTGCTAGAAGCAACAAAAAATATGTATGGAAGAGAAATAGTCTGATAAATAAATAGTACTTTATTTTCAGATGTTGTACTTTTTTTAGCCTAGAAAATTAAATATACTCTATTTGCTTAAAAAAAAGGGGGCAACCCTACCTGGTGTATCAGATTATTCAATACCTAGAACTATGCACCCAATAATGTTACGTATTAGAAGGAGTTAGAATAACTAGAACTAGAACATATTGTTGGAAGTAGATCGGTGTAGGATTAAGTATGCAGGCAGTAAAAAAAATTACGTCTTTGAACACTAACTTATCGAAGTACCCTCACGCGCGCAAGCTCACAACTTTGTATAAAGGCTCTACAATTTCATATATTTTTAAATTTACATTGTAAAAAACTTAGATGTAAGAAAGTAAATAAATGAGTAGATAATAATAATAAACTTTTTGAAACAAAAAAAAATTACACATCAGAAGTTAGTAGGTAGTACGGACTACCTATTGCGGGACGAATAATATACTTTTTAATGTTGTGGGCCGAAGACTCGGGACGAATCCTACTTCCTATCCAACTAATATTATAAACACGAAACTTTGTATGTATGGATGTATGGATGTTAGTTACTCTTTCACGCAAAAACTACTGAAGGGATTTGTATGAAATTTGGTATAGAGGTAGCTTATACCTTAGAATAAAACATAGGCTACTTTTTATCCCAAGAATCGCGGGTAAAACCGCCGGGCTCAGCTAGTATGGCATAAATCCTATTTACTTAGTGATTAGAAGGTATGGCATGTCACACCGGAGACCGATGTGTGGAACAGCCGTAGACTGAGAAACTAAGTCTCTGCTTGAACAGCTTTTGTAGTGATAGGATTATATTGCAGAGTCCGCCTGAGGATGTACCACACCTTTGCCAGTTATACAACTGCCAAGCTGTAGTGAGCAAGCATTACTGTGTTTCGGTTTGAAGGGAAATATTAACAGTGAAATTAGTGGATGAAGAGATTTGACATCTAATATCTCAGAGTGACGAGACGAGTGCAGTGCGGCGCAGGCACTGGACCTCTATAATACAAGTATGCTGGACTAAATAATTGTCTAGGAAATTACAGTTTTTTTGTGTCGATTTGAAGCGCCCTTTCGAGCATCTCCGGTGTTAAATTTGTCATAATAGTATTACGAAATATTAGTTCCATGGACACTGCTATCCGTTGGTTATCCGCGCCAAAATGGCGTAAATCAAATGGCTTCAATTTGCTATCGACAATATGAAGTCCAGCGTATTTGTGTTATAGAAGTCAGTGGGTGCAGGATTTTGTTCGCAAGAGACACTGTTATGGGCGGGCGTGGTACTTGCCACCAGACAAGCGTCCCGCTCGTCGTATTACTCCATAGCATAAAAAAGCGGCCATTGACTTTGAAATGACTTCTATTATCTATCTAGACAAAATAAATAAGTAGGTGGATATTTTAGAAATCACTCAATCCGACAAAACATACCTTCTTTACAATTCCATAAAATAGGATTAGAAAAACGTGTTTGCCCGTGTCCGAGTCAGAAGGGACTCTATATCTACTAATTATCACGTCTGAGGAAGGCCGATGGAGATACTTATTTTGTTTTTTCTGCTTACCCACTTAATAACATTCTTCACACTGCGGACAGGAGTGGGGTGCAATCGCTCGCTCACGATTAAACTTATGCGCTCCGGCAATTTTCATGTTTTGAGATAGATAAAGAGATAAAGGACGAAATAGAGAGTGAGATAGGGAACGAGATAGATAATGAGATAGAGAGTGAGATATACAACGAGATAGAGAGCAAGATAGAGAACGAGATAGTGAACAAGATAGAGACTGAGATAGATAACGAGACGGAGAGCAAGATAGAAAACGAGATAGTGAACAAGATAGAGAACGAGACTGAGAACGGATAGAGAACGAGATAGTGATCAAGATGGAGAACGAGATACAGAACGGGATACATAACGGGATAGAGAACGAGATAGAGAACGAGGCAGAGAGCGAATAGAGAACCAGATAGAGAACGAGATAGAGAACGAGGCAGAGAACGGATAGAGAACGAGGCAGAGAACGGATAGAGAACGAGATAGAGAACGAGGCAAAGAACTGATATAGAACGAGATAGAGAACGAGGCAGAGAACTGATAGAGAACGAGATAGAACACAATGTATAGTGTATACTATTAGAGTTATGTATGGAAGCCAATGAAAGACGCATTAACGATTTCATAAGATACTCGTTTATTAACTCGAATTAATAGCAGGAGAGGTGTGAGTGCTCTCTACTGTACCGGGTCGCAGGGACACCATAGGGCAACTACTAGCTTTATAATCTCACGAAACCAAGGCCTTAAGAACAAAGGTCTCTTGTTAATAATTGTAAATAAAACATATGAAAGAGAGAGCATTACTTCATACAGGTCAAAGTGAGACAGATTGATTTTTGCTATATCCAACACGCCCCCTCAAAAATTAATCTCTTTCCTTAAAAACCATTTTCGAAAAAGTATTTACAATTAAAATGACACTTCACACCTTCCCGCTCTGTCTGGGAGTACATTCATCATGGTCCAACATTTGTTGCACAGGATTAGGGAAAACCCAGAAAAACCTAATCAGACCAATCCAATTTAGTAGCATTTCATTTTAATCTAATTAATTTAATTTCATAAACATCAATCAAACAGATCGTATTTACAATTTTACAAATGTTACAAGACATCATGGACTTCATTACTATTGTCCTTTTTTTATATTCTCTTATTGTAAAAAATAAATGCATGCGGTGCTTCCTTCAAAAGATAGCACATTTAGCTTAATTAGATTACATGATTATGGTGTTACAATGAATGTAGTTATCTATGTGAAGCCTAAATAAATAAATAAATTAACAACATTTACTTAATTTGCGCAAGTTTTTCTTTCAATGTCGAAAAACACACACAGTCGGCAACTACTTCGTTAGGATTAATTATATCAGCCAACTGATCACCAGTAGGGCCAGTAGGTAGTATAAATGTTTTAAGCGAATTATTTTTCACCTGTTCCCTTGAAAAATATATTTTATAATTCAATCTTTTGTGATTTGTCAAATTATTACCAATGCTTATACATCCCAAATTATCCTGATAAATTTAATAACTCAACTTTAATACTGGTCACTCATGACATTAACCACAAAGCTTCTTTTACAGCCTCAAACAAAACCATGTAATCAGCTTCTCAAGACGAAGCCGCCGTTGTTTATCGCTTTGTTTGCCAGCATATTTTGCATTGTTCAAACAGTTGAAACAAATAACCCGTGGTAATTTTTCGTTGTAGTCATTACTACCCCAATATGAGTCCACGTAACCGCTCATATCATTTGCGTTACAATCAATCGTCTCAACCCGGGTATAGGTCAGCTTTAATTCTATCGTCCCTTTCAGGTAACGTAACACCCTTTTTAAACATGACCATAATGTTTGGTCGCTTTTGTTAGCAAACCGACTAAGGATGTTTATAGAAAAGCTCAGGTCTCCACGAGAACAGAGTACGTATTATATATACTAAGCATCCCAACAGATTCATACAAGGGGCCTTTGTAGTTTCATCTGAGTTTAAAGTTCATCAATTTTATTTGCTATAGGACTGACAGAATTATTACTCAGACTCACTCAGGTTGAACTTTTCTAATACTGACTATATATGTACAGCTCATATACCGACGAAACATAGTATGTCTTTTAAATCTACCATTTTATATTTGATCATCAAGTAGTTTATGAAACTATTCAAGGTATAATAATTATCTGCAATTACAATAATGACATCATTGACACACAGCACAACATAAAAATGTTTTTACAATTTACAAATGTTTCCTGCATCTAGAGTATAAATGCAGCGATCAGCTGATGAGTATCGAAAGCCCTTTTCCATCAAAGTTTGTTCAAACATTTGAAACCAACAGCGCGCGGAATATTTTAATCAATACATTCTTAGCTTTGTTTAATTTGCAAACTAAATTGCCTTCATATGAGATTTCTTCAGAAATGATCATGTATCATGTAATTCTTCCGATAGTTTGCCATTCAAAAACGTCGTATTAAAGGCGATATAATGGACAAGCAAATTGAACTGATTTGCAAAAGTCTAATATACATCTGAACTTGATATTCTAGCTACTGAGGCAAAAGTTTCATTATTTGTCAGTTAAATTATTTTCCTGACTGAAATCGCGAGCAACTATATTATGCGCTTTATATTTTACAGGTTTTCCAAACTCATCATTTTTCACAGTGAATACAGACATACACAGACTGTAAATAATTAGGTTCTTTACAGTCAACAATATTTTTAACAAAAAGTTTTTGTATGAATCAAATAGGTATCCAGTTCATAAAAGCTTGTCATCCCTGGATTTCATCAAAAGACAGGTGTTGTACAAAGTAAGCTAGTGGCACACAACAAAGAGTAAATATCATCATGTTCATCATAAGATACCCAATTACACAGGAACAAGGAATACAGATACAGATTCAGATTCAGAGGGCAAATAGTTTTTATTCCTCTCACTCCTTCTAACTTGTTTTTCACAAGAAGGTTGCTCATTTTTAGGTAGAGTCAACTTATTTGAAATTTCTGTGCACAAATCTGTTTCAACTACAGATTTATTAGGCGGTGGACTTAAATTGTGCAGGTATTACGCCTGTTTGTGAACCATCTGATTTCACCAAATCAGACATGCAGTGATCTGATTTAAATATATCAGATTTGCACGAACTTTGAGTGTCCGTTTTAGTGTCAGAGTGACCAGAATTTCCACTTGAAATTCCCATAGACTTCGACGGTCTACTTTATAAGAAAATAGATCACATCTCTGACTATCACAAACTTTTCTCTTACCATATCTCACACCTTATCCATTCGGTTCATACACGACCAAAATAGCTTTGAATGATTTGTCATCAAACTTGGTCTACTAGTCTTTCTATGAAAATAGACAGTTGAACCGAAAACCTTTAAATAGTTGCGGCTTTCTACCATGCCACAATCAAATGGTGTGTTATCATGCGCATCGCGCATTCAGTGCTTTAGTGGAACTCAACACAGCCTCACCCCAGAACGTTTCTGTTCTGATTTAGCACTAGGTACCATGTCCCTAAAAAAGACTACGTTAAGTGGTAGCTAATACCTTCTTACATACAAAAATAACTTTAATTTTATTTGATAAATACTCGCCACCGTTTTATTGCTATAGAGGTTGACAATTTTCTAACCGAAATGAGCTTCACACTTATCGAAACGCAGCAAAAACAAAACATCTTTACAGGGCTATTAAGTATGTTCATCCACAAAAATCACAAAATAGTTTTTGCCGTCAAGTGTTGAAAGAGTGATGGGACCGCACAGGCACACGCGCTGTGCACATTTAAACAATGGTCGTTTTTATAACTTTAAAGATTACGACCTACCAAATGTCAAACATGTCCGCCCTTCATCCATGCAAGCTTCACAAAGTTTATCAGTTACTATAATGTTTTCAATTCATTCTAAATTAGAAAACATACACTTGCTTTTTATTTGTAGGAAATTCGACTTTTCAATAATAGTCTTTCATGCCACAATTCATTATTATTATGAACGATCTTTAATTGTTACTGAGCTTCCAGCATTTAAAACATGCCAATCAAACATAAAGTTGATGCCAGTTAAATTGTTCAAAGACTCACCATTATTTGCTGTCTTACCCTCCTTGCCGTATATATATCTCCACACCTTCGTTTTTACCAAAAACGATAGTCATTCTCGTACCAGCTTGTTGCATCTTTTTGACTTTCATACTGTTCGCCTCCAACCATAAAAGCGAACCCGGAGATATCCGACGAATTAGGACCAGATGTATTGATGGTCTGCACAGTTCTATTATTCTCGGTACGCTGTTGAGCTTGTTGACCTCTTTTATTATAATAACAATCTCTTTTATAATGTCCTTTTCTTCCACAGTGGTGGCAGGTAACATTTTTCGTTTTATAAATTTTCCTCCTAAACTGTTTCCTTAGCTGATTATTGTTATATTTATTGTGATTGTCAATTGGATTCTGTGCCTCTTTCGTCAACATTTGTGCCTGGAGCACTTTAGAGCTTGTTTCACGTCTTTCATTCATTATTTTAATTTCCTGATCAAGCAATCTTGTCTTGACTAATGTCAGGTGATGTTATCCTCCGTCAGTGTTTCAATAGCAGTAATTACTCCATCGTAACTGCTCGGTAAAGTCATAAACAGGTGTGATACTTTATTCACCTCTTCTAATTTTGCACCTGCAGCCAGCAACTCCATGATCAAGTCGTCGAATTCTTGAAAGTGTTTCATCAGTGGCTTATCACTTGCCAGCTTTAAGTTCAGTAAGCGCCTTCGTAAAGCAAGTTGAGTGGCGATGCTTTTTCTTTCGTAAATAGAGTTCAACTTCAAGAAAATTTGCTTTGCTGTGATATTTTCATCACTTGTCAGTCCGAGCAACGAATCGGACAAATACTCAATTATAGTGTTTTTAGCCACAGATAGTTCTTTGTAATACTCACTATCACTTTCTAGTTCCACAGGAGTATCACTGTCTATTATTTTTAAAACACCAAGTTCACTTAGTAAATTTCGTATTCTAAGTTTCCAGACACTATATTTGTCCCCATCAAAACGTTTAATATTACGCTTTAACCTTTGGCTCTCCATTATTTTGGTTTTAGCAAATAATGCTTGGAATACTACAAACACTTATCACTGACAGAGTTCACAAAGTTTTTATTGCACTTAAAGTGTTTTTTATATTTCATTTCACTGGTCCCATAACCTATTAGAGTTATGTATGGAAGCCAATGAAAGACGCATTAACGATTTCATAAGATACTCGTTTATTAACTCGAATTAATAGCAGGAGAGGTGTGAGTGCTCTCTACTGTACCGGGTCGCAGGGACACCATAGGGCAACTACTAGCTTTATAATCTCACGAAACCAAGGCCTTAAGAACAAAGGTCTCTTGTTAATAATTGTAAATAAAACATATGAAAGAGAGAGCATTACTTCATACAGGTCAAAGTGAGACAGATTGATTTTTGCTATATCCAACATATACCTACAAGTTATATAAATGGATGTCATCTTTTATACGCGTTTTCTATGCCCTGCTCTGGTTGAGCTGTCTTGATCTCCAGGCCGTGTAGTACCAGCCACCTCTCTTCTTTGTATAGGTTGTATCGTTTCTTATCAAAGTAATTTGCTGCACGTGCAAGAAAGATACATATATAGACAGCTTAAAGAGAAAGATAATTATTATTGAAAGTATTGATGGATATAACTTTCTTCTGTGGTAACAAATTACAGGGCTAATGAACTACTTACATAAATCTTAATATTAATACTTATTACAATAACTTTATTCGTGGTTGGGTCAAGGGTCGGATCAAAAAGGCAGTGATCGTTGACACTGCACGCATTATCAGTCTTGAGGTTCCTCACTTTGCTGCACCCGTAACCACAGACAGCTTTTTTTTTAAATTATAGCAGTCGTACCTACTTAAAAAAACTTTTCAACCGTTAGTCATTGCTTAAGATGCTCTGCCATCTTCTCTCTGACGTGAAGTGTAACATGCAAAAAGAGAAGTTTAAGCAGTGACTAAGAGAATCGAGATTATTTTAGGTAAGGCTGTAGGCTTGCGTTTGTCCGCTAACTCGCCTAATGCTGACTACGATGGAACACGCTTACCTAGAAGAAACCGATCCCCTCGCGACTTGAAGATACCTACCCAGATTATATCTCTCGGGAAGGACCCACTCAGGAAGCTCATTGCACTGTTTAGCATCACACAATAAAAGTGGAATTAAATCGTTTCGTTCGAGCTTGAGCTCCACCCCGCCAAGTTTTTATAATATACTCTACCTACTAGCATCTATTTGTGTTTTTTTTTATTTATATTGGAAAACCTTCGGAGTCAAGAATGTACTTAGGCACTAACCTACATAATAAATACTGAGAATAAGTTTTCCTGTAGTCTACTCTACAGTTTTTTTAATAAACCACCTAAGCCACGATCGCAGCGGTCATCGGGCGGAAGTCTACATAACCGTTCATTTTGGAGCTTTTAAAACGACTCCCACATTTTTTCCTCGCACATCCAAGTTTATGGCGGATAAAACAAAAAATCCGATTATAGGCAATACTTACTTACATGTAGGTAGATGTAGAAGCCAAATAAAATCACAGAGAAAATCATAAAATAACATGCTTTACTTTACTCCACAACTTATGAAAATAAATTTCAGACCCTCTCCTTGATACAGTATAATAAATAAATATACTTTGAGTAATCTATGCAATTTGCGATATAATTATAATAATAATTTGCAGATTGTAGACCTTCAAAATTTTAAGTCTTATCGGATAAGGTTTTATTGCACATTGTATTTAGCGCCATCTAGTGAGTTTAACATAAACTATGTAAGCACGCTCTACATTAAAGGTTAGAAGGTTAACATGTTTGTCGTTATCGCCACTAATAAACTTTTAGTTCATATTTTAATCTATGCCGTGAATACTAACTAGATGGCTCTGTTTATATAATTGTCAACATTTTTAGTGTGGCATTTTTCACAGAAAAGCGGAAGCCCTACTTCTTAGGGCATTTTTACAATAAGATGAGGAATTTAAATTTTTTCGGAGTTACTCTTGATAATCAAACAATTTTATTTTATTTTTTTCAATAGAGAAGGAATCATTCAAGTTCAATTAGGGTCAATCAAATACTTGGAGGATTTAGCTCTCTCTGTCGTCAAATATTAATTATGAAAAATCAATATTATTATAAATAGAGACAACTGAGTCAGTTCAGTTCAGTCAGAGTTCTGATTCTGACTAGGTTTACTTGATTTTTGATTATGACTTGATTACACTTCACCTTTCTTTGCCTTCCAACACTATACTTTGCTAGAAAGATGGTAGATGGCAGTGTAACCAAATTAATTTGCAGTCCATTTATTTTCCGTTAGATGGCATTGTACATTTTTGTATATCCCACCAAGTTTAAAGACAGTATAAAAGTATCGCAGCAGGTAGCGTACGCTGTATTTTTTACTTTGTCGAGTAATAGCAAATGTAATGAAGTCGATAACAAAGCAAGCGGACCGAATGAAAATGACTGATTTTAAAGTTGAAGCAAGTTGTCGAGCGAGTCGTTCGTTTCGTTCGCTGTCGCGGCCGGCCAGTTTGTCGTTGCTTTTGTAGCGAGATGTTGTTTTGTGTATCAGCTGAGGAACAAATGCTTTTGTCGTAAAAAATGCTGTGATTGTGGTTTTTACGTATTTTGTGACTGAAATCTCTTTGAAAACGATTGTTTAACGGTATACGTCTGTTGTGAAGTGTTTGTTTGTGTTAATAAGTGAACGTTTCAGTGTAAAATCGTGGCGCGAAGTTCTGATGTCGATGCGACCCAAGTTTGCCGGTTTTGTATTATTATGGTGAGCGTGTGATCGATATTCACCCCCTTTTGCTTTCTTTCTTGTTGTTTACCTTGATTAAGCTTGCTTTTCGGTCTTTCGAAGCTTTTCTTACAACCTTAGTGGCTTGTTATATCTGTAAACATAGGTCTCGCTTGACCTAAACCTTAAAACAACGATAACTCTTTGATCTTCAAAGCCCAACTTGACTTGTAAGAAAGCTAAGATATGAATACCTTCAAAGGCTAATTATTGTTGATCCCCACAGTAGTGACTACCTAATTAGAAACCAACAAGTGCAACATTCAATATTATCTCATAGGAAAAATTCAAATGCATTGTTTGTGTTTTGTTGATGCCAAAGATACGCTTTCTGCTTGCATTCGTTTGTCGATGAATTATTCATTATTTCATATTTATGATTCTTCAAGATATAAGCATAGGCATGTTGTAGGTACGTAGTAAAACTAAGTTATTTAATGAAAATAACTAGCTATAGTCGAATTCATAAAACGGTCTAAGCTAAACTGACATTTCGAGTGTTGCTACTTTTGGCAATTTTATTAGTGCTGGGATAAAAAGATTCGTTTTAATAATTATGTTAACTACAATCTTTTTATTGACGTAAGAAGTTATGTTAACAAATTTAATAATTTCACATCGAAGTAGGTATACTCAGTTCATGACTGGAACTGAGTATACCTACTTCGATGTTTTCTTATTAGTCTTTGTAAAAGATGTGTAGCTCAAATATACTATTTAAATCTTTTCAAAGCTGTACCTAGGTAAATCAGGAAAATAAAATTGCATTTCTCTGTACCGTTTTACAGAACAACTTTTTAATACAATATGTTTTCATATACACTTCCACTGGCGGCAGTTTAAATGTTTAACGGTAGTTACCTAATAATTTCTTATTCGAAGATTCTTTTGAACGATTAAACTGAACTATATCCATCACTATGGTTCTTTAGCTGGCAGCATTATTTTGAAAAGTGACATTTCAATCTTTCAGTTTAGTCCGTCTAAATAAGAATCCGACTTTAGGTACGAATGTCCTAGGCTATTATGATAGAATTCATCATTAAAGCTTATTGCACAACTATGTCTATGATACTAATTACAACAGAAAAAATATATAGTAAGCACCAAATGACTACCCAGCTGCTTGTTTGATAATTATAAATTATACTCACAAGAAAACCTACAAGTCCAATAACATATTTGTAAAAGCTGACCAAGACGAAGCTTTTTGTAGTATAGTAGGATGATGGTGATAGGATAGGTGATAAGCAACACGCCTGCCCATAACAGTAACAGTGCAAGAATTGTGAACTTGCAAATACAATCCTGCGCTGGACTGTACTGCGCTCGCCACCCTGAGATATTAGATGTTAATATCTCTTCATACCCAGTTATGTCAGTCGTTCTCTTCATTTATTAATTAATTCATTTTAGTTATGCCTTTGCTGATTTACACAGGTTCCGATTGTTATGTAGTAACAACCACAAAACACTAACGGCCTTACTTAAAAAAACTTTTCAACCGTTAGTCACTGCTTAAGATGCTCTGCGATCTTCTCTCTGACGTGAAGTTGCACGTGCTAGAAAAGGACAAAGAAGTTTAAGCAGTGACTAAGGTAGAAAAGTTTTTTTAAGTAAGGCCATATAAGTGGTATCTACATTATGCCTATTATAATAATATACTTACATAAGTATAGTTGTGCTGCAGGTAAGTCATGGTATATTAGACACTAGAGGTACCCCGCGACTTCGTCCGCATACAGAAGAAATTCGGACTTTCATACTAAAGTGTCTCCCCTTAGGGCTCGAATTTCGAAAAATCCTTTCTTAGTACACCCCTATGCATCACAACGAATACACCATCTAAATTTCAAGTCTGAACAACTAGCGGTGTTGGCTGTCAGTCAACCAATCAGTCAGTTGTTGAGTCAGGTCAGAGCTTCTTATAGTAATAGATACAAGATACATTGCTAGATATACAATGAGACTTGTTTAATGGCTTATGACATTTCCTATACGCAGGTGGCCGAGTGGTACAAATTTCCCATACCTCCTTGTATGAACTAGGCCAAAATGTCACATGACTTTACTTCGCCTTTGTCACAGAATAATAACTTATAACAGAAGCTTTACTTCGCAATGGTTTTCAAAGAAATATGACTCAAACTGATAAACAATATGATTTAATTTAGCTCGCGGTCCAGTCGAGCACGTGTTCATTTACATACCTACCAATTTCTTTTTGAAGGAATATGGGCCTTAATTCACTATACTACGGTTCATAATAAGTTATACATGGTTATACGTATTGAAAGAGCCGCCGAGCCGAGCCTACTAGATTGGCCCTTGCGCAATGGCCGCCGCCCGTAGGTATGTTTTTAATACCTACACGCGGAGTGACACAGGCCTGCCTTTGTTTGATATTGTTTCAATCTAGGTAGCATACCTTAGCAAAAAAAACTTGAAATGGAACTTTTCTTATTCTTCTCAAAATACTTAAGTAAAACACTGTTTTAAACTATCACGGTCGATTACTAAAGTTCTATTATTATTCACGGGATATTTACCGTGATTATGTTGTGAAATGAGCTCCCGATATCCCGTTAATAATAATAGAACTTTACTTAAGTAAACATGTTAGCAAATGTATCCAATAATCATTCTGAGATACCTGCAATAGAGTTGGTAGTATTTAGAATTATTTTTTCAACCAACTTCAAAAAAGGAGGTTCTCAATTCGACTGTATGTTACTTTTTTTTTTGTATGTATGTTACGCGATTACTCCTCCAATTATGAACTGATTTTGATGATTATTTTTTTGGTTGGTAGGTAATACTTTAAAGGTGGTCCCATATACATTTTATCGAAATCGGTTCAGTAGTTTCGTTTTTAAATCATAATTACTAGAAAATTATGAAGATGTCATCCAGCAAGGCTAACATGCGCATCGCAAGAAAATTTTGTCGTGCGAAAACGAGACAAACTTATACAGATTCGTAGCCTTGTACTGTTTTGTAGAATCGAGAAAATTTTCTCGCGGTGCGCATGTTAGGCCTGCAGGTATTCGAAGTTGAAGTCAGTTGTATTTTTTTAAAAGTGTATTATATCAAGATCCACACCATCCACCTGAAACAACCTCAACATCTCAATGTTTAGAGAAGAAAACCAACAAACAGACGACAGAGAAATGTAATATTCATAAAATGTACAATATTATATCCGATGTTAATGTGTTAAGCACATGTTTGAAATAGAGTTGGAAAGCCAAGGGCTCCATTAAGTAATTAAGCCAGATTGATATCAGGCTTATTTGATTAAACTTAATTTTGTTTGATGATTCTCTGATTAAATGTCACTTAAAATGTGGGGTGCGGAGTGTGTGTCATATACAATACATATTGTGTATAAATAAATACCATTTTTATTAGCTTTGAATAATGTTATTAATTTGCTGTTAAAAGTTGAGCATTTTTATGTAGGTACTTGGCGTTTAGGTAATTTCGTTTTCAGTTCAATTTGTTTTTATTTTAACGTCAGAGCTGTTATATTTGTTCAATGATAACTTGTTGTTCAGTGAATCGTTGATAAAGTTTGTGCACAAGTAGTTTAAGCTAACAGAATTTACAAGTTCTAAATGAGCAAAGTTAGTCAAAGATTAACGAAAGATGCAGATATTAGAGTTATTTACCAAGTCGGGGTAGTAGTTAGTATAGGGTAGTAGTTAATATAGGGTAGTAGTTAGTATAGGGTAGTAGTTAGTATGGGGTAGTAGTTAGTATGGGGTAGTAGTTAGTATAGGGTAGTAGTTAGTATATGGTAGTAGTTAGTATAGGGTAGTAGTTAGTATAGGGTAGTAGTTAGTATAGGGTAGTAGTTAGTATAGGGTAGTAGTTAGTATAGGGTAGTAGTTAGTATGGGGTAGTAGTTAGTATGGGGTAGTAGTTAGTATGGGGTAGTAGTTAGTATAGGGTAGTAGTTAGTATAGGGTAGTAGTTAGTATAGGGTAGTAGTTAGTATGGGGTAGTAGTTAGTATGGGGTAGTAGTTAGTATAGGGATCTATATCTAGATAGTATAGGGTAGTAGTATAGGGTATAGGGTAGTAGTTAGTATAGGGGTCGAAATGGCACTAATCGTTACGTGCATATTGCATCTTACATGTCTTCTTTTATCTATAATAGACATAGACCAAGAAATATTCAGTTACATAATATTATGTATTTTATGAATGGTTCTTTTTAAAGACTGAATTGATGTACTTTGTAAAGACGGACTATTTTTCTTCATCAAAGTTTGGGCGATAAGGGCAAATGGGCAGCAGTGAGTCAAGGTTTGATATCATTCCGTCACTTGTTGCGCTAATTCTTTATCTAGGTA
Source organism: Erannis defoliaria (assembly GCA_905404285.2). Lineage (NCBI taxonomy): Eukaryota > Metazoa > Arthropoda > Insecta > Lepidoptera > Geometridae > Erannis > Erannis defoliaria. The sequence goes on along the minus strand of FR990091.1, from coordinate 7,534,805 downwards.
TTTGGAAACATCTGATAAAACATTTAGGTACTTACAGTAATACCACAGAATAAATAATAGTTCATCGACCTTGGACAAAATGTATGGAACAGCTGATTTAATTTTCACGATGTCAGTGTTCGCCCCATAGTAAAAGTTGTTTATAATGATGAGTACATACATACCATTCACTACCTACTTAACTCCACCCTATTCGTAGGGCAACGCCCTAAGTTTTTACATATTTTTTTAATTTTGTGGATTAACGCACTACATTTCTTGACCAGTAGCCTAGTTAAAGGTAATAGACGCGGTTGATCATGATTCGGAGTGCATTGAAACCGAAGTGCACGGCCATAGGCCCGTTACACCCGTGATATATACCTAGTAGTAGAGGGGGGGGGGGGGGGTGTCTCTCCGCAGTTTAGGTATATTCGGCTGGCGCTCCGTCCGGAAGGACAATACAAGGCTAAAGTGAGTGGCCGCCCGCACATAACTAAGTATACGTGATAGAAAGAGAGCGGTATATCTAGGTGAATATCCAGCGCAGTGCGAGTTGAATTGCTACTTTATTGCCTAGTAGATAGAGTTCTTATTTATTTCAATTCCTTTGCGGAGTGAACTTTCTGTACGTAGTACTATTATTTATTCTGTGGTAGTAAGGTACTTACTAAAGGCCTATCCGCAAACAGTGCAAAAATACTTTTATTATACAAAAGGGCCACATTTTTTTTTCAATACCTCTATTACTCCCATACACACACCCCGTATACTTACCATACTGTATCTATAGGTATAAACCAAAACACAATACTGCACCTACCGTTCTTGACGATCGTTGATATTTGACATTTTAAATCGGCAAAATTCTTTAAAAAGGCCATTGCGAACCTCGTAGTGAAAAATTACAATTCTTGACGATAAAATAACATGGGCATGGATTAAATATTGGACCCGGGGGTCTAGACAAGGACCACTTTCTGTTAGCGTTAACGCCTGCGGAAAGGTAAAATTGTATGAAAATTACATTATTAGCAGTCACGTGACATTTCTCAAGCTAATGTCATTTTCATACGATTTTATCTTTCCGCAGGCGTTAACGCTAACAGAAAGTGGTTCTAGTCTAGACCCTCTGGGTAGGTATGTCCTAAAACTGCATCCAGAACCGCCGGAGGACGGGCAGCAGCGTCCTCTTAGTTAACGGTGGTGAGCATTCTGTGATCCCCGAGCCGCCTGCCAAGCGTGGGGATTATGGCAACCCCTCCCTATTAAGGGAGAGGCCTTCGTCCAACAGTGGACGTCTTCCGGCTGTTGATGATGATGATGGGTAAGAATATTCTCAAGCGTGCTCGATATTTTCTTAAGATGAAAAGCATCCTTACTGGTCTACTCACGCTCAAGGCTCGGAGCACATGCGGCGAGACCACGTCGTTAAATCGCTTCCAAACAATGCTATCTCCACATCTGCAGTGGCCGACTCAAGGCGTGACGTCATCATCAAGTGTCTTGATTTAACGAGTTAATTGGTTTGCATAGTTAGTAGACTATTTCGTCCGTTTTGTTGACACTTGCACTACTGGTAATTCTGCGAACGGTAGAACTCACGAGCAAAGAACGCTAAATCAGCCTGTAAACGGCGCCGCAAATTTTTCCCCCTATTTTGGGAGAAATACCCCAAATTAACAATTTGTAATAAAAAGGTTCAACAATACTGAAGAGCATATGTACTCATCAATATGAACAACTTTAATATGGGGTCAACACCGAAACCGCATCTTATTCAAGGTCAATGAACTTTCTGTATGGAACAGCTGAAACAGCGGTTGGCTCCATATTAAAAGTTGTTCATAACTATGAGTACATAGACATACATACCCTTCAGTTTTGTTGAACATTTTTGTTACACATTGTATAATCAAACGGGAGGGGGTCCCCCCTATTAAGTGGGAGGCCTTCGTCTAGCAGTGGACGTTTCCTGGCTGATGATGAAATTTAGCGAGGATGCAAAACAACACCTTGTATATACTTACCTATTTGCTATGCGTATGCACTATGCAGTTATATACTTGTATCTAAAACTTACACAAAATCAAGAAAAGATAATTCATATGCGTATGCAGTTAATACTTTTATCTAAAACTTACAAAAAATCAAGAAAACATAATTAATTGCCAGCAGCACAGAATAAATAATAGTACTACGTACAGAAAGTTAACTCCGCAAAGGAATTGAAATAAATAAGGACTCTATCTACTAGGTAATAAAGTAGCAATTCAACTCGCACACCGCTGGATACCGCTCGCTATATTCACCTAGATATACCGCTCTCTTTCTATCACTTAGTTACGTGCGACGAGGCTAGCGTGCGGGCGACGACTGACTTCTGCCTTGCATTGACGGACGGAGCGCCGGCCGAACATACCTAAACTGCGGAATGACACCCCCCTGCCAGCAGCTCATAGCTCCAAATACCTAATTTCCACCAACAACAAGTTTAAACATTAAAAGGTAGCAAACACGCCATTAAAGAAATCTGGAGCATACATAACATTCGTAATTAATCGTAAAAAAACTGCTACTGCTTGGTACTAGTTTCGTAAACATTTGCGAAAGAAAATACCCATTACACAACGCCAATAACCTAAATGCAGTTTTAAAAGTTGTTTTTATGTTAAGTTAGGTATACCATCTAGGAACTTAGGTACCTGCCAAATATTTTCTTAAATTTTTAGTATGGTGTAGGATTTTTTAACTGTAATTTAGTGACGCGTCGAGCGAGGCGGTCGCCTGGTGGTAAGAGACGCCTGCCCACAACTAGCAGTGTCAGAATTGTAAACTTGCGAATAAAATCCTGCACCGCACTGCACTGCGCTCATTACCTGAGATATTCGATGTGAAATTCTTTATGTCCCAGTAATTTCTCTGCTAACACTGTGAAACACAGTAATACTTGCACTCTACTGCTTGACGGCTGAATAACTGACAAAGGTGTGGCACTTCCCCAGGCGGAGTCTGCTATAGAGTCCTACCACTACAAATGGTATTCCTATACTTACATAGAATAGTTAAAAATGCCTTCACCGATCTAAGAAACTGAACAGAGTGAACAGGTATCGCATGCCGTAGATGTAATGCAAAAATATTGGCACATTTAAGCTATTCAAACAAGAAAGGTAAAGGACACGGCTAAAATGCAAAGTAAGTGACCGTTCTAAATGACCCAAATGATAGAACTGCATGAAAACTGTTACACCGGAAAGTTTTAAGTGTGCCGCGGTCGGGCGTCTAGTGCAAAATCCTCTGGTTTCATTGTTCGAAGGCCATCACTAGCCAGCCTCTTATTCAAAGCATTTGTTGATTCCGATGCATTTGAGAACGTTACTGCCTGAATCAAGTTGTCTTATTGTTTGCCCCCAAGTAAAAGTGGGTACAACGATCCCAAAAAACCTACAACTCAAATAAACTTTGTGAAATCCTGAACGAAATTATATCAAATTGAATTGATTAATTTCTGAAAGAACAGCGGTATGCGGAAACAGAGAAACGGAAATTGGACGCAGATAGAAAAAGTTTCGGCTATAAAGGAACTGTTCTGGAAAACGATCGGCCATTGCTTTGCCATTTCGTAATTTCAATCAAGCTGACAGGAACTTTTTTACTGCTTAGATAGGTAAATTTGGCTTGTAGCCAATATCGAATTTAAGGGAACACGTTCGAACGTAGAGACTGCCACATGAAATTGTCAGGACCCTATAAAAATCCAAAGGCGAAAGAGATAAGAAATACACAAATATGCACCTATTTGGTTCTAACTATGTTCTTATTGGTCTCTGATACAAGAAATGCACAATACCCGGAGATTCCAGGTAAGGAATGTAAATTATGTAATATAAAACACACTGGCTTCGTGAGCATTGGATGTGATTCAATTCTTAGAAGAAAACCACAGAGTAATAGAAGCAGAGACGCGATCAAAGGATTTTTCTATAGAAGGACGCGTGATCGTGCGGAGAGGTGTAGGGCTCGCGGGAGGGGCGCTAGAGTGCGCACATGGAGCTACCATCTAGCGGAATTCAGAATAAGTTTTTGAGAAGTGCTTTATCGAAAAAAGTGGAGAACTCGTATAAACACCAGGTTTCTTACTCTCTCGTCAGATGTCGCTTTCGTAAATTCTAAAGACAAAGGTTTTAACTAGAACCACTAGTTTAAAAGCCGGAATAAACCAAAAACACATTATATAAAAATAATAAATTTAAGCAAGAATAGTTCATGTAATTTAAAAAGTGCTCTGAAAAGTATTTTTTTATGGTTAACGTTAAACAAAATGGCGCCATCTCTAGAACTAGTTAAAAACACCAAGAAACATTACATATTTTCTAAAACGAACCTTAGAAAATACAAATAAAATTACTTACGAATGAAATGAGACGCCATTCATGTTGTCAGAATGTTTGCCGCGATAGTTTTTACATGAAGAAACACAGCAACTCATTTTATATTCACTTTTACTAAGTAAAAACACTAAAAGTCGTACGTGTGTTTTGTAAGCCCGAATGACTGTTACGCGAGGCGAACGCTAGCAGACTGACCAAATAAGTGTGACGTCACACAATCCGTCTACAAAATCCACAGGTACGGCCGCAAGTTCCTCATCACAACTCCCTATCCTCCATGAAGAAAACAGATACTTGTTAAAGTTTAGCATTAATTGTGATACCTTAAGGTGGATAATAAAGAAATGGATAACTCAGTCCTGTAGTTACCATATGATGTATGTATGAAAAAGCAAATAGAGAGGGAGCGAATTGCAGAATATAACTTACAGTTGATGGATCATTAGATGAAACGTTAAGAACAATCCAATGACGATTGAAAAGATCTTCAACTGCCGTTGCGTCGTCAAAATGAAAAGTCCCAGCTGTAATTTCAACAGCTCATTACTAAATCTCATCGCAATGTCTGAAACCACTCTTCCAAGTCAAGTTGATCCATCTGCGCAGTCATTCGTATCGGTTATTTCGGTAGGATGATCTCAGTAGAGAAATGGATATGATGCCAGACGGTCGTCGAGACTGCCGATTTTTAAAAGTTAAATTTACGTTTACGTACGGTATTGACATATTTGGTAATTTTTGCCTGTACTGCTATTTCATGGTTCGATTATACACCATGTGGTGTAGAATCGTCTGATTGTAGATGGTTAGCCATTATGATCAAATGCTCTCTGGATCTTCAAATTGTAGTCTTGGCTTGTTGGAATTTCTTGCTGCGTTCTTTCACTACTAACCAATGACAATGAGTTTATTTACCAGATAGCCCTATTCACCCATGTAAACCTAGAAACGTTCCAACGTAGGGGTGTTCACAGCACTTTAGATTTACGAAGTAATAAAAAGAAAGACCAACTGATCACCCCGTCGCACCGTCTCGTCAAGTCGGAGAGGTCAGTGTATATTCTGGGGCCCGCGGTCTACAACCGTATACCAGCTCCCATTCGGGATGCTCCTTCCACCGGGTGCTTCAAATCTAAGCTCAGAGCGTGGTTACAAGAGAATTTGTTTTATGACATTGAAGCTTATTTTAAAATAAGAGATTATTGACGTATTTTTATAATTATTATTTCATTTTGTTACCTAAGTAATTATTATTTTTGACTTACTTAATGAAATTTGACGTGTAACTTTGGTGTTATCAATAAATTATTTGTATTTGTATTTGTATTTGATAAAATGAATGGACGGGAAATTAGCTCACGGATTTTGAAGACTATATGTTGAGCGCCAGCTCTCCACTCGCGTCAGTCATACTCTGTCTTCGCGACATGCGAGCCGTACGACCCGTACGTGTTCTCTTTTTGTCATGCAGTAATTAGATTCGCTATCTCTATTTTCTGCAAATAGGCATACTTTTAGCTAGTTAAGCTGGATTGTGTTGACTTGTTAATTTTGAACGATTTGCAAGCGCTGTGCCCGTCCATTCCAATAACACCGTCGCTGTTATTAACATATTCTACGGATCCAATGAAAACAAAAGTACGGCAGATATGTTCTCCTTTTTTTTGCTCTCGTTAGTCAGACGGCAGGTTGCCGCGTTGCCGTAGTCGGTGCAAAGCAATTCTGCTAGTCTGATAAACTTTTAACGCAGAGCATCAGACTTCAGAGTTTTCAGACGTTACCTTTCAGCCATTTGGGTACATTTTAGATACATACCTTACCTCTCTAATGTCTGCTACATATTCAGGTTCTACACATGCCAACTTTTTGTATGCTATGAAATACGCTGACACTTGTAGGAGTCAGCTCCTTAGTAAATTCGTGCTCTCACATAACAAAATTCAACCTGTGTACCAAATTGCGCTTGAACTTTGAAAGTCCCAATTTCGGCTCTCAACATTTCCACCTCAAGTGGCTCCGAAACGAAATCTCGGTCATTATCATTCAGTTCTGGTCATGGTTATACTTTTACCTTCGCCGTCATGCCCATGACGGTATGGTACCGTTTGGGCGATGACAACCAAATGACAACGAGATTTGTTTGTGGCGCTTGTTACTGCATGCCCATTTTGGTTTAGAAAGTGATTCCAGTGACAGATTGCCTTTGCTGGTCTGACTTGTTAATTAATGGGGTACATGAGGCAGGAATTTGAAGAATAGACTGGACCCCATCCATCGGGCTACTTACGATACGACTATTAATACATGTTGGTAAGTAGGTACCTATATTTATAAAAACTATAAACTTCAGTTCCAAATTGATAGTGAGGCAGCTTTTAAAAAAATATTGCTAACTTACTACGAACTCGTCGCAAATCTACTATAGGTGCCTATTATTAAAGTTATGTCTCTAAATGTCCAAAACCCATTAGGGGGCGCCCATAACTTACGTGAGGTGTTTTTTTTTAATTTTCTGTCCCTTCTCCCCCCCTGGTGAGATGCCGTGAGATTTTATTCAACCCCCTCCCCCAACCCCCAATCTCATGTGAGATTTTTCAAAATGTGGGTTTCTTACGTAAACGCGTTTGATTGTTATTGTAAAAAGAAAAAAAAATTTGGATCTCTGAATTTGAATCTGGATTAAATGGACCAAAATAGTATATTTTTTTTTATTTCAATCAGAAAAAAAATTGCATGATATTTGCTGATACCCCCCCAAACGTAAGATTAGATGAGATTTGACTCGACCCCCTCCCCTTAAACATCTCACGTATTTTATGGACGCCCCCTTAGAGCGGTACTCGATTAATGGTTGACAAGTCGATGAACTCTAAAAATACGAAGACCTGATGATGAAGGTTAAAGTATTTTCTCTTAGTTGTTTTCTGTCACAAAAATCGAGCACAAGTAGGTATCTACTATCTTAATTCATTTAATTTAGTAAATTAAAGTATATTTGCTAACGAACAGTACCCCGTTAAACAGTGTTTCCTATCGTCGTAATAATGACGAACCAGAACCTATCATACCCAGCTCATGATCAGCATGAGAACTTTACTACATACTACTTTGGTTTCCACCAAAAAATTAACTATTAGGTATAGCGTGAGTAAATTCATCACAATAGGATCCGTGCGATCTTGATATCACAACCCCATGTCTGCTGAACTGAGAAACAGGCCAAATGCGACAATAAACGATGTTAAGTCCAGAAATCTATGAACCCTAAGAGACGTTTACTGAATTCACCATTCTTCATAAACGTGGGAGGCAACGCAGACCAACCACAACTGGTGCAGGTGCATTATCATAACCAGGCTTTTAGGAGCTTTCATTTGTAACATATTTACTGTCATTAGTAAAACCGTGAAAGTTCAAGTAGTAATGGTTATATCAGACAATATAACAACTGCAGCCGGTTATAGTTGTTGCATCACAGTAGGTCATTCAATTGTTCGACGTGAATGTTTATTTAACTGTAATTTTTGTCGTAATGAACTTCAAATTGACATAATGCAAACAGCGATTTGGCAAGCTGTTTGCTGAAGCTGGTATTCACGGTGTTGTTTGGGTAAATACTAATATTTGGGTGGCTTGGCTGTTTCTTTTTGAATTTGTATTTTTTTTCGTCCTTTATATCCAACAATGCTACGGTTTTTTATGAGTTTTCCAATCTGCTTAGATTCTAGTAGTCACATTATCAGCCAGAAGACGTTCACTGCTGGACGAGAGTTCCCCCTTTATAGGGAGGGATTGCCATAATCCCTACGCTTGGCAGGCGGCTTGAGGATCGCAGAATGCTCACCACCGTTAACTGAGAGGACGCTGCTGTCCGTCCTCCGGCGGTTCTGGATGCAGTTTTAGGACATACCCAGGTCCAGATTCTAGTTGTTGATTCTGTTGAATCAGTCGTCTCTATGACAACCTTGCTTTACTATACAACTCTCTTCTACATCTTGTTTTCCATTCGAAACTATTATACCCAATTAGCTCAATTAAAATCACGTCTCGATAGTATAATTGCCCATCAGAGTGTAAACCAGTGTAAGTAGTGTGTCCTGTGACCGCAGCATGCCACTGGCATTGCGCAAGCGACGCTGGGAACATGCGGTTTTCGCTACGTGATCGATGATTTGTTTATTAAACTCCGTTTTGTAGTCGATGAGATACACAACCCTATTGACGACATGGTCTAATTTTGCCTGTCTACTGCGCATGAGGTCCCAGCTTCTATTCCCGGATCGATTCATCAGAATATTGAATTAATTTAATACACGGAAGTACTTATATATCAGTTGTAAAAATAAATAAGCATATTAAAAACTATTGTGGACTGGCATAGCTATTATTTTGTTTCCAAAATAAAGACCCAGAAGCTACGAGAATAGTTAGGAGTAGTTTGACTTTGTTGAATTTGGGCAGTTCATACCTTAAGTACCTTATTACTATATTCAATGCGATGATGGAAAAAGAATGGGAATTGGCACAATTATTTAACACTACAGTTGATTCACTCCAATTTGGATAAGATTATCACAAAACTGGGATTAATGCCTTACAAGAAGTGGCCTATAAGCTAAGCAGTGGGCGATTACTAGTTTAAAATGAATGGTGATTATTGAAATATAATTCCGCTCGATATTAAGTACGGCTTACTTCTTTCATACCATACCTGTGATTGGAAACTCTTCGCATAAATCCTGCCGTAAATATTACAGCTTTTTCCTAAAATTCATTTTTGAACTCCCTTTTCAATTAAACGGGCAACTCTTGAAATTATTTATGACTTGTCTGAATCGGTCTCCGCTGTAATCCGATTTCATGACTTATCCGTCACCGACCTCTGGTCAAGCTGGCAACGCTAATAAGATTAAAGATAAATCAATTTCGGAACCGAATTATTTGACTTATTAAAATTTCATTGACTTAATTATGTCTACACACGACAATATCAAAAGTTAAAACACCATGTAATAATTACTTTCCGTCTAGAAGTAAAAGATAAAGGTAGGTAGTACACGTAACTACTAAATTAAGATATCCAGGTATTTTTTAAAAAAGAAATCGTAGTATCCTAGTTGGAAGTCTATTTATAGGAGTGTAGTGTATGTAGGTATCTACTATCCTAAGATCGTCATCTTCCTGTACTTTTCTCACTAGGAGTCTGCACAGGATGTTTTCTTTCTCACCTTCTCTCTTTAATTTGTCACCTCTGCATTCACTCACCTTGCACGCATATCTTTCGCTTTCACGTATCCATAGAAGACCTTACACTGGCTAAGATTCTTATTTCATCATCATTATAATCAGTATCATTCACACTGTGCATTTACTGCTGGGTAACGGGTTTCGTCCTCGTCCTCCCAAGGTACGCCATATAACGGATTTACGGCTTTTCTAACTAGTGCCAGCTGTCCACATGGAATCTTGACCCAATTTTCTCAAAAAAAAAAAGAACAACATTCAACTTGTGTCAGCGCCGGAACTAATTCCAGCGTGACCAAGTTTTCTTCGAAGATATTACAGGAAAGGTTTCCCTGGTATAATGACGCTTTGGCCGACTGCGAAAAAGAAACGGCAAAGTGGGCATTAGCGTAGAGTAGGTCCGTGTCAGTCACACTACGTACCTACTCTACGCTAATGCCGATACTATAATATAATATACGACAATAATCTACGATAATATTCATACCTTGATAGAGTTGCTAGCAAAGATTACGAAAGATGCGCTATCGTGTAATAAAACAACGTTTGTAAATTACCCTCGTGCCGTTCATGTTTACGAGTTGCGCCGGAGTGCGAAAGAAGATAGCACTTTTATGAGAGCAAAAGGGATAGCGCGCGTCTCGCTTAGTGCGCGCAGACAGGCGCGACGGTCCCTGGGGCCTTTTTCACGGGGCCATTTATCGGCGCGATATGACATATCTCCCTCCTTATATACATATTATATCATTGGTTGCTAGTTTATGTCTGGTTTCTTACTCACTCGGCTTAGTTCGAACATTCTGACAGATTCTACTTAGTTGCTTGGACTTGGGTTTTAATTGAAATAGTTACTAAGAAGGTCTTCAAAATTTATCATTATTAGGTTGAAAGTCTCTTTCTAATGGGTTTAGTAGTTTTTTCATCTATCTTAATAGCATTATACATATTAGGTATACCGCATCAGCTCATCACCCAACTATAAAATTTATATTTTTGCAGTTTTCCTACCATGACAATGAAATCGTTAAATCAATACAAATTGGTACAGAACAAAACTCAATTTGCAATAACAATGCAGTTGGTACCTATTGTCCAATGTTTATTCGGGTGACCTCGAATTTTCAATAAATTGGCAATGAAACTTCCTACTTTGTGCAAAAACTGATATGATTACAGTATTATTTTAGCTCTATTTTGAACTACTTCCTTCCTATAACAAGAAAGCCTGTTGTCCGTTTTTCCTTTCCTGTCGCCTGAGGTAATGTAGGTACCTAATAGGAAATAGTTCTACACCTACTTAAAAGCTTTGCTCTTCTTGATGGAGTAACTTCTAGCCTTGACGGTCTCGTTTCGTTTTTGTCTTCATAACGTCTGCACACTACTACTACTACTACTACTATTCTTTTTTTTCACGGTTCTTTTGATATTCCTTCTACTTATCTGTTTCCTCTATGGTGGTTTTCTTAAATTTCATGTCAAATTCGAGAGGTGTCCAAACCTTTGTTTTACCTCTCCTCGTTTTCTGCACAATAGTAGGTACTTAGATACTTAGAATATCAGCATCACTTTTAAACTTAAAAAATTTAAAGGTTTCCAACTCATAAACGAAACGGCCAGGCAGGCAGACTATGTTACGGTACAGAAGATAACAATCCATAACAAATCTCATTATTCTCTTCGCGCCGCAAATTACTTCATCGTGTTCCTGCAAACAGAACGACCTGTTGACTGAATGAATCACGACGTCAAATCACAAGAAATAAACTTAAACCGTAACATGTGACGTGGACGTGGACCAAGTTCCATTCGCGTACGTCGCAAAAAGTCAAAAGCGATCGTCGCGGTGGCTTCCTTATTTAGATCGGACGCTCCCACACTGAATCTGAGTAACTGTAAGAACGTGATTCTTGGATTTACACATACTGTGGGAGTCTATTTTGGTAATTACTTTTCTCTAAACCTTTAGTCATGAACGTTTTCTATGCTATAAAGTTCTCTCGGATGAGCAATGTTGTGACATTACAGACGCGAAAAGATTGACATTAAAACCACACTTTTTTTGCTAAAACATGTGTATTAAGTGCTTTTATATAACACTGGAATTCATTCAAAGAATTAAAATTATAGGTACCCGTAGTTAATTAGGAAATACTTGGTGAGGTAGTAACTGCCTAAACAACAAAGGAAACGTCGATTTATCTTCTAAAGAGTAAGTGCTAAAACTATCGTTGAAGATCTGTTAGAAAGGCCGCCGATTACACGTCAAACTAAAAAGAAAACAGACACAGTAATCATAAACAACTAAGATCGAGTAAACAGTAAACACTCCCTTAAAGAAGATCTAAAAATAAAGTCCTCAGTTATCCGGATCTAATTCCGTAACGCAGCGCGTGCGCACGCATGCACTTGACTGATGAGAACATTGAGAAGGATGAGTCACGGTCAATAAACTCTACTGGTGCTGTTGTGATTCGACGTACCAACTACTATTATATAGTGGTCGATTTTGTAGGCACATATCATAATTCTTAAAAAATAAATATGCTCTAACGAATTTTACGATAATTTCTTAGATTTCATGGCGCATGCAGGAAACGTACGTCGAATTTCAATTGTTCATTCATAATTCATATGAATCAACATTGATATGATATATCCTAAAATTAATCATTCAAAATACTTGTGTAAATTCAATCTGTATCGTTAACGATCAAAGATATTTCTAGAGAATATTTTGTTATTTTAAGTTTTAGTTTTTAGTTAGTATTTTATGTGTTCGTTAATTTTCTGTTTTTTAAGTCGTTATGTGAAAATAAATATATTCTTTCTGCTGAGTGACTAGTACGGAATTCACGAAAAACTAGTCACTAACTAGCTGACCCTCCTCCTCGCCTCTAATATTTTTTCGTGATTTTTTTACTTTGTTTTAATCGTCAAATATTCTGCTATTCGGGGCAAAGACAAATTTATCCAACAAATCAAAGATCATAAAAATCGATCCAGCTGTTCTTGAATAATAAATGGTGTAACTAACCCGATATTGTTTATAGACCTATTAGAAGATTAGATAGTACACATTAGATACGTAGAAATAGCGACACAAAAAACTTATTGTCTTCAAAACAATGCCTTCAATGTCTTCAACAATGTCTTCATAACTTGCAACATTAAGAATCTAAATGCACAACATTATTATGAAAGCTTAATTATTAAAATATTAATCTACTTCTGATCCGGACTTTTTTAGCACCGACAAATAGCATATTTTTTAATGACAATAATACACTTTTAGCACATTCTCAGCATTCAGTACTATTCCCTTTCTGTCACCATATTCGTCATCAAGGCTGACAAACCCTTTATCAAATTAGATACCATTACGAGTATCAATATTGCTCTCCTATTAATTTATTCCATCCATTCAAATATGATCCTTAACTGCTTCGTATGTAAATCCAAGATTTATCCTGTAGTTTTTGGCCTCGGCACCCTTGTGACCTTAGCTTGTACCAGATGCTTTATCACCCTCAACTTAATCGGTTCATCTCTAAGCAATTTAATCTCAAGCATGTTCACCTTGGTAGCGTATTTGGTGAAATTGCTTGCGAAAGTTGCGAATAGTTCGTGTTGATCCTTTTACAAACAATCTGACATATTCAATCCTTCGAGCATAATTATGGCATTACTATTGGAGGTGGCAAGCCAAGGCCCCCTCTGCCTCTACGGGTCAGTGAACATTTATACCCTTTGTGTGTGTTGTGAGTTTTTTAATGTGCGTAGAACACTTTCACACACGTTTATCTTCTTGAAATTGTACATTGTTTAATTCTTCCCCACCAAAAGTGGCAGAAAATGATGAAGGCAGTTTATCACGACTGGCATGTCCAGTCGTATATGCTCGAAGATTGAACACTATATTTCTCATGCTGAATGTTTAAAAATAATGTTTTTGAACACTTTGGTAAACTTAATCTATAAGCTCGAGTTTAGGCATTTCGGAAACTCAGAAAGATAGTATCCCCAAGGGGTGATATCAGGGGAGACACGAGTCCGGCACCAAATTCTTTAGCAGATTTTTGAACGAAAGTCGTTCTACCAAAAGTTCACGTTTTGAGTCAGTATTCGAAACCTAAAATCTGATTCACAGAGAAGTCAAATCAAATAAATAAATATAAAGATATAGAAACACAGCTTATTTTGTAAAATTTTCGCTGTTTACTCGTACCTCCAAGAATGCAAAGCCTAAAATATCAAATAGAATCGTCTAACAACACGACTTGTTTATCTTTCACTTAAAAGATACAAACTCCCATTGTTATTTTTTGGAAAATCGACTTTCAGGTTAACGGTAACTGTTTAATATTCAGTACGTTCTTGGCCTTCTTCTAATCCACTTGGTTATTCTTGTTATTCTATACTGCCTCCTCATTATGCATTCCCCGTCATGCCTCCAGGGCGAGGCTTATAGAAATGGAATTCTGTTTCCGATCGCTTTAATCTGAGGGTCTTTACAACTGGGAACGAGCAAGCGTTGCCTCTTTTGAAGCTTCCCTGTGTAATGTACGGAATTCTTCCTACTACATAGGTGTAATGCCTTTGATAACGTGGCAAGTTGCATTCTTTTCAGAGTCTTGAACTTACATTACAACGGAAGACAAAACACTAAATTAATTAATTGAGTAAAGCTTTAACCGTAGAGCCTAATACAATCGGCTATTTAATATAATACCTAATATCCTTGTTCATCGACGTACGAATTATTGTTGAGCTGATCTGAAAATTTGGCAAGTAAAAAATTGTATTCAACACATTATTTAACGATTATGACCACAATCGGTCCTACGGTTGCAAAGGTAGGTATATGGATAGTGAGATTACAGTTTGTACCAAACAATTCGTTTGCTCTAGTTATAAAATTTATTATTACTAGAGCATTCTACCTAGTAAAAACATCTGCCTACACGTGGGGGATAAAATAATGTAATGTGTATATGTTTTTTCATCTATTGAACGTAGGTTCTCCTGTGGCGTGATGGTTGATGCCGCAGAATTCATTGCAACCGTATTGATAGTTTTCTCTGACGCTTTAGCCTAGCTTATTATTCGAAGCTTCTAGGTCACTTATACGATTATGATCAAAACTTACCTTTGCCACAATATAAGTATTCACGCATTTATTTTAAAAAGGTTTCATGTGTTCATCATCTCGACGTTCCAAATATTGGATACCATCTTCTTTATCTCGTTTTGTTATTCCCAATCATTACATTTTCTCACGATCGTAAATAGAGAGAATCTTATTTCACACTCTCGAACAAAGGAGATCACAACCAACACTGATTGGGATTCGTCTCGGCTGATAAATTGTTAAAGGCCCCAATAAATCCGGCCCTTTCCAGCGGAAGTGACTGGACACTTGACAGAAAACATGAGCGCCATGGATTCTAAGAGACAAAATACAACGATGCTTCAGGAAGTAGTTGATATTTTAATAGACGACTGCACAACACATTCATAAGTAAATATGAAGCAATGGAATAACAAGAAAGTAATGTGTCCTGCTATGTCGTACTCGTAGGAAAACCTCTGTGAGGAAAACTTTGGGTTTCTCCAATTCGGGGGAATCAATCCCAGTCCCGGAACGAGTATATTCGCCAAAGAACCAAAGTCACCGACATGGTTCTCAGGGTTTGCAAGTTGATGTGGCAATGGGCAGACCACATCGCTCGAAGAACTGATAACCAATAGAGAATAAAGGTTCTAGAGAGGCGACCACGAACCCAAAGACGCAGCGTAGGTAGGCCTCTTACTAGGAGGACATTGTGAAAGTCGTGGGTAACCGGTGGATGCAAAAGGCTGGTTGTCGTTCAGTGTAGCGGTCGATGGGAGAGGTCTTCGTTCAGCAGTGGACGTTTTCAGGCTGATGATGATGAGTCCCAGTCCCATATCACCACACTGTCTCGAACGTAACGTTAAAAGAAGATAACAATTATAAAAATATTACATTATTTTTCATTAATTACACTTGTGGCACCAGTTCCTAGGGTTCTTGTTTCTATTGTTGTTTTTAATTTCTGGTGTGCACAAACAATAGAGATTATTGTACACTGATTTCTATATTTCTATCAATTTTAGCATTGCCATCCGACGAGGCAATGCCGCCAGTATTCCGGCCAGTTTTCCATCAACTACGGGGCTTTTAGTTTAAATTCTGTATATTTTATGTTGTAGGATTTGTTTTTAATAGATATAAATAATTAGTTTTAAATTTACTTTAAAGTATTTTTTTTTACCTAAATGTATTCATATGTTAATAATAGTAAGTAAATGCGTAAAGATGTTTTATCTACCTATCTATCTATTAGAAAATAAATATGTTGGCTTCGCGATGTGAGTCTATAACTCTCACATTCTGTAAACTACTTAGTCCATTGCTCTATGTAGAGCGCTCGCTATCGCTATACCGATTGTAACAGTGTTGTCAGAATTGGTCACGATCGTGTTGGTATTCAATTAAATTGTGAGCGTTATAAAGGACTCTTTGAAAGCTTACGTGTCCTTAAACTCTTGATACCATCTGGTAGAAATAAAGGGTCGGTGGTAGTGAAGGTAAAGGTAATAATTTTTCAAGTTAAAGATAACAAATATAACGAACAGAACAATTTTAGATGGGAAGTTAAAATTTAAATTTAAATTTTGTATCAAACCAAATGTTTCAGTCCGAAATTCCAGTCACTTTCTGACTGGAATTACGGATAGTAAAAAGTATTTGATGGTAAATTTGCATACATTTTGAATTTTGCCTTCCACATGCGTCATCCTAACTAGTGGGCGTTCTATGTCGTAACTCATAATTTAAATTTCATTCGTTACCCTCCTTGAATTGGGTTGTCAGATAGATATATTTTCTAGTATATGTTTGTATATATATTTTTCTCTCGGCAATATTCATGTTAGTAATGTACAAGGTACCTATTTTTCATCAAATCTATTTTGTGTTAGTCGGACTCGCGCTCCAAGTATTCCGTACCACCACTCCTAGATATTAAATGTTATTTTTATACCTTCCGCAAAAAAACTCACGGTATAATATAATATATATATAACCGTATTCACTTCCTTCCTATTATGCATGTTCGTATTTTTTCATATATTTTTTTCCATAGTTACCAATTAGAGGTCTTCGAGCGGCACATTAACTCATCATTAACTCTCTCTTTCTTTCATTAACTCTGTCACTCGGGCTGGCCACTCAGCCTATACAAACGTACTTTTACAATTAGGGTTCAAAAAACAGACCTTTAATGGTAGGGTATATTATCTCATAGTTTGTGGTGAATTAACCTCTTTACAGACGAAGCGCTGATCTTTTTATTTTCACGCAAAACCTAATTTCAACTCCCAGACAAGTTCTAGACAAGTTCTAGATGTATAATAAAAAGTCTAAAAGTACTAAATTCTATAATAATAATTTAATGAGTATTGCCCGACGGAGTCCGTTGAACATATGTACCTACTTAATTTATAAACACCATGTACTGTTCGGAAAGGTAATAAATAATCTGAATCTGAAGATCCAAATCGTTATTTAGTAGGTAATTTTGATGTTTTGTACGTTAGCAGTAAAGTTCGTCGCAATTTGTGATTTCGAGTTTCTAATGATTCGCAATACCACATGATAGCAGTTCTGTTATTTCGCGGTAACGTGCGTCGCAATGATATTAAAGCCGTCACAGACGGCGAAGATGCTATAATAGATAAAATATCGCTCGCCGTACAATTTTGAAATCTATATTATCTTCGTCACTTGTTCGTCATTTGTTTTGTATGAGTAGCGATATTGAAATATGTTCTAAGATAACATGAAACATAATAGCATATTCATAGTGTGTGACGGCTTTTATTCGCAGCCTGTTATTTGCAGTAACGGAATATAGCCGTAGGGTAGACAGACAAATGTAAGGAAGGGTTACCACCATAATATGACCATTGAAAACATCTATTTCAGACTAGTATTTGTAAAAGCTAAAATGTTCCAAAGTCCAGCATCGAGGAAAGGCGGACTTTAATGACCTGGAAATCCTTACGTCCTTGGAATTTCGCAAGGAATCCTACATTTCTCAAGAGATTTAACTCTGGAAAAAGGCGAAAGATTTTCGCGAATGTTCTACATTAAATTGACTGTGAAATCTTTATTTTCTACTTTCCCCTTAATCGTTTAAGTCTTTGTTTTATTTCGGCAGACAGATATTTGGCTAGGTTAACTAGACAGTAAATGCTGATACTGTATCTTGCAATTAAAACTTTTGGCTGGATAACTCGAAAGTTTAAAATCGATTACAGTAGCAATGCCAAACAGTGCTGCTGGTCTCAAATCCTAGTCTAATATCCTAGAAAGCGAGAGTTTTACGAGGGCATTTACGGCCAGCCGTGACAGTGTATTTATTGTCGATTGTTTTATGGCTTCAAATAACGGGCTTGCACATCAAACGCACATGAATCAGCCCAAATGGCTCAACAGGCTCATAAGGCTTTAAGTTCTCATGGCAACCAACGCAATGCAGTATCCTAGAGATATAGAGGTTACCAGCTTTTCGACTTCGGTAAAAATAACATATGGTTGGATGAGAAACTTTTGGTTGCACGAACTGAAAAGTTCTAACCAGGCAATGTAATGTTTCAACCATAATCGCCTGGCAATCATTCATAGGTACTTCCGAAAACACAACCCATTATACAACAATTATACAACAAATTATATAGCTCCCTCCTTCAGGACTGATACTGAATATTTATACTGTACAATTAGAGAATGCAAAACCGGTGCGAAATGAAAACCGGTTTTTATTTTCGGTTTTCTAAAAAAACCGGTTTTAAAACCGGTTTTTCGGTTTTGAAAAAAATATATAATGAGGCAAAAAGTTTGCGAATTTTGCTGTAGAATTACACATTTCTCAATATCAAGATCAGTATAAGTTATTATTTTAAAGAATTGGCTTGTCATAATTTTAATTATGTCACAAAAAGATGCTTTGAAAGGAATGAATCTAAGCTAAATTCTATGAACGACTTGCTTGATACTGGATAAGTGGATATGGATTCTGAGGTGTAAGGGTAATTGTCAATTGTACGTAAATAAGTACAAAAAACAAAGACATAAATAATTCTAGCAGTCTTTATTATTGTCAGTTGCTTACTGAACAGTACCTCAAGTGCAATTTTGAGTGTTGCCCGAACAAGAAAACAAAATTTACTGACTAACCGAAAAACCGGTTAAGTAAACAATGAAAACCGTTTTTTTTGTATGCTTGAAATAACCGAAAAACCGGTTTTTTTGAATTCGGTGAAACCGGTTTGCATTCCCTATGTACAATGAACTTACTATACTCGCAACAGAAATACAAGATGGGTTAGACCTTGGACAGACCACTGCGGGTCCGTGATAAATCCTCAATAAGTACATTTATTTCGTCTGTGTAAAAAGTGTCGTGAACCGTGGGCATTGACCTTTTGGTGAAATCGATACCAAGCTCATTGTGGATAAGGCCGGCACAAAGGGAGAGAAATTAGTGTTATTCCGCGTACGTCGGTGATATGGCATTTCATTGTTAGCCCCAATTTCGATATACTCGTAGCTTGGCTTGGTGGAGAAATGTTTTATATAGATTTGGTTGGTTTGATAGCTAGTTAAGTCATACCAGTTTTTGTTGTTTCATAATTATTTGATTATTTACTAAGTAAGTAAGTTCGTATAGGCTGAGTGGCCAGCCCTAGTGTCAGAGTTAATGTGCCGCCCGAAGGCCTCTGACATGGCTGACGGTTGTTGTTATAGAAACTAGAACAAACAACCGGGACCAACAATTTAACGTGTCATCCGACCCACGGTAGCGCTCAGAAATAAATGCTACTCACGGTTACCCACCCGAAGACTGACCGGACCGTCCGTTGCTTAACATCGGTGATCGTTTAGAATCCCCTAGACAAGCTACGCCACGAGCGCTACAAGTACTACTATTTTACTATAAGTACTATGTTTGCTTTGAGGACACACCCCTGACTTTATAGATCCTTTTTATGCTCCTACCGTTGTTTGTTGGAGTTGTCCAAATATTGTAATATTCTGGCTTATTATCGAAAATCCCAAAATGATATTGAGATTCCGCACTCAAGACGATCTTAGTAAATCGAGCACATCATCGGACAAGACAGCCATATGAAAATTCGGAGTCTTTGGCTCATTACTAGATGAGGCCAATCGTTATATTGAGATAGCCAATGACAAAGATCGGTAGTGCGGTATTTATGTGGAGACAGATAAGTTATTTAACAGTTTCATTTAAAGCACATTATGGCGTCATCATATCGGCACCAGACGATATAAAATCGATATCAGACCCGAGTGCCGCACCGAATTCGAGACCCGAAAGCTTAATTTCGCAGTTATATCGATCGTATGCACCCCGGGAACGCTTGCAGTAATTTATGACTGGAGGGGCGTGCGATCACTGCACTTGCTATTCATGACCTGTATCCCGGTGGGCTAAAGTTCAAAGTCATTGTCAGAGAGGGGAACGCAAGGGGTTCGACCCACGTGCTACATGCATTATTGTGTGATTAGATTTTTTGTCGATGTTTGTAAAGTTTTTGGAAATGCTTCTTAGCTGACGATTATTTGTTAATATTTGGAATATTGAAAATTCTGTGTACCTATGTTTAGCGACATCCATAAAGCCATAGCATTCCTTAATCGCACTGTTTGTAACAGGTAGATCTCTTGTGTTTGTGTCTGTTGTTCTGTGCTTATAATTATAAGTTTTGTTTTATTGAATGTGTGAGATTCTAAACTGAATCTAAATTATTCATGATTGCGATGACAGCGGAAATAATTCTACATTATAGCCCAATCATTAGCATCCGCATTATCAGAATCAGCTCGTTTGTTAGTGAAATTATAATAGACCTTAGAAATACATTGATTTACATTTCTCTCTATGTTTATTCAAATAACTTTTCGGTTATTATCACAATTATAATTACCTATTGTTTTATCATTTGCATCTTCCTGTACCACTAATTTATATAACTACGTTGAATCTTTTCCTATGCTTATTTAGTTGATAAATAAATTTACGAGATTTACACCCGAATACTGAAACGTCACTCAGGTGACCCACTCAACTGAGCGCTACTTAATTTTAAGAGGCCATTAAATTTAACTGGAATTTTCAAACGCCACTCAAGAATTTTAAGACCATGATCAGCTGAGCAGCCTTCAAATTTTCTATAAATGGCAACATTTACTTAAAAATTACGTTTTCAATTACAATTTTTATTATTTGTTATAGCTATTACGTTTTACGCAGTAACGTTTAACAAAAAAAAATATAATTTATAGATTAGATATATAAACTGTTTTAAAATTTAATTTCTATTGTTTTGTTTTACGAGTTAAGTTAAAAATTCATAATAATGTTGGCAATTTGTAGTTTGCCTATTTTTCATTGAGCGTGATAAAAAACGGAACGTAACTTTTCTTTCAATGGAGGCTGTCACGTCACGGTCACGTCAATGTCATTCTTTCTAATTGGCGGCCCTAATTATTAAAGAAAAATCGCTATTATAATTATATTGTAAGCAATGTTTTAAAGTTAAATTACATACTGAAGAAACAGAAAATTCTTAATTCAACGACATAAATTGGAAATGGAACTACTAAGAATAAAAATTTACAAAATCAGTGCTACAAAGCGCATAGTCTAGCTCGATAGTAGAAAGTATTTTAATTTAGATTGGTTTGCTACATTAAATAAAAACAATTTTTAATCTGTAAAATATGTATTTATTATGGAATTCCTAACAGTAAAAATTTCGTTTCCTGCATGTGATCCAAATTCCTGCACTGAATTCATTTCAGTGGTTTCCGAGAAATCATTCTCCTCCACAAAATCTTGCCTAGACAGAGCAATGTTGTGCAGTACTGTGCATGCCACAATAATATTATATTTTTCATTTTTACCTGGAGACCAATCTGCAAATAAGGAAATCTTCTTTTTAACACTCCGAAGAGCCTCTCTACAGGGTTTTTTGTGCTTAGCTGAGCCCGATTGTATGCTTCTTCAGCTGGAGTGGATGGGTTTGAAAGAGGTGTTAGGAAATAGTTACGACACGGATAACCACTATCACTTTTGTAATACGGAATGTTTCTGCTTGCCTTCCACCCGACTACTACCTACTAGGTAGGCATATCATAGTTATTAGCAACAAACAAGTAGGTAGTCATACTAGGTGAATTGATTTTTATGTGTGTGCAGTCCACAGCACCAATCACTCGAGGAAACCCTGCGATCGCAAAAAATCATTTGCAATTTGGTGTTGCTTGCTTGTGGTGGGCATTTTTATGTAATTGTTTTTTAGTTTCACCAGCTCTGCTGCTACTCGGTGGACAATACGTAGGACAGTTGTTTGCTCAACATGAAAATATATGTCTCCGATGACCCTCTGGTAACTGCCTGTGGCAAAAAAACGCAGTGTGATCATAACTGATCAACTGGTTGGATTGCCCGATTTTGCCTTGTGGCAAGGAGAGGCTGGAGTTTCTCTCCAAATAAAGTACATAAGTGTAACACCGTTTCTTTGCCGAGTCGGAACCTCGTCCTGAATTGTTCTTCATTATACTTTTCAAGAGACCTGGGTTTGTCCTTAAACTGCAACCAGACCCACCGGAGGACGGGCAGCAGCGTCCTCTAGGTTAACGGTGGTGGGCATTCTGCTATCCCCAAGCCGCCTGCTAAGCGTGGGGATTATGGAAACACCCCTCTATCAATGGCAAGGAGGCCTTCGTCCAGCAGTGGACGTTTTATGGCTGACGACGATACTTTTCAAAGGCGTTTAAGTTCGGTTCATTTCTTAGACTAGTGAAAGCCACTTCTTCATCAGAAAGCGAAGATAAAGATGAAAGAGGCATTTTTTCTTCTATCAATATCCAACTTGAGACTGGTCAAAAGCACTCTCAGATTTAACGGCCACTCAAAGCATGTAAGCAGGACTTAAATAGCTGTCAAACGTTAATTAGCGTTTGTGCATACCATTTCTTTATTTAAGTGGCACTTATAATAACGGCATGTTAAATTTAAAGTCACAATTTAACTAGCGTTTCAGTATACGATTCTCAAGGATAACAGGGTCTCAAAGGTTTGACGAGAACTTATATATTTGATTGGCGTTTCAGTATTCGGGTGTTAAAGTCACAATTTAACTAGCGTTTCAGTATACGATTCTCAAGGATAACAGGGTCTCAAAGGTTTGACGAGAACTTATATATTTGATTGGCGTTTCAGTATTCGGGTGTTAATTAATTCTTATTCTCACTGTTAACTTCGTAATTATCAAAACAAACAGTTTTTTTCGTTTTCATAGGCATTTAGACAGAACACCAATTACAGTAATTAGTCTTAGAAAACACACGTGTGGTTTATTTTTCACCTGTGTTTGACCACCAAATATTTTATTGGTACACAACACGTACCTATTGCGATTAGGATAAAACTTGACTTTTTTACATTTAGAGTGATCAAATATAGATAAACGTGTACAGACAACAGACATATTATTATGCCATCAGAAATAATTGTTTCAGTAGTTTTAAAAATTGCCCGACTGTTTTAACGACTGCCTTATAGCGCAGTTGGTAGCATGACTACCTTCAGAGCTGTGAGTTCGATCACCCATTCCCCAGGACAAACACTTATGTGACGAACATAGATGTTTGTTCTGCATCTGGGTGTAGTATGTATAATAAGTATTAATATACAAAAAAATATATATATATCAGTATTCTATCAGCTATCTGGTTTCCTTACAAGCTTTGCTTAGTTTGGGGCTAGATGGCGCTGTGTGAAATATATCCACCGATATTTGTTTATTTCAGAATCAGAATCAGAATCAGAATTATTTATTGAATAACTGATTACAAATTGTTATTTCGTTTATTTAACTACCTATATATATTTTTAAACGGTGACCCACCCAAATAATTACAATATAGTAATTACATACATAGTATTTATATATTATACACTTTAATTCTAATATAGAAGAACTTCGAAGCATCTATCCAGTCTTTCCCCTTTCGCGATGATGCGGTTATATTGATCGCGTACTTACACATCCACCCCTCGTACAAACATTATTTTCCACACTGTTTAATCGTTTACGCAACACAATTCAATACGATTCGCTCTGTGTATGGTGTATTGTTCGTTTATCCACTTGTTCTCTTCCTAATGCTGCTTTGTCCGCTTCCATTATCATATAAACGCTATGTTTAAATTCATCTATTGAATCATCGCTGTCAATTTGTTAGATTTTATTTCCTGTTTTGTTAATTCCGTTTGTTTTTGTTGCAGGATGTGCTGTACGTTTTCGTGAGGTAAGATGAATTTAACGTTGTTGTTTATACCAAGGTATTTTGACTGTTAACCTTTTGTATATTATCTATCTTTTGTATTGCATGCAGCTGCTTTTGACATTTGCTAATCATTGTTTTTATCATTGTATAAATACTTATGTGTTTCTGCCATAAGTATAAACTTATTTTGCTATATAGATATTTATGCTTTTATTTCATGTCCTTTATTTGATATTGCTGTTTATTTGAAAGTATATATTACGAAGTATTGTAACTTGCGGTTCATGTTTTTATCATTTTCACATTTGCTGTCTCTGTAAATAAGATGTTATTAGGTGCTTCAGGCCAAATCAATCAGGCGTAGTTTACGCACTCGGCTAGGTTTAATTAAATGCTTATCATATAGGTACGTATTAAGGATGTCCAAAATATCCAGCTCCATTCGATTACCATAATCATTCAGCTAGTTTATATTCCACGCTGTTTTCGCCATTTCGAACATCATACGTTCTCTGAGCATTCGCCTCGGGACGTTTTATTAAATTCAGCTCTGTTCTCTCTGTTATTCCATTTCAACGAACAAACATTATGTACGCTAACATATTTATCATGAATATTATTCTCAGGTTCGCGTTAAGATTCGATGTTTTCGCGAATTTCGGATTTTATTTGGTAGAGTATCAATTTTATGCTCTGATGCTCCTATTAATTATAAAATATAATATACATAGTTTGAGCTTCAGTTTCAGGTTCTCTCGATTATATAAAATGGGTATTTGTATATTGAAAAGAGAAATGACTACATTTGGTTCCAAAACTGTAGTTTATCTAAAAAATACAAAGCTACTCATAAAACATCGTCTAGGGTTTGCAATAGTAATATGTAATAATTAGAATTAAGTTTAACAAGTTAATACCTTAAATAAACCTGGACCTGGGTATGTCCTTAAACTGCAACCAAACCCACCGGAGGACGGGAAGCAGCGTCCTCTTGGTTAACGGTGGTGACTATTCTGCGATCCCCAAGCCGCCTGCCAAGCGTGGGGATTATGGCAACACCCCTCTTTAAAGAGGGAGGCCTTCGTCCAGCAGTGGACGTTTTATGGCTGACGACGACCTTAAATAAACCGCATTCAGGTTAACCCAGCAAGAAGCAATCGAAAAAGCGTAAAACAAAAACATTTAATTTTATCAAACAATCCAAACTTGGGCATGAACTTCCAAGTTGAAACCGAAAGGTTTGCTCGCCATAAAATTCTTATGAAAATCTGTACATTCCCCAACTCGGAGTGTTCCTTTGAGAACGCTGCGAAGATTAGCGGCTTTATATTTACAGTGTTTAATTAAAAGGCCGGACCTTTCTGTAAATCAAATAACATAATTACACCTGCTGGCTGAGATTGTGTTGCTTTAATTAAAAAGTAGGCTTAAATAATGCTTTGGTCGCTGCTTGGCAAATTTATTGGCGGAGAAATCAAGGGGTTTAAGGAACCATTCGCGTTTTGAGTGAAAATAAAATCCAACCGTTGAAAACTGTATCTCTAGTGTATTTCCGCTGTACTATCGTATAGAGCACTAATAAGAATAGGGAGCTAATAATCCATAGTTTCCATTAACGTAACAATATAATCTGTAATAAAAAAGTTATTAAGGCTAAACAAAATAATCAATTAAATCTGAAAGAAAATGTTTGTTTAATCTGAAAAAGTAAGAAATCTAATCTGAAATATATATTTTAAAACCTGAAACAATTAATTAATTTAATCTGAAATAAATCACATATAATCTGAAAACATATTAATTTAAATCTGTAATCAAATAAATAATATTGGCTGAAACAATTTATTTAAATCTGTAACCAAATAGTATTGGTATTTAATTAAGCTGACACAATATTATTTTATTCAGATTAAACAGATAATTTAATTAATCCTGCAAACAGATACCCATCAAAATTAAAAAAAAAAATATATAATTTAAACTGAAGAAGTTACGCCTGATATATGATTGACACATATTTTATGAAAAGAAAATTACTTACCCTATTTTCATAATTTGTTTCTATGCTTCAGAAAGCGGTCTAATGACCAAGCAGATGGTAAAAACAATATTGAAATTAAAATAATTACTTTAGATTGCTAGATGGCAAAAGTCGCGGGCAACCGGCGGATGCAAATGTCAGGTTGTCGTACAGTGTGGCGGTCTAAGGGGGAGACGTTCGATCAGCAGTGGACGTCTCCGGGCTGTTGATGATGCTAGATGGTTAGAATGGATTCCAATAATCTTGCTTCACACTTTCTTGAATTCAACACTAATCAACTATTTTATAACTAAGTACCTAAATACGTTGAACAAGTTGAAGAAAGATGACGATAATTTATCGATAAGCTTCATAAAGCAAAATTTTAATTTTCAGAGATTGAAAGAAATGTAGATTGTAGAATCAGGATCAAGTAAATATGTGATGAAGATGCCGTTCCGGTACAAGTATTGAGCTGTAAATTAAAAAACCCTTGAATGTCTAGTCAGGTATGAATGCTTAATTGATTAAAGCTTTACCCTCTTGGAAAAGCTTCGTTGTTAAGGAGTGATTTTGTAATGGAGACAAATAGATATTTAACTTGATTATGGAGAAGACGGACTATAATTGGATATATGATCATGTTGTGCGGCTAATTGTGTACCAAGGGGAGTGAATTTGGTCCAAAACAATCGAAACTTAGTCATCGCCATCATCATCATCATCAACAATCCACGTTAGTACAATGCTAATAACAATATAAATATATAAAATAATTAGTACAATGCTATTAACACTTTTCCCTGTTTAACCGACTTCCAAAAGGATTAGGTTCTATGTTCGACGGTATGTATGTTTTTTTTAAATGTATGTTCACCGATTTCTCTTTCAATAATGGACCGATTTTGAAAATTCTTTTTTTATTTGAAAGGGTCCATGGAGGATAAAGGGGTATACTCCCAAGGTGGTCTCATATTAATTTGAAGTCGGTTGTTTTTTTTTGAAAAGGTTACTTGTTACGTATAAAATTATAAACTTGTGACTGTATTTACCTAAATTTGTATTGTTTTAAGCTCCACTGTTTTTAAGCCTTTCGTGCCCTCACGAAATCGTTTTCAACGCAAGACCGCTGCGCTGTTTGTTATAACAGCATTATGCCGAGTTGATGCCATTTTCAACCGACTTCAAAAAAGGAGGTTCTCAATTCGACTGCATGTTTTTTTGTATGTATGTTACGCGATTACTCCGCCAATTATGAACTGATTTTGATTCTTTTTTGTTTGGTAGGTAATACTTCAGAGGTGGTCCCAAATAAATCTAATAAATCAGTTCAGTAGTTTGGTTTTTAAATCAAAATTACTAGCAAATATGAAGATGTCATCCAGGTATTCGAAGTAATAGAAGTCGGTTGTATTTTTTTTTTAAAAGCTTCATTTTATTTCTTTGTTTCTTTCTTCTTTATTTCTAATATCAAAACTAAGAGTATCATTATCATGGAGTTGACGACGCCTTTAGTAATTTTTCCGTTTTATAAATTTTGTTTTAGGTTGGTCATTGTTTTTTTTAAATTGATTTATAGGCTTGCGTTTGACTGCCGTCGTCTGATGATAAACGAAGATTGGGATTTTTCCGTACTTTATCAACTTTGTTGAGTATTTTATTCCGATTAATACATCTTATATTATTATGAAACGCGAATAGATTACATACCACTATGATAACTAGAAAAACAGTGGTAAATGAATGAATGAATATAATATTGTTACCGTTCTTGATCCCGTAACGCGTGTCTGGCTTAACATGTTCCGTTTTTGACATGACTATTAAGATTTAGTTACGAGATAAGCTAGCGTGCTTATTAAATTAGCAAACATCGTACGTTCCATTGTTTTAGGGAAGTGTTGGGAAAAAAACTAAAACAACTAAAAATGCAATTAAGTTAAAAGCTCGATTTTAACTCGCTCGCTTTTTTATTATTGAAACACTATATTTTATAAGTAAGTTGCCCCCCGCGGTTTCACCTGCGTGATGATGGAAAACGCTGATGATATTGATTAAAAAAAACAGCCTATATATCATTCAGGGATTTAAGCTATCTCCATTCCGAGTTTTATCCAAATCCGTTCAGCTGTTTTGGCGTGAAGAAGTAACAAAGATACAAAAATGCTGGCGTTTATTTGGCCCAATGCATAAGCATTGCCATTCATCGTGGCAATGCCGCTAGCATGCTGGGTACGCGTATGACTAAATAATTGCATTTTCAAAACCGATTTTCAAGAAGTTATCAGAGGTCTGGCGTTAAGGACATTAAAAACCCTTTCCATTATTGTCATAAGCATCGTATATCTCTATACATACGGCTTCTATATTTAATATAAAACCTACACCCTCCCGTATGAGTCACCAGAATCGTCTCAACGAGGGTGGCCAGGCAAGCCAACATAAGCCATTATTTATAGACCTGATCGTTATTTTATATCTACCGAAGAAAATTATTTTTGTTTACAGTTCTTTGGTTTTGTTGTTTCATGGGAGCCTCCCATTAAAAATGTGTTAGGAGATCGTTTGAGTCGGAAGTTTTTACGGCGGCTTTCGGTAATTGCTTAGGTTGTGTTAAGTCATCCATTAAGGTGTCGTATTCACGGGTTCTTTGTTTATGCGAGTACGTAAATATTGGTGCGCGGCACTCATTGAGCTAATATCTATAGAGACACACACGGGCCAAAAAAATGTCTGCGCCAAAACTCAGCGCACGCTATAATTAAATATAATATGCATATTAAATTTGCATACTTTTAGCTAGGTATGCTTGATTGTGTTGACTTGTTAATTTTGAACATTTGTAAGCGCTGGGCCCGTCCATGCCATTATCACTGTCGCTGCGTATAGCTATGTACGACGGCACTCGGACGTTTTATGAATGTTTTCACTTAGAGATTGTGACTCTTTAGATATTAGCTCAATGGCTGCACTACCGTTATTTGCTAATTTGTCAACTCAAAGTTCTTCGTAAAATAAATAAATAAACTAATCCAACGTAGATTCTGCCGACGATGTTTAAGAGTATACAAGCCGGTCGCTTCTCCATAGAAACGGGGAAGTAATATTACTCCACTATGTAATGTTGTAGGTCCAAGACTGTATTATATCGATATGTACCTTCATTATCTAGGATTGTAAATTGATAAGAAAGTAAAAAGTTAATAAACATGAAAGGTATGAGCCAGGAAACATCTTGTATTTTAGCTCATTTTTAACACAACTTTGGACGTAAATAAGTAACTAATGGAATACGAAAAATCAAAAATAATGTATCAAGCGGCATAGTTTAATCCATCAAAATTTCTAATAACTTTAGTTGGAATAAATTAGTACAGTAGTTTATTCATCACAATCCTCCAGCCAAAGTGCAAAAAGCCAAATTTACGCGCTCATTTCTCTTTCTTTTTTGTTTGATGAAGAGAGCAGGCTTTTAAGCCACGCGCACCGATGAGTACGAGCCGTCGGGCGGTGCATCCTCAAAAGGTGTATTTTTTTTAAACACATAGTTTAATGATAAAGAACGTAAATATTCAGATTAAAAAAATACTATAGGTAGGGGAAAAACTTAAAAAAGCCGAGTAACCGAATAGAATTTTGGAAAACAATCTAGAAAACGATCTAAATTACCAACAAATAAAAACTGTTTTAATTCAAATGCCCTAAATTATCAGCGACAGCACCACATTATTTTTTACGAAATACATAGCCAAACTAATGTAAAACATTAGCACAGTAGCCATTTTTTTTTTATTTCATGCCTACATTTTGAATAATTAAATAAAATCCCACCTAAATTGCTCAAAGCCATCATCATCATCAATTGTATCATGCGATTTTCGACTCTTAACTAATGCAAGACGCGCGGGTGAAATCTGTTATTTTTCTGGCATTTTTCGCACTCTTAAGATCATCTTATGTTATTTCAAATGGCTCTATCAAAAAGTTTTCTCTTGCTCTCAATAATTGTATGTGGAATGTTTTTTTTATTTTCAGCCTTTCCTGCAATAAACAGAACTTTCTGAGTATGTTTACCGCAAACAATTCATCAACATATAATATCGATAAACCAGAGCGCAGCTTACGAAACTTACCACAAACCATAAGGAAACAATCTATCATGCAACTGGACGGAATTGCGAAACAACTTAGTTCTGATACATTAGTACGTGGCGTGGCTCCCTTTTAGAAACAATAGCTTTTTAGTTACGCCTTGCAAAGTTTTCTAAAGCGTCAGTAATGGCTGATAACACAATAGCCAGCCTGTATGTACCACCTGTTCGTGTCAGGGTTTGCTGTTATTATGGCTTGTTATGAGCTGTTTTTTTTTCATTACCGTGGTAAATACCAAGGTTTGCCTTAGCCCTACGCTATCTGGTCTGCCGTACACGACCAGATTAAAAGCTTTCCATTCTATAAATATTCTTAAAAGGAAACGCCGAATTCCAAAAAGGTTTGGAAGTAATCTGTAAACCTTATTCCAATTTAGAGTGAAACTAATAAATAGGACCGTTCCTTAACGCCCTGGTAGGCGTACCTTTCAATCAATATCAAGTTCTCGACCGTCGACTAGCCCAACATCCAAAACTTTAATCCATTCGAGTATCGTGATCGTCGATCGTAAAGACGAGCTCCATTCCCCCAATTGCCCCTGCACCTGTACTATTGGTAATATTGAGGCCCACGTCACCGTTTCGATTATTCAAATGCTTTTTATGTCGGGGGCTGTGAGGGTAGGTCCGGGCTTGACAAATTGCCTTCAAGCCAGACGGGGGACTACGGCGGACCGGCAGATCCTCCCCTGTACTTTAATTCTCTACAAATGCTTCTACTGAAATTTTGTGGATTACCTTAGCTGTATGTTTTTAGACTCATTTTGAGTAGCAAGTTTCGGGTACGCGGGGCTCTCTCTACTATTTCGTGAAAATTCGATTTTCAAATGTGTATAAAAATCACTGAAAGCTGTAGATTCATTGTGATTGTGACTCGTTTAAAAGAGGAATATTGAGTACAAAATCTGTAATGTTAGTATACTGTAGAGTACAATCGGAACCAGAAACGTACGCGGGGTACGCACTTGTAATGTTTAGGGGAGTCGATGGCCTAGGGGTGTGGGTTTTGCTTGACGCTTGAACACGTTGGAGCATTCAGTACGATTTTATTAGGTTGTTGGGAGGAAAATGGTATGCTGTAATTGGGTAGGAGGTTATTATGATAGACCTTGTAGAACCTTGGAAAAAATCTTTTATTCTAGTATATTTTTAATTATAATGAATTGATTCATGGGTCCGTGGTACACGGTTCATGGATCCATTCAATTTAGTGAAGCGAATATCTTATATTAAGTTTCTGATTATGTCTCAAAGTTTTGTTTAGTTTTGAATCTTAAGAATATTAAGTAAGTACGTAAGCCCCTGAATAATCCCCGAAACGGGGACAAGGTGCTTAATCTAAAGTTAACGCTGCTACTAGCGCCTGCTACAGTTATCCGTGTTGTTCACGTCTACTGGATTAGGTTAATACAGGTTAACGTAGAATTACCTGCCTAAATTAGGCGTACAATAAACGTACGAGCACCAAAAGTTGTTGCCAAAATTAGGAGCACATTAAGCCGGGTAAGCTCCCAAGTTTCCAAATAAATTGAGGAGAAACAAGTCTTATTTATAACGGCGTAAGTCGCCACAACCTTTTGTTCTCGCCTATACGTTCTTATCAAAGTTGTACCAACAGTAAATTGTGTTTACGTTGTTTGTTTCAAAAGAACAAAAGCGTCTAGTTCCGTACTCCAGACAGTCGAGACAGTGCCTACAACTACCTACCCTCTGTTACGTTTTTCATAGCCTTGCTCGCTCCCCCTGAGCTTAGATATTAGGGTCCTTTCTATTAAACCTAATCCAAATTCATCTACAAACAATGTTATCACATGGCTTTAAAGTTCATTTTTCATTGAGCCCTGAAAGTAATCACGGACATTGAAACCGAAACAAAGGAGGTTGATCCTTAATGTAATGATGTTTGGGGTGTTTGTCCTTTCGCTGAAAGAGTAAATGGAAAATTGCTTTAGGTGCGGCCCGCGGCCCCGCGTTGGGCGCCAGTTATGAGGTGTCGAGGGACAATTTATGGCCGTCAAATGTTTGTTAACATTTCCTTGGTTTAGCAAACTTGCCGATATATTATATTTATCCATCTTTATCACCCGAGACAGCTGTGTTATTTCCCCCTCGGAATTATTAATCTGTCACGATAACCTAAAGAATTTCCGTGACAAAATTTATTTCACGCTCTAAGCGTAACGAAAATTTAGGAATTGTTTCCATCATTTTCTGTTATTTTGCTACTTTAAAAAAAAAACATTTGCGGTAATTTTATACTTTTTGCGTGCGTAGGCGATATTGAGTGACACACGCCTACGTTTGGGATGGTGTTGATCCTGTACCTAGCGAAGTTATAATCGAGTAGCTTTTATCGAATTTGTATACTTGCTCATCTTTATTGTTTTGGGTAAACTTCATTTTAGTTTGAAGCCTCCATATTTACATTGGGTCTGTTTTGAAATTCTAATTTAGAGTGAATTTACACACGTCTAACGTCCCAAAGTTATTTCAATAGAGGGTGCTCACGAACAAATTTTGTTATGAAATTATTTCAAAGACGTCTGCCTCATCTTCTCAACCCGTTAGACCCTTTTATACAATAATGAGCAACACCTCATCTCTTTCATCGTTTTTAGCTAAATCGTGTGGAAACGCTGTATGAAAATGATGTCGTTTACTCAATTTGTGGTATACACCTGATATATCGGAGAAAGCCAATTTGGAGATAAACCCTGCTTCGACGATAAATAATGATAAAATATTCAAGATAAAGATATGGATCTGTGTATTCGAATGCTTTATCTTTGAGATTATTATACTTATTACGTAGGTATGCGACCTTTAGATAAAGTCGTATTTAGTTGTGTAGTTGTTATAAATTTATAATGATCGGTCGGATCTGCTTCAATAAGTAATTTTGTGTTGTTTCAAATCTAATGATACGTAAACGCTATGCGGTTTCGAGGTAAAGGTTTATATTATATAAAGTTTATAGTAAATGCCTAAAAAAATGTCGTCTCAAACACTATATGTATATATATAAATATATATATATAGATAAAGATAAAAATTACTTTATTGCCAAAAAAACAAAAAAAAAACCAGAGAATGTGTATCAAAAAGGTTCAACAATACTGAAGAGTATGTATGTACTCGTCATTATGAACAACTTTTACTATGGGCCATCCCTGAAATCGCGCAAAAAAATCTGCTGTTCCATACATTTTGACCAAGGTCAATGACCTTTTGGTATGGAACAGTTGTTTTTTTTGCTTCATTTCAGGGTTGGCCCCATAGTAGACGTTCAGTATTGTTGAACCTTTTTGTTACATATTGTATATGAAATTAATTCACGTCGGTTAAAATCATTTGAATTATCTATTCGCAAACAATACAGGCTTACACAATATTAACCGCACATTAATTGAAACTATGTGCAATAACGAGAACAACCATGAAAACCGCGAAACAAGTGTTAATAATATTTTCATTGAGCACGTCCGGGTTATATCTGCATAGTTATCGTTGGCTTTAATTAATATTCCTGCAGGTATTATATTGCATGAAGTACCATCGACCAGACTTCATTAAAATTCTTAGCTTTATTAACCTTTTGGGCTTACAGTATACATTCCTTTAAAAAATATTCTTTAGTTTAAATTGCTTTTTACAATACAATACAAAAAAAGGTTATTTAATTAGAAAAACACAGATACACACAAAAACAAACAGAAATTACAAAACAATAAATTACAAAATTGACCCCTAGTCACATCTACAAGATATAATCAAAAAAAAAAGAGAAATTAATTAGATCTATTCAATATTTCGTCTGCTGAGACGCTGAGCCGAGACGCTACAACAACAAAAAACAATTACACAAGAATACAATTTAATAAAAGATGAGGTTGAACAACATAATAAAATGTTACAATTGTCGCTGCAGTTGATAATTGTAGTGTTGGCTACCTTCCAATGCAATATTGAAAAATTACGTGTTTATTTGATTACTAAGGTATTGAATAGTGTTATTTTGTTACGAAAACATTCAATAAATTCAAAAGGTTTATCTTTAAGTCCATAGGTCACCTCTTATTTGCATCATCATCATCAGCCAGGAGATGTCCAACTGCTGGACGTTGGCCTCCCCCTTTATAGGGAGGGGTTGCATAATCCCCACCACATTAGTAGTATTAGTATTAATGTTAGTACATTTTGTATCATACGTTAAAGAAAATACATAGTATGCAAAATCCTACAATATTTTTCCGAAAGCTTTATACCTACCTTGTAAGAATAGAAATATATATGTGGGCAAAACTTAATAGCACAAAGCCTCCCTTTTTATAAATTATATCCAATTTCATCGCAAATTTGCCATTGTACGCGCCAGTTACATATATTTATCGTAAAAACCATTATTTTTGTGGCTGACATTACCGTGTCAGGTCTTTTTGATGTAACTGCGGGAGGGCCGGGTTCTCCGATAGTATAATTGGGTCAAGGCGAGACCAGGGGCCCTATTCTGGTGCGTTCAAGATTCTCGTTATCACTATCACTCCCATTACATTTCTAACGACAGATCAGTGTCGGTAGTAATTTCGATCGCGCTAGAACAGACCCCCTGCCGAGGCTGGGGAACTCCTCTTGCGATATGTTGACAGACATTCGTAGAAACGTGCTGTATCATGATGTCATTTGCAGTAATGTGTATCTTGATATTGTTGTGGTTATCGAGAACGAGACATCTCTATTTCGTAGACGTAGAATTATTTCTTGTAAGTAAAGTCACCTTTTTAGGTAATCTTTCTATTGTCTAAATTATAAATTTCCCATTCTGAACAATAACGAGCTTAAAATGTAACATAGATTATTACAAACTTTTAGTTTGCCTCAAGCTAATAAAACTGTCAAGAAAAATGTTGCTTGAAATTTGAAAAGCATCTGCGGACTGTTCTTATTTTTAACTTAAGATCTCGTTTATGTTTTGGATCTTGTTTTATTTATCTGTTACAATTATCGTCTAATTCATCAGCTATCTTACATCTTTACGTCCTGGTGAGTACCTATTCAAAAATTCTGTTAGCATATGCTGGTTTGCATATTACCTTCTATTCTAAAATTACCTTTCGCATTATGTCTGCTACATTACAATATAACTTACTCGCTATATAATTATAATTTTCATTATGTCATTTATGAAAGTAGAAAGTATAATAAATAGCATATTAAATAATTCTCAATGCTCATGAAAGGTTGCTGTTATAAAAGAGAATATTAAAAATCGTGGTAAGCAAAGCATTTTCAGTGCGCTTGAAACTGTAGGGCCAGTCGAATTGGGATTTGCTGCTCCGAGATTTTTTGCTTTTGTCTTTTCCTCGTTCGTTAGGTTGAACTGGTTTTTTTTATCGTTGACTCACTCTTTTCATCTTACAATACAATATCAGATAAAAATCTGATATTGTAATTCCGATATCGTGTCGATCATTTCAAGTGCCGGTATATGGTAATACAGTCAAGTTTATCTTTTCGTATCTTGTTGGATATTTCCCATCTAATAAAGCGTACGCATGTAAGGTTGTAATGTGTTTTACGACAGTTGTGCATAATCAGTATTTAGGTAGATTGTAGAGACAAGAGTATCTGAATCATAGAATGGTGTTTCGTGTTGTTCATGAAACGTAGTAAAATTTGCGAGTTTGCTATTTTACGAAATTATGGCAAAATCTATTCGATATAATTTTGACTCTACTTGTCAAAATTTCAAACAAGCCGTTTTTTCAGTTCAAATTGGCACTTATTAACCTAATTATGATATACTCTAACTCCAGTCTAGTCCAAAGTTTGCAAGGAACTTTTAAGTATACATTCTGGTCAGCTTCCAACATAAGTACGAAATGTCCCATAAAGTACAGTTCACTCTGCCGGTCACTACCCATTGTTCTGCCGACCATGCAAGCTTGTGTCCCATATAAGCTGGAAACGGTCTAGGCAGATTACAGAGAAATATAGATGTACAACTACGACAAGACAGCTAAAATGGCAAGTCATATTAAATAAATAAGTATTGGTTATGACCATACACCACCAGCATTCACAGGATTTAGAGATGTTCAGGGATTTCAGGGCTTTTAGGGGAATTATTTATAGTTCAAGCAAACGGAAGTAACACATTATTGTTCCGTGTTTACGGTTTGCATGTAATTAAAATAAATATTGATAGACATTTCACACAGCGCCATCCAGCCCCAAACTAAGCAAAGCTTGTACTATGGGAACCAGATAGCTGATATAATACTTTTTTTTTTGTTTATTTTGTCTTAGGGAATTAATTACATAGCTCAATTTATAACTCTGCCAAACTGCATAGCAGTTTGTAGGCAGACATCGACTCTCATATTCATTACTATCATTACTTAAATACTTTTTTGGTTGTAAACACATACTTATAGTACGTACAACAACCAGACGCAGAACAAACATATCTATGTGCGTCCAATAAATGTCGAACCACGGACCACGTCCTACATCTCTGAAGGCATTGATACTACCAACTGATCTATGAGGCAGTTAATATTTCTTAACTATTTGGAATAGTGGCTTCAAAATATAATATTTGTTCTGGTAAATTCATTTCTATTTTCTGTTGTAGCACCTGCAGCAAGGACAGCATCAGATTCTTAGTGTGTTAAAGTGAGCTATCAATGATCCTGTCTATAAATTCCCGCAGTCGAAACTAGTGCATATTATGTCGGTTGAAACCAAACTGATGGTGGAACATTGTACAGAAAAAGAAACCCTATGTACTTCTTGATCGACGCTAGTGGACTACCAACTCCTAGCATTGGGAATAACAACGTACGGAGGATGAGAAATTTTTGAATGAAATGATTTCCATTGCAGAATGTTTTTTCAAACCAATCTACTTGTCTACTTAATGCATCTTCGCTGTTTCTGTAGAAATATCTCTCTGTAGTACTCTGCGACGTATGCCTGATATTGATCCATTCCCGCACGTGTATTACTTTTTTAATGAACCGTGCGGATCGTCAGTGACCTTCCCATGGGGCCATGAGGCAGTTCACTCAATTTACTCCGTTTACGTAACTGATTAATCCCATGTAGGGGGTACTTTTATTCAATAATGTCATTTTCGTTTGACGTAGAGGCAGCTTTCTTTACTGCGTCACTACTACGGGAATTGATTGTATTCCTTACTTGATATTCATTAGTCATCATTAGTCCTCATTAGTTTACTGCAAGACTCAGACTACTGTCACATTTATTATTATAGCTACACAGCACTTACTATGTCGTCATTACAATGTGAATAGGCTAGATGACTGATGTTTAAATCGTTGAAACCAATAGCTTTGATGAAGAATTTAAGTGAATATAGTATGGTAATTGAAAACATTATTTAAATCGGTTAATAATGTTCTGATATATGAGCGTATAAAGTTTTTGTTAGAGACAACTCTGTCCCTTTCCCACAAAACAAAAAATCACGTCACGCCTTACTTGTCAGAATATAATTTATATGGCGTCCTGACAAGTGACGTCACGATTTGCTGTTTCGCCTCTCTGTCTAGCATGATATTACAATGCTTATAAGTTGCTTATTTTTGATCAGATTTTAATTTTCTTTTCATTAATCAGCTATATTTATGGGCCACGTTTGAATAGGACAATTTAAAAAAACCAGTCATCTAGCCTATTATTATGAATTAGCTAATAGTT
Source organism: Erannis defoliaria (assembly GCA_905404285.2). Lineage (NCBI taxonomy): Eukaryota > Metazoa > Arthropoda > Insecta > Lepidoptera > Geometridae > Erannis > Erannis defoliaria. The sequence continues at coordinate 7,496,888 of FR990091.1, read as the reverse complement.
GATTTGTGATTTGTAGAGTTTGATATATAATATATATAAGGTTATATAATATATTATAGGTATATATATCATTATGAACAACTTTTACTATGGGGCCAAAACTAAAATCACAAAAAAAACAGCTGTTCTATAAATTTTGTCCAAGGACATTGAACATTTCTTATGGAACAACAGTTTATTTTTTTCGCGATTTCAAGTATTGCTCCATAGTAAAAGTTGTTCATAATGATGAGTACATACATACCCTTCAGTATTGTTGAACCTTTTTGTTACATATTGTATAATTATGCAAAATATTATTCTACTTTCAGTTTTACCACAGAACTCATTATAATTTTAGTACCTAACTTAATTTAGCTCTTTTTTAAACGCTGGCCCGAAACAAATTTTTGTATTATGGGGTAGGATTTATAAACTGTTATAGACTCTCCGTGGTACTCCACATGCATATTAAACATTCCCTCGTCAACTATTCCTTTTCAAAGTCTTCATTTACATACTTTGTTGCGAGTGCTGAGCTTAAATGCACGAATTCAAAAGATGTGGGACAGGACATCTTCTCGAGTTAAATCTTTGATGATCCGAGGTGGGAGCAGGGTCGTTAGCGTTGTGTTGTCAAAGAAGATTTGCGACATTGCGGGAAGGGATACTCAACGGCAGATGCTCTATTTTAGTTGTTATGTGGGATGGGAAGTCAAAAGTATCACATTTTACATTTTCACTCTAATAATGTACGCTGTCAGTAAAGAGATTTCTCTAAATATAAGCCAGAATGTAGAGTAGGGCTGGCTTAATTATTTCAAACTAAGTGATGGTTATGACTTGTTTCATCAACTACTTAAAATTATGCTTTGTCAAATTGTATGCTAAAATTACTAGCGATAGTTGGTGGTCTTCAATCTGTACACATGCCCTAGCCAACGCAATTTTCGCTGTTTAAGAAGGCCGGTTATACTAGGCAGCTGTGCAGTGTTTCCTTTCTCATTTGTCATTCGATCTTTCCACGATATGCCCAGAATGCTACGAAGACAGCGCATGTGGAAACTGGAAAGTGTTTAATCGCCTCTCCTGCCTAAAATGTGACCGCATCTGCTGCTCCAGAATAGGCTTATTTAGCCACAAGCGCAGATGTTCTTTGGACGCTACATAAATAACCTCTTTTAGATGGAAAAGGGCCACTGACAATGATGACGATGAAGATGAGTTGGTGGTCTTAATCTTTTTTTTCTTTAGCTGCAATATCGTCGTCTTGTGAATTGTTAATGTGATGAGTCTTTTCTGTCATGTATTATATCTAATCAACTAGTATCCACACGCAGATATTGTTACTATTTATTAAAATTAGCTGGAATCCTCCATTCTCGTATCATCGCACGAACCGTGTCGTTGGATCTAAACGCATAATGTACCAATTAGTGTGACCCTGGCTCATTATTTAGTTGTTAACTTCAGACATGCGTGTATTTTTGTAGTCATGCTGTCATGTGGTTTTTTTCACGTGGCGGTGGGTACTGGAGTTATAGACAAAATATTACTTTTTACATAAAGTTCCCTGAATAGATCCTTGCGTTGAAGTTACTGGCATTTTACTTGAAAAAACTATTCACTTTAAGTGATCTCATGGAAGACTTGAAGATAATACCAGTCTATCACTTTGAATAATGGACTTAAAAGCGTAATGAAACGGGTTCAATGAAATAAGTAGGTATCATGGCCCTAGTCACAATAGGTAATCATCCTGAGGCTATCTTTCAATTGGAACTGCTTAACAAATATGTATGGACGCACATTAGCGAACATTCATGTATAAATTTGTTAATGTCTGATTCATGCTGCATTTATAAAAAAACGTTTTCAACCCTGTCTGTTTCTTCTAATTGTTTGGTACCCACCTGAATCTGAAATATAATAAGATCTGATCGTTGTTTATATTTTTTTCTTACGGTAGCTATAAAACTTGATCTTAACCTTCAAGACTTACTATTCCCTTCCCAAACAGACGTAATCCCAGGAGAAATCAAGGATGCTGGGACGCAATACGAGAAAACGACGATTGGCAACACAAGAGATACCCTACTCCTACAGACAGATATTTCCTGCATCCTAAACTGTACCGTGTAGCACTTACCAATGCTTCCTTTGTATCTGATCCATTTTCCGACCACCATTATGTCCGTATCAGGAGGCGAACCTTGCTCATTCATCTAAGAAGGCCCGCCTTATCTTTAAAAGTCCTCAACAGGCTGTGACGTAATGCCTTCGACAACATTAGATGGAAAGCAGTACCTAAATATCAATACGTGCTCGTCGGTATGTGTTGTAAAATATTTAAGCGTATATTACTTTAGGATTTCATTTCTAAAGTCATCCACGAAAGTGGCAGGCAACGAGATTTATCAATGTTAAAAATAAATCATTAGGTGTGGTTCAACACGAGTCCTTTCTGTCCAAAACATATTTTAAACTAACATGCATTATTCCATACTTTTTCTTGTATTTAGGTTTCATTAACGTGTTTTATCCTCTTGCGATCTACAGTTCTACTTTCAGCAAATAACAACCTTGAACTCCATTCTACCAAGTAAAAGTGCAAGCTTACCTACTGGCCAATATTACTCAGCGAGGTAAGAGTGGGCGGAGGTTCTCGACCTTAGCAGCCAGTTGCTGTTTTGACAGGCGTGATGATAAAAAAAACACACCTATTACTGTTATTACGTCAATGAAACGAATCGAAGGGTCCCAATTTTCGGAACAAGTGACAGCTACTGTCTTGTTAACGTTTTGGAATACTTGATGTTACGGGAAAATAGCGTTGGCTTCGATATTTTTAAACGTAACTTTTTTTGTATTGGTTTTCCTGATATTCAGTTTTATGGTTTACTTGCGGCTTCTGAGGCAACATCTTGGTATTGTCTTTGTTTACCGTAGTGTTTATTAACTCGTTTTAGACTTTATCATTTACTAGATTAAGCTGTAAAGTTTTTATGGATTATACAATGACACTTAGCATGGCTTTCATCATCATCTACATTGTTATTTATCCCGCTGCGGGTATCGGTTTCGCTCTTATTGGATCATCTCCCTCGATCCTGTGCAGGATCGAAAGTTCTCCATAGAACAGAAGTAAAACAATTGTATCTGTTGCAAATCTTTCATCAGCCCTAATTGAACCCTGAGTTAGAAACTCTGTTTACTATTACCGCTTAGGCAATAGAGATCTAACATCACCTTCCTTTGTATGTAAACAACCTGTCTTTCAATCAAGCCATCGGACCTGTCGACGATAGCGTAACTTGACGAAACACGTGCGCGTGCGCCGGTGGATGTGACATCATTGACCGTAATAGCGCTACGTTATGGCCATTAGAGGTTTGCGCATCGTGGTGTGTGGATAGAACGATAATGTTGATTGATTAATAAAGACATCATCACATCATCATCAGCCCGCAGACGTCCACTGCTGAACGAAGGCCTCCCCTTAGACTGCCATACTGTACGACCACCTGCCATTTGCATCCACCGGAATTTAAACCTGCCATTTTCATTCAATAAACACATGAATAGGGAATATGCATGTGTTTTTTTTTATTGACTCACAATAAAGCTGACTGGCAAAAAAAAGCCATCAAAAGTAAAATATTAATATGTGCACAAATAACGATGTTATAAACATTTTAGTTTCATGTTAGACAGGGATAGCATTATTGATAAACTAAACGACCTTTCTCGGTATCTATGGGTTTAATTCGTGAAAGTTATTACAGTTACAGAAGAGCGCGTCCACGAGGATCGGCTATCTCGAAGAAGAGACAGAGGGCGCTGTGAGTACTTGTTACAATGTGTCAGTGTCAAAAGTGACAGTGACTTTAACTAGCTTGATGAAATAAGACGCCAATATTTCAAATTCAATAATTATACTAGGGTCAAATTTCACGATTCCAAACAAATTCTATACTATGCACGTGTTTTGCTAGAAAGGGACAGATGACTCCCTCCCAAATACTTTGAACGCTTATATTTCAGCACTTCAACAGCAGATTTCAATTATTGTTTTCGACGTAAGCATCAGATTCAGTTAAACTCTCCATTTATCCTATATAATTTTGTATAATTGAAACATGCATATTCCCTATGGGCAATTATTTTATTTATTTATTTAAGTATTTACCTAAACTTTGTGTTGTGGTAGACATTTAAAAGTAGTTTCGATTGGCTTGAAACTGGAGTATGCTCGCGTAATGTAGAGTCAAGTCCTGTCCATTACGTAGTACTATTCATTATTCTGTGCCATTACCGAATATATTGTGTTGAATATAGGTAAAAAGTGAATTAATTAAGTAATATAAATGGCGATTAGGGATTGCTTATATGAGTTTTAGGGTAAGGACTAGCCACTCCCGTACGTACTAGCACATAATAAATAATAGGTACTAGTCAGGGTTTGTAGGAAGAAAACCTCTGTTTTGGTTTTGTATTGTAATAAAACACTTTGAGAGCTCATTTCACATTATAATCATGGTAAATATCCCATAAATAATAATAGAACTATTGTATTGTAATATTTATAAAATCGTACGTAAGCAGCTAAGTAAGCTAAGCAGGACGCAGATGCACGCGCGTCGGGCACTGGTGTCACTCTTTGAAAAAGGTCACCGGATGTGATCGAAACTATAGTCGGAGTATCCGATTTAATCAAACGTGAGTATTCCCGTATAAATAAAACAAAAAATCGTACGTAGTTGATAATAATGTGTTTATTTTTTCCTAAATACAATTACATTTTAGTCGTTAGGTCATAATCCAACAAATTTTGTTACTAGTATTTTCGAAATGTTTTTATCTGATTGTTTTTTTTTACATTTATTTAATTATTTTTCTTCTAGTCTAGAGTCAGTCTAATTTAAATTCATTTGCAGCTATTATCACTATTTTAATGGTGATTGAAATAATAACTCCCGTTTTCTGCCGAGACTGGCGATTTCAAGTTATAAAATAAAATTAATTCACTTTCGCATATAAATTTCTCAAGATTAAGTATTACGTGAAAGTGAAAATTATTTGCTTACTTATTACGATTAACATAGTATTATTATTAAGTGAACCAGTGACCTACGCCTACATTGAATTTCAAAGATTATTAACTCGAGTCACGCTATAAGAAGAGTAAGGATAGTGTCCTTTTCTCGGCAGTAAAATGGCAGTAATGGCGTACTGAGTTTCGTTTAAAACTTTTACAACACAGTCATTGCAAATGCATTTACGAAGCCTGTATACAACGTTCGAAAGTTAAACATTACGCACCATACAACGGAGCGTGCGGTAAAATAGGTACTCCCAGCTAAGTACCTATTTTACCGCACACTCCCATGTATAGCGCCGTGCGTAAACTTTACGGTATTTTTTTTAATTTCTATATTATAATTTAAGAACTCCACTAAAGAGTTTCACATTACGAGAATAAATAAGCTAAATGATCAAACCTCCTTGGAAGCGCTTTTGCTAAATACGTCTGTCTTTAATACTAAGCTGAAAACGTGACGAAAGAAATTCTCACCACAATTTTTTTTTCTAATGTTTACTACGCGCACGTAGTGCCATTTGTTAATTCGCGTCATTTCATCTTTCCTCCTAGGAGGATTATGGCGTCGCACTTTGTGCATTTGCCAGTGTCAAGTATTTATTTGTATCAAGTTTTTGATAATTTTCAAGTCGAATAAGTCTAAGTCACAGTCAAAGTGATGTCACACTTAGTAAGTCACAGTCAAGTCCAGTCATGCTCTAGTAAAATCGTTGCAATTGTACTATACAAGCTTCTTCGGAGTTTTGGAAACAACACGAAAAGACACTCATATTAGAAACGTTTTAGAAACCAACTTACCGCACTAGATCATAAATAACTATAAACTGACAATAAATCAGTTATTGGAGTTGTTATGGACAGCAACCGATAAAGAGTTTTTTTTAAAACTGACGCCCCCATGAAGGATATTTTTTTTTACTTCGTCTAACAGTGGACTTTATTTGGCTGTAGATGATGACTTTTTTTATTAAAACATGTTTGGTAAATCTCCCATTTGCCATAAATAGAAGAAGAAACATTGAATGTCAAATACTTAGTGCAGCTCGAAATTCCAGACTTCGGCCAACATAGAATTCAGAACAAAATTTTAAAATAGTTGTAGATTATCTCGTTTTTTTTAAAACATAGCCTATTAGTTTTTTTTTAATGCCTATCATTTTAAAAACATAGAAAGTCAAGTGAAGAAACATATCGCGTCAACTGTACTAAAATAATCATAGTAAAAAAACTTGGGCCGAATGTGGAGCTGAAAAGTGTGACGAATTGAGAATTTTTATTAAAATATATTTTGGGCCGAACACGGCATAGGTACAAAGCGGGACGAACGCAGTTTTTTTTGTGGGACGAACTTTCTCGGGGAGAAGATGGCATAAATCTATTTTAACTAAAAGCCTAAAGGATCTCTCAGACTGCCTGCGTTATCGGTTCGGTCGGCGTTCTATCCGGTCAAAGTGAGGTCGCTTTGACCAGGTAGAACGCTGATAATGCATAATGTATGAACAATTCTCAAGATTTTTATTAAGGTTGATTGTAGTTTTCGAAATAATTCTAATCATATTATATTCTGTTCTAATGTGTCCTATTCTCCTCTCCGCTCCTCTCATCTCTCTTATTCAAAACGACGGGGATAGTTTCGCCTACTGCATCATACGCAAGCACACAATGGGCGTTCGTGGCGGCAATTATTCCACATACGTGTGGAATCTAGCTCTTGCACCCTTACTGTTCAGTAGTTGTACGTAGTTAAATTTACTCACACATCATTACGTCATTGAAATTTTCGGACCGTCACCTACGTGGCGGAGTTTTGAAACCTGCAATATTGACTCGTTTATTTTTCGCCATTTCACTTTCTATCAAAAGGTCGTATTGCTTGCAAAATAAACTGAAGGCTCTAAAGGAAGTCGAGCAGATGTACGTAGGTAGTACTTTGTTTTTAAATCGAATGAGAAAAGGCTCGTTCTAACTTTATTATCCGAATCCGGTTTGCGTTTGTTCTTTAAAATGACGGCATTATACAGAAAAAAAAGGCAAATAAAAACTTACTGTCTATCAATCGTCATGTTATCAGACACTGCATATAGGTTTTGTCATGGGTAAAGTGTAGGAACTAGGTAGGAAGCATTACAACAGATATAAGTATTTTTGTAGTGGTAGGACTCTACTGCAGAGTTCGCCTGGGGAAGTACCACACCTTTGCCAGTTATCTAATTGCCAAGCAGTAGTGCGCAAGCATTACTGTGTTCCGGTTTGAAGGGCATTGTTACCAGATAATTGTTACTGGGTATGAAGAGATTTAACATATAGTATCTCAGGCTGACCTGTGAAAAAAATATTTCGTCCAAAAAATTAAAATTGCTATATTTGACCATAGACTCCCGAAAGGTCTTTATCAGGTAATTAGGAGCCAATGGCGAAGCGTCTCCGGTTCGACAACAAACTTGTGCCGAAATAAACTGTGAAAGTGGTGGCTCCGTATCAGAAGGACTATCAGGGTAAATGATTGCAGAACGTCGGCAAGTTAAAACGTCTACATGGTGACGACGACGTCTTGACTTGAGTGGCAAAACGACTTACTATAGTCACCGCGTTACCAACTGAGTCGTGCGGCCATAAATCATTTCACTATGTCTATCTCGGTCGCACTTGTGGGCATGCTCGCACGCTCGCACTATGTCTATCTCGCTCGCACTAGCACTGTCCCTATTGACGTTTATGGCCGCACGACTCAGTTGGTAACGCGGTGAAGTAAAACGTCCAAAATGTAAAGCACAGTCATCAAGAGATGTGTATTTTTCCAAAATGCAATAATTATGCGGTAAAAATAACTAAATAATATCTAACTCGTAGGTTTTACGTACTGCTTGACATAAATATAGATGAAATAAAAAAAGAAAACGAGAATTTGGCCAGTAATATCGGGAGGTGCAGCTAGGAAAAGAATAGTCATTCATCGCCATATAGGTATCAACACTATATTGTTACTACAAAATTGGTATGTATAGCCACAGAATAAATAATAGTACTAATAAAGAAAGTTAACTCCGCAAAGGAATTGAAATAAATAAGGACTCTATCTACTAGGCAATAAAGTAGCAATGCAACTCGCACAGCGCTGGATACCGCTCGCTATATTCACCTAGATATACCACTCTCTTTCTACCACGTATGCTTAATTACGTGCGACGAGGCTAGCGTGCTGGCGACGACTGACTTCTTGCTTCTCCTTGCATTGTCCACCCGGACGGAGCGCCGGCCGAACATACCTAAACTGCGGAGTGACATACCTGGTATAGCTCTTTAGAAGTCCTACCCGCTACTTTGTAGCTGCCACGGTATCTACACAACTAGTAATTGAAGATGCATAAATGATAAACTACCATTTATGGTAACAGCTAGCTATGAAAATGGTATATAATTAGTTAAACGGAACTGTCACGCTGTCAAGCTAGATTCTAGAGTCGTGTTTAGACTATATTATTATATTTGACAGCTTGAGAAGTTACTTACATTTTCTCACACATCTCACACAGAAAGGAATTCTGCCAAGTGTTTTTTTTCTGTATGTTATATACGGTGTTACAAATAGTAGCAGTTCTCATTTATATGCCATGCTGAAGATAGCGATTTTAAAGCGAATAATTCAATGCTTGAAAAGCTTTATGGATATAATATGTAAAAAAGTATTAGTACATAATGAAACAAGTGTGCTATGTTGATCATTACTCTAGAGGCGGTATTATGCGATAAGGAAGCCGAGAGTGTATTGAAACATAGCACAAGAGTTTCATACGACTGTTTTCATCACACTTACGAGGAAAAAACAAACTTTTTTTGATAATAATCAACCACACACAGAAAACGTCAACAAACATTTGTGGAAAATGGCGCCCAAACCAGCAATGCGCGCGCAGATTGACATTTACTTCAGCGGCATAAGAACTCTTTGTTGGTATTACAAAAAAACTGTATGTATTACCCGGCTATATTATGAGTGCTTCGTATACATACGTCTAATTCCAGTCACGTACAAACTTGACTTTACCGGGTTATACCTATTATAGCACAAGTGCCTTAATGTAAAGTAAAAAGCACGCGTGCGTAATAGCTTGGATTATGAGCCTAATATCGATGCAATAAGATCTACTTTACAAGCTTTTCGGGCTTAGGACGAACTAGTTTAGCCTAGGCTATACCAGTTTATCCTATTGCATGTAGGAAGAATTAGTTTTGCCTAGGCAAAACTAGTTTACCCTGAAATCGGGTTTGACCGGTAACACATACATTGGATTGACCCTGGTTAAAATAAACATAAACATGTGATCCTTGGATCACTGATCTTACTTTTTTTTTTCACAGAAAGGCTAAATAGGTTTCCAGCCATATGTCGCAAACTATCGTGACTATTTTGGTCCTACATCGCATTCACAATGCGCAAAAATATTATATTCCTGAAATACGAGCGTGGCAGATCACGCGACGCATCCCGGAAACGTACGAGACAAAGGTCGGAGAGGGAGGAAGGAAACGGGAGGGGAAGAGGAAACTTCCTCTTCATAGTCAGAGGCAGTAATGAACGTTTGAACATAGAAGCTAGGTACACATATTCGGCCTTACCTAAAATAATCTCGATTCTCTTAGTCACTGCTTAAACTTCTCTGTCCTTTTCTAGCAAGTGCAACTTCACGTCAGAGAGAAGATGGCAGAGCATCTTAAGCAGTGACTAACGGTTGAAAAGTTTTTTTAAGTAAGGCCGTATATCTTCAGCATCTATAGTATACAGGGTTAGATCTAATCAGTTAGCATCCTTTTAAGGGCATATTCTGTCAACTTTTACTATGGGGCCAACAATAAAATCGCAAGAAAAAAACCAACTGTTCCATACATTTTGCCCAAGGGCAATCAACTTTTTGTATGGAACAGCTGATATTTTTTTCACGATTTCATGTTGGCCCCATAGTACGAGTAAAAGTTGACAGAATATGCCCTTAAAAGGATGCTAACTGATTAGAACTAACCATGTATACAAGGTGTAACAAAAAGGTTCAACAATACGTATATAGTATAATACTAGCTTAGTTTCAGTCAGGATACCTTGGCACAAAGTACTAAAAACAAATAACAAATTGATAATGTTATGCATTAAGCTCAATCTTCTTTCGTCCGAGCTTGGGATGACCGGAATTTTCTGTACATACCCGTATCACCACTCAATTGATCGCGTGGCGAATCTCAATATCAACTAACGAACACCTTAAAATCAGCGATTTCAGTGACTCTACTTAATTCCTGAATGAGTTCTTAATGAGCGTAGTCGTGCTTCGGATAAGAGTTCGTTTAATAATTAATAATAATTATTATTATTGTCCTCCCTTCTAATTTGCTGTGCCCGGCGGGGTCCGTTGAACATATGTACCTACTTAATTTATAGACACCATGTACTGTACGGAAATGCAATAAATAATCTGAATCTGAATCTAATTGGTCTTCAATTCATGAATACCATTTACAATCGTTTGTAACGGTTTTGGTTGCTATAGGAGGTTTAAAATTTGAAATCTAAAGCTAGACCCCCCACGGGGAAACTAAAAAAAAATGTGATTAGAAACATGAATTCCTCCGTATCTATATATATATAGGAAATCATAGGAAGCATAATAATGTCCAGTTTACATTATTTTTTTTGAATTGAGAGACGAGAAGAGCAAGGCGTTTGCTTGGTGGTATCCTCCGTATCTATATATATATATAGGAAATCATAGGAAGCATTATAATGTCCAGTTTACATATTTTTTTTTAATTGAGAGACGAGAAGAGCAAGGCGTTTGCTTGGTGGTAAGTGTCACGCCTGTCCATAACAGTAGCAATGCCAGAATTGTGAACTTGCGAACAAAATCCTGCGCCGTACTGCAACGCGATCGTCATCCTGAGATATAAGATGTCAAATCTCTTCTTAGCCTAGTAATTTCTCTGGTAAGGTCTTTATTGCCCTTTAAACCGAAACACAGTAATGCTTGCACACTACTGCTTGGCGGTTGAATAACTAGCAAAGGTTTGGTACTCAACCCTGTAATAGAGTCCTTCTTAGCCTTACCTTGCTAATACTTCCAAATTGAAAATCTTTTCAAGCTCTAATTCTAGTTCCCAGTCCAGTCTAGGTTACCATTTACTACAACACCAGGCGAGATGTGGTCGTTAGGTAGACGGTTGAAATCCTAGACCCGTATACGGATTTTCAAAGCACTGGCATTTCCGTGAATGAAATCATTGTGAAGAATCTTGCCAACGTTTGCAGAAATTTAAGGAAGGCAATAATGTACGACACAGATAATGTACTGCATGATATTCTACGGCATAATAATGCACAGCATGATAATTGGTGTACATGTACATCGAATATCATGCTGTGCAATATCGTGCCGTGCAATATCATGCCGTTCATTATCGGCTCGGCTCAATAATGCACACCCCGATTTTGTACAGACTGATATTTGATGTACAAGTACACGAATTCCTTATTTGTATAGCAGTTAGGTTCAGGTTATTTTTTTATGTCATTTTGAGAAATGTACTCGGATTATTGGCTATACAATATAGGGCCGTACTTTATAGACACGAGCCGATAATGGACGGCCAGTATTGTACGACATGGATTGTACAGCGTGATATTCGATGTACATGTACACCAATTATCATGCTGTGCATTATTATGCCGTACATTATCGTGTCGGCAAATATCATGTTGTACATTATAGACACCCAAATTTAATGGCATTATGTGAATCCACCAACCCGCCGTGCCGTGTATATGGCCGAATCGCCCTTCGAGAGTAAGTTGGCGTATGTTAGCAATGGACCATTAAAATAGTGATTATGTATATGTGTGTGTGTATAGTACGCTCTAATAATTACAACCATTTACGAGTTAATCTCAGTCAGACTCGCATGATATGCAAGATTTCACAAAACATATTATGATGAGAAATTGTACTTCTTGCATTTTTGCGTGAGTGTCATTGGAAACCTGTTTTGCGTTCAGTGTTACTTATTATTCCTTTTGCATAAGGAAAATATTGTTTCGATTTATCTGCTGTATTAAAACGAAATAAAAGCACTTTAGAAGAAAGCGGTAAGGTAAGTACTTAACTGACACTGTAAATTGGAAAATCACGTTTTCAATGCTCTATATTTCATCTTTTGATTCACAATACAATAACACCGACTTATATGTCCGGCAAATATTTTGTCAATTATTTTTAGGGTTCCGTACCTCACAAGGAAAAAGGAACCCTTATAAGATCACTTTGTTGTCCGGATGGCTGCCTGTCTGTCAATGCCCTTTTTCTCTGGATTATGTGGAGGTATCAAGTTGAAATTAATATCAAATACGTAAGTCCACGGTCCCTTGAAGCTATAAAAAAACCAAAACACAAACTTCTAAGTCAACGCATAAAACATTGAAAAACATTATAGAGAGAGAGCTCAGTCATAGAGGGCGGCATCAGCACATGTAACCCATAATCGCTCAGTGCTGTGCCTATTCTCAGAGAGAGGCCTAAGCCTCTCTTGAACGTCACTCATTCCTGTTCTGTGCCAATTTTGTCTACGCTCAACTCGCGATCCTTGCTATATCGTCGACCCAGCCAACTAGTGAACGTCTAACTCCTTATTCAACGTGGGGGCGATAAGTCCTGCACTGACGTCCCGCTAGGGGTGTATTGTGCATTTCCCCAGCCAGCGTCTACCCGAGTCAACCCAGCTCCTTGAAATAACGGAGCGAGGCTCTGGGCCGCTGGCATAGTAACTCCAGTGGGCTAGATGGAAGTGTACATGATAATGATGATGATAATGAGAAGCGTACAAGCTGTTGCGGAGAAAGAGCTGCCTCATGCAATCCGGTAGCAATTCTTGTTGGTTCTGTGACTTTGCACTGCCACAGCACATGCTCTACGGTTTCATTGTCCTGCATGCAGCCCCGGCATAACGGACTATCCGTGGCTCCCAGTTTGTATAAGTGTCTTAACTCCTTGTATACAAGTCACGGCCATCGTATCTATCTAGCGGTCGCGGTCGCCGCCAGTATTCCGTCAACGTCTTAGTCCACTTGTATAGGAAGATGAAATATCTCCCAGAATCCAGGCCTGAGTTATACCAATAGTTTCTACATTTATTCCCTAAAGTATAATCGATAAGACGGCATCTCTAAGCCATTTTATATACAAAGCTTAGAAATCTGTCTCAATTCAACATAATATTACTTTTAGTAACTGAAAATTTTCCCCGTTACATTGATTCATTGCTGGATTACTGTCAAGGGCTGCGACTTTTATGTGACGTACAGAAAACTTTCTGATTTATTAAGATGAAGAATATTCCAGGGATATCAATACTTTAGTAAAAAAACTTATTTTTAGGGTTTCGTATTAAGGGGCCTGTTCAAAAAAAAACACGTGCAGTCATAGCAGTTTTTGACGGTTTTTACTGAGTTTGTGTTTTCTTAAAAATATATATTAATATCTATAAGATGTGAGAAGTGATGTAAAGCTTTTGTAATATTTCTAAAAAAAAAAGATAAAAGAAGAAAAAATTACCTCTATTTTAACACTTTACAACAGTTTTATTCATTAAATTTTTACATATTTAGCACGAAAATTTACTCACTTGTAAATAATATAGTTTGACACGATTTGTAGCTCTTAGTTTTGTTTTTTTTAATGTAATGCTTGTAGTAAAAAAAAACTAAAATCGAATCTTGACACTCACGAATCCGCGTAACTGCCATATTTTTGCTCCGCTAAATGTGGCCTTAGCTCATTCAACTTTAGAATAATTATTGATCACAGTAAAAAATGTGCTTAAAACGTAGATGAGAGCAGCCTTAAGATAATAAATTGCCATGCCCTCAGTCCTGTGTGTCAAAAACATTTTAATCAGAGTTGTTGTAGCACTTAAAGCATTTCCCTTAACGGGACAAATCCACAATAAACAAATTTAAAGTCGTTTTGCCGATTAAGTTTAATACTCGGTTGATGGGATTTGTTTCTAAATGACAGAGGTTTCTCATGATATCCCCATAGACTTAACAGCATGAATACTAGTTCTGGTACACATTTATGAAAAATAGTGTATTGAATTGTCCCCCACTTGTTGCTATAGAAATATCGTCAAACTAATATTTTACTACACAATTTAAATCCCGTGTTGATGTACCAGTCTAAATGTGCATTCCCAATAAGAGGGAGACGAGCGCAGGGAGAACAGTCTCCCAAGAATCATCCAAGCAAATAAAATAAAAATCCATATTTTGGTTGATTTCTGCTCACATCACATCTCTGCTCTGTTTGTCTCCGCCTCAGTTAAAATGCACCCTTAGCTTTGAAATTCGAAGATACAGGTTTGCAAATGTTGAAGTTGTGACACGAAATCCGTGTCATAAACCATCTGTGGATTTTCCAGTGAAATTTACGCATGCTAGTCATATCCAATCAAATCCTTCCTTTGTCGATTATCCCGGGACATGCTCGTATATAATTGAAGTCGTTTGTCTCTCTTCCTCCCTTTAGCGCACACCTGAGCTCTGAGGAGCTCTGAGTTGAGGTGGCCAGATGTTTTCGCCCTGGAAGACAAACAACGCAAATTTAATGAGGAAAGTGTGAATGATCTTATGATGAGATTAGTTTTATGCTGTTGTGAACACCACGAATGACCTGGGGATGTCCTAAAACTGCATCCAGAACCACCGCAGGACGGACAGCAGCGTCCTCTCAGTTAACGGTGGTAACCGTTCTGCGATCCCCAAGCCGCCAAGCGTGGGGATTATGGCAACACCTCCCTTTAAGGGAGAGGCCTTCGTCCAGCACTGGACGTCTTCCGGCTGTTGATTTGAACCCCACGAATGGTCGAACATGAAGTCTTGATGAAGCCTTAAGATTGATTCGATGGAGAGACGAAATACTACACGTACATGAGGTAGTTAGCAGTGACAGCGAAAAGCCGATTTCTGGCTGAGTGGCGTTCCAAAGACGAGAAGAAGATAGAAGATAAATTAGTTTTATAAGTAGTATAATACTGTGATTGTAGTGGTAGGACTCTACTGCAGAGTCCGCTTGGGGAAGTATCACATCTTTGCCAGTTATTCAACCGCCAAGCAGTAGTGTGCAACCATTATGTTCCGGTTTGAAGGGCAATGCTACCAGATAAATTACTGGGTATGAAGAGATTTAACATCTAATATCCCAGGGTGACGAGCGCAGCGCAGTGCAGCGCAGGATTTTGTTCGCAAGTTCACAATTCTGGCAATGCTACTGTTAGTGGCAGGCGTGACGCTTATCACCAGGCGAACGTCTTGCTCAACTCGTCACTTGATTAAATAAAATAAAAGGTTGCAATATCCAGCTGTGGACTATGACGGTAATTTTGTAGGAGCTTTTTAAACTTCTTGTTTATGCCTACTATTTGCATTACGTATTGATTTGCAGCTAAAAATCAAATAATGTACTCGTAGACAGAAATAAAATAGTTTTAATATTTTTTTCAGAACCTTGTTTGCCTGGTTAATTTTAAGACCGACAGACAGATAAGTTTCTGTACATAGTTATGTAAAGATAGATCAAACTATAGTTACTACGTTCTAAGTAAGTACTTAACAAGAATCTTTATTCATGACATCTCTAACATAATCTTGAGAGTGTATCTGGGAAACTCGGCATTACATTGGCACTCTACATAATTACACTGCTGGGAGTTTGGAGGTTTGGAGGTGTCCGGATGGTTTTTAATAGAAAAATATGTTGAGAGTCGTTGTAGATTGCTTTAGAAATCTTTTTTTAAAGTCACTAAAGCAAAAGGGCTTTGGCAATAAGTTAAAGAGCGTCCAACCGTTTTTAATAATATGGTTTTATTTAAGGAACTTTGCAAGAATAAATGAAACATTTGTGGGTGAGTAGTGCAATATACGTAGTACGGCACACGAAAGTACGTACGAAAAAAAACTGATAGATTGCGTAAAAGAAAGGTAATTATACGGGGTACTCACATCAAATGCGAGTATGGATTAAAGTGAATGGGAAAGCGCACTGAATATTATATGTTATACTGACCCTACATTAGTAAGAATAGGGCAAGGCAATGGTGGCGATAAAAGATAAATAAAGCCTTATGTCATTTAAGGGAAACAATTTGAATGAAATTACATAAACCCATAAAAGCATAATCAATATGCCCTTCATGCCCTACAAGATCAAAACTCCTTTGGATAATTCGAGAATCCTAAAACATCTCCCCAGGGTAACAGTGAAAAGTAATTTCAGAAAACGCCAGAATTGCTCCAATTTCATGCTCAGAATGTTAAGTGAGTGGCAACCACATATGTAGAATGAGGTTGGCTTAAATTATTCAAAGAAACATAGCTCGCAAGAAGTGTCAATCAACAGGTAAGTCAAAGTTATACTATGAATTATCTGGTCTGGTCGACATTCTGAAGTGTTGGAAAAACGTTCTTGTGTTTTAGGTAGAGAAAGTCTTTGGAACTCCTTCAATATGTTTTCAATTTTTTTTATCTGTACGATCCATTCGTATGTACTCTATCTTAATTTATTATGTATTAGAGTTCGCCCGCGACTTCGTCCGCGTACGGAAGAAATTCGGGCCGCTCCCAAAATTCACCACTTTAAATCATCCCGAGCAAATTCACATCATTCGCTGATTAACATCAGCAGACTCCTCCAGTTCCACAACATCATCGTGTAAACGAAAAGTTTGGGGTCACAGTTTCTTGTTCAATTTTCACCAGCAAATAGGAAGCTGAACCGCAACAACGACATACATTTTATGGGGATGTAAATGGAAACTGAGAAATTGGGTTGTTTCGATACCAGATAATACGCTTTAAAAAAAAATACAACCGATTTCAACTTCGAATACCTGGATGACATCTTCATATTTTCTAGTAATTTTGATTTAGGAACCTAACTACTTAACCGATTTTGATAAAATGTATACGGGACCACCTCTGAAGTATTACCCACTAAACAAAAAAATAATCATCAAAATCAGTGCATAATTGGCGGAGTAATCGCGTAACATACATACAAAAAAAAATACATACTCTTTTTTTGAAGTCGGTTGAAAATGAGCAAGAAGTCTGGATTCTTCGTGGGTAGCACCAGAGAGCAGTATCAAAGCTCTTGTTCTTACGCCTTTAATTAAAAACTTTCTCCACAAATATTTTCGTAAAACAGCAAATTGAGAAATTTCATCGTCTCAAAAGCGATGACGACTAAAGTAATTAAATTTAACACCGCTCCTTACGAAAAAAGCTAATTCCGAAAGTTACTTCAAAAGGTGTCGGATTGCTTTCCAGGGACAGGGACAACGTTTTGATAAAAGCATGAAATGTTTATCGAGTTTCTCTTAATTATGCTTTAAGCTGTTGGTTATACGAAATTTAGAACATTTTATTTAAGTATATTTTTTTGTGTCGTTAGGGTTCTCTCTCTCTCTCTGACCAAGTGGTGGCTATCGCTTAAGCTTGTGCTACCATTCCATCTTTTGGTCCTTCCTGTCTTCATAGGAATGTTATTATTTACACAAACAAACCACGTCGCGTCGGTGAGGCAAGCTCAAACTCGAACACATTTCATAATTATGATGCAAGTATTAGAACATTTTTTATATATATTATATGTAATCAGGTGACGAGACGAGTAAGACGTTCGCCTGACGGTAAGCGTCACGCCTGCCCCTAACAGTAGCTGTGCCAGAATTGTGAACTCGCGAACACAGTCCTGCGCCGCACTGCACTGCGCTCGTCACCTGAGATATTAGATCTTAAATATTTTCATACCCAGTAATTTCTCTGGTAACATTGCCCTTCAAACTGGAACATAGTAATGCTTGCACACTACTGCTTGGCGTTTGAATAACTGGCAATGGTGTAGTACTTTCCCAGGCGGACTCTGCAATAGAGCCCTACCAAGACAACATGCATCATCTTCATCATCATCAGCCCGGAGACGTCCACTGCTGAACGAAGGCCTCCCCCTTAGACCGCCACACTGTACGACAACCTGCCATTTGCACAACATGCGGATAAAGCTTAAAGCAAACAAGCTATACCTAATTTTCGCGTAAAGATTATTACTATGTCAGATGCAAACAGCACAGCTCGAATGCTCGATATTGGATTCGGGTCAGGCTTTGAGCCCGAGTCTTTTGAAGGCGAGATATTGAAAATGCAGCGGACAGGTAATTCCTATGAGAGCTGATGTGAATGTTCTTGTGTGTTGTATCGGAATATTATATTATTGAACGTCGCATCATTATGTGGCATGTCGCTCTTGCACTTGCGTTTATAAAACGTTTCTTTTCAATTCAATGATGGTATATAGTATAACTTATCTTATCGCTGATGCTGGGTGCAACCTGATATATCTCATTGACATATCCTTTATACTTAACCCTTTGCGGTAACATTGTTAGTACTTATAGATTAGAGAAGTGGTAAAATAAATTACATGCTGTGTTAATATTGAATATTATACAGTCTTATTACTTTTCTCATCAAAATGCACATGTAGGTAATCAATTACCGAAACCAAAGATAAAGGATACTAAATTTAAAAAAAGCTACAAAAAATGTGTTGAAAGATATTGTTTAAGATACGCCATTAATAGAAATCTTTTTCAGCCGGCTTAGAATCATCGGACAACGCATATAATAAATATTGTTGCAGTAAATATATCACTGTAAGATTTGCTTTAGCAGTAACACCAACAAGTATTTGAAAACGAGAAAACAAACAGAAATTTACTCGTAGTAAAGCAATTTGCTCAATTTTTTCCGACATATCGTATAATGAAATTACACCTCTTGCAGTAATACCTGAAGATTGATTGGAACAACACAACTATTTTACTCGTAACATGAAATTAGCTATAAATCCATCTCAATATCCATTCCGCTCTGCCCCAGTTATATAGGATCGTTTACACCAAGCCAGTTACTGAAAGCTCACCATCCTAAAGTAAACCTGATTTCACAAGCAAGTAAACATGTATCTCGTTATCAACAATGATCCAATATGTTGTTTCAGTGCAAGTCAGTTAATAATCTTTTGTAAGACTGGCAGCATGGCTTCGAGTTAGGAGGTTCTGTTCTTCAAATGCTCAACGTTTCATTTCCTTTAAGAGTGCGCCTAATGTCAGAAAAATATCAGATTTCACCCGCGCGTCTTTCATTCGTTTATAGTCGAAAATCGCATGATATAATTTATGATGATAGTGACTTTGAGCAATTTAGGTGGAATTTTATTTAATTATTCAAAATATAGGCATGAAATAACAAAAATAAACGGTCACTCTGCTAAAAAAATAGTCTGGTTGTGTAATTCGTAAAAAATAATGTGGTCAGATTATTTTCCAAAATTCTATTCGGTTACTCGGTTTCTATAGAGTTTCCCCTACCTGTAGTATTTTTTTAATCTGAATATTTACGTTCTTAATCATTAAACGATGTGTTTAGTGTATTTTGAACACTTTTTACTTACTTTTGGCATTGGTCGCCCCCTTAAGACAGATGTCAAAGCCATCATCAAAATGAGTCTCCTCACTCCTAGATAAACCTGTCACTAATACTTGTCTTCCTTTTGATCCGACTCTGAGCTAGCTCATCTTGTTCCAATATACAACTAGGTTATCAAGCTCTAAATGAGCTTAATTTATACCATGCCAACTGTGTTTCTGCCGTATACAAGCCTCTTAACCACGGATCTGATACAAAGGAGAGATGTTAGGTGCACAAGAAGCAGGCACAACCATCTACGTTCTACGTTGGCTTTACCTTTATGGTGCACAGTTGCTTATACCACCTCTCTCTTGTATCTGCTCCATGTTCCCAACAGTATCGTTCTTTGTGTAAACTTGTCTGATGCTTTGATTGGC
Source organism: Erannis defoliaria (assembly GCA_905404285.2). Lineage (NCBI taxonomy): Eukaryota > Metazoa > Arthropoda > Insecta > Lepidoptera > Geometridae > Erannis > Erannis defoliaria. The sequence goes on along the minus strand of FR990091.1, from coordinate 7,476,868 downwards.
CGGGAAGCGGGTCTGTTACCGTCAATAGACAAACGGTAAATAGCGCTATTCGAGGATTATTCTGATTGAATTGGGACAGGATGAGAGCTAATTAAGTGCTCGCTGAGGGATGCTTACCGCGATGATTGGTTGATAGCAAACAAGTCGACGTTATTGGTTCGGCTCGTTACCTAATATTAGATAGTGTTTCCCTACTGTTGACGTTAAACGTCCCTGTAAAATTGTTACCTTTTAAAAATATATATGAAAAATTTTAAACTTTGCAGTTGATCCATTTTCATGGTCCTGCTAGCTATGTGATTATAAACTCAACTTTACATATGAATATAATTTATTGAACACTTATTATGTCTCACTTTTACTTGTTTTTAAAATTGCTATTGAAAAAAAGAGATGGTAACGTCTGGGGCACAATTAACACATCTAACCTAATGGGCCTCAAAATGGATCCAAATCAATCTACGTAAACTATCCAAAGCGAACCTAATTACGAATTAGGTAGACCGCGGAAGATTAAAATTAAAATTAGAAAAGGGTTGACGAGTTCCCACAGAATAACACCTGGTTTTCTTATCTTTAATTTCCAGTTAATATTATTACCCCCAGAGATGATGTTTCTGAGAAGATTGAGTTCGAGTGCAATCCTACCTACAGACATTCTAATATGATCGAATATAAAAAGACGCTTTAAAAAAATATTCAACCGATTTCAACTACGAATATCTGGATGACATCTTTATATTTTCTAGTAATTTTAGAACCAAACTACTAAACCGATTTTGATAAAATGTATACGGGACCACCTCTGAAGGGGACCACCCACTAAATAAAAAAAAGAATCATCAAAATCAGTTCATAATTGGCGGAGTAATCGGGTAACATACATACAAAAAAAAACATACAGTCGAATTAAGAACCTCCTTGTTTGAAGTCGGTTGATAAAGAGTCACTAATATAGCATTGAAATAAATACACTTTTTGTCGTTATATAGGTAATGTCAATCAATGAAAAAAAAGCTTGATGACAAATTGTTCAAGAATAAAAAATCGCAAGACATTTGGACAGAGAAACATATCATTCGATTATTCTTAAAATATTTACAATCGAATCATTCGAACGACGGATTATTCGAATTGTTTTATTCACCCTTCTTTAGTTGTGAAGTGCGGTCAGAACGGGCGACGACAAGCGACCGCGTAATGAGCATCGCCGTCCTCAATTCGTTTGTCAAATTGGGGCGTAATTTCGAATCTGGCTGACAATTCTCTGGTTATTTTAAAGGGTTAAAAATTATGGAATGACAGCGAAAACGCTGTTGTTAAGGCTAGCTTAGAGTAAATTCCTCTAAGCTAGCCTGCTTGGACCTGGGTATGTCCTAAAACTGCATCCAGAACCACCAGAGGACGGGCAGCAGCGTCCTCTTAGTTAACGGTGGTAACACTCTGCGATCCCCAAGCCGCCTGCCAAGCGTGGGGATTATGGCAACCCCTCCCTATTAAGGGGGAGGCCTTCGTCCAGCAGTGGACGTCTTCTGGCTGATGAGTGAGTGAGTGAGAGTAAATTCAAGGCTGTTTTGAATGAGCTTTTTGCGGATGGTGTAGAAAGTTGATGAGATTGGTTCAATGGTTTTATATAATCCTCCGTTGAAGCTGAAGTATGGTTGCGATGTCATGACATAGGAGAGTACAGAGCAGTGTTCATATGCCTAACCTTGTGTCCTTCAAGAGCCTATTGGTGCTGTGCTTTCTACAGAATGATAGTGTCTGTAGTGATAGGGCTCTACTGCAGAGTCTGCCTGGGGAAGTACCACATCTTTGCCAGTTACTCAACCGCCAAGCAGTAGTGTGTAATCATACTGTGTTTCAGTTTGAAGGGCAATGTAACCAGATAAATTACTGAGCATGAAGATATTATACATTAACATCAGGCGAACGTCTAGCTCGTCTTGTCACTCAAAAACATAACAAAAAACTTATGGTTACTCCATGCTTGAAGAATTTAACGAACGAGAATTTATGAGTTACCTAAACCATAAATTAAACGGATCATAACATATATATTTATAGTAGCATTTTTCAAAGTACTCGTAATATCTGGCCCGTTTGTTATTTCAGCACAATTAGTTTTCCAGTCATACAAAAGTTGTCATTTCAATGTAAAACACGTAAAATTATGCCTCCCAGACATCAACACCATTTTCCACGACACCTAACACTAATAATGCATATAATTACATGAAAAATTTCGGGACAGGACCGAAAATAACAACGTTAATGTGTCCGAGCTTTCATAAGGTTACTGTTTGCGGCTAAATAAACTTGGAGATCAAAGGCCTTGAGTTTCACGGTGGCTGGCCGAAGGCGCGCTGTGACAAGGTAGCCTATGGTTTACGAGGATCCAGTTGTCAGTCCAGCTCTGGTCAAGTCTTATAAGGATTCCAAGGATAAGGTGAAATGTATAGTATAAGTCAAGAATTCGGCTGACATGTTTATGTTAGCATCAATGGTATTGTAAAAAAAAAGTTATTTAATGCTACAACAGTGACCGGTATTTTTAAGGGCTCCGTTGCAGAATATCCCTTGCCTAAAATGTCTACTGCACGCAAAACGTCTCTTCGCACAATGTCCTTTTCGCAAAATTACCCTTTCGCACAATGTCGCTTTCGCAAAACATCCCTTTCGGACAATGTTCCTTTCGCAATATTTCCCTTAGATATCAGATTAGATCAGATCTTAGATTCAGATAATTTTAATCATCATCATCACCAGCCCGGAGACGTCCACTGCTGAACGAAGGCGTCCCCCTTAGAACGTCACGATGTACGACAGCCTGCCATTTGCAACCACAACGACTTTTGCGACTTTTAGAATGGCGTCGGTCCACCTGGTCGGCCATCCTACGCTACGTCTTCCGGTTCAGGGTCGCCACTCAAGAACCTTTCTTCCCCATCGGTTGTCAGTTCTTCGAGCGATGTGGCCAGCCCATTGCGTTGTATTGCCAGATAATTTTACCGGTAATAAAATTTTGATAATTTTGCGAAGGATCGAAAGCCAAGCAAAGCAAAACAAGGCTTACATGAAATTTGGGCTTCATAAAACCTTGCTGGGTGAATCGATAACCATTATAATTAACCAAAAATAAGGCTGCTGTTCTCTTTACGAAATATATTCAACAATGAGAGCTTTTAAAATTGAGATATTCAAATAAAAACGGATAGTTTAACATTATAAAATTCTTGTTTTATTTATACGGGAATACTCACGTTTAATTAAATCGGATACTCCGACTATAGTTTCGATCACATCCGGTGACCTTTTTCAAAGAGTGAAAACAGACGTCGACGTGCGTGCAGCTGCACGCACGTGCACGTGTGTGCTTAGCAGGACGAAGCTGCACGCGCGTCGATCTCAAAAAAAATTTTTAAAATGTGTCAAAACCACGTCAGTTTTCATAATAAAAATATAAATTTTTTATTTAAATATTCTATGAGATAACTATGATATAAACTCACAGCAAATCAATACACCGACCCCAAAGCTCGCAGCCACTAATCTGAGGATTGAATCCAGCGCTGGAACAATCCAAACGCCTGTTAATTACCGAATCTCGTACCAAATAACACTGTTTTATGTCAGAAAATATAATGTTTTGGCCTTAATTGCAAGCTTATATTATAGTTATTTCTCGTCAATAAACGCTTCTTATTTTTGCTGTAATGCAAAGTGCATAAGGAGACCAAACTGTTAGAATTCTATACCACTGGACAGCGGACACCTCGTTTCTTCGTTGAATGATACTTACCTGAATATAATAAATTGTGCTGTGTAAATATGTAGGTACAATTTCTAAAAGTCTTGGAATGGAATTTTTTTTTTGCCTCCAATATTGTGGATTATAACTTTGAGATTTTGACATTGAAAAGATTATAGATCTATGCAAATCTGGAAAGCTTATCCAATTATATTTCAAGTAAGCTAGAGATGATGTCTATATTTAAATCTAATAGTAAATATCTTGTTGCAGGTACGTTCGACGTCCAATAAAAACATGTTCACCAACGTAACCGTAAGTAATGAACAATAGTATACCATACAAATGTGTCTATAATTATATACACGTTTTCCCAGTGAGTCATCATCACGCACGCACTGGTTGAAAAGTTCCGCTAATTTGTTAAAAGGGTTTCAGGGTTTGTATGGAGTTCTGGGAATTTTGATAACTCTTTATATATCACTTAGTGGAGCGAATTGAGGGTGTAATCATGGGACGGTTTGTAAAAGGAATTCATTTTTTGATTTGATTCACTTAGACCTAGACGGAATGACTTGTGAGTAACGAGAGAGAAAGAGAAATAATATATTCCCCTCTCTTTTGCTATAGTTAGTAGGTCGCGGTTGAGTGCTATAATACAAAAATTAAGGATAAAGGAATAATATATCAGTTACATCATCAGCCAGAAGAAAGCCTCCCCCTTAATAGGGAGAGGTTGCCATCTCCATCTCCACGCTTGGCAGGAGGCTTTGGGATCGCAGAATGCTCACCATCGTTATGACGCTGCCCAAAGACAAAATCCGTAAAACGTCCTGTTTTTCGTCGCACAGTTAGGTAGTATCCATTACTATACTGATACACACTTGGAAAAAATACAGTGCATAGTTAAGAGTTTACATAAAATACTTATGTAATAATATTGTACAAAATCTATCAGGCTTATCGAAGAAAAAAAAACGCAAATAAAACAGTAAAAAAAAATCCGCATGTCGCATTTCTCAATATTTTGAGCGACAACTACTGTACTTTTTGTAATTAGAAAAATAAATTTACGAAAGTAAACATTTTGCGAAAGGGACATTTTGCGAAAGGGACGTTTTGCGTGCAGTAGACATTTTAGGAAATGGACATTCTACGACGGAGCCGTAAAGACATAGGTATCTATATTTTTTTTCTCTAATCTGGGTTCCTTTATTTAGAAACAAAATAATACTAATAAAATTTTGACATTATATACAACTAACACCAAACGAATCGCGATATTGAACTCTATTTTATTGCATAAAAAAATACCAAAAACAGATTGTTCTGGATGCAGCTTAAGACCCATTACCCAGGTCACGTTAATCTACGAGTGATGAGGTAGATTCATTCAGAACCTAAAGTTATATTATTATTAACGGGATATTTACCGTGATTATGTTGTGAAATGAGCTCCCGATATTTCGGCGCAGTTGCATGCACCATGTTCACGAGTAGACTGACAACATAATCACGGTAAATATCCCGTTAATAATAATATAACTTCAGAACCTGGCGAAAATTTTGCTAGAACACTTACTATAAGTCTGTTTCTCCTTTTTCTGTTTCTATCTAGAACCTAAAATCAAAAACACTTTTCAAGTTATTTTAATAATTCTGGAGTTGTCTCTTCAAACATTTCGGGACTTATTGAGCTTGTCCCAACTCTCCGCGCTTTACGTTTATTTTTTTTAAACAGTTTGAAACGTCGCTGTTATTTTAGAAATGTAAAAGTTTTTGGTACGTTTGTGTTGAATTTTTAAACGATTTCGATGTCCCTGGACTTCGGGAGGAGAGTTGTTTTAGGCCGGTTTATCACTGTCGTGACAGTAGAGAAAAATCCAAGTAAAAATTTTGCAAAGTAAGTATCTTTATAGTTGCTGTGGGTACTGTTTTTAAGTTTTGGTGGTGACCGATGACGTACGTCGGTGTTCTATAATAACTAATATAAAATAAAAACTTATTCTAATTTTATCCATTCCTTGCACAAACCAGTACATACGAATATGGCTCATCTCCATGCCAGGTGCGCAAGCGCATCTGCGCCTTGTTTACAAAAGCCGCACGTGTTCCCTGCCAGAGCTTCTTCGCATTGTGTAATTTTATACTCGGGTGTGTATAGGACTTAACCATCCATGTGGATTATTGAATAGGTTACCGATCTGGATTGCTCAAACGTAAACTTTTTTTATGAAAAGTAGTGAAGTGACGAGCAAGACCTGCGCCTGTTGGTAAGCATCTCGCCTACCCATAACATGCCATGCATTATGAACTTGCGCCGCAGTGCTCTGAAATATTAGTTGTCAATTCTCTACATGCCCAGTAATTTCTCTGGTAACATTGCCCTTCAAATCGAAACAGTAATGCCAGGGGGTGTCAGTCCGCAGTTTAGGTATGTGCGGCCGGCGCTCCGTCCCGGGTGGACAATGCTAGGCAGAAGTCGTCGCCGCCGGCACGCTAGCCTCGTCGCACGTAACTAAGCATACGTGATAGAAAGAGAGCGGTATATCTAGGTGACTATAGCGAGCGGTAGCCAGCGCTGTGCGAGTTGAATTGCTACTTTATTGCCTAGTGGATAGAGTCCTTATTTATTTCAATTCCTTTGCGGAGTTAACTTTCTTTACGTAGTACTATTATTTATTCTGTGGTAATGCTTGCAAAATAACGCTTGGTGGCATACTTCCTTCCTCTGTCTTCCTGTTTGGCTAAAACATTGGTTCTTCAAAAAGGCATGTTACAAAGTCACATAAGTTACATGTTTATAAAAGGTCGGCAACATCGAATATGCTCATACGTATTTTTTCCAATATTTCACACGAATATGACTGAATTTCAAAGGGCCATTAAATTAAAATTAACATATTTTTTATACCTAAATGGCTGCCAAATTGTTGGGGTCCGTCCGTTGCCCCATTGGTGTTCAACGAGACTTTACCGAGCCTAGTTTTGTCTTTTTTACATACCACGTATTTAGAACCGCACTATGTTGCCGGTTGATACTCGTATTGTATTGTCACAGAATAAAAGTTAGTTAGTGTAGTAACCGTCTTATGCATAAAACACTGAAACGTATTTAAAAAGCAATTTTAGTTAAAAAGTGTTTTGTCTTCTTTTTTCAAACACAATTCGTAATTCGAATGAAATTGACAAAACACTTTTTAACTAAAATAGGTTTTAGTGTTTTATGCATATTATGACGGTAAGAGTATAATAGTAAAAAAAAAACAAATAAGTCGTAATTTAGGGGGGTTCCCAATTACCCTATACTTACTCATATTTTTTACCTATCTCTTAACTTTCGGTAAGTGTGTCTGACTCGCATTTGATAGGATTTTTACACACAATATGTCAATGCAGAAGATCATCTTTGACAATCTTAATTTACGTGCCTGCGCTACGCGGAGCGAAAGGAACCACTTCCTCCCCGCAGCGGCACGTATAAACGTATACACACCACGGGAGTAAAGAGACCGATCCGACCACTCCAAGCAACAGGAATAATCCCGTTTTTGGTATAGGCGCCGGTTACCAGAGGCACACAAACACGCACCGACCTCGCCGGCGAGGTCGAGGACTCCCCAGATCTGTCAGAAGATCGGTCAGATTCTCTCCAAATAGACAACCAGATCAACCTACTAGGGCCCCAGGGCATACCCCTTCTGGGGTGCCAGGGCAAGTCTGATCCCACTCTCGGCAACGGCCAAGCCGAGGTTCGTACCGTCTGAGGTGCCCTTGAGCTAGTCGTCTTTAACTTAAACTAGGCCGAGCGCCATTGCGCTTGGCTAAAGTCTGGTGACGCTGTAGAGGCCATCTGAGGCCAAGAGCATCAGTCATACATTAAAAAAAAAGTAACAAGGAGTAAAGAGCTCTCATGTTTTGTTTTTAACTTTTGGTTTCCCCTCGGGAGACAATATACATGAGATCTGAGACATTCTTTTCTTTTGCTCCCTATAAGGTGAGTAATCTACTATTGCCTGAGTATATTAGACAGACAAACGAGCTGAAATCAAATGTAACTAATCGTCACGCCGCGCCTAAGCGCTATCGGCGTAAATTAAAAATCGATACATATTCCGCATCCAATACGTTTCCAGTTTACTGGATACGCAGGGTTGGCACTAGGCTCTATGTGGGATTAAGCAGGAAATCGGAATGGGAGGGTGAGCAACTGGGATTTAGGAATAAAGAATAATATTATTACTTGGTCTATCGATACAGGCTTAGCCTAGTGGGGACCATTAGATATATATATTATTTTTTGTTATTGGCATCGTACGTTGTGCATTCTGCCAGTGTCAAGTTTAGGAATTTTCAAGTTTTTTTAAATTAAAATAAAGTCAAATATGTATAATAAAATTAGTCACAGTCACAGTCGAGTCTAAGTCATGCCCTAGTAAAGTTGTGGCGACTTTACTATGGGCGTTTACGGAGTTTTGAAAACAACACGAAAATACATATTTCACCACATTATACCACTTGCCCACACTCGTGCATGTAATTCAACCCTCAATGAATAAAACACCACTATTTTTAATGATTAATTCGCGAAAAAACACAAGTTTAAGAAAATAATAGAATGCAGCGACATGATTTTTCCGTGTTCCCGCCAAAAAACCAGATATATCATTATGATTAATTTAAATAAAATCTCATAAACATGTACCTAATCCAGATAATTACTTACTTCAGGCATACTTTTTTGTTGTTTTCTAATAAGTTTCTTGTAATAAATATATTCATTAAATATAGTTTTCATTATTTTTTATTTTATTTCATATCATCAGACGTGTTGGAGGTCAAACGCAGGCGTATATTAAAAAAAGTTATCCCTAATGCAAACTATATTTTATGCTCTCATGAGAAAAATACCTAACAGTACCTAAACCGTAAGTTACAGGTGGGTAGAAAGGAACAAGCAGACATACACACATACAATGCTTGTATTCATCCGAGTAGACAGTTTATAAATACATAATTACATTATAAATACATAATTACATTACATATACCATAAAAACAAGTCCCTCTTGAGCAGCCGGAGAAAACTAGTCTTAATAAAAAAAAACTCATTTAATATGCATTAAATATTCACGAAAGTCCCAAACGAAGTTGAATTAGAAAATGTACTACAAATTTAATTCTAATTAGTCAAAAACACCCCACATGTGGAAGGTATTCAAAACTGGGACATTGACCGGGTACGTAGTATTTATAATTTGGTCCCGGTAAGTCCGGTAACATATGTGAGAGCCTGACAACCCTACACCAGACAATCGGGTCATCGAACCCGTGTGCGATTAATGTTCTCTGTAATTGTATATCTTTGATAGGTTTAACGTGTTGTTGTGCCTGTTAGGTGACACTGTTTACTAATCTGTGATTACCGAGCTCGCTGAGTTGCATTGGAGATGGGATTACAGATTTTAAGTATAAATCCGTATATTACAAGGTACTCTGTGATATAAATGTATACAGGGTTAGTCTCCTTTTAAGGGCATATTCTGTACATCACAACAAACGACTTTTACTATGGGGCCAACATTGAAATCGCGAAAAAGTTATCAGCTGTTCCATGGATACAAAAAAATCATCGACCTTGGGCAAAATGTATGGAACATCTGTTTTTTGCGATTTCAATGTTGACCCGATAGTAAAAGTTGTTTGTTTTGAACAGGATATGCTTAAAATGGTGCTAATTGATTAGGACTAACCCTTTACAAGTATGAATATCTCAAAATGAGGTTCCACATTTAAAACTATTCGCAGATGGCGCCAGCGGCGGTCCGGATGTGACAATATCACGTTTTCTCATTACTCAATAGCAAAAATCATTGTTAATCGGTGCTACATACAAACGCCGACTTCTCCCCTAAGATTTAGAGACCTTCGCTTCGGTCAACTAGCGACCTCATGATAATAACCAGTAAGATACTAATAGAACAGACTAGCAGAAATTAAAGCTAGGTAATAAACATTAGAGCTCTAAATACCTCATCAACAAGTCATCTAAATACTTAACATCAGATGTTACACGTAGTTTCATGACCGAAGTTAGACGTTAGACAAATGTGTAGAACTTACAACATTGTCTTAACTTTGTGAACTTCCTTAGGTGCTGAGTTGATCGATGAGCTAGTGAAGTTACAGTTTGGTCCGTTATCTATTGGTATTTAGAATATGCCTAAAGCCTACTAATCAGCTTTGACTTATCTACTTTTTTACCGTCTATCCATGAAACACTAAAAAGTATTTCAAACCTATTTTAGTTAAAAAGTGTCTCCTTTTTTCAAACTCAAATCGTAATTGGAAAGAAACGTGACAAAACACTTTCTAATTAAAATAGGTTTGATATACGTTTTATGCATATGACGGTAAGAAAGTGGATAAGTTAAGCTGATTAGTAGTATAAAAAACCATCTTAATCGTAGTCTCGAGAGTCTGATTTTGAACGAATAATAAATAATTGTATGCTAAGCCTTGGTCAGGACTTTCATCGTTAGCCAGAAGTCGTCCACTGCTGGACAAAAGCCTCCTCACAATTCGGGTATAAGTCCTCTTCCTCTTTCGCAAATTTTAATAGAACCTTATTCATCATCCTCATCAGCCTATATCGACCAGTTGCCTGGTATTACAGGTATCTATAGATCTTTTTTGCAATAGTCAAATAGTGATTAGCACTGTCAAAAAATGCATAAAAAGTTATCCTAAAAAATTTAAAGTGATTCTTTGTTCAACTTAATATTCATCAAAAAATATAGATTCGCAATAATTTTAGATTTAGCAAAGCACGAACTGTGCAGGTAGAGTTCGCTACGAGCCCTCTTACCGTCCTTTGTTGAACTTCCTAAAGTTGACTGACCCGCCACTTGGCGCCCAACGCCTACGCTAGCGCCGGCGGATTTCACTAGAGGTTTTAGAACCGTAGAACCTTTGTTTGGAAAAGATAGGCAAAATATTTTTTTTTGTTTAGTGTGCACCAAAACCAAAATACCAAATGTACCAAATGTTGCCATACCCTGACAAGGATCATATACACATGTTGCTCAAGAGCTGCATGTAGCCACATATGTTGCAATAAATGATTGAGTATTGAGTATCTTCAGTTATAAATAAAAATAATAATAAACTAGAAACTTTTATCTGGTCTTAACGGTAATATGATAATTCATTATTACAATATGGATGAATGAAATAATAGACCGTCAAGAACTATTAATCAAATCATAAAAGCTTTCACGCTACATCCTTAATTAATTTTAGGTCAGCTGGTACGGAATTGAGGGGAACTGCGTCTTAGTTTCAATTTTTTTTTTCTTAGTTTTTGGCTTCGCACGTTGTGCGTTCAGCCAGTGTCGAGTAATATGCATTTTCAAGCTTATTTATAGTATCAAGTTATTTAAATGTGTCATCAAATCACAGTCAGTCACACGAAATTAGTCACAGTCGAGTCTAAGTTGTGGCGACTTTACTATGGGCGTACACACGAAAAGACATGTTTCACCACATTATACCACTTGCCCACACTCGTGCATGTAATTCAACACTCAATGAATAAAACACCACTATTTTTAATCATTAAATCGCGATAAAACACGTGTTTAAGATAATAATAGAATGCAGCGACATGATTTTTCCGTGTTCCCGCCAAAACTGCTTGTATTATATTGCTGGTGTGCGTTGATATTTAAAAGCTGGAATAAGTACAGGAGTTATCCAGATCTAAGCAGATTCCAAAATCTTTTTTTATTTAGGGTTGATTGTCTCATATATCCTCGGTCGCTCAGTCGCTGTCTGGTTTCGTTTTGTTATTGTCTCTAGATCAGTCAACTGAATTGTCAACTAAACTCGTGGGATTGTAGAGTTTTATCATCTCTATGTTATGTTGGTTCGGCGCACCTATGCAAACGTTTGTGTTATCGTCTTACCCTTTATAACCTAGGCTTTATGCATAGGTGTTGTTGAATTTGGTATGCAATCAAGGCTTCCTCCGCCTGCCAAGTGTGGGGATTATGGCAACCCTATTAAAGGCAGCAGTTCGCTCAGCAGTGGACGTCTTCAGGCTGACGAGTAGGGAATAGCAAAGGTTTCTGTTTTAAATTTAATTGTTATCATATAGGTAGTTGAATATGCTCATTGTCGTCACTCTCATCCTTCTTTCGTAACCACCTCAGTTTCAAAACACTGTTTTAACTAACTGTGTTAGTTCATTGCAGTTTTATGTTTATTTACGGGATATGTGATAATATCATCTGTTTTAAATGCAAACACGTAAACGTTGTTTAGTAATAATATTTACCTTAATTAAAGCTTATTTTAATTAAAGCTTTTATTTTATGCTTTGTGACGAATAAATAAATATATTTCAGTTAAGAAAATAAGTAACCAATATAAATTATGTTTTCAATAAACATACTATATTTACTTTTTTTATTAAAGCTAAAAATAACACTATACGTTTTCCGAATATAGTAAAATTAAAATAAATTAATATTGCGAAACGAGCTCCAGTTATTCATCACGCTCCATCTAGCATCTCAGCTTGGCGCTAATTTAATGTAACATATAGCCATTGAGCTAATATCTAAAGAGTCACAATATCTAAGTGAAAACAGTCAAAAAACGTCCGAGTGCCGTTGTACATAACTATACGCGCTTTATATACACAATTGGACGAATTTAGACGTTATGTCGCTTGTATAGTGTTCAATGTATGCTTGAGCGCTTGTGTCTTATTGTAGTTCAAGTCGTTCGACACACTGCATCGCGTGCGCCGAGTTTTGGCGCGGACTTTTTTTTTGCATGTTTGTGACTATAGATATTATTAGCTCAATGAACATAGCCACAACTTTAGCCTTACTTCACACCTTATGGGTTAAGTATATTAAATCCTCGTATAACTTACTTTTTTATATGCAGTAATTTTATCCAATAACAGAGGTTTACTTCATAGTTTAATCATAGTTTTTTTTCATGGTTTAATTCATAGGGGACATCGGGCAGCGTCTGAGAGAGAAAGGCCGGGACCGACGCGCTGGGTGGTTTTTGACGCAGCAGATTTCTCTGTCCATCCAGCGCGGTAACGCCGCCGCTATAATGGGCACGTTTGGGCAGGGTGCATTATGGGGGGGAATTTTCGACGAATAATGTTTTCGCATTAAGGTTTAATTTTAAATATCTAGTATTTTATAAGGAGTATGGTTTACTTTAGTTTTGAATTACGGACTTCTTAAACGCTATTTTAAAGTAGGTACAATAAAAATAAAGAATTTGAGAACCTGTTTCAAAACTTAGACAACAATTAGCAACTGGATAAATACGAGGAAAATCTTCATTATAAGTGCCAGCGCAATGCTAACAGTGTTACCAGTTTTTAATTAGGACTTGCTTCTTTCATAAAATATATATAAAAATATATACAGGGTTACTTGTAACTCGACGTATACCCGGCGGGAACAGATAACAAAAGAGTAAAAAAAATAAAAAAAAATAAAAAAAATATGGAAATATAATTTAAAAAGCAATAAAATATTCAAAAATACTTGGAATGTGATAAGCGTGAATTTTCTTTGTCATGCCTGATGCCAAAAAACGATGAATGCCAAAAAACTTATTTTTCCTGTAAAAACCCAATTTTATTTTAAATATCTCGAAAACTATTTACTTTCGCCCATACATTGCTGGGCTTAAATTTGATGTATGTTAGCCCCCCTATCTGGTCCTGCCGGGAATACGTCGAGTTTCTAGGAACCCTGTTAGGGTTAGTTCTAATCAGTTAGCATCCTTTTCAGGGCAAATTCTGTACGTCAAAACAATCAACTTTGACTATGGGGCCAACATTGAAATCGCAAAAATAAAAACAGCTGTTCCATACATTTTGCTCAAGGACAATGAACTTCTTGTATGGAACAGCATTTGTATGTAGCGCTCGTGGCGTAGCTTGTCTATGTGATTCTAAACGATCACCGATGTTAAGCAACGGACGGTCCGGTCAGTCTTTGGATGGGTGACCATGAGTGGAATTTATTTCTGAGCTCTACCGTGGGTCGGATGACACGTTAAATTGTTGGTCCCGGTTGTTTGTTCTAGTTTATATAACAACAACCGTCAGCCATGTCAGAGGCCTCCGGGCGGCACATTAACTCTGACACTAGGGCCGGCCACTCAGCCTACACGAACTTACTTACTTACTTATGGAACAGCTGATATTTTTTTCGCGATTTCAACGTTGGCCCCATAGTCAAAGTTGATTGTTTTGATGTACAGAATATGCCCTGAAAAGGGTGCTAACTGATTAAGGCTAACCCTGTATAGGTAAAATACTCCAATGCTGTTTGTGATTATGAGAGACTTCGGATAGGTCTGAAGTACTTATACTTTTGTTCTGCGCTCTGATTTACCTTCTTGTGCATGTCCTTGTTTCATAAAAAATGACCTACACCTATACTTCTATAATTTATACCTTTCCCATGCAGACCATACATCCCATTATAGTCGTCCTTAGCCGCTACCTTTTAGATTCCATCATTAGATATTTCAGTTTAATTCGAGTGTCCAAAACTCGGAACCGTTATCCATCCTCAATTAAATCCTTTAAAAGAAACATTCCCAATAATAAATGTTTGGTATTTGGTACTCATATAAAGAACAATGGTTGGTTTTATTATCATCAGTGTTTAATATTTATTTATGTTACCAAACTTTGTTTTTCTAGTAATAGATCTTTCCTCGGGTTTGCTATCGTGACTAAAGACTACACGGTAGATTCTGAAAACATTAGCATACACGTCAATAGTGTTCCAAAAACTGGAACAAAAGACTCAAACACGGAACTTACTATATTTTACGCAGTGATTTGTATTATTGAGCATGACGGACGTTTTGTTTTTCGTGTCCAATTCACGTGCCGACTGAAGTAAGAATATAAATATGACTTAGGCTTATACGAGGGCGGCACTGAAAATTTCGGGAATCAAGGAAGTGACACAACATTACTATTTAAAAATATATTTATTGCTTTTCGAAGTATTCTCCGCGAAATTTGACACATTTTTCCATACGATGGAACCAATCATTGAAGCAACCATTCCATTCGGAAGTTGGGGTCTCCAAAATGGCCGTTTTGTAGGCGTCCACAGCTTCTTCAGGTGATGAAAATCTCTGTCCACGCAATTTATTCTTTATTTTAGGGAAAGTATAGAAATCATTAGGGCTTAGGTCGGGGCTGTACGGCGGATGGTCCAATAATTCTATGTTTTCTTGCTCTAAAAACTCTTTTGTTCTGTGCGCGGTGTGAGAACTCGCATTGTCGTGATGGAGGATGATGCGGCGGTTGCAGTTCTCTTTACGGAGTTCAGAAACGACCTGTGGCAAACAAATGCTAGCATACCATTCTGCATTAACCGTTCTTTGTCCCTCAAGAGGAATAGTCGTAACATGGCCGGTTTTGGAGACAAACGTGGCCACAATTTTTTTTGGAACACTCCGTGAACGAACAATTTTTGTTGGCTTTAACTCATTTTCGAACACCCAAACTCGTGACTGGTTTTTTGTTTCGGGTTCGTACGCGTATATCCAGGATTCGTCACCTGATACGATGTTGTATACAGCATTTGAGGATCCTGCGTGGAATCTTTCGAGAGTTCTGACGCACCAAGTAACGCGAGCCGCTTTTTGCTCTTCACAGAGCGAATGCGGTATCCATCGGGAAAACAACTTTTTTACACCTAATTTTTCATGCAAGATTATTTGTATTTGACTCATGCCAATGTCTAAAGTTGCCTGAATTTCGCGGTATGTCACATGTCGATCTTCCTCAATCAGCTTACGCACAGCATCAACGTTTTCTTGGGTGACTGCAGTTTTTGGACGACCTTGACGGGGATCATCACTGAGCTTGACACGTCCACGTTGAAATTCAGCAAACCAGCGATAAATTGTGGTTTTGGATGGGGCTTTATCACCAAATGCAGAAATCATCCGGTCAACACACTGTTTTTGTGTTAAACCACTTCGAAAGTCATAATAAATCATCGCTCTTGAATTTTCTCGAGTCAATTCCATTTTCTCAACGACTAAACAAGTTTGACAAAACCTTGTGACAAGACCGAGAATATTTTTTTAAATAAATAAATGGTATTCGATTTTTAAAACCAAGGAGTTTTCAATTAAAAAGATTTTAATATGACAGAAACAGTGGAAATATTCCATTCCCGATACTTTTAGTGTAGCCCTCGTATGACTTAGGACTAACTAGCATAATGTATACTACTTAGAGACGACTCAGAGACACAGATCATATAGCCTGTTGATGGCTCGTGAACTTAATTTCTCGTACAAACACGACTCGGGCAGGGGGCGAGGTAACGTTCTATACTTGCGATTGGCCAATCACTGGGATGACGCAATCTGAGATATGAAATACAATGTGATTCTGACGTAGTTGCAGTGGCTAGCAGTGGTTTTGTAACTACTAATTTTCGTGTGATCAGTCAACAGGATTTATAGTCTTTGACTTAGAGTCATTGTTGGTTTAATTTACAATAAGTTTGAATTTTGCATGTACTACTAAATCATTGATATAATCATTGGTGTGCTTAAAGAAGAGTCAACGTATCGATCGTGTCTTGGTAAACATGGATCCTAAGACTCGGTTTGAGTAAAATTTACCCTATCATTAAGGAATTATGCCATGGAAGGCAATATGGTTGACAATGATTGATCATCTTTCTTTACCAAGGAGATCTTCGTGATTTTTTTACCGTACAGGCAGAGGTCGTCTTCAGCCATAAGGCGTCCACTGCTGGGCGAAGGCCTTCCAAAAGAGGGGTGTTGCCATAATCACCACGCTTGGCAGGCGGCTTGGGGATCGCAGGCAGAGGTAAGACTAGCAAATTTCGAAAAACCACGTCATGAAATTACCAAGGTCTCCCGGGTAATGTCTCTCGTAATCTCACCGTGGCACGTGTTTAATCATCTGTCAGATTAATATTTGCTGGTAATCAGATATTGTAGATTATACTTACTGATAATATTTGTGGCTGTGTAGTCGTCTCGTACCGTACCTGCCTAATTGCACCTCCAAAATACACAAACGTCCCTAACGCAAATGTTTCAACTTGGCACATTTGTCGCCGAGACATGGAATAGCTGAGATTCCTCTAATGCTTGTCAAGTTGAAAATATTCTATTTAAACGTGAGATATTCCCGTTTCGGATGAGCGTGCTATGGCATTTAGAACGGTCGGAATAGTTGATACTCAGATAATTATGTGTGAAATTATGAATATGGTATAAAAAGATAAGTTAAATAATTGGTGATTAACAATTCAACACAAAGTGTGTTTCTTTTTAAGAATATGAAGAAATTCTTAAGAATCTTGATAATTACTAGATACCAAATAGCAGCAGGTACCTCTACCTACTAAATATTATCTTATAATGAACTACATAGATGCATACGATACGGGAATCGTGCAGTTTTTACATGGAGACTGAAGCTCTACGTCAATAGATTATGTAGTGGTAGGACTCTACTGCAGAGTCCGCCTGGGGAATTCCCACACCTTTGCCAGTTATTCAATCGCCAAGCAGTACTGTGCAAGCATTACTGTGTTCCGGTTTGAAGGGCAATGTTACCAGAGAAATTACTGGGTATGAAGAGATTTAACATCTAATCGGTTTCTTCTAGGCAAGCGTGCTCCATCGTAGACTGCATCTTCGTTTATCATCAGACGAGATGGCAGTCAAACGCAAGCCTATAAATAAATAAATAATAATATCTCAGGGTGACGAGCGCAGTGCAGTGCGGCGCAGGATTTGTGTTCGCAAGTTCACAATTCTGGCACTGCTACTGTTAGTGGCAGGCCTGACGCAGGCGAACGTCTTGCTCGTCTCGGTACATGTTTTTTTTTTTTTATAAAATGTCTTGAATGTGCGAAAAATAAATTCATTCAATTTCATCTTTGAGCCTTACTCTCTATTCGTTATGATCATGCAGTGACCCGGGAATTTCCGTGATCGAGTGAAGTGTCAGGGCCACATGTAAATAGTAGAAACTGGCTTTGTGCTAAATCCACGCAAGTTGGCTGAAGGACAATCACGCGTCGAAACGGTCAAAGTACCCTCATTTGTCAGCCCGATTCCGTTCCTAATTTTTGCCGCCGCACCACCCGATAACGCTTTTAGATGACCCTCATGGGGGTTCGTCCCAAAACTCTTTCCCGTTGTTTAATACTTAATTTGATTGCTCTCAAAAAGGGTGGCAAGTGGCCCTAATAAGGGCTTTTTAGATGGTTCTCGAAATATTTTTGGCTGTGCTGTTTTTGGTATCAGAAATAGACTAGACTTTTTTTTGAATATCTAAATAATATGGTCCTAGCTGGAGGTATAACAATTAAGAAATCTGCTAAATATCTCAAGGCTATATAAATGTAAAGATTTGTTGGCAGCTTATTGATATGTTAATTATTTTAGAGTACTCCATGACTTTTTCAAGGTAAACATTTATGTGACTTGTATAAACGTAAAAGTTTTTTGTTACCTAGTGTAATATAACTAACTACTACCTACCACCTTGCCAGTTGTTACAAGAAAATTGTTACGTATTGAGGTATATTTCCATAATTTATTCATATGATCTAACCAAACCAAGTTACTCGTTATCTTTTCAACCTTTGTTACTCGCAAAATATTCTACTCGTAGTTATAGTAGGTATGTTTCTAGATTCTACAAACTAGCATCACAAGAAAACATCTATAAAAGAAAATGATGAATTTATATTCGGTTGCCTAATAACGCGATCTTTGCTTTTGTATATCATGGCAGGTATTGCTATCTATTACTGGAAAAATAACGAATTCTCTCCCCTCAATTTGTTGTGTGGTTCCTTAAAAAGGTTTTCCTTAATGCGCAAAATGTTGGCAACTCACTGCTCACGTAAAAAAAAACACGAAAAAAAAATATTTTGGAGCGTTATGTCTAAAAGGTTGTAAATTTATAAGGAATCAAATCAATTAATCGGAGATTTTGTTAGTTGTAATATCTTTAGGAATAAAAAAGAAAGATCGATGGGGAAGAAAGGTTCTTGAGTGGCGACCGCGAACCGGAAGACACAGCGTAGGAAGGCCTCCCACTAGGTGGACCGACGACATTGTAAAAGTTGCGGGCAACCTGTGGATGCAAATGGCAGGTTGTCGTACAGTGTGGCGGTCTAAGGGGGAGGCCTTAATTCAGCGGTGGACGTCTCCGGGCTGATGATGATGATGATGAATATCTTTAGGAACACAATGATGTTAAGTAGTTATGTTATGGGAGAATAAACTCATCGTCATAATAATATTCATAGGTAGGCCCATAGGTGAAGGTGGTTTTTTTATAGCGACGCATTGTTGTCATGCTAACAATGACTTATCCTGCTGTGACTCTTTCTTTATTGTGCTATCTGACCCTATCCTGAATTCTAGCGAAAATAAGTGACCGAGCAAAGCTCATTATCAGCCATATGACGTCCACTGCTGGACGAAGGCCTCCATAATCCCCACGCTTGGCAGGCGGCTTGGGAATCGCGGAATGCTCACCACTGTTAACTGAGAGGACGCTGCTACCCGTCCTCTGGTGGTTCTGGGTGCAGTTTTAGGACATACCCAGATCCAGATTTATTGCCGATTCAGTAATCACTACGTTTGCTATATGATACAACTTGCTTTGTAGTCGTTTCATCATCATCATTTATTTAAGAGCCCTTGTTTGTCCTTGCCCTTGTCCCTTGTCAGTGACATGTTTACTCTTCATTGTAGTCGTGTAGTATGTGGAGGTGTATGTAGTATAAGTGTGTAGTAAATTAACCAATTTAATAATTTCGCGTAAAGATAGGGAGAACGCGATGTGTCAGCTAAGGCATTAAGTAAAGATTAAAATGAAACTAACATCAAGTACTGCTAAAGGCAGAAACGAAACGCTAAGCTTTGTATAGAACACTAAAACCAAGCCCCAACTCTTCAGAAACTCATAAAACAAACTTACGTTTCACCTGAGATACGGAAGCGACAAGTTTTGACACGTACAGGAGTTCGGAGGTTTTACAAATATCTTTATGTCGAATGGTTGTGATTTATAATGAGATCATGAAATTGATATATTGCGCTGCAGCGTTCTATGGTTCTGACTTCTAAACCTTAGTTTTTTTTACGTTGAGGGTTGTGAAAATTGTTTAACTAGAACTTTGCAGTGCTTTTTTCTTTTATTTCTGGCAGATTTTGAATTCAAACCTAATCAACATTGTTTTTTTTAACAAACACTACCTTATTTTACAAATATTCTGTGTTATTAACTTTTTTTGCTTGTTTGTGCAAATTATGTGGCTCAGTCTTAGCCTAGCATTCGATTTTTAGATCGTTCAAAGGCATCAGACATGATTAATTGAAATAATATCAAACAACTATGTGGCTTTGCTGAACACTCCAGGAAATATTCGACATAATATAAGCAAATTTTACCATTGTTCTTTTTAGAATCAGCTTCTTAAATTTTAATTATTAGTTTGAACTGTTAACTGGCTCTATCAAAGGCCTTCATGAGCTCATTTATGATGTAGCTAAAGTCAAGTCTCAAAGTTTCGCCTCAAGCAACAGGTGTGGCGTGACATTTACATGGGCAAGTGGTTTATTCGGCTCATATTAGGTCATCTTTAAAAATTCAGTGTTGTCGGTTAACTTTGTGAATCGTGGATTGACATGTTTCGCACTTAGTGTTTTTTTACACTTTTCTGTATTTTTCCTGGGTATCCTAAATTTATGGGTTTTACCACACACAGAAAACTGAACAGCTTTAGGGATTATGAAATTTTGAGATGAATCTAAACTAAGATAATAAGAATGTAATATCCTGATGATTCTAATATTATGAGATCACATATAGATGTTTACTAACCTAATATTGGAGGTAGGTACATAACAGTTAATTGTGCTTGTAATTTTGTCATATTATTACTCTCGTAGGTTATGAGCTTATGAGCTCTAATGTACTTATGATGAAGTAACATTGTAATCGAATATCTCGCTGGAGTGGTTTTTCAGCATAATTATCCCAATATGGATAAACCGACTTACCTATACGCGCAATATTGATTACACATTTCTTTCAAAAACATAAGCAACTGCCAAATATTGAACGGCGTGCGATACATATCTAACAATGGGTTACGCAAATGTAACGTATAGTGGTGGCCCAAAAACGCTCCCTTGCGGGGCCATATAAGCTGGCTATTAATCATAGACCGTAAGGCACGTGGTATGAATGACAACGCATCTTGGGTGAATAATGCGAGAGTATTAATCAGCGATGAGAATAATAAGGATAGTGGATTATCATTCTATCAGTGCCGAAGGTATAAAGAAGGAAGATTTAGTTATATTTTGTTCCGGAAATTTCTTGTTTGTATTTACTCACTCCATTATTTTTGGTATATATATGCAGTTAATCATTTGGTTTCCCCATAACAAATCACAATTTGTATTCGCAAAATTCTACGTATTTTTCTCTTCTTTCAATGGAATCCCATTAGTATGTTCATCTTTCCTATGTGCTATCGATTTACTCTCATGCGAAAATATTTTATCTTTTTCTATCCTCCGATTTGTATATCAACAGTCTCTTACCATTACCATATCCGAAAGACAAACTGCAACCCGGAGCTGTTCGATAAATCCTTCCTGTTCGAAAATAACCACAGATCGTCCGTCTGAATTGTAAATCAACGCGCTTGGTATGCAACCGGCGCGTAGTGAAACCGCGACGATCTCTATAAGGAATGCTAGTAAAAGTATCAAGAGTATCAAGACATTGCAGGTGGCATACCATCTTGAATTTTGCGGATAATTCTAATAAAATCTTACTACAGAAATCTAGAACATAGTTTTTCATAGAACGGTCATAACATAACTCATAACTGTCTCACTCAAAAATAAAGTACAAACAACACAAATTCATATAGTGTTGAATCATTCGAATAGGTCTCCTAAAAGTATCAAGAGCGTATGATATGCTAAGCTAAGTTGTGAACTCATCTAGTTGAATAATTGATTCTAATTTCTTGGCATCGATGAATACCGGACGTTCCGGACCAGAAATGTAAAGTTTGTCAAGTATACTAATAGCTTTCATCATCGCCTTCATCAACAGCCTTAATTTTATCAACGGTTCATTGATATTCTACAAAAGTTTGAGGACTTCTCTGAAGCCTTGAATGACTTCATTGTAGTTTTCAAAACATAATTAGTGCTTCCATAAAGGATGAGTTGAATCACAATTATCGGCAACCGTTGTTATAGTTACTGACCTTGAATTGCCAGGATTGTTAAATTGAGTTTAGGCAAGTGCAACAAATTTATATAATCTATTTAAACCTCGATTGTAACGTAATGAAATAAAAAAACCAGAATAGAACGTACATTGACTTATGGACGGTTCTGAACGACATTGTTTTTTAAAGTGAACACAGTATATTATTGCGAATAATAGTATAGCTCTTGCAAACCATGCTCTTTTCAACCTTATGTCACATATCGTTTAATTATGGTATCTAGATATCTGACAATAGGCCCAAGTTTACATGATTTATATGACTTTGATGAAAACTTCTGTATTTTTCTTTACCCAATGTTTTTGGCACATACTGCAATGTTTTGAATAAATTTAGATTTGTCAATTAGGTAAAGCCTTCATAATTTGTCGTATTGCTTCTAAAGGAGATTATATCATATGAGCTCCCATCATTATATTGTTTCTCCCGGATTTTCCGTAATATTCTATCTCATTCTGGGAGATTTATATTAAGTGTAAGTTCCTTTTTATAGCATATTCAATGGCCTATGTTGTACGGCTTATATTACGTTTATGAAGAATTTAGCAGTAATACAATGTTACCTTACGTAATATTCATATTGGGATGTTTTCAGTTTATTATAAGTATATTAGTTAAGAACTTAAACTCTTTCCTTTGTCACGTTCTTTCGAGTTATTAATCCAATCTTAAAACATAATTATATTCAGCAAATGTATTGAAAACTTGCTTAATATTCGCCTCTTCCTTGGTATAACTTCAGAAACGTGTAAACTCAACTGAACCAAATTTAATCCGACGGTGTTTCGCCAGTTCATGATTACTAACTATTAATTACTTTTCAAAGAGCAGCCAAATCGAATCTGTGAACTATTGGATGGACCAAATTCTGTTTCTCTAATTGAAAATTGTTGTGCTGACAGTTGAACATAGGCTGGAGATTTTTTTCTCGCTTGAATTATTCTGAATCGCAATTACCTTAAGTAGGTACTGTTTATTTCTAGTAGATTTTGTCTTATTCAAACGTCCCGACCATACTAGATACCATGGCGACCCTATTAATAACGCTTTTCGCTTCACTTTCGTTTTATTACTACGCTAGTGACGTCCTGTGGTTATTAATTGAGCATGTTAAGCTTGCAGATTATCATCATGTTCCTAGTGTATTCCAAGCCGATTCCATACTGTGTAACCTCTGTTTGTATTTATTTCTATCAATCTTTATTCTTTCTCCTCACACTTGTCCTCTATATAACACAGTGCATCTGTACTCTTTTAGTTAGTCTACTTACGGTTAGTCAGTTCTCCGAAGTACGTTTCTTCAACGTTAATAATATTAATATTAGTAGCCTGGTAGCCTGGCTACTTGTTGGTTACGCTAAATGTCAATACTAATCTTTTGACCAATGTCAAGTTTGTAATAAATAATGCGATAAATAATTCTGGCGGACTCTATAAATGGCAAGACAACCGCAACTATGTAGCCCGGTATGGTTCAGGTAAAAACGAAAACAGGGAGTCGGTTGAGCTCTTGCTAGATCCTCCAAGGCATCGGTAGATAGATAGATACATAGATAAACTCTTTATTGTACATACCACAAGAAAAAAAAGGAACAAAAAAGTAGTCAATGTCACTTTCAATAGAAATAGAAATACGTTTACTTTTATTTTAAGATTAGAAATGCTAGATGTCTTGCTAGATCCTCCAAGGTTGAGCTAGATCCTCTAAGGCATCGATAGATAGATAGATAAACTCTTTATTGTGCACACCAAAAGAATAAAGAAAAAAGGAACAAAAAAGTTGTCAATGTCACTTTAAATAGAAATACGTAGAGACGTTTGTTTTAAGACTAGAAATGAAGTCCGGCAAAGCGCCCGCAAAACCTCAAACTTACCGGTGAAGGATGAAAACATTTGAAAGCATTAATAAAGTAAAGGAACTTCGACTTAATGCTGTTATTATCGAAACTAATTTATAGAATCATATGGAAACTGCTTTAGCGAAATCTGTGAACATACTTACGTATTGTTATTTGGTTCGATATCCAAACTCAAGCCAAACTAACAAGCAATACAATTCTATGTTCACGTGTGTAAGGAAGCTACGAAATACTATCGGAAACCTTATAACGGGATTAGAGCGTGAAAGCGGAAGGAGTCGACTCGACAGCTATACGATAAAGACACTATCGAAGTATCGCGCCAAATCTAACATCATAGAACCAAATAAAGTGCTCGTAGAGTGTGAACTAGTTGATTCACTGAAATTAAACATTGTTTTTTGTTTTTTTTTATTGTCTTCATAAGAGTCGTCTCGAGTAGGTAGCGGTGAGAACACGTTTCTGATGTTAATGTTGTGACCGTGGTACTATCACAAGGACCCGCATGCCATTTGTTTTAAAGTAGAACATCAATTTCGTCAACTGTATCATCATTTAAGGATGCACTGCCCGACGGCTCGAACTCATCCGTGGGCGTGGCTAAAAAGCATGCTCTCTTCATCAAACAAGGTGTGGGAAACGGAGAGAGAAAGAGAAATGAGCGCGCAAATTTTTTCATATCGACTTTTGCCTGCAGGATTGTGATCAATTAATTAGAAAAAAATACTGAACTAATTTATTCCAACTAAAGTCATTTGAAATGTTGATGGACTAAACTATGTCGCTTGACACATTATTTCAGAGCTTTCGTACTCCTTATGTTATTTATTTACGTCCAAAGTGGCGTTAAAATTGAGCTAAAATACAAGATATTTCCTGGCTCATAATTTTCATGTTGTCATTTTCACCTTTTACTTTCTTATCAATCTACAATCCTAGATAATGAAGAGACAAATCGATATAATACTTAGTCTTGGACCTACAAGCATTACATAGTGAAGTAATATTACTTCCCCGTATCTATGGAGAGGTGACCGGCTTGTTTACTCTTAATAGGTGATGTTAAAATTATTGTATAAAACGATAATTTTGTCGATGTTTATCAATGCGCAACTAACCACAGCTGGATATAATTAATCCTCTTTCTTCTTATATAAGTATTGTCTGTTCTAAATAATAGTTACGTCGATATTAATCAGATAATTATGTTGCATAAAGTTAATAATATTTAAGGCATCTGTAAGAAAAGTCCAGTCGTGGATTTAAACAATCTTACGGAAATAATTAAAGGCAGGAGTGATTAAAAAGGCCTTTAAAGACTAAGTAGACAATCCTAGTGTCATCGTTAATGTGCCGGCAAAAAGCTTCTGACAGAGCTTAATTGGCAGCTCGTGAGCAGGAAGAAACTGGGCATCCTGAATAATACTCTATTTTTACATGGAGACAACAGATTTCTTAATAATTATAAAAAAGGATGGACTGGGGATGCTTGCGCACGGTAGCACCCTGAGTCGTTCGATACATAATAAATACCATGATCCAATAAAACAAGGTCTGCTACTCCGTGAGTGACACTTGCTTACGTCACTCCAGTTGCCACTTTCCACTTCACACAGTTTGCCATAGCAACAAAATTGGAAAATTGGGGATCAAATCTGTTAATAAATTATTAATTTAAAATACACAAGTAATTTCGTATCCGTTCAAGCGAAATGATTCAAGTTAAACACGCATTAATATATTAAAATATTATTGTTTCAATCAAAATCACATAGTTTTATCGGAGTCCCGCAGGTAATATACGGAAAACGGGGAATTATGATTTCACCCTACTGGTCATTTCACGTCAATGATGACGCAGTAGCGTGCATCGTAGGCTTGTGTCACCCACGTGAACTTTGTCACTCGGGAATGTCATACCTGGCGGAGTATATTATTATACCAATGCATGCATAATACAATCTAGAGGTCTTAGAACGTTGACGAAGGAACCAATTAACTATTGATTCGCTCTCGAACATGACGGCAGCAACTGATAATTGAGTTTGTTGAAAACTTCTCTCGAATACGACGAGAGTGGCAATTTCTTTAGGCCGTTTTAGGAGTTCGTGTTTTCATGGCCGGGCTGTGTTTTAAATCATTGTTACGTGTGTTTGTTATTCAACTCATTAAATTTTCAAGGAATTGACAACGAAAATATCATCATCATCATCAGCAGCCTTCATTATCCCGCTGCTGGATATAGCCCTCGCTGTACCATCACGTACTAATCGTGTCCAGGTTTAAATCACGATTTTATGAATACATCTAGCTGCCAGATCAACAACACTTCGTTTACCTCGCCTCAGCTACCATTCTGTTACTGCATTAGGTACTTCACCTAAAAACAAATTCCAATTTACCATAATCTAGATGTTGTCTTCGAAGGTGTTAAGAGTAAGCTAGCCGGTAATTTCGCTATAGAAACGGGAAAGTGATATTACTCCACTATGTAATGTTGTTGGTCCAAGACTTAGTATTACGTCGATTTGTCTCTTCATTATCTAGGATTGTAAATTGATAAGAAAGTAAAATTTAATAAACATGAAAGTTAAGAGCCAGGAAACATCTTGTAGTTTAGCTCAATTTTAACGCTACTTTGGACGTAAATTAATAACATAAGGAGTATGGAAACTAAAATAATGTATCAAGCGGCATAGTATAGTCGATCAACATTCCAAATTACTTTAGCTAGAATAAACACGTTTAGTATTTTTTTCATCCAAACCATGCAGCCAAAGGTTGACATTAAAACATTTGCGCGCTTATTTCTCTTTTTTTCTCCCTTTCCCACAGTTTGTTTGATGAAGAGAGCAGGCTTTTTAGGCACGCCCACCGATGAGTTCCAGCCGTCGGACAGTGCATCCTTAATTTATTTATTTGTGATACACAAAACAGATAACAATCGAAATCTTACTAAATAAATGGAAATAAAAATCTGAACTGGATTGAAACTCAAAGTATGTGTACACAGAAATATAAAATAACAAGACGCACGCCATGAGAGTGGTCATCCGCAAAGCAATAAGCTTGCAGCTTCACCCCCAAGACGGCACAATATTTCACTCAAAACTAAAAAAAAAAAAACTATCGATGGGATGGATTATTCAGACAAAACACAGCCGTTGTGTCTAATGTCTTAACATATCTAATGCCTAACATAAAATATGGAGTTATGGCGGGAACACGGGAAAATCATGTCGTTGCATTCTATTATTTTCTGAAACTTGTGTTTTTTCGCGCATTAATGATTAAAAATGGTGGTGTTTTATTCATTGAGTGTTGAATTACATGCACGAGTGGGCAAGTGAGATAATGTGGTGAAACATGTCTTTTCGTGTTGTTTTCAAAACTCCGTAGAAGCTCATAGTAAAGTCGCCACAACTTTACTAGGGCCTTGACTCGACTGACTAATTTCGTGTGACTAACTGTGATTTCATGACATATTTGACTTGATTTTCATATAAAAACTTGAGAATTCATCAACTTGACACTGGCAGAATGCACAACGTGCGATGCCAATAACCAAGATATTTTTTTTATAAAATATTAGTCAGGAAGAAGTCAGGTCTGTTACCTGCATAATTTGTATAAGCAATTTTTGTCACTTTACCCACCGCTCATTGAATAAACCTTGCTCTACCCTTCTTCAAAATAAAATACTTTCTAGAAAAACACCAGAGGTTGTCTCGTACACGAATAGCAATCCAAGGAAACATTTTTGCACACACAACTCAAGTTCGCAATAAAAATGGAATCCTCGTGCAAAAAATAAATCCAAGAACAACGCTAAGCGCCTCACATGGAAAAATCACGTTTCATATTCGTACTCTAGTATTCTCAACATTCTACGAAAGATTTCAGTCCAAAATGGAAACTTGAAAACCTACACCTACTTAGTTGAATGTTTACTTTTCGAGCGTACAGCGTAGTAGCTGTAGAGTTGTTAGAGTCTACTGTGAAAGCATTATTTGCCGCCCGAAGCTATACAGGGTTAGTTCTAATCAGTTAGCATCCTTTTAAGGGCATATCTATTTAAGGTTTTATAGATGTGTAGTACAGATCTATAAAATGTAACTTATGAGATAGCCTTAAATTATTGCATTCTGTTTTGTATGTTTATTCAATAAATAATTAAATATTCTGTACATCAAAACAAACAACTTTTACTATCGGGCCAGCATTGAAATCGCGAAAAAAATATTAGCTGTTCCATACAAAAAGTTCATCGACCTTAGTCAAAATGTATGGAACAGCTGTTTTTTTTGCTATTTCAATTTTGGCCCCATAGTAAAAGTTGTTTGTTTTGATGTACAGAAAAATGTTTAAGAAACCATACTTGTGGCTGCTGTCTGCATAGAAGCCATTTATTATCTTAAACATCAATCTTTCAATGCTGTGCAATTACGACTATCTAGCTCAATGATGTCATCTCAGTGAGTGTAACTTCGAAACATGATCTAAGTGTGACATACGAGTACGTTACCTTCGTCGGCGTCGCGTTGGTTGGGTTTGGAATAAACCACAAACATTATTTGCAAATTTTTATAATGTAGCAAATTGTAGTGGTAGGACTCTACTGCAGAGTCTGCCTGGGGAAGTACCACACCTTTGCCAGTTATTCAACCGCCAAGCAGTAGTGTGCCAGCATTACTGTGTTCCGGTTTGAAGGCAAATGTTACCAGAGAAATTACTGGGTATGAAGAGATTTAACATCTAATATCTCAGGGTCACGAGCGCAGTACAGTGCGGCGCAGGATTGTATTCGCAAGTTCACAATTCTAGCACTGCTACTGTTATGGGCAGGCGTGACGCTTACACCAGGCCAACGTCCCGATAGTCTCGTCACTTGACTGTATAAAAAAAATAACCGAAAAGACTCATCAAAGAAAGAAAACCAGACAATTATGTCGTATGATCAGTTAGGCTGAATTCAGGGATCGATAACCATATTTAAACCCTCTGAATAAGCCTATACAATGTGTAACAAAAAGGTTCAACAATACTGAAGAGATCTACTCATAGTTATGAACAATTTTTACTATGAGGCCAACACTGAAATCGCGAAAAAAAAAACAGCTGTTCCATTCATTATGTCCAAGGCAATTAACTTTTTGTATGGAACAGCTGGATATTATTTTAGCGATTTCAATGTTGGCCCCATAGTAAAAGTTGTTAATTATGATGAGTACATACATACCATTCAGTATTGTTGAACCTTTTTGTTACACATTGTATATGTTCACCAATACAAATAAAATAGAATCATTACAGTTATAATTAAGATTATTTACGGGATATTTATTGTGATTTTAATCAATTAAATCGTGATAAATATCGAGAGCTCGTTACACAATCACGGTAAATATCCTGAAAAGAATCACTGTGCTGTGTAACGGTCACAGTTTAAAACGGAATAACCATTGTACCTATCCAAGATGCGTATCGCTATCGATATCGATGATTTCTTCGTTGCGTTGCATCCCTAACTGAAACTTTTTAATTGGATTTCGATGGGGGCTGGACGATCTACCGTTTTATATTCTGTCTTGCCGTAACCGTCCACCGGTCGGTTTTGTAACTTGGGCCCGGATCAATTTTCAAACGGTCCCGTTTTCAATTTCACTGTGTTTTTATCTGGGGAATTGTGATTGTTCCCCAATCACAATTCCCCAGATAAAAACTCTTCACTTTCACGGTCACTTTTTGTGGTTTGCTTATGTTGTGATCGATTTTGACTGAGCGAATATAAAAGATTCTAATACCACTTTGTCTTTGAGGCAGTCGTAGAATGTCGTAGAGCCAAAATAAATTTTATTTTTTAATATATGGAATTACTTAATACTATTATTGTACAAATTTAATAAGACATGATAAAATTGTGAAGTAAGTGTAAGAAAGCATAGAGGAATAGTAGATTTTTATACAAGGGGCTAAAATAACCCATTATACAGGGTGTTAGTTTGAACACCGTTCAACAACAACAATTGAGAGTACAAGAGAGTACTGAGAGTCTGAGTGAGAGTATTGAGTGAGTTGTTGTTGATGTTGATGATGAGTACAATGATATCCTAGAAATCCTTCTAGGATATCATTGTACTCATCATTAGAAACAACTTTTACTATTGGGCCAACCCTGAAATCACGAAAAAAAAACAGCTGTTCCATGCAAAAAGGTTCATCGATCTTGGACAAAAGTAGTAAAAGTTGTTCATAATGATGAGTACAATGATATCATAGAAGGATAACGGTGTTCAAACTAACACCCGGTATACGAGGTAGTTTTTGAAGAATTCGTTGCTGAACAAAAGGAATACAGGACATGTCTACAGCTACAGTATACCTTAACTTAATTAAAAAAAAGATTCTAGAGGCATTATCCAGGAAGAAAATAGGGGAATACGTTTGTATGGAGAATCTCTCACCGGATTCCCTCTTAAGCCTTTATTATCATTAGTCTGTTTTTTTTTGTTTTTTTTATATGTATTTATACTTAATTGACATAACATGAAACAAAACAGAATCATACTGTTAGGATAATTGTACAGATAAACTTTATTAGCATAATTTGCTAATAAAGTGCATTTTTATTGTTTTTTTTTCTTATAAAAACCTGGTAGTGCCATCTGTTATGATTCCGCGGACTTACGTTCGTTATCAGAGAGCTGCGCACGCGTAACACGCATGTAGCGTCGTGATTATGTAGATCCTATGTAGATGGCGCTAGTAGTATATTGTTAGATCCGACTTTCGCTATTTCCCAGGATGTAGTCTAAATAAATGTTTTTTTTGTATGTGTTGAATAATTTTATAAACTATCTATACTTACATCAATTAAAAAAAAAAAAAAATACTTACGAATTTATACTTCCAAATTAGAATTCGCTATCGTATTAGCACAATGCGTGAAGTAATTTTTCATGTGTGTCTGCTATGGAATAGGCAAATTCTTGGATAGTATTCTACTCGTTACTGTAAACAACTTTTACATAGGTTTGATAGGATAGGACCTAAAATACGTAAATCGTTCATCTCGCGACGAAATAATACGGAACAGCTGATGTTTCTTTCACGAATTTAGATGTGGTCCCAAAGTAAAAGTTGTTCTTAAGGAGAGTAAGTACAGTATTATACAAGATCTAGAATATTATGTCTGACGTCTAACCATACCCCGTAAAAATAAATTAAATCATATTAAAAAAAATACGGAAAATTAAATTACCTGTTGTTTAAATTATTGCCCTGCCAGTCACAGCAAAACACCAGCGCCAGATGGTTACAATCGACATCATGCTGAATTGGAGTCAGTTCGTAGCAACAGTTAAAACAAATAATAATTTTCCTTTTTGTTGTAATTTTGGTTTCGTATTAGGATTATAATTGGTATAAATCATACGGTCAATATTACGTTAACAATCATAGAAAATAATGTAAATACAAATACCAAAAGTTGTCATTAATTTACAAAGCTTTGCAAGCTGAAATACGACCGCGTCGTCCGTTCTCTTCAGCGACGAGCACACAAAAGCAAATATTGAAATTTAACACTGCATAGCACCTTTTGCATGTTCTTCGTTTGCGTTCCCGTATCAGCTCTAATTGTGTTATGCATCTCGTAATTAGGCCACTTTAGCTAAAAGCTAGCTTTAGCTAATTTACTGCCTTATAGGTAGAAATTTGGATATTTTTTAATGTGCCATTGAGTAATGGGTTAAACAGTACCTAAAGAAATACCTATTGAATTTCTTATCTGGAAATAATGCCGGTTTCCTCTTCATGTTTTCCTTCACCGAAAAATCATTAGCATGAGTTTTTATATCTGGCACGTAAATTCCAAAGGACTCCGTACAGAAAGTTCACTCCGCAAAGGAATTGAAATAAATAAGGACAGTATCTACTAGGCAATAAAGAAGCAATTCAACTCGCACACCGCTGGATACCGCTCGCTATATTCACCTAGATATACCGCTCTCTTTCTATCTCGTATGCTTAGTTACGAGGCTAGCGTTCGGGCGGTCACTGACCTCAACCTTGCATTGTCCTCTCGGAGCGGAGCGCCAGCCAAACATAAAAACCTAAACTGCGGAGATACCGGGCCCGGTTTCGAACCCGCACCTCAATAATGACTCAAGTAGGTAAGGTATATTTTAACTCTTATTTATTTATTGGAACACCCGTTATTATCAAGGTCGTGGTAGAATAATGCCAGTACAAAAAGAGGTTAATTTTACAGTTTTGGGTTGAAAACTGACAACCGATGGGGAAGAAAGGTTCTTGAGTGGCGACCGCTAACCGTCCTACGCAGCGTAGGGAGGCCTCACACTCGGTGGGCCGACGACTTTGTCAAAGTCGCGGGCAACCTGTGGATGCAAATGTCAGGTTGTCGTACAGTGTGGCGGTCTACGGTCCCCCGGTCTACGGTCCCCCTCCCGGCCTTCGTTCAGCAGTGGATGTCTCCGGGCTTATGATGATGATGGGTTTAAATACGAAAGAATTAGGTAATAACATTTTTTTAAATATATAATAATCGTACCTAATAGTATATACTCCAATGATTTGCTTAATCCACTTAGTAGTTAGTTAGTTAAAAATAAGTCCTGAACCCAAACGAAAATAGTTTGCGCATAGCACCGACCGGCCCAATTAAGTTAATTACATGCAATGCGATAAAAACTTTCCCCATTTCCGAAAATTTTGTTTAAACTCTGCGAGTTGACAGATTTTATTTCTGCCCTTGTCTGTTAGGTAATTGGCTGAGTCCTTGCACTAACTTAGTTTTGGTGCATGCATTTAGTTACTTTATCCTAGCCAAGTTTTAAATATAGACAGCCTTATAGCTCAGTTGGTAGCATGTCTGTCTTCAGAGCTGTAGGGCGTGGGTTCGATCCCCACCCAGGGCAAACATTTATGTGACGAACATAGATGTTTGTTCTGTGTTTGGGTGTAGTATGTATTTATGAAAACAAATTGTATATAAGTATTCTATCAGCTATCTGGTTTCCATAATACAAGCTTTGCTTAGTATGGGGCTAGATGGCGCTGTGTGCAATAAATGTTCCCACCAATTTTTTTTTGTTTTTTTTTTAATCAAGCAAATAATTAACGTCTCTTAGTTTCAAGCATTTTAATATTAATACCTTTACTTATGTAATGTGGCCAATTTTGAATACTTAAGTTGACAGATCTAAACAAATTAAAATATCGCTGTCCCTTTTTTATGTGAGTTAAGGACAGCAATACTGTAGTTAGTTTAGTTCTGTCAACTTACACTTTCAAAATCGACGTCACATTATTTACGTCGTTTTACGTGTGTCGGATGTTTCTTCGCATCCGATCCGGATGATATTCCGCGTTTATTAACAACTTATGCTTAGATTTTTTGTTATTAGTGTCTAAATGTTAAGGATCGACAAGTTGACGGCTCGAACTCATCGGTGGGCGCGGCTAAAAAGCATGCTCTCTTCATCATACAAACTGTGAGAAAGGGAGAAAGTAAGATAAATGAGCGCGCAAATATTTTTTTGTCGAGCTTTGGCTGCAGTAATGTGGTTGAATAAACTCTGAGTTAATTTATTCCAACTTAAGTTATTTCAAATGTTTATGGACTAAACTATGCCGCTTAATAAATTATTTTAGAGCTTTCGTATTCCTTATGCTATTTATTTACGTCCAATGTGGCGTTAAAATTGAGCTAAAATACAAGATGTTTCCTGGCTCATAACTTTCATGTTTATTAACTTTTTACTTTCGTAATAATTTACAATCCTAGATAACGAAGAGATTAATCGATATAATACTTAGTCTTGAACCTATAAAATTAAATAGTGGAGTAGTAATACTACCGCGTTTCTATGGAGAAGTGACCAACTTGTCTACTCTTAAGCTTTTGTTTTAAATATATTATTATTATTATTTATTATTAATTAACAAGATTACATATGCTCGGAGTTACTTTGCGCGATAGAATCCGGAACGAGGATATTCGCCAAAGAACCAAAGTTACCGACATAGCTCGCAAGGTTTGCTAGTTGAAGTGGCAATGGGCAGGCCACATCGCTCGAAGAACTGACAACCGATGGGGAAGAAAGGTTCTTGAGTGGCGACCGCGAACCGGAAGACGCAGCGTAGGAAGAACTAACCCTGTATACGTTTGCTGATTCGAAGTCTCTGTTCTGAATCTCTTCTACCCCAAAGGTTTTCGGTTCTGCCATGTGTGGTCCAGATTAGCTTGCTATATCAGTGACATTGGTTGTCTGGATTCAAAAAGGATCGTATCCGAATCACTTTCGATCGAGAAAGGCCGAGCATAGCTCTATCCATAGCTCGCTGAACGACTTTGTATTATGAACTGATCTAAGTGTAAGTGTAAATGTCCACGCTTTGGCATCTAATAATAGACCTACCACATTTGTACCTAGAGTAAGTTATGGCATCTAAATAAAACATGTAACAAAAAGGTTCAACAATACTGAAGGGTATGTATGTACTTATCATTATGAACAACTTTTACTATGGGGCCATCCATAAAGTCGCGAAAAAAAATAACAGCTTTTCCATACAAAAAGTTCATCGACCTTGGAGAAAATGTCCAGCTGATATTTATTTCGCAAATTCGCGTTCGGTCCCATAGTAAAAGTTGTTCATAATGATGAGTACACACATGCCCTTCAGTATTGTTAAACATTTTTGTTACACGTTGTATAAAATTATGAAAACTTTCTTCCAAAAAACACCCCTGGGACCGAGACATGCCATTTAGCCAGAGTTCTCGCATCTTCAGCTGGGTTACCAAGCTTCCCTTAATTTGATTAGACGCGTCTCGCATCAGATTACCAAATTTAAGCACGTAGAATCTTCTGTGGGCTTAACAAGGGAACTTTTCTTTCAAGTTTAAGTAAATTTAAGCAAATTTACTTAAAATTAATTATTAATCGTATTAGCTACACCGGCGCTGGGCGTATTATAATTAACTCGTCGCCACCTTTAAGATAATTTGTTTGAGAGCCAGTTGCCATTTCTAGTGTTATCTACAATTTCACAATTATCATTTATATTCGTATCGACCGCACCCTTTGATTATATATAGAGCTAGCTCTTCTTATCTTCCAAGACTGTACCGTCACTGGAAAGCTCTACAAATGTTTTAGCTTGTATTAGTTCATAAGCAAAATGGCGACAGGCGAAGATTTTTAAAACTATGGATGTTGGATTGATACATTCTCATAAAAGTGTCATTAGCTTATCCAATTGTTTCAAATACTAAGATCGGGATGTTTATAAATAAAGGAAGATTCGGTGAAGCATTCATTTAACAAAGGAACTATGGAAACGATTAGAAACGCGTCACGGATTAGTATCGCTATTCTCTACCTCAAGAAACAAGATAAATAAGGTTCAAGATCGTAATTGAAAAGACAAATTGTAGCAAATGATCAAAGAACGTTAAAGCAATACGCCTGTAGGCAATCACTTTATTACGTTTCAAAATTTGCTTCAAACTTCCTGATCTTCAAATGTTAATGAAATTACTGTTACTAAGATAAATAAAATAAGAAGGTTCAAGAAAATTTAAAAAAGCTGGCGTTTAAATTGATTTAGAGTTTTTCCACATGGTTTTTATGAATTAAGTACTAAGTAGGTACCTATCATTATCTTTATATAGCAGATTATTTCATAGATTTTTCTCTACCAAGAATAGATGTTACGGTCTATATGAAATAGACACGTTTATATGGTACGGCATCTGAGATTCTGAGACAAAGACAAGTATCTCGGGTCAAGCGAGAGTCAGGATTATCACAAATATTCCTTTGCCATTCACACAGGCATAATAGAAGTAAGTTATTTACCAAAAAAAGGTCTCTGTTTGCACAAAACAACCAATAAAGGGAACAATCCCCGTTATTCATGCTCCGCCGTGTTATCTGTATAGGTTGTAGGCAGTAACTTCATACCTCTGGAACAATATACACGCGTTATTTCTCATAAAAACATTTTTGCACAACTCGTTACAATGTGATTTGCTTTTTTTTCAGATGCCTTCGATCTACGCGTCGATATCGACAACGAAACTCTGAAGCTTAACGAGCAAACATTACCATCTCTAAAACAGAACAATCGCGCGTTTCGTAATTTAAAATGCGCGAGTTTGATTGGTGCCGGTTCCGAGTTGTGTTGTGATTAGTGATGTGTTGTGTCGATAGTGGTTATCGATAGTCGTCAACATGGCGACGATGGATTTGACGAACGAGGTGGTCCGGTTACGGGTCGAACTCGAGAAAGTGTCACATGAGCGTGATATGCTTTTGTGTGAAGTGTCCAACCTGAGGCGAGAGCTGGAATTAAGCGAGCTGAAGCATTTGCAAGATGACAGGTGAGCTACTAACATTTGAGT
This sequence comes from Erannis defoliaria, assembly GCA_905404285.2. Taxonomy (NCBI): domain Eukaryota; kingdom Metazoa; phylum Arthropoda; class Insecta; order Lepidoptera; family Geometridae; genus Erannis; species Erannis defoliaria. The sequence goes on along the minus strand of FR990091.1, from coordinate 7,440,424 downwards.
ACAGTCCGACTATATCTATCTATCGTCCATGAATTTCAGATTTTTATTGTTCGAGCCATTGAGCTAATATCTAAAGAGTCACAATCACGAAGTAAAACAGTCAAAAAAACGTCCGAGTGCCGTTGTACATACGAACGTGCATTATATAGTTATAATTGTTCGAATTTAGATGTTATGTCGCCTGGATAGTGTTCAATGTATGCTTCAGCGCTTGTTTTATCGTAGTTCAAGTCATTCATGAAGTCGGCGCACTGCAGAGCGTGCGCCGAGTTTCGGCGCGGACATTTTTTTATCATGTTTGTGACTATAGATTTTAGCTCAGTGGTTCGAGGTCATATTTTTAATTTGAACTAATAATTACTTACTTATTTTTGCCCTTGTCTGTTTCCTTGAGATGTACAGTAAGCATAAATATCTGCAGCTAGGCATCTATATCTCGAGATGATGAACGAGCTCAAAGACAATTTGCATCATTTGACAGGCGGCTATCAGCACAAGCAGTCGTCTCTATAGCTGCTTCCGCGGTAACAAAGCGCGCCTACGTCTTGTGGCTCCTTTCAGAGGCTCGACAGTTCGTCGGGGTCTGTCGTGGATAGCTGATAGATCAAGTGACGAGTGAGGCGCGATTTTGTATCTTCTAGGTTTCCTTCTACACTTTTTAGTTAAAAGATGAAAGACTGAGAATTTAACTAAAGTAAGTTCGTGTATAGGCGTATAGGTTCGTATGGCCAATGCACTAAGAAAAAAAATAAAAATATTGGCAAACATTTCACGCCACGCCATCTAGCGAGTCTAATGTCAAAGTTAATTTATCCTGACATGGCCTGACGGTTGTTGTTGATATCAAGAATCATATAAATAATTGCAGTCTCAACACGTTGGAGGATCTAGCTCAATCTTTCGTCAAAGCTCAACACGGATTTGAGAGAAATCCAGATGCTTTTTATAAAAAAATACCTTAACCATTGTTTGTGCCAAAAACATACTTCGCAACATTCTTCAATATTACCATTATCATCATCATAATCATCATTATCTACGTATTGAATCTAAACCAGCGTACCGCAGAGCATAATTAAACCACCCTCTTTCGCCAATCTTCTCTGTTTAGTTTACCATATTACCCATACTCGACATTAGCAATCTACTTTCACTACTTTGTTTAGTTTAGTATTAGTTTGAACTGAAATCGCTACCTTTCGTGACTCGCACAGCTAACACACGCATGCCTATTACTCCTATTGTTCACCGCGGCTTCCGACGTCAGAAGGTCCTTAGCACTCTTTCAAAAGCACCCTCACACTCGTCTCGTGTCGAGTCGGCTGCCGGCTACACAGATACGATGACGCCATTGTCAACACTGGTTGGTACTTATGCTACCTTATCGTACTAAACTAAATAAGGTAACTTTTATTTTTTCCGAATTAGGGTAAACGTTGAGTAGCCCACTAGATTTTCGATGGAGGAAAGCATAGTGAGGAAATCTACGAATACAATATGTAATGTAAATCCGTCAATCTGCATCCGGGGTCGGGAGGTGGTATATGGTCCAGTTACTCTTCGAAGATAGGCATTACAAATTACACCCTAGCGGTGGTAGTGTTAAAGGCTGATTCAGGGTTTGTATCTATGGCTGATATGATAGATCGACAGTCGATCGATGACCGTTTGATCTATCGATATTCGTCGATTAGCCTAGCTGCCAAACCAACCTATCGGCGTCGGTTTCGATCGATGACCGTTTGATCTACCGATATTCGTCGATTAGCCTAGCTGCCAAACCAACCTATCGGCGTCGATTGACGTGATTCGACGTCATCCGTCGGCGGTTGATTAATCATCGATCGTTCGTGGATCGATCATTGATCAACATTTCAATGATGATAACGATCAAAGGATCGTTCGATATGATACACGGGACGGCGGTAACGCCTGTGTCTCCAACAGGCGTTGCCGCGACCTATTCTGATCTTAATCTTCGTCTTTTAAGACCTATTCTGATCTTCGGTCACAAATAAATAGAGCATGTTGATTTTGTGTATTTGATCGACGTGGACTGATCTCTTTCTAATATCGATCAATGCTATTGAGCGGCGACTGATAATTTGGTGTTGTAACATCCTTATGGAAAACTTAAAGACAAGATTAGCCTAAGATAGAGACCAATGGGCAGGCCTGGCGCACTGTTCACAGCTTACGTACGAGTTTGTACGACTTTGCTTGTGAGTTTGGAATGGCCGGCCCCGGATCTTCCTATGAGAATGTAACTTACTACGCTAATGGCACAAAGGAAAGGGAACCTATATCTAGCAGTGAGTGGAAGTTAACAATGATGATGTAGGACGTAGGTGATGGACGAGTCCACTTCGGCAAGCTCGCTCAACGTTATCAGGTAAACAATGTAAATCTGAAGAACCTCACACGTATTTATTATTCGAAACGCTATTGATTCTTCGTACAAATTCCTTTGAAGGTTTGAGATCCATGCTCTCTTATCCAAGTCCAACTTAACGGAAATTAATGACGCCGTCGCTCGGAGCCGTTACTAATCAACCAATGCTAATCAATTGTATAGATTTTATTCACTCACAGAGACTACGGAGTCTACTCTACCATTAAAAAACAAGCATCCACTCCTTCACTCGCCATTTTTAAGGAGCAAATTAAGCAATTATATTTATTGCAAGTGCCTCCTCGTTGATGCTAGAAATTTCTCATAATTATATCTCTAATGTGTTGTCATACATATACTTTGATTATATAGACAGGTATAATTATCATGTACATATAAATATTTATGTTATATATATTAGTTTATTATAAATATTGTAGGTATTTTAAGTATTAGTATGTATTTTTACTATTACATATATATATATATATATATTATGTTAGAATAATATTATGGTACATGTTTATGATTTCACACACTTTTCTTTTCTTGCACACCCCGTCTTCTATGCATTCTAGAAATCCTCTCCATCCAAAGGTTGCCTGGAAGAGATTGCTTTTAGCAATAAGGCCGCCACTTGTTCCAATATTTAAGTTTATTAAATTATTTCTTTGTAATTCTTGGTGTGAACAATAAAGAGTTAATCAATCAATCAATCAATCATTAATTATATTATACACAGATCCTACCTTCCTCCTATTAATTCGAATACGAAAGCAACTCTGTTAGGTACATTTTTACGACCAAATGGCCAATCTTTGTGAAATTTGCCATAGAGATACAAAACAAGTACTTACTCTTTTTCTCAATTATGTTGGCTCAATCTCATAACACATTTAAAAAAAACATACGTCCGTATTGAGAATCCTCCTCCTCCTTTTTTTAAGTCGGTTAAAAAGATAGATAGGCAGGCCTTTTTTCGTTATCGTTATTTTTCACTCAAATATTACGTCGCGGGCGCATAAAGTATAATCAGTAATTTAATAGTCAACTGTTGTATCCACCCCCACTGCCATTCCCACCCCCACTGCCACCACTGGCTTAGTTGTTGATTGATTCACTTACGCCACTGAATTTCTTCTCCGGAAGTATGCAGGTTTCCTCACGATGTTTCTTCCTTCCCCCAAAAAGCCATTGGTATGAGAATCCGTAATCTAAAGAGCTCATTGGAACGGCTCGGAATTTGAGACCTCACGCGTTCAAGTCGAGCGGTCTCCCAACTAGCCTTTCGCAGGTGAAACCGCGGCAAGGGTAGCTGTGTATATTTTGTTTCTTATACTAATTTGACTATGACTCAACAGTCTAATCTGTCACAGTTCAAAGAAAACAAACAATTTACTACAACTCTTACTTTCCAAGCTGTGGCATTGGTGTACTTTTATTTTGTCATGTCACACTTCACGGCTACTACCATCCGACTTGCTGTATCTGCGAATTTGAGTGGGGGAGTCACCGTCGCTTTTTTTCTATACATAAACGGCAAAATTTTGTAGTTACTTAATTTCACCACCTCTGGAAAAGTGGTCCCAAGATAAACTGTTAGCGTAGGAAAAAACGTCATTAGTAATGGTTAGAAAGTGAAATTTTACTGTTGCCGTGTTTGGACAATTTTACTTAGGTTGTGCGTGTACGTTACCTAAATATGTTTTACAAATGACATACCTACATAAAGTTTTAGTAAAATTTAGGCTTAGCTCTGGTACCGACTAGGGGCTCAACACAGTGCTGTGATTTGTCTCAACAAGTCTATTCATATTTAGTTTGGCAACGTCGTGCATGACCCTCCTGCGGGGCGACATGCTTTGGGTGGTCACTGGGAGTGAACATTCAAAATCGCTACCAAATTCGAGCGCTGTTTTAGCCGCCATCTTGATTTTTAGGGGGACTGCAATATCGCATTTTCAACTTTTCGAGAAAAAATATTAAGACTAAAGTTGTTCTTTATTCGATTCTCTACATTTTTTTTCGTGCGTCGATATTTTCAGTGTTAAGGGGGAAAATAGGGGGAAATGTAATTATTGAATTATCTCATTTATTATTGACTGGGGAAAAGTGATTATTGAATAGTCTAATTTTTGATTAACTTTGGAGTCCCTAAAGGCTGGTGCAATGAAATTTAGGCCTAGAGTTATTTCTGGGTTATTGGGGACTCTCCTCGCGCCTGCAGGTCGCGTATTATCATAACGTAACAAATAAAGAAAATTTCGTTTTACACAATTTAAGTTTACGAAATTTAATGTAAAAAACCGAAATTACCGAGTTCACCGAATTTTACATCTCATTTGATGTGTAGGTGTTCTTTCGTGTCTACTTCTCGGTCTCGTCTACCTTTCCTTCTAAGATGAACTTCCATAAGTCTTGATCCTTTTATAAATCTACCACTCGAACTAGTACACCGATTAGTTTTAATGTCATAATCAAATGAACATCTTCAATAGTTAACTAATACTATAATTAAATGCCTAAACATTAATAGCAAGCAATAACCATTAATAACTTCGCTTCCATTAGTCAATCGATACGCCAAATTAGGCAGTTGAAGACCTACCGCCTCCGCTGGCGATGTACCGTAAATCACTAGAACTTAGTGTTGTGTTTCTTTCATTTGTGTTAGTTATTTATCGTTAAGATAAATTGTTACTCCAATTTTTATTATGGTAATTCACTGTTCATAGTCCACTCTCATCCCCAATTTCCCCAATCCACGTCCGCTACTGATCTTTTTTGCTTCTAGCGAACCGTATCTATAGCTATCTTTCTAAACTATGCATTGAGCTAATATCTATATAGAGTCACAAACGTGCAAAGAAAAATGTCCGCGCCAAAACTCGACGCACGCTATGGAGTGCGCCGACTTTTTGAAGACTTGTACTACGATAAGACACAAGCGCTCAAGCATACATTCAACACTACAAGCGACATAACGTCTAAATTCGAACAATTGTGAACTATATAATGCACGTATAGGTATGTAAAATGGCACTCGGACGTTTTTTGTCTGTTTTCACTTAGAGATTGTGGCTCTTTACATATTAGCTCAATGAAACTATGATAAAACATTGCACAATAAAGGGGGGGTCAATAGTAAAGTTAGATTGGTACTACTAGAGATACAAAGTTGTATCATTTGTACTACCAGTACACAGTACAGTATTCAGTAGTACTACTGCTCCGGAGCGTAAAAATCGTTTCATCATTAAAATATTGATTTGTAAGTTACGAATATTTTTATTTACTTACCCAAAAATAGGGAAAACTGGAAATGTTGAGTGACCACTGCTCCACTATTTATTGAATTTTGTAGCATATCCCATTAAATGTAGAAAGTAAGGTATCTTCTAAGTCTGCATGCTTCATCACAGAAGAAATAGTATTACTACTTCATCTTCAACCAAGTCGCTTGTTAATAGGCTAGATGGGTGGCCGCCTATATTATGTATGGCAGCGACGGTGATAATGGAATAGACGGGCCCAGCGCTTGCAAATCGATCAAAGTTAACAAGACAACACAATCAAGCATACCTAGCTAAAAGTATGCATATTACATTTGCCGGAAACTAAATATAGCGAATATAATTACTGCATGACAAAAAGAGAACACATGTACATGTATTACAAGTTTGTATTGTCGAATCGTACGGCTCGCATGTCGCAAAGGCAGAGTATGACTGAAGCGAGTGGAGTGCCGGCGCTTAACATAAAGTCTTCAAAATCCGTGCGCTTATTTCCCGTCCATTCATGTTATCATTGTCGCTGATGTATGGTTATGTTCTAAGCTGTTTTTTTTTTTAGATTATCATTAGATCATTAGTCCACCTAATAAGAAACAAGACTAGAGTAGTAGCGTGGGAAGTAGTCGCTTCGCTACCATCGGTCATTGGCTTACTTATTACCATCACTTTCCGTTTCGATAGGCAAAGAAAAAAAGAAAAAGTGTCGACAATGGCGGTGTAGAGACGCAATTTCGATGTTTTGACTTTTTTGAATAGAAGGTAAGGGTGTGTGTCAGGATCGTAGCAAGTGGAAAGGTATCACATCACATCAACAGCCGGAAGACGTTCACTGCTGGATGTAGGCTTCTCCCTTAAAGTGAGGTGTAGCCATAAATTATACTTGTACTTGGTATATATAAACAGCCAGAAGACGTCTAATGACATAATCTCCACGCTTGGCATGCGGCTTGGGGATCGCAGAATGGTTACCACCGTTAACCAAGGGGACGCTTCTGCCCGTCCTCCGGTGGTTCTGGATGCAGTTTTAAGACATACCCAGGTCCCAGGTCCCAGGTCGCAGGTCGGTGGAAAGGTATAGTTACCAGAAATTCAATTTGCGAAAATAAAATCCTGCGCCGCATTGCACTGCGCTCGTACTGCTTGTCATTTGACTAAGTCACTTGTAGTGATAGGACTCCAATGCATAGAGTCCGACTGGGGAAGTACCACACCTTTGTCAGTTATTCAACTACCAATCAGTAGTGTGCAAGCATTACTGTGTTCCTGTTTGAAGGGCAATGTTACCAGAGAAATTACTGGGTATGATGAGATTTAACATCTAATATCTCAGGGTGACGAGCGTAGTGCAGTGCGGCGCAGGATTGTGTTCGCAAGTTCATAATTCTGGCACTGCTACTGTTAGTGGCAGGCGTGACGGTTACCACCAGGCGAACAGCTTGCTCGTCTCGTCACATGATTGTATTAAAAAAAACTGGCAAATGCGTGGTTCTTCCCCCCAGCGGACTCTTCAATGGAGTCGCAATGGGGTCCTCTGCAATGGAATTGGTCCCAAAGCAATTATTTGAATGACAGTAGTTATAATATTATTCAACTTCAGATCTTATTTGTCGTGTGACATTCAAGTGTCTGTAATAGCACGATAAGGCGCATACGACCAGTTTCATTCACGCCAAGGGACGTTTCAGACAACGTAATGGCCGAATACGACGCTAATGGACATCCTGCGAATGGAGTAAGTACCTAGTCTGGGTATAATATACAAACCCGTGAAGGTTCTAGATGATACTATACAGGGTTAGTTCTAATCAGTTAGCATCCTTTTAAAGGCATATTCTGTACATCAAAACAAACAACTTTTACTATTGGGCCAACATCGAAATCGCGAAAATATTATCAGCTGTTCCATACATTTTGCCCAAAGTCGATGAACTTTTTGTATGGAACAGCTGATTTTTTTTATACGATTTCAATGTAGGCCTCATAGTAAAAGTTGTTTGTTTTGATGTACAGAATATGCCCTTAAAAGGATGCTAACTGATTAGAACTACAAAAAAAACTTACTCGTAGTTATCGATATCTGATTTTGAAATTATTATTTTTTGCTAATAGGTAGTTTTTGGTGTCTTGGCGTACAGAGCACGGCGGACATGCAATAGGACAAAATAGATGACTGGTTTTTTTTTTTAAATATGGCCCATAAATATAGCTGATTAATGAAAAGAAAATTAAAATCTGATCAAAAAGAAGCAACTTATAAGCATTTTAATATCATGCTAGATAGAGAGGCGAAACAGCAAATCGTGACGTCACTTCTCTGTACGCCATATAAATTTTATTCTGACAAGTAAGGCGTGACGTCATTTTTTGTTTTGTGGGAAAGGGACAGAGTTGGCTCTACCAAAAACTTTAAACGCTTATATATCAGAACATTAATAACCGATTAAAATTATTTTTTCAATATACATACTATATTTACTTAAATTCTTCATCAAAGCTATTGGATACAACGATTTAAACATCAGTCATCTACCCTATTTTGCCGCCACGCACGGCAAAAAGTTTAAAGTAAGTCTCAATGCAAGTTTGCTTCCAGCGTACAGGGTAACGCCGGAGGACGGGCAGCAGCGTCATCTTAGCTAAGGTGGTGAGCATTCCGCGATCCCCGATCCGCCTGCCAAGCGTGGGGATTATGGCAACCCCTCCCTATTAAGAGAGAAGCCTTCGTCCAGCAGTGGACGTCTGCTGGACGTCCATAATTGTGAACTTGCGAATACAATCCTGCGCCGCACTGCACTGCGCTCGTCACCCTGAGATATCAGATGTTAAATCACTTCATACCCAGTAATTTCTCTGGTATCTATAGGAATTATCCCCCTCTTCAACAAACTTCTTTGAGTACCTATAGACTTATCTGATTTAACGTGGCATTAAATGTTAACTGATTCCCTGACCCTCATGGACACAAACAGTGGCCCACAAACCGTGTCGAAACCACGGTCATTCTTCGTAACACTAATTTCCAAATTCACTTCTAATTATAGCTCGTTTCTTCACCGCGATGCACGCATCTTCATATGGCTTTCATAACCTTAACCTGTGTCATACGTTGGGCGAGGGAGCCACTACCTTTACTGCGTGAAGCAACCTGACATCCATTAGTAGATAATTTTAGTTTACTCATTTAACCACGTCTTCTTTATAAGATGGCACTGTTACCACTCGGTGACCTCTTATTGCATGGGTGGGACTCATTGGCGTGTCAGGGATTTTGTTTAGATTCGAGTTATGGTCAGTTTGCTAATTTCGAGTTAGCGTGTGCTGTTTTGGGAAAGTCCTTGACTTTCACTGACGGTTTTTATAGCTATTATGACAATACATACGTAACCCATAGATACTGCTCGTATGCAGGTTCGAGTCCTGCCGGAGGTCATAATTTTTCTTCCCATATAAGCTTTAAAATCATAGAAATACCATAAGTGTGGAATCACTTTATACAAAAATATTCAAAAAATAAATACGTATGTATGTACCTACCATATTATTACTCTGACACTAGGGCTGGCCACTCAGCCTACACGAACTTACTTTTTTTTTTTAATATTATTAAAAAAGGTAATATGGTATATTAGTATGGTAATATGGTATAGGTGGAAATATATTAACAAATTGCCCTTTTTAACAACGTCTAATCAGAACCATATCCTTGGGCGGACTCCTTACAAAACGTAATATTTGTTTATACTATAGCTAACCTAGTAGTAACTGCTAATGTAATCTGCTATTACATACAATCTATTAGTTATTCTATGGCGTAGGGCGTTATCCATAGTAACTATCATGTATTCTGTGTATATGGTAGTTTATTTTTATATATGGACTTTAATTGATTGTGACAGACGACAAAAACACATTCATTAACTCATTTGACTTGAAAATTATCAAAAAAATTATTTAAAAAAAGGCAAATGCACAAAGTGCGACGCCATAATCCTCCTAGGAGGAATGATGAAATGGCGCGAATTAACAAATGGCACTACGTGCGCGTGGTGAAAATTAGAACTACATCTATCGTCTCATTTTCTTTTTAGTATTAAAGTGAGACAGACTATTGATCAAAAGCGCTTCCAAGGAGTTTCGATAATTCAGCTTATTTATTCTCGTACTGTGTAACTCCTTGGTGGAATTCTTATATATTATAATAGAAATAAAAAAATAGCGTAAAGGATGCGCTCGGCGCTATACAACTAGGCGTGCGGTAAAATAGGTTTGCCGCACGCCTAGCTATTTTACCGCACGCCTAGTTGTATGGTGCGTAATGTTCAACTTTCGAACGATGTATACGGGCTTTGTAAGTGCATTTTTCAAGCAATTGTGTTGTAAGATGTATGACTGCATCCGTAATAGCCAAGAGCCTTGGAGGATTTATCTTCCCTATCCCACGACCGCAGTTGTGCTTTGGACAATACAAACTTTTTGAAGGATCAATGATATTGATGATGTTGGTGATCCTCGGTTCTGGTACACTTAGGTATTAGTATAATTTTTAGCAGTCGAAAAATGTAGCTTCGGGCGGACGAGGGTACATCAAAAGATAATAATTTAGACATTTTCCACCTTCCAGCAACTCCGCAAGTCCTTTATATTTATAATAATTTCTAAAATAATTTCCAGTAGTAACATAAACGTAACGTTGCCGAGGGGCTAATAAAACATTATGTCCTGTTGGTCGCTCAGAAACAGCCCCCGGGAGAGTTTCTTTATCCCCAGACTGATGAAGTAGGCCGGATGGCCACGCAATTATAACTTGGCTGGTAGAAAGGTGCTCGTTGCTAATTTTGACATAATTTTGGTTAACAAGTTTTTTTTAAAGGACGCTTAAAAAAAACTAGGCTATGTGAGATTTTGACATTATGTCTACAAGATTATCATCATCATCAGCCCGCCTGAGTCAACTGCTAAAATAGGCCTCTCCTAATGCACGCCCTGTCTGCGGATTTTCGCCTCCGGCCACTGCCCACTGTCTTACGTATATCGTCTCTTCATCGTGCCTCAGGGCGTCCTATGCTAACGATAACTACTGGGGTAGACGTTCTAGAGTGGAGACCACGATCTACAAGATAAATCTTGACGAATAGGTACATCAACAGCCAGAAAACGCCCACTGTTGGACGAAGGCCTCCCCCTGAGAAGTTGCCTAGTAAATACACTTACGCATGTTTATAAGCAGTTTGTTAACAAAAGAAAAGAATACGACCGACTTTATACGCCACACTTGTTGTTAGAAAGAGACAAATATCTATAGTAGCAATTACGGCAATTACCTTGATAGCGTCTAATCAATATGACGGGGACAACAACTCATCTACAGGTAAAACCATGGAGAATAGGGAGTTGCGATGAGGAACTTGCGGCCGTAGATCAGAATTTGCGGACGGAGTGTGTGACGTCACATTAATTTGGTCACTCTGTGAGCGACCGCCTCACGTAGCAGTCATTCAAGCTTTCAAAACAGATTTACGACTGTTAGTGTTTTTACGCAGTAAACTCTTCTATTACTCTGTGGGTAAAACCATCTTAGTAAAACTTTATGATTACTCATTATTTTATTTTTCATTATTCAATTACATACGGATTCTCGAAATATGTAATGGAAAATGAGATATTTGTTCAGGTGAATTGAAACTACTTTTTAGCAAGCGTTGGCCGCGACAAAATTATCGGTTCACGATGTGGGCTAACGTTCAATGTGCCATGTAATATCTCGAGGTTTACTTACATTGAATGCCTTCTATGTTATTGTTTGATTTGCGTGGCCGTGTATTATAGCACAGAAAAATAATACATACTACGTATCTACAGAAGATTCACTCCAATATAAAACGCGTCAGCAACTATTTTTATAGCGGCACCCCAAAATAACCAAAAGTGATATTAAGTGAAAAACTTATTTTGTACTCTATTTGTGTAACAGTGACACGATATTCTGCTTTACTGCTTGGCTCGTTGACGTCACGCGGCTGCTGACTACCACAGCCTCAGCACACCTTAGTGGCGGGTGGCCACTGGGGCGTGCATCAGGAGGCTGATATGATGATGATGACGAGACATCTAATGATGTAAACTAAATTGTATTTCCAGACTCAATGCGGTTAACCATCGACCGCACCACCACTAACCATCATAATGAATTGTGGCTGGCCTTGCTCGTGAATAAAAATATAAAAATGTCTTGCATTTGATCCCCAACTCGCCTGATGTGAAGCGAAGATGGAGTCTACAATGGAGCACGCTTGCCAAGAAACCATTTCACTCGCGACTTAAAGACGCCTAGATTGTACCTATCGGGATTTTATTCATTGATTCATTCATTTCTATAAGACGGCTCTCTCTCTCTCTTTATACATAATTAGCCCAATCAATCTACGAGACGTAGTATATATGACGTTACTCGCATAAATTTGTCATCAAATATTAATTGAGGTTGGTTTAATTTGTTGACGGAGAAACAGTAAAAAATATTATTAAAGAAATATAACCTTGACCTTTTGAAAAAAAAACAATATTACTGAAATGCTGCAGGGCCGATTTTAATTTGTCATATATACAGTAATTTTTTGCCTTAAGCATTGGTTTAGGAATTTAAAAAAAAACCGGGATGTGTTACTTATAAATACAACTAAATGTGTTTTTTATTCATTTCTAAGAAGTCAAAAATAATTGACCCTTAAATTAAGTGTCGTGTAGTCGATGGAATTGCAGCGCTGTCATTATTTATCGGATGAAAATAATTCAATTAAACGCAAAATAAAATAAAAAGTTTCGGTAAGACATATTCCTTAATTTTTTACTTTTTATAAGAGGTAGCTTCTATTATAACATTCAGAAATCAGAATGCGTGACTATTTTATTTCCCAGTCAAACATTAACTTTCCTGGGCTATATCAAAATCTAATTACTTTTCATCAGCTCAAAATAAAGCCCTGCTTTTGGTTGATTGACAGCAATCAACTCGCATTGTTGCAACCTGAATCCAAATTGGAATCGGGCGACGACAGTGTTACAATCCACATTTTAGCAATCCCCAATAAACTTTTTGGTAACCCAAATGTTTTCATTCATTTGTAAAAGCAGCAAGCGCGACTGAAATATAGAGCGTGTTTATGTTTCCTCTTATAACTGGGTCGCTCTATTCTAGAGTAGACAGTAAGTTCATATAGGTTGAGGGCCAATGATTCGAGTGGACTATAAAGAAAGATCTCAAGATTTTTATTCTCCCGTATTTTTAGGGCAAAATAATAACGTCCTTTTAGTGCCTGAATGTAACTAGGTATATAGACAATAGACAAGATTTTATTTTTGTATAAAAACACATTTTGTACACAAGACAAGTCAACAGGAATGCATAACAAATTTAAACAATAGGTATGAAATAGTTATTCGCCATAAATCGGTTCCAAGTCAGCATAATGCTGGTTGCGAACAGCCAGCGCTGGTCTTCCGTTGGAACCGTTGGTGACGTCACCCACTGATACCACACGGCAGGGTACGCATACCAAACCAACAACCAAATACAAACAGAAGATCAGTATAAGCTCAGTCCGGTCTTTTAGTCGTTGACACAGGTAGAGAGGCTGTGTTACTTTCGAGACCGAGCGAGCGAAGTCTGTGCAACCACTGGCATAATTTACTTTCATCTGTCCGCATGTTTGGATGTTGGTACACCTACACGCGCACAGGGGCCTTATTTTAACCGATTTCAAAAAAGGCGGAGGTTCTATGTTCGACGGTATGTATGTTTTTTTTATGTTCGTCCATCGATTTCTCCGTCAATTGTGGACCTATTTTTTTTATTTGAAAGGGTATACTACCGAGGTGTTCGTTAATTTGAAGTCGTTTTTTTTTAAAGTTAATTTTTCAATATTCAATTATTATTATTTATTATTTTATTTTATTATTATTCAAGGTTCAATATCGTTTGAAAGTCGGCTCGCTCGCATGCGCAACTCTTGCGTCCGATTCAAAAATAAGGCCCCTGGCCGTATTTATCAACGAATGATGACGAAACTTACATGTTTCTCAATTCCATAGAATTGTTTCGTTGTCAGCGATTTGTTATTGGAATTTCGCCTAAAAAGGGGGGTTCGTTGCGGCGCCTTTTACCGACCAAAAATAATATTTGGTAGTAACATCTGTTTCTTTTGGTAGTACTCAATCGTAAACAAGAGTTTCGAATATGAGAACAATCGGTCAAGAGATAATAAGATAGCGAATGCGTAGTCTACTAATAGGTATTGGTTAGATAAGAAAGCTTAAAAAACAACTATACGGTCAAGTGACGAGACGAGCAAGACTTTCGCCTGGTGGCTAGCGTCACGCCTGCTACTAACAGTAGCAGTGCTAGAATGGTGAACTTGCGTATACAATCCTGCGCCGCACTGTACTGCGCTCGTTACTCTGTGATATCAGATGTTAAATATCTTCATACCCAGTAATTTGTCTGGTAACTTTGCCCTTCAAACCGGAACACAGTCATGCTTGCACACTACTGCTTGGCGGTTGAATAACTGGCAAAGGTGTGGTACTTCCGCAGGCGGGCTCTGCAGTAGAGTCCTACTACTACAGAAACGAATTTGAGTTTTACTGCATAATCATCATCAGCTCGGAGACATCCACTGCTCAACGAAGGCCTCCCCCTTAGACCGCCACTCTGTACGGCAACCTGCCATTTGCATCCACCGGTTGCCCGCGACTTTTACAATGTCATCGGTGCACCTAGTGGGAGGCCTTCCTACGCTGCGTCTTCCGGCTCGTGGTCGCCACTCAAGAACCTTTCTTCCCCATCGGTTATCAGTTCTTCGAGCGATGTGGTCTGCCCATTGCCACTTCAACTTGCAAACCCTGCGAGCTATGTCGTTGACTTTTACTGCGTAATATACTAGCTTAATATCCCATAATATCAACTCTTCACTCTCTTATTTTGAAATGTAAGCAGTAAACCGGGATATATATCGCAGGAAATGAACGAGCCGTTTCAATTTCCTACCGAGTGGAAATTCGCGCGATGCGGTTGACATACTTACGGTTTTAAATAGGGAATTATTAAAAAAAGCTCTAGGTTAGAACAAATTTGTGGTGAAATTAAATGAAAACGATACAAAGTAGGTAAACATTTAATTATGTTTATCACCGGGACTTAATCGCGCACAAATAAATTTATTAAGTCCCGGTGATAAACATAATTATGTGTTCAAATCGCGAAAGTTTAAAAGTTTCAATTGATAAACAAAATTGGATAAATCGAAATGTCGGTCGTAATGTCGTAAAGAATACTTTTCGACGGTTCTCGGCATTATTACAGCCATGTGTTAATCCAGCTTGCAAGGTACCTTCCACAGAGTAATAGAAGCAGAGATGTGATCAAAGGATTTTTCCATAGATAGACGCGTAATCGCGCGTTTTTTTGAGAAGTGCTTTATCGACAAAATGGACTCTTATAAACGCTAGATTTACTACTAGTGGCGCCATCTCTGGAGCTAGTTAAATCATCAAGAAACGTGACATATTTGATAAACAAACCACAAAAAATGTAAATAAAATTACTTATGAATGAAATGAGACGCCAATCATGTCATCGGAATGTTTGCCTCGATAATAAGTGCAAGAAAAACGCAGCCACTCATTTTCGTTTCACTTTTACTGCGTAAAAACACTAAATTCGTACATCTATTTTGAAAGCCTGAATGACTGCTACATGAGGCTGTTGCTCGCAGACTGACCAAATAGGTGTGATGTCACTCACTCCGTCCGCAAATTCTGTTCTTCGGCCGTAAGTTCCTTATCGCAACTGCCTATTTCTCCATGGTACCGTCACACCAATTGTCATTCAAATTAATAGAGGCCTAAAGGTGCATTCCCGTTCTTTGCGGCTGATTGCAGCCGCGTGCGTGATCCCCAAGCCGCCAGCCAAGCGTGGGGATTTTGGCAACATTGGGATGCCTTTGTCCAGCAGTGGACGTCTTATGGCTCACGAGGCAGCCGCCTGCGGCCGCGGCCGATGCGTCAATACTAACACTATGGAAATGTATATGACAGCGAATACTTTTAGTAAGTTTACTCGTCAATTAAAGCATCGAAAATTGGCTGTACTTAACTATTATCCTACCAAAGCTTCGATCGATTTAGACCCTTAACCGGATCTTCGAGTTTTCCAGTCCCAGCCAACTGCAATTCGCATTACAACTCCTCATGAAATTATTACTAAAGCTTGTGTAGAACAAGTCAGTTCAACCATCTATCCTAAGCCTAACAGTTATCACCGCATGGGAATCCGCCCACTTTGCCACAGTTACGTTGTTAACCATCCACCCACCAGAAAATAACATTTCCAACGATTCTATACTGGCAACATTTCAACATAGTACAAATTATATCGTCTATAGTTTAAACTAATTATTGATTTGCTACCATCGGTTAATAGAGCAAGAAAATAAATTAATGCAATAAACAAAAGCTACAATTTCCAGACTTCTTGGCAATTTCTAACCTGGTTGTTGCTTGTTATGAGGCAACTCTGTAACATGAAAAACTTAGTGAAAAGATAAAGTAATGAACTGTTATTGTTTTAGTGAAACCTAAGTTCTTCAGTGAATTAAAACTTGAAAATATTAAATTTAAAATATGAGTGCTCGTAAAGGAAGTCGCTTCAAGACGAAAGCAGAGGATTCACAAAGTGCAAAGAAGTTAAAACTTCCATTAGTTGTTTGTGCGAGTGTTGGTTGCGAATGTGCATATAAAAGGTAAGTTTCCTACTGATACCAATTTCGAGTTTCACCAGCTGGACACACGCGTCCGGCCCCTAGAGTCCACTTGGCGAATAACCCCTAAAATGAGAAATATCTGAAACTTTCTTAACAAGTTATAAGTAAATAAGTACTTACCTAACATAGTTTATAGACAAGTGTCATCATCATCATCATCAGCCCGGAGACGTCCACTGCTGAACCGATGCCCTCGCCCTTAGACCGCCACACTGCACGACAACCTGCCATTTGCATCCACCGGTTGCCCGCGACTTTTACAATGTCGTCGGTCCTCCTAGTGGCTATAGACAAGTGTTGATAAAGTTAAATCATGGTATAACTTAGATTTTCATATCAAAACGATGGTAATATACGTAGAACTCACCGGCCGATATAGTGTTTTTTTTAAATTTAACCTGTGTTGTCATACTGCTGGGCAAAGGTCTCTCCCAATTTCTTCCAGCTGTCTCAGTCTTGTGCCAGCGCCTTTGATTAATAGAGAGCTAGGTCCTCCAAGGCCAGCGCCGTCTAATCTTTTTTCAACCAACTTCATTAAAGGAGGTTCGCAATTCGACTGTTTTTTGTATGTGTGTTACGCGATTACTCCGCCAATTATGAACTGATTTTGATGATTCTTTTTTTTGTTTGGTAGGTAATACTTCAGAGGTGGTCCCATATAAATTTTATCTAAATCGGTCTAGTAGTTTGGTTTTTAAACAAAATTACTGGAAATTATTTATATATAAACATCCAGGTATCCGAAGTTGAAGTCGGTTGTTTTTTTTTATAAAAGCGTATTATTAACTTCCCGAGTTTGTCTTCCCGAGTTCGTCGCGCCATCGTGTCGGAGGGCGACCTCGGGGTCGACTGTTCAGGGGCACTCAAATCGGAGAGATTTATTAAATTAAATATTTTTTACTAATAACATTGTTTGAGTAGTTTAAGAATTAATGTAAGGGATTGTTATCTTCTTGGTACATGGAGTACTTTGGGAACGACCCATAATTGATTCATCATTGATCTTTTCTACGCTCCGCCGTAACAATAAAACTCACAATAGTGTGTAATTATGTGTGTGAAGTGGTGTGGCAAACAATATCCTACACCGTGCTGCACTGAGCTCGTCGCCCTGAGATATTTGATGTGAAATCTCTTCATTCTCTACATACTGCTACTATCCACTCCATATCATCACCAATCAACCATCGTCTTCACCGTACAAAATAAATTCGTTTAGCATAAGACACAGCAAATTCTCGAGTATTTAGTTAACAAATGTAAATTTACTAAAACATAACTGTCTTTTTCATTGTATCATGTATCATGTATTCCCGTATGAATAAAACAAAAATGTGTCAAAACCACGTCAGTTTTCATAACTACCGACTACTGAATGACATCCTTTTTCCAGTTATTTTGATTTAAAAAACAAACTACTTAAGTACTGAACCGGTTTTTATGAAACTTTGTGGGACGAATCTCCTTTCAAATAATAGTTACTTATGATACTAGTGCGGTAAGTTGGTTAAACTCGTGATTATGGTAAGCCCTCGACTTAGTCTCGGACTTACATTCCTCTACTCGTTTGTAAAAACCAATACCGCACGAGTGCCATACAACGTTTTACAACACATTTGCGAGAAAAAAGCTAACAGAAGTACAAGTTTACAACAGATAAAGAGGCAAACTTTATTAATTTATTTTTATTATATCGGACGGAAAGTCGCAACTAAATACCTACTTGACACTGGCAAATGCTCAAAGTGCGATGCCATTATCCTCCTAGAAGGAAAGAAGAAAAAAAAATTCGTTCTAAAGTTCGTCTTCGTTAAAATATTACTAATATGAGTGTATTTTCGTGTTGTATCCAAAACTCCGAAGAAGTTTGTAGTAAAGTTGCCACGACTTTACTAGAGCATGGCTGGACTTGACTGTGACATCACTTCGACTGTGACTTAGACTCTTGTGAAACTCTTCGGTGGAGTTCTTAAGTTATTACTATGGAAATTAAAAAAATACCGTAAAGTTTACGCACGGCGCTATACATGGGAGTGTGCGGTGGAATAGCTTAGAGTACCTATTTTACCGCACGCTCCGTTGTATGGTGCGTAATGTTCAACTTTCGGACGATGTATACAGGCTTCGTAAATGCATTTTTCGAGCAAATGTGTTGTAAAAAAAATCTAATCGGTGTATAAATGACAGAGCTCTGAGGTAAGAAACATAAAAATAAAATTAGAGTCTTCTCCTTTTTTGAAGTTGGTTAAAAACAGCCAATTTCGAAGACTTTCTTTGGCAGATCTAGTGCAGCTTGTGTAACTAATTAAATTAAACTTACCTTACCACTTATCAATCTTTATAAACGTCATCGTCCGAAACATTCCCCTGTCATAAGTTACTTGCATGTCAACAGTATCCTTATGTAAACATTACCTTATACCTTATATAACAAGAGATTAAAGCCCCGGTTGCGTGTACGGTAACTAGATCGGTAGTTCACCTCACTTAGCCAATACGTAAGGTAAGTCAACCAGCAACTAATAGCTTGTACGTACCTCGCAAGGTTTTCCACAAGGGAGTACTTTAGGTACACAACTGTTCATTCGCGACGGTTTTGGAAGGTGATATTGAAGTGGGTGTGAAGGTGGGCCAAGAATCAATTAGTGCTAACCAAATTGTCACAAGGACTAGGTGCTAAGTAAATACGTACGTTGTAGAAGTGATATTTGCTTTTGTCTGTAACTTTGTATATTCTCATGCGATCACAGTAGAGATAAATTATAACGCTGGTAGATTAATCATTGATGTCCCAAAGTTATGACATATTTTATTTGTATATTTTTGTGGTAAGTGATAAGACGAGCAAGGCGTTCAGCTGGTGGTAAGCATCAAGCCTGCACATAGCAGTGCTAGAATTATGAACTAGCGAACAAAATCATTAGGTTAAGGGGGGTTCAAAAAAAATATAGAAAAAAAATACACTAGAAAAAAAAATTACAAAAAATATATATAGATATAAATATTATGCATAATTTACTGTATACTTTTTATTGATTTGTGTACAAATTTTCCAAAAAAAAAAAGGTGATTTATTTGCCGATCAGTTCAAAACAACATTAAACAGCGTAAGCAACATGTTTGGTCTAAAAATGTCTCCGACCTGTGTCGGAGGAAGTATAGAAGGATCAACAAAAAAAAAAAGTTAAGCGGGAGGCCTTCGTCTAGCAGTGGATGTCTCCTGGCTGATAATGATGATGAACAAAATCCTGCGCCGCAATGTTCGTCGCTCGTCATCCTGAGATATTAGATGTCAAATTTCTCTTAACAGGCGAGTTAACGGTCAAGCAAATGGCCAAACGCATGCTTAGATTTCAATACTTAAAAAAAACAATTAAATAATAGCATCAAGCCTAAATGTTGATTGGTTCTATTTTGGGAATATGCTAATCAAGAGCTATTTTCATGGGTGCTCAAGAAATTGGTGCTCAAACGCGAATACAACACATTTAAATAATAAGTCAAAGCAGTGACGCCCTTTGTTTTGGTTACCACTGTAATTGTATCGCTCGAAGAACTGACAACCGATGGGGAAGAAAGGTTCTTGAGTGTAACGGAAGACTCAACGTATGTAGGCACTAGGTGGACCGACGACATTGTGAAAGTCGCGGGCAATCGGTGGATGCAAATGGCAGGTTGTCGTACAGTGTGGCGGTCTAAGGGGGAGGCCTTCGTTCAGCAATGGACGTCTCCGGGCTGATGACAGTGATGGGCAGATGTTAACTCATACCAAAAGCGACTTGCACATCTTATTATTTGTTGCCATAAAAAGTATCACTCTATAGATTTATGAACGTACCTAAATGCTTAAAATTCTTCCAACTACATCTCTGTCAGACAACCAAACAATTAAAAGCCCAAACAAACAAGTCGTTCCTTTGAAGCTTGAAAATCTCGAAAAGTAAACAAACTCTAGAACTGGTAACTCTATCATCGTTACTGGAACCGATATCCTAAACAAAAGGCTTTCAAAACAATTCAAAATCCATTTCGCTAAATTCGGTTTCAACAGCGAGAGAGCATCTCTGTATCGAAAATTCAATTCAGAGTGCGATTTCGTTATTGCAACCGTGCAAAAAATGTAGCGGAATACTAAATTTATTTCCACACTACTGTGTTGCAGGATGAGGACGGACTCATAGTTTGATCATGGGGTAAAAAAGGGAAAAAAATAAAATGAGTTTAGTATTGAAAAACTGATTTAAAATAAATTTCTATTAAAAATAAAAATAAATAGTTCATTTATTTTTGCGTATTTAAGAGCCTTACCGGTCCTGGAAATTTCTAGCTCTGATATCTACCTATTCCATTTCGTCTTTTTATGTACGTCATTATTGCTTTGATTTTCACTCCAGCTCTCGTTTGCTTCGTCTTCTTTTTCTTTCTATTGTATTCTTATCCTTTGCTAGTATGTTATGGACCTGGGTATGTCTTTAAACTGCAACCAGACCCACCGGAGGACGGGCAGCAGCGTCCTCTTGGTTAACGGTGGTGACCATTCTGCGATCCCCAAGCCGCCTGCCAAGCGTGGGGATTATGGCATCACCCCTCTACAACGGGGAAGGCCTTCGTCGAGCAGTGGACGTTTTATGGCTGACAACACACTAGTATGTTATTAAATGGTAGGTCGTAAATATTTGTAAGAATATACCACTGAAATTTAAAAATATAGAAATATTTTTACTAGAATACCTAGGTATAACGCAATGTGAAATCAACAGAAAAAATTAGTTGAATTGATATTCTGTTGAGTAGCTTCTGTTCTAACTATTGAAGGGGAAAAGACCCCCACAAAAACCTCGTCCTGATTACGTCCCTATTGCAAGATTAAACGCGCGATGCGTTCTGAATCGCGAAAACATCGATCACGGAAGGAATGTCGTTGATTCACCGTTTTGTTGTTTATGTGCTCTCTACCGTTTCACATGTGTGAGCTTTGTTTCAAATGT
The DNA here is from genome assembly GCA_905404285.2 of Erannis defoliaria. NCBI lineage: Eukaryota > Metazoa > Arthropoda > Insecta > Lepidoptera > Geometridae > Erannis > Erannis defoliaria. The sequence continues at coordinate 7,418,934 of FR990091.1, read as the reverse complement.
TAATCTTAATTTTGTTATTGATGTTGATACAGATTAAATTGTAGTTAGTGTGGTATTATGCATTTAATCTTTTCTCATACGTAACTAGCCTATCATGGTCCATTGCTAAATATAGGCCTATCCTCGAAGGGCCATATCCACCAGGCTGGCCCAGTTTCAGGTTGGTGGATTCACATTCGCCATAGAATTTCTTCCTCGGACGTTTTCATGATTTATTTGCTTTATTTACCAAAAAAACGAGTGGTGTGAAAATCCTTACAAAAACTCGAAATTTCCTTTTTGTTACGTGCCCGGGATTTGAAACCACGAACGATGTCACGGTTCCGAGTCTAGCGGCCTTGCGTTATGGTTAGTCCTTATAAAAGGTATTAGCTTCCGGATTCTGTTACTTACCTACTGAGTTCCGAGATGCATGTTGAAACTTTTTGTATATTAGACTTTTGTCCTAAAAAGGCTGAAAACAACTTAAAGGAAACAACGGTTGGCCACGTGTCACGTGACCTATATCATACTTCTAATTGTTCAATTAATATGTCTGAATAGCCTATAAACATAATATTAATTCTTTATAGTTACAAAAACATCTACTTTCTTAAAGTAAGTAAATTATAAATAGACGCTTCAATTTCTTCGTGAAATTTGCCATGTGTCTCGCCATTATGCAATTGTCACTGCAGATGTAGCGTTAGATGTAGCAATGCGTCTAGAATTGCGGCAGGCGCCACGCCAGAATCCTAGCTTAGGAGATATACGATGGCATGAAACTTAGCCAGCGTTGTGGCGAGAATATGAATTGTGTCGTGTGTTTTTACTGAGAAATACTGCTCTGGCGTGATCATCGTGTTTCAAAGTATGTATGTGGACATTATTCGTAAAGTCTCCTTTTCAACCGACTTCAAAAAAGGAGGTTCTCAAATCAACTATATGTTTTTTTTGTATGTATGTTACGCGATTACTCCGCCAACTATGAACTCATTTTGATTTTTTTTTTTTTTTTGGTAGGTAATACTTCAGAGGTGGTCCCATATACATTTTATCGAAATCGGTTTAGTAGTTTGGTTTTTATATCAAAATTACTAGAAAATATGAGGATGACTAGATGACTAGGTATTCGAAGTTAAAGTCGGTTGTATTTTTTTTTAAAGCTTTTTATTATATTTCTGTGACGAGTTCATATAAAGAAACATTCATGATATTGTGAATGTAACTGTATGATAATAAATATTATTCTATTCTATTCTACTCTTCAAACTGTAACACGCAGCAATGTTTGTATTTCTAAGTTTACGAGATAAAGTTCTGGTGTTCCTTCGAAAAATTTCATTCTCCCTCGGCAATATGTATGGAACAGCAAACTTTTAATGAATTCACGGTTGACCTCGTACAATTGTACAAGTATCTCACTTGCGTATTATGTCTTTCCACCTACCAGGCAGGTGTCGGCCTAAAAAAGCCGAAATTCATAAAATAACGGACTATGACTTTGGATATCATCAATATATATAAAAGGCTCTGTCCTGACTGATTGACTGACTGACTGATTGGGGGGAAGGGTGACGGGGTAGGGGGGGGGGGAGTAAAAAAAATACTCGGGATGATTTAAAGTGGTGCATTTTGGGAGCGGGCCGAATTTCTTCCGTACGCGGACGAAGTCGCGGGCGACCTCTAGTCTGGCATAAAATAACTGTTTCATTGTAGCTTCTTCAAATGGTGAGGCGTCGTTGACTAGTAATGGATTATTTTAAGAAGTCCCGATGCTAATCTCATGCTTACCGTGACGTATATGAGTTTTTTAAATTAAAAGGCTTGCTTTTCACTGCTATCTCGCTTGACGTTAAGCGAAGCTGCAGGCTACTATGGGACATGTTTGCCTAGAAACCGACACCCTAGATGTATCTTTGGTGAAACATCCACTCGGACTATCACTTCTTCCAAAGTAAGTTATTCTTGCAATATTTTGTCATAATAGTCTTATTAAAAAGCCAAGGCCACAAGACCAATCAATACCCTTTCACGTGTACGAGTAATTGTACGAAACTCGTTCCACGTGGTTGTAAAACCAATAACCCTTTAAGGTAATTGGTTCACCCACCCTACCGGTATAGTAACCTACTTTCGCTTTACGCGCAGTAATTTTGCGATGTCCCTGACGCAAGTTTTGTATATCGTCCCATTATAATGTTACCGGAATTCAGCCGAACTTTGTTTTTACTTCATCATCATCATCATCATCAACCCGGAGACGTCCACTGCTGAACGAAGGCCTTCGACCGCCACACTGTACGATAACCTGCCATTTGCATCCACCGGTTGCCCGCAACTTTTACAATGTCGTCAGTCCACCTAGTGGACCTTAGTGGTCTTCCTACGCTGCGTCTTCCGGTTCGCGGTCGCCACTCAAGAACCTTTCTTCCCCATCGGTTGTCAGTTCTTCGAGCGATTTGGCCTGCCCACAGCCACTTCAAATTGCAAACCCTGCGAGCTATGTTGGCGTATGTTTTTTTACTTACCTATTCTTAAATGTTATTGCGGCAACTCATATATTTTGTTCGCGGATAAGTCAGCATTTGACCACCTATTCGCCTGTTGGTAAGCGATGATGTGGTCGAAATGAACCAAGCAGATATAGACGATAACTATTAGCTCTGATCTTGAAAAGACCTAGTTTATATCTCTCAGGAAAGAAGGTAAGTACATAATTTATTATTATTGGTGTCTTAATCGTATCTACGGTACAGCTGCACTAGCTAAACCAGGATATGCTATGTTGTTTTAGTGTCTGGTTCTAGAAGATTCTAGTAGTCAATAAATTTATTTTTTTCTTTAACTGAATGGCAATTGTAATTAGGTAAATTGGCAAAATAGAGCAAATATATAAAAAATATATTTGCAGGTCCAAAGTCCTACTTATTATCATTAAGTGTTATTCTTCTTAATGGAGTCTGTAAGCAAAACTGACGATGCGATCTCATGCTGCGTTTTTGAGATGCTGGTAGCTCAGTCCAGTCCACTCCTTGGTGTCGTCTAGTCATTCAATTCTTACTATATACATTAATAGTACCAGTGACATTCAAAATCTAACTTCTCAGGGTGACGAGCGCAGTATAGTGCTGCGCAGGATTTAGTCCGCGTCGCAAGTTAACAATTAAGGCAATGGAAATGTTGGCAGGCGTAATGCTTACCACCACGTGAACGAATAGCTCGACGTCGTTGCATTAAAAAAGAATACATCGAGAGATGCATTGATTGTAATAAGATAATTTTATTTGTTACCTACTCTCCAAACCACAATAGGGTAGATGACTGATGTTTAAATCGTCAAAACCAATAGCTTTGATGAAGAATTTAAGTAAATATAGTATGTTTATTGCAAAAATAATTCAAATCGGTTAATAATGTTCCGATATATGAGCGTTTAAAGTTTTTGGTAAAGCCAACTCTGTCCCTTTCCCACAAAACAAAAAACTACGTCACGCCTTACTTGTCAGAATAGAATTTATATGGCGTACTGAGAAGTGACGTCACGATTTGTTGTTTCGCCTCTCTATCTAGCATGATATTAAAATGCTTATAAGTTGCTTATTTTTGATCAGATTTTCATTTTGTGTTCATTAATCAGCTATATTTATGGGCCCCATTTTAATAGGACAATAAAATAAAAACATCATCAAAAAGTCATCTAGCCTATTTACTGTTAAATCTTAGACTACGCAAATCTCCATCGTGACCTTGCCGTCATAGCTGAACGGTCACGCACGACCATCTCACGGCGACATAGGATATGCAGAACACACAACACGTTCACCCGGTTACTAGCAGACCGTTGGCTGACCGTAATCTTTGTTGTGCACTTGTTGGACCACGACCAGGACCACTATGTTTTGGTCGAAAAACTTTGAAAGAAATTTTAAATACTTTCATCATCAGCCAGACGAGTCCATTTGTGAACGAGAGCCTGCCCTTTTTTACTGGAATCCCCACGCTTGGCAGGGGGCGTGGGGATCTCCCCCGCTTACCAAGAGGACGCTGCTGCCCGTCGTCCGGTGGTTCTGAGTGCAGTCTTAGGACATACTTACCCAGATCCATAAACATACATTGACATACATTAATTAGTACATTGATAAAGTATACAATGAGTTACTCGTATGTTCTAATGGGGCAATGTTCTTATTTAATCTGTATGTAGCCAGTTGAAATGAAATATCACAGTGTGTATAATTTATTGACAGATTCCATTAGATCATTTATAAAAAATGCAATTTCTTTTCTGGTTTCCCTCTGTTTTAATAACCAAGAGTCCACATTTTTTAATGAATGTCTGCTTCTCGGATGATGTTCTATAAACAAGTTAGTGTAGTTACACAGTAATAGTAGCACAGAATGTAGTTGAAGAGGTATACAGTGCGCGGAGACCTCAATGTGTAATGCGATATTTTACTTACTGACAACGCTAGCTTCGAATATACTTCGATGCATATAAACCGGTGGAATATCTCTACCGTGACAGCAATGTGGCTGGATTTTGCTTCAAACGTGTCAGGGGTCTAATAGCATTTTCATCTTGATCGTGAGCTGAATCTATAATGTCAGATTGAAAAGTTTTAAAGTGTGTCTACAAGTTTAATTCTAATTCTATGTAGGGCTGAATCTGCTTTGTTATCAGACGTGGGCTGTATGCATTTTTATATGTCTTCTTATTTTATATCCGTTGGTCAAAAACCGTAAGCCGTTTTCTGCTGGTGCATAAAAACTACAAACTCTGTCTCTCTCATAGCAGCTCTCATAGATAATTAAATCCAGGATATACTGGTCATATCCCGACGTACATTCTGAAACTGACGGGCTCATTTTATTTTGTTTTGTACCTACCTTTGTCATTACTAAACATGCAATTTATCTACTCACATATCTCTATCTCTATCTGTGTTACTCACATCCAATCTTACTCTCAAGATGTCTATACATAACCTGCGACAACCTTGCAAATAAAATGCGCACGCTTTTATTACATCGCTTAGGATGTAAATAAGGTTCCATAAATTTGTGTCGGGAACTCGGGACACATCTGCGAGCTTAAAGAATTTTATTAACCTTAAGATGTACGACACTGTCTCTACTAAACTTAGCTACTAGCTTTTTACCACTATCTTGACCAATAAGGATACGGTGACATACTTATTTAAAACAGAATAAGTATTTAAAACCAAAAGGAGTCCAATGCGAGATAGTACAACTTTAATGGTGGTTAGACGCAAATTTATAAGCTCAATACGTACTGACGTGGTAAACCAGTTAGGAGAGAACGAGTCCGCGAGTTTGAAGGCTTAATCCTGTCAACCAATACCAATCACCAAGAGCCTCTTCTGAATTTACGTGGACTTGAAATCATAATTATGACTTTTTGGGAAAGGGCTAAAGGATACTTTGTATAAGGAAACCTGTATTGTCGACAGTCAATTTGCCAATCCTCACCGAACCAGCCTGGTGAAAATGATGCAATCGTCCTTCTAATGCCTTGAATGCTTTTAATGATATGTTAAAGCCCGATACAGAGGCTAAATGAATTAATTCTTTGCAGCAGGTGGTACTATACACCTGTCAGAAAGTCGCACACAACCGCATTAGTCCAGCTTGAACTGAAATAGCAATAGAAGTTCCAATCTAAGGTATGTGCAGAAGGCTAACCTGTTAAAAACTTTTAAAATATTTGCGCTATTCCAGGGATGGAGTTGTTAATTGATGAGAATCAATTGGCTGAAGCGAAGGCCTTACATTACTGGAAGAATAAGTAGGTACTTACTTTTTTAAAACGACATATTTTTTTGACGATAACCTTATTTTTTGCAGTTATTTTGATTTAAAAACTTAGCTACTAAACCGATTTCGATAAAATGTATATGGGTACCTCGGAAGTATGACCGATCAAACAATAAAAAACATTAAAATCAATTCATAATTGGCGGAGTAATCGCGTAACAAACAAAAACAGTCAAACAAACAACAAACAGTTTCGACAAACAGTCGAATTGAGAACCTCCCATTTTTTTTGTCGTTTGAAAAGTATTGATCATGGCATCTCTGAGACAGAACTGAAATCCTAGTGAGAAGCAATAACTAAGGAGCGTTGTTTCTGATGAATTACCGCTGACAATTTTCAAAATGTATACAAGTGTAAAAACTTACATAAGACAACACTGATAAAAGATTATCTATATACGCGATATATATTATACGCTAATTGAGAGTTCAATACCACCTGTGCACTTGCTCTACCTAATCGGCCAGACATAAAGTTACTGTTACAGACACTTCCAACGGGTATCGAAACAGTGGGTCAACCGCAGCCCGCTTTGTGTGTACGGAACTATTTTATGGTTCTTTGAGTTATAAATTTGAGACTCACCATCTAAAGTTTCAAAGTATTGAGCGCCAACGCAATGATGCCTTGGATTTTGTTTTGTGATTTTGCTGTAACTCATGGTCATGGGCAGGCGTTACCTCTTGCCATCACAAGCATCTTGTTGTGTCATTTAAAAAACTAGCTGCTCTATTCGGTTTTCTAGTTTCTCCGATCCTTTTAGTTTTCCTATAACCGTTTTGATTACGTACATTACAAATACCTCTTTTTCGCCTTTTCTCTTTCTCGTTCTTAAATCTGTTTAGCCGTTGATGAATTAAAAAAAATAACATAACGCAACCCTTTTCTATTTATAGCTTTACCATTGTAATAGTTTAGTCCTATTATTGCGTAATATTATGTACTTAATTCAATTTGTAGCTCAAAATTGAAATTCAGATTAATAAGAACTGAAGGAATTTAACTACCATTTACATAAGATGATTAGAATGGAAACGCCATTATCTGTGTATATTCCAATGTCACAGCGTGCAGTCTAAAGTCACGTCCCCAAAGAGATTATACTAAAAACGTTTAATCTCGACGATTCTCAACTGGAGGATGCAATAACGCTTGAACACGTTTCATATACTAACTCGTATGTTGCACTTATTGAAGCGTGAGATACTTGAAGCGCAGGCGGTGTGGTGGCGCCAGTGTTTGTCTGATTACTCTCCACTTCATTGTACTCGTAGGTATGATGAATACTATTTTTTGATTATCTAATAAAAAAGCTGATCATCAATAGAGCCTATCATCGATAACAAAATTAAATAAGTCCTAAGTATTTTAATTTCTAGCTAGACAGAGAGCGCGCTATACTGAGCTATGACGTCAAGCCTCAGGCGCGGCATACAAATGCTATACTAACACGTGCTTTGGGAGAAAGGGATAGAGCATCCCCTCTCTATCCCCACCTAAAACTTTAAACGCTCATATCTCAGAGATTTATCAGTCAATACAATTTATTTTTTCAGTATGTGTAATGTATTTAGTTATATTCATCACTAAGCCTGTTGTTTGTCATAAATTAAACATTAGGCCACACGCCTATTCATGTAGATATCGGACATATAAACATACTTTTATTCTTTGGAAGTTTGATAGCCAAATTCGTAAGAAGAAAAAAAATTATCCGATTAAATAATTAATAGAATGTATCGACATGATTCTGTTAGCATGACATCAAGACTACCTGCAGCCTTTTAAGTGGCAACAGAAGAAATATGAGATACTCGTAACATTTTAGGATAGAAACGTCTAGCTAGAACTGACTCTCTATGCAAAGAGATTGAAAAGACAGAGCAGCTTAAATTTATATTGAAATAAGCTGTATCTATGAAGCCTCTAATCACACGGTAATCCGATGCAAGTTGGAAGACAAGTGCCTGCGTGCGGTTGACCGGGTGATCCATATAGAAGCTCTGTCGGGCAATGATGTTTAACCTGTTAAACTACTTGTCTAGAGGGTGGAACTGGAATGACAGTACAGTACTAATCAGCAACAATGTGCGGATGGTTTTTACATTTTAAGTTGATAGCAGTGGAAATTTTGGCTGATTTGTATGCATACGACACAATTTATTTATCTAATATAATAAAAGGCTCTGTCCTGACTGACTGACAGGCAACGCACAGCCCAAACCGCTGGTCGTACAGACTTGAAATTTGGAGGGTGTATTCGTCTCGACGCGGAGGGGTGTACTAAGAAAGGATTTTTCGAAATTCGACCCCCAAGGGGGGGGGGGAATGTTGTATGGGAAGTTCTTTGTTTTAGAAGTTATAGTGATGAAAATTTGTATATGGGTAGTTCATTCAAAGGGGGTAAGTGGGGGGGGGGGGTGTTATAGTGATGAAAATTGATATTTGGGTAGAAGATTATTTATTTTATTATTTAGATTCAAAGAGGGGAAGTTGGGGGGGGGGGGGGGCGCAAATCCCCTTTGTGTTTTTAGTCACGAAAATTTGGATAGTTCATTTAAAATAAAAAATGCTGTTTTCAAAATTATTTGACACGGATGATTTAGGGGGGGGAATGGGGGTGGAATGTTGTATGGAAAGGTTGATATATTGTTTTTATTTATATATTTTTTTCTTTTTATATTTGTTTGATTGATATTTAGGTAGTTCATTCAAAGGGGGGGGAGTTGGTAGAGTCGGTGGAGTCGGTGGAGTCGGTCTAGTCAGTAGAGTTGGAGAAGTCGGTAGAGTCGGTAGAGTTGGTAGAGTTTGCTCGGAATGATTTAAAGTTGAGAATTTTGAGACCGGTCCGAATTTCTTCCGCACGCAGACGAAGTCGCGGGGGACCTCTAGTTAGTAATAACTCTTCTTCCGAGTTCGTTTTATTTAAATGTTTTTGCTATTAGCCTGAAGAGTTCAATTGCGAGACTTCCAGCGACTTAAATTTTGCGCTCTGCTCTGGCCTATGTTGAATATGTATATGTGTTGTGTGTTGTTGTGTTGTGTATGTATGTGTGTATGTGTAATATGTACTTCACCAAGACCAATTATTGCGAGCGAATCAAGTAAAAAAAAAATATGTTCAGAGAGGAGACTAATCCATAACTTACTATGCAGAAAGATAAAGCGACAAACCAGTGATGTTAATCATATTGTAATAGGCATGATGACTCCATTTTTTTTTATTACCTCATAAAAAAGCTGATCATCAATAGAGCCTAACAACGGAAACAAAATGATTAATAATTCAAAAATAAATAAGTTCTAAGTATTTTCTAGTCTATCTCTGTCTAGCTTGAAATTAAATTTCTAGCTAGACAGAGAGCGCCTTATACTGACCTATGACGTCAAGCCTCAGGCGCGGCATACAAATGCTATACTAACACGTGCTTTGCGAGAAAGGGATAAAGCATCCCCTCGCTATCCCCACCTAAAACTTTAAACGCTCATATCTTAGAGATTTATCAGCCAATACAATTTATTTTTTCAGTATGTGTAATGTATTTAGTTATATTCATCACTAAGCCTGTTATTTGTCATAAATTAAACATTAGGCCACACGCCTATTTATTAATTAAGATGTAAGATTAGTTTATTTAAAGCAAAGTCGTCCTATTTCCTTTATTTTGCACGGAAACCCGTGAAAAGTAGAGCAAGTGAAGAGGATGCGGTACTCCGCACGTCCTCTTGTCTAGCGATGAGTCCATTAGCTTACATCCATATCGTTTCACGTTCTAACTGTTGCGAATAATAAACATAAATGTTACTAGTTAGAATTTATTAATATTCTAACAGCCTCATGTAAACTAGACAGCTGATCAATTAATATTCAGGTTTTGTATTTTAATTGTTTTATTTCTATACGCTGCAGAAACGTGGACGCTGCGAGAGATTGAAAAGAAGAAGATAGACGCTTTAGAGATGTGGTGCTGGAGAAGAATGCTTGGGGTATCGTGGACCGATTTTCGCACAAACGTCTCGATACTTCAAGAACTCTGTATCAAGCAGCGTCTATCTGCCATTGTACAGTCCCGCATACTCGCCTTCTTCGGACACGTTTCTAAGCGAGACAGCCAGTCTATACAGCGTCTTGTCGTCCAGGGTAAAGTGGTAGGGACAAGACCACGTGGAAGGTCACTCATGCGATGGACTGACCAGATAAAATCGGCTGTGGGCGGTCCCGTGCATGAGTGTACTCGATTGAGCTCTAACAGGGAGAAATGGCGAAATATCGTGAGGCGCATCACATCTGCCCCTGCCAATAATACTTTATGACGACCACGACCGCTCTGCCAAGAGCGTAGCGACTAAGAAGAGATTTTAATTGTATTTTTTAGCCAACCATTTTATCAACACTAACAAGAGTTATTATTGTGTCAAAAACATACAAATGATTCACGTGATGAAAAATTGCTCAGTGTTGACAACCGATGATATTGGCCAATAAACTGTTTCTTCAAGAATCGATAATGGAGTCCGTTCGGACCGCGGACCGGTTTCTAAACGACCTTGCGTCCGCGCACGTTCACTCGCTGATCTATAGAGCGGCTTCGTAACGTTAGCCGATTGCCCATTCCGGCCAATAAAGAGTACATTTACTTTACCATTATAATTATGTTCGTAGACTAATGTCTCTATCCGAATATTGTCAGCAACCTCGACGGTTACGTGCTCTTTTAGTCTTAAACCTTTGACTTTTCTTTAAAGTAGCCGGCGCTTACTGTAGCTCTACTAATGTAGCATTATGGTAGCTATAGGTAATACTGTGACAAAAGGACACTGCATGACTGCAATGGCTCGTACTCTGGCCTTACCCCACCTTACTTGGTTATTTTTCCATTCTCATGCGTGATCACTGCCAAAAACATTTCAAAACAATTTACACGCTATTGCGTTTCTTGTGCACGTACTACCTCTACAATTTTATTTGCCACTGATACGTGGAGATATTCATAATGAAAATATAACCCCATTACATAAAATTTCTGCCTCATTTAGTATATATTCAAGGATCCAAATACCATTTAAATATTCCGTGATGAGGCCTCTCCAATAACGATGAAAGTTGCTAATTAAAATTTCTATGTTTTTAATTGCCAATCTGCATATTTCGATTTCTATGGCGTTGGAGATCCATCGCAGCTTCCTGTCTCACATAATTTGCGAGAAAATTCGTTATGTCTGCTGATATACTTACGGTAGTCACGGCTGATTTAGAATAAGCATGGTATTTTCTATTTTCTTGAAATGACACTACTAAACTTATTGACATTTTATCATCTCTCAGTTCCGTGAGAGCGTTGCTATGCATTTCCTTTTTTTATTATACTACTTGAGCTCGGTACAGCTTACTCTACGTAAGTCGAAACTAAATCGCCTAAGGCCTTCGAGTAGTCATAAGTATCATCAGTGCTATTATCATTACTCGAATGCCATTGACCTTCGCTCGCAGTAAATCACCTTGACTTGAGGCAAGCCATTGTAGTAGATTACTGCCACAGGTGTTCCAGGCGATTTGTTATAATGACGTCCTCTTTGACGAAACGTACTGCACATTTACGATGAGAGCTATTTTGATCTAAACTACGCAAATAGCGCCATTTGACTAAAATCTTTCATGATTTATGTTAACAATATTATCAAACATTGATAAATTCGGAAGACCATCTGGCGGTATGACATATGGCCGGTAAACTTAGAAGGCTTCGCAGATTGTGGAAAGGAATACCATATGGTCAATATGAACATATTTGGTACAGGCATAATTACTACCTGTTTGATCACCTATCAGACGATGCCGCTTTTCCCCTATCAATATGTAACTTACCATAAAGAAACTGACCAACTCTTAGAAAGCATTTACATTGCAATAAAGCAAAAACAGCGCTTTTAATAAATAATAGATAACTTGTGCATCGATGTTGATGCTTTCTCTCAAGCGACAAGGCGCTGAATGCGCTTGCGCCGAAGGCAGTCGTTCACGGCCTTCTGTGCTGGCTGCACGTCTCTTCGTTTTTCATATTCGCGAATCGAACTATTGTCCGCTCGTCGTCGTTTACGTCACCAATAGTTACAGTGTCCACAGTGTAAAAACAAATATTTTGTGATCAAACAAACCTGGGACTTTCCGAGGTTAGATGTGATGTGTTGTTGCAAAAACTTCAGGATCACCAGTGTTTTTTCGCCGAGCCATCGTCACGCGCTTTGACTCTTTTTTATATCGGTTTGCATTTACTGTAATTATGTTTGTAATTATTCTCGATAATTGTAAGGTCGTTATGGTTACGTGATCAACGTGTCTCTTTCAGAGGTTTTGTCGTCTTCCTATATTTTGTTGAGGTATCTAAAGTTTCAGGCCAGCGATGTAAATCCTTCTAGAGTCTTCAACTCGTTTATCTCAGCAGTATAAGCTAAAGACTTATGTTCTCAGTCACATACTTGGTTTGATAAACACGATCTGTGTAGGAAGCTGTTACTAGCAGGTAAATCACCTTGAGATCCGGTATCAAGTAATCAAAATCCTAGCTGAAAGTGACGTTAAATAGGTATAGGTACCTAAAAACGCAACTTACATAAAATCGAAACATTCATTTTAATATCTCGGTTCGTAGGTTTCGAGTATTGAGTATTGCTTTATTATATGTCACGAGTATGAAACGTGAGGGGGATAACGTAATGGCAATGTTTTGATTAACCACGATAAGTTTGTAAAAAACGATTCCGCTTAAAAATATATATTTGGTATTGAAAATACTGGCAATGTCAGTTATCATATCAAACCAGTTAATTCATAAATTAAACAAACAGTGGCCAGGAACAGGATCATCTTCAGTAATTCAGGAAATATTGAATCGTATATTTTTATATAAGGACTTGTTCAAGTGCCAATAACTAAACTATAGATCGTAGTTTACGAATTGTATTGATTTTCTCACGGTGTTATCATAAAACATTTTATCTGCATGTCAGAGTAATCCTTATCTGCTCTAGATAAGTAAGATCTATCAAAATAAATAAAGTGAATCCTTTAGTAGGTCAAACGGCACTGTTTGAAATTCACAACAGTCGACTCTACTGATACAGAATCTTTGTCCAAATTCTAAACCGACCGCAACTACCGACGACGCAAGTCATTTTTAACAAAGCATACCCAACATTCAGAATACAGACTTGCATTAATCTCTCTTTTCTAAAACTTTAACATTAACTATTGAAGACGTTGCAGATTATCATTACGTTATTAAAAAAATCGGAAAAATCAATATTTTTAGGGTTCCGTCACCAAGGATACTTAGAAGTCTTATAAATACTTTCATTCACTATGTCTTTTTGGTTGGGTGTCGGTACTGCAGTCTTTTTATTCACAGATCATAAATTATGATCTATCTATATAGTGTTGATATTGAAAGTTTATACCCGCTGTCGCGGAAAATATTGCAATAACACTCTAAAAATACATACAAAAGTGCGAAAAACATTACCGGTGTTCTTGGGCAGTCAGGTAGTAAGTAGTTTTGCACCTAGTAGCGTATTATTGTTTAGGACAATAAATAAATATGAGATTTCTTATCACTACTTAGTATAGGGTTGGTTGGTTAGATTCTAGAAACTATAGTAATTATCTAAAAAATCTGAAATACTAACATAGACTAAGATCTGCTATAGAGTATAAAAGTTTACGAGATATAGACGACCAAAATAAATGGATTTATGCTTAGAATTCGGCATGTGATAATAATTATTTATATCTACTTGATAGAGCTGCGGAACCATTAGCATGTCCAGATTTTGGTATTGGCACATTTATACATTTAAAACATCCATTAGACTATTATAAAAATGATTACTTTTCATTTTTGATGCAACCCACCATACATTTATTAAACCAACGATGATAAATGAATGTCCATAAAAACACAGCACTTTAACGTTTTGCGTTAACGAAGAGAATTGCAACATCTGTTTTGAAATAACTTCAAACATCTCTAGCAGAATCTAATCTCCGATCTTAGACGAACCTTGAATAGCAGAATATCACGTAGGTTTGAGTGTTTTGACTTAATCATCGACGCTTTATTTATATTCAGCACATTTGTAAATAATTATTATACTTCAGACTTTATACATAAAAAATCATCGACATACCTATCCCTCCCAATCTCAACCCAACTACCATTATAAATGCCAGTGTCTCTGTCGCGTGTCTCTTTTCACGGTATAGCTAAATTTTAATAACAAAATATAGCAATACCTTCTTACGAATTCATTATCGCAAGGACGAAAATTAGATAATTCCCCGAAATGCAGGTAAACTGCAAAATAGGGCGATGCATTTATTTTTGTATTATGATTACGTGGCTATTGTCTGTCTTTAGAACGTCATTATTATTTATCTAAGACTATTTTCTAAATTTCTATTGTAGATTTTATTGTTAAAAATAACCACAGTCGTCACTCTTTTTAAATGCACCATTGTTTATACAGTCATTAGGAGCAGTGAGAGCTAAGAACGGACGGTCTATGGCAATCTGGTAGCGAGTTTTGTACACTGACTTGCAGTATAAGACTTGCAATTTACTTGCTTGTTAAACCATAATATGTATAAACTACGCACTTCTACAATACCAAGTTTTATAATTGCTTTAGTACGCCTACCCTTGGGAACCCCATCATTTCTTATGTCACTTTTCATATTGTCAATTTGGTCACCTTCTACTAGAGTCGAAAGTAGTACAGTTGTCTATTTATACATGTTTGTTAATGCACTTAGTAATCATAAGCAAGAGCTCTACCAGAGCTATAGTAGTTGCATCACGTATTTTAAATATTTAGTCCATGTATTCTGAAATTAGTTTCGTAAACAGTATACCCTTTACCAAGTGCATTAAGCTGTCCGTCCTTTCCGTGTTCCGTATACACAAGTCGAGTTTGTTTTTTTCCTCAACATCTACTTACTACTTCTCTTTCCTTGATGGATGCACTTTTTCTTATCAGAGCTGTTATGGTAGGATCGCTTTTAATTTCCTCGTTGCTGATAAATATTCAGCGAAATACAGCATAACTATCGCTTTCTTTTAATGATTCTATTTTAAGTTTGTCCATTAGTCCATTAGATAGATATGATATGATTAAGTATATTTTGTTCTTCAATTGTTATTTAACTCACTGTTGTATTAACAGCAGTATCTTTGAAATTGATTTAGTCATTTATTTAATTGGTTTCTGACTCTACCCTAACATGTGTTACACGTTAGCAAACATCACCTTTGAAGAGTCAAGGCTGGTGTCAAAACAGGTAAAGGACCAGTTAAGGAGACCTTGTGTTTTTGCAAGTTTCTTAAAATGAGATGAATATATTATAGCTAATGACATTTAAATTCGTGTGAATTAACTTTTTGTATTCTACTCGAACTTGTGATTCTATGCATTTTTAGAAATTAGCCCAGTCGGGTTGTCGAAAAAAAGGCATAACCCCGCAAAAACTCTAGTCCTAAATTTTATTTTACCTGCCGTTAGTCACTGGGAGTGTAAATTCAAAATTGCGACCAAATTTGAAGCAAGAATGAGCCAGCAGCCTGGTCCTGCTTCATTACAGAATTGAGTAATGAACAACTATAGTCCCTATAATTTTTCCGAAAAGTTGAAGATGGCCGAGATATTGCAGTTGTCCTTTAAATCAAGGTTGCGGTTAACGCAGAGCTCTAATTTGGTCGCGATTTTGAATTTACTCTCCCAGTGACTCTCCGTAAAGGCTGGTGAAATAACATTTGGGCCTAGCGTTTTTTCGGGGTTAAACGCTAACCCGACTGGGGTATCATATTACATGCGAACGATTAAGTAGATGGAACTTTTACTGTAGATATGTCTTAATTAAACTATAATAATGACCGAAATGAAATCAGTAGAACCGCATTGTAGTTCTATACAAAATTTCAAACAAATCCGATATCCGAAACAGAATTAAATGGGAACCAACAAACACATGCACTCAAGCTTTCAAGCTTGTGATGAGCCAATAGGTATTAGGCAAAACTAAATTAGCAACCACAGGCTTCAGGAAGTGAGGTAACTCCAGTGTCATCGAAGGCGGAAACGACTTTTTCATCTAGCTCAGCCGAAAAGTAAAAAACGTTGCTACTCTGTCATAATCAAGTTGTGTTCGAATTTTTTCCTTATGCTTTAGTTAAAAGAATCAGTTAATTCATTGCGATAAGGTATCAAAATAGCGTTTTTTTTTGTAGTTTCTGCTCACGGCTCTCAATAAAACGATCCGACTCGCTTCGTGGGAGATTAATTTGAATGAATTTAAAGGAACCTGTTTTTTGTTGGAATTAGAAAGAAACAGTTCTTATTCTGATTATTTGTCTTTAAGTAAATTTCAAAAGATTTTGTTAGTGTTTCATAGGTAACTTTGTATATGACAAGTGACATATTTTGTCTAATTTTATTATGTACCTTGATCATTGTGTAATTTATTTGTAAGTAACTGTTAAAGATTTTTTTCAATAGTTTTATTTAGCGTTTAGAATTTTGCTTAAAAATTATACTAAACACTCAGATTGCGATATTAAATCTTCGACTGAGTCGGAATGACCCATTTATAATATTAATGTCAAGGCTCCTATAATATTATATCTTGATTGTATTATATCAACCATATTACATGTTTGTGGGTGTCTGGTGACGTCATTATGACGGAGTTGTTTAACATTCTCACTCTTAGCAAAACTTTAATCTTGTTTCCTTACAACCATAGAAGATTAATTTTAAATTATTAAGAAAAAAAAGCTTATTATTATATTTTAAATAATATCGTTAAATTAATATTACGTGCGTATTTAATACGCGTTTCAATTAAATGTTAGCTTGAAATCTATAAGTATGTTACCTAGACAGTGATTGAGTAGAGAGAGAGAAGCTAAATCCTCCAAGTACCTAGACCTCAGTTAGATTATTGATAGTATTTCAACATCTTTTTGATGTATATTCGTAATGATCACTAATTTTTTATACCTGTCTGCAGGATTCTACATCAAGATATTAAATGCTAATTGTCATCGTCGTCATCAATACATGGATAATATCATAATTATACGAATATTAAAATGCAGGTAGGTTTATGAATCGTGTAAAAGTTATTTAAAATCGTATAATTTATTAGCATCTTAACAATAATCAAGATTCCACCTAGTCCACCGAGTCCACCTAGTTTCCTAAGTGGGTTAGCTTTTATTCTCTTCTCCTATTCTTTTCCCATTTTTTCGCTGCCATTGTCTCTTAAATTATCCCGGGTTGATAATCAAGTATTCGCATTTTATTTCAAAGGAAGCGCCCTTAATTATGAGGTAACTGGCTTGCCAAGTTTCGCTTTTACGAGATTTTTTGTTATATATTTTGAGATGTCGATAGCAATTTGCTGGAGATAACCTCCGTTTTTATGTCATGGTTTTCTTCATAGACGTTTTGTCATAAGTATATTTTTTTCTGTTTAACAGTTTATGGTTTTGACCACTGCTCACTTTTGCTAGTGTTAATTGACGGTGGTTATTTCCTTAGGTCGCCATCGTGTTCAATAAGTCTATGATTATTTGTCGAGTTTCGATTTCGATTTCGGTTACGTCGAATTTTCTTCAAATACTTATTCTACAAAGCCGGATAGACATTTTGGCCGGATTCACACGCGTCTCTAATTTGCATTCCTTTTCATCGTAATATGTCACGCTTAGCTCAGTTATAAACAAAAAACCTGTTTTTGAAAGTGAAAATGTTGGTAATGGTGAACGGATGAATCTCCTCCGTAGATTAAGGTGTGATTTATGCGGTGATCTATTTCCGGATGTTTTGCTATTCTAGTTTATCAGTCAAGTTGATAAATTAGGTTTCTCTTCATATATAATAATGTAGTCCATTCGAATCCAGCGATAAATAAATACCGGAATAATAAGTCTATTCACTGAAGCTTACTATTCCGGTATTTATATTTATGTATTTGTATTTATTCACTGAAAACACATTTTCTGAGCTGTATTAGTTATTCTAGTATTATTTTGAACGAGATTAACGGCCTTACCTAAAATAATCTCGATTCTCTTAGTCACTGCTTAAATTTCTCTGTCCTTTTCTAGCACGTGCAACTTCACGTCAGAGAGAAGATGGCCGAGCATCTTAAGCAGTGACTAACGGTTGAAAAGTTTTTTTAAGTAAGGCCGTTAGCATCTAAGTAACACATGGAAATTAGAATAATACCTAGACACAATTTATTTTGTAAATTATTTGTTCTATGTAAAACACTCTTCATATTCTCTGTTTGTTGTGTGTGTGACTTTAGCACGTTAGGCGGTGTTAGCCGCGCTATAGCAAAATCTAAGGTTGCGCTACGATTCTCGTTTGGTCTATTAGGGTATATTTATCCAAGCTCGTCTGTGGTCTAATAGGGTATATTTATCCAAGCTCGTCTACCAAATACTTCCTCGCTTTCCCTTTTTAACCATCTACAACTAGTTTCACAGAGACGCGTACTTAATCTTCGTTCATCTCGACTGAGTTTATATCATCAGTATTTTCTCTTTCAATACCTAGTGTTGTTTTCGTAAAATATTTCTTGTCTCGTCTCCAACTAATCCTAGCTAGCGAGGGTCAGTGACCGGTTGGCTGAAGGATATATTGTAACCAATGTATTGTTATCCGTGAATATATTTCCTTTCGTTTTGCTGTGATAAATGTGATGTCAGCGACCTTACCATTGTCAAAATATGAAATCTTATTTTGACCTACTTGGTTTTCATTGGATCGCAACGTTTAGGCTTCAAGTCAACTTGGCTGGTTATTTAAAAGATGTGGTCGTCTGAAGAAATTCTAGAATGTTTTATGAAGTTCTTGGAAGTCAGGCAAACGAATATAAATGGTAATCCGGGAATGGTGAGCTTTCAAGATCAAACGGTAAGGACCTCACATCGTCACTGCCCCTCAGGTGAGATTGTGAACAAACGCATGCCTAGAAAGTTGTAAAAAATATATATTACTTCCTTCAACTTATGAGAGAGCAATGATTAATGCAAGGCTACAGTTTTTTTTTTTTTTTTTTTTTAATTCTTTATTGCACACATAAATACATTAATGTACAAAAGGAGGACTTAATGCTAAAGCATTTTCTACCAGTCATCCCCGCGGTTAAAGAGATGGTGATGTAGGCGCACAAAATAAATTATTGTTAAGAGCAAATACAGTAATACATTTCAATTAACTAATAACTAAAAATATCTATACTTATAAATTTAAATGACCAATAAATAAAATTAAATACAAATAATTAATTAGATAATAAAATAAACCTAAAATATATACAATATAAATATGAAAAACAAATATTTATGCAATAAATAAATAAATAAATACGAGTGATCAAATGGTTACAAAACAAGAGCTGATTTTAAATAATGTTCACGCACAACTCGTTTAAAGACTAGTTTCGACGGCGCTTGCCGAATTTGGATAGGGAGCTCATTCCATAGGCGCACTGCAACTACACGAAACGAGTCACTAACAAATGAGGTAGAGTGGCTAGATGGCAGATTGTTAAGGAAGACACATTTAAAACGGTAGACTGTATGTCAATACAAGTGCAATCATGTTCCTGTGAATTTATATCGTACTCGAACCCGAACAAGAATTCAGATTACCTTAGCAAAGATATTGAGCAAAATCTTTCTGCATTCCTAAATACCAAAACCGATTGCTTTCAAAAAACTACTTGTGTTTAAAGCAAGATATTGAAAACGGGTCTACAAGAAGATGCTTACCAAAATAGCCGCCCATTCAAAGATCAGAAGGGTTGGTATCGGAACGGATTTGCCTCTATTGACCGCAGTTTGAAAAGCGATAAGAATAAAACGAAGTTGATACCACTTTTTAAAGTACTTAATATGCTTGGTGTAGGTATACCCAAGAGCTTGATAACATCGCCTTAGTAAATGGACGCTTATAATATTGCACTTTACAATTTTGTTTGTTCTTTTTAAACAAGATATTTAGTCATCAAGACTCTCACATAAAATGAAAAAATTACTCCGTAGCGACTAAACGAGGTTGGCTTAAATTTTGTGTGAGTGAAGGGGAATTAGTATTACTATTTATTGTATTGCCTGGGCTTTCTGATCGCAGGGCAAATATCGATCTTTCCATTGCTTTGCCTTGCGCATCTTGGGTCAAATTTAATCATAGTCCTATGATAATTCTGTAATAATTCTTATAATTGAGCTAAAATTTCCATATCTCCGATAAGCTGGAATAGTATTAAACCTAGATTCAGCTTTCTCAAAATTGGTCAGCGTATAGCCGGGACAGAAACGTGATAAAACAGAACGTCTCTCATCGCATCAGTTGACGTCATCACGTCACCCATGAGAAAGCAAACATCACCGTGACAGCTTTGTTGCCTACTAGGGCAGCGAAGATATTTCCCAGTAGGCTTATTCAGTAACACAAGGTAGAAAGAATTTAGAGGTGGGCTATAAGTTCGAAAAAATAAGATTCGAATAATTGAAGTGATTTTAGTACACATGACAAGATAACTTTATTAGAAATGGTCTATTTTGCGAAAAGAACAAACATTGTGTGGGATTATTCCATTATAATTTCTATGCTTCTTCATTCCCAAAAAGGTATTCGTGTGCACCTTCTGATAACAGTAAATTTTTTATTTTTTATAAATAGTGTGTCTATCCATTCTTATAATGTTCCTCATTCGTGTTCGAATTAGTCCATTGATTTAGCCAAAAAAACAATTTTCAGGTTGTCAGATTTTTATTTTTATATGATTCCAGTTGGAACTCAACGTTTCAAAGTGTTATGTTTTGTTTCCCTCATCTCTACCATGAACCCTTTGGCTTTGTTTAAGCGGGAATGATAAGGATGCGTAGGTTGGTGTCGGCTGACGTTTGTGTTCTCCGGCTTGTCATAAAACTAAGCTTATTTCGCGACACGCAATTTCAAAATCACGAAAATTCGCGAATTTTGGGTTTCATTTGCATCCTTTATTAGATTTTTACTCAAATCAGGCTTAAGATTTTAGGGAATAAATAAAACGTTATATACACAATAACAAGTAATATAATCTTCAATTACTTTCTTGGCAATGTTCGCTCATCAGCCAGTAGGCTTCCACTACTGGACGAAAGCCTCTCCCCTAATAGGGAGGGGTTGCCATAATCCCCACGCTTGGCAGGCGGCATGGGGATCGCAGAGTGTTACCACCGTTAACTAAGAGGACGCTGCTGCCCATCCTCCGGTGGTTTTGGATGCAGTTTTAAGACATACCCAGGTCCCAATGACAATGTTACTTTACGTTAATTCGGTATTGTACTGTTTGTCCTCCAAATAAAATTCTCTGTTGTCATAACTAGAAAGCCAAGAAAATGTCAAGTGCCCTTAGGGATGGTCCTTTAACCGCCCACAAACTGTTGTGGGCGGCTACCGCCATAGGCTACTCAGCTATTGTATTAAAGGGAAATTGACGCAGGTGGAATACGATAACAGCTCGTAGACGAAAAAAAGCTCCCAGGAAGAAATTAAATAGATTCTACTGTTATAATAGTTATCAGAATATGATTAATAGACATCTTGGAGCGACCAGTGTAAGTTTGTTGTTAGCAGCGACGGTGATAATAGAATGGACGGGCCCAGCGCTTGCAAATCAATCAAAATTAACAAGACAACACAATCAAGCATACCTAGCTAAAAGTATGCATATTACGTTTGCCGGAAAATAGAGATAGCGAATCTAATTAGTGCATGACAAAAAGAGAACACATGTACATGTATTAGAAGTTTGTATTGTCGTATCGTACGGCTCGCATGTCGCAAAGGCAGAGTATGACTGAAGCGAGTGGAGAGCCGGCGCTTAACATAGTCTTCAAAATCCGTGCGCTTATTTCCCATCCATTCATCTTATCATTGTCGCTGGTTGTTAGTAGGTTGTCAAGTTTAGGTTTAAGAAAGCTCTAATTATATCATCAAGTATATCACATATGTAAGTAAATATCCTTCGATAGGTAGCACTTTTGAGTAGGTAAGAACCTACGATACCCATCTTAGGTTCTTACCTACTTAAAAACGACGCTAAAAGTTAAATTATGTTAGTATTGGGCTCACAATTTTGTATTTATTGATCATTTCGATCAATCATTATTGATTCTAATTGTCGGACGTTTTTTTTTTTATACGGTCAAGTGACGAGACGAGCAAGACTTTCACCTGGTGGTAAGCGTCATGCCTTCCACTAACAGTAGCAGTGCCAGACCTTGCGAATACAATCTTGCACCGCACTGCACTGCGCTCGTCACCCTGAGATATTAGATGTTAAATCTCTTCATACCCAGTAATTTCTCCGGTAATATTGCCCTTCAAACCGGAACACAGTAATTCAGATCTTAAATGAAGTTTGTTATGAGCATAGCCCATTGAGTACTATAAGGCACAAGTGTGACATGTGTAAACATATCTCTAGGTCCATGAGAAATGTACTAAGCTTTATGAGCAACGAAAATAGAGCAAGCTTTGTAAAAGATCTGCTTTCTCAAATAAGAAAATCAGAGGTTCAGAGTACCGTTTTATCTAAATCCTTTGCCAATATGCTTTGAAGACTGCATCATTGGTGGAACAATCAAGGGCGATTTCATTCCTTTATTGCACATAATATCCTCGAAATTTTAAAGCACGCCATCTATCTCTCAAGCTTAAGTTCCTCTAAACACCGCAGGTCTTCATACTATAACTACGCCCGTCGTCATCAGCCATAAAACGTCCACTGCTGGACGAAGGCCTCCCCCTTAATAGAGGGGTGTTGCCATAATCCCCACGCTTGGCAGGCGGCTTGGGGATCGCAGAATGGTCACCACCGTTAACCAAAAAGACGCTTCTGCCCGTCTTCCGGTGGGTCTGGTAGCAGTTTATGGACATACCCAGGTCCTATAACTACGCCCAATGAACCCTAATGAAAAACTCCATCCCCATTCATACAGGTTTCATACGATAGGCGTTTTAAATCATACGTGACAAAGTGACAGAGGTTCGACACTTTACGAACAAATTAATCCAATACAACATGTGACAAGGAACGTGCCCGCATCCGTGGATCCATATTGTCACCGGAATTGGGACGACAGGTTTTGATGCGATAGCAATTTTTTATGTTCCGGATAGGTAAGCATTTAGAGCGGTAGTGAACGAATAGATGTGTGCTTTTTGTTTTGAATGTTTTATGCTATGTGCTGTTGATCTGAGGTTTATAAAAATTGTAGTTCACTAAAATAGAATTTATAGAATATGAGAAAAATTGTCGTGAATAAATAGATACACCAAAGAAACATACACACAAATGATTAAATAAGGATAAAAATAAGGAAAACAGCAAGGATTAACAACGAAGATATTGGGGTCGTGAAGGCTAAATTTTGGGCCGACAAAAACTGCTCCACTAAAATTTGTAGTTTAAATTATTGTGTTAATGCGTTAATGTTAAATAAGGAGTAAAATCATAGAAAACAGTTTGATAGAGAGAAAACCCGACCTACTGTGTTAAGAGCCGGAAGATGATAATGAAGTGAAACAAGACGTAGTTGTAGTGGTACGACTCTACTGCAGAGTCCGCCTGGGGAAGTATCACACCTTTGCCAGTTATTCGACCGCCGAGCAGTAGTGTGCAAGCATTACTGTGTTCCGGTTCGAAGGGCAATGTTACCAGAAAAATTACTAGGTATGAAGAAATTTAACATCTGATATCTCAGGGTGACGAGCGCAGTGCAGTGCGGCTCAGGATTGTGTTCGTAAGTTCACAATTCTAGAACTGCTACAGTTAGTGGCAGGCGTAATGCTTACCAGCAGACGAACGTCTTGCTTGTCTCGTCACTTGATGTATTAAAAAAAAAGAAGATGATTTGCCTGATAGCAATATTCAAAATCGTGTATCGATAATGCCAGGGATACTATAAACATCTGGCCGGCATTTTTTTTATTATACTCACTCTTTTTGAAGGATCTAATATTGTACCTTATCAAAATACCGCGGGAAAGCTCATTCATGTTTGCAGGTATAAGGAAAGTTTGATTGCATAACTGTAGTTACGATATATGTTACGTCGTAATCTAAAATAGTCGTAAGTCGTAAGTAAAATTTTGGAGCATTATTTTTCCCACTCGCACTCTTTATTCGTCACAGTATATCATTTCAGTGACATAATCAAGGAAAGTACACCAGTATTGCTCAAGAGTTTAACCTGTAGTATTTAACGACCAAAAGAAAACACCGGAACGAATCCAGTTTTGTTATCACTTATTTAACACTGTACAAAATGTTAGTAACCTTAGTATCAAAGTTAAGGCTGCGACAGACGTGGGTCGAACCGTTGACGTTACAATTACTCGCCTTAAAAACAAAGAAATAAAGTGAAAATTTACGTGAAAATCTATCTGTTGTTCAACTTCATTCGTCGGTTTAAAAGAAGTTTTTATACACAGAAAAATAAAAAGTAGATTCGATGAACATTAGTTGCTACATAATCTTCTATAACTATAAAAGGCTTTGTCCTGACTGACTGACTGACTGACTGACTGACTGACATATAGACAACGTACAGCCCAAACCGCTAAACGTAGAGACTTGAAATTTGGAGGGTATGTTTTTGGAGAGGTGTAAACGTCCACTAAGAAAGGATTTTTCGAAAATCAACCTCGAAGGGGGTTAAATGGGGTGTTAAAGTTTGTATGAAACTTTTTATTCTCTGGTTCGATTGATACAAAACTTGGTATACATATTCTACTATAAAAATAAGAAGATACGGGTGTCACAGTTTTTTCAAAATCAGCTCCCGTTAGTATAAAAAAAAAAACTAAGTTTTAGTGATAGTACGTTTGTTTCTCCTTAACTTTGTAACGGCTGTACATATTATAATGAAATTTGGTATAGGGATGGGGATAGATGTGGGGGTGGGGGTGGGGGTGGCGATGATACTGTGAACGGAGACGGGACGGAGATAGGCATGTTAATATTAAGATTACAATTGGTATCGGGATGGGGATGGGGTGGGGATGGGGTGGGGATGGGGTGGGGATGGGGTGGGGATGGGGTGGGGATGGGGTGGGAATGGGGATGGGTGGGGATTTGGTGGGGACAGGTGGGGATGGGATGTCGATGTGGATGAGGCTGGGAACGGGGATGGGCGTGTCCACATTAAGATGAAAGTTGAAATCGGGATGGGGGTGGAGATGGGATGGGGTGAGGATGAGGTTCGGGATGGGGATGAGGGAGGGAACGGGGATGGGGACGGGGATGGGCGTGTTTATATTAAAATGACATTTGGTATCGGGATGGGGATGGGGTGGGGATGGGGATGGGGTGGGGATGGGTGGGATTTGGTGGGGACAGGTGGGGATGGGATGTCGATGTGGATGAGGCTGGGAACGGGGATGGGCGTGTCCATATTAAGATGAAAGTTGAAATCGGGATGGGGGTGGGGATGGGATGGGGTGAGGATGGGGTTCGGGATGGGGATGAGGGAGGGAACGGGGATGGGGACGGGGATGGGCGTGTTTATATTAAAATGACATTTGGTATCGGGATGGGGACGGGGAAGGGGGCGCTTATAGGGATGAGGCTGGGAATGGGGACGGGGATGGGCGTATTTATTGGTCGGCTGAATTTTTGGATAGGTAGTTATAGCATAAGGTTCGGAAACGGACGTAGGCAATTTTTTTGTAGGTCCACGCAGACGAATGTTTGACGGACATAATTATTATAGATACTGTACAGCCTAAACTGCTAAATTAATATTTTATAAGAAATGAACTTACTTTTAAATGCCTAAACTAAATTTTGAGTGGTGTAAACTTACACTCAGCTCAAGCTGTGGTAGCTTCAGTGAGATCAAGCTCGACTCACATTCTTGGGGTTGCGGGTTCGAACCCGGGCGAGCCCGTTCCAATTAGTTAATTAGTTTAGAAACTTACGCATGGATAAATACCACTGGCTTTTCGGTGAAGGAAAACATCATGAGGAAACCTACATGTTTCCGGAGAAGAAATACGATAGTGTATGTGAATCCGCCAACCTGCACTGGGCCAGTGTAGTAAATATGGCCCAATCAGGGTAGGCCGATATTCCATTAGTGTTAAGGGCTGATGCAGAGAAACGCACACTCAGCAAGGATTTTGAAAAATTCGCAAGGGGTTCAATGTATCATTAAAATACCATTTTGCCGAAACCATTCATTTAAGGCTGTTAAGTTTTTTGACTTAAGAGATAAGATAAAATAAACATAAACATGTTTCAGAATTTTTAAACAATTTCAAAACTGGAAGGCCACGGGTCAGTTTTTCATTTGAAAAAAAATATAACAATATTTATAGATTAGCTAATAATAATAATAGCTAATCGAGTGTTTATGCGTAAGAAGATAAATGTTTTAAACACATGTACTTGATCCGGTGCACGCACCAAGCACAGCGCTTTCGAAACGTCCATCCCGCGTCGGCTCAGATACGTTAAAACCCGAGTATAATGACGCGCTGTACGTCGAGCGCGCCCCACTCCAACCCACACCGAGCCTACCTAAGCGATCAGTGCAGCACTGTATTTTATCGAAGTTTCGTAATTCTTGCGATATTTTGGTGATCTTTTTGCGTTCTTTGTTATCATACTTTTTATGCTTAAGCTTATTTCATTTCATTTGTTATTTAGATTTCGTATAATTATCGTTATTTGTTCCTTTAATTATTTAGATTGCTATTTAGTTTGTTATTCGTATTTTTTTTTATGTTTAGTTTACATTGTTTGTTATTAGGTTTTTTTATATTGTTACTGTTGATATTGTTATTTAGTTATTTAAAATGCTTAGTGAACTTCTCTTCATTCATGGAGCGAAGGTAAAACACTATGTTGTTCCCTTCGTTGGTGATGGAGCGGGTCTTTTTCGTGCGCGTTCTTTTTTAATGCACGGTACCCAAGAAACGGCAATTGAGGTGCGAAAAAACATCGTTACTCATGTAGTAGCTAATTGGGAGGAGTTTGAAATCATGTCTCATGATTCAAACGGCGACAACTACACCACTGCGACTGCATACTTTGATGACATGTCACGGCAGTCGAGTTGGGGCACTGCGTGTGAACTAGCCGCTGCAGGACAAATATATGAGTTTTAGTTTGAAGTTTATAAAAATGGCAAATTGTATGCAAAGTTTGGTATAGCAGGAAGACCTATAAAGCGGCTACAATTTACGGGAAATCATTTTGATGCGTATCTGTTAGAAGACATAGATATAATTTCTAACGGCACTCCACGTGTTCCAGTAGTAGCGAAAAAAATAACTAAGCGACGTGTTGAGGTTCCTACATCTCCAAGTTCCATTCAAACAGAAGATATAAGTTCTGACGCAACTTCTACTTTGCCTTTGTACTTTGATTCTTTAGCTGTAGAGATGCCCAAAAATAATTACAAAACGTCTTCAACTCATACCGTCCAAACTTCTTCAGCCCGATATTTTTCTGAACTGAATTCACCAACATTTACGGCTCAGTCTGATAAATTAATTTCACCTACATTTACGGTACAGCCTAATCAGTTAACAAATGACAAATTAATTTCACCTACATTTACCATCCCAACTATTCCCAGTTCATAACATTCTAATTTACCGACCTGCAGTAATATATCTCCCACATATATTTTTAAAGAAGCCTCACAATCTTCAGAAGTTCCATGTCCATCCATATCCATCTATTCTGTCATGTCCATCTGTCTATCTGTTTAAAATTCAACAAGACGGCTTTGTTTTGAAGTAAGTATTGCAAACGCGACATGCCAAATTTGGTCATCCTCAAGCAAACTTAAAGACTTGCAAGCGGCTTGGAAAAAATGCAATAATATACGTATTTTAGTGATTCAATTGAGTTGGGCCCCGATTTAACCGAATTCAAGTATTCAACATTACTACGCGGGCAAAGCCGCGGGCAAAAGCTAGTTGTAAATAAAGTCTTGCATAGTTTGGGGTCTTTAAATTTATTTATCGATAAATTTATATGAAGAACACTTTTAAACCTACCTTAAAGGGACCTTAATAAATCTTTTTTTTTTCCAAAAGGAGTAAAACGCTTAAACAAGTTAGAGGATACTTGATATTTTTATCATTTTCTAGACAACTGTCTAGAAAGGTCTGTAATAGTTACTCGAAACATGATAAGTGCAGCGTACATACTTGACTTTATTATAATTCCGAATGCTCGTAATTTCCAGTCGTACATTTACAGACGGAAAACAATAAAGGCGGTCGGCTGGCATACGGGGGGAATACAAATTTCGCGACCGGCGACTTTTTCGCAACAACCCGGATTCGTGACAGCGCCGGACAATTATGAAGGAAATATTACAGTTTTATTGTGCGTTTTGGCTACCGTTGAGTGCTCTTTGAATTGAGTACCGAGACTACTGGAAATTTGAGGCGCTTTCCTTGTCAGAGATGATGTGTGCTCCTAGCCAAATAGAACTGCTAGTGAAAAATGCTCTTCTGTTGTGTGTGGATTGCAATCTTATGTGTAAAGTGTAAGTATATTTTAAATATTTTCAGATGCACCAATAGGTAATTAAAATTGTCATATTGTGTAATTTGAAAGGATTAATGTGTTAAACTGGCTTGGTTTTTGTACCAGCTATTTGTGACAGGGTTCTTGACCGTATTTCTTACACACTCGTCTATAGACACTTGACACTAATATCTCGGATTGCTAAGCAAATGTTATGTCATATTTTGACATGGCCTACAATTACAAACAAAAGGCGCAATCGAGATACCGAGACGACAATTTTATCTCGCTCTGCTCATTAGTCAATCAACTTTTGTAACCTACAGTACTTACCGCTTTACTGGGGTACAGACGAGTCGGACAATGGCCGATTTGTTCCGTTACGTCACAATACTGCAAGTCGCACAGACGTTCTCACTTTCACTGGGCCGATAGCGGGTCGATGGCAACTAGTATAAATGCGGATCAAAATTCAAACCTCCTTAAACAAAACAATACATTTCGTTCATTTAAAAAGGTTCTCAATTCGTCTGTACTTTTTTTTTTGTTCGTATGGGACCACCTCTGAAGTATTACGTACGAAACAAAAAAAAACATAAAAATCTGTTCATATTTGGCGGAGTAATCGCGTAACATACATACAAAAAAAAAACATACAGTCGAATTGAGAACCTCCTTTTTTGAAGTCTGTTGAAAATACATTTGTAGTAGGATTCTTTTACTGTTTCTTTCATCTAAGCAGATATGTTTAATGACTCAATAATCTTAAATGACAGGTCGCAACCGCCATGTCGTTTATTAACCATCGACTTTGATTGCTTGTCGTAATTCAAACTGACATTTCATTTTCTACCATTTACTGCGACAGTGTTACGTGCTTCGGTATTTATTTGGCTCTTTAGATAAAGGGTCATTTTGTTGGACGTTTCCTCATCTTTATTGGGGG
This sequence comes from Erannis defoliaria, assembly GCA_905404285.2. Classification (NCBI taxonomy): domain Eukaryota; kingdom Metazoa; phylum Arthropoda; class Insecta; order Lepidoptera; family Geometridae; genus Erannis; species Erannis defoliaria. The sequence goes on along the minus strand of FR990091.1, from coordinate 7,389,561 downwards.
TTTCTGAAGGCCAAGGCGACACATTTTACCTTATTGGGATGGGATGTTCTGTCATGAATTATAAATATACGGCGATTATTCATATTGTCATTGTTATTTTTGATTTACAACCAAGTCAAGCTTTGAGGATTAAAATACATCGCGCAATCCACCACTAACACTTATAGGTTCACATTCAGAGATATACTGTTGTATGTATGAAGTCTTTCTATCCTTGTCTAATACCGTGTTATACAACATTCATTAATTAAAATCAATACAATATGAATACAACTCAATATTGGACAAATTTGTTTCTTTAAAAAAAAAAATCATTAATTGTCTAATCGTCTAAGTGTACAGATTGAACCTGGATAACATAAGACCAAGAAGGAAAAAGATATCAATGATAAGAAAGAGATAGATATATAGAGTGATAGAAGATAATGATAGGCTTAAATGATGAAGAGGTTAATAATGGTATTGAATTCATACACACTCAATCGATAAAACTTCGAAAATGACAGCTAGCTAGCTTCTACAAGTGAAGTTGTTGCCACACTGAAACAATGCGAAATGCGAACGAGAAACAACAGCATCCAGAATGTCGCTTGGAACCAGTTCCGAAGTTCGGTTGAGGTCGTCCGTAAGGTCGCACCGGCAATGACCTCGGGGAATATCCGTGTGGAGTATTTAAAAAGCATCTTAAAAATAACAGGTTACACATAAAACTCCACAACGTAACATAAGATATCTATATACCTAGTTACCTAATTAATAACATGTCATTTAATATTTGTGATCAATAAGATTTATATCGTATCCAGGTATTAACTGCTAAGGACAAAACTTTACGCTAAACAAGACTAGGTGATGATTTAGTCATATAGACTACAGCTTGCAGTGTGATTTTCATTTAATGAATGTGGTCTTCATTGAATGCATGACTGCAGTTCTATTCAATACCACAGGAGAAAGTAAATAAGTCCAAAATACTCACACGACGTACTGTCATGTGGACTATAGAATAGAGACCGACGCGACGGATAAAAATCCTCTCCGACTAATAAATAAAGATTTCACTTACGGGAAAAGAATTAAGTGAACACTCATGGCCCGGAGGCATTAAAGCTTGGATGGTCCCGGAGAAAGTATAAAACTGAAACGGTCTTTTGTTGGAGCCATCGTACGTATATTTTATATATTTATATTATGGAATGTTTAGGCTACATTTTAACCGAGTTTAGATTTGACTGGCCACAGTTTCGTCTACTGCTAAACCTTTTTAATGATTGCTGCTAAGATTTTTCTCATTAATACTTTTTTAGAATCAATAAGTTGAAACAAAAAAATCACCATGAATAATCAGAGTTACGATAGAATCCGGAACGAGGATATTCGCCAAAGAACCAAAGTTACCGACATAGTTAGCAAGGTTTGCAAGTTGAAGTGGCAATGGGCAGGCCACATCGCTCGAAGAACTGGCAACCGATGGGGAAGAAAGGTTCTTGAGTGGCGACCGCGAACCGGAAGACGCAGCGTAGGAAGGCCTCCCACTAGGTGGATCGACGACATTGTAAAAGTCGCAAGCAACCGGTGGATGCAAATGGCAGGTTGTCGTACAGTGTGGCGGTCTAAGGGGGAAGCCTTCGTTCAGCAGTGGACGTCTCCGGGCTGATGATGATGATGAATCAGAGTTACTATTAGATATTTGCGATTGCAGATAAGGAAAACGAATTACGTGCGAAAGGTTCTGGTATCGATAGGGTTTTAAGTTTCACAATAGTCAAAAGACGCATTTTAACAACTATTCCAGATCTTTCGGATACCTTGTAACCCACAAATCAACTTGGCCGTCAAACATAATCCATATATCAGACGTTATCCGTTTCACCGATTTTATTGTTATGTTAGCCAAAACTCCGATTCTTTTGATCTCTTACTGCTCTTGTTTTTGTGAGAGTTTTTTCTCTTTGAAGTTGTAAATAAGTTTGAAAGAGGAAATTCTGCGTACATTTCTAGGTTGGTGTCATTTCGGATCCGTGTTTGTTATGTCTGAGGTTACGGGAGTTATTGGAGGAAACGTAAACAGTTCTAAATAAATGTTTGGGTGGTTGTTTGCGTTTTTGGGGTCGATATTGAGTCTTTTAATGTCTGTTTAGAGTGCTTACTGCCATGTCATACCTAGTTCTTTTAGTATTTGTTTTTAGAAAAAATAGTAGAAAGTTGTTGACTGTTTTTATTTCTTTCTAAGATTTTTGATACAAAAACGGAAGGTGTGGTTCAAAATATCTATGCTACGAATAAAATATTATTGTTTAAATACACTAGTAAAACATTTCTTTTTCATAATCAGTAATAACGGGAAAATAATATGCACAAATTTCTTATAACAGTTATTTACTGTTTCAATTTCATTGTGCTTCTCAATAGTAACCATCTGTGTTTATGTTTGATCCAGAACTTAAACATTGAGCTTTGAACCTATCAACATTACACCTCTAGTTTCACGTACGGCATACGGGCTCTTTAATGTTCATCGTATTATAAATCGTCCACTTCATTTCAAACTGTACCATCTTCAACATAAGACCCGAAATTTATTTGCAAATTTCAATCGTGATAAAGTACATAAATGTTCATGTTTTGAAATTGCTCGCTCTACTTTCAACCGTGCCGGTTCAAACATAAGGCTTAATTTTAAATTTTTGTTTTAGGTCTGGTAGTCTGGAGGTACATTCGGGTCAATAGGCAGCTATTTCCACCGTAGCGTTAGCTAAGTGTGGACGTAACGTGTTCACGGCTTATTTACCTTTTACCGTAGCGCACGCTGAAGAAAAAGCTATTTTTACGGTAAACCAGTGATAAAATATGGCATGCGTGACTTTCACGTTTTCGGGAATGTTGGCTATTGTGTCGGAATTTCTACCAAACTTCCTTTTGTCTTAAGATTTTGTATACCGACATAGCCACTCTCTCTATTTTAAGCGAACTCGTCTTAAAAACTGCTAGATTAACAAACTTTTACAAATATTGGTCCGAGTTTAACATATTTTATTTCGCATTCACTTTGTTATGTATTGCGAAATCTTTGTTCTATGCTATCTTGAACTGTTTCCTACATTACTCAAGTGATCTACTTCCACTTTAACAACACTTGCTTTCCCAACCTTTCCCAACCGACTGACCCATACAAACATTTACGTCATCCAACAATAGACAATTCAATATTACCAAATTTTATAGTAACACGTTCATATTTTAATTGCTCAATCTCTTCGCACGGGTATTATAGCATTTGTTGTTGTTACAAATAAAATAGTGTCAGGTGTAAGAACAATAGATTCTGTGTCAAAACTATTTGTAATAGTAAAATGTGGTTAAGCCATATTGTAAGAATTGACGTGAACTCTGACCACAATAATGTTGTGATGATTGAAGAAAGTAAACAGTTACTATCGCGAGTAGTGCGTGACCACATCAATCTTTAACTTTAAGGGCTCTGTATTCCAAAGTTGCCCCTCGAAAAATCAATGTTATTTAGTCAAATAACTATATTCAATGCCAATATATATATATTATGTAACAGTCGAACATCCGTCTTAGTAACATTTGCGGTTATAAACAGGATTAATTATACTATCCTCGATAAAAAAAATACCGAAACAGTGCTAATTTTTAAACTTTTTTTAGTTATATGCCCTAATTACATCACAGTCACATAAAAATATACATTTCAATGTAATAGTTTTTTGGAGAACATTTTATGGTTGAAAAATTTATTTATTTATTTCTTGGAAAACAAACAGCTATCACAAACTCATTTGCTAGGACACAGAATAATATAAACAAATAAGCCAAAAAAGTTTTCACTAATAGCAACATTGGATACAATCCAGTTGAATAGTAATTAAGTATTAGTTATTAGTTCATTGTTATTAATTTCTATAATCTGAGAAAACCTTCAAAATCGAAGCTTGACGACACGCAGGAATCTGCGTAACCACCATATTTTTGCTCCGCTAAATGTGACCCTACCTGATACAGCTTTAGACTAATGATAGATCTCATTTAAAAATGTGCTTGAAACGTGGAATATCCTCACCTTAATGTTTAGAGTTCTATTATTTTGTTTTATATTTCCACCGATCTTTATTATGTTCTAATATACCTTACATGTATTTATGTTGTGATAGTCGAACTTAATTAGTTAATTAGTTAGTTTATTGATGATTTATAATATGAGTCTATGATACTTGAAATAAATGATTATTTAATTTAATTTTTGATATAATTTTTTTTGGACTTGGGTATGTCCTAAAACTGTATCCAGAACCACCGCAGGACGGGCAGCAGCGTCCTCTTTGTTAACGGTGGTAACACTCTGCGATCCCCAAGCCAAGCCAAGCGTGGGGATTATGGCAACCCCTCCCTTTTTGAGGGGGAGGCCTTCGTCCAGTAGTGGATGTGTTCCGGCTGTTGATGAGTCGAACTTTTTATTGAAGAATGCTGTTCGAAATAATGACACCATACCATAAGTGCCATAAACAAACCATAAATCTGGGTCTTCACACGATTATTACAGCATTCATTCATACACGATTAATAGTGTCAAGTGTGCAAAACTACTGCACCATCGTGTGAAAGGCTTTCTTACGTAACATTAGCATTATTAACTTTTTAAATATGCAATTATACAGATATGTTACGAGCTAATTTGGATAAGATTTCAGCGATTATGTCAGCTATTATAAATGGTAATTGTGACTTTTCTTAATTATGTTTGTTATTATACTAACTACTAGCTTAATGGTGGTTAGAGCTTTCTTCACGATCTCTTTGTTCTGGATAACTAAAGAATTTACTGGCAAGTTCTTGAAAGCAACTTTTGATGTCTAGGCATTTTTATTTGTAATGGCTTACTGATTTGTGTCTTAACTCCCAGCCTTATTGTTTGAAGTATCTGTATCTTCGTAGTAAAAGTCATATTTTGAAATATCTTCAGCTTCCCAAATAAGCCCTCATAGAAATTAATTGCCATTTCCCAATATCGTTTTGTCGTCGTGCAACGTTGCCACATCATAACCGAGTCCAAACACAATGAATTGGCAATGCCCAATGGTCAACACGTATGGTATTGTCATAGCACGTTTAATATTCAGAGTTTACAATCGTAAAACCCGTACAAACAGTAACGCATCTGACAAATATTAGACGTAATCACAACAAAATAGTCACTTTTTGTCGATTAAACGGCTGACCCGCCATTTTCGGCGCTACCTAAGATGTATCAAGAAAATACACTTTAAAAAAAAAGTATACAACCGACTTCAACTTCGAATACCTAGATGACATCCTCATATTTTTTTACTACTGAACCGATTTCGATAAAATTTATAAGGGGCTACCTCTGAAGTATATTACCAACCAAAAAAAATGTACTATCAAAATCAGTTCATTATTGGCGGATTAATCGCGTAACATACATACAAAAAAAACAGTTGAATTGAGACCCTCTTATTTTGAAGTCGATTGTAAATGGAAAAATTAAAAATTGCGGGACGATTAAGTATCTATAATATACATAAAAGCGAATAATATATATAAATTGTACGATCTATTGTAACTTATTATGTTCCCCTAAAATTTGTATCATCACTTGAAGACCCAGAGGTAGATCCATAACAATAAGGGGAAGGGTAGACCTAAAAGACTTATAGATATCATGTCAAACACTGATTGAACTAAAGAAAATAAGACAATAAGGCTGACTGCCATCAAGTGCCTAACAGACAGAAAAAGAGTTTCTAGTGTCTCTCTATTTACTCAGAAAGACGAGATCGGACGACGGAGTTGTCGATTTAACGATTGTTTCCATACTGAATGTTGTTATACTCGTAACTTGGTATAATTATGTGAGCCTACCATACCCAGTTTAGGCAAAGGTCAGCTGACTCAACAATCGAATGGGTTGATTGGTTTCCATTGTATAATCAGTTAATATGAAGACGGAATCGATTGTCGCTTGCTGAATACAACATTATGGCAAGCTTTGACAGAGATGAGTGATTTGTCGTCTTGTGAGTGCTTAATTTGGTGATATTAGAATGGATTTAAAACTAACAAAGTAACCAGCCTAAATTCGATAATATATGACCAACTGCATGCTTCAACAGACTTTATTTTATTATTTACTTTAAAAATTAAATTAAAGTCACTCTGATGAACTTTCTTCACATTAGATCCATACCTCTAGGATAAACTTTTCATCATTATTAAAATATTGACCCATCTTTTCCTGTTACTGGGATGGCTGTGAAAATGACCTCTTTGGCGTCCTTTTTTTTAAATAAAATCTCGTAAAATTAGACGTTGAAATATTCGAAGCCGAATGCTGAAAATATACCATGTCGAATGCGCCAATCGTCGCTGTATCTCGGTTTTTCATTCTCGGTGATAACAACAGGTACCTACTTGAACAGTAATTGCCGTAATATCCGTCAGCCGTGCTAGCGCTACTTCATAAAATAATTATTGGGCACGTTTTCTTTGCGCGTGCGCATAAAGTGAAGCACTCACTATTTGTAAAATTGAACATACTTCTTCTGTATTTTTATTGTTAAGTTTGTTAAATTGGTTCAGGACAAGATTTTGGACTAACTGTTACGTACATCTAGTGTATTTCCGCTCTGATATTGTATCAAGCACTAATAAGAAACAGGAACAAATAATTAAGTAACTGCAAAGAAAGTCCTGAATCAATCACGTCAAGATTTTGGATTCAAGTTAGCACATAAATATGACAAATTTACAAGTTTGTGTTTATTTTCATCCAACTTCGTAGAAAGGGTTTGCGTGATATTTGGTAATGGAAAGTAGCTATCCTGAGTTCTGAGATTCTTCAATTCAACTAGACTTCGTAACACAAAAATAAAATGAAACCATTACGCTGTGAGAAAGGTACTAAAGAGAGCTATTACAGGGTTAGGTGTTTGAGTTGTTAGGCTGTTACTCAACTTGGTGCTCTTTAAAGTTTTATTGCTCCAGCAATAAAGTTATAATTTATTAGTATTATCACAGCTCGCTTCGTCTTTTCTCTTGCTATCAAAGAAATTCTTGTTGCATCATACGACGCTAAATGCCCGGTACCGGCTAAAGCAAAGATGGTTAGATAAAATTGTGCAAATTGATAGATTTGATTCTGAAAACCCATCTTCTAGCCTACATAATTTTTGTTCAAATTCAGACGACCAAGAAAACATTTAATTAATATTAAACAAAATATTAGATACCACCCAGAGGGATTCATCGTTTGATTATTGGTTTGTTTTTCGAAAAAATAAAAGATAACCTTGATTTTGAAAGAGGAAGAGAGAATCTAAATCTTCAACGATACAAGAATATCAGTCAAACTTTGATGAAATATCAGGTGTTAAGTGGGAACCAATATACAAATACTTACATACAAACTTTCTCATAAAACTTAATAATTCGTGTGATGACGCTATGTCCACTAAATGAGATAATGCGATCAACTTAATAGTAACTTATTATTATTAATAACTAAAACTTATTAGGAACCACAACCTTACAAGAGCAGCCCATGATTCCCAGACTGAGCGTTAGAGCGGTACGGTAGACGACAGTAAGAAGTGGACTAGGCGATCAAAATCTAAAACCATAGCAAGGGATCACAAAAAGTTTAGCGTATATTCAAACTTTTTTATGAAGCTAACTAGAGGTCGCCCGCGACTTCGTCCGCGTACGGAAGAAATTCGGCTCGCTCCCAAAATCCGCCACTTTAATTCATCCTGAGCAATTTTTTTAGCCCCCCCCCCCCTCTCTCCCCCCAACTAACTACCCAAATATCATTTTTCATTACTATAACTTCAAAAACAAAGAACTTTCCATACAACATTCCAAAAAACAACTAAATTACTTTTATTAAAAAGGCTCTGTCCTGACTGACTGATTATATAGATGATTAGATTAGATGACGATGATGATAATATCCAAAATTCATAATTTCTGAAATGGTACTTAATATTTTTGCATGGTTACCTACCATCATGTCTTAGTGTACAATGTACATGCCCAATCGCGCATGCTTTATCGCGTGCGCGGACATGCGGACGACCGATTTGCTCTACTTGTGACTTTCATGTGTTTACGACCTTAGGACGCTCGCGTTCTACACACTTGGATTGCCATGGTAATGGACTAATAGGCTAATAGATAGGCATTGTTAGTTACGCGGTTATGTGGACTAGTACGCGGAATTAAAAGTTAACTTGCGCGAACATTTGAAATATTTAGAAGGACGTGTCACGGTGCTCCTTTTATTAAATTTGTCTTTTATTATTTACTAGCTGTTGCCCGCGGCTTCGCCCGCGTGGGCTATATTACAGGTAGATACGATATTAGAATTTGGCCTAAAACCATACCAAAATCCATAAAAAAATTAGAACTCCCTTGCACCTCCCATAAAAAAATAAAACGTGTTTCATTATTTATTCTAAAGTTTATTTGTGCTGAGTTTTGAGTGAATCAAACCAAAGAATAAAAAAACATCCATATAAACTTTACCACCCTGTTTAACCCTCTAAGGATTTGATTTTCGAAAATTAGGCTACGCTATATCTTATTCCAGAACCTAAACTATTCACATTTAAAATTTCATTAAAATAGGCTTAGTAGTTACGGAGGTACGTGGTAACAAACATTCACACACACAAACTTTCGCGTTTATAATATTTGTAGGATTTATATGTCAGCAATTGAATAAGTTTGCTTGTATCAATTTTAATAATATGCGACCACTTGTTTCTGCCTCAGTGAGTCATAGAAAACTCATATTGACATTATAATAATCATTTATTCACTCGTAAGTTTTTCCTTGGCAACAGCGAATGTTGGAAAACATCCTATTTGTCGATATTTGCGACTGCCAGACAAAACATCTCACCAATCTGTTCAAATAGAGCCGCGACTTGTTTAATGACTTACTATCGCCTAATCTGTGTCTTTGTTCAGTCGACCATTCACCGTGTTTAATATCTAGTTCTCGTAATTCTACACCTGCATCACCTAGCCTTTGTATATCATCTTGCATCGCTCTAACTAAATCCATTAGATACTTGCCATTTGATACCCATTTCGATATTACTCATTTGAGTGTGTCTTTTGAAGATTGGATCAGATAAATATGATTTAAGTAGGTCTCACGATGGTTGGTGATTATTATTGCTATGGCCGTTATTATGACGATCTATGTGGCTCAGTTGTAGCGAGTCTGTCTAATAATGGGAGATTCCTGGGGAGGATTGGAGACGGAAGTTCGATTGATAAATTTTTAATATCTGGCCTGGGTCTTAGTTCAAATTGTCTTGGTCGGGTTTCCCTGGCATTCTAGACACGGGGACTCCGCAGTAGAAACGATAGCCAGAAGTTTTAAGCGTTAGTGTTTATATTTACTTACAGCGTCCCGCGATATTTCATTTGCATTTTTGTATGAACTTTTCTTTATAATTCGGAGAAAAGGTTGCATATTTGTTTATTCAGGATTTGGCAGGATATTAATATGGCAATTTTGCCAAATTTCATTCGAATTTAGTAGTCTGTGATATCGTTCTTATAATCCAGTGTAATGTTGACAAAACCCAAATGACTTTTTTGTAAACAGTTATAACTCGTTAGTTAATTTTGTAAACAGTCAATGGCTAGTTGTCGTGCAGTGTGGCGGTGCAAGGGCGAGGCCTTCGTTCAACAGTGGACGTCTTCTGGCTGATGATGATAGTTAGTTCGACTTTAACTGAACTGTCTTTTAACTGAAGTTTCGGTGGAAAAGCAAACTTGGCCCTATTTACCTAATTTAGTTTTAGTTTACCTAATTACACACTTCAAACTAAACGTTTGACACCCACAAATCTGTTAACATGCAGCTACTGAAGGTCGCCATCTCACATATCATTTAGAGCTCTACCTCTCACAAAACTCATCCTTTGCCATCTAAGTACTGTTTTTAAATTCTCTGTCATTTCAAATCTCAACTTTATTGGTCGTCACTACAACTTTTAAAATCGTAAACCTCACGATTACAAACGTTCTCTCGCTTGATGAATTTGAGATTTTATTGCTTATAGGAATTAAGTTTAATTTGAGTTTTGAATCTGATTGTGTAAGCCGGCGACATCTCCGGTGCGACCAGCATCGGTTCGATTATGCTGTAGTGTTGAGCTATATGAGCCATAAGCTTATGGCGATTACCTTTTACTTTCTCTATTTTGCTGTCAGGCTTTGTTATAAAAATACCATAGCCATGTGCCATAGAATTAAAATATTAGGTTACACTTGCGTACATTACGTTCATGATAGTTATCATAAATGTATGTTTTGAAGCTTGTGGTATGATGTATATTTAAACAATTTCTAATATTAACGTCACATAATGTTGGTCGGGTGTTACGTTTTACCTACATAGCACATCATTAATAACAAGTAATTCTGATTAAGCACCTTGTTTATCCTATTTAATAGGACTAAAATAAATGTTCAGTTTGTTTATATTTATTTCTTCGAAACATTAAAGTTTATCATACATTGTATGTTATTTGTAGTTATTCAAAATTTTCTTTTTTATCACGCTCTCCTCTGATAGCTTAATCATTAAGCCAAACCTTGATTACTTACGAAGGCCGTCAGCAAACCTTTACATACAACCTTTCAGTTAGGTAGTGTTTGGTGAATTTGTCGTGTAATTGCTCTTGGACAAACGTATGTTTGTATATTTGTTAAAAGTTTATTACATATTTGCTCAAGAAAGTTCTCCTCCACCGCTTTTGAAAGGTCAAACAAAACAGTGTGTTTTAGAATTTCACGGTCGATTAGTCAAAAGATGTTGTTTGTTATGTTTAACCGTTGATAATGTGTTTTTATTATTTACAAATGACAGAAAAAAAGTCGAAGGTGAAGTCGAATTATTGTCGAGATTTATTGTAAGAACTAAATTTTGACATGTTACTTGTAAATTAAGTTTAGGCTAGAAACTAAGAGCATTTATTTTATTGTAATTTGCTATATTTTTTGTGTAAATTCAAAGACCTAAATATAAAATCAAGCACGTGCTAACCAGACTATCTATATAATACCTGTTGTAACGATGTGCTTTCTCTGGTCAATAGTCATTAAATTTTTAAAGGTCAACGATGTTCGGCGCGTAGGCTTTTCTATAACTTTCTTCCATATTAGCATAAATCTGTTATAGCACTGATAGCTGCAATTGAGGTATTTCGTTTTATACGAATGGTTCATCATTTATATTGTATAGAGAATTTATATTGGATTTTAGCACCTTTTTGAAATTTCGATGATGTATTTGTATAATTTTATTGGTATTAGTTAAATTAACGTTTTTAGATTGAGTATTGATTTTATCTCTCACGTTTTATTCTCACCCGCCATTCCTTTCAAGGTTTATGGTGTCAAAATCTTAGACCGTTTTCTAGAATGTAATTACATACAGCAATTAATTTTAAAGGGTCAAGAAGGCAAGTGAAACAGGGAAGTGTCGCAAGGTCGTTCACCAGCTCAGCCGGTTGCGTATTATGTCAGTCACTAGACTCCGTAGGCGTCAGCTGATTACCGATCACCGCTTTTTTGCTGCCAGTATTGTTTTATTGTCCCGCGTTACTGGTTTCGGTTTCGGTTTCGATATAACGATTGTAAGAAAGTCAGGGTTAAATGTGTTGATATTTAAATGGCAGGCGATATGATCAATTATGTTTTGTGATAAATTTCATCATATTATAAACTAATGAACTTACCTTTAATTTTCCCGAAAACATAAAATGTTAGTCTAATAATGATTATAAAAAATATATTTAACCCCAAATCAGGACTTACCTTACGGTCAGGTAAATTTAATTAAACTGACAACCACAATATGTCAACTGGCGACCTTAAAAGGGCCTACAATATCAAAGGCTCCATTTAAAGGTATATCCTATTAATCCCTTATAATTTCAATACTATAAATCGGTACTGACAATCGTTTTATATTCTAAGCCAATTTCGTGTTTATGAGTTGAGCATTAAAGTTTAAATTGTATTGATAGGCATTAAAAGCAATTTGCTCTACATGAGAGTTACCGTTGAAATATACGATCGTTTTTATTGGACCTAAGCGGTTTGCTTGGACGCTTAATGCTTATGGGGCATCCGATTTGATATATCCCAGTTACCGGTTTGCGTTAGCCTTTTGGTCAAGGTATTGTATTGTTTTTGTGTTCCATTGATATTCATGAAAATATATGAACGTTTGCGGTTAGTAAATATACTTAGTAACTAATAGATTTCCCCTAGTTACGTTTTGTAACCGTCTCTAAACAATATATCACTCTCTTTATCAAATTGTAACGTCACTATACAAGATCAACAAAGATAATATTGTATTGTGATAAAACTGATAAATATAAGTAAGGACGAGGGAGACATAAAACTAAATCTGTCATTTCCGTGATTTCCAAGCTGCAATACCAGCTGTAACGCATTCTAATCTAAAGCAATAAAATCGGAGTAGTAAACGAACAAATCAAAATCTTTCCTTGTGATTTAGACTTGAATATTTTGTGATTCTAAATTTCAGGAAGGAATCAGTTTTACGTTTTTTCTGATTCTAAAGCTTCTTTTTAATCTGATTCACAAAATGCTTAATTGTAACTATATATTTCGTGAATTTTCTTCGTTACTCCAGCACATTGAAAGGCCTAATTTGCATATTATTATGAAAAGCTACATCTGTTATTAATAAAACAATGAACTTCATAACATTCGTCACACTATATGAGTTTAGGCCGCGCTCAATCTGGTAATCAGCTACTTGGAACGTGATCTTATTTAGTTCGTTATGTTTTTGCTAACATACATAGTTTTAACGTTTCTTATCATTATAAATATCATTCTTGAATAAGCTGCCATTGAGTCAAGACCCTTTGATTTTACCATTCTTCGCGGTTTCTACTGGATCCGAGGCATTTCTTACTTAACTCTCTTCCTTAATTTTGTCTGTCTTACAGATAAAATAACAGCTTTCTAGTTTATGTACCTAAAATATTAAGTTACGCATAAAATTCCAATTACGAAATGTTACGTCTCCGAGTTGAAACTTCGCCTACTTTACAAATTCCGTGTAATGTTTGTGAATTGTTCTCATCTAGATCTTGAAAGTTTTCGTATACAATGTAATAAATTATTTCTATTGACGTCTCTACAAGTTTTGGGCTCTCAATGGCTGTTTCTTGGATAATACCTTCTTGTTAACTTCCAGAATATGGATTAACCGCAGAAAATGTGTTCTGCTTACGTATTGTATCCGAAAACGAACTGTAGTGGGACAAATACATTCGGATAGATTTCGCGTGTCGTTACAATATATTTTGTGCTAGTATAATGCGCAATAGCGTCCATATTTTGTCTCCGAAAGGTATTTCGTGCTAGAGAACTATTTTAGGAATAAAAGCGTGTTTAAATTCAATAAATATAATTGTTTCAAAAAACTGTACTAAGACCATCGATAAAATATTATCATATCAACGAAATATAGTGCAATTTGGAAAATCCCACGTACTCTGTCTTCTTGTTAATAAAATTAGATATGTGCGGATATTCATCTATAGGGTGGAACGAAATTTCTAATTAATAAAAGGACTCTAATCCTCAAATTTAATTCTCAGATATTGTATTAACTAATAATAAATTCATAATACAAATTACTCATACATATCCCATGCTAAGTTAATTATACGTGGATTCAAATAATCCCTCTGAATCGATAATGTATTTTTAGCGGATAGGCAAATATTTTACTAAAAAAAACTAATTTAATTAACACGAAAAACAGTATTATTGACAAATGAAATAACTTTACACAAATTCAATAAATAATTCAAAATGGAGGCAAATACAAGGTAGGAGCGATGTGCACGCTTCGATGTCGGAAAGCAGAAAGAGGGCGGCGCTGCTTGTGCGGCCGCTTTTATACATTCTTGAGCGGTGGGGCGGCGTAAGGTGACACAAAATGGCGTCTCTCCTCTAACACGGCCTCTCCTGACGTGTGGTCGTCCCGGCCACATCTTCACTGGTGCTGCTAGTCTTGAGGAGCTGGTGGACCCTGTCCAGCTTCGGCAGACCGAAGGGGAGCTGGTGATGCCTGGCCGCCGGTAGACGAGTCTTCGAGGACCTCGTCTTCAGCTGAGGACGTAGAAACACAAACCATTAGGAAAACACATCCTATTAATACATGAATATAAGACACGAACAAAACAATAATAGCGACGTGTGTCGGACATAGGCCCAAAGTTAGCATATCCGAGTGGAGCTTGGCTCAACACATCACACGTAACGGACATAGGCACCAAGTTAGCATATCCAAGTGGAGCTAGGCTCGACACAACCCGTAGCGGACATAGGCACCAAGTTAGCGTATCCAAGTGGAGCTAGGCTCGACACAACCCGTAGCGGACATAGGCACCAAGTTAGCATATCCCAGTGGAGCTCAGCTCAACACAACACGTAGCGGACATAGGCACCAAGTTAGCATATCCAAGTGGAGCTAGGCTCGACACAACCCGTAGCGGACATAGGCCCAAAGTTAGCATATCCGAGTGGAGCTCAGCTCGACACAACCCGTAGCGGACATAGGCACCAAGTTAGCATATCCGAATGAACAGCTCGACACCACGCAAAGGACATAGGCACCAAGTTCGCATATCCAAGTGGAGCTCAGTTCAACACGCACGAGTAACTTATGGCAGACATAAGCACTCGAAGTCGTTTGTCACAGTGGGCATCAACAAAGCGCATGACAGTATGTTCGCACGTACTGGCAAGCTAGGAGGGACAAACGGCATGCATTAACTAAGTTGTTCGATAACAAGCAAAGTCAACTTACTCTCAAAAAACGCGGCACACGACTCGGGGGTCCACTCTCCTCGCCAAGCAACCATATGCTCGGAGGCAGCCTGAGTGGTCTTGCCATACGACCCGCCAAGTAGTTGTAGCGCGTACCGACCATGAGGTAGAACTTGTGTCACGCGGTACGGGCCCCGCATGCTCGAGTCTAGTTTTCCTGTAACTTGCGCGTCTTTAATAACAAAGACCTTATCATCTAGCTGGAAAGACCGCGAAACTTCTCGATTTTCGTTGACATACGCGTCCTGTTTACCTCTATTTTTATCCAGAAGCTCGGTAGCTCTTTGTCTCTGCAATTCTCGAAGCGCTTCGCGATTCGGTCGCGAATCATCTACAGCGACATCGCGAACCAAGTTACGTATAACTGGTGTCATCGCTTCGATGCCCATTAATAGCTGAATTGGCGATGTTTGTGTGGTCTTTTGTTTAGTGCAGTTGAGAACGAGCTGCATTCGCCATAGGACATCGGACCACTTACTCTCGTTGTTAGCGGCCTCGATACGTAACATATTCAGAAGCGTGCGACAATAGCGCTCAACCTGACCGTTCTCGCCATGCATTCCGGGTGTTATAAAATGAATTTTACTGCCCATCTGAGATACCCATCCCTTAAAACTAGTACTCTCAAACATCCGTCCTCGATCACACACAATAACTTTAGGGGCTCCAAACAAAGAGACAGCATTTGAAAACGCCCGCCGGAGTTCATCAGAGTCTTGCCTTTTTAAAGCATAAAACAGGCAGTACTTAGAAAAAGCGTCGATCATAAGTAAAACGTACTTATGTCCGTTTGAAGCGGGTAGGACACCGAGTACATCAACATGCACTGTGTCAAATGGGAGATCTGGTTTTGACCATGATGAAATTGGCTGATGTGGAGCTCTGGGGACCTTTTTGGATGAAATGCAAATCAAACAATGCCTTATGTACTTTTTAACAAAAGCGTGAAGCCCAGGAAACCAAAAATGACGCAATATCAAATCGATAGTTTTTTTCACTATTGATATGATCATGCTGATCGTGAAATATTCTCAAAAGGCTTAGTCGGTGACCTTTGGGAATATAACAGAGTAATCTTGACTCTTCCCCAGTAGGGGTATACCTATGGTAGAGAAGGTCATTACGGACAACATAGTTAGTTCGGTCAAGTTCGTTGTTATTAAGTCTGTCAATCAGCGTAAGAGTTTCCTCGTCCGCTGACTGAGCAATCTGAGCCCAGTTTTTAGGCCTCGCGATGTGGCACACATCTACAGGATTTCGGCTAAGGAAGTCAGCGTGTTGCATCATAACACCCTTCCTGTATTCAATATTGAAGTTGAAATCCTGCATATATATCCACCAACGCGCAACGCGTGGTAGAAGATCCTTCTTTCGTTCAGTCATTTTGAGAGCGTTACAATCAGTTATGATTTTGAAAGCAATGCCCAACAAATAATGACGGAAGTGCTGTAAGGCCTTAACAACCGCAAGTGTCTCGAGTTCATACGAGTGATACCGCGCTTCGGCACCCTGTGTAGACTTACTAAAGTATGCCACTACTCTTCTTTTATTATTTTCGTGAACTTGCATGAGAACGGCTCCGTAACCGGCGGAGCTTGCGTCAGTGTGCAATTCTGTCGGTAACGAAGGATCGAAAATAGCCAGCACGGGTTCACTCGTTAGACACTCGATGAGGTACCTACGGGCGGCCTCCTGATCTTCACCCCAATAAAAAGATACTCCTTTTCGTGTAAGCCCGGCTATGCAAGTCGTTTTAGATGCATAGTTCGCTATATAGCGACGAAAATAGCCTGCAAGACCAAGTAATTGACGAACTTGTTTTACGTTCGTGGGCACAGGGGACTCGATCAAAGCTTTAACTTTACGCTGGCTCGGTCTAACCTGACCTCCAGAAATGATGCGCCCTAAATATTCAACCTCTGTGGCCACGAAAGTACTCTTCTTCGTGTTGACGGAAAATCCCGCAGTAGTCAATACAGTCAAAACGTCACGAAGGTTTTGCAGCGCCTCAGGAATGGATGACGCCAGTACGATGACGTCATCGATATAGCACAGTACCTTGCCTGCATCGATCAGTGGCTTCAGCGTATTTGAAATAATTCGCTGATATACTACTGGAGCGTTAGCTAATCCGAAGGGCATCTTGAGGTATTCAAAATGACCCTCGGGCGTCACAAACGCTGTCTTCGCCACTGAGTCATCAGATAATTTAATCTGATGGAAACCAGTTGCCATATCTAGACAACTAAAATAGGTACTCTTGCCGAGGCGATCGATGTGATCTTCGATTAAAGGTAAAGGATAACGATCCTTTACCGTAATGGCATTCAACGCGCGGTAGTCTACGCACATGCGATCATTTCCGTCACGCTTTTTGACGAGAATGATCGGGCTCGCATACGGTGACGTAGACTCCCGAATAATACCTTTTTCGAGCAAGTCGCGTGTAATTTCGCGTACTTTTAATTTTTCGTCTGAAGATAACCTATACGGCCTATAGCATACAGGCGTGTTACTTGTCAACTCAATATTCATACTACCGGTCGTCACAGTACTTGTAGCAGTACCCTCAATAAAATAATCGCTAAACTCGTCAACAATATCTTGCAATTTTAATCGGTCGTCACCCTCGAGAGGCGAGTTGACAGTTAACTGGTTACTTTTGTTAACGAGCATCACGTCCCTTTCGCTACCGGTAGTAGGAATTCGAGTTATTCGATGCGTATTGTTCGCACGAATATATGCTACCCCCTCACGGTTTAAAACGTCTGTACCTATCAGTACCGGCACATTCAAGCATTTTTGCGGAACCACAAAAAAGTCTACTTCAAGCGCAATCTCGGGAAATTCTATAACCAACGTAACAGAGCAAGTACACTCAATACTTTGGTCACCGATACCGCGCAACGCTTGAAAAGTGGGTAGTCGCGAATGTTTAAAGTGTTTCAAGACCGACTCGGAAATTAGCGAAACACGTGAGCCACTATCTATCAATACGTCGGTAGGTACCCCTTGTATGACCGCAGTTGTGACGTCGTTGTCTATTGGGGCGCCTTGCAACTCACGACAGAAGTTAACATTATTTTTATTACGTTCCTCTGATCGTTGTTTTGCGAAGCAACTTGTGACGTCATGCCCGGTCTTTTTACAAAACGTGCATGGACTACTACCCGCTTTATAGGCGTCTTGTGACGTATTTACTTTTAGTCGTTTCGGACACAACCTGGCAACATGCCCGACAGAATCGCATGAAAAACATTTCATTTCACCCGCATTTTTACCATTATTAAACACGCGCTTACGTAGATTGCGGTCATTATTCTTACTTGGAAAAGATTTTGTCGAGGTGTTAGATGGTTTTAAGTTTGGTTTGGTATAAATCGACAGAAACTGAACAAGTTCTTTAGTACTCAAGTGAGCATTCGTTGCGGTCGCGCGAATCTGCGGATCAGTTATGCCTCGTATGACAATAGCTGTCGCCAGCTCATCGCTCAACCCTTTTACGATATTCAATCGCAGAATAGAACGTCTTGCATATTCGGCATACGTGGAGTAACGATCAGAGTTAGTGCTCATGACATCAAATAAAATCTGGGCGATATCGATTCTACGAGCGCAGAGTGGTTTAAACTCCGCTTTAAAATTTGACCAGGAACGGTCATTAGTGACCCAATCGTTCATCCAGCTACGCGCGTCACCTTTTAGGCAGTTCGCTATTCTGGACAAACACTCATTATCGTCCCATTTATTGATATCGCGAGCCCTATCAACCTCTTCGCACCAAGAATCGATATCATGCAAGTTTGGATCAAAGTTCGAAATATAATAATGGGTGGATCGTACCTTTGTCAACGTGTGCAAAGCTCCAATAAACCTTTCTGTCACGTCAGTGGACATCGATGTACTCGCCAAAGACTCGGGTGGCACCGGTGGCAGAGGCGAGAATGTCCTTGCCTCGCATGGTGTTGAAGTGGCGGGTACAGCAACCTCGGACGCCACGATGGCGCGCACTGCTGACGGAGATGCCTCTGCGCACGCGGCCGGTTGGCCGCTGCTCTCCAACGCGATGAGGCGCGCGAGAATGGCGCCAAGCTGATCCTGAATACCTTCTGCGTCCGTGGTTGGACCGCGCCGGTTCCGACCTCTATTATTAGAGGTGGAGCGGTTGGCCATTGTTTTAGCACATCACTCAGATTTTAACAAAATTACTGTCGCTACGGCCAGAGCTAGGATAGGCTATGGAGCCTATCCCACTTCTGATTTTAGCGGATAGGCAAATATTTTACTAAAAAAAACTAATTTAATTAACACGAAAAACAGTATTATTGACAAATGAAATAACTTTACACAAATTCAATAAATAATTCAAAATGGAGGCAAATACAAGGTAGGAGCGATGTGCACGCTTCGATGTCGGAAAGCAGAAAGAGGGCGGCGCTGCTTGTGCGGCCGCTTTTATACATTCTTGAGCGGTGGGGCGGCGTAAGGTGACACAAAATGGCGTCTCTCCTCTAACAGTATATTTACGCTATCTGATCCAAACTTGTTTGGGGAGTCTTAAATTTTGCAAGATTGTGCCGAGCTCGGGTTGAGTGTATGTGTACAGAATTATATGAATATTGAATGTTGTGTTAAACAAGCTTGTAAGACCGTCTCTTGGTGTCAATGAAATCTTAAGTCAGGACGAGATTTTTTCTCCGTTTCTAATCTACATAAAAGCGGTCACACACTATGAAGATGCTATAATATTTCATGTTATCTTAGAACATATTTCAATATCGCTACTCATTCAAAACAAATGACGAACAGGTGACGAAGATAATATATATTTCACAATTGTACGGAAAGCGATATTTTATCTTAACATGAAATATTATAGCGTCTTCGTTGTCTGTGACGGCTTTCATAGTCGCAAACTATTGGTGAAAAGATAACAAAAAAAAAACAACGGGCTAAGTGCGGTTCAAAAACCATTTAAAAGATACAGCCTTTTAAATGATAAAGTTATGTTCGGAAGGATTTTGTTAAGTCTTTTTTGGTTACAGGACCATAAGATATGTGCTATCTTAAAATGTATGTAATATTAAAATAAGAAGATAGCGAGAAGTCTAGTGAGAATCTTGAGATGGCTTTAGATATAATTCTTGTTGTTTGCAATTATGATCTATAGACAACCGTTGCTATTGAATGTTGGTTAGTGTTCCATGCCAGTCATGGATATGAATAGATATGAGCGATCACTTCGTCTGATTTGTATCTTTACACAGATAATGTAGTCTTAATGTGTTCTCGTTCTCATTGTATGATCAGGTTCGATTAGTTTCAGTCATAAATATACTTAATATGGATATTACGTTTTGTATGAGTCATTGAACATAAGTGTTTGCATTTCGTGTTTGGATTTACATCGTTTTATCAGTTTTATCGTTTCTTGAATTTATTATCTTATGAGACTACATCTTACATTTATATTTTAAATATATTTGGATTTATGTGATCTACAAACCCCCATTTAATTTTCTTCTAAGTAACGTCGGACATTATAGGTTGCTGGTATTTCTTATTTTAGCGTTTTAGCTCTAGCGTATTTTTCGGTGAAACAGTAGCCTCTAGTTTTACAAGGCTTGTAGGTTCCTACACGTCCACCCGACCGTCAGAGTCCAATATTTATGCCAATCCACCATTAATGTTTATGGTTTCGAGTGATGGTTCGTTTGTATCGGCTTTCGTTAGTGTTGTATATTTATCGTTGCCGATATCGAGTTATGGCTCCGTCGCGTCGTCGTCGATTGAGTTAATTAGGTTTTTATTGCTGTATTGTTGTCGATCGCTGGCCGGTAGATGTTGCTCAACGTCATCTGAGAAGCGAATTCTGATGAATATGTTACTCGTATTATTAGTCTTTGAAAGGAATTAGGAGATATTGGCATTAAGTTTTAATCAGTCAAGATAACGTGTTCTTGTTTTAAATGTTTGGCAATCAATTAGTAGGAATATGGGTGTATTCGTTGGCTGTTGTAAAAATCCTTTATTCGAGGATCAAGTTTCTAATGGAATGTGTTTTTAACCGTCTTCAAAAAGGGAGGAGGTTGTCAATTCGGTTATACGTGTCTTTTTATGTTTGTTAGCTCAGATCTCCCTCATTAAAGAAACGATTTGGAATTTTACATTTTAATTGAAAGAGTTTCATATTGGTCCCATAGATCATCAAAATCGGTTCAGTAGTTTGGTTTTTAAATCAAAATAACTGGGGGAAAATAATGTCATGGCCAAGTAAACAAAATTGCGTATTTTGACTTGAAGTAGTTTTTTTTAGTAAGTTATTTTTCGAAACTAGGATCCGAAAATCACGGAATTTACCCAGATGCGCTTCTCAAATGATTTTGAGTAAACTGATGATCATTTTCTTGATTTCCATGCTATAGTTAACCGAACCAAACAGTAAACGCTGATTAAATCTCAAGTGATTCAAAACAGTGATATAATAACATATAACAATAAATGGAAGTGAGTTGACAATAACAAAAGTGTCGAAAACGTGAACTGTTCAATGCGCAAGAGTCGTTCAAAGTGGCGAAGTCAGAGTCTCGGCTGGTGTTAGTGGGCGAGGGGGAAGGAGATGGATGTTGCTCGTGTACTGGCATGAGGATCGACCTTGGAGGAGCACTGCTCGAGGCGGCCAAGCTCACCAGGTCTTGGTTCTGTCAGAAGACTGATTACGGGTAAGTTTGCGACGTTTGCGACTCTTCGCGGAAAAGCGATGCAAAGATGCTTATTGTTCTAGAATATTTTAGATCCACGTTCTCCATGCAAACCATCATTCGCCATCAGGCGTGTTGGGTGCCAAACTTAGATCTATTTCTAACTAATATTAACACATATATACAAAAAAAGCAAAGAAAAACAGCGGCCGGCGAAGCGCTAAAGTATTTACAACACATTTGCTCAAAAAGTCCTTTACGAAGCCTGTATACATCGTTCGAAAGTTAAACATTACGCACCATATAACGGAGCGTGCGGTAAAGTAGGTACTATCAGCTAAGGACCTATTTTACCGCACGCTCAGTTGTATAGCGCCGTGCGTAAACTTTACGGTATTTTTTTAATTTCCATAAATATATATAAGAATTCCACTATGGAGTTAATGATCGAACCTCATTGGAAGCGCTTTTGCTCAATACGTTAGTAGACTTTAATACTAAAGTCAAAATGAAACGAAAGATGTAGTTCTAATTTTCACCGCGCGCACGTGGCGCCATTTGCAAATTCGCGCCATTTTCATATTAGTGACATCAAAGACTATTCGTCTACTCGTTTGTAAAAACCAACTTACCGCACTAGTATCATAAATATTTATTAACTAGGTTGGGTTGTATATGTCTTCTCTCGAAAGTTCAAAAGCTTTTTTTTTATTAATCTAAAAAGAAAATATACTTATCCCGCTTTAAGGGATAGATAGATGGTTAAAAGGTTATGATTTACCCTTTATAGGTCGGGTTGTTAAAACACAATATTTCAACAAACGCCTACGTGTTAATTATAATTTTATTAGTATTTTAATAGGCACAGATGTTATTTTGTTAAATTAACAATGGCAACATCGTCGCAACTGGTAATTGTGTTCGCAATATTTTCCATAAAATAATAAATTTCAGACTAATAAATGAACGAATTCTCGCCAGATAGCAATTAAAAACTTTTCATAACGCAATTTACTCGCGAAAATGTTACCAGAGCTCATTTAACGTGCACCTTTTGCTAACTTTAATCAAACTTTCAGCTGACTTCGAAAATTTGTCGTATTAAGGGAAGGGGTAAGGGACTAGCCATTATATCGGACTTAAACCAATCATCATGGAGAGAATTATAAGTCTTGGTGAATAGCCAAATTTTTTATCGTGACTCTGGCTTTATCATTTTGAAGTCACCGAAAGATAAAACTGATCTGTCCGGTTATACTCCGGCAAAGAAACTTCACGTTCGTTAGTAAGGGATTTTCATAAAAAATCCTACGGTCCTGATTTTTGAGGTGTTATTAGGCATGGTTATGGGACCTTAAATCCTGGTTTTCACCCCTGTAGCTTTGAAGCTTTCGTTTCTAGAGCGATTAGAAGAAACCCAAAAATCGGGCTTATGAGAGCCGCGCCTCTTAATTTTTACACTACCGGAGAGCTCTAAGTTGGCTTTGATTTGAAAGTTTTAGTACATGTTTTATGTGGGAGATTAAAGTCCACAAGAATAATAAAAAAATCGCCCCTATTCACCTGGGTGCTTTAATTCCAAGGTGAACAAAGGCCACCAATAATGTCGAAACTAATCACCCGAATGATATCACCTAGGTGCATGCAACGAGACTTTGTTCACCTGGATGAAATCACCCAGGTGAATAAAGTGGAATAAACCTCGTTTTCACGGGATAGTCACGAATAGAGACATTTATCACGGTCCGCGTATTAAGCGGGCTGTAAATATTCGCTAAAGACCAGGATGACGGATAAAATTACTGTATCATACGTAAGGGGTATTATTCCCTCCAATCTTATCCTAGCTGCGCCCCTAGCTAGTGGAAAGTTAACAGAAACGTAACTACAATTTAATGCTGTCTTAGAGCTTGGCCTTCTGTTTCAGTTTAAATATTTATAGGTTTGAGGTTTTGCAGATTTGTCGGAGCTTAAGAGTAAACTAGCCGATCACTTCTTCATAGATACGTGAAGTTATATTACTCCACTATGTAATGTTTTAGGTCCAAGAATGATATCGAGTATTGTATCGTATTTGTCTCTTCATTATCTAGGATTGATAAGTAAAAACTTTCTAAACATGAAAGTTATGAGCCAGGAAACTCTTGTATTTTAGCCAAATTTGTACGCTACTTTGGACGTTAATTCATAACATAAGTAGCATGAAAACGTCATAGTAGAGTCCATTAAGATTTCAAACAACTTTTATCATCAGCCCGGAGACGTCCACTGCTGAACGTAGGCCTCGCCCTTAGACCGCCACACTGTACGACAACCTGCCATTTGCATCCACCGGTTGCCCGCGACTTTTACAATGTCGTCGGTCCACCTAGGAAGAGACCTTCCTACGCTGCGTCTTCCGGTTCGCAGTCGCCACCCAAGAACATTTCTTCCCCATCGGTTGTCAGTTCTACGAGCGATGTGGCCTGCCCATTGCCACTTCAACTTGCAAACTTTGCGAGCTATGTCGGTAACTTAGGTTCTTTGGCGAATATCCTCGTTCCGGATTCTATCGCGCAAAGTAACTCCGAGCATAGCTCTCGACTCTCGACTGTGAGTTTCTCCAAAAGGCCAGCAGTTAAAGACCATGTTTCAGTTCCATATGTTCAAATAACTTTAGTTGGAATAAATTAATTCAGTAGTTTTTTCAACCAAACCTTGCAGCCAAAGGTCGACATTACATAATTTTCGCGCTCATTTATCTTTCTTTCTCCCTTTCCCACATTATGTACGATGAAGAGAGCATGCCACGCTCACGAGCCATCACACGAGCCTATGAGTTCCAGCCGACAGGTAGTGCATCCTTAAGTAATGGGAGAAGAACTGCACCTTTTTTAGCGTTGACAGCGTTGAGCTGCGTGAGCGCCATATTCGAGCTTGACACGCGTGTTCGTGGGTTTTAGTGGACTTTATCACATACATAATTTTCATTTATTAATTGAATAATCGTTCGATTGATTAATTCGAATATTTGAGTATGTTAGTAAAGTTATCCTACATCATTCTTTCTTCCATGACATCAGGAAATTCTATTTGGGAGATTTATGTGTAAAGCTTTACTAATAAAACATAATATGAGATTACCGTTTTGTTCAATGTTTTTTGATAACTGATAACGCTTTTATGTACTTATCTGTTGTTTTGATAGATAGATTTACTCTTTATTATTGTTTGGTTATCAAAATTACATAATTCCTAGAATGCATTAGATAACTTAAGTGTTTTGTGTTGTATCGGTTAAGATCTTATCAAATGGTTGTGTTTTGTATAGATACTTATATCAATTATAATAATCGTTTATTAGCTTGTGAATAAACAAAAATCGAAATTGAAGTTGTTTATTTTTATTTTTCTATGTCTAACCAATTGTTTGCGAATAACAATGAAGCACAGTATGTGTTGCATGTATTATAAGTATGTATATGTATACACAAATAAAGTATTCCAGTATTAAATCTATCAGTTACGTAGTTCCCATAATACAAGATTTTTCTTAGTTTGGTGCTAGATGGCGCTGTGTGAAATGTCCACAATACAATATATCTTTATTGCACACCAGAAATATAGAACAACTTACAAATAATCAGGTTAGGTACATTATTTGGCAGTACAAGGGGCGGCCTTATCACCTTAAGCGATTTCTTCCAGGCAACCTGTGGATGGACTGGACTAAAGGAGGCAAATGCAATTTGGTCGGTGGTGTACATAATATATAAAACATAATAAATTAATATTGCAGACATATAAGACAACACACACACATATATATTTTCCACCAATATTTTGTTAATTAATTTATTTTTAACTATCGCATTATATAAATAAATTAGCATCATCTTATATAAATAATATTAACAAAGATGTTAATACAAGTAGGTACATTAACTCTTTAACTCTTATTCTCTATACTAATAGCTATCCTACGAAGTAAACCAAAGCAACTCTGTTTGTGACACGTTGTGTGAACGTAATTACCATAACAATGGTTGGAAAGGCAAATATTTAATTTTTCATAACAAATTATTCACTTTGTGTGCTATCTTCCCACAGAACAGGCGTTCGTTATTTATCTTTAAACGTAACATTAAAATTTGCACATTTGAAGCAACCAGAACACTGATGCTCTACCAGTATCTTTTGCATGTTAGTAAGTGATTTCATTTCTTTTCGCGATTACCAACGGCTTTGGAGGTGATAATATAAGCTGTGCGGTTTTTCAAACCTTCTAAGTTCTAACCATGGTCGCACTAAATCTATAGATGTGAGCATGCACTGTATAAATAAATATTGGGGCGACATTTATTACACTCGGCGCCATCTAGCCCCATACTAAGCAAAGCTTGTATTATGGAAACCAGATACCTGTTAGAATACTTATATACATATTTTTTTTCGTAAATACATACTTATAATACATACTACCCTGACCTGGGTACGTCCTTAAACTGCAACCAGACCCACCGGAGGACGGGCAGCAGCGTCCTCTTGGTTAACGGTGGTGACCATTCTACGATCCCCAAGCCGCCTGCCAAGCGTGGGGATTATGGCAACACCCCTCTATAAAGGGGGAGGCCTTCGTCCAGCAGTGGACGTTTTATGGCTGACGACGAATACATACTACACCCAGACACAGAACCAACATCGATGTACGTCACAAACATTTTTGTCCTGGGTGGGGATCGAACCCACGCCCTACAGCTCTGAAGGCAGACATGCTACCAACTGAGCTATCAGGCTGTCAAATATAGCTACTGCAGCCTTTTAACATCCCGATGCGGGTCATCAGCCTCGATGTCATCGATGTAGTGGTAGAACTCTATTATAGAGTCCGTCAGGAAAAGTACCGCACTTTTGCCAATAGGCTAGATGACTGGTTTTTTTTATTGTCCTTTTAAAATGTGGCCCATTAATATAATTGATTAATGAAAAAAATATTTAAATCTGATCAAAAATAAGCAACTTATAAGCATTTTAATATCATGCTAGACAGAGAGGCGAAACAGCAAATCGTGACGTCACTTCTCAGTACGCCATATAGATTCTATTCTGACAAGTAAGGCGTGACGTAGTTTTTTGTTTTGTGGGAAAGGGACAGAGTTGTCTCTAACAAAAACTTTAAACGCTCATATATCAGAACATTACTAACCGATTTAAATTATTTTTTCAATAAACATACTATATTTACTTAAATTCTTCATCAAAGCTATTGGTTTCAACGATATAAACATCAGTCATCTATCCTATTATACAACCGCCAAGAGAGTTATGAGTTATGTGCAAGCATTACTTGTACTGTGTTTCGGTTTGAAGGGCAATATTACCAGATAAATTACTAGGCATGAAGATATTTGATATATCTAGTACTAGTATAGTATTATTATCTTTGTATCTAGTATCTCAGGGTGACTGAGGAGCGTAGTTGAGTGCGGCACAGGATTTTGTACGCAAGTTCACAATGTTGGCACTGCTAGTGTTAGCAGGCATGATGCCGCCAGGCAAGCGTCTCGCCCGTCTCGTCAATTCATTGTAAAAAAGGGCGAAGGATTTATCATAAAGACATTATTACATTATTTTAATTTTTTTTGTCATTATTTTCACCACAGATCATATAGCCTGATTTTCTTTCTCTTTTTTGGCTTTTGAATTCTAACACTAATTCTCCCGAAAATGCATTTGAATGACGGAATGAATGGAATGAATGAATGTTTGACTAAGCTTTAAGGCCGTCACAGACGACGAAGATGCTATAATATTTCATGTTAAGATTAAATATCGCTCTCCATACATATTTGAAACATAAACTATCTTCGTCACTTGTTCGTCATTTGTTTTGTATGAGTAGCCGAAATTGAAATGTGTTCTAAGCTAACATGAAATATTATAGCATCTTCATCGTGTGTGACGGCTTTAACTGATAAAGCAATAAGTAACATTTTCCAAATTATCTATTTGAACTATTTTTTTCGCCGCTTTCCATAAAGCTTTACACCAACATATAAAGTAGACTCAGAGAGAGGATCATCAAAAACAGTAGGTGGATGTTTTCTGTTTTAATCTTGCATAGAGGAAATGAAAAAGCTGGCAATGGATTTTTGTACATTTTTAAAGAATGACAAGCGTGGTTCCTCTGTTTATGTTGATTTTCAAGTTTTTTTTTCATAAATAAAAACAATACCACATTTTTTATTCGTAAAAGTTGGCGTTTGACCACATTCTGCCTGATATTTAACAACGATGCGGTTTAAGATGGACAACGCTTACCTAGAAGAAATCTATATTTACTCTGAATTTGAAAACACCCGTATTGTACTTTAGATCTCATTATAAGGGACATATTTCCGATATAGCACGCTGCCAATCCATTCCTCACTAAAAATACGTACTCAGATATGACCATGACCATAGATAAATAAACATAAGATTGTCATTGGACAAGACAGATGATAAAGAATAAATCAATGGCCTTGTATATTATCTATTTATGTTTTTTTATGTAGACCAAAACTATAGATAGAGGCCATAGATGAAATAGATAGCTAGACAAAAAAAAACTATAGATTCACTAGCGATGCCTATAAATGATAAAACCTAATAAATTGGGTGCATGCATGGGAAAAAAACAATCCTGCGCCGTAATGAGAAAAAAAAAAAAAACAAAAGTATTCTCGCCACCGATGCACAACGTTTAAAATAACTCAAAAATAAAACCATCCCAAAAGTGCATAGTATCGAGTTCCTTCGTTATTGTAGAGATGAGACGCGCCAATTAGCCCTGTTGTTGGACTGGCGCCAGCGACTGGAACCTGCGGTGTTTGGGGAAAGTTGCAATCGCTTACCTAAGGTTTTATGGAGATTGCTTAGCTTGCGATGTTTTCGAGAGACGTGTTTTGATGATTCATGCAATTTTCGTCCCGAGAAGGTTCGTACCACATTAAAATTTGCTCTCGTTCTACTTTTTATGCCGTGTTCGGCCCAACATATATTTTAATTTATAAATTCTTATTTCGTTTCACTTTCCAGTTCCACATTCGGCCCAAGTTTTTTTTTTCTATAGGCAAATTATGATTATTTCAGTACAGTTGACGCGACAAGTTTCTTCACTTGATTTTCTATGTGTTTAATTTTGCTGGGTTGGGTGAATATGATATTTGAGTCTAGTTATTGATTTGCGAAAAAGATTCAATATTATCTTCTCGAGTAAGTTGCCATTTTAAGGCGCTGGAAGTTGAAGTCATTAAACCACTAGTTAATTGGTTCTTTGTCAGAAAGTACGTTTTATTGTAGTATCGCTGGTAAAGCCTCATGTAGTACATTTTAATTTTATTTAGTGAATTCTATGCAGCGAAAAAAAAACATAGACTATTTTTGGATCAAATTTCTGAAGGTTAGCAAGAGCTCAAGAAAAGTTTTCAAAATTTTTCTTAAAGAAAAAAAATCGAAACTTTAAAATGTGCTTCGCCGCAAAGTCAGTTTTTTTTTTGCTTCGTTTTGGATCAGTGGGTAAGAATTAATTCCATCTCTAGCGTGGTGACGTGGGGCTACTGGGAAAAAAACCCCGTAGTTCCTACCAGTGGGTCATAGCAGAGGGTCCACGGGGAAACCCCCGAAAATAAAGGGGATGTTTGCATTATATTATGTGACTAAAACTGATAGTAACATCTCTCGAAGTAATGAGCGCCAATGTAAGTAGTGACGCCTAGACTTTCTTTCATTATTTACTTTAGTCATCGGCGGATTTAAGGGAGGCTAACCGGGGCAACTGCCCGGGGTCTCCACAAGAGAAGGTACTACATTTTACCACATTTATTGTACTATTGTAAATCCTATTAATGTGTGCTGAGAAGGTTTGATTTGTCTCGCAATAAAGGCATGTGATATTTTGGCCTAGTTCATACAAAGAAGTATGAGACATTTGTTTTTTTTTAATATATGATATAGGCTTGCGTTTGACTGCCATCTCGTCTGATGATAAACGAAGATGCAGTCTACGATTGAGCACGCTTGCCTAGAAGAAACCGATTCACTCGCCACTTGAAGACACCCAGATTATAATTATCGGGAAACACCCACTCGGGCAGCACAGTCCGTTGTTTAGCAGTTCGAATAAAGAAAGTGGAATCAAACCGTTTCGTACGAGTTTTTGGTATATCAACCATAAAACGGTGTCGCTTTTTCGAGGTCCTGGCCGCCCGATGGAAGAATGGAATGGGATTGTACCACTAGGCCACCTGCGTAAGGGAAAAGTCCTAAGCCTTTAATGAAACGCATGTAGAATATTATTTAACTGCATGCCAAAGCCAATCGTAGAGATTATAGCAACCCAAAGACTATAAATCCTGTTGACTGCTCGTACGACTTCCCCTCAAACGAAAATTTGCAGTTTAAAAACCACTGTTAACCACTGCGAGTACGTCAGAATCTCATTGTATTTCATAACTCAGATTGCGTCATCCCAGTGTTCGGCCAATCGCAAGCATAGAACGTTACCTCGCCCCCTGCCCGCAGCGGTGAGTCGTGTTTGCACGAGAAATTATGTTCACGAGCCATCAACAGGCTATATGATCTGTGTAGCAACCCCTCTATTAATGGGGAGGCCTTCGTTCAGCTGTGAATTCTACTGGATGATGATGGCTTCTTTGTTTCCCCACGGCCTCCACACCTCTAAATCCGGCCCTGTCTTTAGTTTTCTGGATACCGCTGCAATGGTCACTGGCAGGGGTTATATTTTTCGATCAGGAGAGCATCTTATTTTTTATTAAAATAGAAAAGAAGAAAACAATTAAATCTTTCATAAAGCGAATCATAAGCTCGATTTAATAGTGAAAAAGTAACCGGAGAAGCAAGTACCTCAAGTGCAGTTTATTCGTCAAATGGAGCGCAGCATCCCCCCATTGTCGCTCGCAGGGGGTTGGGGAGTCCATTCAGCGACTTGATTAATACGCTCCGATGGAGCTCGTTGCAGCCGACCTAGTTCCCGAAGACCAGCGAGAAGCGAAAAATTGTTGGTTATTTTAACTGAGCAAATGCTTGTGGAGAGGCTACGTGGTTAAAAAGGAAAAATGGCGATGGCGGGCGGGTCGGGCTGGTGTACTGAGGTTTCCGTATCGCTACGATAGGTATTGCGTTAATTATGAAATTGTGTTTCCTTTGTTTGTGTTCGGAATCCATAGTGTGATTAGTGAGATCGCATAATTTTTACTGTTGTTTGGCGACTATTAATAAACGGGTTTATTTAGCTTGTCCTGTTTGTTTATTTTTTGGTTAAAATGTAGTCATTGAAATTTTACCGCAGTCTTGTTGACAGATTGATCTGTTATTTGGTGCACACCTTAAGTTCTGATGACAAAACCGTTTAGTTTAATAACACAAGTAACTTTAATAATACGCTTTATTTATTTAAATACAACCGACTTCAATTTTTACTACCTGGATGACATCTTTATATTATCCAGATGTTTTGATTTATTCCAGTAATTTTGATTTAAAACCAAACTACTGGACCGATTTCGATAAAATTTATATGGGACCACCTCTGAAGTATCACCAACCAAACTAAAAAATAATCATTAAAATCTATTCACAATTGGCCGAGTAATCGCGTAAAATACATACAAAAAAAACTGTCGAATTGAGAACCTCCTTTATTGAAGTCGGTTGAAAAAAACAACCGAATTCAAATTAATATGGGACCACCTCGAGTATATACCCATTCAAATAATAAAATAATTTTCAAAAGCGGTCCACTATTGACGGAGAAATCGGTGAACATACATAAAAACCCTTCCTACTTTTTTGTAGTCGGTTAATTAAAAATGTTCAAGTGTTAGTCAATACAACAATGGTGGTTTTTCGGTACTACTTATGATGTTATAATGTATGTACAAATAGTAATGAATAAATAAAAAAATATAATAAAAAAACACATAAAAAGTACAGTCAGTCCCTACCCTCAATTATCCGTCATATTTTTTGTCTTTTTTTGGGGGCAATTGCCTTTATTTACTAACATAATTTCTAACTACCTAAACTAGCCTACTACACTTAGCCACTTAGCCTAAACAAAAGGGCTACATCCAGACCGATGAAAGTCTAGTGACAACCGAAAACCTCAAACCCACTACCAGTTGGTAGCGTACCAAGCATGCATGCAGCATATCGGCATTGCTATTCTGAATGGCAATGCTAATTCGGCGCGCGAAATAAACGCTAGCATTTTGATTACACGTCGCTTTACCAGAAGCTCGGTTAAGTTTATAAAGATGTTATTCAGGCTTACTAGAACCAGAACTCGTAAGATATTGCCATCATTAATATCATTAGTTGCAAATGAGAAGGCCTTGAAATGGCCGCCTTTGTTCTGAGTAACCTGATGTAACCGTGAGACAACTCTACCAGTAACCACAATAGGTTAACAAATCACTTCACAAAATTCAGACGATCCTTTACAAACTAGGTTTATGTAATTTCGAATTGTCAAGTAGATAATGTTGTGTTACTTCTGGAAAATATGATACAATGTTGTCTAACCTTGTATATTGCATAGCACACTGGTAGAGTCGCAGCGGCGGCGTGGTAGAAGAGTCAAGGCAAAGGCGGCTGCGCCGTCGTGCCGCCGAACCGCGCCGCCTTGACTGCGCCGCTGCTGTAAAATATTGTAAAAAAAGCTAGAATAGGCGCGCTTATATGTTTAGTGTTACTTCTGGAAAATATGATACAATGATGTCTAACCTTGCATAGCACACTGGCAGAGACACGGCGGCGCGGCGGCGTGGTAAAAGAGTCTAGGCAAAGGCGCCTGCGCCGTCGTGCCGCCGCGCCGCGCCGCCTTGACTGCGCCGCTGCTGTAAAATTCGATTGTAATAAAAGCTAGAAGAGGGCGCCTATATGCTTAGAGAAATGACATTCACTCTCGGCAAAGTGTATGGAATAGCTGATTATTTTATAAAAAAATCAGGGATGGCATAATATTAAAAGTTGTTCACATCAATGACTACAGTGACCTCCTTTAGGCTTAGTACTACCGTTCAGTGTAACCCCGTAAAAGTATAATGCCAAAACTATACTTACTACCGCCTGTTGTAACCAACCGGCATGCTGACTGGGGCCGTTTTGTGGCAAAAAACGATTGGATTATAATTTTATATTTTTTCTAATTTCTTTTGTTTGTGTGCTATGTTTTTTTTATCGCAAATAGACTACTGTCTATTGTCTATTGTCTAATCTTCCGAGGTATTCTCGACATGTTTCAAAAATGTTGTCATAGTAAACAATTTTTAGCTTCGTTTGCGGCTTATCAGTTTTCCCACATTTTCCGGGAAGTAAATTATATTTCGTCGGTCACCATGAGGACGCCTTACTAATTAGTATGAAGATATTCCAACCCTTTAGTTGTGTTGTGATAGGTAACAAAGAGAGAATAAATTACTTAGTTATATGACCTGATGTATCATTATTTATGTGATTTTTTTGATTAAATATTTTGATAAAAAATATTTTCCAGCAACTAATGGTCAGCAAAAGTCATACTGTATTTTTAGAACATGCAAATTAGAAAAGTAAATATTTCAGATTTTCCACCGCTCGGGGCTTCCCGCGATCAACTGCAGGAGTTTTATTGTAGTAACGAACGGGCGTTTTCGAATAGGAACAGACGGGGAGAGAAGTGCTTTGAGGCTCTCGAGCGTTGAAGACATATGACTGTGATGGAGTAGTTTAGGAGTTTAGCATGGATATGGAGGTTGCTAATGGCAAAGTAATTTTACTAACTGCTTGTTCGTAAGCGAGGATGTGGTCGAAGATTAAGCACGCAGACTTGAGACATACATTTTCACTCGGATCTTGAACAGACTTAGAATACTTATATCGAAATTTCTTCCAAAAAAAGACCAACAGCACCATACTATTTCGCGTGTTCTTCTACTGTTATTTTTAATACCTGTGGAGTAATCGAATAAAAAAAAAATGTGGGATTGTTTGCCGAAAATAATTTGTTAAATTGTTGTTAACAGCGCAGCGTAAGCAATGTTTAAGCCTCACAATGTCTCCGACTTGTGTCGGAGGAAATATAGTCAGAACAAAAAAAAATAAGTTTCTAAACCAGGAATCGGTTATATTAGGACGTCCTGTCGGTCTTGGAAGTCTTTCTCTTTAGCTGTAGACTATGGCTGATTATGGTGATGAACTGTATTCTGTAGTTTTATCCACACCAGCATCGCAAGTATGACAGACAGATAGATAGATAGATAGATTAACTCTTTATTGTACACACCAAAAGAAATGATAACGATCATGATGATCACAACAGAAAAATTAACTTAAAACTAGTGTCACAATTGGCGGCCTTATCGCTAAAAGCGATCTCTTCCAGACAACCTTTAGATGGAAAGGATTCGAAAAACATATAGAAGACGGGGTGTGCAATATTTAGTATGGTATTTTATCAATCGACAAAGACATTCATAGTCAACAATAAAATATTTTTGTCAATTTCTACCGTGGACATACAATTTTGGTTCGTTTTTTTAATGAACCTAAATTCCAGTTTTGTTTTTATCCTACGAGATTAGTCATGTTTAAAAGTCGGCTATAGAAGAAATGTAAAAAAACAGAAATGACAAAATGTACAAAACCTCATCAGTTTTCGTTGTGAGATCCAATATTCCAATATTTTTTTAATACTTTTCTCAATGGCTGTACAACTGTACACGTATTGTTGATCCAATTTGGCTTCACCGCGTAGGTGCAGTTTACATACCTATTGCTTGTTTACCGCAGAGATGTATGACGTTTTATAGAACATCAAACAAAGCAAAATTGCTAGAATTGCTCGTGGGCCCATATTTTTTTAGCCTTTATACTTGCTATTATAGAGCTGGGTCTTTGACATTTTGTAATCAATGGTAACTGGATATAGACTCACAAGTGAGAACGCCGGAACACGGTGTTTGGTAACAGATTTTTAACTAGAGGGCGGCAGCTAGATAGTTCAATGGTCCAAATAAATTTTTTTTGCCATCGCACTTTGTTTCAACATTCTGCCAGTCTCAGTCATTATGGATTTTCAAGTTTTTAAACTACCAAGTCAATCAAATATACATGTCATATAATCATAGTTAGTCAAGTCACACGAAATTGGTCACAGTCGAGTCTAAGTCATGCCCTAGTAAAGTTGTGGCGACTTTATTTAGGATTTTATGGAGTTTTGAAAACAACACGAAAATACATGTTTCACCACTTTATATCACTTGCCCACACTCGTGCATGTAATTCAACACTCAATTAATCAAACACCACCTATTTTAATCATTAGTTCGCGAAAAATCACAAGTTTAAGAAAATAATAGAATGCATCGACATGTTTTTTCCGTGTTCCCGCCAAAACTCCATTGATCCACTTATAGAGTATTAAAACTAATTATGTATGCCAATTATTGAATTGCATAGTTTGGTAGGAGCAAGCGGATAATAAATGTTCTTATAATCCTACCGATAGAACCAAAAGCATTAATGTATCCTCATGTGCCTGCTATTGAAGCGTTACTTACATTTTCTATCGCAGGTGAGCTGGGCTCAACCTTAGAAAAAAACGTATCAAAGGGGAACTCTTACTACAGCAACTCT
The DNA here is from genome assembly GCA_905404285.2 of Erannis defoliaria. Classification (NCBI taxonomy): domain Eukaryota; kingdom Metazoa; phylum Arthropoda; class Insecta; order Lepidoptera; family Geometridae; genus Erannis; species Erannis defoliaria. The sequence goes on along the minus strand of FR990091.1, from coordinate 7,354,255 downwards.
TTCAAATTTGTCGACTGAAGAGCACTGAAAGCTTCATTTCAATCAGAATTCATTCATCTAATCTACAAGCAAATCTCAGTCGGAAACCACATTTCATCAGCAAATGTACTCGCTTTGCCGTTATAAGTATTGAAGGGCAGAATGTTGCTACTAACCAATTTATATTGATATTGTTAACGAGATATACTGCGGTGTAATTTGGTTAATAGAGTTCTCTTCTGTTTGTCAGATTATATTACTTAACTGGTAAATAATTATTAGTACAGGTTTAACTAGCTCTAGCTAACTTATCTAGCTCTCTCTCTCGTTTGACTAAAATTAAAAAAATAAGTTGCATTTGTTTATTAATTGTTTTTTTTTTTCCTCCCGTTAAAAATTATCTATACTCTGTTCGTTGAGAATGTCTAATATAGGGCGCTCTCTCTTGCACAATTGTATGCAAGTGAATAGGACGGTACTAGCTTTGACGGTAATAACTATGTTCGTTATCTGCGACCAATGACGTGCAGAAACCTGATTTCTCTATTAGAAATTCTCAGCGAACAGAGTATAGAGCTAAAGTCAGTTTGTTTTTAGTGAAGATATAGTCGTAAAACAAGTGAAAATTAAACATATAAAAAAAACCCACACTCTCTTTTTTTGTATTTTTTTTGGAAATAAAACCAAATTCATGCGTTTGTGAGCTACTATGCCACATAAATACCTAAACAAACACGTTAAACCTAAACACGATTCTGTTTGCGTCGGGGTTTAAAAATAAAAAGCCTGAAAGGACTTACTTTCGCATTTATATTATTGTGGTTATCGTGATTGATACGAAATTATTGTATTTGACAATCGATGCATAGAATTATAGAGCAATCTATGAGTTTGCTTTTATCGTTCATCTCATGAATATTTTTCGCATCATCATCTATTGCATCGAAAATTTTATTCTCCATCTTGTTATTCTCGATATTATTTTCGAATTTATCATCCGTGATTTATTTCTAGTGCAGCTGATGTAATACGTTGTTCGTAGCGCTTATAGTCAAAATCTCATACATTATGCATTCGATTTTTGCAGTCGTTCAGTGTTTTCGGTGAATATGAAATTCGTCTCAAAGTCGGCAGTAAAATAGTAGATTACTCACCTAAATACACTCTCTCACTCACTCAATTAAAATACAACATGTATAGGTACTTATCTACCACTAATGTAACAACTTGAAAATTTTAAACACAGCCTGGCAATAAAGCTTTTTGACTTTTTTTTGACACCTAGGGAGCAAAAGGAAAAAAAAACTCATATCTCATGTATTGCCTCCCGATGCGAAGCCGAGGGTGACAAGGAGATCTGAGGCCACTTTACTTGCTCCCGTGGTGTGCATACGATTTTACGTGCCGCTGCGGGGAGGAGGTGGTTCCTTTCGCTCCGCGTAGCAGGGCTAAAGTAGCAATTTTATGGTGGTAATATGGTTTTGTTTTGTCTATTAATGATTATGTCGAATTTAGTTTTCTGACAATTAATATGTTACAGTGGGCTTTCCCTACAAAGCTCTAGCAATATCATAGTATGTTACTTGATCATATAGTTACGCAATAATTTTATGATTTTACACGCACACTTAGCTATATCGATTGATTTTTATGATTTTGGTAGACACAAGACAATAAAGACGTTCCACGTAATTATAATGTAAGCGATAAAAAAAAGAATGGAGACTATTTTTGTTTTATTTATATACGGGAATACTCGCATTTAATTAAGTCGGATACTTCGACTATAGTTTAAAACAAAAATGTGTCAAAACCACATCAGTTTTCATAATAAAATAATGGAGACTATTTTCGTGGATTTGAAAGCCTTAAATGGGTTCAATGATCAAGGAGCTGCTTTCAGCTCCGTATAGTATCGACATACCAATTTTTGTTTAGTTCTGTATAAGTAGCTCATTGATCACCCGTATCCCATCATTTTATGAATATTTTTACCTTGAAATCGCTAAAAGAAAAAGCCGCCGTTCCATGGTAAAACGTTACGCACACAACGAAATGCAACAGCTTAGAGGAGCTCAACATACTCATGGAAAGAAAAATGAACTTATGACACGAATCGCATAAAGCTGGTGTACCTTTTGCAATTTAATGGTCGCAAAAGGAATATCAGCCTTTTGCGATTTAAGTAAGTACGTACTATATTTCTTTTTCGTATTTAATCCTGTGTAAAAGCTTTGTTATCCTTCGGCTCAATCAGTTGCATTTATCGCTGTCAACTTGGTTCTCAGTGGGCTTAGTTCTCAGTTTCCCTTCAAACTAAATCCAAAATGTCATTCCGATTTCTAAACACGTATTCTAAACTATCAGTTATCGGATGCGGCCCGGAGATCGCTAACTATACAAAATAGTTGTATTTCACCAACTTTCTCCCGGTCCTCGATTCGTGACGGACTCCGCTGTGTGTTTTGTGCTAACTTGCGATGCACGACCGTATTGATGGCTCTGTTATTGTAGAAACTCTATTAATAATTGAATACTTGCAAAGAAAATTTTAGGTCATCTTATTTTTACTACAAACATTTTGGGTCAACTACATCATATTAAATAGTATTGTTAGCGTCACGCCTGCCCGTAACAGTAGCAGTGCCAGAATTGTGCACTTGCGAATAAAATCCTGCGCCGCACTGCACTGCGCTCGTCACTCTGAGATATTAGATGTCAAATATATTCATGCCCAGTAATTTCTCTGGTAACACTGTCCTTCAAACCGAAAAACAGTAATGTTTGCACACTTGTGTCTGGCAGTTGAATAACTGGCAAAGATGTGGTACTTCCCCTGGCGGACTCTGCAATAGAGTCCTTTTGTAGTGGTAGGTGTCTACTGCAGAGTCCGTCTGGGGAAGTACCATACCTTTGCCAGTTATTCAACCGCCAAACGGTTAGTGTGCAAGCATTACTGTGGTCCGGTTTGAAGGGCAATGTTACCAGAGAAATTACTGGGTATGAAGAGATTTAACATCTAATATCTCAGAGTGACAAGCGCAGTGCAGTGCAGCGCAGCATTATGTTCGCAAGTTCACAATTCTGGCACTGCTATTGTTAGTGGCAGGCGTGACGCTTACCACCAGGCGAATGTCTTGCTCGGCTCGTCACTTGATTGTATAAAAAAAAAAAGTTCGACGCGTAAAAATTTCTACGATCGCCTAAGACAGTCTGGATAATGCTTTTTTACTCATAGAGCACTGTGAATGGAAGTTATGCCGCGGAACGTTTGTTTACAGTTCATTCGTCAGTTGACAAACGCCCCTCAATAATATTGCCAATTGCTTATACTAGGCACGAGCGGTAGTTTTTCCACAGACGTACAAACTACCTGTTTGCCGACGTCACGCCGTAGTGACCGTGCGTTTGCGCCGACACGCTCAGCCGCCTCCGGACAGTCATTGTCAAGGATTGTTGATGCTCCTAACTGTTGTAGGTTTGTGTCGATATTTATCAACAATTAGGTTTTTTTTTGATACAGTCATGTGAAGGGACGAGCAAGACTTTCACCTGGTGGTAAGTGTAATGCCTGCAACTAACAGTACCAGTGCCAGAATTGAGAATTTGAACTGAGATATCAGATGTGAAATCTCTTCATACCCAGTAATTTATCTGGTAAAATTGCCCTTCAAACCGGAACACAGTAATGCTTGCATACTACTGCTTGGTGGTTGAATAACTGGCAAAGGTGTGGTACTTCCCCAGGCGGACTCTGCAGTAGAGTACTACGACTACAAACATGTGTTAAGGACAAGGAAGCGTGTTAGGTATTTTATTGCGTTAGAGTTTTTGGTTGGTGTCTAAAGTTTGTCGTTCGTCATCATTTCCGTTGGTTATATTGTGCTAAATAAAGTTCTTACTGCATCAGGCACAACTGGGCAAGGGAAAGGTACTCTTATGTCTAGCAGCGAAAGACGCTTGGGTGATATTTGAACACGCTGCTGGCCCCGTGCGGGTTGGCGCTTTCATACGCCATTTAATTTCTTCTCCGCATGTATGCAGGTTATCATTATGTTATCTTTTACAGATAATCAAGCAGTGTTTTTTTTTCCAAAATAGGTTTGTAAATTCCATATAACCTATTTGTACGGGCCCGAGATTGAATTCACGACCACAAAATTCCGATGCGTTAAAAATAACTTGGTCTTGAGATGTTATGAGATTTGTTTACCTGGTAATTGAAAACTGTTTTCCAAGAAGAGAAGCTCATTATCCTGATTATATATTATGTTGTTTTTATTTTTTTTATTGAGGCTCCACTAGCCTCATTGGCATCGACAGCGAACCACTTGGATCCGCAGTCAAGGTATCGATTTCGCCATGAGGTTATTGCCTAAAGATTTCCTTTTCTTAACGTTGATATTGATCTGTATCAGTCTTTCTGGAAGATAACAGCTTATCAATAAATTATAATGTTCATACTGTTCAAACTTTGCTATACTTATATTACATACTAAAAAAAAAGCCTTGCTGTTGGCCTCAGACTGCCTCTACAGCATCACCGGACTTTAGGCAAGCGCAAACTTAGGCGACTAGCTCAAGGGCACCTCAGACAGTACGGACCTCGGCTTGGCCGTCGCCGGAAGTGGGGTCAGACATGCCATGGTACCCCAGAAGGGGTGTGCGAAATGAAATGAATCTTAAGACATTTAATTTTATAGGCCTTGTGATCTTTAAAATACATATAAATGATTGCAGATTTCAATGTTTGGCAACACGTAATTTCACTTTTATAACTGTAAAAATTACGAAGATCACAGACATAGGCTATGGTACGGATATACTACCAAGCGTATTATAAAGTTCGTTCCCATCTCCATAAACTGGGCCTGTTTGTAATCTTACCCAAGCGTCCCACATTCATCCTTCGCTGCGCAAACATTTGATCGAGATAGTGTGCCAGTAATCTTACGAAAGAGTTGGAAAATTGTAGGATCCATCTCTTGGTAAGATAAATAATGTTGTAAATCAGGTGTTTCTGGACAGTGTTGTTTTGGTAGTTCACGAGATATGCAAAATGGACGGATCGATGATGGATGGCTGGGAGGAAGACTTTTGCCTTGCGGTGTAATGTGAGCTAAAATAATAATATAACAGCGGATTCTGGGCAAACCATCTAACTCACTGTTTGGATGACATTGTTTAGGCGACAGGAAAGCAGTGGACGAGACTGGCACAGGAACGGTAACGATGGCGCGTTGAAGAGCTGGCCTATTCTTAACAGTAGGTGGAAAATGATAGATGAAAATTATGGTTAATCACAGAAAGTGCCAATTTATAATCCGGTTGCAGTATTTTGTCGTTTACCTATGTAATCTCGCTGTCCAGTGTATCGAAATCTGTTGCATCGTTATCGTAGTTACTGATTAGATTAAAATAGAAGATTAAAACAAATGTATTGGTTCATTACCTCAACCAATTCTACAAAAAATTACATCATCTACCGGTTATAAGGTCCAGATCTCTGCGCGTTGTTATCTCGCTTGATTGTGTATTTCCATTTTTTTTAAATATTAATCGACTGAATCGAGTTAACAAAGCTTTAGTTAAAATATAATTTTTCTAAACACGTTGTAGTACCTAAAAAAAAACAATTATAGGCTCTTTCCAGTTTTATGAATGAAAACTAGCTTGAATCAAAATTTTGTTTTTTTCTTTGCCAGAGAGTTTTCGCGCGTCGTGTGATTATTTTGGTAATTGAGATTCGGAAATAGCTACTATAGATTAACTATTTGCTAGCTTAGCTACTATCATTGTTTCGTAATCAGTTATTTGACTAATACATAATAACCTTTTACCACAGATTCGCATCACCTCACATTACTTATACACTATCCCCCATATTAGGTTACGTGTACCTGTTACTGTTATATTATTCCCACTTCTATTACGTTGCTTCCGCCTAGATTTATCTGTAACCTTAGAGGTCCTAACAGTATATTTTGTTTTGTCAGCAGCTTTTCCCAAAAAGTGGACGAGGAGGAGGGCGGTGGTGGGGTGCCGTTGCATCCTCCGGACGGCTTCTACACCCATCAGCACGGGATCCACAGCCACCATGCGCACACCGCCGAGCCCGACCGAGGGTACATGGACGGCAACCGATACGTCACTTCTGTCCATCGACCTTTGCCTGGTAAGCTTTATTTTACCTTCCCGATTTCACTATAGAACCATCCGTCACCGTATGTACTTAGGCTCTTTCGCATTATCTTTTCATCTTCGATCCGTCCGTATACAAATACAAATAGTTTATTGATAACACCACGTTACACGTCAAATTTCATTAAGTATATCACAATAAATGATCACTTAATAAAATTAAATAATAATTATAAAAATACGTTAATAATCTCTTATTTTAAAATAAGCTTCAATGTCATAAAACAAATTCTCTTGCAACCATGCTCTGAGCTTGGTTTTGAAGCACCCGGTGGAAGGAGCATTCCGAATGGAAGCTGGCATACGGTTGTAGATCGCGGGCCCCAAAATATACACTGATCTCTCCGACTTGACGAGACGGTGCGTCGGGGTTATCAGTTGGTCTTTCTTTTTATTGCTTCGTAAACGTGCTGTGAACGCCATGCGCCAATACGTTGGATCGTTTCTAGGTTTACATGGGTGAAGTTGCAGTTGTTGCATGGCAGTATCTGAAGTTCCCTAATTAGCTCTACGCATTAGACATGTACGTGTACTTGCGATCAATTTTTTTTTTTAAGAATTCTAACCTGAACATTAGGCAACGTACTGGCAATTTAATGGTCTTACAGTGCTTTTCCATTAGCAGGAGTACCACTAGTTTGTTTGCTTATATATCTTATAAAAAAAGTACTGAAACGCTTGAAGGTCTGATCTTTGGATTCTCGATATTGACATTTATCGAGAACAGGGCATTTTATCGTAAAGGGCTGAGCCCTAGAAAGTAAGGAAGTTCACAGTTCTGCTACTGTTATGGGCAATCGTGATGCTAACCACCAGGCGATAGTCTCGCCTGTCTCCTCAAGCCATTGCATAAAAAAAAGTTTGCAAAGACTGAGTGACCGCCTCGTACCAGAGTCAACATGCTGCCCGATAGCCTTCAGACATACCTTGACAGTGGATTCAGAAGTCCTGTTGACCTTTTTGCTAAAACGTTTTTCTCTACAATTGTCTTAACCTCCACCCTAGTAGCTTATACCCACAATAGAGATTGCATTCAAAACATTCAGTTGAAGCCTAAAAAATTACCTTGAATGATGTCTGATGTCTGCTGCCTCACTCACTCTATAACTTATAGCGCTTTATTCACGAAACAGCAGACATTTCTTTTCTTTTAATTGATTCTGTGCACAGTTGAAAAAGTGGTTAGTGAAGGAGTGTTTTTATGAAGTAGAGGATTTTTTAAATAAAATGTCGTGTCGTATAAACTCGTTTAGGCTTGTTAAAACAATTAATCAATTTGACTCCTTAATTTAATAATAATGTTAATTAAATTTGATATTATGAATGTGTATACCTATGACATTTACTTTTTTGATGAAATTTTGACTTTGTTTTATCATTTGTTCTATAATGATGGACAATTTGATAGAGAGCTAGTTCCTCCGAGACAATTTGTAATAATAAATGTATGTTTGTGTTCAAGCAATAATATTATTACAATTTTGCACACCTGATTATGGGTGTTAATGGCATGGCTTCTTAATTCTATTTGCTAAGATCTTTTGTGCCCATTAACAGGCAAATAAATGATTTGATTTGAACAGATACGTTATTCAAGGTAATTTTTTAGGCTCAAAGGAATGTTTTGAATGCAATCTCCATTGTGGGTATAAGCTTCTTGCTTCTATCGTGTCTTCTCTTTGCAGCACTAAACCACTCGAACTCGTCATGCTCGTCAGCGTCGAACGCGTCGACGGGAGCGGGCCTGTGCCCCGCATCGGAGCCCGCGCCGCCTCTCTACATCGCCGCGCCCCCGGAGGGCTTTGGCATGGCGGTGCATGCCAACAGGTCTGTGGAGAGGTAAGCACGCCAGCTTATCAAATACTTGATGGTAGGTCTCCTTTGCAGGAGGTCGTCTAGGTTATTCACTGCCAAGCAGTAGTGTGCAAGCGTAACTGTGTTTCGGTTTGAAGGGCAATGGTGCCAGAGAAATTGCTGGGCATGAAGAGATTTGACGTCTAAAATCTCAGGGTGACGAGCGCAGTGCAGTGCGACGCAGGATTTGGATCGTAAGTTCACAATTCTGGCGCTGCTACTGTTATGAGCAGGCGTGATGCTTACCATCAGCCGAACGTCTTGCTCGTCTCGTCACTTCATTGCATAAACAAAAAAGGTCGATACCGCACAGGATCAGATCTTCGTACGCCTAACATTGAAAACATTTATCTCGCCCAGCGTTGATCTGGAATGTACAGAGTTATTGTTAATTCTAGCTGCTACAACCTCTTAATATTAACTTCTGTACAAAATTTTGTTTGGGTAAATACCAAACAACATTTTGTTCTATAACTTTTTACTAAAGTTTGCAAGAATAAAGTCTAACGTCTTTTCCATAAGGAGATAATGTTTGTTTAGTCTCAGCAAAATTATATTGAACAGTATTATATTTGCTTGCCATCTTTTGAAGTCTTTAAACAGAAGTTGTTTTATATGCTCTTCATTATATTGTTTACATATTAAGAGGTAGTTAGTTATCAGTGGCTCTGTATAAATTATATTCACTTTGGATTTTAAGGACGAGTATATGCAACTGTTTAGGTTTAGTCTTGTTGGTTGTTGGTATAATTTTTCAGCCTTGGTGTACGGATAATTTGTATTATTTCTAAACGTAACAAAATTTGTTTGTGTAACTTTTTCTTTTTCTCACTACATAGGCGTGGCACAGACGTATCTCTGATTGGAACCACAGGGATGACGCATAAAGATCCAACATTACCCCAAAAAAGGGGTAAATTGACTAGAGGGTATGTCGGACGACCTCAGGAATGCCTGTCATGTGACCCTTCAATAACTTAGATATAACACTTAACTTTCCTGTTGTCGGTTTGAACTTGACTTACCTTTGGCCTATCTTACTCGCTACCTAAAGATTTGAATACTAAATTTAGTTGATGCGAAGTACACATGTCAGTTTTACGTTTCTAATTTTAAATCAAAATAAGTACGGACTGATTCAAACTTAATGGCGGCTGTGAAGTGCGCTGCAAGCGAGACTTTGCGATTGTGCGCACACCGCACGCCTCATTTATGCTACTGCGCAGCGTCTCGCGCCTAACTTCACAGTCGCCATTAAGTTTGAATGAGCCTGTAGTATGCATTTAATCATTGTAGGTTAATTATTTCTTCATGCTATTGTACTTTGCATGAACTATTAAAAAACATAACGACACTTACCTATAACCTGTTACATTAAGAGGCATGATAAATTCAGATTTTACAGCTCTAAAGACCTTGGTTCACTTTCACAAATTAATTATTATTATTACAATAAAACTGTTAAACTGTTGATCCAGTTTACAGCGTTTTGGCGACACGCAATATTAAGATTTCGATAAGAATGCAACCACAAAAATGTTGTATAATAGTGAATCTTCTGTACTTAGTGTTATTATGTTTAAAGTAGCCACTTTAGCCTCGCTACGCGGAGCGAAAGAAACCACTTCTTCCCCGCAGCGGCAGATAAAATAGTATACAAACCAAGGGAGCAAGTAAAGAAGCCTCAGATATCATGTTTGTCACCCTCGGCTTCGCCTCTGGAGACAATATACCTACATGAGATCTTAGTCATTCTTTACTTTTGCCCCCTAGGTGAGTAATCTACTATTCTGTGATAGTCTCCGCTTCACTTATAATGCAACTTCAAAAGACGACTCTGCATTTTAAGCTCTATCGTGTTCAAATATATTTTCAATTTCTATCATTTTTTTTGATTGAATTCCATAATGAACGATTGAAAGAACACCGTAATGTTAACGATAATGTTGTTGTGAAAATCGTTAACCTTAACTAAATAACAAAACAACGTGTAACAAAAAGGTTCAACAATACTGAAGGGTATGTATGTACTCATCACTGTGAACAACTTTTACTATGGAGCCAACCTTGAAATCGCGAAAAAAACTCAGTTGTTCCATACAAAAATTTCACTGACCTTGGACAAAATGTAAGGAACAGCAGATTTTTGTTTTGCCATTTCGGGGTTGAGTCGATAGTAAAAGTTGTTCATAATGATGAGTACATACATACATACCCTTCAGTATTGTTGAACGTTTTTGTTACAGGTTATATGTATTCCATCTTTGCTATAATCTGCGTCGTTTGACGAATTTCATATAACATTTGGTGTGTCCAAAGTCTTTGAAAAGTTAAAATATATTGTTACTTACTAAAATAACGATGGAAGCGTCCGCTATTACTGACTAAGCAGGCTTGAAACTAAAATAAACTAAACCAAAGTTATCTCTAATCTCAGTATTGAAGTAAAGTTGATTACGTAGAAAACTGTTTCATACCTTCCCTTCATCAGTACTGTAAACATGTAGTAAAATGCCTGTCGAGTCTTCGTAGTAGTAAATCTGATCTATGTGTTTGTTGCCCACTGCAAGTATCACTATCGTATCATTATGAAAATGTTAATAAGTATTCACAGTACTTAATTGTTTTACCACGGGTTTCTTACCTCTATTCATGCAATGCGTAGTTTTATACCTACGGTATATTCGAAATACTGTTAAATTTAAGTGACCAAAAATTGTCTTGCACAATCCCTTTGAAGCCCCTAGTTTGGTTTGCAAGTCTCGGAAGAATTGTTGATCCCATAAAAATATCAAGTACGTGACTTTTTTTCAACCTATACTGCCCGCTTTTGGCCTACAGACTCTCTCATCTCCTTTCAAATGTTGCGATAGATTCGACGCATTGACTAATTGTGATTACCCGTTCGTTACCCACTTTTAAAGAATACACACACTTTTTCAAAATTACCAAAAGCATGCCCCGGTTCTTACCAAATTGTTACAACTAGGTTCCCATCACTACCTTTGAGTCCTCTCACAACCTCATAATGCGTCCGATCTTTATATCTTTTATAATCCTAATCTTATGGCTTGGAATTCCAGCCGTTATGAGATGTCCCAAGACCTGCTTGATAAGCAAGTGGAGATCCTCGAGCGACGGTACGGCGGTCTCCGGGCGAGGCGCGCTGCTGTCACGATCCAGAGGGCGTTCAGGAGACGACAGCTGTTGAAGAAGTTTAGCGCCATCACGGCGATGGCGAAGGCGGCCGATTCTACCGCCAGGAGGATGCAGGACGGCCAGGACCATCAACTAGTCAACGGTAACGCTTAACAGATAAACATGTTTATTATTAATAATGATTAAATCACAATTTAATACAAAACATTCCATTATTAATGTTAATAAGTACCTCAAATATTTACGCTCTTAAAAAAACTTCAAATGAATAAAACGTTTTTTGAACGAGCTAGTTCTTTAGTTTCATTTATCTTATCATAGATATTTAAAGCTAAGGATTTTGAGTCGGCACTGGAATACACTGACTGCCTTTTATACCTTAGTTGGTTCTCTGCCTTGCGAGCTGGAGTGCGTGGGTTCGATTCCGACGCAGTACTAACATTTATGTGACGAACGTTGATGTTTTTTCTTCTTTACCTAATCTTTACGAATAACTATGAAGCACAGAAGGTGTTGTATGTATTACAATATATGCATTTACAAAGAAGTATGTAAGTACTCTATCAGCTATCTAGTTCCCATATAGTTGGTACGAGCTTTGCTTAATTTGCGGTTAGACGGCGCTGTGTGACATGACCACAGATATTTATTATATATATTTTTTAAATTATTGAATAATTCATCATTTATTATGCACTTCTTCAGTGCGCCAACTGCACCACAATTGCAGTACTATTTTTAGTTATATGTGCATTTGCACACGATTAGTAATCTAAACCAAAGTCGCCAAAGAACCAAGTTCACCGACATAGCTCGCAGGGTTTGCAAGTTGAAGTGGCAATGGGCAGGCCACATCGCTCGACCAACGGAAGAAAGGTTCTTGAGTGGCGACCGCGAACCGGAAGACGCAGCGTAGGAAGGCCTCCCACTAGGTGGACCGACGACATTGTAAAAGTCGCGGGTAACCGGTGGATGCAAATGGTTGGTTGTCGTACAGTGTGGCGGTCTAAGGCCTTCGTTCAGCAGTGGACGTCTCCGGGCTGATGATGATGATGAGTAATTTACACATCACTGCATTGGCTTATGTGATCCCATAGCTAGATTTAGACCTATACACGAAATATCTATGACTAACTAAAATAACTATGATTGGGCCATATATCACTACACTAGCTCGGTGCGGGTTGGTAGAGCAGGTCGATTTACTTGTGCCATTGGATTCCTTTTTGTATTCATTCTTCACAGTATTACCGTCACAAACGACGTCGCGACGCAAATGTTCCTTTCATAGAATTGATTCGTTTCAGGAACAGATATGTACGCCAACACGCTACTGCAGAAGAGCCCAGGGGCTGCGGAGAAGGTCCTCGCCATGAGCAGGCCCATGCGGTCCATGTCGCTCAGGGAACGACACGATATGGACATGAGGTCAGCTAATCTGCTGGTTATTCACAAGTATTATAGATCTATAATCAATATCATAATAGGCTAGATGACTGGTTTTTTTTATTGTCCTATTAAAATGTGGCCCATAAATATAGCTGATTAATGAAAAGAAAATGAAAATCTGATCAAAAATAAGCAACTTATAAGCATTTTAATATCATGCTAGACAGAGAGGCGAAACAGCAAATCGTGACGTCACTTTTCTGTACGCCATATAAATTCTATTCTGACAAGTAAGGCGTAACGTCATTTTTTGTTTTGTGGGAAAGGGACAGAGTTGTCCCTAGCAAAAACTTTACACGCTCATATATCAGAACATTATTAACCGATTTCAATTATTTTTTCAATAAACATACTATATTTACTTAAATTCTTCATTAAAGCTATTGGTTTCAACGATTTAAATTTCAGTCATCTACCCTATTCATTGTTACCGCGCACTATGTCGTCTACTACTTTAATTTCTCTATATTCTAAGGTTGCCTAGAAGATATCGCTATGGTTTATAGGCTTGCTTTTGACTGCCGTCTCGCCTGTTGTTAAGTGAGAATGCAATCTACGATGAAGCACATTTACCTAAAAAAATATATTCCCTTGGGACTTGAAGACATGCAGATTGTAACAATCAGGACCTGTTTAGTAGACCGCTCAATGCGAGTGGAATCAAATTTCGTTCGGTTTTTGGGATCGCTTTTAACAATAATATCGCTACTTGTTACAATACATGTTAAACTATTTAATCTTTGGTGTGACTATTTATATCAATACAGAGGTTATCCATCAAATTTATTCTTACTCGATATCATACTGGCAGCCTTACTGCTCTGCTGATACCGTCCACGCAGCCTTAGTATTAAAAGGATTCACAGCAGAGGTAAAAAAATATATAGGATGGACGGATACTCTACGACCAATGACAACATTACTTCATACGCCGGTTTATTCCCTGAGGATAATCCTGACTTTGTGTGAAAATGTTCAATGTTCATATCTATAATGGGGTGTTAGCGGCCCTTTAGCGAGTTTACCCTTGAACTGTTTGGTAACATTTTATTAGGAAGCTGTGTTGTTACTTTATGCGTTCTCTCGGAGGTATTAAAAGGTTATACGAGAGTTACATAAGTATACATAAAGAGTTCAGTTTCCTGCGGGTAAGCAGGTATTACGAGTGATCTCAGTAAAAATAGGGCATTTGTAATTTTGTTTAAAATTTATTGGTCGAAGTATCCGGGTAAATTTTGCGTAAGTAATAATATCTAGTATTAAACATTTTATTTTCAATCGAACAATTACCTACATAATTATTATAATACAAGATGTACGTAACGTAGTAAAATTTATAGATATGGCATTCACAGAATTTGTTAATTTGCAAAATAAATCGATAGATTTTAACACGGCTTAAGTAAACTAGGGTAGATGACTGATGTTTATATCGTGGAAACCAATAGCTTTGATGAAGAATTTAAGTAAATATAATATGTATATTTCAAAATATATTTAAATCGGCTATTATATAATGTTCTGATATATAAGCGTTTAAAGTAGAGAAAACTCTGTCCCTTTCCCACAAAACAAAAAATGACGTCACGCCTCTGTGCGCCATACTTGTCAGAATAGAATTTATATGGCGTACAGAGAAGTGACGTTATAATCTTCTCTCTGTCTAGCATGATATTAAAATGCTTATAAGTTGCTTATTTTTGATCAGATTTTCATTTTGTTTTCATTAATCAGCTATATTTATGGGCCACATTTTAATATGACAATAAAAAAACCAGTCATCTAGCCTATTGAATGATGAAATCACATCAAAAAATATATATTTCGATCCTTATGTAATTCGCTATCCTCAGCTTCCATTCCATCCTTTTTGGGCAATAGCTTTTGAATGCCTTGAATAAGATCAGCTTGAGTCTAGAGGAGCTTAAAGGATTTATCTCACCTACTATATGATGCTGCGCCAGAAGCTCTATCTCTCGGAATTTTAAATAGCCGATATATTTCTATAGCCAATGCCAATTTTTTTTCTAGTCTCTCTTCGCTCAGTGGCCTTATTTTTTTATCGTACGCAGCAGTTGCGCATGCGAGCGGAGCTGACTTTCGAATGATATTGAACCTTATTTCAAACAATACCGTTCGAATGTCGGCTTCGCTCGCATGCGCAACTCTTGCGTACCATAAAAAAATATGGCCCCTATATCTCAGCGGTACATAAGCATTAGTCCAATGAGGCTTCTCAGCTGTACAAAGTGTTAGTCGAATGATCGAATTACTGTTTTGTTGAAGCTGTTGGTCTTCGTGCTTCTGAGAAACCTGGATTATCTCAAACGCTTGCTTAGAAAAAAAAACCGATTTGCTCGAGACTTGAAGAAACCAATGAATAAAACATTTACCTAAAACATTGTAAACTTTTATCAAACAGAAAATTCCAAATATTAATGTCACATAAAACAGTGTTTCGTCGTCAGCCATAAAACGTCCACTGCTGGCAAAGGCCTCCCCCTTTATAGAGGGGTGTTGCCATAATCCCCACGCTTGGCAGGCGGCTTGGGGATCGCTCACCGCCGTTAACCAAGAGGACGCTGCTGCCTGTCCTCCGGTGGGTCTGGTTGCAGTTTAAGGACATACCCAGGTCCAGTTTAAGGACTTACCCAGGTCCGTTAAACAGTGTTTAAGTTTGCTTCTTTATTAACACTATGATTTCCGAATAAAAAATAAATAAATAAAAAACTAATAATGGTTAATTCCAGTAATCACCTGCAAATGGATACGCAGAACGAAGTGGAAGCGATGGTGGCCCGAGTGCAGCATTCAGCTCATCAGATCCACATGATTGCTTCAGATATGCCACACCACCGGGCCGACGCAGACAGCGGGGTAAGATTCGCTATACGGCTTCCTTACTACTGACTTAGTTATTTCATTGACTTTTTTTCCTTAACTTCTGCCTTTTTCTTACAGAGGCACACAAAATTTACTCACTACCGCACTGACATTCTCACTGCTAAACTAGACTTTCTCCCTACCGCACCGGTTCCGCGGTTTCTCACTGGTATACTAGACTTTCTCCCTGCCACGCTAGATTTTTTCACTGTCTCACTAGAATTTTAATGCCTCACTAGATTTTTTACTGTCACACTAGATTTTCTCACTGTCTCACTAGAATTTTAATGCCTCACTAGATTTTTTACTGTCACACTAGATTTTCTCACCGTCTCACTAGAATTTTAATGCCTCACTTGATTTTCTCACTGTCACACTAGAATTTTAATGCCTCACTAGATTTTTTACTGTCACACTAGATTTTCTCACTGTCTGACTAGAATTTTAATGCCTCACTAGATTTTTTACTGTCACATTAGATTTTCTCACTGTCTCACTAGATTTTTTACTGTCACACTAGATATTCTCACTGTCTAACTAGAATTTTAATGCCTCACTAGATTTTTTACTGTCACACTAAATTTTCTTACTATCTTACTAGAATTTTAATGCCTCACTTGATTTTCTCACTGTCACACTAGAATTTTAATGCCTCACTAGATTTTTTACTGTCACACTAGATTTTCTCACTGTCTGACTAGAATGTTAATGTCTCACTAGATTTTTTACTGTCACACTAGATTTTCTCAGTCTCACCAGAATTTTAATGCCTCACTAGATTTTTTACTGTCACGCTAGATTTTCTCACTGTCTGACTAGAATTTTAATGCCTCACTAGATTTTTTTACTGTCACCCTAGATTTTCTCACTGTCTCACTAGAATTTTAATGCCTCACTAGATTTTTTACTGTCACACTAGATTTTCTCACCGTCTCACTAGAATTTTAATGCCTCACTTGATTTTCTCACTGTCACACTAGAATTTTAATGCCTCACTAGATTTTTTACTGTCACACTAGATTTTCTCACTGTCTGACTAGAATTTTAATGCCTCACTAGATTTTTTACTGTCATACTAGATTTTCTCACTGTCTCACTAGAATTTTAATGCCTCACTAGATTTTTTACTGTCACACTAGATTTTCTCACTGTCTCACTAGAATTTGAATGCCTCACTAGATTTTTTACTGTCACACTAGATTTTCTCACCGTCTCACTAGAATTTTAATGCCTCTCTTGATTTTCTCACTGTCACACTAGAATTTTAATGCCTCACTAGATTTTTTACTGTCACACTAGATTTTCTCACTGTCTGACTAGAATTTTAATGCCTCACTAGATTTTTTACTGTCACACTAGATTTTCTCACTGTCTCACTAGATTTTTTACTGTCACACTAGATTTTATCACTGCCTCACTACAATTTTAATGCCTCACTAGATTTTCTCACTGCCACACTTAGAAACAATTTAATAATACAACATTTATTTCTATAGTTCCATACTAAAGACTAAAATGGTTTGGTGTTGAGGTTTCCTACACTCATTTTGTCTGTTATTGGTATCTTATTATACAAAAAATATCTTGCGTGACGATGGAGCACGCTTGCATATAAGAAATCTATACACCCGCAATTTAAATACAACCAGATCGCTTACTTATCACAAAAACGTAATTTAAATATCCTTGTTATGTAAATAAACCAATTAAATCGATGAGTGCGCGAATCAATCAATATTAGAATGAAACATTTCCGTAATAACCTGATAATATTTAAATATTACGATAATGCTATAAATATAATAATATTAAACACTATCTTAATGATAAAAACAAGAATGTGAATGTGTGAGTGATATGATTGTGATATTCAGTAAAGTACTCTGTCACAGTAGAAAAATAAAGATACCTACCTAATTTTATATTCAGTGTCGTGTGTCGTGTGTCAGTGTTGTCTAGCAAGCCTCTCAGAAAGATTCTTCAATTTTCTTAATGATGAGCGATTGATTTTTTGATGTTTTTTTTTTATACTGTCAAGTTACGAGAAGAGCATGACTTTCACCTGATGGTAAGCGCACGCCTGCCACTAACAGTAGCAGTGCCAGAATTGTGAAATTTTGTATTTTTTTGTATTTTGTAAATCTCTTCATACCCAGTAATTTCTCTGGTAACATTGTCCTTCAAACCGGAACACAGTAATGCTTGCACACTACTGCTTGGCGGTTGAATTACTGGCAAAGGTGTGGTACTTCCCCAGGCGGACTCTGCAGTAGAGTCCTAGCACTAAAAAAACTACTTATTATTCCTTAATAATTAATAGGGTGAGCGCTTCTCCATACAAACGTATTCCCCTATTTTCTTCCAGGATAATGTCTCTAGAGCATTTTTTTTTTATCTAAGTCTACTGTAGACGTGTCTCTGTGTTTTCTTTTTATTTCAGAAACTAATTGCGTAAGAAAATATAGCCCTCCAAAAGTTACTATGAAGATATTTAAAGCGTTAGATTTTTGTTGCTATTAGTTTCTGAAAAAAAAAAGGAAAACACGTCTACAGTAGACCTAGATTTTATATAAAAAAAATACTCTAGAGGCATTATCCAGGAAGAAAACTATGTTTGTATGGTATCAGTTATTCAATAAATAATTCTGAATCTGAATCTGAGAAGCGCCCACCCTATTTACCCTTAAGAGTAAACAAGCCGGTCACTTCTCCATAGAAACGGGGAAGTAATATTACTCCACTATGTAATGTTGTAGGTCCAAGACTAAGTATTATCTCGATGTGTCTCTTCATTAACTAAGATTGTAAATTGATAAGAAAGTAAAAAGTTAATAAACATGAAAGTTATGAGCCAGAAAACATCTTGTATTTAAGCTCAATTTTAACATCACTTATGACATAAATAAATAACATAACCAGAGTGTCGAAAACTCGAAAATAATGCATTTAGCAGCATAGTTTAGTCCATCAAAATATCAAATAACTTTAGTTGGAATAAATTCGTTCAGTTGTTTATTCATCACAATCTTGCAGGCAAATGCGCCATGAATGAATTTGCGCTGTCATTTCTCTTTCTTTCTCCCATTTCCACACCTTGTTTTATGAAGAGGTATGCTTGTTAGCCACGCCACCGATGAGTTCGAGCCGTCGGGCGGTGCATCCTTAAATATTCCTTGTAGACAGGAAACAAGAAACACTGTGACACTGTGACTTCATGTCTATGGCGAGAAGTCTTGTTAATTTAGCTCATAATTACGTATCTTTGTTGTGAAATGACCACCTGGTGACGGGCAGCAGCGTCCTCTCGGTTAACGATGGTGAGCGCTGCGATCCCCAAGCCGAGCGTGGGGACTATGGCAATCCCTACCTATTAAGGGGGATGCCTTCGTCCAGCAGCGGACGTCTTCTGGCTGTTGATGTGAAATGAAAACCATGATCCTTTTTAACCGACTTCAAAACAGGAGGTTCTCAATTCAACTGTTTTTTTTTGTATGTTATGCGATTACTCCGCCAATTATGAATTGATTTTGACGATTTTTTTTATTTGTTAGGTGATACTTCAGAGGTGGTCTCATATACATTTTATCGAAATCGGTTCAGTGGTTTGGTTTTTAAATCAAAATTACTGGAATAAATAAAAATTACTGGAAAATACGAAGAAATCATCTAGGTAGTCGAAATTGGACTCGGTTTTTTTAAATAGCGTACTATATTATAAGCTTTACAGTACGGAGACAAAGTCCCAAATTGTTTACATAGTTTTCTACATGCGAAGATTCTGCGAGTCACTACAGGACACTATCAATCTAATCTCTACTACTTTTCAATAAAACTCAATATTGTACACCCATAGAAGAATGTACGCTGTTATCATTCGTTATCGCGTGACGTAGGAATAGTTTAATGGCCTGATAGGTATGAGATAATCATTTTAATTGCATGTGTCAGTGTAAAACCAAAACTGTGGTAGAACGCATCATGCGAAACGAAAATGTTATGGTATTGAGGCGAGTCAAGAAAATAAGGCTTTGGAGGTTTAGCACCTCGAAGTATCACGTGAGTTTTGATTTCTTATCTTGATGGCATAAAAAAACAAGAAAGAAAAACAAGAGTTCGTTGATCCTTCATCTAAAGTCATAAGTCACACTAATATTATAAATGCGAAAGTTTGTCGGTATGTGTGTATGTTTGGTAACTTTTCACGCCAAAACTGCTGATTTGGATGAAACTCGGAGTGGAGATAGCTTATTTCCCGGTATAGCATGTTTGCTACTTTTTATAAAATCATGACGATAATGATTTGTCGTCATCACCGTTTTTCATCAAGAAAACATATAAAACATGACTTATTAAAAAAATCTGGATTTATAACGAGTTTGCAATTTATTTTTACTAATAAATAAGGTTTCTTTTAATGTGAGATGCTGTGGTCAAGTATGTTGTCATCATCATATCATCGACAGCTGGAAGACGACCACTGCTGGATGAAGGCCTCCCCCTAATAGGGAGGGATTGCTGGAAGTACCTTGTCAGACACACTGTGTGTCAGATTTGTTAGACAGCCCAGTTGGTAGCATGTCTGCCTTCAGAGCTGTAGGGCGTGGGTTCGATCCCCCCCCACCCAGGGCAAACATTTATGTGACGAACATAGATCTTTGTTCTGTGCCTGGTTGTAGTATGTATTTACGAAAAAATATATATATAAGTATCAACAGCTATCACACACAGCTATCTGGTTTCCATAATACAAGCTTTGCTTAGTATGGGGGTGTACAAAATGTCCCCCAATATTTATTATTTTATTTTATTGTCAGTCAGCATCAACCATTGTTTACCCATTGCTGGGCATAATTCATAATTTTTCGCACAACATGCATTCCAGTTTTGTACCAGTCTCATCCAATTAAGGCTTTTCTAGTGCTCTTTCGATTTGTACAGGTCGTTAAGAGTAGACAAGTTGGTCACTTCTCCATAGAAACGCGGTAGTATTACTACTCCACTATGTAATTTTATAGGTCCACGACCAAGGACTAAGTATTATATCGATTAATCTCTTCATTATCTAGGATTGTAAATTATTACGAAAGTAAAAAGTTAATAAACATGAAAGTTATGAGCCAGGAAACATCTTGTATTTTAGCTCAATTTTAACGCCACATTGGACGTAAATAAATAACAAGGAATACGAAAACTCTAAAATAATTTAATTTAGCGGCATAGTTTAGTCCATAAACATTTCAAATAACTTAAGTTGGAATAAATTAACTCAGAGTTTATTCAACCATATTACTGCAGCCAAAGGTCGACAAAAAAAAAATTGCGCGCTCATTTATCTTTCTTTCTCCCTTTCTCACAGTTTGTATGATGAAGAGAGCATGCTTTTTAGCCGCGGCCACCGATGAGTTCGAGCCGTCAACTTGTCGATCCTTAAAACGTTTCTGTGACTATTATGTGTCTTTGACTATAACTAAGACTCAATTGACCTGGGTATGTCCTAAAACTGCATCCAGTACCACCGGAGGACGGGCAGCAGCGTCCTCTGCCGCCTGCCAAGCGTGGGGATTGCAACACCTATGGCAACACCTCCCTATTAAGGAGGAGGTCTTCGTCCAGCAGTGGATGTCTCCTGGCTGATAATGAGAAGACTCATTTGACTAGAATTCATCAAAAACTTGAAATAATATTGCGACGTAGTGCGACGCCATAATCCTCTTAAAAGGACAGAAGAAAACTTTATATCTTTTTCGTCTTTCCAGGTTTGCAGTTGTTCTGTGAGCGGATCAGTTACCAACATATCGACGTCATCGTCGCACAACGAGTCGCTGCACAATCACCAACTCTTGAACAATACAGGTATGGTCCGATCAACTTCTCTGTGCAGATGAGCGAAGGGAGCCACCGTCGTAATTTTCAACAAAACTGACAGCTGCCTTTTGTTTTTTTATTTCTTCCTTTTACCAAACAAATAACTTGGTAGCTCTATAATAATCAAAGCTTTGTTGATCATTGCTAAAGCTTCGAATGAATAATGAAAATGTGTTTTAAATTTAATTAATTCGAAAAAATATGACATCCTGTAAACAAAATTACGTATTTGGCTTGCGTCTAACTTTTAGTAATGTTTATTATGCCGATTAGTTGTAGATAAGTCGTTTTTTTATTGGTTGTAAATTATGGGGATGTATATATATAGGACCAATACGTTCGAGGTAGCCAGCCCCATAATTGTTTGAAGTCGGTTAAATTAAAAAAGTACTAGTAGGTAGTCAGAACTATACAAAAACAAAAGGATTGAAACCAAAATCAGGTAATCTAGACAAAATAAAGAAAGTTGTAACATTTAATTGTCCAGAATAAATGCCCAGAGAAATTACTGGCTATGAAGAGATTTAACGTCTAATATCTCAGGGTGACGAGCGCAGTGCAGTGCGGCGCAGGATTGTGTTCGCAAGTTCACAATTCTGGCACCGCTACTGTTAGTGGCAGGCGTGACGCTTACCATCAGGTGAAAGTCTTGCTCGTCTCGTCAATTGACTGAATAAAAAAATAACATTGGCGTTGTACGTTCCAGGTCCGATCTACGGTAACCTGCTGTCGTCAGGCGGGAAGCCGCTGTCGTCGCCCACCGCTCGGCAGCAGCAGCAGCTGGCCGCGATCCAGGCCGCCAACGCGCGCCGGGCGCCACCAGATGTCCCCAAACGGACAAGCAGTATTACACTCAAGTATGTACACTTTATCACATCATTAGACAGAAGACCATCTAGAAGAACAGCTATGCTCGGAGTCCACAAAAAGCTCCGACAGTTACCGCCTAGCTCTAATAGCTCGCAAGGTTTGCAAGTTGAAGTGGCAATGGGCAGGACACATCGCTCGAAGAACTGACAACCGATGGGGAAGAAAGGTTCTTGAGTGGCAACCGCGAACCGGAAGACGCAGCGTAGGCGCGGCCTCCCACTCCGGTGGACCGACGACATTGTAAAGGTCGCGGGCAACCGGTGGATGCAAATGGCAGGTTGTCGTACAGTGTGGCGGTCTAAGGGGGAGGCCTTCGTTCAGCAGTGGACGTCTCCGGGCTGATGATGAAGACAGAAGACCACAAACCATTGCACTGCTGGATGATGGCCTCCCCTTTAATAGGGAGTAGTAGCCATAATCCCCACGCTTGGTGGGCGGCTTGGGGATCGCAGAATGCCATCGTTAACCAGGAGGGCACTGCTGCCCGTACTCCGTTGATTCTGGATTCAGTTTTAGGACATACCGAAGTCCCTGGAACACTTCTTACTTCATTCGTTGGACCTCTAAAATTGCGACCAGACAACAACACATCGTTTAATGATTAAAAAAATACTACAGGTAGGGGAAAAAACCCTATAGAAGCCGAGTAACCGAATAGAATTTTGGAAAAAAACGGGTTTATTTAAAAATAAATTACAAATTACTAACAAAAAAATAACTGCTCTAAATTATCAGCGACAACACCACATATTTTTTTACGAATTACAGAGCCAGACTAATGTTTTAGCAGAGTAACCGTTATATTTTTTTTGGTATTTTTTCGATTGGGCCAAACCGGGTCGTGACGAGGCGTTGGCAATATTCATCATCATCATCAGCCCGGAGACGTCCACCACCGGCTGCCCGCGACTTTTACAATGTCGTCGGTCCACCTATATATATAGTGGGAGGCCTTCCTACGCTGCGTCTCCCGGTTCGCGGTCGCCACTCAAGAACCTTTCTTCCCCATCGGTTGTCAGTTCTTCGAGCGATGTGGCCTGCCCACAGCCACTTCAACTTGCAAACCCTGCGAACTATGTCGGTGACTTTAGTTCTTTGGCGATTTTTGATGTTATTGGTTATTTGGTTCTTTGGCGAGTTTTGGTATTATTAAATGGTTTCAATGTATGTTTTCCCAGCGCGGAGAGTCCAGTGTCGCTTCGTCGTGCGGAGTGCGGCGGCGCGGTCGTCCGCGGCGGCTCCATGTCTTCAGTGCAGTCGTCTTCGTCATCGTCCTCTCAGGAGCACCGGCACCACTACCACCAGCCGTACCAGCCTAGAGCGCCGGTAACATACTCTGAACTTTTGACAGGCTTATCAACCGACTTCAAAAAGGAGGTTCTCAATTCCGCTCCGTATCAGAAGGGCTAGCAGGGTAAATGGACGATGTATGTTTTTTTTTTGTTTGTGCGTTATGCGATTACTCAGCCAATAGGGTAGATGAATGATGTTTATATCGTTGAAACCAATAGCTTTAATGAAGAATTTAAGTTAATATAATATGTTTATTGAAAAAATAATTAAAATCGGTTAATAATGTTCTGATATATGAGCGTATAAAGTTTTTGTTAGAGACAACTCTGTCCCTTTCGCACAAAACAAAAAATGACGTCACGCCTTACTTGTCAGAATAGAATTTATATGGCGTACAGAGAAGTGACGTCACGATTTGCTGTTTCTTCTCTCTGTCTAGCATGATATGAAAATGCTTATAAGTTGCTTATTTTTGATCAGATTTTCATTTTCTTTTCATTAATCAGCTATATTTATGGGCCACATTTTAATAGGACAATAAAAAAAAACCAGTCATCTAGCCTATTGTGAACTGATTTTGATGATTCTTTGTTATTTGGTAGGTCGTTCTTCAGAGGTGGCCCAATATACATTTTATCGAAATCGGTTCAGTAGTTTGGTTTGTAAATATAAAAAAACTGGAATAATTACGATATCGTCCAGATAGTCGAAATTGAAGTCGGTTGTATTTTTTTTAAGTATATCGCCACTACAAACGCCCGAAGACAAAACCAGCTCGTGGCGCCGGAACCGCTACTAGAAATTTTTAGAAAGGATCGGAATACATGCTAATAAAAATATATAACAAACTATCGAAATAAATTAAGAACGAGCCTACAGAATCAGTTTATAAAAGAACAGTTATAAATATCTTAATAACTAACTGTTATTACAGTATTAAAGATTACTTAGACGAAAAAACGTTTCGAACTCTTTAAGGGGGCGACTAATGCCAAAAGTAAGAAAAAGGTGTATTTTTAAACACATAGTTTAATGATATAGAACGTAAATATTCGAATAAAAAAAATACTACAGGTAGGGAAAAAACCTAAAGAAGCAGAGTAACCGAATAGAATTTAGGAAAATAGTCTGGTTTATAAAAAAAATATATACAAATTACCAACAAAAAAGAAACTATTTTAATTCAAACGCTAAATTATCAGCGACAGCACCACATAATTTTTTACGAATTACATATATAGCCATACTAATGTTCTAGCACAGTAGCCGTTTATTTTATTTATTTCATGCTTACATTTTGAATAATTAAATAAAATCCCACCTAAATTGCTCAAAGCCATCATTATCATCAATTGTATCATGCGATTTTCGACTCTAAACTAATGCAAGACGCGCGGGTGAAATCTGTCATTTTTCTGACATTAGTCGCACTCTTAACACAAATATTGTTTATCTAACATGTACCTACCTAGCCAGTTAAGACTTATTTTGCCACACCCTTAGAGGGTCCATGTATTGTTCGTTCTGTACGAGACTAAGATGCTTGGTGCAATAAAGATACTGAATATATTTTGTTCACTTGTTCACGAAAGAAATCGTGGCTGCCCATTGGGAGAAGACGCGAATCGGGATCGTAAGGTCGTGGGCTTAATCCCGGGCCCGTGCCAATGAGAGCCCTTACGGATTTTTAAAAAAACATACAGGCTTTTCGGTGAAGCAAAACATTCTGAGGAAACCAGACCAAGTAATATCATTGTTACCTAAAATCAGGTGAGTTGTGGTCAAACACCTAGACATTAATCATTTTAAACACTGCTAACGCCATCTACCAACGTTTCCTTTAAGTTTACGCTGAAGCTTAACCATACAAGTTTGCGTTCGGCTCTTAACTTGTTACTTCAATCAGCCTGTTATGTTATTTTGCGTAGAAACCATAGATGGCGCCACATTAAATACTTTACCCACTTTACCATTGTAATTTGTATTTATTTCTCGACACTGGTTGCTCGCAAAAAAGAGGGAATACCATTGATCCTCAATCACTCCCTGATCCTCCAGACACATTAGATCTGTTACGTCATCGTTTACCAACTCAGTTCTCGGCTTATTCTAGAAGAGATCTGAGATCAATCAAATCCATATTCTGGCACATTGCTATCACAACGTACCTTAAATATAACCTCTTCATGGATAGTTTTGGCGGGAACACGGAAAAATCATGTCGCTGCATTTTTTTTATTTTCTTAAACTAGTGTTTTTTCGCTAATAATGATTAAAAATGGTGGTGTTTTATTCATTGAGTGTTGAATTACACGCATGAGTGTGGGCAAGTGATATAATGTGGTGAAACATGTATTTTTGTGTTGTTTTCAAAACTCCGTAAAAGCTTATAGTAAAGTCGCCACCACTTTACTAGGGCATGACTTGGCCTTGACTTTGACTAATTCCGTGTGACTGACTGTGATTTCATGACATATTTGACTTGATAATATTAAATAAACTTGAATGTTCATAAACTTGACACTGGCAGAATGCACAAAGTGCAATGCCAATAAAAAATAAAAAATGCTTCTTCATGTTCCAGGAGCCCCACGTCCACATCCAAGAGCAACACTTCCAGCAGCACCAGCGCACCGCGTCCGCGTCCGGGCCGCTGTACGACAGCTCGGCGGGCGCGGACCGGTACGCCGTGTGGAAGCGGCAGGAGGCGCCGCCGTACTACGAGCCGCCGGCCGTGTGCTGCCGCCCGCCGCACGACCACCACCACCAGCAGCCGCAGCTGAAGGTAGCTAGAACGTTCTCGAACCATCGAGACTGGTTTGCTGTGACCACACTACCCTAGGTAAGCTATAGAGCTCTAGGGTCAGGAGGCGCCGCCGTACTACGAGCCGCCGGCCGTGTGCTGCCGCCCGCCGCACGACCACCACCACCAGCAGCCGCAGCTGAAGGTAGCTAGAACGTTCTCGAACCATCGAGACTGGTTTGCTGTGACCACACTACCCTAGGTAAGCTATAGAGCTCTAGGGTCAGGAGGCGCCGCCGTACTACGAGCCGCCGGCCGTGTGCTGCCGCCCGCCGCACGACCACCACCACCAGCAGCCGCAGCTGAAGGTAGCTAGAACGTTCTCGAACCATCGAGACTGGTTTGCCTTGAACCCGAATTGACAATGATACGGTTTAGAATTAGAGGCGTCCGACGATACAATCGGAAAAGCAGAGGTGACACGATCGAAACTCATTTAGTCAGAAAAAGTTCGAATCACAGCATGGGTGTCTTCAAAACCGTTTATGTGTTAACAGACTACGGTGTAGCACGCCTACCTAGAGAGAAACCGATTCTGTCGCCACTTGAAGACACCGTTTCCTCGGAAAGCGCATTCCACTGTTTAGCAGTACGCACAAAGAAAGTGGAATCGACCCGCTTTGTACGGGTTTTTGGTATATTAACCATGAAATGGAGTCACTTTTTCGAGCTCCTGGGGCGAGTGCAAATGTACCTTTCGCTCCAATACACGTTTCACGAATGCGCGATGACCCATGACGAGTCTAACTGTCCATCTTGTTCGTTCTAGGTGTCGGAGACAGTCCGCAAGCGGCAGTACCGCGTCGGCCTCAACCTGTTCAACAAGAAGCCAGAGCGCGGCGTCGCGTACCTCATCGCGCGAGGCTTCCTCGAGAACTCCCCTCGGGGCGTGGCGCGTTTCCTCATCACGAGGAAGGGCCTGAGCAAGCAAATGATTGGAGAATACTTGGGGAAC
This sequence comes from Erannis defoliaria, assembly GCA_905404285.2. Taxonomy (NCBI): domain Eukaryota; kingdom Metazoa; phylum Arthropoda; class Insecta; order Lepidoptera; family Geometridae; genus Erannis; species Erannis defoliaria. The sequence goes on along the minus strand of FR990091.1, from coordinate 7,326,944 downwards.
CTGCAGAACCCTTTCAACATGGCTGTTTTGGAGTGAGTACTATATGCTAGATGACTGGTATTTTTTTATTATCCTATTAAAATGTGGCCCATAAATATAGCTGATTAATGAAAAGAAAATGAAAATCTGATAAAAAATAAGCAACTTATAAGCATTTTAATATCATGCTAGACAGAGAGACGAAACAGCAAATCGTGACGTGACTTCTCTGTACGCCATATAAATTCTATTCTGGCGTGACTTCATTTTTTGTTTTGTGGTAAAGAACATTATTAACCGATTTAAATTATTTTTTCAATAAACATACTATATTTACTTAAACTCTTCATCAAAGCTATTGGTTTCAACGATATAAACATCAGTCATCTACCCTATTGGTGATTTTTGTTGTGGTAGGACTCTTTTGCATAGTCCGCCTGGGGAAGTACCACTCTTTTTCCATTTATTCTACTGCTAAACAGCGGTGTGCAAGCATTACTGTGTTTCGGTTTAAAGTGCAATGATACCAGAGACCTGGACCTGGGTATGTCCTAAGCTACAACCAGACCCACCGGAGGACGGGCAGCAGCGTCCTCTTGGCTAACGGTGGTGAGCATTCTGCAATCCCCAAACCGCCTGCCAAGCGTGGAGATTATGGCAACTCCCCTCTGTCAAGGGGAGGCCTTCGTCCAGCAGTGGACGTTTTATGGCTGACGACGGATACCTGAGACCTGGACCTGGGTGTGTCCTAAAACTGCATCCAGAACCACCGAAGGACGGGTAGCAGCGTCCTCTCGGTTAACAGACAGATGTGGTCACATTTTTCGCAGATGTATTGCGAAGAGGGTGTCTGTTGGCAGTGACAGTTGACAGTAATGCTTGCATTACTGTGCTTCGGTTTTGTTGTTTTTAATATTTCCTGGCCATGGATGCTAGTCCTTCAGCCGAATACATATTTCTTCATCGATTCTTCATTCTCCAGTTAAATGAGTCGTAGTCACAGTCCAAGTCACACAAGTAAGTCACGGTCAAGTCCAATCATGCACTAGTAAAGTCATGGCAACCTTACTACAAGCTTCCTCGGAGTTTTGGAAACAACACAAAAAGACACGTTTCGCCACATTATATCACTTGTCCACACTCATGCACGTCAGTCGGCACTTAATGAATAAAACGCCACTATTTTTATGCATTAACACCCGAAAAAACACAAGTTTTGAAAAATATCACAATGCGTCGACATGATTTTTTCGCGTTCCCGCCAAAACTCCTGTGCTTCGGTTTGATGGGCAATGTTACCAGATAAATTACGGGGTATGATGCGATTTGACATCTAGTATCTCAGGGTGACGAGCGCAGTGCAGTGCGGCGCAGGATTTTGTTCGTAGGTTCACAGTTCTGGCACTGCTACTGTTATAGGCATGCGTGGTGCTCACCACCAGGCGAACATCTCGTTCCTCTCGTCACTCCAATGCATAATAAATAATACGCATCTTAAAATAAAATACAACAAACTTCAACTTCGAATACCTGGATGGCATCTTCATATTTTCTATTTCTTCACCGTCTACCGTCTACCGTCCCTTTCTACCGTGGGTCGGATGACACGTTAAATTGTTGGTCCCGGTTGTTTGTTCTAGTTTCTATAACAACAATCGTCAGCCATGTCAGAGGCCTTCGGGCGGCACATTAACTCTGACACTAGGGCTGGCCACTCAGCCTATACGAAATTACTTACTTTTTTTACCAAATTCACATGCCGAATAACGGCAAAATAGGAGAACTAATATATTTTATGAAACACCTGAGATCAATGTAAACCCCTATTTTGTGAATAAATTTCATTTCATTTAATTTTTTATGGGACCACTTCTTAAGTATTACTTACCAAACAAAAAAAAATCATCAAAATTAGTTCATAATTGGCGGAGTAATCGCGTAACATACATACCTACAAAAAAAAACTTACAGTCAAATTGAGAACCTCCTTTGTTGAAGTCGGTTGAAAATATGCTCGTACGCTAATTTAATGTCCGGGTGCCGATGATGGAAACGTGTGTCTTGTCCAGAAATACGACCGTGAGATCGTAACATTCCTTGTACATTTCCAGATGCTTTGTTAACGAGCTAGACCTGTCCGGCATGGCGGTGGACGTGGCGCTGCGCCGCTACCAGGCGCACTTCCGGCTGCCGGGCGAGGCGCAGAAGATCGAGCGGCTGGTGGAGGCGTTCGCGCGCCGGTACTGCGTCTGCAACACGGACTTCGTGCAGCGCCTGCGCACTCAGGACACGGTACGGAACGAACCCTGCACCACACCATCATCATCAGCCCGGAGACGTCCACTGCTGAACGAAGGCCTCCCTCTTAGACCGCCACACTGTACGATAACCTGCCATTTGCATGGTTGCACCGGTTGCCCGCGACAATTACAATGTCGTCGGTCCACCTATATATATATATATATATATAGTCACTTCTAGCTGCAACGTGTAAACGCTTTCTGTCTTTGTTCGTTGTGTGAAGGTTATAATAATAGTTCTCTTTCTCTCATTACAGATATTCGTTCTCGCCTTCGCCATAATAATGCTGAACACAGATCTCCACACGCCGAACCTGAAGCCGGAAGCGCGGATGTGTCTCGACGACTTCGTGCGAAACCTGCGCGGCATCGACGACTGCGGCGATATAGACCGGGACATGCTGGCCGGGATATACGACAGGGTCAAATCGAGCGAGTTCAGGCCGGGAAGCGACCATGTCACGCAGGTAATAATGTCTAATTTCGCTTAGCATATAAAAAGTTTATTTAAATGATTTGATGTGAAAAAATCTTTGTGACAAATTTGACAGTGTTCTTGGTGACATCATTGATTTCCGGCCTATAATATCACTCAAACAAAATCTTATTTTGACATCTTTGATGGGTCAGTTTGGTTGTCTTGATAGGTTTGTCCAAAATAACCTTTGAACCCGATTTATTTCTTATTATGTTGTTAAGTGACGTTGGGTAGAGAAGTCTCATAAAGCTTGGTGTATAAATAAAACAAAAAACGCTTGACCATTAAAATTATGTCAACCATACCATTTAAGCCAAGCATGCACAGCGCGATGAACTACTTTCATTTTCTATTATTCTTTAGTTTTGTTATCGTTCCAAAACGGGACAAGCCTTGAATGCGTATACGTCTGTCTCGTTTACGTATGTCTCAGATAGTTTGCTTACAAAATTCTGGCTTTGCGTACTTCGTAGTAACCTAGTTATCATCATCATCGCCAGCCATAAGACGTCCACTACTGGACGAAGTCCTCCCCCTTACTAGGGAGGGATTGCCATAATCCCCACGCTTGGCAGGCGGCTTGCGGATCGCAGAGTGTTACCACCGCTAATCAAAAGGACGCTGCTGCCCGTCCTCCGGTGGTTCTAGGTGCAGTTTTAGGAAATACCCAGGTCCAGTAACCTAGAAACACACACATAAAAGTAAGAACACCCTCAAAAGTCTTTGTTAGAAGCGTTTTTTTTTTATATCATTATTTATTTACCTAGTAAAGATATGTTTACTATTTTGTGTTGTCACTAACTGTCCCTGACCTTTTGTATATTGGACGTTTTCACATATTGGACGTTTTACTAGTAAGTCGTTTTCCACTCAAGACGTCGTTACCATGTAGACGTTTTAACAAGCCGACGTTCTGCAAACATCGTCTTTTACTCTGATAGTCCTTCTGATACGGAGCCTTCAAATGTAACCTTTATGTCCAGGTGATGAAGGTTCAAGCGACCATAGTCGGCAAGAAGCCTCACCTGGCGCTCCCGCACCGCCGGCTCGTGTGCTACTGCCGCCTCTACGAGATACCCGACATACACAAGAAGGAGAGGCCCGGCGTGCACCAGAGAGAGGTATACTCTACTTTTTAATTCTCGTCGCGTAACTTGGCTATGTAGTCTAAGATCATAGGTGTTAAGCAACGGAAGATCCGGTCAGTCTTCGGATGGGTGACCGTGAGTAGCGTTTACACTCGAGCGTTACCGTGGGTCGGGTGACACGTTAAATTGTTGGTCCCGGTTCTGGGCCAAACCACAAATCGCGATAAAAAAATCAGCTGTCCTATACAAAAAGTTCATTGACCTTGTACAAAATGTGTGGAACAGTCGTTTTTTTTTGCGTTTCAGGGTTGGCCCCATAGTAAAAGTTGTTTATAACAATGAGTATATCTATCTCTGTAAACATCGCGGGGATGCAAAACAACAACTTGTATACCAATGAAATTACTCTTCGTTTTAAAAGTCTACATAATATGTCGGTTTGGTTAGTTAAGTTCTCACGACTAAACGGTGGAAGCGATCGTGATCGCAGTACCTTGCAAGAAGTCACGGTCACCTTAGTAAACAGGCTAGACGGCCAGCTGTTAGATGCTAGGTTGTGTATTAAAATTACTGGCCTATATTATACTTTTCAATCGACTTCATAAAAGGAGGTTCTCAATCCAACTGTACGTTTTTTTTATGTATGTTACGCGATTACTCCGCCAATTATGAATTGATTTTGATGTTTTTTGTTTGTTTGGCAGGTCATACGTACTTCAGAGGTGGTCCTATATAAATTTTATCGAAATCGGTTCAGTAGTTTGGTTTTTAAAATCAAAATAGCTAGAAAAATGAAGATGTCATCCAGGTGTCATTTTTCTTTTAAAGTATTATTGTCCAACACCTTGCAAGAAATAACAAAGGTCGCCTTAGAAAACATGCTAGACGGCCAGCTGTTATGCCTAGTATTAAAATTACTACCCTATTTTTAACTTTTTTTCTTATATTGTTCATGTTCAAATTTGCAGGTGTTCCTGTTCAACGACTTGTTGGTAATCACGAAGATCTTCAGCAAGAAGAAGTCGTCGGTGACGTACACGTTCCGCCAGTCGTTCCCGCTGTGCGCGATGCTCGTCAACTTGTTCTCTGTGCCGCGTGAGTATGAAACATCGTCAGCATCATTCTTCACGTTTTTGTAGAGAGTCTCTGGTAGGTTTGGCCCTCTGCGCCGCACTGCAATGCGCTCGGTACCCCGAGATGTAACATGTGAAATCTCTTTATCCCCAGTAATTTATCTGGTAACATGTACACTAAAGCTTGGCAGTTGAACAACTGATAAAGGTGTGGTAATCTAATACTATAAGAATCTTTGTCCTGAGATAATGACTGACAGACAACTAAGAAAGGATTATTCAAAATTCGAATCCTAAGGGGGGGAAATGGGGAAACGTTTGTATGAAAGTCCTTTGGACATTTAGTCACGAAAATGTGTATTTGGATAGTTCATTTAAAATAAAAAATGCAGTTTAAAAAAAAATATACAGGGACGATTTAGGGGGGTGCAGGGGGAAAGGGTGGGGGAGAGATGTTGTATGGAAAGTTCTTTGTTTTTGAAGTTATAGTGATGAAAATGTATATTTGGGTAGTTCATTCAAAGGGGGAAAGTTGGGAGGGGGGGGGGGTGTATTTGGTAGAGTCGGAGAAGTCGGTAGAGTTTGGGGAGTTGAAGGGACTAAAAAAATTGCTCGGGATGATTTAAAGTGGTGAATTTTGGGACCGGGCCGAATTTCTTCCGTACGCGGGCGACCTCTAGTAACTGATAAAGTTGTGGGACCTGGGTATGCCCTAAAACTGCATCCAGAACTACCGGAGGGTGGGCAGCAGCGCCCTCTTAGTTGATGGTGGTAACACTGCGATCCCAAGCCGCCTGCCGAGCGTGGGGATTATGGCAACCCCTTCCTATTAATGCTGCTGATGAGTGGTGTGGTATTTCCCCAGGCGGACTCTGCAATAGATCCCTACCCAGTGCCGGATTTATATTTTTATGAGTGTAGGCCACTTTATTTCCGCCGCCCCATATACTTTTCTAAAATAATCGGGGCGGCAGCGTCCTCTGAAATCTGCCGCCCCTAGGCCTAGGTACGGCTTATTGACAAATCCAGGACTGGCCCCTACCACTGCCACTACAAAAACTCAATCTTCACGCGTGTTCATTGACAGATTACCCATTCGGCATCCGGCTGTCGCGTCGCGTCGACGGCCGCCGGCTCGCGACGTTCAACGCGCGCAACGAACACGACCGCTGCAAGTTCGCCGAGGACTTGCGCGAGAGCATCGCGGAAATGGACGAAATGGAGGCCATGAGGATTGAAGGCGAACTCAACAGGGGCAAGGGGAGAGGCACGGGGGGCAATACGGCTAGAAACGGTAAGTGAAACTAAATAAATAAAGTAAATGTTTATTTTCTAAAGTATGTAAACTAAATTTTTATTTTCTAAAGTATGTAAAGTAAATGTTTATTTTATAAAGTATATAAAGTAAATGTTTATTTTCTAAAGTAAATGTTTATTTTGTAAAGTATATAAAGTAAATGTTTATTTTGTAAAGTAAATAAAGTAAATTATTATTTTCTAAAGTGTATGTTTATTTTCTAAAGTAAATAAAGTATATGTTTATTTTCTGGGTTATTGGTATGCTATAAATGTCTCGCCAAATCTCTTATTACATTATGTTGGTAGTGAGCCCTGAACTCGCCTAGGCCGGTCTCTTGGTCGAAATGTTTGAATAGGATAGTACTCTTAAGCTTTTGAAGTCATTCAAAGATTGTCGATCAGAGTAGCCAAATACTGTTTTTTCAACCGACTTAAAAAAGGAGTTTCTCAATTCGACTGTGTGCTTGTTTTTGTTTGTTACGCGTTTACTCCGCCAATTATGAATTGATTTTGACGATTCTTTTTTTGTTGGTAGTTGAAAGAGGTGTTATCATATACATTTTATCGAAATCGGTTTTGTAGTTTGTATTTCAAATCGAAATAACTGGAAAAAGATGTCATTCAAGTAGTCGAAATTGAAGTAGGTTGTTTTTTAATGTATTATTTACTTACAAGGATTACTCACGTCAAGACAAGTCGAGAGTCGAGTCGATAATATATTCATTAAAGTATGAAACTGGTAAACCATATCCATATATCAAATCACAACCATAACTTATTGAATAGTTTCAACCAATCCCACTAGTAATAACTAATAACTCACGCTAATTGACGTTAATCAATTAATCAGGAAGAATTTAACCAGGTATAATTTAACCATGTATAATTTAACCAGTTATAATTTAACCAGTTATAATTTAACCAGTTATAATTTAACCAGTTATAATTTAACCAGTTTTTTTTACAGTGATGGAAAACCGAGACAGCGGTGTTGCTGATGTGGAGATTGATCACCAGCAGTGTATAGACCATGGCATACATGTGCATGGGTACGTGAAGCATGTTATTTAATACCTTAATTATAGTGATGGTTTAAATGTAAACTAATATTTTTCAAAATATTTAGTGAGCTATCCCGATAGGAGTGGCAAATTGGCTAGATGACTGATGTTTAAATCATTGAAACCAATAGCGTTGATGAAGAATTTAAGTAATTATAGTATGGTAATTGAAAACATTATTTAAATCGGATAATAATGTTCTGATATATGAGCGTTTAAAGTTTTTGTTAGAGACAACTCTGTCCCTTTCCCACAAAACAAAAAATGACGTCACGCCTTACTTGTCAGAATATAATTTATATGGCGTACTGACAAGTGACGTCACGATTTGCTGTTTTGCCTCTCTGTCTAGCATGATATTAAAATGCTTATAAGTTGCTTATTTTTGATCAGATTTTGATTTTCTTTTCATTAATCAGCAATATTTATGAGCCACATTTGAATAGGACAATAAAAAAAAAACCAGTCATCTAGCCTATTGTACTGCCATCTAGCGGTTTTCAGGAAAAGTTTTTAAGAATCGAACTAGTGAACTAACACTTAGCTGAATTAACACTTAATTTCTTAATATCACGCTAGATGTTGCGTTTTTAAGTTTTATAGTACGGATCACTAAATATAGAAATAAAATTACTTACGAATGAAATTAAATGCCAATCATGTCATCTGAATTTTTCCCTCGGTCATTTTTACATAGAGAAACAGAGCAACTTATTTAATTTTTACTGGTACTGTGTAAAAACATAAAAAATCGTACGTCTAATATGTAACTTTGAATGACCGTTACGCGTGGCGGACGTTAGCAGACTGAGCAAATAAGTATGACTTAACACACTCCGTCCGCAAAATAGGAGCTGCGGCCGCAAATCGCTCATCTCAACTCCTTATCCTCCATGATAGGTACTTATTTACATTATTTTGTGTAATTTTCGTTATTTTGTTTATATTTTTTATTCTAGCTGTACTTACATTTATAAGTTTCATAAGATTATAATAAGACCTGGGTATGTCTTTAAACAGCAACCAGAACCACCGGAGGACGGGCAGCAGTGTCCTCTTGGTTAACGGTGGTGAGCATTCTGCGATCCCCAAGCCGCCTGCCAAGCGTGGGGATTATGGTAACACCCCTCTATTAAAGGGGAGGCCTTCGTCCAGCAGTGGGCGTTTTATGGCTGCTGCTGATGATGATGATGATAAGTAACAATTTGGTAAGTTATGCTGTCACGTTATTTATTAAGTGCAATAAATTTAAATTTAAATTCTTGTGACAGAGTGGCGGTCCCGCCGCCGCCGTCGTGCCCGGCGCCCGCGGCTCCGTTGCGCCTCTCGCAGAACCCGCCTCCCACCAGCATCATCAAGCGGAACGTGCTCTCCAACTCGCTCGTCGATATCAACGACCCCGGTAAGCTACGTCCTCCATCTAACGTGTTGTCATATCCTTGTAAACAGATATCTGTTGACATTTCAAACAGCGTCGTCTAGCCCTTAACTATCAAAAGCTTATAGCTCACCATATAGCTGCCATATAGCTCAGCGGTAGCGTGTCTGCCTTCAGAGCTGTAGGGCGTGGGTTCGATCCCCACCAAGGGCAAACATTTATGTGACGAACATAAATGTTTGTTCTGTGTCTGGGTGTAGTATGTATTATAAGTATGTATTTACAAAAAAAAAGTATATAAGTATTCTATCAGCTATCTAGTTACCATATTACAAGCTTTGCTTAGTTTGGGGCTAGATGGCGCTGTGTGGAAAAATGTCCTGCGATTTTTATTTATTTTATTATTTTTTATATTTATACGGGAATACTCACGTTTAATTAAATCGGATACTCGGACCGTAGTTAACAAAACAGAACAAACAAAACAAATCACTACAAAATATATATATATATGTGTCAAAACCACGTCAGTTTTCATAATAAGAAAAGCTTGTCTGTGGGAACCTGATAACTGATTATACTTATAAGCTGTACCAGAAAGAGTAAAAATTAAATAAAATGGAACTAAAAGTTTTCAATACAAAATATTATTCAGTGTTGCCAAGTTATACGTCATTTTGAAGAGTTTGTATAGAAAGTAGCGCCCTCATTTATTTTCTACTCTTTCTGGTACAGCTATATATATATTTATTTGTAAATACATAATACATTATTACATTATCTATTAAAACACCCAGACACAGAACAAACACTGACACATAAATGTTTGACAATTTGAAAATGCCTGTCTTGAAAACCATCAAATATTGATTTTAGCTTGGCTTTAAAGAGAACTAAATAATACACTTTTTTTTTATACAACCGATTTCAAATTCGAATACCTGGATGACATCTTCATATTTTCTAGTCATTTTGATATTTAAAAACAAAACTACTGAACCGATTTCTATAAAAATGTATATGGGACCACCTCTGAAGTATTACCTACCTACCGAACAAAAAAAGAATCATCAAAATAAGTTCATAATTGGCGGAGTAATCGCGTAACATACCTCCAAAAAAAAAACACACAGTCGAATTGAGAACCTCCTTTTTTGAAGTCTGTTGATAAATACTAACAACACTGTAGTACGTAAGAGATTTGATTGATTCACTAACTGACTAGATTAAGGTTAAGATTAAGATTATCCACAGTATCGCCATGAGATAAATAAATTTGCGTTTCAAGACTTTTTTGCTGACAGTAGTGGCGACTAAATGAGGTCTGTCTCTACCCTATGTTGAAAATATGCGTAGGTACTCGCATCGGAATAATTATTTTATTTGAATTTAGCTAATAATTGATTATGTATAGCGTGAAATCATATAAATATCTATGATCATATTGATATATGTATATCCGGCCATTTTTGACACATTTCCGTAAAACGCTTTCCGTTGAAGGAACTTAGAGACAGCTGTGTCTAAATGATAAGAATTCACAAGCTAAGAAAAAATAATTGAAAATAAAAATAATTAAAAATCAATGTGCATACATTTGTATTACCTTGTTTTATTCTTTCATATTTATAAGATTGGCGACAATATCACCTTCTTCATCAATGAATGGGAGGTTTTCTGACAGCTGTCAGAACATAGTTCTACAGCCAAAGGATAGGCCGCGCTGGCGAGATATGGCCCACGGTTTTTCATATTTTTCTTATGAAAAAGCAGTTCACTCACCTTCACTGCTTCTTTTCACAGTTCGCGTTCGTTGGTGAAGTGCCTTTCCAAGTTTTCTTGCATAATTTTGTTGAAATTCTGATAAATTGTTATTGTTACGTTATAAGTTATTGCTATTATTTTTTGTTGATAATTATTGTTTTTGATAGTAATTAATTATTTGATTAGGCGCACTCACTCATTTGCGTGGAATAACGAAAGCTTAAGAAATACTATGGGCAAGTACTTTGTAAGACAAATAATAACCACAAAAAACGCATGACAGATCTGATATAAATGAAATGAGGTAACTTTTTTATTTTATGACCTTTTTACTTTGCTTCATTCGTTCAAAATCTTCAGAACCACAGACAAGATAGTGAAACTGTTCAGGGCCATGTCTCTTCGTCGCTGTCTATCGGATTTTTAAGAACTATATTAATTTTTTAATTGGCTGTAAGAAAATCGCCCATTGAATGAAGTGTTAAATTTTTTGTCTATTTTCGGCGGCATAGGGTACAAAGGAGGTAAGAATGTACTCATAGAAATTAGAAACTTATTAGATTGAATGTTATTTAGATGCTTTCGGTGTCCATACTAATTAATTACTGCATGAAACAGCGGGAAAATAAAAAATACTAATTTAAATCCACATGATATTATAATAGTTATTTATGATACTAGTGCGGTAAGTTGGTTATATATATATATTTTAATTTGTTTATAGGCTTGCGTTGCGTTGTGTGGTTTTTACAAACGAATGTAAGCCCGAGACGAATTCGAGGGCTTACCATAGTCACGAGTTTGTAAAAACCAATTCTGCACGTGTGCCATACAACGTTTTACAACGCATTTGCGAGAAAACACATAACAGAAGAAACATTTTATTTTTATTTTTATAAATACTGGTTGGAAATCGGTGTTTCTGGAAAAAAGGAAAAAAACACGTCTACAGTAGTCCTAGATTTTATAAAAAAAATTGCTCTAGATTCATTATTTAGGAAGAAAATAGGGGAATACGTTTGTATGGAGAAGCGCTCACCCTATTCCCACTTAATCGTCAGATAACCCTACGATTACGAAGCGCGTCATCTCTCAATAGACTTTCACCGCTTGAGTCTTGAATGCCATCATTATATAGGTTTTATTCATTAGTAATAATAATGCTAACACCAAGACACCAACTGAATGTAATATGTGTTGTAGAGGTTAATGCAGTTGAAAATGTACTTGATATAGATCAGGGTTTCCCAACCTTTTTCTTGTACGGACCCCTAGCGCCGCCCTTACTATGATCCGCGGACCACAATAAATAAAGCAAAAAATAGCTCTCACAACGCAGGTGTATTTATTTTTAATTTTAAATTACTTAGTTAGCCACCGACCGTTTGCGACCGAAGTCGTAATGCTTTGATTGATGTTGCCCAGCTGGAACCTTAAATCTGCCTCTACTTGTAGTCTAATTCTGTACCTAAAAATAAATACAGAAATAGAAGCAAGCAAGTAGAAGCAGATTCGCGATCTCCAAGCCGCCTGCCAAGCGTGGGGATTATGGCAACACCCCTCTATGAAGGGGGGGGAGGCCTTCGTTCAGCAGTGGACGTTTAATGGCTGATGGCGTTGAGGCAGATTCAATTATCTTATCCAGGTTGAGAAACCCTGATTTAGATATTTTGTAATATAAATGTATTAGATATTTTTGTTACTAATTCAATAATTTCTCTGTCCACAGTGGCTCTAGCAGCCGAGCGTCTCCAGCGGCGTGGCTCGGTGGGCTCGCTGGACAGCGGCATGTCGGTCTCGTTCCAGGGCGGCAGCCGCAACGCGCTCGCCACCTCCCCGCGCCACCCGCCCGACCAGCGCTCCCCCGGTAAACACGCACCCTACATGTAGACAGGTCACACTTTTATACCATTTTCTATCATAAGTACTTACCTTACTAACCTTGACTACTGGCATAAGGAGTTTTGGCGGGAACGCGAAAAAATCATGTCGCCGCATTGTATTGTTATCCAAAACTTGTGTTTTTTCGAGTGTTAATGCATTAAAATGGTGGCGTTTTATGTATATGAAATACGCGCACGAGTGTGGGCAAGTGATATAATTAAGCGAATCGTGTCTTTTCGTGTTGTTTCCAAAACTCCGAAGAAGCTTGCAGTAAAGTTGCCACGACTTTACTACGGAATGACTGACTTACTAAGTGTGACTTTGACTAACTTGACTTGACTTGAAATTCATCTAAAACTTGATAAATATTTAGATACTTGACACTGGCAAATGCACAAAGTGTGACGCCATAATCCTCCTAGGAGGAAATAATAAAAAGAACACTGTCAGACGCGACGCCAGCGCTACTCTAGAAATGTTTAATCGCACTTTGGTACTATTTGAAAATCGATTATAAAATTTGAATGATCACTAAATTAATTTTGGTTTTGAAATTGTCATATTATAATGTGACGTCATGGGTAGCGATCTGATATAAATGCACCTCACGGTCACCCATCCGACAACTGACCGTAATTTATTTAACATTCAAACCAGCCAGTCAAGGCGTATTTACATTGTATACAGTACGCAATGCAAACTAATCGTGTATCGGAATAAGCGCTGCATCGCACTCGAGGCGCTAAAAAGTACTTACGTGCTGATCTGCTTTACAGGAGATCATTAGCGAGAACTGTGCGAGAACACAATTATTCCTGTTTTAATAACACCGTATAGTTACGAACTAAGACTTTCACTTACACTCATTACAAACTCTACTCGAGCAGTCCGCAAAAGTCATTTAGGTATTGTGGACATTTTTGAAGGTTTTAGTTAAGTTTAAACTGAAGTATTGCTGTCCTTAGCTAACACACCTGGTAAAAAAGTGACAGCGAAATTTTTATTAGCTTTGAACTAAAGCCTTCAAAACTGACCACATTGTAATCCTAAAATGTGAACAATAGCATTACAATAGTATACGTGATCAGTTTCCTGTGGATGCGTACTAGCCTTATAAAGAACGTAAATACGCCGCCACGAGCGCTATTTGATCACACTGGTCCACCAAGGTTGGTTTATACCACAGATCATATAGCCTGTTGATGGCTCGTGAACATAATTTCTCCTACAAACACGACTCACCGTTGCGGGCAGGGGGCGAGGTAACGTACTATGCTTGCGATTGGCCAATCACTTGGATGACGCAAACGGACCAATAAAATACAATGAGATTCTGACATATTCGCAGTGGCCAGCAGTGGTTTTTAAACTACTAATTTTCGTCTGAGGGGATCAGTCTTTGGTTTATACGGACATGATAAATATTACTAACAAGAGACTTGCTGACGTGGGATATACTGATACGAAACTTGCTGACTAGACCGATACTGACTGCATAACTCCTTTGCATGTAACATTGTAATAAAAATTTCAATCTCTAATGTAGTAAGTCTATCATTGTTCGTCCATGCCATCCTTATGTGTTTGTCACATTAGTTTCCATGTCACGAACCTAATTCTGAAAAAAGACTAAGTGTAACTAAGTAAGTAAGTGTGTCTAAGTAGTGTGTAGTAGTCTGCATCAATCATAAAATTCATAGCACAAACCTAATACTGATTCAAGACTCTTCTATATGATTATAATGTAACGTAGCGAGTGGTTAGTAAATCAGTTGTCACTGCGCTATAAGTAGATTCTTCCTCACTTTATAATACACCAAATTTTTTATGAATATCTAAAAACTTTTAGGGGCCTTGTACTCGTCATAATGAACAACTTTTCTTGGGATAAACACTGAAAAGCGAAAAAAAACAGCCGCTCCATACATTTTGTCTTCGACAATGAACTTTTTGTATGGAACATCAGTTTTTTTTTCGCAATTTCAGTTTTGATCCCATAGAAAAATTTGTTCATAATTATGAGTACACTTCAGCAGCCTAAAGACGCCCACTGCTGGACGAAGGCCTCCCCCTAATAGGGAGGGGTCGCCATAATCTCCACGCTTGGCAGGCGGCTCGGGGATCTCAGAATGCTCACCACCGTTAATTAAGAGGACGCTGCTGCCCGACCTCCGGTGGTTCTGGATGCAGTTTTAAGATATACACAGGTCCATGATGAGTACAATGACCCCTAAAATATAATAGATATTCATAAGAAATTGTGGTGCGCTATAAGTACCTGTATTCTTTCATGGTTCATGTCTCTCAACAATGGTGTCACTCATAGAAGATCCTGCATGACCACAAGGGTTGAACAAGAGAACGGTTTGTAATATAGAATTGTGGTTTTCATTCCAGGTCGTCTATTCAGCGGCATTTTTCCAAGCCGGATACGGAAACTAAGCGCGTCCGGTGTTCCGGACACAAAACACGGAGTCGGCAAAAGCACGGAAGTGTAAAACCACCCGTACCATCACCGTATTGTAACGGTTTATTCAAATTTAGAATTCCGAACGATTCGGGCACGAATGACAGCGGAGTTGTATTGATTCCAATTATGAAATCATTCGCTGTGATTGGATGATTTCTGAATTGTGTTTATTTGAGTTTTTATTTTTTGATGGTTAAAGGCATTTAAACGAATATGGTTTTTGGAGTAGGGTAAACTTCTAAGTGCCATCTTATTTTCATTGTATTAATTCCATTGTATCTAGAGAAAGCTTCAGCTGACGTAAAGATTTCATATCTGTGTATATTATATGAGAAACAATAAAGACTTTACTCAAAATACCTTTGAGTAAATCGTGAACTACTCGATGTAGTTAAAAAACCATGAAGAGATACCTTGTGAAATGTTATATTCTTCTCTAATTATCTGTGTGTAGAGTTCATATTTCAGGGAACTTTTTGTTACCGCAACAACTTTTCAACTATCATCATGAAGCTGATTTCACACAACGATGTCAGCGATGAATAGTGCTAATCTAAGTTATATCAGGGTATAAGGTTTTGGAATTGGTTATGGATTAATATGTAAGAAAAAGTGCCAACGCGTTGACGGTACTCGAATTTATTAAATTAAATCCATATTGACACGCGAAATGAAATGTCACGGAAATACGATAATTTTTTGATGGTCGTTGGTGACATCTATGTTTACAACTAACACTGTTACTTAACAACGGACAATGTTACTTTACAATAAATATTTGTTACTTTACAATAAACATTTGCTACTTTACAATAAACATTTGTTACTCGACAAATAACAGTTGGTCATTTTAAATATAGATTTTGGATTATTTAATCGAATAGTTATGAATTATTTTGAGCATTTTATTTTATGGTATGTTCGTGGTATTATAACTGACGTAACACTGACAAGCGTAACGTAAAGAAGATTGATAATTATACTCAATAATTGTTATTTGTCCAAAATAACGTACTCGCTCTATACAAATTTGTAAATGTCCTAAAAAATAAGTAACGTTTTCTTACCGCGTAGAGATCTTGTATTAAGGCGATCACACATTAGCGGAATAACTCTTGTATTAATCAATTTCAAATGACACCAATATCGAAGTTGAAAACAATGAGCAGATCAATTGTATAGATCACACACCTAATCTAGTTATCATCCTTAATACATTTAAACAAAATAAATATAAATTAAACAAAATAAATTTTAAATTTACACGAAATAAATTTTAAATTTAAACGAAATACATTTTAAATTAAAACGAAATAAATTTTAAATTTCAACGCAATGAGAGGTAAGAAGACGTTGACATAAAGTGTCCAAAATGCAATAATTACATATTCACAGCTGAGTAGCCATTTAGGACAAATTGCATGTGATTTTGACTTTGACTACGATGATAATTGCTATGTTATAATAATGGCGTAATAAAATAAATGGTTAGTCGTATATGAATCGAAGATAACAAGTGTTCGTCGTTTATTAAACGTCGTTCAACAACAATCGTTTATTAAGATTGCGTCAAAAGTGGCTACTAAATGCCAAGAATAAAAGTGAAATTTGATAACACTATCAGGAAAATTTTTTTGATTCCACTTTATTCGAACTGCTGAACAGTGGAATGCGCTGCCCGAATGGGTTTTCCCCGATAATTATAATCTGGGTGTCTTCAAGTCGCGAGTGAATCGGTTTCTTCTAGGCAAGCGTGCTCCATCGTAGACTGCATCTTCGTTTATCATCAGACGAGATGGCAGTCAAACGCAAGCCTCATAATAATAATAAAAACTCATTTTATTTGAAATTAAAAACGTAATTATCAATGCCAGTCTTCCGGATACTTGCCGGATACTTCTTAGGAACAGGACGTGAAAGCTAAAATAAATAAAAAAGTTATAGACAACATAATTTCATCCATAGGATACATTTTGCATTTATGATTAATAGGTTCACTGCATGTTACCAGCCAAAAGTATTACGTAAACAATGGCAATATTACACGAAGCTACTTATAACACAAACATAGATCAAATATACTATAGATACACAGTCTCTATGAAAATCAAACCACATGGAAAAGCATTTATTGCAATATAAGGGGTTAATAAATACATACTATAAACCAGTTTAGTGAAATCGTGAATAATTGCCATTGTTTCTTACTATAATAAACTATATACAATTTTATAGTTAATTGTACATACGTTCGGAATAGACATAACAGTTAACATAAATTACACGTATTACTTTTTAATAAGCACAAACATTCAAGCTATAACGTAAGTTTCATCCGATAAATTGTCTGTCGTTTGTAATACATAATGTGATTAGTTTACACTGAACAGTTTTAAACCCAATGACCACCACATAAGGTTTAATTCAGTTTTACTGATCATGTTTCCAATATTATACCGAGTGTAAGGAACCGCTCCCGAAAACGAAGATAGTGATAGTACTGGTGATTATGGTACAATAAAAAAAAGGGAATATTCCTTTTTTTTTTTATTAACTCAGAAAAGAGCTGACTCGCAATAAAACAACTCATCGAAAATTAAAAATTAAATATCTGCACAACTAACGAAGTTATAAACATTTTAGTTTCATGTTAGACAGGGAGGGCACTATACTAGCTAATGACGTCAAAGTCCACGATTCCAAACAAATTCTATACTAGCACGTGTTTTGCTAGAAAGGGACATATGACTCCCTCCGAAATACTTTGAACGCTTGTATTTCAGGACTTTGTCAGCCGATTTCAATTATTTATTCGATGTAAACATCAGATTCAGTTCCTCTCCACTTATCTTATTATTTTTAATAATCAAAGTACATGCATTTTCCTTATTAGGGAATACTTATATTAAGGAAATATATTTTAGTTTTTTTTAAATTGCTTTTTTGTCTAAATCTTTGAAGATTTATAAATACGATTGTTATTACAAAAGAATGTCGTTTCCTTAAACTGTTTTTTTTTTAAATAATATGTTACGAACGACCTCAGTTCATTGACCTTTAGCGTCAACATTTTTTTTGTGTTGTATCGTATTGGCAATCACTAGTGCTGCCACCTGTCTTTGTTTTCTGGAGCCGTTCTCTCACACCCGGTATTTTTCTTCATTGATATCATACGTATTACACTTAATATATATAAAAATACGAATTTATTCACTATTGTTGAGATTTAAATTAGATATAGACGTTTGATGAAGTTTTTGAATTAGATAGGTAGTTGGTGTCCCTAACTCATTCTCTTGTCTCCCTAAAACTGCGTTTCCCGAGCGTCAATTTTTTTTATATTTCTTATCTACAAAATCCTTGTTTTTGTAGCAGTAGAACTCTACTGCAGAATTCGCCTGGGGAAGTACCACACCTTTCCCAGTTTTACAACTGCCACCAGTAGTGTGCAAGCATTACTGTGTTTCGGTTGGAAGGGCAATGTTACCAGATACATTACTGGGTATGAAGAGATTTAAAATCTAATATCTCAGGGTGACGAGCGCAGTGCGGAGCGGCGCAGGATTGTATTCGTAAGTTACAATCTTGGCACTGCTACTGTTATAATAAATAAATAAATAAAAAGTTTTATTTCAGGCATTGTACCCATAAATTACAAATTCTTTAAAATTCACACTGTAAAGGGGTGTTTGTCAAAAATAAAAATAAAAATACGGATGATGCACAATAGTGCTAGGTCATTTTTTGTTCTTGTCCATGTGAACAGAGACCCAGTGCCTAAACATTGGACCCCCCATATCATCAAAAATATATGGGCAGGCGTGACGCTTACCACCAGGCGATCGTCTCGCTCGTCTCGAAGCTCGTACTCGCATGCATAAAAAAAAATATGGGTCACAAGAAATCAAGTGTGGGGTATGCACACACAGTAAAAGCCAATGGGACAGTTGCTATGTAGTCTTTATTTTAAACTTCAAAGTACTTTTTCCCAATCTAAGATTATACTATGCGTCAAAATTTTCAAATTAAACTTTAAAAAAAAAATATACTCTTTACCGTACCTACTTCTTTGAATGAAAGACAGGAAATAGATTTCTATAGCATTAAAAATTCTCCCGATTTCAAAACTTTTTCTATAACAAAAAACTACTTCTGACTAGTATGTGCACTGTTCTAACTACCACAAAAGTTATACGATTCCTATCTATCGCATTAGAATACGATGCAATATGGCATTACGAATAAGGTGCTTTGTTACCCATTTCTTTTCCCCTGGATCTACTATTATGTATACTGTGTAACGCTATGGTATATATATAAGTAATTATAGCATATTTTGGTCGGTCCTTTTATAACTAAAGCATACATTCGTTTTTACTTCAACTAAGTATACGTAAGTAAAAATTTGTGGTTATTTTTTTTTAATAGGCATAAGCCTTTATTAACTACAACAAACTACAATGACTACGTAGCCTACTACGCAACAAAAAACAAAAGGATTGTATCCAGACCGATGAAAGTCTAGAGACAATCCAAATGCTCAAACCCACTACCAGTCGGCAGCGTACCCAGCATGCTGGCGGCATTGCCACGCTGGATGGCAATGCTTATGCGTTGAGCCAAATAAACGCCAGCATTTTGATCACGCGTCGCGTTGTTTGTGGTTATTTCATCTTTTAATTAAATGAATTTCCGAACGAAATCTTAGAGGCTTTTAGATGGCCTAGTTTGCCTTCAAAACTTTTTATTGGACTGTCAATTTTTAATATTACTTATAAAAATATTTTTTTAATGATTTATTTTGCTTTAAAAGACCGACCAAAATACTAACCTAACCTAACCTAACCTTTTAAAAAAAAACTTAAAAAATCCGAAATCGTAAAAAAGAACGAAAGGTCTTTCTCGCCGTAACGTAGAATATTATGCGTGAAAACGATACAAAACATTTCTCGTATCTATGGTTTATATTTACGTAGTTTTTTTATAAGGGGGTGTGTATAATGTTGACTAATATTACATGGGTAGTGACTGTTAACTTTTACCGTAAGGCGTAAGTTGATTCACCAAGAGTAAAATGTCCATAGAAATATGCACCTTATCTCGTGTTTCTAAAGAAACAACTTTCAAATAATTACAGAAGCTTCGATAAGTGCGTCCAGTTTGTCGTTGAAAATGTATTTGCACGGAACGCGATATAGAGTTCAAAATTTATTGCCGTTTAGCTTTGGTGGTGGCTCTTGGTGAATTATCGTTTAGCATAAACGTTTGTTGTTTCTACTATTTGATACCACGGTAGATAGTGAAAATTAATAATACTTGTTAAATTCTACCTTTGATGTAGACGAATCTTCCGTTCCAAAAAAATATACTAATGATGTACTTATAAAGATTTTTTGGATTAATCATCCGAATTAATCCTGTTGTTTGTCTCCTAAAACCAAAATGAGAATCTCCACGATAAATTCTGATTTATAATAATTACATTTAAGTCGGTCACATTTCTAGCGCAAAAGTTTACCGTGTCGAATGATTTGTGTGACTGACTCCTAATTATAATATAATCTAATAATTGTCTCTATAATAAAGAAAGAAAAGTAAGGAATTGATATAATGTGTTTCGTCGTTGGATTTTGAACCTTATTATGTATATTAATATAGAAACTTCTAATTGTAAAAAAAGTATAATCGAAACTCGAATGTAATTTTCCTATACGTATTTCAAGCGAAATGCGTCTTTATTTCTATTAAGAATATGGTATGGTTTTGTAGTAGCCATTGCAGTTTTTATTTATTTAGAGACTGATAAAAAGTTATAAAAGAAATGTGGTGAAACTTATTCTGAATTTCAACTCTTATCACATTGTCAATAAGGATTGTTATTGGTTTCTAAATAAATGAAAACACGTAAGTTTTGTGTGAGATGATAAGCAATGCTTTTTGTAAATTTCGCTTGAAGCCAAAGATGTCATATTTTTTGTGTTCAAATTGTTATTTGAAACTTTACCTTTGAAATGGAATATTTCGCGTATCTTATTATATAATATATGTATAATGCGTGGTTTACACTTTGTCACTATTTTGAATACTTATGTTTTACAAGAACCGTCATAAATTATTATAATGAGACCATTGCAAAATGGCAATGGTGTTTACTTGGATCGTTTCGCAGATTCGAATGTTGCCGTTCAGTGAATTTCGGAACTGTTTCAGTTGATAAAATTTAAAATCAGCTAGCACCTTATAAATGTTAGACGAGTCAATGGATAGATTGATAGATTAACTCAGATAACTCAGATTTTGGGGTTTGAAGTGCTCTCGTTAAAGTAATTGAGTAAAATACATCACGTAATGTTGGAACGTTTTAGTTCACTAAAGACGTGTATACCATCTAATGCAATATCGCAGGCACCGACGCGGATTCAGACTGCCGTTCGTACAACTGCTTGCGAAATTACTTGGCTTACTTATGACATGATCTTTTTACGTAGACTTCAAAACCCATGACTAGCTCTACCTATTTCCGAATGCGAATTTTTGCAATTGCGTTTGCAAAATTATTATACTCTGTTCATTCATGTTAACCGCTTTTACGCAGCTCATAAAAAGTTGACGACATAACTTTGTAAAGCGTCTACTAAATTACATACCAAAGCAAAAAAAACTAAATAAGCATTACCTGTTTACGAAGGTACGTCAACAGTTGAAGTAACCTTATAAAGACGTATTCCTAGATCAAACGTATTTATTAGTTTGGGATATAATTTGCTAGACGCTTTACAAAGTTGTGTCCTCAACATTTTATGAGCTGTCAAAAAGCGATTAACGTAATTGACAGAGTATAGATTGCGTTAACGCTTCTACAATTTGCATGAAATATTAGCAGCGCCATCTAGTGTCAAGATTCGCCATTAGTGACCCGAATTCTGGGCATTCATGCCCAGAACGCTGCTGGTTTCGTCTAAATCCGTCTCTGTGCCTATAATATGTATACATTCAAAGTAATATTAATCTCCATTGATTACCTATAGGCTTGTTTATCGATATCTATTATATTTTCCTTTCTGAATACAAAACCTGATTGGTTTACTGTAATTAAGCATGTATTTCTAAGGTAATACCGGTGTAATTTTAGTTTTATAAGTTAATTTTAGGTCCTTGTAACGGTTTGATTTTTCTGTAACATAGTCTTATCTTACTAACTTATTACTTTATCTCTATTCTATATGTATATTGAAGAATTCTAATATATATCCCTTTATTAATTATTATATTGTTAAATAAATAAATTAGTTTTTAAGCAATAAACGCGTGCGCGTCACTTACACGTTGTATAAACATGTTGTTGAACTTGCTACAACTAAGTCACTTACAATAGTTTAATTTAAATAAATAATTAAAACGATGGAAATGTATTTATTTATTAAATATGGATTAACATTCATGATGATAGTTTTTTGTTTTATTTAACAACATGGTCTTGAGAATTTAAGCACAAATCTCAATTAAAATGTAGATATAATTATATAATTCAGCCAGCGGCCGCGGAAGTGGAGAGGGGGCCAAATGCCTCCCTAAAAACAAACGGGAGGGCCCCCTCGAAATTTTAATACCTGGTAACAGGGACCGATATCGATAAATCAAAAATATCGATACTTTAAAGAAAATATCGGTAATTGTAGCGATACTTCAAAAACATATCGATATGTATATAACTTTTTCCACATATCGGTATCGATACCTCTTACCGATACGGCGTGGCGGCGACATTGCCAGATTTCGCGGCTCTGCAGTGCGGAGTGGCAACAGCACCCGCAGCGCGCGGAATCTTTTCGAGCGCGGCTTGCTCAAGCCTCGTTTTATTTATCCGTCAAAATAAACAAATATTAAAAAAAATATGAAAAAGACAAAACCATGGTTTTGCGCCCTATAATTTTTTTAAATTTTAAATTAATATATTGAAATAAAGTATTAGAATCAATACCGATAAACAGATACCCAAAAATCAGTATTCATATCGATACCATAAAAATATCGATATTACAGTCCTAACAGAGGTAAACAGAGAAACCTTCTTTACCAGGCGCAGGTAAAGAAGGTTTCTCTGTTTGCCCCCAAGATATGGAGTACTTTCGCGGTCCCTGAATTCAGTTTTATCTGGCCCTTTCTGTAAGAGGTACGAGCGACGCAGAGAGTAGCTTTCGAATCTTTTTTTTCCGATTGGCCTCAGAACGATACTAATAACTAAGCTGACTCCTGCAAGGCTCGGAATTTTTGACACACTTTTAATGCCTGATGGGCTACCACGATCTAAATCAATATTATATCAAACATTGATCTTAGTCTCTTTGATGGATATCATAAAACATATTCCAGTTTCTCTTCAGTGTCTCTATGCTATGGGTAAATGTAGCACCACTAAATCACAATTTTTGTAATAATGAATCTAATTTATATTATATTCTTCTGATTCTACGCCGACTTCAAAACTATTTTTGATTCTTGGAAGGCCCCACACGGCTTCAAAGCCGCAATAGATACATTCCTTTGTAAGGCTTCATCGCCTCTGTAAGCTGTGAGCTCAGAACCGCTCAGCTTTCTGTGTGTGGGTAAGTATCTAGTAGTAAAACGTCACGAGTTTTCTAGTCAGGTGAGAAAGGAATGGAGAACGTGTTACACATACTGTATTCGAAGGTACGGTAAGATAAGAACGTTTTACGATAGAGTTTAGACATAGGATTTACACGGACACAAAAAAAGCGATCAAAAGATTACTTTTTTGTGGAATTGAATGACGAGAGGACGAGAGGTCCGCCTGGTGGTAAGTATCACGCCTGTTAATTACAGTAGCAGTGCTAGAACTGAGAACTTGCGAACAAAATCCTGCGCGGCACTGCCCTGCGGGCTCGTCACCTCATATCTCTTGGATATAAGATGTGTAATCTCTTTTTGCCCAGTAATTTATCTGGTAATATTATGTACCCTTCAAACCGAAACACAGTAGGTAATGCTTGCACACTACTGCTTGGCGTTTGAATAACTTGCAAAGGTGTGGTACTTCCCCAGGCGGACTCTGCTATAGAGTCCTCCCACTGTGGAATAATTTATGTGTATTTTTTTGTACAGTCAACTGACGAGACGAGCTAGACTTTCGCCTGGTGGCAAGCGTCACGCCTGTTCATTACAGTAGCAGTGCCAGAATAGTGAATTTGCGAACAATATCCTGCGAGGCACTGCCACTGCGCGATCGTCACCCTGAGATATAAGATGTGAAATCTCTTTCTGCCCAGTAATTTATCTGGTAACATTACCCTTCAAACCGAAACACAGTAGGTAATGCTTGCACACTACTGCTTGGCGGTTGAATAACTGGCAAAGGTGTGGTACTTCCCCAGGCGGACTCTGCAGTATAGTCCTACCACTACTAAAACAAACATTATAATAATAATAAGAATAATAATTGTCAGGAGGTTCCTCACTCTGCAGCCCTAACCACCGGCAGCTTGAGCCCTGCCCCGCTGCCGGCGGCACTCTAGGTTTAGGTTTTTTATAATATTTATGTTTTTAAATTTATATTGTAAAAAACTTCGATTTAAGAAAGAAAATAAATATGTGAATAATAATAAAAATATATGTTAGTGTATGTTATGTTATTCCTAAAGAAATTAATCTTCGATTCTGATAAAAAAATATTTTATTTTCCTGAACTAGAACATAACCTGGCAGTTTTCTTGTATCACATTTTCTAGAAAAGTTTATACCTTCAAGCATAATTATAATTTATGACATATTCTCAACTGAGAAACCAAAAATTTTTCAGAAAAAAAATACAAATCCATAACAAACTGTATGTCGACGACTCAACGGCTTTCTCTGTCCCCATAGGACAGTCGATCCCGTCCGTTCGCTTCAGTACTATCAACCACGTGACAATAGCTACACTACAGTGTGTTATTAAAAAGAAATAATACAACAAGCATGGGACCGACCCTCTGATTGAAGTAAGTGCTTATTTAATTTAATTAACAGCTAAATAAATTTTGTGCGTTATAATATCTAGGTACGTAGGTATATCTACATTGTGTGACCAAAGTTGTATTTACATTTATTGGATTATGTTACTTAATTAAATGGGGTTATTCACCAAGTGGACTCGAGGGGCTGGACACGCGTGTGCCCAGCTGGTGAAACTCAAAATTGGTATCAGTTGTTATTTCGCCATTTGGACACACTATGAGGTGGATCGTTACAATTATTTTTAACCGACTTCAAAAAGGAGGTTCCCAATCCAATTGTATTTAAAAAAATAGTTTCCTCAGAAATGACAGAGCATATATAAACCGATTTGTTTATTTTTAATGTAAATTTATTTCATCAAAATTTTTATAGACATCGGTTAAGTAATTTGGTTTTTAAATCAAAATAACTGGCATACCTACCTAAAGATGTCAACCAAATAAACGAAATTTCGTATTTTGCTTTGAAGTCGGTTGTTATTTTTTTTAATAGCTTGTCTCCGAGTGTTTTCAGTCAATTTATTCATTACCTATCAGAATTAAAATGTACAAAGTATGTGTGTGCGTGTGTGCGTGTGTGTGTGTGTGTATGTATATGTGTGTGTTAATGTGTCCTTACTGATTTAAAAAAAAATGTTTAACCTATTATAAGAATTTCGTAGTCTGGTATTGCTTGCTATAGTATACTTGAACTATTTACTTACCGTCATATGCACATAAAACACTAAAAAGTATTTCAAATCAAACCTATTTTAATTAAATAGTGTTTTGTCTGCCAGCCCACTGGTTCAGGTTTTCTAAATTCTTCGTTTTTAATTTTCGAAATAATATTTAAAGGCTCTACCATAGAGAACTGCGTAGTATATAAGTGTAAGTATGAAAGTAGTTTCTATTACGCCTAATACATTTTTCGATTCACATACGGATAGATAGACTCTGTGAAAGTATCTAAGCCCGCAACTTTTTAGAAGTAGCGTGTTTTTAACACAATACAATATATTGTCCAATACAATTACTCCATCCTTGTAAACTGTAACGGTATTATTGAGTGAAAAACTCACTACGATTTTAAATATAAGTACCTAAGTGTTGGTAATTATCAGCGGGCACAGCAGCGCTACTTTAAACAAGCTCGTATTCACATAATCTACAATTTCATATTTCGCCAACCAACATCCAAAAAACAAATTGCAAAATGATTTCACACGAGTACTTAACTCACTTAATATAGATAATTTTTAACACATTTCGCAATCACTGTACAACCACACAGCCAATATTTAAAAGATTTTTGAATAAGATAAATATTGCAGTAATAAGTTGCCTTAACTTCCGACTAATCAGTTAAAAGCAGTCCAACCCTCCCTTTTGAGTTTCAGTTAAGTTCAGTAAACTTTTCTGAAACTTTTCGTGTACTCAGGTAAACTTTGAGAAGCAATATTTTGTAAATCGGCTGGAGATAGGTGCCTATAGCCGTGCACATTATTTTATGAGCACAAACCACTCTCAAAAAATATACTCACTGAGTAAAATGTTAAGAACCAAATCCACGTCATGTACACTTAATATTTATTTTATCTCTTTTTAAATTTTGTTTCACACCATAAAACATTCACACTACAATCTCAAAAAAAGGCATATTTTTCTAAAAAAAATTATAAAATTTCCAATGTATTATTCACATTTAAAAATAGTAAATATTTACAAAAGTAAATACTTAATTACAAAATTACGCTTTTCAATACACTTTGAATGCATTTGTTTAACATATTCGAACCAAAAATCACTAATAAAACCTGCCTCTACTTAAAAATTGTATCGAATACCCGGTTTCTTCTACAAGTCAAAGATAAATGACTAAAATACCATACTCATTTAGTGATAATTTAATAAACTTAACTAAATTATAGCATTTAATTCAATTTGAGCGACGTCGACTCCCTGAAGCTCGGTCAATCACCTTGGTAAATGGTTTATTTAATAAGGAAGAAGTGAATAAATTGGATCTTATGTCTCACTTGGAGTTAAAAAAAACACGTGTATGTTACACACACATACTAATAATTAAGATGGTTTCAAATTTGTGCCAAAAAAGATGGAGTTGTATAATATTCGCTACCTTGACTGGAAACCAAATGACGTGGACCAGATGTTCCAGACGTGGACCAGAGATCGACTGGCAGACGTTCTCGGAGGTGAGGGAGACAATTTTTTTTCAAATGCGCCAAATATTTTGAGAGAAACTCTGAAGCTAATGGAAAGCCACTATAAGCAGTAGTGTGCAAGCATTATTATTTCGGTTTGAGATGAAATATTACCAAAGAAATTAATAGGCATCAAGGGATTAGACATCTAATATCTAAGTTGGACGAAGCTGCAGTGCAGCGCAGTATTTTGTTCGCAAATTCACAATTCTGGCACACCTAATACTGTTAAGGGAGTCGTAAGGCGATCTAGTATCAATTGCATAACAAAACGACGAGAGGATCTAATATTAACTTTGTCAGGCGGGAACCCCCGTCAGTTCCAGGCCGGTTTCAGCGCAAATTGTTACATCGATAGCTATATTACTCTTTGATAACTTTTTCAAGTCATTAAGCTTTCACGCACTAGCCTTGCGAACCTAACGCGCTAACCACTGAGCTATCATCAAGGGGAATAGGGTGAGCGCTTCTCTTCTTCTTCATACAAACGTATTCCCTTATTTTCTTCCCGGATAATGCCTCTAGACTAGCGCAATTTTTTTAATCAAGTCTAGGTTTACTGTAGACGTGTACTATTTGTGTTTTCCTTTTTTCAGAAACTAATTTCTGAAGAAAATATAGCCCTCCAAAAGTTACTATGAAGATATTTAAATTGTTCAAGTCAAAGATAATAAAACAAAATTCACAAAAACAAAGTGACCTAAATTCTGGCATTTATTTGGGCCAGATAATTAGCCTCGCAATCCAGCGGGGCAACGTGGCCAGCATTTTGGGCACATTACCCGAAATTAGAGACCGTTGAAACTATCTATAGGTTACCGTTTCTTTCTATAGGTTTGCTATAGATAAAAGTATCTATAGCAAACCTATAGAAAAAAGAAACGAAGTCGAAGAAACGTTTAAAGAAACGGTCTCTTATATCGATTAATATTTTTTTAAATTTTAGGTTTGTTTTAATTAGGTAGTTTAGCTGTTTTTAATTTATATTTTGTGTTGAATTACATGCACGAGAGTGTATCTTAAATAAAATATGTTTTAAGATAATATTATAATTAGTAATATACCTACTGTTCAAATATATAATACTGAGCGTAGCGTGGATTTCAAAGGTATGAGACGCAGAACAACTTTCCTATCGAACGAAACATTCAACTTTTCACCTTCCCACAGAGGAATATGCTATAGTTCGAATTTGAAAAAATCTTTTACTATGGTAGCGGATAAATGCACTTTTGCAATTAGATATTGAATGATATTTGAAGATCTTTCCGAGGTTGTGAGGGGACAATGGAGTTTTGTTCTTGAATAAGGGCGAATCAACCTTCCTTTTTTTTATCATGTCTTAAAAATCTATTAAACGATATTTTATCTATTTTCTAAAAACCTACTTCAGGTTTGTCTGCACAATAACGGCCTTACTTAAAAAAACTTCTCAACTGTTAGTCACTGCTTAAGATGCTCTGCCATCTTCTCTCTGACGTGAAGTTGCACGTGCTAGAAAAGGACAGAGAAGTTTAAGCAGTGACTAAGAGAATCGAGATTATTTTAGGTAAGACTGTAAGTTCTCGACAATCGTATAAAAGGTATTTAACATGTAAACAACTTAAGTACGAAATAATAAAATCAATCAGTCATGAGACCTACCTACGAATGCGCGCGAGCACACAAAACAGCTATAGTAAGGTTATATCTAATCTATCTAACCTATGACAGCCTACTCCAGCCATTGCAGTGAGCGCGCGATTCGTTCTCAATACAAGATGCTCCCATTTATGTCCATTGGTACATTGCTTGGAGTAAAAAAACTTTTAGAGTTGATTTTATATATTTTTCTGTTATTTGGTTTTTTATATCGGCTGGTAAACCGTTAATTAGTTGTGGTATGATATACTTCGAAGTTCTTTTGCCGTATGTTTTTTTATACTTGGCACTGAAAGGAGTTTGTTAGAAGTGCTTTAACTTTAACCATTTATAAAATGGTTATAACGCGGCCACTTTTTGGAAATGAATATGATTGAATATGAGAAACTTTTTTTTATCCAATCTAGATGGAGGAATCACTAGATGGTCGTGAGAATGTGGCTGGTCCGTCAGGTTTCGACTCGGCAGCCATCCTGAACGACGATGTTTCTCCCACCACCAGCTTCTGTTACAGCATTCCCAACCTCTTCAATAGGTGAGCATTTTAAGCTTAAAGTATGTCCGTCATTATAATATTGTCACTCTATCGAGTCGCAGGACGTCCCATGCTACGTTCGCCGTTTCGTGGTCAGCAGTGGAATAAGACAGGCTTGATTACGATGATATTACTAGATTACTATGATTTTTTTAAACACTATCAAGTGACGAGACGAGTAAGATTTGCGCCTGGTGGTAAGAGTCACGCCTGCCACTAACATTAGCAGTGCTAGAATTGTAAACTTGCGAACACAATCCTGCGCCGCACTGCACTGTGCTCGTCACCCTGAGATATTAAATGTTAAATCGATGATGTGATGTGATTCATATCCAGTAATTTCTCTGGTAACATTGCCCTTCAAACCGGATGCTTGCACACTTGGCTTGGCGGTTGAATAACTGGCAAAGGTGTGGTACTTCCCCAGGCGGACTCTGCAGTAGAGTCCCACTAAAAACGCTTTGTCCTAACATTCCATATTACGAAGTATAACATTTATAAATGTATTACATTTTTGAAAACTTTACACTGTCTAGTGGACTAGAGAGTGAAAATTCACTAAGTGTATTAAGTTTATTACGCTAAATATTTATTTGATTATGAAAAACTGCACATTACTATAATAATATAACAAATAACCACAACTAACCCAGCAAAAGATAATATTACTAAGAAAAATTAATTACCTACTACAACTAATTCTAGTTTTAGACTTTTAAAGTAAACATTTTGATAAAACTACTAAATAACAAACAGTATAAAAAAACTAACAGTCTATATTTTTGTGGTCATACATTTTCCGTTTTATTGGATCATTTCGTTTGTTTCACGAGATTTTTATTACGTAACTTCATAAGGTAGGTAACATCTTTTTACTGGTTATTTTATAAACCATAACGTTGAAGAAACATTTCTCGGTCTCCGTCCACATCTATAAAAAATTGTGATAAACCCAAAAAATCTTATATTTTGAACTTGTTTAAACATAATTCTGTAACTAGTAGTTCGCAGAGCTCTGGGACCTCAGACCCCCATATCTTCCAAACCCTGGACTAATCTGGCTTGATAAGTAATTGTTTTTGAACGAATTAAGTACCTACTTGCTTAATTTTTTTCTTAAATATCAATTTTATTAACCGACTTCAAAAACGGAGGTTCTCAATTGAAATGATTTTTTTTTTGTTTGGTAGGTAATACTTCAAAGGTGGTCTCATATAAATTTTATTAAAATCAAATCAGTAGTTTGTTTTTTAAATCAAAATTACTAGAAAATATTTAAGAAGTGTTGATCAATTTTTTAACGACAAAAACATTCTTATATACTGAATCGGCCCGCTACGCATGACGTTGCCATACCCTTACAGGGTAGTTATAAAGTACCTACTATACATAATATGTGTTGTTATCTAAGACCTGCATGTAACCGTTATTACTTTATAACTGCAATAAACAAATTGTATATTGTATGTAATCCAGGTACTCGAAGTTGAAGTCGGTTGTATTTTTTGAAAAAGCGTATTATTACAGCTCTAATAGAGGATCTCTCTATGGTTTATTATCCTGCGTGCATTTTATTATTCGAATACATTTTTGAAATTTAATTTTAGTTTACTGGGAATTGCGATGTCCCGAAATAAATGTTGCTAGAGATGTCACGCGAAGTTGGACGATGTCGACCGACGTCGTTAGACGTTGTCGTTAGACGTTGTCGTTAGACGTTGTCGTTAGACGTTGTCGTTAGACGTTGTCGTTAGACGTTGTCGTTAGACGTTGTCGTTAGACGTTGTCGTTAGACGTTGTCGTTAGACGTTGTCGTTAGACGTTGTCGTTAGACGTTGTCGTTAGACGTTGTCGTCTGACGTTGTCGTTAGACGTTGTCGTTAGATTTCTTGCCTTGCTCACATTTTTGTTCAAAGAAAGCTGGCAGCTACGTATATTTATTCTGCTTTATCGGTACGTATTAGTTTCTATTTAGCAGCGCGTATTCCTTTTTTATAAGATCTAGGAAAAAAAAATAGAAACCTGGTAACCTTCTTTGTGAAATATGGACGACAACGATCGCGGCCGACGCCGCCCGACTTCGTCCGAATCTCTAGATAAAAAAGACGCAGGTATTTTTTTGATAACGGGACTTATGATAAAGTAACCTAACTATGAAAATATTAGGGCTTTACCTATGAAATTGCCGTTTTGTATGGAATAAGTGAAAGTACTTATTTTTTTAAACTTTTTTATTTCTGTTATTCAAAGTAATCACCCATGCAATCGACGCATCTTTGCCAACGAATTGGCAGTTTATTGATGCCCTTCTTGTAAAATTCAGCTGGACGGGAGGCAACAAACTCTTCAAAGGCATTTTGTACTGCCTCTCGGGAATTGAATTTTTTCCCCACTAAAAACTTGTCTAAATTTTGGAAAAAGTAATAGTCGGTAGGTGCAAGGTCTGGTGAGTATGGTGGATGAGGGAGAGCTTCCAACCCCAGCTCTTGCAGCTTGGAGACTGTCTGTAGCTGCAGCGCGAGGCAGGTCTCGACGCGTACGTTGCGCTGGCGATCGTTAAGTTCGTGGGGCACCCATCTATCAAGTTTTTTTACCTTGCCTATTTGTCGCAAATGGATCAAAATTGTTTTGATGCTAACATCAAAAGCTGCTGCTAGCTCAGCTGTAGATTGAGTTTCGTCAGCTTCCACAATCGCCTTTAATTGATCATTGTTGACCAAAGTCTCCGGACGACCACGAGCTTCATTTTTCAAGTCAAAATTTCCAGAACGGAACCGGGAAAACCAATAACGGGTTGTGCGTTCGTTTGTACAGTTCTCTCCGTAAACGTTTTTGATGTTACGTGCCGTTTGTGTCGCGTTGGTGCCACGACGGAACTCATATTCCATAATTACACGAATTTTTAAAGTATCCATTATGACGAAAAATGTTCAAATGTAATGAAAATACAACGCTAATCAATAAACAAAAGACTGAGTTTGTAAAAATAATGTCATGTTTTTAAGACAAAATTAATTTGAATTCAGAATACAAAGCCATTCCAAACTTTTTTTCCATTTGAAATGACCAGTACCGAAGAACGGCAATTTCATAGGTAAAGACCTATTATGTTATACTTTTAAAAGTATTTAATCCAAATTGTACCACAAAATTGTTTATTTATTTAATTATTTAAACTTCTCAGTCCAATCAGATCCAAAAAATCAGAAGGATTTTTTTTAGTTGGTGTATTCAGGCAAATTGGGAACCAGTTCCCTTTATTTTCTGACACTATATACGGTGCGGCCATACTTATTGCATTTTGCATTTGTGCACAAAGTCACGCGCATTTCGGTCAACCTAGTTTTTTGACATTTCACGCTACGAACCTTCAATCTGCTCTTCCAGCCTGGGCCCTGCGTCGGTACTCTGCGAGCGTCCAGACACGGAAGCCAGCGACACGTACGCAGCCGCTGAGGTGGTGGAAGAAGCCTCTGAACGTCATCAGCAGTACGAGGAGGACGAAGAATATTCACCTAAATCAAGTAAGTCTTATAAATGTAGCCTACCAACCACGAGCTAACTCATAAAGGTACCAACAAAAAAATTTTTTTTTTAAAATAACTATGAATAAAAAAAAAACAAAACTATAAGAAAAAAACCTAATTTAGAAATAAGCATTTTAAAAACCGCTGACGCCCTTGAGAACACTCTAGATCAAGTTACCTTTACCTTTGGTGAGACTCTATATTGCAGAGCCAGTAAAACTCTTCTCTGTAGTGTATAGAACGGTATTATTAGTATAGAGAGAAGCCGAAACACCCCAAAAAGTTTATATTTAAAAGAAAAATAATGTAAAAAAATAAATCTAAAGTATTTAAAGCTCGCAAAGTTACGCTATTGCTAAGTTGGCCTGTTGTTCCCACAAAATCATGGTCACCGTAACGCAAGCTGTTTGTTTACTCTAATGCTAATAACTGTGTCCAAATCGCACAATTTTTTAAACATTTTCGGGACATAATGTAACGTGGTGTAAAAATTATACCAATCGATTCTCCTAGTGATTCTGAACAAACTACTTTCAGGTTTGCACTATACTAAAAATAACGTTGTATAATGTTGAATCATAATTGTTTTTTTAATTTCAGATTCAAAAGGTGACATACCAAAACGAAAACAAAGACGTTACAGGTAATTTTTGCATGGCATGCATTTGACTAAGTAATTAGTACATAACCGATGCTAAATCCTCCAAGATTTTAGTAGATAAATTATTTAAGTTTGGTACAATATTATAATTAATGAAGTAGACTTGTAAACTTAAGGATCGACAAGTTGAAGGCTCGAACTCATCGGTGGGCGCGGCTAAAAAGCATGCTCTCTTCATCAAACAAACTGTGGGAAAGGGAGAAAGACAGATAAATGAGCGCGCAAATATATTTTTGTCGACCTTTGGCTGCAGTAATGTGGTTGAATAAACTCTGAGTTAATTTATTCCAACTTAAGTTATTTGAAATGTTTATGGACCAAACTATGCCGCTTAATAAATTATTTTAGAGTTTTCGTATTTCTTATGTTATTTATTTACGTCTAATGTGGCGTTAAAATTGAGCTAAAATACAAGATGTTTCCTGGCTCATAACTTTCATGTTTATTAACTTTTTACTTTCGTAATAATTTACAATCCTAGATAATGAAGAGATTAATCGATATAATACTTAGTCTTGGACCTACAAAATTACATAGTGGAGTAGTAATACTACCGCGTTTCTATGGAGAAGTGACCAACTTGTCTACTCTTAAGCAAACTGGAACACATAAATGATGCATAAACCAATATCATCATCAGCCAGAAGACGTCCACTGTATTGGGGTTTGCCTTAAACCCACGCTTGGCAGGCGGCTTGGGGATCGCAGAATACTCACCACCGTTAACCGAGAGGACGCTGCTGCCCGTCCGTGGTTCTGGATGCAGTTTTAGGACATACTCAGGTCCATAAAGCATAAGGACTTAGGCACAAATTTTAAAATAAAATCACAAGGTACTACACGCAAGGTAGTAAGTAATATAATACCCCAACACTCATACTCTTACCCGTACCCAAACCTTCCTCAATTTCAGAACGACGTTCTCCAATGTTCAGTTGGAACAACTCGAAGCTGCGTTTCATAAGACCCACTACCCAGACGTCTTCTTCAGGGAAGAGTTGGCTATGAGAATAGAACTTACTGAAGCCAGAGTCCAGGTAAATGGACCACAAATAATCGATCATAGCGTAAGTATAGACAACAATTAGGTAGTGCCATAAATGCGCGTAACATACAGCCTTACCTAAAATAATTTCGATTCTCTTAGTCACTACTTAAACTTTTCTGTCTTGTTCTTGCATGTTACACTTCACGTCAGAGAGAAGATGGCAGAGCATCTTAAGCAGTGCCTAACGGTTGAGAAGTTTTTTTGAGTAAGGCCGATATGTATAGTAATCGCCACGCAACTTGTCAAAAAATGCACAAAAAAAAAATTGCCATTAAACTTGCCTAATATTCTGCATGGAAGTTTACAACACAGAAAAGCGAAGGCCCTACCTCTTCTCTCTTCAGTGGTGTACATGACGTACCTGCGTAGGCTCTCTTTTTCCATGCCGACAATTTGACAACTTGTTTGGCGGCTACTGTACAAATCAGGACAAGAGATTTGTACACTATGTAACGGCACTACCTAATTATTAAAATAAACAAGAGCATTGAGATCCTTCATATGAGATCCTTCCTATACCTTGATAATGGTTTAGAGATCAAAAGCATCTTAATACTAGCTGTTACGATAAGATGACAGCGCTGTAGTTGCGGAAAGTGGACGCTCCGAATTCAGTGTTTATTTACTTTATTTTACTTAAGGGCGAATGATTTGTGCACTATAACAAGATCTGAAATGGTTACTCGTCGTGGGACCACAGTAAATAAATACTAGACGATCTTTACTAAAAAATCTTTACTACTTGTAAAGATTTTTTGGATCTCGAATCTTGGATCATCGAGTCGACGAAGAAGACAAAGTGCGTGGGTTCGATTCCCACCCAGGGTAAGCATTTATGTGACGAACATAGATGCTTTTTCAGTGTCTGAGTATTTTTCCATTGTATTATATACCGGGTGTTAGTTGAACACTTTTGATATTTTTTTCGCGATTTCAATGTTGGCCCCACAGTAATTATATATTTGTTTCTCGTTTGTTGTTTTTTTTTTATTTTTTTTTTTTTTTTTTTTTTTTTTTTTTTTTTTTTATTACAAGCTTTGCTTAGTTTGGGGCTAGATGTCGCTTTCTAAAAAATGACCACCGATGCGTATTTATTTATTTTTTATTTAAAGTAGTTTTTTCTCCAGGTATGGTTCCAGAATCGCCGCGCCAAATGGCGGAAGCAACAGAAAGCGGGTTGCGAGCAGTATCCTGGGCAAAGCAGGCCTCCTGAGAGACTCTGCACTCCTGAGAGATCACCCTCCACACTAGCGTTGGAGATGCGCGACTTTATAACAATACCAGGTAATAACACTGTAATGTATCTAATTTTACTGAAAATACTTCCATTCTTGTAATGATATAATCTGATGAAAGACAGTTAAAAGATAATCTAAATAAACCCACACTTATAGCTCCCCAAGTCACCCAAAGGATTCCTTCTATCAGTGACGCTGACTAGATCATTCTAAAAGTTCACCAATGTTAAGCAACGGACGATCGAATCAGTCTTTGGATGGGTGACCGCAAGTGGCATTTACTTCCAAACGCTACATACCATGGGTCGGATGACACGTTAAATTGTTAGTCCCAGTCGTTTGTTCTATTTTTTGTAACAGCTGTCAAGCTTTGTCACAGGCCTTCAGACTGTACACTAAGGCTGGCCACCCATAACTTTTATGGTGTTTGATGGTAAAATGGTCGCGTTTAGCACGCATTATGATCCTATGATGATTTATTTCGCAAATCGTAAAACGGTCACTTAGCGCCAATTCATACTATGATTTTGCAAATGATTCTATTAAGGAGTTCATTCGTTTGACAGTTTTCTATAGAAAGTCGTAAAATGGTCGATGAAAGATGAATTGCATAAAGTCAACTAGCAGATTCGTTAGAAGTTACTCGAGAGCAACTTTTTACAATTCATTCTGCTAAGAATTCATAAGATGAACTGCTTTTAGGGAAATTACTTAATGCGGTCATTTTAGACTCCCTGAACACAAACTAATACAGGCATAATTCTAACTTAACACCATTTCTCTTTCCAGTGTCATCAAGCCAAATGATCAACATTTCAGAAGCACAGAGCCAAAATACCTACTCCAAAATAAAAGCATCACCACCAGCCATTCACATCGCAGCTTTACCAACGAGACAAAACCCGCACGCTGAACTACCTTCATTTTCAATCCCTTTGCAGTACAGTCTTGGAACATTCAAAAAAATTGGCGAAGAAATACAGCTAGACGTAGAAACGGTTCCTGAGAACCAACAAAATTGGGATGCAAGGGTCATGCCAAACTTCAATCTCATGAACCTTAAGCCTTTGCTAGAAAATAGAGACAATATAGATTTGAGTGAGCTGAAATATGAAGTTAAGAACGAAACAGTAGTTAGAGGTAACTTCAATGAGATAAATAATAGTATTGCTTTAGAAACGGAAGATATTCTAGGAAAAGAAACGGTGAATGAAGGTCAAACAATTAGTCCTGACTTTGAGATTCAACGATACCAGAATTACAACGAAAATGAGAAGAGGTATAGAGAACAGGGGTTTGAAGAAGCGATAATGGAAGATAGGAGTGAGTTTGTCTGTGATAGTGACTTTTTGTGTAAAAATAACTTTGGGAAAGTGGATGAAAAGAGAGGAGAGTTTGAAGAGTGTCATTTGATGAACACTGATAACAATGTCGGTATGAGTAATTTTGAGAATAATTTGTAAGTTGGTACCCGTATCTTATTAGACAGAGACAGCCTCTTTTGTTGAGCAATGGAGAGAGCTATGCTCGGAGTTATTTTACGCGATCAAATCCAGAACGAGGATATTCGCCAAAGAACCAAAGTCAACAACATAGCTCGCAGGGTTTGCAAGTTGAAGTGCAATGGGCAGGCCACATCGCTCGACGTACTGATAATCGATGGGGGGAAGAAAGGTTTTTGAGTGGTGACCGAGAAACGGAAGACACAGCAGCGTAGGAAGGCCTAACACTGTAAAATTCGCGGGTAACCGGAGGATGCAAATGGCAGGTTTTCGTACAGTGTGGCGGTCTAAGGGGCGAGGCCTTCGTTCGAGCAGTGGACGTCTCCGGACTGGTCATGATGATGATGAGTCTCTTTCGTTGCAGTTTATTAGACAAGGAAAATACCTTGTATCATACCTTGTAGTATCTTGAATGATTTACCTCTTTCTCACATTTCTCGGACTTGTATAATAATATAGTTTAACGTAGGTTTAACTAATGTTCTGTCTTCTGAAATTATTAAAGTCTAAGTCATTAAAATGTAAAATATGCTTGACATTTTTTCTAGTCATAATTTTATTTACAGATATTATTTTGTTATTTCTTGTGTAGTCCAGTATAAATAATAAATGATTTGGATCTAAGCACTTTTTTAGTTCCATCTTTATGAAATCGTCAGGTTCAGCTTTCTTTCTATCACATTTATACTTTTGTATTCTTCAGACGACAAACAAGAGTATCAAATGAGTTGAATTACATTGTAGAGTTCAAGAATCAAGTCATTTAAATTGGGGTCGCATGTATTCTAAGTAAATTCAATTCTACATTTACAAAACTTATTACCTATTTATTTGTAAGTTACGGCTTTCATAACCTTTGATAATGCGGGGCACTCCATAACTCACTAAGTACTTATTTAACCTTATAATACCCGTATTCTTTAATCTAGAATACATGTATTCAGGGTCGAATTATCTTCAATTTAAAGTAACCTACAGCGAATTAACTATTTATAGGAGGATGGCGCAAGGATTTTGTCTGCAGGGGCATACATTTTACAAAAAAAGTCTTTTCGACATGTAATATTCTGTGTTGGACTATCTTAGAAGTTCTTTTTGCTTTTGGATTATCAAAGGAAAAATTAAAATTTGTCTTCCTATTTCTTCGGCCACTTTATTGTTTCTGTTTTTTAAGCCTTTAACTAGGTAAGTTAAAAGTTAAGTTAAAAGTTTATTGGAATTTAAAGGATGACATCTACTTAAAAGTAATTCACGCTAGCTTTAATAAATCCATTTATACGACAAGGTACGACATTATTTCATAATGTCTCGTAAGTAATCATCATAACATTTCATGAATATTGAAGTTTGAAAAATTCTCAGACCTTCAGAAACCACTAGGGATTTCCTTGGTTTCTGGCAATAACATCTACAATACTACTATTATTATTTGCCCCTCTCTGTCCAGGGGGTAATTACCCCTGCCCCTGCCTTGACTACGCCCACGTGTTCTTTATCTGAATCTCCAGCGTAGGGCAGAATGGCCATTATTACTGGTGTGAAAACCCTTCGCTTTGCACTCTCTGCTACTTAGGAGAAATTTAAGGATTTCTGTAAAATGCTTTTTCTAATCCATTATTTTCTCATAGCACGCGTAGGGCAAAAGTTGTAAAAAGCTTTCGATAGCTGCTTTGCAAGTAGTTTTATTTCAAGCTGAAGCAGGTATTTAAATCTGCCTCATTAATTTTCGCAGCAAACTGCTTGGAATATTAGGTAGTTTGAATGTAGCTTGTTTATACAGACTTTTATTTAACTTACTAAGGCGGTCTTTTCTCACGTTTAGATATTTTAGTTGGTTTTTAACTAGGGACGTACTAAAATATAACTCATGAATAAAATAAAAACAATTAATTAATTAATAACAATTACATACTTAAGATACATTTTCATATTATATTTCATTTATTGAAATTAGAAACGCAATTTAAAATGATCGTCTCGACAGAACATCAAAACAAAGATGGCACTGGAAAATCTGTTTGGGACTCCTGCTTCCTGAGAGATTCCAATTGAGAGAAAAATCATGCAAATGTTATTGCAATAGATGAGTATTGTTTTTTAGACACGCCTGAAACAGAATTTAGTTTTTACTTTTCTAGTACTTAATGTGAGAAAACCCTCCAAAATCGATGTTTGAGACTCACGAACTAGCGTAACCGCCGTATTTTTGCTCCGCGAAATGTGACCTTATCTGATACAGTTTTATCTGATACACATTAGGCTAATGATCGGTTCCAGTAAGAAACGAGCTTGAAACTTGGGAAAACCTCGCTTTAACAGGTAAAACGTTCGTATGTGAGTAAATAATTATGAATAATTATCTTTTGTTCATTCTGCTAAGTTGGAAAGTTTGTTTTTCAAATTTGACAGGGACGTTTTAAGGGGGGGGGGGGGAATGTTGCATGGAAAGTTCTTTGTTTTTGAAGTTATAGTGATGGAAATTAATATTTGGGTAGTTCATTCAATGGGGGGACTTGGGGGGGGGGGGTAGAGTCGGTTGAGTCGGTCGAGTAGAGTAGGTAGAGTCGGTTGAGTCGGTCGAGTAGAGTCGGTAGAGTCGGTAGAGTCGGTAGAGTCGGTAGAGTCGGTAGAGTCGGTAGAGTCGGTAGAGTCGGTAAAGTTGGTAGAGTTCGGGGAGCTTGGGCTAAAAAAAATTGCTCGGGATGATTTAAAGTGGTGAATTTTGGGAGCG
The DNA here is from genome assembly GCA_905404285.2 of Erannis defoliaria. Taxonomy (NCBI): domain Eukaryota; kingdom Metazoa; phylum Arthropoda; class Insecta; order Lepidoptera; family Geometridae; genus Erannis; species Erannis defoliaria. Next base: position 7,287,070 of record FR990091.1, on the reverse strand, counting down.
GACTGAATTTCTTCCGTACACAGACGAAGTCGCGGGCGACCTCTAGTATACAAATATAACAGATATTGAGTAATTGTATTAACTATTGGCTTGATTTAATAATAGACCCAGAGAGAGGACACTTAAATTTCTAATGAAAATAATTATGTCTAACGAGTTTGTGTTCGATTTTGTTGCCATGACCACTTTTCATCAAGCGTAAAAACGATTTTTTTATTAATATGATACGTCGACTTTACTATAATGTTAACCGATTTTCTTTATCCACGGCGAGTCGATTATCAGTAAAAGACATCACTACGAGCGAAGCGAAGAAGATGGCGGAGTAGAGAACTTGTGCTAAACTTATATAATAGGTAATATTCTAGAAAAGGATATTAGGTACGGTGGGTTTAAACCAATGGAGCGCGGGCAACCGGTGGATGCAAATGGCAGGTTGCCGTACAGTGTGGCGGCAGTGTGTTCGTATAGATAAATAAAAAAATAAAAAAAAATAACAATAAATTACATTTCTTTCTTTCTTTCTTTCTTTCTTTATAGCAGTGGACGTCTCCTGGGCTAGCGACGATGATGAAACATTGAAGTACCTCGGCATCCGAGGGACGGCAATCACGTTACACCAACAAGTTGTAGAAGATGTAATATCCATAATTATAAAGATAAAAAGAACTTTATTGCCAAAAAATAATTATGAAAACTGACGTGGTTTTGACACATTTTTGTATTGTCGAAGTATCCGATTTAATTAAACGTGAGTATTCCCGTATAAATAAAACAAAATATATATATTATCATACTTTTTTATTCTATTGACGAGATTTTAACTTTTTTTTTGTTATTTTACTAATAATTGACGGACGGAATTGTTCTGATTAATTAATCATTCTTTGAATATTTTGTAAGACTTGGTAATTATTAGTAAATATAATAACTACCAAATTAATTATCTGTTTATGCTAAGACTATCCTGAGCTAGTATCATCGAAAAATCGTTGCGGTTTGTACTTACTCAAATAAATGAAACCTTGAGCCGTAGAGGCAGAGTTGAAACCATTCCAAAACTATGACTTTACGAAAGCTGTAAAGTAGAATGAAAATGCAACGTAAGCATCGACATTGTGTTTTGTTATCACGCCACCGCGGGTTAATGAGGTCGCTTCGTAATCATTGGTTTAGATTTGGTTGCACGAAAATCGTGTAGTTAACGTGTCACTTAACTATTTGTTATACTTAATGCCTGATCTATAAAGTTGTGTTAATATGTCCCGAACCAAACCATTAGATTTTGACGTATACAGATTATTTAAAAAAAAAAAAACGTAAAAGTCGCGGGCAACCGGTGGATGCAAATGGCAGGTTGTCGTACAGTGTGGCGGTGTGGAGGCCTTCGTTCAGCAGTGGACGTCTCCGGGTTGATGATGAGATTATTTCAAGTAACTTTAACCGCACATCAGATGAGTGGTTAAACACTTTCGTCTGTCGATAAAAAAGTTCGTTTAAGCTGTTTGGCTAGCACATAGGGCATAATGAGACACATTATAGAAAAGTGCAAAATTAGATGATAGTGAAGTCAATTATTATCATCAGCCAAAAGACATCTGCTGGAGAAAGATCGCCTTCTTAAAAGGAGAGAGGGGTTTGCCATAGTGTTATTGAGTAGTCCCGTGCGTCGCAGAAGGTTAGTGCTGAAAACCAGCGCTGCAAATAAATCAATCAACACCGACAAAAGCGACACCGTTTTATGGTTGACATACCAAAAACTCGTACTTTCGTACGGTTTGATTCCACTTTCTTTATTCGAACTGCTAAACAGTGGGTAGCGCTGCCCAGGTGTTTCCCGATAGTTATAATCTGGGTGTCTTCAAGTGGCGAGTGAATTGGTTTCTTCTAGGCAAGCGTGCTCCATCGTAGACTGCATCTTCGTTTATCATCAGACGAGATGGCAGTCAAACGCAAGTAAAAAAAAAAAAACTATGTGCTGAAAATCATCATCATGCTGAGCACAGCTTTTTTGTCAAGCTACAACTGTAACATATTATTATGTTTTGTCGAACTGGAGACTGCAGCGACAACTGTAACATATTATTATGTTTTGTCGAACTGGAGACTGCAGCGACAACTGTAACATATTATTATATTTTGTCGCACTGGACATTGCAGCGACAACTGTAACATTTTATTTTGTTTAGTCGTACTGGACACTGCAGCGACAACTGTAACATATTATTATGTTTTGTCGCACTGGACATTGCAGCGACAACTATAACATTTTATTTTGTTTTGTCGTACTGGACACTGCAGCGACAACTGTAACATTTTATTATGTTTTGTTGAACAGGACACTGCAGTGACAACTGTAACATTTTATTATGTTTTGTCGAACTGGACACTGCAGCCACAACTGTAACATTTTATAATGTTTTGTCGAACTGGACACTGCAGCCACAACTGTAACATTTTATTATGTTTTGTCGAACTGGACACTGCAGCGACAACTGTAACATTTTATTATGTTTTGTTGACCTGGACACTGCAGCCGCAACTGTAACATTTTATTATGTTTTGTCGTACTGGACACTGCAGCCACAACTGTAACATTTTATTATGTTTTTCGCACTGGACATTGCAGCGACAACTTTAACATATTATTATGTTTTTAATCTCATCTTTTGTTATTCTGTATTCTTGTGTTTTTTTTAAATCGTGTAACCATACTCTATTTAGGGCAAAAATATTTATTAAATGCAAGAAACTAAATAATACTAATCTACTTAGGAAAATAGTAATATAATAATCTACTTAGTATTCTTGAATAAAAGTTTTTTGTTGTTGTAGTGTCTCGTGTTTTAAAATAAATTATTTCTTTCTTTCTCTACTCCCCACGCTTGGCAGGCAGCTTGAGGATCCAAAACGTTGCCGTTAAACGAGAGGACGATGCTGCTGGACCTAAGTCCAGGTCTTGAAGTCAATGCCTGGCAGTAAAGAAGGCGTCTTTCAGTATCACAGGCACAGTCCAGTTATGTGCCACTGCGCTAACAACGTTACCATCTAGTCGTAAGTAACTGGGGTAACAATACCCTGCCTCCGAACCATAACCATAGAATATATAAACAGTTAGGTAACTATTTTTAATAATAATTCATAACACTATATAGTCAGGTGCTTACTCAATAGAGCTATGTAACAAAAGGCGACAAAAACGCGCTTTTTAACGCGTTAGAATTTCTTTTACTTACTCAGCAGCCAGAAGACGTCCATTGCTGGACGAAGGCCTCCCCCGTAATAGAGGGTAAAGTTTTCTTCCTAGAGGGTTGTATTATCTTCCCTTCCTGATTCTACCGGGATAACCCTCCAAAAACACTATGAAGATTTTTGTAGGATTATATTTTTTTAGCAAATAGCTGCTCTATAAATAGTTAGAAAAAATAATAATTACAGAGACATGTATGTCTACAGTAGACCTAGACATTATAGATAAAAATCTTCTAGAGGCATTATCCAGGAAGAAAATTGAGTAATACGGTTGTATGGAGAATTGCAGACCGGATTTCCCTCTTTAATCGATTTAGTAAATCCTTAGTATAAGTTTCCATCATCATTATATTAATAAGATACAAAATTAACAGTTAGCCCAGATGTATATAGGAATTGATACTAAAATTGGAGCTTACTTTAGAGGTCCGTTTATTTTAACTGTTTGAATATGTTTTCTCATGAATTATCGTTCGAAAACCGATCACTTTAAGCAAAAACGCATGCGTTTAATTCAAAATGTCTACCCTGGGGCCTTATTTATGAATTGTAAGCAAAGTTGCGCTTGCGAGCGGAGCCGACTTTCAAACGATATTGAACCTTATTCCAAAAAATATCGTTCGACAGCCAGCTCCGCTCGCATGCGAAACTCTTGCGTAAGATTCAAAAATAAGGCCCCTAGCCGTAAAATTTAATAGTGAACGAGTTGTGACCAAAGAAAAGCGTTAAGTGTCATCTCCACTGACCGTCAGAAAGAAACGGTCGTGTAAAAGGCCCCTAACCACATTAAGCTTCTATTGACCGTCACGTGACTCAGTACCAAATGCATACTAAACACGCAACTCAAGTAAGAATGCTCGAAATAATTGTATGAGTAACAACGTTGACCAAGGTTTTATTTCTTACTTTTATGCCTATACAGGGCTAGTTCTAATCAGTTAGCATCCTTTTAAAGCATATTCAGTACATCAAAACAAACAACTTTTACTATGGCGCCAACATTGAAATCGCAAAGAAAACAGCTGTTCCACACATTTTGCCCAAGGTCGATGAACGGTTTTTGTATGGATAATACCTAACTAGATATTGCCAGTTTGAACCAAAGCTACGTAAATGAGATCAGTCGATTCCGAAAAAGGAATTTTAATGTTTGTAGCATATGGCTTAATTTCAACATCGTCATAATTGATTAATATGAGCTGCCGCTGAAGAGAAACATCTTTATAAAACAATAGCATGGGGGGTAATACTTTCTGGCATCGCCGGATTTAGGGGAGGGCAACCGGAGCAACTGCCCGGGGCCTCCATTAGAGAAGGGCCTCCACTTAGACTGTACTGCCAAAAATGTATTAGGTATATCCTAATATTGTTTGCTGAATTTGATACGTCTTGCAATAAATGATTGCAAGACAAATATTATTTAACTGCCAAAGCCAAGCGTGGAGTTTATGGCAACCTTCTGGCTGATGATGATGACTCCTTTGTTACCCCGGGAGCCTCCACTCTAAATCCAGCACTGCTTTCTAGTACCCCGGCTACCTATAGTAAAAGCTTGAAGTAGAAGTCTGTCCTCGTCCTTTTTCTTTGATCGTAGGTCGGCTAGCACCTAACGGCGCTACTTTGGCAAGAAAAGCACCTAATGAGTTCCGGCAGCCGCGCTTGAGAACCAGTTCCCTTTCTAGGCTACTTGTGTTTACCATTATCAACAACACTATTAGGTTAAAATCAGTGTGGGCTGTAGTAACATGTGTGGCCTTTAAACTATAAAATTACGTCCGGAGACTTACCAATTTAAAACAAATCCCAAAGAAGTCCACCACATTGACATGCTAAATCTAAAACAATTCAATATCGAAAAATTCTAAATCTGTCTTCCTGCAGCGTTAACGAAATTGGGTCAACCAGTCTGGGCCTGGCTTATATAAATACCTTTTACACGGGCCATTTTACGCCTTATCGCTGTAACGTCAGGGTTTAGAATTGGTTATGTTTTAATATTTGTAATATTAATCATTTGAGTTCCGCGATATATGAAAATGTTGATATGTTGTGGTTATCTCTGATAATGGGGGTTGAGTCCATTCGATAATTTGAAAAAGGTTTGTTTTTCGACATCTCGGAGATATCCCCAATTTTGAATTTAGTTAAAATACTTATGAACTTCTTTAAATTGATTACGATTTTTTATAAAAAGATGTGTAGTTTGTTATTTCTACTTTCTGAATATACCATTTTTCTTTTTTGGGTACCTACGTAAACAACTAAAAACATAAAATAACTACTTATGAAAAAACTAATATTATATATGCGAAAGTTTGTCGGTCAGTGTGTGTATTTGTTATCTCTTCACGCCAAAAAGGCTGAAGCGATTTGGATAATACTTAGAATGGAGGTAGCTTATTTCCATGAATAAAATATAGGCAACTTTTTATTGTCATCATCATCTCCGTTTTTCATCGTCATGCGGGTAGACCGTGGGCGCAGCTAGTTAAAACTAATTAAAAATTAATTGGAGATCGTTTAAAGTATCTATAGGCAACAAACACCTATTGATAGTGCAAACGATCTCTAATTTTGGTCCAAAAATGCTGGCCGCCTCCAGGGTCATTTTATTTTTACAGATGCTTAATAACTTGGTATTTAACTGCTGGCCTTTTGAGCAAACTCAGAGTCACGCAACGGGCAATGGAGAGAACAAAATAACTCCGAGCATACTTAGCTCTCTCCATTGCCGGGTTTGCAAGTTGAAGTGGCGATGGGCAGGCCAAATCGTTCGAAGAACTGATAACCGATGGGGAAGAAAGTTCTTGAGTGGCGACCGCGAACCGGAAGACGCAGCGAAAAAGGCCTCCCACTAGGTGGGCCGACGACATTGTGAAAGTCGCGGGAACCGGTGGATGCAAATGGCAGGTTGTCGTACAGTGTGGCGGTCTAAGGGAGGCTTTCTATATATAAAACTGGAGGTCCCCCGCGACTTCGTCCGCGTACGGAAGAAATTCGGCCCGCTCCCAAAATTCACCACTTTTTTATTTTAAATGAACTATACAAATCCAAATTCAAAGGACTTTCATACGAACGTTTCCCTCCTTTTCCCCCCTTTAGGGGTCGAATTTCGAAAAATGCTTTGTTATTACACCTTTACGCATCGAGACGAATACACCCTCCAAATTTCAAGTCTGTGCGACCAGCGGCTTGGGCTGTGCGTTGTCTGTCAGTCAGTCAATCAGTCAGGGCAGAGCCCTTTATATACAGGGTGTTCGTTTGAACACCGTTATCCTTCTAGGATATCATTGTACTCATCATTATGAACAACTTTTACTATGGGGCCAACCCTGAAATCACGAAAAAAAAACAGCTGTTCCATACATTTTGTCCAAGATCGATGAAACATTTTTTACGGAACAGCTTCTTTTTTTCGTGATTTCAGGGTTGGCTCCATAGTAAAAGTTGTTCATAATGATGAGTACAATGATATCCTAGAAGGATAAAGGTGTTAAGAAAAGTATATCAGTTCTGGGAGAAATATGACCGGCCCGCTAATTACGCTGGGCTATGTCAGTGAGATATAAATAGAAACAATTTATGATTTATTAGTTAAACTCAAACTCCTTCATGAAGGGGGAGGAACGCCTTCCCCTTAATAGGGTACGCACAAATACATGGTAGGTAGAGTTCGTGAGAAGACAAGAATAAGGTGAATATAAACAACCTTATATAAAAACGCTGATTAAAGTTAAATGACGGTAGTTAGGGTAGCGGTAATTTTTGTATTGCGCAGAAGTTAAATTATGTTTGTTAACTTAAGCAACGTTTTTAAGTGTGACCCATAGGGATTTAAAAATAAACAAATCTGTTCTGTAAGTAAAGCATAACACACACGTAACTTTTAAGTAAATCTACACAAATTTTTTTGTAATGTTCGTTGGCTAGAAGCCAAAATAATCTAGAATAAGTAAACCTTCAGTAAAGTCATTGAAGGGCAAAAGTCCGCAGTATATTTAGTATCCAATAAACTATTAGCGACAAGTAACGTTTAATACTTACTCTACTGACTATAAAGTAAGTAAGTACGTATAGGCTGAGTGGCCAGCCCTAGTGTCAGAGTTAATGTGCCGCCTGAAGGCCTCTGACATAGCTGACGGCTGTTGTTATAGAAACTAGAACAAACAACCGGGACCAACAATTTAACGTGTCGTCGGACCCATGGTAGCGCTCAGAAATAAATGCCACTCACGGTCACCCATCCGAAGACTGACCGGACCGTCCGTTGCTTAACATCGGTGATCGTTTAGAATCACCTAGACAAGCTACACCACGAGCGCTATTAGACAGTATCAAATAACTTCATAGAATTCGCTTTAAAAAAAAGAACAACCGACTTCAATTGGACTACCTGGAAGACATCTTCATGTTTTCCAGTTGTTGATTTATTCCAGTAATTATGAAAACCAAGCTCCTGAACCGATTTCGATGAAATGTATATGGGACCACCTCTGAAGTATCATCTACAAAACAAAAAATAATCATAATCAGTAATCGCGTAACATACGTAGAAAAAAACAAAAAAAAAACATACATGCTGTCATCATTTTTTGAAGTCGGTTGAAAATTCAACAAGATTAAAGCATAAAATTCAAAGGTGTACCCCATCAGGAACATAATGCAGTCGGCCCGAGATAAAATGCACTTCTCATGATATTCATTTGACAAACTCTACGTCAGCATTAATATCAGTCTTTTTGGTGCTAAATGTCGATTTTTCTTCCCACTGCAACGCACAGAAAAAACAACCTTCCTATTAAGAAATTAGAACCCCTAATTGCATAATAAAATGTCCGAGCTAATATGAACTGTGGAAAGCAAACAGTGTATTTTGAAATTGCTCTCCCAAAAGGAATATGTCTCTTATAATTAGTCATATAAGAACCATTATTACGCAACCGTACATAACAATTACAACACAATCGAATTCAGACGTTTGTGTACCTCGCACACACTTGCACCTGGTTTTACTCACGTTTTACTATCGCGTGTAAAATTGACTTTTACGCTTCAGGTTTAAAGGTGAAAATCAATTGAAGACACGAGAATTCTACAACCTACTGACTTGTACTAAGTCCGTGCATTCGGTTTTCTAACACACAATCTTACCGGTGAAAATCTTTTACAATCGCACTCCGAACTCTACTCTACACTCATCGCTCTAACGCTGAAAACCCCTTGTACGAAAATGAGGTTGTGTGTCATTTCAGGAGTGAAGTGGAAGGCCCGAGTGAGGTCTGAAAGGGGTTTGGAGGGGCACGGGGTGCAGGGCAAGCTAAAGCCTTTCCAGGCATAGTACGTTAGTACCGCCGCGTCCGCTGTAGTCTACGCACGGATGGCGCATGCCAATACTCGCGTGCGCTTTTCAATTTTTTTTAAACGTAATTCACTTCATCCCTCCTTTTCTAACGATTATTTTTTTATTGCTTGCCAAAGTTATCGCCGAGTGCGTGTTGTGGTGGCAGTTGGTATAGTGATTGGAATGCCCTGTGGATTGAGAGCTAGAGTTTAATAGATCGTATCGCTATTGCTATAATGTACGACCTACTTATATAGGCTGATAGCCGGTTGTTACCGGCCACGTATAAGAAAAAAGTTGTTGACATCGTAGCGTTTGAAAATAGAATAGTTTCATCTACGCGGGAAAACTAGAGCCAGGTGACGGTCAAAATGGCGCGAACGTACCTAAGGAGGATGTCTTCATAAATTTTCAAGTGGAATTTAAAATGAAAATGTGTAATGCTGAAGCTACGAATCAGGCTAAGGGAAATTGGCGGATAAAATATTAAAAGCGACTTGTTATTGTTCAGGTTATGGGTACAGCGATCGTAACGTCTTGAAAGATTATGGGATTCTGGTTTATAATGATAATTGCTTTCGTAAAATTATTTGTTTTCAATTTCCCGTAATTCCATAAATGAAATGCTTGAAAAGAGAGTCATTTTTACGGATTACGTAGAAGCCTTATGCAATTTCATGATTATCAGATAAATTTTAAATTAATAAATTAGACTTTATGAAACACAGAAATTACAAAAAAAATGTTGAAATAATGATGGCCTTAATTATATTAATGTTGATTGATAATATATTTATGAGGGTTAATCAATTGATATCATAATAGTTCCACACATCCCACTGTTTCGTAGGAAAATCTATTTTTAGCCTTATTTTATTACTGTATTTTTTATAATTATTATTTTTTGATTAAATTGTTAGCTTAATAAGCTTTAGGTTAACAAATTAAAATTATCTGAAATCTGTCCTTTTCATTACCGTATTGGTAGTGAATTATGCGCTTTTTTAAACCGACTTCTGTTTTGACTACTTCGATGACATCTTCTTTCAAGTTATTTTAATTTAAAAACACAATTTAATAAAAACCAATTTATTTCTATAAAATTTATACGGGATCACCTCTGAAGTCCCCGGGACTTATCAAACAAAAAAAATCATCAAAATCAATTCATAAATGGCGGAGTATTCGCGTAAAATAAAAAAAACCATACAATCGAATTGAGAACCTCCTTTTTGAAGCCGGTTGAAAGACATTTTTTTAATAATAATATAATTAAATAAAGACAACTACTCTATATATTAATTTAGACAAAAACCTTCAGAGTTAGAATAAAATTAAAGTTTCTATTATTATCTCTATGTTACTAAAATATATATAAGATATACACCCATCTATGTTACCTTTTAATGTAGAATGTAGATGTAGGTTTACTTTTACGTAATACTTGGACGTGTAGTATAGATTAGTAATAGGGCTTTCAATATGACCTAGAAACCTCTCAGTCAATAAAAATAAGTAAAAGAAAGTTTACAGTTATTGAACTTGACATTTACTTATAGCCAAGTTTTCTCTGGTCCACATGTCTAGCTAAGTGCTCATGGAGTTTAATATCAAGGCAGTAAAACACATTTTTCCAATAAAATGTTACATAGTTTTATTATATAGGTATATACTTTAAAGTGTATCTTTCAATCATTTAATAATTGAAGAATGTACATTTTACTTCAGCCGTAACTGGTTACGAGCCTTCGGTTTCGTACGCGGCCGAAGGGTAACCAGCGTGTAAAAATTAAATAAACAAGAAACTAAGCCAAAAATTTATTCTTTAATTAACTAAGAACATGGGACTTAATGTAACACAATATTTGTAGGGTAGGTTGTGATCTACGTAAAGTACATACGCAAATCGGAGTATAAAACTTACTGAAGACAGAAGTGTATAGAACGGAAATGTGACGGGCCGCGCAAGCCGGCATTAAGTGTAAATGCGCTTAATGACAGCAATATACATGTTTTTAAACTTAGAATACTTAAAAAGACAATTTAAATAGACGCGTAGGAAACCAAACCACATTGCATTGTAATTAGATCAATTTTAATCTGTTACAAAATGGCATTTCGAGCGTTTTACTTCAAATGCGCGACCAATGATTGGCATTTTTTCGTCGTAGTTTCTATACAATTTTGTGTGAAACTAGCGACAACGGTTTTCCATACAATTGCTTTATAACATTGTTTTGACAGCCTTTCTAACTAAGCAGAAAGGGGTTCGCCTTTTAGTGATAAAACTGTTGATTTACTAGAGTCAGAAGCGTTTTGCCTTCACATTGGGCTTTGTTAAGTCCTAGATGATACTAATTGTTAAGACTAAGCGTTTTCTATCAGACGAATGTCTTGTTCGTCACTGCACATAAACATTTGTAACATTATTGGCTTGTCGAACATGTGCCTACGGCGTAGCATGTCGTCGTAGCATGTTCTACGCCGTAGCAGTTGCTACAAACATAGAGCTATGGAATCTTTTTCTTGTCCAAACTTAACATAGATAAAAAAAAAACCTTTCATAAGACGTTTTTTTTGGGATAAAAAAGTAAGTTCGTATAGGCTGAGTAGCCAGCCCTAGTGTCAGAGTTAATGTGCCGCCCGAAGGCCTCTGACATGGCTGACAGTTGTTGTTATAGAAACTAGAACAAACTACCGGGACCAACAATTTAACGTGTCATCCGACCCACCGTAGCGCTGAGAAATAAATGCCACTCACAGTCACCCATCCGAAGACTGGCCGGACCTTCCTTTGCTTAACATCGGTAATCGTTTCGAATCACCTAGACAAGCTACGCCACGAGCGCTACATTTTTGGGATCAGTGACCGCGAGATACATTCACAACTGAACCGCTACCGTATTACGAATGGCTCATCAATAACGCAAAGTAATTCATTGTATATTCTGGTTGATCACTGCTATATACGTTACGCGGGTCATACTTACTATCAATTATTACTATTACCGTTAAACTCTTAACTAAACCTAAACGACTGTCACATCGGTATGTACCTATGTGTGTGTGTTTGATTGTTACTTCTTCACGCCAGAATGGCTAAGCGGATTAGTATGAAACTTGGAATGGAAATAGATTATTTCCCAAAACAACATTAGGCTACTTTTTACGATCATCATCTTCACCGTGTTTCATTGTCATGCGCTTGAAACCGCGAGGCGTAGGTAGTGTATAAAAATTTAAAAATATGTGTTTGAATAATTCCATTTCGTCTATAGTCTATCTATAGGTATACAAAACAGCATGTTTCTGTATGTTTTATCGATCGTTATTATTATTGGTCCTTGAGGCAAGGACACTCATTTATATTTCATAGTTAATATATATTAACCACTATAATTTTATCGAATGGCTTCTTAATGATTAAGTAAATGTTCTTAAAGTTCTTAATTATTCTTGATGTTAACTATTCTTATTTAGAATTTTCAATTGACTTTAAAAAAGGAGGTTTTCATTTCGTATGTTTTTTTTGTATCTATGTTACGCGGTTACTCTGCCAATTATGAACTGATTTTGATGATTCTTTTTTTGTTTTTTCATAAGCGGTCCCATAAAGTGTTTCTGCACCTTGGGTATTTCTATGTTATTAACGTTTAATTAACTACATAACTTTTCTTATATCCCGATTAATCATCTCCAATATGAAAGTTTCCAAATGACGATCGACTGCAACCTTTTTTATTCCACAACTGGGAATAAGCCTCTCTCTTACTACGTCACCCATTATCGTTTTTTTTATGAGTGGTTTGTTATTTGTTTCTGTATTTTTTTAATTTCTGCAACAAAATTAATTGAAATTCCGTACTTCGGCCTCGGGTCGAAAAGGACTTTACTATTCAAAGACGCATCTTTTCCCAATAAAGTACCACGACTTATAAATTAATGGACATAATATAACAACTTATTTTAACCGGGCATAAGCCTTTATTTACTACAACAAACTACAAAGACTACTTATACTACTTAGCCAACCAGGGCAAACATTTATGTGACGAACATAGATGTTTGTTCTGTGTATGGGTGTAGTATGTATTGTATATATTTACAACAAAAAAAGTATATAAGTATTCTATCAACTATCTGGTTTCCATATTACAAGCTTTGCTTAGTTTGGGGCTAGGTGGCGCTGTGTGAAAATGTCCAACACATTTTTATTAATACTATACACACAAAGCAAAACAATCTTTTTGCTTTTCAGACCAATCAAAGTCTAAAGACAACCCAAATGCTCAAATCCAATACTAGTCGGCAACGTATATGCTGGCGGCATTGCCACGTTGAATGGCAATGCGTTGGGCCAAATAAGATTCAAGCCATATTCGTCCCGAGTCTTCGGCCCACGACATTAAAAAGTATTTTAGTCGTACCTCATGATAATATTTGTCTTTGATCATCCCTTATACTAAAATTATTGTTTATACAGTTAACGACAAAATAAAATGTAATGAAAATATAAACGCCAGCATTTTGAACGCGTCGCGTGATATACCTACAAGTTATTATATCCTAATGATACGATATTGGCTTATAAGGCAGCTAATCTCGTTTCGGCCGATCCTTATCAATCACTGCTAAATGATTGATTGCAATGCATGGAGGTTCCCATATATAGGATACGAGTGTACTGAGTAGCAGTGTCTCGCGAATTAACCAAAATAGGGTAGATGACTGATGTTTAAATCGTTGAAACCAATAGCTTTGATGAAGAATTTAAGTAAATATAGTATGATTATTGAAAAAATAATTTAAATCGGTTAATAATGTTCTGATATATAAGCGTTTAAAGTTTTTGTTAGAGACAACTCTGTCCCTTTCCCACAATACAAAAAATGACGTCACGCCTTACTTGTCAGAATATAATTTATATGGCGTACTGACAAATGACGTCAGGATTTGCTGTTTCCTCTCTCTGTCTAGCATGATATTAAAATGCTTATAACTTGCTTATTTTTGATCAGAATTTCATTTTTTTTTCATTAATCAGCTATATTTATGGGCCACATTTTAATAGGACAATAAAAAAAACCAGTCATCTAGCCTATTCAATTCAATTCTGGAGGATCTATATAGTTGACAGATCTAAACTGGCTTAAAATAATTACAGCCTTCTTTTACATTGCAGTCTATTAGCTACAGATTAGCTAGGGCCTGTTATAGTTTAGTCTGTCGACATAGAAAAAAATTGCTGACAGCACAACTTGATTTGAATTTTAAGGCGCTGCAACAACAAACTTTTTGGTATTTTTTTATGTAACAAAATAGAGTTCAATATCGCGATTCGTTTGATGTTAGTTGAATTTAATGTCTAATTTATTTGCAGTATTATTTGGTTTAATAATAAAGGAACCCAGATTAGAGAAATATTTATAGATATGTCTTTATTTTTAATTTTTTTTAAATTACATTAAGTATAGTAGTTATCACTCAAAATATTGAGAAGTGCGACACAGAAGTTTTTTTCTGATGTTTTAATTGCGATAATTTTTTCAAGATGCCTGATAGATTTTGTACAATATATAACACATATCTCAACATAAGTCTTTTTTGCAAACTTTTAACTTTGCATTGTATTTTTTCCAAGTCTGTATCAGTAATGGATATACACATTGAGGAAAAAAACATTTAAAACTTTTTATGATTCTGAAACTATTTGTATGCAAAACAAAATATAATATTATAGTCTACAAAAAAACTAAAAGCCCCGTGGTTGATGGAAAAGTCTTATGAGTCTTATCCCACACAAGCTAAGACATTAAACTAAATCATAGCATCAATATATTTTAGTCAAGAGTACATACTGAGTGTCAGTGAGTCACTATCATCTAGTCACTTACTTTTACTTTCTCAAAACGTATTACATTTTCTTACTCGAGGAAAAATACACAACACCTTTCTTATAGCATAATCAATCTCTTAGTAGTGATTGATAAAGGGGACGGAGCGAAAAAGATTAGAGTGGCTTACCCGGAAGCCAATATGGGAGAATTCTTGAATATCATCCTTTGTAGTCCACAACCTTTTACAAAATATCGCCTGAGGTATGAACATTGTACAAGGCAGGGAAGGATTTATGTTTTTCTCGTTGAAGACATGACTTTAGTGGGCGTCACGTTACGAAGGTTACCAGAAGTACAATCGAACTACGGCATTCAAAGATGTGAGCAGTTACAGGGATTCTAAAACATATAAACAAAAAACATTATATCTGCCAAAACCTTTCTCCATTGTGTCAATTTGCCACTGCTACTGTTGTGGGCAGGCGTGATGCTTACCACCTGGCGAACTACCACCTGGCGAACTACCACCTGGCGAACTACCACCTGGCGAACGTCTAACGAGTCCATTCCCTCCGTTGCATAAAAAGAACACTATAAAGTGACATCGCTTGTATCTCAACTGTTCACTATCATTAAAATACACTCTACCACCTCTAAAAACCCCGACTAGATCGTGATAATATTAAATCTATAAAAGCGTTACACTTTCACACTCATTACCCATCCTAGGATCTTTGTATCGAGGTAGCCCCAAAACACTTACAAAGTCATGGGTGACATAAACTGACCTACAGCAATCGACATCATAACAACTAGCCCAATACTAGATAGGTATATATAAGTCTCTCCCAGGACGTACCGTGCAGTTTTACAGTAAAATTATCTATTAAGAATGAGGTCCCTCATTGAATAACACAACCCCAGACACACCATTATGTAATATTTATAGCCTGAAATGCTACATTTCTACCAAAACCCCAACAAATCCATCCAAATACCTTCAATCCTTCTTCCAAGTCACAAGCCAAGCCAACCAAATTCGTAACTGCCCATCTGGCCTTCGATCGCGTTCTAAATCAATAAGCATAAAGGCACAGGAGAAGGCACACGCCAATTTTTACCGACAACCAGTTTGCACGCATCGTCGTAAATAAAATATGGCCGACTTCCGGTCAAGGCTAGGGTTACCAAAGGGTCACAATAATTACAAGTTACTACAAGTATAATAATTCATTATAATTCTATAAAAGTCAAAAATTTCTAGTAAAACATAGTAAAACATTTCTACTAAAATATAAAATTATATTTAAAAAATGGCAGTGTACATTCGATGGCGCGTCTGACTAAGACCAAGTACTTACCAAAAAACAGATTGATAACATTCCTTGATTTGCAACCATACTCGAATAATTCGTAATTCAATGTGGGAGCGATAATTCCTGCACTGACGTTCCGCTTGGGGTGTATTGTGTAATGTAATAATAGTGTATTGTGTAAGGTTTGCAAGTTGGACAACCGATGGGGAAGAAAGGTTCTTGAGTGGCGACCGCGAACCGGGAGACGCAGCGTAGGAAGGCCTCCCACTAGGTGGACCGACGATATTGTAAAAGTCGCAGGCAACCGGTGGATGCAAATGACAGGTTGTCGTACAGTGTGGCGGTCTAAGGGGGAGGCCTTGATTCAGCAGTGCACGTCTCCGGGCTGATGATGAAAGTGTAAGAATAATTCGTAACGTCAAATAACTCGCGTAACGTAAGGTTGTCCACTCATAACGCCACATTCTGTATAAATGCAGCGCAAATTGAAAGTAACTCATCAATTGATTACGTGTTAATAATTATGCACAGTCCCATACTTAGACTTTACATTCAATTAGTACCAACAACACTGGTCAGAATAATTTTTAAGATCGACTGGCACTAAAATTTGCCAACTTCTCATTTTCAACCGGCTTAAATAAAAAGAAGTTCTCAATTTGATTGTACGTTTTTTTTGTATGTTTGTTACGTACGCTACATACAAAAAATATGAATTGATTTTGATGTTTTTTTTGTATGAATCATAAAAAAAAAAAATTTTTTTTTTTAATTTTTTTTATTTTTTTTTATTTTTTTTATCCATTTGATATAATCAAAAGATTGCAATTGAGGTCGGCTTTGTTTTTAAAAAAAATCGTAGCCTGTTGTATTGTTTGTTATTCATAGAGGGATACCTTTGCTTGGTAACCCTTGAAATGGCACGTAGATACCCTTCCGCTGAGCGAGAGACGATTTCTTCTAATAGATAGGTTTTGTATCACGTGAGGAATTATTTATTTTGTGGTTTGTTGCTATTTGTTTATGTGCTGGTTGGAGAAGATGTTATGTTAAGAACCTTTCTGGGAATAAACCCACTTGAAAACCAGTGATAAGTCTATATAAGTAGTAGTTCACAGCGAACTAGGGCCTCGCGACCCCCATACCTTCCAACCCTTTACCAACCACCCAATCGGTTTTTATATAGCATCTAAATATAAATAAAGAAAAACCTTCAAAGAAATCAATAGCTCGCTAATAAAAGCGCTATGAAACCAGTGTTGCAAGGATATTCTGTACCTACAAATAGCAATATAGAGAAAAAAAGCTATCTTCTACACAGGGCCTTCGCTTTTCTGTGATTTTCTAGCTTTGTTATTTTTTCGTCAGCCAGCCATAGCCGTTTCTTTTTCAAAGCCTGATAGTTTTTACTCACAATCTAAAAAATATATATTCGATTTTCGAATAAATGAAATAATCTTCACTCACTTAGATTTCTTATTTAAAACGTTCAAGTATCTTGTTCTGAAATATTGAAAAAATAATTTGAAGCAAATATAATGTACTAAGTCACAGACAGATAAACAACGGACATCGGACATATTCATTGACAATTCTGCAGAAAAATACATAAAATATATCCCATTCATCAAATAATACTCTCCATTTCGCAATACAAAATATTTCGACAAACAAATAAAAGTCCATTCGATAAATATTTCATTCGTACCAAAATGCAGACGGTTAAATTATTCAAATCTCGTCCCATTTCAAAATTTGAGTGCAACGCACGACATTCCATATTTACTAACAAATATCGAGATATCGAATCGTCTGGTATCGATTGCATTTGCCCTTGTCTCGATAACGACTCGATAGCAGACAACACTATTGTCTGCAAGATTTATGGCAATGGCTAAGGCGTATTGGAAAAGTAAAAGTATGGCCTAAGATAAAATAAATGTATTCTATACCTTTCTATACATACTGTTGTTTAGTGCCTTTACTCTCAGAGCGGGTTTGACTCGATGCGAAATTGTTTGTAAAGTTTTAATGATGACTGTGTTTCCTTTGTTTAAAGTTTTGTTGGATTCTAGATGGATCAACCTTTCGAATTTTTGGTTTAGTTTTATTCAACAGCACATAAAAATACCCTAGACCGGTGTGATGGAAAGAAGAGGCTGTGTATTAGTTGCCCATCATCATCATTCATCTTCATCATCAGGGCAAGAGGGATGCTGGGTGCAAGCATCTCTCTTGCCCTCTCCATCTCCTACCATCACGAGGCAGTCATATTCAGGTTCAACCGATTATTTTAAACGATATCTTATTTTAGGATTCCGTATCCAAAGAGATCTTATAACAAAAGCCTTATTACACTACACGATTTCAAGGATCCTTTATAGATCGGGATAGTGTAATAAGAGAAAGTGAGGTAGGATCACTAGCTAGGGCGACCGGGCAGTCCCCGATGACCTAGACCTAGGCGCCTGTGTTAGGATCAGATTTTCAGTGCAATATACTTAACAAGCGACGTCCTAGAGGAGTCAGGACCCGCCTTATTTTCAACTCCTTGGTATCGCGTAGTGTAACAAGGCTTTTAGTCATTATCGTCTGTTTGTCAGCCCGACCTATCTATTTTGACCTCTATCTTCCGGGACAGGTAGCCGGTAGAATTTTTCGCATAATATGGGTTACTTTGGCGCATTATGTAAACAACATATTATAAAAATTAAAATGTTTATGAAATGTTTCGGGTACTTAATAAGGATTCCGAACATCAAATATCTACGCTAAATGCAACCATAACGTGTAGTGGGAACCCTTGTGGCACTGGCCCTTGGTTTTTATTTTAATTACTTATACGGAATCATTCATGGAAAAATAGCAAAACCACGCCAGAGTTGAACGTTAGACGATACTATCATCGATCCGTCTTACTGGATGTCCAAAATTCCGTTTGAACCTTTGTCAATTACCTACCAATTAACAACAGCAACAATACAGTCTTAATTAACTTATCAGCCAGAATACGTCCAGTACTGTGTGAAAAATGCCTACCGATATTTATTTATTTATTATTTACTCTGGACGAAAAAAGGGTCTTCGTTAGGGAGGGGTAGCCATAATCCCCAGGCTTGACAGGCAGCTTGGGGACCGCAGAATGCTCACCACTGTTAACCGAGAGGACGCTGCTGCCCGTCCTCCGGCGAATCTGGATGCATTTTATGGACATACCCATGTCCAACTTAAGAAGCGGTCCTAACTATGTTCCTTTAAAAACTTCTCTGTTCAGCTCGCTTTGCCAAGTTCAAGCCTTTTATTACTACGTTACTATTTTATTTATTTATTTTATTTTATTTGGACAACCAACAGCCTTCTTCCGGGGAAAGAATAAACATTACAATGAGCACATATAGGCCAATAAAGGTTATCACTAACGACAGTGATGCTTACGCTAACATGCAACACACACACAAAAGGAAAATAAAGTAGGTAAATGTAGTAGAAGTCAATGCAATTTACTTATTTATTTATATTATTTATTTTTATTTTAGCACCACAAGAATACAAAACGGTTCCGATGGCACTGCAATATTTTATAAGAAAACTCATTAACAAGATCCTTTCAACATCAATATTCCTTCCAACTCGTAAAGCAATCAAAATGATTGTACAAAGCAAACAAAATAATTGACTGATCTATTAATCTCAGCTGAGAAATATAATTTGATAAGGGAGCAGAATTCCAAGTTCACGTTTAGACGCTATAGTTCAACTAATTATGAAACTTTTGTTTGATGTTTCAAAAGAAATTAATAGCTCCGCGATATGTGTAGGAAAAACAGTAACTCAGTTTGCTACAATTCAAACTAAATTTTCAACATAGAGTTCTATTATTGTTTATGGGATATTTAGCGCTATATTTCACGCAGTTGCATGCACCATGTTGCAGTCTGCCCGTGAACATGGTGCATGCAACTGCGCCGAAATATCGGGAGCTCATTTAACAACATAATCACAGTAAATATCCCGTAAATAATAATTTAACTTTATTAAACAACCGTGATAGTTAATAAACAGTGTTTCAACAGAAACTTCACCATATATTACATGCAGCAAAAAAATAATTGGTAAATTGGGGGCAGTTCATTTTGTTATAGCTTATGTTTATGTTGTGTAGTTGTGCTTAGGTGGTATTGGCTTCTTACCCGTTCGTCTCACTAGGTACCCATAAAACCGCCTGTAACATTATAATAAAATAATACGGTCGGTAGCTTTATTTTTGTTCGAATGAGCGAAGCGAACGAAATATATGCAAAAACTGGCAAAATTTGATAGACACTGGATGCTTTCGTCATGTTGGTATTTGGGAAGTATTTTTCAACAAATCTTTTCGAAACTTATCATACAAACTATAGAACTTAATAGTTTTTTTGTCGACGGCGATATTTGAGTGTACTGTTGGGTATTACTAGCAACAAGGGTAGGAAGTTTGCTGTCGCTATATTTACCGACCGATTTTGATAATATTAATTTATCTTAAACAATCGGTACTCCTCACTTAAATTTTGAATAAAGGCACTTATCGCGTAGTCCGTGAAGCTAAGAAACAAATTAAAAAACGATCACGGTTGTTAATTTACGGGATAATTGCCGTGATTATGTTGTGATATCCTGTAAATACAATACAATAAAAAAATATTCACGACAAAAACACAGAAAAAAATATATAGTGCAAGGTAATGAAATTAATACATATTAATACGTAATGGTATGTTGAAATTAATACGTTAATTAATAATAATAACTTTATAACGTCTTAGTTTTGTCAACTATTATTTATTCTGTGGTTTTGTCTATCTATCTGAATTCGCTAGAGTTGCTTTACTGCTTCCACTGTTCTTTATTGTCTGAGGTCTGCCTTTTAATATTAGATTTTCGTGACAAGTAATAGATTTCAGGCTCTACTTTGCCAAGAGAAACGGTAATTGGATGAGGCGAAGCGTTTTTCAAGGAGATGTTTTGTCTTCGACGATTATAGATTTTTTGTTGCCAGTGATAGAGCTTAATTTTATTGTTGACTTAAAAGTTTAGTGGATTTTCATGCTTTTGTTTTTTGGGTTAAGGTGTTATCTAGCTGAGCGTATAAATGTGAACTTTCATCATCATCATGATCAGCCAGATGACGTCCACTGCTTGACAAAGGCCTCCCCTTTAATAGGGGTTGCCATAATTCCCACGCTTGGCTGGCGGCTCGGGGAAGAGGACGCTGCTACCCGTCCTCCGTATGTTCTGGATGCAGTTTTAGGACATACCAAGGTCCTGAACTTTGCTGCAACTTTATTACTGAGTGTACACAAAACGTACGAGGTGGAATATAATGTTTAGGAATAATCGAATTACATATAATTGGTTAATTCACTTTTCCTAGTTGATGTAACATTTATCCTTGCCAAACTTGCCGCTTTATTGGTATTTATACATTACTAATCTATCTTAATTTATTAGAGCGTAGGAGTGTAGCGCTCGTGGCGTAGCTTGTCTAGGTGATTCTAAACGATCACCAATGTTAAGCAACGGACGGTCCGGTCAGTCTTCAGATGGGTAATCGTGAGTGGCATTTATTTCTGAGCGCTACCGTGGGTCGGATGACATGTTAAATTGTTGGTCCCGGTTGTTTGTTCTAGTTTCTATAACAACCACCGTCAGCCATGTCAGAGGCCTTCGGGCGGCACATTAACTCTGACACTAGGGCTGGCCACTCAGCCTATACGAACTTACTTACTTTTTATTAGAGCTTATGTAGTAGGTAGCATGAATTCCAATGGATTCTGTGCTTAGATTGCGTCTCTTGCCGGAGATGTACGCTCACCTTCAAGGCGCTATCACAGATAAAAAATACAAATTTGCGGCTTTTTATGTAAATAAATTGATATTGAAATATCGTTTATCATCATCATCATAATCATTAGCCCGGAGATGTCCACTGCTGTCCTCCCTCTATCGTTTATGCTTTTGTTAAATTTAATACATAATTTTTTTTATTAAAAAAAGAAAAAAGAAGGCCTCATTTTTTTCTTATTCCTTTGTACAATTATTCAATGAATAAATAAATATCGCAGGACATTTTTCACACAGCGCCATCTAGCCCCAAACTAAGCAAAGCTTGTAATATGGAAACTAGATAGCTGATAGAATACTTATATACATTTTTTTTTGTAAATACATACTTATAATACATACTACACCCAGACACAGAACAAACATTTATGTTCGTCGTATAAATGTTTGCCCTTGGTGGGGATCGAACCCACGCCCTACAGCTCTGAAGGCAGACACGCTACCGCTGAGCTATATGGCAGTCTGGAATGTACACCATTAAACCTCGCAGAGATTAGAAATCGAGTTAAAAAAACTGGAAAACGTAAACTGGTTTCTAAGAGATTTCATTAGCGAGCGAAATAATTCAAATCATGTATTGGATAAATGTTTGAGTCTACCATACATCATCTACATTTCAATGCTGTATAAAAATGGTATTTTTATTGTATTTTGATACTTTATTAACTTTTATATGAAGCGGTGATAAGTTGACTTGTAATTGTCTGTCTGGAATATTTACATTTCCTCTGTCACAAACGCCTGAAAAAAGTCCAAGTTGGATAAATCACAACAATCTCTCGAACAAAAAGAAAATCTTCGCATAAAACTTGCAATTAAAATGAATTATCACGTTCCAAAAGTCATTATGTCTGTCCGAAACAGAGGCGAGGTAATAGGAGAACATTTTTTCCACTTTTTAATGAAATCCCTCGTAAATAGAAGAAGTTTCCGAACAAAAGTAATATGCGTTAGGATTTTCGGCAAAAAGTTAAATAGCATATTAAGGATTCAATTTGTTTAATGCCCTCTTAAGTTTAAGGCTGGTGTTGAGGTTGGAGTGATTTGCCTAAATTACGGTGCGATGGTCTGAATTGACGTTAGAAACTTGCTATTTGATTTGCTACGTGCTTTACGAAGAAAGCCTTTGCCCTATTTTATGGAGCTATTCTGAATAAAATGAAATACCTAACATGGGTTGATGGAAGAATGTATGATTCAAACAGTACTTAAGATGTGACAATGGTAATGAGTGAATGGTTATGGCGAATGCATTATTTATTTTATTTGACTTCTTTTGTTTTAACACAACTCATGATTCGGTTTGTTCCATTCTCTTTTACAGATTTAAACAAACGCAGATATTTCTTACGAGTTATACACAAGAACAAAAGTTCCGCGGCGTAAAGTCAATTATCATCAGTGTCATAAATACATATCACTAGTTATATTTAAAAAAACATTTGGGAGTAAAGTGTCATGTGAATTATATGACAGATGACAGAAGAAAAGGACTGTTGCGATGAAAAGATTAAAAAACAAAAGGACGAAAAAAGGAGGAGAAAGATTCGAGTTCAAAAACGAATTGGGCTAATTCGTTCACGAGTGTGTTCAAGACTCAATACATCAACCGCATATCTGAATTCGTGCCCAGAGAAACTTAGTTCATCAGTTGCGTCAAAGTGGTGCAACGCAAAATTATCCCTGAATACGCACCAAATTGGATTAAACCTAATTTCATCACCAAATTCGGTTCCAACAAACCTGAATTCATCAAACGTATATCCGAATTCGCGCTCTACAAAACTGTGCTCATTGGCTGCATCTCCGAATTCGCACTTTCCGATACTCCATTCATCACCTGCGTCTTCGAAATCGTGTTTCAAAAAACACGTAACGCGACAGCCGATTTGCAGATCACCAGATGTGTTGCGTTCGCTCGCGCTAAAATCTTTCGAGAGCTCGTCCGTGCTAGAACCACGTTCTGGGGAATTCGCGTCGATGATTCGCGAGCGTGCCCGGTCGAGGATATGGTCCGTGCTAGGGATTCTGGTGCTTGTGACTTGTGCTGGAGGGAGCGAGTTCCCCGAGCGAGAATGCTGCGACCCCGTGTATCCACCGAATACTGCCACCACTGCTGCAGCTCCCGTCACTCCACCATTGAGCCATCAGACGAAGCTGACAGGTAAGATTTGTCTCTTTCATAAACACAATGAAGATGATTTATCTATTTCACTTTTACATAAAAAACATATCTAACATGTTAGTTCCGATATTGTGAAACGTACAAAGAATATCATAAGCGCGCAATGACTCGATCATATCCTTTGATTATCTATGGCAGCAGATATTCTCCTAGTACATGCTATGAGATGATGATAGGGGTTTGCGGTACGTCGGCTACAATGATTTCTATTTGACTTTAGCTGTCAAAAAAAAACGTGATATTGACGCCATTTTTATATTCTAAGTGCAGGACTTCAAGCGACTTTGATTTAGACCCATTCCCATAGACTTCAATGGTTATTTCCGTGATGCGTCCTTGAAATGAATGCTCATCGTTTCACTCATGGAGGGAACTTCAAAATGTACACAGGTTTTTTATTTTTTTATTTGTATTAGGCCGGGTATATACTGAACGAATGGACGTTGAACCTTAATCACAATGATGTTTACATGCCTTCTGGGCTAAAGTGGCTACTTTAGCCCCGCTACGTGTAGCGAAAGGAACAACTTCGTCACCGGCAGCGGCACGTAATAAAATCTTATACACACCACGAGAGCAAGTAATTTAAGTAAGTAAGTAATACCTGAGATCTGAGAGATTTTTTACTTTTGCTCCTTAGTAATCTATTATTGGTACTGACCATGGTATAATAATATACTCCGCCAGTTATGACACTCCCGAGTGACAATGGTCACTTGGGTGACATAAGCCGTCTTTTGTTGTTTTTAATAGTTCCTGGCCATGGATACTAGTCCTTCAGCCGAATATATTTTTCTTCATCGATCCTTCTTTCTCCAGTTAAATGAGTCGTAGTCACAGTCCAAGTCACACACAGTAAGTCACAGTCAAGTCCAATCATGCCCTAGTAAAGTCGTGGCAACTTTACTACAAGCTTCTTCGGAGTTTTGGAAACAACACGAAAAGACACGTTTCACTACATTATATCACTTGCCCACACTCTTGCTCGTAAATCAGCACTTAATGAATAAAACGCCACCATTTTTATGCATTAACACTCGAAAAAACACAAGTTTTGGAAAATAATACAATGCAGCGACATGATTTTCTCGCGTTCCCGCCTAAAACTCACAAGCCTACGTCATCGACGAGAAATGACCAGTAGCGTGAAATCATAACTCCCCGTTCTCCTTATATTACCTGTGGGAATCCCATAAAACTATGTGATTTTGGTTGAAACTATGTTATTTCGTATTTAACTTGAATCATTTCGCTTGAGCGGACACGAAATGCCAACTGAAATGATTTGTGTATTTTATAATTAATAAATTATTGACATATTTGATTCCCAATTTTCCTATTTTTGTTGCCATAAAGTGGCAACTGGAGTGACGTAGGCAAGTGTCACTCCCGGAGTAGCAGACCTTGTTTTATTGGATCATGGTACTGACTATCTTACTTTGCTTGCTAACGCGAATAGTTTTAAATGTTGGCATCCCATAGTATGTCAGAGGAAGATGAAGTAGCTATTGGATAAATTTACCTACTAACCACACCACCACCAGTAATACCACAGTACCACACACACTCACCACTGTAATAGTGTCCACAGTATTGCCAGGAGGGAAAGAAGTTTCCGCTTCAAGTATTTATATTTAGCTATAATATTCAATGTTATTATTATGTTATTATATTTTATGTACTTGAAAGTAATTAAGTATTTTTTTTTTCTTTAAGTATCTAGCCATCGTTTTCCATGAAGCAGCAATATTAAGAGAAAATAAAGAACAAATATTGTTCATGAGGTTTATCCCATGTTGGATGTTTTACGTCGGATTACGAAGAAAATTTCTGCCGCTTAAGTATATCTTTCCGAAGAAAATGTGTGTAGTCAGAGTTATTAAGAATTAATTAATAATGAACTTAGCCACAGCTGCCGTGCTAGAGGGATTTTATAGAAGTTTTCCTACATTGTGAAGATGGCGCTTTAGAAATGAGTGTTTATTTTCAAAATTACTGTCCGTTTATTTATAAAATATCGAGAATAATACCGAGCTGTCTTCGAGGTATTGGCATTCAAACCATAGAGCAGAGTAATATACTGATTCAAACTCAATTATAGAAATGGGAAGTGAAATGAAACTGAACTTTTTGATAAAACAGGAAAACGATTTTAAATCTATGGTAATATAAATCTTAAAATAGAAATGTTATTGTACAATAATCTAATCGTCAGGTAAATATAACCTATATATTAATTCATCATCAGCCCGAAGGCGTCCACTGCTGAACGAAGGCCTCCCCCTTAGACCGCCACACTGTACGACAACCTGCCATTTGCATCCACCGGTTGCCCGCGACTTTTACAATGTCATCGGTCCACCTAGTGGGAGGCATTTCTTCCCCATCGGCTCAAGAACCTTTCTTCCCCATCGGTTATCAGTTCTTCGAGCGATGTGGTCTGCCCATTGCCACTTCAAATTGCAAACCCTGTGATCTATGTCGGTAACTTTATACATAATGTTAATTCTTTAAAACAATGGAATGTTTTAATAATAGGATAACATTCAGGTTTATTCCTAGACATTTTGGCATTTCTATACAAAATATCGAAAATTGGTTGAAACTGGAGATAGCGTGGGTGTCACAGATCGTACCCGAACTCTACTTGACGTGGTACAGTCAGTTACGCTAGTACTTGACAATAATTACAAGGAGGTTATTGATCACGAAGACATATTGCATCGCGAAACTATACGCCAAAAACTTTTTACGACGCCTGTATTTTTTTTATGATAAGCTAAGGATTTGATTCTACTCAACATTATGTTAAAAAAAATGCGGTCAAAGATGGTAAAAGCCTAGCCTGAAAGACAGCCTGGGAATTGGCTCTCAAGTGAGGCTGCAGGAACACACCGAAAGGTGCTTGCTAATACATTGTTAGACTTGATTTATAATAGTTCAGCAGCGGAGTACCTTACAACTAGTGCCGTATGACTGCCTTATAGCTCAGTTGGCAGCATGTCTGCTTTCAAAGGGCGTGGGATCGATCCCTATCCAGGACAAAAATGTATGTGACGAACACATGTTTGTCTGGGTGTATTATGTATTTTATGTATGTATTTACAAAAAAATGGTATGTTATTATTCTATCAGCTATCTGATTTCCATTGTACAAGCCTTGCTTAGTTTGGGGTTAGATGGCACTGTGTAAAAATGTCCAGCGATATTTATTTATTATATGGTTTCCTCCCGATGTTTTCCTTCTCCGCTAGTTCAAGCTTAATAATGGGTGTATGCCCACGCCCTGCGTAAAACTGCATCCAGACCAACCGAAGGACGGGCAGCAGCTTCCTCTCGGCTAACGGTGGTGAGCATTCTGCGATCCCCAAGCCGCCTGCAAAGCGTAGGGATTATGGCAACCCCTCCCTATTAAGGGGGAGGTTTTCGTCCATCAGTGGACGTCTTCTGGCTGATGATGACCCATGCCTTGCGGGATGCCTACTTAACGCACTAGCCATTGAGCTGTCTCCGTTACAGCAATACAGCGTTATAGGTAACTGCTTACAGTCAGTTTCTGTTCAGCATAACAAACAACTTTCGTTCTATTTTTTTTAATATTTACGTCAAAAAAATAAGTTGTTCCATAGAAACCGTCCACTACTACTGTGCATGAAATGCTGGCTTCTTAGCAAAAAGGTTGAATAAATGTATATTTTTTTTATTTGTGTCGCTGACTGTACACCGATAGTATTAAAATGTTTCACTACGCCCACTGCCGTTCAAAAATGAAGTACGAATTTCGGGAAATATTTTCATAGAATTTTGGGTAACCGTTAGATTTTGATGAATAAATATCCAACGGTTACGTTTGCCAGATTGAATTCCCGAGATCGAATTTCTGCCGAAAATTGAGTTAATGGTACAAATTGTGTGCTTATTTGGAATAATTTGTATTTGTATTTGTAATTTGTATAAAATTAGCTGAAAGGAATTTTCTTCTTATATATTTTGCCAGTAGTGTGTTTTGAGGGAGTAAATTAAATGACCATGTTAGCCTAATGGAAAGACCGCTACATTTGGTATCTTGAGGTCGCTCTTTGGAGTTTATGTACGGACTAGCTGCTGCCCGCGGCTTCGCCCGCGTGGGTTGCAAGGTATATCGTACCTATAACAGGTGGGTACGATATTAGAATTTGGTCTATAACCACACCGTGGCTTTAAACTGATTAGGCTACCAACTGAGCCCCGGTAGCTAATTGGTAGACTGCTCGACGTCGACACGAGACCGTGAAGTCGCGGGTTCAAATTCTGGGTCCGTACCAATAAGTTCGTTGGAGATTATGTAGGTACGGATTCTCATACAACTGGCACTTTGGTGAAAGACACATCGTGAGGCGCTGCATACTTCAGGAGAGGAAATTCAATGCCGTACGTGATTCCACCAACCCACAATTGAGCCAGCGTGGCTCAATTGCCCTTCCAGGGTATGCCTAAGTCAGCAGTGGAATGGAAAAGGCTGATTATGCTTATGCTAAGCTATAACCACACTGAGTTTGATGCTTTACCAATACAACTGACAATAAGTTTCTTTTACGCAAATAGAAATACTTCAAAGTTTGACCACTAACGCGTCTGTTGGTATGTATAGGGTTCAGATGAATTGTATCCTGGCGGTATAAAATCCTGACACTAGGGCCATCTTTTACTGCACGACAATCACGCAAGCATAACCTTATTATGCGTAGGGAGGTGAAAATCGAGTTATACTAATTTGTCGCTCCCTTCCTAATTACATTTTAGTTACAAGGGCACAAACCTGTGTTTTGTGAGACATTACAGGTAACAAAGGTATTATGAACCAAGTGACGACGTTGACTGAAGCGTATCAGAGGCCAGCATATGTGAGCCCGCTAAGGCAACTGGACTTTTACAACAACAAATTTAATTTTCTTACTTAATCCTACTAATATTATAAACGCGAAAGTTTGTATGTATGGATGTATGTATGTTTGTTACTCTTTCACGCTGAAACGGCTGAACGGATTTAGATGATATTTAGTATAGAGGTAGCTTATACCTTGGAATAAAACATAGGCTTGTTTTTATCACGAGAATCGCGGGTGACGCCGTCGGGCGCAGCTAGTGGTTAAATAATATGTAATACAGCATTTACAACTTCGCTGGCCTGTAATGATTGTGATTAATCGTTTTTTCCGAAAACACTTAAGAGATTTTACCTGCGATGAAATAAAGGGTAGATTTCCGATCGCAGCTCGAAAACAGCACCGCGAGAACGAGGCATAAATAGCGTATTATGCCTTGTTTTGCTCTCAGTCGCGTGTGACCACGCCATCCGTGTGACGTGCTACGATGCCGAATGTTTTACAAGCTCACAAATGTTTTACAACGCTATTACAGGGTGTTAAGGTTAATTATTAAAATTAACTATCCGCTTGTGGACTTTTTTATATTAGCTGGAGAGGTATAATATCTGTATAAGTAAGCATTGGGGACACTTTTGAGGTATGGTTTTCATAGAGACTTGTGTATCTATTATTACAGTATACTTGACTTGATTTAAGGATTCGACATCTAATATCTCAGGGCGACAACGAGCGCAGTGGAGTGCGGAGCAGGATTCTTCTCGCAAGTTCACAATTCTAGCGCTGCTACATTTATGGGCAGGCTTACCACCAGGCGAACGTCTTGTTCGTCTCGTTATTTGTATGAAAAAAAACCCATGCGCTTCATTTACAACAGCCTGTATGGAATAAGGAAGTACGTTCATGCTGATTGGCTAGTAGCTTGAAGTATGCTGTAAGACAAATAAATGGAGCTAACAATTTAGCAAATCGGGTTGGGTTATCCTCGCTTGAAAAAAACATTCATGGTCACTATGAAAACGTCAGTGAACACTAAAAACGTCAGTGATCACTAAAAACGTCAGTGATCACTAAAAACGTCAGTGATCACTAAAAACGTCAGTGATCACTAAGAAATGTCAGTGATGTTTAAACGTTAGTGATCACTAAAACGTTAGTGATCAATAAAACGTCAGTGACCACTTAAAATGTCAGTGCTAAAACCATCAGTGATCGTTGAGAAAACGTCAGCGATCGTTGGGAAAAGAATTGAATTACTACAAGATCAGTGATTACTAGAAAAATGCTAGTTGCTACTAAAACACCACTGGCCACTAAAACCACACGGTCTCAGATAAAGCGTCAGTAATTACTCAAATATGTCAGTGGTTAGTATTGTCATGTCACTGGGGTTATGGGGAAAATAACGTACTAACTAAAAATAGTTTCCACGGGGACAATAAAGATTCGCGGATAAGCACAATGTAATGTATGCTAATATTCAAATTTATCTTTGATATTTCCACATGCCAAATAAATGGCTAAATAGATTGGACTATACCTATCAATACGATTATAATAATTGAACTCTATTTTTAGTGGAATAAATTAATTTCATTTCATTTCGCGCACATTGGCGCTAATCAGTGCTGAAGTGCGTCAGTGTCTATAAAAACATCAACTGCTACTAAAAAGTCGGTTTTATCTACAAAAGCATCAGTGGCCATAAAAAAAACATAATTGTTTACTAACAAAACATAATTGTCAGTGGTCACAAAAAAATTGATGGCTACTAAAAAAACGTGTATAGCCACTAAAAACGTCAGTGGTCACTAAAAACGTTAGTAATCACTAAAAACGTTAGTGATCACTAAAAACGTTAGTGATCACTAAAAACGTCAGTGGTCACAATAAATATCAGTGGGGAAAATCTATGAATAAAATTTAACTTATCGCCATTAGACAGGAACTAATAACACGCCAGCGCTGTTACGAAAGTGGAGTTGCGACAGTGACTGGCTTCGTATAAATTTACCTTTAGTTACGATTTATTCTAATTTCATTTGATCGCTTACGAGACTATCATCCCTGGAGGCTAGAATGAATGGCGTTTTAATAATCTAGTAATGATGTCGATTCTCTTGTTCCATACACAGATCCAATTTCAGATTTAGAATTAGAAAATAAACTTCAAAATATATTAAACCAACATTTTAATTATAAGAAAAATAAAATTTCTTGAATTATTTGAATTATTGAAATCTTTTTCTTGCTATTGAATAAAAAGTAAATGGTAATTGGATTAGGTAGACATGTTTGAAGGAGAGTACATGGAAATTACAAAACTATTTCAAATTATATGAAAACTATGCTAGCTATGCTTGCCAATTTTTTCGTATACTCGAGTCCTTTCGATCAAATAAACTGTTTATTTGACCGATGTTGAACCCTGATAAGATACCAGGTTTTAAACGCTATCGCGATTTCAAGGTTTATCATAAGATAGAAGGCGTTAACTGCTGGATAAAGGCCTCCCCCTAATAAGGGGTATTAGGGCGTATACACTATACATTTTTGTTGTGGTAGGACTCTACTGCAGAGTCCGCCTGGGGAAGTGCCACACCTTTGCCAGTTATTCAACCGCCAAGCAGTAGTGTGCAAGTATTGTGTTCCGGTTTGAAGGGCAATGTTACCAGAGAAATTACTGGGTATGAAGAGATTTAACATCTAATATCTCAGGGTGACGAGCGCAGTGCAGTGCGGCGCAGGATTGTGTTCGCAAGTTTACAATTCTAGCACTGCTACTATTAGTGGCAGGTGTGACGCTTACCACCAGGTGAAAGTCTTGCTCGTATCGTCACTTGATCGTATAAAAAATAAATAAATAAAAAACACGTAGAAAGCGGGCTACCAGCGCCTATCTACCAGCGCTTATCGGCACTGGTCCGCTCAGATAACAGTTACATAAAGCAAGCGGGTATAAGCATGGGCTCAGGGGCCGAATGTCTTTAGTAGCGTTGAAAATGTTTAGTTTTTTTTTTTTGTAATAACTTCTGTTGTCCTCAGATGGCCTCTACATCGTCACCAGACTTTGTTAGTTAGTTAGTGTCACCTTTGATTATATACCCAGGAGAGCTAGATCCTCCAAGAATGTTACTCGTTGTTCTCTTGCCTTTGCGGTCTTCCAGCGCTGATCGGAGCTGGTCGGAACTTGGCGGCGACGTTCGGCACTTATCGGTGCTGTAACGCCAGTACCGTTCTATGTCGCTAAATTTGACGTGTCGGTATAGCAGATTTACTTAGGACTATACCGATTTTTATCGAATGATACCGATTTAAATGCCAAATACACGATTTAAATGTCAAATATAACGATCGTCAAGAACGGTACTCGCGCTTGGTTCGGCACCGATAAGACACACACACAGGTGGTACAGATCGCCTGCGCCGACCGGCGCGCGGTGCTGGCAGCCCAGTTTCTACGTTTCTTAGGACGTATGTCCTCTGGGTATCCAGTTAGTCCAGCCACAGATTCGAGGTTGGTCCTAATATAAATTATTCACAATCATGGGTACGTATCCTCTTTTGGGCTTAGTTAGTTTTGCGTATATCTGTGGAACCCATGGTAGCCTAATCAGGAGACCGCTTGACTTGTAAACGTGAGGTCGCGGGTTCAAACCCAGGCCCGTACCAATGACGTCTTTGGAGTTTTTGTACGGATTCTTATACCACTGGCTTTTCGGTAAAGGAAACATCGTAAAAGTCAATGGCGTATGTGAATTCACCAACCCGCAGCTGGGCCAGCGTGGTGAATATGGCCCATTAATTCGTCCGTCGCGGGGTAGCCGTAAGTCCAGAGTCCAGCAGCAGACAATTAAAAAAGGCTGATTATGTTATATGCTGTAAATAAATAAATAAATATCGGTGGACATTTTTCACACAACACCATCTAGCCCCAAACTAAACAAAGCTTGTAATATGGAAACTAGATAACTCATAGAATACTTATATACTTTTTTTTGTAAATACATACTACACCCAGACACAAAAAAAATATCTATGTTCGTCACATAAATGTTTGCCTTGGGTGGAGATCGAACCCACGCCCCACAGTCAAAATTTTTTTTAGTAAGTTCATTAGTATGTAAGCAGTAAACACTAAAGAGATTTGAATAAAATTTGGTACGGAGTTCTTTGCTTGAATTAACACATGTAATATTTAAGTATTAAGTTATTATCACTGTAAGTTTCCCAAATAAAATAAAATAAAATAAATAAATAAATAATAACATCTCTCTGTAGAACATCGAGTATAACCGCGGGTCGCTACAAGTTAAGATTTTATGGCGAGCTCATAATCCTCTTAAAAGGAATCTTAAGAGGATTATGACCTCGCACTCTGTGCATTTTCCAGTGTTTAGGTATAATTATTTCAAGTTATATGTGTTTTTTATTTCATTTATGAATTTCAGCCAAAGGAGTCCAGTCATACATAGTACAGTCACGTCAACCTTATTACAAGCTCCTTCGGAGTTTTGAAAACAACGCGACAATACTTGTTCACTACATTACACCACTTGCCCACACCCATACGCGTAAATCGGCACACGAAAAAACAAGTTTTGGAAAATAATCTAGATAAGATTTTACTTGATCAGTTTTTGTCTTAAAAGTTTACTGGCTGTTAAAAAAAAAAATGCCATCCCAAAAATCCAGTCCAGTATTTATCTTTAATTTCTCAGGTATCTCTGGAGTATCATTTTCTCGGATCATTTTGAATAAATAAACGCGTCTTAGCGTCTAGAGTCTAGAATTTAGACTTACGTCACTTCAACGGTTGTCATACTTAGTACGAAATAACGCATGTCCCACGTTACCGATAAAAGGCTACGCAATTAAAAGCGAAAATACTTTAAAACATGCTACCGTTCTAATTGGGTTTAAAAAAGCATTGCATTGTTAGTACTTTGCGTAAATTTTTTTTTGTTGTTTTTTATAGGATATAAGTGTGTTGTGCATCTTGGACCTGGGTATGTCTTTAAACTGCAACCAGAACCACCGGAGAACGGGGAGCACCATCCTCTTGGTGAGCATTCTGCGATCCCCTAGCCGCCTGCCAAGCGTGGGGATTAAGGCAACACCCCTCTACTAAGGAAGAGGCCGTTCGTCATCGTTCGTGGTCGTGGTCGTTTTATGGCTGATTATGACGTGTTGTGTACTACTAGTAGATAATGTGCCAATCATTACTTAAAATTTATGGAGACTACCAGTCCACGGATTGTAGATTCAAGTGGCAGTAGAGCTTACTATATTTTTACAAGAGAAGATTTG